>JARWMC010000025.1:3779713-6386199 GCA_029959065.1 Colias behrii
TGATGATCGGCGAGAGGATACGTGATCAAGTAAGTGTGGACGTGGTTTTTGGCCGAACCGTGGCTCACGCGATAAAAGGTACGGTATGGTCAAAATGGGCGTCCACACTTAGGATACGCATACTCGATATGATACGCCTGATACGGATACGATTACTTGATACAAATGTGGACCCGGCTTTAGATGCTTACTCATGTATATAATCAAATATGTGACTAGATAACACTTTGATATGATAGCGATTCACAGGATTTTGATCTCGATGTCATGTTGGTGCAGTAGTTGTCGCACGCTCAAACTCTACTCAATTTAGAAGACTGATTAAATTAAACAATTTATTTTAATATCAGATCACATAAGGCATAAATTGTTTAAAATAAATACAAGATAAAATGGATCATTCACTTATTGATCTTATTAATTAAAAGTTCAACAACAATAATAACATTTCGAAACATATCATGCATTTGATAAATGAGCTGAAAATCAAAGGCAACTTCGTGGTCAATTCAAAATTAATATAATCTTTTGATTTTCTTTTGTTTTAGGCAGCAGTGCTGCTGTTTCTCATGATGGTAAGCGATCACGAACGCCCATGGACATTTGCAGAGGCCTCTGCTAAGGCGTTACCCGCTTTTAAGACGTAGTGGATTAGGAAAGGATTTAAGGCGAGAAAATACTGGAATAGGTGAGGAAAAGATCTGGATTGTTGGTAGATTGATTCAATATTGTAAGCAATTTAGTTTTCTCTAACTCTTTGACCCGCCACTATCAGTGACCACGATTGCTTCTTTTATACGACTATTGGAATTGTGTTAGAAGCCCGACCGTGAATAATTGAAGAATCTAAATTGTGCACGGTTTATTTCGATGTGCGCTAAGATTGCTCTGTGAATTGTAGATTTTCGAATAATAAAATCTTGGATTGATCCGACTGATTAGGTATTCTCGTATTTTCTTTCATTGTTTTGATATTATCCCCCTTTTAAATACACGTTTTACCTATTATGGTTTAGAATTTTGTCTTCGTATGTAGTGTACTATCCATCACAACTGTCTAAAGAAAAGTTGTTTCGATATAATATTATGATTTTGGTTGATAATCTTCCAAAATTATTGTACTTACATTATCAAATTCTATGAATTCAAAAATCCAGATTAACTGCTTACTATTAATAGAATTACATTTGAAATTTAATTTATATTTCACAAATCAACCGCTCTATAGGCATTAATATTTTTGAATGATCTATCAACGCAGACTGAACTAAATTTCAATATCACGACGTTATTCGTAATTTATTCGAACTGGTATTTCCACGGTATTTCGGATAGCATTTGAAAATTACACAATATGTGTTAGTATCAATTATATTCTCTGGAATCAATAAACTATATTCGGATAAACTTCCAATCAAATATGTTGTTAAGGGCTTGGTCTAGTAGTGCAAACAAATGCATTCTGTCATCCACAGAACATTAAAAACAAATAGAAGTGCTATAATGTCATAATCACTATGAAAACCAGTGTCGCCAAACCCACACATTTAAACCGATAGTTATACAGTACACTACAAGTAAACTATGCCTTTGATTGGACAGCTTAATTTGAGTAAAAACTGACTTAGGTTATAAATTCAGCATTTCAATATGTACCCTAACGCACAATGTTACGGTTTATTTTAGTATAACATCCCTAGGTATATTAGCTGTTTTGTTTCTCATTGCACAGAAATTCCAAATTCGAAAACATTCAGCTACTCCACAACAGAGGGCGTTAGTTTTCGATAGATATAACTTTGAACCTCAACACATAGAGATAAGGCTGAAATTTGTGTCACTCAACATTAATGACATTAACTTGATATTTATCTGATGCTATGCCCTGAGGGATGTCAGCCTTGTTATCGATAATTCACAAATAAATATTTTTTTGTGTATTTTTTTTTTCTTTCTATTATATGAGTATAGTATAATGTGTCACATTTTGAAGTATGTTTATTACTACTAAGTACGTCTTTTTATATTATTATTATTATTAAATAAAAAACGGAATAGAATAGTATTAATCTATATTTACAAAATACAAACAGAAAATATGCATTATTTTAAATCTTCGAACTGCCGTAGGTTTGCTGTATCGGTCGGCCTTTGTTAGACCGCTTAGTGCTCTTCGGCATCCAGTTAACTCGTCACGTTGCATTTATCCATTTCTCTTTTAAATTAGCCTCTTTGGGAAATCTATAAATAAATTGGACAAATGAAAGCTAAGGAAAAATAAAATAAAATTTAATATTTATAATTTTTGTCTTTTCTAAAGTATCGATACTGTCGATATGCGCCACAAGCATCACTAAAGCGACATTCGTTTGTTTATTGCAATAATATTCCAGAAAGTCTTGTTTGCTGTTCAATCTATAATAGTACTAATTTATTACGGATTAAGGTTCATTTTGACTAGATATTTGTATACAATTTTGACAAATTACAAGCGAAGTTATAACATAAAATATTATATGTAAAATAAATAAAAATAAGACTTACCGATGGTATGAAATGCCTCCATTGCTGATATTATTTCGTCTGCTATCATTTTTGCACTCTAATACCGAACAACACGTCCTAATTATTGAATAAATATGGAAAAAAGGTTTGACAGCTGACAACTGACTCGAATATTTTTCTGCGCACAACTGAGAGCAAGTTAGGTGATCTTACCTTACCAGTGACACGTGGGCCACGCCCACATCACACTTCTATCTACTTTACTGTTCTGTGCTGTCATCCTATATGTAAATAATACAAATGTACTAAGGGAAAGTTGCTCCACTTAATTTTTAAAAATTAAATCATTCGTATGCATAATTTAATATTCGTAATAAGTACCTAAAATGACAATTTGAAACAATTTTCGTGAAAATTACACCGGGTGATCCTTTTTATCAGTACACAAAATTTGCGAATACGTTCTATTGATATCTTCAACTTCATGTTTATATAACTGATCAACTTTTACAAAGAAAGGAGAATGGGCATTTTACTATGGAAGTTGGGCCTGAACCCTTGAGTTGGACCAATACACATGAGATATTGTTTTTATAATAGATCATAACACATACATAACGGGAAAAATATATATAAAAAAATAATCAACCGGGTTTTTGTACAGTCACATCAAGTTTTATTTCTTTGTGTATAATATTTTTTGCAATAAATAACTGTTATAAGACAATGACAATATCTTTATGTTACTTCAATTCACTTTCACTTACAAATACGTACTAATCTTAAGCCTTCTAATAACCGAAATACACTAATATTATGTTTTGTAACAGGTACCTATACCGTGTTTATTATAATTCAACGTAGTTAGACGTTTTTTGTGGTTAAACTCAGTCACTCCAGTGACATTTAGATTTATATTTACTTCACTCGAATTAAAAACACCGTTATTGTGCGCAAAATAATAGCCAAATAAATAAAACTTTTTGCCTTGACTGTACAAGAACCCGGTTGATTTATTTTTTTATTTTATTTTTTTCGTAAGGTATGTGTAATGATCTATCACAAAAACAATATTTCGTGTGTATTGGTCTTAGCCCAAGTTTCAGGCCCAATTTGCCCATTCTCCTTTGGACGAAATATAAAAAAAAAATAAGCTTTCCATACAAAATGCATAACTCTATACAATTTTTTCGACCTAAGTTTCTTAGTGAAAGTTGTTCAGTTTCACTAAATTTTGTATATAATAAAAAAAATTAATGTTTGTGTAAAAAAATATAAAATAGAAAAATGCGCAAATGAAAACAAAAGATATTTATTTCTGACTAGCTTCAGCCCGCGACTCCGTCCGCGAGAAGTCGGTCTTCGTGAGGATGGTTTATTTCTCCATTTTGAACTGGGAAGACGTTTCTCACTAAATTAATATTAGACGATCATGATTCACTCCAGTCCAAACAGCAAATAAGCAGACTTCTGCTTCTGCAACGTTTAGTTGTCCCTGAATTTGGAAAAAATAGTCTTCTTATCTATGACAAAAGTGTTATTTTTTTGCATTGTATTTCAACCGCATCTTCCGCATTCATGTCTTTTGCTGGAATTAGACATTTAACTTCAACTAGTCCCATTTTCCCTTCTTGATATGGGAGTGTATAAAGTAAATTTTTTTAGATATTTCTCGTTATACTTTTTAAAAGTTTTAAGTTTTTTGATACCTGCAATAATAACGTCATAATCACTGCACATACTTAACGATTACACCCTGTATACAATCCACCATCCGCATTCATAATGTTTTCCTGTCCTCCTCTCCTTTACGCTGTTCACCGATACATTTTAAATGAGTAAATCTGCTACCACTGAAGGATGTTTCATTGTGATCAGCAAATTTTCACCACTGTTGTCGATTATTTGTTTTTCATTTTTAATCGGCAATTGGGAATCATCAGTTTTGTTTTTTGCAGATCGGTGATGTACCCTAACAATACGTCGAAAAGGAAAAGCATCAACGAATTATCGTTTTCGTCCTCTTTTTTTATTCTGTGCGTCTCTGTTACTTGTGTTTGTTTAGTTCTCAACACCCATTGAATTTTCTATGTTATTGCGATCTTCCATTACATCTGAGTTTTGATGATGTGATGATAATCCATTCGTTTTAATATTGGTACTTAGAGTTGGTAGACTAAACTAGAAATGGTGGACTAAATTAGTCAGCGCGTCTGTAAGATCAAAATATAAAACCAACATCCTGTATTTAAGTTACAAAATTAATAATCAAACAACATGTCGCTACGTTTAAAATGACTAGAAGAAAAAATTAAAACACCTCGACATATTTGGAATTTTGGAGTAAACAAATCATTTTCCCCGTATGTCCCAAGAACAAGAACTTCAAAAAAAATTATATTATAAGAAAATTTATGAGCTTACTTTAGTTTTAAAGAAACATACATCCCTTTACTGACACCCCGTAAAATAAAGAAATTGTTGCCAATCACCTTTGTAATCTATTTGGTTTCATTAACTTTATGTTCGAAGATAATTATTTTTCTAGTAGTTACACGCATATTTTTTTCGTTTATTTTCCATATCGAAATCAAATGTTTAAAAATACGAATATTTGCACAAAACTAAGATAAAAATAATCAATTAACAAAAATATTAAATTTAATGAAGTAGAGCAACTTTCACTTCGGTATGAAGGAAAATCGAGCGTAGAGGACACGTCAGAACGCTCCGGCCCAAGGAGCGCGACTAAAGAAATTCGCTAGGATTTTTTCCTAATTATTTTAAATATTTTTTTAATATTTAAAGAATTATCGAAATTCAAAAAAAAAAATTTTTAAAGGATTAATACTCATTGGTCTTCAACCAACTCGAATAAATTAATGGAAAAAATAACTTTTAGCAGTATTTATCAATAGTTTTTTGTAAGGCAAAAAATGGGAAATTTAATGAATTTATAACGTTCTAATTAAGAAAATCATAAGTTTTTCGGCAATTGTATTCAGCAGATTTGAATTACGACTATATAAGGATATTTATGCGCTGATCAAATTGTGTAAATTGTAATCGGTTGCAACGTAGTGAGTGCACAAACTTAGCTCGAAATGTCTTTGGGGGAAAGAGACTTATCTTGAAGGCCTGATTAAGGTAACATAAAGTAACTTTATAAATGTGAAAAAATTCACGCGCATTGC
The DNA here is from genome assembly GCA_029959065.1 of Colias behrii. Lineage (NCBI taxonomy): Eukaryota > Metazoa > Arthropoda > Insecta > Lepidoptera > Pieridae > Colias > Colias behrii. Next base: position 3,785,413 of record JARWMC010000025.1, read on the forward strand.
GTATATAACACTAATTGATAAACAAGAAAAAAAAATCAGTTTATCATTTCATTAGCCGGGAAAAAATTGTCAAATAACTTGTTGAAAACGCAATTTTGCTAGACTGCAGCCTTAAAGGATTTGCAGAATTGATTTCGACGTTTATTTATATTTGCAATATGAAACTAATATCGTTTTGTGAATTATATTTTATTATTTTACTTTATTAATTCAAGATTTTTTTGTTATTAATAGCTCATGACTTGTTGTGTAAATACATGACTATCAAGATATACAAATGAAATATAATTTTGTCAAACTAATAAGTAAAAAGCTGATAACATCTTCGCCAAATAAACTAAATACCTATAGAAAATACCTAGAAATCTTAAAGTCCCTTCCAATTTCCGAAACAACAAGCATTTGAGAACAATACAACATAAATATCCATATTGAAGGTGTTTCAATCGTAGAATAAGCCAGAAACTGAATCGAGAACAATTTCTAAATCCTCTTATCCAGCCCAGTTCCCTCCAAACATTAGGCACAAAATTAATGAAATCCCATAAATAACTCAGAATATCAGACGAAACAACTCAGAAGCCTCTCAATAAACATTTTCTCACTCGTGAGATTTACTCACGGAATCACTGCTTGCAATAATTATCGGAAAAGAAATCGGAACGAGGGAAATTTATGGAGGTAAGGCGGTGGATACATACATCTTGATTACTTAGCGTCTGCTAAAGTTTGTACACATGGGCGAAAAATCAGCTGAATTGCGTCCTTTGTGCACTAGCCTTACCGTCTGGCTGGGATTGTTTCTTTTTTAAGATTTTATTAGAAAAGGTTACTTTAGTGGGGAAATTTACGTGTGTTTTGCTAAAGTGTCGTTAATTGAGCAGTTTCAAACGTTTTATTTGCAATTGTTTCGTATTGCTAAAAACGCAAGTTTGCATGTTGACAAATACTGAAGATGCTTGCGTTAATACTGAATTGTATGAAATTTGATTCAAAAATTAAGTAGATAACAATATTAGTCCCTTTTAATATGGCACCACGCACGCACGCACTCAATGCCTTGTAAATTGACCCTTTTATTACGTTCTGCTTAAAATGTTTCATCCTACATCATATATATGTTAAACACAAACCTTTCCATACTTTCAAATACCAAATACATGGCATATACCTCAAGCCAATATACATAACTTAACATAGTTCACATATGGTAACCTGCTACAATTTGCCATAATTTAAGGCATAAGCTGTCAGTGCCCATATTTACGACACCACTGATGGTATTTTGTTGCCAGAACACGTTGTGTATATTGCCTGTCTTAATTTAAGCACCTCATTTGGAGTATGTAGGTAATTGCGTTTCAGATTTGGTAAGATAACGATCGTTGTGATTCCGATTGTGTGTCTAATTCTTGAATTGGTAAAGCACATATTTGAGTGGCACTTTAAATGAATAATAATGTGACAATTTTGTATTCGTTGATTGTATTTATAGTGTCTTCATAATTGCTCTTTTTTGTTGTGAATATTTTATCTTTCTATCTTCTTTTTACTCAAATTATATTTCGTATAGAAAGAAGCTCGAAATATTAAAAAAATTAAAGAATGGTCAAGTATCAAGTATAAAACTAAAGCATAACATACTAGAAAACTAAAGAAAATATCTTATTCGGAAATACGTAGTATTCTCTACATCCACTTAGCTAAACATAAAACAAAACCAGCAAAGAACACACCACAAACATCTTCCAAAATTAGCAAAACATCAAAACTGCATGTAGCCCAATCTTAACGATCTTTTATACATTGGTTCGCAAACATAGATCGATTAACCCGTTAACCGCGGCAAGTGCAACACCGACCCATTAATGTAGGCAAACATTTAGCTAGCGTAGTTTTCTGCGCGTATACGGACGTTTTAACATACGCTTACACGCGCGCTGCATTACGCGCTTCGAAAAACCGAATTCGCCTAAACATATTCCGATGTGTTCGCTCGAACCGGTGGTGTCGATATTTTAATAATATTTTTTTAATATTTCAGAACATTTTTCACACACGGCATGATCTGATCCCATACTAAGCTTTTCGCTTGTGTTATGGAAATCAAATGGCTGATACACGTACCTACATGTAAAATTTTGAATACATACTTATATAGATAATTAACACGCAGACACACATCAATATTCATCACACAAACATTTGGGTGGGAATCGAATTCACAACCTCTGGCTTCGGAGACAGGGACACCAACAAAAGCAACCGATCAGCATACGATACGCTGTATACTAGCTTAGAAGTGCATCAACGCTCGTATGAGTTGAAGGTGTGACAAGTGACTATACGCGCCTACATGCGCTTCCATAAACGAACTCATGCGCGCGTAGAAAACGCTAGTCTGTAACTGCTCTTAGTGTAGGCAAACAGCTAGCGTACTTTAACTTATTGACAGGTAGGGGAGAGCGGGGATGAAAGTCACATTTTTAACTTTTTTTATGTAACTTCCAAAATACGTTATTTAGGAATGATATTTGTATACCAAAAGATAGTGTAATTATTCTGTTACAAAAGAAATAAACGTATTTTTGTGTAATATTATCAGTTGAAGAAATATTTTGTATTTTCACTCTAAAGAAAAATGTGACTTATAACCCCGGGTCAGGGATGGTTGTCACAATGCCTAGGATAGGTAGTCACATACTAAATAACAGGCAATTTATAAATAGAAAGTCACTTTTTGGTCTTATAATTTTACGGAATAGTTTTTAATTAAGAACTCTTAACCAAATGAAACCGTGTCTACGGTCTTTATTTCAGTCTGAATATTAAGAATCACAATTTTAGCAAATAATAATAATCGTGAGTCAATATAGAGTCATCAAGGATAGATGGACTTCCAGCAGGTTTGTTAGGGTGATTTTCCGGTGTTGATTGAAAATTTACGGCTGAAACAAACAACCTCGAAACGCAAATAAAGTCATCTCGCATACAGGGGGCTGGTTGATATGTGACAACCAGCCCCCGAAAATTTGTGACAACGAGCCCCATAACACGTTTTAGAAAAATAAAATTGAAAATAAATTCCGATCAATGAATATCTAAAAAACTATACTACGATATTATAAAACACATTTCATCATCATCAAATGAACTGAAAGATTATTACTGTAAAACAAGAACTTATAATTACGAGGTTCGACACAGCAGCACAAAAATTTACTTTTGCTGTGCGAAAACAATAAACACGTGTGAGGCCCTCACGGCAGATCGGAGCGGTCTGACGCGAAGTTGGGCAAGCGTTGTCACTGTATCGCTCTTGCCACGCTGTTCAACAGACTTATTCGATAGTTCAGTTTTGTGTTAAGACCGCTGTGACAACCAACCCGTGAGACAACCAAACCCGGTCTCCCCTAAGGCGCGGTTTAGGGTTAATGGCTGTAGGCTATAATTTAGCGTTATCTTTGAATTGCTAGAATTGCGTGAATTTACTCGTATTTCAATTAGTAGGTGTCTAAATCTACTTACATAATTTGAGTTTGCTATGTTTCGAGAATGGCAAGGTACGTGTTATTTGTTTGAGTTTCAATAGTAAAGTAACAGTAAAGCTGAAAAATTGGGAATATATAGGTACATATTATTATGTAAATTCAATCATTTTAAAGCGACTTCAAGCCTTTTTTAAAACTCACTTAGCACTTATCACGATACACGATTAAAACATGAATATAATATAATATATTATTTTGAATACAATGCTTACTTCATAATAATTTAGGTTATAATAATTACAATATTTTTAACCTACAAATACTTGAGAAGCTTCTTCGATTTTAGGAATACCGTAACGTTGTCTCTACCTAGTAGGCATATACCATTGAATAATATATCAAAGAACAACTGTTATTTTTGTAATGAGTATAAATGTAAACAACATTATTTTAAAGGAAAGTTTTTAAAAACACGATTTATCATAAAGAGAACTGTCCTAAATTAGCCTCTTTATCAGTCAGTTTTAACAGACAACTCTTTTACAAAAAATACTTTGAATAAAATCACCTTTTAGTAAAAACACAAATCTCTTAACTGAACAAAAACATTAGTACCTACGCTTTTGATGATTTTCACTTTTATACCCTCTTAAAGTCTTTAAATTTCCAAATTTTCCTGTAATTTTTCATATAAATTCCAGTTTATTTAGTTTATTTCCTACTTTAGTATGATTGAAGTGGATCACCAACTAAACTACCAAAAGTATCTGTAAATGTAGATATTATATAAATAAATTTATCCGAAGAACCCAGAATAAACACATACAGTAAAAAGCAAAATCAAAGAACATAGATGTATTATCATAATAATAGAACATACGAAATGCAGCATATAAAATATATGTAACTAGCGGTCCGCCCCGGCTTCGCCCGTGGTACATATTTCGCAATAAAAGGTAGCCTATGTTCTTTCTCAGGGTCTAAAGATTGTCTGTGCCAAATTTCATCAAAATCGGTTAAGAGGTTTATGCGTGAAAACAATACATACATACATAATTACATAATTACAAACTTTTCCTCTTTATAATATTAGTATAGATAAAATAGATATGCACTGAAAAATATATAATGTATTTACGCAAACGGAGCGTTATCTACATTATGTCACATTATGTGATACTATAACGTCATAGTTTATTATAATGATTATTTTTCCGACCCAAATATCGACCAATAGAATTGCACCATTCGACGTCACGTGGTACAACCTACATGGTATTATACTGATAATTTTTTGAAAATTTTCTCTGGTCGTTGACATCAAACTGACAGGTTGAATTCAATTGTGAAATTATTGGCCGACATTTGGGACGGAAAAATAATCTCCCGAATACCACACGAGCTTCAAAATTATCTGGCATTTCCCTCAAGGTTTCCTGCAAACAAATAAAGTCGTCAAGTTTTTCAGGAAAAATCACTCGCGCTTCGCGCTCGTGATTTTTTAACCTTGACTAAAAACTTGACTCCTTCATTTGTTTGCAACGAACCTATCGGAAAATACCCGATAATTTTGAAGCTCTTGTGGTATTATAAGTGATTATAATAATATTATCTGTGCTATAGTAACCCCGATACAAGGGTGACCCAAATCTCTTATAAAACAGAAATAAAAAATATCCAAACTTTAAATATCCAAACACTAAATGGATATTAACATAATTATTTAACTACAAATTAAATAAGGAGCAAAGTTTCTGGCAGCTGCCTACAAAATAATGCAAATTTCACGGGTTAATCAAGGAATATTTTATAAAGCTTAGTTTAATTCGTTAGTTTAGCAAACAGAAGGTTATTTTATAAGTTAATTACGGAGTCAGCTAATAGTAATTAAACTTGCTAATCATTTAAACGCTATCCTAGTTTCTGTTATGTTAATAAGACGTACTTACCTAATGTTGCTGAATGTTGTATTAGAGCTTATAATAAAGCTTTTACATTCAAATAACTAAAAAAGTATCACGTTTTTTACGTTGTTATACATTGTGTATTTTATAATCATCATTTTTATTAATTTTATATTATTCACTCCTAATTTCATCTGCCTTCAGTATGAATAATATTTATACAAGGCCTCATACAAACATATATTCAGTTTTATAGCTGTTGTTAACTAATTTATGTTTAAATGTTTACCAGTGTTTAAAATTTCTTATTTATTACAATATTAAATAACAAAGGCTTACCGCGTAGTACTTGTATTGAGTACTTGTATTGACGGCCTGTTAATTAAATTGAAATCGGGTAGTCGAATATATAGTTTCGTTCAATCAAAAATGACCAGTCATTCGCGATCATATTACAATGTTTCTCATATTATATCTTTTGGAGAATGATTTAGTTACTTATATTGAATATCTAAAGCTTTGTAGCTGTGGCTTTTCAATCTGTGTCTTTTATAGTATAGCGACTCACTTTATGGTAGGTGATAGACGCCGCCCATGACGATCACAGCATTGGGAAATCTGCGATCGTATTACCGGCTTCGTACCGGTGGTTATTGTATACGGTAGCTGTGACACAACAGAAGTTTTAAAAACAAGCAATTAAGGTACGTATTTTTAACCAAATATCCTAATAAGTTAATAACTAATTAAATCGCTCCATTTATAACAATCAGCCACTATTTACAAATCCCCGTACCCAGGAACTTTAGCTTCGGCACAAGACCGTTCAAAAGTTCCACTAGATACAAAGTTTCCTTTCAAGATATAGATCTTGTCTAGACTCTGTTCAGAAAAATTTCACTTACCATACGTTAAGGTCTTTTACTATGTATGTAAATTGTAGGGTGAAAAAAATTTTGGGCACTATTTTTCCTTTGTTCAGTTCAAATGTGTAGTCTTTTGTTTATCTAGGTACTTGTTTAGTTGTATTTTTAGATGTGATTGACTTTTTGGAGAAGTAGGAATTTAAAAGCGCGTTATTATAAAAAGAAACATGAGAAATTAATTACATTTATACTAATATTATAAAGAGGAAAGGTTTGTGTGTATGTATGTATGGTTTTCACGCATAAACTACTGGACCGATTTTGATAAAATTTGGCACAGATAATCTTTAAACCCTGAGAAAGAACTTTTTATTGCGAAATATGTACCACGGGCGAAGCCGGGGCGGACCGCTAGTAACTAATTAAGTAAAGGCATTAATTCTGACCTAATTCTATTTATAGTATTTATAATTAATTTATCTTGTATATCACCCAGAAAGAAGAACATTCAACGTCAGAATATTATAAAGTAATTAAATTAAACTGTAATGCTTTACGATTTTAATTTTTCATTTAATAGAATTAAGGAAGGAAGGAAACTTATTCCTTAAAAGCCGGTTTTTCTTCACCATAGCAACTGTAAAAGTTGCAAAAGCTTAAAACAAACAAGACATAACTTTAACGTAAAAGCAATAACAAGTTTGCATTTAATTTGTAAAAGGATTAATTTTAAATGTTAAGAACCAATGTAAAGGGTTCCTTAAATAGTCAATGACTGGAATAAAAAATAATCCGTAAACAAGTTGTAAGCTGAAAACGCTGAGAATTCTTAATAAGTCGCCATTTTTATTTGTATTCGTGAAGCTATGTTGATGTTTAGTTTTTACCCAGACCTTAAAGAAATCCTTAAAAATACTAATAAATTTAACCCTTAGCAGGTATCGTGGGTCAAATTTGACCCAGAAGCGAACCTTTTCGGTTATAATCCTTTTAATATTTATGCAACGACTGTGCGCTTCTACGTATTCTTCGTGCGTCGCTAGCTGCGGCGGGGGGGTGGAAGTGCAGCGCTGGGACTATCTTAGGAGTGGAGGTAAGTAGCTGTCTGGGTCACGTTTGACCCACGACACCAAATAAGTAACTTTTTTCACTGAGTGTAATTACGTACTTTTTTTTGTTTTAGTTTTATTTGTACTTTAATGGAGGCTTTTTGAACGACAGACAAATCGAGGAGTTGATATAGACGATTTAAGTGATGATTTGGAATCGGAAAATGAAATGACACCAAATATAACCCAACTTTGTGACGACGAAATCATCGACGACGATCGAGACAGTCCCTAACCTGTTAGTTGCTCAGAAGACAGTATTTTGGAGTAAGTTCTGACGACTGTGAAAACGAAGAGGAGAATACGAGAATAAGAGAAAATACGAGAGATGAGAGCGAAGAAGATGAGGATGATGGTTGATGGTAGAAGTCATTTTGGTTTTGGTTGTCATTTTTTTTTTATTTTATGCTGATCTCAGAAGTAATTTATTTTTTTGTTATTATAAAGATATGAGAAGTGCCATGAATATCTTTTAGTTAAATTTTTTCTTACATTTCTATTTTTTTTATGTTTTAAGTTCACACTTACCAAAAAGTGCCAAAAAATAAGGTTAGTTACAAATACGTGTAAAACATGATATTTTTTTTATATTCTAAAATTAAACAAAGTTAATTTTGTAAAAAAATAGTTGTTTATTTCAAAACTAACCAAATTTTATACAAATTATAAAAAATCAACGTTCTACAACAGATTGTTTGGTATGGGTAAAATTTGACCCACGATACCGGTAGTGTTGCCAAAAAAGGCGATACCAGCTAAGGGTTAAGTAAAGGGACTCATAGAATTCTAGCTTCTTGTTCAATATAATTCTATTTTAAATCTTAATAGTTCTGTAGTTCCTTATTACATAATGATATTCCAAAGAATCCAGGGGTCATTTTTATGCCTAATTTTTAGAAATTCATTAGATATGCTATTATATTTTTAGAAATTTAAAATAAATAAATCTAAATGAAATTTTATAATTTACAAGAAATTAGAACTAGAATGACGAATTCCTCGATGTACTTTTGGATAAAAACATAAATTTTACCTGACGATGATGTTACGAATCGTCTTTTGAAAATTACTCGTTAAACCACGTATATATCTGTCAACTGTCGTTAAACCCTATTCGAAAAATTTTTTGTGTGTTGAAATATCATAATGTCACTTTAAAAATTAAAGCCCATCTTAGCCTAAATTCTTTAAGCTGTTTACGCAACAGAGCAAACCGAAATCCTATCCTACTAATCCTACTAATATTATAAATGCGAAAGTTTGTGAGGATGTGTGTGTGTTTGTTACTCTTTCACGAACCGATTACAATGAAATTTAGCACACATATAGAGGGTAACTTGGATTAACACATAGGATAGGTTTTATCCCGGAAATCCCACGGGAACGGGAACTATGCGGGTTTTCCTTTGAAAACGCGGGCGAAGCCACGGGCAGAAATCTAGTCAATAATACATTTAAAACATCACACATCTCCATACAACAATTTCAAGTTAAACTTAAACATTATTTCTTCTATCGATTAACATAAAAAAAAAATCTTAATAAGCCTTTCTGTTTAACTCTAGTATGATCGCGTTTACAAAACTCGATAAAAAATGAAGCAATTACGATAAGCTTTATTAACACTTCATTTAATTAGACTCTCAAAATGATTGAAGGGATTTTAATATTAGTTTCGATAATCCTGTACATTTTGTTAACAGGGTGGAAAATTTAATTTTCTCGGGGCGATTTGAGCACTGGTAACCGAGGGGTGCAAGTGACGGGATTTCTCGAAGGCTGTATTAATTGCCTAGAAATACTATGGAAAATCTAGAATGTATATTATGTTTATATCTATACTAATAAGCTGAAGAGTTTGTTTGTTAAAGAATATTATAAAGTAATTAAATCTCAAGAACTACTGGTCCGATTTGAAAAATTATTTCGGTGTTGGATAGCCCATTCATCGAGGAAACATCTGTTCTAAGACCAACAGAAGTGAAGCCACGCGAGAGAAACCGCGGAGCGCAGCTAGTATTGTATATAGGTTGTCTAAATGTTTGTAGTTAAATTGTTAAATAGCCTGAATACGTGAAAGATCTTAAACATGTTTGCATAATATCAAGTTTTCTTTTCTCTATACTATCAATGCATTGCTTTCTTCTTCTTTTTAAATAGTAACTATGAACCCCAGTTAAGATAGATTTTTCTTTGGTTCAGTAATAAACAGACGTTAAGGGAATTTTAAAATTGTGTTCTCTATAATATAACACCTAGGTTAATGTGACGCATTCTTATTTTATTTCTAATCTTCTTAACATTACTTGTTATCCCTTACAGAATTGATTTTCTGTATTCGCCAATAAATGATCAGTGTTCCAACCTAGCTCTTTATGTAGCCTCCTACGGGAATTAAATTCAGGAGTTCTCAGTTCAACGCTATAAGCATCAGTAGCTTTGAAAACACTTGGGAAATGCTAGACTAAACATAGGCTGCTTTTAAAGTTAAGTAGGTAACTCTTGAAAGTGAAATATTAGTAGATTTTCTATTGTTAACTAATAATTATATATATCGCTAACACATTATATACCTATATCAAAAATTGCATTGGTTTGTATGTCTATGCAGGTGAATTTTACAAATTGTTGTACAATATTGTTATTCACTATCCAAATCCTATCCTACTTCCTACTGTCCTATCCTACTAATCCATACTAATATTATAAATGCGAAAGTAACTCTGTCTGTCTGTCTGTTACTCAATCACGCCTTAAATACTGAACCAATTTGCATGAAAGTTGGTATAGAGATATTTTGATACCCGAGAAAGGACATAGGCTACTTTTTACCCCGGGAAATAGGATAGGTTTTATCCCGGAAATCCTACGGGAACGGGAACTATGCGGGTTTCTTTGACTGCGCGGGCGAAGCTGCGGGTGGAAAGCTAGTAATTTTATAAATGCGAAAGTTTGTGAGGATGAATGTGTATGTGTATGTTTGTTACTATTTAACGCAAATACTACTGAACCGATAACAATGAAATTTACCACACATATAGAGGGTAACTTGGATTAACACTTGGATAGGTTTTATACCGGAAATCCCTTGGGAACGAACTATGCGGGTTTTTCTTTAAAAACGCGGGCGAAGCCGAGGGTGGAAAGCTGGTTCTAAATAATAAACAGCAACAATAATATTTACTACACTTATATTAATTTTCTATACATTTATTTGATGATAAACTAAAGTAATAGCTGTAGTAAATAATAATTGCAGCAGTATATGCCATCGCTCGGTAACCAATGTAGTGTGACGATGCGGAACATTGAAATGTATTGCACCGTTCATTAACCTGTTATGATATATTTATTCTATTTTCTTGTGTTTTCAATGTTTATACACTTATGAAGGATTTTGTAATAGTTACGAAGACGTAGATAGACATTGGAAGTATCTATATCAGTGTGTGTGTGTGTGTCAGAAATTGCTCAAAACAAAATGTTAGAATTCTGCTACCATAATAAAAACGAAATGGAGGAAGAAAATTCAAATTCAACAAACATTTCAACTCTTGATTTAATTATTTGAATAATAACGTACCTAGATTTAATGACCGCAATTATTTAGCTAACAAGTAAGCGTCAATAACAAACATTACTTAAAGGTTAAATTCACTTCCTATACTTAACAAGTAAACATACTCTTCACCTATATAATATTATATTGCAATGACTTTTCATTTATCACCTCACCCTGAATGCTTATGAAATAATTGGGTACTATATGAAAGGCCCATTCATACCTTTCAAAAAATAAAATAACTGGATACATTAAAAAACGTGACACTCGTCAGATCGTCAGAAATAGCCGTGTGTAGGTCACACATAAAAGTACAAAAGTTTTGGCACACTGCCTTCACAGCAAATTGTTTCCCGCTATCAAAGAGGGATGCGAGGAATTTCTCCTTTAAAATCCTTCCGTGAAATAAAATTAAAAGTGCTATGGTTCTGTGGTGGAGATTAATTTTCCTTTGGGTTGTTCAACCTATGTTTTTTAATCGATATTTGCAAAAGCAACGTAAAGTTCTGAATTTATATTCATTCGTGTTTTCATTTGATTAGGACAGCGTGCATACTTATGCTTATACTTTTCTAATACAAAACACTATAATATGTTAATCACATAATCATTATTTATTTCAATTTTCACACATAGCTTTTACTATTAATAGACATGAAAAGTTTAAATAATAAACTTGTTCGGAACAATAGGTACGAATTTAGTAGATAGCTTATAGTCATTTATAGCCTTTTTGTGTTTTGATAACTTTATTTAAATTTTTATGTTTAATGTCGATAATTTCATAGTTGTATCTCGCTCTGTTAATTTACAAGCGACAGTGAGATGTTCGTGTCTCGCTCTAATGGTACACGCGACAACAAGACAGTTCTATCTCACTCTTGAGATTTGTAATAGCATGATCGCTCTGTCTCGATCTAACAATTCACTTTGTTCGATAATTTAATATTGTAATTTATGTTGTTTTACTATAATTTAATATCTTTGGTTTACACTATATGACAATATAGTTTAATGCATAACTTATGTAAATTCAATAGCGTAAAGTCGAACGTTTAAATAGTTTGTTTTCTTCAATTATATTTCTGTTTTATAGTAAACGTATATGAATGTTTTGATAGTGAATATATAGATAATCGTTTGTATTGTAATAGTAGATATGTCTTAATAGAAATAATAGTTAATTTGTTTGTGTTTATAGTAAAAAGCCATAGTTTGTTTGTATTAATGCTTTCATAGTTATAGTTTTGGGAATTATATAGAGTGATTATTATAGTTATAAATAGTTATATAATATAGAAATAATTATGTAAATAGTGATAGTAATATAGAGAAATTGTGTAAGTTGTCCGAAAATAAACGCGCTATGCCTACCTCCGCACGCACCCCACTAGTCCGCGCATATTAACGCGCAAAAATCGGACTAAAATCACTCTCGTCAGGACTTTCGACGCGTCAACACATTCGTCAAGTACTCTCAAGCATACAGTCCACAAGCTCTACAGTAAGCGGCGAGGCCTGGCATAGCAAAACAATCAACTAGGCATTTTGATTTACTTCAAACCCAGCATCCAAATAGTACGGCGCAAAATAGTAATAGACTTGTGCCGTACATTTTTTGGACCTTCGACAGCCGGATAACGAATCATCATGCCCACTACAAGAAGCAAGCGCAACGAGGAGGGAGCGGGAAGCAGCGAAGAAAACATCACAATTGAGGAAGACTCTTCACGTACACCCACTACGGAAGAGACCGCGACGACCGAAAACACAGCTCCGCTACCAGAAACGTCACAGAAAACCGCCCCTACAACAGAAGCCTGCAAGAAACAATCCAAGGCGTTAAGAATAGCTCGCGCCAAGGAGGAATTATTGAATCTTCAAGTTAAACTGGCCGCCGCACGACTGGAGACAATAGAATTAGAAAAGGACGAAGAACAGGCTGCCACAGCAAACCCCGACGAGAGAATAGCACAATGGCTTACAGAAACCGACTCTGCAGACACACTAAAGAATCCGCCCGCCGAAACACACCTCACAGAGGCTCCGAAAATAGAAAAGGACGGCAGAATAGACATCTCAGAGCTCGCAACAGCCATAGCCATCGCCGCCCGCTCAGGGTCACAGTCGACTCGCCCCATAGACTTACCACAATACGGGGGGTCTCATCGCGATTGGCTATGTTTTAAGGCCGCCTTCGACGAAACAAAGAAGCAATTCACAGAAAATGAAAACATAGCGAGGTTACGCCGTGCACTAATAGGAAGAGCCCGCGAAGCCGTTGAAAATCTCCTATTATACAACGCCAAAACAGAAGATGTTATGAACACATTGAAAATCAGATTCGGACGACCCGACTCCATAGCACTCGTCGAAATGGAAAGATTAAGAGCATTACCACGTCTCACCGATAACCCCAAAGATATCTGCATATTCGCCAGTAGAGTAGCAAACACAGTCGCTACACTACGCGCATTAAACAGACAACACTATCTGTTTAATCCGGAAGCAATAAAAGTTACAATAGAAAAATTAACTCCGTCGCTGCGCTACAGATGGTACGACTTCGCAACAGAACAACAACAAGAAGACCCCGACTTAGAGAAGCTGGCTGCATTTTTAAATAGAGAATCGGAGCGCTGCAGTCGTTACGCGCAACCCGACACATTGCACGAGCCGGCACCTCAGATAGCTACAAGACGACAAAAAACCTACAACTCCATAGAAAAAATAGACAATAGAAACAGGTGCGTCGTCTGCACCGGGGATCACGACACAATAGAATGCAAGAAATTCACGCAAGCGACTGTTCAAGAACGATGGGACATCGCAAAAGAAAAGAAGTTGTGCTACTCGTGCCTGCGCTATAGAACAAGAATGCATCGTTGCAAGCGAGTACGATGCGATACAGATCAATGTCAATATTGGCATCACAAATTATTGCATTACAAGAAAATCGAACAAAAAACAGAAGAAACCGTTGCTTCAACATGGGCAACGTATGGGTGCACTTCATACTTAAAAATAGTGCCCATACACGTCACGGGGCCGTCGGGAAGCGTCGACACACACGCTTTACTCGATGACGGATCAACGATTACGCTAATAGATGAAGAAATAGCGAACAAAACCGGGGCGACCGGCCCAATAGAATCATTGAACATAGAAGCGATCGGCGATCATAAGTTATCAGCGACATCACGACGAGTAAACATAACAATCATCGGGGGTTCTAATAGGAAATACGACGTTCATGCTAGAACGTTGAAAAATCTGAAACTTTCACCGCAAGTCATAACTGAGAGAGATCTTCACGACTGCAGCCACTTGAAAGATATAAAGAAATATCTACAATATAGAGAAGCAAAACCACGAGTGCTAATAGGACAAGATAACTGGCACTTATTAATTGCATCGGAGATTAGAAAGGGACAGCGACATCAACCTATCGCCTCCCGCACGCCGCTCGGCTGGGTGTTACACGGTGCACGCTCAATAGCACATAGTACAACGAAACAACGCTTCAATGTAAATTACGTCAAGTCTACTGATGAAGAAATGAACGAACAATTGCGACAATTCTTTGCATTGGAATCGTTGCTAATAGAGGGAAAGAGACCGAGCACCGACCCAGACGTTCGCGCGCTACGCACACTAGACGAGGGAGTTATAGAAAAACAGGGAAAATATGAAGTCCCTCTACTGTGGAAAAACGCAGAAATCAAACTCCCCGACAATTACGACAATACATTAAAACGTCTTGTCAACATAGAAAAGAAGCTAGACCGCGACCCAGCACTGAAAATAAAATATACAGAGCAAATGGAAGCGCTCATTGAAAAGGGATACGCCGAACGAGCTCCGTCTGAAAAAACAGAGGCAAGAACATGGTATCTGCCACACTTCGCTGTGTTCAACCCTACTAAACCAGCGAAAATACGAATAGTTCACGACGCGGCTGCGAAAACGAAAGGACTCTCGTTGAACGATCATTTACTCAAAGGGCCCGATCTAATACAATCGCTACCCGGCGTGTTAATGCGATTCCGTCAGCGCAACATAGCGATAACAGCAGACATTAAAGAGATGTTTATGCAAATAAAAATAAAAAATGAAGACAGAGATGCACTTAGATATCTCTGGCGTGGCGACCGCAGAGATAACACAGCGCCCGACGAGTACCGAATGACTTCGTTAATATTCGGCGCAACGTGCTCACCTGCCATAGCAATATACATCAAGAATAGAAACGCGGCTAAATACATAGAATCTGATCCAGATGCGTACAACGCCATAGTACGAAACCACTACGTCGACGATCTCCTAAATAGCTACGACACCGAAGATGAAGCGATCAACTCGGCTCGACGCATAAGCGAAATACATAAAGAAGCGAGCTACGAGCTACGACAATGGACTTCTAATTCGCGTAACGTATTAAACGCGTTAGCACCGGGTACAACGAGATCATCGATATCATTGGACGGCAGCAGCAACGTAGAGCGCACTTTGGGTGTGATTTGGGACCCAGCGAGCGACGAGATAGGCTTCAACCTAAGTCTAGCGCGTCTGCCGCCTGACGCCATAGAAAACTCACAGCCAACAAAGAGAGAAACACTACGCATTCTCATGTCGCTGTTCGATCCATTGGGCCTCGCTTCACCAGTCACAATAGGCGCTAAGCGCATACTACAACACATATGGAGGCGTGGCACCGGCTGGGATGAACGTATACCGCAAGATCTCGCCGAACAGTGGACGAAATGGATTACACATCTTATACAATTAAAAGATGTGAAAATACCGAGAGCGTACCTACACTACAGTAACGCAACATCGCTGCAGCTACATATATTCGTAGACGCGAGTGAAGAAGCCTACGCCGCAATAGCGTATTGGAGAGCGTCGACAACGACCGGCGTACACATATCACTCGTAGCAGCTAAAGCTAAGGTCTGCCCGCTCAAACTTACGTCTATACCTAGACTCGAATTACAAGCCGCCGTGATGGGTAGTCGTCTGAGCCACAGCATTATAGAAGAACACGACATAAAACCAGAGTCAACGACATATTGGACCGATAGTAAAACCGTGTTAACATGGCTCAAGACCGGCGCGCGCTCGTACCGCCCGTTCGTCGCGCATCGCATAGCAGCTATAGAAGAAAACTAGCTGGTGCGTTGTGCGCGGGCTGCAAGCAGCCCGCGAGCCCCTTTTGCCCCTGGGTTGAAGCAATAGGGCAGTCATTTGAAAATGCATTCGAATTTCCTGTCCATTTGTTACATCTGCTAACAGCGATTTCACAGTCAATCGGAAGTGCTTATAAATTCCCAATTCAAATATTTTCTATTCTGGAATGCTGTCGACCTTCGAGGGTGCGTGGTGCGCGGGCTGCAAGCAGCCCGCGAGCCCCTTTCTCCCCTGGGTTGAAGCAATAGGGCAGTCATTTGAAAATGCATTCGAATTTCCTGTCCATTTGTTACATCTCCTAACAGCGATTCTACAGTCAGTCGGTAATGCTTATAAATTCCCCATTCAAGTATTTTCCACTTCGGGAGGCTGTCCACCTTCGAGGGTGCGTGGTGCGCGGGCTGCAAGCAGTCCGCGAAGCATCCCAGGGCAGAAATCTTCCGTCATTAATTTTTATTTTGTCAAAAAAAAAAGTCCAAGACAACACTAATTACTCAATTAAACAAACAAGTACTTAATCGCAATTAATCGTTTCATAAAAAATATATATAATAATATGACAAAATACGCTAAGAAAAGATCATTGATGTAAAAAAAAATACACCGAAATTGTATGTTTTTTCTATTATAATCATTACCCATGTCACATGTTTCAACAACAGAATGTAATTGGCGATGTAATTTGTGTTTTTTTGTTGTACCAACTAAAAAGAAAATAGCAAACTGACACATTTTTTTAACATACATATAATACCTGTATATTTATGTGTTACATCAATCTATAATATTGTTATTATGATATACAGGTAAATTAGCTTGGAGAAATTTTTGCGTTTGTAGTAGTGTATGGTCAGCAAATAAAATAAAACAACATTTTATTTTTAATTTTTATTTTATACAGGGTTACTTGTAAAACACCAGCAACCTCGCAGGACAAGATAGCTAACATCATAAGTAACAACATTTGTTCTACGACTTTTGGCATAACGCAATAAATTATTTTTAAATGATTTTTTAAACTTTTATTGTACTCTCCTTACATTTGTAAGTCTATGTTCTATTAATTATCGGATTGACGACGCGACGCCCCCTTCCCCCTCTCGTTCGCTTTTTGTTTACGTAATTTTTGGGAGGCGTAGAGTTTATAATATTCAGACGGAAAATTAAATGAATATTTATTTTTGTATGAAAATAAAATCTAACAAATTATCAAAAGTCGAAATGTTGTTACTTATGATGTTAGCTATCTTGTCCTGCGAGGTTGCCGGTGTTTTACAAGTAACCCTGTATATATAAGGGATTTTAAATTAAACTATATGTGTTTCTCCTCTGAAAAAGATGAGACTTTATTTTAATATTTGCACATTTAACATACATATAACTTTTACATTAACAATGTTACTAAAATGAAAAATTTACTAACCTGAAAAAGAAACGACATTTAAAGTTTAATTCTTTAGTTTGAGAAGTCAAAGGCTTGCCTCGACCATGTTTTAACACTGGAGCCATATTGAATTAACAATATAAAGTTACAACACTTACACACAAATTAAACACTAGTTATGGCCCTGCCTTCATACAAAACTGCTGAATACGCCGTTCGCAAGGGAATAGAATGTGGATGCGATTTCCCTTAGTTAGCATCCAAGCTTACGTCTTTATAATTATTAAACTGTATAAATTCATTCTTTAACTCCGGTCTGCATCGTGCAGACATGGGTGTAAAAGTCTCATTTTAGCTATTAAATGTAGTTTTTAAGTACATCTGAGTTTTCATTTGGGGCCTCCGGCTGCGGGACATGTAATTCACTTCAACAAATATTATGACAATAATAACAAATAATAACAACAATCAACAAATACAAAATTTATCAATTAAACTACGTACATAATAATTATAATTTTTGAATGAAATGTGCTTTATGTTCTAACGGTACCAAACGACTGCACGTGGCACCTGCGGACAGCGTAAACTGGTTTATTCTGGTTTTGTGCGTGTTTCCACTTTCCACTATCAAGTGACGATTTATTTATTTGTTTTGTTTCGTAATTATTATGGTCAAATATTAATTATGAAACAAATTATTATGGACACGATATTTTATTGTTTCACGGTAGTCGCCTTGTCGTTTGCTCAAGGACGTAAAATTGAATGATATATTTTTTTTTTATAAAGTCAAAACCATTTTCTTTCAAATAAAAACTTGTTTTTATTGAAAACAAAAGTGTTGCTAGGAATAAGTATAAAATTAAATAGTAATGTTAGGATATCGAAACATTTTTGTATAGGCCAGAACGATATAGTGGAAACGCGCTCTAAGATCTGAGTAATATACACACCACTACATATGCAAAAATTTCTCCAAGCTAATTTACCTGTAGTCGCGAGTTTAAGATTTTATACCCATTACAGAAAAAGTGCTCAACGCCGCTAAAGAAGTTTTCACTTCAAAAATAATCAAATGTTTGAAAATCTTACACCATGTAGGTACTTCATAATTTGATCGATATATTCATTAATAATCATATTATACTATGTATTTTTCTTATTCAAAAGTATAAAAAAACGAAATATAAGAAAAAATGAATAAGTCAATGCTCAGTTTTCGAGCAGCCCAGTCCTTAAGATCCCAGCCGATAAATTACTTGTCTTTAAATATATTATCACTACATAGTATAAAACAAAGTCGCTTTCTCTGTCCCTATGTCCCTATGTCCCTTTGTACGCTTAAATCTTTGAAACTACGCAACGGATTTTGATGCGGTTTTTTGAAGTGAAAACTTCTTTAGCGGCGTTGGGTATAAAATCTTAAACTCGCGTCAGGACACGTGGCCTGATCGAAAAAGCGTAAGACGGATATTTTTTTTTTTTAGCCCTTATAAATATTCCATGCGTAAGACGGATACCATTCCAAAATATCAAACATGCTGAACGTTAATAATCAAGTTTTCACTTCTGCCGGCACTCCCGGAGTGCAACCCGTCTTTTTTTTTTAATAGATAGAGTGATTCAAGAGGAAGGTTTATATGTATAATAACATCCATTAAATAGTGGAGAAGTACTGTTATTTTTGAGGTTTCTTATGTGATGTCGTAAATAATTACATTTTTTCCGCTTACATTGCAAACGCAGGCTGAACCCTACGAGTTTTATCAAAATAATGTACTAAGTATTGTTACACATTGAAAAGGTCTACAGAAAAGTCCGCGATGGTATGTCTATCTCTTATGGATAACCCACAATAACTTTTTTTTGTCATTTACTTTTTACGACAAATAATGGTTAATTTTCGAAGCGATTTTAACCAATACAGCATTAATCCTTAACGAATTAAATACCTTGAATACATTGTTCATTTAATATAGATCTATATGGCCCTTTACACCGTATGATTTAAGAGAATATTTTCGAAGATATTACAGATTTAAAAATTGCGGGACGTAGCGTTTGCGGCGGTACCGGCCGGCCGCCATTGCACCCGTGCGAAGCCGTGGCGGGTCGCTAGTACAGTATAATACAAAATTTAAATATCACTAATTTCTCTTTCAGTTTTGAACGACTTCGATATAGAAAGCGATTTTTTTAACAGAAGCAATAATGAAAATAGAAGATTGAAATTATTTAATGAAAAAATGATCTCGAAATTTGCAAAACGTGTTTTTAAAAGATACCTACAATACAAAATAAGATACCTAAATAATGTGTTTTAATTTCATTGAATATATTCATATACCTACTTGAATAAAAATGGTTACCTCTTGTCTTGTTTATAAACTAACAAAAAACTGAATTATATAAACAAGTCCCCCTGTCGAGTGTAGCTGATATTAAAATTAAATGTTAAGTAGGTAATTCGGTATGTAAAACCTCAAAATTAACAAATAGGTAGTTTGTTATCGTTATTTTTCCTTATCTAGTTACATTAAATTGAATTTTGTTGATTTTTTATTGAAGTTGTTTTCTCAATATTTCTAATCCCTTAGGTATTTTAGTAATTTAGCTGCAAGCCAACAATTTAAATAGTTAGGACTATTAATATTAATTAGTTAAAATCTTTAGTTTAATTTTCATTTATTCATTCATCAGTGCTGCTTTTTTGATTCTATCATTTTAAAATTCTCTTTCTCTTTTTAATTTTTATATGATAAGGTATAGTGCCTTTTTTAATTTATGTATCTACTGAATTAGGTGTTACGAAGCCTACTTACCTTTATTATTAATACCTACGTTTATTATAAAAAATATAGTTATAAATATAATATAATGCTACATCGCCATCATTTCATCTTACATAGTAGAATTTTTTAATTTGTTAAGTTCTTCATACACTGTGTTTTTGAATCGAACATGTGAAAAATGATTCATGATCATTAATTAAATGGCATAAGAAAAAGCTAATTTTAAGTAGGTAAGTACTAAACATTATCTTGTGAAGTAGATGGTAGGCAATTTATTTAATCAAAACTTTAATTATTTCAATAATAAAACAGCTATCTACATAGATTAATTATATTAAGTTTCATAAAATCAATATTAATAATTATTTTTGAATTGCGAATAAAACAACAATAATTGAAATTAAAATTATTTTATTAAAATGACTATATTATTCAACTAATGGTAACACATTTTTTCATTTTTAAAGAAAATCTATAGGTATAAAATATAAATTTATACAAAATCAAAATAACAAAAAACGAATAACATACAACTTAAATAAAATCTATACATAAAAAAAACGTAGGAAAATATACTGAATATTTTTATAACACTTGGGGCGTGATCTACAAATTAATAATCGAAGAAGAAAATACGCTACCCCGAGCTAGACGCAAACAGTACTGCATTGATTAACTTCCAAATTTTGAATAAATATTATGAACAGGTCGGATCGACGATAATATAGGCTATACATAATATTATTACATCGTTCCTTAGAAGCAATTGCAAGCAGCCCGCGTCGCATGACGCATCCCAGGGCAGCAATCTTCAGTCATTTGAAAATGCATTCAAATTTCTTGTCCATTTGTTACTATCTGGTAGCAGCGATTCAACAGTCAGTCGGAAATGTTTATAAATACCCCATTCAAATATTTTCTACTCCGGGCGGCTGTCGACCTTCGAGGTTGCGCGGTGCGCGGGCAGCAAGCAGCCCGCGGCGCCGTCTTTTGCCGTTGCTATTCAATTTCCCTTCCTGCTATGGAAATTTCCATACAAAATTTTCGAAAAAAAAAAATTCGCTTTTTACCAAAAATTATTATATGCCTGGAAGCGGACCAGATTTTGAAGCATTTTTTACTTCGGCGACCCCGACCTAAGTGCCACCGGTTCAGAGAGCCGTTGAATTTCGTGATGTATGTAAAATGGAAACCAGGGGTCGGAGAGAGATTCTGAGTATGCAGTTTTGTAAATCTGGCCGATTAGAGCACAGAAGTCAATTTTCAGACCGATCGTAAAGTAACCGGCGCCACCATCTTGCCTCGAAAAATTGGCCATTTTTGAAAAAAAAAATGGCGTCCAATTTGAAATTTCTCCATTGCCCTGGTAGCGCCTTATCTTCCTGATCATTTTTTAGTTCTACACCCCCTACCTATCTAGCGCCGTTTCGGAGAGCCGTCGAATTTCGCGTTGTATGAAACTCGGAAACCAGCGGTGGAAATTCAATTATGAGTATGCCAACTTAATGTGCGGCTCGATTAAAGCCCCTGTGCCAAGTTTCAGCGCAATCGGACCAGCGATGGCCGTTTTAGCATTTGTATGGCGGCGGCCATTTTTTCCGCCATTTTGAATTTTTTTCACTATCTGTGGTAATTGCTCGAGGTCTACTACAAGTTTAGTTGGAGCACCCCAGATGTAGCTGCTACCGTTTGCGCGGGCCGTTGACCGTCTCCGCGGGCTGTGAGAAAGTTCAAAATTTCGGATTTTTCTGGATATCCTGGGAGCTGGGCGAGTATGAATGCATCATTGGTGTGTTTCTCCGTTGCGCCACCTCGTCTAAATTTACGTTTTTATGTTTGCGCCAAAAATGGAAAAATTCCAAAATCGAGCGACCCACTATGGCTCCCTGGTAGCGTCCCAGGGTGGTGATCATTTTTAGTTCCGGGACCCCCCACCCAACTCGCACCGTTTCCGCGGGCCGTTGGATTTTCCAATGTATGAAAGTCGGAAACGGGGGCCCGGAGCCACTCGAACGGGGCACCGATCGATTCGCCAGCTCGAACAGAGCACGTGTGCCAAATTTGAGACGTAAGGATTTATAAACGGCGATTTTGGCAAAGTACGGCGGCCATCTTGTTTTCGCGAAAATCCCCATTTTTCCACCACCCCTGGTAATCGCCACCAGTTCTGAGCATTTTTTGTTCAGACACCCCCCCTCCAGGTATCACCGTTTTTGCGCACCTCCAGGGGTCCACTTGGTTTTCGAAGATGATCGAGATCGCTATATTTTTCCTCTGGTCACTCGGCGCACCTCTACACGATCACGTCGTTATCCCCCCCACTTTCCACGTAGTTTCCGAGAAAAGCGATGTCAGTCAGTCAGTGGTAGTGTAGCTTTATATATTATAATAATAATAATAACTAGCTGGTGCGTTGTGCGCGGGCTGCAAGCAGCCCGCGAGCCCCTTTTGCCCCTGGGTTGAAGCAATAGGGCAGTCATTTGAAAATGCATTCGAATTTTCTGTCCATTTGTTACATCTGCTAACAGCGAATCTACAGTCAGTCGGTAATGCTTATAAATTCCCCATTCAAGTATTTTCCACTCCGGGAGGCTGTCCATCTTCGAGGGAGCGTGGTGCGGAAGCATCCCAGGGCAGAAATCTTCAGTCATTTGAAAATGCATTAAAATTCCCCGTCAATTTGTTATTATCTGCTAACAGCGATTCCACAGTCAATCGGAAGTGCTTATAAATTTCCCATTCAAATATTTTCTATTCCGGGGGGCTGTCCACCTTCGAGGGTGCGTGGTGCGCGAGCTGCAAGCAGCTCGCGGCTCATCCCAGGGCAGAAATCTGCAGTCATTTGATGCATTCGAATTTCCTGTCCATTTGTTACATCTGCTAACAGCGATTCTACAGTCAGTCGAAACTGCTTATAAATTACTTATTCAAATATTGGTTAAATTTTTGAAACGTGATCCCGAATTTCATTTATTTGAGGTGTCTGTCTAAGATTCCAGAAAGTTATTAGTATTATTAATATTGAATAACTCAGACTGATTGACCCATTGATGGTATTATATTATAGATGAAAAATAGTAATAAAGTGTATAAACTTCAATTTGAATAACCATGATATCTCTGAAAACTTGATAGCTATTGCTTCTGTACATTTTATACTTCTTACAATAATATACAGAATATACCTAATAAGTGAAAGCCGTCTACATTTTAAACAACATTGTTTGCTATAAGAAAAAAGGAACCGAGTATAATAATTTGGCCATACTCTTTATCAATTTTAATTCACCAAACATCATAAATTTAATATATTATTTAACCAAAAAATATCTTTCAAGAACAATGTAACTCGGGATCCCTGCAGAAGTCTTGACAAAAATATGAAATGAAAGTTACTGTATCATTAAAATATTAATTTAAACATAGTACCTATACCTACACCAAGTCATGTTTATAATTAAATTAAATAAATAGTTATCATATGGTTTGGATATTATGTTTTCAGTGTAAATCACTACATAGTATAAAACAAAGTCGCTTTCTCTGTCCCTATGTCTCTATGTCCCTATGTCCCTTTGTATGCTTAAATCTTTGAAACTACGCAACGGATTTTGATGCGGTTTTTTTTAATAGATAGAGTGATTCAAGAGGAAGGTTTATATGTATTATAACATCCATTAAATAGTGGAGAAGTACTGTTATTTTTGAGGTTTCTAATGTGATGTCTAAAAAAATTACATTTTTTCCGCTTACATTGCAAACGCAGGCTGAACCCTACGAGTTTTATCAAAATAATGTACTAAGTATTGTACACATTGAAAAGGTCTACAGAAAAGTCCGTGATGGTATAAGTCTATCTCTTATGGATAACCCACAATAACTTTTTTGTCATTTACTTTTTACGACAAATAATGGATAATTTTCGAAGCGATTTTAACCAATACAGCATTAATCCTTAACCAATTAAATACCTTGAATACATTGTTCATTTAATATAGATCTATATGGCCCTTTACACCGTATGATTTAAGTGAATATTTTCGAAGATATTACAGATTTAAAAATTGCGGGACGTAGCGTTTGCGGCGGTACCGGCCGGCCGCCCGGCTATATATTTTATACCCTTGCGAAGCCGGAGCGGGCCGCTATGTTTTTATATACAACGTTCACAGTTTTTCTGTAGTGTATTTAGTAGCAGCATTGCACCCGTGCGAAGCCGGGGCGGGTCGCTAGTATATTATAATGAAAACTTTTTAATGTGTTTCATTTTCTTATCAATCTAGTGTCTCTTAGTAATAATATTCATAAAGTAGAAAAAAATAATTTAAATTGCTTTCATATATTTTTTTAAAATACCTTTATTTTAATGTTAGATAACTTTGCATATATAGCATGTATGTTAAAGTAAACTGTATTGATTTATAAAATTCTCATTGAATGCTTGTTGATTATGAATTTTTATTATTCCAATTTGATTTGAAATCATATAAATATTTGAAGAGGGTGGGTAGGTACATTTTATTCACACTGAATTTTTATCACAACATTGCATTGGTGAAAGCCAAATGAAATAAAAAATCAGTATAAATAATTATTAATAGATAAATACTTATTAACTACTATACATGTTTAATAGGGTGGAGTGAAAAATATTTTTTTTCATTTTCGTTTCGGCATACCTGTAAAAAGATGTCATTATTGCTCATAAATACGCATGCAAAATTATACTTTGCAGATGATACATTTAGAGGTTCCCCCAACATCATGAACTTTAAGAAATTCAAAAAATTTCGTTTCGTTTCGAAAATCATTAAAGTTTAATTTTGACAAATTGACGCTAAATCAGATTCTGTGTTATCTCATTGGTTGCCAACGGGAAGACACAGAATACACAATATTTCAATATATAAAAAAGTGGCTATCGCTGGCTACCAGAGGCTCTGGTCGGTGGCCCGTTTGCGCTTACTCTTATTGTAGGAAACATTGATTTTAAACAGTGCCGTTAAGGAAATAACACTAATGTTAGTAATAATTCTAAATTACATTTTACACGTAAATACAATTAAGATCATAATTTAATATTTTTGATGTGAGTTCTATCTGTAATTTCGCTTTGTTACAGTAAAATGTTGCAAGTCAAAGTACGACAAACGACATGTTGTCCTGCATTTTGTTTGCCAGAGAAGTACCCAGTGTCTCAATTACCAACTTATACTGATGCTAAGAAACTATTACTTATTTATTAGATATGAATTAAACCTGATAAAATAACAAAATTCATGATTTATCCGAAAGATTAGCTACGGAAATGTTTGATGTGTGGCGAAAAGCATCGCTTCCCACTATTAGCTTTAACAGAGTACTACAACTTATTCGACACACCATGACAAATTAATATAGACGCTTATTAAAACCTTATCAAGACCGACAAACGAACAAAAAAGAACAAGAAAAGATAACTGAAGTATTTTGTCACTCGGTACCAAAGGTTATATTTTGATACTTGAAGTTGCAAATGCATTTTTTTTAACTCTCTTGTACTTGCTCAAAAGATTATACCGACTTAACTATGTGGCAAGAATGTAAGAACACTGAGCCTCTGACTTCTAATTTATCTGAATAAATCTTAAAAGACATCGTGAATAGCGGTTTGACTACATGTTTCAGAATATCAAAGATTTTCTTTGCCTTACCCAGGCCGTAATGCATATTATCAAATTGGTGACAGAAGATTCAAGTGCAGTTTGTTGAGAAAGTAAACAAAATGGTTTTATAATGGCAAGAGTATCAGTATCACGACTGCCAATGCCTAGTTTTGAAAAAAAAAACCATCCTTATCTATGCTAATATTGTAATTTATACTAATATTATAAAGCTGAAGAGTTTGTTTGTTTGAACGCGCTAATGTCAAAAACTACTGGTCCGATTTGAAAAGTTCTTTCGGTGTTAGATAGCCCATTTATCGAGGAAGGCTAAAGGCTATATATCATTATGCTAAGATTAACAGGAGCTGAGCCACGCGGGTGAAACTAAATAATTAATTATTTCTGATATTTTCATTCCTCTATAATATAATTTTCATTAATGAAAAACGTTAAAATAACTTATCAGGCTATTATTTAATGTATCTCAAATAAGTTTGTTATATAATAGACTTGAAGGCCATAAAAATACTGTGATTAAAAAATAAATCAAAGTTTGCTAAAAAAATCATATTTTTCTAATTTTCAATTGGGTTGGGGCACCTCAAAACATCAAGACACGTAAACAATATTTTGTATGCTGAATTCACTCATTAAAAGGCACCTTTCTGTCGCTATGCCATTTGAAAAAAAACAAAAAAAAATTATTTCATACAATATCACTCCACCCTAATGTTTAATGTGATAGTATAGGTTCCACACTTATTCTACAGATCTTGAATATTAATGATTTAAAAATTTATAATTAAAAATAAAAATGTTCTATTCTTAAGAATCTGTACCCAAAGGGTAAAAAGGGGCCACCTATTACTGACTGGCTGACTGTTTGTCCATCTGCCACCAGGCTGTATCTCATGAACCTTGATACCTACATTTGAAAATTTCAGAGATCATGATGTCGATGTCGCTTCAACAACAAAAATAATAAAAACCGTAGATAAGCAATCTTGGCAAGGTCTTATATTGAAGTTTCATACTTATACGGAAACCTTAGTGTTGTGTGAGAACCGTCCGTAGAGAATCTGTATAAAAATATGGTTGTTTAACCTCGATTTTTTACAATTTGTTTTAATAACATCAATAGAAATTACTCATCTCGGTTCGTTACCTATATTATTATATGTATTATTTTTCACAACTATGCGGATTCTTCAACTACGCTGGCGCGCGGAGAGCTAGTACAAAAATATATACCTATAATTATTCACAAATCACATTCAAGTGTTTTCAAGTTTCATTAAAACTTTTGATGTAAGTAACAATTTAGGTAGGCAGGTCTATATTGATATCATCATCATCAAAAATTAACTAAGAAATTACCTAATTGGCTAATTTTTTTTAGGAAGTCGGTTTATAACTTCCCAAGGTCGAATTGGTTCAAAATTTGGAATTGTGTCTGTATCGTATTGAATTTGAATAGCCTTTGTAGAACTACTTTTGAACTACTTATTGGCTTAAATACCTATCTACAAATCTTCAGTCATTTGAAAATGCATTAGAATTTCCTGTTCATATTTTGTTACTATCTGCTAAAAGCGATTCCACAGTCAGTCCGAAATGCTTATAAATTCCCTATTCAAGTTTTTTTTCTACTCCGGGAGGCCATCTTCCACCGAAGTTGCGAGTTGCGCGGGCTGCAGCCCGCGGCGCGTCCCAGGGCAGTAATCTTCAGTCATTTGAAAATGTATTACAATTCCCTGTCCATTTGTTATGATCTGCCATCAGCGATTCCACAGTCAGTTTGAACTGCCTATAAATTACTTATTCAAATATTTTCTACTCTGGGAGGCTGTCGACCCTCGAGGGTGCGCGATGCGCGGGCAGCAAGCAGCCCGCGGCGCCGCCTTTTGCCGTTGATATTCAATTTCCCTTCCTACTATGGAAATTTCCATACAAAATTTTCGAAAAAAAAAAATTTCACTTTTTACCAAAAAATTTTATGTGCCTGGAAGCGGACCAGGTTTTGAAGCATTTTTTACTTCGGCGACCCCGACCTAAGTGCCACCGGTTCAGAGAGCCGTTGAATTTCGTGATGTATGGAAAATGGAAACCAGGGGTCGGAGAGAGATTCTGAGTATGCAGTTTTGTAAATATGGCCGATAAGAGCACAACAGTCAATTTTCAGACCGATCGTAAAGTAACCGGCGCCACCATCTTGCTTTGAAAAATTGGCCATTTTTGAAAAAAAAAATGGCGTCCAATTTGAAATTTCTCCATTGCCCTGGTAGCGCCCCATCTTCCTGATCATTTTTTAGTTCTACACCCCCCACCTATCTCGCGCCGTTTCGGAGAGCCGTCGAATTTCGCGTTGTATGAAACTCGGAAACCAGCCGTGGAAATTCAATTATGAGTATCCCACCTTAATGTGCGGCTCGATTAAAGCCCCTGTGCTAAGTTTCAGCGCGATCGGCCCAGCGATGGCCGTTTTAGAAATTGTATGGCGGCGGCCATTTTTTCCGCCATTTTGAATTTTTTTCACTATCTGTGGTAATTGCTCGAGGTCTACTCCAACTTTAGTTCGAGCACCCCAGATGTAGCTGCTACCGTTTGCGCGGGCCGTTGACCGTCTCCGCGGGCTTTGAGAAAGTTCAAGATTTCGGATTTTTCTGGATATCCTGGGAGCTGGGTGAGTATGAATGCGTCATTGGTGTGTTTCTCCGTCGTGCCACCTTGGCTAAATTTACGTTTTTATGTTTGCGCCAAAAATGGAAAAATTCCAAAATTGAACGTCCCACTATGGCTCCCTGGTAGCGTCCCAGGGTGGTGATCATTTTTAGTTCCGGGACCCCCCACCCAACTCGCACCGTTTCCGCGGGCCGTTGGATTTTCCAATGTATGAAAGTCGGAAACTGGGGCCCGGAGCCACTCGAACGGGGCACCGATCGATTCGCCGGCTCGCACAGAGCACGTGTGCCAAATTTGAGACGTAAGGATTCATAAACGCCGATTTTGGCAAAGTACGGCGGCCATCTTGTTTTCGCGAAAATCCCCATTTTTCCACCACCCCTGGTAATCGCCACCAGTTCCGAGCATTTTTTGTTCAGACACCCCCCCTCCAGGTATCACCGTTTTTGCGCACCTCCAGGGGTCCACTCGGTTTTCGAAGGTGATCGAGATCGCTATATTTTTCCTCTGGTCACTCGGCGCACCTCTACACGATCACGTCATTATCCCCCCCACTTTCCGCGTAGTTTCCGAGAAAACCGATGTCAGTGAGTCAGTCAGTGGTAGTGTAGCTTTATATATTATAACTCGCTCGTCGCTTCGCTCCTCGCTACCAATTTTAATATTTACGCCAGCCGCTGCCGTGATTCGCTCTCTTCGTTCGCTTGGCTCGTGCGGTAGTTCAAAAGTTAATAAATATTTTCTACTCCGGGAGGCTGTCGACCTTCGAGGTTGCGCGGTGCGCGGGCAGCAAGCAGCCCGCGGCGCCGTCTTTTGCCGTTGCTATTCAATTACTCTTCCTACTATGGAAATTTCCATACAAAATTTTCGAAAAAAAAATTTCGCTTTTTACCAAAAAATTTTATATGCCTGGAAGCGGACCAAGTTTTGAAGCATTTTTTACTTCGGCGACCCCGACCTACCTGCCACCGGTTCAGAGAGCCGTTGAATTTCGTGATGTATGGAAAATGGAAACCGGGGGTCGGAAAGAAATTCTGAGTATGCAGTATTGTAAATCTGGCCGATTAGAGCACAAAAGTCAATTTTCAGACCGATCGTAAAGTAATCGGCGCCACCATCTTGCTTTGAAAAATTGGCCATTTTTTGAAAAAAAAATTGCGTCCAATTTGAAATTTCTCCATTGCCCTGGTAGCGCCCCATCTTCCTGATCATTTTTTAGTTCTACACCCCCCACCTATCTCGCGCCGTTTCGGAGAGCCGTCGAATTTCGCGTTGTATGAAACTCGGAAACCAGCGGTGGAAATTCAATGATGAGTATGCCAACTTAATGTGCGGCTCAATTAAAGCCCCTGTGTCAAGTTTCAGCGCGATCGGACCAGCGATGGCCGTTTTAGCATTTGTATGGCGGCGGCCATTTTTTCCGCCATTTTGAATTTTTTTCACTATCTGTGGTAATTGCTCGAGGTCTACTCCAAGTTTAGTTCGAGCACCCCAGAAGTAGCTGTTACCGTTTGCGCGGGCCGTTGACCGTCTCCGCGGGCTGTGAGAAAGTTCAGGATTTCGGATTTTTCTGGATATCCTGGGAGCTGGGTGAGTATGAATGCGTCATTGGTGTGTTTCTCCGTCGTGCCACCTTGGCTAAATTTACGTTTTTATGTTTGCGCAAAAAATGGAAAAATTTCAAAATCGAGCGTCCCACTATGGCTCCCTGGTAGCGTCCCAGGGTGGTGATCATTTTTAGTTCCGATACCCCCACCCAACTCGCACCGTTTCCGCGGGCCGTTGGATTTTACGTTGTATGGAAGTCGGAAACGGGGGCCCGGAGCCACTCGAACGGGGCACCGATCGATTCGCCGGCTCGAACAGAGCACGTGTGCCAAATTTGAGACGTAAGGATTCATAAACGGCGATTTTGGCAAAGTACGGCGGCCATCTTGTTTTCGCGAAAATCGCCATTTTTCCACCACCCCTGGTAATCGCCACCAGTTCCGAGCATTTTTTGTTCAGACACCCCCCCTCCAGGTATCACCGTTTTTGCGCACCTCCAGGGGTCCACTCGGTTTTCGAAGGTGATCGAGATCGCTATATTTTTCCTCTGGTCGATCGGAGCACCTCTACACGATCACGTCGAAATCCCCCCAACTTTTCACGTAGTTTCCGAGAAAAGCGATGTCAGTGAGTGAGTGGTAGTGTAGCTTTATTATATAAGAAAGAAAGAAAGAAAGAAAGAAAGAAAGAAACATTTATTTGACTCCACAATATAAAATTTAAATTAATAATGAAAACACAGATAACAAGCAGTTTCAAACAAATAAAACTGTTAAATAAACGATAAACAAGTAAACAATTAAAATAACAATAGGTAACAAATTAACAAACTTATTAATACAATAAAATAAAATAAATGTGAGAAAAAATAAGTGGAGCCAAACCAGGTAGCCACTCAGTATATGTTGCGACACAGTTGCAACACTGATTTTGAGTGGCCCCTCTCTGTAGTGATTGGAGCGGCAGTACGTTCGCAAATATATATTTTAATTAGAACATGTAAATAAAAAACACACGATACACATACACATAAATAAAATTCACATTTTTCAACAATAACAATACACAATAAAGTAATATCCAGATAAAATGATAATATACCTACATAATATAAAATACGCTAAGACCTAATGAGAAATACGCAACTAAGGTTGGATTTTGAACTCCTGTAACAGGTATTTTTTATATTTAATTTTAAAAGAGTTTAATGTGTTGGAGTTTAATATAGGTGGTGGAAGATTGTTCCAACACTTAGTTGCGGAGTATTTGAAACTTCCCCTGAAGGCAATTGTGAAACTCCTCGGCATGGCAAGTTTACGAAATGAGGAACGGGTGTCATAGGCGCTGCCCTCCCCCATCCAGGTTAGTTTATCGTATAGATATTTCGGGGCTTTCGTTATAACCACTCCAAAAAGGAGTGACGCGAGGTGCAACCGCCTACGATATTCCATTTTAAGACACCTAGCCTCTATCAGGTACGGAGTAATATGGGTCCTGGGAGGAATATCCCAACAAAAACGCGCACACGCGTTTTGAACACGCTGTATCGCATTCTTGCTACGGCATAATAACCTGGGACCATACATAACGTCGGCATAATTGAACTTGGAGAGTACCAGACTCTCACAGAGTCGGATTCGTACATCGACGTTTAGGTGTTGTCGAATGCGATACAGGAGCTTAAGTCGATAAAAACAATTAGCTATGGTTGTATTCACATATTTTTCGAAACGTAGGTTTTCATCGAAGATCACTCCTAAATTTCGAGCCTCATTTACGCGTTCTATAGAATTATAATAATAGTACATAGTAATATATTATAATAATAGTACATTATCAGACTGGCGATGGGTTCCCACTAAACTCAACGTCGCGGATGATGCAACTCGAGATGTGCCGATAGACTTCAATAAACAACATCGATGGTTCACCGGCCCTTCGTTCCTGCGCGACGACCCGTCTACGTGGCCTACAGAGCGACCTACAATAGCAACGCCCACTGGCGAGGAGAGAGTACATCTCGTTATAAGCAACGTCGCAACATACAGCGAGGCCGTGCCCGACCCAAAACGCTTTTCCAAATGGGAACGGCTGCTACGATCAACGGCGAGAATACTACAGTTTATTGATTTATGTCGCCCCGCACATAAAACTTGTTATGGATATAGAAGAAATAGAAAAAATCAGCAAGCCGACGCAGATTGGAATAGCAAAAATACGAAAAAGAAAATTGCGCCCGGCTCATCGTTACGTATTAAAAACGTACAACAAGAACGTCGCTTTAAAAATATAGAAAGCGAACATTTACGACGCGCTGAAGAATTACTCGTGCGAGTTTCACAACACGACTCGTTTTCAAGTGAAATAGCTAACATGGAAAAAGGAAAACTGCGAGCGTTATCAATAGAAATAGAAGATGGTTTACTGAAAATTAAATCACGTATAAGCGCAACGGAAGGCATCACACCCACGCAATCGAGTCCGCCTGTGATATGCGGCGATCATCACATCGCAAAACTATACATAGAATACGTACATAGGCGATTGCATCACGCGGGGGCTGAAGCTACGATAAACGAGTGTCACACTAAGTATTGGATAACTCGACTGCGACCGGTCACGCGCTCAATAGTACACAAATGTATTAAGTGTCATAGAAGAAGAAGCGCGCCCGCTGCACCGCCTACGGGGAACCTACCGCACTGCAGATTAGCACATCATCGTCGGCCCTTTAGCTACACGGGCCTCGACTACTTCGGCCCTCTGACTGTTACTGTGGGACGTGCTACGCAGAAAAGATATGTGAGTCTATTTACATGTCTCACGACTCGCGCTGTGCACTTAGAGCTTGCGAACACTCTCAGTACGGAATCAGCGGTTATGGCGATACGTCGATTTATAGCGAGAAGAGGTTGTCCGACGGAAATTTGGTCCGACAACGGTACGAATCTGCACGGCGCTGAAAAGGAATTGCGACACGCTATACAAGACGCTTCTCATCACGAGGCCAGCATGCGTGCGATCAACTGGCGCTTCATACCTCCCGGAGCTCCATTTATGGGCGGGGCCTGGGAACGACTAGTGAGAAGTGTAAAAACGGCGCTATACGCGTCGCTCAATCAACGCCACCCGCGAGAAGAAATTTTATTAACATTGTTAGCGGAAGTGGAATTCACAGTGAATAATAGACCGCTAACACATGTATCTGTGAACCCGGAAGACCCGGAAGCTCTAACGCCAAATCATTTTCTATTATTGGGACCGGCGATGAACCCCGCACCCGGCTCGTTTACAAACGAAGATCTCATCGGCCGTAAGCAATGGAGGACGGCGCAACGACTCGCCGATATGTTCTGGGAGCGATGGCTGCGTGAGTACCTGCCCGAGCTACAACAGCGACGCGACCCCCACGGTCGAGGCAAATCACCGCAAATAGGCGACGTAGTGTTAATTGTGGATAACACTATGCCTCGCAACACATGGCCTATGGGACGAGTATCACGCATCTACCCCGGAAACGACGGCGTGACGCGAGTAGCAGACGTGCAGACAAGAGGCGGCGAGCTTCGACGACCGGTCAAGAAGATGGTGGTGTTAGTTGAAAATTGTTCCTCACCTGTTAACAAGTGAACCTTAATGGACATAGCGGTTCACGGCGGGGGGAATGTTCGGAACAATAGGTACGAATTTAGTAGATAGCTTATAGTCATTTATAGCCTTTTTGTGTTTTGATAACTTTATTTAAATTTTTATGTTTAATGTCGATAATTTCATAGTTGTATCTCGCTCTGTTAATTTACAAGCGACAGTGAGATGTTCGTGTCTCGCTCTAATGGTACACGCGACAACAAGACAGTTCTATCTCACTCTTGAGATTTGTAATAGCATGATCGCTCTGTCTCGATCTAACAATTCACTTTGTTCGATAATTTAATATTGTAATTTATGTTGTTTTACTATAATTTAATATCTTTGGTTTACACTATATGACAATATAGTTTAATGCATAACTTATGTAAATTCAATAGCGTAAAGTCAAACGTTTAAATAGTTTGTTTTCTTCAATTATATTTCTGTTTTATAGTAAACGTATATGAATGTTTTGATAGTGAATATATAGATAATCGTTTGTATTGTAATAGTAGATATGTCTTAATAGAAATAATAGTTAATTTGTTTGTGTTTATAGTAAAAAGCCATAGTTTGTTTGTATTAATGCTTTCATAATTATAGTTTTGGGAATTATATAGAGTGATTATTATAGTTATAAATAGTTATATAATATAGAAATAATTATGTAAATAGTGATAGTAATATAGAGAAATTGTGTAAGTTGTCCGAAAATAAACGCGCTATGCCTACCTCCGCACGCACCCCACTAGTCCGCGCATATTAACGCGCAAAAATCGGACTAAAATCACTCTCGTCAGGACTTTCGACGCGTCAACACATTCGTCAAGTACTCTCAAGCATACAGTCCACAAGCTCTACAGTAAGCGGCGAGGCCTGGCATAGCAAAACAATCAACTAGGCATTTTGATTTACTTCAAACCCAGCATCCAAATAGTACGGCGCAAAATAGTAATAGACTTGTGCCGTACAAAACTCATTTTATATACGCTACTCACTCTTAACAGTAATAATTCTTAAAAACATATTCATTTCAATATAATGTAATCTTCACAAAGCTATACATCATTTCATATCTCTAGTCTTTGAGATAAATCTAACACTAGATACTATCACATTGAATTAAATCTATTGAACGAGCAAACTTTTATGACATAAATCCTAACATACATTCTTTAGAAAACAAGAGTACATATTTGGAACGCCTTTATATTCTATACAATTCATAAAACATTTAATGAAAATCTGTATTACATTTTCTGTGTCTGGAATGAAAATAGTCTTTAATTTGTAGCATACTTTGAAAGGCTTACTCGAAATCAAATAATAATCCAGATGAACCATAATATCTTGTTTTCTTAGATGTATGTATAGTATTAATATATTCATATAGCTAAGTAATTTTCTACATATTAAAACATAAAAATAGACTTAACATAACACAATATATAATATTAGTAACGAGCATACTAATATTATAAATGAGATAAGAAAATGAATGAATGAATTTAAGTTATATCAGTTTCACGTGTATACAGGATGTCCCACTATGGGTATACTAAGCGCGAAGGGACTTGTAATTTTGAATACACTGATCACGTAAAAAATACTTAAACAACAAAATTACGTCAAAAATTGTTTGCTATACCGCTGTATACCGCTTCGTTAATGTGAGCATATTGTCTATGTAAGCATAATCAAGAGTTTTAAGAATTCTTAATAGAGGAATTCCTCTATTTGAAAAAAAATGCGTCTGGAATTTTATAAGTATTTTTTACGTACTCAGCATATGCAAAACTATAATCTCCTTTGAGCTTAGTATACCGACGGTGGGACACCCTGTATACACGAATTTGACCCGCTTTAAACGGACCGGTATAATTCAAACTTTGTACTTATCAAGGGTCGGTGACAATAATTTCATGAATTTATCTTATTCAAACGCGGTTTTTACTATATTATTAATACATTGTTTGGTAGTGCAAAAAAATTACGTGTGGCACTCGAGGACTGCCGCGGTAAAGCTATTGCATAGCATCGCATCGCTGTGCCGGTTGGTGTGAGGGAGTTAGGTTTTTTCGTTACGGAATTTTTACATTCGGCCGCCGCGATCAAAGTCTGAGATAAAAGCTATGCAATATAATATCTTAATATATATAAATCTCGTGTCACAATGTTTGTCCTCAATGGACTCCTAAACCACTTAACCGATTATAATAAAATTCGCACACCATGTGCAGTTCGATCCAACTTGAGAGATAGGATAGTTTAAACATGTAGGTACCACGGGCGAAGCCGGGGCGGACCGCTAGTAGCTTAATAAAGACGAATACAATATCTAAAATATTATTTCGCCAAGTGGGCGGCTTGACTGCCGCTACATGATATTGGCCAAAGAATTGACACATTGCCAACAAACGGTTTCCTATACTGCGTTTATTGAAACTGTTGGTGATCTAATTTAACTAGCAATTTTTGTTCCGCCTTTCCCGTTCAAAGTTTCCCTACTGTTGCAGTATAATGAAGTGTTTGTAGCAAATAATTGTCCTAAAGTATTGTTTCTTTCGGCTTTTAAATTGTTGCTAGCTTCAAGTAATATGACATTTGTCCAAGACACAAATGATTATAATTATATTATATACTAGCTTTCCGCCCGCGGCTTTGCCTGCTTTGTCTAAAACCTAATAAATTATATACTAAAACCTTCCTCTTGAATCACTTTATCAGCTTAAAAAAGCCGCATCAAAATCCATTGTGTAGTTTTAAAGATTTAAGCATACATAGGGATATAGGGACAGAGAAAGCGACTTTGTCTTATACTATGTAGTGATGATAGACATTACAATCTCTTAGTTTAAAATAGCAAAAATGGGTAACAATAATTTCATTTATAATTTAAATTGTCTATAGTTCCCTCAATCCCTTCCATAAATCCCTTTACCAAGTGAACTATCTTTGCGCTACACAATGTAAGATTGTCTTAAATAAATAATTATTATTAGAGCAAGTAAAATAAAAACTACCGTAAGATACGAGGAAATATTAAATAATTGAAATCTTGTTGAAATCTAGTTTATTCCAGGACAAAAAATAATAAATCCTGTTTTTATGAACCAATGCTACAACGTACCTACATATTTCAAAATTAAAATTTTCAATCCAAAGCTACAGTTAAGATCATTAATAAATAGAGAATCATAAATTTAAAATACATTTTAATGGGACCACTGAAATCCAGCTCAAAGGGTTTATTGGAAACTTTATAGTACTTTTAATAACTATCCTAATTTTAGGCCAAGCCGGGCCGAGCGTTAATTATTACCAAAGGAGTAAAACATAAAGATTTTAACCTTGTTATTTTATACTATAATAAAAACATATTTATAACTAGCTGTGCCCGCGACTTCGTCCGCGTGGAATAGTGACTGCATAGTAGTTACTACTTAACTTTTATTGAATAAACACGTATAACCATAAATAATTAAAAGAACAGTTAGTAAAATTTATTACTAAACTGAGCTAAAAAATAAAAAAATAAGTGCCTAATTAATTTTCTACGTAAAATTTATTTTAAATTATGGCATATTATTTTTTAGGCACCAGGAGGGAGAAGAGCAAATTTATTTACCTTCCTTCCTTGTATGGATGTTTTTGACAATATATTGTGCAGCAACTGAGTGCCGAGGCAAACGTCAAAACGTAAAGGAATAGAATCCGCTATCGATACTAATTGACATAAGCGTATGATTGAATTTATATTTTTGGTTTTATGGCATTCAAATGCTTTATAAATATAAATTTATAAAGAATAGAAAAAATTCGATCACGAGGCGGGACTCGAACCCGCATCCTTCGCGCCATTCCGGGGCGGATGCCTCACCAACTCAGCCACTCGTGACCCATTCTTCATATTGGTTGAAATGGTTGTTAATCATCTCAATAGATGGCGCGCGGTGTGTCCCTTCAGACACATAAAACTGAAAGAATAGAATAAATTCGATCACTCGGGCGGGTCACGAGTGGCTGAGTTGGTGAGGCATCCGCCCCGGAATGGCGCGAAGGATGCGGGTTCGAGTCCCGCCTCGTGATCGAATTTTTTCTATTCTTTATAAATTTATATAAGCGTATGATGTTTTGCTAAGGATTTGTTCACCCTACCAACGACGACGACGACCACGAACAAAATTTTCATCCAGTCGCAATTTAATAAAATTGTGCAAAACACAATTAAAAATCAATTATTAAAATTTCCTGTCGTTCTAGTGATTGGAATTTTTATTTTTGAGATCAACGATGAATGAAAAAATAGATTTTTCGTAAAAACAGTGGCTCCTAGAAAAAAATGTATGTGAAGTTTTTTAAAGATAATTTTATAATCTACAATTTTGGTAAAAGTTAAGGATACCATACCATACCATCATTATCATAATAATATATCTTATATATATATTTTTTTATAATGGTACTTAATTTTAAAGATCGTCGAGAAGTTTGTAAAATTATATATATTCCTTTTCCTTCGTTGCGTTGGGTTTTTTTTTTAATTTTTAAACTTCGGTTTCTTATTTTCATTTAATATTTTCAAGTGAGCGAGACCTACCTCTACCTCCATAATACATTCCTACATCTGACATCTTTTAAGTTGGGCCGTAACCGTGCATAAATTGTAATGGACCACAGTGGCAAAAGAAGTGGTATATTTAAGAAAAAAAATTGCCAAGGGCCAGGCCTATGTGGCTTTGAGAAGAGTTCAAAATTTCCAGGGTGTGGCTATCCTCTCGCTCCCATGTCCCCCTCTTCTTTCACAGACTTTCAACCCTTCCCTTTCCATCCCTAGTAAATGGCAGAACCGATTTTGATGTAAATAATATTATCTAATTGTACCTATATGTACACGTCATATCCTATCGTTTGATGCTCCATTTGGTTTATTTATCTAACCACTGTCACCCCTAAAGTGCCCTATATGTAAAAAACGGATGAACCGATTTCGATAAAACATTACTAATTGTAATTCACCCGTTATGCACATTCATTTGATATATCACTTAGGTAGGTACTATCACAATATTTGACAACATTCGTTTCTTTCATTCCCACTTATACCTATACAGGGTGTAATCGTTAAGTGTGCACAGGCGATTTTTCCGTAAGTATTACAGATAACAAAAAACTTTAAACTGATATCGAAAGTACTTAACCTAATGAGTAAAATGGCGGTAATAAATTTTTAAAAATAAATCGAGAAATATCAAAAAAATTATCTTTAAACCCTCCCATTCATTAAGTATGAAATATGAATATCCCATATACCTACATTTAATATGAAAGATTTTAGCTTTTTTTTTCTTTTTTTGGTTTTCTGCTTTAATTACTTCGCAAATTTGAAGTGACATTTTCCACATTTTTCCGGACATTTTCACGCATTTTCCGGATATTTTCCGGGAATTATCCAGGCATTTTCCGGACATTTCCCTGACATAGCCTGTAAATGTCTGGAAAATCCCCGGGAAATGCTCGGAAAATCCCCAGAAAATGTCTGTAAAATCCCCCGAAAATGCCAGGGAAATGTCCGGAAAATGTCTGGAAAACATCGGGAAAATCCCCGGGATATGCTCGGAAAATCCCCGGAAAAAGCCTGGGAAATTCCCGGAAAATAACCGGAAAATGCCTGGGAAATGCTCGGAAAATGCGTGGAAATTTCCGGAAAAACCGTGGAAAATCCCTGGAAAAGGCCTTGAAGATATCCGGAAAATGCGTGAAAATGTCCGGAAAATATCCGGTAAATGCGTGGAAAATCCCCGGAAAATGCCAGGGAAATGTCCGGAAAATGTCTGGGAAACATCCGGAAAATCCCCGGGAAATGCTCGGAAAATGCCTGGGAAATTCCCGGAAAATGTCTGGAAAATCCCGGAAAATAACCGGAAAATGCGTGAAAATGTCCGGAAAAATGTGGAAAATGTCACTTCAAATTTGCGAAGTAATTAAAGCAGAAAACCAAAAAAAGAAAAAAAAAGCTAAAATCTTTCATATTAAATGTAGGTATATGGGATATTCATATTTCATACTTAATGAATGGGAGGGTTTAAAGATATTTTTTTTGATATTTCTCGATTTATTTTTAAAAATTTATTACCGCCATTTTACTCATTAGGTTAAGTACTTTCGATATCAGTTTAAAGTTTTTTGTTATCTGTAATACTTACGGAAAAATCGCCTGTGCACACTTAACGATTACACCCTGTATAGGTATAAGTGGGAATGAAAGAAACGAATGTTGTCAAATATTGTGATAGTACCTACCTAAGTGATATATCAAATGAATGTGCATATCGGGTGAATTACAATTAGTAATGTTTTATCGAAATCGGTTCATCCGTTTTTTACATATAGGGCACTTTAGGGGTGACAGTGGTTAGATAAATAAACCAAATGGAGCATCAAACGATAGGATATGACGTGTACATATAGGTACAATTAGATAATATTATTTACATCAAAATCGGTTCTGCCATTTACTAGGGATGGAAAGGGAAGGGTTGAAAGTCTGTGAAAGAAGAGGGGGACATGGGAGCGAGAGGATAGCCACACCCTGGAAATTTTGAACTCTTCTCAAAGCCACATAGGCCTGGCCCTTGGCAATTTTTTTTTCTTAAATATACCACTTCTTTTGCCACTGTGGTCCATTACAATTTATGCACGGTTACGGCCCAACTTAAAAGATGTCAGATGTAGGAATGTATTATGGAGGTAGAGGTAGGTCTCGCTCACTTGAAAATATTAAATGAAAATAAGAAACCGAAGTTTAAAAATTAAAAAAAAAACCCAACGCAACGAAGGAAAAGGAATATATATAATTTTACAAACTTCCCGACGATCTTTAAAATTAAGTACCATTATAAAAAAATATATACATAAGATATATTATTATGATAATGATGGTATGGTATGGTATCCTTAACTTTTACCAAAATTGTAGATTATAAAATTATCTTTAAAAAACTTCACATACATTTTTTTCTAGGAGCCACTGTATCTACGAAAAATCTATTTTTTCATTCATCGTTGATCTCAAAAATAAAAATTCCAATCACCAGAACGACAGGAAATTTTAATAATTGATTTTTAATTGTGTTTTGCACAATTTTATTAAATTGCGACTGGATGAAAATTTTGTTCGTAGTCGTCGTCGTCGTTGGTAGGGTGAACAAATCCTTAGCAAAACATCATACGCTTATGTCAATTAGTATCGATAGCGGATTCTATTCCTTTACGTTTTGACGTTTGCCTCGGCACTCAGTTGCTGCACACTATATTGTCAAAAACATCCATACAAGGAAGGAAGGTAAATAAATTTGCTCCTCTCCCTCCTGGTGCCTGAAAAATAATATGCCATAATTTAAAATAAATTTTACGTAGAAAATTAATTAGGCACTTATTTTTTTATTTTTTAGCTCAGTTTAGTAATAAATTTTACTAACTGTTATTTTAATTATTTATGGTAATACGTGTTTATTCAATAAAAGTTAAGTAGTAACTACTATGCAGTCACTATTCCACGCGGACGAAGTCGCGGGCACAGCTAGTTATAAATATGTTTTTATTATAGTATAAAATAACAAGGTTAAAATCTTTATGTTTTACTCCTTTGGTAATAATTAACGCTCGGCCCGGCTTGGCCTAAAATTAGGATAGTTATTAAAAGTACTATAAAGTTTCCAATAAACCCTTTGAGCTGGATTTCAGTGGTCCCATTAAAATGTATTTTAAATTTATGATTCTCTATTTATTAATGATCTTAACTGTAGCTTTGGATTGAAAATTTTAATTTTG
The DNA here is from genome assembly GCA_029959065.1 of Colias behrii. NCBI lineage: Eukaryota > Metazoa > Arthropoda > Insecta > Lepidoptera > Pieridae > Colias > Colias behrii. The sequence continues at coordinate 3,827,052 of JARWMC010000025.1, forward strand.
AAATATGTAGGTACGTTGTAGCATTGGTTCATAAAAACAGGATTTATTATTTTTTGTCCTGGAATAAACTAGATTTCAACAAGATTTCAATTATTTAATATTTCCTCGTATCTTACGGTAGTTTTTATTTTACTTGCTCTAATAATAATTATTTATTTAAGACAATCTTACATTGTGTAGCGCAAAGATAGTTCACTTGGTAAAGGGATTTATGGAAGGGATTGAGGGAACTATAGACAATTTAAATTATAAATGAAATTGCATTTATGCATTGCATAGCAAAGACCAAATTCATGGTTTTGGGAACACCGAGGTCCGTCGGAAAAGTCAGTGAATTCAATCCGATATTAAACATTGAAGGTCAAGCTGTAGAGCGGGTCGTCGAAGCTCGAAATCTCGGGATCGTTTTCGATGAGAGTCTCAGGTTTGAAAAACACTTCCAAGCTACTATATCGAATTGCTTCTATAGGTTAAAGCTACTGTATCGCATCAGAAACTACATCACCACACCCTTACGTATAAGGCTCTGTGAGGCACTAATTCTCTCGAAATTTAATTTCGGTGATACCATGTACGGTGCAATATTGCTCGCAAGGACCAAGAATGCAATACAGCGGGTTCAGAACGCGTGTGCTCGGTTCTGTTGGGACATACCTGCAAGAGATCATGTTACGCCATATCTCATCGAAGCAAAAATGCTCAACATGGAACGACGCAGGCGCCTTCACTTTGCTGTGATGCTTTTTGAGGTGGTGACGTCTCAAATACCAAAATACCTGCACAGGAAGCTTAGATGGGTTGGTGAGAAAAATGGCTCGCACTTTACAAGAGCATCCACTTACATGTTGGCTATGCCAAGATACCACACAACCGCTTTTAGAGGCAGTTTTGTATACAACGCAACTAAGTGTTGGAATAACCTTCCGCCGCCGCTACGCGAGTCGATTTCCAAACACTCTTTTAAGTATAAGTATAAAACACACCTGATTAGCGAATTCGTCGGGAAACCTTAGTTGCGTTGTATATTATAATTGCATTCAATATATATGTAATATAATTTATCATTATTTATTTATGTTATATAGGTATTGATGTGTATTTCATTAATTTGTAAATGTTAATATTTTATAAATACAAACACTCATTTATTTATTTAAATTTTTCTACTTTGTTTTATTTTATATTATTTTATGTTATATAACTAAATTTTATTATTAGGGACACTTTAGACTTACGCGTCTGTTGTCTGGTTGGGCCCTGAAAACCAGCGCTATGCCAACCATACCGGTGCGGCATAGCATACGCTGAGTGGCCTTACCCTTTAGGTCACCAGTCGCCACACAAATATGTATTAGATTTTTAGCTTTTAAGTTTTTTTTATCTTGTTATTTTCTATAGTGTTTAAGAGTGCTTTTGTTATTGTTTTTTTTTTATGTGGTGGTGGTACTTTGGTGATTCTAATAAATGTATTTTATTCTTATTCTTATTCTATTCTTAAAATTATTGTTACCCATTTTTGCTATTTTAAACTAAGAGATTGTAATGTCTATCATCACTACATAGTATAAGACAAAGTCGCTTTCTCTGTCCCTATATCCCTATGTATGCTTAAATCTTTAAAACTACACAATGGATTTTGATGCGGCTTTTTTAAGCTGATAAAGTGATTCAAGAGGAAGGTTTTAGTATATAATTTATTAGGTTTTAGACAAAGCAGGCAAAGCCGCGGGCGGAAAGCTAGTATAGATATTAGATATAATATAATTATAATCATTTGTGTCTTGGACAAATGTCATATTACTTGAAGCTAGCAACAATTTAAAAAATGTCTGGAAAATCCCCGGAAAATGCCAGGGAAATGTCCGGAAAATGTCTGGAAAACATCGGGAAAATCCCCGGGATATGCTCGGAAAATCCCCGGAAAAAGCCTGGGAAATTCCCGGAAAATAACCGGAAAATGCCTGGGAAATGCTCGGAAAATGCGTGGAAATTTCCGGAAAAACCGTGGAAAATCCCTGGAAAAGGCCTGGAAGATATCCGGAAAATGCGTGAAAATGTCCGGAAAATATCCGGTAAATGCGTGGAAAATCCCCGGAAAATGCCAGGGAAATGTCCGGAAAATGTCTGGGAAACATCCGGAAAATCCCCGGGAAATGCTCGGAAAATGCCTGGGAAATTCCCGGAAAATGTCTGGAAAATCCCGGAAAATAACCGGAAAATGCCAGGGAAATGTCTGGAAAATATCCGGAAAATGCGTGGAAATTTCCGGAAAAAGCGTGGAAAATGCCTGAAAATGCCAGGGAAATGTCTGGAAAATATCCGGAAAATGCGTGGAAATTTCCGGAAAAAGCGTGGAAAATGCCTGAAAATGCCCGGAAAATGCTCGAAAAATGCGTGGAAATTTCCGGAAAAACCGTGGAAAATCCCTGGAAAATGCCTGGAAAATATCCGGAAAATGCGTGAAAATGTCCGGAAAATATCCGGTAAATGCGTGAAAATGTCCGGAAAATATCCGGAAAATGCCTGGAAAATCGCTGGAAAATGCCTGAGAAATGTCCGGAAAATGTCTGGGAAATGCGTGGAAAATCCCCGGAAAATGCCAGGGAAATGTCCGGAAAATGTCTGGAAAACATCCGGAAAATCCCCGGGAAATGCTCGGAAAATCCCCGGAAAAAGCCTGGGAAATTCCCGGAAAATAACCGGAAAATGCCTGGGAAATGCTCGGTAAATGCGTGGAAATTTCCGGAAAAACCGTGGAAAATCCCTGGAAAATGCCTGGAAAATATCCGGAAAATGCGTGAAAATGTCCGGAAAATATCCGGAAAATGCCTGAAAAATGTCCGGAAAATGTCTGGGAAATGCGTGGAAAATCCCCGGAAAATGCCAGGGAAATGTCCGGAAAATGTCTGGGAAACATCCGGAAAATCCCCGGGAAATGCTCGGAAATGCCTGGGAAATTCCCGGAAAATGTCTGGAATATCCCGGAAAATGCCAGGGAAATGTCTGGAAAATATCCGGAAAATGCGTGGATATGTCCGGAAAAAGCGTGGAAAATGCCTGGAAAATGCCCGGAAAATGCTCGGAAAATCCCCGGAAAATATCCGGAAAATGCGTGAAAATGTCCGGAAAAAGCGTGGAAAATGCCACTTCAAATTTGCGAAGTAATTAAAGCAGAAAACCAAAAAAGAAAAAGAAAGCTAAAATCTTTCATATTAAATGTATATGGGATATTCATATTTCATACTTAATGTATGGGGGTTTAAAGATATTTTTTTTTATATTTCTCGATTTATTTTTAAAAATTTATTACCACCATTTTACTCATTAGGTTAAGTACTTTCGATATCAGTTTAAAGTTTTTTGTTATCTGTAATACTTACGGAAAAATCGCCTGTGCACACTTAACGATTACACTCTGTATATAGGTATAGTAAATGGATGAACCGATTTTGATTAAATATGTCTAATTATACTTTACACGTCATGCCCTTTCATTTCATATGTCACTTGAGTCAAAATTCACTTTTTTTATTATCTACCACTTTTATACCTATATCAAATAAATGGATGAACCGATTTTGATAAAATTTGACTTATTTTTACTGATAGGTCGTTCACTTTCATTTAATATATCACTAAAGTATATTCGACAACTTTAGTTATTTTCATTCCCACTTTTACACAATAAATGGATGAACCGATTTTGATACAGTTTATTTATTAAGAACCAGCGTCGGAAAATATGCTGCCTAACAAAAAAACATCATCTAATTCGGATTACCTGCTAGCGAGCTACGGTGGCACAAACACACACACACACAGCGGTCAAACACTTATCACCCATATTTTTGCATCGGGGGTTAAAAATATAATATTATAAATACGACATAATTTAAAGGACATTTTATGTATAAAATTTACCTAGAAATAAGTATAATTTTAATTTGACCCCTCCCCCCTACTACCTCAGCTTACCCCCCCACCCTTGGGGACTTTCGATAATATGATCACTTGGACATAACTGTAGCGTATAACAGATAACTTACGTTTTATCGTACACTGTATGTGTACCATAGAATGCCTTAGCAAATGTTCGCCGTGAGTACTTAAATGGTCATAACTTTTTTATTTATGAACCGATTGACATGAAATAAACACTAAATGTTAAATGAAGATTACCACAATATATTAGTGAAAACCGCATCGAAATCGGATAAGCCGTTTCTGAGATTAGCGTGTTCAAACATACAGACAAACAGACAAACAGACAAACAGACAAACAGACAAAAAATTTCACATTTTTTTGCATTGTACAGACACCACTTTTCTAGAATTTTATTATATGTATTGATGATGATATTGTCTCATAATCTGTGGTTTTCGCATTCTATTCATGTTTAAGTATTTGTTTTAGTAAAAAGACAAAATAACTGTTGGATGCCGCCCATGACAATTCACAGCAATAGTGAACGTATTGCCTTTGAGGCTTTGAGGTGGAAGACGGTTTGTTTACTACATACAAGATTTGTGCCTTAAAATATATTTCTACACCATATAATATATTGGGCATATTTTCTAAGGTGTCAAAATGGGCATGACCTACCATAATTTTATTATAGCTAGCTTACTCTTTCTTCTCATATAATATTATCATAAAAACAAGTCTACAATGAAAATAACTTCAAAACACACTTGCTAATAGCATATAAACTGGGAAATATTCTTCCGCAGCGAGACAGCCGCATTCAGAGATTTTAAAATTAAAATTTATATTCGTTGTTAAATGTACAGTTTCAGTAATACGTAGTCGGCAATGCTTTTCAGTTACATAAAAATTCTGGTTTCCATTTAATTTAGCCTCCTGTTTATTGCTTTATTCTACGTTATTTGTAATGCAATATACCATTGTGTGCTATTCGTTGGTATAATAGGCTTGTAAAAATAACAAGCTTGTTTATGTTTTATATTTTTACATTTCTTGGTTTTCGTGTTGTTAATGATTCAGAGTTGTATAATTGAATACAGATAACGATTTTTCACACAGTGTGTTATGAAAGCGAAACAGAAAATAGTGAAAAATATTTATTTAAATTAATAACGGGATTTTTATTGAAAGGCGAGATCTTTCCTTCTTCTATTTATGTTTAATTTTTTATTGTTTATGTTAACGATGCAATGCTATTTGTATTTGACTTTTAGAAAGAAGGTTAGATGAGACATGCCATTGAAAAAACTACCTTTAACAAATCAATAGAAATATAAAAATCTCCTATAAATTCATAGATTTTTCATTTTCTAGTCGATAAATACAGCGTCCAACCGCCAATAGTTTGTTGTTTTTTACTCAGTAGGTAATCCATAAATAACGATTTCAAAAACATAGGAATGGAAAATTAATTGCCATCAGCGTCAGGAGAGCGCCACAGCTCAAATCTGTACAAAGGTCCAATCAAATGCTTTGTTTTCTAGTTCTATTTTTATGTTATACCTACGATTGTTCTGTATGTTTATCTGTTTTTATAGTGAAAATAATGTTATCTATTAAATAATATCAACCATAAATTTTATCAAGAATACCTACCATTTTGCCTGTAAATTTACATACTGTTTATTAAAACGTGTTATTTTTAAACTTTACTTTTGCTTTCTTTCCCATTTCTCTGAAAACTATCCTGAATGACATTATTTGCTGTGAATAGAAAAAATTTGCCTAGAGACAAATATACATAAATAACGTAAACTAGAACACGAAAAGAGGCCTTCCAAGACTAAAGATAAAAAATCCCCATTTAGTGCTGAATTATATGTTGTTCAAAGTTAAACAATTTGAACCAGCATTGCTTCAATGAGACGTGTTAAATCCAAATTGATCGCTACAGAACAGCTGTTTTCTTTGCAAGTCGCAAGTCATGGGCAAAAAGGAATTCAATCTGTACATTAGTTTGGCCTGAGTTAACGCCGTGATTTGGCTTTCAGAGCAGGGAAATAGCAGATTAAGTAATTATTGTGTTTATAGTTTACGTTTGTATGTAGACGTGTAAACATGTTTTATAGGTATGTGTTATATTCCTTCAGCTAGATTCCTCCTCGACATTTTGAATTGCAGTAACTTGTAGTTGCTTACTGCTTGGTACCTACAGAATTAAATTATTAATTAACGAATTATTTTTAAAGCGAACCTTCATCAGGCGCTTTGAGAGTAAAAATTCAAGGTCGCGTCATGGATATACCGCCACGTCATGGAGTAAGGCGGCGATTTTGATATCTTAGAATCTTGTCAAAAAAGTTTCACTTCTGACACGTGTGCACGGCACACCCGTCCTTTTTTGGTTTTCCGAATTTAAAATAGTTTTATTTCTTTCTATTCTCTATGGCGACGATAAAATTATCGATAGGCCTAATATTTTCCATAAATTCGTAGACCTAAATTAATTCTTATCATTAACATTAGCAAAAGAAATACAGCAGTGTTGCCATTAGAATGTCATTAGACGCAATCGGGCGGTCACGTACCTACCTACGTATTTGTGTTTTTTGCTGGCAACACTTATGGAAATCGGGGAAATTGCGCATTGCAGTTCGTTAATTTTAACTTCGATAACATGAAAAACCAGTAGATAAGAATAATTTTATAAAATTTTAAATTTTCCTTATAATAGAAAATATATTGCAATGGCTACAGACGAAATATTATAGTTTACCATAGCTGTAAAAGATTCCAGCCTTTTCTTTACAATAAAGCATCTACTGCATTATCCATACTATATGTATAAATGCGAAAGTAACTCTGTCTGTCTGTCTGTTACTCAATCACGCCTTAACTACTGAACCAATTTGCATGAAATTTGGTATAGAGATATTTTGATACCCGAGAAAGGACATAGGATAGGTTTTATCCCGGAAATCCTACGGGAACGGGTTTTTCTTTGAAAACGCGGGCGAAGCCGCGGGCGGAAAGCTAGTACTGTATAATTTTCTATACCTATACCTATAATATGGTAACCCTTAGTAATTTATAAGAATAATTTTGTCAGAGTCTGTCATACTTTAAAATGTTTCCTATTAATAATAACTTATCTTTACAAGCACTTTACATTTACACTAGAAATAAAGATACCTCGTATTCACAAAGAAACATTACACATTAGACATAAAAGTCATTGTAATACACGAACATTATACGATCCTAATGACGCAGTTAAAGTAACGTGAAGTGAAGATAAATAAGTCATTACGTCTAGAATTATTTATTTTATGTCGTTATTTTGTTTCCAAGTATAAATAAGGTATTTTCAGTATTATATCACTACACACACTACATAGTATAAAACAAAGTCGCTTTCTCTGTCCCTATGTCCCTATGTACGCTTAAATCTTTAAAACTACGCAACGGATTTTGATGCGGTTTTTTTTAATAGATAGAGTGATTCAAGAGGAAGGTTTTAGTATATAATTTATTATGTTTTAGACAAAGCGGACGAAGCCGCGGGCGGAAAGCTAGTTATGTATAATATAGGTACCTACCTATTATCTTTATATTATAATGTACAGGAAACAATGCATGTACCTAATATGCCTCTCCCAATATTGTTCTCATAAATAATATAGTATAAATTGGCCTCATTTAAAAAGTAATAACTAAGACGTTACTTGGGTTAGCTAGCTACTAGTTATTATTCTGTGCTTGGGTTAGTTGCAGCTACAAAAATATCTTCTTAACCATAATATCACTACATAGTATAAAACAAAGACGCTTTCTCTGTCCCTATTTCCCTATGTCCCTTTGTATGCATCTTTAAAACTACGCATATATAATTTTTAGGTTTTAGACAAAGCGGGCGAAGCCGCGGGTGGTAAGCTAGTAGGCAATAAATGTACAATTTCCTGCACATATTTGACTAACGCATGCAAAATGGAGCTCATTAATTAAGCTTATATTGCTGTATTAAAGAACGTTATATTAAATCCTATGAACAAACTATATTCAAACAAAAAGATAATTTATCTCAAATTAACGTTTCACATAACAAACATGTTTTCAGTCACCTATACAAGTTACCAAATTACATCAAGTACCTACAAAATAACGTAAAAGACATAACACGATTTCTGTTCACATACCTTAATAGGCGTGAAATTAACTATTCCAAACCCACCACAAGGGTTCACGCGTATGTAATTACAAAACTAGGATATATTTGAAAATAACGGAGTGGGAAGTTCATTAAAATACGCTGCGGTTTAAATTAGAAGTTTGCGTGGACTGTTTACGAGATGTTTTCATGTTTTTAACTGGTGTTTATGAAACTGTAAAGAAAGATTTATTTAGATTATATGAGTGAGTAGATAGGATTATATTTTATAATTGCAGTTTTTATATGTATGTAATATGAGGAGGTAGTAATTGTTTTAAAAACAACATCAGGTTTAATGGTGTTTTTCCGCCAATTATGTGCGAGGTTGTGCAGCGAGGCAATGTGTTTTAAATAACCAATCATTTAGTTTGAAGCGATAACATTGGTTATTATTTACAAACACATTCATGGCACATTATTGTTTGAAAAGCACCCATAAAGTTGAATTAATCGAATATTGATTAAGTACTTACAATTATTTTTAAAGTTTTTTTGTACATGCTAAATTAATCAATGATACGGTTTTCACTTTTTGGGAACACAACAAACTTTCACAATTATTATATCAATGGGTACGGTCTATTAAAACTAAATTAATTGAATTTGTTTCATTTCATTTATTACAAGTTACATAAAACAAGCTATAGCAAACTTACTTCATTATATTTTTTATAGTTGTAATTACTAACGTACTTTATTACAAATTCGTAATTGATATTAGCAGAATCAATTAAAATGGGGAATAAATTAAATATAATCTCTAAAGAGTTTTAAGCAACAACGGCTTTTATGGCAACGAAAACGGCAACTCCTTATCATTTTACTAATGAATAAATAAACAGAGCAGGAAATGAGACGTTAATAGAATGTTCATTAAAAGCCTTTAAGAATTTATTAATTTCTTTGTAAGCCTGAATGGACTCAAACAGCTTCACCTTGTACCAATTAAGCGAAACGCTCAACATAAATAATTACTGCTCTAATTAGACGTAACACTAGGGTGCCTGTATATTTCTGTAGCCTAGAAATTAGAAAAAAAGTAAGATCCCTGGAACGAAATATAAGCAATTGGTATCGAAGAGTTGCATTATGTCATTTAAATATAATAATTATTAAATACTTCCGAAAATATATAGAGATATAGACTATAGAGTAACAGGAAAAAAGTAGAGGAGCCCTTTAGATCCCACTTGGGTTTAACTGAAATTCTTCACATGATATAATAATGCACAATATAAATATAAGTATGTGTAACCTTTATCATAGTTATTATTGCACTATCCATTTATGTATTTATGTATTTATTCCTCTATTGTACCTAACGTTGTCTGGAAGAAATCGCTCTAAGCGATAAGACCGCCAATTGTACTTAGTGTAAGTTATATTTAAGTGTTTGTATTTCTTGTTTTGTTATCTTTAAGTGCAATAAAGTATTTATAAATAAATAAATAAAATGCCAATTTCAAAATACAGTAACACATAAACTTTAAATGTAATAACAACAACGTACATTACCAATTTGATATGCCATTGTACTAATTACCTATGTTAAGTACCAGTAAACACATTATATATTTACATAACTCCATCAAAGATTCTTAGAATAGAAGATGGAACAAATGCGCTGGTTAAGATTTTAAACATATACTTATAACATCGTTATATTACCTACTGATATAAAAAAGAGCATGTGTACCGAGCACACGTATCAAAACAAGATTCAAAGATACCAAAATCGTCGCCTTACTCCATGACGTGTCTGTATTGCCATGACGCAACCTTGCAATTTTACTCTTAACGCGCCTAAAGAAGATCATAACCAAAATCAAAGTTGGTTACGAAAAATGTTAGAACCTAAAAAAATGGTACAACATAGTCATCTAGCTTTGCCTTAGGAGTAAATAAAAATGTAGGAAGCTGTGAAAAATTACTTAGAAGCGCCAAATGCACGCTACATCGTTAGTTAACTAATTAATAATAGGTACGTGTATACATTCTTTTGTTTATAAAGACCTTTAGGTAACAGCTGTAGTGTAAAACTAGCGACTTTATCCACCTTTATTTTGTCGTAACTCGTAAATAAGTTAATCTATCTGTATATTCCTGAAGCAATGTACATATATTTACAAAAAAAAGTATGTTTATACGTATGTATGTTCTTTATAGAATCGTAAATCGCATTTGATCATGATTGATTTTCAGCAAAGTGTTGTGCATGAGCCCACAAAATTTTCTGCATTGGTACGACCAATTTCTGGCAGTGTAAAATAGGCGAACCTAAAAAAATGTCCCCTGCTCTAGTATGCTTGACCATAAAAATAATCTAGGCTATCTTTTTTATTTCCAACACTATCGAAGAAAACACCTACATTTATAATAAGTGCGTGAAATTATCGTCTCAATAACTTTCGTATTTACAGTACTCCAAAATTAATAATGCGCATGCAGATCTTCGCTAATTATCGTATTTCCAGAAACACCCGAATCACCCCGAATCATTGAATCGTAAGTGCCCTAAACAATGCACTTGCATCTTGCACCTTGTTCGAAAGAAATAGGAGTCAATTCAGAGTCATACACAATCGAAAACAATTCGGGCGATAGGTCACGGTAGCCTGTCAGTCAAAAAATTCAAAAATCCGTCAGTCGTCTTTATATACTGGTGGTGACCGCACGTATTATCTCTGTATGGAATTATATAGAGCTGCTGTTACATACCCTTCTTAGTTTTGTTTCAAAGTTGAATTTTCCGGTAAAATGATTATTTACACAGGTAGCAGATAGCAGTGGGGAAAGTGAAAATTAATAAGAGCATAATGAAAGTTCTGATCATTCTACGATATCAGAAATAGAGATAATCCCTGATTCTGTAAATCCTTTGGACTGAGATTTTAATGATTAGATTTCACAATTTTAATGTAAACCAATGTTTGAAAATCATTTTTTTAAATATAAATTTTATCTTATTTTAACCTTCCATACATCCATCATTACGCCAGCTTCAGTAAGACACTTTAATAGTTCTAAGTATAGAATTTTCCAAGTAAATCAATACAACAAATATATATTCGCAATCGTGTGGCTTATCCTCGCTATTAACTTACATTGAATTATCGAAACAAATTTCGTTACTTATCTCTTTTACCATAAAGTCACAATAAGACTCATAATTCTAATAAACTATGCATGAAGAAAATATTTTTAACCACTCTATATACGTATCGTCTTCGGAGGCTCGGGGAATATGACAGTTGCCGAACAGTGACGAATTTTTCTATGCGCATTATCAGTTTGGGAGTACTGTAAATCATTAGTATGAAAAAATATACTTTTAAAAGCCGAAGTGTACTGACGTGTATACAGCTAAAAATAAACAGCATATTCGAATAAATTACCGACGGTAATATCGCATACAGTTACCCCGAAAAATAAGCTTACTTTTGAAATATAAATATTGTGACGTATGTAATATTTCTACAATTCATTTTACTTTTTTATAAAATGATATTGAGAATAGACCGATTTAGACCGCTATAACTTTTTTAATTTACGATTCTGAATATTGTTTGAATAAATTTTTGTTAACGCCTACGGCCTCATTCGTATTATCTACACAAAAAGGCCTATCTATTACTCAAAGTCACAATATATTTCCAGACTTAAAATCAAATACATTTTTTAGGATTCATCTAAATAATATAGTGTATCCTCTTACTTTTTAGTTAATTGTATAACTTCTAAATTACAAAAGAGAAACCTGATAATCAAATATACAATCACTAGCGGTCCGCCCCGGCTTCGCCCGTGGTACCTACATGTTTAAACTATCCTATCTCTCAAGTTGGATCGAACTGCACATGGTGTGCGAATTTTATTATAATCGGTTAAGTGGTTTAGGAGTCCATTGAGGACAAACATTGTGACCTGAGATTTATATATAACTATCTAGTGGTCCGCCCCGGCTTCGCCCGTGGTACATATTTCGCAATAAAAGGTAGCCTATGTCCTTTCTCGGGTATCAAAATATCTCCATACCAAATTTCATGCAAATTGGTTCAGTAGTTTAGGCGTGATTGAGTAACAGACAGACAGACAGAGTTACTTTCGCATTTATAATATTAGTATGGATAGGCCTTCATTATGACTTTTAAATTGACATCATACTACAATAAAGTAAGTTTAAGCACAGATAATATTCAACTATATTATATTGTGTAGTATTCGTTTACAAGATTTACTAAATATCAGCGTATTTCAAAAGAAACAATTGAGCATTATAAATATGTAATACGAAAAACGATATCCAATACCCGAATTAGAATATAGCCACAGACTAATAATAATATACTACGTATACAAATATAGCTGAAAAAGCATATTTACCAAAATATTCGCGCAGATATTTTAAGCAAACGGCCAAAGCATTGATTTAGCTCCGGGAAGTCGCCAGTCAGTCGCAACCAACCCACAAATAACCTGAACTAGCTTGTTTGCCGACAGAAATCGGTCAAACTATTGTTGTATGATATATGTTAAGGGCCCTTTATCTTATTTTATTCTGTCAGAACCTTTTTTGGTACGTGTGATTTGTGAACGATATGTAGGTATATAACTTGTTTAAGGATATGGCAATAAATGTCTAAAACATTTCTTGTATGCTGTAGAAAACTGTAGTGTACTCTTTTTTATTAGTATAATACTATTTATCTATTTAGTTTTAACGGAATCGATACTAGTTTAACCCATAGTTTCTTGAATATGTAGTCGTACCTATTAAAAACTCAAAACTACGGAGTAATTAATTATTATACGTTCATATAATGTTACTAAATTTTAGTTTAGTATTTTTGTAACACATACATGACCGACTCCTCGGTACAGTGGTTGACGAGTAACAACGAGGGGTCCTGGGTTCGATTCCCGGTGGAGACGAAGAAAAAAAAATGTCTCTCGAAACAGTTGTATAATGCATCTGCCCCTTACCCCACTAGGGGACATGGGACTTCACACGAGGATGGTTCTTATGTAGAGAAAACGTAAATATGTACCACGGGCGAAGCCGGGGCGGACCGCTAGTAATACCTACATAGATTCTTATTTTACCATTTAAATCTGGGTATTTATTTTCGATTTTACTAGTAAATAAGCGTCGAATTTACAAATAAATAAGAAACTATGCCGTAAATATTCCTGTAACAGAATATAAAACTCATCTTGTGCTATCATGGGAAATAATCAAGAGAAAACAAGAGGCAGCCATGAACAAACAATCCATAGGAATGAGCAAAAATGAAACGCTACAAAATATTTCTGTTAATTAACTTGAAAATAATATCGATTTACAACAGCGATATTCAAAAAGTGTTTTTGAGTACTATTTAATATTTTAAAAGTTTTAAGTTTTCATAAAAACGAAGCCTGTTACAAAACATTCTATTGATATAATATTGAATTATGTAAAAACATTAGGGAAAAAAGTATAGAAGCTACTTATTTATTCTTTGAACACTTTTTTGGTTTTATTCCATATATTAATAGTCTCTTTCATGTGAAAATCATACGAATTTGATTGCGAAATACATTTCCAAGCCTGAGGTTTGTGTCGGTATTTTGCGAATTTCAAATGAAGCGAACACAGACGCTAAAATGCACCGATGTTTACGTAAATATGAATACTAATCAATCTCAATCACACTATAGTCTGATGTTTATATGAAATTCATTGTACAGTATGAAATTGCTATTATATTTATTAATATTATTTATTAATTAAAGCATTTGATAGTGTCTCTATCCCCATCCTTGTGCAGAAGCTAGAGCAAATCGGTATACGAGGTACTTCTTTAAACCTATTTCGGAGTTACCTCACAGATCGTAGACAAAGGGTCAAGATAGCGGAGCATTTTAGTGATGATTCTAGGGTATTTTATGGTGTTCCGCAGGGGAGTGTATTGGGACCAACCCTCTTTTTGCTTTACGTTAATTCATTATGTGATATGTCTTTAACAAATGGATATGTGTTCTCATATGCAGACGATACAGCTGTTGTATTTTGTGGAAGAGATTGGGAAGAAGTACAAAATAGTGCTGAAATTGGTTTGGCTAAAATCGCACAATGGTTAGAAATGCATCTCTTGACTCTTAATATAGCTAAAACCAACTACATCTGCTTTGCTAATTACATTAGAAATCAACCTAATATTAATATAAAAATTCATTCTTGCCCTAACCGTGATAAATTAAACTGTTCATGTCAACAAATCACTAAAGTATCTAGCACAAAATATCTTGGAGTAATCATAGACGAACGTTTGTCGTGGCATCTCCATCTAGAACTCCTCATGACAAGGACTAGAAAGTTTATATGGTTCTTCAAGACCCTAAGACATGTCGCAACTACAGATTTGCTGAAAATAGTATATGTGTCACTTGTTCAATCGGTGCTTACATATTGTATTACCGTATGGGGAGGGGCTACCAAAACAAAATTTCTAGATCTAGAGAGGGCACAAAGATCTTTACTTAAGGTTATCCATTTTAAACCTTATAGATTTCCGACTCAAGAATTATATTCGGTGTGTGATGTTCTTACAGTTCGAAAGCTTTACATATTAAATATTGTTCTGAAACAACACAAAAGTTTAAAATATGATCCTAAACTTGATAATAGAAGGAGGAAAACATGTGTCGTTCCCAATGTACTTGTTAAAACCGCATATGCTCGAAGACAACAGGCTAAACAATCTTCTTGCCTATACAACTTAATAAATAAAGCCTTAAATATATATCCTAAAACAACGAAGGAGTGTAAATTGCAACTAATTAAATGGTTAAAATATAAAAATTATGAGGAAATAGAAGAAATATTAAAATTAAATAAAATAAATTAAAATAAAGCAACATATTATATAATATACACATTACACACACACTCTCTCACATACACACACGCACATTCACACACCCACACACACACCAACACATACACACACTTGTTCTGTTCCCTATAATACCTATATCTAAATAGTTTTTACATATTTCTCTTTATATAAGAAAATGTTATTCGTGTAACACTTAAACATAATGTACTGTCGGAAGAGCGAGATGTCCTAACACAAGCATTTAATTGCTTAAAAGGATGTCTCAATGACTGTAAAAAATTGTAATCATATTTGTTACAGAATAAATATTTTTGATTTTTTGATTTTTGATTTATTGTTATACGTTTTAAATTGTTGTGAATTCCAAATACACTTAGGTCTTAGATTAAGTTTTTATGTTGTAAATTTGAAGGGATCAAAAGTATTTCAGATGATAATGAGTTGTTTCACCGTGATATAAAGCAGCCTATGTCACTATCTAGCCTATTATCTCTAAACACACAAATCATATCAGAAAACGTAACGGCGTGAAAGAAAGACAAATAAACACACTTTTGCAATCTTAATGTTATAAGTAAGGATTGAGGTTACGAATTGCGTCGTTTGTGTATAAATAATTAAACGCTTTTGAAACTTAATAAAGAAACAGATAACCCAAAACGGCATCTTAAGGCATAACGACTACCACATGTGTCTCCAAGCGCAAAACCCATAAGCGATTCGAATAAAGCAATGTCTTAGGCGCAAAGAAGCAATTTTAGAAGAAATGAACGCTTATAAATTCACGGAACGGCACATCGCGAACATTTTATTTGAGTTTTCATGAGACGACGAATGTAATTACTTTGTAAAGTCTATTACATACTGGTAACAATGTTGAGACGCGTTTCTACAGAGGAATAAAACTTGTCTAGCTATGCCGTGAATAAGAATTTAACTAGTGAGTTTCAACACGCTATGGAAGTTAGGTCGCGAACACACTATCATAATTATAAAGTAGTATATTATTATGAAAAACATATAGAATACAGCACGAAAGTTTACTTTTTGATCTAAAGGTATAGAAGTCGGTTGTTTTCCTATTGAACGATGTGTCTATCGGATAATTAAAAAGGTTTGGAAAAGATGACTATTATGAGCATCAGAAGCGTTCAAAAACAAAAACATCTGGTGTGTAGGTATGTATGTATTTTAAAAAGTCCAATTCACGGCTATTAATGTCTAAGTAGGTAGCCTTCGAATTACATGCATCAGTACAAATTAATATTGTTGTTTGTTATTGTTATTTGATGTTGATAGCAGCTGTTGTCTCCGTGTTTGTCTTACTAAACATAATATGTATCTTGTACCAGCTTGTTAGATGTCATATAATTTTGATATCTATGTATACGTATGTAGGTATATTCGTATATCAGAATTCATCCCTTAACTTGGCCAACGTCTAACCGAGAGGCAAAAAACTTAGCCATCTTTTCTTTAAAATTTTAACGAATATTTAATCCTTTAACAGTCGGTACGAAGGCAGAACAAAAACAACGGTCGGTTGACCCGTGTAATTGTTATTATGTTACTGTGTACTAACTTTATTTTACATGGCTACATGTCATCACATGATCCAACGTTTTAAGAAGGATTACTAGCTAGTTGCAGCTTAATAATTCTCCTTTGAAGTTCGACCTAATTATGCTTTGTGACATTTGACTCTATTCTCCGTCTTGAACTATATCATCATCAGCCTGTTAAGGTGCATCACTACATAGTATAAAACGATTCGTTCCCTATGACTGTTTATCTGTTTATCCCTATGTATGTTAAGATCTCTAAAAATACGCGAAGGATTTTGATGCGCATTTTTTTATAGATAGAGTGAATGAAGAAGGTTTATTGTTTCTAATTTTTTTATTTATTTATGAATACTTAAATGATTTTTGATAATAATATGTGTATATCTATAACATGCATTACTGAATCCGTGCGAAGCCGAGGCGGGTCGCTAGTTGAACAATATAATTAAGCTAAAGCATAACAAAGAATCTCTAGGAATGCCCGTTCTTTTCCGAATTTCTAGAAAGATCGAGTACATTCTATCATGAACTTACACTACTTCCGAACCAAATAGAAAAAGTTTTGTATCTCTATAATCGGAGGTAAATAAGGAAAAGGATCAACGCTCAAGGAAAATCTTAACGGAACGGATATGTTGTGTATCCAGTAAATATCTCATACTTGTATGTTTAACAAATAATTCGATAAATGTGAACGGATGCTATTAGTACAAGTTTCCTTATAGTTAAGTGAATTTGTCGTAACGACTTGTCACGCTGTAGCAGTTATGATTTTGTGTTTGTAGTGTATTAATAATCTTGTTGGATTTATTGAGGATGATATTTTTGGTTTTATGGCATTCAAAATGCTTTATAAATATAAATTTATAAAGAATAGAAAAAATTCGATCACGAGGCGGGACTCGAACCCGCATCCTTTCGCGCCATTCCGGGGCGGATGCCTGACCAATTCAGCCACTCGTGACCCGCCAGAGCAATCGAATTTATTCTATTCTTTCAGTTTTATGTGTCTAAGGGACACACCGCGCGCCAACTATTGAGATGATTAACAACCATCTCAACCAATATGAAACACTTTTCAGTGAATACAATATTGTAACGATGGAACACGACCTTTTTTGTTGAAATTGATATTTTTGGTTTTATGGTATTCACAATGCTTTATAAATATAAATTTATAAAGAATAGAAAAAATTCGATCACGAGGCGGGACACGAACCCGCATCCTTTCGCGCCATTCCGGGGCGGATGCCTGACCAATTCAGCCACTCGTGACCCGCCAGAGCAATTGAATTTATTTCATTCTTTCAGTTTTATGTGTCTAAGGGACACACATTTTTAATAGGAATAAAGTTAACAGATTAAAAGGAGTTATAAGAGATCTACGTTGATAAATATCATCATCATCATCATCCCATATACGTTCCCACTACTGGGACACGGACCTCCTGTGAGGGTACGAGCCATAATCCACTCTGGCCAAGTGAGGGTTGGCAGTTGGCACATATCGTCTAACTTTTGATTCTACGTAAATATAAGAGAGTATTAATGTCTTCGGTCAAAGTACAAATAAGTGTTAATTTTAGGTATTTTTTAAACGTTAAATTTTTAGTTAATTTTTTTTAATTACTTATACAACAAAAAAGAAAGAAAGTATTGAATGTGAACACACCCTATCTCCACATAAGTATAAAACAATCAATTGTACAAGTTTGCTATTTAATTTCATAGAACTAATTAATAAAGCCTGAGTAGACATTAATATTTGGATAACATTTACAGACTGTTTTGACATCACTTTAATTAATTATATAAGAATATGTTTAACATTTACTTGAGACTAAAAATACGTTGTTATTAAACAAAGTTTTAATTAAGAAAATATTATTTAATTTTCTGAGTAAAAATGAATCATCTTGATGAATGAAATTTGCGAAGTGATAATCAAAATATTTCTGAGACGTATGTGTTCGTAGATTCATAATTATATGTAGGTACCTAAATAATACCTATACCACAGCCTATACCTAAATTCTTCCTAAATTTTATAATGAAAAAATATTGGAAAGAAAGAAGTGTAAAGCTATTATAATTTATTTCAAAGAACGTATGTGCCGAGCACATGGTGTCAGAAGTGAAAATTCATTGGCAAGATTCAATAATACCAAAATAGTCGCCTTACTCCATGACGTGACGGTATGACGCGACCTTGAAATTTTATTCTCAACGCGCCTAAATAAGTTTCATTTAAAAAATCTCGTAAATTAAATCCTAAAAAAGTTTCCCCTAACTTTAATGTAATACAACATTCAAAACCAAAATACCAACTACCATTATTTACATCACCTCCTGGATTTATTACTTGCTATACAATTCATAAGAGCATCACTAAGTGTTGCTTACAAACCTTGTGTTTTGATAAATGTGTCGCACCTTACATCGTTAATAGGAGTAATTCATTTCTGCTTGTTCGAGCCCTTTCAGAGCTTTCATTTGCTATTTCGAGAACTGTGCGATCAAAAAATAAACGAATATTCTGTTTTTCATCTAACCATCGATTATCGTTTACAGGAAATGTACTTTTGCTTCCTGGAAAATTATGTATGTATGCTATAACTGTATGCTGGTATAGAGCTGAATCATATGTTTGTTTGAATAAGGTAATTTGAGTTATCCAATCTAATAGAAAATAACATTTTATGTTGGATTTTCCATTTATCCATCAAAGCTTAAAGGCTTTTACTATAACATCACGCGCTACAATAATAGAAGCAATAAAAAAAAGACGAGTGGCACTCGGGGACTGCCGCGGTAAAGCTATTGCATGCTATGCCTTCAAGCCACACCTCCGCCCGTCGGAGTGGGGAGCGTGAGGTTTTTTCGTTTCGGAATTTCTGGATTCGGTCCCCGCGCTCAAGGCCCGCAATAGAAGCTATGCAATAGCTTAAAAATATTGAAAAAATTATCCTTTTTTAGAGCAGACATTGTAATGTAGATTCAATCACCTTTAAAATGTTACTAGATTTACTCCAAACATTAGTATTAAGGCTTTTTTTTTGCTTATTTGTGTCAGATTTCGAGGAGCAATTATTTAATTACTATACGTACCTAATTATTTATTCATAATTTCATAGTGTGTATCCTACCTTCTTTATTTATATAACTAATCTACCTAATCTACTAAAAATTGAATGCAAAAAATTACATAAAATTTACTAAACAATACTTTCCAAAAGCACTATACAATAAAACACACGGGATATTAAACCGAAAAGGCCAAACTGTCTTCAGTGACCTACTCACTTACTCTAACATCGCTCAGGCATTGTTTCCATACAACGTATAGCCGGTAATAAATCGCGTCAACGGACGGAAAGATAAACGTGTTTTTTCAACAGTAACACTCTGATTTTCCGGTCTGATATACATTTCAGCGTGATTCTGGAAATCTGATGGTGAATTATTGGGTTGGTTTTATAAAGACAATTGCTGCTTGCGTTACTTTAAAGTTTTAGGAAATGCTGTATGCGTTTCTAGTGATTTATAAGTTAAGTAGTACGAAGAAAAAAATAGTTTACTAAATAACAGTTCTAACGAATGTAAAATGTTCTCTTATTTTTATGATACTTGGCAGTGATGAAGCCTTTAGAAAATTCCATAAGCTATAGCATCTCGTGCTTTTGGCGGATGAAACCGCGCGGCATAGCTAGTATTGAAGTATATGTACCGTCTGTAATATGATAAAAAAAATATTTTTATTAAAAATCCTATGATCTATTTGAAAATACCGCCTAAAACTAATGTGATAATTGAAGATACCCAGTAACATCTAGAAAAATATCTATCGAATCACAAGCTACAGTTACAAGTTTATTTGTTCAGTGTCCCTCTGATATTTATTCTCTTGGCAATTCTAGTTTCACTGAGGAAAGCAATTACCTGTACACAACGGGTAGACAATTTAAACGAATAACTATAAAAACAACTAACGTTCTAATCTAGTACATATTGATTGCTCTATTGCTTTGTAACTGTTTTAAGGTTTTGTTCAATAGTTTTCTATCTATCCTTACTATTATTATAATATATGCGATAACTCTCTATGCGTTTATTAACTCTTTTAGCTATTTGGAATAAGGATAGACTTTAGTCTAAACCAGAGCAAAACGTAAAAATACTACAACTTGGATAAGCTTGCCTTCTTTTCAACAAGAAATAAAAAAATATGTGAAAGCGAGCGGAGCCGCGGGTGGAAAGCATGTGTCAGAATATATTCACTTCTTGATGGTATACATTATAGCTGGAGGTCATGGCTTCTTATGGTATCCGGGTAAAATGCTAATTCAAACTGTCCTATCGTATCGAATTTCATACAAATCCTGTCCATTTTTTTATGTCAAATAAAACAAACATCTATACATATATGATGGCATTCTTACAGACTTTCACTATAGGTACTATTTATAGAATTTAATCTCGACTCCATAGAGTTCCTTGAATCATAATTCAGAGAACAACTATAATAATCTTTCACCTCTCCTTTCGATAGTTAGAAATCCTTTGAAACGTCGGACTGTAAAAAAAGGACCTAGATTTATTTCTCTAATTAATTTATACTCATTTTATTTTCTGTCTACTTTGCAGTTAGTTTCGTTTCAATTAGTCGTCATTCCTGGAATTCAGTAGGAAATTATTTTATTTTTAAATTTTAATTACTGCTTCACTGGTATGTTAAGAGTTATGACATGGTTAACATAATTTTATTTTTATAATTATTATCGTAGAATAAGTTTGGAGATTTGTGGTTATTTATAAATTGATACATTTCTACAGAAGGTAACTATTTATAATAACGATTCCCGAATTGAAAATAATTAATATCCCAAAATAAGAATATCCTATAATTAACATTCTAATAAATTAATATCTCTGCTTTTCTCTAATATTTTTTGCGCGATTAACTTTTTATCCGTAATTCTTAGTTTTACAAAGACATTATAATAAATCTTCACACAACAAACAAAAACTTCGTTTATATCTATGGAAAATGAGTTTCTACAAATTATTACACAAAAATACTATTAACAAAGAGTCATATCGTAACACTATTTCACAGATAGCTGAAAAACCTTTTACCGGGGTTAAGACCATATCGACTGCACTAAAATATAAATTTTCGTTCAAACTCGGAACTTTGGCAGCCATTTTGAATTTATAACGAAAATTACGCTTTATTTTAATTCCGTGCGCATATTACGTTCGGGCGTAAAATAAATTTGAATTAAGTGAAACTTATAACAAATATGTAGGTGCAAATCTGAGGCTCGATCATGTGTGCATCGTATTTTACGTACTTTAAGTTTTAATTTTATAATATGTTTATACTAACCGTTTGCAGCGGCTAGGGCTTGGCCCAGGATAAAAAATATTTTGCTAGGTAAAGATGTAGCTTTCGATAGGTAAAAGAGTTTCTCAAATCGGTCCAGTAGTTTTTGTGTCATTACATACATACATAATCACAAATGTTTCTTCTTTACTTTTTCCACTTTTTTTGTAAGTTTTCAAATCTTTAACTGTTCTTAAGCGAAGCATTCATTATCCAACCAGCGCGCGGAGATCACGAAATATGTTTGCTGTATTTCAATACATTTAAAATATCATCTAATGTTGCAATAAACATTATTAGCACAGCACTATTCCTTTATTGATTCACATATTCGCTATTTATTCCTGAGCCATAGATAAAACGGCTGGATACAATTCCATTGTCTAAATGTTTTCAATCCACTATATATTGCGACGAGACAAACTTTAAATTGTAAACTTGTTTATTCCCGCCTGGATAAAGGAATAAACTTTCTTTATATTTATTTGGATGTTTTTGTAGCAGTGGGTTCGATTTGGTAAAATATTTGTTGGTTGTTGCTTACCAATTCTGTATATTGTTTATATTTCCTGTTGTACACAAATACATATTTATTATATACTAATATTATAAAGCTGAAGAGTTTGTTTGTTTACTTCAACGCGCAAATATCAGTAAAGCGGGTAAAACCGCAGGGCACGGCATAATACTTAAAATAAGAATAATTAATATACATATAATGATAAGCATATTTTCTTAATAATAAAATATGAAGATTGTGGTTCAAGAAAAAGGCAAAGAATGCCTTATAATTTTTGTGACTATTTTTTCAGTAGAAATCAAACTACAAAGAAGAGGCTTCCAAAATACCTTTGGAAGAACAACAAAGCGGTACAATAACATAACATGAATAATGTGAGTTATTTATTTATCTTACTACCTATTCAGTAAAAAGATAAAATAATACTTATTGACTTTATAGTATAAGCTGAATTATATGAGATGATATCCTTTTTAAGGCTAGAAAAAATAAAGGTAGTTTTTATACATAGTGCTTCACCACGAGATATATTTATTATCGACATTTATTTACTAGGAGTCCTCCCTGCTTTGCCCGTTGTACAGTCGGCCAAGAAAGTGGTGTACCACCCTAAGTTTGAATATCGCTTGCAGATTCATAGGTGATAAAGATTAGTTTCGCTTGTAGATCGATCTGACAACTTCTATTGCTGTCTTTATCTGATTATTGATAACGACTATTACTGTTTGTAACGTGACAGCTGTTCTTAGTTTGAACTTGATGGAACCAATGACGTCGTAAAATCAACGGCGGGGGGCTGTAGATTTTGATGACAAAATTGTATCTACAAATTCAGAATTGTAATCAACAAGTTACATAAAATTGTAAAGGCACAAGGCGAATCCACAAACCTACAATTTCTGTAAACTTGTAATTACAATATCAATAAAAAACAAGCTAAAAATAGATTTATCCTTTTATTAAATTTCTACAATCAATTTTAAAATACTTATAACAAACAAAAACATAGCATATATAGTAATATTTAGAAGATATTGAAAATTTTTTAAAATTAGAAACGGGTGTAACCGCCGTTGGCCTCTATAACCTCTAAAAGACGAGACCTCATTGAACCAACAAGCCGTGAGCAAATATCGGTTCCCCGCATTTCCTCCCAAATATAATTACAGTGACTAATAAGAGCTTGTTTGGTTCTTTCATTTTGATGCGACCATCGTTGGACCATAAGGCCCCAAAGATTTTCTAGCGGGTTGAGGTCCGGCGATCTTGAGGGCCACTGAATTACCCTTACGTCAGTGTGTGAACGAAACCAGGCTCTTACGATCCTCGCATTATGAATTGAACAATTATCTTGAACAAAATCAAATTGTGGCACTTCGTTCTCCGGGTAAACATTACGGACTGTCGGTAGCATTGCATTCTGAAGCACGTCGATATAATTTACAGCCGTCGCTCGAGGAGGTAGAGAACACAATTCTCCTACACCATCCGCACTCATCCAGCCCCAAATATTTACGGAAATTCGACCTGATTCTCTATTTGGGATTACATGATCATCTTTATACCGTGTTGAATTATATCGCCAAAGGTGAAGACGTCCATGCTGACTGGATTTAAACGTTTTTTCATCACAAAACACTGTATTAGACCAATCAAACTCTAAGTGCTCTCTGGCGAAGTTCAGACGAGCAAGTCTGTGAGCATCCGTCAAATATATTTTCTTGGCGTAATGCCTGTGGTGCAACCCCATGTAATGTAGACGATTCCTTATTGTTTGGGCACTCACATCGAACATCTCCGCAAAATGTTTTGTGGGCTTAAAACCATTGATTTCATATTCCCGTCTCATGAATTCTCTATCGTTATTGGAGAGTGCAGGCCGGCGACCACTTCTTCTGTGATCCAACAAACTTCCCTCCTCTCCTTCACGACGAATCCAAAAGCGGACAGAATGCCTCGATATATTCAAATTCCGGGATATCGCACTGATACTGCTTCCCTCATTAAATTGGGCAATTATTTGTGCTCTTTCGGCAATGGTCAAGTTGGCAGGCATTGAGATGATTTTATATGCAGTTGATTGAAAAATAACACGGAAAATATATCGATTTTTTGCATATATTTGACAAAATGTCAATTGTCAGTTTTCTTTTTCAAATGGAATTCGGTTGTCTATTTAAATAGTTTTTATTACTTTTGTTTGGAAACATTTCAATTGCTTTGTAGAAACTAATGTCCTTTTCATTTATACTAAAGGTTAAAATGTCATGTACTTATATGTGACATATGACGTATGAATACTAAATACATAGGTTTACGTCATGATAATGTTGTCTCTTTCAGTAATATCTTTTTATAACGAACCTTGTTGTAATTTTCGATGACCGGGAAACTAAATCAAAACTGGTACACCACTTTCTTGGCTGACCGTACATACATATATTGTAATATATGTACCATGGGTGGCTTATATGCTTATTGATCACATACATTCAACAGTGAAAGTATATTTGAAATGCGCAGTAGTTCCTGAGATAAGTGCATGCAAACAAAGAAACAAACTCTTCAGCTTTATATAATTAGAAGTATACAGACTGACTAATAAGATTTTCCACATACACACACGTAATAAAATAAAATATAAAATAAAAAAGAGTTTATTTTCTCACATTGGTTACATTAAATAAGTACACATTTCCATTACATATAAATAAGTGTGAGACTGGTGCCTAAACTAGGTAATAAAAATGACCTGTATTTTAGGTCACTATAAAAGAGGAATTAAAGCCGCTACCTAATT
The DNA here is from genome assembly GCA_029959065.1 of Colias behrii. Classification (NCBI taxonomy): domain Eukaryota; kingdom Metazoa; phylum Arthropoda; class Insecta; order Lepidoptera; family Pieridae; genus Colias; species Colias behrii. Next base: position 3,852,339 of record JARWMC010000025.1, read on the forward strand.
AGGAATTTCCAAAAACACTAACTAACGCTACATATTAAATAGCTTCAGTCTACACAAACATTAGTGCACAATCTACGGCTTCATTTACATACGATGATACGGAAAATCTGAAGGCCTAAAGATCAAACGTATAACAACTAAATTTCCTGCTGGGTTAAGGTCACTTCCTCAATCTGGGTTATTGCCGAAATTTTTCAATAGAATACCCTCTATGATAGTTTGAGACCATCTATCATGTTTGTTTATTATCAAAAGAAAATGTATAAATGCTTTTTTTATAGCAGTGTTCAAATAAGACGTAAGACGAGCTTGTACATTTAGATAGAGATGCGATATTTTGTGTATCTACCTTTGTTCTTTGTTGCAGTATTATAAATTATAAAATATTGGTATTTCTGTATTTTGCAATTGATCTATCATTATTGTGAAAAAATTATAAAGTAATGCGTTTGTCAGAAATTGTTTTTTGTTTGTAAACAGAAATATTTTTTTTTACTTACTTGGGCATATTTTAAATCATGTTTCTAACAAAAAGCCCTATCTGCACAACCATTGTGAATAATACGAAGTTATTAAATTTCAAAGAAGTTTTGGATAACTTTGATTCAAATGAATCATCAAAACTTTGTTAAAACAGGTGTTGTTCTGTATTAAAAACATCAATTATCCGTTATAACAATACAATGGTCTTCTAAAACAATTGAAAATGTAACATACCTAATATAAATATGCCTTACGTGTATTCACCACTGCTAAAGTCGTGTCGTAATCGTATCGTGGTCGTTTTATTCTTCTGAATTAATGTATATTTTAAGTCACCACTGCTAAAGTCGTGTCGTAATCGTAGCGTGGTCGTTATACCTGTGAATTAACGTACATTCCTCATTGCTAAAGTCGTGTCGTAATCGTAGGGTGGTTGTTATGCCTGTGAATTAACGTACATTCCTCATTGCTAAAGTCGTGTCGTAATCGTAGGGTGGTTGTTATGCCTGTGAATTAACGTACATTCCTCATTGCTAAAGTCGTGTCGTAATCGTAGGGTGGTTGTTATGCCTGTGAATTAACGTACATTCCTCATTGCTAAAGTCGTGTCGTAATCGTAGGGTGGTTGTTATGCCTGTGAATTATCGTACATTCCTCATTGCTAAAGTCGTGTCGTAATCGTATCGTATAAACGTTGAATTTGACAGATTATAGCCTAAAGCGGGTCTTTACAGGGCTCTAGTGCGGAATTTAAAATGACTCCCAACAGACTGTCAACTTTGGGAACTTTGCTTTCTTACTCGCTGATATTACTATCCTCGGAAAAGATTCATCTGAATTTTGTTTTATGATCTTGCTCTTTCAGTCAGAGATAGATATGGATGGACTGATTAAGAGTTTTGTATTCAAAACGATAACTTTATGCCGTAGATTTATGATTATATAGAAAACTTGTATTTCTGTCATTTTATGTATCTATATTTTATCTCTATTATAAAATGTATAATAATTGGAGTTATTAATAATGAGAGAGAAATGAATAATAAAGTAAATTAACATTTTAACGTTACTAACCTATAATATGCTTTTTGTAATTGTTTGATATTGAGATGATTCTTCCTTATTATTTTACTTTAATTTGATGTTAAATGAAACGAGATACTGACTTGCAGTGAAAAAATATGATTTTAATTAAAACGATTACATTGTGTGCTGTTAGTTACAAGGTTACAAGAAAAGAGAATGACGTTAGGTTACATGATTAAGCAAATTCGTTTCACATTAACGTGAAGTTAGGCCAGAGTCCCACCGGTGTTGCCGCCACACCGCTGAACGACGTACGCTGCTCACTTCATAGTTGTTGAACATACCGCCCGCCTTGGAAGAACTCAGGAAAGGCTTCCAACATGAAGCACTCGTCAGTGAAGCTGGATCATGAGGGGTATAACGGGCAAATCTTTGCAAACGATCGGCGTATGATGCCGTGCGCTGTCCGTATTTCAGCCACTCGGGAAATCCCATCAGTCCCCGGGAAGACGTGCGTCACTCGAAGACTCGAAGGTTTTTTACATGTAACGATGTCGTAGCTTCTCTAAAGTTTGGTACCTTCATTTTTTATTCGCGTAAAAAGTTTCATCTTCAATAATTTATACCTTATGACCTTAAATGCGTTATTATAAGGCATCTACATATCGAACGCGTTCTTCACACAAGTTTTACGTTTCAGAGCAACATAACTAAAAATGTATGCAATATTAAAACTATAGTCATCCATATTTTTGTATAGTGGATAGCTGCGTGGACATATTAACAAGCATGAACTATTATATTTTTTAATTTAGTTGTAATAATAGGTCCGTATCTTGCTTAACCTTTATTTAAGGTTGCACGTTATTTGCTTGAATAAACTGTAATTTTGTAGGTTTTTATGTAACGGACTCCTTTATACTCGATTTTGAACCACTTCAAACGGACAGATTTAGTTCAAATTTTGTACAATATCGGTGAGAAACAATAATCTTATGAGTTTAAAATACGCTTTATCCGAATAAAGCGTATTTTTAGTCATTCTTTATTTATTAAATTGTTAACCTTATCCTACACCACATCCCCTGATGTTTACGACGTACGATATCCTTTCAAATTTAAATTATAAGAATATGAATCTGTAAAATTTTAAGTTTAAAAGTATCTAAAACATATCAATAATTTTACCTGCGCCGTTACTAACGTATCTCGTCTGAAAGGATCTTATTTCCGGCCGGTAAATTGAACGAACGTCAAAACGGATGCTGAAACACTTTTAATGGTTTCGAAATTCAAAAAATGTCGGTTAGTTTAACTCGAGAACTAATTTAATTTGAACTTTTTAAAATGTGCAAAATACGCTCGTAATTACTGGCAAACTTTCTTGGCTAAGAGGCCAAGATATTTTTCTGTTTATTTCGTTCTGACTGACATTTCCAAATGATATTTCAGTTGATTTTATAAACGTGACCTCTCTGAGTACTGAGAACTGCATTATTTAGCTTCGCAACATTTTTCAAGGAAAGCAAAATAGAGATCCTGTTTGCACTGGACATGTTGGGTAGTATTTAACTTATCGATTTTCTTTAAGTTTAAGAATACGTTTTGCCTTCTAAACCGACTTTTATAGAGAGATTATGTTAATGTAATAGTTCCTCTATTTATAACGTTGCATTATATATTTTGATTAAATAGAAATACGAAAAATCAGTAAGAATGTCTTCGTAAATTACCACGCTTAATTATTAAAATAATTTAAAAATTTTCCACTCTTTCTCATTGCAAAAACATAAGGCAAACAATACACTTCTACAAAATTGCAACTATAATATTTTATAAAGCCAATTAAATTCATCATATTTTCAATAACAATTTACAAATAAGCGAAATTTTTCAAAAAACCATTTCGACAATGTAATTCAGTGTATTTACAATGTTGCGGAAACGAGGGTTCGCCGTTCGTGGAATGATTAACAAAATAAATGTGTATTTTAATAATACACACTTGAAATAGCGTGCCCTTGCTCGGAACATTTACGGTTCTCTGCGATTTCCCGCTTACATCTGTCAAGGAGTAGGCACGTGAATTACGAGCATACACTGCGGGACATTATAGTGTAACAGTCTTAAATATAACGATTTAACTGTATTAATCTGTATAGTATTTGTTCCCTATGCCCTACTATAAACTGCTCTAACAAACAACATAGTGGTCTACCATCAAGTTGTTTGGAAGTGCTTTGAAAGTCATTGGACATGTGGTCATTGTTCACTTTTATATTTTGTATTTTAATCTATACTTATAATAAATCTGTAGAGAGGCCAATTCTGTACATGAAATATATTTAAAAAAAACTATGAAGGGGTGATAAGGGATCGCTACTAATGCCAAAAATGCAATCAGTAAAATTTTTGTCTGTCTGTCTGTATATTCGTTATAGAAACAAAAACTACACGACGGATTTTAACGAAATTTGGCACACTTATTCTTCATACTCCTGGGCAGGTTATAGTATACTTTTTATTACGCTACGATCAATATGAGCAGAGCAGTGAAGGGAAATATTGGGAAAACGGGAGAAGTTACTCCATTTTTTAAGCTTCCGTCGCGTGTGCAGCCTTAATGGTTAAAGCTACATAGAAATCATGTACGACACAAATGTTCTTAAATTATTATTATTATATAAAAATAAATTCCTAGACAGCATATGTCTATCTTTTAAAATTGACTCACAATAACACGTGAAACTTCAATAGCTTAGAAATTCGGAGCTTTCTGATTATATTTGTCTACTCTTACGTTTACAACACTCTCACTCATCCCTAATTAAAAAAAGTAAACATTATTACCTATTCAATAAAAAAGAATCATGTAAATCGGTGTAGAAACACCAAAGTTATACATGAAATACGCTATAAGTCATCGCGCGTGAATACAGAATCATGCCATAGGGATTATTTTTGTGTATCAGTTGCCGCGTTCGACGCGCTTCGCGGCGGGAGCTATAAAAAGGCGGCGGGTCCGCACCCGTTTCGTGTTGTCACGGCATCACGTGTGAACGGCTGAACCGATTTCGATAATTCTTTTTTTATTATATTTCTTGAAGTACGAGGATGGTTCTTATGTAGAGAAAACGTAAATATGTACCACGGGCGAAGCCGGGGCGGACCGCTAGTCATTAATATTATTAGAAAGAAAATTCAAACTACGTGTTTTAAAGAAATAAAATACTATATCCATTTATAGCTTTTAGTCTATTTTATATAATATAATGTAAAAAATGTACGCGATAAAATGATAATAGCGATTCAATATTTTATCAAAGTTGACAGCGAATAAATCATACAAAATAAAATAATAACCCAAATATTCGTGTATCGATTTTAAAACTCTACTTTCCGCCACACAGACAGACGTCAACTCCCATTGGGTTTTATTATTTCAACTATCCAACAATGTCACTCTTTTATCTATAAATATTGAATGCCGCGAAATGGCCAGCAGTGTATCGCATGGGAATAAATAATGCGTAGTCATTTGGTTAACGTAAGCATTTCAACCATTCTGGGTACAGTAAAGTTACTTGTTTGTTTGTTGGTAACTCCGAATACCATTGTTATAGCCCCATTAACGGGGATATTTCAATAACTTTGTATGGTTTGGGCACTGGAGCATAATAAAAAGATAAACCCTGTTGAGATTGTCTAATATTTCATTTTTAGCTGATAGCGGGGTTTGTCCAGAAAAACAACGATTCCTAGCGTAATGGGCACATTTGAATATAGTTTATCGAAAACGGATCAAACTTCTGCGATAAAGATTCCAAGGTCTGTTCAATTGGCCTACTACAAAAATTGACAGCTAACATGGTTTAAAATATAAAGTAGGTTTTAAAAAGTAATATAAAGGCTATTCAGGTCTCTCATCCCGATTGGAAGCTATATAGCCCTGTTATTTCGTACATCAAAACATTAACAAACATTGGATAGTGACCACTATAACTTGACCCGTCTGGAAAATAGGAAACTGAGTATAACGATAGCCCATTTAGTTCGGGCAATGCACTGCCTAGCGTTTTAGAAATTCAATATAAGTTCACGGTAAAATAACCTTTATAACACGGCAATAGAAGCGCAATTTTTGTACAATAGAAATATAGTAACGGTAGTCTGCAGCCCGCAGGCCATAATATTACGTCGAAACGGACCCAATTTTGTAGGACAATGCGAATTTTTACATGAACATAGAAATATCTGGAAATAAGCTGATCTTACATATATAGTTTTATACATAAGGACCTATTATGTGCAACTTTCTTAGCTCCAGATAAGTAGTTACTGTATAAGTTGGAATCCCTGATAGTTAAGTTAGATTTAAAATTTAATTAAAATTGGCTCTTTATAAAAACACAAATAATCATCTTTAATATTGTATTAAAGTGCAAATAAAAATAACTTTTTAAAGCGCATCTAGTATTTAAAACCAATGTTTTATTTAACATAATTGTATATGCAATCGTTCTTACCTTATCGATGTAATTTGCTGTGCAAATAAATATCCAATTTGGAGATTTTTATCTTTCCATATCTCCAATAAATTGGAAATACTGACACGTCTCTTATTTTCTTCGGCTTATACATTTACGTGACTTTTTATGAAATTCTACAGTTAATCTTTGAAACATCTTATTCATATACAAAAAAACATACCTAATGAAATTTTCTTTTCTATAAGTAACAATTCTCTACTTCTTAGGAGGGCAAAGTTTATGAATAATTCATCTTCCTTTTGATGATCTAAAATACGATAGATTTATCATAATTATACCGTGTCTAGGGCCAATTTTTCGTAGAAAAGTATCGAATCGATAAAACAATATATATATTATATAGGACCTATTCGATAATAAGGGAGAGGTGTTTACAGTTTACACCTTTAAGATAATATATACCACTCCATACCAGCAAGACATCTTCGATATTCTCCCTTTGAAATTCTAAAATTTCAGTATTAAAAGAAAGCGAAAATAAAAACATTTTATTTATTTCAAAAGCAATTATTTAAAAATTTGCTCTATTACTACGAGGCTCTGAAAGTTAGGCGAACGTTGTTAAAGCATTACCTTAGTTTTGAACTGTTCAACGCAACGTTAACTGTAGTCTAGCTATTATACCTTGTTTAATATTGTAGTTAGTGTAACTATGCTTTTAATTATGTTTAAAAATTTGTCATTATGCATTTTGTAGCAAAATTAATTATGTAGCGTTTAGTCACCTATTTTTTTAATACCAGAAGGACGATTGTTGTTAAGAGCTTTTTGATGTTTTTGTAGCGCAAAAATACAGGTATAATCTAACTAATATCTAATAAGATTTTTGCTATATTAATTTATATTTTTCTAATTATAATAATATAATCCAATCTCTATTATTCAAAGTATCTGTGCAAAATTACAAACGTAATAATGAGTACTTGCTTCCTTTCAGTATGAAGGAAGGACAAACCAACAGCATATGCCAATTTATGAAGAAGCATACCTACCAATATATGAATGAAATAAACATCCTAAATGAAAGAAACATCCTCGGGTGAAAGAAAATCAGATGTCTAAAAATGACAGCAATATGTGCCCTAACCAGCCCAGACTTTAATCTCAGTTATCCCCTCAATCTCCTAAAAGTCGGACCTATCTAAGCCAAGTTTTTACACATGTTAATTTCTACGACACTAAACTGTGAAATAACCTTTACAACTTCCAACCGCAGACGAATTACGCTGACAAAGATACCCGAATTAAACATTAATATATAGTTGTTCCATTTACAGAGACAAAAACGAGAATTATTAAAGGGTTTTGCTTATACCCACGTCAGAACTGACGGATGGAACAAAAACGCATTGTAGCTTTTTGTCAGCACCCTCTGCTTGAAGGTACGGTTATGGATATTCGGTGTTTAGGTGAACGTTTTGACAAATAATATTACAGTTGTAGACTTTTGTTTCTTATTATTATTTTATGTATTATTTACTATCTAAATTAATAATTAAATAGTTAATAGTGATACGTATAATATTATGATGCTTTTTGTAGTACGGTGAATGTTAAGTTCAAATAATAATAATCACATAAATTTGAATTGATGTTTTTTCTCTCGAGTGTCGTACTGACGTTTTGGAAAGAAGTAAAAGATTTAAAGTTCAGTCGCTCTTGAATTATAAATGTTGTAACTCATTGAAGTCCAACATTCATATTATAATAGTTTGTAAAATCAATATTATTTTTAACCAGGCATTTCCTAATTAAATACCAGCACGAATAGTAAACTGTTCTTGGAACACGTTGCAATAATTTCGCAATTATTCTACAAAATACGGACTATTACCAGCAAATTCCGGAATTAAATCAAAATACAGGACCATTTCCTACATTTGTGTACATTAGAACCTTTGGGATTCGTAAACAGCTTATAAGAGCTTTACGTGAAATATGTACTAATGTATTTGTATTTAAATTACATCTGTAGCGATTAAATGCAAGTATTGTATGAAACAAATTTTAAGATTAATATTATCTATTTTTTTAATATTACTTTTCCAATATGTCTAAGGTTACGTAAATATAACAGTTGTCATTAAATAAAGAAGATAATCAAAAGACATAATCTGAACACGTAACCTAATTTATTTTACCATATACGTAGGAGGTGCCATAGTATGTTTACTAAATTTATACTTAATATAATAGATTTTATAGCCTAAAAATAACGGCAGCGTGGTTTATTTAAAAAATATCTAAGAAATAAAAGCGTTTACATAACTCTGACTTACCCTAGTTAAAAAGAGTCGCCATTTAATTTAATTACAACTAGCTTTTCGCCCGCTTTGTCTAAAACCTAATAAATTATAAACTAAAACCTTCCTCTTGAATCACTCTATCTATTACAAAAAACCGCATCAAAATCCGTTGCATAGTTTTAAAGATTTAAGCATACATAGGGACATAAGGACAGAAAAAGCGACTTTGTTTTATACTATGTAGTGATATACAAGCTTCATATAAGCTTAACTATAAACTAGATCTCACGTTATACTGCCTATAAGCTGATTATAACTTAGAACTTATTTAGTAAAGTCTAAACTATTCGATCCTAAATAAACTTGTTCCTCAAACTTAATCTTCCCTGTGACATTAGCAATTTGTAAACATCATTGATTAGTTCTTTATCGAAAACTAGCTTAAGCCCACAGCTTCGCTTATGTAAAAGCCTACTTCTTTATACATTTATTTTGATGTGAAACTTCTTTAGGCGCGTTTGAGAGAAATATTTCAAAGTCGCTTCAAGGCAATACCGTCACGTCTTACTCCATGCTCCACCTTACTCCATGTAGTGTTGTGGCAACAATTTTGGTAAAAGAAGTTTCATTTCTGACACGTGTGCTCGGCGCACATGCCGTTTTAATGTAGCATTTATTACTAGGAAAACAACATTATATTTGTAAAATACTTTAAAATCGTTCGAGTACTTTACATTTAAATTGTTACAAACAAACAGAATAATCCTTTCTAATTTAATGAATAGTGTCTAAATTTTGTTTGAGGATATTAATATCTCTTACACGTGAAATTATCAATTTGTCATCATCTTTTCGCTATTTATATTCAGTATCGATTAAAATTATAACAATCAATGTATTTTCCGAAAATTATCAAACATCAATCATTAATTAGTGTTACTGATAAAGCCATTTCCTTGAAAGCATTTTCATAAATTCTTGTAATCTTCTTTTCATTTTTATATCACATATTCTCGCAAAAACACTAACCACCAATTAAAAGATACGAATCCTACTGATATTATAAATGGGAAAGTTTGTGAGGATGGATGTATGTGTATGTATGTTTTTTACTCTTTCACGCAAATACTACTGAACCGATTACAATGAAATTTAGCACACATATAGAGGTTAACTTGGATTAACATATAGGATAGGTTTTATCCCGGAAATCTCACGGGAACAGGAACTATGTGGGTATTTCTTTTAAAACGCGGGCGAAGCCGCGGACGGAATGCTAGTATATTTAGTCTTTTATTTATTATAGTCCTTACATCATGATAATATAGAAAGATGTTTAATTGCCAATTAAAATAATATTATCATAATTCGTTATCATCCGACATTGGATTTAGAACACAGAAAAACAAATATTAGAAAAATAAACGAACATTATAGGTTATAAATTTCGTAAGTTTAACAATAAAAAGTAGTGTTTTACGTTCAAAACTGGTGCAATACGTTTTTTCTTGTCTTATGTACGCTTAATTTTCAATATCAAATGTATCAAGAATCCATTTAGACACATGTTCATAATTTTCCACGATAGACAATATAATTACTCCTAAACTACTAAATATTTATGCCTTTTACATTTGTTAAAATTAAAATGTTATTAAAGGAGCAAAAGGAACCACGGAAAAGAAGCTCTTAATTACAGGGAAAGCTTAAACTTACATCAAGCAAAGGTCTTTTATTTTTAAAATATAAAACACTAGCTGCGCTTCGCGGTCTCATCCGCGTGACTCCGCTCCTGTTGGTCTTAGCGTAATGATATTATATATTATATTGCCTATAGCCTTCCTCAATAAATGGGCTATCTAACACCGAAAGAATTTTTCAAATCGGACCAGTAGTTCCTGAGATTAGTGCGTTCAAACAAACAAATTCTTCAGCTTTAGAATATTATATAGTATACTAGCGACCCGCCCCGGCTTCGCACAGGTGCAATGGCGGCCGGCCGGTACCGCCGCAAACGCTACGTCCCGCAATTTTTAAATCTGTAATATCTTCGAAAATATTCACTTAAATCATACGGTGTAAAGGGCCATATAGATCTATATTAAATGAACAATGTATTCAAGTAATTTAATTCGTTAAGGATTAATGCTGTATTGGTTAAAATCGCTTCGAAAATTAACCATTATTTGTCGTAAAAAGTAAATGACAAAAAAAAGTTATTGTGGGTTATCCATAAGAGATAGACATATACCATCACGGACTTTTCTGTAGACCTTTTCAATGTGTACAATACTTAGTACATTATTTTGATAAAACTCGTAGGGTTCAGCCTGCGTTTGCAATGTAAGCGGAAAAAATGTAATTATTTACGACATCACATTAGAAACCTCAAAAATAACAGTACTTCTCCACTATTTAATGGATGTTATTATACATATAAACCTTGCTCTTGAATCACTCTATCTATTAAAAAAAACCGCATCAAAATCCGTTGCGTAGTTTCAAAGATTTAAGCGTACAAAGGGACATAGGGACATAGGGACATAGGGAAAGAGAAAACGACTTTGTTTTATACTATGTAGTGATGATATAGTATAGAATATAGATACAAATATTAAGTTATTTTTCTGTAATAAGTATACAGAAAAATAACTTACACTAAATAAAGTAGAAGAATTATTTATATTTACTTATTGCTCTACATATTCATTATTATACCGGTAATTGATTCGTATCTCTAGGGTTATTTAAAGAAGATTCAATTAAAAAATATCAAAAAGCGCACCAAGTAACAAACTATGTTATTATATACAACTAGTAATATATATAACCCTATAAAATGAATATAACGAGAAAGAATATGTCCCGATCAAGGAAAACAACCAATTTCCTGGCATGATTGCATTCTGCACATGCAAGTTTCTTGAACAAAATATTATATTTTATAAATAATTTTATGTGTGTACGAGAACTCTACATTATGAAAGTTATATTATATTTGTCTATAATAAAAATAACTAAAAATCGTATACAGTGTGGAAATTTGCAATGGGCCATGGAGGGAAAGTACTTAAATTACTGAATATAGCGAATTTTGCTGACAGGAAACATTCCTTTATTTTTAAAACGAAATAGAACTACATTAAAAAAATTTCGAAAATTTGCTTACTTCGACCGGGAATCGAAATAACTAGAAATGAAAAAAATTTAAATTTGAATAAAATTTGAATTCGAAGTTATTATTACCTATATGCCTAAGGAAATCATACTTATTAATTTATTTCTAATTTTATCCAGTTTTCTTCATTTCAGATTAGGTACATGTTTGCTGTTTGACCACCTAACTAAGAAATAGGGACTCGATGGAGAAACATGTGCCTGGACAAAAGGCAATCAAACCTATATCCTGAAATTTCAAAGCTATCAATAGATCGTCTGGATCATTTATAGATTCACCATTATTTTTTTTACAGAAAAATGTATCGTAAAATTTGTATGAATAAATGTATTATATTATATTTGTGTTGTTTTACTTGACCGTGACTTTAATTAAGTTTTTATCTATTTTCTTTAGATGTTAATTAAATAATTAGAATTCTCTAGCTCACTTGAGCTGTTCGCGAATGCTGGTGTTTTAGTCTTCTTTTCATTTTGTAAGGTGGATAAATACTTTTTTGGTTGGATTTTATTTAATCCAGTAAGGCGATCAAAATTATAAAAAAAATCAGAAATAATCATTTAATTTTATTTGTTTACTTGAAGTTTCAACGCATCGTTTGGAATTACCAAAAAAAGTTGCATATGTAAATGAATTAAAAAACACGATTATTATCATTTAATGCATTGATAATCCAATCTGAGATTTCCAGTAGCGATTAGATTTTATTTATATTATCATTGTGATAATTTTATCACAATGATAATACCGAAAAAAAACCGTTTAGGGTTCTTAAACAACGTCAATAATTTTCATATTTACAGAAATTCATTCATATCAAGGCCATCTTAGTTTGATAATAAGGACGAAATTAAAAACAGAAATCAGCGTAATGCTTACCAAATAATATTATACTATCGAATGGGTAAGTTGACTTCAAAAATGCATGCTCAATGAAACAATAAAAAGGTTTAAAATTTTTATTTATTTTATTCTATATCTTATACAAAACAAATAGTAAATCTGTAACGGTTTAGCACAATAAACTTTGCACAATAGATAAATATAAACAATCATGTATTGCAATTATTACCACAAGTAATTTATCAACAGACAAAGATATCAAACGAGGAAAAAATGTGAAATCAAATACGTAACATACGTATGTAGTACGAACTACTACTACTACTGTGCCTAGCCTTATCCCAATTCACTTGGGGTCGGCTCTCCTCGTCATTCTTCGCCATTCGTATTCCGGGTCGTCGAATCATTTACTTGAGCTTTCTTCAGGTCTTTGTTGATAACAGATATCCAAGTTTGTAGGGGTCTACCTCGCTTTTCGGTCCAGAATCTATGGCCAAGACTCGCTTGGTCATGTGCTCTTCAGGTCTTCTCATCACGTGGCCATACCATTGGAGACGTCTTTCCGACAGCTTCTCTTCTATTGGTCTTATCTTGAAGCTACCACGGATATGAGTGTTTCTCACTTTGTCGGCAAGGGTAACACCTCCAGCCCATCTGAGCATCCTCATTTCCGCTGCGTGTATTTTTGTCGCATGGGCCTGTTTTATGGGCCAGCATTCACTACCGTAAATGAGAGCTGGGCGGATCGCTGTTTTGTATGCCTTCCCTTTCACACGCACCGGCATCCTGTTGTCACAGAGTACGCCGGACAGTTCCCTCCACTTCATCCAGCCAGTGTTGATGCGGTTGGTCACGTCTGCATCAATGGTACCGTTGTTAGATATAACAGAGCCTAGGTATTTAAAATGGTCGACAGTGTTAAGCGGGTGACTTTGAATGTTAATAGTGCGATCTTGGTTATTTGAGCCATAGCAGCACTGCATATATTCCGTCTTTTGACGATTGATCTTCAAACCTGCGGTCTCTAAGGCGTGTCTCCAGTTCTCCAGTGCTTCTTCAAGATCTTCGGCACTATCTCTAATCAGTACAATATCGTCTGCGTACAACAAATCCCAGGGAGGTTCTCTTTGCAAGTTTGCAGTCAGATAATGCATGATGAGATTGAAAAGTAGCGGACTCAACGCCGAACCTTGGTGGACACCCACTGCCACCTCAAATTCCTTGCTCAACCCTGCCGGACTTCTCACCTTAGTAGTAACCTTATGGTACATATTAGCAACCACATTGATATAATACTCTGGAACATTCTGTGACCGCAGAGACTCCCAGATCAAATGTCGTGGTACTCGGTCGAAGGCCTTTTCTAAATCTATAAATGCGAGGTGGATGTCTTTCTTCATTTCTCTATGCTTCTCCAATAAAATTCTCACACAGTGCAGGGCATCGGTAGTTGATTTCTGCGCCGTGAAGCCACATTGGTTTTCAGTGATATTAACCAACTGCAGGAGTCGATTGTTGATGACTCTCTCCCATATCTTAAGTGTATGTGACATGAGTTTTATGGCACGATAGTTTTCACACCGTCTTAAGTCACCTTTGTTTTTAAAGAATGGGACTAAGAAGCTTTTCCTCCATTCAGTAGGAATTCCATCACGTAGAATTCTATTAAAAAGTTGTGTGAGGAAAAGAGCTCCTTTCTCACCCAACTTTTTCCATAGGTCAGCGGGTACTTCGTCAGGCCCCACTGCTTTGTTGTTAGACATTTTCCTAATAGATGTTTTAACTTCGTCTAGGCTAATTTCCTGTATTGGTCCCTCAACAGCTGGTAAGTGTGGTGGTTCTTCGTATGGATACGTCTGATCGTATGTAGTACGAACGTAAAACGAAAATACTTAAAAGAAACTATCATTAAGATTAACAATAATTGTTATCGTGTCATGATTCCAAAATGCAAATAGAAAAAATAAAACAACATCGTCCATCGTAAATCATTTCCGTTAACATACTACATAGACTTATACATAAGATTCAAAGAAATCCTTCCATTATCAGATCTGATATAATCAAAATAAGATTAAACCAAATTGACGATAGGCAATGAAATAAATACAGCAGATAAGTATTCATTAACACTAATATTATAAGTGAAGTCCAAAATGAAGTGGGCGCCGTTGATTTTCACGTTTATGGTGTATGTGGTAGCATTAGCTACAAGTGACGATGCTTTACCCTTGGCCGAGATGTGCGATGAAGAGAAATGTAAGCTCCCAGACTGCAGGTGCTCTACAACAAAGATCCCTGGTGATTTAAAGCCCTTTGACGTTCCTCAGGTAAGTTTGTTTCTAATAGAAATTACAATTAAAATACTCATATTGAAAAAGTTTCAAAGTATTCAGTATCAAGGCCAAAAATGATATGAAGAGAGTGCATAAACGATAAACTTTCGTGTCAGTTTTTATTTATGATGTTTACTGCAATGATAATGATTTTTATTTGAGTGCTCGAATGTTAAAAAGGCTATTGCAAAAATGAATCATCAAAATTATCAAAATATTATCTAATTCTTTATTATTAAATTATACAGTCCATATAATGTAATTATTTAATTGCAGTTTGTAATGCTGACATTCGACGATGGTATAAACATAGTCAATGTAGAAACCTACCGTGATATCTTGTACGGCCGTAAAAACTCCAACCAATGCCCAATTGGAGTTTCCTTCTACATCAGCCACGAATACACGAACTATGAGATCGTCAACGAACTGTATAATGAGGGCTTTGAAATGGCTCTTCATTCCATTTCCCACGTTAACCAGACCTATTTCCAAGAAGCCGACTATGATAGAATGATGAAGGAATTCGGAGATCAGAAAACTCTGATGTCCAACTTCGCTGCTATTCCTGAATCTAGTATTCAAGGTGAGTTTATATTCGAGAACACAAGATAGGTATAAGATTATTTATATCAGTGTAGAGATTGGATTTAAAGTATTTTCACATACAATGATGCTTATAAATTTTTAAATAATAATATTGATGAAACAAAAGGATACCTAATTTTGCGTGAATACTTTTGTCTAACAAATATTCACTGTGTCAGTTAGGTCAAAATATCTGAATTAAGGAATTTAAAACCAACACGATCTTTTATTCCAGGTTTACGCATTCCATTCTTACAAATGGCTGGCAACAGTTCGTTCCAAATGATGAAATCTGCCGGATTACGATATGACATAACCTGGCCTACAACCAGATTCACCAACCCTGGTCTTTGGCCTTACACTTTGGACTACCAGTCTATCCAGGAATGTATCAGTCCTCCATGCCCTACTGCATCTCTGCCTGGATCCTGGGTGGTGCCTATGATAGCGTGGACAGATTTATCTAATTTCCCTTGTGCTATGGTTGATGCCTGCTTCAGCCTGTAAGTATATTTATGTACAACATAAATCTTCTGACCTTCTACCTTCTATGTACATTTCAGTTCTTGCCTCATGAAAATAGTTAACTTAAAAACAAGACACAAAAAAGTTGTAGACAATAATGTGATGCAATGCCGTTGCAACAATGGCCCCACCTGTAGCCAGTGACGTATAATTAATTACTTACTGATCAAAATTAAATAAAATGCTTCTCAATCATAACAGTGAATCCAAGTATATCTTTTTTCGTATTAAAAGATCACACGAAGATACCCTGATAGCAATAAACCAAAAATTTGTCATACACCAAACTACAATTTAAAAAACTGAAAAATAGGATTTAACAAATTATTATTAAAACTATAATTAATTTCAGACCTGATGCCAACGACGAGGAAACTTGGTTCCGTTTCATCATAGATAACTTCGAACGCCACTACCTAGGCAACCGGGCACCTTTCGGATTCTACATTCACGAGGGTACCGTTCGCACACAACCTGGTCTTAGACGGGCTCTCATCCGCTTTATGGATATGATCAATTCTATGAGCGATGTTTTCATGGTATGATCATTTTTTGATACTAATTGTATTAACTACATTTCGGAGGTGTAGTTAATATTATACTTCTTTAGAACTGGGGCCGTATTATGACCTCTTATTCCCAGACAGTTTACGGCGTGAATTGAACTGACTGGCAAATTCATATTATGGTCGCAATAACCAGCCATGGTTAATTATGGTATAATATGAATTTGCCAGTTAATTCAATTCACATATTCATAATACGGCCCCTGTAACTTCTGCGATCGAAACTTCGTTTGTAAATAAGATTGTTATAGTATTGAAAGCAGATGAAGAAATTAAAATTGACTGTTTTTATATTGTACTTTTTTCTTAAAATTAACTTTTTGGTTTGATCAGTGTAATAAAAAAAACCACAAAATACCACCAATGCCAACTTCATCATCAAAATTAGTTTTCCCCTGCTAATATTCATTCGTTCTTCAGGTAAACACCAGTGAAATGTTAGACTGGGTACAAGACCCGGTACCTCTAGGAGAATACATCAAGAAGCCGTGCAGACTCACAACACCAGCACGTTGCCGCCCTGCTAGCTGTGGACCCCTTGTTGCACCTCATAAGGAGGTTTGTTGGTTTAATTTAGTTTTTTAGTAGACGTATTAGTATTTTTATTGTTGAAGTGAAACTTCCTTAGGCGCGTTGAGAGTAAAATTTTAAGGTCGCGTCATGTCAATACCGTCACGGCGTGTAGTAAGTAGACGATTTTGTCATCTTTGAATCTTGCCAAAGATGTTTCAATGCTGACACGTGTGCTCGACACACACGCTCTTTTTTTATACGAAACAACAGGGTAGACGCTTCACCTGATGGTAAAAGCATCACGTCCTATGTTGTCTGTGTTCTGTCTCTGTGTTTTTTAGAAATGCATATTATTGTTAGAAACTTACTAACACTGATTCTAATGTTATAAGACTCAACTGTTTATTTGTTTGTTGCTTTGGTATCTCACTCGCTTGTATCAATATAAATCTACACTAATATTATAAAGAGAAAAACTTTGTTTGTTTGTTTGATTGTAATGAATAGGCTCATAAACTACTGGACCGATTTTGATGAAATTTGGCACAGATAATCTTTAGACCCTGAGAAAGAACATAGGCTACCTTTTATTGCGAAATATGTACCACGGGCGAAGCCGGGGCGAAGCCGGGGCGAACCGGCTAGTAATATATATAAATAATAAATATCTATTTCGAATTTTTTAACGTTTTTGTCGAATTTTAATTCGAAAAATTATTTTTATTGGATAGTCCACATACAGGGGCTAAAATCATACTTCGACCTGTAGGAGCGGAGCAGCAATAAAAAAAAGTTGCAAAACATGCAAAAGCGAAAAAAATTATTCCTTTTTAAAAGCTTTCGTTGCGTTATTGTAATTATTTTTCACTGAAAATGGAGCGAATGAAGTAGTGGGATACAACGAGTACTCTATATTATATTACAGAAACATAATATAGTAAAATTATTAAAGTAAAATTGTTAAGTAATCGATCTCTGTAAGCGATCCTGTTGCTTCGTTCTGATTTTTACGGTCATTAAAAAAGGAACTTTCTGTTGCGGACCCGACTTTTTGACACAAGAAATATTGATAAAGAAATGTTGAAAATTGAGAATCTGCAAAAAATGATTAGTAGTTTACCAGCGATCAAGCGATTTAGTTTAGTTTTACTTATCTTAAAACGCATTTAATAAATTAATTTTCTTGATTTTTCTTATTTCAACAACAGCAATGAAAACAAGTAAAATATTAACTACAACATGTTTTTACCGTTAGATTTCTTATTTTAAAATATTTTATAAGTATGCTGTGTGTTAATCATTAATGAATATTAAAATACTTTTATTTTATTTTACAGGAGCTGTTCTACATGCAAGTCTGTTCAAGATGCCCCCGCACCTATCCCTGGCTGGGAAATCCTCTCGGAGAATAAATAATCGATCAATAAAATAATATAGCTATTATTTCCTGTTTGTTTTATTTCAAGAACAATTATTATCTAAAGTGTGTTCTTTGTGTTAGAACAACGATGATTCTCTTTGTAACTTTATATTCTCTAGTAAGTCTCTAGTGTAGAGAAACCAACTCAGTCAGAATTTTCTATTTCTAAAGATACTATGTAAATTACTTCAGATTACTTCAGATTACTATGTAAATTAATCAAATAATCGTATGTAAAACATGACTTTACATAATCTCACTAGTGCTATTTGGAGACGTGAATCATTAAAAAAAAATTGGTTGTCTGTAAAGTCGGTTTACTGACGATAGTTGAACGTGACAACGTCCGATTGTGCTTCTTTGTCGCTCGTTCCGCGCTCTCGCTTGCACTTTAAGCCTTACATGGAACGCCTCAGAGCGAGGTAACGCCGCATGAGTCATGTTTTTTTCGTGCGTGCAGCCGGCTTTATCGAATTATAAGACGTTGTCACGTCAAAAAGTTGAAATGTAATTTTTTATATCAACACCATTGTTATCAATATAAATTGCCCTTACTACTTTAAATTTTTAAGAGGGCAAGATAAAATTACTCGATCTGAAAACGAAGTACACAAGTCGATGAATCAACTTGGAACAAGTTAAACTTTTAACACATTTTCTTCCGATAAAGATAGTGAAGTTTACAGAAAATTGATTAGCTCCTTTAAAGTCGAACACTGAAATAAATCTAAAGTACATAATAGTTTTAAGACCAAATTACTTGAACATTTGATTAAATTAATTTCTCTAGTATTGCTCACGCCGAATAATCAGGGACAATTTTTAGACTTTCTTTTTTCCTCTAAAGATGTGTAATTAGATCAATACAAAATTTAAGAATTTTAAGATGTGCATTAGATTCAAATTACCTGCGAGTTGAAGTGTGTATGCTACTTCGGTATTCAATCTAGTGCCTAGATAAAATGAGTAGGTACCTATAACATTATAATTATAAACCTTTAGATAAGTATGTCAATAGATATAAAAGTCGTAAGTTTAGTTCTAATTTCATTGAACATAACAATAATATGGCGCAGTAACGTTAGGAAGAGCTGTTCATAAAAATTATATCGCCAATTGAAGGCTTGAATAAAATAAAAAGTGTGTACACTACTGGTATTCTTTATTTATTTTTATGGAACTGTGCTTAAATTACTCTGTAATGTTCAGAATATTGTCTGCTATCTGGGTCGTCTATTATAACGGGGTAATATTATAACGGCCAACGGGTACCTATAAGTCATCGTAACATCAACGCTTCATCAACGTTAGTAGGTAATACTAATGATAATGTAAAATAAATACATAATTACATAATAAGAATTTGAATTTAAATTTTGATTTGGAATTTGAATTTGAAGTTGAATTTGAATTTGAATTTTAGTTTTATATATATATACCAGACTATTTTAGTTATCGCATTATTTTTCGTTGCTTTACAATCAGTTAATAATCCCGCGGGTTATATTATAAAATAACGGTGTATCTCATCTTACAGTAACATATTATATAATTAAAGATAGGTAAAGCAATATTTTCAATATTTTTTTTGTATTATTAAGTACTTATAAGTCTTAACATTATTTGTATATTTATCTACGCACTGTTATTTGTTATTAGTCTTGTAGACAGTTTTCTGCGAATCTAATGTTATGATGCTAGGGGGATGATCCTTATAGCAAATAAAAAACACCTTAATTCAATGTCTCTAAATAGAATCGTGTATTTGTAGTATCAAAGAACATGTTGGCTCATTATGTTTATCTTCTAAGTACATAAGTTATATTAATAAAGGAGAAAATATATAGAAAAACATTGTGAAACAATATATAAATATGTAAGGTTCGCCTGTCGTAATATTTGCTTAATAATTGAAAACACGAGGCACTCATTTCTTACTAAAAATGATATTTCTGATACTAGAAAAATACAGTACCTAGGTAATTAGAAAAATAATAATGACATAAGAATACCCATGGTTCCAATTAATGGTACAGAACTTCGAAAAACACTACATTGATCAGTGTGCGCTCATCTGGTATTTCATCATTGTAATTAGACGCTTCTAATAAAATTTCATTTCGGATTTTCTTAGAGTGAAGTCTTAGAAGGTATAAACAATATGAGAATATTAATTTAATCTATGTATAATTATTTTTATTTCATAGGTCATCGTAAGTGAGATGTTATGTCGATGTTTGAATATCGTCAAAAGACATGTAAAAAGACTGATTTTTCTCGATGCCAAAACACCTTCTGTACTCACTTGTACGCAAGACATTTGGATGTAAGTCACGTATTTAAATCAATAATTTATGCCTATATAAGGTTATTTTCAAGGTCTGAAAGCTCTGAACAATATTCAGGATTGCTATGTTGAAATATTAATGAGTCGCTTTTGTACAGAATATATTTTGAATAAACCGAAAAATT
The DNA here is from genome assembly GCA_029959065.1 of Colias behrii. Lineage (NCBI taxonomy): Eukaryota > Metazoa > Arthropoda > Insecta > Lepidoptera > Pieridae > Colias > Colias behrii. The sequence goes on from JARWMC010000025.1 coordinate 3,873,085, forward strand.
ACTGATATTTTGATTGAGATGTTGTAAACCTTCTTGACTTTTTATTAAATTACTAAAATAAACATCTTTTAACACATCTAAGTACCTAGGTACACATTTAGCATATAGCAGTATAGCACTCAGACTCAACAATCACAGTGTATAAACTATAAAGCATATATGCAGCGGTGAAAGAAATAGATTCTGTAGTTCCTGAAATTTATGTAACAAAAATACCGAATCGTAATTACTTATAGCTCTAAATCTATTTATTTCAGAGATACATGGCGTTGTCGGCATGAAACACCTGTCCTCGTATTTATTCATGGTTGGGAAATCCTCTTGGACAGTAATACAAAAAATATAAATTAAAATTTAACTACACTTTAAACATTGTTTTATTTATTTTCCTCATAAGAAAACTCTTTTTGTCTAAGCAAAGGTCAAACAAACAGTATACTTTTTATCTCTAATTGAACTTGATCCATTTTTACTTTTTCCTAAACAATAAGTAAAGTAACGATATTTTTATAAATTAATTATTACATAATTATAACCCAAAAATATCAGAATTAACATCACTATGAATCAAATCAAATTTTTAAAAATTGCTAAGACCGCTCTCTAACAATTTACCGCGAAATCTTTTCATACCGCCGCGCCGCCATCTTAGAGATTTCAATGACGTTCAACAATTTAAAGCATTTTAGTACAGTATGCGTAACACAGATGGCGCTAATTTATACAAAATTAGTTGACTTGCTACTATAAGTTCGCCCTGGCTATGCCTTGGTAGACGTTTTTTTATTTGTTAGCTCATAATTTTTTTAAACAGTTCATCTTATCAAAACGAACCTAAATACAATTAACAAACATCCGTTCACCCGTTCTTGAGTTATAACGTTATATTATTATTAGTCTGTGGTTATAACTTAAAATAACATTCTTTTTATAGTGTAATATAGCTGGTATACATTTTTACTAATTACTAATTGAAACATTTTATAGTATTTAAAAACTGCTTTAAATTAAATAAAGCAGTGTTTACTTAACTTATAGCAATGCTCTTTAAATAATCAATGAAAACAGATTCTTTAAAGGCTCATAAGAAAATGAATTTGGGATATAGGTAAGTATTGAATTCAATGAAAATAAAAGACATTGTTTTTAAATACATTTTATTATGTCATTTACACCGATACCTAACTATAATCTTAAAAACGGTTATAATGAGTCTTTGATTGAACCTAACAATGCAGTATCCTGCTATTATACAATTATTAATATTTTAAGCTTTATAACATACGAAACGATTTCTAGTAATGAAAAGTACTAAAATTGTAAGTTAAATTTGGTATTAACTTCATTATAAATTAATTTATTAATATTTATGGTAAGGTCGACGAATATTTCTACTGTTTTTAAATTATATAAGACATTGCTTAAGGTAGGTAATATGTTATTTAAAGAGATTACTTATTAAAGTAATAATTACAATACTTCAAAAATACTGCCTTAAACTGTTAAAATTATTGTATAAAATCCATTAAATTATTCTAAATTGTATGATGTACACATAATATTATGTATTATTTACATGCATAAGTACATTAAATATTAGTTAAGAAAATTATATTGACGGTGATTCTATTATATTTAAGCATTACCTCTCACTCTTATCAGTTGGGAAAGAAAAGGACAACTGATGATTTCATTTTATTCAAGACAAATAACATAGTAATACCATGTAATACTATGCAAATAATATTATTTTTATTTTATTTATTTAAAAAACTTTTTAAAACTTTGTCATCGCTATGACGTCACATAATTGTTTTTGGAGGGAAAGAGTCCATGGCCACAGACGGACAGACAGAGGAGTTCACAGACTAAAAAATTTATAAAAACTTTTTGCATAAATTTATGAAAAATAAGTAACGGTATTGTAATAGAATCACCTCAATTTTAGTGAAAGCTATCACAATCTAATGAAATAATTTACTAAATATTATCAATAATTTACAATGCTTATTATATTAAAACATGAAGATTGAATTAAAAGATTCCCTTCTGAGGTAGAACGTAAAAATAACTTAACACTAATAAGTACATATTGCAAATTTATTTACATTTATGAATTATAAATATAAATATTAATGTTATTGCGGGCAGCGGGGTACATGTTAAATAAAAAAAATGTCTACAATTAGAACCCAAAAATTAAATGTAATTGTGTCATATGTAATTACGTAGGTAAATATACTTTTTGAAATTTTTGATTTTAAATATTTTGAAATAGAAATTCTTATGAAATTTTTCTTAAAAGCATAATATTGAAATAAACTTAAATAAGTCAATGATACAGCAACATAAATCAGAATTAAATTATTAAATACCTAAACTAAAATATTAACAAAGAAACTATGTACACCTTTTTACATAAAACGTAAAATATAATAAGTTAGTAGTTAATACTGTAAATAATATTAAAGCTTATTAAAATTACATAATGCTAAGAATTATATTAAATAAATCAGTCCATTGAAAAAACTTATTCTAAGCATGAATAACATAAATTATAATAGTACAAACATTTTGATAACGCAAGTATCCATAGTCACAAATACAATGTTATTATGATTTTATTGTTGAAATACCAGAATTATAAAAAGAGCGTGTGTGCCGAGCACACATGTCAGAAGAGAAACTTCTTTGGCAAGATACAAAGATACCAAAATTGTCACCTTTCTCCATGACGTGACGGTATTGCCATGACGCGACTTGAAATTTTACTTTTAACTACTTTTAACGCGCCTACAGAAGTGTCACTTCAAAAATGCTCTTGTCATGCTATTGAGCTACAAGAATTATAATTATTAGTTTATTTATTGGTTCACCAAACATTCTTTTTGACGTGTTATCTACATACATTTAAGCAGTAACCTTAACTTATGTAAGAAACAGAACTTTTAATTGACAAAATTGAAATATAACTTCTAGCTAACGTAACTAAGTATATGAAATTAAATCAATTCACATCCCAAATTGTAAAAAAAAAAACAGAATTACAGTTTTTCAAGAGAAGACGTTTTTCCGAATTGCAATGATGTCGTCTTTTGTTAAGAAACAGAAAATGAACATCAAACCACAGGTTGCACATTTTATCGTCATGTAGGTACAAAAAAAACCATAGTAAATAGAATACGAACAGTAACTTAACGAAGCCTTTCCGATTAAATTATCTACATAGTATAAAGTCTTCACACTGTTTTATCTACGAACCATTCAAACAATAGGGTTGTTAAATTCTAAACATCATAGGACATACAGCGGCCCAATGGCCGCTTGAACGAAAACGTTTCGATTGTTCTTTGAAGCTCTCGTTTCTGACAACCGCTTATGAGTCTTGTTGATGCATATGTGTGTAAGCAGTGAGTCCTTTTTTATGTATAGTAGATAAGATCATCATAGTCTGTGAAAGAGCTGAGTCTAATAATTATCATTAAAAGTTATATTTTATGTAACTTTTGAAACATTTTGTCAGTTTCGCTACTGTTCGTATATATTCTGTTTTCTGTGACTTACCATTCTCCTTATAAAAGTTATGTAAATTTTGAACGTTTTGTCAGTTTCGCTACTGTTCGTGTATATTCTGTTTTCTGTGACTAACCATTCTCCTTATAAAAGTTATGTAAATTTTGAACGTTTTGTCAGTTTCACTAATGTTCGTATTCTGCTTACTGTGATAAACGATAGTAAGTATGGGATAAACGTTCGAATATTTTGTCAATTTCGCCGTGTTCCTACCTGTTTACTGTGTTAACTTTTTTGTTACTGTACTAGTACAGGAAAAGGGGAGTGCTTGGCCACTGTTAAGCCGAAATTTTGTGTCAGTGTTTCGGGTCATTTGTAACAGGATGGCGTTTCTACAGGGGTCTTAGTACGCAATGACAAAAAGAAAAATGATGGTCAGAACGCTGATACCGGATACCTTAAGATACTGTAATATTTTGTATTAGAGAATCTTAACATAAAATATTATAGTATCTTCACCGTGTGTGACGCGCTTTAAAGGTATGTACTGTACAAACATTTTGTCAGTTTCGCTACTGTTCATACCTGTTTACTATGACAACTGTTACATTCCAAGCTAGTTGCACACATGGTGGTCCCGCTTGGAGCGGCACAGCTCGCAGTGCACGCGGCAGCACCACACGAAGCGGCAGCGGCACTTCTCCTCGTGGTCGCGCACGCGCGTCTGGTAGCCGCGCCCGCAGCACAGCAGGCGGCACCCGTCCAGCGCCGCCGACGTGCGGTTGCACGTGCGCCCGCGCGTGCCCAGGATGCCTAGCCTGGGAGAAGATACGAGTTTAGTTTCCGATAAGATAATAGAGAAAGAATAGGTAGAGATGAATGGAGAACAATATTAACTTATTTATTTACAAGGGACACGATATTAACTTATTTATTTTTTACACTTTATTATACATATTATTAAAAAATATAAAATAGAAATAAAAATCTTATGCAGCTTTAATATGTATAATGGACGGCCTCATCGCTTCAGAGTCGTCTCTAGTCTCTACCAGGCGACCCCTTAGGCAAAGAATAAGTGTTAGCTGTATAAAGGGAGGCATCAAAATCTGATTTGTATAATTACTTCCGAAGCAAAAAAGGTATGGATAAAAGACATAACTACAGTATTGGTTTTCGAGGTAAAGCAAAAAGGTATGACAAAAAGAGAAGAGGAAGTTAATATGGTAAAATGATTGTATGTGTATCTCGGGCAAGTTTTCATACGTTTGCTACATTGTAGCTTATGAGCGGTTTATATTATGAAAAAGTAAAATTTTCATAGCTTAAGACTATGATAAATTTCTACGTGAGCTGAAAGTGGAACAGTAATGAAACTATGACTTTCACATTCTGTGAGAATTGCTGAACAAATTTCTTACAATTAAAATTGCAGCTCGAAAATGACGCAAGAACTTATATTTTTATACTTACTCGTCATTAGGTTCGCAGTAATCAGGCGAATCTTCGAGATAAACAAGATCGGTTTTATTCGGCTTCTTCATATCAGAATGTATCGGTCGCAGCTTTCTTATATTTTTGCCTCTCTTTCGCTCTACCACCTGAAATAATATTATAAACCATATACTACAATTTCAAATGTAAAACCATAGTAAATAGAATACGAACAGTAAGGCTATAAACACACCATACATTTTATTTCTTAGAGTGTAAGTCAAAATTTTGTAATTATATTCGAAGTAACTACCGCGTTGCAATACAATGACGAGTTCTATTTACAGTTTCGAAATGAACTTTACTTAAATTTTGCGGACTAATTAAAGCAAAAAAAGCAAAAAACTAAAACCTTTATGATATTATCTCATATACTTAATTTATATTATAATTGTAAATTTACTTATTAGTTAAAGTACTTTCGATATCATATATAAGTTTTTTATATCTTGTTAGCAGCTCGGGACACTATTACGGGACAGCAAAATGTAAACGCTTTTACTATACCAAAGATGCTGTAGTACTCGCTGCTCTTTTATAAAGTTACAGAATAATCGCCTATGCATACTTAATACAAATATACCATTTATATGCTGAAATAGCTTACCTCTTAGAGTATATATTATAGTAGCTTACCTTAACATGCGACGCGCCTTCATACCGCGTAGTCAGCGCGTCACCAACAAGCCGTAACTGCGGCAGGCGGCGCCAGCACACGCGCACGGAGCACGAGCCCGACATGCCGTGGCACTTGCATACACGCTGCATGCGGCCACGTACGGCCTGGATAATAGAACTGATCATTATAAAACTGCAGAATTATTGTTGTCACTGGTTCATATATGCGTCCGTATGGACAACAGAAGTTCAGATGTTGTTAACAGGTTATGTGGCTTTGACCGTGTAGTTAAACGACGAGCTTAGAAAACCGAGCACGAGCCTGACAATCGACATGCCGTGGCATTTGCATACACGCTGCATGCGGCCACGTACCGCCTGGATAATAGAGCAGGTTATCAATGTTATTATACGTAAAACCAATACCAATAAATCCTACTAATATTATAAATGCGAAAGTTTGTAAGGATGGATGAATGTTTGTTTATCTGACACGCAAATACTACTGAACCGATTACATTTATATATTTGGTATTTAGGTAGCTGAAGACCCAGAAAATACCGAACTACAATAATTAAGACATAGGCTACTTTTTATCCCGGAAATCCCACAGAAACGGGAACTATGCGGGTTTTTCTTTGAAAAAGCGAAGCCGCGGTCGGAAATCTAGCAAATTAATAAAAGATGAACGATTGAAAGGCAGAAGCACCTGCTCAGTATGCTGTCTGAAAAAAATGGTTAAGGTAGACTTTGATAATTGGACAATAATTATACTGTAGTGAGATCTTTGAACGGTCTTAAAATTAGAGAATGCTTATATTTTCGACGAAACAATGGTCAAATTTGTAAGGAGTTAAATAAATAATGTATTTATGCAAGCTATAGTTGATTACGGTGTCATTACGTCATAACTATCAGAACATCTATGTACGAGTATCTATATCGTAAGTTGTTCTTCACTTACCCGACGTCCCGCTTCATTATTATGTAAATTCATCAGCCCTTCATCAGTTTCCTTTTCTTCTTTGGCATCAACAAAATCGCGACTGAACATTTCTCCATATCTTATATCCTGTAAGCAAATGTTTCCTTATTAATACATTTCATAAATCTGCAAGTTGTGTTTAATTCTCGTTTATTACGGAGATAAAGTCTTCTTCCTTCGTATCAGTTTACGAATCTGGTTTGTTAGAAGAAGACAATCATTATTACGTGGGATAATTATTAATCATGAAAATTCTTGTATCTCCAATAACTACATTTTCATTTTAACTTGCACTATTTAATATTCGAATGGTGAAGCATATCATTTTAAAACGCAATGTTGCAAGAATTTTTTACATCTGTGTTTATAATGACAGCATTTTCTTTATTTTCAGTATTAATAGTATACACAAACGTATGGTTGAATTTTGTATAATTTGTTTTGTTGTTTTGTTTTGTTTAATTGGTTATGTGTTTACACCATTCTTCGGATGAAATATTTAAAAAAAAGGTTCCAAACAAAATAAAGCATAATGTTCAAATCACAACTTAAAGGCCTTCTTCCAATCAATTACCTCAGAACACCCTCCCCACTGCCAATGCCGTGGAGTCCGCTTCCTCACTCTCGCATCACACGAACACTCATTGAGTTCGCCCCGACTGCACGCTCTGGCCACTGAGTGGGCCAACGCAGCTGACGACAGCGCGTGGACGAACGCTGCTTCACGAGATTCTGAAAGAGACATAACATAAATTTTAGGATATTATTTTGATTGGATGGATAATGGACTGATCCCTTAAGGGACGCGCGTGTCCCAGCAGTGGGAATATATTATGGGCTGTGATGATGATTTTAATAATTACACGCTCTGGTCACTGAGTGGGTAGACCCATGATGATAGAGGGTAGACGAAAGCGGGTTCGCGAGATTCTGAAATAAAGAGTGTACCAGTTTTAGCTAATCAAGATAATATGGCCACTGACTGGGACGCGCAGCTGATGATATTGTGCGTGGACGAACGCTACTTCACAAAATTCTAGAAGAGATCAATGATATTATAGGCATATAGAAACTAGAAAGATAATTATCAGAAATAGTTAAAACTTAATTAATTTAATAATATTATATTTCGTGATAGTACGAGAAATTACAAGAGATACATCAATATCTATGTATTCAGTATTAACAATTATCAATTTAATATGACTATGATCATGGATATTGTATATTGGTCCATGCTATGATATTATAAATTTTATTTGTTCCTTCCTGTATGATTAGCGCGTATTCAGATAGACATAGGAAGGACTTGTGTTTACAACGAATCATGGATGCGTCATATACCTACCATTCCTTGTAAATTTACATCATAAAATTATTATAAATAAACATTCTATTCGATTTTATATACAATATTTGATCGATTTTCACGGAATCGATTCCAGTATTCTCGTTCTATTTAGATTATCGATATAATTGAAATTTGTTAAGCCAAACACAAATTCAAAAGCTGATAATAATTATGCACTTCCCATGTTCTATATTACGAAAAAATCAGTTCATTGACCATCACCAATTCTTAGAACCAATATGGTTGACCTGCGTAAGGGCTCGTTTTGTTCGAGGCTCCAGCATGAGCCAGCGTCATGGAAGGTTAAGTTATATTGGACCGATAATCGCAGGGTTTGTTTAACAAACGGACGGGTTCCATCAACGCGTACGCACGTGATCTCGGTAATAGACAATTGAAAATAAACAAATGCCATGAAGAAGTAATTCTTTGAAAGTCTTGAAGTGATGTAATGTGTGGGTGATCCACTTTTATACAAGACGTTGAGATGTACTTAGCTATTTTCGTTTCAGTCGAACACTTATTTAGAGCTGGTTGTAGGATAATAAAATTCACTATTCCTTTACTATCCAAGTAATGAATATATTTTTACCTACCTATATCTTGATTTTTTTTATAAATAATGCATCGTTCCGTATCTTTATTGTGATCTATGCATCGGAAATGCTTTGGAAAAATTACGAAATTGTTTTTATATCCTTTTTTTTTAATTTTTATTAAAATTTTAACTTCTTTGGAAGTAGATCGTTTTTGGAACGAGTAATGTCATAACATTAGGTACTCGCTAAGTACCTACTTTTAAAATACAGTATTTTGCCCCATAATCACCATACATTATACCTAGGGTAGACTGGGTACGGTTGTGCCAGGTCCCGGTAGTGACAGTCGTCATATTTTCGAAAATATAGGGAATAGCAGAGGTCATGCAAGGGGAAAGAGGAGCGGCTTGCTCGTCTCAACCTGTTTCACAGGGTTGCATCATTTTCCGCGCAGTGAGTACGTGAGCAGAAGCACATTTTGATTTTAACCGCCAAAAAGTAAGTTTTTTCGTTCATTTTCATATCCAAATTACTGTAATATCTATGCTGATAGGGTATTGAGTGTTATTCATCGATATAAGTCACATATTAGCAGTTTAATATCAATAATTACATTTATTGTAGGTTATTTTGTCTTGGCGTGGTGATTGTATTTTTATAAAAACAGTCTCTGGTTACGGTTGTGACACTTTAACCGGGTACGGTTGTGACATAAGTAAAATCTGTTGTTTTTGTTTTAGATGCCTAGAAATCGCATCAGAAAAACTCAAAGAGTGTACCGTGTACTGTGTCGCAGTACGAAGATGCGTATGATGAAGTAAAACGCAGGACTTCTTTGCGCAGTGCTGCAGATTATTACTTATTTTGATAGCTACTACTACTATGAGAATATTTTTTTTTTTTTTGTTTGAAAGATACCATGAGAATATTTTTATTTTTTATTTGAAAGATGAGCACTTTTATTACGTTTGGAGTTTTGTTTCAAAGTAAAGTAGAGTTCCTACAAACATAAGTTTTATTGTGATTATGAATGTGATTGACATTTCTTTGATAAGTATTGTAATTTTTACTAATTTTCAATGAAGACTATTATAGAAAGTCAGTATTAATGGAGACTGATAATATATCTAAAGATACTATAGTGCCATGAAAGTTGTGGAAGATTAAACTGTTACCAGATTTTATCACTTTTGTAAGGAAAGTATTTTTTGTTAAATGAGTCATATTATAAAAAATAAATATTTCTTATAATGTTAGTAATAAGTAAAGTCATGAAAAAGTATTTCGTGATCATTTAGAGCATTTCTATCCTGTTGTGTAATCATTTCACATAATTTTCATACTGTCACTATTGACCCCCAGTACTGTCACAACCGCCCCTGGGATGTGGTCGATTGTGACAATCTTCCTTTGTTTAAATAAATATTTTTCATAATTTAACTATTTGATTTAGGCCTAAAGTTTTAACATTAAGTCGTTAACCAATGAATAAACTACATTATAACACAGTTTTTGTTCAGATTATTAGCATAATTTAAAAAATATAGGCGGACAAACTAAAATTGTCACTACTGTACCCAGTCTACCCTACTTCATAAAATAATCAAAAAATCTTCAACATACCCTTAAATAAAATGAATCCTTTACGTGAACCAATATTACTAAGCATCTGTATTTACCAGAGTATCCGCTTAACCACCTGTATGTACTAAATACTAATTGACGTTACAAAGGAAACGAATAGTTCAAACGATACACCGCCCTTTGATCCTAAAAGGGCTGTTTATTTGATATTTTCTAATTCTGGCTGATTTAGTATCGTATGATACAAAGAGCGTACCAGCTTAAACTAAAATTGCCAACAATTTATTATTTATTAACGAAATAGTTAGCATATTATTATGTGTAGGTAGTTACCAATAATTTAGGACTAATAATTTAAGATGTGATTGATATTATTATTGTATTTCAACCAATGGAAAAATATGATTGTTATTGCAATTTACCGTAATTCGTGATTTTTTTTTATTATTGTTTAGTCTATGGTTTTCACTTCGCGTCGTGACAACAGCGCGTCATAATAATTATTGACAATCATTTTTTATCTGTGATCAATTTCATTCGCGCGCTTTTTCCTCTCTGACTCCATAAATAATTAAACAGTAAAGTTTCACAACTTTTTCATATGTCTTGTTTAGTTTATCTTTCAGTTAAAATTTCAAAAATAATTGTGAAAAAGTTTTGCTGCAATAAATGTTAATCCAAGTTACCCTCTATATGTGTGCTAAATTTCGGTTCAGTAGTATTTGCGTGAAAGATTAACAAACATACACATACACATCCATCCTCACAAACTTTCGCATTTATAATATTAGTAGGACTTACTAAATTTCAGAACACCGCCGAATATATCCGTCGAGTTTTCAACAGTACTGCAGTTCCACCGACTATTCCTAAATTGGTGCTGACATTCCTCCACCGCTTGCATCGCTCCTGTTTGTAAAACCTGAAATATATTAAAGTTGCTTTTTTAGAAGTTGGTATCTTCTAGAAGGTGAAAGAAGGTTATTAAGGTACCTACCTATATGAACATGTTTAACAAATTGTAGTTATCAAATAGTACCTGAGTCCTGAGCGTAAAAATAGGGGGTGGAAGTTTGTATCATGAAATTTATCTTTTCCAAGCAGGCGAAGCTGCGGGCAACAGCAAGTTGTATTATAAAAAACATAAAGCAATTGTAATTTCTCTTCAATGTTAAAAATCTCTGAATTTCTTAACATAACTTTTATTTATTTCAAAAAGTACCTAGGAACTTCATCCGACATTAGCTTAGGTACATAAACAAAAAAATATCAAATAGAAAATTCAAATTCATAAAAATTAATACGTAACAATTCAATAATTATTATTTTACGACCGTCCTGTATTCATAGGCAATTATAGAACTATTTAAAGCACCCATAATCCTAAATTTATGTGAGTTTAGAGATCAAAGCGCAGGCGCAACGGATGTACACATAAAACTTATACCGTATCACCTGGCTATATTGAAATTTGCATGAATATCAACGCAATATTAACCGAATAATTATTACGTATATTTAGCGCCGATTTTTCAATCCTTGGTTAAAGGAGAATGGCGAAACTGGGCCTAACTGTTACAGAAATCATAATATATTTAAAATTAATTATGTTAATTTTAATAATTATTTGATTGAAAATATTGACTTCTGATTCTATGGGAAAACAAATCTTTGAAAAAAAAGATAATTCGTTCACTACCGGTCTTATCAAGCAGAGATGTCAGTGTTGTCAGGAGTAAAATAGTCAAATATATAGACTAATACGAATGAATGTTTATTTTTCATTTTTAGTTTTATTGAATTCAAATGCTATAAAAATCAGAAGCAAAACTTAACTTTTTTTAACACACATCTTAACTTATTTAGGTCATTCTATAAAATAAAAAGATATTTTACTTAATCAATAGTAATTATAACCTTTTTATTTAGGTAGCTGGCAATTGTAAATGTCAAATTATTAATTATAATTTATATGTCAGTGATGAGTGATTGTTGATGTTTGTTGTTTGACTTTTGAGTGAAGTTTTAGTAACGTTATATTCAAAATTGCCTTAATCGTCTATTTTTACTCTAAAGATATTATTTGAATTGATTAGTCTTATTATAAAAGCGAATCCTGATTCATCCATTTATAAAGATACATATAAGAAATGTATCTACCTAGTGATTTTGATGTTTTGGTGAGTTAAAATATGTGTTGAATAATATGTGTTGGATCCAATATTTCTATTACCTGACTGTTCTACTGTTACACTCTTATTAGCTAGACAATGTAGATAGAAAATAAACTTAACTGGACATAGAAAAAGGCAATGCTATTCATTTAACTCAAGCAAAATAACTTTTATTTTTGTTACTTTACACCCCAATATGTCTGCTATCCCATAGAACAGATCTATAACTATTATATTTATAGAATCTGTATATTTTTATCAATTTAATCCCCCATAAATCATCAGTGTAACGATCAGGCCCAGAGTCCTATGGGAGTTTGCCATTCTCCTTTATCCGTCCAAGAAAGTATTACACGAACATTTTAAAAAATGTCACCTGTAAACTGTCATATACGAACAATTAGAATGTATTTTTGAGACATTGGCAAAATTGTGGCAACGCAGCACTGCCATTTATAAAATAAAATGAATTGTATTTTTGAAATGGTAGTTTAATACGTTATTCGATGAATAAGTTTTAAACAAGGATTGAAAAAATCAGCCCTTATTTGGTTACACTAAAGAAAGCTACTTTTTAACCGACTTCAAAAAAAAGGAGGAGGTTATCAATTCGGCCGGTATTTTTTTTTTTTTTATGTATGTACACCGATTACTCCGAGGTTTCTTAACCGATTTACGTGATTATTTTTTTGTACGATGCGGGATGGTGTCGAATTGGTCCCATAAAAATTTTATTCGGATAGGCCCAGTAGTTTTTATTTTATGAGCATTTTTGTCTGTATTCGATGACTTAATTGAAATGTAGCAAGTAACTTTGATTCACTTCCCGGTAACCGATTGAGCTGAAATTTTGTATACGTATGTAAATTGGATAGCGATGAAACATTATCATGACATAGAGCTGATTTGATGATGGAATCGGAAGGTGGCCATAGGAACTGAGTAATATATTGACTCAACTTTATCGAGATTGGGCTCGTTTGATTCGTGTTGAAAAATACACTAAAAAGTATTAAATAAAAATAACTGCGTTAAAAACAACCGACTTCAAAAACGGAAAAGTACAAAATAAAAAAGATTTGATATCATTACTTACTACATATTATTTAGATGTGCTATTTATTAAATAGGTTTGATGTCGGTGCGTGTTTGGCACCGACTTCAAACCTATTTAATAAATAGCACATCTAAATAATATGTAGTAAGTAATGATATCAAATCTTTTTTATTTTGTACTTTTCCGTTTTTGAAGTCGGTTGGTTTTAACGCAGTTATTTTTATTGTTTCATGGGATGTTTTTAGATGTTAGGCAGCATTTATGTAAAATGTGCGTAAATTCTGCCCAAAAGTATAATATGTGCGTAAGAATCCTACCCAAAAATAAAATCTTCGTATTCTAGCTAGAATCCTACTTATCCTATCGTACTAATACCTATCATAAACGCGAAAGTTTGTAAGAATATATCGATGTTTGTTTGTAACTCTTTCTCGCGAAAATCACTGAACCGATTTTGATGATACTTGGCAGTGATGTAGCTTATTTGCCAGAACACGTAAACTATAGAAATACTTGCTTTGCCCGTGGGCTAGTCCGCGGGTGAACAGGAATGAAGCTGCAGGATCAATAAATCTAATAATAACGTTCAATATCATCATATTCTTGTTATGTTATTTATCATACTTTTAATAATAAAGTAGTTTAAAACTCGGAGAAAGATGAATCCTCTTCATACAATAATTGTAGGATTCTAATAAGAAATATGTATAGGTATGCTAACTCAGTAAGTACTTGATCATCATTACATAATACCAACGTGGGTTCAAATCATGTTCAAATGTATACTTCATAATATAAAGCTGAAGAGTTTGTTTGTTTGAAGGGGCTAATCCACAGATCACAGAAACTAAAGGGGCTAATCTCAGAAGCTACTGCAGTATGATTTGAAAAGAAAAAAATTGAAAAATTCTTTCGGTGCTGGATAGCCTATTTGTCGAGGACGGCTATAGGCTATATTATATCATCGCTAAGAACAACAGGAGAGGAGCACTACGGGTAAAACCGCGGGGCACAGCTTGTGATAGATATTCGTAACGCTAATAATTGGAATTATAACTTCTAGTGGTCCGCCCCGGCTTCGCCCGTGGTACATATTAAGTATCCTATGTCCTTCTCCTGGCTCTAAACTACCTCCCTGCCAATTTTCAGCTAAATCGGTTCAGCCGTTCTTGAGTTATATATATAAGTGGAGTAACTAACACGACTTTCTTTTATTATAGATAATAATTAATATGGTATTTTATTTAATACGGAGATTTTAAATCACTCTTTCTTAATATTGGATATAATTAGAACATACTAATAAACTATATTGTCTATTTTGCTATTCATAATATTCATAGTAATAAAATTAACATTAATTAATATTTTGTTATTAAATGTAAAATCTACTTCCACACATTCATAATATATTATTAATGCATTTAAAAAACTTAAAGTTTCTCTTACATTAAAATAAATCGCATAATATAAAAGACCCATAACCATTCCAACCATCCCAACTAATACGCAATGATAATAAATATAATATAATATATATGTTTATTATTATAAGCAATTATTAAGTCATAAAAATTTTCATACAATCATTTTATTAATTAACAGTCATCTTAACCATTATAGATATAAATAAACATTATAACTTAAAGGTTTATTTCAGTAAAACTTTATAAAGCAAGAATTAAACAGAAGCTAAACAAGCTTGCCGACAGAAATTATCATTTAAATCTCTATACAATTACTCAATGAACGTTGGTAGGGTTGCCACAACATAATATTTTATAAATAAAAAAGCTATCAATTTTAATTATAAAACTATTTATTTTTTAGTTTTTGATCAGTTTGTTATTTTTTGGTACCATGTGCTTTTGGTGCAAATAAATGTTATGTCTATGTGTGTGTTGTTTTAATTTATTTTTATTGTGAGTTAATTATTCCAAACTTATTCCTATCTGTTTTACCAATTGTGTATTTACCAATTGAATAATTTCTATTATAATAAATTACACTATTTACAAATACAGTAAATATAATGGTTATTATAGTCAAAAGGTATAATAACCATTATACCATATTATTAATGGAAAACTATAAAACTCATCAAATTTAATCCAGCAATCTTAAGATGCTTTTTTATTTTATTATGTATATTATTTCTTTCATTTTTTCTGTGTCTTTACCCAATATCAATATGATTATTAACTATCTGCCAGCCCTAGCATTGTGAAGTTAATGAGAAATCGAAGTCAAATGGTTGCTCAATTCAAGTATACTCTATCCAATTTGCAATTCCCAACACTCGAACGTAAAATATCTATTTAATGGGTACATTCAGTTTAATTGTTTAATAAATGAGACTTTTTCAAACTTCCAATAAAACTTTTTGCGTGGAACAATTTTATATTCGAACATGATTGTGAAAACATGTAACAAAATTTATAAGTAAACCGTCATAGTTATTACATACTAGCTGTGCCCCGCGGTTTTACCCGCAGTGCTCCGCCCCTGTTGATCTTAGCGTGATGATATAATATTCCTTCCACGATAAATGAGCTATCTAACACCGAAAGAAGTTTTCAAATCGGAACAGTAGTTCCTGAGATTAGCGCGTTCAAACAAACAAGCAAACTCCTCAGCTTTATAATAATAAATATAGATAAATTATGTGACATGTGTCCTATTTAAGAATAATTGTTTATTTGGAACCTTATTTGTTTAATATCTTACTAATTTCTCTCGTTTTCTTTATCCTATCTTCTTATTATTCTAATCCATACCTAAACCTACATTGATCCATCAAAAACGCTAACCTACCGTAATATCTAGTCTATACAAATTCTAAATACTTAATAAAGGTAAGACTAATTAGAATAAAAGTCATTGACCTCTATGATATTCATATACGCACTAAACCTGTCCTGGTTTCCCAAAGGCTATCCTGTCTGAACTACGAATATTATAAGTGTAACTTTGTAACTCTATATCGCGCAAAACCAAACGTCGGAAAATATTAAAATTTCAGTTCAGTATTTTATAGCATTATTAGAAATTAGAAATTACAATTGAAAAACTCTAATTAGAAATTTCCTGATGCATAAAATGAACTTAGACGATATGTCCTTTATCAAAATTAGTAGATTTTTCTACTATCGCAAAATAATCTTACTACCAGAGCATATCATGTAGATATTGGTCGTCTTCTTTTGCTTATTATTTCGATCCGAAGCAATAGTTCAAAATAGTTTAAGAGTCAGTTATTAATTTAATACATTCATTCGTTTCCCTTATTTCATTTTACCGCTTCAATCTCAAAGAAGTTTCAGCTTCCCTAATATAATGATGTATCTCCTTATTATCTATAATTAGATAACCAAATCCCACCTGAACCATTTTATCAGACAGCATACATAACTGCTTCTGCCTTTCGACCAAGTACTCTAATCTATGACAGCTCTCCTTATGCAGTGTTGTGAATGTCTCCAATGATGTGCTATTGTTCGAAGCAGGTCGGATTGGAGCAGCCAAGTTCCTGAAAGGAAAACGGAATATTAAAGTACTGAGAGCTTGACAACGAAAAGCTATGATAGGGAAATAATGCTGAGATTTGTATTTGCAATTAGAGGGAGATTTTGAGATTATAATGTAATATGTGTGACTCATTATGATTGCACCAAGATACGATGCTATAAACCGTTAGTATACTAGTGTTTGTAATACATTATATAGATTATATAGATGCATTAGGATATAGATAAGTGTGTTGTTTATATAGACGATTAATGTAAAAAATATCCCGAATAAAAAAAAAAAAAACTTTTGCGAAAGGTAATTGCTTAATGCTTGTTAAAAATTTCTTATCATAATGAGTAGTAAGATGAATAAATATAAAATTTAAATAATATACATAGATATTCATTTTCTTATTACATTTCTAAGAATTGTAAATATTAGTCCAAAGCAAATTCCATAGTGAGATCCAATGTAAACAGATTAATTGCATTAGCAAATACATCAACGTTTATTGTTGAAATGTATCTCCGCATGAATGAATGCCAACATTAAAACGCGGCGTCTCGCAAACACTGAAGACGGGATTGTTAGAGGAATAAACATAGCTAATTTGCTTGCTTTACATTTCCTAGCTCAAGAACCGACAACGAGTTTCGAACAATAAATAACAATGTTAAACATCGTCCTGACAATTGAAGGGAGCTTAGCGAGAGCACCCTCGTAAACAATGCATGTAACCTAAGGTAATTAGTCTCGAGACGTCCGTTCTTCAGGAGCTCTCACACTCGAATGAGAAACGCCACTCGAAGAAACAAAACTCGCTATTACCTACCCTCAGCTTTTGTTCTTTGAAATTCTCTATTCAAACCGGCCAATGGGAACGGGCGCGGCACAGTACGTTGATTGGCCGACGACCTCCCTTAAGTGCCAGTTGAAATAAAAAGTGCTCGGGTAAATGAGAAGTGGCATCCCGTTTCCTCTTGTTTATGTCGTATGTTCTTGTCCTACTCGGGTTTTCGTTTTAATTGCAAACATGAGAGGATGTGTACAGGGTTGCGAGACCTTGAGTGGCGCACGTGCAAGCTGTGATACGGGGAAGCACATTCAAGTGTTCTAAATGGGGGGAAGGATTCCTTGTGTTATGTCATCCATGATGTCAAATGGGGCTTACAATTATCGCTGTACTCCGTCGGGATATAGGTCATTTTGAATAAATACAAAATCGCATATTTCTATGGAGGAAATATAACTTTTTTTTTTAATTTAGAAGAAACCGAGTGGCTTTTAATGTCGAGAAGGGCTTTTCTACAGAACAAGCTAATCTAGGCTCTCTTGTGGCTGGAAAATAAAAATATTTTTTCTATATTTTTAACAATGTCGTAGTTTAGAATGTTACTTCAAGTTTTCTGAATTCGTTTTTAGAAAAAGGTAATTATGACTTATTTGCTGGAGTAGAGATGGCCTACTTTTAAAAATGCTCTTAAAAACTACAAATTCAGGTTATCATAAATTTTAAGATTACTAGAGTAGATTTGAATGGCTATTTTTTGTTCTACAATCTACATAGCAATTAAGACGAGCTTTTTTCTTTTAACTTAACTTTTAATAATTATAAACTATAATGTATACATTCAAATTTAATCTTTTCCGACATAATGTTATGACTCAAATTATTATTTTGTTCTACAAATAAAAACATATTTTGTTAACACGTAAATTACCTCCATAAGAGTCTCGCTAACGAACTCTGAAATCATACGCGGGCGCGCGAAACCGCCATTATATAATTTAGTTTTGACAGATGTCAAATTGTTGCATGCTTGTACGCTATTGAACTGGCAACATTGAAGAATTGTTTGTATAGCTTTATGCGTGGTTTAGTGCTAAAATAATTATAATAAGAGGTTTTATTGATATTAGCATTATTTTACATACATTAGTTACTTAATACATCGTTAAATTTCTCGTGACGTTTTTGTTTTAACCCGATAGAACTGTATTATGGTAATTGGTTATTTACTTTTTTGTTGTTTCGTTTATTAATATAATATCTTTATTATGAAATATTATATTGAAATCTGGTAACCACTGAGTGTGAGTGTGAATTTGGAAAGTCTATCATAAAATAAATACTTGAATCATCAGCATAGAATTATATCCAATATTCAAGTATCATAACAATATACTGGCAGTATTTAAATGCGTAGCTTCTTACAAATCCACTGCAATTTAAGTTCCAAAGAGTACTAGATATACCTGCATTCAGATGCATTTTGCTAATCTTGGAAAGTCCAATCTAGAATATAGCATACATTCATCACATAGGATTAGTGAACTCTAAAATAATATTTCGCTTCCCGTTAACTAATATAATATTATGTGCATCCAGTCTAACGAGTATTTAAGGTGTGGCGATAAGTCATAGCTTATAGTTAATATTGACATGACCGTGTGAATGGGTTAAAGTAATATACGGGTTTGGCGCTTTATGGGAGGAAATTGGTTTTAAATACTTGGGTTGTTATGACTATGTGTTGCGTATTTGGGAGTAAATGATGGTGATTTTAGTCAATGAAATGTGTGTCAAAATACATAAGACGTTTTAATCGGTTCTGTTGAATAAGAATAGTTTAGTGAGGATAGTTTTGAAAGAAAAAATTTCTTTCAAAAATGATCAAAGTTAAAAGTTTGTGATTAAAATATTTTCAAGCTCTACCGAAAATCGTCTTCTGAAGATTCCGTGATGTCTTAATAGCACATAACAGAATTTAATACTTAATACTGAAGCACTTTTGCATGTTATCTCTTAAGATTAGGACAAATTCTTCTTCAACATTCGTCTATTTCTTTTTTTCATCTATTCTTTTGACAATACTAGATTTCTATTTCTAATTGTGACATTACCAACTAACTCTGTTTACCCAAATTTTGTTACAATTATTAGCATACCACCGTTTATAGCTTACTTGGCACCGTAGTGTGAAAATATGTCACAATAGATTTTCAATTTTAGGACATAGAAATACAGTTACAAATTCTATAGCACACAGGTATTATAAAAAGCAGCCTGGGAATAAGGACACATGAACAATTATTTATTTATTTTCTTTTTCTACTTATTTAAAAAAAAATAAGAAGCATACAAATTATTGTTAGATTGGTAATTTGGGTAAATTTATAACGTTTATTGTTTTAATGAGCTCGTCACAACAGGTTTAATCAATGAAGGAAAACGCAAAACCTAATAAAACTGAATAAAATATTTGACTAGTCATTTACAAACTCGCACTTGGCCAATAAACTCTACTTATATGGATATTCAAAAAGCCCTCCAACACCTTTTAATATTATTGATCCGAAAATAAAAATTCCAGATGAAAACTACTTTATCATACAATTACTATTTACAAACCCGTAAAATTCTATACTAAATGAAAAATAAACTCAATATTCTTTCAAAACAACTTCCAAGAATCTAAAATTTACAAATGCCAAAGCAACATTGAGTATCAAAATGCCTTCCTTACTTAATTCCAGGAAAACATCACTACTATTGCATCTCGATAGAAACTCGAAAGCGTGTCGAATTAATTTCACATATCGTTAATTATTGCGCACAAAGCATTTCACAACTCGGTAATCATATTGTCATCGGATTAGCTTTTTTGTATGAACCACCCATATAACAATTGTACGTATTGAATAACAGGTAAGACTGCGAATTTAAAATGAGACACACCATCGATAATTACAGTTTAAAAGAAAATGAAAGAAATATCGAGGTGCAATCCTGAACCAGCAACAATAGAAAATTACAATTGGATAAAAAGATACATGTTATAGATAACTTTCTGTCTATATTTACCAGCACAGCGAATTTGTTCTTATTACATTTGTACCTATCTATTTTTGACACAAATTGCAATCAAAGTTTTCTATGCTTTGTGATTTTGTGCCAACAAAATAAATATCATTAATGTTTTTATGTAGTTATTATATTTCGTTATCAGGATGTTTCCTTTTTACATTCATACCTAGAAAAAACACGTAAAAGGTAGTATTCAGATACTATATAAGTAGTAGAAACAATCTCCACGTGTTTCTCTACATATAATAATAACGTCATATTTTGTACTGTTCGAAAACTCATAGTAAGCAGGTGTGAGCAGTGTGACTAAATGTTCAATAGGGCGGTCCTCAATGGACGAAGACGCGGGCTTTTATGATGTTTCCATGCGTGAATTTATAGAACTAGCTTTTATAACTCACGTAGTTTTAAAATATAATTTTAAAAGGATTCAAAAGAAGTAATAGATAAGAATGAGGTTGTTATGTTTTGTATTCTTTAGTGAAATAAAAGATTATACGAGTTTGACTTCTAGTTTCATTCATTGGAAATATGTATTATTATGTTAAATCTTTTTATAATTTTTGAATCAATCATTTCAAGTAATGAAAAAAATAATTCCGATATCCAAAAAAACATTGCGTAATGCATGTTCAATCAAACATTATTGTTTACATTCCTAATAACATAATATAGCAAAAAAATTTCCACTAAATATTTTCAATAATTTTAACCTGCATTTTACACTGCATTTTTTCTACGAAATCAAACTTAAATTCCGTTCAATGCGAACTACACCCTAACCTCCTTAACATAAAGTTTAATGTTCAAATGAAGCCCTCTTTCGTCACCGGAGGTAACGTCAACTGCCTTCCTGTTGTGATAGAAATATTTAGGCTAATTACCTTTACACTCCAGCTGATTTGGATAAAGTGAAGTAGCAAGTCCCCAAGTGTATATTTTTACTGATTTTATGTACAAATTTTTGAAATTTTAGGCCATAAACATATGGGTCAGTGTGTACTTTAGGGACGGGTAATTTTATGTTGATGTGATTTACCATGAGAAATAGTTTTTTTTTCATAACGATAACGGATTCGACCAGATTTTTAATTGAAGAGGAAGTCGTGATAGGTACTTAGGTATACAATATATTTGTGAATTATTTTCTATGCATTATGTATTTTATGAATGTTGGGTTGTGGAATAAAACGCCTTCGTCACAATTGATACTTTAATATTCCTCCTTGTTACATTCACTTTTTTTACTATAATATTCGCAATCTTTCACAATCTTAAATAATAGATTTAAATAACCCTAAAACAAGCATGTGGCACGGCTAAGGCACTGACTTGTTGACCGCACTGGTCGGCTGTTCAGGATCAATTGCTAGCTGATCGTTTCTTCAAAAAATGTGAGCGATCGACTGACAACTAACCGACTGGAGGGGAGGTTAAGTTGTCAGGCGGTAGATTATAAATAACAGAAAACCTTGTCTATGGAAAATAATGTACTATGTATGATTTTAAGATTTGTAACAGCTCGGCCATCCGATCTTCAACGAGTGCCTTCGTTGGCTTAAATTAAATTTAAACAAAAATAAAATGTTAAAATATGGAAAACAAAATGCAACCATACTTACATGAAATTGAAACAAATACTTATAATAATATGTATTTACAACTAGTTCCCGAAGTTTGAATTGGTATGATTAGCTTTTACAAATAATCAAAATTACACAAGGAAACAAGCCTAGAATAAGATTTACAAATTTCGAAAAAAAAAAAGACAATAAATAAATATATATATCTCTATTGGAACAACTTCGACAATCGCTACAAACATTTGTATAACAAAAACTCACTTCTCTATCCGTTTAATTAGGACTAATTCAAATTCAAATAATTTATTGCTCACCAGTACATTTTTACATATTAGTGACCTTATGCAGGTATTGCAATACAATCATAATGTTATATTTAAATTACATAATACTATCTCATACATTTAAATTTGACAATAATTAGATCACAAAAATAACAATGTACAATAATAATTGTTGCTTTCTTATGGGCGGCACACTATTGTACCCAGCATGCCCTCAACAGTAATAAAAATCACTCAGAACTCACTGCTTGCACATAGACTGCATATTGTTACTCTTTGGGCGACACATCATTGTACCCAGCATGCCCTCAACAGTAATAAAAATCACTCAGTACTCATTGCTTGCACATAGACTGCATATTGTTACTCTTTGGGCGGCACATCATGCCCGGCATGCCCACAGTATGTAAGCTATTTGTTTTGGGCGGCACATCATTGTGCCCGGCATACCCATAATAATCATACAAAATCACTCGGTACTCACTGTTCACACATATACTGCATTTTGGTTCTCGTTGGGCGGCATATTGTGCCCGGCATGCCCACAATATGCAAGCTATTTCAAATTCCATGTGTTTGTTATAAACGTCGATCATTCTTCGTTCATACCAAACACGTAGACTTGACTCGTCATTTTAAAGAAGGATGTGTATTACAACATACATAAAGAACTTTAAACTACCTAATGTGTATGTATAAAATTTAATTATTTTGATTCTCAATGGCATCAGAACAACTATCATCACCGTCATTATCGCTATCAGACATCGATTTAAAATTTAACCAAGGGTGCATTTTGTCGGCTGCCACGACAGCTTCGTACCGCCTACCTTTTCGAGATAAAGGGGTATCCTCTACCACATAACGGTCGTTTGGTAAAACTTTAATTACGCGGTACGGTCCCTGTAGTTTGGGTTCCAACTTTTTAGACTGCCCGCTACCAGATGCAACTGCTCTCAAAATTCGCACTAGATCACCTACTTTATATACTTTTGCCGCTTTTCTTTTTCTATTATACCGTTCTTCACTGACCTTCGCTTGCTGTTGCATCAGGCAGCGTGCATCTAATCTAACGTCTCGTCAATCTTACCGTCTACTATTCCATGTCCTACATCCGAAATTACTTCACTTAATATACCTTGCGAAGGATTTGTAACTCTACGCCCAAATAATAATTCACTAGGAGTTTTTTTTGTGACGTCGTGTATTGTCGTATTAATGCCTAACTGTATATCCGATAGATTATCATCCCATGTTCTAGGATCTTTGCCATGGTTCATGATTCCCAATGATGCCAATATAGTTCGGTTTGACCTTTCTACTTGACCATTTGCTCGCGGCGTGGCTACTGCATTCATAACATGCTTTATGCCTAAGGCCTGTATAAACTTCCTAAACCTCTTGCTGGTAAAACAGCTACCTCTATCAGAAATGAGGCGTGTTGGAGTACCAAAATACCCAATAAGATTATTTTTAATTACTTTTATAGTTTCCGACGTTTTGGTACTTTTGACGGCAGCCAAAGAAACAAATTTAGTAAAGGCATCGATGATTACTAAGATATATGAGTTCCCCTTCTTACTCTTAATGAAAGGCCCAACATGGTCCACGTGGACCGTGTGAAAGGGGATTTCTACTTTTTCTATGGAATGTAGGTGACCTTGTCGAGCACCACCTGGCATCTTATGGTGAGCACATTCTAAACATGCTGAAACATATTTGGTGACAAAGGTTCTCATTTTAGGAAACCAATATAATGCCCGAATACGATCTAAAGTCTTTTCTAACCCAAAATGGCCTACGTCATCGTGATTGGCTTTAACAATTTGCCAGCGTGCGCCTCTAGGCACTACCCATTTGATATTATCATCAGCTATGATCCTGTATACACGTCCATTTTTTAATTTGTAATTTTGAAATGTACTTACTATGTTGGGGGATTCTGGATCACTTAATATTTCTTTAATACGCCTTATATCGTCATCTGAAGATTGAACAGTAGTAATCCAATCTTCAGCAGTAACACTAAGTATATCAATAACGTGCAAATCGTCTACTTTTGAGTCTGATGGAGCTCGACTCAGGGCATCCACATGTGACATCTTATCTCCTGGTCGATACTCAATTTCACAGTCATATTCTTGTAACTGCACCCACCATCTTGCAATTTTCGGGATCACATCTTTTTTTGTAAGTGTGGTGCGTAATGAATTAAAATCTGTTAGTATTTTGAACCGTAGGCCTAACAAGTAGACCCTAAACTTGTTTAATGACGCTATCACAGCTAGAGTTTCTAACTCAAACGAGTGAAGTTTCTGCTCTTCTACCGTGGTTTGACGACTGTAGTATGCTACAACTCTCCATAAACCTTTCTCGTCTTTCTGAAGAAGAATACCCGCGATGCCGAATCTACACGCATCCGTGTGTAACTGAGTTTCTAAATTTTTGTCGTATAGTGCGAGAATTGGTCTGCTGGTCAATCGTTTTTTAATCTCTGTAAATGCAGTTGCTTCTTCTTCCCCCCATTTCCAAGGCGCATTTTTCTTTAGAAGACCCGTCAATGGTTTTACTATCAGAGCAAAATCCTTGACAAATCTTCTAAAGAAGCTGGCAAGACCTAAAAATCGTCTAACGTCATGCTGATTTAAGGGAGTAGGAAATTTTGAGACTGCTCCAGTTTTCGCAGAGCCTGGTTGGATACCATTACCACTTATTTCAAACCCTAAAAAGTCTAATTTATCAAACATAAATTTACATTTCTGCATTTTCAGTGTTAAGCCTCCTTCTTTTAATAAGTTCAAAACTTCTTCTAGTCTTTGCAGCGCTTCATCAAAGCAACGCGCGGGTATCAAAACATCATCCATATACACAATTACATAACTTAACCGTGCTTTATTAAGAATCTTATGCATGGCTCTTTGGAAAACCGAAGGAGCGTTTGCTAAGCCAAATGGCATTCTGGTGTATTCATATTGTCCATCTGGCGTGACAAACGCGGTCTTCTCTTGAGACTTCTCCGAGATGGGAATCTGATAGTACCCTGAAGCCAAGTCCAGCGATATGAACATCTTATGGCCCGCTAATTGATCAAGAAGGTCTTCTACCCTAGGGAGAGGATAATGGTCTCGCTTAGTCCTGCTGTTTAAGGCTCTGTAGTCAACACACATTCGCCTCTCACCACTTTTCTTTCTTACCAATACAATGGGGCTCGCGTAAGGTGATGAAGACTCCTTAACTATACCACAATCTAACATTTCTGCTACCATGCGCCTGACATCTTCTCTTTCTGCATACGAGAGTCTATAAGGCCTGTAAACTACCGGTTCTTCATTCTTTAATTGTATATCCATTTCTAATACAGTTGTAAATCCGAGATCCTTAAGACAGGAAGAAAAACAGCTGCTATATCTTGCGAGCAAGTCCTTCACCATTTGTTTTTCTAATTCGCTAAGATTATCCCCTATAACAGGCTCAGATATATCATTCCTGTCAGTGAAATTAACGTTATTTACATATTTACAATCATTACTCATTACCATACTGCGTATCAGCAACTGTTCACGTTCTAGAATTAAACCCTTACTTCTAGGATTTAAGATAAGAAGACAGCCTAATCCATCTTTTAATTCATATTCTCCCGGAAACAAATAGAATTCAGAACCATTTTGTCCCCGCATACCACCTCTAACATATACAGTACAAGAAAGTTCAGGTTTTGCTAATACTGCGACAGTTTGTATTGCCTCAGGGTTAATATAAGTTTGCTCCCTACATAACAAGTGTATTTTAGCGTTTTGGAATTGGGTCTTACAAATCTCCAGTTTATCTACGGTTTTAGTAATTTTAATACCCGGCCGTTCTGAAAATGAATGCCCTAGAAGCACTGGATAGTTAATGAGGTTATCATTAATAACTAATATTTCTATATCTTTTTCAGTAATTCCTTGTACCTCAATATTAACTAACGACTTACCGATAGGCTGGTACGGTATATTGCCTAGGCCTTTTAGTAAAGGTAAATCATTTGTGGTCCAAACGAACCCTAGATTTAGGGCGTCCGTCAACCGAATTAGTGTACATTCGCTTCCTAAATCTAAATGACATTGGACATTTACCCCGTTAATACGTATAGGAAAAGTGTAAATACTCGCCGATTGTTGACTAGAGATTTTCAACACGGTTTTTTCCTTATCTAGCTTTTGAGCGGGTTCCATTTTAGAACACGCATTAGACAAATGACCTAATAAATTACAACGACTACACTTTAATAACGGTTTATTGCATTTATAGCTGGGGTGACCTACTTCGTTACAATTGAAACAAGTTATCCGACCCGGTTCGGATCTATTCGGCTTATTCAAGACCCTATTTGAATTATTTGGTACCGGCCGTTTATCCCTATCTCGAATTGATCTTTCGGTATCCCTAGAAACGCCTGGTTTAACAGTTTTAAAAAATTTGAGTAACTGTTCAGGTTCAGAAAATTGTGCCGCTTGAGCTCCTAGTCTAATACCCCTATCTTCAATTCCATAAATTAGACAATCAACTGCATTTTTGCCATATATGTTGCAACGGTTTAGTAAGTTAATTTTAGTGTAATAATATAATTCGGGAGATTCACTAAACCGTAGTTTTTTATTCAACATTTCAGTTAATAATTCACCATAATTCTGGGTAGATGGAAAAGTTTCAATTAATTTAACTTTCCATTCCTCCCAAGAATACAGCAAAGTGGGGAGACTTTGGTACCACGTTTTAGCTATTCCCGAGAGTTTAGGCAGAGCGTAGTGCACGACTTGTTTTTCTGACCATTCGTAAATTAATTTACATTCCTCAACCTTCGATAACCACGCATTAACAGTCTGTTCTTTTGCCATTGGATCAAAATCAGGTATTACATTGTGAATAGACGAAAATTTATCACTAGAACTAGATTTCATCGATTTAATCGCATCAACAAATGAATCTATTAAAGTACTAGTTACATCGCTTTTATCACCTTTTTGGGGTCTTGTAATAGAACAGTCCTTACTACGTTTCCTACTTCTACGGTCCCGATCAATATTCATAATTCTGCTATCGTGGCGATTTCGTAGCTGACTGCGGCTACGACTTCGATGTTCACCAGATCGTTGGCTGCGACGTTCAATACTACGCCTAGAACGTCGCTCACCGGGACTCCTTTGGTGGTGCTCAGTGTTAGGGCGGCTCCGGTGACTGGCACTTCGGTTCGGGCTTGGGCGCTGACTGCGGCGGTCTGAGCGCTTTTCACTGCGGCGCTCTCTACTACGCCGGCTTCGCTGTTCATTGCCCTCACGACTGCCGTCTCGGCTGCGTGAAGGAGTCCTTGACCAATCACGGCCCATCACCAATCTGATAAAAAAAAATAATCCGAATCAGGTTCATTTATTATTATTAAAAATATATATATGAGTTAGCTTTTATGTTTTAATGTAAAATGCGAATCATAAAGTTTTTTTTTTTTTTTTTTTTTTTTTTTAGAAATAGTTTAGTCACTCAACCTTATTACCAGAGTGTAGCCCTGGTCAAATATTGTCAAGATTCCAAACTATTCAATTCTGTGTATTGCTAGCACTATCAGGGAGTGCCCTGACCACGTGTTAACAACTCACATAATATATATATTGTTATACAATAATATCATAAACGTATCACATGATAGTTTAGTCACTCAACCTTATTACCAGAGTGTAGCCCTGGTCAAATATTGTCAAGATTCCAAACTATTCAATTCTGTGTATTGCTAGCACTATCAGGGAGTGCCCTGACCACGTGTTAACAACTCACATATATATAATGTTCAATACAATAATATCATAAACGTGTCACCTGATAGTTTAGTCACTCAACCTTATTACCAGGGAGTAGCCCTGGCCAAATATTGTCAAGGTCCTAAACTATTCAACTAGTGTCTTGCTAACACTATCAGGGAGTACCCTGACCACGCATTAACAATTCACGTACGTACATGTAATGTTGTAAATTATTCGATTAAATAATCTAAAATCACAGTCGTATCACCAGGGAGTGCCCTAGCCAGATTCGATCTGGATCGTAGATCACTTAAAGCGTCGTTTGTTAACATTATGAGGGTATGTGAACCCGGCCAAATGATAACAATCAACGTTCGATACACGCACAAGGATTATTTATTTATTCACATATTTGTGGGCAAATGGACGATAACAAGCCTGTTATTAAACTAACAAGCATAGTTTAAAATACATAAAGAAAAAAAAAATCCTTTATAATAATTATAATCCATGTAAACTATATATTAATAAAAGACGGTGGTAAAAAAAAAATATAAAAGAAAAATGTCACATTACCTTGTTATCGTTATCCCACTTCTGAAGCTGTTGGGTTGTGGAATAAAACGCCTTCGTCACAATTGATACTTTAATATTCCTCCTTGTTACATTCACTTTTTTTACTATAATATTCGCAATCTTTCACAATCTTAAATAATAGATTTAAATAACCCTAAAACAAGCATGTGGCACGGCTAAGGCACTGACTTGTTGACCGCACTGGTCGGCTGTTCAGGATCAATTGCTAGCTGATCGTTTCTTCAAAAAATGTGAGCGATCGACTGACAACTAACCGACTGGAGGGGAGGTTAAGTTGTCAGGCGGTAGATTATAAATAACAGAAAACCTTGTCTATGGAAAATAATGTACTATGTATGATTTTAAGATTTGTAACATGAACGAATGAATGAATGATTGAAACACGTTGCTACTTTAATTATTTATTGCCACAGTCCATTACAGTGAAACAAGGTGAAAACAACAGTGGAAAATTAACCGTTCTTTTGAACTCCCAAATGTCACAGACATCACAGATAGTGTTGCCATAATTGAAAACCTATAAATAAGAAACGCCACAAACGTCTTTAATGTGTCTTTAATAATTCTTATATTATATGTGTAATTTCAAACTCAAATACAAAAGTTCAAACATTTATCCTGCAAGTAGCTTTCTTACAGAAATGCTTTAAAATTATCTATTACTATTGGTTGATTGGATTAACCCCATCATTCGGAAATACCCC
This sequence comes from Colias behrii, assembly GCA_029959065.1. Classification (NCBI taxonomy): domain Eukaryota; kingdom Metazoa; phylum Arthropoda; class Insecta; order Lepidoptera; family Pieridae; genus Colias; species Colias behrii. The sequence continues at coordinate 3,902,721 of JARWMC010000025.1, forward strand.
ATTGCATTTTCTACTTAATCAGTAAACCCGAAAATTAATAAAATTAAAAAAAAAACGATATTTTCAGTCATTTAAAAAAATAAACATGACCACGTGGTATTGGTTAGTCATACAATGACTCATGGCGCCCCCTAGGTGATTGCTATGTAATTGTGATGGTAATGTGGGGTTTAGCTACCCTTTCATAGCAATGTTTATTGCTATTGATACGTAATACAGGTTTGGTTAATTTATGAAGTTAAAACTGTAAGTTAGAATCAAATGCTTCAGGCAGTACTTTTTACATGCAATAATTGGACATAGACCAACACTATATTTTTAATATATCTTAAATAAGGTAATTTCAATATTCTTCCATCGAATTGCTATCGCATACCATTCCTATAATTTACAAAATGTATGTACTTACATATTTTAAATAAAACATTACAATAAAAAATACATACCTACCTATTTGAGAACAAAATAAAAACTTTATTAAAACGTCGCCTAAAAAGTGATAGATAATAGATACGAAATGTCCACACATGAAATCTATACCTATTTCACAAAAAAAAAAATATTAGCACCCTCATACGTACAGCTGTTACCTTTATTTATTACGAACCTATATTTTCCATTCGTAAACACCGTTTATCTTATTCTAAGCAAAAAAAAAAAAAGCTTATTCTAAACAAAAATTGCAATTTAAGTCATCCCTTTATGAGCTTTCAAATTTTATCAATAAAGTGTTTATTACCAAGGTTACAACCATGATAGCAGTTTTATTGGATTCTCAGCCTGCTTTATGAACATTAGATATAAAACGTCACATAAAGATCCTTTATATAGTCGATTAAAGCTTTTTTTAGATGCAAGTTATCAAAATAATGTATTTTGGTTGATCTATTAAAGGTACGAACGGTAAACCGAAACGTTATTCGTTAATTTTGCATAAGTTAGATATTTTTTGCAATAAAAACATGAGATTAATTAAATATACCTACTAAGATACTAATATACATAGAATTGTCATTGAAAGCGGCTTGACTGATTTTTATGATTTTTATTAGGTCTGTATTATGTCAAAAAACAGTTTTTTTTTTTATAAAAGAGTGGGCAAACGGGCTTGTGGAGCGCCTGATCTTAAGCGAGTCCACCGCCCATATTCATCTACAGGGGTTTCTGCAGATGCGTTGCCGACTTTTTAAGGTGGAGGTACTCTCTTCTTAAAGACAAATAGTTGTAAGTAAACGGGTTTTTCTCTTAATAGGGTGCTGATAAAAAATCTATATATCAAATCAAATACATTTTCCCTTATTCTTCAAAGTACCAAAGCATAGCAAAGTAAAATATTAACAATTTCTCAAGCAAACAATTTATTGTCGATACACGTCAGTTTCACAAATCACGAACAAACTGACCTTTAGCACACAATATATATTTTGTAGCTATAAAGGTTATGGTTTGCAGTTATAAATCTATCAATTGACACATTTCAGGAAAATCTTATTGTACTTAAAATTCTATTTAATACGAAAGTGTGAAATGTATAGTAGATGTTTGTAAAATTAATCGAACTGAAATGAAATTTGATGTAGAAATAAATTATAATTTCTTAAGGGCTTTTTATCCGGATGTCACACAAGGCAAAATCGGGGGCTGAAACTAGTCATAAAATATAATTTTGTTTTCCCAATAAAAAAAATATCTACATACATATAATTTTTAAGTTGTATTCAGGTTTTAAGATGCTATAGAGTTTCATGGGATGAATTTTTTTTTCTAATAAGTTACAAATTTATTGCTATTTGGTAGTTTCCTATATAGAGTTCGTTAAAAAGTAGATTATATACTCGAAACTCAAAAGCGTACTTATTTTTCAGCATAAAATATAAATTAACACTTAATTTAAACGCTAGTTTTAAAACACAAAATAAATACCATAAATCAAATATGAACAATTATAAATCCATCAATTAGACACACACTATATTAACGAACTCACAAATCATTTTCGTTATAGGTACTTAAATATGGCGTCATTCACCAAAATATCTAATTATCTAGTGTCTGATGTTCATTGTTATTGAATAAATCACTTCAAGCTCATACGATCCTGTAATTAAATTCAAATTGATATTTACGACTTTCAACGCGAAAATTACTAGTTTCTTTTATCTGTTAATAAATCCTGAGGGCTTGTAATGCGTAATTAAAAATTGTATTATTATTGAATCAGTATGTGTATTAATACATAATATTTATTTCATTTCCATTTGTAATTTAGAATTCTCCATTGCGTTATTTAAACTATTTTTTTATGATTTACTTAAATATATTTGCTTACTTACCTTTTTTGTTAATTAAAGTAAGTATTCCTAATTCCAGATTACAAGTTATTGCTATTAAAAATATACGACAAAACTTATCATTGCATTTTATGAACGAAGAGACGTTGCGAATTTGTAAACATTTGCACATAAGTAAATACCTATTTGTACTAACATACAAAAGTTCTTCAATAAAAAAGGAAAAATATTCAAATACCAAAGCAGATACCAATTACTAAACATTAATAACAGAAGAGCGGTTGAAATGTAAACACAATGCACGAACTTTTTCTCAGCTGTCAAATTATGATGGATCGTTCTTATGCAGGATCCGATTTCAAAATTTCTTTGATGTCCATTCAATGCGATTGTATTTCTGATTAAATAGTTCAATTCCTTTGACGAATAGTTTGCTCGTTGAAATGTTTGTTTAGTGGAGTTACGTCGCTTTGTAAAATTAAAATCTATACCAATATTATAAAGCTAAAGAGTTTGTTTGTTTGAACGCGTTAATCTAAGGAACTAAGTACTGATCCGATTTGAAAAATTATTTCGGTGCTAGATAGCCCATTTATCGAGTAAGGCTATATTCTATCAAGCTAAGACCAACAGGTCAGTTAAATTATGACTGTTCCTTTAATAACCACTCAAGCTTTTGTTATTAACGGGTTTTTTGTTATCATCCCGTGATAAGGAAAGGATAATAATGTAAATAAATGAAATAATCTTCACAAAATAATTAATAATGACAAACAGAGGCAAATACATGCAAATACTGACGAAGTCGCGAACAAAAATAATCTATGGTAGCATTATAAGTTACAACTATAGGTATAAGAAAACATGGAAACTGTTTATAAATTCTATTCCACTTTAACGACAACGGGTAAACCTCTATAAACATAATGTTATAATTTATACAACAAAATTAAAGCACTCAGCTTTAAGACTATCGTAAACATCATAATGGCTTATTACTTGTGCTACCACAAAGTTTACCATTTCGTATAGAATAATCCATGCATACAATGGATTTATGAAACGTAGAATCCTGGGTTCGATTCCCGGTGGAGACGAAGAAAAAAAAATCGGTCTGTCAGGACACAGAAGGCAAATACTTATCCCTTAAAGAATAGAATAGAATAACTAACTTATCCCTAAAAGAATAGAATCCCGATCAGTTAAACAGTTGTATGCATAATGCATCTGCCCCTTACACTACTACTTACTAGCTACTAGGGGACACGGGACTCCACTTTTTAACAACTTAGCAGTAGGTAATACATATTTTGTAAAAAATGTATGTTTAATTACAAATATTAACTTACGAGTAGCTATGTGAACTGCTGAAATAAAGCTCCTCGTTATTACTTATTGTAATCAAAACCCAAAGAAAATTTTTACAATAACATGAAAACAAATAGGTAAATATGAAACGTTAAAGAAACGAAAAAATATAAAGCAAAATAAAAAGCTTTTAATAAATGAAAGAGGATATTTAACACCCGCCTCACAACCCTTCATACCCTACAATTTCATTTAACAAAACTCATTTGTAAATATTCTTACCTACTACAAAAACATTCGATTGAGATGCGACTTAATGACACTATCTCCTTGGTGCAGTGGTTAATGGATAAAACTGTAGAGTCCCGGATTCGATTCCGGATGAAAACCAGTAATTTAGTCTCCATCTGGCTAGGTAAAAAAGGTTAATTACTAGCCAAGAATACAGTTCAATTTTACAGATGTGAAATGTATATGCCCCATATCCCATTAAGGGAAACAGTACTTAATTTAATCTTTTAAAGTGAAACTTTTATTACATCGTCTCAAACTTTTTGGTCTGTGTAGCGCATGTCGCGTGACGGTCGGCTGCCGAGTAGGTATAAAGCAGTGTTCGGAACCGTACGATTAGGGCATGCAGAACCGAGTCCGGTTCCAAGTTTCTGAAACCCGGTTCCAAATCGAGCTCAGAACCGGGTAGAACCGGGTTACCCGGTTCTTTTATAATACTTCGGAAAAAAATACGAAATTAAACAAAAGTAACTGTAAAAGTTATACCTGATGGGCCTTTTATTTTACGCGGCTTGTGTCTTATTTTATTAAATTAATAAAGAAACAAAATTTCAATACTTCTCTTTATTTATCAGTCTTATAAAAGAACCTTGTTATCATAATAGCACATATAAACTTAAACCTTATTCATTAACTGCAAACTGTAAAGCAAAAAACCGGCCAAGTGCGAGTCGGACTCGCGCTCCGAGGGCTCCGAACAAACCTATTTTTTATAATGTTGTAACTTTAAAATTTATGTTTTTAGCAATTTTTCCTTTATCTGTGTTATAAGACGTTACTTTTACCAAATTTAAAGGCTCTGTGTTCATGAAAAGTACCCAGCTGTAGGTTTTGAGTCCCATGCGAATGTCGAAATTTGCAAAAAATTTCAGCATTTACGGCCGTATCTTTTGATGCGTTGGCTTGTGAGTTTGACTTTTTCACATAAAAGGGACCGAAGACTTGAGTATTCGATATAAATTTCAGCTTGATACCAAAAACAAAAACATGACTGGATCATTACATGAAACAGTAAAATCAACAGCTTGAAAAGTACCCAGCTGTAGGTTTTGAGTCCCATGCGAATGTCGAAATTTGCAAAAAATTTCAGCATTTACGGCCGTATCTTTTGATGCGTTGGCTTGTGAGTTTGACTTTTTCACATAAAAGGGACCGAAGACTTGAGTATTCGATATAAATTTCAGCTTGATACCAAAAACAAAAACATGACTGGATCATTACATGAAACAGTAAAATCAACAGCTTTTCAAATTCACGACAAATCTAATAAAATATTTCTGTATCTGTAGCCTAATTTTTGTCATTTTCGAAGCCTAATTTTTTTTTTTGGTAATACAACCGTAGGAAACTTATAGCATCTAAGGTTAGACAACCAATCAGAGCCACGCTTGAGGCGTGGCACAAAAATTCGCGATGCACGTGAGTCTGACGTTGCCAGATACAATAAATTTGTTAAAATAATGCAGAAAAATATAAATAATACTTTATATTTTAATATTTTGGTCGGAACCGGGAGAACCGGGTTTCATACTATTCAGACCCGGTTCTCAAGATCATAAAAAAACCCGGGTTTACCCGGGTTTTTCGGAACCGGGTAAACCCGGGTGCATGCCCTACGTACGATAAGTTTCACTTTTACCGTGGTTTCATAAAACCACTCAACATTTTTTTATACTGAGAAGTATAAGTATATTACAAAAGAATGGACACTCAATTACCTTCCTGTCACATAAGAAATACACATACTTATTAATCCTTCCAACCATGAACCAACCCATACATTTAGTCCGAACGAAACCATAATTAAATAAAAAATCATAAGCACTTTATAATTACGAGTTGTTACCGTAATAAATGACGATAAATTAACCTTTACAGGCCGCTATTTAGCCATTTTCCTTTCATCGCAAAAAGCGGATTACTTTCATAGAAGTTTCGCGTCTTGCTTAATCTCAATAAAAGCTGTAATCGTATCCACCATAATTATGGATAGTGCATCTACACGACAGAAGATCGTAAAACGTGATATCAAGAGGGAAGATTCCAATTTATTTTTTTTACCCCACCGTACGTTGCAGGGCTATGCAGTAAAGTTAAATCGTAAAGTTACGACGTCTGGCCCGGATGGCCGCTACTATTTGTCGCTCGATTGCTGAGTGAGATTGCTTCGAGAAAATTGTGAGATAAAGGATATTTCTTTTTGAACAAGGTTTGAAAAGACTAGCGAGTAGCGTGTATTCGTGAGAGGTTATTTAATATTCTCATCCAAGCACGCTTCTAATGTCTACATGTTCATTAGGTACTTTAAAATTTCTATCGGTAATAATGACATGTTTTCATTTATTTATGTCATAATGTAAATATTGTGTAATACATTCTTTATTGCTTACTTCTATTAGGTATATCTCTATCAATTTATTATTTATTATTATTTTTGAAGTCATTTATCACAACAAATCGTAATAGGTGTGGTCCAAATATTTGGAATCACAATGATTATCTGTTTGTATACCACGACTTTACAAAAAGGTTAAAAAACTTTATAAATCCTATGATTAATTATTATAAAGAATTTCGCATCCGGCATCCGAATCAAGACGCATCACGCATAGTAAGGGTCGTCCTACAATAATTTACTAAGGATAATAAAGGTTCATTTTTCACTAGTTCAAATTGGACACGGTGTGGTTGGTTTTTTGTTGCATTTTTCTAGTTGAGGGGATCACAAATTACACCTTCTATCGTGAAGATGAAATAGCATTAGATCCCTGTAACGGGGCTTAGAAATGTTTTCTAAAGGAAATGAGATGCGTGCGTTTGTGTCATTATAACTGTGTCAGTGTATTCCTAGCCTCAGAAAAGTTCTAAACAATTTTTTTCTTTTGTTTAGAAAAAAATCTCATTAGCATGTTAGGCTGTGTTTACATGAAAGCGGGTCAAATTTTTATCGAATTTGTAAAACATTATCGTTCTTCAATTTATATCTAACTTGCAACTTTGTTGATTATATTATGGTGAAAATATGGTTATGACTTAATTCTAATATTTAATGGTTACAAATAATTTCATAACCCATAACCAGTTATTACCGCAGTTATCGCATAAAATCATAACTGTCACGCGTAAGTAGGTATAAGATTATTTACAACAATTCAATTTAAAATTAACGGTTTCACAAATAGGCAATGTATTTTAGCATTAATCTGGGGTCAGGCTTGCTGTGAGAAATTTTCATATAATATTATTAATAGCGTGTTCCTTTCACCTCTATTGAGTTGATGCAAATTACGGAAAGGAAAACAGATTGTTTATAATTTCCTTTATTGGGAATTGAGGTACATAATATGAAATATGTTTATGTATACTTTATGACATTATTACGAATAGATTTAGATACAGTTGTAGATAATGTGTTTATTTATTATTTTTTTAGTGTCATTTAAAAGGTACCTAGATGATTCCATTGATATGGTATACTAAAAATGTTAGGTCGGACCATTCAATACATTTCAATTGAGATAAATAAGAAGTGTTTCTTGGAATCCCATAATTTATTATAAATGAATAGGTATTCTTTTTTGGGGCACAGCCTTTTTACGGGCTAATTTCAATGTGGTATTAAATTCTTCTTTTAAACTTACCTAAGAAGATTATACATATTTTTGTACCAGATAGTTTAGTGCGAAAATCAAAAGTAATTAAAATGTGTACAATATATCAAATATCAACCAAATACCACCATGATTGACACCATGTGGCCAAAATATGAGTCCCATAAAGTCAATCATAAAATTTTCACCATAACGTCGAGCAATCTTATAAGATGTCGTTTTAAGACTTGATTCATTCCCCAGATGGTACTCGTAAAACAACCCCAGTACATGGCTATCAATGCTTTATTATGGGGGGAAAAGTTAAACTGTATTGTATGTGGACTTCATAGTAGTTGGTTTAGGATTGTTGTGCCAAATGTGAAATCTATGTTTGATAATGGTAGAGTTCTGTTATGTTCTTATTATTTTTTTGAAGTGAAACTTCTTTAGGCGCGTTGAGAGTAAATTTTCAAGGTCGCGTCATGGCAATGCCGTCATGTGATGGGTAAGCGACGATTTTTGTATCTTTGAAACATATTAAAAAGAGATATTTCACACAGAGAAATGTAAAATAAAACTTAATTTATTTCGTAAAGTTTGGTTACTTCACGAAATATGTTTAAGTAGTTTTTTTTTGCAAGCGTAACACATGGCATTATCTTTGAAAAAAATAATAACTCATTCAATGAACTATATAATAATACTTATGTAAGTATTATTACTTCATTATAAAAACTACTTTCAAAAGGGCGTGAAAGTAATGAACATGATATTCGAAGTAATTTATTTTTTTGATAACACGCTATTACGTATAATGGGATGAAATTCATATCTTAAACATTGGTACAGCAAACTTTTTCCCGCCGATTATTTTAAATTGATCAATCCAGTCTTACATACCTATAACGTATTTTTTTTAAATTAATCAACGTGCATCATATGAATTGAATTAACCTCACAAAATAACAAATTTGTATTTTTTTAATTTTAAATTTAAAGAAAATAAGAGTTATAAACATAATTATTACTTAATAGAAAAGTAAATAGAAATATCTTAGTTATTTCAAAAATAAACTACCACAATCAGTGATGACTACTAGTACCTACTTATCATTTAGAAACTTCCTAAATGTTGAACCATCACCAAGAATCATGATAGATAGCAAAAGTATTAGGTATATATTCTTACTTCTCCCTAAGAGCAATAATTGCTCTTAGGGAGAAGTACATTAGATTATATTATTATCTAATGTTTCGTCAATACTTACTCTAATTTCACCTAGTACACACTAAGCCACGTATCAAACAACAAATAACATCTCTAAAACCTAACCAACAAAATTACCACAGTAAAAATGACTTAAAACCTCCAAATACAAAAAATAATTAAAACCTCCACTTACAAGTACCTACCCACACAGCTTTTAAATATTTCCTCAACGTAGCTGTCAAACCACTGGAGCAAACGAAACGTGCAGACACGCCGACCTTTTAGTGTAATCCGCATAAACGTCCGACTGATGTTTCACTTGCCGATATTTGCTAAATGTAGTCTGCATTATTTATTACGGAACACAGATTATGCAAAATAAACTGAATAACATTTTAATAGTCAAACCACAGTCTATAATATAGATAAAACCATAGATTACTAAATACTTAAATAGTTACTAAGGTAAAAGCATCAGTAGATGACCACTTAAGGAGACAGAATATTCTTTTTAAATGTTTGACTTTAATTATCATATGAATTCAGTAAGTTTCTTTTTTTTGGAAACCCTGTGAAATGTGTTTTAACATATGAACAAGCATTTCACCACGTACAATGGTCGAATAAACTTAAAAAAAATTAAAAATGTTCTTATATTAGAAATTTAGTAGTTGACCATCTAAAAACTAGAAGATGACCATATTTTGCATCAGTAGATGACCACTCAGATGCTACAATTTTAATTGGGTTATTTGTTAAATAAGAAGCAATAAGATGAAAAGATAACGTTTTATTTGAAATATAATAATAATTAGGCCTTTTTAAGCCTATAATTTAAATAAAAACAAGATTCTAAAAGATCCGACAGATGGTTATAAAACAAAATCACACTGTCAAACACAAAGCGTAAACGTCAAACTTTTTGCCAAATTTATCATATCAAGGAATGTATCTCTGGAGCATCATATACATTTCTCGTAGAACTGGTCTTCTTGGGAGCCTCTATATGAGCAACTACTGCATCCCAGGGATAGTCGAGCACATCTTTATGCCATTTTTTGCCATTTTTTGCCATTTTTTGCACCCAGTCGCATATTTTATGCTCCTCTTCTGATGTAAGGATGGATGTCGGACCCATTTTTCGTTCCATCTGCATCGGTGACTTCCCTTTTACTTTATTTGTAAGCGTTATTCTTGGTACACCGAACTTTTTTGCAGCCGTTCGTATTGGTGTTTTATGAAGACGAACATCGTTCACTGCTGCAAGCATTGCAGCTTCAGTATAATTTAGGAATGCGCCCCTTTTCCCAGGCATCTACAAGATAAAAATTGGTTTTAGTAATAGACCATAGCCATAAATTCGTACCATAAAGTTAGTCAACTACTAAAGAAAATCAATCTATTGTTAAAGTAAATAAAATAGTTTATTTTAATTAATTATTATATGCAGTATATTTAAAAGATACAGAACATAATCAAAAGTTGACCACCATGGTCAATTACTAGAAAATCATAGTCAAACGGTAATTCGGTAATGGACCACCATGGTCAATTACTAGAAAATCACAGTCAAACGGAATCAGTATTGGACCACCCCCACATCTCAATTTTGTCAACAAATCTTTAAATTTTAATTACCCTGTCATTTAAATAAACCATAAACGAATAAAAAACGAAAAACACTTACCGTCAACAAGGTGACAAAGTTCCTAGTATTCAGCTTCAAACTTTTTCAATCTCTACAAATATTATTATCTTATTGATTTTATGGTCCGTCACTCAACAAACAACTGACAACCATTTACTATATTTGACAGATATGGATGCGCAATTTTCGCGCCTATTTGACCAGATAGCAGCACTAACTACTTATTAACGAATAAGTTTTTAAAATTGCCGCGAATTCTTATTATAACGGTTTATGTGCATTAGCGGTCAACTACAGGTACATGGTCAACTACTAGTGACTTTACCCCTACGTGTAAAAAGATAAATGTTTTACATTTGCATAGGTACATTATTCGTTGATAGTTAAATAAACGCCAAAGTTTGTAAGTCAATACAGATGGTTGTTTGTTAGGTATTCTTTCACGCAAATAATAAGTATGTAAGTGTCTGAAGACATAGGCTTTTTATCCCAAAAAATCACACAGGAACGGGAACTATTGCGGGTTTTCTTTGAAAACGCGGGCGAAGACGCGGGCGGAAATCTAGTTAAATTATGAAATTAAATAAAAAACAATATTTAAACATATTGATATTCTTCAAATGTTTAATATGGCTCAATTATTTCATATATAGGTACCAACACAGAATATATTACCTGAATCCTTTAAAATTAATGATTTGACTTGTTCCTATTAGTCATGGTTCCTAGTTGTATTTAATTTTTTTTTTATATTATTGAAAAACAAAATTTATCTATAGTCTACATAAAACTATAACATTAGTTGTCTCATCGATCAATATAGGTATTTATCAACAAATTGGGGTTCTATTTATTGATGAATTATAGATTCGAAACCTGTTTTATCCAATTAGAAGATTTTAAAAGCTTGTTCTTAAGACTGATTAGTATTTATATTTTATTGATTTTATTTCTATGATTTATGTCTTATCGATAATAAAATTGAAGTTTGTAATTATTGAAAGTTGCTTTTATAGACATTTTTGTGTGTCTTCAATAATGACGAAATAATTTTATATTTATAAAAATAACCAAAGTTATAGTGACATAAAAAATAAGCATAGTGATATAAAAATGCATACGTATATGTACCATTCGTTCATTGATTTTAAAAAGCTTAATTTTTGCTACTCATATTTTTCTTCTAAAACGTCGTTTAAATTACCATTAGCTTTTAGATAACCATTAGCTGTACCATTTCACTGTGTTTTTTTATCTATACTAGCCGTCCGGGAAAACGTTGTTCTACCTTACACTTATCATTTAGCGGTATGAAAAATAGATGTTGTCTTAGACTTACCCGAAATCCACACAAAATTGTATGAGAATCGGTCAAGCTATTTAGGAGGAGATTAACTTCAAACACCGCAACACGAGAATATTATAATAATTATTAGAGTTAATGAATTGGATGTAGGTACATACCTGCTCAAATAGTATAGATAATGTAAATATTAAGGAACATCGCAATTCGCAACATTCTATAATGAATAACAAGAGAAATTCTAGACAAGACAAATCGAGATAATTAAACACGACATCAACAAGATTATGACATTTGTAAATTCATCATTACCTTTACAAACCAAAGCCCTTTACACTTTACATTGGACATAATATATTTTATACGTCCATGTTCATACATGACTCGAGTGACCTTTATAGGAATAGTATTAGTTTAACATTCGACAGTATTCGTACATGCCACATGCATTTCTATGTACACATGTTGTATTCACTAGCTGTTATTTAGGACATGGTCTGTTAGACATTAGGAAAACGTATATTTTAAATATTTAAGTCAACAATAACAGAATATATATCCATTAAGCTGTTTTTACTATGTCGCTATGGCACTTCATCCCGCTCCGACCAGAGATAATTTTTTGGAATAGTTCTATATAATTTTTCGTAATAATATTTTATTATTTATTTATTTACTCTTCAATAAAACTATACATAGAAAACTTATTGCTAATATACAAAACAAAAAAACAGTATAGTTTATTAGGCGGCCTTATCACTTAGAAGTGATCTCTTCCAGGCAACCTGGGCAAAAGGTAACAAGCTTACTGAAATTACGATGGTAGGTAGAAGAAAAAAACCGGCCAAGTGCGAGTCGGACTCGCGCACCGAGGGTTCCGTACAAACCTGCAATTTTTTTTTCACGGGTTAAAGGCAATTAGATCTAAGTATTTGATATGAATTTCAACTTGATAACTCTACGCGTTCATGAGGAAAAAAGTAATAAGTTTATATTTATTAAAAAATAAATATATATTTTGTATTGTTACTAAAAATTTAAGGTTTTCGGAATTTTTCCTTTATATGTGCTATAAAACGTTGCTTCATGCCAAATTTCAAGATTCTAGGTCGACTGGAAGTACCCTTTAGGTTTTGATTCCCTTGCGAGTACTTGCGAGTTTCAAAATATGCAGCTTAAATTGCTGTTTCTTTTGATTGCGTTGACATAGAAGTTTGATTTTTTTACAGCTTAAAGGTATTATAGACCTGAGTATTTGGTATGAATTTCAATTTAATACCTCTACGCGTTTATGAGGAAATGGGTAGTAAGTTTAAAATTATTTAAAAAAAAAATATTATGTGATGTAACTAAAAATTTATGGTTTTCGTAATTTTTCCTTTATCTATGCTATAAGACGTTGCTTCGTACCAAATTTCAAGATTCTGAGTTCACGGGAAGCACCCTGTAGGTTTTGATTCCCTTGCAAGTGTCGAAAATTTGCGGCATAAACGGCTGTATCTTTTGATTGTGTTGGCTTAGAAGTTTGATTTTTTCACAGCTTCAAGGGACAGTAGACCTGAGTAATTGATATAAATTTCAGCTTCATACCTCCACGCGTTCCTGAGAAAAAGGGTCTTGACAGACGGACGGACGGACGGACGGACGGACGGACGGACAGACGGACAACAAAGTGATCCTATAAGGGTTCCGTTTTTTCCTTTTGAGGTACGGAACCCTAAAAAGGCAAGGAAAAAAAAAAAACAAGATAAATAAATAAATAATAATAATTAAAATAGATATACAGGTAGATATATAAATAAAGATAAATATAGATGAATATACTACACTCGAATATACACAATTATATTTTTATTAATAATATATATACAACTTATATAACTATAAATATTATATACATGGTACATATTATTAAATACATGCATACTACATAAAACAAATATAAAATACTATAAATACATACATATACATATCTGTGTATAGATAATAATATGTAAATACATAGTTAATGTGCCGAGTTGAAAGCAGTAGTGAGAAAATGTCGTCGGAAAAGGTTTTTAAATGAAGATATATTTTTAGCTTGTCTAATAGGTAGTGGCAAAGAATTCCAAAGATTGACAGCAGTGGCAACATACGATTTAGCAAGGAAGTGAGTACGTCGAACAGGAACACTCAAGGTGAGTCTATCACAATATTAATAATCTATAATAGTGACTTATCAGCAAGTAAATTCAATTAATGTATCATATAAAAACTTAAATTAAAAAAAAAACTTAACTTGCAGGCTAATAAAAAAAAGTTAAACTTGGTTTTACGCTAAAATCTGAGAGCATAAAATAGTTAAAAATTACAATACTAGAGAAAGATAACAATTAAAGTATTCATCACTGGGATCCCAGATTCCCTCATTAAACCACAAAACCGCAAAATTACCTGTTAATGGCTGACCCAAGTTAACAATAGGTTTAAGTAAGGTTTAACTTTACAATGTCGTCGGCATCTGAACCTTTTTTGTCAAATACGCCGACAACACCATAAATTATAGTGACCAACATATCTTGATGTTTTATTATATTGTTATTGCAAATTGCTTTACGGTTTTTGTAATATTCATAAATTATACTACAAGATAAAGGATAACGTAATGCAAAAATTTGAACGTATCCGCGATTGTTGTGAACCAAAAAGAAGAGCTATAAAGTGAAATTGGTTTAAAGATTACTTTTTTTTTAGGTATGTTAACATTTTTACATCCACGTGTTTCAAGATTAAAGAAATTTCTATTAACGACTTCCAATAACAGAACAAACAACCAATATGCTTCCAAATATTAGTGTGCATACCATTCCATTTTCAGCAAACAAAAAAACATACAAAACGAGCTTCTTACGTCACATCACCCAAGCAGCTTATCTTACAAAAAGGTGCAAATGGAGCCCGCCACTTAACACCACAGATTAAATAATTGTACAATATATTTATAGTCTGTGCTTATTCTATATCTTTGACAGAAGCCCGCGCTTTTTACCACAATGAAATTTTATTGCGTTTAGTGGCCATTAACAGGTTTGGGGATTTATAAATCGCATTTTCAAAAGTAAATGTTTTGGGCAAATAATTTGTCGGATGATTTTATTGTACGATGGATTATTCAATTGCCTTGCTAATAATTGTTTTGTAAGTATTGTTTGTTCTTTGTATGCACAATGAGCTTTTTTGTTTGTGTATTTTTGTGTTCAAAAACTCAATGGGAGGTGTTTATTACTGACTGTTCAAATTTTCAACGAAGAATGAATAATAATTATTTACGAGAGGAATTTATAATATTAAAAATCTATTATCTGTCATCGCTCTAAAAGTTTTCCTGAACTTAACATTGTTTAATGCGACATTTTTTCTATGATAAAATTTAATAAAGTAACACTTATTGTTTTAATTATTAAAATTGTAATACACATGTAATTATAATAAGCGAATATAGAAAGTTGTAAGCAAAGGGTCATGCCCCCTTAATAGGAACGGGGAGGTCGAAGGACGATGATGGTAATGCACAATTTCAGGGGCCAACACATTGGGCCAAGGTATAAACGAATAGAGCGTAACACGCTTCTTTAAGCTTGTTTTAAACTACATATATTTATTACCTATTATTTGTTTCTTTTTCATGTTTTTGCTAAAACAAGATGATATTTTGATGGTTTAGATTTTCAATAGCTTTAGGGATGAAAAGTCTTGCAATTAAACTAAGCCAAAATGAACCAGAAATTTCAAATACTGAGTAGCTTGCCTATTATTGAAATATAGCCCTAGTAATAGCTGACATAATGAGTATTTAAAATAGTCACAGTAGGTATAAAAGGTAAGTATAGATACTGAAGTATTACAAACATATTATGTATACAATTCGCAACACATTATTCAATTTACATATGCTCTATGTCTATAGAATTATTTATATCTTCTTTTTCTTCAAAAATCGCTGTATTCCTATGACTTGTACGCTTCCTACGTATGCACAGTCACGACCCGACCGCTACTTCTTACAATGTGTATTTAAATCGTCAAACTATGTTCATTTCACGTCCGCCAAGTAAATGACATTATTTCTGTACAAAAATACAGATTGCAAATATTGTTATTGTCATAGTAGAGAACATTTGCAATACGTGAAGTGCAATATTTTGTCTGTGTTCGGATTTTATTGTCAACTAGCGACCCGCCCCGGCTTCGCACGGGTGCAATGGCGGCCGGCCGGTACCGCCGCAAACGCTACGTCCCGCAATTTTTAAATCTGTAATATCTTCGAAAATATTCACTTAAATCATACGGTGTAAAGGGCCATATAGATCTATATTAAATGAACAATGTATTCAAGGTATTTAATTGGTTAAGGATTAATGCTGTATTGGTTAAAATCGCTTCGAAAATTAGCCATTATTTGTCGTAAAAAGTAAATGACAAAAAAAAGTTATTGTGGGTTATCCATAAGAGATAGACATATACCATCACGGACTTTTCTGTAGACCTTTTCAATGTGTACAATACTTAGTACATTATTTTGATAAAACTCGTAGGGTTCAGCCTGCGTTTGCAATGTAAGCGGAAAAAATTTAATTATTTACGACATCACATTAGAAACCTCAAAAATAACAGTACTTCTCCACTATTTAATGGATGTTATTATACATATAAACCTTCCCCTTGAATCACTCTATCTATTAAAAAAAACCGCATCAAAATCCGTTGCGTAGTTTCAAAGATTTAAGCATACAAAGGGACATAGGGACATAGGGACAGATAAAGCGACTTTGTTTTATACTATGTAGTGATTTTCTCTAGAATAAATGAAAAAGATGAAAATAGGAATTGGACTAAAATCTATATTCATTTAAGTTTAATAGTTTTCTAAATATCGATAATAGTTTTTATTCTTATTAATTTTTACAAGCCCAGCTTACACTCATTGTCTTAAAACTTAACAAGCTATGTAGCTTTATCAATGA
The DNA here is from genome assembly GCA_029959065.1 of Colias behrii. Taxonomy (NCBI): domain Eukaryota; kingdom Metazoa; phylum Arthropoda; class Insecta; order Lepidoptera; family Pieridae; genus Colias; species Colias behrii. The sequence goes on from JARWMC010000025.1 coordinate 3,919,368, forward strand.
TTCTGATCTCAATAATTACACTATAACACAGACTAATAATAATATACTACGTATACAAACTATAATATTAATATCTATAGAAAGTTATCCTTAAACGTTTCCAGTTAAAAATAGCTTTAAGATAAAAAAGGAAAATGGGCTGCTCTAAGCACCTGCGAGGCTGCATAATTGTGAAAGGAAACTAAACTTTAACTACAAGAAAATAAAGTTGTTTTTAATTTGAAACGTTCCAACAATGTTGATCCAACATTTGTCCAACACATCAAATAAATTCGACGCGTTTGATTTGTTTGTGAAAGGCATATAGTATGGGACCGACAACCAAATTAAGTTGACCTTTCAATTCTTTGCTAGTGGTTTAAAAATTGTACCTTTTTAAATTGGTCGGCTTTGTATGTACTTTGTCATTTGAACGACTAATGTGTAAACAGATAAATGGTCATTTCGGAACGAAAGTAAATCATAAGAAGGGTTTTAACTTTTAACTCTCTGACTGGTAGAAGCGCTAATGGATACTATTTTGCTATTGGGGATAATTTATATTAATTATTAATATATAGGATAAGAGTTTCATGTTTTGGAATCACTACATAGTATAAAACAAAGTCGCTTTCACTGTCCCTATGTCCCTATGTCCCTTTGTACGCTTAAATCTTTGAAACTACGCAACGGATTTTGATGCGGTTTTTTTTAATAGATAGTGATTCAAGAGGAAGGTTTATATGTATAACAACATCCATTAAATAGTGGAGAAGTACTGTTATTTTTGAGGTTTCTAATGTGATGTCGTAAAAAATTACATTTTTTTGCGCTTACATTGCAAACGCAGGCTGAACCCTTCGAGTTTTATCAAAATAATGTACTAAGTATTATACACATTAAAAAGGTCTACAGAAAAATCCGCGATGGTATATGTCTATCTCTTATGGATAACCCACAATAACTTTTGTTTGTCCTTTACTTTTTACGACAAATAATAGCTAATTTTCGAAGCGATTTTAACCAATACAGCATTAATCCTTAACCAATTAAATACCTTGAATACATTGTTCATTTAATATAGATCTATATGGCCCTTTACACCGTATGATTTAAGTGAATATTTTCGAAGATATTACAGATTTAAAAATTGCGGGACGTACCGTTTGCGGCGGTACCGGCCGGCCGCCCGGCTATATATTTTATACCCGTGGCCGTGCGAAGCCGGAGCGGGCCGCTATGTTTTTATATACAACGTTCACAGTTTTTCTGTAGTGTATTTAGTATCAGCATTGCACCCGTGCGAAGCCGGGGCGGGTCGCTAGTATTTAATAACTGAAATATATGAAATTCTACTAGCTTTTAGCTTCCGCATGCGATTTTTCCATGCTTAGGTATTTTAGAACTACAAAAAAGGATATCTTTATAAAAAATATAATTACAATAACATTGCAGCTAATTTAGTTGTTAAGTACAATATTAACAATTGAACATTTGAAAATTTATGTAAAAGTTCAACAAAAATCACAAAAAAAACATGAAAAAAACATAATGAAGACAGCACAGCACAGCTGGTAATCCGACACAGGATACTTATAAACGCTAAAATTATCTCTAAAATCACTGCAAATTCCGAAGTACAGCCGAAACAATCGTTTAGCATCAAGCATCAATTCATTAACTAAAAGCGACATGGAATGAATGAAATTCTTACGCGGCGGGAATGCCGCATCCAGATTTCATTTTTTATAGCAGCTGTGTTGATGATTTCAAGTTCGAATTTTAAAATATCGAACGTGATTTTTTTTTTCTTTTTTGTTATAACAAGATTACGTACGTTTTTTTTAGTCTGTTAGGAATAATTTTGATGACGTAGGTATTGTGATTATGTCCTGCCATAAATAAATAAAAATATTTAAAATAAAAATTGATTTTTATTTTATTGATTAATACATAAGGAAATTGAATACGTGAAGATTAGTACTATCTTCTTCCTTGTATAAAACACTGTGTGATATTTCGAGCATAAATATGTAAACAGTGTTTAAATGTGGTTTAAGTGTAAACGTCCATTCTACACAGGTCACAAATAAATGTTATATTAATCCGCGTGTGTCACTGTCACTAACTACAGTCTAAATCCGTGTTTATTTACTTGTGGTTAAGCTCTAACCACAGTGTGTGATTGTCAATTCTGTTAAACTGCTGTTAATTATTTTGTTTCATCTTTTGGGTAAATTGGAGTTTAATTTTGTATGAGAACTGACAATAGTATGACAATACGATGGTTAAAATAGATTCTAATGTAGTTCTTGAAAGATGAAATGTGTGCACGACACCTACTTTTTCTGATCTTTCCTACTCGTAAATCACGTAAATCAATTATAATACCTATATATTATGTGCTATGGTTAACCAATAACCATAGACAATACTCGCATCCACAGAACATCTATAGTCTATAAGTTCATAGAGTATCGCCTCTTGTCAGTTACATGTCCGCAACAGATCGAATATTCCCAGCCTTAGTCCTGTACGAGCCAAGTGAGCTATATCTCAAGTCAGCCCGCGATTTTTCTTACTAGTAAATCACGGAAATCAATCATAGTACCTATTTATTTAGTGCTATTATTAACCATAGACAATACTTCCATCCACAGAACATCTATTAGTAGTTGTGATTCGCCGGTTGATCAATAGCGAGCGCCGGCGAATCACGTGTTGGCGAACCCGCAAATCAGTGGTACCCCATCCTAAAAAAAAAAAAAAAAAAAAAAAAAAAGTTTGGACTCTTTTCCCACTAAAGCGGCCACGCTGAGTCGATAGCACTCACTCCCGAAGCGATAGGATGCATGGTTTCGGAGATGTGCAGATCGATTAACTCTTATCTAATTGATATCCGGTGGCCTTATCTATCAACACCGTCCCAACTCGGCGTTCTTATCTATTACTCATTGTGCACCTCGCTTATCACTGCTTTTGTATTAAACTTCTTTGCTATGATCTACCTCGCTATTCTAACCAAACGATGTATTATTATATTCAAGAAAAAATACGTCTAAAATACTATAACAATATTTATATATTATCGTACTATATTATTATAATTGTTGCTTTTTTAAAAAGCGATTCGCTTCTGGCGTTGTTTATCTAAATCTAACCTAACCTAACCTAACCTAATTATTTTTCCGGGTAATCTGACGTATCGAACTTTGTTACGAGCTACCTCGCTATTCTGAATCATCAATAAAACACATTCATTTTACTGCCATTTTTATTGGAATTGTAGCCTTATCTACTTATAAAATAGGAGCGAAACATCTCATCCACTAAAATATCGTTGTACAGTGTGTTCCCTGTAAATATGCTCGTAAAACTATGCATTGAATATCCATGAAACTTATATAGCAAATACATTAAGCAATATTCACCACAAACTGAAGTCCAATCATTCTGAATCCTATCAACATTCCAGTCCCATCTCTTACAATTCCTTTTCAAAAACTGGAGATGATATCGCTCAGGTGTTCGTCCATATGAATCAAAATATTGACCGATGCCATTCGTATCGATATGTACAGCTACCCAGTGTGAACCCGGTTTATCATCCGCATCCAAATTGCATATTATATACGTTGGTACATGGGTATACATAGGCAGTCTATTAGCAGCATAAACATTATTTTCTAGACTGGGATGAATCTTTTTCATATGTTTTTGTAATTCTAGTGTATCCATGATATTACTGTTATTAGCAGATTATTACAGTACCAATCTATTCAATGGTTGTCATAGGAATGTTCAATTATAGTGTTTTGTATAAGATTAAATAGGAAGTTTGTAATGAAATAAAAAATAGTAAATTGCATATAACACACATTATAACCTTAACTACTATAGTCTACAGTAACATTTCTATTTTTATCTATTTCAATAATATTATCAAACTCAGCATAAACAATACAGTTAATTGTTTGTGTTAGTGAGGATTCAAATCGTACTTCTAATCTTACACTACCATGCTTTATGAGATTCCAATGAGCTGATGAGTTAGCTGATAAATCAGGAGTTAAATCAAATGCTAAAAGACAGTAGCCTTTGGCATACTGTTCACGAGAGATTGCATTTCCTTCATTAAGAAAGTGAATACCAGTCCCCGAGAATAGAGTATGATATGCCGATGTGAATATATTATTATTAAAAGATGGTTGCAAAGCTTTTGAAGGTATTTGTTGACCATCAATATATAAGCTGAAAGAGTTAATACCATAGTTTTCAAAGTTAAATGGATTTTTAGTAAGTGAACCATTAAATGCGGAATTGTTCACAAATCCAATAATACATCTTTTGGGTACCTGTCCCAAGAATATATTATCAAGAGTTTTTCCTTGAACACCTGATGGAATTGTTAAAACTTTAACTTCAGCACGAGTAATAGGATATTTAGCAGTTGTAGAAGCTAAAACTTTCTGATGTGCGAGTAATACACTTGGATTAATTCGTGCTCTTCGAACAATAAGAGTTGCATCCGTAATGCAAACTTTAAACTTTTCATCATTTGACCCAGCAATTAAATTAAAACTCTCTCTTGACCGAACTAATTTTACACTCATTTCAACACCATTAATTAAAAATTTATCTTGATTGAAAATGTCACCATGAAGATGACCAATCATTTCTATTTCCCGGCTTTCATTAACTAATTCCTGTCTTTTAGCAAATCCTGTGTTTTTACCATCTGTGGAATCCATTTTGCCTGCTGTATCATCATACCAAAGACTACAAGTAAGATGAGATTGTTTAGCAGCAGGAGCATAGTTTAAAAGGGTTTCCATGTATGCTCGATAGGCATAGGTATTATTAGGTGGTGATACAAGTTTTTGGTTTAAATAAACATCGAGTTGACTAAAAAGTGAATGCAACCAATTATTTACAGGTGCTACTACTGTAGCTGATAACAAGTTTGTTGAATCTTGATTTAATACTTTTGCCTTTATGTGGAGTAATGTATGAGACAAATCTATGTAGTCATCGCCTGTTCCAGGAACTTGAAACTCGATAGGTCCATCATCAGCAAGAGATGAAATTGGTTTATAGTGAATCCACAATCCATTTTCAATGCTTGTTTGTGTGGACGGTAATGCAAACAAATCTAATTCTGACTTAACGCACTCACAAGAATGATTATGAAGGAAAGACATACTTAATTTGAAAATATATCTTTGATGTTTTTTGGTTTTAGACCAAGTTTTTTCGTAGCTTTCACTTTAGCTGTTAGTGGTGGAATGAACGAGGCCAATCGTTTTCTTTTAGTTATATACCCAGATCCTGTCATGTTTAATCGATCAATTTTGTTATCAGCCTTTCGTTTTAAGTTCGTACTAACTTGCTTTAGACGATCTTTTATTGAGGCTTCCATAGGACGGGCTTGAATCATATCCGATAAAAGTCCTACTCCAGCGTTTAATGCCTCCTTACCAACCACTCGAGCACCACTTGAAAGTAAAGGTAAAACTGATCTAAATAACCCTCCTAAGAAGCTCCCAATACCATGACCGCGTTGGTATGGTGAACCCTTATAAATTACTCCAACTCCTGATCCAGCTTGATGTGAATAATAATTTTCATATGGACATTTATGATGATCATGAGGAGAATACATTATTATAATTTGCGGAAATGTAGTTTAATACACACGGTCCCAAACTGGAATGGTATTTTTTGTCCTGCGCTCGATCTTATATCCATTTCCAGCGTATCGAACTCTCTTCGCATAACGGGTAAGTAGTGAGGTGGAGAGAAAACGTGCATTTTATACGCACCATAAATGTATTTTGAAGGATCTAATGAAATGACTCTTAATAGCGGAGTCATAACATCACCCACAATCTGAGGATCGATAATGTCGCAATATAGAAATAGTTGAGATGGTAACCCTAAATGTAAATTAGCAGGACACTTCCCAAAATTTCTGTCTAGGAGATTTGTATTTGGTTCATAACCTAGTTGTAAACTTAATTTGGGTGATAATGTTACGGATGTTATATTTTTATCCAAAACAGAAACAGACACAAATTTTGTTATTTCATCATAACGAAATTTCAAGTTCTCTCCGATACCATTTAATGCTCTCAAAATATGTTCAACGTTATCGTAGTTGGTAGCGGGAATATGTTTTTTGTAGTACACTGTTGATGGTTTATCTTCATTAGGAATTAACATGGTTTTTGTGATGTATACAACATTTTCATGATCTTGAACAGTAAACATTGTGCATGGATATTGAAACTCGACAACTCCAACCAACCATTCGCCTTCTAATTTCATAGCTTTTGGTAATTTTGTTGAAAAATTTGTGGTCTTGTTATCAGGAAAGTATTCCATTGAACTATTGCTGAGCAAAGTTAAATAAAAACTTTCTTTATTCATATTTCTTTTAAACTAGAAGCTAAAATCCAACTGTTAAATTTATCTGGATAACCTTTCCACTTCACTAATACTTCTTTTCTGTTGCCTGAATAACGAGTACCAATTATTTTATCTATTTTATATTGTGAGGTGGGGTTGTAAGTGACCTTCTGTAATTCTCTTTCATAAAAAGTACCAACTATTGGTTCATTTTGTAAATCTGTAATTGTATAAACAACCCATGGAGATCTATCAATTATTGAAGATATAATAAATATTTCATCACTCCAATTTGATTCATATCCTTTTTGGAAAACATGTTTATATTTAGTTATTCGAACATAATCACCCACGTTGAAATTTGGTTTTGAATTTTCTAAAGAAAGTTTGTTTGACCCTCTATCATAAAGATTAGTCCAAACTGTCATAATATTGTTGGAACTTACATCACATGGGCACATCTTAATACTCGAGTGAATGCTGTGATTATAAGAGTATATTAAATCTTGTAAAACATCTATATATCTATAGGTATTATTATGAGTGAAATAACGCCACATTTTCATTTTTAGAGTTCTTTGAAATCGTTCAACAATACTAGCCTTAATATCAGGATTGTTAGTGGTATAGTAATTTATCTTTTTGGATTTAAAGTATTTTTGTACATCTTTTGAAACAAATTCTGTACCTTTATCAGATTGTATGTGAGTAGGGGTTGAATTACTTTCAGTAAATATACTTTCAAAACATTCTTTAGTTGTTTCTGAGTTTTTCTTTTTCATTGGTCTTGCAAAAGCATATTTACTAAATACATCAATAACACAAAGTATGTAGTTGAAACCATCATTATATTGAGAATAAGTTCGCATATCACTTAAATCAGCTTGCCACAGCTCATTAATATTTGATAGAATGTACCTATTACGCGGGAATTTTTTCCGAATGGGTTTATGTAATGTATATGTTTCTTGTGATTGTAACCATTCCTTTACTTGCTTTTTATCCATTTTACCCTTCATAGCTTTTGATAATTTATCAATACTGCCAAAACCAGCGGGGTTAGATGGATCATAATAAATCCTGTTAATTTCTTCTAGTACGGGGTCCATTTTTCCCAATCGATCTTTTTACGTATTTTAGTTATATATCTTTTATCTCCACTGCTCGGTGTAGAAAATTCTTGAACTTCAATCTCAGAGGTTTTGTTCAGATCTTTCGCTTGAAGTTGGTTAATAAACTCACATCTCTTTGGATTTCCAATATAAGTAAGTGGTACTTTAATATCTTTCAATGCTTTAGCAAATCTATCCCACCCTATCGGATCACTTTTTTTTAAGGGTCTAAGTGAATCATTTATTAAATCAACAATATTACTTCCTGGAATTTTTTCATTATCAATTATGACTGTGCCTTCATTATCCCAACGTATTTTACTTTTACTTGTTCCAATTAAGTTTAATAATGACTCACCTTTTTTATTATAAGTTTTTGGTATTAAACTGAGTATTTGTGTTGGTGAATACAGTGGATTTGCCTCACTTTCTATACTTTTAATGGAACCTTTCTCCTCCAACAAAGATTCAGCATCAACTGAACTTTTTAGATCTCTATCTTTATTTTTAAAACCAATTTTAGACTCATTTGAATATTCATTAGATGTAACAGAATAAATTGGTAATCTGAGTGGTTGACGATCCTCTTCGGTAAAGTGAAGGTATCTTTGTAGTGTTTGCAAATATAACATCCACTTCTTTCGGTCTTCCGTCTTACTATTCATAATATTTTGCATTTCAATATCTAATCGAGACAAATTACTTGTATCCTTATTTTCTTGTTTTAATTTTTCAATCAATCCAGGTTCAATAAGTATCATTTTCTTAGCATTTTCCATATTAACTGGCTAGCCCACTTACTAATCCACTCAATATTGCACCTAATATTATTGGTAAGAAAGTCCCTCCTTTTTGTATAATAATATTTTTTCTTAGTTTATGTTTACACTTACGCACCAGTTTACGGAGTATATTTTTGTGTTTATTCAATTTTTGTTTATCTTGATCTTTAAGTGGTATCTTTCCTTGTAAAACGTTATGAATACATTCACAAATACAATTTATTTCTTTTTCATCACACGTTTTAAGTAATGCTCTTTGATGTTTTGGTTTAAGCGTATGCAAAGCATTTAGCAAATGTTTATGCGTTGTGACTCGACGATGCATCATTTAGAAATGATTTGAATTGTTTGATTCTTGGTGTATTTAAACTCTTTCGTGGGGACGTAGACTGTACAGTGACCATTAAATGGGAATACATTTGTCTTGATACGACAAAAATCATTTGTATTCTGTTTTAAATCTACCATTAAATATCCATGTGCTTCTAAAGTTGCATCCCTGTAGGCGTCTTCAATGAATTTTGTGTTATCTGGTGACACTTGTCGTGCTAAATATCTTATTTGAGTTTTATCTCGAGGGTTTTTAAAATAAATTATATAACTTGAGTTTAAAGAAATGTCTCTTTGACCTTTACCTTGATGAAATAAATTTTGTGTTAAATAAAATACACTAAGATTCCGGTGATGACTACCTTTTGTAAATATATCCACAATTCTTCCATCAGACTCTCTCATTAGATCATCAATAATAATAAGGTGTGGGTTTTCACCATCGAACATATTAAGATTTGGAATTCCTTGATGATAGTTAACATTTGGTAAATTATATAAAGGTTGCATTTCATCAAAGCACCATGTGATATGATTAAAATCACAATTACATATTTCTTTAACTGATTTTATGAAATTTGTTACAAAATTTGACTTCCCACATCCACTTGGTCCGGCCACAATAGCAGTAAACGGATGGATAAAGTGAAACATTTCGCACGTCTAGAGTTTAAAGGGATGAAATAAAAAATGAAAATGTTGATGTAAAAATTTAATATATATATTATATTGCTAAAAATAAATGATCTGTTATATATTGATGGTCAACAAATACCTTCAAAAGCTTTGCAACCATCTTTTAATAATAATATATTCACATCGGCATATCATACTCTATTCTCGGGGACTGGTATTCACTTTCTTAATGAAGGAAATGCAATCTCTCGTGAACAGTATGCCAAAGGCTACTGTCTTTTAGCATTTGATTTAACTCCTGATTTATCAGCTAACTCATTAGCTCATTGGAATCTCATAAAGCATGGTAGTGTAAGATTAGAAGTACGATTTGAATCCTCACTAACACAAACAATTAACTGTATTGTTTATGCTGAGTTTGATAATATTATTGAAATAGATAAAAATAGAAATGTTACTGTAGACTATAGTAGTTAAGGTTATAATGTGTGTTATATTTTAGATTTATGTGTTATGCTTAATGCATTTTGTGTATATGTAACTAAAGGAAACATTATAAAATTAAATAAAACAAATTGTATGCAATTTACTATTTTTTTATTTCATTACAAACTTCCTATTTAATCTTATACAAAACACTATAATTGAACATTCCTATGCCAACCATTGAATAGATTGGTACTGTAATAATCTGCTAATAACAGTACTATCATGGATACACTAGAATTACAAAAACATATGAAAAAGATTCATCCCAGTCTAGAAAATAATGTTTATGCTGCTAATAGACTGCCTATGTATACCCATCTACCAACGTATATAATATGCAATTTGGATGCGGATGATAAACCAGGTTCACACTGGGTAGCTGTACATATCGATACGAATGGCATCGGTCAATATTTTGATTCATATGGACGAACACCTGAGCGATATCATCTCCAGTTTTTGAAAAGGAATTGTAAGAGATGGGACTGGAATGTTGATAGGATTCAGAATGATTGGACTTCAGTTTGTGGTGAATATTGCTTAATGTATTTGCTATATAAGTTTCATGGATATTCAATGCATAGTTTTACGAGCATATTTACAGGGAACACACTGTACAACGATATTTTAGTGGATGAGATGTTTCGCTCCTATTTTATAAGTAGATAAGGCTACAATTCCAATAAAAATGGCAGTAAAATGAATGTGTTTTATTGATGATTCAGAATAGCGAGGTAGCTCGTAACAAAGTTCGATACGTCAGATTACCCGGAAAAATAATTAGGTTAGGTTAGGTTAGGTTAGATTTAGATAAACAACGCCAGAAGCGAATCGCTTTTTAAAAAAGCAACAATTATAATAATATAGTACGATAATATATAAATATTGTTATAGTATTTTAGACGTATTTTTTCTTGAATATAATAATACATCGTTTGGTTAGAATAGCGAGGTAGATCATAGCAAAGAAGTTTAATACAAAAGCAGTGATAAGCGAGGTGCACAATGAGTAATAGATAAGAACGCCGAGTTGGGACGGTGTTGATAGATAAGGCCACCGGATATCAATTAGATAAGAGTTAATCGATCTGCACATCTCCGAAACCATGCATCCTATCGCTTCGGGAGTGAGTGCTATCGACTCAGCGTGGCCGCTTTAGTGGGAAAAGAGTCCAAACTTTTTTTTTTTTTTTTTTTTTTTTTTTTTTTTTTTTTTAGGATGGGGTACCACTGATTTGCGGGTTCGCCAACACGTGATTATTTGCTATGACTTTTTCATATTGTAATTAAACGAATTATGAAGTTTTTAACTGCAAATTAAGAAAATAATGTTTATGCTTGACCATTATTTCCAATTGGACTTCAGTTTGTGGTGAATATTGCTTAATGTATTTGCTATATAAGTTTCAGGGATATTCAATGCATAGTTTTTACGAGCATATTTACAGGGAACACACTGTACAACGATATTTTAGTGGATGAGATGTTTCGCTCCTATTTTATAAGTAGATAAGGCTACAATTCAAATGTTCATCAATAATTATTCTTATATAGCAAAATGGACAAATGGTCGCCAAATACACAAACCAGTAGATATTAAGCAACAACATTTTGGAAATAAAAATGGCAATAAAATGAATGTGTTTTATTGATGATTCAGAATAGCGAGGTAGCTCGTAACAAAGTTCGATACATCAGATTACCCGGAAAAATAATTAGGTTAGGTTAGGTTAGGTTAATGGCATCAACCTGCTTTGTGACTCTCACAAAAGAATGCGATTAAATATTAACAAAACGAAACTGATAGTAACTCTATGAGTCAACAAACTTATCTCACGTTCCTTCGCAAATGACATCAACCTGCTTTGTGACTCTCACAAAAGAATGCGATTAAATATTTACAAAACGAAACCGATAGTAACTCTATGAATCATCAAACTTATCTCAAATTGCTTCGCAACAGGTATCAACCTGTCATACTCTATTCTCGGGCACTGGTATTCACTTTCTTAATGAAGGAAATGCAATCTCTCGTGAACAGTATGCCAAAGGCTACTGTCTTTTAGCATTTGATTTAACTCCTGATTTATCAGCTAACTCATCAGCTCATTGGAATCTCATAAAGCATGGTAGTGTAAGATTAGAAGTACGATTTGAATCCTCACTAACACAAACAATTAACTGTATTGTTTATGCTGAGTTTGATAATATTATTGAAATAGATAAAAATAGAAATGTTACTGTAGACTATAGTAGTTAAGGTTATAATGTGTGTTATATTTTAGATTTATGTGTTATGCTTAATGCATTTTGTGTATATGTAACTAAAGGAAACATTATAAAATTAAATAAAACAAATTGTATGCAATTTACTATTTTTTATTTCATTACAAACTTCCTATTTAATCTTATACAAAACACTATAATTGAACATTCCTATGACAACCATTGAATAGATTGGTACTGTAATAATCTGCTAATAACAGTAATATCATGGATACACTAGAATTACAAAAACATATGAAAAAGATTCATCCCAGTCTAGAAAATAATGTTTATGCTGCTAATAGACTGCCTATGTATACCCATGTACCAACGTATATAATATGCAATTTGGATGCGGATGATAAACCGGGTTCACACTGGGTAGCTGTACATATCGATACGAATGGCATCGGTCAATATTTTGATTCATATGGACGAACACTTGAGCGATATCATCTCCAGTTTTTGAAAAGGAATTGTAAGAGATGGGACTGGAATGTTGATAGGATTCAGAATGATTGGACTTCAGTTTGTGGAGAATATTGCTTAATGTATTTGCTATATAAGTTTCAGGGATATTCAATGCATAGTTTTACGAGCATATTTACAGGGAACACACTGTACAACGATATTTTAGTGGATGAGATGTTTCGCTCCTATTTTATAAGTAGATAAGGCTACAATTTAAATGTTCATTAATAATTATTTTTATATAGCAAAATGGACAAATGGTCGCCAAATACACAAACCAGTAGATAATAAGCAACAACATTTTGGAAATAAAAATGGCAGTAAAATGAATGTGTTTTATTGATGATTCAGAATAGCGAGGTAGCTCGTAACAAAGTTCGATACATCAGATTACCCGGAAAAATAATTGGGTTAGGTTAGGTTAGGTTAGATTTTGATAAACAACGCCAGAAGCGAATCGCTTTTTAAAAAAGCAACAATTAGGTTAGGTTAGGTTAGGTTTTTTTTTTTTTTTTTTTTTTTTAGGATGGGGTGCCACTGATTTGCGGGTGAAGCTGTGAATGTGCCAGCACCCGTGCGCGTGAACCGGCGAATGTACCTGAATCCGTGTTCCAGAACCGGCGAATCACTACTACTTCTATTTATTAGTCTACACTCTATGGAGTACAGACCATAGATTCCTAGAGACTTCCTATATAGGTACTCTTGTTGTCAGTTACTCGTTCGCAACAGATCGTGTAGTCCCAGTCTTACGCCTGTATTAACCAAGTAAGCTATAACTCAAGTCAGCCCGCGACCTTTCTTACCCGTAAATCACGCTCTCTCCTGCGCACGAGCATGAAAGTGAATACGTGTGTACATAGCTTTATTTTATACAACGCCTGTTTATTTATTTTAATAAGGTGTATCTTAATTTGCACTTATTTCTTGTCAGTTAAGTTTAATTACAATATAAGGTTTAGTTTCAATGTTTCTTATGTGGTTAATTAATCATAGGCCAGTCCAACAGGCCAGTTTAATTTATACGTTCGTATATAATATACGTTTACTGTCTTTATTATGTATTAAATATAAGTCATATCCTATTAATAATAATATAGACACTCGGGGTATTTTTGCATATTTTTATTCAATTTGTTAGTTGTTACTAATAATATATTTCACTTCATAACAACAAACTTGCTACTTACAGTTTAGTGAAATGAAAAACAAAATTTACCGCCTACAAGTCTATAGATAAAAGGCGTATTTACGAAACTGTCCAGTAGTATATATTTAAAGCCCATACAGAAAATACTCAACAGAGTCGAATGTTTGGAACAATACAACCATTTGGCTGTCTTTTATTTCTATGAAAAAGGGTTTACTGTTTGCTGGGATGCGCATTCCTACAAATATTATGAAATTAAACGCAAACGTTTGGGAAACAAAAAAGATATCACTGCATTATTTTTCTTTATTTTTAATCATTTATTTAGGTATAAAAGGTAGGTACCTAAATAGCTTTCTAAGGTATAAAATAAATGAGCTGTGTAAGATGGAGTTAGGTAATCTTAGTAAAACTATCAAGTTTTTAATTGCAAATTATTTGAAATGGCAGTGAGAGGTTTGGTTTAATAGTCCAAATTTGCAATTCCACCAAGAAGTAACAGTAAATAGTAACTATATTACTTTAAAAATTAAAATACAAGTTAGTCGTAAATAACTACGACGAACTTATAGAAGGCTCTAATTTTTTAAGTAGGTAACAACTTTTATCAATTTGCCTTTAGTATTCAGATATAGAATATATTCACAAAATATTATATTTATTACTTACCACTAATTTCGTTACAATACATTATTTTTTCTACTGACATCATGAAAGTCACTCAATATTTTGTTGACTTTCCAAGTATCGGTTTTATAATTTAATATTGATTAACGAAAAGAATATTTTTAAAGTGAAACTTTTATTACATCGTCTCAAACTTTTTGGTCTGTGTAGCCGGTAGCGCATGTCGCGTGACGGTCGTCTGCCGAGTAGGTATAAAGCAGTGTTCGGAACCGTACGATAATTATCGTACAAATACGATAATTTTGTGCCTAAGTTTCACTTTTACCGTGGTTTCATAAAACCACACAACATTTTTTTTTTTTAATTTTAGCAGTCTGTCATATTTAACTACACTGCAAAATCAAAAAGAGACAGAGATAGTTAATTAATAGAGGCCCTTCCAACGGGATATCTTTTATCCCCCTTACTCATGGGCGTGGTCTATACGCATTTAATAAGATTATAATTATAGTTCGTAAATGATGGACGATCTTGATAGAAATTGAGTGAAACGATATCTTTCGATCGTAATTGGTTGGTAAAATATAATTTTCATGTTAATTTGCAATGATTTAAGTGAATGTTCGATGGTATATTATTTTTATATATTGTATATAATAAATTATTGCTACTTATGCAATGGCACACACACAAAATACATAAAAATAATAATACATAAATACAACTGCATATTTATTTATATTAATGTAGACTAAACAATAACTTCAAGTTTCTCAAAAATAAACAAAAGCTCTACAATGAAACATCAAACAAAACTACATATATAGGTACATAAACATTTCTACTTACAGATACCAAATAACAGATTATTTTGCCAACCCTAATCTATCAGACTAATGAAAAAGAACCAGTTTTGAAATGTTAATTAAAACTTAAATACCATCGCGATCGTACTGTTTCCAAATTGAGGCCGAATATTCCCGCAAATTCTCAGACATTGAACTAAATATAAATTTAATCTCTTCAGAGCAGTTTATTAAAAGATTATCAGTTAATAAAGACAGGCTGTTTGAGGCGTAATTAAACTTCGTTGTTCTTGTCTGCTTTGTTTTGGAGTGCACGTTCGATATTGTTTAATATGATACTTTTTTGGTATTGTTAATTTCTGATAATGAAACACGAAAGATAATTGGATAGGTACTTTTACAACTTTCGCATATTATTATATAAGCTCATTTGAAAAGGAAAGCCTAATATAACATTTGCAGATACAAATAACATGAGTAAATTCTTATTTTTTATATATTATAAATTTTATTTCAACAAGTTATTTATCGGCCGATATTGAGTAATAAATATATTGAAGCCGTATTTTTTCAATTAATAAAATAAATCCAATCTTTAATGAATAAATAAAGAGCAAATGGTGTACATAAGACTAATATTTTACAATAGACCGAGCCTTACAAATAACAAATATACCATTTCATCTGCTTACTACCTACTTCGATATAATAGGACAGAAGTGCGACGACCATAATATCTCATAATAAAACAGCACAGTACAAAAGTACCCATTCGTTAGATTTTCTCATAAACCATCTCGATGCATAACACATTTTCATTAGGGACCTGACAATAACTTTTTACGATATGTTTAAACAAATATTCGTTTCCCACATCTCAGCAACTATGTAGGGAAAAATCTAATTAAGTTAAATAAAGCAGGTGTTCATAATAATGTATAATAACAACGTGAGCTGCGGGCTAGGCTACATTGCGTTGGATAGGGTTGTCAACGCTAAGTTATAGACATTAAAAAATATATTTTAATCTATATGTAATGCAAGAAAAGTCATAAAGTCGATGGTACGAATAAATCTTTCACAAAAACCTTTGTATTGAAAATATTACGGTAAGAAAATAACAATAAAATTATCAAATGATTTCTTATTTAAGCAATACATTTAGGTACACAAATTATAAAATAAACTTAGAAATAAACACAAATTTTCCGACCGCTCGAATTCTAGCAGCACGTATCAAGCAGAAATTTATATTTTTTATAGTATTAAAGTCATTGTGGCAACCCTAGCGCTAACCTTAAGCTAAGTCTGCACGAGTCTAAGCATTGCATTAGAATTTATACACTATTGTCGGGGAACGAGACTGTTTTCAGAAGTAAAACACACATTTTATTGGTAACTTTTTAGAAGTAGAAAGAGCTTCTGACAAATATTTTCATTCGTGGTCTGAATATGAATTTCAGGAACATATCTACAATACGACTTAGTAAAATTCTTGCTTGAAAATTTTAAATGTGACTTCTACATTTCAATAGATACTTGATAATTTGTTTCTTTTTTAGCAGACCTTAGAGTGCGCAATTTGTTATTAAATACTTATTTGAAAACGACTGTCTATATTTAATAGTTCTCTAAGTTAAAAAAATATATTATTATGTTTTTGTTTAATTTTCAGATACTATTGTTCCAATACAGTTTTAAATATTTCTCTAAAATATTTAAAATACCTTCATAAATCTGCATTCAAAGGTTATCAGAGAAATCGCCAACAGCATTTGAGTTCACCTTTTGTGCAATATTATTTGCATGAGAAACGATAATTTTAATATATTGTGAGTTGCGATACTTATTTTAAATGAAAGGCTCCTTACGTCAAAACGTCACAAATAAATCTTATTAATCTGCGGTCGCGCACAGTTTTGGCGCGAACACGACTTCCATTGTGTCAATAATGATGTCAGTAATTATTTTAGATTAATTGCGAATTTAGTTTCTACACTTTTTTAAGACCCTTTTGACATTTGAATTTCATAAAATTACTAGCTCACCGCCCGCGCTGGCGGCTTCAATCAGTGCTTTTTAAACCTATTTATAGGTGAAAACAAATGAAAATGGTTGTAATTTTGGAAAATTTTTCGAGAACAGACAAACAAAGAGACGCGGTGGAAGGCTTTGTTTTATGAAATGTATGCAGCAGTGATTACAAAAACAATATTTTATTAGGATAGATCCAGAATGCTATAAAATATAAATGTTTTTCTTATAAATATAATGGAACAGCGAATCAGAATAACGTTTTTATCCGTTAGATTTTAAAATTAAGTTGGATTTACACATTTTTATTTTCAATGCAGAAGCAAAACAAGAAACAATCCGGGTTTAGCAATAAATTATTAAAATATTGCATACTTATTTATGCATATTATGCAAATTTTATTTATCTTCGGCTTAATTAAGCGCATTCCATTTACATTGGAATAAAATTGTATTTGACTATATTATTGCTATCCTTCCTTTACAACTATGTTTGAAGAACCAACATTATTATTATTAGCCTTAGTTGATTCGGAAACTATTCCAATGAATATTGTGTTTTCATTTAGTTCGTAATTTATGAGAATGTGAAGAAAATATTATATATCTATAATTAATCACAAAATGAAAGCACAATTAACTATGATGAAGATTTGGTGGTGATATCGGTGAATATTCCACAAATGACACTAATTAATAGTAACACAAAATAAATCAAATAGCCAAACCTATCAATTAATATGAGTAGAATCGTAACAGATATATTTTTTTTTAATATGTAAGCCATTACTTGACCTATAATACTTTTTAGGGTTCCGTACCTCAAAAGGAAAAAACGGAACCCTTATGGGATCACTTTGTTGTCCGTCCGTCCGTCTGTCAAGACCCTTTTTCTCAGGAACGCGTGGAGGTATGAAGCTGAAATTTATATCAATTACTCAGGTCTACTGTCCCTTGAAGCTGTGAAAAAATCAAACTTCTAGGCCAACGCAATCAAAAGATACAGCCGTTTATGCCGCAAATTTTCGACACTTGCAAGGGAATCAAAACCTACAGGGTGCTTCCCGTGAACTCAGAATCTTGAAATTTGGTACGAAGCAACGTCTTATAGCATAGATAAAGGAAAAATTACGAAAACCATAAATTTTTAGTTACATCACATAATATATTTTTTTTTAATAATTTTAAACTTACTACCCATTTCCTCATAAACGCGTAGAGGTATTAAATTTAAATTCATACCAAATACTCAGGTCTATAATACCTTTAAGCTGTAACAAACCTTGCAGGTTTGTACGGAACCCTCGGTGCGCGAGTCCGACTCGCACTTGGCCGGTTTTTTTTTTCATAAGCTGTCTTTATCATGAAGCTGACATACAACAAATGCCAAAAGTCCTTATTGAATCCTTAATTTTAAGGTTATTATTATAAGCACACCACCCATTATCAGCGTATTATGTCACTATCACTACCATTCACACTATAAACCAGCATTGTATATCAAACATTAGCATCAGTAGTCAGTATTAGATTTCAATGCAAATGAGATTGAGACCACACTCGATACACAAGCGACGACGTTTTTACATCGACGTCGATAAAAATCAACTTTTTGTCGATAAAAAGTTGATTTTATCGGGCACGAGTGACGGCTCATTTCGTGCCCGCCCTCCCGTTTATTGTTATTTATCAATAAATATAGTGATGTGTACAATTACGTATTGTGAAGAGATCGTCGTTTTGCAAAATGGTTTAATCTTTATGATTGTCTAAGCGCAGTTAAGCAGTTAAGAATTTGTATAAAAAAAATTGTTCAATCGAATGATTTTAATAGTTAATTTTATTTCTTTGCGTCTGTACAAAAAAGTTGTGTTGAGTTATTGTGTATCCCAGTTTAAATGTAGTTTTATCATCAATCTTAATCGTTGCAATACTTCTTCAATCATATGTAACAAACAACAAAAATATTCTATTAATAAATTCCAATAATGTCATACATTTTTGTATACAAAATTCGTTTGAATATTTTCATCTACATTAGGTACCTATATCTTGAAAAAAATATATCTTAAAATTAAAAATTCACAAGATACAACGGTAGAGATTGAATAATAAATTGTACACAAGATTTTATCACATTAATAACTTCTTTGGTAGCGTCTCAGATAAAAAGGTCGAATTATCTCGATCCTTAAAAAGGAGAAAAATAATAAACACGTTAAAATTACAAGGCGATATATTATATGATTATTTTTAAGAAGGTAGTTCCTAATAAAAAAGTATATTTTTGTTATGAATAACGTTAAATTCATGACAGTATAAAGTTATTCACAAACTAATAACATTTATTCACAATTATTACACGATAATAAATTAACATTCTATTTAGTTAGGATTTAAAACAATAATTTATCACAGAAGACACCGATTTGCAATCTACATAATATTTCGACCGTGGCACTCGTATTAACGGGTAACAAACATCACACAAACCGAACAATATAGGTATCAAGCATTTTACACATCATCAAACCAATAAAGAAACAAGAGTATGACTCACATAATAAAATCTTTACCTCACATATAAATCCTCAAAAATTATCACCAAAAAACTCTCTTTATACCAACTGTTGAC
The DNA here is from genome assembly GCA_029959065.1 of Colias behrii. NCBI lineage: Eukaryota > Metazoa > Arthropoda > Insecta > Lepidoptera > Pieridae > Colias > Colias behrii. Next base: position 3,939,092 of record JARWMC010000025.1, read on the forward strand.
AGCCACTGTGTCCGTTTAAAATTAATAGCGGTCCTACGATTTTGGGCTACTATAATCAGAGGTGGTCCACCCTTGCGTCAACGAAATAAAAAACACTAATGCCCCAGTGATATCCTTTTAAATATTTTACCGTGTGAAATATGTATGTAATTAAATTTGGAATGCGCTAACACGGGATACATTATCTGTGGCGTCTGTTTTGAGTGAAACGATTTTTAAAAAGATAGCTATTAACACTTCTGTGGTGTTGCCAGTAAAAAAATTGTAGTAAAGTTTTTTTATGAAGTTAGTATGAGACATTAATAAAAGGAGTAATAGTTTTTTTGTTTACCTGGAAATGTATTATTTAAATATGCGTCCTTATGTTAAATCTGTACATTTCAATTAAATTGAGGTGAAACAAGACACAAAGTAAATAAATATTTCAGATCAGAAGTGTTTATGAGAGTCATCAAAGAAGATAAAGTGTCTAACTTTTAAATAAAAATATGGGAATAACATCAAGATATTTTTATATGTAGGTACTTAGAGTTACATTGCCAAAAAAATACATGTAATACTACTGAGAGCTACTTTAGAAGACTTGAGTAGAGGTCAAGCAAATGCTCTTACGAAGAAATAAAATTAAAATTAACTTATACTAATAACTGAAATATTTTGTTCGAAAACATTTTTGTCAATGTTTTCTTCTAAAAAAAGAGGCAATTTTTTTTTCTACATAAAATAATGTTTCATTTTATAATTTCTAAAACAATTAATGTTCTTAAGTAGGTAGTTAGTCCATAATTTTAAAATATTATTTTTATGGGAACAATTAAATAAGTGCCAAACTTGAAATAAAAGATTTACATGAAAAAAGGTTGCATATACTTCAATATACCCAATGGTATAATTGTGCATTTGGTATATTGTGGGTTTGTAATTATTACATTTTATATATTTCACAATAAAGTAACTACATCCGTAAGCTAAACGATTTCCTACACGAATAAATCTACATGTATTTTAATTAGTGGGATGTTTGTTATTTACATTGTTTAACATTCAGTAACACGACACAATTTAAAACGGTTGCTTCTCATTCCCACGACTTTCTTAGAAACACACGTTTATTGGAAAAATGAACAAATTATACGGAGAAGCTAAAGTTATAACGTGCGATACGATCTTATTCACCGACTTTGAAAAAGGGGTGTTTGATGTATTAGTTACTTACTAGTATAAATTACGACTTCTATGAGAGTCAATTATTTATTTACATTGCAAATAATTTTGTAATGGAGAGGAAATGATATATTGTAAGGTTGTTACCCTAAAGAATGTTACAATATGTATGATAATATTAATAGGTAATATTTAAAGTCCGAAATATTCAGAACTGGAGAAACTTGAAAATCGGATGAACCGGAAGGCAATAGCTAAAAATCATCAAAATCGGTTCAACCAGGCGAAAATTCTAGGGTAACAAACCCAAAAAATATACAGTCAAATTATCATGCTCCTTCTTTTTTGCAGTCGACTGAAAATGTAATAATAAATAAATATCCTTTCAAAATGTAAACAATGCCCAACAAAATCTCCAACTATAACTAGTGAAACTTATCTCAGTACATTCAATATAAGTGTATTATGCATTCATTGCAGTCACCCCACAGTAACGTATGCAAAACAGCCTCGGGATGTACGACCAATAAATAAACACAAAAGGGGTGAAATTAAATATTCATATTTAGTGATGTGCGGATTGTCGATGATTGGACAAAAGATTACGAGTGTTTCTATTGATCAAGACGTGTTTATGTTATCCGAGCGCATTGTAATGTCTGGTGCGATGTTTCTCAAATTCGAGATTAGCTGCTGGTAGTCGAAATTCAGTCAGAAAAAGTATATAATTTCTATAGAAGAGATAATAATCATTCAAGTGCTTTGATTATTCGCATGTTTAAAATCGTAAGCAGTGCTTAAATAGGATTTTACATATAGAATATGTGAACTGTTCCTTCCGATAGCGATAAACTATGTTAAGGCCAAAACCTATTACAGGATAATATACCATAACTAAAACTAATAAATATATCGATAAAAATATAGTACATCACTAAACATTCTAATATCGTAATAGGCAGGGTAAAGACCGAAGCAACTTGTACAACATCACCAAATTAGCCGAACGATGTGCACTAGCCCTTAGGCAAACATAGGGTTGGCAAAAATAACTATTTCATTATTGTACTTGGGTTTTTGGGGACTTGATCATGTTATTATTTATATTTATCGTTGTTGAGTTCAAAGTAAAAGAATTAATAATTTAAATTCATTACTATTTTACTAAAATATTTATACTTCTGAAGTCTTCATAAGTCTTGTTACAGAAAAAAATACTTACTCCTACTTCTATCATTTTAATAGGTACTCATAATCAAAACTTTAAGTAAAAATTAATTACTTACACAAAAATTTCAATGTTGTATTGACATTTTTTCAAGCACATTACGAAATTAAAAAAAGTTAAAAGCGGCAACCCTCAGACATATACATGCAAATGTTTTGTATGCGACGCCTTATAAATGATTTTATCCGGCATGTTTGTGTGAAATATTACTTTGTAAAATTGAATTGGACACAATCTGGCCGAGAATGTTTAGAACACATGTGCTATTTAAATCCCCAATCTAATATCGGTGTTATAGGGTACATGTACAATTACTTGGAAAACTTATTAGTTTTTTATTAATCAAAAAGCTATTAAATATTCATTAATTCTCTTCATTAATCACTACATAGTATAAAACAAAGTCGCTGTCTCTGTCCCTATGTCCCTTTGTACTATGCTTAAATCTTTGAAACTAAACAACGGATTTTGATGCGGTTTTTTTTAATAGATAGAGTGATTCAAGAGGAAGGTTTATATGTATAATAACATCCATTAAATAGTGGAGAAGTACTGTTATTTTTGAGGTTTCTAATGTGATATCGTAAATAATTCCATTTTTAGGGTTCCGTACCTCAAAAGGAAAAAACGGAACCCTTATAGGATCACTTTGTTGTCCGTCCGTCCGTCCGTCTGTCAAGACCCTTTTTCTCAGGAACGCGTGGAGGTATGAAGCTGAAATTTATATCAATTACTCAGGTCTACTGTCCCTTGAAGCTGTGAAAAAATCAAACTTCTAGGCCAACGCAATCAAAAGATACAGCCGTTTATGCCGCAAATTTTCGACACTTGCAAGGGAATCAAAACCTACAGGGTGCTTCCCGTGAACTCAGAATCTTGAAATTTGGTACGAAGCAACGTCTTATAGCATAGATAAAGGAAAAATTACGAAAACCATAAATTTTTAGTTACATCACATAATATATTTTTTTTTAATAATTTTAAACTTACTACCCATTTCCTCATAAACGCGTAGAGGTATTAAATTTAAATTCATACCAAATACTCAGGTCTATAATACCTTTAAGCTGTAACAAAATCAAACTTCTATGTCAACGCAATCAAAAGAAACAGCAATTTAAGCTGCATATTTTGAAACTCGCAAGTACTCGCAAGGAAATCAAAACCTAAAGGGTACTTCCAGTCGGCCTAGAATCTTGAAATTTGGCATGAAGCAACGTTTTATAGCACACATAAAGGAAAAATTCCGAAAACCTTAAATTTTACGGAACCCTCGGTGCGCGAGTCCGACTCGCACTTGGCCGGTTTTTTCCGCTTACATTGCAAACGCAGGCTGAACCCTACGAGTTTTATCAAAATAATGTACAAAGTATTGTACACATTGAAAAGGTCTACAGAAAAGTCCGTGATGGTATATGTAGCTGTCTCTTATGGATAACCCACAATAACTTTTTTTTGTCATTTACTTTTTACGACAAATAATGGCTAATTTTCGAAGCGATTTTAACCAATACCCAATACAGCATTAATCCTTAACCAATTAAATACCTTGAATACATTGTTCATTTAATATAGATCTATATGGCCCTTATACCGTATGATTTAAGTGAATATTTTCGAAGATATTACAGATTTAAAAATTGCGGGACGTAGCGTTTGCGGCGGTACCGGCCGGCCGCCATTGCACCCGTGCGAAGCCGGGGCGGGTCGCTAGTATTAAATATAATTGTATCGTTACTTGAATAATAAAAGCTTGATTTTCTTACCTTTTTAAATGATGTTTCTGTGTTTATTAACAAGATTATTAAGTCTGTAATAAGAATCATTTATTTTCAGTATTTTAGTCAATGATATTATATATAGAAACAAGAGGTAGATACGTCATCAACGCACCAAAACTGATTCCGTGAATTGGTCCTATTTGGGACCAATGCAATCAGTCAGATTGTGACCGGTCCCAGTGAGCGCATGTGCCGATAGGTACTTTATAGTTGTCGAAAATGCCTTCCTGTGTGTTCAGAAAGTGCACGTATTCGTGCAAAAAAATAAAGAAAGATAAAGGAATATCATATCACAGGAAAATATATTAAATTATTACAGTTTACGAGTAAAAATAACAATTTACAATTCTTTATGAATGACACTTGCTTGACACTTGTATTGAAATAATGAAAGGGATAAAACATTGCTTCAATCACTAGTGTGACAAAGCTAGCGTACACTGTGTTCAAAGATTATCATGTAGATACGATTATTGAAAATAGAACGGTTATTTTATTAATTTCGATTTGGGTAAATACTTGATTATTTTTATATTCAAATCCACACAGTGCATGTAATTAACAAATATATCTATTTATTATTTACAATGAAATCGTGATGGCAAAAATGTTTGTTTGCAAAAATGATGTTGAATATACGTATACATTAAAGAAAAGATTATCGCTACTGACGAAAAATGCTATTTGCTTTTCTGTAAATAGCTATTGAACATTAATTTTATTTGTGTTTTAGATAAAAAAGGCTTATACTTCATCCTTTCTTTTATTTCATCCTTTTTTTTTCATCTAGGCACCACTATTATTATAACCTACAAGTTGGAGTGATGACCTTGTACGGGTTTCGGGAACTGCCTTGAAACGAATAGCGTAAGATCGGTCCTTATGGAGTTCTATAAGGAGGACTATGCTCAGCAGTGGGTGTTTATCGGGTGAAATGATGATGACCGAAAACGAACACCACAGCTAGTAATAAATACTTAATACAGTTATATATCTCCAAAAAAGTTTTTTTCATTTTAATACAACATCATATTAATAATTAAATAGTAAATGAAATTGTCACATTTGTTTACTTGTGCAGGAAACGTAACATCTATAACATTGAATCTTCTGTGTCGTTAGTCTATGCCAATTAGGTACCATGGCAACTATTTGTTTATTTATATTTAATTGGTGAATTCTTATGACTTTTGCTTACACCTGCGCGGAAGTGACAAACTATCTTTGTCTTTTTGTTTATATCATTTTATTAGAGCCATCTCTCTTATACAGCCTGTCAATGTAATAAATTAGGTAAAATGAAACTTGTATTTGTGTGTGCCTGACACTGCATATGAAGCATTTTTTTTGGATATATTGTGAGTATATAACGTATCTATACATAAAATATCATTGATTTTAGTAGAATACTTTAAAGGGCATTAAAATGTCTATATTTTACATTATGACTACTAAGTACAAAATATAAAACAAGAACATCATATCGTATGACGCTCTTTCTTATAATAAGTATTCACAACAATAATTAAAAAACACATAATCGCTTCTCTCTCCGACTGTTCACACATTAGTCAATGTAACATTATGAATGTTGCTCATTGTACGCGACATTTTTTTCATCGACACTGATTGTGATCGCGACACGTGTTTTGTGTCAAAATTTAAATTAAACACCATAGACACAGAATATGACGTATACCATAGACTAACAACGAGCTTTTTCATTTCTGTTTTGACTTGTCTTTGACCTCGCTTTTTACTGTGACTTTGTTTTGACTAAACTTTTCAAAGAATTGAGTTTATTGCTTAATTTAATAGAGGTTCTTTTAGCGGCCCCGTGCTTCGTCTGTTGTATGTGTATTTTTAGCAAGGAACATATTTTTTCAATTAGTTTAGTTTTTTTAAGATTCCTATGTTACCCTTTGCGCTCTAGTTATATCTATGTTAAAGTTAAAGTATGTATGTGTTAAAGTTTTCATATAAACAAACTTCTACATACTTTTTAAATAAAATAATTTAATCACATCAAAATTACAATATCCTTTTTATTTTTTCCCATTTTATAAAGACTTTCGTCAGCGCTTTTCACCGCTAACATGATTCATATAATTTTTCCGAAACACTGACCAAGACTTTAAATCTACTTCACTATAGATTCTTACATAATTAATATTATTGTTCTTATGACAATAAGAAATAATTGTAACTATATTAATTTCCTAAAACAATAACGATATCATTCTAAAAGAAACCTGAAGAATTAACATAACCCTACCACCTTTGGCACTTACCAAACCCACACCATTTAAAACTTTCTACACATGACCGAACAATATATCTCTTCTAATTACTATTAGCGTCTTATTTATCACGCACTCAGTAATTAGAGGGTAATTGGCACTCATAGATAAGAATCTCATTATTTCTAAAAGCCTATTCATCATTGGCCCACGTTTGTAGAACACTTGTAAGGTGCGATTAGCATTTTAAAGTGAAACTTTTATTACATCGTCTCAAACTTTTTGGTCTGTGTAGCGCATGTCGCGTGTATCGCGGCTGCCGAGTAGGTATACCTACTCGGCAGCCGACCGACACGCGACATGCGCTACACAAAGCAGTGTTCGGAACCGTTCGAACAGTTTCACTTTTACCGTGGTTTCATAAAACCACACAACATTTTTTTTTTTTTGTAAGTATGTACTGTATAGATAATCAAGATTTACTGTAGAGATAAACTTGTAAAGAGAAAATTATCTGCCTACATTGTTTTGTAATATTGGTACCTTTGGTGTTATTTTTTTATTTTTTATAGTTAGCATTTGCATTTAATATGCGATTCCTTATCATTGTGTCATGAAAAGAAATTGTCTGATTTATAAAAACTACATTACTATGACTTCGCCCTTAATTAGTTCATTAATATGTTAATAGAGCCTTTACTTTAATTCCAAAAATGACAACCGTAGCTAAATTTTTAGTTTTTACAAAAACATATACATAATAATATATTTAAGTACACAAAACTTAAGTCCGGCTAAAATGAAGTGATGCATCTTTACACCTTTTACAAATAACATCATCAAAATAAATGATGTACAACATTATCCAAGATGAGTGTAACCGGTCGCCGACGTTCTGAAACGTGTGGAGCGTTTATTTAAATCCTATACTGGGATAAGCTTGTTAACTTGAATATTCTTGCGAAATTATTGGACGCTAGCTAGATACGCATTTATGGTACTGGATGGAACGAATATAATGATAAAGTTTTATTTGCTAAAATCAAAAAAGCAAAAAAATGACTGAATTTATTATTTACGAGTTCAAATTATAATTGGTCAATTAAATATAACAAACTTTTTATAATAAGCTGTTAGCATCAATATTTTACTTAAAAAAATGTCGTAAACTGACTTGCTTTTGAATTCGCTGTAACATTTGCAACTTTGTATTTACGTCTCTTTTTCCTCTAGAGAAACAACAAAATCTCTTCATTCTTTTCTAAGTAATTATACTTGTTTTTATGTATACCTAAACTTAGTAAATATCAATAACAACAGCTAGCCTAATCATATATTTCTTTCTTCATGACAAGGAGTCAATTTCGCATACCTATTGTTTTACTATCATCATTTCAAATCTGGAAGCTTCTAGAATATCTATAATGTATTTTTTATAATTCGCAGATTATAAACATCCATTTCCACTATATAACGGTCATCTCATCTCAGTGTTTACAGTTCAATCATTTGTTTGAATTGTCGCTTCATCTGGCGTAATGATAACATTATTCAATGCGAAATTGTTACGCAATGAGTGCCTTTTCAATGTGTACAATTGACACATTTGCTTCGATAAATAATCTGTGTAGGATTTAACCTGTGCACAAAATAGATAACCAATTTTAAACCCACTTTACATAGAGTTGCGCAGAATATATTTTATAAACTGCATACCATTTTTCCCTAAACTATAGTATTATATTATCTGTGCCTAAACAATAGATTGATGAATATAGAATCAAACTAATTCAGATAAATGATGCACAATTTCCAACTCCGGGCTATTTCTGCAATTAAAAAGCAACACCCTAGGTTCATTGATAAACGATATTGTTTATAGAGTACCTCAATACGTTTAATATTAAATAAAGAATACCAAATTGAACAAGAAATAACTTGAAATTAATTACATCCCAACGCGATTTCATAACTTCCAATCTCCTGGACAAGCGTTATCAAATACAGAAGGCTTGCATCGAAGAAAAATGTCATTCATAAACAATAAATTAGATAAACAGCCAGCAAAAGTGCTCATTATCCAAACATTTTATCAACAAAGTATCTCCCATACTATCATCATATATTCATTACCACAGTTTTACACCTAAAATAACTTCGCAGAAATTATGCGCCTACTAAAGATTACGAACTCAAATAAAAACTCTTTACCGCCGCATAATTTATCCTTTTTGTTCTAAGTAAGGAGGTTTTTTCTTTTTCTTATACGGCGATTAAGCTTTTAGCGTGTAGTGTTTAATTCGACTGGACTTTTCCTTGCTCCATTTATATTAAATCGGCCAAGTGCAAGCCGTGCTTGTAATTATTGTTGCGTAAATCGTAAATACTTCTGTGTTACAAAGTAGGGTTGGATTTAATTATGCTGGGTAGATTTTGTAGTTTGTATTGAGATTTCTAGATTCTAAGGAAAAGCGACGGATAAAAATTGAAGAGATGGTTGGATAGTTATGGTGATAGATTGAAATCATTTAAAATGCTTTTCGACGTAGGCATTTGGGATTTGTAGGCATTTGGGATTATGTCTGAGTTAAAACATTAATTATTCCCTATTTAATATAGTTCTAATAAATATCAATCAAAAATGCACCAAAAAATAATTGTATACTTCTTATTTACGTAATATTTTAAACATCATGGCCACTATAACTAAATTAGGTACAAGTGAAAAATTAAACGAATAAAATAAGAACATATAGAAGAACTGAAAACAATAAATCGTAAATGAAAATCTTATTCAAACAGGAATGAATTTTCATGAGCCGTGGTAATTTGTGGTAAATAAGGTCACTCGTAATAGCCGCGCAAGTAAAATACAGATTTCAATTTTCTTTTATCTGTGACGAGTTTTTTTATCTATGATCACAATTCACAGCTAATTTATTGTCATAAAAACATGTATTTAGCGGGAAAACACTCACATTTGTCAACTGAGCTTTGATGTAGAATGTAACCGTTTCCGCACACTAAAATTATTTATACTCGCCTCCGAGTAGCGCAGGGTTTACAAACCTTTGGTGTAATTAGATTAATCATATTAAATATTATTCTTCTGTATACATTTAAATTTAGATTTTAAAGTTATTTAATACGAAGAAGCAGAAACACTTCTGAATCGTCATTACATATTTTTAACATTTACCATACCGATAACATATCTATTTTATCAAGGTGAAAATATATAAGTTAATTTAATATTCGCTGAAATAATACATAACTACCTATGCCTATTTTTGGTAGAGCTGTTGTTAACTGTTGTACTTATAGTTGCTTATACTTGAAGAACGAATTTATCATTTTTTTGTTAGTTGCATTTGAGTCTTGCTTGAGTCAGGATAATTATTATTGCTTTAAAACTTTTTAAAGCCAAACAATTTAAGGCCGGGCGAAGAGCAGCTTGTAGAAACATTAAAGTAAAAATGCATAGCTATGTAGTATATTCCATGTATTCATTGAAGTAATTAATACAAAAAGGTTTACCCTTCCTGAAAAAGTGTACTAGCACAAAATAACTTTCGCCGGCTTTTGTTTGACTATTTTGTAAACACCACGATAAGTTTACTCGGCACCTAAACTTTTAAAAATACAGTCTTTAAACTGTTAGCCGTTGCATCTGGTTAAATAGTAATAAAAGCTAATATTAAAGCTTTTACGCATTTCACAGGTTATTTTTTTGTTATGGCAAACCTTTTGTAGTTCTTTTTTATATTGATTAAAATGTTTGTATGTTTTGTTAATTTCATACGTTAAAAAATGCAGTTGCGGCATAGAATATAATAATTCTCTAACGGGATGTTGCGGCTAATATAGGAATAATTAATTTTTATAATAGTTTTTTCTATGTTCGATTTCCCGGCTGGAATATTAGATCTATAATCATTTAGTTATTGATAATATGTTATTACAATTTACAGTTATTAATAAATTAATTTATATCCTTTCTTCCGTTAATATTATATGTAGAGTAAAAACATCTATTTTTTATTATTATAAAATATGAAGACAAATAACTTCCGAGTTCCTAATAAAATAATAAAATAATAACAGGAAAAGTTTACATAATTTTGTAGTATATTTCATAGAACTTGGCAATATTGGAATACGGTAACATATAGGTAAGTAATTGTTTTCCAGAATCAAAATATAAACATAGGCATGACGAATTAAAATTGATATAGTTTAACGGTCTTGAAAAAATCGTAGTAATTCACTGATAAAATGATTATTCCTTTAATCTTAAAAGGAAAAAATGGAACAATTAAAGTATAAACATATTCTAATAGGATAGTTCATTTTTTCTATGATTAAACATAAAGGTAAAATGAGGGTACATGTCAAACTGTCTTCAACTGCTTTCAGCATCTGACTCTAGAAAACCACTTCAGTCATACCTACTTTTTTACTTTACATATAGGAAAATCATCAATTAATTAAAATTGTGCAGTTTACTGCCAAAGTGGTTGGGTATAGGATAATAAATGTTGGTAAGTGAGATTGGATAATATTAAGATAAAATAAATTAAATATTCTTGAATTTCATAAACATTAATAAGTCTAGAATATAAACGGATGTATAGATCAATAATTAATATAAACATTTCATTATAAGTCCTCTAACTTTTCAAAGCTCTAACATTGTCTTACGACAACTGGGGCCGTATTATGACCTCTTATTTCCAGACAGATTACGACGTGAATGACTGACTGGCTGGCAAATTCATATAATACCATAATTAACCAGAGCTGGTTATTGCGATCATAATATGAATTTGCCAGTCAGTTCAATTCACGGCGTAAACTAACTGGGAATAAGAGATCATTTGGCCCCTGATCGAAGATTTCCTATCCATAAATCATACGTATTGTGAATACACGTTGTTTATTAACTAAAATGTAAATCCATGTAGTAAATGTATGCTCCATCAATTCAGATTTGTTTTTAACCTCGCGTCAAACAATCTAGTTAAGCGTAAACATTACATTATTTATGCGTTCAACTATTTTTAACAAAGTCGAATCATGACTATGATTCTTGAACGACTTTTTGCAATTATCCTTTTTGGAAAATTTGGAAAAAATATTTTTCATTTTTTTTTTGTGAATAATGATTTGATAAGTGTGGATGTAACGTAAGAAGAAATAATGCGATATTTTGATTAAGTAAAGAAGTGGACGATATCTCAAGAAAGAGCTTTTTGAGCTTTTTAATCCTCATACATTAAGAAAATGCCTTTTATTCATGTTTTTTTTTTTTTTGAAAAACATTTCTGAAAGATTTAACTAGTTTTCATTAAATGAAATAAAACTGTACAATATCTAAAGAATAATAAAATTCTAAGTACCTAACTAAAGAACAATGAAAATTCCACTCCAATTAAATAATAACAATTGACACCAAAATTTCATGATTTCGTTATTTTTAACAATGCGAAAATTCCGCAAACTATATTATATTACAATAACAAGAAATATGTTAATTGCAAACAACTATTTGCTGAATTTAGTTTATGAATGTGACGATTGATGGAAATAAACTGACATAGATTAAAATAATACTCCGAAAGCTTTGGCGCAACACTCTACATAACTTTAAAGTACTATCAAATACAAAAGTAGAATTCATTTTTTTATTTTTATTTAATGAAGAACTAAAAATAATTAATTTTATACTTCATTGTGAAATCAATATCATAAATTAGTACTTACAACCAGTTGGCCGATACAGCTTGCAGCAGCAACAATAATGCACACAGAACTTTCCAAAAATTCATGGTGCTTTATTATTTATAAAGCCACGTACAAAATTCCTCCCCGAACACTTCAAAAAAATTCCACACCCCACAAAACCACCGCAAAACTCCAAAAAACAAAAGCTCTCATAACATTTCAAATAATTTGCAACATAAACACTGTTAAACCATAAACACAGAAACAAAGAATAACAACAATGTGTCCATAAAATAATTCAAAAACACAAAATAAAAAATAAGTAAAACTTTTAAACAAACTTTGTGAAAGTTTGTAGGTACTGGCCGTAACTCGGTCTATGTAAAAACAAAACTCATAAAACTGAATGGCGGGTTATTTAAAAAAGGAATCTAATTTTTTTTTATGAAATTCGAAAGACTTGTAGTGAGTTGCGTTCTGCCGACGCGCTTGCGACCCGCGCGGATGGGAATACAAAACCAGACTGGCTTGCTTTTAAGTCGTTTGTAAGTATTCCATAGGATTCGCCGTAAGGGGAAGGGTCGCATTGGAGGGCGTGTAAATGCAATACGCTGCACGAGTTCATCCTTAAAAGCCCTTACCACGAGCGACTAGCGACTAACCAACACAAAAGAAATTTGCAAACAAAAACACAAAGCGATCGATTTTCAAATCTAAATACGCGCGGTCCACAGGTAAAAAAACTTAGACACAGGTAATAAATTCGCAGCTTATGTCATGGCCGCGTAGTAAAATGCAAAAATACAGTCACTTATTTGCAAATTATATGATCGAAAGGCGATTATATCGCGGGGCGTCCGTAAACGGTCGCGTAGTAGGAATTTATTGCGGAAATCAGTAAAATCTCTTGCGAGTGGCTCAGAGATCGCATATATTATAATTAAAATCGAATGCAACATGAACGAGTACTTATTGTGGACGGATAAAGATAATTTCAGATTTGCATAGAACTCTTAAGTGGATGTTGACGGGTTCCGCGTTAAAACGTTTCTAGGTTTTACATTTTATCTATAACACTAAGCCCGAGGTAATTACAGTAAACTAAATGAAACCTTTTAAGTATGATCGACGTTCGACGTTTACTAAAACCATGATAAGTTTGTAAGTCGGAGTCGACGAAAGGTTTTAATTGATACAATTATTTAAAAGCGCTTATAGTGAAGGTGTAATGCCTAATGGACATTATGAGTAAGGAAACTGTTACATTTAAAAAGGTCGTAACTGTCGTACTGTTTTGGTTATTTAGATGTTATCGCGGCTTCTATAATTTTATTTCTTTGAGGATGTCTTTATCTTCTTTTTGAATTAAATTATAAGTTGAGAGGGGTCGAATTATTCACTTAAAGTAATAGTAAACGCTTGAATATTTACAAATTTTATATACTTATATTGTTATAAAAATAATCCTCAATCAGAATCTTCCCATTGCTCTATCGTTTATCTAATTTTTTCTTTATAAATACTCTAAGAACTTTTTGGTTCTAGGAAATTAAAAAAACCGCTATTTTTCTATTATTATTCACAAAACTCATAGTGAACCAAATAAAATAGATATAAAAATCACATAACACAGTCTCTACTCTCTACATTTATTTAGAAACATAGATACGCATACCTTCCTCAGGCGATACATTTGTATTTGTGAATATGGCTCTTCTAAGCTACATTGTATGTCAGTAGATACATATTATAAATATATTAACATATTTATAATTTCTCCCTTTACTTTATAAAGGAGCATAGAGCATAAAATGTACATTATAGTGTGAATTATTTCAAACTGTTAGCAATTTGAGTAAATAGCTAATTTTATTACATAAATAAGAATAGTCCACTATTTGAAAAAAAATCATAAGAAGCTTACTGATACTATATGCTGATGAACATTTTAATTTTTGCTTCCTATTACGATAAGTACATTTTATTTATCCTACACACTTTTATATATTTATTCACAAAACTTTAGCCGATGAACATCAAGAAGATTTTAACATAAAGGATTTCAAACCGAATAAAGCGCCATACCCACTTACAAGGCGAGCTACAAAAACACATTTCATAAAGCTATTCATCCACAATCAAAACGATAACACCGTTCGCAAATTGACAACATCTTTCAACAATTCGCTGCCCAATACAACTAATTACGAGCCGATATAGTTTCATGGGAAAGTAGCTGTTATAATAATAGAGTTGTGGACGATAATTGCAATTCGGGAATATCCGTAACTGTTCATATAGGGTGTAGGGTAAAAAACAGACAATGGGGCTTACCTGGCTTGGGCCATGTTTACGATGGGCTGTAAAACTGTAATTGAAGAGATCAAACGCACCGCCCGTCGCTTCGCTAAGGGAGAATGTATGTTACATTAACAAAAAGGGATTAAGAAGAAAGTTTCTATGGACGTTAATTTTTCTCGTATGATGTCTGGTGCGTTTATGGTACACATTTATTATTTAAATTCGGATCCTAAACCCACCTAGTTTTTTGAACTTTCCTCATTTCATTATTTTCATGTGAATTTCTTCAGTTACGTTGGAGAATGATTAATTTTCCTGATATTTTGAACTTCCCTATCTTAATACATACCTAAGTGCTACAAATATTGTACACAATAATAATTGTAACTGTTCATAATTTAGTAATTACGAACAATAAAAATTGCACGTATATAAAACCTCAATCACACATATTATTAAGCTTTTTGTTTAAAGATAAAAGGATAATATCAATTTTATTCGCTAATGTATTTTATGAATCCACCAGTAGGTATGCCAAAAACTTTATTGCTGGATTATGCTTTAAGTGGTTTCATTCATATAAATATTTTATTGTTATAGTCTTATTGCTAAAGTATCTTAGATTTAAATAATTTAAAACACAGTGAACAGTGTGAAGGGTTCCTTAACTATTCGTACCTTATGCATTTTTGCGTCTACAAACATCTTTTACGCAAATTTGACTCATACCTTATACAGATAGAGTTGTTTTTCCAATAAACATGTTTAAATACCTAATTTTATTAAACGTAACGCATCTGTTACTTGTAACTACAATCAGAATCTCATTAGGGGTAAAGAAATGACATTTGTTTGTTGACGAATTGCCATGTTTTACGCTCACATGAAGGGGATTAAAATGTTAATTAATCGAAAATTGATTATAGTTTTGAACTAATATACACGTTGAAATATCAAACCCATGTAAAAAGGTATAATGAATTAAGAATTAAACTATTTATCACAATTTATAACCGACTTCAAAAAAAGGAGGAGGTTCTCAATTCGGCCGGTATATTTTAATTTTTAATCTAACATTAAATATTGCAGATCGTAAAATTGTCACCTTACTCCATGACGTGACGGTTATTGCCATGACGCCGTCTTGAAATTTTACTCTCAACGCGCCTAGAGAAGTTTCACTTCAAAAAGTATCAAGTAAGTACAAATGGTGATAATCTACTACAAAAATTTCTTAGGTCAATTGACTTCAATGGAAGCTAAACGTTAAAATGGCTATTTCAAATTGTTTTGCACATTATTTCATTAAGGCCATGAGCAATTTTATAAGAATTGTGTCATTCCTTTTATGAAAATAGCTACTAAACAGTAAACATTTAGAAGAATACAAAAATAGGCAGGGAATTGGTAAGTGGTAGTATAACAATAAGAATACGAGACTTAATTAAATAAATATCTACCTAAGTAATATTTTTTGAATATAAACCTTTAACAACGTATCAGTTTTTTTTTTTTTGAAAAAAATTTAAACATTTCTATGGTAGATAAAGGTTTATCTAGATTGGTAACAAAATGTGAAAATTGTCAATGTAATTACAATTATTATGTATCCATTATCACAGATTATTAAATAATTACCTACTACGTACGGGCGTACCTACAGAATTAAAAAAAAATAATTGCATCTGCGTAGACATAATTTCTTATCTAATATTCGGATATTATGTTTCTAATAATCATCGTGACGGTCGGCTGCCGAGTAGGTATACCTACTCGGCAGCCGCGATACACGCGACATGCGCTACACAGACCAAAAAGTTTGAGACGATGTAATAAAAGTTTCACTTTAAAATAAAAATATTCTCATGGTATCTTCCAAACAAAAAAAAAACAAAAATATTCTCATAGTAAAGTAGTAGCTATGCGAAAGTCTATCAAAATAAGTAATAATCTGCAGCACTGCGCAAAGAAGTCCTGCGTTTTACTTCATCATACGCATCTTGCGACACGGTACACGGTACACTCTTTGAGTTTTTCTGATGCGATTTCTAGGCATCTAAAACAAAAACAACAGATTTTACTTAAGTCACAACCGTACCCGGTTAAAGTGTCACAACCGTAACCAGAGACTGTTTTTATAAAAATACAATCACCACGCCAAGACAAAATAACCTACAATAAATGTAATTATTGATATTAAACTGCTAATATGTGACTTATATCGATGAATAACACTCAATACCCTATCAGCATAGATATTACAGTAATTTGGAAATGAAAATGAACGAAAAAACCTACTTTTTGGCGGTTAAAATCAAAATGGGCTTCTGCTCACGTACTCACTGCGCGGAAAATGATGCAACCCTGTGAAACAGGTTGAGACGAGCAAGCCGCTCCTCTTTCCCCTTGCATGACCTCTGCTATTCCCTATATTTTCGAAAATATGACGACTGTCACTACCGGGACCTTTTTTTTTTTTTTTTTTTTTTTTTTTTTCAAGTGGGGAAATCTTGCCTAAGATACCCACGGCTCCCGGGGAAGGAGCCGTGGGTTATGTCGGATTCCTACCGACTAAAACCCCACCATGTACCAACGCGCTGCTTTAGACGGGATGCGGGTACACATTCGCAATCTTCCGCATGTCCCGCCCAGCAGTTGCCCGTTTCCAGGCCCTCCGCCACTTGCCCGTTTCCAGGCCCTCCACCAAATGCCCACCCCGGGGCGGCGCAAGCTGTACACGAGCTCACGCCACCCGCTCGCCGATGATAGATTGTTCCCCGTTCCATCATCGGCGTTCCCCAAACCCTCGACCCCAGCACCGACCGGCCGAAGGGCGCGCGCCGAAAGGCCCTCTGAAACGTGATTCACGCGTCGAAGGACCCTCCGGCGCACTTTTATAGAGGTTTCCCTCGCAGCCCCCACCTCACACCAGAGGTGGCGGCCCTCGGTCCGGCCCCACGGACCGGATTACGAGTTGGCAGACGGCTGTCGCAGGACAGCCGCCGCCCTACACCCACCTACAGGAGTCACCGCGTGTCACAAAAGTGACGCGTCGGGATCCCGCCCCCTGTTTTGTTGGTAGTTAGACTACCAACAAAAAACAACGCGCGCGACCTCTGGCCGCCATCCACCGCCGCAAAGCGCAGCCCCCTGCCAGTCGGTCGGAACGAGACCCAAACGAGCCCCGATCGACCTTCCAACCCCATTTTGCCCAGCCAAATTGCCAGGCCGCGACCACTAGCCGCCATACCTCGCCGTACCACAACGGCACCTGAGCCATTCCTGGCCCTCCGGAGGATCCTAGCCAGCTAGCCAGCCATCCAGCCAGCCAGCCAGCCAGCCGGACAACCAGCCGGTGACAGCATGCCAGCCAGCCGCCGCGGCTCAAAGCAGCCAGCCAGCCAACCGGTGGGGCAGCCGGTTTCAGCCAGCCTGCCAGCCGGCCCCCTAGCCAGCCAGCGAGGCAGCCGGTGCGACCAGCCGGTTCCAGCCAGCCCGGCCAGCCGGCCTTCAAGCCAGCCAGCCAGCTATATGGATCCCTGGCCGTCGAACCAATCGTGTCGTCAGACGACAGACCGGCCTTCCAGCCCCTCCGCGTCCAATTAGCTTCACTCAGAGTACACGAGTGCACTCCAAGCTACTGAGCCCCCCCGGCCACGACAAGGCTTGGAACTGATGGGGGGGACTACCGGGACCTGGCACAACCGTACCCAGTCTACCCTACCTACGAAGTTGGAACATACAAATTACATTCCATATCTGAGACTAGACATCAACAGCCAAACAATAACATAAAAGAATCGATAGCAAGAAACAAATGAATTATCTATAAATGCCTTAAAGACATTGATTCGTAGACTTGCGAAGGTTTAGACTGGGTCAAGGACGAATTAAAAATAAGTATTTATACATGTGAACTAGATATTAATTTTTTAATATGCAATAAATCTACTCTACCATTTATTTAAGAAAATAAAAGTTAAACATCATAATATGAGAATCTTTGTTAAAATTTGATTTTTCATATACAAAAGCAATTGATTTTCAAATTATATCCACTCCAATGTTTATAATGACTTAACCTCTCAAATGTATCAACAAATTAATTAACATTTGATTTGACTGTAACATCATTAATTTATGACAACTTTTGACACATGCAACATAACTTGATTACATTAAGCGAGTGCAAATAACGGATCTCCGATAACTTAATTATATCTAGAGGTTAAATAGGTCGAGAGATTGTAAGCTTAAGATACTATAGGTAATTTTAAAACTATAAGTAAAATATACAGTAATAATGCTTACAATTTATAGAACAATATTGAAATTTAATAAATTAGACATTAAATAAATATATGTATAGCTAAGCCATTTCAATATCCCAAGTGTATTATTTAAAATGGTAAAAGCTACAATGTGTAGGTAACTAAAATAAAAGAAACTATTACACTAGCCAGTCAAATAAAATATTATATCAAACAGAGATCAATAGGTACTTATAGACATCAGTCCAAAACTTCATTGTCCAATAAGATTATAATCCCAAATACATTAAATAGGCGCTGTCTATACATTGTTAAGTCTTCATCGTTATTAGGAATAGGTACAATAAGCCATATTCCAAACTCAGCTAGAATCTCCGTTATTATCCGATGCTACTTTTATTTTATTCATAGATACGATCTTTATCCCCTTGTTTACTCTCTGCCAATATGTAACCAATCAATTATTTTATGTAATCTTAATAAAAATACAGGAATCAATTTATTTCATTACCCTTATATTTTAGTGTATATTTTACGTTGTAAAGCATCACTAAAAATTAACAAACTCAATATTATCGTCTAGAAAAAAATGCAATGAAAAAAGTGAAGAAGTGTCATAAAAAACACATTGCAATACCTTCTTTACAAACAAGACCGAGTTTGATAGAAAATAAAATTACCTTTATCTATCATAATATAATCTTTAGTGAATACTATAATATAAGCATAAAAGTATAATATTCTATATTATGTTAATTAAGTATTATGTATCGAGTAAAAATAATGAGCCGTTTCCTTTAGTCTGTTTTAATTTTTAAACCTATAATTTAATGAGTAGGTAAGTAATAATATTACTTTATCTTCCCCTTGAAAAGTGTATAATAAAATAATCGATTACACAAAAATAACAATAGCGTAATAAATAACATAAACAGGGTTAATAAATAAGAATAATATTTCGCGACGGATATTGCTTCGACGTCAATATTGGGCCATTACAAAACCATAAATTCACTTTCCTTATTATTTATTGTGCTGTTATATAGAATCAGTATGTTTCGTCAATTATTTTTATACACACGTATTTTTAGTCAAATAAGTGTTAATTATAATAAGTAAGTTGATATAATTGTAGCTTTTAAAAAGTTAGATCGAGGTCGATGTTTTAATTACAATGTATTTTCAAATATTTAACTCAATATTCCTTCTCTAAAGTATCTGAAGACTTCTTGCTTTATTTATAAGTAGATATCATAAATATTCGAAATTCATGGAATCTTTAAAAAGCTCCGTAACTACATCATCGGAAATTTTATAATTATTGACTCTATGATAACATTTTCATCACAGATTTTCATTTATCAATCATTATTTTAGTAACACATGCACTTTCACTTGAAATTGTAATCATATAAAAGCACAAGACTATATTATCTGATCTTAAATTTAATTAATCCTCTTCCCAACCATTTTATAACCCCATTCTTATATCCTGTATATATTTTTTAATCCAACATAAATTTAAATTTCGAAAACTTAGAAAAAAAAGAAGATTCGTAGACGATTTTATTATAGTCGTAAATTGTTGCCAGTACACATACATAAACAGATTAATAAGCAGTTAAAACGTAACATTTTGATAGACAAGTTTACACTGAGTTTTATAAAGATGTATGGTTCTGGTTTTTAACGCTGAGTGACTTGAAAACACCGCGATGATTGAAAGCTGATACAAACCAGTATTTTGATAAATAAATAGAAGTTGGGGTTGGGATGTTTTTAAAACTATCGATGGTTCTTTATACCTTAAAACTAAAAACTCAATTAACATGCTAAGTTTAGAAGGTATTGAGTGATTTATAAAAATTGGAGTTCATGCAATATTTATCAACCCATCATATTTTAACATCCAGATAAGTGAACTACAATTTTAAAAAATTGGTGCGTAGGTATTATGTAAAATTACATTCATACACAATGTCAATGCAACAGAAATGATTATTTCTTAATCCAGTTTTAGTATAAATTACCACTTTATAGTTTGTCTGCATAAACATAAAAGCTCAATGTTATAAAATGGAAAAATATCGATGTCGATAATCGTAAAGTATCGATAAATGCTTTCAGAAATCAGTTCAGTGTATACTTAGGAACGTATACCTCAGCCAATGTTTTTATTCGGCCACGGAAAGCCAGGCCACCGTTTAGTGATCAATTTAAAAAGTATAAAACTCAAATTATGGCGCTATCCTCCGCGCGCTTTTTTGACACCTTTGACGTTTATTGCCACTAAGTTTAGTATTTAAACGTCTTCGTGCTAGATCTAATCCAGTTTTGTTATATTGATTCAGTCTGCATTTTAAATGTAGGTAATTACGGGGCATTGTTTGTTATTTATAATTAATATAAAGTTCGGTAAGTGGTAGTTGACTTTTTAAAAAATTTGAATATGTAGGTAAATAAAAAATAAACAAATTGATTCGCATAACTACCATAAAATAAAAACAAAGATTCATGTTCTAGTGTAATTTTAAGTCACGTCTTAGTTAATTTTATTAGGTAATTTAAGCAAGTTTCAACCCTGCGCTTCGAGTAGGATAAATCTAATATTAAAAAACGAATTTCTCAAAAGACCTAAGTTTCACCTTGAGCTAGTTTAATTTCAAACATTGTTATGTACTAATTTTAACAATGAATTACATAGTATCTATATTGGCTATTCCTAGAAAAGTTACAGAGTAAAAATAACTTTTTAGTGTTTTATTTATTAATTCTTTATTGTAAATAGGTACATATAAACCAGAACAGAGAATAAAAAAGACAATAATGTAAATTAATTTATTTATTATATTACCTATAAACATTTCTCATTAAAATTCAAAACAATATCGCTAAGCGATATGCACCACATCAAAATCATTTCAAACAATAACCGTGAGCGGCCATATTGGTTTATTTGACGTTCCAGACGCCATTTTGCATCGAGTTGCGTTTTGAAACCAGAACAAAGGGACCATTTCAGATAATAGACGTAATTGAGATAGCACAATGCTTATATGATGGTTAACTTGAGACGGGGATTGAAATTATGGCAACGGGCCACTGCCAGGCGTCGTGTTTACGGAGATAATAGTTTGCTATTCGCAGTGAGTATTAATCTATTTATGTTTATTAGCTTTTTAACTACATACCATAATTATTTGCAACGTTATAAGATAAAGTACCTAGGTAACAAGATGAATCAAATGATGATGTAAATATAATATTTATTACCTAAAACAAGTCTAGATTTCCACCATTAGTACGCAACAAAATGTGTAAGTTCATTTTTATTTAATCATTTTTTTATATTTCATCCGTATTTATAAACTGTGGGTATGCAAATATCAAAACTGCGATACGGTTGGGATACAAGCTGATCGCTGGCGGTGCGCTAATAAGAAGTCAATATTAGCTGGGCGGGCGGATTTAAAGGGTAACTTTATATGGAAACCGAATAACGATCTATGTTATCATTGTTGATATTGTATTGTTAATATAATATCCACCTACCAGTTATAGCATTAACTAGCGGTCCGGCCCGGCTTCGCCCGTGGCACATATTATATTTACGTTTATTTTTCTCTACATAAGAACCATTTTCGTACTACCGTACTCGTACTTCAAGGAATATAATAAAAAAAGAATTATCGAAATCGGTCCACCCGTTCACGCGTGATGCCGTGACCAAGAAAAACGGGTTTCATTTTTATTTATATAAGTACGTAGATAGATAACAACAGTTGAATTGAATTTCTCATTAGAAACAATTTTTGCACCATACTTAATTTAATTGCGCAAGTAAGTACGTACTAAAACAAAGAAATGATTTTTGAAAATTTGACTCTAAAAGGAAATAAAAAAACAACGTTATACGAGTAGGTACGAGTTAGTTTCAGGCAAAGAAATTCGCGGCCAGACAACAAGTACATTATAAGCTGTAAAACTTCTGAAATATAATAAAAATAGAAAAAAAAATCAAATTAAAATTATTAAACTTTTTAAATAAAGCTCCTTCCACACAAGACCGCTCGAGGCGCGGCGATAACAGGACGAGTGTACATAGGGCCAATTAGGCGACGCCCGCGGCCGCCGGGACAACGGTGTTTTCATGGTAATTGTATCCCGGATAGTTTGCAGAGTGGCTTTATTCTGAATATTGCATGATAGGGAAAATTTACCTGGATAAACTTGCTTATAATAATTTTACTTGGGTTTGATTTACTCTTTTGTTTGGGGATTTGTATTCCAATACAAAACAACGTTAATGGTTGCTAATCATGTAGGTACCTACCTTTAATTAATATACATGGAGAAAGTACAACATTCACACTACGTCGTTTTTGAGAACGTCGATTTTAATATTATAAGTAATTCTAAATAGGTAATTATGTACAACAAAACATAACTATACTTACCACAGATAATACAATACTTTCTATACATACTTAACTGACTATAAAAAGTTAATATATGCATAAATAGGAAAACATTAGTAATTTAGTAACTAGGTAGGTACCTACGTAGCTTTTAGTTCGAGATATCATGAAGTATGAAATACAATTAATTTACATTACTCGTGCTAATTCGTAAACATATTTGCATATCCAGCTACCTCCATACTCGCAATAAAACCAACCCATCCCACCAGTTCTAGGAACTAAGCCCCATTGTATCGTTGATCCGATCCCGTCGGCCCGACAAACGGGCGAGTGGACAAATATTGTAACAGCGATAAGGCAAGAGCGCCGCTTAAAGTATGTCAAATAATGCATCGACGTGCACTGTTTGTTTGTATCGTTAGGTTTTGCGTACACGGACGGTGGAGACGGGTGTTTTTTGTAGGGAAATAACCCGATATAGGGCTTTTTCAAACAGAAGTTTATGTAATATTATATGGTAGGTAAGATAGGTATATTATATTATATATTTATTTATACTATTTGCAAAAAAATAGGTAGGTAATTAATTACTCAAATATTAAGTAATAGATGGTAGAAACTTTAAAAATCTTTTTTATTATCTCAATGAAAGATTGAATCTTCTTTCTTGTTCAATTAAAATTTAAAAGAAATAAAAAAAACCGACTCAACAAAATAAAATATTTAAATAACTGTAGTGTGCACAAGAACTACATACTCATTGCACATTATTATCTTTTCTATGTTGAACATGTATAGTTTTCTAAGAAAATGGAAAATGTTTATACTTTATAGTTAAACATTTTATTTACAAAACAAATAATACTCATAGTATTGAGTTTAATAATTAGGCGATCAATACCTATAGGTAACTAAAAACGTATGAGTGCGTATAAGTACTTTGTTATTTTTAAAGGATAAAAAGATTTCAATTTATAAACTTCATGCCAAATTATATAACAAACCCTTTTAAGTAACAAACTATAATATAACATGGTGATTGGCTCATTATTATTTTTAACGTAAAATCTAGACGTGCTGGAATAGACGGGCGCTAGGGGGCGCTGCGCTGCCTACAGCCAAGCCTACGCCCTACAGCCACTGTAACGAGAAAAAATATTCGCCAGTCAATTGTGTCCGTGGCTCAATAACTTGTCGTTGCGTGTTCCGTGGAACGGGTCCAGATAATGTTTTGACGTTAGTTTTGCATTCTACCTTCTATAGTATCTTGTTAAATTGGCCTTACTATTATAATCATATTATGATAATTCATTTCCTTTTCGAACATAATATAAATGACCTCTTCAAACTCATACTTAAAAACAACTAAGTAATTCATTTTATCAATAACCTCAAAATATTCACACACAGGATCAAAAATAAAACCACCACAAAAACAAACACATCATATCATTTAATCAACAATAATCACAGTCCAAATCACTCAATCACTATAGTATCTATTTGCTGTCAGCTCGCATGGTATAAGCCTGAGAGGGCGTCTTGCAATGCTCGTAAACAGGGTAATGTGGATGAATAGCCACCGGCCTTCTCTGTTTCGTTCTCTGCTCTGTAAATAAGAATAATTATTGTTATTTATTACCATTTTAATTTGCCATCAGAAGAGTGAACACTAAAACTATCGTCAAAGTATTTGTATTATCGTTGAGAGTATTTGTATTGTAATTTGAAAAGCGCCCTATGATTAAAAGGGACTTCTTTAATATGCTGACGTTGTTATATAAAAACGTCTCGTTGACGATACTAATACTTTGATAATAGTTTTCGTACTCGCACTTCTGTACATATCACTTATAATTCATTTTCAACTACATATAACATGCTGAATACTGTAGTATATCTAAGATGGGTTCATTTAAATGTTTTAGATAGGCTACTAGCCTTTCTTCAAATATTTATCTTAGACCATTAATGTTATAAGCAAAATTTAACAATCATACAAATTCTCATAATTATTTATGTTTAAATTCTATTTATTTTAGTTTTTAGACACAATGTCAAAATATTTTCTAATTTTTTTAATTCAGAATAAATAATTAACTCCAATTTACCTAACATGCTGCAGGTAACCATTATTTACAATTTCCTGTAAGGACGGTGGATCTGGGCCAATTCTATCTGGTATAGCGAGTGGCTCATATTTATATAAAGGTCCTTCTTCAATTATTGGTAAGGGTTGCTGACCGGAGCCTCTAGTGAATTTCACTCCACTTGAGAATTGTGTTACCTGAAATTAATGTAAGGTAAGTTTTAAATACATATCTATACGCATAAGATTTTATGACTATATGTATTGTTACCTCTTGATGGAACTGCATTTTTATAGTTAAGATTTTTTAAATGAAGCACATCAATAACCTGATTTGAGCTGATTATTTAAATCCCACTAATATTATAAATGCGAAAGTTTGTGAGGAGGGATGTGTATGTGTGTGTTTGTTACTCTTTCACGCAAATACTACTGAACCGATTACAATGAAATTAAGCATATCCAAGAGGGTAACTTGGATTAACACATATAGGATAGGTTTAAACCCGGAAATCCCACGGGAATGGCAACTATGTGGGTTTTCTTTTCAAAACGCGGGCGGAAATCTAGTTAAGAATAAATAACAATAGATAGAAATGTGTCTTTCATTTAAAAAATCTAAATTAATGATTTGAATCCATTTAACATCAATACAGCACCCGTTTCATTCAAAAGAGAAAAAATGAAACGAATGAGGTGTTTGAGAGACATGACATTTTTTGACCTTTAATTTTTGTATCAAAAGTACAAAAATAAGTAAGTTTCAATGAAGAATTTGTCCTTCACAATGTAAACAAAACAATAAGTTTCTTTTTTAATTGTTGGAAGTATGAAATAATATGCAAGATTTACACAAGTAGCAAATTTGAATACAAAACTAACCTTAGGGACTACAGGCACAACTTCCTCCTGTTTATTGGCTAGATTCTGTGAGAATGTGTTCAATATATCCTTAGCGTCGCCTTCGGCAAACATCAGCTCATCTATTAGAGCTTCCTTTTCCCTAATCTTCTGTTTCTTTGCCTCCTGCTCTAGCCGCAATACCTCCGCTCTTCTTATTTCCTCCATCTGCTTTTCTATTTCTAATATTTCTTCTAATTCTAATTCTTCTCTACCTGAAAATAAAATAAAAAAATGCAATAGGTAGTTATTACTTGCAAAAAGTTACTTTTTACTTTGTTGTTTAAGTTGTAATTTACTTACCAATTTTTGCTTTATTTTTCATAATTAATTCCTTATTATCCTTCTTATACTGTTCTATTTTCTTATTAGTGTTTAAAATATCAATATTGTTCACTAAATTATAAATTATAGATTCAATATCTTCTAAATAGTCATTGTATTCTCTTAATGTGGCAAAATCTTCTTCTTTCTTGTTGAAATCTTTTAAAATTCTTTTTCTAATGTCCATTTCTTTTTCTACCATAGCATCTTCGAATAATTGAACTCGAAAGTTGCTGCGGCGCAAGGGAACATTGCATTCTGGACATGAACCGGAACCTGCGAAAATTATAAACAATTCATAAGATTTGATACAATTGGTCACATACCTATATAAATACCCCACAAAAGTATTCATACGTGTTCCTTATACTTTTACAAACTATTATTTTTGCAATAAATTCTAAATTTACCTTTTAAAAACAGTAAATCGACGCAGCTTTCACACAATGCATGGCCACATACATTAACCATCAATTTCAAAGAAGGGTTTCTATACTTCGTAGTTTTACAGCGAGGACATGCTTGGTCATCCATTTTTAAGTTTAATTAAAGTATACCAGATATATATAAGTTACTCTATGAAGTATACTATTCCTTTAGAGTTATTTCAATATTTTAATGCCTTTTGTGTATTTTATTCAGAAGTTTGAAAATTAGTAGGTAATCTGAATTCTGACATTTCACATTTTATGTTTTGACGCTTTGCGTGGTTACTAACAGTAAAAAATGTATAGATATTAAAAAATATATCAATGCTTAATGCAAAAGGTACTTAAGTTACCTATATTATATTATAATATATACGTGTGGTGAATTTAGTTCAGATTTCATTTCATAGGTGTTTATCGATTTTATCGAACAATTAATTAATACCGTTTCTGATATCCAAGATACAGGCAATAGCCTAGTTTGGATATTACTGTATGTACTAGCAACCTTGTAAACTAATCCTACTGTTATCACATAAACAATGTAATGTTTGAATATTTTGGTTAATAAAGATTTTTATTTTATTTATTTTTTTTAATTAATTAATACAATCTTCAAATAACAAACATTCTCGATACTAATGAAAAGAAGAGAGAAAATTATTAAAGTAAACTATGAGGAACTAAGTAAGTACGTATGCACCTGTGGTATGCACAGATTTAAGTCCATCCTCAGGAAATTCCTAAGGGAAATTCCTTTGAATGGGACTTCACCTGTAAATGCGATTTCTAAATATAAATTCTAGCAATACCGTTTTAACTCTGGCACTTGACAGTGACCACAGATTACTATATATTAGTCAGAGACAGATAGGACAGTACTATGGGTGACGTGTAGTTCTAAAAATATACGCCAAGCGCTAGTGTCGTAACGTCACCTGTCACCTACTAGTGATGACCCACAGCGCACTATAAAAGCCACGATGACTGGCATAGAATATCGATAGCATAGTGATGTACCACGGAAAATTTTTGTAGGGTTAATTCTATAATTTGCAAGGTTCAAAGTATCTTTCGTTACGTTCAATGGATACGAATATAACGAAAGAAATATGAAAATAAAACAACATTTTAGATTTTAGTTTTTATTTAGTTTTCCTCAGCCTATGGGCTTTATATTTTTCAAAAGCAATTTGTTGAGGTGCACACATCTGTTTAACAAGTTTTTCCTGTACCCCTGCTTTTAAAATTTTATTTATTATGTTGCACCAATTATGCACATGGGTGCGTATCATTAAATTGAGCAACCACTCTTTTGCTTCCGTTTTGTGATGTGTACACCCCAACCAATTTATATCTAATTGTTTTAATATTTGTATTTTTAAACGTTTTTTTAAACATGTTTCATATGCATATTTATTCAAGTAATCATGAATAAGGCCCGAGATATCCCTATATAACATTAAAAATTTCTTTGATGGATAGGTTAAATTGTGATGTTTTAAAAGGGTGTATTCTCTTTGTTCGATCCATTTATGAAATATATCTCTTTTTTTTTGGGTATAAGTCTCAGAGCATCTCCTACACTTAAATTTTTTTGTCACTCTCCTGCACATATACCCCGCTGTATATGCAGAAGAGTGCACGCGCAATCTTTCATTCACTGGATTTAGTGATTGGTTGCAATTGCTAATGTCATGTGTTATGGGTCTAGTACACATGGCATTTTCTTTATCCTCATCAAATGTTGATGAGGAATTCTCATCAACATTGGATGAGGATATGAGTTTTAAAAAATCTACTACTGTGTCTCCTACATCATCCTCACAGTTTGCGTATATGGAATGTGGACCCATAACATTGGACATCAGTAAGGATTTAAACGCATTCATAAATGTATTTGCATCAGGATTGACATTCCTATAATTGATGGCTCTGATCTTACCAAAAAAATTCTCTAGAGGATCCTGATTTATATTTCTAGGATAAAAATATTCTATTTGATATTTTTCGAACAACAGTTTAGACAACCTTTCAAAACTCTCTACAGTTGTAACCCATCCATTAAGAGAAGGAACTCGAACCTTATAGATTTTATTATTTTTGCGAGCTTTCTTGCTATTTGCATCAATAAATTTTATATTTTTCAATATTTGCATGGCTTCTGTCCAAAAACTGAAAATTTGATGTGTTTTCGGCTTTATAGGTCCACGCAGTTTGCCCCGGACAGTGCTTCCTCGAGAACCGTTCACGCTATCAAATAGCTTGTCAATGAACTCCACAGCTTCGCCTGTTGTGGCCATTGTCTCACTGACATTTTGACCCGAGGCTGTAGTTTCTGAAATATTACATAATTAAATAAGTATCACATAATAAGTATCACTACATAGGCAGTAAACAAAGTTGCTTCCCGCTGTCTGTCCCTGTGTGCTTAGACCATTAAAACTATGCAACAGATTTTAATGCGGTTTTTGTTAATAGATAGGTACAAGTGATTCAAGAGGCAGGTTTATACTCATAAAGACTAAATTGTAAAATATGATTATGAACCTAATTCTTTAATAAATATTTACATAGTGTGAATTCATGGTGTTTATTATGTTGGAGACCGTAAATAAATAAATAAAAAGTAAAGGGAGTGAGTGATTAAGAGGATAATTTTAGTATTTTTAGATACTTAATGCATATTGATAACAGAGTAAATACTTACTGAACAATGCAGTGTATTTAAGCATTCCACTGGTTGTTGCACTCAAAGTTTGGGCAGCTACACTAACTTTCATCTTCTTCATTTTTGCTGCGTAAACATGGTGCTCTGTCAGCTTTTTATGCATTCTAGTGTGACCTAGTTGGCAATCAGCATCAAATACTGTTTGTATATCCTTCCATGTGGCAACTTGTCCTTTGAAGAGCATGTCTTTCGTGAGCAGGTTGTTCCTAAGGCCCTTAAGTAGGTGTGGGGGATCAAACACTACACTTAACTGTTGTCCTGACACCTCAATAGTTCCATCTGCAAACAAAAAAGTATATTGAGTTCAAAAAGTTAATTTGATGCAAGTATTACAGGTCAGATTACAGATGAAAATTAGCACACAGGTGACATATGACATGTACTAACATACAGATGGATAATTTGATATAATGTTGAAGGGTACTTTTTATCCCAAGTGTTTTCCAACTTCTAAGCAGACAATGTGCATGCAAGGGCTATTCATAAAGAGATTTTATCTACTCACCATTGCATTCATCATTTAAAATCCTTTTGCGTGCAGTCTCCAATTTCAACATATTTATGGCTGTTCGAAAAGTCGAGCCCTGGTCACATACAAGAGCTAAAGGTATCAGTCCTGACTCTGACACTTTAGTGACCACTTCCTTTAAAATTCTAACTACTGTAGCACCTGCAGTTGTTCCCTCACAAAAGTAGAAACATATCGGTTGTCTCCAGTTTGAGCACACTCCTTTTAGCATGAAGACCAAGGCATGATCGCAAAAGCTTAGTACTCTTCCATAACCAAAGTCTTTAAATCCTCTTATCTCATCTTGGGACTCAACATAAGTCAGATGAGGTGTAAGAGCAACCTCATCAAACAAAATAGAACACAGTTTCTTCTTTGTGTCCCATTTCTGTGTTTTGTGCTTTATTACTCGAAAAATATTTTCATTTAGCCCCACATTGAAAATGATATTTTCAGCCAAACGATTTAAAGTTCTTTTACTGGGCAAATTAAATATTTTTTGGAGCAACCGATATCCTTTCGGGCTTTCCTTCATTAAGGTCAACGCCAAATGCTTTTCACTGGTTGTGTATCTCATTGCCTTCTTCTTTCTGTTTGCCATTTTTAATTGCATGTATAGAAAATCTTGGGCTTGTTGTGACATTTTCTCAAAATTTTTAGTAAACAATTGGCTGCAGCTAATTGTCTTAGCAGCATCTAATCTTTGCAAAAATGGCTTCTGAGTCTTGTTTTCTTCAACAGCAATTTTTCTCATTTTTTTTATAAAGCACCTGCTGTGTGTGGACAATTTGTTACCTGTAAAAGAATAAAAAATAAAATATAAATATAAAAAAATAGGCTTTGACTGTATACTTTTTAGGTTCATAGAAACATGCATAACATGCAAGTGTAAAGAATTTTATCATAACTTTCTGTAAAACATTGTTGACCTTATTTGTAGTACTTTATTTTTATGAAACTAGGATAGGTACCTATAGCTGTTCTGGTGAGTAAATATAGTAAAAAATAAAAATCTTTTTGAAGTTTGTGTTAAAAGTACTTAGTAAATACTTACTTACTTAGTAAATATTTACCTGCTCCGCTAATAACAAATTTTTTTGGTGCTTTATTTTTCAATCGAGTTTGACCCACACTATGAATCACATCTGTAAATAGAAGAAACATTCAATTATAAGTAAGGGAGAAGCAAGAATATCAGGTAACTATTTAGGTATCTTGAGCAACATTTTAACGTTTGCCATCATACTATTTTTTAAAGCATTATTTATTCCAATATTGCTTGTATAAAATTTCGTTTTTGAAATCATTTACATATTAAATAATATCAATGACACTAAGGATATGATATTCTTACCAAAGTAAGATTAATACTTAAAGAGATGTGCATGCATGTTTCCTAAAACATAGAATACAGTTGTGTTATGAAACCATTTTTGTTTCACAACAAAGTAGCTGGTAGTCTTTATGAACATCACATGACAATGTTTAAATATTTTAAAATTGATTAAGTTTCTATGATTCTAACCTTGGGCTCCCAAAGGGTCTATCTGTATGTTATGATGTGATAATTTTTCACATTTGCTTGTTGATGGTTGACTTGACTCAAAGACATTGAATGTAGGGAAATCTGCAATAAAACTTTAGTAAATTACTGTTTCTCCACTCATTTCTTTTTTGAATTGGATAAGTATCTCTGATGATCTGATCATAAATTCGTACTTATACAAATATACATACTATAATATTATTATATGCAGATCTTGCAACTTTATGTTTTCTAAATGCTCATATTTAGATATGACAAACAGATTATAGTATTGGTACATAAAAGCAAAATTACATTTGTTTGTGCGAAAGAGTTATTGGTAACTTTCAATTGTATTGTGTACACACTACACAGAGGTTTCACATGGGTTGATGAATGTAAGATTAAAAACCATAAATAGCCAAACAGGTACAAAAAAATTAAAAGTTTTTAAAAATTATTACCAGTATTGAGAAATGAGGATGCAGGAGGGTCTGCAAATATATCTGCTGGTCCTGCATATAAATGATCAACTGGATGTTCTAAAATTAAAAAATGGTATATTAGAAAACTGAACATAAGTTTTAGCAAAACTTAAGCTAGATTGAAAAATGAGTATCATTACCTCGGACAACAACCGGATTTCCCACAATTTCCTCAATGTCTTCCTTTTTATTGTAGTTATGATCATAATGATCACCTGAAAATAACCATATAAACTTTAATTAAATATACGTTTTGAAACTGTCATGGTCACTAACATTATTATTAACGCAAACAGGATATATATGTTACATACATGTTTAATTAAATAATTTAAGTAAAGAAATGCATAATCGTAAACAGGAAGAATAACTATTATAGGATATCTATTTCTTACTAAAATCGCGAGAAATTATTCATAATACATGTTTCTATGTTCATTGGAAAATAACACATGTCATTATCATAGTTGAATAATACAGGCAATCTAAAAGCCAAGTGACAAATGGTATTTGGTTTTCTTGCATTAGTTACACAAGTTATTGGTTTCATCCAATTTAATTATGATATCTGTTTAATTTTTGGGGTTTTATATGAAATTATGGCATCTTCATTTGGTGTCTATGACCCATTTGTAGTAGTAACCTATAAGCCAACCTAAATGAGACAAAATAGAAATTCAATATTGTTTTCGGCACTAAATGTGCCTATATATATGCCACATGGTGATTTAACCCTTTGAGCTTCAGGAAGGATTTAATATACAGAAAAATTAAACAAGCACAGCTACATGACATTACATACATATATACATTTATAATACAAGCAGTGTACCTATTAATATGTACAGCTTACCAGATAAAGGCACCCCATGCTTGATTTCTTCAGTAGAAAATAGGCATGGATAACCATCTTTGAGACGGTTACCCTTGTCATCCAGTTGGTATCTATCGAAGTGTTTTTGGCACACACGTTTATTTACTAACTGATCTTTTGATAGACCAAGAAGTTGGGAATTCACTGGCACCAAAAACGACAGCCACAAAGCTCTAAGTTTATCGTCCTTTGGTAAATTATAAAGGCGATGAGTATTGTTGGTTGAATTACAACCGACAGCACAGCATTTGATAGGAGCCATGGCCACAGACGGGACAAAGCACCAGACCACTGCTGTATAATTCGTATCGCAAGCAAGGAACTTGGAATCAATCTCAACTCAAGCAATAAAGCGAGGAGAAAGACAACCAAACAGTACACGAGTTTCGACACGAATGACGGCAGTCGGCAATTCGGCATTCGGTTATTTCGGCAACTCCAGTCTGTCAGATGTCAGTTTGACAAATAGCGATACAAAATGGCTGCCAACATGGCTCGCGAAACTAGCGCTTGACGAATTTTTTGGAACTAAGCTGTCGCAGGCCTGACAGTGACACACTTGACATTTTCATGTCTGATGATCTATGATTTTTTTAACAACAGTAAAAATTATCAAATCGAAAACAAATGTTTTAAATGTAAATGTGTGCATCTATGAGGAAATCTAAGTAGTTAAATAGTAAAAATACTGTTAAGATATAAATATGAATGTAGCAATCAGACGAATCATTACAACGCAGTCGTATAGGTTATGTTATAGGACTACATACAAATATTTACAAGCTCCAGTAACCTCAAGATGTCCTGTTATACAACTACGAAGCTACTGCGACAACAAAGTGGAAACTCGGAGATTGCCTCAGTTAATGGAATTTCCACCAATTGTATGGCCATCGTTCATAAAATTTATAAAAAATTGGATGTTTGCGACGTTCATTATTCGGCCGTATTTTGATCAAGAATTCAATTTGTCGGAGTTTATTGAAGCTTCTAAACATGCTGTCCAGGTGTTTTTCATTAATCTATTTATTTAATTGCTTGATAAGCAAAGGTAATCTTTTAGAAATTTGTCTCTGTCAGTGTATATTTATTTTTGTTATTAGCCAGCCAGCTATGTTCAACAATGACGGTAGAATAATCTTTATCAGCCGTACAAATAAACGCGTTATAACATTTTATGAAAAGAATAAACTAAGAATAAGGAAAAATCATACAAATAAACACGTAATAAATGAAACCTAGTATAACTTCGTAATAAGTATTCATACTAATGCTATTTCGTCCTTATTCCGGCTACCACCCTAGTATAAGTCTGACATAACCGAGTTATTACCTATCTTTTAGTACATTGTGCTGTGTTTTACAAGTTTTAGAACCAATTTTCAATCTAAATTTGAGATAATTGCAATGAGAGTAATACGAGAAGTAGAAAAAGTTGAGCAAATTAATAATTTCATTACGTACCTATTGAAATAGAAAATTTTGTATGAAATGTCAAAATATACGAAATTATGAAAAACCCTTTTGATATTTATAATGATTTATTTATTTACGACATGCGCCAAACCATACATACATAAAACTTATTTCTAAACTTATCACAATAATATAAACTTTCGTTGAAAATATAAATCTTCTAAGCCTGGAGTTGTATGTTTTGAGTACCAGTTATTTGGCAACTCTCTATCTCAAGGTGGGTTTATCTTCTGTTCTCCAGATATTGGATAGCGTTCTCTTTCATTTGCTTGCATATTTAATGATATATTTAAATTATTTCCAATAAATATTTAAAAAATAAATAAACAGAACATCGTATGATGAAACTTCACAACAAATTCGACGAAGTCAAACAAGCGTCAAAATGACAGCACCAAGGCTTAACCGATGTACCGACAATTTCAATGTTTTTCATAATTTTGTGAATGAATTGCTACGTTGCCGCTTCGCGCCTATTGCATAGCGTGAGCATAGTTACATCGACGTTAATCCAAATTTATTTGTAAGAAATTATGACATCTTTATTCTTTATTTATTCTTATCATATCTATTCATTGCATAAGGTTTGAATAAGCAAGTTTTTATTTGTACGGCTGTATGGATTTTACCTGTTGCACTGTACCTTTTTATATGGGATATTATTTTTTTTATATTTATACTAATGTATTTATTTTAATCTGACAAATCTTATAGTATCTGGCATTTCTAATATTCTGTATTGTTTTAGGTAGTTTCAGAGAGTTTACAAAATAGCAACTTCAAATCATTGGAAGGGTTGTTAGATAAAGATGCCATTGCATCGCTCAAGTCGGCTATATCACAGCTATCTATTTCACAAAGGCAGTTGTTGAGTATTGATAAGGAGGATATATTCTATGCTTTTCCTTACCAGGTAGGCTTTTTTTGTGTAACTAATGATTACATTGCATTTATACTGTGAACTGATTGTTGTATATTATTTTGTTGTGTTATTGCCAGCATATACTACCTCTGGTAAAGCCAGTTACCAGCCAGTATTTACCTCAATAATATAACTAGTTGTTTGCCCCAGAACTATAAATAATTATTTAAATTTCTACTAATTATAAGTTGTTCAAAATTATTATCCTATTACAAGCAGAGACAAATTCAATGAAGTAAAATTGGTTAAAACCCATTCAACTGTTCTTTGAGATTTAAGGGCCGGGAGTCACTAATATTATACTTTCTTTTTTTATACTGTACTTCTATAATAGATATTTTAAAACATAATATTTCTATACAATTTCAGGTAGGAGTTATGTTTGACGACGCTGACAAGAGATGGGTGGAAATTACAATGTGCTATCATGTGCTTAGAGGACTCAAACATATGAAGGAAACAGGAGACCTACCCCCAATTACCTTAGGGTAAGTTTTGTATATGAGTTCGTAGCGATGGCTTATTCTGAATAATGAATATCGTACTAATATTATAAATGCGAAAGTTTGTGAGGAAGGATGGATGGATGTTTATTACTCATTCACGCGAGTACTGAATCGATTACAATGAAATTATGGTATGTACGTAGCTGAAGACTAAGAATACACAAACAAAGAAGACAAAGGCTACTTTTTATCCCGGAACAAACGGGAACTAGGCGGGTTTTTGTCTGCCGGTTTTTGAAGCCGCGGGCGGAAATTTAGTACCATATTAATAGCGAAATTGTATTTCCTAATATTATTGTCATTTTCCATGAACATTGTTTAGTTTGATTTTAATTCAACTTTTTTATACTTTCAGTGGCCAACCAGAGTTTCAAGACAAAATATTTATTTTGAACTATAGATTCATACGAGAATTCACGAAAGGAGTAGAGGACAGCTGGTGCATAAATATCGTGAATCATTTTCAACCACAGAACCTTGCTAAGAGACAGTGACTTCACTAGACAATAAGTAGGATATATTAAAATTTTGTTGGCCTGTATTTGATTTTTTTATTTTACTAAGACAGGCATGCTTTACTGTTTCAAAAGAATATTTATTAAAGTATTGGGGAAAAAAAATGCGAAAAATTATTCGTTTAGATACAATTTTTATTCAGTCGTAATAGATTGTTGCTTATTAGATTTATTTGTGTTGAATTTTTTAAGCATTGCTCAGTTCTATCTAATGGGCCCTCTTTATAATGGGTAGCGTTCGGCGATCATAATCACGATAGTGTAAAGTGCCTATTAATGTTTTTGATCGTCATTGAACATGTTTAATAATAATAACCATAATTGCGGGCGTCGGCAAACATCGGCAATTATTTGTTGGGCCAAAGCTGCAGGGCCCATAAGACTTTAAAAACTTGATTCTGCTTATGTTCTTGCCTAAAACTCTAAATAATATTCATACACAGACTGTCTTCATATAAAAAAATACAAATGACTATATTTTTATACTACACCATGTTAATTCTAAAAGGAGGATCTGCCTGATCAAGACAATATATCAGCTATAGGGTATGTGAAAATAAATCAGTTATGTTTTATAAATGTTTTATTCAACATATAAAAATTCCTTATTTCATTAATATTCACTTTCAATAATTTAGCACCATTATAATAATAATTTATTTCTTTATTTATACAGCATCAGAAAAATTTTCAGAAAGTCTAAAATACATCACAATGATCATGAAATTCTTTACAAGCACTTCTTATTTTTCCCAATAATTGAGTTGTTTTATCTGTAAAGAAAGAATGAATAAATTATGAATTATAACATTATATTATAATAAATGTGGTAATAATAATTGAGGTAAAGTTATTGGAAGCATTAGATAGCAATTTTTGTGAAGAGGAAAGGTATCTATTCATTTTCTTAGTTATATCAATAATTAGTTATATTTTCTTATATTTCCCTTTCATGTACACACTGTATATAAATAAAGTATTAATTACCTTTAACAGGATCATACAAAGACCTTTTTGAAGATCCACATTGTAATTTTATTGGTCTTTGTTTCTTCATGCAACTCTCCACGTCTATAAAGAAAATTATTTAGTTGCTGTAAACTCAGAAATAATCAAATTATATTTGATATGATATGGAATATTACTTTATTTCTTCCTGTTTATTATTGATATGCTAAGGCAATTTTGAACAAATATTTAATGGAAGATGAAAATATTATGCTACACAATTACTAATTACTCATTTGTTAGATGTTTGCTCTGTGTCTGGGTGTTAATTATCTATGTAAGTATTTATTTAAAAATTATATATGTATGTTTATCAGCCATCTGGTTTCCATAACACAAGCAAAAGCTTAGTATGGGATCAGATTGTGCCTTATGTGAAAATTGTACTGAAATATTTATTTATTTATTTATTATTAAGGAATAAGGGTTACCATATCAAATCCTTGCTTAAAAATTATCTATTGCAGATATAAGATATGCTATTTCAACTTACCAGCATGAACTTTATCCAACAATGTGCTAACATCATAATTCTCAGTCAATCTCGAACACAAAGCATTAACATATTGACTTGAACCAGGCACTATTTTCTCAGTATCGCCTGTTTTTAGTTCATATGTTACACTGTTATCAATAGTTGTGGAACATTCTATTTGTAAAACTTCATATGCCGCTTTGGAAGATTGGGAGGAATAACCAATTATTAAATTACTATCTAATGTATATTCTTCAATGTTGTATATGCCTTTGAATATTTCTGGATTTGACTGTCTGAAAGACAATAATAGTTTGATTTAATTTGCAGCAGAATTTAATTAGATTTAAAATAGCTAAGTGCATGTGTGAAAACAGAAATTTAGAGAATATTCTATTCAGTTCATAATATTTATGAAAAGATTTTAAAATTATTAGTTTACAATATTATTTTGTCAATTTATTATCACCTTTCTCAGTGGTTAGTCCAACAGCTTTACTTTATGTTATTTTGTATTAGAATTAGAGTCTAATAGAAGTCTTATAAATAGAGTTAGCACAAGAACTAAATCTCACAACCTCTGAAAAAATAACATACCTATCTAAACAAATTCTACACATGTCCATGATCAAAACACAAAGATCAGGCTTACATGTAGAGACCTCTCGTAATAGCCAATTTTCAGTGATGCAGTGGTCAAAAGATATGTTTTCTGTTGGACAATCTATACCCAGTAAGCACTTAGTATTGCAGATTTCACATCCATGTCCTGCATAGAAGATAAAACCTGAAAATTTTGTATTTTAGCGTTTACTATAATATTGGATTGAAGTCACAATAATTATGGATGAAATAAACTTGTAAATATTATACCCATATCCAAAATTATTTTTTGTCTATATATTTAGGCTTTTATTTAGGTACTTACAATATGAATCTTCCGGAATCACTTCAATTACTTTTGAAATATTATTTTTCAAATCTGCACTATTTGTATTTCTTATAGAAACAGTCATGAAGCCTAAGCTTCTTAAATTTGACCCTAAAGATTCACAGTCAATGGATGGGGTCACTAATTTTGATAAATACTCATATTTATCATTAGCTATCAGAATTGCTACCTTAGATTGTGGCTTATAATATGTGAATATTGTTTTAGTATGCAAGGAAGTGGCTAGGAGTTGCCTATACTGCTCTACAGCAAGTCCTTTTCTATCCAAATATTTTAATAGACATTCACCAGGCTTTTTCTTATCATTATACGTGATACTGAAAAGGACAGAAAACAGCGTAAATCAAATACTAAGTCGATAATGAAATAATAGGTACAAAAAAAGTATAAAGTTCTTTTATTTATTTATACTTACGTTACATTAGCTAACTTAGCAATAATATCACATTGTTCTTTTGATAGTAATAACGAATATTGTTGTTCCTGGTACGTTAAATTCTGTAATAGAGACATTTTCGAAAGAATCAATCAAAATTCAATCGTACGATAGTTAGTAGGAAACCATTATATTATCAATGAAAAGAGTTCGAATTATCATAATAATCCATTTATAATCAGTCATTCTCAGCAAAAAATGTTCTTGATGTAATTATATCATTTAAATATGTAGTTAGTAAATATGTAAGGAAAACCATTCAAATATTTTTTCAAAACAACTATGACAAAACAATTCTTGTGTCAAATCAACTCAAATGTCAACTCTTTGGCATTTGCCACAGATTATGTTACAGAGCAAGTAATATAGGATTATGTTACTTTAAGATGTAGTTGAGAAATCTGTGGAAATTTTAGGCAAATTATATATAATCTAGATAGAATTTGTCATTTGTCAAAATGACAGAACAATAACAGATCTAAACATGGCGATCGGAGTAGATGTTTCAAAAAGAAAACCTCGGCAAGTAACCGGTACTCCATCAGCCAGAGTCAGAAATATTTTGGGAATTGGAATATTGACCGTTGGAGTAATTTGCGGTGCTGTTTACCAGTACGTTTATAAATCCACAAAATTGTCAAAGAGGTTATATTTTTTTAAGTACCTAATTTTAATTATTTATTTACAGTTTCGCTCTCGTTCCCACAAAACTTTTGGAATTCGCCGAAAAAGTTTACGTAGATCCAATCGAAGAAATAGAAAGAAAACAAGTTATTGCATCAGGTTTGCTTCCTAGAACGGGTGATCAAATTAGAAAGATGATAGAAGAAGAACAGAGGCCAGATTTGCCGCACAAATAGGATGAATATAGATAAATTTAGTAATAGGTAGGTAGCATTGTTAATTATCTTATATATAAATAAATAAATGTAATTATACAAACCTTGTTTTAATTGTCACCAGTGCAACCACATCAAAAACTGAAGTTATTAGTAAATATTTCTCCAAAGAAGATGACAGGGACGAGAGTTGGTTAGAGTTCCAAGAGAAAAAGAAGAATGTAGCTGGTCCAAAAACTATAAAAACTAAAACCAAAAGGAAGCGAACAAAGCAATCAAAAGCACAAAGAGATATAAGAAATTTATTGAATCCCAAAAGGAATGAATTAGTAAAGTATTCTAAAGATTTTGATCATTTGTGTAAGCAATCTGGTATTGATGTTGACCCTGAACAACTCCAGCTGGCTGTGGTACTATCAAAATCTCTACAAGACTCGGAAAATGAAACACCTAAATTAACTGATGAATCAAAACCATTATCTTCACAAGAAAGAACATTAAAAATAAGGAAAACATTACAAGAGTATGGATTTAAAGTTCCACAAAATGTCATAGTAAAGAAAGGTAGTAGAAAGCTGAAAAAAA
The DNA here is from genome assembly GCA_029959065.1 of Colias behrii. Taxonomy (NCBI): domain Eukaryota; kingdom Metazoa; phylum Arthropoda; class Insecta; order Lepidoptera; family Pieridae; genus Colias; species Colias behrii. The sequence continues at coordinate 3,979,800 of JARWMC010000025.1, forward strand.
ATTATAAACTGCTATTGCTGTCTAAGACTGAGAAAGAACAAATTATATCAGACAGATATAGTCAAGTACTTCTTAATTTTTGTAAAACTGTACACCATACATTACATAATATATCTAATGACACCCTATATTATAAAGCAACTAATATTTCTTATGAAGATTTGAAAAACAATGATCTACTAGTATTATACCCGCTTGAAGAACCATTAAGTGATTTAAATTTGTTACGAAGTTGGGAAGAAATACCTGGCAGACCGGCAAGTCCGGTTTTTGAGGGGCCGTACATTAGTTTTAAGGATATACAATGTTCCCAAGATGAGCTTGATATTATATTAAGTGGTTCTATTAAAACATCTCATGATATCATTCAAAGGAAGCTTATAGGTAATTCAGAAGTATCTAATTCTCATATAAATGAAGATTTTATTCACCAAATATATAATCCAGATATGAAGATAGACAAAATTAATTCTAAGTGTGATACACAGATGTCGAATACAGTAAAAACATTATTATCAGTACCTGAACTGGAAAGGAGTAAATCACCTGACATGTTTGATGATGAAGTCTCATCAATAATGGACGAAGAAACAGAAAAACCTATGGACAATAAATACAAAACAATTATAAGCCATGATACGATGGATATTACTGAATGTGTCAATATAGGTAATAATACAAATATTAACTTACCAGTATTAAATGCAACAAGAAAGAAATCTAACGACTTCATGGAAATTACTGATTGTGTTGTACAAAGTGATCACCAAAAGCTTGATTTTGAAGAAATAGACCTTACTCAACCAAATGACAACAATGATAGTATTTCTTTTAAACATTGTATCAAAGAAAATTCCCCAGACTCAAACTTAATATGTGTAATTGATGAAACAAATGAAGATTTAAATGAATCAGATAAAAATGAAACTATCAATGAAGGTGCTAAGATAAATTGTACAGTAGATACTGATATAGTATTAGAAGATAGTCAACTAGAAAATGATAATAAAAATAATAAGCACATTAATATTAACTCAAACGATTTAGTAACCAATTTGGATTCCAGTGATGACGAATTACCAGATATAAAAATCAGTGGGAAAAATATGTCATTGGATGATACTATAATAATCAATGAAGATTGCAAGAAAGCGGACAAACCAAACTTTGACTTAAAGGATAATCCTGATCCAGTTTTTGATTTAACATCAGAAGACTGTGCACAGAAACCTTCATGTAGTTATAAAACAGTAGAAAATAGTAATAAACATAATAATAACGATAGTATAGGAAATAATGTTAATAGTAATAATGAAATTGTGCTATGTAAAGATACTGTCGATCTCATATTATCACCTGAAAATGATTTAAATCAACCATCATGTAGTTATATTGCCAAAATCGATAATAATAGTAATAGTAGTCATAGTAGTAGTCGCACAATAATTTTAAACAATAATATACTTGATATTGAAAACACTGATGATGATGATTTTTGTAACAATGTTGATCACAATAAATGTAGTAATCCTAATTCAAAAGAAAATAGCAATAAAATTAAAAATCTTGAAATAATGAACAGCAAGAGTAGTGATGATCATGAAATTGAAAATTATGATGATCATATTATCTTTAGTCAATCGTCAAATTCAATATTTTCTGATAATGGCATAGAAGAACAATCACAGGACATGGCATTAAATAATGATGAAAATAGTGGTCATGAAGCTACAAATAATGTTAATATTGAAGAAAGTGATGAAGACACTGAGCCTTACGATAATGTTGACCTTACGCAATCTTCGAATTCAAGTGTCAATGAAAATACGCAATCCATGAGTAATAATTATGTATCAAATCTACCCTCGTGTTCTGGAAGTTTTGTAAATCTAGGCAAAATAGATGATAAATCAGTTGATTATGATGAAATGTTTGATGATGTCGTAGAAAATTTCTCTAATGTATCCAAATCAAGTACAAAATCAGAAAATCATGAACAGTCAGTCAAATATAGTAATAAACCAAATATTAGTATAGGTTTTGAGATAAACAAAGCATCCACTTCAAGAAATCACTCTATATCTATTGAAATTCCTGATAAAGAAGTAAATGATTCAACTAATGCAGTTGTACAAGACAAATTCGATTTCGGAGGTATTTCAGTACTAGACAACTTTGTAGGTGACGAAAAATCAAACAGGGATAGTTTACCTTCTGTAAATCTTAAACAAACTGAAAATGATATACAAGTAAGTTCTCCTATTCATAGTAATGAGCATTTTGATAGAATGAAAACACCAGAAAATGAATACATTATAAAAGTTGATCAAGTAACCCCCAAGCCAGATTATGAAGGTATGTCAACTCCGGAAATGCATCGAGAACTAGACAAATATGGGGTTAAACCATTTAAAAGAAAAAGAGGTATGTAAATAATATCCTAATTTGAACAACAAATTAATTTTTTAGGCTATTGTGTCGATTTTTTATTCCCTATACTGGGAAACAGGTCTTTTATTAAGATAAATTACTAAAGTAATATAATATTATATTAAACAGGGATAAAAATGTTAACAACATTATGATCGCTTGAACTATTTATTGTATTTTCTCCTCATGTGAGTAATAATATCATCTCTTTTTTCCAGCTATAAAACTTTTAACATACATTTATGACCAAACTCATCCCTTCGTAGAATCTTGTATAGAAGAAACTTTATCTCCTTCAAAAAAATTGAAAACTTCTCATCCTCTGCTAGAGAAATCAAAATCTCCAGAAAAATTACCACAAAATGATGTTTTGATGATTGAAAAAGAGAATACTTGTATATATGTGCAAACTAATGATAAGCCAATTATTAAAGATATTGAATGTAGTCCAGAAGATTGGGTGTTTCAGAAAAGAGAAAAGGCCAAGGTAATTTATTACATTAATCATATTTATATATTTCTTATATATTTAGATTCAATTTAAATGTGTCTGTAATTTCAAATCCAACATAATTTAAATTTTTCTGTCTGTCTGGGCAAATTATTGGTATGACTGAACTAAGCCATGGGCACTTTTATAGTTCGGAATATAAAGAAGGCACCAGGATAAAGAACCAAATACTATACATATTTCAATCCACTCACACCAAAAAACAGGGGGGGGGGTTACCATAATGCCATATCAGTATTATTTCCGGTGTGGAAAAATGACAGAGCTATAAAGGTCGCTTAGCACCATTACTTGTCTTAAACATTATGGTTACCCATCCCAGGTTTTTGTATTTTAAATTATTTTGAATTTATTTATATCTAAGACTAAGAAAATCGTTTTTATTTCAGATACATTCCTGTCGAGTACCATTGCATATAGCGTTTCACAATTACGTTTCGTGTCGCAGATTGTTACGGGAAGCTATATTGTGCTATGAACCCATCAACATAGATGTTGTACATAAGGATTTAGTTGCTAGTGGATATAAATATAATCCTAAGGTGAGAATAGTCAATTTATTCAAAAAGTGTTGATAGCGACATTACGGTGCATTTACATCAAACGAGCGAATGCTCATTCTAACTATGTCAAATTATTTTAGTGTAAACAGGCGTAGAGCATTCTTTCATTGTTCTAACTGCGTTCAAAAAGATTCTACTCTATGTTCTAATACTGAACAACGCTGAATACGAGTTCTCGTTTACACTAAAAGATCACGAAAGAATGCTCTTGTTAGTTCTAGCTCTATGTTCGTTTGATGTAAATGCACCGTTAGAATGCAATAGGCAATTCTGAATTCACCTATTTTATCAGTCATATCTCATCTAATAGATGCGTCTTTGAAGAAAGATAAGAAGATATGTAAAGCGCAATTATATCGTTTTTGATTCAAATTAGAGTAAAATGCATTTTTAGCGGCATTTGGCCTGTTTTTAATGAAGTGTTTTGTTTCAGGATCTTTTAAAATTCATGGACAAAAGATGCATAACAGTCAAGACTGCAGACAATAATGCTAGGAACAAAAGATGACATTACCTCTTTTGTCACGTTGGACAAGTACAATATAAGAGTTATTGCATTTTTATGTAAATTGTAAATGTACGGTTAATAAATACGATTATTTCATATTATGGCTTTTTATTAAATTATCAGAGAATTATTTTTAATCAAGTGGACCTAAATAACACAATATTTTTCAAGTTGGCTAAAACTGCACACACACCTAGTTAGTGCAATTTTTTTATGAACATCGATACAGTTCATGAAAGGTGGACAACAACTCATAAAACACAGGACTAGATATTGCCACGACTTTGCTCGCATATAAAAGCTATTAACGTTTCGTCAGATATATGGAGGACAGTGTAGTAAAAAGTGTCTGTTGAAAGGGAGCAAATTAAGGTGGTGCTACAGTAGCAAGTGGAAGAATTTTAAATAGAGCGCCATAATTTATTTCAGGTTTATTTTCAACAACAGAGGGCGTTAATTTTCGATAGATATAACTTTGAACCTCAACACAAAGAGATAAGGTTGAAATTTGTGTCACTCTACATTAATGACATTAACTTGATATTAACCTGATGCTATGCCCGAGTGATGTCAGCCTTGTTATCGATAATGATTCAAAAATAGAAGTTATGTAGTTGTTGATTTTAATACAGGTTCGACTCGTCCGTGCCGAACTCTGGCGGGCCCACAGTAGACCAATACCGTGGTCGTGTGCCGCGGTTTTATGCTGAGTGAGATCGCATTTTTTCCAACTTGTGACACACGATTGAACGAAGATAGTTTTAAGAATAATTTTTGTCAACTATTGTTGTGTATAGGTAGGTAATTAGTGACACGAGGGCCACGCCCACATCACACTTCTATTTGTTTTTACTGTTCTGTGGTTTTTACAGTTCTGTGAGTGGACACTTTTTCGACTAATCCCCCATACATAAGACGGTCCTCCTTACTTCTACCCTCCATAGTCAAATTCAGATAGAAGTATAGAACGAATACTTATTGCGGTGTCACCCTGTTTGACGGACGGACGGGACACGGCCCGTTCGCAACACGTAGATCGCCCGTTCGTAGATCATGCTTCATTCCTAAATAAATTCAAGAAATTCATATCTATATATATGTTATCTTATCTGTGTCTATACTACTATTATAAAGCTGTACTTTGCTTATTTGTTTGTTTGCTTGAATGCGCTAATCTCAGGTCAGGGTCCGATTTAAAAAGTATTTCGCTGTTAGATAGAATATAATTATTATGGATATCATAAAGATAAAATATAATATCATGACGCTAAAGAACAATAGGAGCGGAGCAATGCGGGAAAACCGCGGGGCACGGCTAGGTTATAAATAAAACAATGAAGAACAAAGTAACAAGATTTATTTTTAATAAAAATTCATTATTGCTAAATCACAAATAAGTACAATGTTCGTCAGATCTGGAACTTGTGTAGTTTTAGTTAAACTTTGTCTGTGTTGTATTCATAAAATATGCCAAATTTTACAAAATTTTATGTTAGGCACATTAACGTTAACAAGCTTCACTTGAATAATATATTTTGCATCTATTAATAATTCCGATGATTGCTCAGTTGTCTCAATTTTTAATGCAATTCATTTAGGTTTATACAAGCATAATTATATTAATTTGAGTCATTCTATTTACATATTATTTACATAATGCTAAGCCTAAAGAGTCATTCATATAATTAGTAAAAATATGTAGATAGGTTACCAACACGTTAATTAATGAGGTGTCGGCAAATATCACGCAATTTTTTCATTTTTTTTTTGAAACAAAAAATATGCTATTTTTGTCCATTCAGTTACTAGCATTGCCACCCTCGGAGCGCTTTAAACCTATCTACACCTTTTTACTTATAATATCATTGATTATTGAGTTCTAACTTAAACTAATAGTCATGACTTGTTGTCATTTTTTCAACAACCCAGCTTCTTGTATCACTTGTCTGCTTGCATTGTTAATGTGTCTAAATCTATCTGGACCTAATTGTATGCCGCCATACCTGAAATATATAAAGAAAAAGTAACTAAAACAGACAAAGGAATCTTAATTTTATAATTGGCGTCAAAATGAGTTAATTTTTTTTATTGCATTTAATGTGAAGCGGGCAGAAATTTTAGTTATAAGTACTTACGAATTTGGTATGTATCAAATTTTTTTTTGGCGTATATACAACATAGCTTTGCATTTTGAGCCTATTTTCCTAAATACAGGTATTTTCTGTTAGAAAAGTTTCAGTAAATTAAATGTATGCATGACTTCTAGTTTAATTAATTCTAGAAGAGAACCAAAAAAATATATAAACTCTTATTAAAAAGTCTTACCATCTTGACACAACAACTAAAGTATTCTTCTGGTCCAATATTTGCAAGAGATGCAACATCCTCCCCCCCGCATGTGTTTCTCCATCGTCATCACAATCTTGCAACATAGTTGTGCCCTTTGGCGTTTGTTTCTCTATCCTATAAGCATACATGTTGTGTGTTGCGTGTTGAAACTTCTTGTTCTGTTTTAATTTGAATAGTACCGCCCTGGAAATGAGAAAAAAGGTTTATAAGATTCAATTTCCATTTTCATTTAAACATGTCAAATAAATTATAGTTATTTGTGAAAATGTAATAATTTTTTATACTACAATGTTAATTTACTCTTCAATACAGCTAAATGGTCTTAGGTACTAAAATATCTACGCAAAAATAAAAGCAAGAACAATTTAGTGTATTTGGTGGCCTTATCACTTAGTAGTGATCTATTCCCGGTATATTATGTTTGTCTGCACAAAAAAAAATATTTTAATTAAAAACACTCAATTAAGAATTTACATTTGTCTAACAGAAAATACAAAATGTTGTATAGCGTAATTTAATCAATTAACGAAGTATCTCTGAATCAGGATATTTTTTGTCTAGTAAAAATTTAAATTTGACAGTAATAAATGCAGCTAAAAATTATCTATCCTTTTTTATGAGCTTTTTCAATACTTACGTGACATCATCAACACTATGTACTTCTGCTGCGTGTCCCTGGAATGAGCTTTTTCTATCGATAATAACACTGCCATGAGTTATTTCTGGACATTTCAAATCTAGCTGAAATTAAAAAATAATTAATTTCAGATGTGTTGATATTTTAATTAAGTTAATTATAATTAGTTTCCTTTGCTTAAATATGTTATTACTTTTAGAACTACTGTCATATACTTTTTACTCTTTACAAACATCAATATTTAAGATTAAGAAAGAAAACAAAATAATCAAATAGTACAACTAAATCCAATCAATCAATCCAAAGCTATTGATTATGTATGTATACTTATGGATACACATAGTTTAACATAAAATTATAATATAATTCTTATTGGAACATTCCTTTATTTAATTATTAATTTGAACAAATTAAAAAGAAAATAATTCTTACCTGTGCTAAATCCAATGTCTCATCTACTTTGTCCGGAGTTTGCTCCTTTTTTTCAGGCTTAACAACTTTAATTTTTTGTAACATCTCACGAATTTTCTCAGCCCACTGAAATAGTACCGTTTCACCTATATTTTCTCTGCAATTGAAAATTTTTATAATTTCTGTACTTATTTTTTTATCTGTAGTTACCTAATAAATTAAAATAACTTACAAGTAGACTTCTTCTAAACATTGTTTAAGATTTTCTTTAGCTTTTCTATCCATCCAGGGTGCAGATAATTCATATTTCGGCGGTGCTTCCCCTGGATATTCGGCTGGCATTGTAACAGTCAATATAACTTCATTGTTATTATCTTTTATCTTAATACTATAGGTTCTAAGTGTTTCACTATCTATCGTAAAATCTTCGCTATAAATCGAAGACAGAGCTTCAACCTCTTCAATCTGCGATAAAACATGAAAATTTAAAGTTGTGGGTAAATGAATGATTTAACGTATTATATATTTTGATATCTAAATCTTACTTGTTTGGCTAGATTTTCGGATTCCATTGTGACTGTAAGTTGCTCTTAAAGTTATGAAGTTTATAAGTTGGTAAATATTTTTATATGAACGTTAAAAATTAATGTAAGGCACCGAAGAAATTTTAAAGTTCAAACACAGCACTCAGCAGTCAGCAGTCAGCACATTAGTAATTGTCACATTTGACTTTGATGTAAATTGTAAATGTCTGATACGTCAGTTGATGATTGGCATTGACGTAGATGTTCCTTTTTCCGTGTTGCGTCTGGGCAAATAAAGGTCCATGACTGTGGTCCATGACATAATAATCATTTATTAGCAAATATATGTAATTAAAATTATAATCATATTATAATACACCTAGGTAGGCCACCTAGGTAGTTAGTTAGGTGTGAAAGGGATAAAAAAACATACAGGCGTCATTCAAGGTCATATTTTCTTGTTACAAGTTAATGTTCATACTGAAATCTCCAGTGTATTAGATATAAGCTTCTTGACTTGTAGTAATATTATACTACTCCTTGGTTACTTGGTTGAATGTTGTAATCACGTTGTAACTGATACTGAACTTTTTTTTAGAAGATTTAATAAATTTGATACAAGATGGCGGTAGTGTCTCGAGGAACGACTATTGTATTTTATTTACATTCTCATGATAATAGATTAAGAGACCAAAGATGGCATGCTCAGACTTTAATACTATATTTAATACTACTTAAGACCCGCTTTGTCTAAAACCTAATAAATTATATTATAGTTAGATACCTACTAAAACCTTCCTCTTGAATCACTCTATCTAGGGGCCATCCATAAATTACGTCACACGTTAATAGGAGGGGAGGGTATCATCTTTATGTGACATAATGTGACAAGGGGCAGGGGGGGATCAAAAGCTTTGTGACGTGACATAATAAAACGAAACGAAATTTGTACGTGAGCAAAAAACTTTGAACAGAAAATTTTTAATCTACCTACCTATATGTATTTATTAATAATTTCGCACTCTCGCTATAAGATTATCTCTTACGCAACAACATTTAATTCCTAGAGTCATGTTGTAATGCAAGTGGGCACTAAAATTTACGATTTTTAAAATTTTCGATATTTAAGATTATTTAATAAGTAAAAAAAAGAAAATAACTGTTTTCTTTTAAATATTTTTAGATACATGCATAAGTTTGAAAAATGTGTGACGTCACATTAGGGGGGACGGGGTACTAAAAATGTGACAACGTGTGACAAGGAGTGGGGGAGGGGTTGAAAAGTTCTAAAATTCGCGTGACGTAATTTATGGATGGCCCCCTATTAAAAAAACTGCATCAAAATCCGTTGTGCCTTTTGGTTAATAAAAATAGGCAATTAAAACTACGGATTGATAGAAATAAAATTTATGAGCAAGCGTTGCCATTAGATTTCCATAAAATTACAAAGCTTTCACCTAGCATTTCCATTTTTCATGTGCATTAACTTCAAATTTGCATTTATATCTTCTAATTATTATGCAACATTGTACCGCGACACATAAAAGTATAATCGCGAATGAATTAAATATATGATTACTAGATTTGTGCCCGCGGCTTGGCCCTTGGCCCGTGTTTTCAAAGAAAAACCCGCATTGTTCCCGTTCATGTGGGATTTCCGGAATAAAAAGTCTGTCTTATTCTGGGTCTTCAGCTACCTACATACCAAATTACCAAATTTCAAACATCCATCCATACATCCTCACAAACTTTCGCATTTATAATATTAGTAGGATAATATTATTATGAATAGGTAGTTATACGATTTGACCATAGGAAATTAAAACAAATTTATTTTTATATGTATTTGGTTTATTGTGCTAATATATTTTAAACATAGGTATGCACTAAATCATAAATTTATAAATACAATATTATGCTTATTTTATAATATTATACTCAAGTACAGGACCATACTTACTATTTCTACATGTATAGTTTTTTTATCTATGGAATGTGCTTTGTGCATATGAACACAAACCTACACAACATTTACAATATCACAGAAACTTATTCATAACTTACCTATTTACAATATATTATTTTTATCGATAAATTCATCGATTTTACAGTTTACACATTATTACTATAAGCTAGTAACAAATTCAGAATTTTGGCGGGAAATGTTCAATTACCAATCTTTTATTTTAATTTATTGTTAACTCTACAATATTGTACAAATAGCTAAATAATACAATTTTCTAAGCCTACTATTCAACGTACACTATAAATTTTCTTCTAAATATTAAATAATAATTTAAAGTAAAGAATAAATTACCTAAATAATTTGTCTATGTACGGTCTATGTCTATGGAATGTCTAGAATACACACCGAGTATCTACTACGTTATGGCAAATATAATTTTTAATATGGCTATACTGTTTTGACTAGTTCACATTCCCTGTTTGATTTCTGACCCAGATTCTAGAGAGCAATCATTAGACGCACCGCTTTGTACGGAGCAATAGCTGGCTGGCGAACTGCGATTGCTTAGAGTTTTCTCCGAACACTCAATTAAACTTCCACTTGGCTGCCGTAGAAAATTCTGGAACCCAATAGGAGTAGTGTTTACGATTTTTTCAGGCTTTTTCAATAATTCCTCAATGGAATACGGGTTCTTCTTCTTTTCCTTCGTTTTCGATTCTTGGTCATCTGTGTCGGGCCTGTCAGTGCTGTCATCGCTGGCTTCAACGGAAATCTGTTCTGACGTTTCTGATTTCACTTCGTCTGGGTTGATTCTGTTGATGATGTCATTGTGCAGGCTGATTGCGTATGGCGAGAAATTCTTTGTGTCCGGATATGGCATCATGACTCTTTGCCACGGGGATATGGGGTAGGGTTTGAGGAGGCCTTGTGCTTGTTGGTTTGCTAGCAGCCAAGTTGTAGCTAATCGTCTGTCGTAGAGGTGTTGGTCAGCTTGTGGTGGGGGCACTCTTACTGCTGAGTGCGGAAAGTATGGCGACTGCTGTGGCATAGGCGTGGGCGGTAAAGAATTCTTGAGCGACATGTAGTCAATCATGTTCGGCGTCAATTCAGGTTGAGGATACGCTTCTGTAAAGAAAAAAGAACAAACTCAAACTCATTTATTTATTCAATTAGACTTCTTCTAGAAGCACTTTTGAACATTATTGTTCATCTCGCAAAGTGAAGTTTGCTTCACCTAGTTTATTTTGTGGCATAATTGCCAATTATTTAAATATTGAACCTCGTTACTCAAATTACCCCCCTTGTGATACAGCCCTTCAATCAAACCATCAAGCTTAATAATACCGCAAACTTGATAATATTATGTACTTAATGACAACAACGATTTATTTCGATTAACCAAAAAGAATGTTTCTCATTAAAATAATAATAATATATTCTAGATCTCTGTTTGATACTCTGTGGCGGAATAAATAACTCGTGTATTGTCTTCGCGAAACGAGAGTGTAAATAACTCGCATCATAAAGGTGACATCTGCAAATGGCTACAAATCAAGTGTTGTCTATGGGACGTGCCCGAGCCGTTAAACTCATTAATTAGACTTTAAACGAATTCCTAATTTAAAATAATTTACGACGGCCATAACCACAGGACGACAATGTTCCCAATAAATTTGACATCGAAATTCACGCGACGACTCGTAAAATAAACAATGTTATGATCTAAAACAAATGCTGGGTACTGTCAATAACCTTTGTAACACAAAAGAGTGTAAGTATGAAATATTTTACGCGCTGTAACATTCAATGTGTTGTATTTGGTTAATTTATTGGATATCTCGTGTCTAGTCAAATGATTGATGTCAGAATGTTGTTTTATGCTTGTATCTTTGGAAGTCGATGAATTGAACTTATTCTTTAGACTCTGGGTTATAATGGCGGTAGTATTTAAAAAAATAGTAAAAACTATACGGTCATATTTTAGTTTTTACAGATCATTAATTTATTGCAAGGTTTATTTTTACTTTTGAGATTGATTAGCTAGATAGGTAGGTATCTCTCAAAAAGTAAACTATAAAATTAAAAATAATTAAATACTTTGAATATTTAAAAAATACGTTAATTGTCTCTGAATTGTGTTGACGTTATCTATTATGTAATAAATTAAATTTCACTGAACTAATTATTATGCAAACGTCCATTTCGAAATGAGTAAATTATTTCGCTATAAATAAAAATACTATGGTTGATTTATTATAATTACGCAGTTTGTAGTATATTTGCATTCGTAACAAATGTAACATTAGATTATTGCTCTTTTCACCTGCCTATAGTTTATTACAAAAATGTATATGATTTAAATCTTTACGAGTTCTGTTAAAGGTGCTATAAAACATGTCACACTATGTAAATATTTGACTATATGTATCACACATTACATTACATTAGCGGAACTGTGGCACGTGTTAACACACTTTATGGTAATTAATTTTCTAATGTAATTTCTGACTTTATTTTAATGTAAATGCAATTCTAAATTTTGGAGATAATATTGACAGTTATTATAATTGAAAGTTATTTTTTGTTTGTACTTCCCCCTACTTGCATTGATATTTGATAACTAGATGATTTAGGTTGCATAGACCAAATAGACTTTCGTGATGGAGTGTGGCTTGCACACTCGCGTTGAGCAGCCGCTTGAGCGAACAAACTTGGTTCACTTGCTCTATAATCTATGCTTACCGTGCGAGTTTCTCGTGTCATCGTCGCTCCACGCCAGGCCACTGTTCTTAGGGATCCTATTCACGGACGACACAGAAGGTATATGGAGTGCGGCTCGCACACTCTCGCGTATCTTTAAACGAACAAGCTTACTTCTCTTTCCCTATTTACGCTTACCGTGCGAGTTTCTCGTGTCATCGTCGCTCCACGCCAGGCCACTGTTTCTAAGGATCCTATTCACGGACGACACAGACGGTATTGAGTGCGGCTCGCACACTCTAGCGCTGAGAAGCCGCTCGCGAATCTCCCAAGCGAACATGCCTGGGTTCTCTTGCTTCAAGCGAAGGATTTTCTTCACGACGGTCGGTGTTGCCACTTGCTGGAAAGAGATTTTTATGTTTATTTGACGTGTAGAATATTTGTTAACAAACAAAGATTAAAAAAATGTTTCAGAAAATTGTTTCCTTTTTTCACCATACCTATTCTTATTGACTGAATGCCGTCTAATTTAATACTGAATCGCTGCCCGATGGTATGGTAATTGGAAATTCGCATGTAGGTATTATTTTCAAAACTGTTGTTGATTGAAAACATTTTTAGTTTTTACTAACAGAATAAACAAAACATTAATTTTCTGTTTTACTTCTAACATTAAATAGGTACAGGTATTTTACTTCTAACATGAAATAGGTAGGTCTACCTATTTTATAGGAATATTAGGTAATTTTGCTATTTTTATTAACGCCGAAAAAAATTGATAGATATTTCTATTTTAAGTCGCTATTGCGACTTAAATTCCCTTCAAGCTCTTCCTAAAATTTAAATTGTACGTAAAACGTGAAAAATTTAAACAAACTAAGCATTATTGTCATAAAATTATAAGGTGGTTCAGATGCCGGATCCAATAACGCGTTTACTTAATGGCTGTTTAATAATGATATACTTCGATACGTTGTTTGTTTTACCGAGAAACATCTCATTTAACGTACAGGGAAGTAAGAGTAATTTATTTTTTCTGTCTACGTTTTACGTGCCCGCCTACACTTCGTATATGCAAAAACAAAGCGTAATTGATTCATATTTAAAAGTGCATTTGTACGCTTATACGGAACAATTTTATTTGGGGCAGATGTATGATATGTTTAAAAAATACAAAACCACATGTTCGAAAATCCATTACTTTTGCTAAAACGCAACTTCCACGCAAGCATCGATATATAATTATAAACTTAATGCAGTCTGTCAAAGATAATGTGTAAATAGTAGTCCACGGACCGAAGCACCCACTTGGATTTCAAGGCGTTAATTTTGGCGGGAAACTAGCAATTACGCCATTAGACGCTCAATCGATATCCTATTGAACGTTTGGATAATGCCGACTACTTTTTTTTCTCTTTTTTCTCTATATAATGGCAATGACTACATTTAATTTGTAAATCGAAGGATACGTGCGATTAGGATAGTCTATGATTATTTTGATGCGTCCGATATTCAAGCTGTCAAAATATTTAGGCAATTTTGTATGGAATATTTTTTACTCTATTGTTTTATTTTTACACCTGATGTTCAAATTTTTAATGCAAAAAAGGAAAAAAGTTGAGCTAGTTAAATTTACACAAGACAGAATTTACATAACTATAAAAATTCACACAAGTATTTCTAATGACATTGTAGAACAATCAGTCTTAGTGACGGATCCTAAACATTTTTAATAACTATAAAAACGCCCTCTTATATCATAAAAACAAAACACGCGTGTTATTCAACAGTATCAGAACATTGGAATTTTTCATTACAGTATATCTTTAGTAGGCAATAAATGAAATGAAAGTCCGTGCGAATAGACAGGTGTCGGCCATAATGACTTGCTTAGTCCCCCGGCTTTCCTCATTAGTTGCTGTTCAAGTGCTTACTATATCAGAAAATTAACTACTAACGGCTCTATCTTTTAATTTGATGGTCACTTATTTTTGGGTGTTAAGTGGTTGGGGAGCGCTTTGATTATGTGTACGCAAATATTACGCACAGATATAAATGATGGAAGTGCATAATAATGTTCCTCAAGGTGTCTATGTGTATTTCAAAAAATGACCCATGAAATAAAATTCTTAAGGGTATGAGCTCAACTTAGTCCTAATTTGAAACTGATCAATTTACTTATAAGAAACTGACGAACAGGTATCCCGCGTAGGTATAGTAAAGAAAAAGAAAACATTCGCAATTCAAATTCACCGCGCCAAACGCGTAAACGCCACCAATCCTCTCGTTTACTGTAAACAAAAGTTATGAAATCCGAAACGATCCGTTACAAGCAGAATCATGGCGATATTACGGTACGAAAGATCGATTATGAAAGCGGTAGACCAGTAGTTGCATTCCGTGACGATCGGTTCCGTACGCGACGCTTTTTGTGCGCAAACATCCATCATACCTTGACACATCCAATATAAGTTTTTGCGGGCCGCTACAAAACAAGATGGCCTCCTAACTGTCCACAAACGCGTGCACGATTAGCGTTTCTTATTACCGATTTCTATTAGACTTTCCACCTTCCTGATGGGGTGAAAGATAATTTGCCGGGGCGTGAGACCCGTTGCTTTAATGACGGATTGATTCGATATTAATTCGAGGGAGGAAGAGATTCTCCGCAGTTAATATTGGCTTAATGGCTATTGCAGGTGCGTTGCTTGTCTAGGAGTTGACGTTTTTTATTATAAAAATATGATTGCGCGACACCGTTATGACATTCGAATATCAAAGGTGAATATTTAAGGGGCATTGTAGATTATTGTAATAACTAGTCTAGATAATTAGTTTTTGTATGTAATTATTGACGGTAATATTCTTTTTATGCTGCGGTTTGTGTTTCATTAGGAAACCGATGCTGGTTCGTCAATCAATGATGGTTATGACGGATAGATAAATAAAAAACAAATAAAACTAAAAAAGTATCCTAAACATAATCATATGATAATAAATATTATATAAATAATGCTCACTGTAGAGCGTAGAGATTATGCATAAAATATTGTAGGTATCAATTTTCCTTTCCCCGTTTAGCCAAAAAGGTAGAAATTCCAAAATGCTCTCTTTGAGATAGGTAATTATAATATTTTCTTACATATTTTAAAACAAATAAGCTAAGCAGAACTGCTATGCTATAAGAATTATGGTGCAATAGGTTTATCATCGGTTATACATATTATTATGTACTCATAAATTGTTCGATTTCACTATCCGTTATTGACAATACACAAATAACGGTGAAACTAAAGCGGCATCAGATAAAGTGTATCAAGTATTTCCAATATGTTTTATGAAGCAGCTTTACGGTATTAAGAGGCGAGTAATAATATCGACAGTATAATCCACTTGAGCCACCATAAAGTGAATATTATCTGTGCAAATCCGTCCAGTGTTACGGAAACATATTGATGTTCTGTGCACAGCCACAGACTACAATAAAATACAAATCGTTTGGAAATAAACTTTTATTTATGAACGCATGTTTCCTGTTCTCTGTGCTATATTTCTGTGATGAATAAATAGATATTTTATATTGGTATTCAGAACTGTCACAAGGCTGAAGGCATAGATGTGTCATAAATAATAGTGCTAATAAAAGTCTCCAATAATACGTACACCATTTATCGATACACCTTATTTAAATATTATTGTTAAGCCAAGTCACAAATAAATTTCATGAAATAAAAAACAAAACGGAACGTCGACTTTTCAAACTAATTAACCAAAAAGATTCCGTTACATTGCAAACCACAAATAACGTATAACAAGATCTCGCATGTTATCTTTAAAAAACGTTTTTGTCAAACGTTCTTTCTAAAATCCACATCCCTCATCGTGGTTATTAAGGCATTAATAGATAACCACGACGATAGGTTGACAACGGTTGACAGGTGCTCGCCGCTCCCATGACCCGGCTTGACCAATCGCGCCATTACTGATACAAATTACCCCGATGCCACTTCAGATTGCACTCGGAAAAAGACCTAATTATTCGAATATGGAACGACGTTTCGATCGCGTTCCATTTGACATTATAGATAAAAGAGTTTCTATATTTTTTTCAGAAGTCTATTGTCGTTGATTAACGAAACTTTTTGTGCCTGTTACACAGATTATAACGTTTAATTAAAGTCAGATCTGACAGATTGTTAATCTTAATATAAATCTAAGCTAATCACATATTGATAGGAAAATTCCTTTCAATGGGTTAACAAAAAACTGGTACCGTGGATACTTATTTACGCATAACATAAATTATGGTATTTTACTAGATTCTTGTAAAACAATCATCATTTCATTAATAATCTTAAAGCTGTATTTTATGATTTGTTATGCATCGAGTTTATTAAGCAAAATCATTTGTTTATGTAATTCACGTATTGTTTTTAGCACAATTATACAGGGTGTCCCACTATTGGTATACTAAGCGCGAAGGGACTTGTAGTTTTGCATACACTGATCACGTTAAAAATACTTAAACAACAAAATTACGTAAAAATTTTTTTGCTAAATATTTCCTGAAAATCCATGTTTTCTTCTCTAGCTTCGCGCTTCGCGCATATACCGCTTCTCTAATGTGAGCATTTTGTCTATGAAAACATAATCTTAAACGAAAGCTCACGTGCTAGTGGCAAAGTTGGGCGGGTTGCTTGTTATGGGTGTACACATAGAGTTTTAAGAATTCATCTATTTGAAAAAGAAATGCGTCTGGAATTTTATAAGTATTTTTTACGTACTCAGCGTATGCAAAACTATAACCTCCTTTGAGCTTAGTATACCAACAGTGGGACACCCTGTATAACAATTTTCCTCATTTTCTTATGTTATGTAAGTTCCAAGAACTATGCATTATATAAAGATCAATTATTTCGTTTTTATACACCTGTGTTTATCATTAAATTTTAGTAACGATGACAATCAATGGATTCAAATCAATTCGAAGCAAATCTATCTGAGTAGGTAATGACCTACTCAGATAGATTCTTCAAAGAAATTTATTCAATTCTGATGTTTAACATTTGACACTGTATTACAAAACTAATAAAATATCTATTAATATTAGCAAATGCCAATTAATTACTTTTACCCGGAAAAAAAGGATGTCATTAATTTCAATTACAAACTAAACAATGTATCACTCGAAAGAACAACACAGGTTAGAGACTTACTACTTGTTTATTAGTAGGTGTTATTCATGACATTAAACTTACGCATAACGATCATGTTGAATTTATTATACAAAAAGCGTACAAAAATTTAGGTTTCATACTTCGGACTTGTGATGCATTCACAGATATCTTATGTTTAAAAGTGCTGTATTTTTCGTATGTGCGAAGCGTTCTAGAATTTGCGAGTCCGATCAGTAGGTCTACCATGAGTTTACGCACACGATACTCGCTAGCGATTGTAGTAAGCGGTTTGTATGAAATTTCGTACAGCGCCCCTAGTGTGCCGTAGCGGAACTAAAAAGCCTACCATGAGGTGCATTATAGTATACTACAGTAGATAACGTATAGTAAACTATACTACACTCGCTGTAGTAACCATACAATTTTTGCACCATGAGTTCTAATTTTGACATATGTCATAGTTTATAACTATTCGATGATAGATACGTCATTCACGGAAAATAATCTCGTGAACTATTCACGTTTACTATTGTAGTTACGTCAGACGATTTAACTATGTCAACTCATGGTAGAGGTACTGGCGTCCCTTTTATCGCTGTTATATTGACCGCTTGGAAAATATTCAAAAAATATTTATTAGGAAACTTAATTTTATATCGAAGACCTCTTGTGCTAATTACCTCGAAGGATGCTCTCTCCAAAGGATCAATACACTCGAACAACGGAGAGATATTATCGACATGATGCTGCTTTACGACATAATGCGTAATAGACTGGACTGTCCAAATATTCTTGGTAATATCTCACTACAAACACCGTCATTACGAACAAGGCATTGCCAACTATTAAAGGTTCCCCTCGCTTCAACCAAACACCTGCAAAATTCTACACTCTTCCGTCTACCTGATATTTATAACAAGAAATTCTCAAGTGTTGACATATTTCATCTCTCCCGTAACAGTTTTAAAAAAGCAGTAACAGACATCACCAATTCAATAATTTCTTAGTTTACCTTTACACATTCTCACCACACTACACCATTATACACTACACACACAGTACACACATTCACACATCCATACCAAACATTCTATAATGGGTACGTTTTCCTCTTTTTTGTATATCATGTCCAAAAAAAAAATAAATAATAATAATTTTTTCCACTTTAACATTGTTATAATTAATGTAAAACTACTGTCACATTAATTGTCTTATTATTGGTATTCCTTTTTATTGGCGTATTGTTTTGTTAAAGTTAATTATAAATATTGTAATACAAATAGCTGTAAGGAATCTATGTATGTAAAAATAAATAAATAAATAAACATAAGTAGATATTATTATAAAATCTATATTTGAATTTAAAACATTGACAAATCCATTAAATAGTTAAAGTTGGTACCAGCAACTTTAATTAGAAATGTGAATAAACTTGTATAATTTTTATTTTTTATTTCTTTTTTATTACTTTTAATTCAGGTGACGGACAATAAATTACAATTAATAATAATGTATTGCTTATTTAATTTAATTTTAGATGACACGCATACCTACCTACCTATACCTGAAAAATTAACAACATCATAGCAATATTTATAGAGAAAGTAACAGAATTGTATGAAACGTTTTTGTAGCGTTTTTCTGTGTAATTATAGGGAATTCGATTCAAACGTGTCCATGATTAACCTGGAATTAAATACAAATGCTTCGGTGTTGCTTGCGCAATTAAACACGGCTAACACGTTGCCAGTACAAAATATTCACGTTATTCTGTTTGTCATAGCTGTTAATGTGGCTTTAGCATGTTATTGAGTTTTAGATTATTATCGGAGTTTTCAATAATATACGAATATGTTGGTTTAAATTCATGGGAATTGTATCTATTTGTCATCCCTGACGGTGAAGGTGTAATTACGTTCGTTTTAATTTGTGAAATATTATAGGTGGAGTATTTATTAGTGGCTTTTTATTTATACCTACTGCTGTGTTTGGGGAAAATGTACAATGCATTTTTGCTGTAAAAGTGTCCTCTTATTTTGATTGTGAATAAAAAAAATATATTCAATTAAAAATTAACACGTACCTAACTATAAAGTGTTTTATTTATATAAAATAATTATTAAGTAACTAAAAATAATCTTGTTTGATATTTTGATACAGTTAAGAATGTATACTTGTAATTTCTGTTCTCTATGGAGAGAACAGAAATTACAAGTATACATTCTTTTCGTTCTCTCAATTTGATGCGCTTCTGAATTAATCTAACACCTAACTTACATTAATAAATTATGCTACATACATAAATCTGAATAAATTAACAGAATAACACATAGGTATTAATTAATTAAACGACATTATAATCGGAAAAAAATAGAGTACAATCCGACAATTAGAAACCAACCATACACGCAAGTTAAATTACATAAAAATAATGCAATGCAGCAATAACAATACGAATACTCTTTAGATTCAATTGAGATATAACAATTTTAACCCTAACTTCAACATGTGATTATGATAAGCGCTACCGGAAATCGAGGGTGGGTAAGGGTTAAGCGTTTTGAAATCGTTCATTAGGTCATTTCCTACTTTGTTATTAATAGTATTATTGTTAGTAATCTTCATAGGTTTGGATTGATTTTGGGATAAAGGAAATAAAGTAAAAATAAAGGTAAGTACTAAGTACCTATTATGTATTATTCCGTATCTAGAATCTAGGTATGTAGCTACTATAATCTACCTTCATTTCCAATATCAGCTTAAAACTTTAAGCTCAAAAGATTAGTTTAATTTCGCGTTGAGTAGAATAAGTAGAGTAACAATTATTTTCTTGTCATGGGAATAAAGAAATAGGAATGTAAAAGTTATAATATATCGAGTATGGTATTGGTATTAAATCATAAGTATATTAACATTATAAATAGGTGGTTACTTATATTACTTACTTTCCTGAGAAATTAGTGAATTCATATTTTTTAAAGTAAACAAAGCGAACAATGACGACAGAACGTTACACGAGTTTTATACGAATAAATGCTTATTAATATTATATAGTCACTCAACATAAATTTCATACAAATTAGCATGGGAATAATGAAACAAAATTAATAATTTATGTGTAACCTTCGTAAGGCATGTCGAATAAAAACATCAAGTACTTGCCAAGTCGCTAATTGGCCATATAAGTTTACCGTAAGATTGCAATTATTTGTTAGCTTTCTACGTCTATGACTATCCCATATCCTTAGTTTGAGGAGGAAGGATTCTTTAGGGTCATTGAAAATGTTCACAGAGAGTTGAATTTTTTGATATAGTGGCTCATCTAAATAACGAAACCGAAAGTGGGATTCGATATTTGGTTAAAGGCTGTCATTTTAGCTCTATTACCTTACCTATTATTAGATATTCATTCGTTTTTGCCAATGATCACATCAAGGACTCTAGGTATATACTATAATATACATGCCATGCTAGCCACAAAGAATTCGATTTCGGATATTTGAACAAATGATAACTACTTAATTAATGTTCATATTTTACATAAATTCCTGCAGCTTCTAGTTACTACTTAAAAAAAATAAAAGATCCGTCTAAGTAATTGGAATAAAATCCTCCGAACATTAAACCAATTATAACAAATATTAAAAATCGCAATCACAATTAAACTTTATACTTGGAAGCATTAGTCAAAACCGTTGTAACAATCAAATTTAGTGTGAAAGTGGTCAATACAACGCCATAAAGCGAAGCGCGGTGTGATCTCTAATTATGGTCATTTGGTCGTAAATTGTGGCCATCGATCATAAAAAGCATAACTTTTGGTCGTAAACTCGAGGATAAGTCCGTGTGGTCGATTGAGTCGTGCAAAACCAGCTTATGTTGCACCTATTTTCCGTGCATTATGACTATAAATTAAAAAATAGAATTAAATACTTTTTTTTCGTGACATGACGTTGTTTGTTCAAAGTTTTTTGCATCTCAATAGTTACGGGTTGGTTTATATAAGAATCGCTTGGTGACTTATTTAAATATTTATTAAAAATTGTGCTAACTATGTACCTATGTTTAAAATTTTAATCATTGTTATAGCAGCAGTACAGACTGCAAAAGAATAATCGAAGTGAACGAAGTGATGATTTTGAAAATAGAGCTTTTATTTTAATTATTATTTTTATAAATTCTTTAGATATAGAAGATAAAGTTACGATTTATGTTCATCTTCAGGCATCCAACATTAACCTTACCGCTAATTGTTCAATAGCAACCGTAAAAAATCCAACCTAAATTCGATGCCTCCTAAGTATAATGAGTCAACTAACAAATTTAGGTATTTTCATATTTTTACATAAACGAACATGATAAATCGTGATCTTAACGTTAGTGTTAAAAAAAATTAAAAAAGAACAATAATTACCGAGATAATTTCACGTATACTAAATCAATTTCAACATCAGTTGAAATCGTACATTGTAAACTGATCTAAATAACATTGTACCAGTGTTCGCGGGATGTGAGGGGGGGGCACAATAAACTTGTATCAATATACAAGTTTATTACGGCTCAGTAAACGATGAATGGCGGCAAGTATGCACGCAATTTTAGGTAATAATAGTTGTTTAACATGTTAAATTAATATTATTAACAGAATACAGTCAAACAGGGCTCGAAATTCTTTAAATTTACACAGGAATCTAGGATATCATGATTGATGACATGAATTAATGATATTATGATAATTTCACAATATCTTGGATCTCTTCCGGGTTATTGTTTTTTATGGCATCAACAGACAGCTAAAAGAGGCGCTAGTGAAATTTCCAGCTGTGTTTTCATGTTTATAGAAGACACGGTGGGTAATGGTGTCAAAGATTACCGGTTCAGGTCGGACAACTGTTGAGGCCAAAATAGAAACAGAATTGTATTTTTAATGTATATGTTAGCTAGTTCGAAGTTTGTTATAGATATTAGTCATATCTTTCTAGTAGTGGGTCCAAATAAAGGCGACAGTATGCACGCTTTCATTGAAAGACAGCTAGAGCTTTTAGTTTCGCCAAATCCGATGCCATACAAAGTTACTAAAGTGTATTTTAATTCAATTTAATTAAAGACTTTAAATCAAAGCTATAGCATATAAACATCTGGACAACTACCAATGATGGATCAAAAATGCCTTGGAATAAAGTTACGGAAGTACTAGTTAAAGCGGAATATCCATCGGCTGTTTTGTAAAACGAGATACCAAGATGGTGCTTACAAG
This sequence comes from Colias behrii, assembly GCA_029959065.1. Taxonomy (NCBI): domain Eukaryota; kingdom Metazoa; phylum Arthropoda; class Insecta; order Lepidoptera; family Pieridae; genus Colias; species Colias behrii. The sequence continues at coordinate 4,002,833 of JARWMC010000025.1, forward strand.
TGGATAGAATGTGTAAAGATACCAAAAGCTACACGAAATCGAAGAGATATTGACGTAGATAATATTTCTTTAAATATCAGATACCCATTTCTATTGACCAAAATAAGCACAAAGACTTGATGGATATTCCTAAATACATAGTATCATTTATTTTTTAATAATTTGATTTCAACGAACTCTAATGCAGCTAACGACAGCGATTCTGACTTATCTCTAATTTGTTAAACCTTATATTTTTTGAGCATTAGAAATGCCTAGACTGTTACGTTATTTATATTATATATATTCTTTCTCTTTGATGATGGAACATTGATAATTTGTTAAATGTTGATTTGTTTTTACTTGTAGCTTTTAGTAAGGCTACTATGTTATAAAGAAATTCGTACTTAATTCTAGCGAAAAATAGGAATTTCATTTACTTTTTAATAAATTAATTGATTTCAACTAATTCTAATGGATCTAACGACAGCAATTTTGACTGATTTTTAATTTGTTAACCCTTATAACTATTTTTTAAGCATTAGAAATATTCCGTGACGTTATTAATTTCCATAATTTTCACTATTGCTAAACGTAAATTACCGATTAATGATATTTTATAAATAGTGATTTGTTTACGATGTAGCGTTTAGTAAAACTATTATGTTAAAAATATGTTCCTATATACATAATTATGACGAAAAATACATCGTGATTCTTCAAAATGAGTTGTTTTTGGTTTATTATTCTTGTTCTTCTTCCTAGCTTTTATTAATCCCACACATCGAAAGGTATTACAAAAAAATACTAATAAAGAAACCTCGGTAAATTACATTGGTCCAGTATACGTAGAGGTTTCAAATGTTAACATTCCTAATTAATTTCCCAGTATAATGAGTCAAGTGATATAATTTCAACATTTTATTATTTACTGAGGTAGAAAAACCCAAAATAAACAAAAGTAAAATTATATTAATAAAATAACTATCATTATTTCATGTTATTTTGGTGTAAACGATAGATTTTGATGGACAACGTACATGAATATAACTGGTAGTTAAACCATTTCACTATTGAGTCCCGCCGGCGTATACCCAGCCATCTACATAAAATGTCATTTAAAAACAAAAATCAGCAAAATCATTTTATACCAAAGGAAGAGCTTACAATTTACATTAAAAAAACATTTACTTTATTTCGAATTAATTTTATTTCAATAAAATATAAACGATTTGCCTTCAAATCACTCTCCTGTAAAATAACTAAAATGTCAGTTGACTCATTATACTTAGGAGGCATCGTAATAATATTCGGTCGATTAATCGATGTTACCGGATCAATCGAGAATAAAACTGGAAACATAACCAGAGATTATAATCGATTCGTACTTAATAGCCATTCGATTCGTTAAATACTTTTGTCTGAAACGGTTACGGGAATGCCAAGTTCAATTATCAAGTGGAAGCTAGATCGAGACGGTAAACGCTTCTGTCGATCACGGATAATCGATAAAAGCGTATCGTATTCGTATAATTGTAACGTAAGAGTTAGATACCGCGCATCACTCGCGAAAATGTGCTTTTTGGCGTTGTCAGAAACGTCAGATTGACATATTGTGTGTTCTTTTTTTAATTTTGTTTTGTTTTTAATTTGGTAAATGCCTGGGTCTTTGTACCATGGTATATTAATAATAACGGTTAATATTTGTTACACAGTCGCTTGCGATTGCGTGTTTTCCCACACTGGCGATTTGTTTCGGTCGAAATAAAATGCGTATGATAAATTTCAAACTAAACATAGGATATTTTATGATTCGATTTTTAATGTAACTGTTTCCTTTTGTAAATGTTAAATTTTCTTTGTATATATAGATGAATTTGAATAATTATAAAGTTACAATCTTACTACAAGATACTAAAACTTCAGTGTAAAATCGGATGATGCTGAATGATGATGAATGAAAAGTGAAAGATGATTTTAATTTCCGCCTAACATGTAAGATGTAGTATCTACAATAAGAAACACATCTTAAATTAATAAACAATAAACATTTAAATGAATCGTAATAAAATTTAATATTAATGCAGCTTTCCGTAATTGCACATTATAAACAGACGATTATAAAGCTATTTCCATTTCGCTACATCAATATTTTCTACGTATCGATGATCTCAGCCCGATTTCCGAACGTATAGCTTGATTAGTAGTCAATTAAACATTTCCATAAAAGCAATAAAAGAGTTGGGTGATTCGGTACATTTTGTTATAATCAATTTTTTGGCGGCGGCATTCGTTTGTGGGTACAAAATGGTTTATTGGCGTACCGAATTTAGTGAGGTCGATACGTTCACCGCTGCTGTTTCGAGATTTTAGGAGTTACTTATATTATGTAAAATCCCCGGTGAGACAGATTTCAATATTAACATATTCATGTAAAATGTAGAGCTATAGAAGATAGATACAGATACCTGTAACGGCCTCCCACAATAATATACCTAATTTTAAGATTCGTTCTCCATGTACTGATGTTGAAGAACTTGTTAAAACTAAGATTGTATCTGTTTGTGTGAAAATATAAGAATTAGATAGAATTAGAATATGAAACAAATTTTTAATTACTAACAGTTGCAAAAGGTTCTCGGAAATATATAAAAAAATACTATAGCCTCCGATACTTATGTTAAAGTTAACAACGACAGCATTGGCAAAAAAAAGACGGGTTGCACTCCGGGAGTGCCGGCAGAAGTGAAAACTTGATTATTAACGTTGAGCATGTTTGATATCCATCCGTCTTACGCTTTTTCGATCAGGTCACGTGTCCTGACGCGAGTTTAAGATTTTATACCCATTACAGAAAAAGTGCTCAACGCCGCTAAAGAAGTTTTCACTTCAATAAAATTCTTCATCTATTAAAACACAATTATGTATTAACTACGGAACCCGCGTACATAACCGGAGAAGCGTGTCTAAAGCTCACCCGAAGGAGCCGAAAGTGGAGTGATTTTATAGTTTATAATTACAACTGATTGCCGCCGTGACCCCTCCATTCGTTTTATTGTACGGTTGCAGTGTTTATTTTCTTTTTTTTTTTTGTGTGTGAAAACCTTTTTTGGGTAATTTTGACATTTTTGTTTTGTCGTATGTGGTAGGTAGTACATTGCGATTAAATTTTTTTGTAATAAGAATAATCGTCAATTGATTAAGTTGATGATTTTTATGATTAAGTTTATGTACAAGGAAATATTGAATTGTATTACCACAGAGAAATTTAAAAGTAGAGCAATACTTAAAAAAATATTTCACAAACATTTGTTTAATATTTTAATCGGGACCTACACAATAATTAGTAGGTAAAATCTAGATTCAATAAATCATAACTTATTGATGTGCATTAAATTAATGCATTTAAACTATTTCTAACTGAAGGTAGCTGTAGTAGTATTTAGGTAATCAGTTTACTAATTAGTCCACTCATGGTAATAAATGCTTTTAGATAATAAGACCATTTTTCTCCGCATTTAGTTTTCATAGTGATTATGTAATAGTTCAGTAGCTGAATGTGAAATTGATACGGTAGCAATAATTTATTCAAAAACAACTAGGTATATTAAAATTAATTAAATAATGAACTGTACCTACTTATCATAAAGAGCAGAAAAGAGTGAGCTTTAAAATGTTCGAAATGTCATAGGTATATAATATTATCGTGAATAAATCGCGCTTAAAATCTGTTCAAAAGTCTTTAATTTACAAGTCCAATACACGTATATAAAAACCGCAAGATAACCCTTTACATAACTCAACATGTGTATAAAAACATCACTAACCTTAGTCTTACTCCCGCCGATCGAGCCGGGTCTAATAGACCCAGTTTCATAGAACCGCGTAAGTATCTTCGACACACACCCGTGTGAGACCAGCAGCTGCCGGCTGATGTCACACGGGCGGACACCCAGGATGGCGAGTTCGACTATCCTCTTCCGCACCATGTCTGGGAGAGGACGGCCGTTCACGAACACCCCTCCTAGTTGGTTTACACCCGCTTGCCCTGGAAAGGTAAATAATAAACTTATATACAAAAACTCGGTTAAGTTAGATGAAATTATTGTGTTGTCACCTATCTTTGATAAGTGTACAAAGTTAGAATTATATCTGTCCATTAAAAGTGAATCAAAATTCAGTTACATTCAAATCAAGAGTCAGTTACATTCAAACCTACAGATGAAGCTAATAAAAGTGTTAAAACACTTTGAAAGGAATGTAAATTGGAAAAATAGGGTAGTAATACTTTAGAATTCATATATTTATGTTAGGTTAATGATTGTATAAATATTTAAATTATTGCACTATACATATGATTTTATGTAGATATTACATCAGTATTTTTTAAAATATACCCACTTTTCAAACAAAGAATCGATATAACGCAGTAAAATAATACAAGCAAAGAAACATTTTACGTGACCTTTGCACAAAAGAAATCGGCATGAATAATTTTATTCTCAATTAATCACACATATATACAAGGGAACACTATTTTAAATAATCGGTACATGGAAAATCTTTTAAATAAACACATAATTTATTCTCAAAAAAGCCGACAATGCAGAATTTACAGCAATATATCAAGCCTACTCGTATGCCTCCAAAATACTACACAAACTTTAAGCCATAGATTATAAAAGATAATTACCACAGATAAAAAAGCAATGACAATAAAAGAACAAACACATTCATTAACAAGACAATATTAAAGGCAGTCGCAATGAATTATTTCGTATTGAAACGGACATTTGGTTCACCTGTCTCATTTGGCTTAATATTTATTTGATTGCCAAATTCCCTATTCTACCTGGATGGTCAATTGTTGATCATAATATTAGGGGCCCGTGCCACTAAACAATTTTTTTTACGAATACCTTTCTTATAAAAGAAAAAAATGTCTGTTGTTAATCTTTTGACAAAATACACATTATGTAACTAGATATGTATTTAAAACTATACAAACTTTTTTTTTAAGAAAAAAATTGTAACCTTGTAGCATGAAAAACAGACAAGGAAAAGAAATACATTTTCGCATAAATACTCTCTGTTTGTGGATTTAGGTGCGTTTCCAGTTTATAAATGTAAATAAATTATTGCTCATACTTAAACATTCAATTATATTCTTTAATACTAACTTTTAATTTTATTCATTATTTTGTCTTTGTAAGAATAAAATTGTTTTAAAACTATACGTACTAAAAATTATTAAAATAATTTTAGACTGCCAAACATTGTTTACTTAACGTTTACTTTTTTTTTTCGTCTACAACCATTCTACAACTTTGAATTTCGAACCCAAAAACCAAAGACAAGAATGTTTATAAAAAATAAACCAACCGTTCAGAAACATCTTGTTTACATTAACTGATATTAAAACATAAATTGTAAACAGTAAATGCAGATTCAAAATTAAAATTTCTCTCAATTGCTAATCGTGTAAAAAAAGCAAGCGGCTCCCGCTTTTGCTCATAACAAAATATCTGATAAGCGACGTCAGGGTGTGCGTAAATTACAATTTATATTTGATGTCTTCATAAAGAGAAATTGGTGTGTTATAAGTAGAGCCCTTACAGCTGATTGGTTTATAATATATGGCAAACACATTGTAACGTGAGGGCGATAAAACATTGTTTTATAAATTCCATTATAATACACTATCCATTTTGTGTTAAGTTTGATGTTATATTAAAAATTCCTCAGGAAGGATGACCTAATATGTAATTAATAATAAATAATTAGGTATATTTTAAGTTTACCTACATGTTCAACTTAGGATGAGGATGCATTTTTCTACAATTTTAATGTGAAAGAAATCAATTTTGATTTCTTATTGGACTGTATCACTTTGATAAATCCTATCTAATTATAGAAAAATGTTCTTACTTATAATAAAGTCTTTCTTAATTCTATAATTTCTATAACTCAACCATTACCCACAGGAAATTAGTTACGCATTAAAAATATTTACGCCGTCCAGTCTTTTCTCTTAGCACTAAAGCGAGAACCTAATTAAAGTCCATCTTTTATATTATTTAGTGGAACGGCTCCCGACAACGATGGAAGAATCGTAAAAGGCAAAGTAATTTGCTCACGAGTGGTGGTTGTCGGTACAGCCGTGAAATACCGCGCTAAAGGTGGTAGCACACTATTGTGGTTTATTTGTACCACACACCTTTTATGATTTTAAGGTTAAGGTGAGTATAGATAGTTGGGGCTACTGCCTACCTTTGACATATAATAGGGCATAAGTAAGTAAGAGCACATATTTCTATATAGTGGTAAGAGTCCGACACAACCCACAAATTTCTCCAGAGGCTGTGGGTGTGCTAGAGTTTAGACTAGTTTAGACAACTAAAAAGAGTGGGAAGATATAGACATACATACAGGGATCAACGTTTAATCATAATATAGTAGGTACTTCTATTTATGGTGGGTTATGACTTAGTTACTCGAACTGTTGAAAACATAACACAACTAAAGCAGTAGCACAAATCGTTTTGGAAATAATTGCATTGATAAAATAGATACACTGCCAAGGAAATATCCATAATTTGTTTATCTCAATTTAAGTAAGTTAGACGGAGGACATCGCGTCCACATTTTTATATTATATTATAACCATTGTAAAAAATTACATAATTTTATGAGGTTATCACCTCTAAAAGATCATAAACGCAAATTGCGACGTACAAATTAGAACTTTAATTTTATGAGATTAAAGTAATAAATAGCGCGGACCAGGAATTGGTTTATGACTTTGTCAGTGGAATTAACGATAGCTGTTAAATCAAGCCAAGAAACCATTATTTTCAGATAGATTCTAGTCGAATCTAAAATAATTGTTTTTCTCGGTATCTACTCTAGCACGGCACTAACACTTTTTTTATGTGAAACGTTTATGTAACAATCAGTATGTTGATTAGATTTTCTTAAGAGGTATATCTGTACTATAATATATCTGCGTTTAGGAAAGATTTTTTCAGGAATATTTAATTCAGATTTAATAATAAAATCATCTCAATATAGTTTAACCAAATTCTGATCTCCCAAACAATGTCGAGATACACTTTATGTTATAACTTACAAGAAGCCTTAAAAACTGGGATCGTACGATATCGCTTTTACAATCCGATCGTAAAACGTTATTTAAACTTTTTCTTAGCGAATATAGCTCGTATATATCGCAAGTTATGGCGATGTTTATGGCTTGTGACTGATTTTATGTTGCCGGTCAATACGGGAGCGATCTGCACGATTCTGTCTCAATATTAGTGTAAAGTATAGGTAATATCGGATGATTACTGAATTATTATGTGGCTAGACTGTAGACATAACACCGCGTACCAGTATGTACCTATTATATAATAGTACGGACAAACTTATTAACACGCTGTTTTTGTATACGACAAAGACTAGATAATTTTTATTGGATGTAAAAGTTGAAACATGGGAAGTCAATGGTAGACATGAGGTATAATCACCGATAATTTATCACGTTTTAACGTATACTTTAACATCAGATTTGTAATATATCCACAGATATATCTCAGTTTAAAAAATGTCTATCTATGGATACGCAAATAAAGTCAAAAGCTTATCAAAGCAAAAAGTATTCCCTCAGCCAATGACGTTAAAAAAATTTGAAGTTTCATAAAAATATTTGAGTGACAATTTTGCTATTTATACTATATATTTACTACATAATTTTTTGTTAAAAATGGATCGATGTCGCTGTGAAGAATATATGGAGGCTGTAAAAAAGCTCAGGTTTTATACAGTCGGAACTTTACGGCCAGATATCATAGATAATTATGACAGTATGTACATTTATCTCATTGATATAATGAGAATATTTTGACGAAGTTTTCTCTAAAACTATTGGTACTATAAGGGCACTATTATTAGTACAGTAAAGCTCTATTATCTCTAGCTCTACATTCGCTGGACATACAGGAATTAAAATTTTGCTTAGTTGTAGTTACTAAAATTATATAGAGAAAACGTTTCTTTTGTAAAATTATATACCTACCTAGAGACAATGGTTCCTCCTTTTTACATGAAACACTTTACACAAATTAACATTATAAGAGGCACCTAAATCCATAAAAACGATTGTTCATCTATCTCCTTTGTCCCAGATATAAACTCCAGATCCGTAATACTAGTTTATTTATTTTTAATCCATATTACAGGAACAGGCTTCACAACAGTATGGCAACCCCACGGGGTCGACTATATAGACATGAAGTTTTCAAAGCCCAAAGCTTACAAGGTCCTGGAACCACACGAGAGGCCTGAAAACCAGTTGTCACCAGCAGCTAGGAAGGTGGAACAAATGTGGTGCCCATATCTCATACCTAAGAGGAAGTGGTGATGTAAATTATAGCTTTATTTTGTACTTTTGGTCTTAGCGGGATGAAATATAGCCTATAACCTTCCTCGATAAATGGGCTATCTTACACCGAAATAATTTTTCAAATCGGACCAGTAGTTCCTGAGATTAGCGCGTTCAAACAAACAAACTTTTCAGCTTTATAGTATTAGATGAAATAGCTTTCCGCCCGCCGCGGCCGCTTTATTTGCATTATTTAAAACTTAATAAATTATATACCTAATAAAACCTTCCTAGAGTACCTATCATACTATCAGTTGGTGAAAACAATGAAATTCAATGCATACGTTTTTGAGTTTACCTATAACATGTTAGTGAAGCTAGAAGTTAGATAACAGAGTTCATTATTGATAACCGAAAGGTGGATAATAAATTAATGTATTATAATATGATATATTATTATATTTGCCTTTGTCTAAATAAATAAGTATTAACAAACGATGTGTCATGGTTTACTTGAAGGCATTTCGAATGATATTTTGTGTATTTTCTATAAGTCAATTATTTACCACCTTTGTAAATAAATTATTTCTGATTGAATGAATTGTTTCATTTCAAACCTTCACTACATTCACATTAAAAATGAATTCCTAATTGATCCAGTCATTATAGGAAGTTCACCTCGGAATTCGAGATACCCAGCTGTAAGTCTGTACAGTACTCCAAAATTAATAATGCGCATGCAAATCTTCGCTAATTGTCGTATTTCCAAAAACACCCGAAACATTGAATCGTAAGAGCCCTAAACAATGCACTTGCATTTTACACCTTGTTCAAAAGAAATAGAAGTCAATTCACGCTCATACACAATCAAAAACAATTCGGGCGGTAGGTGACGGTAGCCTGTCAGTCAAAAAACTCAAAAATCCGTCAGTCGTCCTTAAATATTGGTGACTGCACGTGTTCTCCCTGTGAGGAATTATAAAGAGCTGCTATTACATATCCTTCTTGGTTTTGTTTTTTAAGGTGAATTAATCGATGAAATGATTATTCACACAGGTGATAACAGTAGGCAAAGCGAAAATGAAGAATAGCATAATGAAAGTTCCGATGTATCTACAATGTCAGAAATAAAGATAATCCCTGATTTTGATTGTTTTTTTTTTATTTTTTTGTAATTGTAGATACAACTTCAACCTACAATAATGTAGAATGATCGGTACTGTAAATACTTTTGAACTGAGATTTTAATGATTAGATTTCTATGATTTAAATGTAAACCTGTGTTTGAAAACCATATAAATCTCGTGTTATTTTAACCTTCTTCTCTTCCATCATTACACCAGCTTCAATAAGACACTTTAAAAATACTATACAATTTTTCAAGTAAATCAATCCAACAATGATATATTCGCAATCGTGGGGTTATCCTCGCTATTTACTTACAAGGAATTATCTAAACAAAATCGTCACTTACAAATCAATATTAATCTCTTTTTGCACAAAACACATAATTTTACTAAGTTATGCATGAAGAAAATGCATTTAACCACTCTATATACATATCGTCTTCGGACGCTCCGGGAATATGACAGTTGCCGAACAGTGACGAAGATTTCTATGCGCATTATTACTTTTGGAGTACTGTATATACTTGTATATTAACACCCTAAAAGTTGTCTCAAAACCTACATATGGTAGGGTGTAAGCAACTATTAAAGGACATTGGGCACAATCTGACCCGTTTTGTGAAATGCGCGTACAAAAACCAAACTAGGTTTTAATTGTTAAGTGAAACCCCACTTTCAATAAAATATTTTATTTTTCTTTATATACTATGGGAGTAAAAAGTTACAGTACAATAAAAAATCTATGTTTTTGTGAGATATCCTTACACGACATCCTCAATTATGAATTGAATCACTGGGTACATTCGACCAGACTAATCGCTAATTATCGATTGCGAATTATCTGCTGAACGCACCCAAAAATTCGATGACTTTCAGCGACTTGCTAGCAATCGGACACCGTTTTTTTTTTTTTTTTTATTTTTTTTTTCACCGCCAGACATCAAGGACTAATAGATGCACCGGCGGCCTTTTTAGATGATACAATTGTACCTCTAGACATTGACCACATTGAATAAATCATAAAATAAAAGTTTATTTTTAAGTACTTATTTTTTTTTCCATAGTCCCTACATTAATATTTGATTAACAATAATTATTGTTGACGCAAAATAATGAAAAGTTATTAATAATATGTAATTAAAAAGATAATTATTAATAAAAAATATATAGACTTGGATAATACATTTTTTTTTATTCCTGACTGACAGTACCCACATTAATGCGACCCATACTATCGTAAACTAGAGACATTACTCTGTCTATTCCACCCTATTTCATTTCTGTACAGCGTGGGTATAGTTTTCATACTATGGTGCCCAGTGACCTTTCAAGGTCAAAGGTCACAAAAATCGTTTTTTTGGAAATATCTCATTTCCTATGGGTTTTTTTGCTATTTGTATTTATTATCAATATTGTAGAATAGAAAATTCTCTACAAATTTTGTTTAAAATTGTTTTTTATACGGTGAACCGTTTTCGAGATAGAGGGCGGAGAGCGCGCGGTCAACTATTATTTAATATTTAAACATTTTTTTCCTAACTTATCCACTTTTTATTCAGTATTAATTTATTTAACAACACTTACCAGCCCATGTAATTGCAGAATTATTAATGAAAATATAGGAATTATTTTGAATTTTAACCTAATTAATATTAATAACTTCTTACATGATGAAAAAAAAAACAAATTATGAATTTTATTAATCTTTTTATTAAGAAATATCATTTATTTTTATTAAAAGTAAAAAATGGAATAAAGGGTACAAAAACTACAATTTAAAATTTTAATCATCTTCTTCCTCTTCATCGTCATCTTCTGGCTGCTGGTAAATTTCAAACTGGTCTTCATTATCGTCTTCAACGACATTTGTCTCAAGTTCTTCCATGATTTCGGAGTCAAAGGTTCCATCTTCGTTAATATCGCTCTGATATGGTAGAGCATTGAGACAAGCTTGCCCATTACATTGACCACAAGCTAAAGAGCATTGCAAGCCCGCTTTCCTGCATCCGCATCGCGAAACACAACCACTTTTGCAGTTGCAGTTGCAGGTGGTAAAATTGTCACGATAGGCTCCAGAAAATCGTTTCGCATTGCCCAACCCCATACCTGGGGTTCCAAATCATGTCCTAGCCAAGTTTGAACTTATTGTTTTTATATAATTATTTTTTAATTTTAGTAAACGGTTATCAGTATTATTGAATTGATATAGATTTAATGCATGAAGAAAATGATAAAATATAATATAATAGTTAATAAAAATTGACAAATATTAATAATTATTGATTTATCGATAGTTCATCAACTATATATGGCGCATTTTCGACCGGAGGCACCGGTTGACCTGAAGTGATGCTGTGACCGCGCGCTCTCTGCCCTCTATCTCGAAAACGGTTCACCGTATAAAAAAAATTTTAAACAAAATTTGTAGAGAATTTTTTATTCTACAATATTGATAATAAATACAAATAGCAAAAAACCCATAGGAAATGAGATATTTCCAAAAAAACTATTTTTGTGACCTTTGACCTTGAAATTTAATAGTTGCTTACACCCTACCATATGTAGGTTTTGAGACAACTTTTAGGGTGTCAATATACAAGTATTTACAGACTTACAGCTGGGTATCTCGAATTCCGAGATTCTTACCTAATTTAACCTTAAATGACTGGTCCAAATGCAATAAATATACAATTAACAGTTTATTACATATTACAATTAACAGTTTTATTCATAATAAGCTCTTATTAAAATTATGACCTTTTAGAACCCTGTTACGTCGAAGATAAGAGCGTTTTCGACATGGAAGTCTTGGAAGTAAATACAGTAGCTGGTTTTATAACACAATTAGATACAATAATGTGTCAAAATCCGAGAGTTAACGCGTACCCCGCTAGAATGTGCTAGAATGCCGGATATAATCCGGTTCATACCAGTTTCTTATCTCAAATATAACTAGAATAAAATATTTTAATCTAAATCCCCGATCATTTCGCGCCATTGCTTAATCCGTTTTATAACGCCCTACAGCGATGGTATATTTAATTGACAATAAAATATAAAAGTTTACGATATAAAATTGTAACACAGTTGTAAACAGTGGAGTAGAAAATCGTATATGATGGTATTAGTGCTTTGATGGACCGATTTTTTGTTAGGTAAAGATAAGTGTGGATACGTGTATTGTAATCGATTTTCTATATTAATTGTGAAGAGATATTGTTTGTCTTTGATTAAAAATCTTTCACAAATAAGAGGCTGCAGAAGCTAGAAGGTTTTTGTAACTGGTTACAATCAAGATTTTTTATACTTTTTAAAATATGTGGGAAAAGCTTTAAGAATGCTCTACTATGAATAATATTGGATTCCAAGCTTTTTTAAAAGTCTGATCTAAATGATCAAAGAAGCGTCCAGCTATGCAAATTGCATTTTATATCATGTATACCTATTGGCCAATTGGGTAATAACCACAACTAGAATTTTTTTTCTTTAATAATTTTAAGGAAGACATTTTACGAAACTTTTATCCGTTTTAAAACCATTTAAAGACATCAGCTATATATTTTTGTTTTACGTTGAAATTATATTTACTTTTAAATAGTTCTTTAACCGAACCATGTCCATGTTATATTTTCAAGATCGATTCAATATAGCTAAGCAATAAGTTCATTAGGCGTCGAAATCAGCCAAGCGTGAGCCGTCACACGCTTATGCGTTCACAGTTTATAAAATACTAGATTCCCGCCCGCGGCTTCGCCCGCGTTTTCAAAGGAAAACCCGCATAGTTCCCGTTCCCGTGGGATTTCCGGGATAAAACCTATCCTATGTGTTAATCCAAGTTAACCTCTATATGTGTGCTAAATTTCATTGTAATCGGTTCAGTAGTTTTTACGTGAAAGAGTAACAAACATCCATACATCCATACATCCTTACAAACTTTCGCCTTTATAATAGTATTAAGATCTTGCTGAGATAAAAGTATGTTAAAGATTTATGAAGCCAAAATATAAATAAGGATAATGAGCTATTGTAGCCAAAAACTTTTATGTTAATTGTTAGCTTATTTTCATGATATACGGGTATGGAAGATGGAAAATAAAAAAATACGAATGATACTACCACAATACTTTAACATCTAACGAAACTACGCATTACGCTTGGTTCTCGTATTAGTTGGATGATATTTTTTGAAGTTAGTTAAACTTGATAATTGTTTGTCTATAATTTAAAAAATAATTAATAACAGTATGGATTATAATAAATGTAATAAGTATTAAATAAACAGACAATGCGCAGATTCGCTATAAATAGCAAACAGAAACCAATGAACTATAAGGAAAACACACAGATATTTCAGAAATCACTAGGGCAGTGTTTTAGGTTTAAAGACTTTATTACTCATAAAAACAATAGTTCACTTAAAATGAGTTACATGCTATCTTATATATAAATTAAACTTATCTCTAGTTTAAGGTAATACTCATACATTACAAATTTTACATATTTTTATACTTTATACAAAACAAGTTTAAGTTGTATTCTACTTTTCTATTCTAAATTACAGTGTATATGATTTTTAAGTAATTTTTTGAATACATCAAGACTCTTACAATTTTTTAATTTTTTTGGTAGTCTATTGAACATCTGTGCTCCTTCAAAGAGTATAGTTTTTTTCCCATAGTTAGTTCGAGTCGAGATAGGTTGCAAATCATTTTGATTTCTCAAGTTATATTTTGTTGATTTTTTATCTATTTGTAAATTTGATTTTGTTGTATTTGTTGTTATTTTCTTGATAAGGATACATGTGGAATATGCGTAAATTTGTGAGAGTGTAAATAATTTTGTTTTTGAGTATAGTGTTTTTGTAGAAGTAAGGTAACGATAGTTAAAAAGAGTTTTTATAATTTTGTTCTGAGTTCTTTGTAGTGAAATTAAATTTGTTTTGGCGGCTGATCCCCATATCTCAATTAAATAATCTAGATGAGGCTTTACTAAAGAATTATAGATCATTAAACGTTCTTTTTTTGGAATACACTGTGTTACTCTATGGAATGATCTTAGTAGTGATGTTAGTTTACTTTTGATATGGTTAATATGTACCGTCCAAGTGAGTTTATCATCTAACCACAGCCCTAGGTATTTTTCACAGTTTGAGTATTGGATGATTTCCTTATCTATAGTAAGAATTGGGGTAGTGTTTGGCAGGGGTTTATTCTTTGCAGCAAATATCATGAATGAAGTTTTTTTAGTGTTGATTGTGAGAAGATTGTATTTAAGCCATGTAGAAAGTAAGTCTAAATCTTGTTGAGCTACCGATGTAATGTTATTTAGGGATTTATCGAAGTAGAAGAGACACGTGTCGTCTGCATATAGTGATAAGTATCCTTTAAGGCCAATTTTATCGATGTCATTTATGTAAATCAAAAAAAGTAAGGGGCTCAAAATCGAGCCTTGAGGACAGCCATATGTTAAGTTTTGAACTGAGCTTGTGTACTTATCAATTTTGACGACTTGTCTTCTGTTATCTAAAAATGATGTAAACATTTTGTGGGCATTTCCAGTCACCCCTAGGTTTTCTAACTTTTTAAGGAGCTTTTCGTGGCTGACGGTGTCGAAAGCCTTTTTTAAGTCAATGAAAATGCCTAATCCGAAATTCTTTTGGTCTATTTGAGTTTTAATTTTTGTTATTAAATCTACGGTGGCAGTAAGAGTACTAGATTTTGGACGAAAGCCGTACTGTTGATCGATTAATATATTTTTTTCGGTTAAGTATTGATAGAGTCGATTATGCAGTATTTTTTCAAATATTTTTGAAATAACGGGTAGAACTGACACCGGCCTGTAGTTACTTGGGTCAGTTCTACTTCCAGATTTGAAAATTGGACTGACTCTAGCCACTTTTAGAGAATCTGGAAATACACCAAAGGTCAAACATTTATTAATACAATGAGTTAAGCGATCAGCAATAGAGCTTTTTAAGCATTTGATGGCTTTTGTGCTTATACCGTCCAGTCCAGTGCTAGTGTTATTATTTAAGCTATCGATTATTTTTATTATCTCAAGTGTTGTGCATGGTTTTAGTACTTCTAGTTTGTCTTCACGTGAAAGTTGTGTACAATAAAGTGTAGTGTCAGTATTCGTATGGTATCTGCTTGGTATTTTGTTTGCTAATTCTGTGCCTATTGCGGAAAAATAAGAATTAAATAACTCACATATAGAATCGCCATCCGTTATTAAATTGGAACCCGATAACAGCTTTGGAGGAGCACTCGATTCTTTAATTTTATTTAAAGCTAAGTTGTTTATTAATTCCCACATTTTCTTCGGTTGATTGGAGGTCTTTTGAAATAAATTTAGATAATAGGTCTCTTTTTTCGTCTTTATAAGGTCCTTAGTTTTTTCACGTTGCTTTAAAAAAATTTCATTTAAGTTATAATCAGTTGGTTGAGATTTAGTTTGTTGCCATAATTGATTCCGTAAATTAATTGATTCTATTATTTCGCGGCTAATCCAATCTTTTTGTGGTAAATTCAAAATTTTTGTTTTGTCTATTTTGTTATTTTTTATTTGTTCTTTTATAAAATTCTCGAGGTAGCAATAGTCATTGTCTTCATTACAATAGGTCGCTAATGACGCACTCTTGCATAAATTTTCATAGTCGAGAGCCTTATATTGTATCTTCTTGGGTTTGGGTGGCGTTAGGGATCCTATTTCGATGTAGATTTGTTTATGATCTGATAAACTCGATTCTATTATGGATATATTAAATGAGTGATTGTTTATGTTTGTACATATATGGTCCAGAATGGTTTTAGAAGTGCTGGTTTCTCTCGTGCAATATAATTTGTTAATTTTATTTAAAATCTCGTATCCATTTTCTTTGATTTCGTGTAAATATTTTGTGGAACTTGTGTCTGTGGTAAGCAAATCTATATTAAAATCCCCGAGTACTATTGCTCTTTTTCTGCTCTCGAGTTGTGAAGAATATATCTCCAAAAAATTATTTATATTTGTATCTCCAGGTTTGTATATAGCTCCAATATTTAGTGATAGTTTTTGTAAATATATCCATAGATAGTGATTCCCGTCTTTGTATAAATCTTCCGTTATTTCAAATTTTATGTTGTTGTGAATATATATTGAAACACCCCCTCCTCTACAATTGGGTCTATAGTTATAAATATGCGTATAGTTTGGTAGTTCATACAGTTTAGCATCGGTTTCCGACGTAATCCAGGTCTCGGTGAAAATAAGTAAATGTGTGGTCATTGCTATTGATTTTATTATGCATTTTATTTCATCAAATTTTCCAGCTTTTCGAATACTACGTAAATTTGCATAAAATAATCTTAGTGAGGAGGAGTGTAGCGGAATATCTTCGTATTTATTTATTAATTGGTGATTTATTTTATCGGTATGGTTTTCGCTTTGCAATGAATTTATGTTTAGTTTTTTTGGTTGATTTTGTTAACGACAATTGTAGGTTTACCTTTAATATATTTTATGGTGAGATCGGCTTCACCGTTTTCTGTGCGTCGATTCAACTCAACTTTTAGCGATTGTAAGAAACGTTTTTGCGCAGGAGTTTGATCTGAGTAGATACGAATACCAGCGGGTACGTGATCTTTATTCCGAAGCAGGTTTTTTGGCGTACTTGTATCACTAAAACATAATTTGATTGGCCTATTCCTATTTGGGATATATTTCCCCACTCTAAAACAATTAATCGGCTTGGGGCAGTCTTTATATAACGATATTATAAGCTTTAAAGTTTCTTCATTATCATAGGTACGTCTTGAGTCAGGATTTCTGTCAATCTTTTCCGCTATTCCAGTGACAATAAGGTTTTTTTCACGATTATATCGGTCTTTAAGTTCAAGAATAACGGATTCCTCTTGTATTACGGGCTGTATAGAATTTTCGATGGTTATTATATTTTTTAATTGAATTATTTCCCTTTCAAGAGTATTAATTTTCTCTTGGTTCGATGCGTAGTTAGATTCGATAGTTTTAATTTTCGATGTAATTAATTCGAACTGTTGTGTTAGATTCTCAGCAGTGGATTTGACAGTTTTAATTTCGTTTTTAATTTCCGATATTTCATCACGTACAAATTTAAAATTTTCGTTTTGTGTTTTACTAAAATCCTCTAAGAACTTCATCATATCCGAGCGCAGGCTCGCGAAATCCTTTTTGTAATCGATTTCATCTGACCGCTCCTTTCGTTTTCTAAAGCAAACATTTGTATGATAGTCACTTTTTTTTTGTTTTACATATATAAATCTTAGTCTAAAGCTAGAATTGAGTCAATGGCACGAGTCAATACAGTAGCCACTTCAAACTTCATATATAAAGCCTCCAACGTATAAATAATTAAAACCCGGAAACTTCGTGTGTGATCCAAAACATTCGTAATATCAAAGAAATCTTATATTTCTCAAATGCCCCGATAGTATCGTTTTAATGACTGCGATGAGATATTACGATAAATTCGATACTTTGTGATCAAATCTTCAATTCTGCATAACATAGGTAAACGATACGTTTAATTACGAGTTCAACTAGAAATAAACAGAAGCAGAGCTTGTGGAATCAGCATACTTTATTAGGGTAAGGGTGGATTCATACTGTGAGTTTTTTGTCACAAACAGACATTTACTTTATATTTTGGATACAGATTGTCGTATATTGTTATGCCATATCAAATAATATCTATAATGTAGCTATTTGTTTGTTTTATTATTTTCATCAATACCTACTTAGCTAAATTATATTTTTACACAATGAAAACAGTATACAATATACATAAACTTGTTATGTAGCTTTCGACCATCTTTCTTTCAATGACTTTTTGCTATTCATTTGTATTAAATAAAACCTATAGCATTTGAAAATTTACAATGAAACCATTACCAAACTTGCAACCATATAAAATCCGAGCATTCCAAGTCACCAAACACCAATCTATACGCGCCTCAACGCTAACTAAGCATGTAAATTAGAAAAACTGGTCACTTTTGGCCGGGTGGGCCGATCGGATGTTATCTCAACGAGATTTCAACCTGATTCCTTAATTACTCGTAATGGTGCCGCCAGAACTTCTTTGAAACGGCTTATGATTTCAATGCGTGAGGTAAATTGTTGGCGATAACGCGTAATGCTTGTGTTCATTAGGATTGTTTAAAATTGCGTGGGAGTTGGGACTGCGATTTATTAATGTTTGTGTGGATTAAGAGGGTGTGTTTGTGTGTGATTGGGTTTTGCCGCCAATTTTTTTCCTGATTGTTCTGTCAACTGGCGTATTTTCTATTTATTTTTATTTGAAAATGACATAAAAATATATTATCTATGTGTAAAAGTTACTAATAAATAGTTTTTGGGCGGTATATGTATTATTTTTTTTAACAATCTAATGTATAGGTTGTATGTAATAATGTACGTTAAATATCTACAATTAAATATGAAGTGTTATAACAATATGGTCGAATGATAATGAATCCATTTCCTTTTATAGGTTAAAGAGATAGTTATTAGTCGAACTTGTATTGCAAACTATGCAATGATGTATTTGTTATATTACATTAATAAAACTATTTATTTTTAAAATGTGAACATACCTGTATGCGGCATGGTACCGGCGAAAGATTCTGAAAACAAAAAACATAATAAGCATACAAAAATATACATTTACAAAAATCAAAACAACGAATTAAAATGGCGCACGCAGTTCGATAGCGCGCGAAAGATAAAGCTCTAAATTTAATTCAAAAAATTTCACGCAATGTTCTAAATTCACAAAAAGTTAAAAAAGCCCGTAAAGGGTTTGTGGTTATCTTTACAATCTTTGTGGCGCCGAAAAATATGATTCCTGACATCTTTATCGATGGTGTTTTGTAAGGAACATAGTTGAAGAGCCGCTGACGTAAAAATATATTACATTTAATTTCTTAATTACCGTATTTTACGTGCTATCTGTCCATCGTATTAAAAGACATCAACGCATCTTTCGTTATGTATCTCTCACTTATCTTAACTTACATTTATAAACTTAGATAGTATTTTTGATTATTTATCGTTGATAGCATTAATTCAGTATTGTGTGTATTTGAGTTAATCTTACAAAACATTTAATTCTTAAAAATTTACCATTAATTATTTCGTGACATAAAAAAACTAATGGGGAAATTTACCATCTTTAGGGAACTGCTAATTCAAAGGACAAAATGTTATGTTTAAAAAAAAAATATATTGACAGAATAAAAGTAATAGCAACATTGTTCTCTAGCTCTCAAACCGTTTCGTGAGCAAAGCATTTCTGTGACATTTCACCATGAAACCACAACGGTTATGATTAAACCCGCCATTACGCACCGATAACGCGCTTAAAACATAATTTATTCAAATTAAAAATACTTATCAAAATATGATGCGGTCCTAAATCAGGAATTAAGTGAGTAGGTGCGTGCTGCTGGTGGAAAATCGATGGTATCTCGCTGGTCGATCACCGTGAAAATCGAAAACCTGCCCCCGTAGCATGGAAGTAAAACTGCTTTAAGACGGCTTAAAGCAGTATTACTTCCAGTGTTGAAGAATGACAGCGCTATAGAGGTCGTCTAGCGCCATCACTTTCGTACAGTGGAAATAATACTGCTATAAGACATCATGGTAAAATTGATGTGGTTTGCTGTGCACGCAAATGCGTCTTGGCGTCATTTTTATTTCGATGGGAAGAGGCTTCGAGACAATCATCTATTATATCAAATTCTCTGTTTAATTTATTTTTCTGTCACGTGCATATTGGCTATGCCCACGAATCAGTGAACATCTATTTTTCGTCCTCTTAAATTATAAATTAAGGCATATAATAACGTTTGCCGTGTCACCTAGTTTCTCAATATACCTAATTAAACATTTATACGGAAAAAATCTACTGGTAGAAATTATTAAATAAAATGGGAATTTTGAACGCTGAAAACTGTAGTTTTCAACTGTAAATTAGCGTCTATTTGTAACGCAGTTATAACAATATTATAAGTAGGTACAACTTCCTACTCCGAATCGGCTATCTTCTAACCTTTTCTGTAATATCATTTAGATGCACAAATATTTATTTTAATAAAAGCTTCAGATTTAGTTGCAATTATTGCTCATTACTTTATCATCTCTTTGTCTTTTTTATGAGGTTAGTAGAATAAAGTCTAAAACTAGCTGCCTTGGAAAAGCATTTACCCATCTACATATACAGGTCCCTAACCAAAAACCTGTATAAATCTTATAAAAACATAAATCCCATACTCTATGAATAGTTTCCTATATATCCCTAATTCAATTTGCTCGCAGCGCCCATGACCGCCATTAGGGCGAGCGTATCACAAATTACATCAACATTAGCATAATATTATACAAATCGTTACAATTTACACGCAACTTAACATTCAACTGGACTGTTCCGCTAACGTAAAAACCCTTTTTTGTAAACATTCAATAACTTTGCTATTTCTAGAAGACTTTTTATTTATTAAGTATTTGTCGACGTTTCGGGCATTTATACAGGCCGCAGGGAGAATTGCATTTAAAATCTTAAATTTCTAAATGTATAATCCTTCTCATGTAAAATCAATAACAAAATGATACTACATATATGAAAAAGATAAAATACGATAATATGAACTTTATGTTTGCTGCATTACAATAACTGGGTCATTCAACAAGAAATCCTGCCATTTCCTTGAAGTCAAAGTTCACAAAAATAATTGCATATAGTTTTAACTGGATTAGTCATTTCAGAATCAAGGATAAATTATCTTTAAAATATTTGATAATACGCTTACATAACGAAAACATACAATAAAACTCAACCCTACACTTTAAAAATTAACTAAAAAAATCTTTAAAAAACACAGTATCACAAAGGCATATCTAATGCGAAATAAAATCCAATACCAAAACTGAACGGCGATCTGATTAAATGAACTATTGCCTAATTAACTGTGCTATAGAAAATAAATAAAAAACATATTTTATCTAGCGACCGTTTTAGGATAATCCCGGACCACCACGTGACTAAGGACTAAATTATACGCTCCGTGAAAAAATCTGATCGGAATTTATTTGACGATTTCGTGTTCCGTATAAAATTTTTGGTGGTAACTTTTTTTTCATCTTTGTTTTAAGTTGAAATGAGAGATAATATATTGATGTTTTATCGTCGTAAAAGCTTTGTAAAAATACAGTTTAAGAAAATACCTATTTATTTCATGGAAAAATAGATGAAAAATAGTACCGAAATTTCTTTAAAATCGTCAGACAACTTACAGATGATGATTAATATTGTTGCTATTGTTATTATCTATCGATGTTAAAATATGAATATCTAAGGAAATAGGTAATTATCAACACTGAACAAACATGAATAAACACACGTGCGCACAAGAAGCGCCTCCTGTAATTACGTCACAACTCACAAGTCGAAAACAAACCCATTCGACGCTACGGATCTCGAATAAAAAGCGACTATTCCGGTGGAGTAAAAAACAAACTGGTGAATTGATTAGCATACGGCGACACCTCCGGACCTCCCAGGGTCTCTCAATTAAAGCACTTGTAGTTTCGCGCGGTGTGCGTCCGCCTTTATCGCGATTGAGAGCTAACTTTATTTTTGAATTCACAATTACTAGACGCTGGCGCGATGCTCGATTGTCGATTTTGAATTTGGAATGTTTTTGGTTTATTTTTTTTAATGTGGCCAGTTCCTACCAAAGAGGTTTAGTACCTAATCTGAATTATAGATTGTTGTGAATGAAATCTCGGTTGTAAATTACCATTTTAATTTCCGCCTCCGAATTCATTATGATACACAAAGGTAATTTAATCAATTACGTATTTTACAATCGTAAAATTTAAATTTAAACTTTATCAGTCTAATTCTTTGATTGACCGCCTTCTTTGTAGTATTTATTAAAATTTTGATTAGCACGTAATTTAAGTTTGACAAATCCGGTTTTATCGAGCCCATACATTTATTTTATATCAATAGTTAAACATTTTGTTTTGACATAAGATCGTAATATATCGCTCCTGTTTTCTGATATTAAGAACGGTATTGTAATTTATATTTATAGGCGTTGCCATTTAGCGCTCGGATACGCCCATACATTTATCTTAATTAAAATTAACTTATTATGAGGATTTTATGAATATCAGGTTTTCTTAGTTCGCCAGCTGCACGGACTTTTAATGTTTTTATTGCATTTTGTTAATAATTGCTGAGCGAATAAATGAAATATAATTTGTGTCCAAAAATAATTAAGCCTTTATTTTGTGTCAAACTGTTTTTGTTGATGTTTCTATTTGCTAAGCACGCGTAAACAAGAGCTTTGAACAAAAAACTTTGAATTGAGTTAATCTACGTCCCTTTTTAAATTCAATTAAACAACAGACCTTTTTACTGCCTATTTATTTTGTGCATGTCATCGCGTAATCTAATGATTAATAACCTAATTTTAAACAGAAGTCACTTTTGATATAACACTTTATCGTATAAAGTTATTTATCTGGTTGAGAGTTAAATTAATAATTGGGTTTCCTTGATAACAGGTTCCAACGACATTTAAACACATTAATGGAAGAATATATCTTCATTTAACTTGGGTTGCGTTGGGCCCAACTAAATGCCTCCCGCGCTCACACCGAACTGAACAAAAACATATTTATTATAATAAGAAAATATATTTCTGTTTATATTTTAATATAATATGAAAATCATCTATGTCTGCACTTATTAGCACGGAATAACAATTATAAGTTCATACAGACTTTTAATTTTAATACCTACTTGAATTAGAAACTTAATATGAATTGAATTGAATGAATTTAAAGAAATACTTCAACGCGGTTCAATTAAATTATCTAATTACTGTTATCATAAAATTATGAATAACTTCATTCGCCTATACAACAATTCAAACAAAACAAACGCTTACCTACACAGATTTTTGTAACCACATTTTCCACAACCCCGTTCACACTTAACATACACAAAGAGTAACGTTAAAAACTCCAAATGAACGTTGGCACAATCTTGCCACACGATAGTGCCAATTAAACGGTTACATCGCGGTGTAATTGAGTTCAGACTCGCATGTCGAGATAAAGATAGTAACACCGAGCGAAAGCGCTGTATTTGCATTTATTCGCCACACAGAGAGACCACCTTATGCGCCGGCCAATCGGCGTTTAGTTTGAATATACAGATTTGGCTTATATTTTTGTTATGTTTAGAAATATTTTCCTCGTAATATTGTCAAATGGTTTTGGAGATAAATATGGTAAATAAGAAGGGTACGCGTCGGTAAGGTAAAATACAAGTTTTACAAACTTTGCTCCTAAAATACCTAAATGATTTGATGTGTATTTGAGATATGAATACAAAAATTATAGGTCCAGTAGGTACAAAAACTACAATAGTATGTAGATATAGGTTTAAAACCATATACGTTAATATAATAGTCATAAGTAATTTAAATAAATTTATTTTTTCAAGAGTTTCAGGAAAATATTATGTTTCATAAATGGAATAATTTAACATATGGCATGTCTGGGATGGGAGCATTCTTTTACAAATAAATTAATTCAACGAAGATTTCCATCAGGACTTAACTATACGCACTATTGACTATACCTTAATAGTGTATAAAATTTCAATCAATCACTTGTATCTAATAAGTTCATACTAATAAATAAACCATAGACACCGTTAGCATGGAAATATATCGTACATAAGCTAACGGTTGGTACCAGGCTCCCGCTTAATTGAATTCTGACTTCGCTTTTATGTCCAGGAATATATTTTATTAATTGTACTATTGATAATGAATTTAGATATAGGTATAGCATTGCTATAAGTTCATGTGAATAGATTGGTAAATGTCATTACCTATTGGAAAATGGAAAGCCATGCGAAGAGGCGGAAAATTTAGATAAAAGAAAATTAATTGTATTTTTAGATTTCTTTTCTTTAAAATTGTAATTCGACTTTTAAAGTTATATCTATATAGTGTGTTAAAAACAATATAGCAGTATAAAATTTCACAAAATATATTATGTAAATTAAGGGAATAGTTTTTAGATTTTATCCATGAAGCATGAAATTCGCTGAAATTTTGTTACGCGTGGGTGTTGTGCTCTAAAGTGCTCATAATATAACGAAATTTATCCTCGTAAGTATTGATTTAAAAAAAGAAGGTATTTAGTTGTAAATAACTATTGAATAAAAAAAATCTGATAGAGCTCAGAGTTATAACGAATTATTAATAACTTCTTTTACGCCTGCGTAGCTTTTAAATTTGGGTAGCGAAAGTAAGCTACAACTTATTTGTTCTTCGATTACTATAATATGGTTAAATTACTGTAATAGGTACTGTTTACAGTTATGTAATACTCTAATAATATACTAAGACAGTTATGTAATACTCTAATAATATACTAAGACAGTTGTCTAATAAACTACTATTTGGCCCAAGAGAGACAATGCTAAATTTGACAAGGAAAATAACGAGATTCAATGTGCGCCCTGCTTTTTGCAATTCATTTTTTAAGGGTATTATTATTATGAATTTTTTGGTGTTTAAATTGGTGGCTTTAATTTCTTAAACGCAATAAAACACACCGCTAGAGCAACAGGAGCAGAGTAGCATTGCAAAATATTGAGTATTTTCTCACAGTATTACCAGTCTAAAAAATATTAATATAGTAATGCACTAACAATATAGTTTTCCTGTCCGTTTAAAAATTACTCCAAAATTAGTAATATCTTACGGCTTTTCGGAAAAAATCTGAATTGAGTAGCGTCAATTCTAATTTCTTCCGAAAAGCCTTGTTCCATAAAGCTACCACAGCCACATGCAATAACGCATACCTACATCTGATATCAAACTCTTCTAATTAAGTTCACTCCGCAAAAACTAGGGTATTATTCTTGTTGACACACTAGGTACCTACCTAGTAGAGGGGGGCTATTAGCATATTTCGTGCGACATGAAACTTGATAGCACATGTTTAGACTAAATTTTAATGAATTCGCACTAGATTTATATATGTGTTTTTAGCGAACGGCGGTGACTTTGATTGTGCTGTTGTTTTTGTGAAATGTAAACAATGCAGGTGAAACACGCTTGCTTGTAATGTTTTAATCGCGGTTATCGCCTTTTTTAGTTGTTTTGTTGGGCTTATGGTATAGAAATTATGAAATATAAACAAACAACTGCAATCAACGGTACCTACATTATTTATAATCAAACGGTTTTAAATTTGAACTCGAACTTATTTGATAGTTTGTTCATTTGAGAGATCGCGCGATTATAAATAACATTTCGAGTATCATCAGTGATCAGTTATCTGCTATTCTGAGTAATTCTGAATAAGTCTTTTTGGTAACTAGATTAACTTATTACATTTTTAAAAGTACAGTTTCTGTTTTATTTGTAAAACGATTAACGAATACTTTATTGCTTTGACGATAAGTGTGCCTGTGTGATTTAAACAAAAATGTGAAACTGAGAAATTTATTACAAAATGTCACTTCTTTCACAATTAATACAGCCTGAAAGTTTATTGATTATTCGATATGTAAGTCTGAAGATGGTGTAGATCAAATAGATAGGAATTCGGCTTTATGATGAAGTTTGTATAATCAATACCTCATAATTACCTAATGTCACAAAACTTTTGTTTAAAATAATCCTTTACACATTTAACTAATAATCGTCCAATAATGTTTCAAACACCTAATCATACACGATCGAATTACTAAACTCCTGTGTTCCGTGAGCCGTTGACGACCTCTAATAACCACACTTACAAAAAACAATATAACAAAGTGCCAAGTAACAAGCCTCTTTTCATTACCTTATTTTCAACGATTCCCAGTATCGGCAGTTGTTCGTAACACTCTCACTAATTTTTTCACTCACATTAAATTTTGAGTATCCTTAAACATGGTGCATTAACACCTCTTCACTTCATTTATTCAAATTACCACAACAATTGCAGTTGACAGACAAACCCCGACACAACTCGCGGGCTACCTAACCAAATATTTATTTCATCTAATCAAGGATAACAACACCGTAATACTATGCATATAAGTTTCAAATTCCTAAAACCAACCTTCAATCGACTGCAAATAACTTGAGCATTGGAGCCCTAGAAATTTTTGCCACTACTCCGTCCCTGTCACACTCCTGCGTTTTCCCTTATGAGTGAGAGAGCTGGTATCAATTGATGCCTGTCCGCTTATAAGAAGCTAATTACACAATTATAGGGAGAGAGTGGTAAGGTGCGAAAATTGGGTGTAAAATTGAACAAGAATCATCAACATCATTATATAGTGAACGACACGCGAACGATTGGGTTTAACACCCTTGAGTTATTGTGCCATTACTTAATAATGTGGAATTTGGACAAAAAGGGCTCCTGCAAGAATTACATTTAAATACCTTCGCGTATTTTCAAGGTGAAAAGAACCGAAAATAAAATGTTCACAGACACGACCGTCAACTCAAAATATTTATTGATTGACTTTAATTTTGCGTTTATTTCAGTTGCCTTTTTTTCTCAATTATAGAAACTAAAACTATTGAGAAACCAAATTAAGGTACCTACTTCTCACTCCATATCTGGAACATAAGCACAGCATCATAAAGGTAGATACTAATAAAAAAATAGACGTAAATATGTACCTATGAGCTATGTTTGTCATAATATTTGATTATCCAATCCTACTTGAATTTCCAAATGAATATTTGAGTAGGTATTTCCAATATTTCACAATGTTTAGTGCCAAAAACGAATAACCTACATTTGGACCATAAAAATCGTATAAATACTGCTCTGATAGCATCTTTTGTTATTTAAATATGCGTGAATTGTTTTACGATATTTTTGAACGCTGATTTTATCTGTGCAATGAACAGGAGTTTTTTTTTTAAATATAAGTAGCCTATGACTAGATAGGTATACATATTAACAAAACAAATAGAATTAAAATTGTCTGGGAGCTCGTTTACATAATATGATTTTTTTACACGTAACCTGTGACAAGGTATATAAACAAAAACTGATTATAAATAACACAGTTGGCATTAATTAGTTATTTAAACAAATTACGTAGGTACCTAGAATTAAAATTGTCTAGGAGCATGTTTACATAATATAATTTAATCTAGTTAATACCTTCGAAAAATAATATATACCTAGTTCACGCAAATCATTTTAAATTAGAGATAGTAGATGGTAGATATTATACATCCTAATAATATTATAAATGCGAAAGTTTGTGAGGATGTGTGTGTGTGTGTGTTTGTTACACACAAATACTACTGAACCGATTACAATGAAATTTAGCACACGTATAGATGGTATGATAATTAACACATAGGATAGTTTTTATCCCGGAATTCCACGGGAACGGGAACTATGCGGGTTTTTCTTTGAAAACGCGGGCGAAGCCGCGGGCGGAAAGCTTTCCGCCCGCGGCTTCGCCCGCGCTTTCAAGGCTTCGCCCGCGTAGTACATATACTTAGGTTAGTACATATACTTAGGTTTACATTTCCACAATAAAACATAGAATTAAAAAAATCTAGAATTTCTATCAATGATAAAATGACATCTAGCGACATCACATGAGATATAATCTGTGGTTATAAACCGTTTCTTTTGTCACGCAGTTAATAAGCACTAACTACACAGAAACTATTTTCTGAACTCTCCCACGAGATAAATGCAACAGTTTTCGCTTTAAAATATTTTAATAGATTGTTGGTATTGGGTTGCCTGTTATATATTTTAAGATTATAGAAGCGACAACCGAAAATAATGTTGATGATTTGGTAATCAAATGTATTTTTTATTGGCAGGAAGCGCTTGGCGTAAATCTTGCCTGATGCTAAGCTAAGATGGTACGCGTTTCCCTAGAAAGTTCCTATTTACTCTACAATTGAAGATCCCCATATTTTAGGAACATTTTTTAAGAATAATCCAATGTTTTGTATAAATTGAGCCGTATATTGGTTGTACGTGTTTTAATTTAGATATCTAGAATCAAACGTTTAATTGAAGCAATGTTTTTCTTCTACGATTTCAAAATCCCGTCGGAAATTAGGATAGCAGGACGATTGCAGGTGAAATAAGAAAACTCAACATCACTCTTTCATGCTTATAACACAGATATTATTATAATACCAAATCTTATTATAGAGTACTCGGTGGACATAAAACGCATGTAAATTTGAAAATTATCACACAAAGAAAAGCCTACATTTCACAGTCTACATAACTTCGGTAATAAATTGAAATAATTCATAATAAAAATTTTAAATTTTGTTAAAAAATTATAACCATTCGTGTTATTTCGGTATAAATTTACAAGTTAAACTTAAATCAGTGTCAGGTGTTGCATGTTTAAAGTTTACAATCTGGCCTAAAATAATTTTCCATTAAATTTGTGAATTGTGGCAACACTGATAAGGTATGGGTCAAAGCTAACTTATAAAAATAAGCTATATATAAATATTTAAAGAATATAACTAGGTTCATGTTGAGTAAATGAAAAGTTTAGATGTTTAGTTATTATTTAAAAATGTCTTATTGTGTTGTGTTATTTTACAAGCAATTTATTTTTCTGGCTGGGACAGTTTACCGTCGCTCGTGATACAATATACTTATCTATACTATACCTACCTAATATTATAAAGCTGAAGAGTTTGTTTGTTTGAATGAATGCGCAAATCTCAGGAACTACTGGTCCCATTTGCAAAATTCTTTCGGTGTTAGATAGCCCATTTATCGAGGAAGGCTATAGAGTATAAGGGCTATAATATATCATTAGGTACGCTTAGACCAACAGGAGCGGAGCCATATATGCGGGTGAAACCGCGAAGCGCAGCTATAAGTTAGGTAGGTAGGTACCTATATAATTAAAGGGAAAATCTTATAGCATCGTGTCTTGTGCAAAAATTTTCTTTGAGCTATGCGATAACGTTTAAATGTAGTACCTAATTAATTACTTTTGCTGGTAGGGCCTTTCATAAACCCTTTGCTAAAAGTTCCTATAGGGATAATAAATAAAAATTGAAGTTTTATTAGTAGAGCAATTGTATTTGTATCTTATACTTATAAGACAAGTTACAACGGGGCGAAAAACTACTATGCCTTTATGGAAAGAAATACTAACACAGGCGGTCTTTGATAAAGCGACAGAACGAAAACAAAAATTTTTAGTAGTTTGTGACGCATCACACAAAAACTACTGCATCGAATTGAATGCAATTTTCACGATCGATAGTTTTTATTCACTGACTACACGGACGAAGTTACAGACAAAATATACCTAGTTTTAGAGTGTTTAAGTAAATATAATTCCATGTTACACAGCACGGCTTTTTTCTAAAAGCATGAAATCAATTTCCGTCGGATATTCGTGAAAACGTTTTATTTTTTATTTTCGTGTTTCCCTTTTTGTTGTGTTTTTTCCTCAAATTTTCCTGTTATTCTAGCATAGTCACTACATAGTATAAAACAAAGTCGCTTTCCCTGTCCCTATGTCCCTTTGTACGCTTAAATCTTTGAAACTACGCAACGGATTTTGATGCGGTTTTTTTTAATAGATAGAGTGATTCAAGAGGAAGGTTTATATGTATAATAAAATCCATTAAATAGTGAAGAAGTACTGTTATTTTTGAGGTTTCTAATGTGATGTCGTAAAAAATTAAATTTTTTCCGCTTACATTGCAAACGCAGGCTAGAGCTGAGAGAACCCTACGAGTTTTATCAAAATAATGTACTAAGTATTATACACATTGAAAAGGTCTACAGAAAAGTCCGCGATGGTCTATCTCTTATGGATAACCCAGAATAACTTTTTTTTGTCATTTACTTTTTACGACAAATAATGGCTAATTTTCGATGCGATTTTAACCAATACAGCATTAATCCTTAACCAATTAAATACCTTGAATACATTGTTCATTTAATATAGATCTATATGGCCCTTTACACCGTATGATTTAAGTGAATATTTTCGAAGATATTACAGATTTGAAAATTGCGGGACGTAGCGTTTGCGGCGGTACCGGCCGGCCGCCCGGCTATCTATTTTATACCCGTGCGAAGCCGGAGCGGGCCGCTATATTTTTATATACAACGTTCACAGTTTTTCTGTAGTGTATTTAGTATCAGCATTGCACCCGTGCGAAGCCGGGGCGGGTCGCTAGTTAAATATAAAGTTAACCATTTTTTAAAAGTAAAGACTTATTTAAAAAGAACGATTTCTTTGATATTATCTAATGACACCATTTGCATTATTGTGTGTATTTATGTCTAATTTTCTATACCTACTAAACTATTTATCGTTACGAGATATATTTACCTACTTATTTGTCGGATCAATTTGATTATCGCATACAAATAAGTTGAAAGACGCTTTGCTATGATGAACGTTAAATAATTTAAAAATATTTTTTCTTTAATTAGGTATGTACCTACAACAGTTTACTTGGTTTTTTGTTATAATAATTGATGATCCGATCCTTCTCTCGCTATTTAAAACAATAAATGTTTGCAAACTTTACATTTTATCTACAGCCGCCGTAACAAGCAACAGATCACACACAAGAACTATTAAACAATAATCGAACAGAATTACCTCATACACTTCCATCAAATAAAGGATATGCCTTATAAGTGTACAAAATTACAAATACATTAATATTAGCTTGTAATACGTAAATACCTTTTAAAATCATATAAAACACGACGTAAACATTGACACCTAATAAATAGCCGTCAATTGAAATAGGTTATGTTTGACTGTCACCATCGACGAGTTTATAACATGTCTCCTTTTACAAACCGCACCATATTTGGTACATCCATACATCTTTAATTTCTTGCTTGTTAGTATAATGTGTTGGTTATTGAAATTATAAATATTATTTTGTGTTATTTAAATAATGGAATTGATCGGTTGTCCTGAATGTTGAGTGGTGAATGTTTTTTATTGTTTGGTTTTATTAAGAAAAGTTTCATATGATTGAAATATGCCAATCTTGTTATTAACAAATTGAATATATGTTATATAATAAGTTTACAAAACCAAATGAAGAACGGGAGACAGAGAATTTTTTTTAAATTTGGTATGTATATTCTGATAAATTTATCTAAGCTTCTTATAGGCGTTTTGTTTTCATTTGAATACCTAAATTATATTTTCATTATAAAATCTATAGAGCGGTGACTAAAAAGTAAAAACTCTTCTATTTTTACAAGGGCTTAGTTTAAAATCTTAGCGATCACAGGAGCTATAGAATATAGCACAATAGTGGAAATAAAATGGCATTTTTAACTGCTTTATTTTCCAATATACCTTATTATAACCCAGTAAAAAAACCCACATTTAAGTCGTTTAAATTTGATTAATGAGTAAAAAGTATAATAATAACTGGAGTAAAGACAAGGGAAGATACCACTTCCCCGCAATTTCGGTAATAAGGATGCGTTGATGTCTTTTTGTACCTACGATGAGTAGATAACGGTAGAGTTTTAAACGTAGGAATTTTATATTAAATATTATACGACAATGTATTTACTGCTTTATTTTAACATTTTTTACTTATTAATAACATAGAAAAAGATCTTATATGACTATTATAAAACACGTTTGCATGGAAAACTCTTTGCATTATAAAAAGGATTCAAATAAGAAAAATATTTTTGGATTTACAAAAAAAGTATTACCTTTTCAGCAATCGAATCTCCTCAATTCAAAAATAACTTTTACCATTCTACGCTCAGTTATAAACAGTTCAAAGTTCACACACAAACACAGCACTAAAAATATATGCGGCGATGAATTTCCAAAGTTCGATTCGTTCACGCGCAAACCGTACGCTCTTTACGCGTTCTCGTGACGAAGCGTGGAGCGCTTGTAACGGTCTGCACCGTGTCGCTGGCTGAGCCCCGCCTACTATGAACGGAACGGAGGGGACCGCTACACCTCTTAGCTCCTTCACACTTCCCCGTACCTATTAGTTCAACCAGCTTTCAAGACCTCCCCCGCCTCTTTACCGCTACACAAACGAACACCAAACAGAACAACGAAATTCTATCTTAAAGCTCTACTTATACTGGATGTATCTAGAAGCTTTTGTTGTAATAGTGCACGCTATTTTCAACTCTATTACAAGGGATTAAGGTGAAGAGACGTGTCCATGGTTTTAAGAGTCGCGCATCTGGGCGGGAAGATAACCGCTTATAAAATTTAATTCGGTAGGTATGGCTGTGGACGTTTTCTATTAGGGTGATGTAGGGAGGATTAAGGGTTGCGCTTTTCGAAATTGCTTCAAGAATTTGGGGATCATTTATTATTATTTAAGCAGGTTATGAAGTAATTTTTTGGGATTGTGTTGGGTTTCGTAATATGTAGTTTTGTTTACGTATTCTAGAATTAATTTAATGAATTTATGAAGTAAATACTTTATTCCAAAAGTATTGATTTATGTGAGCTTTTAGTGAAGAAAGC
Organism: Colias behrii; assembly: GCA_029959065.1. Taxonomy (NCBI): domain Eukaryota; kingdom Metazoa; phylum Arthropoda; class Insecta; order Lepidoptera; family Pieridae; genus Colias; species Colias behrii. Next base: position 4,035,891 of record JARWMC010000025.1, read on the forward strand.
TTAAATATTAATTCATAATACCTATTAACTTAAATTTAGTCATATGCATTCATATGACACAATTTAAAAGCTGAATTAAAACTTCTGTTATCTTTTTACCATTTTGCAATAGACCTAGAGCCTAGATTTGATTATAGTTTAAGCAGTTAATTCTGTAATCGTTAAATGTATCATGGGGTAGGTAAGTAAGAACAAATGTAGGTACCTATTGGATATGTTTCATGAGTTTACACATTTTAAAAACCAAACAGCAATCGTATCTATACCTACCTATAAAATTCATACTACTGACAGAGTAATTGTCTTATCTATTATGCCTGCCCCTTCTAATTAGAGATACTTTAGAGTTTATTTTCAGGTTACCGGAAATAATATGCATTTTATTGGTAGGTATTTGTCTCTTAGCAGTAACTCGAAAAGCTCTACGAGATTAATTAAAAAATGAGTCTTATTTTTTTTTATTCAATTTAAGAGCAACAATTTAAAATCATGAATTAAAAAACAATATTTCCTTACCTAATGAAGAAGACAACTACAATATTAGGTAAGGCTAGTTATATTTATCAAAATACGTACCTAGGTTATAAACAGACACTCGAATTGAAAACCTCCGCCTTTTTTTGAAGTCGGTTAAGCAGATTTATTTATGTTGAGTAGGTAGGTAGGTACTATAGGTACTTAAAATTGGTAAGATGAAGTTCTGAACCTTATTAAAACAGCGTTAAAGTGTATATTTGTTAAATAGGTACATTTAATAGTGTCGTTATGATGTAAAGGTTTATAATAGGTGTAACAGTCTACACGTCATGGGAGGGTTCGTCTGTTTGTCTGTATGTGGTGCAGGCTTAGGTCATAAGCGAAGAAGAATTAGATAACTTTTTGTTCAAATTAATAATATTGAATGTATATTTTCGATAGTTTTTAAATAGTGGATATATTTGGACATCATAGTTTATCGGAGTATCAACGTACCTAAACATAAGTTACCTATTTCTATGTAAACAGGTTATTTATCTATCATACGAGATTTATGTATTGAAGATAGTAACATAGTACAGAAGATCTTTTATTATATTACCTACCTAGGTAGTAGCCTAGACCTAGACCTAGACCGCCTCCTTGGTACAGTGGTTGACGCGTGAGCGTAGCACCGAGGGGTCCTGGGTTCGATTCCCGGTGGAGACGAAGAAAAAAAAATGTCTCGGTCTGCTAGGACACAGAAGGCTGATCACCTACTTGTCCCTAAAGAAAATCGATCAGTGAAACAGATGTATAATGCATCTGCCCCTTACTTACTACTGGGACTTCACTTTAGGTAGTAGTAGCTGGGCCTGGGTAATATCTACCTATCTAAGTTTATTAATTATTATCAAGTACCTATAAGTATCTACAAATTATAAAGAAATTTTCACAGAAAAGAAAAACTCTATTCCAGTCATTAAGTTTTTGTTTATCTTGGTTTGTTTATCTGTTTGTTTCTTCAGAAATATTAAATGTCATCAGTTCGTCACTTACACCAGCCTAGTTAGTACTTAGTCATAGTGTTTGATGTACACTCATTACGCACCTATTTCTTGCTGTAGACGAGTGATGTTTATTTACTGTCTTGTTGCTTTTAATTAGAATTTATATGCTTATAATATATGTAGGAACAGTATAATTTATCAGGTGAAGGAATGTCAGTTTCGGTTAGGTTAAAAACTTTTTAATAGTTTCCTTCAATGCATAGAATCAAGCTAAAATTTGGTATAAGTGGCATTGAGGCATTATTACTACGTATAGAGAGGACACCACGAACAAAATCTGTGCGACAATCGCGGCCGCGGCGGTGCGGGGCGCGCGTGGGGCGGCCAGTTAGTCATAGATATAAGCGATGTTTGAGACGCTTGGCTCTAACTCGTGTTACAAATAGTGTAGTAGCGATGGCCTCTCTAGTACGTAGTACATAGTAACTCAATGATAAGTAGGTATAATATAGACACTAGATAGGTACCTACCTATTAATTTTGATGAACCATACTACCTACAACCCGCAAAGATCGAATTTTTTTACATTAATTTACATTGTTTGTTTTACATTAATTATCGTAATAAATACATCGTATTACTTCCTACTTTCTAATATGCTATATCGATAATCTTACATGAGAAGGCAGTTACGAACCTAAAGATTTTTATATAAAAAAGACGTGTGGCACTCGGGGACTGCCGCGGTAAAGCTATTGCATAGCATGCCTTCAAGCCACACCTCCGTGCCTGTCGGAGTGGGGAGCGTGAGGTTTTTTCGTTACGGAATTTCTCGATTCGGTCCCCGCGCTCAAGGCCCGCGATAGAAGCTATGCAATAGCTTCTTAAAATGCTTGAATAAATTTACTCGCTAACACAATCGACAATTAAAACCCGGCAATTAGTTCACAATTACAATTTGAACCCAAAGATGAATTTGCGACGTATTTCCAAAACGATAATATCTGCACAGATAAAATTTTATTAGAGAAATTATATGTAATTTATTTGTATGTCAAAGCGTGCATCCGCTCTATCTCACAATCTGCTTTGCACCCGAGCAAGCACCCTGGTATTATGGGCTTTGCGACCACTGAATGTTTCGACTTACGAGTTAGATAATACATTGTGGAGGAAATTGTTGGTATAATGTGTGTGACAGTCAGTTTTAGTGTTGGACTGTTGGTAGATACCTAAGTAATATTTTGGTGAATTAAATATTCATGAACATATAGTAGGTATACCTATGAAGATTTATTGGACTTAGCTAACAAATAAGTGACACATGGGTAGAAAAAAGTTGAAAATTAAACAGTAGGAAAAACAGGCGTAAAAGACCTATCGAAATGATCTATCTCTGTACAAAATTTTCACGTTTATCTTATTACAAATTAGGATAATGAGGACGTAGGATTTAGATTTTATTAATGTTTTCAAATAACAATGGTAAATTATTATTTTTCTGTATTTTGACGATTCAAAAGCGCCTCTAAGCGAATGCTAGTTGAATAAATAAATATTTGAGTTTGACTTCGAAAAACAATGGCTTAATGTGTTCAATAAAAAATAAATAAATATCCAGTAGCATTTAATTAGTAGTAGTACTCACCCAATTCATATCAATGGACAAAAATTATCAGCAAAACTAATACAATTATATGTAAAAAGCACGTCAAGTTCATAGCATACGCGGTCACACTACTTAATTGTGCACGTAAAATTTGAAAAAAAGTCACACGCATCTGCCTTCCGTCAGCACATAGCAATTACACAGCAAAATAACAAAAATACACTCAATTTTAACAACTTTCCTTTGGCAGACATCTTGTAAGAAATAAGTAATAATCTCCCCAAAAAATTACCCCTAATGAGTCATTGTTTCGTGTGCAACTGCAAAAATGGCGCGTAATAATATGTGCCACAGATTAATAAAGCACACAAAATTGATACAGATAATATAACACATACAGTTGACATAATATCCTCCATCCTATATTACCTTTTAACATGTAAGTATACATACACATTGCTTCCACGATTTATCCCTTACTTTATAAGTTAATTCCACACCACATAACATATTATTTCAAAGATAAAATGTAGGTACTTAAATTGGCTTAAGTAGATACTCTATGGATAGCTCAGTTATTTTAAAGAAAATAATTGTTTAAAACATAAAGTAGTTTTTGACGTGAAAACGTCTTATAATTTGATAGCCGGCTGCACGTACGAAAAAACATGACTCATGCGGCGTTACCTCGCTCTGAGGCGTTCCATGTAAGGCTTGAAGTGCAAGCGAGAGCGCGGAACGAGCGACAAAGAAGCACAATAGGACGTTGTCACGTTCAACTATCGTCAGTAAACCAACTTTACAGACAACCAATTTTTTATTTTTAACATTCAATTGAGGTAGGTAGGTACCTATATTCCATTGTAGATTAGATATTATTAAAATACGTTTTATAGTAAGTCATCAAATCGTTTAAGTGTTGAACAATTACTTAAGTCTTTGCTAAGCTTATAATTAGTATATTTTTATAATAATCACTCCACAGGTAATAAACTATCTGTTATTTACTACACATTTATCGTAACATCTGCTTATTTTAAATCTTATAACTGCGTAGGTAATGTTTTCAAATAAATTATAAGGGTGTTAAATGTTTTAAGGCTTTCTTATCTTTTATACGATAAGTAAATATTAATTTAAATAGGTAGGTAGGTAGGTACTAGACTTGTTTCAACAAAAGCTTTTAGATTTAATGTTCTTTATTTATTAAAAAAGAGTCATAAATTTCGTTTTTAAATTTTTCATCTGTTGGAGTAATAAATATCTACTAAAAACCATCCTTCTTATAAAATTCATAAAAATATGTAACCAAACTACCTGGAAAATGTTTCAAAAACGTTTTATACATAGAATCAGTATATTACTGACATCTTAATTGTCCATTGTTCTATTTAATTCAATTAATGTACAAAAATTTTATGAATGAAAACGAGTTTTCGAACGCATCGATTGAAATTTAAAACTCGATTCTCATATATCACGGATTCCACCTTGGAAAGTTTGTACATGTGAATAAAGTTATCGCTTTTTACACGAGAGTGAATGAAATAGATATATGTTTGTCAGCGCCGCCTCGAGGGCGTGGTCGGATAGACAACGTGGATTCAATTCGCATCCCATTAGGTTTTTATTAATTCCATTCGGCAAAAACTTTTAATTGGTGTCAGGATTCCATTCAACATATTGAGTTATTATTTTTCTGGTTCAATGATCGGTTCATTTGCATTTGTGTATTTTATTAATATAGTAGATACTTTTACGATGTGCGAACGAGTTTTTATTTGACTTATTTAGTTCAATGCCAAAATAATATATTATATTTTGAAGTAAAAAAGGAGATATGAACACAAACGGATGTTGAAGGGATAGTATAATGTAAGGGCTCTTTCAATTTATGCGTTTCGTATCGGACCGCTACAGTGCCGAAGCGGTGCGTTTGTCGTACGGCGCACGGCCGGTCGTTTGTTTTCATACAAAATGCACGGTGCGGCAACAGCGCGGCGTCCGTACCGCGAACGCTCGACAGCAGGACGGAACCGTCGCAAGTCCCATAGGGATGTCGGAAATGCAATAAAGTATCGATATATATCGTATCGATGTTTTTTGAAAATATCAATATCGATATTGATATTTTTATTAAAAAATATCGATATATCGATATATCGGTATGATTTGACAGAGAATATTCGTGCTCTAAAAATTAATTTTTTGGCCTAATCTTATTCAATCATCTTACATTTCTACGGGTACTCAAGTACAGAAATACGCGCGTTTTGAGGTTATAATATATATAAGTCAGTCGTGGTAATAATACGGACGGGCAGTTGAAGAGCACTAAAAGTAATGTTTCTTCGTCAGAGTCCATGGCTTAACTGGTGTCAAAATTCAAATAAATTTAAAACAGCACTAGCATACAAACGCACGGCAGTCAGATACGCTTTCAATTTAAGCGTTTGGTAACGGACTGCTACCGTACTGCAACGGCACGGCAGCGGGTTATAACTAGCGGCACGGAAAACGTGCGGCAGCGGTCCGATACGAAACGCATAAATTGAAAGAGCCCTAAGTAGAAGAATAAAAAAGTTATCTTCTAACTTTTGCAGTCAAATTAATACGACATTTAGTTATGATTTATATTATCTGTAATGATATCAACTAATATGAGCTGGCTGGTAAGTGATTCAAAAAAAGAAAAATTTTACAAATTTGAATTTGGAATGTCTAATTTGTTAGGGCAATAAAAGCTCACTTCAAAATTAATTACCATTCAGCCAATCACCTGTAACACGGGAATGTCTGTAATCTGAATTGTTTTGAGATTGCACACATAAAATAAACGAAGATCTTGAAGTCGCGCGCTTCGAGGAAATATTTCATCATAGGTAGGTACCTACTCACGGAAAGTATCAAATTATGGTATGTTAGATATTTATATCACCTTTTTCTATGTTTAAAAAGAAAAATACGTAGATTAGGTATCAGTACTTTGCAACATTTCAATCGAAATTTTTTAGCGTTTTTTCAGCAGTTTAGCGGTCGTTTTGGACACTTTATAGTGAGCGTTATACACAAATTGAAATGTTATGTGAACGTGAACCTAAGGACGGTGTTTCAAAATGTAAAACTAACTCCATCATTTTACATTTTATTATGATGCCTGCATGTTTTAAAAAAATTGATGCAAGTTTGTGCATAGGTACGTTAACATTTATATTTGCATAAAATATTAAGATAATAGTTTTGCTTATTGTTTCCAGATGATCTATAATCTATTTTAGGTACCTATTACTATTACAGAACCTATTAACTAGTGGTGAATGGTAAAACTATGGGAAAATAAATGTTTGAATTTGAGTAGTAGTACCTATAAATAAAATCTTCACAGGGAAATGTCAAAAAAACTTGTAAGTAACGCTTTTACTTTTTGGTTCATACATAAAATTGTAACAGATATAGTTAATTTAAATACCTACTATGATAACACCTATACTTACTTATATATAAAGCTGAAGAGTTTGTTTGTTTGTTTCATGTTTGTTTGGAGGCGCTAATCTCAGGAACTACTGGTCCGATTTGAAAAATTCTTTCGGTGTTAGATAGCCCATAAATCGAGGAAGGCTATGAGCTATATATATCATCACGCTAAGACCAACAGGAGCGGAACAACGCGGGTGAAACCGCGGAGCACAGCTATAGTTATTATATAGCTTGCTACAAATACTGGAACACAATCTTAGACATTCCACATTTCTATTGCCTCCAACGTACTTTCAACATTAATTTAGCAAGATTCGCGCAATTAGCAACGTTTAGCAATTTTTTATATTATTTAATGAAATAGCTACAGATTAGCCATCCTTTTTATGTCAAAATGTTAATTGATACATTTCAATTAAACACAGTGACTTCCGTCGAACAATTTTAGTTTTTGTCATAATTTTAATGTCTAATTATAGGTACAATACTCCCAAACTGATAATGCGCATAGAAAAATTCGTCACTGCAGTTCTGCAACTGTCATATTCCCCGAGCTTCCGAAGACGATATGTATATAGAGTGGTTAAATGTATTTTTTTCATGCATAGTTTATTAGAATTATGTTTTATTGTAAAAGAGAAAAGTAACGAAATTTGTTTCGGTAATTCAATGTAAGTTAATGGCGAGGATAAGCCACACGATTGCGAATATATATTTGTTGTATTGATTTACTTGGAAAATTCTATACTTAGAACTATTAAAGTGTCTTACTGAAGCTGGCGTGATGATGGATGTATGGTATCATCTTATTTAATACGATGTATGTTTCATATAAAAATGTTAAAAAATAACACTATACTACTATAGGATGTACAGTCAGCAAGCACCCCAACGAAGACTTAAAATCCTTCTCTCGATGACCAATAAATTGATAATCGTTTTGACATTGAGGTAATGAGCGAATTAAGCAGATGCTCGCTATCAGCGCGAGTGAAGCGCCGCCGGGAGACGCGGTGAGCACGCGCCGCTGTTGACATGCGTGTGGATGTGCCTTTATTAGACGTTTTAATAAATAATAAGGTAGGTACAAATACTATTTGTATTTGTATTTGTCAAATAGTGGCCATTTTTGTGCAAAAAAAATAAAAATTTTAAAATTACGTAGGTACTGCTGATTTGTTTGTCTAGGTTCAAAATAATTTTTCAAAAAATTAAAAATAAAACTTTTTATTAGGTCACAAATAAGTAATGTCATTAAACAAGCGCAAGCTAGATTTCCGCCCGTGACTCCGCCCATGAAGTGTAGGAAATTCTCATGGGAGTGAGATGTTTCATCAACAAGTACTTAGCCATTGTCTACTCTCTAAGAGGTTAGAGAGTAGACAATGCCTATCTAGAGACAAAAATCATACCGTAAAATCGCTCCTTTCCGGCAAGGATGAATGACAAACAAACACAGAAAATAAATGAAATTTACCATTTAGATTTTTTGTGTATTCCTATTACTTAGTATTAGCATGGACTAATACATGGTATTAGTAAGTGTACCTATGCCTATTTCCTACTAAAGAAGACGGTCCTGAAACTTTGAAAAAAGTCATGTCCATAGTAAACTATCATTTTGACTGACCACTCCACCATAAGAATTTACGAGAATGCTCACATCAAATTATGAAATTGGGAGATGCTGATATCAGCGGACAAATTAGTCTCGTTATTTATAAATATTTTATAATGTGATTGCATTTTGAACCTTGAATAATGAGCAGAAGCTCATAATATGGACATACTTTAATATTCAATGAATAATTAATTAATAACTTAGGTATAATATGACTGAAGTACGCAATTTTTAATGTGATAAGATTTTATGTCTTTATTAAATTTGTTTAATTTATTAATAACTGGATCAAGTACCTACCACAGTAAAAGTAGCCATATTGGCACTAATTTACAAAGTACCTACCTAATAAGCAATAGTATTATTTATGCAGTAGGACAGTATATATGATGACACGGTTTTTGAAGTGAAAGTTCTTTATCAGGGTTGGAAAAAAATTTAGTGTAACATTTTTTCGTTACGCGTGAATTTTTCCGTTACGCGCCAATCGCCATCTTTTTCTTATCCCTACCACGCGTGATTCGACGTATTTCTGTAAAGTTGCATATAGTAAATTATTTTTTTTAAAGTAAGGTGATAAAGAAGTTTCACTTCTTACATGTGTACACTAGTACAAGCACACATTTTTTTTATATTATACTTCTTTTGGTATTTAAGATGTTCAAATTTTCAATTGTTTATAAAACATATTAATCAAACATATCGTATTGAAACTAGATAACTGTATCTAATAAATGAGATAACATATTAGGAATAGGTACAGTAGGCACCTACTATCAAGTATGGTGTATTATGTTCTATTAGTATTGTAACTATTAACATAGGTATACTTTGTAAAACGATACTACTTATCTATACTATTATTTTATTAATTTATACTTTTTTGTTTGTTTGAACGCGCTAATCTCGAGAACTACTGGTCCGATTTAAAAAAATCTTTCGGTGCTTACACCGAAAGATTTTTTTAAATTTCCTCGATAAATGGGCTATCTAAATAGCCCATTTATCGAGGAAGATTATAGGCTATTTATCATCTCGCTAAGACCAACAGGAGCGCAGCACTGCGAGTAAAACCGCGGAGCACAGCTAGTATTTTATACATCAGAATAAATGAACACAAAATAAAATATCACATTACTTAGCAGTCCTGTACAGCAATTACATTTGAGACCCAATTCGTGCTCATTGCATTTTCAATTTAATCCTACTAGACCATTAAGAATAATGAACTATAAGGACAGATAATTTCATAGTATTTCCCTGATGTGTGGCAATCCAACCCGGTAATTATAGCTTGTATTATGTAATCGCTTATAAAAGTGGTAATTTATGCGAGTTGGAGAAACTGTCGTCACTTTAACTTCTTCATTCAGGGGTCATCAACATTCTTTACAAAAAGGGTTAATATTTTACAACATAATCAAATATTTTGGTAATTTATTTACATTATGATATGTATGTAGTTACATTATTAAGTAATAATATCTATAAAGATAAGTAAGCAAAAAATCTTCAATTTTTCATCCATTAAACAGATAATATGATACAACAATTAATTAGTTCTGCATTAGTATATACTTCTACCGTCTAAAAACATATATATTCCATATATATTCCATTCCTTAAGAAAAAGAAAATAGAAAAGAATTTGAAGCGAGCGCTATCAAAACACTTTCTTTTTCTATTATCTATGGCACTTTATATTTAACTCTACTCATGTGTGCACCAAAGAGGGTTGCCCACCCCTGGCACGTTAAACGCACCCAAAACCAATGGCATCTGTGAAGTAATTTGTTATAAATTATAGTTATTTTGTGAACTCGTGCGCAGGCAGGTGCGCGCAACTTGATTTTTATATTTCTTTACTTATCATTCGAACACGACAGTCTATGGACTTTTTTGTTCTCGTGACAGGTGATAGTCTGTAGCTTTGTGTATCTTGTAATACATTTTTACACACTTCAATCATATTCTTAATTACCACGTTGTTTGACAGGAACTCTTTGATTGATTCAGTGATGCATAATTTTATGTTATTGCTGTAGTTATGCAAATGGCTTTGTTGTTTTATGATTGACAATAAAATGGCCAGTAAAAAATAATATGAAGTATCTATAGTGTATGTTTGACACCAAGAAAAAAATATGTACACATCACTTATAATAATTTATGTAATCTGTGAACATGATAACTATAATCTATGCTTCCATAAAAAGTTAATATTTTCTCTATGTTCATCGTTAACTATCTTTCTCTTTGGTATCTTTCTTCAGTATTCAATTATTGGACATCGACGTACAATGGTCTTTTTAATCGACTTCAAAGAAAAGGATTAGGTTCTCAATTCGGCCGGTATATATTTTTTTTTAATTCAAAATAACTTAAAGGTACATAATTAACATCACACCGGTGCAGTGTCACTACAACCGCATAAATATAATGCGTTTTGACAAATGCGTGTATACACTAATACTGATTATTAAGTGTTCTTCTTATTACAGTCACACCTGCAGACGGGTATTTGTCTTTTTCGTTTCATCAACTAAATATACGGTAATTAGGCTTCTGTTTATTGTGGATTGCGTATGTAAAATATCAAGGTTTTGACTTTTGGTGGTCAATGTTTCGTGAGTACGATTAAATCAAAAGGTGGATTGTTTAACGTTCGATCAATACGACCGATCTGTCATTGGTCATTTATTGAAAAACTAGGTTTTCTGGATTTTCGCACCCGACTCTCCAGTCTCCGCGCTGCACTGAGTGCATGCGGCAATTATTCAACTTAGAGAGTAGACCGTACACGAAGGACGAAATAACTGTAGCTATTAGATTTTTAGAAATTTGCATTTTTATATCACTGGATTACACGTGTAGACCACGCGACTACTGTAGAGTTAATCGCCTAAATAGACATTACAAAAATCGCTAAAAACCAAACAAGATAACCTACCCTTTTCACCCTACAAAATATGGGCGTACTAAACGTCAAGATGTTCACAATCGGATCATGTGACCGCCCCTTTATATTCCGTGTGAACTGTCACGGATTTAACACATGAAGGAGCGCACGCGCAAATATCTGATAGATTTATACTTTTGAAATTAATATTATAAGCGTTTAATTGTGATACTGCTGGACTGTTGGGATGGGAAGTAAGTGAACACGTGACGTGATAAGCTTAGTGTAAACATTAAAAATAGTTTGTAAACAGATACAATTTAGATTCTACAAAAGTACTTAGATAATCTAACCTTTTAACCAACAGAAAAAAACATTGACACAAAATAATTGCCCGTTAATATCCGTTATTACGGATATTAACGGGCAATTATTATTAACAATTATTTTGATATTAAGATCCGTTATTTTATTACACAAAAAAATCATTATTGATATTTATTAACTTACTTACTTTAAATTATTTCGGTAGCTTGAAGAGAAAAGGCTCTACGAACAGAAAATGTTTATAATATAGTTGTATTGTATTGTATCGACGTTTTGCATTTATTACAATTTCCAAACTATTATTGTGCTATTATCTACTATATTGCCAGGTATCAGTTTCTTTAAAAAAAAACAAAGTTTACAACATCCATTTTATATAGAAAATATTCCAAAGTAAATACCGTTGTAAAATGTACACGAAACATATCCCTTCACAAAATTTTTCATTTCACTCGCCTGTTTATCTACTAATAACAACCAAAATACAACCAAGTCCGAACAATAATATAAAACCAAAAGCTTTAAAATCACACTGCTATTAATAATTTGCTCATTCACCACACGAAGTGGACGCACCATTACGCTCGGAATAAGTTAATTTAATAAGCGATGTGAAATTTGAATTTTAAATTAATCATGAGAACAAACAAAATTGATTCTTTACCGAGTCACTTACGGTAAGGACATAATGATGCAGCATTTTTGTGGCTTTTTATTTAATATTTCGCATTTTCATTTCAATTTTATTAGTGATGTTTTGGTACTGTTAATTGGTGGTGTTTCTATATTGGGCTTAGTGTGTAAGAAAATTTTGTTTGGCTGTTTCAATGTAACAGAATACCAGCATTTTAGTTCATGGAATAAAGTGATTAATTTCTTTATACACTTTGATGAACGGTCAGTATAGTTAGTAAGAAAATACATAAAATATTTTAAAATACTATCATCTCTGATATACAAATGGTGAGGACGGATAAAAAAATATATTTTTTGTAGGTATCAAAAAACCTAAAAAGTTGTTAACGTTCATATTATAAGTATTAATAACCACTATACTTTTATTGTTACATCTACTAGCTATGTCGCGCAGTTTCATCCGCGGACAGACCCACGGCCATAAGCAAGTTTATACCTTACCTATGTGTTATTTTCGTACATAAGCTAAATCAATAAAGTATTTTCAAAATCCGTTCAGTGGTTTTCGCGCGAAAGATTATCATATTATACAGGTATGTTTTAGTTTACCATCATCAGCTATACATACTCACAAAATTCCGCGTTTATAATATTAGCACGATAATAAGAAGCATCTTAGGTATATTATTAGTACCTAAGTAGATATATCTTTACCTACCTGTGAGATCTATATTACAATAAGTTGTAGTTACCTTAGTTACGCCAACGGATCCCTAAGACATTGCCGAGTCAACGATTCTCACGGGAACGTATTGTACGAACGTAGCAAATTCCATTGGCGCAACGTAATTTTAAGTTTTCATTTTATATTCAATTAGTATTATATTCATTCATATTAAGAACTTGCATCGGGCAAGAGCCATTGTACATATTATAATTATTAAAGTATTATAAGTAAATTCGAGTTTTTTTTGGGGCCTCCGGCTGTCTGAAACATAATTGGCGCAGTCGGTAGGATCCTCAAAAATAAGTGGCATAGATAGTGACCTTCGCTATTGCTACGAGGATCCAGAATCTACGGTTTCTGCGGCCTGGAGGCGACATCCGAACATTGATCCCGAAAGAAGCCGAATTATGTTCATGTAAGTACATAGAATAGATCTGTGTTACTTATCCTTTTAGTTTTAATCCTTTTTGATATTTTTTTTTTTTTTTTTTTTTTTTTTTTTTTTTTTTTTTTTTTTTTTTTTTTTTGGACATTATTACACAAATCGACCTAGTCCCACAGTAAGCTCAATTAAGGCTTGTGTTGTGAGTACTAGGCGACGATAAATATAATATTTAATAAATACATATATACATAATAACACCCAGACCCAAGAAGAAATAATTGAGTTCATCACACAAATATTTGCCCTGACCGGGGATCGAACCCGGGACCGTCGGCTCAGTAGGCAGTTACTTTACCACTGCGCCAACCGCGTCGTCGTTTTTATATTTCCAAAATTTTCCATCCGAGAGAATTATTTTCCCGGGAGCCTGCATCGAGTAGGTTATCTCGTAGGTCGTATCTAGATAATAATCGTAGGAATTTAGGTAGCTTAGAAAGTATTTTTGAAGAGATGGCTGTACATGACCCTGACGTTATATTATATAAGGCCTTACGCCCGGTTCCCGAATTCGACGGGAATCCGAATGTTTTAACTAGATTCATAAAAATTTGCGATCTAATAGTTAACCAATATGTTAGTACAGGGCCAGGTAGTGAATTATCAAATTTATCTATACTTATAATAAATCTGTAGAGAGGCCAATTCTGTACATGAAATATATTTAAAAAAAAACTATGAAGGGGTGATAAGGGATCGCTACTGATGCCAAAAATGCAATCAGTAAAATTTTTGTCTGTCTGTCTGTCTGTCTGTCTGTCTGTCTGTCTGTCTGTATATTCGTTATAGAAATAAAAACTACACGACGGATTTTAACGAAATTTGGCACAATTATTCTTCATACTCCTGGGCAGGTTATAGTATACTTTTTAATACGCTACGATCAATATGAGCAGAGCAGTGAAGGGAAATATGGGGAAAACGGGAGAAGTTACTCCATTTTTTAAGCTTCCGTCGCGTGTGCAGCCTTAATGGTTAAAGCTACATAGAAATCATGTACGACACAAATGTTCTTAAATTATTATTATTATATAAAAATAAATTCCTAGACAGCATATTATTATGTCTATCTTTTAAAATTGACTCACAATAACACGTGAAACTTCAATAGCTTAGCAATTCGGAGATTTCTGATTATATTTGTCTACTCTTACGTTTACAACACTCTCATTCATCCCTAATTAAAAAAAGTTAACATTATTACCTATGCAATAAAAAAAGAATCATGTAAATCGGTGTAGAAACACCAAAGTTATACATGAAATACGCTGTAAGTCATCGCGCGTGAATACAGAATCATGCCATAAGGATTATTTTTGTGTATCAGTTGCCGCGTTCGACGCGCTTCGCGGCGGGAGCTATAAAAAGGCTGCGGGTCCGCACCCGTTTCGCGTTGTCACGGCATCACGTGTGAACGGCTGAACCGATTTCGATAATTCTTTTTTTATTATATTCCTTGAAGTACGAGGATGGTTCTTATGTAGAGAAAACGTTAATACCACGGGCGAAGCCGGGGCGGACCGCTAGTGTTTAATAAACGGAATTTTAAATAAAATTACCGGTTCTGCCTCTCGGTTTATGAATTCGAACTGAATTCCCGAAAATTGGGCCGGTATAAGGTCAGCTTTAATTAATAATTTTTCCGACCAAAGGGATGAAATCTCTTTGTACAATGACTTGTCAATGGCTTCACAGGGGTCCTCAACCCCTACGGAATATTACGAAAGGTGCCAGCAACTTTTTAGTACAATCATGACTTACGTTTCACTTCACGAAGTGATCGAAAGTACAATCGAAGCAAAACGTACGCTCTACAAAAAGGTAGCCCTTCAGGCTTATGTTCGCGGTTTGAAAGAACCTCTAGGGTCACGAATTCGGTGTATGAGGCCCGAAACGATGGAAAAGGCCCTCGAATACGTGCAAGAGGAACTTAACGCGACATACCTGCAAAATAGGAATAGTATTCAAAAATTAGATAAAAAGCAATTTAATTTAGGGCCCATGCCTTTGGGGCCCCAATTTTCATTCAATAATACACATGTTCCAAGAAATTCCGAACAATTTGCACCGATGCCTAGACCTAGTACGCATCAACCTGTTCAAGGTCGGCCGCAATTTAATAATTTCAATAGGCAGCCGACGCGAACACAACAGATGTTCCGCGCTTTACCACCGAATTATAATCCGCAAAGTAACGTTTTTAGGCTACAACCAAAATTTAATCAAAATCAAGGTCCAAAACCAATGAGCGGCGTTAGTCATTATGTAACTAAAGAGATTCCATCTTCCCAAATTGCGCATAATTTTAGGAATAGGGAGATGCACATGCATGAATCCCAAATACCTCATGAAAGTTACTACTTTGATAATAATTTTGATAATTATGACAATAACTGTTACTATGACTCTGAACAATACTTTAACGATTAACGAATTTTCTTTGCAAAATAGAACTAATCTAATAGAAAATAGGAATAGGGATCGGGATCCCGAGATCCAGTACGAACCTGGTCAGACAGTATTTGTCAATAACCCATTAGCTGCCCGTAAGAAATTAGCACCCCGTTATACTAAAGATAAGGTTTTAACTAACTTGCCTATACATATATATACCTCTCGTAAGAAGGACCCCGTTGCAAAACACAGACTTAAACGTGTGCCTAAGACCGCCAAATTGTTACAGGATACTGATGCTTCTCACGATCCCCGTAGTAATGACACAGGAGATAAAACTTGACGACTTAGGAAATGGACCAGGACTACTGCCGTTTAAACTTGGACAAGCGAGACTTTTGACGCATTATCATACGTTTTTAGAATACATAGAACTTAATGACATTGACATTAAATTAAGGACATTACAGGACCAACTTATACACTATAAAAAGACTCTAGACAGTGAAGCTTTAAGTTTGTACGAAAATCAAATTGAGCACCTTTCTTCTAAATTAGTGCAAGTTTTAGAACAGCTTAAATCGCTTGAGCCAAGTCGTGTAAAAAGAAGTCTCATTGATGGGCTAGGATCGGTAATAAAAGGCATAACTGGTAATTTAGATTACACAGACGCAATAAGATACGATAGTGTTATCAAAAATTTAGAACACAATCAGGATCAAATAGTTAATGAATTCAATAGTCATATTAGTATAAGCAAAGAATGGATGAAACGTCATTCCGAACTTATATCTAAAATTGTCGAAAATCAGGTAAAGATAAATTCTACTTTATTATTTTTTATGACGCAACAAGACTATAAAATATCCCGTTTGATAAAATATGCTAAATTTGCCCAAATCCTTAGCATAATGACAGAAAATGTAGATGATATATTGCAAGAATTGGTTAGAATTGAAAATACATTAGCTTTCATTCGTACGTCCTCAACACATCATTCTATGTTAAGTTCAAATGTGTTAAAGGATATATTAATAAAATTAAATACTATATATGGTAAGGATAGAATTTTAGAGTTAGAACTAAGACAATATTACGATATAATAAAACCAGGATATTATTTTAATGGAAAAAAGATTATAATTGTTCTTAAATTTCCGATAGTGTCTAAGGATTCATTTACTTTTTATAAATTAGCTGTTTTTCCTAATAAGTACATGCAGGCTCTCATCCCTCCTTATCCTTTCATTGCCACAAGTACACAGTCTTTCTTGTACATGGAGGCTGAATGCCCGAAGTACGGTAATGGGTATCTTTGTGAGATAAAAACCAATCAGATCCAGACGAAAGCAGACTGCATACAGGATTTTATTCAAAGTCAAGTCTTGGGCCAAGGATGCAAGATGACGGAAGTAATCCTTTCTCAAGAAATGATACTAGGACTGGATGACAGACACTACATCCTATCTATGCCACACCAGACGAAAATACATCTAAAATGCAAACAGGACGATTTCATGACTGTTAATGGCAGCTTCCTCATAACCGTTCCTGAAAATTGTATCCTGGAATCAGATAAATTTAAAGTCAATAACGTTCAAGATAGAATACGAGGACAACCACTGAAAATAAGTAATATCGACTTAAATGAAATACACTTCAACCACAGCCCTGAAAATCATGTAAAGTTGAATTCAATAAATTTGGAAGATCTGCATAAGATTCATACTAAGGTACTGATGCAAGCACCGATTGAACTAGAAAAGGATACATCGACGATATACCATACCACTGTCCCAATTTATACATTCCTTTTGGGCACTTTGCTACTTTTCGCAACTTACAAAGTAATCCGTTATAAGAACGTTACGTGCTGGAAGAATCAAGACGACCCTAATACAAAGACGGAAGATCAAGACAGTCAAAATTGTACCGAATCTTCGCCAGGACCACAGTTTCCAGCAACATTTTATCACACCGTGCTCAAATAGTTGCTGGTCTTCGGGGGGAGGAGTTACGCCAACGGATCCCTAAGACATTGCCGAGTCAACGATTCTCACGGGAACGTATTGTACGAACGTAGCAAATTCCATTGGCGCAACGTAATTTTAAGTTTTCATTTTATATTCAATTAGTATTATATTCATTCATATTAAGAACTTGCATCGGGCAAGACCCATTGTACATATTATAATTATTAAAGTATTATAAGTAAATTCGAGTTTTTTTTGGGGCCTCCGGCTGTCTGAAACATAATTCCTTATTATATATTTTGATACAATGTTCTAAACAAATAAATATAAATACGAAGTCTTACAATAAATTAGATACATTTCACAAGTGTTGCGTCAATCGCATGCTGCTGTCGCGTGCGCATGCTCCCGCCTCAGGCCAAATGTTGCCAACTTTGCCAAATTGCAAACTAATCACACAGGGTGGCCAACAAACCGGCACCTATACAATTTAATTGAAGACCTGCAATTGCTTGAAGTTTAGCTTGTATTTTTACAAGCTTACAATACGCTTTTATTGGTAGAGCTTTTGGTTATGAAGTTGAACAAGTTTTTTGTGTTAAAAAGTTGAATTTTTAGAACTACATTTTTCTCGGCAATTTCCTAATATTTATACATACCCAGGTATATAGTTTTTGAAAATTCTTGAGCTACCGACACTTATGCAAGGAAAATATACTATGTACCTCGCTATAACACGTCAATAAATGTATTACCTCTACAGGACAAAAAAACTGCATAAAAACATAGACTAATCAATCATCAAATAGTTTTCAAGTGGGAGTCGAGCATGCTTCAGCACACATTGGGCCACGCTCGCACCGGGGAAGTTACCACACCCTCACAGAATATCGGCGTTATAGTGGCATTGCCGCGTTTCGTTCGGTGAGTGAGGGGTCCGGAGGCCCACTCCCTCCCTTTCCTCTTCCTATCCCATCCTTTTTTCCCATCCTTTTCCCACCCATTTCCCACCCATTTCCCATTCATCCCTCTCCTATAATGTCCACCTTCCATCCCTATTATGATCTTTTAGTAATTATGAAAGCGGTTTTATCAGGTAGTATACCCCAGGAGGGTATCAGCAATGCTGGAGAATCCCTCCCCCATCCTTTGAGTTGGGGCAGCCCGTCGTATTCTGGGGCGGGCATAAATCCGCAACCAAGCTCTTATAACAATAAAAATAACAGACATACTATACCATCTTCGCATGTCACGCATTCCGTGGATTTTTGTAACATAAGAGGGCTTCACTCAAACCTCAATGCCGTACATCATCACCTCGAGACGGTCAATCCAGCTTTGCTGTTTCTCACAGAAACCCAGATTTCTACCCCACTGGACACGTCGTACCTTACTTATCCTGGCTTTAATCTCGAACACTCGTTTGTTCCACATGCCGGCGTATGCGTGTACGTAAGGGCGGACATCTGCTGTCGTCGTCTAACAATTTCTGGGGATATTGGTCTCTCTGTCATTTGGCTGCATGTCGATTCCAAGGACCGTCCACGTATATATGCATGCCTTTATAGACCTCACAGTGGAAACAGTGGGACTGATCAGCTCTTTGAGCACGTTCAATCGATGGCTGACGAGGTATTACATCAGTTTCCTTCTGCAGAACTTATTCTGTTAGGTGACTTCAATGCTCATCACGCAGATTGGCTTGGTTCACGGACAACCGACTACGCAGGAAGAGTTGTGTACAATTTCGCCTTAGCCTATGGTCTGACGCAGCTGGTCTCCTCGCCAACGCGAATACCAGATGTGGATGGCCATCTTCCCTCTCTGTTGGACCTGCTCCTAACTACACACCCCGATAATTATCAGGTGACGGTCGTCGCCCCATTGGGGTCGTCCGACCATTGCCTGATCAGAAGTGTGGTGCCTCTTGAACGTGCAAAACGGCCGGAACAGGCATCTTGTCGTCGAGTTTGGCATTACAAATCAGCCGATTGGGAGGGAATGCGACTATTCTATGCATCCTACCCTTGGGGTGGAGTCTGCTTTTCAGATGATGATCCTAGTACCTGTGCAGACGCTGTCACCGATGTGTTATTGCAGGGTATGGAACTTTTCATTCCATCCTCTGTAGTACCCGTCGGCGGCAAGTCCAAGCCATGGTTTGATCGTTCTTGCATTAAGGCGTCTCGCCGCAAGCATGAACAGTTCCAAGCCTGGGCTAATGCATTGGCTACTCACGATCCTAACATAAAAACCTTCAAAAAGCAGTATAACTCTGCCTCTAGGGCCTACAAAAGAGAAATCTCCGCAGCGAAGGCTGCCTATATTGAAAAGATAGGTCATAGACTTGCACAACTTCCATCTGGAACTCGAGCATTCTGGTCTTTGTCCAAGGCAATCCAAGGCAACTTCAGTCAGTCATCATTTCCACCTTTACGCAGGGACGACGACACTCTGGCTCATTCTGCCAAAGATAAGGCTGATCTCCTAGGCGCAATCTTTGCACGAAACTCCACACTGGATGATGGGGGAACAACACCGCCTTCGATACCGTGTAAACAAAGCTCAATGCCGGATATCCGGTTTACGCAACGAGCTGTTCGAAAGGCACTCAGTAACCTAGACACGTCCAAGTCGAGTGGGCCGGATGCAATCCCTGCTGTTGTACTCAAAACGTGTGCTCCTGAGCTTACACCAGTTTTAACGCGCCTGTTTCGACATTCCTACCTAAAAGCCGTAGTGCCGCAGTCATGGAAAATGGCTTTTGTTCACCCGATCCCTAAGAAGGGCGATAGATCGGATCCATCAAACTACAGACCTATAGCAATAACCTCCTTACTCTCCAAAATAATGGAAGGCATTATCAACAGCCAGCTCTTGGGTTATTTAGAGAAAAACCAGCTATTGAGCGATCGTCAATATGGTTTTCGCCACGGTCGTTCAGCCAGTGATCTCTTAATCTATCTAACCCATAAATGGGCGGAAGCT
Organism: Colias behrii; assembly: GCA_029959065.1. Classification (NCBI taxonomy): domain Eukaryota; kingdom Metazoa; phylum Arthropoda; class Insecta; order Lepidoptera; family Pieridae; genus Colias; species Colias behrii. The sequence continues at coordinate 4,056,451 of JARWMC010000025.1, forward strand.
GTCGAGAGTAAGGGGGAGGCATTGGCTGTAAGTTTAGACATCGCCAAAGCTTTTGATCGGGTTTGGCATAAGGCGCTCATTTCCAAACTACCATCCTACGGACTTCCTTCGGGACTTTGTGATTGGGTTACCAGCTTCCTTTCAGGCAGAAGTACACAAGTCGTTATCGACGGTTTCCGCTCTGCCTCTTTACCCCTTAATGCTGGTGTCCCTCAAGGCTGTGTGCTATCCCCCACTCTGTTCCTCCTGCACATTAACGACATGTTACAAATACGTAATATACACTGTTATGCGGATGACAGTACGGGGGATGCCTTTTACTCCGGCCACTCACAAGTCTCTAGGGCATACGTGGAGGAATGTCGAAATGGGCTTGTAGACACTATCGAAACTTCGTTAGATCAAGTTTCTGAATGGGGTAGACTCAATTTGGTGGAATTCAATCCAAAAAAAACGCAAGTCTGCGTGTTTTCCACTAAGAAGTCCCCATTCCTCGTTTCACCTCGGTTTCGGAACACTCCTCTTAATATCTCACCAAGCATTGGAATCCTAGGCGTCCAAATATCGAGCGACGTTCAATTTCGAGGTCATTTAGAAGATAAAGCCAAACTAGCTTCAAAAAAGTTGGGTGTGCTAAGCAGATCGAGGAAGTATTTCAAATCAGCTCATCTACTCCTTTTGTATAAGGCACAGGTTCGTCCACACCTGGAATATTGCTCTCATCTGTTTGCTGGCGCCCCTCAATACCAACTTCTTCCTTTAGACCGAATTGAACGTCGGGCAACTCGAATCATTGACGACCCGAAAATCTCCAATAAGCTCGATTCGCTCTCGCTCAGAAGAGATATCGCATCACTCTGTGTTTTCTACAGAATCTATTACGGGGAGTGTTCTGAGGAACTTTTTGGTCTAATCCCACCCGCCCAATTTCACTATCGCACCTCCCGCCAGAAAAATAAGTTCCACCCTCACCACCTCGACTGCTGGCGGAGTTCCACAGTGCGTTTTACGCGAAACTTTCTCCCGCGAACTGGGCAAGATCTGGAACGACCTACCAACAGCGGTATTCCCGAATTGTTACAACATGGAGTCTTTCAAAAAGAGTGCCTTTAAGTACTTGAAAAACCGGCAGTAAACTAAAAAAAAAAAAAATTAAATCGTTATATCCCTCTCTTCCCTTTTTGAGGACAGCAACACATCCACTTCCCAGTGGAGTGGATGCTTATGGGCGGCGTGTATCGCTTAACACCAGGCGACGCGTCTGCTCGTTTGCTATCCTATAGCATAAAAAAAATAAAAAATAATCAATAATCATTGATCTTCAAATATTTTAGGACTATCATCTTATTTCGCGTGACGGTCAGCCAGGTGCGCTAACCACAAGGAATTGTTTTAACAATCCATATTATGAACGATTACACGATTCAAAACGGTCCTTCGAAAGTGTTTGCGTGTTTGTCTTCACACGCCTTTACTAAATGTTTTTAACGCTTTTTTACCGGGTGCTGTCTAGCCTGAACAATAATTATTATTTTGATGTGAATTGTGACTACTTCAATTTCTATTAAATTCTGACAGGTTTTCGAAATAATTATAGATTTACTTTTTCAATGTGAAAGATTAATATTTTTTCAAATACATCCTACATTTGAAACGAAATCTGAATTACGTACTGCCAAAAAAGGATATTTTAAGGCATTTAAAAACTTTCCCTGAATAGAAATGCGCCAATACCTACAAGCTAAGATAAATAAACAATCAGGAACTTATAACAACATAACTCTATAGAGACCTACATCCTTTAGGAGACGAAAAAAAAGGGAAACAATAAAAAAAAAATAACATCACATGTCCATCTGCTTCCATATCAAATACTTCAGAGCAATTACATTCCATAATTATAATTAATAAATAAAAATAATAGAAAAATGTAATGCTCACTAGACTAGATCAAGGATGGCATCTGTTCATTCGATTTTTATTAATAAAAAATATATATAGCTCTATTAATCGATTTCCTGTAGAAGCAAAAACATAGAAATACCAATCAGATCCTTCAAATACCATCATATAAAGTGACCTACCACATTTCCAAACAGTATAAAAATAATGACTTAATTAATCAATTCTACAAGAACAATTGGCGGCGACAATACCAAATTAGGCATCGCACAAAAACTTGTAATTATAACACAAGTTAGATATTTCTGCAGGATGGAAAAAATTGAAGTGTCTGTACGTAATTTTATAGCCTTTTGCTATAAAATTTCGGGGGGTAAAAGCAAGGTAAAACAATAGTTATTTTTACGTCATAATTATGTTCTACTAGCTGTGCTGTGCGGTTTTACCCGCTTTGCTCCGCTCCTGTTGGTCTTAGCGTGATGATATAATATATCTAACACCGAAAGAATTTTTCAAATCAGACCAGTAATTCCTGAGATTAGCGCGTTCAAACAAACAAACTCCTCAGCTTTATAATATTAGTAAAGATTTATCTATTACCTCGCAAAAATAAAAAAAAAACTAACAACCAGGCTGCGCTTTGCTCATGTCATAAAGGCTTATGACATGAGCAAAGCGCAGCCTGGTTGTTAGTTTTATTTTTTTATTTTTGCGAGGGAATAGATAAATCTAAGGCATGCCTTAGTCTTCCTTTAATTATTATATATACTAGGAGTCATTATCTCGAAAAAAACCACGCATCACACATTTCAGACGCGAACGACGTCGCGGGCAACAGCTAGTGTTCAATTTTATCTCCTCTAGCATGTCTGGTATTGCCATAGTAAATAGATAAATAATTCTTCACAGATTCATCCTTATTAATTACGCCGTAAATGGCGTTCAGCATAAATGAATTTACCGCTTATTAAAACACTTCAAATTTCACAACTAAGACAATCGGCTCAAAGATATTTATACGATACGATTGTTGTCCGACAATACGATACTTCACTGTTCTATAAGAACAAAGTTAGTAAGTACATTTCCTGTAAGTTTTCCCAAAGCTTTCGATTTCACTGTGTTCATAAAACAAAACGTATTTCTGTAATAGGTATACAAACATAATTAATTTTGTCTCTTATAATTCAAATAGTTGTTATTACTTTATCCATAAATCTTCGCCAATTAATAAATAGCCTAGGCTCTCAATTAAATGCTGATTATGCTAGTTGGCTGCAACCTGAAGCTGCGACTTACACACGCACTTACTATAATACGTTGAACATGTCACAGGTGACGATACGACTGCACCAATTATATCGCACGCTATAAAGGGCAGCACATAAATCTCGACATCCACTTGACACCGTTCCCTTCTCAATCGAACATCGTCCGTGTTTTTGCACGCACACCGCAGTCGGTATTCATTTCGCAAAAAGCACCGAATCAAAATTCTCAGATCGCCCCATCTTTTATTTATGCCCGGCGATTCGACTAACAGGCGTAATTTTTTCCGGTAAACAATCAGTTTTGCCCGAAAAATTCGATTCGTGAAGAAGACATAAAAAGGTTCGCGGGAGATTTTCGCTTCTTGCTTCTTGATATGATTGGAACCGCGGGTGTTTGGAAAAAATGAATTGAAAATCTCATTGTTTTCACGAACGTATCGGAGTTACAAGTATGGAAAGGCAGAAGAAACGGTGTCACTTATACCAAATTTTGTTATTGTCTCACGGTACCTACCTGATGCGTGTCCATAAATTCCTTTGTAGTCATTGTTTTTCTAGATAGACCAATCGATTGAGAAGCCTACTGTTTCTAACTTAAAAATTTGCTTAAATAATAAAAAAAAGTTCCACTGTTGGCCTATTACAAGGGCCAAATATTTTTAAGCTAATAATTGAGAAAATATTTTAAACACACTTTTATAGTAACAAAAGAAATTGACGATAAACCTTTGCTTATCTTATATACAATTATTACAATAATTATAATACACAAACATTATTGAGCTTACAATATGTTTCAAACAATATTCTGCAGACTGCTCGAAATATTTTCTTCCAGGATTTCATATAAACTTACTTATACGTTAAATATTATTTATCATTGAAGAATCACACGATGTCCACTGAGGTTCGTTAGCTAAGCAATTAACTGGTGAGGGTATCGAAATCAATTATAATTTCATAAATAACTAACATACGTTACTTATCACAACATTTTTTATCAGATGCCGAGTTAAACGACGATTTCTTGTTGGATAAAAGCTTTTAACAACAGTATGTATAATACATAACGGCAATAACTTTGATAAATGTCCGATCCACGGCTGTGAGTGATCTTATTGGAAATCGTTCGAGACTGATAAGAGTGTCATTAGCTGTATAGAAACCATCATTACTACAATCTATGATCTTAAGAACCAACCGGGAGTATTTACCCAACAGTTTTTATAGACATAAACAATATCCAGTAAAAACAAAAGTACGGGGAGCGATCTTAACTATTTTATCTCGTTCACATAATATCACAATTTAATAAACGACTTTTCCAAATATGAAGCCATAATAAAATTGCTAGGATCTCATCAAAATACCAATCGACAGATCATATTACAATGGCATCGGTTACGGTATCTGGATGAAAATGACTTCCATGTTTACAAGCGACACGCGTCGCCACGTTCTACAATAATGCTTCACGCCATAATACACTTAAAATCTCTTCTATATTTGGCGTAGAATTGCATAGCAGGTGGGATAGATGAGTTATAAATATGAGATGGACCCTGTAGCCACCGGTTTGCCAGCAAGAAACACCGTGGAATATTGCCGTGTGCGCTAATGACGTGCGTTTCTGCGCTTTAATTGCGTTCAAACAGACAGACACGATATCAAAAACAATTCTTGTAGACCTTATTGTAACGGAATAAAGCCGCTTATTCCGAATGCGAAGATAGTGTTAAGAATGTTGAATGGATCTCGTCGGATCGTCCGCATGAAAAATGTATGAAGTCTCATCTCAGTGAGTAAAAAGCGTTCATATTGACGTCGTTTTTGATTGGTGTTCAGTTCAAAGTATTATATTGCGCCCGAGAAACGTCTCTTTGATGAGTAGTTTAGATGGTTTTATGACAGGTATTCGTGTAATAAACTTAAGAGAATACTTGTGCTTTTTATTATTACAGTAAAAATGTAAACGCATAGGAATTCTACTCGAGCTAACAGATAGGTGGGTGGCAATACACAGCGCAATTTGTCCAAATAGTTTTCTTCGAATTCCACTTCTACTTGGGTGTGCCAACTCTTCGTGTGCTGCTTAACAATATGTTCACAGATTTAGTATTGTCTTTATACATTTTCCATATTGCATGATTCTGTGCTTTCAGTTTCTTTCAAGAATTTATATAACCCTAAAAGAGCATATTGAAAGTCCTGTTCCAACAACTGCCTATTTTATAATATTGTATGATTTATGTAGATATTTATAATTGAAATTGTATCCTTTAGCCATCTAAATCTTAAGAAGTTTAAATTGGTGCTCTTTAACAACCTGAATAAAACTTGCAGAGCTCCCAATAGTTCATCAAACTAGAAAATGTAAAGAAATAAATTCAAAATTAATTTTGCATGCGTATTGCGTAGTCTTTGTAATATTTTAAACAAGTTAAAAATTTAATTAAGTACGAAATATAATCGTTCTGAGCAAGCGATTTGATGGTCCACGATCGTCATAAGAGCACGTGGAAATAAAACTAAGGGTAATCACCTTTGAATCCATAAAAACCCTTACTGAGTATGTCAATATAATTAACAATGACAATGTAATGTAATGCAATATTGTGCTCTGGCTTTTCCACGTAAAAACTGAAGTAAAAACTGGAATTCTAATGTCTTAATTTTATTCTGCTGACGAGATGATTGTTTATTAATTAAAACTTAACACCGGAAAATGGCAAATAACTACCTACTACAAAATATTTTGAAATTTATTTTTCTCTTTGTATATTTCCAAATCTTGACGAGCTCTAGAAATAAGTTTCACATATACATGTGAAACTTATGTATGCTATCTATAGGCTGTTTATCTCTGTGCAAGGTTTGTACCTATCCATTTATTAATTTAAGAGGGAATTTTACGTTTTGTGTCTTAACAATATCACCACTTAATCCAGACGACATTCATGAGCGGATATGAGAAATTAAATAATACTACCATCATCTCTACATAGAAGCCCTAATCAAAATGAATTAATATGATGACAGGCTAGTACAACAATGTCACATACCTAATCATGCCATACCTTTGCACCCGAACATTTTCTTATTAAAATGTCCCTAAGGCTCCCCATTAAAGCGGCAAGCTTTCATCGCAGGCTTTAATTTTCACTCCGCAAAGGATTCTCGTATAATTACGTCTAAGGAGATCTCTTTCATATTGATTTATAAAGGAATATTTTGGTAAATTACGTACGGCGGCGTCAATTTCGAAATATTCTTTGCATACGTAAATTGATATGCGTTGAGCTGTAATTTTTAATTGTGTTCAATTCAATAAATGAAAAAATGGACACAATTTATATTGCAGTATATTCAGTATCTTATTTCAGTATTTTATGGCATTGTTTGTGGTTTCACTAGAGAACGAAGAAGAAAGAAGAGAAGTGTGTGTTAAGAATGACAGACAGAAAAGCAAAGAATTCTACAGTATTGTTGAAAAAATCTGTCCAATTATAAACCATACATTGAAGATATTTCCTAGATTACTACATACTCTAAATATAATTTTTATTAATGTTCATGAAATATATGAATAAGATGCTTTTTTTATAAACAGCAAAGTATAACCACGTAGACATTTTGCACACTACCAAGAAATGAGTATAAAGTAACAATATAAAATCAGCCGTCAGTTAACGTAATGAGGGGTCATTGACAAATTTTACTACCAAGTGATATGTACCCTGTAATAATACTGCCGCCAAAACATCCTGCCCAATTTATATTGCTTAAACACCCAAATGAACGTAGCGACTTACAAAGACGCCTGTTTCTGTTTCATTACTTTTTATTTTATATAATTAATATATGTTAAATTTGTGGCAATGTATTCTTTAGCTTTGTACGAAAGTTATAGATAGGTTTTTTGTATCAGACTTAAAAATCTGGATATTTTAGTTAAGGTTACGTTAAAAACCACGGCTCTATGTACCTGCTACCTACTAAAAACCATTTCTTATGTAGTGGTAGCCTATATCCTGTCGTCAATGCTTTCTAAAAGCTTCCTATAAATCGTATACTTGTTATAAATAATATAAAATATCATAGATATCTCTGAGTTATAAACGTACAAAAACAAAAGTATTTGAACCGGGCAAGCCTAGGCTTTAAACATTGACTTCCTCTGATCGAGATATAATCACGCAGCAGTCACAACTCATTTATGTATGAATATGAATAAGTATTGAGCGTATAAAAATTTAACTCATTGCATACAATAAAGATCATTCGGCCAAGGAGTTTTTGCTGAGCACATTGTATCCAGTCGAAGACATATTTTTATAGGTTTTTGAACTTTTCGATTGAATACATGAAAACTGCGAAGCATTTTGATTAGCAAAAAATTATTATATGATGATTATCGACCGTCAATCGATTCATGGGTTTAATCAAATGTTATAAGCTGTTTTTGGTTGTTGATTAATTAAATTTTGATGCATTTCAAATTACTGGTAAACGAATACATACTGGTAGCCGCTGTATATTTTGCCTCTATGTCATATGTGTTGTTTTTATTAATGCATTTAGACTTTAAAATATTAAATTCCAATGTTCATGTTTAATTTTACTATGACACTAGTAAAATATTGGCTTACATATGATTTCCCTTAGTGTGTAAGGTCAATCCAGAGTATTCGTAGTTAATTCTTGAAGTTTAATATTTTTATACTCTATAATTGTAACTTTTTTGCTTTGTTCACTTAAAAACATGACGAAATTATTAATAGTGTACGAATTAAAGGCATGATAAAATGTATTTTAATTTTATTTCACCCTATTTTCTACTCTATCTAGAGGCTGGAGCATTTTCTAAACTCAACTACATAGTAGGTAGGTATAAGTACCTATTATCAAACGTCTTCATTTTCAACTACTAACCGTTGTACAAGTATTATAATTATTAAAACTGTCTAGTTCTAGTGAATGGGTCTTTAAAACAATGTAAAGCCAATAAACGTTCCCATTACTATAATTCAGCACCCTAACCTATCTACAGCCCTTCGACCACCCGTGAGCTTTTATCTAAGAATTAAACAACCCTATACAATTATAATTCGATAGGACAACATGTAGTTATAATGGTTTTTTTATTTACAAGTAGCTTCCAATGTAAAATTGTGCTTTTTATTCGATTTAGAGAGCGAATTATTGGATTATTTTATTGAACAATTACCTACCTATGTAACAGTATGAATTTAAAACAAACTCAATAATTTAGCATGTCTGTATACATTCTAAATTATTTTTAATTTACATCGTTCGTTTGATAAAATATATTTTAAACGCAACAGTATTGTTTAAGGTAATTGTATCGAAAACATATAAATTTACAACATTGGCTCTAGGTCTATCTGAAAAAAAAAGCGACACAATAATTTCTATTGTTTTTTACTTTCATACGCATTAAAAATACACAATCATACTTACATACAAGATAACATACTTAATCCCACGGGTCGCATCATACAAGTCGACTAGAGCTACATCAAGCTAAATCCAACACAAAAAAAGTCCCAAAGCACCCTGCACCCTCAGATAAGACCTATCAATGCGGATAACATAAAGTTAATTTAGTCGCGTGGCACTTACCCTAATCCCTTGTATTTTTATTTAATTCCCTGTTTAGTAGTTGTCAATCAAGAGCCAACGAGTGGAAGATGCTTTGTGAATAGTGACAGTGTTGTTGATAAGGATTTTTATTGAAATGACAAAGTGTTGTGGGAGGCCTAGTTCTATAACATTTATTTTAATGTATTTTTTAATTGATAGGAATCTTAAATGAAACTTTTCTTAAATATTGCACGTTTCAAAGTAACATTTATACTGTTATTTATAACTAAGCTTTTTATGTGTACAATTAAATATTATCACGGATCACTAAATAACCACGTATTTTTTTTTAAATAAATATACGAGCAAAGAGAAAAGTAATGAATTTCATTATTTCATCCTCACTTATACAAAAATTATAATTTACGGGTGTGAATTTAAATAGTAAATATGTTCATTCAGTTAATCACGGTATATAAAATAAAACACAACACATTATTTCATATTATTTTATTCAAAACAGCAATATCTTACCAATAGTTTAATCAAAACTACCACAAAATTCTCCATTCTAGTCTCTCACACACCCTCCGAACAATAATGATGTAAAATACAAAATTGGCAATATATTACATGGTAACAATACATTGATGTGATCACATTTACAACCTGTCAACGCATCTGGGACGAAGTAAAGTGATTGTTTATTTGTTTTTGTACAAACAGAAAAAAGTAGAATAAAGAAACATGGTAAATAAAATATGGATGTTTTATATATTCGTAGTTTTTTAACTTAAATATGAGCAGTCAGAAAGAAAGATAACTCAGACATTTACTTACTCAAATAGAATTCTTCTAGAAGAGCTTACGAATCATCTTCTCTCCTCTATACCTATTTTTCATGCACCTAAGTGATAAGGAAAGGTTTGCCGGGACAGCTAGTCATAACATAGATTTAAGATTTGAAAAGAATTTTCGTACGTTAACTAGAGAAAATATTGCGAATTTTCATCACAACGACATTTTTAAGGAGGCAGATAATTAAAATTTTGACTCATTTCTATGCAAGTACCGTACGCAAATCGTACGAGTATTTACAAAGAGTAAAATAATGTATTTTCTAGACTTAACTCTACTGAATTTGTAGATGCACCAAAACAGCAGATAAATACTATAACCTCGCCTAACCTTAACATGTTTCTGATGGATAGAGGGTCGAAATAACCAGTTGCCAACAAGTGTTAAACGCACTGAACTTGACGCTCATAAATAATCGAATAATTGGGATACTTGGGTCAAAATATCGCGGTTTTGTACCCCTCTGCTATAAGGTTGCGTTATCATTGTATGGATATGCTTATATTATTTTATCTGCGTGTAATAGTTGAGTTAAATTTGATATGAATGGAGAGTACATATCTTCTGCTGTCTCTAACTTGTTGTAGGTCATAGACACTTCACAAATCACAGGAACTCTTCCAGAATCAATATTAATACAAATGTTTTCATGGAGGATATCTATTAAGGTACAATAGGTTTTACTAATGAGTCAGATTATGAGTTTTTCTTATATAAAAAAAAAACTTAGCTGAACGCGCTGGGAGCCTTGAGAATTTTTCCCAAAATTAACCCATTATAATCAAGTCGTATCTCTATAACGCTAGCCTGTAATAGGATAATGTGGTAACTGGTAACAACAATTTGATGACAAAAGAATAGTGTAAACACCGCTAGGGGTGGCATATGGGACATATGAGCTGGTTTATGGTCATTTTATTATCTGTGGCGATGAGCGTCTAATGGTCTTTTCGATTTAATTTATTTACAGCCAACAAGTATGTTATAGAAATAATGGCTACGAATACGCTACCTATTGCTTATTTTAAAAAAAGGTAACAGTTATTTATGTAAAACAATAATGAAACAATAATACTGTATTTTTTTTTTTTTTTTTTAATCGCTTAAGCAGGCACACGAGCTGGCGGGTCACCTGATGGAAAGTGATGCCCGCCGCCCATAAGCATTCGCGATGTTAGGGCCACCGCGAATGTGTTGCCGGCCTTTGCGGTACAAATATGCCCTTTTCTTGAAGGTCTCCGTGTCGAATCCGTTTGGGAACACTGAGGATGGCAAATCGTTCCACAACGTTGTCGTCCTTGGTAGAAAGTGTCGAGAAAAGCGCACTGTGGTAGACCGCCATGCATCCAGATGGTGGGGGTGGAACTTTAATTTGTGGCGAGAAGTGCGATTGTGAAACTCAGCAGCTGGAATGAGTTCAAAAAGTTCCTCAGAACAGTCCCCGTTATAAATCCGGTAGAACACGCATAGAGATGCAACATCTCTCCGCAGTGAAAGTGGATCCAGCGAATCGGAAAGCTTAGGGTCGTCAATAATTCGGACGGCTCGTCGCTGAACGCGGTCTAATGGTAGGAGCTGGTATTGGGGCGCTCCGGCCCAGAGGTGAGAGCAGTACTCCATATGGGGCCTGACTTGTGCCTTATATAGCTGCAGACGATGAGCAGGCGTGAAATACCGTCTCGCCCTGGCGAGCACCCCAAGTTTTTTCGAAGCTACTTTAGCTTTGTCCTCCAAAAAACCGCGAAACTGGACATCGGGCGTAATTTCAACCCCAAGAATTCCGATGCTAGGTTTAACAGTTAGGGGAGTGTTCTGAAACCGAATGGAAGCGGCAAACGGACTCTTTTTGGCGGTAAACGCGCATCCGCATGTCTTGGCCGGATTGAAATCGACTAAGTTCGATCTGCCCCATGTCGAGATTTTCTCGAGGGTGTTCTCAATATTAGACACAAGGTTGTTTCGATACAGGGTAGTTTGTTCCAGGGAGGTTTTTGCTTGACCTGCGTAATAGGCGTCAACTGTGCTGTCATCTGCATAACAATGAACGCTGCGTATTTGCAACATATCATTGAAATGCAGAAGAAACAGCGTAGGCGATATTACACTACCTTGCGGCACACCAGCGTTAATAGGCATGGGTTTGGAGCAATATCCGTCGACAACGACTTTGATGCTACGTGCCTTAAGAAAACTAGCGGCCCAATTGCAAAACCTCTGCGGTAGCCCATATGACGGGAGTTTGGAAAGAAGCCCCTTGTGCCACACCCGATCGAAGGCTTTCGCTACATCCAAGCTTACAGCTAGCGCTTCCCCCTTATTCTCAACTGCTTTAGCCCATCGATGAGTCAGGTATGCAAGAAGATCACCAGCCGAGCGACGATGACGGAAGCCGTACTGTTGGTCGTTTAACAGCTGGTGATCCTCTAGATAACGTAAGAGCTGACTGTTAATGATGGACTCCATCACTTTGGAGAATAAGGAGGTGACTGCGATGGGCCTGTAGTTGGATGGGTCGGAGCGTGAGCCTTTTTTAGGGATCGGGTGTACTAAGGAGGTCTTCCAGGATCTAGGGACTATACCGGTGGCGTATGAATATCGAAACAGGCGCGTCAATACCGGAGCCAACTCTGGAGCACAGGTCTTAAGTACGATCGCAGGAATGCCGTCAGGCCCATTTGACTTGTGAGTGTCGAGAGAGAAAAGGACTTTACGAACTGCCGATTGCGTGAATTTGACTTCATGCATCGTGCTATTGCAGTGTAATATAGTTGGTGGTACTTTCCCCTCATCATCCAACGTCGAGTTCGATGCAAAAAGAGTGGCCAGAGCATCGGCTTTTTCTTTAGCGGTATGGGCTAAGGAATCGTCAGACCTGCGCAGTGGTGGAAACGACGATCGACAGAAATTCCCTTGGATAGCCTTGGCAAGAGACCAGAATGCGCGTGTGCCCGAAGGGTAGTGTGTTAACTTCTTACCAATTCTATTAATGAATGCTGATTTCGCTTCTGATATTTCCTTCTTGAATGATCTGGAGGCCGAGTTGTACATCTTTTTAAGATGCTTGGCTTCGGGATCCTGTGCAACTCGCGCTTCTGTCCAAGCTTGATAACAATCCTGTTTCAATTGGGAAGCCTTTCTACAAGATTGCCCAAACCAGGGCTGAGACTTGCCACCGACGGGTACCACAGAGCTAGGGATAAAGAGTTCCATGCCCTGCAGCACCACATCAGCGACAGAGTCGGCGCAGGCATCAGGGTTTTCTTCCGCGAAGCAAACCTGTCTCCAAGGATAAGAAGAAAAAAACGCGCGCATCCCATCCCAGTCCGCCGACCCATAGTGCCAGACACGTCGGCTACTAGCTGGACGACGCCGAGATTGACGTGACAAAGGCACTGTACACCGTATAAGGCAATGGTCCGAAGAACCAAGAGGAGCGACGACGTTGACCTCATAGTTGTCAGGAGAGGAAGTTAGAAAGAGATCCAACAAAGATGGTGTGTGGTCCTCTATATCAGGCACTCTCGTAGGTGAAGGTACCAGTTGGGTGAGATCGTAGGCCAAGGCGAAATCATGAAAAGATCGTCCTGCGTGATCAGTAGTGCGAGAGCATAGCCAATCAGCGTGATGTGCGTTGAAGTCGCCTAGGACCGTTAATTCGACCGTTGGAATCGTTTGAAGCAGCGTGTCGATCGAAGTTTGAAGTTGCTCAATGAGTCGGTCAGTTTCGGTATTACCGCTGTGTGACCTATATAGACATGCGTAGATGCGGGGATGGTTATCGCAGTCCACACGCAGCCATAATAAGGACAAGTCAGGACCTTCAAGGTTGCCTAGGCGGCGACAACAGATATCTTCTCTAGCGTATACGCAAACTCCAGCGCGAGGAACAAATGAATGCTCTAGAACATAGCCCGGGTAATTTAGATAGGATGTATCAGCAGGAGAAGATATCTGAGTCTCCGTTAAAAAAAGTAAGGCCGGCTTTACTGTCTCCAGATGGTGGTGTATAGCATTGAGGTTTGAATTTAACCCCCTAATATTGCAGAAATCCACTGATAATATTGTGGAAGGGGTTGCCGAAACGTGATTACCTTTTTTACCCCTGGCAGAATAAATGCGCGGAAACTTGCCCCCCCCAGAATACGTGGGGCAGCCTGAGCAGGGTTGCTCAGGGAGGGATTCTCTAGGATGAGACATGCTAGTACCCTCCTGGGGTAGTTTTCTATTGAGTACCGCTGTCATATTATTTAAGGGCTGTATAAATTATTTTAGTAGAACTTTTTTTACTTAGAGTTTGTTTGGACCTGGACTTCAGATTGAATTGTGAAAATGTAACAGATAAGTAGTTAAGCAAACTTTTGTATTTATAATATTACTAAGTTCTAAGCATAATTTACAGATTATTTTAAACTACATACAGATTATTTTGAACTAAAATTTAATTTTATGTAATTTTTTCCCACCATTTTGGAACCCGAATGCAAATGTCATCAGCTGTCATGTATAAAGGCGGGGTTTTATCAGCACAGATCTCAGCAAAATGAGTTATCTCCGAAGACTATAAATTAAGCAACAAATGAGCGTTTAACTAAATTAAGTCGAAATAAAAACATTTCAGTAGCGCTCCCTGCTGTGACCGGCGGATTTCGGAAAGAAATGGACCTTTTAAGATGTTTTTGTTTGTTCTTTTTTTAAGTTGCTTTGGATGAGGTTATAAAATATTTTATTCACGGATATTATAATATTGTATCTAATGTTAAGGTATCATAACATTTACTTATATAAAGACACGCTTACTGACTGGCTATTTGAAAATGTTTTCTCAATTTACTAAAACAATCAGATACTCATATTTATAAATTTATATAATTAGATGCTTACTTTTTTAATAATAGTCATAAATTAATGAGTCGCACAGTATTCATATATAAAAAAAATGTAAGTATAATATTCCGTCGTCCATATTTGCTAAGATAAGATAGCAGGAGTTTAACTTAATTTATAATTGACTGCATTAAAGGTAACCCTACACATTCATAGAAATGTAATTACATGCAAAGTTTTTGATGAATCTATATGCACAACAACTAACTAAATCACTCTTATAGTTTTGTATTAATTAAGACATCTCTTGTTGCTGAAGGTAGGTATTTTCTCTCCAGTTATCTGATATGATAATGTAGCAAATTCTAAGCGTTGTTAATCGCATAATAAAGATTCGCTAGCTTTGAAAAAGCTAATGGCCACCCTGTAGGACGGAAAATCGTAAAAAAGTTGACTTGTAACGGCCCCCGGGAGCCCTATCATCAACCCACACGAGACAATTGTCACAAAGATTCAGCAGGGGGTCACCATTCCTAAAAGTTACTCAAACATCTACACACATAACACGCGAATTTAACATTTATTACTAGGTCCAAAAGGCGATTTTCCCTTACATATTTTTTCAATGCAAAATCAGTCTAACAGTTGTGGTTTATTGTAAACTCTTTTAGCAATCATCACATCTTTGTTATGGTAATGTTGAACATAACTATTTGGTGGTCCGGTGCTTAATAGTTTTTGCTTTTTATAACTCAATTAAGATCGGTGAAGATAGTTTTAAACAGGTGTTTTATTGGTTTTCGGCTTTATATTATGTTTAAAGTATTCAATAGTTAAACTGCGTATTATAAAATCAAATCGTTTATAATAATAATTATTATAAACGATTTCATTTTATAATACGAAGAACAATTATTGTTCTTTGAACCAGTACTCGCTCTATCTGATGACTTTTATGATTTTTATGGGTTATTTGTATCTTTTTTTAATGTCTAGGCCAGCATCCAGTGATTCGTTAATAAAACCAAATAGGTACTCAAATAAGCTTTTTTTTATTTATCCACACAAAGTCATCAAAATGCATTCCAATCAAATGCAGGTGAAATATCGAAATCAACATGGTATGTACACATCAAATAAAAATAAAACATCAAAACCGAGTCTCATTTCATTGAAGAGAACTGTTATCAAAAGGACATCGGCGCCTTTTAATTTTCTGCTCAATTTAACTGCATTGGATACGTTTGATTTTTTGCGGTCAAATTCTTGTGTTGAGATAAGTTTTTTAATTCTCTTAACAACCCTCACTGTCCCAAGTAGGTTTTTAAATGTGATTATTTATCAAAGCCAGTTAAACGCTTCAATCATTTATTTACTTATTATTTCATGTCGTTTCACTTTACTGTATTAAAACATAAAACACTTGAGTTCATGAAAATGTCTTTATAATACTAATTTTTCATTTTTTTTTTTGTAATACTTTTGTGCTTGTAAAAACTACCTACATATTCTATGAACACACTTAGATTTGCTCTTTGGATTTGCTTTATCGCGAAACTTTCTGTTCCACCACACCATAATGTATTTAAAAAATCTTTTCACAGACTTAATATTTAATTTAACTACAGACTACTATAATTGTTCTTTTATTTTGATATGAAAAAGATAAGTACTTGAAATTCTTATCAAATTACCCTTTCGAAAATCCCTCATATAATCACAAACTTACAGAAGCGGAACACTCCGACATTTCTTATTAAAATTCTTTAGTCACAGATTATTCCTCTAACCCCAGATTTTATCAACTTACAAGTATGTGAGCCGTGAAACTCCCAAATACTCACTATTTTTATTTTTAACGAATATTTTGACTGTCATTAGTGATGGGATAGATTTAATCACGGGAAAAGTTGTTTCGGTCGCAATAGTAACTTCTTTTTAAGTGTAACCTTTAGATAGTAATTAATATGAAGTCGGTTGCAATTGAATGTAAACTTAAAATAATTTAAGAGATTTGATGCAAAATACATGTCCTACTAAAACAATGGGATTTTAATTTATTTGTAGTGAAAACTCTAATCATTTTCATAGAATAAACTTGCTTTCGTTCATTATGCATTATTCAATTATTTTAAAATTATGGAACAAGCAACTGAATTTTTAATAATATTTGAGCCTGTCAAAGAAAAATAGCAATAATGCTTAAATGCATATTGGCATACATTTCATTACAAACGTAAGAAATATCTTTATTATGATTATTTTAATGCTATTTAAATGTTAGATTCTTTATATAGCATAGTATAGTATGTAATAAGAAACAATAGAGAATAAATGATTCTTTTAAAGGGTTGCAAATCAAAATGATGAATAGGTAGCATATAGGTAGGTATATCTATAGTGGGATATCCACTTTAACGAGCTTGTTGATAAGCAAGCGCGGATCCAGGGGGGGGGTCACGGGGTCATGACCCCCCCCCCCTGGGCTAGGTGATAGGTCCACGACCTAAGTGGACCACTAATTTAATATTAACTTTTTTAAATTAACAAATTAATACTGTTCAATATGATGTTTTTATTGAATTTTGAGACATAAAAGTAATATAGAACAATGAAATCAATTACAAACGGTAACGGAAGAGAATATAACAAAAATTATAGAAAAAGTTTATTAGGGTCGACCTGTGGTCGTAATTTAAGGACAAATAACAGGTTTTTCGATTTAAAAAAAAAACTATAACTGCGGAATAAAGTGTAATGGTAAAGTTGTATGTAATTAATTTTTTTTCTACAACTTTTGCTGTTACACTTTTCACACAAAACCTCAAATATCGAAATATCCCAGTTCGTGGATAAGACATAAAATAGCAAAATTTTTTTTAAATGAACAATAGAAAATACAGTCAAATTACAACAAAAAATCGGCCAAGTGCGCGTCGGACTCGCGCACCGAGGACTCCGAGCAAACATATTTTTTCATTATGTTGTATCTTACAATTTTGTTTAAAGGATTTTTTTCTTTATCTGTGCTTGTAAGTGCTTAAGTCGTTGCTTTTAACCAAATTTCAAGACTGTGTTCACGGGAAGTACCTTGTAGGTTTTGATTGATGATTCCCTTGCAAGTAGTTGCGAATTACAGAATATGCGGCTCTAATTGCTTTTTCTTCAGATTGCGTTGACATAGAATTTGAATTAAATAACAGATTTAAGTTATTATAGACCTGAGTTCTGATGTGAATATCAATTAAATGCATGTAGACGTTCATGAGTAAAGGGATTGTAAGTTTAAAATTATTAAAAAAATATATTTTTATTTAATTTAATTAAATAATTAGGGTTTTCGCAGTTATTACTACATCTGTGCTATAACACGATACTTTTTACTCAATTTCAAGACTCTGTGTTTACGGGACAGGGTGCTCCCTGCAGGTATTGATTCCCTTGTTAATGTCGAAATCCTACGGTCTACGGTCCCTTGATGCTGGGAAAAAATCAAACGTTTAAGCCAATGCAATCAAAAGATGCAGCTGTAAATGCTGAAATTTTTCGCAAAATTCGACACTCTCTAGGAAATCAAAACCTACAGGGTATTTCCCGAGTCATGAAATTTAGTACAATCAAACGTCTTATAACGCAGACTAGCTTACCGCCCGCAGCTTCGCCCGCTTTGTCTAAAACCTTATAAATTACATATATATACTATTCCTCTTGAATCACTCTATCTTTAAAAAAAACCGCATCGAAATTCGTTGCGTAGTTTTAAAGATTTAATCATACACTGGGACATAGGCACAGAGACAGCGACTTTGTTTACTAATTGCGAAAAACATGAATTTTGCCTTAGATAGATATAAAAAATATTTTTTAAATTTTTAAACTTACAACCTTGTTACTCATGAACGCTTACATGTATTAAATTGATATTTATACCAAAAACTCAAGTCTGTTTTACCTTTAATCGATAATAAAATCAAACTTCTATGTCAACGAATCAGAAGATACAGCCGTAAATGCCGAAAAATTTCGCAAATTTCGACATTCGCAAGGGAATCAAAACTCAAAACCTACAGGGTACTTTCCGTAAACTCAGAATCTTGAAATTCGGTACAAAGCAACATCTTATAGTACAGATACAGGAATAATTGCAAAAAATATATATTTTTCAAGTTTGTCTGCCTGTCAAGACCCTTTTTCTCAGGAACGCGTGGAGGTATCAATCTGAAATTCATACCGAATACTCAAATCTACGGTTCCTTATAGCTGTGAAAAAATCAACTTATAAGCCAACGCAATCAAAAGATACAGCCGCTTATGCCGTAAATTATCGCAAATTTCGACATTATCGCAAGGGAATCAAAATCTATAGGTATTGTACTACTTCCTGTGAACACAGAGTTCTGAAATTTGGAAATTTGGAAGCAATGTCAGCACAGATGGAGGAAAAATTGCTAAAACATACATTTCATGCTTATCAACATTCGCAAGTGTTGCCAGGAATCAAAACCTACAGGGTACTTCCCGTGAACACAGAATCTTGATATTTAATCTTTATTTAATAGAAACTTACGTCTTATAGCACAGATAAAGGAAAAATCGCAAAAAGCATAAATTTAATATTAAAACATATAAAAATGTTTGTACGGAACTCTTGGTTCGCCAATCCGACTCGCACTTGACCATTTTTTTAATCTACGTATCCTTTAAGTATCAATTAAATTACCAAAATATAGCTTTTGAAAATTGACCACGTCTATGTGACCCCCCCCCCCCTGGCACTAAAGCTGGATCCGCCCTTGTTGATAAGGCTTGAAAGATCCGAAATATACAACATCCATATAGAAGATTGGTAAGTTTGCGATTAGGGAAAGATAAGTTAACGGATTCTTTTAATCGAAAGAGTTCTTTTTTAAGATATAAAGATGTTTTAATGGATGATTAATAATAAAAAGTATTGCTGTTTAACGTAGACAATAGAATCTCTAGGTACTCATATTAAAAATCTTTGCAATAATTTAAAAAACATATCACCACAGTCGTCGTTATAATTACAGAATTTATGAATAGGTACATAAATCTCTTATTTTTAAATTATACATATATAGTTTTAATTGTATGTCTATTTTCATTATTACTTTTATGTAATTCTGAAAGTGTATGTATGTTCCGCTTTCTTGTTTTGATGAATTTTAGAAGAGAGATTATTAAGACCTATGTGAACGGAAGAATATATTTTTATATTAATAAATTTTTAAATGATGTCCAGCCGATGATATATTTCCTTATAAAAGCTTTAACAAACTTTATAAACGTCTACGACAATAAGGATAATTAAAACCAAAAAATAAATACATACAAATTGATTTATCTATCTACAGGTGTATTCTAAATCAATTAACTGCTATAAAACGATCTTGTTACCAAACCCCATTGGAGCCATTCACAATCCGACCCTAATCTATTTGATAAACAGCACAGATAATATAACAGTTTAAATATTTTATAGCTTCGATATTGTTATGATAAAGATAGACTTGTTCGTAATTAGTTTTCGGTTTTTGTTCGTTAAAAAGTTTAAGAATTAAGGAGGTAAGGATTTAGATACAACCTTATTACTTATCATAATAATTGCAATTAGACTCCATATTTATTACTCGTCTGTTGTTCTATTTAATAATATATAATATCACACCATAATCATCATCAGTTAAGGTAAACAAGCCTCCTAATAAGGCATATATAATGCATCGGTAGGCTGTCGAATTTTTTAGTTCCTGGACTTAATATTTTCCTCACGATGTTTTCCTTTACCGAATGAAGCAGTGATGATTCTGCAAAAACTGCTCATTTAATAAATGCTAAAAGAAATATATCTAATTAAATGATCCAATGACGCAAAACACCCATACCCATCATGTTAGATTAAATCGCTAAGTATGTGATCTACTTCTCTTACATCTGTGCTCTTTAAATGAGGAGTAAATCAATTTCAATGATGTTAAAATATTTAACGTGTGACGTAAGTATGCAATATTATAGTATGTAAATAGTAGGAAGTGTGCTATCGGGTTAGAAGTAACATTGCATTATAACTGACGTAAGGCGGTACATTCATTGACAGACATTAATACGACTTATTGTAGCAGTAAAAAATAAATTACTTTGTAAGCTTAATAATGTATGATCTTATTGTCATATGGGATGACAAAAAAAATAACAACGATATGAACAAGTCGTGTAAGTAAAGCAAAATGATTAAAATAATTATACTTATCAAGCACAAAGCAAAATATATTTCACAAGATACAAGAGATTTGTTATCTCTAACTAATTTGAAAACTTCTTTTAGAAATACTATTATTATAATCATTATTTTTAATAAAGAAGTAGAGATGGTACATCTACAAAGATATAAAAAATAGTACCAACTGTAAAACTGTACCAAATATGTGGAGCGTCTATTTAAAATAATCTTTGCACCCACTTAGGCTAAGTATCCAAAACACCTTTATAAACCGATGTCGTGCAGTAGTCGTGTCGGTAAGTGAATGTTACCATTACCAGCGGTACTCTAAACCCGGCGATCTCTTCCACGTATTACGATACGATTACGTAACGCTTCCACAACGATCGCAAATGACCATACAAATTTTGAATGTACGGAATCTTCTTCAGAGGTTTTAATCAGGTTAAAATTGCTCAAATTAACGGCTCTCTGTAATTATTTTAAAGGTATCATACGAATTATATTAAAAATAAAGTTGGCATGAAAATTATAGGTATATTTTTATCGTAGGGATAAAGGGAAGCTTTATTTGACATACTATTGGGCCGGCTAAATTATTATTTCGTAGCCTGTTCATTTCATAGCTAAACTCGCTAAATATAGACCACCAAAAAAACAATTACATACCTAGCTACAAAAGAGAACAAATTGTAAATAATAAGTTTGAGACAAAATGTCGGTTACTATAATAATTTCCAATTAACACAAACAATACAATAAGATACTTCCTCTTGTGCATGGATGCTTAACTAGGACAGCATGGATTACATTGTTTTTCTTTTCAAACAAATAATATAGCCTTTATTACAATGGCTCTGGCTAATCCTGATTTTGAAATAACATGAAATCTCAAATAGTCATGAATTATTTTATTATATATTCTGAATTGAACATTCTGAATTATATTATTGTCTAAATTTCCAATCACACAATTTCACTCAACGATCTTCTTAACTACGTATCATTATGGAAAACAATTTCACTTAATAATCTCCTTTCCTACGCTCTATTATGAAAGTTTGTTAATTTTAAGGCTAAGTACTTACTCTATTATTAATTTACGTACATCGAAAAGTCCATTATATGACAATCGTAATAGTAATAAACTAAAATGATTAGTTTTCGTAACAATCCGTTTTCGCAATGTACGCACATGTATCTCAATTTACAATCCATTTTGTAACGATTGCTACAATACCGCACTTATTTAAAAGCATAACTAAATTGTTAATTACTTAATGCTAGTGGTTTAAATTAACAATTTATTAATATTTTATTCATTGTGATCTCATTTGCATACGATATGGTTAGTAGCCACGAATGAGTCTGATTTTCAAATCTATTTCTTTACAGAAGTATACTTACTAGATCTTGTAAAATGTAATCTTTTGATAAAATATTTACGTTTCTGCTCTAGAATAAAGAAAGCTTTCGTAATCATTTTAATATTTAAAATAATCCTGTTCTTAAATATTTACATTTTCCGATACCACGGATATATTAAATTTACGACTTTTAAATATAATTATTAGAGGTAATTTGTATTTTGTTTAAGAAACTCGTTGATAATATATCTCTCTACCGCCTCTATTGTGGATAGAACCTAGGACAGCGCAGTTTTAAAGTTCAAGCGATAATCACTACACCAAAGATGGAAATCACCACAATAATGTTGAAATTTTACAATACCCAATAATCAACACATATTATTATTCTTTGAATGAATTTATTCAAGATAAACTGATGATTTTACGAGCGATTGTAACATCTTTGACCTTTTAAAATGCAAGTCAATCACATTCGTCCATTACTAAATAACATATCATTATAATATGTTTGTTATTAACTGCTATATCAATATTGCAATCTTTGATTGTAATTCAAAGAGCAAGTTTCTATCAACACTGATTCTAAATAAAGAATATATATTTTTTTATGAATGCTTAATACAAATCTGCTCCTCATACTTTCTTTAAATCATTTTTATTTTATTCCAACGATGGGAAATACAATTGCGAAAATTTAAAACCGTATCCAATTATAGTGTATTTTGGCGTGATAAGTATAAACCTTCAAACAAGCAGGCACAAGCGAACATAATTGCATGGTTTCTATTGTTTTCTATAGAACCCGTAGATTAACTATTCTTTTATCATATGATATTTTGAACAATTACCTGTACCATTATTATAAGTATATTTTGTTCTAAAAGTTACAGGAGATTAGTTGTACACTAGATGTAGTATCATTCTGTAATCATATTTAATTTTAACTCGAAATATTTCAAATTCAAAGCATAGGTACAACCACTGGTCAAACAATTTTACTGCCACTTATTACAGTAGCTGCAGCTTTAGTACTAGAGCAAACTCACCTTGATATATAAGGAATAAACTATATCAAACTTTTTAAACCTTTACCTAGTAATGAAAATTTCTATGTTTTTTGAAGTAAGAGCCAATCAAAAGCCATATATAACGCTTTGAAATTCCACATATGTGCGAACCAAATCTCTACAATTATGTAGTAAGAGTATTAACGCTTACGACGATGACATACTAAAACTAAAGTATAAAGACTTGTATGTAACTAATGAATCGCCATTTCTACGTCTTAGCTAAAAACTAAACCAATGTAGTTAGACCTCTGTGTTGTATGACGACAGATACATAGAAGAGGTCTAGTTATTATAATGTAGCTTTTAAAATGCATTGGTCCGGGAGCCAGAAGCAGATTTTATGACCAAGTTCCTCTCAAGCGGTAATTAGTAAAATGCATCAAAGTATAGTATTATGAAGCCTCGTGAACGTCAGCTGGAGCTCGGTTGGGGGGGTGAGCGGTTGTAGCCTCCCACGCACGTAAGAAAAAAAAGTATATTCATTCATTTCCTCTCAGCTAAAAATTTGTCAAATTGTAGCTAACCCAATATCTCAACGAAAAATAATAATCAGCTGGTTACAGCATGGTGTATTATACGTCAGCTGGTGTCTCGAATATAATGAGACATTAACAAAATCATCGAGATACGTGGAATTCCATCAACATAAGTCCCCGTAAAAGATAAGTAATAACTTTATTAATTATATATTATACTATTATTTTTTTAATAATTATAGTTAACTAATGTTTTTAGTGGGTTATTTCATATTTGTTACACTTTTAGGTAGTTATGTGAATTTGATGATATGATAGTTATTTTTAAATGCAGTTTATAATATTTGTAAAAACATGTTTACCGATGTGGCTGAATGTACGTAGTACCCCGATCATGCGCATAACTAACCACCTCTAAGTACCTTATTACTGTCTATATTATGCTAGCGTGTGTTGCTTGAATTTTTAAAAATAACGATAATAATTAAAGATACGTCATTTCATCTCAGATGAAAATTTGTGAGCTGATTGTTAATATACTGATGCGATAAATAAAAAAAATCAGCTAGCAATAATTCGAGGAAAACCTAGTCAGTTGATGCATATAAATTGGCAATAGATGCTTCTGTCTAACTCCTATGTAATAACTTTCAAAGTATCAGCTGACGGTTTTTCCACCAAGATACAGCCAGCTGACCTATATATATATCCACAGTTACATATAAGCTATCATCAGGTAAATTTTTGTTTGAGAGGAAATCACGGAAAATAATTTTATTTTTTTCATGTTCGAGACACCAGCTGACGTATAATACACCATGTTGTAACCAGCTGATTATTTTTTTTCGTTGAGATATTGGGTTAGCTACAATTTGACAAATTTTTAGCTGAGAGGAAATGAATGAATGTATTTTTTTTTCATACGTGCGTGGGAGGCTACAACCGCTCACCCCCCCAACCGAGCGCCAGCTGACGTTCACGAGGCTTTATAATACTATACTCTGATGCGTCTGACGAATTATCTCTTGAGAGGAAATAATTAACCAAATTTGCACCTGGCTCCCTAACCATGTATGGTTTGTAACCATTTAGTATATATATGCATAATGTATTGTTTCCGCTAGTACGTTAAAAAGGAACATATATTATGTTTTCCCAATAACGAAAAAATCTGTAATTCTTCCAATGATCAAAGAGTTTTAATGCTGGTAGAGTCACAAAAAATCATATCAAGTCTGTATATTAATTTGCTCTAAAGACTAAATGCTTCAGAATAGACACTTTTTCTATAAGGAAATCAAATGATTTAACTATAGTACGCATTATTTATCATTTACTAATAATCGAAAGCCATAGATAATATAACTCGAGTAACAATAAACTCAAAGTTCAAACGTTGCGAATTTGTGCCCTATTATTTTTATTACTGAATATTTATTACTTATACAGGGTGTCCCACTATTGGTATACTAAGCGCGAAGGGACTTGTAGTTTTGCATGCACTGATCACGTAAAAAATACTTAAACAACAAAATTACGTCAGAAATTTTCTGCTAAATTTTTCCTGAAAATCCATGTTTTCTTCACTAGCTTTGCGCAGCCGGCATATACCGATTCGCTAATGTGAGCATTTTGTCTATGAAAACACAATCTTAAACGATAGCTCACATGCTGGTGGCAAAGTTGGGCGGGTTGCTTGTTATGGGTGTACACATAGAGTTTTAAGAATTCATCTATTTGAAAAAAAAATGCGTCTGGAATTTTATACGTATTTTTTACGAACTCAGCGTATGCAAAACTATAACCTCCTTTGAGCTTAGTATACCAACAGTGGGACACCCTGTATAAGACTTCTTAGTTACTCTTATCTACTAATAAGCTACATTTATGACAGCAAGCAGTCAATATCCTATCCTACTCATATTATAAATACGAAAGTTTGTGAAGATGGCTGGATGTTTGTTACTCTTTCACGCAAATACTACTGAACCGATTACCATGAAATTTGGTATGTAGGTAGCTGAAGACCCAGAATAAGACATAGGTTAGAAATCCCACAGGAACGGGCACTATGCGGGTTTTTCTTTGAAAACGCGGGCGAAGCCGCGGGTGGAAATCTAGATAATTATATGTCTAACTAGCTGCTCCGCGCGGTTTCACCCCCGTTGCTCCACTCTTGTTAGTCGTAGCGTGATGTTATATACCCTATAGCCTTCCTCGATAAATGAGCTAACTAACACCGAAAGAATTTTTCAAATCGGACCAGTAGTTCCCGAGATTAGGGCGTTGAAACAAACAAACAAACAAACTCTTCAGCTTTATAATATTAGTATAGATTAACCAGTAAACACAACCATCACTCAAATATTATTACATTATGTTTAATATCTTCACGCTTGCATCTTTGCTTATTCAGTTAAAATAGCAATTGCACTAAAAGGTTATAAGTCAAAAGCAGACACATATGAAAGTTTTGTATCATATGTAAATACATATGTACATACCATGTATGTAAATAAGTTTTACATTTAATATAAACTCATATTGTTTTTTCATATCGGTATTTCTCGAAACAATGTTCCAATTATCCATATGGATATTAAAATTCGTTATTATCTATTCACAGTTTAAGAAATAAACAAAAGGAATTAATAAACTGCATTTACACCTAACGAGAACAATATAATAATATAATATACCTAAATAGGTTAGAAACATTTTTAATGACTGTTAATTTCTGCAGTTTTGTTATAATTTTAATGGTGCAGTCACAACGAAAAGATTCTAAGCTCTATATTTATATACCTACATGTATTTCACATGCAATCACATCAGCTACGTAAGTTTTTATATTGTTTTTGTAATATCTTGTCATAAACAAACCAATTATTTATAAAATAGTCCGATTCAAATGTGCTTTTAATGGGTTCAAATAATAACAGTAGGCCAATGTAGCCGTGTTCGACGTCAATGTTTATATCTATTATAATATCTAATGTATCTAATCTAATATAATGATATATTTATTAGCGTATAACAACTTTCAAAATCCGATCTTAGCAAAGACAATGCAATTTGCAGTCAATACAGATTATATTCAAACGTCAAATTCTAGTCACGCTACAGTTTTATCTTTTGCGAAATCATTGCGAATGTTTTTAACCAATATCTTGCATAAGAACATGTGTTTTGAAATTACTTTAGTCAGATAATTGGTGCATCGCGAGATCGTTTTGTGATGAAATGCTCTAATTATTTTACTTATCGTATTTTGTACTTATTATCAATTGAAACAGTATTAGAATAAATAGCAATAATCTATCCAATCGCACTGTTTGTTAAACAGATCATGAAAAATTATTATTATAGAATATAGAGCTGCTATATGGGACTACGCAGTAAGCAAATTCAATCATGAGTGATATCTATCATAATAAGAAATGTATTAAAATAGGTATAATAAGTACACATTTTAGATGAGATTCAATTTTTTTAATCAAATAAAAATGTAAATAAAACTTTATACAGGTAGAGCCATTCTATTGAAAATCTTCACTTTATGTTTATTAACCAAGCCTTTAGAACTTCATCGGATGAATAATATCCCATAAAATCCCATAAATTAGAGCGTTTATTTCTCAGGAACCTATTTAGCATGACGTAGCTTTATATGAGATCTATTACTAAATGTTTCAGCTATATTTACGCAACGATTACTAGTAGTTACCTAGGATTTGGACTTTCAAATCTTTATATCTTTAGTACCTATTACTTGCAGAGTTTCCTTAACTTTTATGATAATAATTGGGTTAAATAAAACTAGCACATATTTATAACTTTTTTATTATATCAGCCTCAACGTAAGGTAATTGCAAAAGTATCACTTTCACAAATACATAAAACAAGCATAAACAAGTAATAACAGATCATTCTTTAGATTTCTATACACGACATTCAAGTTGGGAAATGCGTTTGATAAATATAATCAATCACAAAGAATTTTCACGCTTCTAGAACGTTCTGGAAGCGTCAAAATCTTAAATTTACATACACACTACGAATACTAATGATCACATTTCGAACTTAACCTATAAGGTACTGGTGTGAGACCTAATTTGTATTGCTGTTTAATGCCAGCCGTGGTGCTCTTCTTTCTTCAGATGTACGGGAACGTGGACCTTGACGGGGTATGGGACCTCATGGACGAGGGGCACTGGGACATCCTTGTACACGGGGTATGGCTTGTCAATGGGCACCTTAACTTCATAGGGGACCTTCTTCTCAACGGTGTAGGGGAATTTCTTGTACACATCATAAGGCTTGGGCACGAGCACCTTGACTGGAACTGGGTAGGGCTTCTCAACCTCCACCTTGTAAGGTTTGTCGACTGGAACCTTAACTTCGTAGGGGACAGGCTTGTGTACTGTGACGGGGTAAGGCTTTTCGACGGACACTGGGTAAGGCTTCTCGACGTATACGTGGTAAGGCCTGTCTACTGGGACCTTGACTTCATAAGGCACCTTCTTGACGACTTCGTAGGGCTGGGGCACTTTCACTTCGTATTTCACGGGGACGGGTACTTTCTTTTCAACGGTGTAGGGCTGGGGGTATGGGACCTTCACTTCATAAGGTACTTTCTTTTCAACGGTGTAAGGGGTTGGTACTTTCACTTTGACTTCGAAGGGCTTGTCGACGGGGACCTTGACTTCATAAGGCACCTTCTTTTCAACTGTGTAAGGTTCGGGAACGTATACTGGGTATTTGACGTACTCCTTGACGGTAACTGGGACCTTCTTTTCGACGGTGTAGGGCTGGGGATAAGGTACTTTGACTTCATAGGGCACTTTCTTTTCAACGGTGTATGGGACGTGTTTCTCGACGGTGTAGGGGACGGGGACCTTCTTGATCACCTCGATGGTCTTGACGTGGTGATGGTGACTGTGTCCGTGGTCGCTTTGGATTGGTTTCCATGAGTCGCCAGAGACGCCTCCGAATTCGCCACCGTGTCCACTGAAGTCTCCACTGCTGAAGCTCTGACCGCCGTAGCCTCCGTGACCGCCATCACCGATCTGGTAGCCACCACCGTAGGAGCCAGTGTCGTAAATGCCCCGTTTGTCCTGCTTCTTCTCTTCTGTGGCAGCGTTCTTGGTGCCCTTCTCTTCGGTGGCGAGGGCCACCACCGCCAGTGAGGCAACTAATACAACCTGCGAACAAATAAAAAGTTTAATTATATACGAGAAAAAATTTCATCCAGGGACTTTATTAATCCAACTCTAGCCTAGCCACGATATATTAATCCGTACTTATAGTATTGTAGTGTGACTTATGCGGAAATTAATAGTAGGCCAACAAAAGACATAAAACCGTACTCAATAACAAATTCTAGTAGTTCGTTACCGGCTCGTATCGGCTCTACGAATCTATGTTCAAGCGCTCTACTTACTTTCTATTTCATTTAAATTTACATGCTTTAAATCTCCGCTATGTCTCAAACATTTTAATGCGGGTTTAATCCCACGTGATCGACATTTAAAACATTTAATAGGTATTGAGTGATGTTTCTATGTTAACGTATATCCTTGTAAAAAAGAAATTGCCAATACATTAAAGTTTTCCATTCCTACAAAAATATTATGTTCCAACTCTAGCCACAAAAAATGAGTAATGTTGATTACTACGTTCTCATATATATGATTTATAATTAAAAAATAAAAATGATAAAGTCATCTTACTACGTTTTAAATAATCAGTGAATAAATTTTTATTTATCAACACAAGATCAACGCAATATTTGCATACATTTGACATTCAAACACAAACAAATGTCAAAGAACAAAAAACCCAGATGTAAAATTAATATGATTAAATTTTGCAAAAAATAACGCAATTTAATTCGGAAGTATTTCAATACATTATTAGTAATTATACAACAAATTAGATGATAAAATCAGCACGCTTCGCTCAGTACAGTGAATGAAACATTGCTTGCATAATTCAGCTACCGAGTTATTAGGGTCATATGAGATTGTCTAATTTATGTACTAGATATTATAACTATGATTTTAGCATTTGTAAATTGAGTTGTTCTTTGTGTTTATTATGAGTACTTATGTGTACTAACTAGATATTAAAAATATTAATTGATATGAACATAGGTAACTATAAGGAAACAATTTATTTTATATCAAATAAAATTAATTTGTATGTTTTGGGTTGGTACATTAATTATAATCGATTAGCGATGCTAAAGGATGTCGATAATTTAATAAAATTGAATATTCTCTTCCATTCATTACGTATTTAATATTAATATTTTATCTAATTCCAACACATATACAACTCAAAAGTCACATTTGCATTTCTAGTACTTCTAATTTTTATTATAACATGAGTGCAAACAGAAAAAACAAAAGAAGACAGTATGAATGACATACGTCACGGATCGTTCTTTACCAATTCTTTACATAGCTCTGTCAATTCTGAGTTATCTGTGCAAAAAATAGTCAACAATGATAAACATTCGTTTAATTGCTTCAATCAAAATTGCTATTCTCACAAGTCACAATACAGCGACTTTCGCGAGTCACTTACTTGTGTTTTTAACGCAAGTTTAACAATTGTTTAAAACTTTCTACGTTTTCTATATACATTATATCATTATTTTTAAGTAGTGCCATTTTTGGATTGCGTAATCTATAATTTTAGTCACTAAAATTTAACCCAATTATTGTAGCGACTTCCCGAAGAGACGCAGTTTTTACTTTTTCTATGAACTTATTGATGCTTTTAACTCGCTCAAAGAAATGATTTTAGTAAAAACTTTAGCTAATAATTTATATTCAATTAATACTTTACACTGACAATGAAAGATACAGATAATGTACCGATAAATTTAAAAATAAATTAGCCCTGTTATAATCCATTTAAGAACATAAGCTTCCGACATCATGCTTTATTACACTCACACATGTTATTACTTTAGTTACGTCACTTAACGTGATAAAAGAAAGTGAATTAGATTTGATCACGTGTATACGCACTGTATACCTTCCATATAAAATATTAGGTACAAGAAAACTTGACATTCCGGTCAATAACCTGCGAGTTTTGCGCGGGAAAACAAGAAATCAAGATCAAGCGACCATAGATAACCATTGCATTTCCGAGTTATAGACAAGTTGTGCTATTTATAGTAATGTATCGTTGCCTGTCTCCGAAAGAAAGTTATGTCTGGTTTTAAACAAACACTACGTAAACATTAAAAATCTACTGAGGAATTTTATCGTCATTCTTCATACAGATAGTATCTAAGGAATTTTGTTGTAATTAAATACAATTACCAAACAGAAATTACAATTATTTTCCTCATTATAAGCATATTTCGAAAATTACCAAATAATAATTCGCAACAACGCAAAAGTAGATTTTTTTGTTATCTAGATGCTTAAATTTCGTTAATTATTTTCCAAACATGAATGAAATTAAAACGGAACTCAATGCACTTTTTTTACTTTTTCGTACTTATTACTTATATGTTTTTTTTTTTAAATATATAGGTATTTTGACTTGTTTATATATCCGTGTTCTATTATTATAAGTAATTCCTCAGTGAACACATAAATCGCATTCTTCAACTAATACTAACACCTGATAATACATTTTCTATTACATCATTCAATAATATTATGTTACAAGCCGTAATATCAAATAATCACACTGTAAAGAACATTATGAGTAATAATAGCTTTTACTTAATGGATTACTATCGTTATGTTAACTGAATTATAGTTATTTTGTGATGAAATGTATTCATAAGACACATTAAGTCATTATAGTAATATAGTTTTGCTTGAATAATAATATTGTTACTTATTTAAAAAAATGAAATTAACAATATTACGACATACCTACCTACTAATTAATATTCGTCTATTAATATTTTTTTTTGTATCAAATCCTAGCTTAAAATGCTCTACCATAGGTCAAAAAGATATAGTTTAAATTCGATTATTTTAAACCGTAAACAATAGTTACAATAATTTAAAAACCAAAACAAAATTAACATTCACAACGTAAAACGTACGTAACATTTCAAATGAACAAAACAATGCTATCTACAGTTCTATAAATTTCCATGGCTATAATTTTGTTTCACGTAGAAACAGAAAGTGAAATGCAAATTACCTTAGAACAACGCGAAGCTAAGCAAAATTAGTTAAACGCTATGCCTAGCATGTTATTAGCTAAATCGCTTTTTATGTAACAACAGCTCAATAGACCGTGGGAATAAGCCTATCATTAGTCAGACTAGTTTTTTTCCCCTTTGTCTATTAATTTGTCTATTAGTACACTGTTTTGTTACGATTTACAATTATGTGAAATTAGTAAACCGATAATGGATCAAAAAAGGTAGTAAAAAAGCTTATTAAGTTTTTCCTTTGAGAGATTAGACGGATTAAGAAAACTCGTGAAAATTTTATTGTTTAAAATTTTTGCCACCATTTTTTTTTTATTTTAATTAAGAAACAAATAACATTTTACTTTACCAATTCCATTTCTACAAGCATGAAATTTTATTTTTGAAAATCAAAAACCAAAAATAATTTTCAAAATCAGCAAACCCGTTCGATCCTATCGAGGATACCATAGACAACGTTGCCCATGTTTTTTTTTTCACAATCCATTTTTAGCGCGGGAAATTTTGTTTCGATTTTCAAATCACTGTCACATACACTTCACTTGACTCACCGTTAATTTCATGTTGCTGTCTTCGTCGTCGAAGACCGGTTGGTGCTGGTAAAATTGTCCGATCACTCTTTATACCGTCCCTCCCACTACGCCCCACACAAGAAGGGTGAATGCTTGGGCCCGATAATTTTATGTGTTAATTGTAATATACTTATTTGTTGCGAATTAGAGCGATGTTTCGATTGTTTTCGATTTTGAGATAGTTTCATTCGGCGTAAATCGTGAAGGTTGCATATATGAAAAATTACATTAAACATAACAATTGAAAAAAAAATTAAGCAATGAGCCAAATTTTTGCGACACTTAATTTTATTATGAATAAATTTTTGTATTAAATATTCACCTAGAACTTCCTGAAAATTGAGGGAACATGGATGACAGTTTTTCTTTCTTTTGTTAAAGCTAGCTCTAACAAAATGCCTACCTGATTAACTAAAAAGCTTAACTATTTTACAATTAAATTATAACTTTATGTTTGAAATAGACACAATGCATAATAATGCAAATAAATATCTTATCTATATTCGTACATAAGCATCCATCGTACCATCTAAATCTTCAAGGTATAATATTCCACTTCCCTTGCAATTTGTAGACTTCATTTTAGCTTGGTTATAAAGGGACAAACCTTAATAAATGCATTAATATTTTTTAATTATAAACCCAGCGTTGTAATTTTTCAGTAAATTAAGATTAAAAGCTAACATCATAGTAGGTATAGACAACTTTAAATACAATTAATTTTAAGAAAAGCTCTATTTTGTTATCTTCTTAAAAGTATTATTTTTGTATGGAATATTAATACTATTGTTGTAAAACATTTATATTTATGCCTATGTCTTTACGAATGTTATAGTCAAACCTCTGAAATTACGATATTCCTTATATTTGCAACCCCAATGGGCCATGCTCTATATTGTCATCTAAAAACATAATTCCTTAAAACAAAGAACATTAAATATAATATTGAAATAAATAGTATACGAGTAATTTTGTGGACATAAACCGCATGCAACTTGCGTAATTGCTGCTTCAATTACAAATAGATAGACAATCATCAAGACATAATGATCAGTATAAAATGTAACAGCTAAAAAGCTGCTATATTAAGAAGGGCAGGAAGAGATGTAAATTGAAATTTATACATCGTTTAAAGTATTTATGTAGCAGTTTCAATAAAAATGTAGAGATTAGGAAACTCTATCACCCTAGAAACTATCAATACTTGGAATATATTGAATTCAAAAAGCTATCAATTAGGCTATAATATTATTAATTTTCTTTCGTAGTTGATCAGGCTGTTTCATCTTAAAGGTTTGAATTATAACATGAAAATATTAAAAGTAGGTTGAAATGTTCCATGTCCCGTCCAAGCCTATTAAAGGTGCATTTTTTTTTTCGCTTATTTTTTTCGTCCATATATTTTTTATCTCTATTTTATTTCTATTCTCTATAATTGCAAGGTCTGCTTCCATCCAATTATAGACTAATTTAAACTCTTAATTAATATAATCACCGCTAATTCTTATTTGTATTCTGTAAAAAGTGAAAAGATTCTTAAAACAACTTGCTAAAATTATGCAACGTTGCTAAAAATGTGCATCAAGCGTGTTATCGAGACGAACATATCTTATTTCAACATTAAAATTCCTTGCTTCAAATATCAACTGGCAACATTTGATTCCAATGTCATAGTGAAAGAAGACGATTAGCGAATAAAAAAATTAGCATAAAAAAGATATTGCCTGACTTCAGTCAATATCTTTTTTATTCTAATTTTTAAAGGACTTCCTTTGGTCGTTTGTTATTGCACCTGAACATCGTCTTGGCCCGCCTCCTTAGATTTTACAGCCCTATAAGTTAATGCTTCAAAAAAAATGAAAAAATGTTAGGGACAAAGTTGCATTGAACAATTGGTTACCTAGCTGTTATCAGCATGTTTTTGGTAACATTTTACATTTAGGAAAAAGTCATTGCTCATTATCTGTAGGTATAATAAAGAGCTTTATGAACTAAATGAAATAAATAAAATTGTTCGATGCAGAATTAACAACGAATGTTGAAGATCTCACCAAATGAGCGACATTTTAATGTTCCCAATTACATGTATTATTTATCAACTGACGCTCGTTTATTCGAGCTTTTCTCAAAATACGAGGCTCTACATGGCTTTTGAAACGGTAGATATTTACCCAACTTTTGACCCCTTTAAAACTATAAAAACTAAACTATTAAGTACATTGTTTAACGGATAATATAAAATTGATCAGTAATAACTAATAATTAAAAAGGAAAAAAAAGACATGATGTTTTAAAGAAACTATTGTTATTATCAAATTATTACTTCATCCTTCCTGTATCTATATACCTACAACCGATCGAAAAAATATGCATTTGTATAATTTCCGGACTTTCGATTAAAATTTTGCATGTTGTGCAAGCCGAATGACATTACAATATTTTAATTTCTAATTTCGAAAATGATCATTGTCCACACTTTTTAAAGTATTTCAACTTGATAGTAAGTAATATCGATTAAAAATATTATTGCCTTAACTATACTATAAATTATAGACTTACTGAGATGATGACAAAGGGTTCCATAAATAATTAATAAAGTACTGAAACAAATTTCTTAATAGTTAACTGCATAACCGACACTCTTATTTGGATCCACTCTAGAAGGCATGTAGTCTATGTGAATAGTATAGTCATTTTTAAATATCTAAAATACTGGTGTGTATCCTAAGAACATAAGATACATGCCAAACAGTAATAATAGGTTTTAAAAACTAGAGATCATCAAATGAATTTTCATCCCCTAATTTTACCCTGCAACTGTCACCTCCCTTTTTACCACAAACTATAACTACAAATATTTATCTAAATCCATTCCAAAGTGTTAACTTTTAATGACAGAAGACAAACATAAAAGAAATAAAAAAAATTCAACGTCACAATTGGGAAGGAATTGTAAAATATCTCAACGTATCGATACGATTACACGCTCTGAATACAAATATGTATTTGAACTCTTACAGCAGAGCATCTAAATTATATAATTAATAATTAATATTCTCCTACACTCATGGTTCCTAGTCTCAAAGCAATTCGTGCTGTGAGTAGTGAATAGGTACTTACCTGCTACATAAACAAACATTACTAGATTAATTCCTATTCAAAGATTACTTAATATCTATAACTAAAGACGTATGAGATAGCAAATAAAAAGGCTAATTTTTCGTATAGATTTCTTTATTATACAATAATTGGGAATTTATAAAAATTCATAATGAAACTATAGCCAAATGGTGAAAATTTAATTTAGGACAGGGCCAAGCGAATAGATGCAACTTTTGTACCAAATTGTCTGAAATCACTGGACCGGTTTTGAAAATTCTTACACCGTTATAAAGCTAACACTACTACGAAAAATAAAAATCTAATAACATTTAGTAACTCACACATAATTATAAAAATGGTTACACTTATCTGTGAGGATGTGTGTGTGTGTGTGTGTTTGTTACTCTTTCACGCAAATTCTACTGAACCGATTACAATGAAATTTAGCACACATATAGAGGGTAACTTGGATTAACACATAGGATAGGTTTTATCCCGGATCCCACGAGAACGGGAACTATGCTGGTTTTCCTTCGAAAACGCGGGCGAAGCCGCGGGCTCAAATCTAGTCTTTACTAAGTGCTTTATTTACCTTTTGTAAATGATTTGTGCTTCTGAAATAAGATCACGATCAAAGGTAAAAAAACATATTTTAAATAGAGAGCCGCAATATATCATCATAGATTAAATTTAAATAAAATGCATCTGTAATTTATGCCGTGCAAAATCTAATAAATTCATTATAATACTACCCTTCACTCAAGGCTCTGTTTCGCAAGGAATGTTATAAAATGAGAAGCAATATTAATATTATGTTCTTCGTGTACCTATCTTAAACCTATCTTATGTCTTGAGATAGGCGTTTGGTTTCAAAGTTTCGTTTTGAATTATTGTTATAGCTTTTTATTAATAAATAGATCTTAGAATGGTATTCAATGTCCAAGCTTTCAAAGCTTTCAAAGCTTGGAGATTGCGACTCTTGAACTTGGGTAGTCTTCTTCGTTTAGAAGATGGAAATTTTGGGCACATATACCTACATTTAAAAATGTTATATTTATTATCATACATATCTTCCACTGAAAGTTATTTTAAAAACAGCCACTTATTCCTTATCCGATAAATACCTCGGATAAAGCAGAAAGACGGGTAAACTGGTAGATCGACAAGGAAACAATAAAAACCTTCAAAAAATCAATTTCATAACAATAAGCCCTTGAGAAAAGAAAATGTTTAATTAAAGAAAAATTTACAAAAGATGAGTAAGATTTTCCGACCTACTTTTATCAGAGCCCATGTAGAAAACACTGCTTAGTATATTTTTTGTAAAATAAAATTATTACCAATTTGTAATATTTTAGTAACTACATTTCCATTATTCATATGTAAAAATATCATATCTAAATATAATGTAGGTACATAAATGTATAATTTATTAATTAACTAGCGGTCCGCCCCGGCTTCGCCCGTGGTACATGTTTACGTTTTCTCTACATAACAACCATCCTCGTACTTCAAGGAATATAATAAAAAAAGAATTATCGAAATCGGTTCAGCCGTTCTCGAGTTATGCGCTTACCAACACATTTTGCGATTCATTTTTATATATAAAGATTATTTATTGTATATGTATGACATATATTAAAGATGCTATGCGATATAATATTGTAGCGACCTTCTGTGAGGGTGCGGTAACTCTCTCGGCACTTGACCTAATTCGTGCCAATAATAACATAAGAGTTATCTAATGGTTTATGATTTAATAATATTATAATACACTTACTATAATATATTCTATACGTGACTTTCTTATTAATGTTTATTTTACCACAAAACTATTTTAGATGGCATAAAAATAGACTGTACAATATTTTTGTTAATTGTAAATATTTCTATACTTATTCTATATCTATATAATATTCCTTGAGGAAGGCCTTTGTCCAGCAGTGGATATACCCCGGCTGAAATGACGACGAACAAATATTTCTACTCTCAATACACATAGTTCGGGTTTTTACACTCATAGATATAATTGATTCAATTACTATTGTATAAATTCAGTTATTAAGTTTTAAACGAAATGTTATAAATTCAAACATCGAATAATATCGAACATAAGATCAACAAAAATTAACGGTCAATTTTTATCATCTGTGCAATGAATGATCCTGAACTCAAAATGTTGGCTGAGTATTTGAAATAATAGAAACAAATAACAACATTAAGCTTACTATAACTTCGCAAACATATTTTTACCAATTTCTATATTCATAATATTATTGAAACGTTTCGGTCATTTTAACAATTAACAATAAGGAAATTAAATGATAAAATAACTGTTTAATTTTGTAACACAATTAAATTAAAAAAACATAAAAAAGTTAATTACAAAATAAATACATACCTACCAACATGAGCGCAATGATATTACATAACGACAAATTAACAGATAGGTGTATTAAATAATATTGGCCAAGTGTGAGTCGATAGTCAATATGAAAGGCTCCGTACACATGGAATCAAGTATTACTAGCCATTCATAAGCCAATTTTAATAATTAAATGTAACGCCTCATGGACAGAGCATTGAGGTAATGCTCTACTCTCACCTTACAGAAATCGGTTTTTTTTTTACATATAACTGGGCAAAACATTAAATAGCTGCTGTTTTATCTATATACTTTTATAAGAAAATATTTTTTATTGTCACGCCACAATGTTCGAATAAACTCAGTATCTACTGAACTAATTCTGATCTAATTTTGTAAAACCTTCAAAATGAAATAAATAAATAATATCAAGAAGAACAATAAAATTAAATAAAAAATCAGATTTGCAGAATATTTTTTTTTTCGGGAATAGAAGTTAATATCGTTGATGTTTTTGTATACTTACAGAAAAATTAAATTCACATTCAATAAAAAATTCGTATATATGTTTCATAAGGAACCCCGAAACTTAATTATAATTTGTACCTATTGCAAGTTTGCGAATAAGCCCGTGATATTACATTTTAAATGAAAATTGCTCGAATTCTTGCTCTATGTAATAATGGATTATAAACCTTAGAGATCACATTTTTTCATTACCCTTGAAGATAAAATAGATTATGTGAAAGCTAAAACTATACTGTAACAGATAACAAACAATCAGTAAGTTTTTAATTGATGGGGCTAGATTTTCAGTGAAAGCTTTTATACATTTAATGACCTTGCAAAATATTTGAATCAACCTTAAATTTTATTAAAAACTGTTTTGATTATTGTCTATTTTTCTTGACAGAAATGCGATCAACAGAAACGGGTCGGAAATCTCCTGTTAGCTTAAAGTTCAGTTCATATTAAACAATGGACTTATAAGAGTCGTTACAATCCTTTCTGTGTACATCGTAACATCGTAACCCTGCAGGATTCGATAATATGAAAAAAGGAGCGTGTGTGCCGAGCACATGTGTCAGAAGTGAAACTTCTTTGGCAATATTCAAAGATACCGAAATCGTCGCCTTACTTCATGACGTGATGGTATTGCCATGACACAAATACAAATTTTAGTCTCATCGCGCCTAAAGAAGTTTCGCTTCAAAAACTTTTTAAAGCACCTCAAAATTTGAATACTTATCCCTTCAAATGCCAATCGTTCCGGTACCTACAGACACTAGACCTTAATCGCGTTGTTGTATCAAATACGAAATCAGTTACAGTATTGCCGTAACATAATCCCAGGTGTCAACATTCACTAGCATGTCGCATGTAATTCGAGCCATCATGTCTCAATCACTCCCAAGGTTTTGGAAAAATTGATCTCGTTTCATACAAACCAAATGTATTTGGTGATATAAGTTTCAGTGTAGGGTTGTCTACGTGACACTTTTACATATCCTTACTTCCTTATCCTTACAAATATTATAAGTATGTAGGAGTATTACTGGCTGGTAGAAGTATTACTGGCTGATGAGAATTACATCGGAACGAGATTTGACAACTGTCGATCTAGAGGAGCGTCGTGTCGATGGTCGGCTGCAGACGTTGCTTGGTTTCAAACGAAGAACGTCTAGGGCACCACGTTTGCGACGAATCGCTATTGTTCCGAGTAATCTTGTGTATTGTTGTTTCAAAACTTATTAAGAGCGATTGATTAAGGGATTCTCTAATTACTAGCGCATAGCGATTTGTGCGATTGAATAACCTTTGTTTGTGACATTGGTGATTCATTTGTTTCCACCAACATTATAATTTACTGAAGATATGGGTGATTCTGATGATTATGGCCATCCGCCCATATCAGAAGTGGGATATACCATGCGCTAAAGACCGAGGAAAACCAACCACTTGACGAAAATAGCGCCTTGAAGTTGTTAAGCAATATGGGAGTCTTACTCGGATGTTAGCGACGACGCAACCGCTAGCGCACAGTCTAGTGCAGTAAAATTTGTAGATTTTTATCCGAAAGATGTAGACATGGATGTAGAAGGTTGGTG
Source organism: Colias behrii (assembly GCA_029959065.1). Taxonomy (NCBI): domain Eukaryota; kingdom Metazoa; phylum Arthropoda; class Insecta; order Lepidoptera; family Pieridae; genus Colias; species Colias behrii. The sequence goes on from JARWMC010000025.1 coordinate 4,096,411, forward strand.
TAAGATTACAGCTTATAGTACTGACTAAAAATTTAAAGGGATTTACTTGTGGCTCTTACCAATGCAATGAAAGGCTGCGCCGCCTCTTGCTTGACAAAGTTAAATTTGAATGAGCTCACATGGGAGACTGTAAAACAAAGTTTAATGGCCAGATTTTGTAAACCAAAATTATTTCAAGACTACTTTGATGAAATATTGCATTTTCAAATTGGAACAAAAGAAACCGCAGCAGAAGCTGGTCTGCTCTTATGGAATATGATCGAAACTATATCTAAAATCCGAATGCCAGAAGATGATATAACTGAATTCGTCATAATATCAGTCTTATGTCAGAAGGATGGTTTCATACGCCGTGAGCTAAACGCATATACTATGACTACCAAACCCTAGCTGTTTAGAATCTTAAGAGGCATTTCTCTAAAGAGAATATCGGAGATTACTGAAATCCAAGAGCCTAATTTCAAGCAACCTAGAATTGCAGACGCAAGATTTCTTCATAAATGTGTCATTTTTGTTGAATGACCGGAGAACGGCAAGCCGACTGTAAAAAGCGTCTTTGAGAAGATTCTTCTGGGATGACTAAACAACAAAATCCGTTAACTGCAACACGTGCTCCCGAGAAAATTGCGACCGTAACCTGCTACATATGCGGTCAAGCTGGACACGTAGCAACAAATTGTAACGAAAGAGGATGATGTCGGTTAAAAAGGAGGTAGAGCTACTACAAAATAAGAGGTTAATGTCTGCGAACAACGACTGTCGAGTGGCATCTTGAGGCCGTAATCCGGTGAGTCAGTCCCCTTTTTGTTTGAAAGCGGATCGTCTTGCTTTTTGATAAAATAGAGCTATCTTAGTAAGTTGCCAGATACTGTGCGCAGTGATCTTGGGTATCTTACGGGCAAGTAGAGCGTGTGATGCGTACTTTGAAAAGTTTGCTAACGATTATCTAAAACGATCCCAATAAAGCGTGGCGTGACATAACATCAGAGATCGTGAAATCATTGACCATGAATTGTCGAAAATTGGTCGAAATTCATGCAGAGCGAGACAATCCGTAACTTATGAGTAATCTGTAAGCATTGTTTGCATGAAGTCTACTTAACTATGTTGGCACGTTGAGTGAGAACAGTTATCGAGTAATGTGGTGTGTGAAGGTGGTTGAAGGGAATGTCGTCCGGGCCATGCAGCTGATAGCGGCTGGTCGAAGTGACACATTTATCCGATTCAACCATAAGTGTTCTTTGGTCGAAGGGACAGTGTCGTCCGGTCCATGCACATGGTCGAAAGGATACACCCGTCCGGTCCAAATGATACTGTGTAAAAATTGACATGCCGATAAAGAGTGCGTTGTTTGTTGTGTGAGTAGAAAAAGGTGCCGTCCGGTCCATGAGTGGTCGATAGGACACACGCTTTTTCATTCTGAGACAATTATTGTTGTATGACCGTAATATTATGTAGTAGACGTAGACGACGACGACGTATTAGCTTGTCAGGATGGGCGAGCGGGTAGATTGACAGATACCCGTCCGATGGATTGTGTTACTGTTACAGGCACAGAACAGTAAAGTAGATAGAAGTGTGATGTGGGCGTGGCCCACGTGTCACTGGTAAGGTAAGATCACCTAACTTGCTCTCAGTTGTGCGCAGAAAAATATTCGAGTCGGTTGTCAGCTGTCAAACCTTTTTTCCATATTTATTCATTAATTAGGACGTGTTGTTCGGTATTAGAGTGCAAAAATGATAGCAGACGAAATAATATCAGCAATGGAGGCATTTCATACCATCGGTAAGTCTTATTTTTATTTATTTTAATTATATTTTATGTTATAACTTCGCTTGTCGTAATTTGTCAAAATTGTATACAAATATCTAGTCAAAATGAACCTTAAGCCGTAAGAAATTAGTACTATTATAGATTGAACAGCAAACAAGACTTTCTGGAATATTATTGCAATAAACAAACGAATGTCGCTTTAGTGATGCTTGTGGCGCATATCGACAGTATCGATACTTTAGAAAAGACAAACATTATAAATATTAAATTTTATTTTATTTTTCCTTAGCTTTCATTTGTCCAATTTATTTATAGATTTCCCAAAGAGGCTAATTTAAAAGAGAAATGGATAAATGCAACGTGACGAGTTAACTGGATGCCGAACAGCACTAAGCGGTCTAACAAAGGCCACCGATACAGCAAACCTACGGCAGTTCCAAGATTTAAAATAATGCATATTTTCTGTTTGTATTTTGTAAATATAGATTAATACTATTCTATTCCGTTTTTTATTTAATAATAATAATATAAAAAGACCTACTTAGTAGTAATAAACATACTCCAAAATGTGACACATTATACTATACTCATATAAAAGAAAGAAAAAAAAATACACAAAAAAATATTTATTTGTGAATTATCGATAACAAGGCTGACATCCCTCAGAGCATAGCATCAGATAAATATCAAGTTAATGTCATTAATGTTGAGTGACACAAATTTCAACCTTATCTCTATGTGTTGCGTTTCAAATTTATATCTATCGAAAACTAACGCCCTCTGTTGTGGAGTAGCTGAATGTTTTCGAATTTGGAATTTCTGTGCAATGAGAAACAAAACAGCTAATATACCTAGGGATGTTATACTAAAACAAAACCGTAACATGGTGCGTTAGGGTACATATTGAAATGCTGAATTTATAACCTAAGTCAGTTTTTACTCAAATTAAGCTGTCCAATCAAAGGCATAGTTTCCTTGTAGTGTACTGTATAACTATCGGTTTAAATGTGTGGGTTTGGCGACACAGGTTTTCATACTAATTATGACATTATCGCACTTCTGTATGTTTTTACTGTTCTGTGGTTACAGGACTGCAATCTGATGCGCCCGAGGACGGTCGAAAGTCAGAATGGCCGTGTAGGAGTATTACTGGCTGGTAGAAGTATTACTGGCTGATGAGAATTACATCGGAACGAGATTTGACAACTGTCGATCTAGAGGAGCGTCGTGTCGATGGTCGGCTGCAGACGTTGCTTGGTTTCAAACGAAGAACGTCTAGGGCACCACGTTTGCGACGAATCGCTATTGTTCCGAGTAATCTTGTGTATTGTTGTTTCAAAACTTATTAAGAGCGATTGATTAAGGGATTCTCTAATTACTAGCGCATAGCGATTTGTGCGATTGAATAACCTTTGTTTGTGACATTGGTGATTCATTTGTTTCCACCAACATAATAATTTACTGAAGATATGGGTGATTCTGATGATTATGGCCATCCGCCCATAAGTACATACGTGTGTTTGTCTTTATTTCACATCACATCGGGGCGATTTTATTATACAATTTTTTTGTCTGCAGCTATAGATATGAATGAATGATATAATATGCAAATTATTATCGCGGTAACATATCATTCCCCTGGGTTAAAGCTGCGGGTAACACCTAATACACATATTGCAGCATACGCATACCAATCGTCTGTAAGATTATTTTGAAGCCAAAAGTGGTCCTTGATTTTTTGCTGTTGATACAGTATGGATAAATATGGTATTATGGTAATTGCAGGTAATTGATAATGAATTAACGCATAATGTCGTTATTGTTTAAATTATACAGATATTAAATTTTAACTTTTAATATGTAAGATCTTGTAACTTACAATAAAAAATTATTCATAAGTCACTTATATAGGTAATTAATACTAAGCTACCACAAACATCACAATAATTTCACTAGGTATGCAAAACTGCAACAGATTTACTTGGAATTTAGCAAATTATGCTAACGAGCGCCGTAAAATTAAAATCCGTAACATTGTGCCAGGTCAGTGTATCAATTAGCACCTTTAGTGACTGACATCATGTAAAGTTGTTAAAAGTGAAAATAATCCGTTTAGTGCTTTGTCATCGCTGTTTATAACATAGATATGGGATATTTAGTCATACAATAGTTTTGTAGTTTGCTATTTCTGTTACCAACATAATAAACAGAGAATATGAGTTTTTGTTGCTTTTGTTGTTGTTGTCTATTGTTGTTCAGCCGTCAGACGTCCACTACTGGATCTTAATGAGTTGCGTCAAAGGCTGTATTAATTTGAATATTGATTTGGTATAAATGAAACATTTGGGGGTGAACTAGAATCTAGATTATAATGTTTATATAATTTTATTTAACAATTGCTATAATTTTATAAGTTCTTTAAACTATTTTCGTAATGTTGTTAATTTACATACTCACCTAATTTCTTAGTCTTAATCTTCGTCATTTATATAGTGTTTTGCAATTATTGTTTTTTTTTTAATTCACCATCAATGTGCCATCAACCCACCCTGGCTTTGCACGGGTGCACTACAGCTGTATCAAAATGCGTTGCGTACAAACCTACATGACACTACGGGACGCAACTTTGTATTGTACTTAATATATGTAGCGAGGAAATAACATAATATGTATTACATAATTTTGGGGTTAATTTAGTGAGAATGGAGGAAAGTTTTTGTTAAGAAATTTTGTACATATAACGACTTAGAATCAAGTTATTTTATTTGAGTATTTAATATTTATTATTTTAAATAATGTTATTAAATGAAATCTTCAGAAATCTAGATATATATTATTTAAGCAGGAGAAAGCACTATGGTCTATATTACTAAAAATAATTTTAATGAAAAAGATGACCGACTTTCTCATGCTAACGTTATGCAGTTTTTAACAAATAATTTTATTCAACTTCATCCATTCATTGCAAAAATGTATAAAAATAAATTAATTATAAAGCAGAGCAAACAAACTTTTTCAAGAAGAGAAAAATTATTTATTTTACTGCCAACGGCTATTAAGAAATATTACATAGATGGATGTTTTTTTTTGTACTTAATACTTTTGTAAATAAATTAAGCTCCAATTGTTAAAAATATTGAGATCAAATTTAAGATGCTGATAATCATACAGGATAGGGCACAAAATCTTAATTTTATCAACATACCGGGCAATACCACAGAATCAAACTAAAGTTTACATAAAAAATTATCAAGTCGTCAAAAAAATAGTTTTAAACGAGTCAGGACTGCAACTAGCTTCTAAGTAAACGCACGCATTAATACAAACGCTTCCGCCATCATAAACTTGTTTTCTACGCAATAAAGATAGTCGTTGATTGGCAATATGAACCTACATGTTACACAAGTACAAATTACAATAATATATAGCGGTGACAATACGTATTTAAAATCATTTGAAACGCGCCATCTAGTGTCAAACTTGAAAAAGCTTGTACTATGGAAACAGGGAACTGATGCAATTTCCAAGATTTTTAACCACCTACCCCTATTTACCTATTTACTAAAAATATTATTAGCAATAAATTGTATCTTAATGTAGTACCATTTTCCCCCATACATGAAAACGATAAGTCTTTGAGTAATAGTACCTACATAAATCTATTCATTAAATCTAACTTTATTAAAAAAGAGCGTGTGTGCCGAGCACACGTGTCAGAAGTGAAACTTCTTGGGCAAGATTCAAAGATACCAAAATCGTCGCTTTACTCCATGATGTGACGGTATTGCCACGACGCGACCTTGTAATTTTCGCCAGAAGTTCAAAAACTAAATATTAATAAAATGCGATACTTATTATTTATTTGCGGAACCGGGATATCATGACGTGACTCGCACGGTCATTTTTAAATCCGCTTCTCAGTCATTAAATGAACTGTAGTAAGTAGTAAGTTACATAACATTATGTAAAATGAGGCGTGTGCTCGCAAAATAAAAACAATAGTTTCGTCTGACACACATACCAGATCAAATTTGTGTTTATTACGACCCATTGTGATACATTCCATTCCAACATTATGTGTGCAACTTATTGCTTTTGCTCTTGATAATGGACCAATAAAGAAAAAACTACGATAGAGCCTTATGTAATTCTATGTTAAGTTCTAGCTACTTATAAGGTGTAAACTGTGTGTTATGCAATACGCTAAAGTCCGGTCGCGGAGCAGGAAGAATTTCGTACATTAACCTGTTATTACCTGTCACTGTCACTCCCTTGTAAAAATAATGTGTCTTGCTCGCACAGGTGCAATGACCGCCGTCCTTAGGGATTGTAAACCTTTAACCTGAGAGCGTAAGGTTTGTGTTTGCTTGATTGGTGTCAGGTGTTCAATTATGATTTTGTGAATTCAACATTTATAAGAATAAACCTCAAACTCTTTATGTCCAATCAAAATCCGCCTAAGTCGAAATCGCGTGTTAGACTTACGTATTTCTGTAATATTGTACCTACATAGTAAATTATTTTTTGAAAAATAAGGTCATAAAGAAGTTTCACTTCTTATGTGTGTACACGCACACTTTTTTTATATAATATATCGTGGTTATTGAAAAAGTTAAAATGTAACTAACTAATAAGTATTGTAAATGAATAAAGGACATTTATTTAATAAATTAGTAAAAAACATTTTCTCCTCCAAATATTTCATGTAAACTGCACTTCATTCAAAAATGTTTGTGACCACTGTCAGTAGGTAAAGAGGTCATTCAGTACGAAATTGTTTCTGCTCCGCGACCGGACTTTAGACTTTAGTTTTAATAACAATAAAAAATATTTTACAATTACGCAGATAGTAACTAGTGAAATTTATGTAAAATCTGGACTAGACATTTGAACTAGTAATTTTAGTTGTAATTTAATTTTTAAAGCAATATAATTAGGTTGTTAATTTTATAATTAAACTTATTTTAAAATATTATATTTTTATAAGGTATAATAATATCTACAGAATGCATGATATTTGAGGATTATAATGCATCCTAAATCCTATCCTATCCTATCCTTCCTACTGATATTATAAATGCGAAGGTTTGTGAGGATGAATGTATGTGTATAATATGTATGTATGTCAGTATGTTTGTTTATTCTTTCACGCAAATACTACTGAACCGATTACAATGAAATTTAGCACACATATAGAGGATAACTTGGATTAACACATAGGACAGGTTTTATTCCTGAAATCCCACGGGAACGGGAACTATACGGGTTTTTCTTTGAAAACGCGGGCGAGCCGTGGGCGGAAAGCTAGTTAAAAATAATTAGCGGTACAAAGGTAATGGGTAGGTAAGCATCTTATTATAACAGAACTACCGATGAGATCCACTAAGATTTCCGACTAAGACTTCCGAAGATTAGATAACCACTTCCTATAAGATAAGAATAAATAATATAGTGCACCCAAAGTGCACCCATATTTGTCGAATGTTTGTTAAATATAATTATAGGTAAGTAGAAAGCGAGATACCGGTCGGATTTGAACAGTGATGAATTAAATGATTACGAGATATATTTAATTGATATTCAAGTACATGAACACCCGAATCTAGTGCAGTTTGTTTGTAATTTTAACTCTAACGTGTATAGAGTGGAAAAGGTTTACAATATGGCTAACTATTGACATACAAAATATAATATTCATTGTTTGATTCGATTCTTATGTTTTGTTGTAAAGTAGTTATGTTTGTTGTATTGATTTGTCAAATATAGAACACTAGCTGCGCTCCGCGGTTTCACCCGCGTGACTCCGCTCCTGTTGGTCTTAGCGTGATGATATATACCTATAGCCTATTATTAGCATCCTCTATCACCGAAAGAATTTTTCAAATCGGACCAGTAGTTCCTGAGATTAGTACGTCCAAACAAACACACTCTTCAGCTTTATAATATTAGAATAGATTAAATGCTTTCAAACCTTTGTTATCCGTAAATATGTACTTATGTAGGTATCTAAATTCTGATGTAATAATAAAAAGAATATAAAAATCGATAAAGTATAGTCTTTTAATTTACTCATTACATACAAAAAATCCCTCCTCTTTAAGTATTGACATACCTAAGTACTATAAGTATTGTTTCTAATGTCTTTGTAATATTTATGTTTATTGCATGCAACGTTTAATAACAAGTTACGAACAAACCTCTCGATACCTCTTACGCTCCAATTAAGGAATTTCATGTCTATAATCTATGAGCATTATTTTTTATTTTTTTTTTTTCTTTATTGAAAAAATCTTTATTGAAAAAGTTTCAAAATAATACAGTTAAAAATTTGGGGAAATTAAAGCCTGTGTTAGTTCAAAACTGTGTTACAGGCTTTAGAATCCCCTCACAATCTTAGTATATTGGTTGCCTTTTTCAACTTAAATAATTTTACAATTTAAACAAAAAAAAAAAGATTGCATGCATGTATGTTTGTGTGTGTGTGTGTGTGTGTGTGTGTGTGTGTGTGTGTGTGTGTGTGGTGTGTGTATTTATGTGTGTGTAATAGAATAATAATTTCTTTTAAATATATGAACGTAATAAGTTCTCTGTGGCTTCGTAATCTAACTGCTTAAGAATAATTAATAGATTTTTTTTAAATTTATGATTTGTATATTTTTTAACTATTTTTACGTTATTACCAAATAAGCTATTATATATCTTTGGAGAAAAGAAATCCAAACAACATTATATTATCTATGCTTTGAGACACAATTAAAGCAAACAAAGTAGGAATAAACAAATGGACGCGCTCTACTTTCACGATATTGCGTTGTGCTGCAATGAAATTTTATCTCCCTGTGTTATTGATACGGATTACAGCATCCATTGCTAATGTCCGGATTAGATTACTGTGTGAGTTATCGCTAATTGAATTTATTTACAATGCCAATCTAGTACTTCTATTTTTTTATATCTAATACAAAAGTATGACTGACCCACGTTTCTCATTGATAATAATAAGCTACAAATAAGAGTTTATGAACAGATGAGGGCTATAAATATGTAATTGGATTGTGTATATTTATATTAATACACTGGTTAATTGCTGACAATTTGAAGTATGTAGGTAGTTACTCTATAAAAAGCTCTATAAAACTACTGCATAATATTATAATTAGGGCATGCACCCGGGTTTACCCGGTTCCGAAAAACCCGGGTAAACCCGGGTTTTTTGATGATCTTGAGAACCGGGTCTGAATAGTATGAAACCCGGTTCTCCCGGTTCCGACCAAAATATTAAAATATGAAGTATTATTTATATTTTGCTGCATTATTTTAACAAATTTATTCTATCTGGCAACGTCAGACTCACGTGCATCGCGAATTTTAGTGTCACGCCTCAAGCGTGGCTCTGATTGGTTGTCTAACCTTAGATGCTATAAGTTTCCTACGGGTGTATTACCAAAAAAAAAATTAGGCTTCGAAAATGACAAAAATTAGGCTACTGAAATATTTTTATTAGATTTGTCGTGAATTTGAAAAGCTGTTGATTTTACTGTTTCATATAATGATCCAGTCATGTTTTTGTTTTTGGTATCAAGCTGAAATTTATATTGAATACTCAAGTCTTCGGTCCCTTGATGCTGTGAAAAAGTCAAACTCACAAGCCAACGCATCAAAAGATACAGCCGTAAATGCTGAAAATTTTTGCAAATTTCGACATTCGCATTGGACTCAAAACCTACAGGGTACTTCGCATGAACACAGAGCCTTTAAATTTCGTAAAAGTAACGTCTTATAACACAGATAAAGGAAAAATTGCTAGAAACATAAATTTTAAAGTTACAACATTATAAAAAATAGGTTTGTTCGGAGCCCTCGGAGCGCGAGTCCGACTCGCACTTGGCCGGTTTTTGACGTGACAACGTCTTATAATTCGATAGAGCCGGCTGCACGCACGAAAAAACATGACTCATGCGGCGTTACCTCGCTCTGAGGCGTTCCGTTAGGTTTTAAGTGCAAGCGAGAGCGCGGAACGAGCGACAAAGAAGCAAAATCGGACGTTGTCACGTTCAACTATCGTCAGTAAACCGACTTTACAGACAACCAATTTTTTTTGCTTTACAGTTTGCAGTTAATGAATAAGGTTTAAGTTTATAATGTGATACTAGCTTCCGCCCGCGACTCCGTCCGCGCGGATATCCGTCTTCGCGTGGATGGTTTATTTTTCCATATTGAGTACCTAACTCTGACAATGACATTTTATAAAAAAAAGAATCCACTGCGGGTAACGCAACGTGTGTTCGCAGTTCTACAGAACAACGTGTATGGATAAAACTGAAAAATTTAGATTTATTTTTTTCCCACGTATTTTTCCAGGATAAAAAGTATCCTATTTTATGCCCAGGATAATAAAGTATAATAATACCAAGTTTTATCGAAATCGAACCGTTAGTTTTCCCGTGATGTCAGCATATACAGACAGACAGACAGACAGACCAAAATTTTTTTAATCACATATTTGGGTTTGGTATCGATCCAGTAACACCACCTGCTATTTATTTTTTCAATATTTTTAATGTACAGAATTGACCCTTCTACAGATTTATTATATGTAAAAATTATGATAACAAGGTACTTTTATAAGACTGATAAATAAAGAGAAGTATTGAAATTTTGTTTCTTAATTTAATAAAACAAGACACAAGCCGCGTAAAATAAAAGGCCTATCAGGTACTTTTATAGTTACTTTTGTTTAATTTCGTATTTTTTTCCGAGGTATTATAAAAGAACCGGGTAACCCGGTTCTATCCGGTTCTGAGCTCGATTTGGAACCGGGTTTCAGAAACTTGGAACCGGACTCGGTTCTGCATGCCCTAATTATAATAGACTGAAAAACGTAACAAGGAATAAAAATTAAAACATCTCCTGTTTTATCTATAAAAATTCTTTATTTAAAAAGAGAATTGTCAAAATAAATCCACACAATTCGCGCTGTCACAACGCCGCAGTCGTTCGTTAATTGAACTTCCGGGGCCAATATGGCGGTTTTCTTTTTAATTTTTCCACTCAACCGGGGCAATGGATATATCATACAGCCACACAATACAGGGTTGTGACTTAATATTTATTGAATGAATGACCTGTAACGAAAATCATAATAATAATATTATATCTGGATCTGGCGCATGAGGTTGTCGAGATGTGGGGCGGTGTGTCCCGTGTGTCTGCCGAGATAATCCCCATAGTTGTGTCCACCAATAGGCTGGTTCCTACCTCCATAAAACAATATTTAAGGAGGTTGGATTTACCGGTGAAGCCCATGACAGTGACAACGCTCGGATAGTCCGTAGGTTCCTCACTCAGTCGCCCTAGGCTCCGGCCGTCTGGCCACTCAGCCGGAGTTTTTCACAATACCACCGCGAGGCGAGATACTTGCCCCCCCATAAAATATTATATGCTATTTAAAATCAAGACTCTACATTTGTCTATGCTACAATAACTTAATACATTTATATCAATTTAAATTCATTAATACATAAATATTTAAAAGTCATGTTTGAAAGCAATTTCAAAATTATTTCAGTCATTCAATTTGCTCGCATTGAGGGGTAGAGCTTAAGTTCTATAGTGGAACGCCCTTTGATCAAGGCATTCATATCATTTTCATGTAACAAATATTATTTAACATTCCTTGTAAAGTAAACCAACAATAAATATGATCATAATGCATATTGTTCAATGAAACGACAAGTTTTCAACGACGTGATGCATAAAGCAATCTCTACGGCCGCTCTACAACGCTATCCGGCATTAATTCACATATTTTTGCATGGTGTTTGTCATTGGAACTTGTAAAAAAATGTCTATCTTTCTTTCTTGATACAAACCAAATCTAGAACATAATTCAATGACATAATAATTGAACTATTATTATTGGTATGATTACCAGCTCTTTGATTAATTTAATTCCTATTTAACATGAATAATTAAAACATAATATTTTTTTTCATTTCTTCATAATTAAAAATAAATAACTTCAGCCCAACCCTATGAAACACCCAGCACGCTTTCAGTGCGCTATCACGCCTCTCAGCCCTGTCATCGGTTGAACATTTTTCCCGCCAATACAAAACCAAACTAAAAATTATAAATTCAAATAAATTCATTCCATAATCAACCTTATTGCTATGCATTTTAATCTGTTAATAATTTGATATATTACTACACATGCAACATTTTGTCATGGAGGAGCAAAAAGCATTGTGGTTTTTCGAATGGATCCTCTTTTGTGGATGACATCTGAATTTAATAAAGGTTTTAGCATTTAAATAATATTCACATCATTATCTCGACTGTCGATAATTGCAGCTGTGGTTAAATATATTATTTTATAGATGCAATGCTTTGTGTCAAATTAAACACTACATTGTAATCATTATTTGGCTAGCTGTACAGGTAGAATGTAGATGTTCTTTATAGCTAGTTGTGCCAGTAAAGCTAAGACTTGTGCAGGCTTTAAGAAAACTCCCAATATATTCAGCATTTACAAATTATAACAACAGATAAAATAACATTCAACCTCCTTTGACACAGTCTATACTCTATACTCTATGGTTATATCTTCATAAGCACAGATTATAAATAAGGTGGTAGGAGGCGGGAAAGCCCGAGGGAGTGGCGTCAGGGTGACAGGGCTTATCTGGGCGCAGCACTCGTAGCGTCTTACAACGGTTTAGCTCCCATATAATGCCATGAAATTATTTACCCTGTATTTCCGAGTAGTTTTGGGTGTGGATGAGATTGGATTAACAGCTGTGGATTAAGAAATGTCATATATGTATTATGATTTATGTATATTGAAAAAGGTACTTCATAAAGCTAGATAACTACTTACAACATTAATTGTAAAAGCGAATATATTTATTCTTCTTTTATGCTTAGGTATATATAGCAATATAATACATTCTACAAATAAATATAATATATTTAATCCAAATTAGGTACTGAGGACCAATAATTTTTGAGTGTAAGTAGGTACCTAGTTAAAAATTCGTCCATAGTTATAGTCCAACTTACTTACTTTTCTTATTGTCAACTTACCTTAGATATACAAATATTTCAATATTAAAATAACCATCATTAATACAAGAAATATTTTACATTCTAAACAACTTATACATAATCTTATAAACTTCATCATCAGCACAGAAAGTATGAGCTTACTCAAAACGAAACTGAAGAATTTTCCTTTAAAATATATAAATGTCCTGAAATACGATGGTAGGGTGTTTAATAAAGTGAAGGACGATAAGGTGTCGTCAAAGCTTAGCGGTTAGAGGACGCTTGACGGTTCGCTTTACAGGGTTGGGATTTACGATATTGACTCAAGATTTAGGGTTGGCAAATAAGATATTTTTTTTTTAACTTTATGGTTATGGAAAAGATAAAAGAAATGTAGTAAACTGTATAAGTGTGTTAATTGTACTTAAGTGTAATTTAATGATAAGTAGAAATAAGTAATTTGAAAATATATTTTTTTCTAGTCTCTGGTTTCCGCCCGCAGTCTTACTAGGTTTCCGCCCGCGGCTTCGCCCGCGCAGTCAAAGACAAACCCGCATAGTTCCCGTTCCCGTGGGATTTCCGGGATTGCGTCCATTGTATGTTTGGAAGAATAGGTACTTTTAAAGAGTGTCCAATTTACACTGGGTTTGTGACTTACCTACTGTTAGATGAAATCCTGTAAATAATAAAATGATTAATAATTTATTTGTATAGACATTAACGAATTGAGTGCCTTTTTTACTTATTTTTCTATGCAGTAGTTAACGAGAGTTAGGAGACCGATACAGAAAGCTTATCTATTTGGTCATTGAGTCCTACCTATCTAGTACCTATCCAGTTTTTCACTTTAAATCTCTATTAAAAGCAAATTACAACTATATGGTGACAACCCTACAGATCTCGTTACGAAGCCTCCACGGAGTCATCAGATAAGAGCCGGCGCTCAAGTTTAATTGAATTCGAGCAAAGTTTCCGCCACCCCGCCCGTGCACTGATTGGTGCGCCAAAGACATTGTTCCGACCTATACACACCATAGATAGTAGAGGCTATTGAAAACTAGCCTTCTTGCTTCAATGACATTCAATAGTGCTCTATAATAGTTAGGGCATGCAGAACCGAGTCCGGTTCCAAGTTTTTGAAACCCGGTTCCAAATCGAGCTCAGAACCGGGTAGAACCGGGTTACCCGGTTCTTTTATAATACCTCGGAAAAAAATACGAAATTAAACAAAAGTAACTGTAAAAGTACCTGATGGGCCTTTTATTTTACGCGGCTTGTGTCTTATTTTATTAAATTAATAAAGAAACTAAATTTCAATACTTCTCTTTATTTATCAGTCTTACTAGGTTTCCGCCCGCGGCTTCGCCCGCGCAGTCAAAGACAAACCCGCATAGTTCCCGTTCCCGTGGGATTTCCGGGATTGCGTCATTTTCCCGGGATAAAAAGTAGCCTATGTCCTTTCTCGGGTATCAAAATATCTCCATACCAAATTTCATGAAAATTGGTTCAGTAGTTTAGGCGTGATTGAGTAACAGACAGACAGACAGAGTTACTTTCGCATTTATAATATTAAGTATGGATAAAAGTACCTTGTTATCATAATATCACATATAAACTTAAACCTTATTCATTAACTGCAAACTGTAAAGCAAAAAACCGGGCAAGTGCAAGTCGGACTCGCGCTCCGAGGGCTCCGAACAAACCTATTTTTTATAATGTTTTAACTTTAAAATTTATGTTTCTAGCAATTTTTCCTTTATCTGTGTTATAAGACGTTACTTTTACCAAATTTATAGGCTCTGTGTTCATGAGAACTTGGCCTTTGAGACGAGAACTCTCCATCTTCCCCGGTCCCGAGCGATCTCTTGCCAATTATTATTGGCTCGTAGCACGCGCAGGTCCACCTCTACTCGATCGCGCCAGCGATACTTAGGTCGTCCAACCGGCGGTCGGCCCAGGGGTCGCCCCAAGTATGCCCTCTTCAGTCCTCGTTCCTCACCCATTCGTTCTACATGACCGAGCCAACGGAGCCGTCTTGCTTTTATTTGGTGTTTTTGCTCAGAAGCCTGGACGCGAGCACCTTATGCAAGGCTGCACCACATTTCAGGGTATTTTGGATACGGATATTAATTTCTTCCTCCCTGGAATGTGAGTCAGTTATAGTGCAACCCAGATATCTAAAACTAGCAACTCCTTTGTACGTCGTATCTCCAGCCTGTAGGTCTTGGCGTTGAGCTCGTGTATCTCTATACCGCTTCATGTGGAGATATTCCGTTCTGTTGGCATTGATTTTTAGTACAACCTTTTCTGCTTCTTTTTTCAAGATACTCGCGGCTTCGCTCACTTCATCGCGGGTTTCACCTAACAATGCGAGGTCATCAGCATACCCAATCACCTTATGCCTTGACTTGAGTATTCGATATAAATTTCAGCTTGATACCAAAAACAAAAACATGACTGGATCACTATATGAAACAGTAAAATCAACAGCTTTTCAAATTCACGACAAATCTAATAAAAATATTTCAGTAGCCTAATTTTTGTCATTTTCGAAGCCAATTTTTTTTTTTTTTTGGTAATACACCCGTAGGAAACTTATATCATCTAAGGTTAGACAACCAATCAGAGCCACGCTTGAGGCGTGGCACGAAAATTCGCGATGCACGAGAGTCTGACGTTGCCAGATAGAATTTTGTTAAAATAATGCAGCAAAATATAAATAATACTTTATATTTTTTAATATTTTGGTCGGAACCGGGAGAACCGGGTTTCATACTATTCAGACCCGGTTCTCAAGATCATCAAAAAACCCGGGTTTACCCGGGTTTTTCGGAACCGGGTAAACCCGGGTGCATGCCCTAATAATAGTCTATGCTTTATTTATTAATAAAGAAGAAAAGTACTTTATTTGTTTTTGGCTTATGGTACGGGAGCTAGTAACGTTTTAAAAAAAGTCATTTTAGTATAGTTGGGTTTTTGATATACTGTTTCTCTTGCTATTTCGGTTAGAGTCCGGGCTGTCTGGCTGGCGGTAGTAGTTGCGTTTATTAGTGCGCACAGGAAAATATACTTAACTTTAAAGTCATTTATTAACGCGTAATTTTTAATCTTTTGCCTTTAGATAGATCCATCAGACATAATTTTTTTATTGCAAGACATTTTTTTCGTTGTTAAATAGGTGCCATACGCAATTTTTTATTTCAAAATAATTAAAATGTCATCGAAATAAGTGAAATTACATCAACATGAGTCCGCTTAAAAGGTAAGTAATAACTTTATTACTTATATTATATTATCCTTTTTTAATACTTATATTGAATAATTAGTAAACTAATATTTTTAATAGATGGTTTCATATTTATTACACTTTTGGGTATTAATATGAATTTGATGATATTTGGTTTTTATCAAGTTTACATTAACGTCCTATTTGAGGTTCGTTGGGAAAAGGAGGCACCATGGTAGATTGTTGCTAAAAAATTGTAAATAGTAAAATGAATATTATATATAGTATAAGTAACATAGTGATTACTTATCCTTCACGGGGACTCATGTTGATGGAATTTTAATGATTTTGAAATAAAAAATTGCGTTTGGCACCTATTTAACAACGAAAAAAACGTCTTGCAATAAAAAAATTTATGTCTGATGGATCTATCTAAAGGCAAAAGATTAAAAATTACGCGTTAATAAATGACTTTAAATTACGGATATTTTCCTGTGCAAATAAGATGCGCACTAATAAACGCAACCACTGCGGCCAGCCAGACAGCCCGGACTCTAACCGAAATAGGAAGAGAAACAGTATATCAAAGAACCAACTATACTAAAATTCTCTCTTGTCGACGTTGCTAGCTCCTATACGATTATATTTATTGATAGAGACAAAACCTTTCTAGGTTTACTCTAAATAAATATAAAATAATTTTAGTATTTAAATGCTCATCTCAAATGAGTATATTATGTAATAGAGGAAGTTCTGCAAGGCTGGTTTTAATGCGTACGGATTTATTATTATCTACCGTGTTACTAGTACGGATGCGCTTACAGAGAATGTTGGAAATCAATAATATTTAAAATAGAATATAAATGTAATATATTCAGATTAAAAGCTATAACACCAAGTTGATCTAAATTTTATTTATATTAATAAATGATTTGATAATAAAATATATTGATTAACCCGTTATAGAGTTATCGTAACACTATAATATTAAAAGGACGTTAAGTCACTAAAAAGAATTCCTAGTTAAGTATTGCCACATTCACAATTATAATCGTTAATAATAGTTATTTTTTTATAATAAAAAGACAGCTCTTGCTCTAAAATTATTTTGTTTAAAACTTGTCGTGCCGTTTGGTTTCATTCGCGGACGATCATGCGGCGCTTACCCGGCAAAAGCAAGTAGGTACACATATATTTGTACAGGTAGGTACATAAGCTACCTCACTGCCAAGTATCATCAATATCCATTGAATGATATTCGTTTCCACATATTCCTACAAAGTTTCGCGTTTTATTAGTAGGATAGCTATGTGCTAACACCATTCAGACAGATGTTATGATATAACTTAATAAGTTACAATATAAATCGCAATACAAATTCCCTCTTTATATTGTTAGTATTAAGAATTACATAGTTATGTGTTAAAGTAATTTTTCCGATTCGCAAGGCTGTATGACGACTGTATGAATTAGTTCCAGCTAAAATGTAGAGCGGATGTAAAAATCTGTCGTAACTCTCTTGATTTAAGATACGATTATATACAAATTCCCTGCCTATTGTTACATTAAAATTAAAGTCATAAAAATATGTAAATGGTAAATATCGTCTTAATAAAAAGGGTGTTAATTTTTTCTCAAAAGAATAATTACAATGTTCATTACCATTTTCCATGAAATGAAAACATATTCGATTTATATATGCTTAAAAAAGTATTTCCAATAAATTATTCGTTTAAATTTCTATTAAGTAGTGATACTTTTTGATAGAAAAGGTAGTTATTCTATAATTTATTTTGAAATATATAAGTAGTTATGTCTGTTTTTTTTTTTAAGATTTATCCAGTTTGTTTAACTACCAAGTTACAAGCAAGTTTAGTTAATGAAAAGCCATGCCATGCCATGGGTCATAAATAAATTCAGAACATAATGTTTAGCCTGTAAAAAACTGTCAGGCGTATTAATTTAGATTTAGTAAAAACATTACGAAAAACTAAGACAGTTATTATTAATAAAACCCATATTTTCAAAAATACCTAATAACAAAAAGTTGGCTGGTAGCAAATAGATACTACTTGTAACATAATACATTATACTAGGTAATAGCTCTACAGTAAATACAAAAAACAGAGTATTGTCTAGGAAAGACAAACACTCTTTATTAGTTAGGTACATATTTTGTTCTTTTCGTAACATTTTTTCACGGTCATAGACAACTGTAATAATGTGAGATGGTTATTAACGCATATGTGGGCACAGGAGACGCGATTTTGAAAGCGCGTGAAATATAAAGGTCTTTGAAATGTTCATTGCGTTATATTATAATTACAACTCTCTATTAGCCAATATCACTCATAAGACTCATGGTCATTGGTCATGTTATATCCTAACATAAATGAGACAGTTAACGAGCTTCTTACGAAGTTATAGTAAGAAGAATAATTCAAAAGTATAATATTGTAATCTAGGTAATCGTTAATAATTAAAACTTATCAAACCACTAGATTACCGTTAATAGTGCCCATAAGGACGCAATAAACCTTGTGCTGAGCTCAGGGATCCTCCTTATAAAATTCTATCACATTGACAGACATTTCTGGATAAGTATAGGTACTAAGATAAGATATAACAAATCGAACATCATCATGAACAAGCTAAATTTTTTGTTTTATTTAATTTAAACAAAATAAAATGTAGCCTTTGCAACTCAGAAATAGTGTTTCTTTCTGCTGGAGAAAGATTTTGAGATCTATCAGATAGTTTCAACCTATTTATAACAACAAAAAAAAAACAAACACAAATCAAATCTCTAGAGAATATCTAAGAAACGCTTGTACTTCTTTATCATAATATAATCATCATATCGCTTCCGGTCTATGTCGTCTATCTTCTATGAATGATGCTTAAACCTTTAGAACTACACAACGGATTCTGATGCAGTTTTTTCTAATAAATAAAGTTTTTCAAGAGGACGGTTTAAGTATATTATAATTAATTATCAGGCTTAAGACAAAGTGGGCGAAACCGCGGGCAAATTATAAGTATGAATTATTATTGTTCTTATAATGTTCACCAAAAGGCTTGTATCCATCCATACTAATATTATAAATGCGAAAGTAACTCTGTCTGTCTGTCTGTTACTCAATCACGCCTAAACTACTGAACCAATTTGCATGAAATTTGGTATGGAGATATTTTGATACCCGAGAAAGGACATAGGCTAACTTTTATTGCGAAATATGTACCACGGGCGAAGCCGGGGCGGACCACTAGTTTAATATAATTTAATTTAAAAAACATGAGCCGGTAAAATCAGCTGTTTGTGTTTGATGTTTCAACACTCGAGTTTCGGTATTTGGAATTGGAATTACGATTCACTGATGCCAGATGGGGGGGATTCCCCCCAAATTTGGGGGTATTTTCAGACCGCGGGGGGATTTTTGGGGGGACAAATCCTTTGGGGGGTTCTGCGGGGGGAAAAAATTTGGCTTGGAGGTAATTGGAGGATTTTTTTGAAAAAGTTTTATAACTCCCAAACCAAATCGCTCACTACTTAATTTGAACGCACCATAGAAACGCACACAAGCACACACACACTAGCACAAAAATGCGCACGACGATGAATTAGCCATCAACACGGCCGAATCCATTTTGAGAATTAGATATTCAATGCCGGAAGGCGGCGGAAGGATGTGTTAATTTTCAACCAACTTCAAAGATGTTCAAGAGATTTAACTCGGAGAAAATGTATGGAACTGCAGACGACGCAAGTGGAGATGCTGATCCAGTCATGGAAGCAATTACTGAATTATTATAAACTAGCTTTCCGCCCCGCGGTTTCACCCACGGCTTAATGGATTTTGTGGGAATGAGACATTTTCCCGCGGTAAATCTCTTGAACATCTTTGAAGTTGGTTTAAAATTAACACATCCTTCCGGCATTGAATATCTAATTTTCAAGTAGCCTATGTGTTAAACCAGTACATAATCTATCTACCTACTAAATTTTATCCAAATCCGTTCAGCCGTTTAGGCGTGAAAGCGGAACAAACAAACTCACAAACATCCATACTTTCGCTTTTATAATATTAGTATGATAAGCATGATTTTATTTGATTGTATTTAATATTTAAATAAATAAATATTTTTCCAACCTACTGGGGTTTTTTTCACAAAACACTAACATTTTGGGGGGATTTCGGGTGAGATTTGGGGAGAACGCTTGATCATCATCTGGCAACACTGTTACGATTACGAAGTTTTGTAGTACACACAATAATTACAAGTTGTTGTACAAATAAATAAAATTAGATTGTATTCTTCATACATATAATATAAGAATGGCAGAAAAAACTAAAAAAAGACCTGTGAATAAAAATAGGAATTTGGTAAGTCGTTCTGCATTTTTATAGTTTAAACCATTTCATTCAAACTTTCAAAGATGCGAGTTTTTGGGGACTAATTCATTATTGTGGTGAGTGGAAAATTTTTCAAAATTTAAAATATATACCTATACTAACATAACAAGTTGTGATAATGAGATATTTTTGCTAGTATTTATTGCATAACATTAAACCTGCGAAGGATATCCAAAAACATCGTGAAATCGTAATAATAATAACTCCAAATTGCTTGATAATTTTTATATATAATTTCAGGTAAACTTTTATATATAATTTCAGGTACTTCCAATTCTATCGATGCTGGCTGCATTAGGGGCATCATATTACGCTTATTACAAACTTAATGCACCTCAAGCAAAACCAGAAGTTGACTTAAATGCTTACTGGGGTCCCTACCCCATGGAACAAAAACCAGATTTATCAATCAGACCTTTTTCTGTTGAATTTTCTGATGTGGTAAGAATGTGAAACCATAACAAAACTTTAAAAATGAAAAAGAAGTTAATAAAATAGGTTTCTGTACAATATTTATATTCATCATTATTGCGAGAAGTCTGCATCAGATATATTTACCTCTTACTAAACCAAACCAACTTTATATGTACATTTACTTTTTGCACATTACTCAACAATACATTTCACATGCAATGCTTAAAATGTATATCAAACAATATTCGAGTACAAATTTCTCAAAAGAGTATTTTCTAATATATTGCTGCTTTGCTCCTATTGGTTGTAGACTGATCTTTTAAAGCCTTTCTTGATAAATGGATTCTACACAAGATATCAATCTGTACCAATAGTACTTACCTAAGATTAGCACATCCAACCAAACAAAAAAACTATTCATAATACTATACATTTAAATTTAAAACTAGCTGTGCCCCACTGCTTACCCATATTGATCTGCTCCTATTGTCTAATTGTCATGATAATATATTATAGCCTATAGCCTTCCTCAATAAATGGACTATCTAACAGAGAAATATTTTTTTAAAATCAGACCTGTGATTCCTGAGATTAGCATGCTCAAAGAAACAAACTCTTCAGCTTTGTAATTATAGATTATATTTTTAATTACAGATGATAAATGAATTAAGAAACCTCATACTACACCGTAGACCCTTTCCTCCACCTCTGGAAGACAGTGGTTTTACATATGGCTTCAATTCTAACTTCATTACCAGAGTATTGGATTATTGGCACAATAAATACAATTTCGCTGATAGAGAGAAGTTTTTTAATAAGTATAACCACTCCATGACAAATATACAAGGGTTAGATATTCACTTTGTTCATGTAAAACCCTATGTAGCTGATGATGTTGAAGTAAGTTAATTTTCAAAGTTATAATTTTCCAATAGCATACTGCATTTCTTGAAGTTTTTTTAATAATACTTGTACTGAATAAGTATTAAAAGGGGTCTTATTATGACCAATTTCTATGTTCATAATTATAGGAAATCTGAGTTGATTACTAATTATTATAAGTTTCTCTCAAAAAAATTGTAACTTCAATATTTTGAAAATAAAATGTTACCTATATACATAATTTTTTTTTTTTTTAATATTGTTTTCCAGATTGTACCCTTACTTCTATTGCACGGATGGCCTGGGTCATTCAGAGAGTTTTATGAGATGGTACCGGAGCTAGCTTTTAGACCAGAACATAATTTTGCTCTTGAACTCATTATACCCAGCTTACCTGGGTTTGGCTTTTCAAAGGTGAGTAATCTAAGTGAAGCATGGATTCTTGAAACAACTAGCTATTAGTTATGGAATCATAAATTAAAGTATAATTTTTTAAAACAAATAAATATTAACTGAACTGAAGTCGACAAACAGTTTTTTTATTGATTCCTGTGTACAAACTTAACAAATTATATTTGTGCAAATATGCTATGAATGATGATTTAATAATTTGTCTCTAATTGAATTAAGTTAATAACTGTAAAAAAAATATTATCCGGGACTGGCGTGACAAGCAAATTTTTCAATTAATAACATTTAAATTAAATACAGTTATTACAAGAAATTATTAATGTCCATTTTCTTGCAGGCTCCCGTTCGTCGAGGTATGGGACCTTTAGAAGTGGCTGTAGTAATGAAGAATCTAATGGACCGTATTGGCCATAAAAAGTACTATGTACAAGGCGGTGACTTTGGCCATAACATTGGCTCGATCATGGCAACTATGTTCACAGACAATGTCCTCGGTTTCCATAGCAACATGCCTATATTATTATCTCATCCAATGGGAACCATTTACATGTTGTTAGGTAAATTACAATTGATATTATTAAATAACTTTATATCCTGACATTTATGCACCATTTAATATATTTCCAGATGCATATTGATGGCCAATTTTTTTTAATTTTGTATTATAATAAAAAATAATAGTTAAAATTTTTATTTGACATTTTCTTCTTTGAAACTTTTCATGTTAATAAAACTTTCCAGGATCAATATTCCCAAGTTACATAGTGGAACCAGAGATTCAAGACAGAGTTTACCCCTTGAGTAAGCAGATTTCGTTTATTTTAGAAGAATCTGGCTGGAAGAATAATAATTATTCTTATATCTATTTGCAATTTACAGACATTGTATTATTTTGATGCTACATTCGGCCAAACAATGCTGCTTTGCATATTTATAAGTTCTTTATACGTTAATTCTGGAACAACTTTTTAACTTGGCTCACCGGCTATATCACCTTATGCAAAGAAATGCACATAAACCACTTCCCTTCAAAATTCTATTGCCAAAAATATGCCTTAAATTCATATCTCTTTCAGGCATAGCATTAACAGACTCTCCAGCTGGTCTTGCCGCATATATTCTAGAGAAATTCTCAACATGGACGAATGCTGAAAACAAAAAGGCAGCCGACGGAAATCTCTTATCAAACTTCATGTTAACACATTTACTTGATAATGTCATGGTGTATTGGGTCAGTAATAGTATAACGACATCTATGAGATTGTATGCGGAGGCTTTTAACAAGAAACGGTTGGAAACTAAGTTTGATATGTAAGTAGTATAAAGTTAAGTATTTTTTTTTTTTTTTTTTTGCAAATTTAATGAAAGAATTTCTTATTAACCGTTATACAGAACTATTTAAAGAACCTTATTACACATTATTACGTCTTATTTTTATATTATTTTCAAAATTACTCCAACTTCTTACGCTTTTTTATAAAAATAACCATCTTATTTCCAGGATACCAACAGACGTTCCAACGTGGGGCATAAAATTCAAACACGAATTGATAACTCAACCAGACATTGTGCTAAAACTCAAATACAAGAACTACCTTCACACTACAGTAGTCGATGCTGGCGGCCATTTTGCTGCTTTCGAATCACCAAAAATACTGGGACAAGATATATTACAAGCTATCATGACGTTTAGAGAGTTTTGGGGTGTTAGGTAATATATATTCATTTTTTTTTTTTTTAATAAGAAATTATTCAAGAAAAAAAACTTGATTTTATTTAGTTCCGTAAAACTGCTTTTGTATTTTTATTCATCCTGGCTTGATCGATTACAGATTTAGTTCTATTTGAAACTATTATTTATTTGTTTAATCTCTTTTACAGTAAAACTTATCCTCAAGAACAACAACAACCGAATCCCGATAAAGCAACATCTGTCCACGAATTCTATGTTAAAGACATTTACGGGCGTAACATTAAACTCGATAAATACAAGGGATATGTCCTATTAATTGTAAATGTGGCATCCCAATGTGGCTTAACGGACAAAAACTATGAACAACTAAACGAATTATATGAAAAATACTCTAAAGCGAGAGATTTTAGAATACTAGCCTTCCCTTGCAATCAATTCAATGGCCAAGAACCAGGAAATTCCAATGATATAGTCAAATTTATCAACAATAGAGGCGTTAAATTCGATGTCTTCGAGAAAATTGAAGTTAATGGAGATAATGCTCATCCTTTGTGGAAGTTTTTAAAACGCACTCAGAGTGGCACATTAGGTGATTTCATTAAATGGAACTTTTCTAAATTTATTGTTGATAAAAATGGCAGACCAGTGGAAAGGTTCGGACCGAACGTTGATCCAATAAATTTGGAACCATCTTTAGCCAAATATTGGTAGATGCCCATTGTGAAAAGGGTCCATTATGTTTTTGACATGCAATTATTTTTTTATAATGTCTATGTATAGCATGACCGCAGTGGCTGTACCGCTGAATATGCGCGGGGAAGAGTACCGACCGTTCCGTTTCTTTCTAACTTCTAACTCGTGCTCTTTCTTACCCGGTCCCGCCTCACCACACATGACACTGCGGTCAAACTATGTTCATTGATCTGATATTATACGCATTTCCAATTTATATTTTGTTATACAATTTACAATTTTTGATATGATTTTTACTTTTTATACTTACATTGTTATTCAATGAAATAAATATCTTGCTCAACTATTTTTGTTTTATTTACTTTCAAATGTTATTTTTATATTATCTAGGATCATTAGACATTGAATTATAATAACTTTCCCATATATTATATTCGTATTTTGTACTTGACCTAAGCACAAAATACAAATTGAACAAATTAATTGCCTACACTTACAAATAAAATTTATTATATCCATAATAAAATAAAAAAAATCGTATAGAATAACAACAAATTGTAAATGAATGCAATGCAAGCAACTTTTATTACTCTCAAAAGGCATACAGAAACTAAAAAATTATCCCACTTATATTAATATATTTCACTCGTATCTCAGAGCTAAAATCATTAGTTATATTTAATAAAACTGGCACTTTCACGACACTTACCAAAACATAAAACCTTCTTTCAGAAATAAAAATATTTTCAAAATTCAAAATTACACAGTTTGTCTTGATAGCCGTAGTTTAGAGAAATCTTGCAATGTATTCCTGGAACTCGATTCACTCCATTGAAGGTCAGGGTTCGCAGCGATCATCTAAATTTGCACAGTATAAGATTTATTTAACAAATTAAGGGCTGATTTTTCAATCCTTGGTTAAAACTTATTCGTCGAATAATGTATAAAACTACCATTTTAAAAACGTATTCTAATTGCCCGTATTTGACAGTTTACGTGACATTTTAATATTATCGTGTAATACTTTATTGGACGGATAAGTTTTATCCAAACATTGAAAAATCTGCCCTAAAAAGAATAAGCATTACCTACTATTAAAAAATATTTACTTCAAAGTTCAAAGTTCGAAAGTTGAGATGCAATTACGATTTTCAGAGCAATAGGGTAAAAATCTACTTGACTTTGTATTTATACTAATGAGAACTATATGTCTGAACAAAGAATATGCATTATTAATTCGTATTTGTATCATTAAAATACAATTTTATAAAAAAGGATTGTACTCACGAAATATCATTACTATTGATTCAAATCCAAATAACTTATGCTACCAGCTACATTCAACTACTTACTTTCAAACATCTGAGTATTAAACGTAAATACTGAATATCTATCTACCTTAGATTAAGGATTGGTCTCCGCGCGCGCGCTACGACTAGATATCGCCCCACCTAAAAACAATAGCTCTGTGAGTGCGGCAACACATTTCTGTAGTGTGTGTTAGGCAATTTGTAAAGACGCTAGTGTGTGTGAAGAATTGGGCTGCCAGCTACATAAATTTTACCTCATAAATGGGAAATCTGGCATCTTGGAAAGAAGTTTGAAAAATATTTTTTTTCATCCTGACCTGGCCGGGAATCGAATCCATGAACATGCGACTCAAATCCACTTGCGACGCTACTATACTATAGTCACAAAGGTTGTTTAAAAGTAAAAAAGCGGAAATAAAAAAAAACATATTATATGAGTCAGTTAAACATGGTTAAACAGAAATAAATTATTGTTATTATACTTTTTTATACATGTGTTAGTAATAGTATTGAAAAAAAAAAGTTCAAATTATTGCTAAAAGATTTCCTCAACCACGTGTATTTTTTTGGATATGCAGTACGGCAACACTGAATGGCGTCGTATTTTCGTCGAAAAAATTTTCGAAGTAAAGGAGAAATTTCGAATAATACGATACTTAGTGATGGTACGTGATCCCAGTGTCTTTCTTATTTTTTGTTGTATTATTTTTAAATAGTTTTATGACACAAATAGGCATTTTACTTCAGATTTTGTTCAAAATCTTTATAAACTATCGGTTCGCCCTCTCCACAAAATGCTTGTGACACGACTGGCTTGGGTACGCCGAATTCGGCGTACTATTAGTTGCCGCATTTTTCAAGTACGCCGGCGGTATCTAGTCGTAGCGCGCGCGCGGAGACCAATCCATAATCTAAGTCTATCTACATTATATAAAATGTAATAAAACTATAATCATACACATGATTCTTATAGATATAATTTAAACTTATAGGAAGGTATAAATAATAAACAATATTATGTATATATTTTTTTATTAAAAACCATGATTGCTTATTTTAAGATTCTCCAGCTCCCACATATTGTAATATTTTAAATAAATCGTTTTTCACGATATTTTCATTAGTACATAATATAGCGTAAATTTAGTGCCTGTGATAATATTTTTTATTTATCCACTTCCAAAAATGTATTAATTAACAATACTATTGAAATTTTTCTTTAATCGTATATACAAAATATAATGAATACACATAAATAAAAATATTTATAATAAAACAAATTGTCTATTAATTTAATACCACTTACCATTGACAATAACAATTCTAACAATACTTTGTCTTTTCCATATGATACCTACTAATCTACAATGAAAAACAATTTACTCAAAATATTACTAAATACTCTAAATTTCGGTCGAGTTTATTTCAATACTAAATAATAATTCATATCGTACATAGTAAATAGAACCAGTTATTTCTGTACTTTAGAAGAATGCATTTTTATGTAACCATAACTTTCCCGCCAAAAACTTAAGTTGCCATTTTTTATAGTGCCATTTTTCTTTTCGTCTTTACCTTGTTATTTTGTGTGTAATAAATTATTGATATTGTATCAAAGCTCAAACTTGTCATAAAAAATATATAAATTACTATTTGTAAGAAATAAACTTAACCGTCGAACTACTTAAGGGATGTCCTTAATAACCTCAGCAAGTTGTTCCCTTGAGAACATATGAAACATGGAATCTGGAGTCATGGTGACAACTTCTACGTTATTCTCCGATAGTTTCTCTTCCATAACCTGCTTCAAAATTGTAAGCGCTGACTTTATAGCTTCTTTTAGTGTCATCGACTTATGGTAGATTTCCTGGTGGGAGAAATTTAATATAAATATTATTTTCGTGTTTGATTTTATGTATTTATACATATAGAAATTAAAAACTTTAATGTGCTACAAAGTTTTCGAATCGTCGAGATATGATGAATAGATCGCGTTTCAAATCTGTAATTCTTTAATTTCTAAATTGGAAGACAAGATTTCAGAAGATGAGAGAGCGATTACGTGTTACGAGTGCAAAATGTTTTTTTTTTTATGGCCTCTTCATATATTTGCAGGGAATTTGAAAAAGAATTGTCTGTTCATCATCATCAAGATCTTGAAATATCATCTTTAAGGCTCTTTTTTATTACGTCATATGTTTTAGTACATTTACAATTTTTTAATAAATATACTCTCACACTATTCTTAACAATGCTGCAAAGGATTTAAACTGTACAGAGTTATATAAGTATTCATTTCATGACGTGAGGAAAAGAGTTTTCCTTGTAATAAAAGTAAAATTATATTAAACTGTAATAGAGAAACATTAATTTTATGTGCGTCAGAATAATTAAAATTAAAAACAGACGTCACTATTGTTACTACAGAAAAACTTAAGGAAAACAATGAAAGTAAATGTAAAGTGCAATAGGTACCTACCTATTGCACTTTACATTTACTTTCATTATCATACTATAAGTTTAATAAAAATCTAGAACCAGAATCACAATCTTGTAGAGATTGTTGTAATACTATATCAAAGTAAAAATTTCAAGTTTTGGTGACTTTAAATAGTCCGATTTTTGACGTGACAACGTCTTATAATTCGATAGAGCCGGTTGCACGCACGAAAAAACATGACTCATGCGGCGTTACCTCGCTCTGAGACGTTCCATGTAAGGCTTGAAGTGCAAGCGAGAGCGCGGAACGAGCGACAAAGAAGCACAATCGGACGTTGTCACGTTCAACTATCGTCAGTAAACCGACTTTACAGACAACCAATTTTTTTTTAATTTACTTAGTATTTTAATATTCAAGAACTCCCAAAAATAATTTTATAATTTGCTGGGTTGATGAGCTTTTTACGTTTTCACAATGACCATTTATGGAGGGAAACAGCTCCTGCACGATTGGATAATTAATTATGGACAACTTTTACGCAACTTTAATATAATTATAATAGTTGTATGAGAGGATGTAATAGTCATAAATTCTAAAGAATCAATACAATATGCATGTATGTGACGTTCAGACACAGAATTATGACGCGTTTTGATATACCCTGCACAATATTTTTAATATATGCATATTTTATATAATTAAATGATATTTTTCCTTATCTCTGTATCTACTATTGTTGTAATATTTTATTTATACCTAGTATTCTTTCATTATTCCGTAATATAGACTATAATCTAGTATGGGACCATCATTTGTTAATTGTATGATTGTATGGTCGAGAAATAAAGTTATTTTTATACCTATTACTTTTTTATTTCTTACCTTTAAGCTCTGTTGAGCTCCTTCACTACCAGAGCCTATTGCTTTAGCGTCATATTGCACAAATGTACCACTTGGGTCCATGTGGAAGAGTTGAGGTCCTTTCTCGTCAATACCTACAATCATATGAATATTTTAAATCATAATGAATGTAATTTTTACAACATTATAGTATAATTTGGTATGTACACTAGACTAATTTTGAAAGAAATTACCATTAGAAAGGGAAAATATTTAAGTTTTGAGATTTGATTGTAAGAAGTCAATAATTGTACTCAACATAAAAATTAACAAGGAAGAATTTGAGTCAAATTTGACTGTTGGAAAACACAATTACGCTCATAGTAACTATTCACAATAATATTCTAATTCTGCATTAATATATGAACTTGAATGTTATTTATTCCCATATGTTTATGGCTATTTTATGTAAAAATATACTTTATGTAAGCCTGATATGGCACAAAATTAATATGATTACACTAATATAGGTATTCCATCACCTCCCCAATATTATTTGTATTGAGGTATCAATCTACAAAAGATAACATTTTTATGCTCAATATAATTTTGTAAATGTGAGTGTTTGTCCATTCTATTTTGCATTACAATGAAGCTGTTTTATAATATAATTCTTGTGTCTAGAGAATGTTTAGAATCTAGATAGAAATATATAGGCCACTTTTTACCACAGCCAAACTTCTGATTTCATGGTAATTTCCTTTGACCATTCATATAAAAACATGAGTATACAGTAAGTAACTAGTAAAGGAACAAAACGAACCAGCAAACATAACAGCCACGCCAAACGGCCGAGACATAGCTGTACCACTATCGTCATCACTGTCACCAAACTGTATAGCCAGGTTAGAGACGGCTTGCGCACAGGACTCCACGCTCATCCGCTCATTGTACACAAACCAGTGGTTCTGGCATTCAACACGCGCACGCTCTATGAGGGTCCTGTAGCAAATATCATTATTATTATGATGGATTTGTTGCAGTTATCTAGTTAATCTGCTAATTGATTGAATGACTAGGCCAAACATTGATTTAACAAGCATCAGTCAATGTCCACCTAGTTAGTAGACTGTAACATTACTTAACATAGTCATTTAATTAAAAAGCAGATTCAATAAGATGATGGCAATAGATACATAACAGTATGAGAAGATTAAAAATTCTTTATCAACAGGGAATAGCAATTTATCATATAACTCATAAGATTCACCGTTACAGGAGATAAAGCAGTTTTTCTCTATGTGATAATTTTATTATGATGTTTTCAATTGTTTTATATAATTTGTATGGAATTTCAATAACTTAAAGAATGCATAATATATAATATCATAAGTATGTAATTCAATTCAATTTCTTCGAAGGGTGGCAATTTTAAGTACAGTATCATAAGTATGTGTGACTACAGTGACATAAAAATATTATACAACAGTTGTTAGTGTATAGTGCAAGCAATAGGTATATGTAATTTCTTCTTGAGTGTTTTTAAACAAAGACATGAAATCTTATATTTTAGAAAAAGTTTTGCCTGATTTAAGACAAAGACAATCACAGAAAAGAGTATAAAATTAACATAAATAATATACCTCGAATCAGCCATCAATCCTGACACAGCACAGGCGATGTGCCGATCTACTTCAACAATCTTTTCAATAGTTGTTGGCTCCATAAGTGGTGAAGTAATTCTTTTTTCGACGGCCAACACAACACCTTCAGAGGTGCAAATACCGATAGCAGTTGAACCTAGCTTAATTGCTTCTATAGCATATTCCACCTGGAAAAGTCTACCTTCAGGGCTGAAGGTATTCACCCCTCGATCGTATTCTGAGCGTGTTAAAAACATCTGCAAACAAAATAAAAGAACCGGTATGTTAATTCAGGTTATGGATAGAATCCGATTTACCTACTGAAAATGGAATGGATTACTTTAATTATGTACATACCTTTATTTATTGTATAGAAAGTTAAACGTTTACAGAATTACCAACAAATTTATACAATTTTGATACAACACTTCGTGAGTAATCAAAATTGATATTTTACAATGACAAGCAATCAGCAGACAGCAAACCAAACTGTAATGATAGGGTTGCTATATTCAAATAATATAAAATTGTTATTTTTTAAATGTTTAGAAATAAAATTTTATTCCATTATTAATATTTCATTGCTGATATTGGCTGTTTTCCAATTACAGAGCATAATGCGACTCAGTGGCGCACAATGCCGAATTATGCTGATGCTTAATTGGAACGTGAAACGCACCAGCAGGTTGCGCTAAGTTCAGTGTTGAAAAAAAAAATATTCATAGAGTTAGCAATAACCTCATTAATGTGAAATCACAGAACAGTAAATAAAGTGGTATACATAATAATTGGTTGAAAAATATTTACGGTTATTTTAAGTAATTTGGATTTTGATTATTTCATTAACATTTTTTTCAATGTTTGTACCTTCATCCATACTTATATTTATTTTTTTAACACAATTTGAATTAACTTTGATTATTTCGAAAAAACTACAATGAAACGAAAGCTTTAAATTTTTTGACGTGACAACGTCAATTAGGTTGCGACTGGGAGTCACAAAAGACGTTGTCACGTAAAATCTTCGCCCGTAAAACCGACTTTAAACAGGCAACCATTTTTTTTTTTCCAACAATTAATAATTACTAACGATAAATCGATTGCACGCATCAATTCACGCGCATTACTTTTAAGAGTGCTCGATTGTGCGAAGCGTTGCTGTAGTTGGAACATTCAACGTTAAGCATTATGCCGCATAATGCGCTCTAGTGCTGTAATTGGAAAACACGGATTGAATGTTTGATCATTACAATGATTTATCACTTTGCAATTGTTATACCCTTTCGTTTAGGTAAAAGAAAATCATAATCAATCAATCATTAGTTGTTTAGGTACATAATAATCTAACACCTTTAATGGAATCAATATTTTAAGCCCAAATACAATCCGTTTATTATAAGACCGGATTAGTCCGTGTCTTTAATTTCATATTTCAATTCAATGCAATGCTGTGTCAGATTAAAAGTAATGCAGCGTTTACAAAATTTACACATTCATGCGAATAGCAAGGCGAATGAATTCATTCGCCTTGCTATTCGCAATGTAAGCGAGGTTAAATATATTATGCCTGTTCGTTATTCAGCACTCAAAATTATACTAGTACCTAATGTGTAAATGTGGTATAAGAAATAGCACAAATCTATCTAATAATTTTAAACTGGAACGATGAAATCAACCTTAATTATTTATGTCTTGACGTGTACATATTTTTGTGTCGTTCACATATTTTCGTGTTCGAACCGTAGTAATATTATCTCAATGGTTCGAACAAATGAACAAAGAACACTAAAGCAGGACAAAATTGATAATAATATTGGTTGGTTATAGTAATAACAACGAAATTTATTATTATCTATATTTACCTACATAGAGAAAATGACAACCAACGACAGCAATGCTTTGGATTCGTTGTTCATATCGAACTTTCATGGGAACAGTGAAATTTTGTCAGATTGAATTTTAAACTTGGCGCGTTTATTGAACATAAAGTGGAAATGGAATCGGTTCAGGTCTGTAGTCTGTACCACGCGTAAAACCAAAGAGTATAATGAATATTAAGGCACGTAAAACGTTTGGGTTTCAGTGTGGTTTCCAAGTGGTTTCAGTGTCCCGTTGATTTGACAGCGGTAGTTAAACAAAGATTAACTATAGAGAACTTGCATACTTATCAATATTACAATTTATATGATTTATTTATTTATAATTGACTTTATTCTAAAAAGTACGAAAATTTCGAACCAAAAACGCCTAATGTACGATAATTTTACGCCCCTGGTACGATAATCAGCTCACTTCAGGTTGCTAACACTGTCGTAGATAGCTCATAGTTTTGCATTGCATTATTTTGTACGCGGCGTTCTGTGGCTGACCTGTGTGGCTGACGTTAAGAAACGCGGTTCGATTCGAACGCTAGTTTAAATTTATAGTAATTATCGAATATTTATTTTATTAATACAACAATATTATTTATATTTTTTATTTACCGCTGCGTTTTATCTGATACACGTAAGTACTTTTATGATACGTGAACTATTTTATTAAGCATAATAATTAGAATCCAATTTCTTTTCTTTTTAGATGAACATTTGTGTAAATAGTTATTCTATTGTTTTGTTTTTATCATGTTTTTATTGCAAAAATTAATATTAGATTTGTACATAAATTACCGACTTTAGTATTCAACACAAAATGTTACTTTAAACATCGAATGCATCGAATTATATATTGTGTTCAATATTATGTATAAATGTACAGAAGATTTTTGGTTTGTTTGTTACGATTTAATTAATTCTAAAACTTCCGAGCGAACTATCGATTTGAAAAATTATTTCTACATTAGAAAGCTAATTCATCCCTGATCAACTTATGCAATATTATTATGTACTGCGGTAACGGGTTGAATACCTACTTAATTAGGTACTTAACTTCCTAACTAACTACAGAATAAAAATATTAAAAAAGGGAAATATGTTTTTCGTAAGTATTTGAAAAATATATAATATTTAGTTCTACATTTTTACCGCGTAATACAGGCCCCTATTGTTAACTCAAACATTCAAATCTTCTAAACTTTTTTGTATGAGCGCGATTTCTAAAGTCCTTTTCACCTATGATGATTCCTGTGACACTTCATCGTGTTCCGAATTACGTATTTTATGTTTAAAACGCCAAAATAATTTTAGTGCATACTATTTTTATTTTATGGCGGCATTATTACCAAAAATATAAAAATGAAACACCTTAAGCTTATAAATCAGAAACAGTATTGTTTATTTTAATATAATGAAAAATAAAATAAAATAACACAAAAATATAATACCTACGCAATTCGTGTATATGAAATGGATCGTTGAAAAATAATAGAGTTGGAAAATCATATAATCGGCGCCCATCTTGTGATCGTTTGTCAATCGAGTCAATCGTCTGTACGAGTGCGTCAGCCTTTTATAAAGGTTGCATTTTTATATTGATACTTTACGTGGTATTCTGTTATTGTTACTAATTGTTATTGTTGACTTTTTGTTGCTGTTGTTTGCTAAGTTTCCTTAGTTAATTGTTGGTGAAATGCCGAAAAAACCAATTTTGGTACTTTATTCAAATGGATTTCATTTCCATATAAAATATTATCGATTATCGGAAACAATTGATACGATTTCAGTAAAGACATCTCTACACGTGTCAAAAATCGATGTGTCACAGAAATCATCTTAGGTGGAAAGGACTATAGTTTAAAATAAAAGAAGCTGAGTACTTTGCATCAATGATCCCAATATGATGGAGCTGTGTCAAAAATTTACGCGACTTATGTACCTACATGATACATCCCATTGTTATCTTTAGTACTTTATTTATAACTAGCTGCGCTCCGTGGTTTCACCCGCGTGGCTTCGCTCCTGTTGATCTAATATGCTATGCTATAATATGCTAGCGTGATGATATAATATAGCCTATAGCCTTCCTCGATCTCGGCTATCTGTCACCGAAAGAATTTTTCAAATCGGACCAGTAGTTCCTGAGATTAGCGCGTTTAAACAAACACATTCTTCTGCTTTATAATATTAGTATAGATACTAGCCCCCCAAAAGAAGTATTTTGCTCTATTGTCTCTTTTATTTTTATTTTTTCTCCTTATGAACCTTCCTTGTGTCTTAACAAAAACGTTAAAAAATAGCCAAATTGGTCAAGCCATTCGTGTGTTTTTTCAACGATTAATTTTAATTATTAATAGTTAAGTTATTATTTATTATGCGCTTACAACTAAATTTTCAAAATATTGTAGATCTTATCTCACCGTATTAGGATATACAATAATGAATAACGAATTCAAAGGCGCCTTATGATTTTTTAATTTTAATAAACAATAAAACTGGATCCCTAACGCAATTTCCCCGTTGGCATATTTTTTGTGCGAACAGGTTTCTTTTAAAATAATAACAGCGTTTTCCTCTTACAAGATAATTTTTGCAATGCGTTTTTTCCACATGTGTTTTTAGTATGCGAGGTGATTCCTTTTTCGAGCCATAATAATTTGTACTACAAATACGTGTACATGATACTGTTGCCCGCCACTTTATCCGTGTGGTTATGAGGATACGAAGAAGCTGTTGCCCGCAGCCCGCTAGTCCCACAAAGTACCTTCTTAACTCCATCTATTAACTATTAAAAAAAATCCCTGCCAAATTACAAATTTTTTGCACAAAAAATGAAGAAATTTTATAAAAAAATGAAAACGATAGTACCTTAATTCGGCCCTATTGCAGAATTTGTTCTGTGTATATCTACTAAGTATACTTACTACTAACAAGCTAATTTCAAGCATAATTTTATCTTTATCGATCTTCGAAATTTCGTGACTGAGCATTATATAGACATTTTTTTTTTCAGGTACACTATTAATATTAACAAAATGGGCGATACATATGCAGATAACCTTAAGAGTAAAACTTTGGGAAGCATTGATTTTATGGAGAAACAAGAACATTATTACTTCATTAAATTTAGAGCTGGAGAAATGTCTAGACTCTCCATTCTTAACGACCACGTTTTCCGATATTATATGTCACCTTCAGGAGAATTTTTAGAGTATCCAAAACCAATCAATCCCGGGGATAACGCAAAAATTATACACAAAGAAGAAAGCAGCTATGGTGTTGAAGCTTTTAAACATTCGACGTTGCATGATACTGTTACCAAATATATCGTAGAAACAAAGGAAATTAATATAATTTTTGATAAGATAACGGGAACAATGAAAATACATGATCTGAGAACTAATAGAGACGTATTGATTGAATACATTCCCTTATCGTATGTAAATAACATAAGCAAACAAACGACATATCAAGGGGCTGATGAGTATTTTTTTGGCGGTGGAATGCAAAATGGAAGATTCACCCACAAAGGAAATGTAATCGATATTGCCAACACTAATAATTGGGTTGATGGTGGTGTAACCTCCCCTTGTCCTTTCTATTGGTCGACGTATGGTTACGGTATACTTAGAAATACTTGGCAGCCAGGCAAATATGACTTTCAGGATAATTCAAATGAGGTAATAACAACTTCACATAAAGGTGAAGATTATGATGCATATTATTTTATAAATACTAATCCTCGTGATATTTTAAGAGATTATTACGAATTAACTGGAAATCCTCTACTCATGCCCGAATATGCTTATTATGAAGCACATTTAAATACGTTTAACCGTGATTACTGGGTACCGGTGGACTGCAATGTTCGTGGTGCTATTTTATTTGAAGATGGAAAGTATTATAAAAAATTTCAACCAAACGATATGGATGGCAAAGAAGGTATTTTAGAATCGTTGAATGGTGAGAAAAATAATTATCAATTCTCTGCTCGTGCAATGATAGATAGGTATAAAAGACATGACATGCCTTTAGGATGGTTCATTCCTAACGATGGTTATGGTTCGGGATACGGACAAACTGATTCTTTGCAGGGCGATATTGAAAATTTAAAGGAATTTTCTAAATATTCTCTTAAAAACGGTGTCAAAGTTGCATTGTGGACGGAGTCTAATTTAGAACCTGCTGATCCATTACATCCCAAAAAAGGAGAAAGAGATTTGGGTAAAGAAGTCAGCGTGGCTGAAATAGTTGCTCTTAAATGTGACGTGGCGTGGATTGGAGATGGATATTCATTTGCTTTATCCGCTGTTGAACACGCTCATGATATTTTCGTAAAGAATGCAAAAGAAACTGCAAGACCAATGATCATTATGGTAGACGGCTGGGCTGGAACTCAAAGACTTTCTGGTATATGGAGTGGAGATCAGCGTGGAGGGGAATGGGAGTATATAAGATTTCATATACCTACTTATATAGGATCGGGTTTATCCGGAATGCCGATTATTGGTTCAGATATGGATGGTATTTATGCAGGAGGTGTCAAGCAAATAAACGTACGTGATTACCAATGGAAAGCCTTCACACCATTACAATTAAATATGGATGGCTGGGGTAATAAACCAAAAACACCGTTTATTTTCGATGAAGAAGCGACATCTATAAATAGAGCATATTTAAAATTGAAGTCAATGCTTATGCCTTATAATTACACGTTGGGATATGAGGCAATCATTGGACTACCGATGGTCAGAGCTATGTTTCTAGAATTTCCCGACGAATCGACATCATATACAAATGAATCAATGTATCAATTTATGTGGGGGCCAAACATATTAGTAGCTCCAATTTTTAATGACACTTTTAAAGATACGTGTTCTATCCGTAACGGTATATTCCTTCCAAATAAAGACCAAGTATGGATAGACTTTTTTACTGGACAAAGGTTTCAAGGCGGCAAAATTTACAATAACGTTTTTACGCCCCTTTGGAAAATCCCTGTTTTCATTAAAGATGGATCGATAATACCAATGACCAAGCCGAATAATAATCCCCAAGAAATCCAAAGAGACCTTAGAATAATTACTATTTATCCAAATGGTGAAAGCAAATTTACTATTTACGAAGATGATGGAGTATCTTCAAAATACTTAGATGCCGAAAATGCTTTCACAAACGTTAGTGTTTCTGGTCCTAAACTAAATACAAATGGCAGCTTATCAATAACGATAAACAAAACGAAAGGTTCATACACAAATATGACTAAAGAAAGAAGTACAATATTACAAATAATGGCTTGCAATAATATTGGTCATATAAAAACTGCTATAAATGGAGAAGGTATTAACTTAGCTAAAGTGGAAACTGATGAAGAGTTTGAGAAAAATAATAATTGGTATTATTTTAAAAAAGATTTCGTTATCAATCCTTTTATGAAAGATTTCAGTAAAGATGTTCTTCAAGAATGTTTAATGATTAAAATAAAAAAACTGGACGTGACTTTTAATGAAATAAATATAAAAATAAGCAATTATACAAACGAAGCAACAGTATTTGGACAAATAGAAAATATCGATAGAGATTTAAAAATACCACAAGATTTTCAAGTTGATGAAGAAGGAACATCATTATGTTGCATTGAAATGAAATGGACTTCGGTAAATTACGCTGAGTATTATGAAATTGAAAAAGACGGAGTTGTTTTTACTTATATTATGAGTGATAAATTTGCATTCGATAATCTTGCTATTAACAGTAAGCATACATTTAGAATACGAGCAGTTAATAAAAACGTGGTGTCAGAATGGAGTCCAATTGTTGAAGGGATAACAATTGATTCCCTATTTAAAGATATTATAACAGGAGTAGAAGAAATGCCTTGCCAGTCTAATCAGGACTCGGAAAACAATACAATTGATGATGAAAATATAAAAATGATTCGTAGCATATTTAGCGGAAAAACTTTGTCACGGAATTTTGATTTAGGTCAGGTGTACGACGTCGACCGTGTAGAATTTATTGAAAGTAAAGA
The DNA here is from genome assembly GCA_029959065.1 of Colias behrii. Classification (NCBI taxonomy): domain Eukaryota; kingdom Metazoa; phylum Arthropoda; class Insecta; order Lepidoptera; family Pieridae; genus Colias; species Colias behrii. The sequence goes on from JARWMC010000025.1 coordinate 4,135,100, forward strand.
TGGCACTTGTTCTCTTTCGGAAATAAAATACAGGTGCTCAAAAGATAACATCGAATGGACACCATCATCTGATATTTGTAAATTGAGTCAGGACAACTCACCCAAAATTATATCGTTGGCCGGTTTAAAGTTTCGATTCATTGAAATCATAGCGCCAAATGCCGAAAGTTTTAGCTCAGGTGTGATATTTTATAAAAAGTAAGCAATAGATCAATAAGACATATTTGTTACCAACGACGCATTTAATTAGCAAAATAAATTAATGAACGCAGCATACACATTATAAATCATCAGCATTCCTTACGGCAACAATTGTACAAATAGACGAATTGGCGTCAAAAATACAACTTATGGATAAATCTTCTAATACACAACTGTATTCATGATCAGGGTACCGTGTTCTCACGTACAAAGATCTTGGATCATCAGAGAGCAGACTCTCAATATTTGTTTTGAATGTGTCTGCTCTATCTCCAATAAGGCTGTTTAGTCTCTCGAGTGCATCATCAGTGAATCTCACGTCATACGACTGTGACGGTGGATTCGTTATCCAATTTGGAACTCTTATACCATCATTGAGGTTTATGACATTTCTTTGTGGAGGGGTAAATCTTTCTTGTCCGTCTGGAGCTCCACGCTCTGAATCAACTCTTCGTACTGGCGATCTACTACTACCATCCACAGCATCTATATTCAAAGGAGACTCTTGTGATAAACTGGGTGTGATATCTTGATTTATTGGTGAAGGAATTTCGTCGTCATATGGCGAGTCGGATAAAGGACTAGTGTCAATTCCAATCGGATTTATCAATCGTGGACTTAGGCTAAAAGAGAGATGTTTATTGTATTTTAGTTATATTATTATGTAGAACTTTGCAATGTATGTGCATTGTGCATGATAATTACAATTTATATCTGTATACTGTGTGACAGTAGAATATTCGATTAGAATAATCAATATTTTTATGTAAACATTTTTAGAATTTATATTGGGAATATTATACACCAATGGTTAAAAACAACTGGATACACAATAATATACAAGTAGGTACGAATTTCAATCTATTCTCAAATGAGTTTGTCTAAATTTTAGTCACGAAGCATACTAAAAGCAAACGTAATATTTTATTAGCTCTTCCGTGTTCACTATACATGAATTCTACATTTTCGAACAAATGTTAGAGTTAACCTCTTTGAATAAAGTTTTATTTGCAGCATAATTATTGTTGCCGATTGTATATCCAGTTGTTATAAGTGATTGGAGATAATGTATTATGGACTTGTAACTAGCAATAGAATATAAAGCATTTATATTTACACTAGCTTTCCGCCCGCGGCTTCGCCCGCGTTTTCAAAGAAAAACCCGTTCTCGTAGGATTTCCGGGATAAAACCTATCCTATGTCCTTTCTCGGGTATCAAAATATCTCTATACCAAATTTCATGCAAATTGGTTCAGTAGTTAAGGCGTGATTGAGTAACAGACAGACAGACAGAGTTACTTTCGCATTTATAATATTAGTATGGATTATTTATATATCTTTTAGTATTTAATAAGACTTCTATATTATACAGAAGAATAAAAAAATATCAAAAGCAGTTGTTTTTTATTTCTATACTAGTTATAGAATTACCAACCTTATTGAATCCTGAGCGTCATCTATTTGCAAATTATCCAGAGTCAATGTGTCACTTATACCCTCGGTTAGTGGCCTGTCTAGTACAGGCTCGAAAGATTGCATTGGATAATCATACTGAGGTATGTAAGGCTTTATATCCAGGACTGGGGTACCGTTTATCATATCAACGCCATTAAAGTAAATTTTGTTACCTATAAATTAAAAATATATGTGTGTGACTTCTTGTGTCATAATATTACAAGGAAAAAGGCAGTAAATAATTATTTTAGACCTAAATTTCTTATTTGTGTTAATTTTGCAAACAAGTAATGATGACATTGCACATAAAATATTCAAGTTATATATCCTTAGGTGGCTGAATGCATTTTCCTGTATTCTAAATTGGCTTCATCATATCATGTTAAAGAGAGCAAATTAATTTCAAATTGACTGAATGACTACATATAAAATTTTGATACCTTTTTTAAAATTAAGCATTAAATTATGAACAACACACATCTTTATAATAAAAAAATTCAAGTAAGCATGACTCAGTCAGATTTAATACTCCATACACTTAAAATCTCACCTTCTACACTATGTATTTTGACCAACGACAAGCCAATCGGACATGGTCTATGTGGTGATCTTGTTGAGAACACACCCCTTCTTTCACCTGCAAGACGTGGTGGGGCAACCTTGGCTGGTACATTATTACTTGCCGTGGAGTGAAAGTGGAATATTATCCTGAAAAATTCAATTTAATGATAGATACTGATGAAAATTAGTACATTAAAATGGTAAAACTAACAAATAGCAAACTGAAAACTTTATGATATTTTAAATATAACAAATAAATCGATTTACATGCTATTTTTTAATATAATAATCTAAATAAGAGCCAATGATGCATAATTTTTTTATACCATACAATGGAGGGTAGAATGGATAATAATTCTTATATTTTATCGACATTGTTTTGTGACAGAAATTGCTTACAGCGATAATCCTATTTATTTAAGATTCCAATTAGTATGCAATGAAAAGATCAATTTTAATATTTCTAATGAACATACCACATATGAGAATACTCTTCCAATCCACTTAAAGCATGTTCCGGATTATTAAATGTGTTTGTATTGATAACAACCACACCTTTAGCCTGTGATAGTATTGAAGGCTGTCTCGGCACTGCTCTTTTATTCTCAAATGTTGTTTCAATGAATCCAATAGGACTGTATGTTATATTGTCTGAGACGGGTGCAATTACATTATCTGATTCTTGCCTTGGATTGTACTGTGTAGCTAGAAATTTTTAAATATACATAGTTAGTTAATATATTATTAGTTTTATGTTTGTTTGCCATAGTGAATAACCAATCCCTCACACTGCCTTCTAATGGAAGGGATATTTATTTTATAGTAGCTTTCCATGAGCGGCTTTGTTACATAGTCTTCAACCAAATCGGTTTAGTGGTTGATGCGAGAAGAAGAAACAGGCGGACAAAGTTACTTCCGCATTTATAATATTAGGACATTATTCGGATTAAATGCTGTGATTTGATAGCACATAAATAAGACTTTAACACACTGTTTAATTGAATCAATTGAAAGAGATATGTACAATATTAATGATATTTATTATACACTTTCTTCATAAATATTTGTAATCTATGTTACCTTTTTCGGCGCATTTAACGCATCGAAGATCGTTTAATAACCCCTTAATTTCTTTAATTTCCTTTATGTGTTCATGTTTTAGAGCCGAAATGCGTTGCCTAGAACACAAAAATTTAAGTTCAAATGGAATTAATATGATTAAAACTACTTTTCATACAAAATTATCAGTTTATATCATCATCCCATCCCATACCTTAAATTTTTAATTTCTGTTCTTGCTAAAATAATTTGATTTTGGTAATCTTCTATATTTTCAGACATTTTAAATCAAGTTGTCATGAAGATAGTTATATTAAAACGAATATTTTATTGAGTATTTAATACAATTTTTATCATTAATTACAATATTCACAATACAAAACAATGTTCGACAGTCGACTGCTCGACCACAGCTGCTCGACCATAGTAGTCTTTGTGCTCGACTCTCAGCTATACATTATTCCTCTATGTGCTCGACTCTAATTTGGCAATTGTCAACTGTCATTTCAATAAAATTCAATGACAGTTATGCTTAGCAGTTATGTCATCTTTGTTTTCAATTCGTGCAAAGTGCAAACGGTGCAAAACAACATCCAAGTAAGTATTTGATAATCTGTAATTTGTATTAAATCATCATTTCAGTTTATTAAGAATATAATTACTCATCTGAGTATAAAGTACATAAACTCGAATTTTTATTTTATTGACTACTTCAAGAAATAAATTATAATTAATAAATCATTATGTGGTCAAATGAGTATGAGGCCTCGTAATTAACTTGAATTTACGAAGGTTAAATTTAAGAAAAATCATATATATTTAACCAAATTATTATAGATTTTATTGAATAAGTGATAACTTTTTATACTATACAGGTTGATTTTTTTTAATAAAAATATTAAAATTATCTGTAATCAAAAAGGATAGAATCACGTTTAGCACTATTATTAAATCGCTTGCGTTTTTCCGATTGCGGCACACGTGCTGTGCTGAGTTGATTGTGATATTTTTTTTAATATATTTCTATTTTGCTGTTAATATAGAATAACAATATATCTCATATTTTGAGATAATAAACTTATTATTATTGCAGAAACATCGTAACAAAAAAGTAAGTAATTTATGTTTTATTTTGACATATTGGGGTGGGGCAAAATGTCCTCAGAAAAGATAGCCACGTGTCCTATTTTCTATTTATTTTTCTCGTTATTCAGATTAATTGAATGTTAAAAATAGATAAGTTTAGTGTACAGAGATAGACGATCATTTATTTTGGTTACTATGACAATATGAGTCAGGTTTAAAAAAAAGTGATACGATCAATCGATTAGCTTTTGACTGCTTGTTTTAGAGCGGCGTGAATGTTTTTTAGGTTGTTATTTCTAATCTAATAAGAAACTGAAATTTAATAGGAGATATCATGTGAAATTATTTATATTTTATCATTATGTACCTATTTGTTTCTGACATTTTCACTTCTTACATTATTTATAAAAAGACTTGATTCATAATGTGTGTAAACTAAAGTTCTAGTCATATAATAGACAAATATTTACCTATGAGACGTTTAAATATTTGAGTGTTCATAGAATTTACTAGAATCTTCTACTTAATTTTAAAGTACCCTCAAATATTTTTTGTTTTATCTGTAATTTTCATTTCAATTTAATCATATTTTTTGATTTTTTTTTTAACCTACAGGTGTTTATTTTTTATTTATAATTGCAGTTAAACTAAGTGTACATGGCAATGGTTTCGGAAGCCAAGGTGAATGGTAATGATGCACCTACTGAGGTGTTGCCTGCTCTGGCGGAGAAGCCAGCTGGCTTGCCGCCCGGCAAGTACTCTTTAGTGGGATGGGACATGGATACGACTGGCCGGAGGCTTATCGATGAGGTGCGGCATTGAGATTGGAATTTTTTACTATTAACAACAATTTGCTGTCTTATAGTTTGCAATTGTTTGCCGACTGTGCTGAAACAGATTAGTTTTAAAACGATGGTTTATTATTATTGAATGTTTATTGTTTATATCAGATGTATTAAGCTACACATATCTATTGTATCTATCTATCTATATCTTAATAATTGATTCCCTCTAATAAATCATACTGTCTATTATTATTTTTAAATTGTATTTGTAAAAATGATTCGAGTCGTAAAAAATATTATCATTACAATTTCTTTATTTTTGTGTTATATCTAGTATTTTGTAGAAATCACTTGAAAATTTTTAATTTTAGATATGTCAAATAGCGGCGTATACTCCAAAACAAACATACTCGCAATATATAATGCCATACGGGGATCTGAATCCGGGAGCGAGACGGAGGCATAATGTTAGAGTTGTCACTGTTGGTAGATATAGGATGTTGAAGGATACTGTTACACATAAGGTGAGAATTTATGAACTTTTCTATTGTATTGAATAAATCTACAAAACATAACAAAAATAATTCTAATACAAAATCTAAAGATATTTTTCGGTTTTGAATTCAAACTTGACTGGTTTTTAATAAAAATAAAAATAATTTGTATAAAAAGTAAAAAGGTGAACTATACATAAAAATGAACACATTTATGTGTCTTTAGTTTTGGCCTATTTATACATATTTTACTAAAGTATTCATTTATTTATAGATATTGAAGACAAAGTCGGAGATATCTGCCTTAACAGACTTTCTTGACTGGTTAGAGAAAGAGAAGGGAGATGGTAGCATTATTTTAATTTACCATGAGCCAAGACGCCTTAGCCCTACAATGCTTCTGGAAGCACTTACTCGGTAAGATATTTGTAAATAAGTTTAACTATGTATGTATAAGTGTGTGACATTCTGAATAAAATCTACTGTTGAATACACAATTATCAAGTTAAATGGAACTGTGTGATCACTGATCATAATAAAAAAAATGAAATTTTTACACTTCCTAGGACATGTATCATGTTGTCATGTTTCAATAACCAAACTGAGAACTACACACACACACACACACACACACACACACACAACTTTAATTGTTAATAAGATTTCATATAATCTAGAATACATACAATTAATTGCAATAACATTGTTACAGCTATAAACTCTTGGACCGATTCAAGTCCATAGTGGCCGGTTTCACAGACAGCTACGCGCTTGCCGCTGAGAAGTGCAAGTCGACGGTCAAGTCGGTATCGTTGCGAGTGCTAGCTCGAGTGTTGCTAGATGCGGATACGTTATCTGTGGACAGCGCGCTCGATAGGGCAACCGCTGCCTATAGGATTGTGGAGCATTTGTCGCAGAGTAAGTGCGCTTTGTATTAATAAAAGTGGAGATTCATATGGTACTTTTGAGAAGGTATTTTGTAAGCAAGATGTGTCTGTGTCGTTTCGAGTGCGAGTTTTTCGCTCTTATAGCATTTAATATTTTACATTTATAGTATATTATATGTATTACTAGCTTTCCGCCCGCGGCTTCGCCCGCATTTTCAAAGATAAACCCGCATAGTTCCCGTTCCCGTGGGATTTCCGGGATAAAACCTATCCTATGTGTTAATCCAAGTTACCCTCTATATGTGTGCTAAAATTCATTGTAATCGGTCCAGTAGTTTTTGCGTGAAAGAGTAACAAACATCCATACAAACTTTCACATTTATAATATTAATAGGATTAATCAAATATGTCTAAAAATTGTAATAAAATATATGAAGAGATGTTATTATAAACATTTTTATTTGTGACTAGGTGAGCAGCAAGAAGTGGGCGGTGGCGGTGAAGGGTCGGCGGCCAGCAAGGACATGGTGGAAACCGCGCGAGCCTGGGCCAGACCCATTCACACGGAGCTGGAGGCCTTAGATAATCTTAAGAAACTTCTAGAAAGGTGAGGAAAAAGCAAAAATCATAACAGTAAATAACTTATTTCAATAAATATAATATTATAATGTGCTCTAACACCTTTTTTTTAGAAACAGACACAGATTATAGACAATAATAACGATTTTCGACATTTACAACTTTATACTTAAATTTTGAAATGATACAATGTAGCGAAAGGTCAATTTTCAATAAGGTATGCCTTATCTGTTGGGCATGAACTGTCAAAACGGGCCTTTTGTTTTGTGTTAAGTATACATTGACATATAATACATGTTTGTAATGCCGTTTCCAGACAGAACACGTTCCGGCCGGTGTTCGCGCCGCTGCTGCGGCTCGCGCGGCCCGAGCGCAAGCGCGTCACGCAGTTGCGGCGGCTGCTCGCCGACGCGGGGCTGCTGTACGAGCAGCTGCGCGCCGCCTGGCTGGAGCAGCAGGTGGCCGGTGAGTGTGTGGCACTGCCGCTTTGTGTCTATGAGTGCTACGGATAAGTTGGGCTATAATATGTAAAAGTGGCACGTCAATGGAAAGTGTATGGTGACGCTCTTTTGTGGCGGCATGAGGACTTACAGGAGCAGGTCAACGAGTGTGTGGTGATGCTCTTATATAAGACTAGCTGTGCTCCGCGGTTTTACCCGCAGTGCACCGCTCCTGTTGGTCTTAGCAAGATGAGGCCTATCTATAGCCTTCCTCAATGAATGGGCTATCTAACACCGAAATAATTTTTCAAATCAGACCAGTAGTTCTCGAGATTAGCGCGTTCAAACTGAAGAATATAATTGATAGCATGTTTATTTGTTGCTTTTGCGGCTGTCAGTGCTACCCTACATGAATAAAATTATATGTAAACGCAGCAGGTCGCCAGACAATGCGGATAATACCATCTATATAAAAAAAATATATATTGTGATATTTATTTACATATTTAAATTTGCAGGTTTAGAGAAACAATTGTCTGCTTTGTCGGTATCGGCTAAAGAAGAGGACATAAAGGAGCTGATTGAAATATTTGACTGTCATTTCGACCCAGCCAAAGAGCCGAAAGCTCCACAGCCAAGACCCAATATTAAAAATAGAGTGAGTTGTCATTTAGCAAATATTGATATGCATAAAAGTTTTCGTTTATATAAAACAACTTTTTATATAAAACCATGTCCATAAAATAAATGAAGTGGTAACACTTAGCATACACTAGGACGTGTTTATTATTTTTACAAAGTGTAAAAAGTGTGTTAGTTACTATTCTATATCTTCTTCCTAATATCTTGTTGTTTGTTTTTAGATTTCAATACATATTTATCGTTTATACAAAATTTTATAGTATACAATGCAACGAAAATAATCATATTATACTTAAATGTTTGTTGTTGAATATACGAAATTTATTCGCAAACAAGTTCATGTTTGTTTCGTCAATTTGACTATAGTTTTTGTGACTTTTTTCTTTTTGGTATGTATCGTACCTCTTATTCACCCCCCATTTACATCTTTTTTCTTTTATAGTATAATTAATATGTATTTAAAATAATTTTTCTACCACAGACAACGTCGTCAGCGGGCGAGGCGGGTGAAGCGGGCGAGGCGGAGGGCAGCACCAGCGAGTCTCAGAAGAGCTCGCAGCAGAACTCGCCCACCAAGACTAACGGTATATATTATAATAAGGGCCGATTTTTCAATGTTTGGATTAAACTTATCCGTCCTATAAAGTATTACACGATAATATTAGAATGTCACGTAAACTGTCAAATACGGGCAATTAGAATACGTTTTTAAAATGGTAGTTTTATACATTATTCGACATATAAGTTTTAATCCAAGCATTGAAAAATCGGCCCTAAGAAGCGTGTGTGCCGAGCACGTGTCAGAAGTGTAACTTCTTTTGCAAGATTCAAAGATACCGAAATCGTCGGCTTACTCCATGACGTGACGGTATTGCCATGATTTTACTCTCAACGCGCCTGAAGAAGTTTCACTTCTAATATGTTGTTTTTGCGATAATAGTAAATGGTAAAAAAAGGAAATTTTGAGTTTCTTTTTAACATGTATTTTTTATTGTTGCAGATGTGACGGCAAACTCTGATCAAAAGACAGAAGCGGTGGCCGCAAACTAACAAAATAAATACCAAGCAAGCTTACTCTTAACATTACTATCATTTAGCATCGGCCATAGAGATGTGACAAACATTTATTCGTATTATACACCTAGGTTAAGTCCACCATGGAATTGAATTATTTGTTTTGCATGCATTGGTGATCCAGTTTACATTTATTTATTATTTTTATTTTTTCTCCGTTAACCCCACACACAATTTTTGCTTAAAACTTAGAGACATGTAGTAATGAGTGCCTTAGCAACTCAGTAATAATAAGATGTAACGTTTTATATATATACATATTCATTATGTTGATGGAGTCGATTTTATTTTGTTTTCAGCCATTTTTGGCAGTCTGTGAAATATCAGCTTTGCTGGTTTTATAATAATAAGGGTTGTTGCAAATATCGTACTTTTTTTTGCGCGTGCGAATAGCTTTTAACTTTTTATTAGATGAAGTACAATTTTTACGTACTTTTATTTATATAGAGATGAAATTGTTTTATTTATTTTAAAGAGCAATCTAAGCAACGGATGGACTGATTTTTGCATCCAATTTTATTTATTTTCTTTTTTTCCCTTTATTTTAAAGTAACGCATTTTGCTATACTAATTCGTCGCATAATATACTCTGCCATAGAGTAAGTTAAACATTACCGCATACCTTACGAGTGTGTACCTATTAACTTACATCTAATTTAGTTAATTTTAACATAGACTGTACATATAATTTAATTTCTTATTTTGTTCAGATCTCTAATAAATATGTAAGTCTACATGTTTTGTTTTATTTTAACCCCTATTCTGGAATAAGGGAAATCAAAATTTTCAGTTAAAACCTTTTATAAGCAACTAGCAGTGGTCCGCTCCTGATGGTCTTAGCAAGATGATATAGGATGATAGGCTATAGCCTATAGCCCTGCTCGGTGAATGGGCTATCTAACACCGAAAGAATTTTTCAAATCGGACCAGTAGTTACCGAGTTCAAACAAACAAACTCTTCAGCTTTATAATATTAGTATAGATTTAAAAAATTATAATCATGACACACTAGTATAGAGCTATATACCAGAAATTTCGATGCACCAAGAATATATCAATACAAGAAAAGCTTTCCTTGTTTGGGTTGTGGTGGATTTGTGACTGAATAAAAAAAAACATAATATGAAAGAGCAATAATTTATTTCATATGGTAACAACATCTTGTTTCGTCCAGCCTTCTGCTAAGTGTTCTCTAACAGCTTTGTCGAGAATTACCTGTAAAATTATTTAGAATTATACATATTATAAATCACTTATTCTAAATTTAGCACCTTGGTAAAAATGTATAAACATTAAACAAGATTTTGTTTATAAACATAGATTGACAAAATAATATTAAAATTAATTACCTCAATATCTCTGCAGCCTTGCATTGCTCTACTTAAAACTACTTCATAGTAATCCATGTGCAGTCTGTGCGACATTTCAAGTAATGCTATGCTGCCTGAAACAAAATACAAAAATTATGTATACTTGTTTAATGCACAATTTCCAATATACATATTTGTATATGCTAGAGTTGCTTGTTTTGGCCTTAGAACCTCAACCTAAGGTCAATTATCATATTGTGATTGCGTCGACTGAGTAATTTTCTCCTATTTCCTTAGACATAAAGCTACTCTTTCCTTACCTGTATTAGGCAAAGCAGCCACCGTCAAACAAATGCCTCCAGCGGCTTCTTCCACATGTCCTACATCCAACAACGCTTCAGGCTTACTGCCTTGCCACGCTACAGATGAAGTACACGCACACGCGTACGCACGGAGGGGTACACCTGCATCAATTAGTGCTAGGGTCGCTGCGTTCACGCATGCGCAGTACGCGCCACCGTCTGCCTGAGTGACATTTTAAAATCATGATAAACAAATGTAATTTTTCAAAATAATGAATAACAAAAGCTATTTTGATTTTATTATAGACATTCAATATATTAAATAAGGAAGGATGAATAAATGCGTTCATGCTTCTAGAAGACTATTTTGATTTTATTACAGGCAATAAATAAAGATGGAAGGAAACACTAGCATCTGAGCCATACATGCATGCTTTGGCGCTGCAGTCTGCCTTGTTGTTTTTATGTCATTTGAAGAACAATAATTTGCAATTTACATCTTTTGGATACCTAAATAGTATTGTCTTCTTAGTTCCCATTATGAAGGTATTGTTATATAAGTAATTTAATGAAAATGTAACATACACAAAATTTAAAGAGATATTTGTAGAAACTATGATAAGGCTATCATATTATTTTTATACCTGTAAAACTTCAACATAGATGTCAATTTGTGATCGTGGATATAATTCTGTTTTGATGGCTGCAGATAATGCTTGTCTCAAATGCAGAGACATTTCTTGTGATTTACGATCACCTCTAGGTCTATTTTTTCTTTCACCTAAAATAAAAAAAAATATTCAAGTGCTATAATATCAATGTTGCTAAAATAAAACATTGATTATTTATTTTTATTTACCTGTGGAAAATGTAGCCATACTGTATTGGCAGTTAACTACAACACCTTCTGTGGACATTTTCGATTTTGCAGCCTGAAAGAAAAGTAATCAGTAGTTTTTTAATTTTAAGTTTTGTTTTACAACTAGCCTATGTGCTCAGTTCAAATCTCAATATGTTTTATTGATAAGGAAATAAATGCAAGCTTGTAATAGAATGTATTAGATTTTATTGTAATAGTAATTTATTTATATAAGAAAACTACTAATTTCCTTAGTGTAAAAAAAGTCATAGCACTTTTAAACCTTCAGAACTCGAGGAAATAAATATAATTTAATTACATATTTAAATTAAGGGGATGAAGCTTTCGAAAAGCGTCAAATTGTTTAAAGATTAGCAGATTTAGTCAACCTACTCAGCCCGCGAAACGCAGTAGGATCGCTCATACTCTATGTCATAGAATACAACTATAGAATTAAAAGATTAATATCTAACCTGATGTGGACCGTAGACAGCAGCTAATACTTTCGTGTTACCTTGTTCTAAATAGGCACTTCCATCTGGTTGTGTAAAAACACCAAGTTTACATCTTATTCGGCGTAATTCATCCGGTCTTCGACCATCTAACCTCAGGCCCTGACTGGAAAGTAAATCAGGACCAGGCATTATTAAGCAGTAAACTGTGAATATTTCTCCATGCACAACACACAAATACTTTCAATATTTAATTTTTTCGTGCAGAATTTTGTTTTCGACTTTTCACATGTCATAACATAACCTCCTCATCTCCTCATGCATCTGATCTGACATATATCCTGACATATTACATATCCTAATCTGTTATCTGTGACCTATTGATAATCACAGATTCCAATTCAAAGACTTGTGAGGACATAATAAATCAATAAAATTATATACAGGAAATCTACAACAGATTTCCACCTATCATACTATTAAACCTTAGATATTAAATACATTCCTATGGCCATATTATGTTAAAAAAAGACGTACGTAATTTACACGTAATAATGTATACGTAATTTATTTATTTATTAAGCTATTGCATAGCTTCTATCGCGGGCCTTGAGCGCGGGGACCGAATCCAGAAATTCCGTAACGAAAAAAACCTCACGCTCCCCACTCCGACGGGCACGGCGGAGGTGTGGCTTGAAGGCATGCTATGCTGTATGCAATAGCTTTACCGCGGCAGTCCCCGAATGCCACACGTCTTTTTTTTAAGCTATTGCATAGCTTCTATCGCGGGCCTTGAGCGCGGGGACCGAATCCAGAAATTCCGTAACGAAAAAACCTCACGCTCCCCACTCCGACGGGCACGGAGGTGTGGCTTGAAGGCATAGCATGCAATAGCTTTACCGCGGCAGTTCCCGAGTGCCACACGTCTTTTATTTCATTATTTCACTTTGCAGCAGTTTTGTTCATTTTTTTAATCTGTTACATTAAATACGTAGTAACTAATACTTAATCTGTGAATTACATAATCTGTTAATATTCTTTAAATTTTAATCATTTTGCGTCTGTTCACTAATGAGATTGAAATATTTTGTGAAATAATTAATTATAAATATTGCATCTTTCCAAATTTTATTAAAATTTAATGTAATGAACAATTAGTACGAATTTGTGACATAGAAGTTCAAGTTGTAATAATACAAAACTATTTCCAAATATTGGTAAATTTGATGTTGTTGTGGCATAGAAATTAGAAATTAGGATCTATTGTCAAACTGTCATCAATCATCCCTGAAGCCGTCTGGATGATTGTGACCTGTGATTTGTGATGATCTAAATAATTCAATTTTATTAGCATAATATAAATATGTATTGAACGTTTTGTGTTTAACATGTTGAAATAACAGAAAACAATATAGAGTACTATTAATTTGGTGTTATTATGTTACGCCGCATGTTTATTTAGTGTCCACTAATTGGGAAGTATCGATTTTCGTAGTGATTGTATAATTTCGGGTATTTGTTCAGACAACAATGGACGTTGACGATTCGGCGGTCGACCTGAGTGTGAGGTAAATGATGTTTACTTATTGATAAACATGATTAATTTGTGTCTTACGTACATAACATACAATCTAACTATTGTGTGGAAATATTTAAAATTTCAAAATGCAGATGTTCAACAAGATCACAAATTTTTTTACGAATTTTTACACAATAATATTTATGACCAAAATATTAAGATTGAGAAATTAACATATCCTAGACATGGGTGATGTACATATTTCCAAACTTAAAGATATCCTATATAAGTAATCTTCATTTATATTCATGGCTCTGTAGAAAAAAAATCAATAAAATGTATCTTATTTCAGCAGGTCCTTGCCACCAGAATTGAGCGAGTTAAGAGCTCTTACGGCTAGTGGCCTTACCATCACTCCTGCTCAGCCACCTCCACATGTAAGATTTTAAATTTATAACTATTAAAATGGATATAATGTTATTCCTGTGTCATTAAATCTGATTGAAACATTTACTTACAATTGTTAGATGTTTTCTCTACCTTCCTATTCAATGTGTAAACTGTATTATATTATCCCTTTTCTATTATTAGAACAATTAATTATTACTATGAATAAAGTAAACCATTCTTTATATTTTTGATATTTATTTGCCTCAACTGCTAATTTAATAAAGAGACAAATTCATAGTTATAATCTAGTATTCAATTCATTTTTTCTATCCTTGACATTTACATAAAACATCACAGCTCTAATATGACATAAATGTACAGTACTCCAAAATTAATAATGCGCATGCAGATCTTCGCTAATAATTGTATTTCCAGAAACACCCGAATCACCCCGAATCATTGAATCGTAAGTGCCCTGAACAATGCACTTGCATCTTGCACCTTGTTCGAAAGAAATAGGAGTCAATTCAGAGTCATACACTATCGAAAACAATTCGGGCGGTAGGTGACGGTAGCCTGTCAGTCAAAAAATTCAATAATCCGTCAGTCGTCTTTATATATTGGTGGTGACCACACGTTTTATCTCTGTATGGAATTATATAGAGCTGCTGTGTTACATACCCTTCTTAGTTTTGTTTCAAAGTTGAATTTTCCGATAAAATGATTATTTACACAGGCAGCAGATAGCAGTGGGGAAGGTGAAAGTTAATAAGAGCATAATGAAAGTTCTGATCATTCTACGATATCAGAAATAGAGATAATCCCTGATTCTGTAAATCCTATGGACTGAGATTTTAATGATTAGATTTCTACAATTTAAATGTAAACCAGTGTTTGAAAATCATTTTTTTAAATATAAACTGTCTTATTTTAACCTTCCATACATCCACCATCACGCTAGCTTCAGTAAGACACTTTAATAGTTCTAACTTCTAAGTATAGAATTTTCCAAGTAAATCAATACAACAAATATATTCGCAATCGTGTGGCTTATCCTCGCTATTAACTTACATTGAATTATCGAAACAAATTTCGTTACTTTTCTCTTTTACCATAAAATCACAATAAAACTCATAATTCTAATAAACTATGTATGAAATAAAAATATATATATATATATATATATATATAAAAAAAATACATTTAACCATTTTTTATAATAAAAAAAATACATTTAACCACTAACTACTTCTTCGGAGGCTCGGGGAATATGACAGTTGCCGAACAGTGACGAATTTTTCTATGCGCATTATCAGTTTGGGAGTACTGTAAGTGTATTGCAATTTGCAATAAGTTATGTTACAATAACTACATTAAGAAGTTACAACACAAATATAAGTGGTTAAGTTGCAATAAAAACACTCTTCTTGTGTTATTATAAATTGTCTTGCTGTATGAATTGGAAATCCAACTGATTTGGGAGTTTTAAATGCATTAACTATTATTTATTTTAGATGCATACTTAAGACGATGTTTAGATAGTTAATTTTACAAATTTATAGAATTCTCAAACTCAAACTCAAAACTCAAACTCAAACATTCATTTATTCAATTACACTACTATTTAGTAGCACTTTCGAATCGTCATTACATAAGTATTTTTAACATTTACCAATTATGTATTCCTTTTATGTTCTTATGAAGTTGTTATTTCTTAAACAGCTCCGTGTTGTGTTGTGCACACAAGCACACTTAGAAATATGTAATTAATTAGTATTGTTAATTAAATATTTGTCATTGACACAAATAAATTTAATGATGTTAATGTTATGATAAATGATAATCATATTATGTATGTAATAAACTTTATTATTTTCCTTTTAATGCACACCAAAGATTGAGAGAGTAAGTACTATCATTAACTAAAAATAATAACGAACAATTATATTATTTCAAATTGGTTTACAACTCTATAGCAAAGGTTTAATTGTTAATTGCTATTAAAATATGCTTTGAACATATTGCATAAATATTTGAAATCTTGTTATGTTCTTATTATATAAGCCCATTAAAATAGTAATTGAATATTTATTGGGTAGATTTCCCTTTTTTTGCTCTTCATTTGTATGTATATACATAGTTTCATTTAATTTCGTTTTACCATAATTTTACATTAATACAATTACTGTTATTCTTAATTAGGGCGCTAGTGGTAAGCGGGTGCTTCGCCCCCGTTCAGAGACACGTAGTTACGCGGAGAGCCCCGATATTGTGTTGCTACCAGCTGTGCCTCCGCATAGAAAGCCTACGTTAGCACCACCTACGCCTGCACCTTTTACAGGTAACAAGTGTAAGCTATTTTGTTTTTTTATTTTTTTAATAAAGCAACGTCTGTGTTTACAGGGCACTAATTAGTGAAATCCAGCTAGATTTGTGTGGCGTTTTACTAATAATCAATCTATTGAATAACTACAATAGAAATTAGTCACTTACAATTTAGTATATCTGAAATTTGATTACTTACAAAAACATGATCAGACCGAGATTTCAAGCATTATTATTGAAATAACTTATTCAGCTTGTATCTTGTACTCTTTTAGTACATACAACAACTTTGTTACATAAGAATTTGTTCCTTTTGTAAAAAAACTGATTTGTTTGTTATCTTTTTTGTATAAATTAAATCAATTATTTGCCTCAATAAAACAACGGTTTCCTTACAGATGTGAGCAGCAAGCTAAACTCGACACCAGTCAACGTGTCTATAACAGCGAGTGCTGTACCACCACCCATAGAGTCACCAAGGGATCCGAGAGACGATGAAGAATCGGAGGAGGAAAACGAACCTCCACTACCTATCGCGGGGCATAGAGTGAGTTTGAGTTTTATGTGGTTGTGTTATAGCTGTGTATATTTTTTAACAGTTATCGATTTAAAATTTAGTTGTAGCGCTTGTTATATAGTTTATCTTATTAGTTGTGTGTATTTTTTAGTAACAGTTTTGAAATAATTGAGTTTATGGAGATATCATGCATATTCCAAGTTTTAATGTATTCATATAAGTTCGTATTTATAATATATAGGGTAAATTTTTCAACTGGGTGAGTTAGGCAAAATCCGGAAAAATATCGATAAAATGTCACAAGGTCGATTTCGATAAAACCAAAAACTGCATCATTAGATTGTCTTACTACCAAATAAACACCCAAATTCCATAGAAGTCCGTCCAGCCGTTTCCAAGACATGTAGCAACAGACATGGTTACACAAGAATTTATTTTATTTATTTATTGATATAATAATTACAGGAATTATCAAGCGCCGAAATATGGGAGCGCGATCGTCGTCTGCGCGCGTTGAGAGAGAAATTGCGTGCCGAAGAAACTAGACTTGTGTTGTTGAGGAAACTGAGGCAATCACAACAGGCAACCAATTTACCTCCTGTTAAGGTAATTTGATAAGATATATCATATT
Source organism: Colias behrii (assembly GCA_029959065.1). Lineage (NCBI taxonomy): Eukaryota > Metazoa > Arthropoda > Insecta > Lepidoptera > Pieridae > Colias > Colias behrii. Next base: position 4,152,668 of record JARWMC010000025.1, read on the forward strand.
TGATTTGATTAATTGGGCTAAATAAAATAATTATTTTATAAAATAAACAAGATATAGAATCAAAATCAAAATAATTATTAATTTTACTCAGTTGTTTTACTTTCGCGTACACGTATATTTCGTCATTTTTAAATTGTTTTATTTACATATTTTTGCACTTTTTGAAGATTGCTAATGCCATTTTGAATACTAAAATTTAAATTCTCGAATTGCCATGTATAATAAAAATAAAAAAAAAATATATGTTACCTAAATTCCTCAAGTAAACAGGCAACCTTTTATTTAGATTTTTTTCATACATTTTTGTTATACATTACAGGAATCTTCAACGGGAACAGCATTGGCTGGCAGTGGTTGTGTGGTACCACCGGGTGTGACTGTGACCCCAGCACCACCCCCCGCACACCAGCAGGGCAAGGTTAGTTTATACGCTTTTTTTCCTTATCTGTATGTTTGTATGTTAGTTGACGTGTTTGTGTGTAATCAACAGATTTAATTCTTTCTACACTTCAAGTATCGGTGACAATATAATAATTTAATGAGGACTAGGCATGTTTTATTTTTATTTTTTTACTATTTTAATTATTTTATGCTTAACCCATAATGGAAAAAAAATATAGCCTATGTCACTTAGGAATAATATAGCTTTCTGTTTGTGAAATAATTTTTGAAATTGGCTCAGTAGTTTTTGAGTTACAAATAAACAATAAAATCTTTTCTGTTTATAATATTAGTGTAGAATGTAGATAGATATATATGGGCGTCGTTGATCGCTTACCATCAGTGTAGCCTCCTCCCTCATAAAAAAAATATATTTGGCTGCTATCTAGCCTGATTTTAAGCCGTGACTTGTTCTATAAATGTAAGTTTTCAAATATTGTTGGATTATGACTATTTTGTTGTATTTCCAGCGCGCAAACAACAACAACAACACAGCAAGCAGCACAAGCGCAGTGAGCAATGTCTCACGGAGGACCTCCAGCTTGCCGGGAGGGGCCACACTCACACCTGGCCCGTACCGCACTCAGGTAATTTCAAATAAGAATGATTATATTAAAATACCTAGCACACGTGTCAGAAGTGAAACATCTTTTGCAAGATTAAAAGATACCAAAATCGTCGCCATTCTTCATGATATGACAGTATTGCAATGGCGTGACGGTATTGCCATGACGCGACCTTGAAATTTTACCCTCAACGTGCCCAAAGAAGTATCACTTCAAAAATAACTGCATTTTTCAATTACCCACAACTGTACCATACTTTACAACTTACCATAATATCTATGTGTATTTGTATTTTTCTTTATATTATGTATTTGTACAAGCACTTTACCATAGAAATACTAATACTAAATCTTAATACTATTATAAAGGCGAAAGTTTGTAAGTATGGATGTATGGATGTATGGATGTTTGTTACTCTTTCATGTAAAAACTACTGAACCGATTACAATGAAATTTAGCACACATATAGAGGGTAACTTGGATTAACACATAGGATAGGTTTTATCCCGGAAATCCCACGGGAACGGGAACTATGCGGGTTTTCCTTTGAAAACGCGGGCGAAGCCGCGGGCGGAAATCTAGTCTTTTATAATTGAATTTCAGTCGTCAACGAGTGGCGGTACAAGTATTACCCCGTCTGTTACGATCACACCGGCACCGCCACCGGCCTCACAGCTCGCTGCTCCTAAGGTAATAAATACTATGTTTTTGTTATTTTTATAAGTATAAAAAAATTTTTTTTTCATGCTTAGGTGAGATTTTTTTAATGTGGTGGTATGGAATTATTATGAGTCTAAACTATTTCAAACAAAAATCTTCAGCACAAACCATCAAGACAATTTATTAACACGCTTTTATTAGCTTTATATTTTGTAAGTTTCTGTCGAGTACATATTCTCAAATTTATATCAACTAATGAAATGACTATTTAATTTTGTGCTATTAAAAGTTTCAGACACTGAATAGTCTTGTAAATAGTTAGTTCAAATAATAGAAATCTATTTTCACATTATGTACTTACATAAAGAATATATATTTGAAGTTTTGGAACATGCTGTATACCATATACAGTATGTTTAAAAAAATACGTTAACTACCCGCAAAAATGTATTTACTGATTTGAAATTAGTAAATAAAATAAACAATTGTACATTACAAGCCTGCACAGGACAACTCTTCAGTGACAAGTAGCACAAGTGATGCAGTGAGTATGAGAAGTGATGTCCATTTTTAATATTTATTACTTAATAATATAATATTAGTTTGTATATTAGCTAGAATATAATAGTTTTGATCCAAAATCTTGAATGCTTACTCTCCTTTTAAATTGTCAATAATAATTTGTCTTCTTATATAACGACAAATACATGATATAATGCTATAATATAGTTCCTGTATCTAACTATCCATATGTACCTAATAAAAGTTTCAAATTGGTTTCAAATTACCTGTCGGATAAATCCCAATTTTTAATCACTAGGTTCAATCTGTCTTAATAGATATTCAAGCAAATTTTGTGCTGGCAAAATAGACAAATTTAAAAACAAATATCCGTTAAGAACATATGTATCCAGTGAAAAAAAATCAATATTATCCAGTAAAAAAAAAAAAACATTTAACAAAGCCATACGAATATTGTTGCTACAGGCGAGTCGCAGTTCGGAGGACACGCAGACGCCGGCGCAACGACAGGCGGCCGCCAAGTTGGCGCTTAGAAAACAACTAGAGAAGACGCTATTGCAGGTAAGGGTTAACTTAATGAGAAATAATATAAATTAAATCAGTTTTTTAGAAGTTTTGCTTCTGCAGTAACTTTATAGAGGTCGTATTGGACATGTATATTGTGTAAATTTATAATAAAATTAAATGTATAGCATATACTTCGTATGCATATTAAACTGTTGTTTTCGATTAAAAGTAGACATGTCCATTTTATTTATTTCGATTTTTAAAGTGACAAAATAATTTATATGAGTTATAATAAAACAGAGGCAATTAATATAAATAATGGCTACCATTCTCCTGTCTAAGGCTAGACAAAAACGGCAAATAATTTTTGAATTAAAAAAAATCTATAATAATTAATTAATCGACCAGATCCCACCACCAAAACCGCCACCACCAGAGATGAACTTCATCCCGTCGCCTAGCAACACGGACTTTGTATATTTGGTGGGGCTCGAGCATGTGGTCGACTACCTTACTAATGAAGATCGGTGAGTTTTCGTTTGTGACTAGTTTGTATCGTGATTTTGTTTATAATTGGTATATTAGGGTTATTGTGAATTTGTTGTATTATAGGAGAATGTAGCTAAACTTCAAACAATTGCACTGGTAAAGATTAATTACAAACTTCAAAGCAAATGATAAAAAACGGTGTATGAAGCTTTGTCTCTGTACTATATTGATTTACTCATGTGCTCGCAGTGTAAACTTAGCTATGTTTAACTCATATTTGTGTGTGATTGTGATGCTTTTTATACATTAGCTTTAGCTATTTCACGCACACTAACGCTGCGTCCGCGCTCGCAGGTTACACTCGAATATCAGAATATGCCTTACACTACATGTACTTACGTGTGTGTGGTGGCAGGTGTTCGCGTTCGCAGTGTACATTTGTGTCACATACGTATCTACGTGTGTGTGTGCAAGTGTCCGCGCTCGCAGGTTTCATTCGCACATACTCTGTGCTAAAGCTTGATGTACGCGTGTGCAGGTTCCCGCGCTCTTGTGTCTCACTGTGCTAAAGCTTGATGTACGCGTGTGCAGGTTCCCGCGCTCTTGTGTCTCACTGTGTTAAAGCTTGACGCACGTGTGTGCAGGTTCCCGCGCTCTTGTGTCTCACTATACTAAAGCTTGTTGCACGTGTGCAGGTTCCCGCGCTCTTGTGTCTCACTGTGCTAAAGCTTGTGTACGTGTGTGCAGGTTCCCGCGCTCTTGTGTCTCACTATACTAAAGCTTGTTGCACGTGTGCAGGTTCCCGCGCTCTTGTGTCTCACTGTGCTAAAGCTTGTGTACGTGTGTGCAGGTTCCCGCGCTCTTGTGTCTCACTATACTAAAGCTTGTTGCACGTGTGCAGGTTCCCGCGCTCTTGTGTCTCACTGTGCTAAAGCTTGTGTACGTGTGTGCAGGTTCCCGCGCTCGCATGTTTCATTCACACGTACTCTATAGTGTATACTAAAGCTTGATGTACGCGTGTGCAGGTTCCCGCGCTCTTGTGTCTCACTGTGCTAAAGCTTGTGTACGTGTGTGCAGGTTCCCGCGCTCTTGTGTCTCACTATACTAAAGCTTGTTGCACGTGTGCAGGTTCCCGCGCTCTTGTGTCTCACTATACTAAAGCTTGTTGCACGTGTGCAGGTTCCCGCGCTCTTGTGTCTCACTGTGCTAAAGCTTGTGTACGTGTGTGCAGGTTCCCGCGCTCTTGTGTCTCACTATACTAAAGCTTGTTGCACGTGTGCAGGTTCCCGCGCTCTTGTGTCTCACTGTGCTAAAGCTTGTGTACGTGTGTGCAGGTTCCCGCGCTCGTCGGTGCCGGCGGTGTGCGCGCAGTGCGGCTGCGACTTCACGCCGGTGTGGCGCTGGGAGCGCGCGCCGGCGCGGCGGCAGGACGCCACGTTCGCGCCCGCGCCGCCCGCCGCGCGCCGCCTGTGCGAGCTGTGCGTCTCGGGGAATGTGAAGCGCGCGCTCAAGGTCACCGCAGCTTTTTTTTTTTTTTTGAAGTGAAAACTTCTTTAGCGGCGTTGAGCACTTTTTCTGTAATAGGTATAAAATCTTAAACTCGCGTCAGGACACGTGACCTGATCGAAAAAGCGTAAGACGGATACCATTCCAAAATATCAAACATGCTCAACGTTAATAATCAAATTTTCACTTCTGCCGGCACTCCCGGAGTGCAACCCGTCTTTTTTTTTTATTTGGTCCGCTAACTGGACGTTCCAACATTTAGAAATAGTGAAAATACAATTTTAGTTGGACGGCCTTCTAAGAGCGAACACAAAATGCAACAATTATAAACCTACACTTTTGACAATAATTAAAAATAACAATTAAAACATATTATTTTTAATAAATACTTAGTTGGTCCCCTTTTTGCTAAAGGGCTGTCACACTTTTGTCTTTCTCTCTGTTTTTAAGCTATTGCATAGCTTCTATCGCGGGCCCTTGAGCGCGGGGACCGAATCCAGAAATTTCGTAACGAAAAACCTCACGCTCCCCACTCCGACGGGCGCGGAGGTGTGGCTTGAAGGCACGCTATGCAATAGCTTTACCGCGGCAGTCCCCGAGTGCCACACGTCTTTTTTGTATTTCTTTTTCTTTTTATATCGGTTGTGGGCATAGAAATCTAAATAACAAGACACATAGAAGTGCTATAATGTCATAATTCGTATGAAAACCGCTGTCGCCAAAATCAACACATTTAAACCGATAGCTAAACAGTACACACAAGTAAACTATGCCTTTTATTGGACAGCTTGATTTTAGTGAAAACTAACTTAAATATTAAATTAAGCTTTTTTAATATGTATCCTAACGCACGAATTTACGGTTTATTTTAGAATAACATCCCTAAGTATATGAGACGTTTTGTTTATTTTTGCTCCAATACGCAAAAATTCGGATTCGGATTCGCATGTAAAGTAGGTTTACGATCGAGATGTTTACGTGATAACGTCTTATTGGTGGCAGCGCTCGAGATGAGACGGGAGATCGGTCCGTCTCTCTCTCGTTATACCTGCGATCGCGCTCGTGAGGTTTTGGTGTGACACAAGTTTCTGAACATGTCACCCGACTAAAACGATTTTAAAAACGTTATCACGTCAAAAAAAAAAGGAATATTTTATATTACCCAAAAACAATACACATTATGATTCCACCATTTAACAAAATGCACAATCACAGGCGGAGCACACAGCGCGACTAAAAACGGCGTTTGTACGGGCTCTACAACAGGAGCAAGAGATAGAGCGACGTCTGGCTGCTCCGTCCGCGTCTCCGCCGCCGGCCCCGCCCGCGCCTCCACCGGCGCACTCGCACTCGCATTCCGCGCGCGGTTCACAGGTAATCTATTTATTTATTTATTTATTGACGTGACAACGTCTTACAATTCGATAGAGCCGGCTGCACGCACGAAAAAACATGACTCATGCGGCGTTACCTCGCTCTGAGGCGTTCCATGTAAGGCTTGAAGTGCAAGCGAGAGCGCGGAACGAGCGACAAAGAAGCACCATCGGACGTTGTCACGTTCAACTATCGTCAGTAAACCGACTTTACAGACAACCAATTTTTTTTATTGAAGTGAAACTTCTTTATCGGGGTTGGAAAAAAATTTAGTGTAACATTTTTTCGTTACGCGTGACATTTTTCCGTTACGCGCCATCTTTTTCTTATCCCTACCACGCGTGATTCGACGTATTTCTGTAAAGTTGCTTAAAGTAAATTATTTTTTGAAACATAAGGTCATAAACAAGTTTCACTTCTTACGTGTGTACACTAGTACACGCACACATTTTTTTTGAAGTGAAAACTTCTTTAGCGGCGTTGAGCACTTTTTCTGTAATAGGTATAAAATCTTAAACTCGCGTCAGGACACGTGACCTGATCGAAAAAGCGTAAGACGGATACCATTCCAAAATATCAAACATGCTCAACGTTAATAATCAAGTTTTCACTTCTGCCGGCACTCCCGGAGTGCAACCCGCCTTTTTTTATTTATTTATTTATTTATTGAAGTGAAACTTCTTTATCGGGGTTGGAAAAAAATTTAGTGTAACATTTTTTCGTTACGCGTGACATTTTTCCGTTACGCGCCATCTTTTTCTTATCCCTACCACGCTTGATTCGACGTATTTCTGTAAAGTTGCTTAAAGTAAATTATTTTTTAAAAAATAAGGTCATAAACAAGTTTCACTTCTTACGTGTGTACACTAGTACACGCACACATTTTTTTTTATTTATTAGACACCAATAATAATTAATACAATTTACACAAGTACATTAATAAATATTTCATAAACTGAATTGGCCATAAAGCAGGCGTATACAACAATTATAAAAAAAAAGTCTTAAAATTTTTCAGTTTTAAAAGTCTATAAATACATAATCAAATTTATCATCCATTGAAAAAAAAATAAGTATAAAAACATAAAATTCATCACAAAATTAAAAATTTATCAAGAATACATAAAATTAATACTACAATAATAACATGATTATAATTTTGAAATTTTATACATCCATGAAATAAAAAATATGTAAAATTCAATTTTTTTTTTGTAATATGTATATAGGGATATGTAGAGTTGGAAGAGATGTAGGGCTCTATGTAGAGTTGTAAGTAGAGCACCGGTAATGTAGCTAGAACACCACTAATACATGTATAGAGCACCACTAATACATGTATAGAGCACCACTAATACACGTATAGAGCACCACTAATACACGTATAGAGCACCACTAATACCACCAGTAATACGTGTAGAGCATTATATGGCTCTAGGTAGAGCAGTATACATATAGATTTATGTAACCCTACAGACCTACAGTATAAATGTTCCAACGATTGCACCCTAGATAAAGCTCTATAGCTCTAAGTAGAGTAGTATACAATATGATATAGTATTCGCACTCGTAACATACATTTTAACTGCTCGCTAAGTAATTTAATTAAATTACTTACAATTGTAGAGCAGTATAAAGATTTTGTGAATGCAACATGTATGAATGATTAACATAGCTCTAAGGTTGTACATAGAGCAGCATAAACCCTCTTTCAAACGCTTGTCCCATTTGAATTTCTATGTCGATACACATATAGTAGAAGATCCGAACATAGGTTGATTTTCACGGGCGTGATAATAGAATGAGACCAATTTTACTTGATGGGATGATAGAAAAAATATATATATCAGCATGAGCGCTGTTTTATAACAAAATTGTTTATTGTCTCAACACTGCATAATTAAAAAAATAAAAAGATTTTTTTAATAATTAACTAAAAATATCCTGTCCAGGAATTTTTTCAGCAAAACCATCTTTAATAGATTTTTTAATAGACTAAATTTATTATATAATTGGGCTCATTTTATTATCACGCCGGTGAAGGTCGATCTATATTCGGATCTTTACAGAACTGTATGATATTACAGTCGTCTCTATCCCGTCTGTCCCGTGGCTCGGGCGCTCCAACACCGCCCGCTGCGTCCGCGCCGCCCCCTAAACCTTCGCCGCAACCTAACAGGTATGTTTATTTGCGTTTACTTATTTAACTTTTTTGAAATTAATTAAAAAAAATATTTTGCTTAGTATTTTGTCTAATAATTTACAATTGATAATAATTGTTATTGATAATTTATCGAAATTAAGTTTCTGTTATAAGCAGAAAAATTCAAAGTTTTTTTCATCTAACCTAATTCGATATAAAAATAAATATATAAATTTAATACATGTAATGTATGTAACTCTCCCATATTTCTCGTTGTCCTTTATTTCCTGTCCGAAAATTGACTGTAAATAAATTTACATTTGTCACTTATGCCATAACTGCTGAGATCGCACAATTTGACATTATGTCATGGTCCTTTCTAAAAACTGTCAAAAAATTGTTGATGGACCTTTTTTTCTTTTCTTTAAAGTCTTATAAAACTAAAAAAATACCATTATTTTAACTAAAAATGTACCCTCCACAATTTAATATCTCGTTCTACAGTCGTAGTTCGTCCGAGTCGCTCCGCGGGCACCACAGTGACCGCGCGCGCGAATCAGAAGTGCCCGCCAAGAAAGGTAAAGGTAATTCGATTCGACGCTCTTTATTTCTTCATTTATTTAATGTTTATTTGTTTTTGTTGTTGTTGTGTGTATTTTTTAGTTATTTTGGGGCTTAGGAATATATGGGTGGGTAATGTTTTCTGTTTAAATATTTAATAATATAATTAGTAACCAAGCTTTCACATTAAAAATATGAAACACGTTAAAATTTAATGCTTATTTTTGTTTGTATTTAAAATTACAATTTCGCAAATTCAGTTGTTATAGAGAGTAGAAATAGTAATAAATTGTTTTAGTTATTAAAACGTATAAAAAATATGTTCGCAGCTTCATCGTCGAGTAGCAACAGCCAAGGAGGCAGTAGCAGTAGCAAACAACACCAGGTAAATACGAATAATAAAAACGACAATAAAAAAATAAAACCGTTCGTTTGAATAAATTGTAGTTTCCCATAAAACTTCTCTAATAACTATTAATTTTTTTGGGCTTCACATCTAATAGTGCAAGTGTAACTTTAAGATAGATTTAACACCGATTTTCACATTTATAATATTATTTAATCTATTTTTTTTTATTCAAACCAATCTCCAAAAAAAACAAGAAATATTTTTTTTTTAAATTCCACAAATAAAAATCATTAAAGTACTAAAAATGTGTTTTTTCATAGCAATTGGCAGCGGCTGCCGCGGCGCAAATGGCATTCGAACAACACAGCGCTGCCGCCATGCAGGCATTGCAACATCAGCTGTTGAGAGGTATGATATCTTAATATATATAAATCTCGTGTCACAATGTTTGTCCTCAATGGACTCCTAAACCACTTAACCGATTTCGATCCAACTTGAGAGATAGGATAGTTTAAACATGTAGGTACCACGGGCGAAGCCGGGGCGGACCGCTAGTACTATTGTATAGTGTTTAAAAAAAATAATAAAAAAAGATACGACTATTTAATTATGTTCGAAACCCGTCAATTTTTTTTTTTATTCTTGATATTGTAAAAAACAAAATACAAAAATAATGTCTCTATATATTTTTTAATATATTTTTAATTGTATCAAAAGTTTTGAAGTTAGATAGGAAACGTATGGCCACAAAGAGAACGCAGGTGATGCACTAACAGCTCTTTAGCTACCTAAAGTGAGCTTGCTGCACCCTTACAAAGCATAAGTCGATATGTTTTCACTTCATTCCTTACACCGTGCTTAAAGCAAAAAATTAAGTTATTTCATGCGTGCGTGCAAGTAAAAAATAAAGTTATTTCACAAAAAATCCTTATTTGTAATAACAAGTAGGCCGTGAGACCTATTTTCTTTCGGTTTTCAACATTTAAGAGCGTTGTTCACGAGGAAGGTTTTGATATACAAGTTTTATACGAAAACTAGCTTCCGCCCACGACTTTGTACGTGCATCCCCGTTTTTCCCCGTTCCCGCAAGAATTTCGGGAAATCTTTTCTTAGCGGATGCCTACGTCCTAACATCTACCTGCATGCCAAATTTCAGCCCGACACGTCCAGTGGTTTGGGCTGTGCGTTGATAGATCACTATATCAGTCACCTTTGAGTTTTTTTTATATATATAGATTCAATTATAATTATAATCTCTGCAGGACTAAGCGGCGCAGGCGGTGTGGGCGGTGTGGGCGGTGTGGGCGGTGTGGGCGGTGTGGGCGGTGTGGGCGGTGTGGGCGGCGGTGCAGGAGTGTCCCCAGCAGCAGCCGCAGCAGCCATGATGCAGTTCTCTCCCCTACTGTATACTTATCAGCTGGCTATGGCGCAGGCTAGTGCGCTCAAGCGATGTTAGTACGGTGTTTGCTTTAATTTATTATTAGACTAGCTGCGCTCCGCGGTTTCACCCGCGTGGCTCCTGGCCGATGCCGGCCTATAGCCTTCCTCGATGAATGGGCTATCTAACACCGAAAGAATTTTTCAAATCGGACCAGTAGTTCCTGGGATTAGCGCGTTAAATGTGCATTTTAATGTGCTATGCGCCACTGTATCGTGCAATGCGCCACTGTGACGTGCCGCACGGCACTGTGACGTGCTGCTCGACACTATGACGTGCCACCTGACATTATAACGTGCCACGCGACACTATGACGTGCCATGTGACACTATGACGTGCCATGTGACACTATGACGTACCACGTGACACTATGACGTGCTACGCGACACTATGACGTGCCATGTGACACTATGACGTACCACGTGACACTATGACGTCCCACGCGACACTATGACGTACCACGTGACACTATGACGTGCCACGAGACACTATGACGTGCCACGAGACACTATGACGTGCCACGAGACACTATGACGTGCCACGAGACACTATGACGTGCCACGAGACACTATGACGTACCACGAGATACTATGACATGCCACGCGACACTATGACGTGCTACACGACGCTGTGACGGGCTACGTGACACTTTCATGTGCTACGTGCCATCATGACGAGCTGCGCAGCTCTGTGACGTGTTACATCTACAACCTATTAATAACTTTGTTCATCGACCTATAGATAACATTATTTTTTTAGAAATTAAAGATTTTTAACGGATTTTAAACGCGATTTATTCATTATATTATTTTCCCGACGTTTCGCACACTTTGCAGCGAGCGTGGTCATGGGAAAACAATATAATGAATAAATCGCGTTTAAAATCTTTAATTTCTAAATGTATAATACTCGCGTAAAATCAAACACTAGATAACATTGTTATTTTTTCCCAGTACATAGATTAACAATCCTATCTTCCTATCTACCCTATATAGATTAACAATGTATGTGTTGATTGTGCATTTGTGATGAGAAAATAAATAAATTAAATTAAATTTAATTTTGACATGATAACGTTTTTAAAATCGTTTTAGTCGGGTGACATGTTCAGAAACTTGTGTCACACCAAAACCTCACGAGCGCGATCGCAGGTATAACGAGAGAGAGACGGACCGATCTCCCGTCTCATCTCGAGCGCTGCCACCAATAAGACGTTATCACGTAAACATCTCGATCGTAAACCTACTTTACAAACAACCAATTTTTTAATGTTCCCGTTTCAGCCGGCAAGGGCAACAGCAGTAGCGCGGCGATGGCGGCCGAGATGCAGCGCGTTGCGGACGCTCAGCGGCAGTACTTGCTCGATATGATACCGGGACAACATGCACGCAACCCGTGGACTAAGAACTGAGGTGGGCAGTGGTAGAGTTACGGCACAAAATACATAATAGTAGCTAAACACTACAGAACGGACACTCTCCGCCTCCCGCCAAAATTAAACACCTACATCACCCCGCACGATCATGATAAAAATGGCCCGCATTTTTCTGCAAGGACGATACGCAACGAAGATTGACAACATTTATCCAATTGACTTATAGTAATTTTATTATTTTGGATTTGTGATTATCGTTTTTCGTAGAAAATGGTTAGATATTGTGCTGTTTACGGATGTATTTCATCAGAAAAACGCGAATTTTTTTTTGACGCTAGTCACAAATGTGCCAACCATAAAGCGTTAACACACACATTTGCAGTCTCTACAGTGTGACTGTCAAAACGATAATTTTGTATGGAGTGTCCGGGGTGTGGTCAGGGGGAGAGAGCTAGAGATGTAAAGCTGTGGATAGAGCGATAGAGGAAGAGCTGTTGGTCGAGCGGTTCGAGCGAAAAAGATTTGGAACGATAGTTGTAGTTAGAGTGGTAGAATTTTGGAGTGCTTTGGGTAAAGCAATAGAATTGTAAAATTGAATTGTTGTGTGGGGAGAGGGGTAAGTAGAGTTGTGGGTAGAGCGGTAGAGATGTAGTTGTGTGTAGAGTGGTAGAGATGATAAAAAAGTGAGCGCTTGCAGTGTTACCGCTCTATTAGGTGTAGCAAACACATAGTAGAGCGGTAGCACTGCATAGATTGATCAAAAATTTACTGTTGTGCTTATTGCACATTTGTTTCCTTCTAGATGTATTTTTGTGTTTGAAATCCTGTGTACTAGGATCGAACCCAGGAAACTTAACTTTTATGTTCTTGTCACTTTGTGCTAACCTCTGGGCCAGTTAGATGGTGGTTTTAAAATCTGATGAAATCACTGTATGTTAAAAATTCCTTCTAAATCGGTAATACTTTTATAGATTCAAAAAAGATCTTTTTTAAATTATAGATCAGTGACAAATCTCAAAATATTTACGAAGCCTAATGGTGTTTGTACATTAAATATATGTTATCAATTAAATTTATTTCTGGAAAATATTATACAATAATAACTGAATTTCTCTCTCTTCACAGATCCATCGATACTTCGTGAAGCATTTGAGTAGAATTCGATCTTTTATTTTATAATTAAAGCTAGATAGTTGTCGCTTAGATAAGCGTAGATTAGATTCTAAGCAATGTGTTGTGGGTAAAGGGAGTTACATAAGGGTTAAGTGACGCGGTCTACACGAGTTGTTTTAATTAATTTTAAAATTATTTTTGATAAATAATTCATTTTTATATGTGCTAGCTTTTGGTGGGAGTCTATGAGACGATTTTTCCCGCGTATTTTAACTTATGTTGATGCTTCATTATTTTTGGTTGTAGCGTAATGTTAATATAGTTTAACTTCTCTGAAGCGAACTAATGTTTCTTGAGATTAATGCGTTCAGACAAATAAATTCTTCTACTATATATAATTTTGATCAACATGTATGTCAAACTAATTTTTTATTCAAATGAAATGGTTTTATGGAATTGCTTATTTTGTATTAATCTAAAGTTGTAACGCATTTAAAGTAAAGTAAAGCATTTAAAAAAGTTTCCAAACACAATAAAAAAGATTTATTGAATTTTTACTCGATATATTATGTTTTTAATGTCGCATTGTTAATTTTAGTATATAGATGCTGTAGTTTTAAATTCTTAAAGAAACAACTAATAAATTAATGTAATGAAACAAAAAATTAAATATAAATGAAATGCTAACGCTTTAAAATATAATTTATGCTATAGAAAGCTCGTGTAGATATCGCTAAAGATTTTTTGTGCTACAAACGCAATCGTTGGCACAAGTCAAATACGTAAAATAAATAAATAATAGATAAGAATTATCACAGACATTGACGGCGTGAATAATGTACTTTGTCATTTTTTATGTGGATTTTAAATAAATAATTACATGCAAAATGTATTGTTTTATTTCCTTTTTATAATACATATAATGATAAAAGTATAAAAGATCAGCTTATATAATAGGGGAACGCTTCGATTATTCCTTTAGCATGATGGCGGACGAAACCAGTTCCTGAAAAAAAAAAGAAAAACCTAAAATAAATGCAGCTTGATAGAGATTAGAAAAGTATTAGAGATTCTTTGGTGTCGCCATGTAAAAAAAATAAATGCAGAAATATAAAAGTTACGCATAACATTTAATCAATAAATAAATGAATAATTAATAAAAAATAAACACCTTATGAGCTTCTAAATAGGCATGATCGGCTTTAGCGGCCAAAATCTGAATAGCGTCGACGATAACGTCGGATGCCTTTTTCACATTTTTCGCAAATGCTGCAAGAACATCGCTCACGCATACCTGAAAAAATAAAATGAATATAGAGAATTATAAGCCTCACTACTTTTGGGGCTTGTTTTCCAATCGCAAACAAAACTTTAAGTTACTTTTCACATGTAAAAAAAGATTTTAAAAGTTAAAATTACCGATTTCTCATTTTCTCTCCAACAATCGTAATCAGTGACAAGGGCTACGGCCGCATAGCTAAGTCCTGCTTCCTTCGCTAAAACCACCTAAAATATAAAAGGTTTTGAACTGTACAGTAAAATAAGTTTAAAAAATAATGTTTTTCATAAAATTAAGTGGTAACCGTTGTTCTTAATCGCTAGAAATACTGATGGTGTCGCTTTATACTATTAGCATAACATTTTTAAATTTTTTTTAGCTCACCTCCGGTACTGTAGTCATATTAACAAGATGCCCGCCCCACTGGCGATGCATTAAGCTTTCTGCTCGACTGGAAAACCTAAAAATACAATCGACTATCAAGTCATAGAATTAGTTTTTTAATGTCCGTATGGCAATCTATTATAAGTAGTTAATGGCAACACATCCAATAAAAGGTTGGTAACACATTATTTATACCGCTTAAAAAATAAACAAAATACATATTGAACATAAAGAAAACAGTTTTTTCCTAATTTTATGAACCTCACCTAGGCCCCTGTATAGTAACAACGGTACCACTATGATGGCAAGCATAACCTTTTGCTTTCGCCGCACTTGACAGCGCGTCACGAGCCGAAGCACAAAAGGCGGGAAACATCGGCAAGTGACAGACGCCTTTTGGACCCCCTTCGGTGCGGTCGTAGAACGTGCATTTACGACCCCATGTTCTGAAAAACATTTTTAAATGTTTGTTTTTGGAGTGAAACTTCTTTAGGCGCGTTGAAAGTAAAATTTCAAGGTCGCGTTATGGCAATACCTTCACGTCATGGAGTAAGGCGACGATTTTGGTATCTTTGAATCTTGCCAAAGAAGTTTCACTTCCGACACGTATGCTCGGCACACACGCTCTTTATATAATGGTTATTTTCTTGCTTCTTTCATATCCCGTTTAGTCTACAATGTATGAATGTACGAACTACGGGAATTAAGACTATAGCATTTAGACAACTACCTTACCTATCAATAAAATCGTCAATGATAACCAGACTCCCCGGTTCGTATTTCTCGTCAAGGCTGCCCGTAGCTGTGGTAGCGAGCACATGCGTGCACCCCACTTCCTTTAGCGCCCATATATTTGCACGGTAATTGACGTCACTGTAAATGTAATATATTTTTTATGCCATGAGTATTTGTTTAGAATTAAATAAGTTATATTTATCCTTCAGGGTACCGAAGCTTTACAAATGAAGAAATACTGCATGTTGGAACTTTGGAAGGGAAATAAATTAGAGAAAAGTCATAGCGTTTTCAACCGTATTTCGTAATATGTACTGCTTTTAAATAGTGTTTATTTTTTTCACCTGGGTTGATACTGATGTTTCCTGCCATGACGTGCGAGTATCACACACGGCACGCTCTTAATGAAACCTTCAAGCAGAACATCAGATGGGTTTCCGAACGGAGTTGTAACGGCGCGTTCTACAGGGTTCTCGAACAAGCCTGGCTCATCGAAACCGGATCCTCCGATGATACCAATCTAAAATAATATTTCACAACATGGAATGATGGAGAGCACCCTTAAGCTATATTCATTAATTAGGTACATGGGGGACGAGGATATAAGGGTACTAGATTTCCGCCCGCGGCTTCGCCCGCGTTTTCAAAGGAAAACCCGCATAGTTCCCGTTCCCGTGGGATTTCCGGGATAAAACCTATCCTATGTGTTAATCCAAGTTACCCTCTATATGTATGCTAAATTTCATTGTAATCGGTTCAGTAGTATTTGCGTGAAAGAGTAACAAACACACACACATCCTCACAAACTTTCGCATTTATAATATTAGTAGGATACAATATAGGATGGTATAAAATAAATTGGTTCCTCGATATAATTGATTGTACCTATGTAGGAATTTTATGACAGACCTAAGACTAGCAAATAATGGGCTTTTGTTATAGTAGGTATCTAATTGGATTTGAGTTTAAAGCCGATCATCGGAAATATATTATGGTCAAGATCTGTATCTGCCCTGTGTCTATGTACTATGTTCTATCATGTACCTAATTAATATAAGCCCTTCAATTATTAAGAACAACCACACACTATTCTATGCAAAATGGAACTTAAAACTGTTCTCAAATGTATTTTTTATGATTCTAGTCGAAAGAAATAAACACATCTAAAAGACCGAAGCCGGAAGCTGGTCAATATACACTAAAATAAATTGAACCTTATTCAAATGAAATAAAGCCGGATTTATTGAGCATCTTGTTGAACTTTATTGTCATAGATTATGTCTAGTTTTATTAATGATCGAAGTATAGGACCTATAAAACTAGTGGTTTTTTTAAGCATTGTATATTTTACATAATCAATAGGAAATAAGTTTTTCAAAACAATCTTTCAATGTCTGTGTATAATGGAATATTAAAGTAACTAAATATTGCCCAATATTGAAACCTTTTTCATGTGCGGTACCATTATATTGTTCAATATGGTCAACAATAATATTGATCAATAATATTGCATGTGTACAGCTAGCCTATTCATTGAGCTATTATGATTGTTTATAATATTTGCAGTCATTAAGTATTCATGTCAATTATAAGTAATTATAATGAACCTAATTGCTAACGCAGAAGCAATATTAAAATTAAAGCAAAAACATCAATAATATTTATGATTGGGTGGAAATTTAGGAATTTATTTCTTATTCATACCAATTTTACCCTACTTTAAATTATTTCGCTATTTAATTTCTAGGCAGCATTTTGTCATTATTATAAATGAAAGACACAGGTAAAGAAAAAAATTATAATAATTTATTCTAAAAGCTAACACACCAAATGCAACATATTTAACAACACTTTGTACTACACTTTCATAATTATTTCTCAAGTCCTTGTTGGAATTTAACTTCTTTTGTTTGTTCATGTGCCTTTTGTAAGCTCTGTGCAATCTGAAAGTATTTTTTCGATTCGTCTAAATTCTTTTCAACTCCATCTCCTTTCTTGTACATTAAGCTGACATTAGCGCAGGCATATACATGGCCAAGCTCACAACCTCGCTTTGCAAATGAAAAGGCTTCTTTCATATCAGGGCGGATCAAATAGTCAAGAGTTTTGTTCTTTTCAGGGTTGTGTGGGTTAAATTGTTTAGGGTCTCTTGGTATGCCACTGAGGTACATCCCTGAGAGGTGGTGGCAAGCCATAGATTCATTTCTGTCGCATGCTTTTTTCAAGTAGTTGTAACCTGTAATTAAAAATAAAAATAAATATTTGAATTGTCCAAAAGTTTGGAAACTTTTTATTAACAACATTATTGTATTTTACACATTTGATATCATGACATAACAAAATATAAAATTTTTAGTTAAATCAACTTTATTGTGTGCTGTTTCCACATTCATAAGTTTGGTGTAACTTGTAAGCCTTTTTACATAAAAATACAGTTAATCGTTTTAACAAACATTCCTCATTTATTAATTATTCATTAGCTATTAAAAATATTATTTTAATTATATTAGTACTGCAAGTCTGAAATCTTACCTTTAGGCACATCCTTAGGAGCTGTGGCGTTCGGGCCAGTTGCAGTGAGCAACAAGCCAGCATGTAAGCAAGCAGTGGGATCATTTAATTCACAACCTTTTTCGAAAAACTTTAAAGCTTCCTCTGGATCACTTTTATCTCCGCCTTTTCCGACCAACTTATAATTCCCGTACTTAAGACATGATTTCCCATAGTTATAGTCTAAACAATTACTTTTAAATACTGCAGCTGCTTTCGTAAAATCTTTTTTAATTGCTTCTAAATAATCACCCAATAGGTGACACACCTCTGGCTTCTTTTCTTTGAAGCAACCGAATCTATATTCAACACCAAGGTTCTCTACAAATTCCTTGACCTCTTCCTCTTTTTTTAAGTCATAAGCCATTTTTATATCGTAATTTTATAATTATATTGGGCTTAGATTATACACGATATTGGGCAATAAGCAGCACGACCGCGAGAGGTTAGATAATACTTTGAAATATGTCAAAATGATAACCCTTATCAATAGGTAAACACTACGGTTGAGCTACTTTTTTTATTAAATAAAGAAATAGAAAGATTATCCACCCTATAAATCAATTAAAGTGACTGAAAAAATTAATAGATTTTTATTATATTTTCTTGTGCACTGCATTAATGTTGAATTACCTTAATTTTAGTTGTATCTCCCATTATTAAAGTGACTGCAACCACCGCAATTAATGTATTATAAAAATAAAAGCGAAGAATAAGTATTTTCAAATGCAACAAATGTAGTTAAAATATGTAATAAATGTATCTTTATTTAAATTGTGCACTCTGAAGTTTAACTCATTCAATACTATATAAAAATTGGTTAATTGATCAAACCAAGGATCAAACTCAAAATTGAAAGTTAATTATGAAGATCACAGGAATAGATGTCAGCTGTCAAGTAAAGTATTAAGTAAGTTGAAAGTGCAAGAGCTAAAAATTCTGTCAACCCGATCGTCTGGTCGCAATATATAAGCTTCTTGGTCGCAATGCATCGATTGTAATATATTTTCTATAATACGGTTTGCATATTCGTGAATCGCGTGTACATAATAATATTATGATACTGTATTATATGATAATATATTATTATCTTTAATGCTCTAAGTCAGGGGTTCCCAACCTTTTTTTGTCTACTGCCCACTTTAAGAATAAATTATTTTTTAACGCCCCCCTTTTTAAACATACTTAAAAAACGCTAAGTACTTATAACTGATTATTGAAACGCAACTTTATAGTAGAGTATCTTTTATTGAAAATAAAACAAACATAATCAATTCTTATATAAAAACTAATGTGAAGGTTGAATCTGATGCTGTTCAATAAGTTTGTTGATATCAGGTTCCAATTTACTCAAAAACAGCCGCAAGTCGCCACGTTCGGTAACACGCAAACGATTTCTCTTTTTAGTAAGCAGCGTTGCCACAGCACTAAATCCACGTTCACACAAATATGACGATGGGAATGCTATCAAGAATCGTTGAACAATTGACCACAATCCAGGGTACAATTGTGGGATCGGTTTTTGTAGCCAAAATTCTTGATATCCATTTTTAAACTTGATTTTTGTTTCTTCGTTTGTTGTCAATTCTATAAGTTCTTCTTCCAGCTGAGGTGACATTGCTGTGTTGACATTTGAAAACGGATCCAACACCCAGTCTGGTATTTCCAAGTTTAAAATGTCCTGGTATCGTTCGGTGAAGTCAATGTGGAGGTTTTCCAAATGTTGGCAGTAGGCAAACAAGTCGTCGTTACTGCAAAATACTGATAAATTCGGAAAATTGTGAAACTCACGTCTGCCCATATTCTTTTTGTGCAGAAGCAGTTTGGCTGCGAAAGCAGCAACGACATTTTTTGTTTTAATTAAATTTAGTTCATCGCCTTGCAGTTGGAGGTTCATGTCGTTGAACAGTTTATACAGGTCTGTCATGTAAGCTATATCATTCTTTGATGTTATGAGATTGTTGCGCAGTTCTGTATCTTTAGTTTCCAAGAACTCTATCACAGAGTCAAACAGGTTGTAAAATCGAATCAGACAATTGCCTCTTGACAGCCAACGAACTTCAGTATGAAGCAACAAACGGTTGAAATCTTCGTCATTAGTAGCACAAAGCTGATGAAATAATCTATCATTCAAAGAGCTGCTACGGATTTTATTGACTGCTTTGATGACATATTGCAGTGATTGAAATAGTCGTTCACTTAAGTTTCTAGCAACCAAATGTTGTCTATGAATAACGCAATGTATAGCAAAGACATCTGGAATTTTATTCTTTAAGTACGCTATGAAGCCTTTATGGCGCCCTGTCATAGCCGGAGCGCCATCCGTAGCAACTGATATAATATTTTTCAAAGGAATCTCTTTCTCTTCACAAAACTTTTCCAATGTATTGAATATGGTTTCGCCTTTTGTATCTGTCTCCAAATTTCTGGCAAACAATAGTTCTTCACGTATTTTCTCATCTTTAATAAACCTCCCGTAAGATAGCAACAACGCTTCATTAGTTGGTAAAGTGGACTCATCGAGCTGAATTGAGAATTGACTAGTCCTCAGATGATTGCACAATGATTCTTCAATGTTTTCAGCCATTTCATCAATTCGTCTTTGCACAGAATTATTACTCAAAGGAATTTTTCGGATAATATCTGCGGCCGGTTTATGAAGCACAGTAGTTATTACTTCCTTTATTGCTGGCAAAATTAACTCTTCTCCGATGTTGTGTGGTTTGCCTTTTTGAGCAATTAACAAAGAGATATTGTACGAAGCTCGAAGTCCGTCGTCATCTTGCTTAGCAGCCGCCGAAAATAGTTTTGATACACTTGGCTGAGTATTATGCTTCTTCTCTAGGTCTTGAAAATATGCTACATTCTTGTCTTTCTTATCTGGATGCATTTTATTCAAATGATCTTGCAGTCTTGAAGGCTTCATTGCTTCGTTCGAAAATGTTTTTAGACATAGAAGACACAAAGGCGACGACGGGTTTGTGGGATTTTCAATAAATCCGAATTTAATATATTCCGCAGAGTATTGCCGTCTCTTCTTTTTTACTTCCGACATTGTTTTGTTTTGAGAAATACGTAAGTGTTGAAATCAAGTACTGCTTATCTATTATGCGCGAAACCGCAAATGAAAATAAAATAAATTTACGTCGTTTATATAGGATTGCATAAGCAGCACGCACCAACAGGAATAAGACATCAAACGTGCATAAACTCGTTTATCTCATTCGACGCCCAATCGTACTCGACAAGCAAGAACAAGTATTATAGAACCAGCCGATTGATACAGGAATGTACAAATCGGATTATTTAACAAAAACTTGTTAAAACATGATTGCCCGCGGTCTATTATATCGAACCGATTTTGAGCTATATCTTAATTAATATTAGTTGATGTTCACAAGATGTCGACTCTCGAAGTCGAGAGCTCAGTCGGTTTCTAAGAGTCTTCCTAGCTAGGTAGATGAAATTATAAATCGACCCCAAAGCCCTACACAACGCCCCCTTTTTTTTCTGGGTCTCTTACCGCCCCCCTTTAGGCCTGCAGCGCCCACAAGGGGGCGTTATCGCCCACGTTGGGAAAGACTGCTCTAAGTCATAAGATATTATCCCATGGTTAACCGGTGGTTATTCGGCATTTATAATACGTTGTGTCTTACGGCTCTGGATTGTGTCTGGGATCTTACTCTATAATATGTGGATTTTAAATAAATAATTACATGCAAAATGTATTGTTTTATTTCTTTACAAAATTTAAATATAATAAAAGTATATAAGATTCACTTATATAATAATGAAATGCTTCGATTATTCCTTTAGCATGATGTTGGATGAAATCAGTTCCTGAAAAAAATAAATAATAGTAAAACATAAAATCAAACACTCGTTTTCATTGGTATCACGGTATCACCAAAGGAAATTCTATGAGATTGTATGAGTAATGAGAGTGGTTTGAGATAATATCTTGATGTAGGCAGATTATAATTTTAGTAATATCCGGAATATATTATAAGTGAGTGTTGCTATGTAATAAAATAAATGCAGAAACAAAAAAGCATAATAAAAATAAAAAATAAACACCTTATGAGCTTCTAAATAGGCATGATCATTTTTAGCGGCCAAAATCTGAACAGCGTCGACGATAACATCGGATGCCTTTTTCACATTTTTCGCAAATGCTCCAAGAACATCGTTTACGCATACCTGAAAAAATAAATTGAATTTAAAAAATTATTAGCGTCACAAGTTTATTTTAGGGCTTTTAAGGCTAAAGATTATAAAATAAAATGATAAAGAGAATGATAAAATATAATGATAAAGAGCTTGAATTATATCACATTGTGTAGATTATTTGATTATTGTTCAATTATTATTATTTACCATCACAAACAAAAAATTAAATTACACAAAAGTTTTAAAAGATAAAATTACCGATTTTTCATTTTCTCTCCAACAATCGTAATCAGTGACAAGGGCTAAGGCTGCATAGCTCAGCCCTGCTTCCTTCGCTAAAACCACCTAAAAGAAATAAATATTTCAGGACAATTTTCAGACACGGCACGATCTGATCCCATACTAAGCTTTCGCTTGTGTTATGAATACCAGATGGCTGATAAACGTAGACAGAGAAACCAATAGACAAATTGATATCTTATGTCGCATTCACACAAGAAAAAGAGCAACTTATGCCGGTGTTGTGTAAAGAAATGAGAGAGAACGATAAAATTTTTTGTTTCACGCAGCGTGCCACTTTTTTCAAGAATAGCAACCTACTTTGATAAACAAAGTTTGACAGCTAGCTATCGTCTTCCATAAAAATGTAGTTTTTACATGTTCTAAGTTACGTAATTCATGGTATGTTTGGTTTTGAATAATTTAGACTTACTGTTAATACCTTATAAAATAATACCTTGGTGCGGTGTAGCGTTAAAGGATGTAAAAGTGATAGTGGAACGAAAATGCCTGGATTGTCTTTTCACTCGTAAGTATACAACTCTTTATCAGTTTATAGGCCTTCATGATATTTTAATATATTGTGTATCACGTGCTGTTGACTTGAATACATTGTTTAAAAACCACAAAAATAACAATTATAAATTTTAACCTAAAAAATTTTTTGTTGCCAACTTTTCTACAAATTGTTACCCACTATTATGGGAAATAATAATATATATATTCTGCAGTGTGTATTTAATTAAATATCTGAAATATTCAATGGCTTGTTCCAGTTTTCCTGAACCGGATAATTTACGACAAATTTGGATTGTAGCTACAGGACGAACAGATTGGAAACCAAAACCGAAGGTTAGAAAGTATTACGGCAATCACCACCACCGCGACGCTGCCCCGCCGAAGACAATGGACACTCTTGGTTCCAACATTGAACCGGAGGGACGTAGTTAATTAAGTTAGAGATAATTTAAATGTAATTTTTTTATTACAATAAATTATTATTAAGTAAATTTCGTTTTTTTTTGCGCCTTCGCGGGTCGGTCAATATAATTAACGTGTGTATCTGTTAATACTTACGAAAATAAACATTCTTTTATTTTTTTTATTTTATTTTATAAAAAATAATAAACAATCGAGTTTTCATCTACATTATCATTACATACACATTTTCATATGGGATTATGATAATGATATATATTCATATTATATAATATATAGGTATGTGTATATACGTAATATGTATTACCCATCTAAAAGTAATATGTTTATTATATACTAGCTGCGCTCCGCGGTTTCACCCGCGTGGCTCCACTCCTGTTGGTCTAAGTGTTATGGTACAATATAGCCTACTATAGCCTTCCTCGATCAATGGGCTATCTAACACTGAAAGAATATCCCTTCCCTCCTCACCTTCACCCCGTCCCGCACTACGCCTCCTCATTGTATTAAACAGTATACCTACTATTTTCTGTAAATTGATACTTTTAAAAATTCGTTATATCTTTTGAATGGAATATCGCGGACTTTCTTGTAGATATTGGTCCATTCTATAATACCGTAGAACATTTATTTGTTCTATTTTCAATAGATTCCGCAGCGCACGCGATGACAGAATTTTTATTAAGGATACATTATTGCATTTTTGGTAAGGATCTCAAATTTTTTTGAAAATGCAATATAGCCTATGTTGCTCAGTGAAGATGCAGCTTTCTAATGGTGAAAGAATTTTTGAAATCGGTCCAGTAGTTTATGCGTGAAAACCATACATACATACATACATAATTACAAACATTTCCTCTTTATAATATTAGTATAAATAGTATAAACATGTAAGTATGTAATGTGGATATCTCATTATTATCCACTTATGTTATGTGAATAATGATATTGAGAGATTTGTATCTTACAAATTGCGGGGTAAATTTTCCCTCACACGGTAACCCTAAATATTGTGACGTATTCTTTTTTATCTCTTTCTGCGACACGCATTGCCGGTGTCTATTGGATTCTCTGTCTACGCTGATAAACATACATATATAGTTTTAAATAAATACTTATATAGATAATTAACACCCAGACACAGAGCAAACATCAACGTTCATCAAACAAATATTTGCCATGGGTGGGAATCGAACCTACGACCTCAGTCAATATTAAAGGTTTTAGCTAGTAAAGATAGGTACAGTAAAATAAGTAAAAAATAATGATTGCACTGTTTTACATCATAATTTAATGTATTTTTTCAGACAGAACAAAGGAGAAGGTCATCTAAAATTAAGATCCATCCATACAAGATCCATCTTAATTTTAGTTGGCAATACTGGTGGTGTCGTATTTTGACACAACCTTTTATTTATTTATCTCACCTCTGGTACTGTAGTCATATTAACAAGATGACCGCCCCACTGGCGATGCATTAAGCTTTCTGCTCGACTGGAATACCTAAAAAATACAATCATGTTCATATTATAATAATATTATTTATTAAACTTTTAATTTGTCTCTGACACGACTTTTATAAGTAGTTAATGGCAACACATCTATTAGAAGGTTGGTGAAACTGAATTTTTTACATCGAAATATTTATTATTCCTAATTTTATGAACCTCACCTAGGCCCCTGTATAGTAACAACAGTACCACTATGATGGCAAGCATAACCTCTTGCTTTTGCGGCACTTGACAGCGCGTCACGAGCCGACGCACAAAACGCGGGAAACATCGGCAAGTGACAAACGCCCTTTGGACCTCCCTCAGTGCGGTCGTAGAACGTGCATTTACGACCCCATGTTCTGTAAAATATTCGTTTGATTTATTTGTATATTTTCTTGCTTCTTTCATATTATGTTAAGGGTGCATTTCCACCAGAGATGTGCTGTACAGCCATGCTACGAAAAGGCAATAGCTATGCTATGTAACTATGTGACCGTTTCCACCACTGCTAAACTGTATGCATCACAGATTAAGTATTAGTTACTACGTAAGTATGCATCAATGAATATGTTTGGTCGATATCAAACGCATCCACAGCAACGTAGCGTAGCACATCTCTAGCGGAAAAGCACCCTAAATCTATAATGTACCTACTAATTATAAGGTACCTATAATGCGAATCCATTTTGGATTCGCATTATAGGTAAGTACATTAAGGTTGCCAGATCCAAGCTGATCATTTCCTGGACATTACGCAAAAGTCCGGGACAACCTCGGAAATCTCGGCCATCTGGCAACCCTACAGTACATAATTCTTTTAAAAAATAAAATTTTAACAAAAAAGTTGACTATCTTACCTATCAATAAAATCGTCGATAATAACAAGACTGCCCGGTTCGTATTTCTCGTCAAGGCTGCCCGTGGCCGTAGCGGCGAGCACATGCGTGCACCCCACTTCCTTTAGCGCCCATATATTCGCACGGTAATTGACGTCACTGTATAGGAAACGTTATAGTATATGCTATGAGTATTTGTTAAGAATTAAATAAGTCGTAATTATCCCTAAAGGGTAGGTACCTACCTATAACTTTACAAATAAAGAAATACTACATGTTGAGAGGGAAACAAATTAGTGAACAGTGATAGCGTTTTCCACCGTTCGATTCTATGTAAGTAAGATTTAAAGAAAATATTTTATTTAATACCCGTCTGTGTGAGTTTTTAAATTACTTATAAAGAAAATTTAAACCTTCGAGAACCACGCCATTGAACACAGAATGAATATCTGTGCAGTAGTTTTTGAGATTATCGCGAACATGCAGAGAGGTGTCATGCCAATGGTGAATAGGTACAGAGTGAAAATCGGTGCACTTTTTGAGATTATCGCGAACATGCAGAGAAGGGAGGACTTTTATTTTATGTACTGATTTAAAAAAAAATTCACCTGGGTTGATACTGATGTTTCCTGCCATGACGTGCGAGTATCACACACGGCACGCCCTTAATAAAACCTTCAAGCAGAACATCAGATGGGTTTCCGAACGGAGTTGGTACAGCGCGTTCTACAGGGTTCTCGAACAAGCCTGGGTCATCGAAACCGGATCCTCCGATGATACCAATCTAAAATAAAATTACACATAATATGGAAAAGCCCTTTCTCTGATACGTTAGCGTTCGTGAGTAGTAAATATTTAGTAATCAGGGATCCAACGGTGAAGGAATTTTCGAAATCGGTCCAGGCATGGCATGCACGGCATTTCGATTATTAGCTCTAAGTTATATGTAATATGGGTTAAAGTCGGATTTATAAAACTTGGTCAGGTCGTTACTGTCGCTGATTATGTCTAATTCCTTTCATTTTGAAATAAATATTATAGGAAGTATAATTAAATTAATTAACAATATTTACATTTAGGAACTATATCATAAATGAAATAAGTGAAGGAATGGTAATACACTTTTACAATGCGCACTAAAGCAAGCGTCGTGAGGGTTTTTCGTGACACTAATAGCCCCCTTAGCCAACGTACCGCATGCGAACTTCGTTCCAAAAACATAAAAATATTTATGATGGCATGGAAACTTCTAGTTGGCATTTCGATTTTCGCTTCCCTTCTAATATAATATAATAAGGTTCAGTACAATTCCTTGAGGTTTTCTTCTTTTTTAAGTCGTAAGGCATTTTTATTGATCGTAATTTTATAATAATATTAGGCAAAAAGTATGACGATCGCGTGAGGTTAAAGAATACTTAGAAATATGCCAAAATGATAACCCTTGTCGTACGTACCTATTGACGCTTATACACTATACAATATATCAATGTTTAATTACCTTAATTATTTTAGTTGTATCTCCCATTTTAAAATTTAAAATTAATCAATTATAAAAATAAATGCAAAAGAATAAGTTTGTTCTAATCAAACAAACGTAGAGTTAACTAATAAGTAGGTAATAAAAATATATCTTTATTTAAATTGCGCACTCTGAAGATTAAATTATTCGATATCACATTCAATACTTATGGAAAATCGGATAATAATTGATAAAAGTCGAAAGATAAAAATAGATAAAAAGATAAATTGAATTGAATTCCGTACTATGGGGTACCCCTTAATATTTTACTTTTTTAATTTTTTAGTATTCTATTTGTTGTTAGCGGCAACGGAAATACATCCTTTGTGGAAATTTCAGCTTTCTAGCTATCACGGTTTATGAGATATGGCCTGAAGACAGACAGACAGACAACGAAGTCTCAGTAATAGGGTCCCATTTTACCCTTTGGGTACGGAATCCTTAAAATGAATCGAAATTTGTGTTGGTAAACGCATAACTCGAGAACGGCTGAACCGATTTCGTTAATGCTTTTTTATTATAATAGGATGGTTCTTGAGGAGAGAAAACGTAAACATGTTACATGTACATTGTACCACGGGCGAAGTCAGGGCGGACCACTAGTTACATAAAAAAGAAGCAAAGCTCATAGAGCTTAACACTGAAAACTGTCAACCCCGATCGTCGCAACCTTGGTCGCAACCATATCGCAACAACGTCGCAACGCTTAGATTTTATCTGATGAAGTGTAGGAAAAATAATATTATATTAATTATTTTTCCTACACTTCACTTCTCACTTGTGATTTTGCATCATAGATCATACAATGTATGCATATTCGTGCGTATATAAAAATCAAATCTTTAAAAATCGCGCCCGCGCCCGCGTAGACAGCTGTCTACGCACGCCCGGCATTTAGAATGATTTGACAGATTTACAATTTGATGTTGACAGTTGACCGAGGTAGATACGTAGGTAGATAAGTAGTACCGAGGGGTCCTGGCTTTGATTCCCGGTGGAGATGAAGAAAAAAAAATGTCTTGTTCTGGTAGGACACAGAAGGCAGATCACCTACTTATCCCTAAAGCAAAACGATCAGTGAAACAGATGTATAATGCATCTGCCCCTTACCCCACTAAGGAGACATGGGACTTCACAAAAATTATGTTCTTCAGATGCTACAATGTATGATATTGTTGTCCATATTCATTATTATTTTTCTACACCCTGGAAAACATTTGTTTTTAGATGGTCTAAGATACTTCGAAATCTGAAGAACCAAGTTTAATAAACTGAATAAATAAAACATCTAATTTTCAGCAATTGATGGTAATAGTCTATAAAACTATGAGATTTAGAGGGCAAAGAAAGCTTAAATATTCTCAAACTTACTATCCCCAAACATCTTCCTCTTCTTAGATAAAATCTGGCCACCACTAAGCAAGCCAAGATACAGATGATAAACATATGCCATTAATAGCTGGGGATTTTCTTTCTCCAGGCTTTGCAAATGTTCTAAATAATTTTCCAGAGCAGCTGATTTTGGTAATCTGTGCCACTCATTACCTAGGTAATGAGTTAGGTCTTCTTCAAAAGCATGCTTTCTGAAAATATAAAATACTTACTTTATTAAATACTGCAGTAATATGTATGTTTAGTACAGACTATAACTTTTATATTAGTGAAATACAATAGAAAAAAATATGATAAAAAATAGCATTTTACATTGAAACAAAGGGTATCATCATAAAATTTACAAATCTAAAATGATTTGCAAAATCTTTCCAAGTGATATATTTTAAGAACTAAAATGAACAAGACATGAACAAACCTATATAAAATTTTGTTCACAAATAATTTGTCAAAATCAGGCATGTTCAACCTCTTCTTGGCATCTTCCAAGTAGGCGAAAATGTGATAAAAGACAAATAATCCTCCACCCCATACTTTTTCATCTCTCAATGCTGGAAAGTTGAAACGTAATTTCATTTAACCAAGCGTTATATCAAGTTCTATTATATAATATATAATGTAGATATAATGACAAAGTTCAAACAATGTTATAATACAATTGAATTTTAATAAAAATAAAACTACATAGATAATTTTTTACTCACAAATAGCAAATTTCGCATTTACGAGTGCATCACTCACTGAATGTATTTTCCGAGTAGCCTTTCTCATGCGGGTGGTGAACAGTTCACCATTAACTTGTGCCATTTTAAGAGAAAGTAAATTAAACTATGTACTATGCGTATCTCAAATCTCAATTATCTTTTTTTCGGATTTCTCCAAAATGAAATCAAATGCAAATCAGTAAAAAAACAAAGTAGTGTCAACTGTCAACATCAAATTGTAAATCTGTCAAATCATTCTAAATGCCGGGCGTGCGTAGACAGCTGTCTACGCGGGCGCGGGCGCGATTTTTAAAGATTTGATTTTTATATACGCACGAATATGCATACATTGTATGATCTATGATGCAAAATCACAAGTGAGAAGTGAAGTGTAGGAAAAATAATATTATATTAATTATTTTTCCTACACTTCACTTCTCACTTGTGATTTTGCATCATAGATCATACAATGTATGCATATTCGTGCGTATATAAAAATCAAATCTTTAAAAATCGCGCCCGCGCCCGCG
Organism: Colias behrii; assembly: GCA_029959065.1. Classification (NCBI taxonomy): domain Eukaryota; kingdom Metazoa; phylum Arthropoda; class Insecta; order Lepidoptera; family Pieridae; genus Colias; species Colias behrii. The sequence continues at coordinate 4,182,522 of JARWMC010000025.1, forward strand.
TAGACAGCTGTCTACGCACGCCCGGCATTTAGAATGATTTGACAGATTTACAATTTGATGTTGACAGTTGACACTACTTTGTTTTTTTACTGATTTGCATTTGATTTCATTTTGGAGAAATCCGAAAAAAAGATAATTGAGATTTGAGATACGCATAGTACATAGTTTAATTTACTTTCTCTTAAAATGGCACAAGTTAATGGTGAACTGTTCACCACCCGCATGAGAAAGGCTACTCGGAAAATACATTCAGTGAGTGATGCACTCGTAAATGCGAAATTTGCTATTTGTGAGTAAAAAATTATCTATGTAGTTTTATTTTTATTAAAATTCAATTGTATTATAACATTGTTTGAACTTTGTCATTATATCTACATTATATATTATATAATAGAACTTGATATAACGCTTGGTTAAATGAAATTACGTTTCAACTTTCCAGCATTGAGAGATGAAAAAGTATGGGGTGGAGGATTATTTGTCTTTTATCACATTTTCGCCTACTTGGAAGATGCCAAGAAGAGGTTGAACATGCCTGATTTTGACAAATTATTTGTGAACAAAATTTTATATAGGTTTGTTCATGTCTTGTTCATTTTAGTTCTTAAAATATATCACTTGGAAAGATTTTGCAAATCATTTTAGATTTGTAAATTTTATGATGATACCCTTTGTTTCAATGTAAAATGCTATTTTTTATCATATTTTTTTCTATTGTATTTCACTAATATAAAAGTTATAGTCTGTACTAAACATACATATTACTGCAGTATTTAATAAAGTAAGTATTTTATATTTTCAGAAAGCATGCTTTTGAAGAAGACCTAACTCATTACCTAGGTAATGAGTGGCACAGATTACCAAAATCAGCTGCTCTGGAAAATTATTTAGAACATTTGCAAAGCCTGGAGAAAGAAAATCCCCAGCTATTAATGGCATATGTTTATCATCTGTATCTTGGCTTGCTTAGTGGTGGCCAGATTTTATCTAAGAAGAGGAAGATGTTTGGGGATAGTAAGTTTGAGAATATTTAAGCTTTCTTTGCCCTCTAAATCTCATAGTTTTATAGACTATTACCATCAATTGCTGAAAATTAGATGTTTTATTTATTCAGTTTATTAAACTTGGTTCTTCAGATTTCGAAGTATCTTAGACCATCTAAAAACAAATGTTTTCCAGGGTGTAGAAAAATAATAATGAATATGGACAACAATATCATACATTGTAGCATCTGAAGAACATAATTTTTGTGAAGTCCCATGTCTCCTTAGTGGGGTAAGGGGCAGATGCATTATACATCTGTTTCACTGATCGTTTTGCTTTAGGGATAAGTAGGTGATCTGCCTTCTGTGTCCTACCAGAACAAGACATTTTTTTTTCTTCATCTCCACCGGGAATCAAAGCCAGGACCCCTCGGTACTACGCTCACGCGTCAACCACTGTACCAAGGAGGCGGTCATCAAGAAGAATATTATTAAATAAATACAATATTTTTATTTCAGAAAATGCTCCAACAGACACATATACAGACAAAGTTACCGACTTCACAGGAGTTGATATAGCCCAGTTGAAAGATGACTTCCGAGCAGCCATGAACCAAATAGCTGATCACATGATTGATGAAGAACAACAAGCATTTATTGAAGAGAGTAATCAAGTTTTCCTTATGAATAACTTGATAGTTAATTCTGTTGGAGGGCAAAATAAAGTCTTGTACAGTCTGTTGTATAAGACTTCAGCGGTGTTATTGCTTTTGGCCAGTGTTGTAATGGCATATAGGATGCATAAATAGTTTAAAACGCATAATATTGTTGTTTATTTAATAATATTTATTCATGTTTATTGTTGACTGATATATTTATGTTATTCTCTTATGTACATTTATAGTTGATGGATGATACTCAATTTTTGTGTTAAATAAACTATAAAATGAACAAGTTTATTATAGAATGATTATTAATAGGTTTAAAAAGCGATTGTTACAATTATATATTACATATTCATGTTACATGGATATTTAAGTCTTTCTTATATTGTTAAAAGTATAACGATTTTTTAATTACATAATAATATTATGTATAATGTTATATTCAAGTTTTGGTGTTTTGTGTTAGTTGTTGATTTTGCATAAAGGTAGTAATTGTTCTTCAACTGTTTAGTCAGCTTCCTATAAAATTGTGATTATATAATTTAAGTAAAAGATTGTAGACCAAACATTATTATTTTATTAAAGACTGATTCCATATTATGGTTTTTTTATTTATTTCCACAAATTATTTTCTATTCATTTGGAAATATGAATTGAAGGATATGTTGGCAGTTTTAAACGATAATTCTTACTGTCCACAACACTTGTAAAAGTTTACATGACTATGAAAGCGAAATGATTTTATAGTAAGAACCAGTAGTCCCAGATTTAAGTGTGTTCAACCAACCAAACAAACAATATCTTCAGCTTTGTAATATGTATAAGTCTTGAGATAATGCAAACTTTCACCTTCTTGGGAATTTATGCAAGACAATGGTACTTTATAAAAAATATGTTCATAATGAGTTATGTTTTCTATAACATATTGCATTTATATTACAAATAGATTTCAACAACGACTGCTATAGTTAATATGAAACAAAGAGATACCTACAAGCTTTAAAGAACAATCTGCGTTCTAACTTCTAGGAACTATTATTACATTAAAAAATTAGTTCCTTTTACGCACGTCGGGGGCGCTTTTCAAATTCCCATTCAAATTTCAAATGCTTCGATGGCGATACCATACAAATGCCTTGACGATATTTTTCGTGATTTTTCTGAGTATCAAGCAATCAAGCGCCTTGATAATATTTTATATGAAAATGTTTTGGTGAGATATTATTTCCTGATGTCGGCACAATTTGCGCGTTCTATTGCGTATCTTAATTACGATTATAAAATAATATCATCGATGCAAGGTGGAATATGACTTGAACAGATTTTTAATTTAAACATAATTCATTTAATAACAAGGAAAATACTTAATTATGTGTAATGTATGTAAAATGCATCTGCTATTAGAAGGCATGACATATTAAGTAGATAGATGGACCAATTGCCTTATTTTACATTCCATATAAGGATAATTTATATAGGTTTTAGAAGGATATACACACAGTGAAAATAAAACAACGATTTACTACGTAAAAAATAATTTATTGCAAACACTAAATTAAGTCAGCAATATACACTAGTTACAATATTAATAATAATAATTCTCTTATAATATAGTCACATTAGCTAATCAATTTAAAAACAACACAGTTTATACGTCTAAAGGGCTACCATAACTTCATCACAATTTTTTTATAAACATTTTTTTATTATATTCAATAATATTATGTTTAGCAATTGACATTTTTTAATCCAAACACATTGTAAAATATATTGTTTTTCTTTAGCTACGCTGTTATTATTTAAATTAAGATTATAATTCCTCAATAAGATCTTTCAGAAAGACTAAAAGTTTGGCAAATTCGGTGGATCCATCGCCAAGTCTATGAGCTCATCGATGTCGTCCGAATTCCAGAATGAAAGCTCCAACTGAAATATAAGTTATATTAAAAGATTGAATGCAAAGGTTTTATATTCAACAGAAAAAGAAAATCTTTGAATGAATTATAATATTACGAACATGTATGAAAAAGGCTTATATTATGTACACCATAGACAATTATAGAACACAAAGTGTGTAGCGTTGTAATGTCTATGTCTAATAGTAATAAGGAAGATCAAACTACTTTTAATTTGTACTTTTATAGCATTAATGGAATATTTTTTTTATAATAGAGCGGGTAACGGATCGGGTGGGTCACCTGACGAGGTGATCACCACCGCCCATGAGCACTCACAAAGCTACCTTTGTGAGGCCGTTACCGACTACCGAAGGTGGATATAGGCTCTCTTTTCAAATAAACTCATGTCATACATGTGCGGGAATACTGAAGGGGGTAGACTGTTCCTCAGGGAAAAAATTAAGAGAATAAAAACAACATAAATCTAGCTCTTTATTCCCGTTGTTAAAATACACTTTATGACAAAGCAGGTGCACAAGATCCGCGCCATAAGAGTATCATATAATTTTTTAACAATCAAAACACATTACACAATTAATCACAACTTTTTTAGTTCTTATATGTATAACTTGAAAAGATTTTGCAGATCAGTTTAGAATTATATTTTTTTATGAGATTTTTATTTTTACTCCAATGTCCTCTTTCTTTAGGCATAAAGTTTGCTATTGTATATCACTGCAATAAAAAATTCAATGTTTTCAGAACATGTCTTTGAAGAAGACTTAACTCATTATCTTGACCATGAATGGCATAGATTACCAAAATCAGCTGCTCTAGAAAACTATTTAGAACATTTGCAAAGCCTGGAGAAAGAAAATCCCCAGCTATTAATGGCATATGTTTATCATCTGTATCTTGGCTTGCTTAGTGGTGGCCAGATTTTATCAAAAAAGAGGAGGATGTTTGGGGATAGTAAGTCTGAGAATATTTTATTTAGTTTACTAAACTTGGTTCTTCAGATTTCAAAGTATCTTAGACCATCTAAACATGGACAATGAACAACTAACCGGGTCATGCGCCGAAGAACACGGTCGGCAGTGCAGCCGGGCGGCGCGACACTCGCAGCGCGGCGCGGCGCAGGGCACGGCCGCGCGCGCCGCCCGCCCGCCGACGACTGTCGCGAACCGCCGCGCTGCACCCCGCTCACCGGATAGTTTGGAGCCCGCCCAGATTGTACCTGTTCCAAATTTGAATTTTGTTTTTTTTTTTGTGTGTGGCGTGTGCCTTGAATTTGAATTTAACTCCTTCTTATGGTATATACTATTAGAATACATAATAACTGACGTAGAAGCGGTATATGCAAACAAACAAGCCGTTAAAGCCGTTCCGCCTTAGACAAAGATAGAATATACATATAATCTATTAGCCGAAAAGAGTTCGAGAGCAAGGTGACCGACTAAAGGCTACATCAACTGAACTAAATTAGCTAGTATGCCACTTCTACCTCCTTTTATATATTATAAGAATATACTGTAGAGGTTGTAATATAAGAGAAAAAAGAAAATAGTATAAGCGAAATTATTTTTCTTTCAAATCTACAACGGATGGATCTAATCAATAAGAAAAATATATTACCGCAAGTTTTATGTAATATTAAGAATCAACAAACCGTTAGTCTCCAAAGCCAAGGATGTGCAAAGACCCAACTTGTCTTTGGGCAGTTTGACTTGCTTCCTTAATCCCGGATCTCCCACCAACCTTTCGTAATCTTTGTTCGTGTATGCTAATGTGCTATCCACACCTGAAAATAAAACAAGGATCGTCAGAATTAAACGTAATTTTATATATTTCTACCGTTTTGAAAATCACTCTGCATCTATCATTTAATTTATTATTTAGATATGAAGAAGGAAGGATACTTACCAAACAGGTATTTCGCAACTCTCTTCTTAGACAGACTGAAGTCATCGTCCATCAGTATGTGTAATGTGATGGAGTTTTCCATCAGATAATGGTATATTGTGGAATAATCCAGCTGAAAAAAGTATTTTTTTTATTAAAAACCAAGAATGCTGATACTCCTCTACGCAAAAAAGATTAACCCTAGATAAATAACATTGTGCTTACAAATCAATGAAACAATTAATCCCATAGATAACGTTACAACATACTCAAGTATTTTTTTTTGTACTTTTGAATATAAGAAAATTTTTCATATGCAAAGTATGTTATTATCCTAAGGCCCAGTTTCATCAAGCTCTGTTAGTTAGTTTAACACGCTGTTAACTCTTTTAACGGGACATCAATGTAAGGGAGTGTCCCACCATGACCTAATCGAGGATTAGTTTCCTTAACACGGCATTATATTTAACCCGTGGCATAGAGGCTCTTTAAATTTTTAACAAGCGATTAGAAAAAATGATTTGAAGTTTTCTTGCTGTCAAGATGGACTCTGCATACTATTTTATTTTTGTAAATGAAGATGTGTTGGATGATTTGTATAATTTGGATTATATAGTGCGACCGCGACGGCCCAGAATTTATAAAGACGTCGTCATTGTTTCGAAGAATATGATGATGTTGATTTTAGTACAAGATTTCGTTTATCAAAACAATCGGTTTTGGAAGTATTGCAATTAATTGAAGATAAACTCGAATAACCGTCGGATCTGTAAGTAAAACTATCTCGTGAGGTAATATTTATATTTATGTGCATAAAAGGTTCCTTCCTACATACTGTATTATTTTCAATTAAACCATAATAATGCTGTGAGTCATGTCAAATCTAGTATTGAATACCAATATAGGTACTTAAAATGTAAACTTCACCACTACTCAGGTAAGGCTCAGGCCTCCTCATGATTATGAAATGTACTTATCTTAATTTTAAATTCTGTTTTAGGAATCTATCAGTTTCACCTACAGACCAACTGCTTATTGTAGTGCAGTGCAGTGATGGCTCAGTGGTGAAAAACATTGTGAGGAAACCGACATATCATAAGATAGCGTGGTGGATAATGACCTGATCCCTTACCGTGTTTAAGTTTAAGTTAGCACTACCAATCCCATGTCCCAGCAGTGAGAAAGTATATGGGCTGACGATGATGATGATCCTAATTTAATTTAAATGTGACATTGTTATAGAAATATGTAATTTTTCATGTTACCTAAATAAATAAAACTTGTGTTTTTATAAAACATTTTTATTGTACCCTTAGATTGTACCTATCAACATCATTCAATAAATAGGTTATAACAACTAGATACTAGGTTATTACAAACAAGAATTTACTATTAATTTACTTTAAATGTATCTTGCTGCTTTGTCTTTATTTTTCTTGTTCTTGTTCTTGTTTTAATTGCTCTTCTAGTATGAGATCTCTCGCACTTTCCTTCGGACTCCGAATTTTTTTTCGTAATTTCAACCAGATCCAGATTACCTTCGACCAAGTGAAATTGAACCGCGATTTTTCTTCAACATTATTGTATTTATTCAACTCAAAATAAAATTAAAATAACACAAGAAAAATCACAACAAAACAATCTCCAAATAACATCAAACATTTGTAACCATGGTAACGACCAAATCGTTTGACATATAAACCAGCAAACGTAAAAGTTTCTACATGATTATTAAATTGTATACTGTGTTAGAACATTTCAATTTAGTCGAATTACCAAACACGACAGTTATTATACAACTTTAACAAATAGCCCCAACGTGCGAAACTATGGCATTGTCAACTATGACATTTTGTTTCGGGCGGTTTAAAATACGAATGAATGATTCGTGAGTCGCTCAGTTAATGGTCGATTTGATAATCGGCTGTTAGATTTCCTTCTTGGGACCTGTAGAGTTGACAACGATGTTAAAATACATGTTTAATTTGAAGCTCGATTAATAAATGTCTGATTTAGAAAATATTGGTGAAATTGGGTCTAACTCTAAAATCAGAGTTTCACATAGGATTTATTTCCTATAATTCATTACTACTCACCTCACTCTTACTAGAATCACACTTAGTACACGGCAACAAAAACAGCGCACGTGGTGCAGCGGCTCTAAACGGTAACGCGCTCGCGAACCGCAGCGCGGCGAACACGTCCGCACGCACCGAGCGGTTGGACCGCACTGACTCGCTCTTCTCTGTGAATGGGAGATCGGGATTTGAAAATGGAACGAGACTGGCTGGTATAAAAACGTTACAGATAAAATAGAAATTTTTAGAATAACATTGTCGTTTGACGGGCTTTTTGGTCCATTTAAATGTAAAAAAAATTGGGCTTTTGCGTGCGTTTCTTAAATTTACGGTAAACAGTATTTGAAACTATTTTGTATACAATTTGCTTAGAGGATATCTTGTTTTCTGTAGGTATGCTAGTTTAGAAGATAAAACGTGAAACCCTTTTTTCAAGATGGCCGCGGGACAAGGGTGGTGACTTCACAAACTTCAAGTTAAGCTACACATCCATAAAATAAAATTGCGTTTCACGCAAATCTCAATGTAACTTTTCAATGGTCTTTATTGCAAGGTATAACTGAATATAGAATAATATTTAGAATCATAACTTATCTTAAATCAACACTGTTATTACAATTATTGCATATGATGTGATATTAAAATCTTGAAATTAATTCAAATTCTTACCAATAGTAAAAGTATCGAAGTGTCTCGGAATATCCACAGTATTGGTGAATAGTTTGTTATTATGGTAGAGCGCTCTAGGTCGGCGGTACAGTCCACTACCACCGTATACTACTACTGCATATCTGAAAACAAATATAAGAAAAGTTATATTAACTACTAGTGGTCCGCCCCGGCTTCGCCCGTGGTACCTACATGTTTAAACTATCCTATCTCTCAAGTTGGATCGAACTGCACATGGTGTGCGAATTTTATTATAATCGGTTAAGTGGTTTAGGAGTCCATTGAGGACAAACATTGTGACACGAGATTTATATATATTAAGATTAAGTACAGGATTTCAAACAATAAAGAAATTTAAGATATACTATTAATCATCAGACTATTTTGGTTCGTAGGAACACAGCCCTTCTGTGAACATGTAGGACACAAATACTAATTAAATGGAAAAAAAAAATCAAACACATTTGGTTGACACAGAAGTCAGCCAAAAACAACAAGTACAACTCTGCCTCACTAACAGTATAAATAGAAAACCGAGAAAATAAGAATATATTATTGAAATATGTGCTTAGTTCTGTAATATACATATTTAATTTCTTACCGATTATCCGACAATCCATTCTCCTGTAGTTTACTATCAAACGTGTCTATGAAGAGATCAATATTCTTCGACTTCCGTATATTCTTATTGCAATACTGCGCTTCCACTACAAACACAATATCAGCTGATTTCGGCGGGTTATGTATTTCCAAGAACGATCCTTCTTCTACTACGTCGCCTTGAGGTGTTGTGCATCTGTAATTCGAGTTATTAAACAATTATTTCATGGTATTTGTTTAATCCGGCTCGAAGGACCAACATTTTTAAATAATATATGAATTAACATGCTATAATGTAATTTATATTAATGTATACTTGCATTTGCAAATAATTTGAATTTGATGTATTTACATCAAATTCAAATTATTAACGCTTGTTATTAATAAGTTTCAAAAAGGATTTCATGAAATTTCGCAATTTAAGGGATAATTTTTTTTATGAAATTCCGTCACTTATGAAGCTTAATCGATTAAAATTTAGAAAATTACGATAAACAGAACGTTTTTTATATGTATGTTATATAACAATCAACAATGGATGCGTAAACTGGGAACAATAATGATAATACAGTGCAACCTCGATATAACAAATCTGAAGGGAACAAATAAATATTCGTTATATCAAGTAATTCGTTGAACTGAGGTTCGTTATGTTGAGGTTAGGTTGGTCTAAAATTCGTTATAAAGAGGTCTTTTACGTTTCTGATCCATTTCAACTTGAATCTTTAACAATAGTAACGAGCAGCAGTGTTTACATTACTTTCCAATTTAAATTAAACAAAAATGATCGTTTTGCGAACAAAAGCATGTCGAAACCTGTCGCGACATGAATCACATACTATGAGATTAAGAATTATTACATTGGTTGGAACTTTATATAAAGGTTTTGGGTTGACGAAATTCGTTAATTAGAGGTATTTATAAATTTCTTGATAGTTAAAAATTCGTTATAAAGAGGTTGTTCGCAAAAAATGTTCGTAATGTAAAGGGATATTTTATATTGAATCTTATGGATAATTCAAGGGGATTACGAAAAATTTGTTAAATCGAGGAAATCGTTATATTGAGGTACGTTATATTAAGGTTGCACTGTATATACTCAGAGAATAACTTATATGTGTGCGCATGTGAAATTAATAAACATATAACGATGAATGTATAAATTTTTTATGTATAAAGGTGTCAATTGAGAATTAGTAAAAGATTATTAAATACCTCACACAATGATCAGGCACATGTGTAGGCACGTGTTGCTGCGCGCACAGCTCTAGATATGCGCTCGCGAGCGCACACGCGTCCGCACCGCGCGAGCACTCTGCGTGGAATGGCACTGCGTCGATCTGTGAGGGTGTTATATATGCAGTGTGATTTTTAAAACTACCCTATAAATTCTTTACATAACAGAAATGGAATTTGTATGTTCCCAACTAACCTTTAAAGTTTAAATGGAGGTTAGAGTACGTAAAGACACGTAACTGATTAAATAGTCAATAGAAACAGTTACAAAATGAACATCAAATAGTGTCTAATATCTAAATAACAAATATTGAAATTGACACTGTAAAGTCTTAAAATAGCCAATGTTCGACATAATGATTAAACAAATTCACCTACAAAACTTAATTCCCTTTAATACTTACCACACTGAAACACGGGTGCAATGGCGACACCTTATTCATAAAGAACTTGCCACACTGCGTATCGTTAACCGGTCCCCATACTGGTTGGGACACTTGGCTTTGCCTCAACAACCATGATCTGGCAACACTGTCGATGTTCGATTGTGTGCCGTTGGGTAACTGCAGTTCGTCGAATTGTTCGTTGTTATATGTGCCTAGTAGCCCGCCGAGGCTTGCGTAGAACCAGCCTGTTTTTGAATGAATTAATATTAATCATTACACGTATAACGTATATTTTGAAAAAAAAATAATAAAAATCTTTATTGACATAATAATTAGACAGGTCTAGATAATGAATCCTTCGGCTCCCGAACTAGTTTGATGCATATAGATAGATTGGGAAACAATACATAAAATGAAAATGAATCAGGGTAAAAAAGAGATAATAAAATTCGCAACACTTATTTGTTTTTAAGTGGATATAACAAAGAAAACATGTAGATTTATTGGCTAAATCTGCTGAAGCTGAAGTTACTGATCTTTACTTAAAAAAATATTGTAAAATATATATATATATTTGCAATGAAGCAATTAAAGAGTATCTTGCCGGCTCTATTCTGTGGTAACTGCTTTTTTCACAAGTCGTAAATAATTCCTATACATTATGGGTATTTAAAAGGGCTACCTACTACAACAAATCTAGTTGAGTTAACGTTTGAGGTTAGCCTAACATAGTTGGATAATTATGGTAACATAATATATGGGCTGATGATGATGAGTTGGATAAAACAAAATTACACTTAACAAAAATGTTTCTAGCAAAAAATATCTAATACAAAGGTAACATCAATTAGCAATCTTAATACAAAAACCACTCACCAGCCACTTGCAGTTTACAAGTCCTAAACAGCAGATTACAGTGTACATCCAAACCAGCCCTTGTTTCTACAGAAATGGTATCATCTTGTCGATCTACTATGAAATTTTCTACCGCTGCCGGGAGGCTTAGCGGATTCGATCTGCCTAGAGATACTTGCTGCAAGTAAATAAAATTAATATTGGGATGAATTAGTACTTTCTAGTGTTTAATTTTACAAGTATATTTGGAGTATATTTGGAAATTAAAGACTTTAATTTCATGGGGAGACGGACTGACTTTGTAAAATTCAACCGTATTTTGAGCTCGGAAATCGAATGAAAAGACATAAAATATGCCCATTATACGTGATGTTCAATATAATATTAATATTTTATAATTTGGATAGGATTTCTAATATTTTAACTTTGATTAATGTACATATCTATGCAATAAGGTATTATTACAATAGGACAATACATTATACACTATGACTTTGAACTGATTTATTGGCCCGGATATAATGTTAAAAAAATAGTTGTAAGTATTGATTATAATGCAAAAGAGAGCTATTATTAGAAGCACTGAAGTAAAATATTCTTGGTATTACCACAATACAATTTAAACACAGTCTAACTTTAAACCAGGGATCTGTCACTTTAATAGTTGTCTATGTGAAATACGACAAACCCAGATTAAAGAGAACCCGCGCTTAAAGATACAAGGTGTCTGAATTTTTTTTGTGGTTAGACAGTCTATTTTTTCTTTATTTAAAAATTTATTCTCACTGAAATATCCAAAAACTCACCTCCTTATACAAATCAATATAAATCAACGATTGCTTCGTCAATATAACAAGATCATACTGTCCTTGGTCATTGCTCTCCATAAGCACAGTGAAGTTGTTCAGCCTATAGTCCTTTGTGAGTAAGAAGGTCCCGGGTTCGGTGATCGTGAACACTTCTTTGTCGAATGTCACTAGAGTACCTTGGCCGGTCATCATGGCCATTCCTGCAATAAAAATAGTATTAGATACATATTACCTACCTCCGCTGTAGTAATATTGTTTTACACACAATCTGTTGGTTGCCTGGAAGAGATTACTCGTTAGTAATAAGGCCGCCTTCTGTGTTGTTTGTACTAGTTTAAGTTTTATTGTACCTACTTTTGTTATGTTGGCAGCACAATAAAGTGTTTAAAATAAAATAAATTATATTATCCTAAAAACACACAGATACACACGTCATATTTGCTCAAAGATGTTTATGTTAGATTTTGCGAACATTTACTATGTCATTAGAGTGTCATTAGAGATAGTTTGTATAGAGAAGGAAGATCGTAAAAACGACGAAGCTTTGCGTGAGTTTAATTATTGTAGGAGAGCTTTTCATATTTACACACTTTAAAATACACTTTTAATATTTTTGAATTAAATTGTTGACATCCCCATAGCATACACTAGGACATATTTTCTCGTATCTTTTATAAGATTATATTTAATAAATACATAAATTAAGTTATCTATATAAATATAAAGTTTATTAAAAGCAATATCTTACCCGCAAACGGAGGTACAACATTATTATAATCAAGATACGGTCGGATCTCATAATAATACGCCCAAATGCTCTTATTACTGGTCAGCCATTCGTCCATAAAGTCCCTAACCGCTTTATATTCAGCTATTTCTGTGAAATCTGGCGTTTGGTTGAACGCATGCCACGACATTGGTAGCTTTTGTTCGAGAAGTATATTGCCTTTGTGCGGGTCGAATATGAAGTTTGTTTTTGGTGTGCGGTGTCTGAAAATAAAATGTTTATAAGATACTAGCTTCCGCCCACGACTTTGTACGTGCATCCCCGTTTTTCCCCGTTCCCGTAAGAATTTCGGGAAATCCTTTCTTAGCGTCTACCTGCATGCCAAATTTCAGCCCGATACGTCCAGTGGTTTGGGCTGTGCGTTGATAGATCACTATATCAGTCACCTTTGAGTTTTAAATATATAGATTTTTGAAGGAAATAGGTAAGAGTTGTTTTTCGTATTTTATAGTTTAATATGTAGTTTGTATATCGAGCTCGGACATATTCTATCTGTATAGCAAGTTTTGAGCTGGGTTGGCCATAATAATTCAGCTACATCTAGTTAATACTTTTGTGTCAAAGAAAATACGAACAATAACATCATGAACAAGCAAACTTTCAAATTTAGTATTTTAAAAGGTGTTAAACTCTCTCTAATTAGTCTTTAAATTACGTTAATAAAACTGATGTTTATTCGATTTGTTTCCTTAAGTTTATTTTTACATCTTTATGCTAGGTAAGCATCTAAATCACGATTAAGCCACAGTCTTATTGTAGAAATTATTATGTAAAATTACTTACATTTCCTCATATTGCAGAGCAGTTCTTGCGAAGTCTGTCACTTTATTATACAAGATCTCCCACATGGCATCAAGAGCGTCACCAATTAAGAAATAGTCGTACCACCATTTTAGACGTACGTATGCTTCATTGCACTGAAAAAAAATATATTTAAAATGGCAAGAAATAAACAAAAATGCAATATATTTTCACATGGCAATTGAAATTAAGGTCATAAATATAAACTGTAGAAGATCTTTATACAAGAAAGAAGAATGAACACATAATTTTTTGTGAAACTTCTTCAGACCTTAAAATTTTACTCTCTTTGAATCTTGCCAAAGAAGTTTCACTTCTGACACGTTGAATCTCTAAAGCAATTTTTTATATGAAAGAGTGACAAACGGATTGACCATTCTAAAAAAAAATTGTATGTATAAAATTACTAAGATATCATAAAAATTACTACCTTTTCCCTAACATAAACAACTTGCGGTGTCTTCAAGAAGTTTTCCCATGCGTTCTTAAATTCATTGTACAATTGTTTGAACTCTTCTGTGAAGGGAATGTACTTCTCTAGTTTCGACCAAATCACATTCCACAGTTTCTTTGAGTACTTCTTTATATTTGTTATTATGTCGTTGTTTATGAGGTCCCGGTAGATTCTGTAACAATTTAAAACAGATGAGAATATATTATGTAATTAGATGTATTGTTTTCCAGCTTTTTTAGAATTTAGAATAGTCTTATTTTGACTTACGACATAATTTTGAAAACTCCAAGTAACTAAATACTTTTAAATAACGTATTTTTATTACATTGAAATTGCCTTTCTTGCATATTTTCAAGGATAATTTTAAGCAAACTAAATGTATGTGTATCTTCTTAATCTATATTTAAACTTTAATCTTAGCATAAACTTGTCTTCTTCGATACTTACTTATCCATTTCATGTCCAAACGTCGACACATAGTTAAAGTACGGTGTGTCCGTCAACTCATGCGTCCTTTCATAGAAGAAATCCATCACTTCTCTCCAAATAGCCACCACAAACGCTTCAGTATAATGCAAAATTTTGAAAAACAACGGCTCTATAGATTTTAGTAACTCATGCCAATATTTTGACAATCTTGTCGTCGCACTAACCCAAGTATCTTCCCAATATTCTAAGAACTTCATATGCAAGTCCCTTATAAAGTTATCGTATTGCAAAATCATGGCTTCCAATCTATCCGATACTAATTCCATCAAATCTGCTTCTAGAATTTTGTTAACTGTATCTAGGAAGTTCGCGTATGCCTTTTTAATTGACTCAATGACGTATGTGAGACTGTCTTTTATCGATTTACTTGTATTGCCCATCATTCCCCACATATCGTTGACGAAACCGGGCAAATGCTCCAAATGGTTACGTATCGCCATTTCATCTAACACATAATATGTGAATTCGACAATATCTTTGACGTAGAAGTCATTATTATCATACGACTGGTTCAGGAACCTTTCGAAGTCATCTAAATCGTCTTTTATAACGTGTAAGTCGTTCAAATCGTCTAAGAAATCTCGTACTCTGGGTTTTGCGTCACTCCAAATGTTTCGTAGAGCAAGATGAGCTTCCATGGGCGCTTCTTTAATAATTACTAGAGTTTCGTTAACTTGGCCATATAGGAGTTTCAGAGAGTATACAGCTTGAGATTTAATTTCACTAAATATCTCTGGTCTCCATACTACAGCGCTAGTTAATAGACGCGAATGGTTCAAACGTATGTATGAAGCTAGATCGACAGTGGTGACGTCATCATAGTTCCGCCACGCGTTCAGGTGGGCGGAGCGAGTGTCGATAATTTCACCGATTAAATGGAATGATATGTCTGTAATAGAAATTAGTGTTAAACATGTATGTATTAAATATTAAATTACAATTCCATAATCAGGACCTGATTGTTTTTAAGCTGTTTATAAAGACTGTTTAGTACACCTTTTATGGAATACTACTGATTTTGACAACGTTTGCTTCCTTTCAAAAATCTATAGATAATTAATTTCAATATTTGATTTAAATATCACATTTTGGGGAGTTCAGATATTCCATTATTGGGCATGTAAAATGTGGCATAAAAAACATAACAGAGATATATAAAAAATATTATCTGCATTATGTTATGGGTGTTTTACAAGACAAGAGATAGGTAAAAGGAGCAAAGAAAATTAAAACTAGCAAATTTTCCATCAAAATACTCACCATCCGTGCTATTATAATGCGCAATCAGCGATTTATCGGCCATAGAAAGCGTAGTTATAACAGTATCATTTGCATTAGGTCTCGCTACCAAACCGCGTATTCCATATTGAGGGTACATGAGTGACCATGTACCGTTCACTTTGTAGAAGTATGTTTCGTTTGCTCGCTGGAAAGTTATGTTATTTTTAAAATGGACAAAAAAAAAAAACAGAATATATCATGTAAAAACGATTTTATGGAATTGATGGAATTTACTAAAACTAGAACTAAGTTATGAATGTAAGTTAATTAATATCAAAATGAAAATGAAATTGTCGAAATATAGAGGTACAAAAGAAATTGTAATAATATAAAAAAAGGAAAAAATGAGTTTCGTCTTTATTTTATGACAATGCGTTTTCAAATATTTAAGAGAATGGCGTTTTTCAGAATATGGCCAGATCTTTAAAATTCTGTTTTAGTGCCAAAATAGTTTTGAAATGTCTAAATAAAATAAGTTCTTCTTACCTCCCAATTTATAGCGCTAGTATTCAAATCCACCAGCAATTTATTACTCCTCAGTTTTTCATAGAACAAAGATTTCTGGAACCTATAGTAGTTGCTCAAATGGTACCATCTACTGTGTATATTTATATCAGATTTCATATCCAAATCCAAATTAGTTGATGGATGCGTACATTTTAGTGCAAATTTGTAATCTCTGATTGGTCCATTTGAGTTATCTGTTAGTATTGAGTTGAGTTTGAGGTATTCGTTCTCGTATTCAGAGTATTGTAGTTCTAAAGATATGTTCGACATTACTTCTGGAGAACTGAGGTATTGGCCTTTTAGTGTCACATCCTGGAAGAAAATTTGAATTATTTTTATTGGAGAGTTGTATGTGTCTATTGATGACGTGTATTGTTGGTTCGTTAGTTAATTGAAAATAAATGAAAAACCAATGTATTTTTTTAATTTGAACTAAAATAGGTATATTATTTCTAATGGTAGCATTAAATCTTCTCATTCTTGTTTTTTTTTCACGATTGGTAACCCATTTGAATGAATGAAGATTCCCATTTACGACCCAAGATGACCCATTTAATACATTAACAAAAACGATGTTAAGAAGATAAGCAAATAAGTATCTAAGAAATTGATAAATAGACATTTACCAGTTTCTTGCTCATATTTATCAAAATTGATATTTCTAATTTCTTGTAAAATACTCTATGCACTTATCTATTTATTAATTATTCTTTAAGGTACCAGCTAAGTGATAAAAGAAGACAATGGAAAGAATATTTTTATTAATTAACAATCTTAATTCACAACATACCTTTCTAAATGACGGGTGAGATAAAGCCAAGTGCACATTATGCAAGTTCCCCTCAGCAGTGGGCGGACTTTCCCAGTGGCCACTGATTTCCGCAGTTTTATTTTCCGCGCGCACATTCCACAGTAAATCCGCTTTTCCGTCCAATAGTGCGTCTTGTAAGCGATATATGGCGGAAACGCGGAAATTCCGCAATGGGTATTGCACGTCCATGACTACTTGTTGAGATTCTGTGTCTTCCTATTGAAGAATATGAAAGAAATTATGATAGAATACATACATTTATTTATCTAAATTATATGTAAATCACAATACTATGTAATGAGTCAATATAATAAAAGGAAATTTTGATCAGTACAGTCTTATAATATAAGTAATGGCGCAGTTAGTAAATCTACGGTAATTTAAAACAAAACTTTCAGACCTTTCCACACATATACAATATACATTATTAAAATCTTTCAGATTGAAAAATGTTATAGAAGTAGTGAAACATTTTGAACACCCATCATGGTCTAGTTTCAATCTAATTCAAGTACTGATCCTATGGTGAAAATTCTGTCAATAACAAGAAAATTCGACTCGAGTTCGACTCGCACTTGACCGGTTTAATTTATTTTAAAACTCACCACACTCAAGTTAGTGACATGCACATTATACTGCAGCCACACATCCTCCGCCCAGGCCACTTTGCTCCCCTGTCTCAATTCCTTATCCACAGCTTCGTACGTATTCTCCAAGTTCCAGGTTCTATTCCCGTGCAATGCTGTGAACTTCATACGTTTGCCGATGTCGTATGTGTGGATATCCAGTTTGCCAGTGACGTTGAATTTTGTCGCGTTTTTTAAGTGGAATACCGTCGCTTGCTTTACGTCCTGTTGAGAAAAAAAGTTGTGTATTTTTGCTTTATTTTTTTGTTCTGTATCGATACAGTTAAAGTAACATATGCTTAGACCTTATTATTTAATTTTAATTGAAACTAACTGATATCGATTTGTATAGACATTTAGTTAAATCAGAATTTTTGTATAGTTACTATGGACCAGGAGAGAAAAATTTAGACAATAACATTTTTTTTTGTTCTGTTTATTCTTAGTAACGTTGTGATGTTGTGTAAACTTAGTATTAACTTAATAAGTATACTAGCTAAGAAAATATCAATAATATCCTCGAATCTTTCATTTTTTTAAACATCTGTGATAACAGATGTTTAAAAAAATTATCAGAGTATAGCATAAACAACAAATAAATATAAAAAAAAAACTTACAGTATTCCCCGTATCATCATACTCATGTATATATTTAACCCCCACCGGCGTATGTTCATTTTCCACTTCAATATCCGTTGTCGCCAAATCCAAGTCCCTCTCACTCTTACTAAGTATCTGATTGAAGGACGCCTTCAAAAATCTTTCCGAGTCAAAATCAATTGTACTGTTTCCATTGCTCCATTTGTTCTCTTGTACATAGAAGTATTCCGTATTGACCAAGTGCTGAGTGTTCAATGGAATGGAAAGTGATATTGTGCCCGCTTGTGTGAAACCCGTGTTTTGTTTTTGGTACGTGTGCGATGTGTTCAATGATGCCGTTTTGTTCGGCCAGAATAGGTCGACTTTGTTGTCGGATACTTCTTCTAGGTTGTTGATCTGTAAAGTAGTAATTAGATGTCATGATTTTATAAACACTTTAATATATCAATAAAAAATTATCTAATAATAAACTGTAAAATTACATTTCAAGAGTACATTTTCGTAGGTAGTTTTTTTATTGACAATACGGAAGCGCTTGACCACAATATCACTTGATGTTAAGCTAAATTGGTACGCACTTCCCTAGAAATTAAATTAAAGTGAAATTGTATAATCCTACAAATGACATAAACCAAAAAAATCTATCATAAACTACAGAATCTATCTATGACTACAATTTGGTACCAAATTAGTATTCGTATATAAGATATCATGTAAATAACAAATTTAATATCAAATGCATAAAAAAACTCACATTAAATATAGATTTCAGCCAAGGTAATGTTTGGAAAGGCGTAGACACATTGAAATGTCCGTCCGTGTGTATCAAGCCGCCATAACGAACGTCTACTTCCCCCACTTGGCTATTACCTGGACGATGCATACGACCTCTGTACAAAACGGAAATTTTATTTTTAAACAATAAGAGAAAAGTAGATAAATGTAGAGAAAAAGACAGAGATAAGAAAAAAATGTGTGCGTGTACTAGTGTACACACGTAAGAAGTGAAACTTATGACCTTATTTTTCAAAAAATAATTTACTATAGGCAACTTTACAGAAATACGTCGAATCACGCATGGTAGGGATCAGAAAAAGATGGCGCGTAACGGAAAAATGTCACGCGTAACGAAAAAATGTTACACTAAATTTTTTTCCAACCCCAATAAAGAAGTTTCACTTCAAAAACTATACACAAAAGGGGAGAAAAAGACAAGAATCTTAGTGGCAGTTATTTTTGTATTAATTACGTTTAATAATAAACAGAAAAATGAAGCATTAAATATGGTCCTTTGTCATTTTCGTTGCAGAAAATATGGAGCTTGTGGTTTATGATATTGACTACTGTATTATTGAAGAAAAAAAATAATAAATAATTATTTAGTTTTAGAATAAGAAGTGGTATACAATTTTTGGGAAGAAATATATTATGGATAAGTCAAACATCATCTATAAGCATGCTACAATTTATTATAATGTTTCAAACAATTCTAATTTAGAACAGTGGTATAACGAACTAAAAAACAAAATTGTTTTTAGCCAACCAATTTTTTTAATCTTAAAAGTAATATAGGAAAATTCTGGAAAAATCATCCTCCTACTTACTTAATAACATGATAGCTATGCAGCATATCCTTTTGATACGATCCCTTGACCGTCAAAGTGGGTTTATCTTCATATATCGGAGTATTTAACGCATAGTCAATATATTTAGATCCATTTATATCCCATTTGTAGGATACAATGTTGTCTACAACTTTGTGTATGGAGTTTGCTGTCCAAATGAATGTAGCGTTCGCGTCGAAACTTTCTTCCAGATTTAGTACCTGTTAAAGATAGACTAACGTTATGTATTATGTCCGAGAACATATAAATATGGATGTTAATAAGCAATAAAGAGATTTCTTCACTCATCTTTGAATGATATGTCATCTGTTTCACTTATCAATATTTTCGGTTATCGCTAAAGATTTCTTTGCTAAACTTAGACTTTTATGTTTCTTTTTTATTTCAGAATAGTATATAGATTAGCCGTTTAACGAACACAAACATAAGATTTGTAATAGATAAAAATATTCTTCTGTCTTTTACTATCAAAGATAGATGAAACTAAATTTAATTTGTTAATCGTATCCCTTCATCCTGTACTCTTCTAACAGTTAAAGAACGAACGTCAAATTACTTTACATTTTCCTAAAAAAAGAGCGTATGTGCCGAGCACACGTGTCATAAGTGAAACTTCTTTGGCAAAATTCAAACATACCATATAATCGTCGGTTTACTCCATGATGTGACGGTATTGCCATGACTCGACCTTGAAATTTTGCACTCAACGCGCCTAAAGAAGTTTCACTTCAAAATATTATCTACACTAATATTATAAAGAGGAAAACTTTGTATGTTTGATCGTAATGAATAGGCTCATAAACTACTGGACCGATTTTAAAAATTCTTTCACCATTCGAAAGCTACATTATCCACGAGTAATATAGGCTATAAATTATCACGCTAAGACCAACAGGAGCGGAGCCACGCGGGTGAAACCGCGCGGCACAGCTAGTTAGATATAAATAAATACATTACCTTTCCTTGAACCCCAGCTTTGACTTTAGTAGCGTCAGTTGTATACAATGCGTCTAATTTCAATCCAGGATCATTTGGCTTCCCTGTATTACCTTCAATGTATAGTGTGTGTACATCTATATTCGGTTTTGGGAGAATAGCATTCACTATGAGCTTTATACGTTTGTCCATCATCATACCGAATGATGCGTTTGCTCCTATCCTGAAAAAAGCAAAAAAAAGTTAAATTTTTAAAGAAAAATGGGTGATTTTTTAAATTTTCGCATCTTGAATAGCGCAAACCATTCAAAGCATGTAACAATGGGTCAAAATAATTAAAACTGATGACCTATAAATAACGTTAATAATAGATAATTAGCAATAGGTCAATTTAAACTGTAAAACATATTTGATGTTTAAATAAGGCATAGAAATGAATTCTAATTTATTGTGAACTGTCATGTGTACAAAATATAACATTTTAAATTAACGGTTATCAAAATTAACCTCGAAAGTAAATTTATTTTTATATTCTGACATGTATTATATAGAAAAAAAAACTTACTGCCAAACTTTATCAAGGTCCATACTAAAGCCAGCATTGGTTAAAATTAGTCCTTCTTCAGTATTATTACCATAATATATGTCCAAGTCAACACTCCTTTGTAGTTCTTTGACCAATTGGTGACCTACGGCCTTGAAGGAGAAATTAAAAAATTTATTAGAATAAAACATTATCCGAAATTAATTTTGAATAAAGTTAAACGATTAGTTTATTTCAACTAAAAAGAACAAAGTTCCTTTGTGTTTGTATTGCTTGAACATTGGCAAAAATTACATTTTTTTTTCATGGAAGCACGTAAAAGTCTACGTAAAAAAGTATATATTTTAATTCAGCCATAAGCTATTAGTAAATTGCAATTTAACCAGATTGGTTTTGCATTTTAGCAAATTCAGTCTTTGAAAAAATCCAATACAAAAATTCAAAGAGGTGGTAAATGGACATAATTTCTATACTTTTACACTTTTGAATTAAGTTGATTTTCTATAATATTACACATACCTTTATGTATAAGTCTTCAAGCATGAAACTCCACTTCAAGTCACCATCACCTTTCATATCCGGTAGTTCGTATTTTCCAAGTAAATAACCACTTTCTGGGCCGAAACTATTAACATAAATAGGTAATTTATTAAATTATTTCCATGTATTCGCTTTCAATAATTTTCAATTGCCATATAACCCTAATTCAATATAACCCTATTTCAAATAATATATTATTACGTATTATATTGCCACATACTTATTCTTAAAATCATTCATACTAATATTTTTCACGTATTTAAATTAACGTTTTAATATTGGAAAGAACAGCACTATAAATGCAAAAGTATATCTTATATCTTCTTTCAAAAAAAAAACAATAATTTTAGTATAGTTATATCAATAAGGAATGAAAGTTTTAGCTGTGGGAAAAATAAGTATTATATAATTGTTACTACTACTACCGATATTACTACAATTATACTACTTACACAAAATCAGTATCCCCCTTAACTAACTTCAATCTCTCTAGCGGAGTGGCTGCTTGTACGCTCACAACATGTCGCAGTCCGGGATACGAATCCACGCGACTTTTGAAGTAAATCTCACGACTTTTCACTTGAGGCATGTCCACCTAAAAAGACGTGGAAAAGAAATTATTAAAAAAATATTGATTCCTGTATAACGTACAATTTAATCACTTAAAAATTACATTATAATAAGCAAAAAGGGTACATATGCTTAGTTGTGCCACGACTGGTAAGACATAGCTTAAGTCGAACATTCGTTTTTTTGTTAAATTGACGGTAGTATGAAATTTTAAGTGTTTCACATTGGTACTATGAAAGTATTTCTTATATTAAACAGAATCAGTCACGTATAAATAGTATCTTTTGCCTCTAGTTTTATCCGCGATTCAGGTAAAGAAAAACCATTATATGTAAGTATGGCCCAGTTGAACAAAATTAGATGATCTGATAACTTTCCCACCCCATATTAGCTTTTCTTCAATATCTTATAATATACAGATATTGGAATATTGCCATATTTAATATATTACACAGCTTTAATTCCTTAAAAACATTCGTAACTTACCTTAAAGTAAACATCAGTAAAATTGCTCTCAGTTTCAATTTTAGCGTGCACAGTAGATTGTATAGGTCCAACTATGTGAGCAGAGAAACTGTACAATGTAGCAGTAGTTTCGTATTTCATTCGTATTGTTATAGGTTGACCTTGGCCTTTTGGAACTAATGTTAGGGATATCTGAAAATATAATTATTGTTTAGAGAAAAAAATAAAATGGACTTCAAAATTAAGAAAACTCAAAAAGGCAGATTAGATTATTAGATATTAGAATACTAAATATATATTAAAGACAAAGGTTAATCAATATGTAATTTAAATAATAATTTTTAACCTTTTAAATGTGTTTAGAAGAGTTGAATATTTGCGAAGTTTATATGAAATCAGTAAAGTAAGATTTTTGTTAGTTAGGTGATAGAAAATAGAGATAAAAATGATCAACGAATTCAATTCATAATAAGCGGAATTATTATATTTGCGCCTCCTTTCTATTATGGTATGATCACAGGTACAGAATTTTTATAAAATAAAAAAAACTAAATCCTGACAGAAAGTTTTTATATTATAATGATGTAAATAACCTACCTCTGGCGGTTCTCTACTAAGTATTTTCCCAGTGATACCATATTCAGTTGTATCAGTCACAAATGACCCACGTATGTCATCACCGTCGAATTCGCTTAGTATTTTCATTGCCCTTTAAAAAAAAAACAAAATATATATAAGCTACTATAAACTTATAGATTTCCACTAGGATAGGTGGATTTCTACTTTGACTTAAATTTTGGCTATTTTGGCTTCATGAAGACTGTTTACCATAGCAAAAAGATCTGTTATTACTTCTTTAGGCGCATTGAGAGTAAAATTTCAAGGTCACGGCATGGCAATACCGTCACGTCATGGAGTAAGGCGACGATTTAGGTAAATGTGAATCTTGCCAAAGAAGTTTCACTTCTGACACGTGTGCTCGGCACACACACACTTTTTTATTTGACGTAACTTGACACATTAAACAATTATCGACTCGTATATTAATGCCCAAATATCTTCTCGTTTTCACCTAAAAAGAAATGGCCTACAAATATCACTCACCTAAAACCTTTATGCGGGCTGCTAACCGCTATATTCAAAGACGTCGGCCACTGATCAGCTTTCAACGAATAGATCTTTTCTTCACTATTGAGATCCACAGTGAGAGATCTCTGTTGATCTTCATCACTAAAGAAGATAATGATTTCTGCTGGAGATAAAACTGGGGCTAAAGCTCCGCGGGCTTTGAATCGGATGCTGCGGGATGGTGGGGGACGCCATACTGCGTCTGCGAATATCTGGGGAATTTTTATTTTAAAGTTAGTTATTTATTCTTCACTAGCTTACCGCCCGCGGCTTCGCCCGCTTTGTCTAAAACCTAATAAATTACATACTAAACTTATGACGTTGTTGACTAAAACCTTCCTCTTGAATCACTCTATCTATTAAAAAAAACCGCATCAAAATCCGTTGCGTAGTTTAAAAATTTAAGCGTACAAAGGGACATAGAGACAGAGAAAGCGACTTTGTTTTATACTATGTAGTGATTGTGCGGTAAGAATAAAGAACTAAATAATGTGTTATGAAAGACACAAAAATATATATAAAAAAAAATATTTATAATGCTTTATTGCATAAAAACGTAGTATATACAGAGTAAATGATGTTTTTAATTAATAAATGCACAAAAGGCGGCCTTAGCAATGTTTTTAGCCTGGTTCTGTTTATGGAAAGGCATCTTCCATGTGGCTTGGTTACCAAGAATATTTTTTGCATTACCTTACAGTCTGATCCGAGTTTATAAATAAATATATACATAATATTATATCAAATTTATGCACGATGTTATGTAGTAATAATAATATGACCTCTCATAATATCAATTTTTATATTTATTTATTTATTTATTTATTTATTTATACTCTTTATTGCGCTGCCAAAATACATAAAATACAAACAAAACTTATTCTAAGAGAAAAACAGCACAGAAGGCGGCCTTATCACTTAAGAGTGATCTCTTCCAGGCAACCAACTGATAGAAGGATAAATAATAAACTAGAAATAGGAGGTAGGTAGGTAGAAAGTATACGCAAAGATAAATAAATAATAATGTTATACAAAGATAACAAAAATATTATTAAATAAAGATTATAAATTAACTAAATACTATAAAATAAACACATACATAGACAAAAATAAACATTAATATAAGTAATATATATATATATATATATATATATATATATATACATATATATATATATATGTATATATATATATATGTATATAATAAATATAAAACTAATTATAAAATATATATATGTATATATATTTTATAATTAGTTTTTAAATCTTAGTGGCTATAAAACAAATATTACGCTTACATAGTTATTGTGTTCACCCTGCAGCACTTGAATACCTCCTCCTAAAATGTTCTCGACATCAGAGAAATCCTTTTTGAACTCCATCTTGATGAAATAGTCCTCTAAATATAACGACGTTAGGTTGAGGCTTCCAGATGTTTCTACGAACGGGTCGTCCAACTGCAAAAGAAATTTTTGTAATACTTATATTATAATTTTTAGGGAATTTTCATGCGTGTATAATATAATGAGTAGGAGTGGAAAATTACAAAAAATCATAATTATTATTATTTACTCAGATTTTGATTAATTTTGCTAAAATTTAGAATATAAATATGATATAATGATTTAAAATACGTAAACTATTTAGACTTGTTCAGATAATGATGGAATAAATACCAACTGTTATGTGCGTGTGGTTACAGTATCTAAGTACGAGTGCTACATACACGTACGTAGTTGTGTGTGTCTATACGTAAGTGTATGGTAAGTGTGCATGTGTGTTTAGTATGTATGTATAATGTATATATACCTCTAATCTCGCGTTCGCCTGTACAGTGAACGACGGCATGGCAATACCGGCGGACATTTTCCACAAATTGCCCTCCAGTCTAGCGGTAACTCGAGCCTCTAGAGCTGGCAACACTGCCAATGGTGTCGCTATACCCACAGAAGATACATAAGACTTGTATGCATCGTCCTCACCCGTTTCGTATTCGTAGTACATTTTGTATGATATCTGTGGAAGGGATGATTTGTTAGTGTTACCATGGTAACCTATACGCGTTTACGAAATATGAACTACAGAATTATTTATGTATTTTGTATTTGCGATACACGATTCACACGTCGTTTATATTGTGTGAAGTTCCGTGTCCCCTAGTGGGGTAAGAGGCAGATGCATTATGCATACATCTGTTTCACTGATCGATATTCTTTAGAGACAAGTAGGTGATCAGCCTTCTATGTCCTGCCAGACCGAGACATTCGTCGTCATTTATATAGTTATTGGTAAAAGTGGGAATATGTAAAACATTACAACTATGCATTATATTAATTAACAATGCACTATTTCTACTCAAAATCAAGTTTATAACAATTCAAAATCTATAAATTTGTTCAGGTAAACAGATTTCACACACAATGTTTCCTATAGCTCAATCAATCACTAAAAGCAGACAAACATAATTAAAACAAAACAAAATGAACCTTACATCATGCCAATAAGTTCCATTATACAATAACGCAACGCACGTCACATTGAATTTTTCACCAAAAACTATATCCAGAGTGTAGACAGACTTCAGTTGTGATACCATTTCGAAAGGTGTCACTAGATCCAATGTGTTTCGCATTACTGTGTATTGCTGAAAACATTAAAAATAGGTAAAATACAAAAAAAAATCTGTAAAGTAATAAGGTAATTTAGTATTTATGGGTATCAGAAATATATAACTTGAATTAATATAATTTGTAAACTTATAAACCAGAGAAATTGGTATGTCAGAATTATTTTCAGAATCATATTACTTAAGTTTTATTAAAAGGTCAATTAACGAACATAGCATAACAGTCTTTTAATTTACCCAGTATACTTTCTGTATTTATGAAAATCTGACTAATTAAATCAAACTCACTAGTTTTAACCGCAATCATAAAATCATATTTCATACAGATAATAAAATACATACCTCCATTATAAAAACGTCCTTCAATACAATAGGTTTCTTATCCGGTAGGTGTAGAGTCGCATTTGCTTCTATGATATCTTCTTCGTCGGGACCAACATACTGCAAGTAGGGCAGTAGTATGTAGTTAATGTATTTGTATAAATTGTTATTTTTGTATACTTTTATGTTTACATGAGTAGATAACACTATAATTTTATGATAATTTATGAAATGGGGGTCGGGGAATTCCGAAAATGAGAGCGGTAGGACGGTCCAAATTCAATTTAAATAACATAATTTATGATACGATAGAAAAATTATTGCAGATCTCATTAGGCCCATTTTAACAGTGAATTTTTTTTTTAACATATTATAAATTATCATGCAATTCCATATTGAAAGAAACATAAAGATATAGTAACCCAATACTAATACTATTTTTCTTAGAAACCAACCTTCATAAGATGCGCATGGAACTTAATAGTAGGATAGTATAACGTATCCAAAGTGACAGAGGCTTCAGTATCGAAATTTTCCACGAACATATCCGGGTCGTGCGGCTTGTTTTGCATTATGTCTCTAATCACTTCGACTAAACCTTTACCATAGTCGACTAGGAGGATGGCAATACCGAACTGAAATAAATTTAAGGTTAATAAGCATATTTCGCTTGTTTTATGATACGAAAAATAAAGTATAAAATATGAATTTGTTTAACAACCTAACATTAGGTTAATATATAAGTATCCAACTTTATGAAACAGGCTGAACACTTTTAGTTATCTTATGAGATAGAAAATATCACGAAAACATTACTATTCTTGTATAAAATAACAAGAACTGTTCTAAAAAGAGCCTTGTTGAATAAATATACGGTTTATCTTCAAATAAAAAAGTTATAAGGACAAATTAAACTTAAAAGTCGAAAAATATTTATAGAATGTACATTTTAAAATCGGTTTTTTTATCAGTAACTAACATTATAATCATATGAAAAAAATATATTTGCTTACCTTATGTTTTGACAAAATCGTTTTTTTTTATCAGTAACTAACATTATAATCATATGTAAAAAATATATTAGCTTACCTTATGTTTTGACAGTTGCACAGATAATTCTGTATCCAGCCCATTTCTGTACACATTTTTGAGAACCAAGCCGTTTTCTTCGAACCCATCTAACGGAGTATATAATTTGTACACATATACAAAATCTACGAGGGAATGCCATTGCCATATGCCAGTAAAACCGAAGTCCATTTTGTCCCAACCAACTCTGAAGTCCACCTTTAAATATATAAGTTTAATTTTAAGTGTAAAAAATAATTATTTTTATACTTGTAGAACTTTTGAACTAATAATTGTGGAAAGGTATATTATTTTTTTAATTGAAAGATCTTAATTGCGTTAGAAAAAAAGTACAAGTACAAGCTAATCAAACACATCGCAATATGTGTGTACATACAAACACTTTTATCCAAGTAATGTTATGTCTCTTTCACTCTTATACTATTAAGAACATGAGAGAAAGAAACACAAATATGATGATTTATTATAATACAGATACGATTAAATATGACATATTATAAATGAAGATTTGTATCCTAGTTACCTCTTCTGTTGCCCTCTTAGCCGTGATAAGAGCTCTGTTTAAGTACTGTATAGGTAATGCCACATGACCTAAGATGTTGAAGTCTTGAAGCGATACTAGTTGTAGTAAAACTTCAATACCTGAAAAAAAAAAACAAATATAATTTTTACTCTCAAATATAAAACACTAGTTAAATGTACTTTTTACAAACAACGTTGCCAAAATTATTGCAAAAAAAATTGTGGATAGGTGGATTTATTTTGGGATTTTTTTTTCACTTTTGGGCGTACTAAACATTGGTATATATGACTCTAATGAACGAGTTATTGACCGTATATAAAAGCTAAAACATTTTTTTTATTATTTAATGTGTTTATATATAGAAAACAACGCAAGATAAACTGTACAAGAAAGTGAAAATCTACTTCAAGATATAAATCAAGCTACAATATTTCTTATAATTTAATTAATATTTTACACTTGCCTGTAGTAGAATTAGTAGTAACAACCATAGCCACTAGATGCCTATCGGCCTCTATGAAGCCGAACCTTGCGGTTGTATGCGCAAATTGTGGTATTGGACTCGTAATATTCACAACTAGCATGCAGTTTGTTATTCTACGCATGTGTCCTGGAATAAAGAGAAAAAATAAATTGAATTTTTTTTTGCTATATATGGTGCAATTTTTATTAAAAAGAAAGAGCTATTAAAATAATAGCTAATACAATCACACTTTGAAAAAGGAAAACAAAATTTTGACTTAAGTCACATTCATTTATATCAAATAGAACTACCGTCTTTACAAAAAATATTTTTTTTATGAAAAAAAACAGCACTCAAATCGGTTAAAATATTTTGAAGCTAGGTCGCTATAATCTGGTAATTAGATATGTACCATAGATAAAAAATACTATACTATATGAATTTAAAACATGGAGACAATAATATAAAGTTAAATATAAAAAAAAAATATTTTGTAATTTTGCTAATTTATACCACAAACTTACCATCAACAATTATATTGACGACTTTGCCTTCCAAATCCAATAGCGTCACACCTTTTATATCCCGCTTATGACCTAGGATAAATTCTGTGTTAAAATGTCCTTTTTTATAACCCTAAAACAAAATAAAAAGATTAATTAAATAAAATATTTTGACTCAAGCCAAACTCCTTTTCTTATACAAATATTTTGTGTATAAATTTAATATTGATATATTATAAATTATAGGTACTTACTTTGAACGGAGTTATAATAGTGACTTTTCCTGTTACATTATTAGCCGTTTGTCCTTTGGCAATAGCCCATGACGAATTTATCATTAACATACCATCTTCGTTATACTGAAAAACATTAGAACAATTGTTTAGAAGTATGTAACTGAGACAACTTCCATGTATTATTTCCTTGGCAGAAATTTGATACTTTATGTCACTTACAAAAAATTAAATTAACCACTGAACTCCGTAAAGTTTTACCAGGCAAATTATCACATGGTTTCTTTAACTATATCTATATATATTTTTTACTTATTGATTCTCATTTATTTGCATTTATAACATTTGTCTGGTCACAGACAAATTTTTATTTGTATCATGTCACCAAATTTAAAAAAAAAATATGCGACAAAAAGTCTAGTGTTGAACAAAGATATAACAAAATGTAAAAAAAAATCCATATTAGATAAAGAAAACAAAAATAACACTTACTCCTAGTAAAATTAAATAAAAAATACCTGGAAACTCAACAACGTATCCGCACTTTTCTTCCAAACAACCGTATGTTTAGCTATCGCAGCAGCTTTAGGCAGGGATGGTATAGTCGAATTAACCAATGCATTGATTTCTCCATAGAACTTAGTGCTTGTGAACAAATAGTCTGCGAGTAGACTGAACGCTAGATAGTCTTCCTGCCAGTTCATACTACCGTTGATGGCTTGTAAGTTGTCTTGGTATCGCCACCTGGTGTTAAAATACATAAAATATAATAGAAAATTATAAGTAGGCCAAGAATACATAAAATGTAATAGAACATTTTAAGAAAGTAGGAAAACTTTTGATTATAAGAAAACTGAAATATATTGGTAGTCCCAGGTGGGTCGGTCAAGGATACTTAACAAGGAAATTATAAGAAATAGAACAGATAGATTATTTAATGTTAAAATAATAATCTCTTATGTAATTTACTAGTTGCATTAGAATGTTTTCTGTTTTATGACAAAATCACATTGTCTTGAGTTTTGTAAAGAACAAAATGATGAAGGATAAAAACTAGTATACTTTTACTATATTCGTATTCGATATACCTGTTATATGTAAATACAAAGATAAATGGAACAATAGACTAAATGAGAAAAAATACATACATAACATTAAAGCTAGTATCCTTTCATCCCGGGAAAGGCGTATGTAAGCTGGATAATAACGCATATACAGTGTGTTCATGTGCTTCTAAGTACGCTTTGACACATTATATAGTACATATACTAAGGGATACAATTTGAACTTTATACACACTAAAAACTACCAAAGTGGGGTAAAAATAAATAATACATACATAACATTAAAGCTAGTATCCTTCCATCCCGGGAAAGGCGTATGTAAGCTGGATAATAACGCATAAACAGTGTGTTCGTGTGCTTCTGAATATGCTTTAACTCGCCACACTATGGAAGTGGGACTAGCCCAACCCGCGCGAACAAGCCACTCGCAGTACCAATCTGGTGATAAAATGTTATTTTATTTAACTAAGCGGTCCGCCCCGGCTTCGCCCGTGGTACCTACATGTTTAAACTATCCTATCTCTCAAGTTGGATCGAACTGCACATGGTGTGCGAATTTTATTATAATCGGTTAAGTGGTTTAGGAGTCCATTGAGGACAAACATTGTGACACGAGATTTATATATTCTTATATATAAAATTCTCGTGTCACAATGTTAGTCTGCATACTCCTCCGAAACGGGTGGACCGATTCTCATGAAATTTTCTGTGCATATCGGGTAAGTCTGAGAATCGGCCAACATCTATTTTTCATATGTACCACGGGCGAAGCCGGGGCGGACCGCTAGTATTAAGATAAAAGAGAGAGTAACAAAAACGAGCTAGAAATCAATTGCAGCGGACATTTGTTATCACAATCCATACTAATATTATAAATGCGAAAGTAACTCTGTTACTCAATCACGCCTAAACTACTGAACCAATTTGCATGAAATTTGGTATGGAGATATTTTGATACCCGAGAAAGGACATAGGCTACCTTTTATTGCGAAATAATAATATGTACCACGGGCGAAGCCGGGGCGGACCTCTAGTACTATATAAAAGAAAGGTCGACGCAGTGCAGTATGCAAAAAAATGGTAAAGCAATCTACGTCTCAATATTAAACAAATGGTTTTACTTTAAAAATTCAGTTAACTATCATCAGTATAACATTGAATGTTAGAGAAGTAAGTTCAGTAGTTCTAAATATGGTTAAAATTTCAAAATGGAACCATTGATTTTAATACAGTATACAGGGTGTAATCGTTAAGTGTGCACAGGCGATTTTTCCGTATGTATTACAGATAACAAAAAACTTTAAACTGATATCGAAAGTACTTAACCTTATGAGTAAAATGACCGTAATAAATTTTTAAAAATAAATCGAGAAATATCAAAAAAATTATCTTTAAACCCTCCCATACATTAAGTATGAAATATGAATATAAACATTTAATATGAAAGATTTTAGCTTTCTTTTTCTTTTTTGGTTTTCTGCTTTAATTACTTCGCAAATTTGAAGTGGCATTTTCCACGCTTTTTCCGGACATTTTCACGCATTTTCCGGATATTTTCCGGGGATTTTCCGAGCATTTTCCGGACATTTTCCGGGCATTTTCCCACGCTTTTTTCGGACATTTTCACGCATTTTCCGGATATTTTCCAGGCATTACCCAGGCATATTCCAGGGATTTTCCAGGCATTTTCCCGCTTTTTCCGGACATTTCCACGCATTTTCCGGATATTTTCCAGACATTTCCCTGGCATTTTCCGGTTATTTTCCGGGATTTTCCCAGGCATTTTCCGGGAATTTCCCAGGCATTTTCCGGGGATTTTCCGAGCATTTCCCTGGGATTTTCCGGATGTTTCCAGACATTTTCCGGACATTTCCCTGGCATTTTCCGGGGATTTTCCAGGCATTTTCCACGCATTTCCCAGACATTTTCCGGACATTTCTCAGGCATTTTCCATGGATCTTCCAGGCATTTTCCGGATATTTTCCGGACATTTTCACATTTTCCGGACATTTCCACGCATTTTCCGGATATTTTCCAGACATTTCCCTGGCATTTTCCGGTTATTTTCCGGGATTTTCCCAGGCATTTTCCGGGAATTTCCCAGGCATTTTCCGGGGATTTTCCGAGCATTTCCCTGGGATTTTCCGGATGTTTCCAGACATTTTCCGGACATTTCCCTGGCATTTTCCGGGGATTTTCCAGGCATTTTCCACGCATTTCCCAGACATTTTCCGGACATTTCTCAGGCATTTTCCGTGGATCTTCCAGGCATTTTCCGGATATTTTCCGGACATTTTCACATTTTCCGGATATTTGGACATTTTCCGGATATTTTTCAGGCATTTTCCAGGGATTTTCCACGGTTTTTCCGGAAGTTTCCACGCATTTTCCGGATATTTTCCAGACATTTCCGAGCATTTCCCAGGCATTTTCCGGTTATTTTCCGGGAATTTCCCAGGCATTGTCCGGGGATTTTCCGAGCATTTCCCGGAGATTTTCCGGATGTTTTCCAGACATTTTCCGGACATTTCCCTGGCATTTTTAGGGGATTTTCCAGGCATTTTCACGCATTTTCCGGATATTTTCCGGACATTTTCACGCATTTTCCGGATATTTTCCAGGCATGTTCCAGGGATTTTCCAGGCATTTTCCACGGTTTTCTGGAAATTTCCACGCATTTTCCGGATATTTTCCGAGCAATTCCCAGGCATTTTCCGGTTTTTTTCCGGGAATTTTCCAGGCATTGTCCGGGGATTTTCCGAGCATTTCCCGGGGATTTTCCGGATGTTTTACAGATATTTTCCGGACATTTTCCTGGCATTTTTCGGGGATTTTCCAGGCATTTTCCACGCTCCTCCCGGACATTTTCACGCATTTTCCGGATATTTTCCGGACATTTTCCAGACATTTCCCAGGCAATTTCCGGTTATTTTCCGGGAATTTCCCAGGCATTTTCCGGGATTTTCCACGTTTTTCCGGACATTTTCACGCATTTTCCGGGAATTTTCCGGACATTTCCCAGGCATTTTCCAGGGATTTTCCAGGAATTTCCACGCATTTTCCGGACATTTTCACGAATTTTCCGGGTATTTTCCAGATATTTTCCAGGGATTTTCCGGAAATTTCCACGCATTTTCCGGATATTTTCCAGACATTTCCCAGGCATTTTCCGTTTATTTTCCGGGAATTTCCCAGGCATTTTCCGGGGATTTTCCTAGCATTTCCCGGGGATTTTCCAGACATTTTCCAGACATTTAAAGGCTATGTCAGGGAAATGTCCGGAAAATGCGTGGAAATGCCTGGAAAATCCCTGGAAAATGCCTGGGAAATGTCCGGAAAATGTCCGGAAAAATCCCGGAAAATATCCGGAAAATGCGTGAAAATGTCCGGAAAAACGTGGAAAATGTCACTTCAAATTTGCGAAGTAATTAAAGCAGAAAACCAAAAAAAGAAAAAGAAAGCTAAAATCTTTCATATTAAATGTATATGGGATATTCATATTTCATACTTAATGTATGGGAGGGTTCAAAGATAATTTTTTTGATATTTCTCGATTTATTTTTAAAAATTTATTACGGCCATTTAACTCATTAGGTTAAGTACTTTCGATATCAGTTTAAAGTTTTTTGTTATCTGTAATACTTACGGAAAAATCGCCTGTGCACACTTAACGATTACACCCTGTATAAAATTAAAGGTAATTACGAAAGCATCTATAATAGAATTATTACTCATAATATAACATTATAAACTAACTTTTAAGCAATTAAGTCTGCATTCATTAAATTCAATTTATCACGAACTAATACATTTAAAAACAAAAAAATAAAAATATTTTTCCTACATACCTCTCAACAAAAACTCAAACTCTCCATTAACAACCTGTCCCGGGTAATGTAACGTCACATGACCGGCATGATGCCATTTGCCCCGATGGTCCAATTTAGCGTCAATGCTTATCTTCTGTGAGGGATCTCGGTTCGCATCCCAGTTGAAAGTTGCGCTTAAACGTTTTTCTGTAGGTGTCGATATGCGGAGGTAGGATATGTGTAAGTCGCGTAACCTGGGAAGAGATGGGAAGAGATAGAAAGAGTTGAGAGGAAAACTTTTGACGTGACAACGTCTTAAATTAGGTTGCGACTGGGAGTCACTTATGAAAAAGTGTAACGCTCGGTAACGTTACGATGAGTCACCGAACGAGAGAGAGGCCCGCGGTCTGCCGCGCGCGCAGCACATAAATATTCTACCGAGAAAAAGACGTTGTCACGTAAAATCTTCGCCCGTAAAACCGACTTTACAGGCAACCATTTTTTTTATAATAAGATCTTATTTACAAATTTTTAAGTTTTTTTTTTTACTTAAGTTTATGACGCGTGAAAAATTTTACGATATTGTCTACATGTAACAGTCTTTAGAATTTTTGAGGTTTGTCTATAATATGTCTGTACAAATTAATTAATATATTTGAAAGATGCTTCGAGATCTTGTCACTAACTAAGCATAATAAAATTAAAAAAAATGTTGTGTGGTTTTATGAAACCACGGTAAAAGTGAAACTTTCCGAATACTGCTTTATACCTACTCGGCAGCCGACCGTCACGCGACATGCGCTACACAGACCAAAAAGTTTGAGACGATGTAATAAAAGTTTCACTTTAAAAATAATACACCAGGTTGTTATATTATGACTTCTTCTTACAATATACGTCTATCCTACATTTAAATTAAAAAAAATCTAATACTCTATAACAATTTTCAATACTTACTGATCAAAATGCACGTCCATATTAACATCTGTATTATTATTCAAATCAGCATTTAGATTGATACTGTATACCTTCCCACTGATATCTACTTCACCGTAAGTAGTGAAATTTTGCTCAGACAGTAGAAGGTAACGTATCAACGTTTTGTATGTATCTGCGTTGTATTCACCCTGGAATAATAATATTTTGAGAAAATCTATAAATATATCTTTTATATAGGATAAAAATCGATTCATACGAAAAAGAAATGCTTAAGTTGAAGTGAATTGAATAATATAAAATGAAATAATCAGTAATTTCGATATGTATATTGTATACGTAATATTATATGGCATACAAATAATGATATGAACTGAACGATAATTTTAATTTGGATGCAGAGCGATGTTACTATAATAAATAAATGAATCATAGTCTTGAAAATTTGGAATTTTGTATTTCAATATAGGCCAAATAATTCTCAAAATGGAAATATAACCGAGATTCATTTGCTACTATGGGTCACTCAATGGTACAGATAGTTCATTTTTGTGCCAATCATTATTTTTGAAACCTGAAGACTGACTTTAGTACTCTATCTCAATCAACTAAAATTTAACCTTATTTCCAGGAACATATGGTCGACTTTAGTCAAACACAAGAAGTCTCATTTATACTCGTATTAGAGGTATTGGTTTAATTACCTCAGCTATGAATGTGATCTGTCGATTGTCCTGTGTGAATCTCGCATCCACAGCGATATCCTTGAAATGGCTGCTATTTATTAGTACTTTTAGCCGATGTGAAGCCATATTTGTCTTGGATTGATCTTGATACACGGCATCTACGTTGAAATCTACACCAGTGAACCAAACGCCATTTGTGTTTACCTAGCGGAAAAGGTGGAATTAGGACTCTATTGTTAAGAGAATAAGGTAGATATTTGAAAAAAAATATTTATTAAAATCGAGGATCTTGTCAATTCAAGAGATACATATGATTAATACTGTCCGTAAAGTCCTGCAAAAGGAAAATAATTATTTCACTATCAGAGATTGATATCTAAAATTTCAATCTCTAGATATTTTTTTTTCATCCAATTTTTTGACAAACTATTGTAACATGATAATTCTAGATACCGTAAATCCTGCATACTATTTTATAGTTAAAAGAAGGCACTACAGTTACTAAATCCTACTTCCTACTATTAATATTACAAATGCGAAAGATTGTGAGGATGGATGTTTGTTACTCTTTCACGCAAATACTTCAGAACTGATTATAATGAAATTTGGTATGTAGGTAGATGAATACCCAGAATAAGATATAGGCTCCTTTTTATCCCGGAAATCCAACGGGAGCGTGAACTATGCGGATTTTCCTTTGTAAACGCGGGCTTAACCTAACCTATACAACTGCTACATCTTTTCCTATTTTTTTTTTGGAAATAAGTCCCTAATCTTACCTGAAACTCGTTGGGTCGTTTCTCAAACAACTTTCCCTTTAACATGCAAGGGTGTAATGTCGGTAAAGTGACATTTAATTCTGCATCAGCATATAATTGTGTTCCCGGCGGAGTGAATAGGAAACCTGATATAAGTATATCCCGGGATTTTGGGTTCACGTTTAGTAAGGCTAGCGCTGAGTATTTTGGTCCTATCTGGAGAGAAAAATATATTAAAAATACCATTTATAAAATAAATACATAATATATAATAATGTAAGTTATCTATATTTTTTGGTCATAATAATAATGCTATTGGTAGGAATCTGGAATTGAGAAATTTACATTAAAGGTGCTGGTGTTAAAAAAATATATAATTTATGCGTAAAATATAGATTTTCTTGGTCATTATAATAAAACAGAAAACTAATAAATATATTTTGATGTTATATAGAATATTTTGTTCCCATATGAAGGAAGAAACTTGTGTTTAAAAGCATCCACTTAAAAAATAAATATAGAGAAAATATAAATAAATATTTTAGGTAGTATGGTGTGTAAAAATAAATATTCTCGTATAAATCGTTGGTTTTATTTCCAGTTATATTTATCTGGCCTCATTCTTTCCTATATAAAATAAGTAATACTTTTTTATCTGTAATCTTACTTTTTATGCTTTGATATGACCAGTGATCTTAATAAAAAAAGACGTGTGGCACTCGGGGACTGCCGCGGTAAAGCTATTGCATGCTATGCCTTCAAGCCACACCTCCGCGCCCGTACCCGTGGGGAGCGTGAGGTTTTTCGTTACGCAATTTCTGGATTCGGTCCCCGCGCTCAAGGCCCGCGATAGAAGCTATGCAATAGCTTAATAATGAAGTAGAATGATCTTCATTATGGACTTTCAGAAGTATGAAAGATTCTAGTGAAAATAATATATTTATAGGTACCTGTTCAAACTGGAATTTTAATATAATCGGTCTAGCCCTATACAAATTAACTTCAGTGTTCAATTTAACACCGCTCAATTTATCAATGCGTCTAAAAAGAAACGTGAATGAGGGATCAAGTTTCAAATCCTTTGAAGAGCTCACGTTGAAGCCAATGTCTAAGTGGTTTTGAGTTTTCTGAAAAAGAAAAAAGTTCATAAATAGTGTTGATATTGCATTATTGTTAAGGAAAGTACTTTATATTAACTTAATTCGTAATATCATTGAATGCAGATGTAGAATAGCTCATAAAACTGATATAAGCCTGCTTAAAATATGTTTGGAAGAACATTTGCGTAAATATTATTATATTTTTAACATTAATTGCATCGTTTCATATTCATATTCATAAGAGCATTATTTGTATGTTGACAACAATATTATTATCATTTTATATTTCCGTTCCCAGTTTACACCCACACAAATGTCAAAAAAATAAAACTATGCTGTTAGATAATGTTAGAACGGAGTTAGAATAATTAGGTTGAATAATCGAGGACTATTGAATGTTATTTAATTGGTGAAACAATAATTTAAGAAATTAATATAAGAAAACAGTTAAAATGATAAGTATTCATTTAATATCATAACGTTTAGTGAATTGCTATCATACGCTTAATGGAATTTTATTATTTTTCAGGATACAAACGAGCGGACACTAAAAAGTGTTGCATAGTGAAAATGGACAAAAGTGCCGTGAGTTTTAGATTAGAAGTGATAATTTTAATATTATAAAATTTAAAGTTACGGATACTTAATATTTTTAATTTTTAATTTAATCATAAACAAATAGTAAATTGTTGTCTTTTTAAATAGTCGTATGTTAATTTCGTTAAAATTATTATAGAGTTTATTTTTATGAGTTTATGTTGTATTGATCAAACATTATTTTAAACAAATAATAAAAGGTAAACTATCAGTATTTGTTAGTTTAGTATTGAATTTAAATACCGATAGCAGCCCAAGATAATTATTTTACATTATGTAAGGTAGATACTAGGAAATAGGACGTTATAGTGTTACAAATAAGGTATGTTTATATTTGTAAGGAAGTTGAGTAAAGTATGATTAATGTAGGTTTGATTAAAATTTTATTATATTCATACTCCACCTAACTTTAGTATTACCTATTGGTATACCACTTACCACTATAAAGTAACCACTTACATCACTATAAAGTAATACTTTGTATAATATAGTAACCTTTCGTAGAACAAGACTTTGTTTAATGACAAGATTTATACTTAAATAATTATTCTTATACGAAAACTTATACCTATACCTATCTATAATTATATGTACAGTACTCCAAAATTAATAATGCGCATGCAGATCTTCGCTAATTATCGTATTTCCAGAAACACCCGAATCACCCCGAATCATTGAATCGTAAGTGCCCTAAACAATGCACTTGCATCTTGCACCTTGTTCGAAAGAAATAGGAGTCAATTCAGAGTCATACACAATCGAAAACAATTCGGGCGATAGGTGACGGTAGCCTGTCAGTCAAAAAATTCAAAAATCCGTCAGTCGACTTTATATACTGGTGGTGACCGCACGTATTATCTCTGTATGGAATTATATAGAGCTGCTGTTACATACCCTTCTTAGTTTTGTTACAAAGTTGAATTTTCCGGTAAAATGATTATTTACACAGGTAGCAGATAGCAGTGGGGAAAGTGAAAATTAATAAGAGCATAGTGAAAGTTCTGATCATTCTACGATATCAGAAATAGAGATAATCCCTGATTCTGTAAATCCTTTGGACTGAGATTTTAATGATTAGATTTCACAATTTAAATGTAAACCAGTGTTTGAAAATCATTTTTTTAAATATAAACTTTGTCTTATTTTAAGCTTCCATACATCCATCATTACACCAGCTTCAGTAAGACACTTTAATAGTTCTAAGTATAGAATTTTCCAAGTAAATCAATACAACAAATATATATTCGCAATCGTGTGGCTTATACTCGCTATTAACTTACATTGAATTATCGAAACAAATTTCGTTACTTATCTCTTTTACCATAAAATCACAATAAAACCCATTGAGCCCCGAACGGCCCGATCGGTCCACGACACAATAGATTTTCTATTGTGTCTGTGATTCCGGGGCCTGAGTTATTAACCACTCTATATACATATCGTCTTCGGAGGCTAGGGGAATATGACATTTGCCGAACAGTGACGAATTTTTCTATGCGCATTATCAGTTTGGGAGTACTGTATATAACTTAACCGAAATAAATGATCTACCTTTTTGACGTGACAACGTCTTATAATTCGATAGAGCCGGTTGCACGGAACGAGCGACAAAGAAGCACAATCGGACGTTGTCACGTTCAACTATCGTCAGTAAAACGACTTTACAGACAACCAATTTTTTTTATTATATCCCTAAACACAAGCAAAATACAAATAGAACGGAAATATTAAATGACCCCCCCCACCAGTATATCAATAACTACACTTACCAAATTCTTCAAAACCGCATAGAAGTTATAAGAAGGATACGCCGTGAAATCCATAGCCAATTCTCCATACAAATCGTGTCTATAGTTCAAAGATCTTTCGCTATAGACTCCTTCCATTTTTATAGTCTGTTTTGGGTTTTTATAGAACTGATAGTCGAGTTGCAATTTTGTGCCGTGTGTTGGACCATTTATGGTGTAATATCCAACTAGACGACTTGCGAGTTGTTTCGTTTGGAAATCGGCGGTTACGTCCCATTGAGTGACGCCGCCTTTTGATTTTACTTTTAGAGTACCTAAATGGGAAAAACAAAAATGATATAAATATTTCGATAACTATAAAATTTAATAAGTATTTCGATTGATCAACTCAAACTGCTCATTGAAAAAATAAAAAATCCAGATAGTATTTTCTGTTATAATAAAATCAATCACGAGGCCATTGTCACGGTAGGACAAAAGACGGAGGTTCGATTCCCACCACGTGATCAAATTTTTCCAAATTCTAAAAGAGACACTAAATTATACAGTCAGTTATGTTTTAACCTATAAAGAAATGACTGTAATCCGATTTTAATTATACGCACTTCAATTTATAACGCACCTCTTAATCTGAACCAGCCATTCACCCTGGCTCAGATCAGACACAAACTTAAAAAAAAAAACAATATTCATTCCAAATTCAACTCACCCGACAATTCCGCAATCCGTTGATCATTGACCACCCAATACGCATGCGGTATCCACACATAGCCATATTTAATATCATGCCGTTTTATTGACATCACAGTATCAAACTGTTTCCGTCCATCTACATCCAGACTTGCTTCTACTGATTTATCGTAAGGCTGGTTTCTGTATAGAGCTTTAGCTTTTATTGTACTTTCGGAGGATTGGAAAGTTAGTGCAGCAGTGCTTGATGTGTTTGATATGCTTAGGATCGCGTTAAACATACGTTTTTCCTGGAAGATTTTACATTATTACTTAAATAAGTCTATCTTACTATGTGAGAATTAAAGTTGAGATACTCAAATATCATAAGAAATTTATAAAAAGTTTTGTAAGTTCTGTACTACTCGTATTTGTTCTATTGCTCAAAATTATTATTACCCCGAAAATTTTGCGAGTATTAAACACTACAAGGCATGGAATGAATTCAAGTTTCGGTAAGTATCTAGATTCCAGACTACTTCTAATTTAATTAGAACAATATAAGGGCCGATTCAGTGCGACGCGGATGACCTTTGCGGACGTCCGCGACGGACGGTCAAATGTATGAAACCTTACACCGCGTTCAGAGCGACGCGGAGCTGTCCGCGTCGCGGAGAGCTATCCGCGCGCGGTCGAAATCGCTCCGCGCCGCTCCTCCGCGCCGCGGATGTCCGCGGGCGGACGGTGCTTGGTTCTAATGTATTTGTTCAGTGCTCGGCGGACAACAGTCACGCGGAGCGGATGTAAAGTACTGTCGTTGTCATGGCGGCTGCGTCAAATGTGCAAACCGAGAGGGTTACAGTCGATCCCGATCCGCATCGCACTGAACGACAAAATCATCCGCGACGGACGCAAAACCTAGTCCGCGTGCGGACGGTCCGCGTCGCACTGAATCGGGCCTAAGTAATGAATGATACGGCATTTTTCACTTCTACACAATGAAATCACTACTACTTCTTCCCTTACCTTACTATTAGGCGTATCGTATGAGAATCCCAATACATTAGTGGTATCATTCCTATCCCATTTATATTGTAGTGCATATGTTTTAGCTGAAGGATCAGCTTTTTCCAAAGAAACTATATATTTCGCTGGTCCACTCATTATGAAGTATGGTGCATCACGCAGATTCGTCATGTTCGGGAACTAAAAGGAAAGAGAATATAATTTACTTGATTAGGAAGTAGAGATAATTTGTTGTTTTTAGCGACTATTATGGCCTTTCGCATATTACGAACTTGACAAGTTTGTAAAGACAAGTAACTTTGCACGGTTCATATATCTGTATGTTTCTCCAGGGATAAAATTTTCGAAGCAACTATTACAGAAAAAAAAAAATTCAACCATACATAGTTTCAGTTACAATATTTAACAACAGTAAGTATCTAAATCAACCATTTACTGACAATCAATGTTACTGTTATAGAAATAGAATATTACCTGATATGCAGCGCACACTTTAATACCAATAGCTTTATCAAAAGTGGACCAACTGCAAGTATTCTGTTCTATTCTATTCTTATTTAACCCTTGTTGAGGTAATTCTTCATCTCCATGTAAAACTAACAGCTCAGATCTAAAAATATCATATGAAATGTATGGGAATTCCACAGGGATGTATTTTGGGTACAATACTATTTCAAATATATGTCAATGAAAACAAAATAACTTCTAGTAGATGTATCATTAATTCGTAATTCTATAAAACATCGGAGTTTACAGTAACAATAAAGAATACATTTCTGTTAATAGAGAGAGAAGACGAAGAATATATTATAGAATTTTTTTCTACAATAAACTCTATCAATATATTGTTTTTAAACAAAGTGACATGAAAAATGCCAAAATACTCACTTAGCAGCAAATATCTCCTGTTTATCCCTCGGCAGCGACAAATCAAGTCTCAACAAACCAACACCTCTTACAGATAATTTAACTTCAACTGCCGTAGCCGTATACAATCGGGATGATAAGCGAATACCGCTTGATGCTAAAGAACCGGCTGCTACACTCATTGTAGCTGCTATGCTTACTGCTACACTGTAACGTATAGATAATTCTTATTGAGGTACCTATTAAAAATATATTTTCCATTATAACATAGGGAAAAAGTAGCCGCATATAGTCCAAATAGATAGACATATAATATACTGAAAAGTGTAGCCGTGTACAATCGAGATGATAAGCGAATAACGAGACAATAAATGACTGTGGCTTAACGGTAAAGAACTGGTTGATACACTGCTGCTATGTATAATGCTACACTGTAAGAAGTAAGTTAAAAAAAAATCACGATTATGTATTGTAATAGATAGATACATTAAAAATATTGATAACGTGTGGTTATTCGTTTTAATCGATCAAAACATTCCCGTGGTGTAAGGATGTAAACTAGCTTAAGTCCTATAATCCAGCCACATCATATATTTAATTAGATTTCTAATGTGATTGAGTAACAAACATCTGTCGATCATAAAAAGGTGTAAAATTTACCACAGTTTTACTACAATCTTCTTATATTTTTAGTATACAATGCAAAAAATCATAATAAATCA
The DNA here is from genome assembly GCA_029959065.1 of Colias behrii. Lineage (NCBI taxonomy): Eukaryota > Metazoa > Arthropoda > Insecta > Lepidoptera > Pieridae > Colias > Colias behrii. The sequence goes on from JARWMC010000025.1 coordinate 4,226,507, forward strand.
ACATAACAATTTGTCTATCAATTGAAAATTTGTGTATAAGAAATTTAAACATTCTTACCTAGGACGTATCTTCCCTTCAAAGTCCAAATTGCCGGAATGCGTATATTTATCCAGGACAGTGCCGGACATCTTCGTATCAACGTAGCTAGTCCCCATGAGATTCATATTGAGGGGCAACCCACATCCAGTCGCTACTGAGAATGTTGTATCGAGGAAAAGGGACGCTTTGTTGTAGGATATTTCCTATAAGATTGATGCTACTTTTAATTTATGACTATATTTTTTATAAAATTTGAGCCAGATAAATTAATAATATAATAGACATTAATATAAATGTGTTTTCTTTCTTTCTTCTTTCTTTCAATACTTTTGATAGACAGAGACTACTAGTTAATAGTTAATAGTATTTTTCCTTGTGTAAGACATCTATTGTTATATCTATACGCAATTTTCTAAAACAAGAGCTATCAATAAGCTCACGCAATAATTAGAATTTTAGAAATATAGAAATTATATAATTTTTAAAATACGCTTTTGCAGAGTAATTTCGTATAAAATTGTTTCTGCGTTTAGTATTAGAATATTTAAAATATTACCTTTCCTGACAAAATTTCCAATGTCCTCAACTTAGGGTCCAATTTCTGCAACGACTTCCGTATTTCATCATCGCCTTCCGCACTCCAGAACGATATTTCATTACCAAACACTTTAATCCCCATCTCTGCTATGGGAAAACGGTGCTTAAGAGCATTGTTTTTGTACCCAAGACCGTCGATTTTCCCGCGAATATCATCTGCTTCGCTTGCTGATCGGAACACTCGGAGTTTGTTTATTTTGTCCACTACTTTGTCTTTGTTGAGAGGCCCGTTGTTACCAAATATACTTTCGAAGTATCTTTCAAAGCCTTCTCCTCTAGCTTTTATCTGTAAAAAAGATTTATTTTTTCATCTTTTTAGAAGAATTTGAACCAGATATTGGGTAAATGTCTTTTGGAAAGTATAGCAATGTAATATCGTAAACATACCTCTAATAAGTTAATAGATTCACCAAACATGTCTACAGTTAAGTTGAGAGACAAAGACCGTGGTATGTAGGAGTCAGGTGAAAATATTACGTTTGCTTCATAATTACCCCCTGAAAAGAAAATACAGTTTATAACGATTTCATCTTGTATTTTTAACTGCAAGTAATAAATATTATGTGAGACTTGCAGGTGCAAGTCGTTTAGAATAAAAAAAAAGTGAAAGGCTTCAGTTGTAGGTTATAACTTATACGTAAATTTTTGGTTAACAAAAACACAACAAAAGGATTAAATTATTTAATGGTGATTGTGATTCCAAAAGAAGAGGTTTTCTAATAAAGTTATAAATCAATGACAACGTCCAGATTTTTAAATAATTACTACATTATAATAATACCATCAAATATATTGAACTTACCAGCATTATACTGATCAAAGAATATACTCTGCTCATAACTCCTCGAGAACATTCTAAAATCAGGATTATCTTCCAATTGTGGCATTTCATGTCCAGATAATAAGCCTTGTATTTCCACTCGTGATGGGAGAGACGATTGGCCGAGATTGTTCAGGTGACTCCAGACGAATGTCGCCACTATTGTATCGGAATAAGGGTGATTTTACTTTGCAACAAGTATGGATGTTTAGTAAGAAATGAGACAATATTGAAAAAATGTTGTGTGGTTTTATGAAACCACGGTAAAAGTGAAACTGTTCGAACGGTTCCGAACACTGCTTTGTGTAGCGCATGTCGCGTGTCGGTCGGCTGCCGAGTAGGTATACCTACTCGGCAGCCGCGATACACGCGACATGCGCTACACAGACCAAAAAGTTTGAGACGATGTAATAAAAGTTTCACTTTAATAATATAGATATGGCAAGATTATGGAGACGACTTCACAAAAAAGGGTGTTTTGAATGAAGGTGAATTCTTTATGTGAATTCTGGGCAGTCCATGAAATGTACTCCATTCAAGTGCCATAATTTTAATAGTAAAAAGTTACCATAAGCATAAGTTTGAGAGAAAAGTGTAGTCTTATTGCGATAATATTTTAATACATACATGTATATCTAATTTATTTGTGGAAGTTTCATTATGTTTGATTAGTTATATAATTATGTTAAAATATGTTTAGTAGGCATTAAATTGGGTATGAAACCATAATTATATATTTACCTTGATTAACCGGTTCATGTCGTAAAGCATGGAACACCTTTCTTATAGTACCCAAGTTAGGACAGCGCATCACTTGCAAATACGAAGCGATACGAACTTCAACATCCACTAAATCTTCTCTAAATGTCTCAAGGAAGTATTCGCTGGAAACATAATTATGTTATTATAGGATCGAAAAAGCTATCGTCTTTTTGTTGACATCATTTTTAAAATATTGTATACAGAACACACATACACATTCACTACAATAACACAAATAAATTTCATATTAAATATGAACATACAACAATTACATTATTTAATAACTTACCTACCAGTACGGACTATATACCTGTGTGTATACTTAAAACACACATGTTTTAAGTATTTTGTCATATAGAACATTGATTGAAATTAAAACCTCATTTCATGGCAGTAAAGTTCAAATTTTACTGTATCACTCATAACTCTGCCTTAAGAAGAATGGGCAGAGTTTTGCTTCAGACAATTTTGACTTTAGTTAGTTGTTGCACTCCAATTTCCTTTTCATATAAATATTAATAAATCAGTTACCTAGTTTCAGTGCATGGTGTTCGTCTAAACGCATCAATAGCGGTCAGCCTCACTTGTACTGGAGTCAGAGAGTCACCGATTATATTCATTAAGATATCCGAAAATTCCTGTTTGAATCCTCCTATGTTTCCTAGAGCTTTGATTGCTATTATAAGCTGTAATATGGACGATTATTTATTACATTATATAAAGAAATATTTATAATAATTTTTAACAAAGAAATTGTAAAGTTGTGAGAGATTACTGTTACTGTTATAAGTTGCGACTATTTAATAGTCGTTTCAGAGATCCATTTGACATACAAACATGAAGAAAAATAACGAACTGTAAAAAAATACACTATTAAACATTTATAAGGACTTGAAAAAGAAAAAGCAAATATTTTTGACACTTACACTATCTCTATCTTTTCTTTCCAAAGTGGGAACTCCTTTAGTGATCAAATCGTTGATAATATTTTGGAATTCTTCCAATATTTGCTTTGGAACGTCTTCTTCGCAACATTCTCGAACTACATTGAACATGATAAATGTATATGTTATAAACAAGATGATTTTTCATGTACATATTCATTGTTCTAAATAGGTTTGCGTTTAGATTTGTCGATGACATGGATGGATGACGGTAGTACAGTACGATTCAAACTTAAGGGGCTGTTAAGAGCAAATTTAACGGTGATTGCGCTCTCCTTTACTCCCATACAATTGGACAGTGTGCGCAAACGAGAGCGCAATATCACTGTTACTTGGCGGGGCCAGATCGTAGAAGAAAATAATAAGAAAATATATGATTTAAGGAAAAGTGTGGGTCATATGCGAAATATGACTCGTTAGAGTTTCAGGTATGAATATGTTGACTTCGTGTTTTAAATTGCAGACCCGTACGTCAAAAAAATAAAGACATAGAATCGTTTAATGATGATTTTAAGACCAATCTTTGCAATTATTTTCTATCGAGCCGATTTCGTCCAATTATGTATCGAGTCCGTCCACGATCTTCGAAATATGACGAATATTAACATATATTTTTTTTGATGGGCTAGAATAAATATCTTTTCTTAAAAAACTGCTCAAATAACTTCAATTTGGTGTTGTCAGCCCCTTAATGGCGGCTCGGAACATAGTACGATCCGATGCGCAGAAAACAATTTTAGGTATTAGCGGGACGTTAGGAGACCTGTGCACCCGCACTCGCACCTGCACCTAACTTCCGATCCACCATTAAGTTTGAATCGAACTGTAAAAGTCATGACCATTAAAAAATACTTCTAAAAGAAGTCTCATTTAATTAAAAAAAGACGGGTTGCACTCCGGGAGTGCCGGCAGAAGTGAAAACTTGATTATTAACGTTGAGTTCTCTCCATCCGTCTTACGCTTTTTCGATCAAGTCACATGTCCTGACGCGAGTTTAAGATTTTATACCCATTACAGAAAAAGTGCTCAACGCCGCTAAAGAAGTTTTCACTTCAAAAATATTCGATAAAACAAAAAAAAAATACAGGAAAAAATACGCATTTCAATTGGGATCAACTGTTCTTTCGTTGCATTAGTGTGAGTTAGCTCAATCATTTACTCACGTGATTTCCCACTATGTCTACAGTACGAATGTGTCATTGACGACACAGTGAAACTGATCACTTTGTCATTTTTCTGTTTTTGCAGAAGTTCCAACATGCTCTGCAACATTTCCATTTTTGGTCTGAAATTATGACGTTATTATTAAAATAGGACTTAATATTGATAATTGAAGGCGAAATTTCAGTATAAGCAATACTATTATAAGATTATTTTTCTTGCTAATCTATTAAATTAAAGGTACAAATGGATCTCGAACTATTATTTTATGGATTCGCTTCAAATGCTTTACAACTTGTGACATTCGAAACAAACTGATCCTATTATTATACTATTTGTATTAAATCAGTATTAAATAATTATAAGTCATTATTTCAATTTTTTTTTCACAGATATACATACTGTGGTATCATAGCCATGGACATAAGCCACTCGTGTCGCGTATCGTTGTTCACTTCGTTCTTGATTATCATGTCTTTGATTAGTTCTACTGAACCCGTACTTGCTATGTATGGAAGAGCGTCTAATATGTGTTTTCTGTAAGGGTTCAATTTTTTATAATTAAAGAATGTCTATAATCTGAATATACAGGACAATAAATAGGTATAATACACTTTATAAATATTATTTTAATTATTGTTTTATTAACGCAAGCATACATTTAGAAATTAAAGACTTTTAATCGAATTTTACACGTTCGCGCGAATGTGTACAAAATGTCGGAGTAAATAATGTAATGAATAAATCGCGTTTAAAATCAGATAATAAATCCGATACGATAAATTAAATTAACTCTCTCTCTCTTATAAAACACTACCATCAAGCTAAAAATTAATCAGCTGTACACTTTTATTCACATATTCCACATTACGCTATTAAAAGATCTTTTTTAATCAACCAAATTTTGCAACTCAACATTTTATAACACCCTGTATATTATGCTAATACTTACGTCGCCCCAGCGCATATAGAGGGTGCTCTAGCAAGCAGCTGCGCGAGCGCAGGGTGATGCAATTTGCGAGCTGATCTCACAAGTCTACCCCACAGTCCTACAGTTGAACCACTGTCCATATTTTCATCTACTGTTGACATTTCGTCGTCTGTGTTCGGTTTTACTCTGAAAAAAGAACATTAAAATGGTTGTTTTAGAATAGTCTTGGATAAGATCTTTCCGTGGTGCTTGAATCGAGTAAAACATATGCAAGAGACTATAAAAAAGATACGATTTGACAGTCTACTTGCCACTTCTAGAAAACTAAACTGCTACAAATAACTGAATACAATGGGCAAAATTTTACGATATTAATTGTATAACTTTGAAAATATCATATCTTTAATCCATAGATAGATGATAAATAGAGCGCAAAATTCCTTATCCAATACTCTAGAGTAGAGTATAAATCTTAAAATTAAAAGCATACTTACAAGCATAGTAACTTCAATACATCTCTCGCTGATTTCAATTCACCAGTATCAGATTTACCGTATGATATATGATGATGGAGCAAATTCGACCGTTTATGAATGACTGTCCAAGCTGAAAGAATTGTAAATGTATTATTATTGACGTGCAAAATCAACCAGTTCACAATCAGCTTATAATAATTGTCCGAAGATTGACCAGAGATTTTTTAATGAGGCTAAGCTTAAAGAATAAAACTATTCCATAGCATTTATTTTATACATGAGTTATGTTAAATAAGAAAACATAGTCTAGAAACGTGCACACATAATAATCGAAGCTTTTGTATTAGCTATTTTTACATACCCTAAAATCAAAGTATTATCAGCTTATGTGTTTATCTGGATTTCTATGCACAAGCTGAAAGTAAAAATACTGCAAACAAACCTTTCTTCTCGCTATCCACAGTTTCATCGTCCGTTTTATTAACTTCCTTTATAAGCAACAGATCTTGTATAACAGTGGTCATAGCTCCAGAGTTTCTGCCAGAGAACGGTTCGAACAGATGTCTCTCTTTGCAATTCACTGCTTTGTATACATGATGGTCGACTGTTATGCGACATTTGCTTTCCGATTTTAGTACTGGCCAGGTTTGGAATTTCTAGAATTATTGCAAACATTGTAGTATAAGTAATTACTATAAAATTATTGTTGTACATGAACAGATATTATATATCTTTTTGATGAAAATGAATAAAAAATTGGTTTGATCACATGTAAACTAAAAAAAGTTACAATAATTTTATTACAAAGAGCTTACAACTGTTAGATGAAATGTGAAAAACTTAGTGCAGTATTGGGACTGTGCACGATTACAGCGCCAACTAGCGTCCCCAACTTTGTGGGCTCTGTCACATTGACGTTTAGGCCGTATATTGGTGAAAAAATATCGAAATGAAAAAAATAACAAATATTTTCGACTAATAAATTGTTGTGATACCACGATTTGGGTGGAAAAAAGGTGTTGAAATTATTTTGGTCATTTAAATCAAATGAGGTAAGTCCAAAAAGTGTGTTTAATTTTGATTGTGTCAGGGTTTGTTTACTTCATTTATAGTTGTAGTTTTACAGTAAAACAATAAGAAAAAGCTACTGTAATGGTTTCATTATATAACAGTAAAAACATATTTTAAATGTTCCTGTATCGCTAGTAATAAATTAAATATCGTTTTCAGATCGAAATGGGTATTGTTTTGAAGACCGGGTTTGTGAGTGTTACTCACGATATCAAATTCCAACCACAAACTGTAAATAAAGGAAAGTTGTTGGTATTGGCTGGACATGTCCGAAATGTAGAAGAATTAAGAACAAAAGAAGGGCAGAGTTCAATAATTCACGCTCTCATCATAAGGAAAAAATCTATTACGTTGCCACCTTACAAAACGGTTTTAAACGTGAATAGAGCACGAGTAGTCACTAGTGTTAAATGTAATTGTGTTTATAATCAAAGTGGTATGGTTTGGTAATGTTTATTAGCGGACTAATGCGATTAAATAATGATATTAAAATGTATTTATGTAGAATCACTTTGCAATTGACAGATACATCTGATGACAGAGCTTACATTATTTCTACTTTTGACCACCATGAGCGCTGCAATAGATTATGTTACCCCCACCTAATACTTCGCACCCAGCGAATATATAGGACATGCCCATAACGATCATAATATCTTAACATTAAAATATATTTTTTAATGCTATTGTTAATACTTAAATTTTAATAGTTATTATAACAAATCAATTTAAACCGTTGACAGTTATAAATTATGTATTACTTACACTTTGGAAGTCATATCGCACAGTTTGCAATATGGACATATATTTGTATCTATTTCTGCACTGTGATAGATCTCTCGTCTTCACCAATATGAGACTGGTTTGTTCTTGGCCTCGCACTAGATAATCTACATTACAGGTACCTTGGATGTCTTGCTGAAATTAAAGTTTCATAAATATACTTTAAAATTTAAATATTGAGCTGACTGCTGCTCTATTTGCTAAGGACATTAAAATCACTACATTTGATGACGTAAACTCCTAAATGTGTAATTTTTCGTAAATTGTAAAACTAACACAAAAATAAAAAAAAATTATTAGTTAACATGATGACAGAGAAATATGGGCTATTTGTAAGTACTTATAATAAAAACAGAGCAAACATAACCACGAAATTCTATATTGTTCATCATAATATTGTCAATCATCACCATTTAAAATGACATTTATGGAATGCTACAATTCAATACTAGCTGCGGTCCATGGTTTCACCCGCGTGGCTACGGTCCTGTTGGTGATGAAGCGTGATGATATATTAGGTATAGCCTTCCTCGATGAATGGGCTATCTAACACCGAAATAATTTTTCAAATTGGACCAGTAGTTCCTGAGATTAGCGCATTCAAACAAACGAACAAACTCTTCAGCTTTATAATATTAGTATAGATTTATAATGAAACATACCTCAGCTCCTTTAAAGTTGATATCAAATCTTTTCATACTATTCTGATAGAGAGATAGTAATGCCCTTTTGAAGTTAACCACCCAGTCTTCTTCCCCGTCTTCCGGACAAATCTCTGATATAATACCATCATGAAATGAAAACCTGTAAAAAATAATATATAATTGTGATTAAATGTTGAATGATAGCAGCTAATGAAATGTGAATTTTATTGTATAATTAAAAAATGTTACTGTATTAAACTCAATTGAAATTACTTCATCCATTCTGGAATTCTAATTCTTCAGACAGACAGACACTTCAAACTTATAACACCACTCTTTTTGTATAGGGGGTTACAAATAATAGAAAATCTTATTTATTTTATCAAACTAAGCTTCTACTTTATTATTAGTTTTATCATATTAATATAATGATTAAGTTCTTAAACAAACAGACACAGAAAATCGTCTACTAAGCTAAAGAAAATCTATTTTTGATTTAATAAAGAGAATTGTAGAGTGTGTGAAAGTAATATTTAGTTTTATAATCATCAGCCCATATACATTCCCACTGCTGGGACATGGGCCTCCTATGAGGGTACAGGCCATAATCCACCATGCTGGCCAAGTGCGTGTTGGCGGATGTCACATGTTGTCAAATGAATATTTAGCTTACCTGAGATCAAATAGGGACAAAGCATGAATGAATTTCTCTGCTCTCTCCACAGGATAATTCTCATCTTGGTCTATGAGTGTTACATCCGCTAATCTAAGAATACCTTCACATGGTCTTATGAATTGTAGTATTGCCTGAAAGCATTGAAATTATATAAATAAGGATAATAGGATTATAATATGAGATAAAGATTTTCAAGAACAATTACTATTCTTATAGCTTGTAGTAGTTTCATTTTAATTATTATACAGTTAAAAAAATATATCATGAAGGATAAATACTTACATTAAAAATTAAATAGGCCTTTACTTTACCTAGGATTAGTAGAGTACAATACAGGATAATACAAAACAAAAAAAAAACAATCTACCTTCGGAGTGCTTCGGATGAGTACGATAAACACTGAACAACAAATAAAAATATAAATTCAGTTACCTCTGTTTTAATATCGAGAGTTGATCGGTTATTACTTGATCCAGCGAAGTAGGTTTCTACATTCACTTTGTATTCATAGTGATAGCTCACAGATGTTAAATAATTGAATTTTTCTGATGCTGAAAATGTTTCGAAAAATACCAGTTTAGTGGATTTTACACCTAAAAACTTCAGAATTACGGAGAGAATAATTAATATCAGAGAATGAGGGTCTAGGGTGAGGTAAAGTTAAGTGATTTTGATAACGAAAAAGATATTTTTTTTTTCCAAAAATAAAACTGTTTAATAAATAGCATTAGCGTAAATGAAAATACAAATTTCAAAACAAACTTTGACATTAAGCCGGCGGTTTAATGTCAACTGTCAATTGCAATCATTGCAATACGCTCCATTTAATACAATGAAATCTTATAATGTACCCACAAATTATAATTTCAGATTTTGTTTGTGACACAAGATTTTATAGATTACAGTTTTGAAATGTTTTTTACAGGTAATATCAACCTAGCGGAATTATTAATGCGTGATTACGAGTTTTAATGACTCACATTCACGATTTCTCGTTCAATCTATGTGTTATGATTTACTATGGTTTCGACTTTTCGATTAGGCTATGACATCAAAATTTGGCGGTAAGTGTATACTTTTGTAAAGTCAATGCTAAGTTAGCTTCGAAGCAAATGTACCTAATAATAATTAATTATTGACACTATTTCTATTTATACATTATGGAAGATAGTCGATTCATATCGGAAAAATAAAGATTACTGAAGTCATCAATTATTAGTTACCTGCACATGTTGGTGTCCCGCAAATATAAGGATCTTTCAAAGAATCTGAAAAAAAAAACAAAATGGAATATGCTTATCAATCTGTAAAATATTAGGTAGTTGGATAAAAAAGTTTATTTATTTCCGAAAGTTTCAAACAAACAAACAATATTCAATATGAAATTTTTGTACAAAATTTTTACTCACAAATTTACCTGCACAAGCCTAAAACAGATAAAAAAAAAGACGGGTTGCCGTAGACAGAGAAACCAATAGACAAATTGATATCTTATGTCGCATTCACACAAGAAAAAGAGCAACTTATGCCGGTGTTGTGTAAAGAAATGAGAGAGAACGATAAAATTTTTTGTTTCACGCAGCGTGCCGCTTTTTTCAAGAATAGCAACCTACTTTGATAAACAAAGTTTGACAGCTAGCTATCGTCTTCCATAAAAATATAGTTTTTACATGTTCTAAGTTACGTAATTCATGGTAGGTATGTTTGGTTTTGAATGATTTAGACTTACTGTTAATACCTTATAAAATAATACCATGGTGCGGTGTAGCGTTAAAGGGTGTAAAAGTGATAGTGGAACGAAAATGCCTGGATTGTCTTTTCACTCGTAAGTATACAACTCTTTATCAGTTTATAGGCCTTCATGATATTTCAGCGTGTTAATATATTGTGTATCACGTGCTGTTGACTTGAATACATTGTTTAAAAACAACAAAAATAACAATTATAAATTTTAACCTAAAAAATTTAGTGTTGCCAACTTTTCTACAAATTGTTACCCACTATTATGGGAAATAATAATATATATTCTGCAGTGTGTATTTAATTAAATATCTGAAATATTCAATGGCTTGTTCCAGTTTTCCTGAACCGGATAATTTACGACAAATTTGGATTGTAGCTACAGGATGAACAGATTGGAAACCAAAACCGAAGGTTAGAAAGTATTACGGCAATCACCACCACCGCGACGCTGCCCCGCCGAAGACAATGGACACTCTTGGTTCCAACATTTTTTGCGCCTTCGCGGGTCTGTCAATATAATTAACGTGTGTATCTGTTAATACTTTCGAAAATAAACATTCTTTTATTTTTTTTTATTTTATTTTATAAAAAATAATAAACAATCGAGTTTTCATCTACATTAGCATTACATACACATTTTCATATGGGATTATGATAATGATATATATTCATATTATATAATATATAGGTATGTGTATATACATAATATGTATTACCCATCTAAAAGTAATATGTTTATTATATACTAGCTGCGCTCCGCGGTTTCACCCGCGTGGCTCCACTCCTTTTGGTCTAAGTGTTATGGTACAATATAGCCTACTATAGCCTTCCTCGATCAATGGGCTATCTAACACTGAAAGAATTTTTCAAATCGGAATCAAAGTAGTTCCTGCGAATATCCCTTCCCTCCTCACCTTCACCCCGTCCCGCACTACGCCTCCTCATTGTATTAAACACTATACCTACTATTTTCTGTAAATTGACACTTTTAAAAATTCGTTATATCTTTTGAATGGAATATCGCGGACTTTCTTGTAGATATTGATCCATTCTATAATACCGTAGAACATTTATTTGTTCTATTTTCAAAAGATTCCGCAGCGCACGCGATGACAGAATTTTTATTAAGGCTACATTATTGCATTTTTGGTAAGGATCTCTAATTTTTTTGAAAATGCAATATAGCCTATGTTGCTCAGTGAAGATGCAGCTTTCTAATGGTGAAAGAATTTTTGAAATCGGTCCAGTAGTTTATGCGTGAAAACCATACATACATACATAATTACAAACATTTCCTCTTTATAATATTAGTATAAACATGTAAGTATGTAATGTGGATATCTCATTATTATCCACTTATGTTATGTGAATAATGATATTGAGAGACTTGTATCTTACAAATTGCGGGGTAAATTTTCCCTCACACGGTAACCCTAAATATTGTGACGTATTCTTTTTTATCTCTTTCTGCGACACGCATTGCCGGTGTCTATTGGATTCTCTGTCTACGCGGGTTGCACTCCGGGAGTGCCGGCAGAAGTGAAAACTTGATTATTAACGTTGAGCATGTTTGATATCCATCCGTCCAGGTCACGTGTCCTGACGCGAGTTTAAGATTTTATACCCAACGCCGCTAAAGAAGTTTTCACTTCAAAAAATATAGCTAGAAAATATTTACAAATAGTTACTTAATGATCTAAGACAAATAGCATAAATCTCTAGAAAGTAGGAAATAAATCTAGTGTGTGAAACAAAAATTATTGAAAATACGTAGAAATGCAAAATATAACTACGAGAGATTGTAAATCCCGCGTGAACGTAAAATGGGAACGATTGAGTATTGAAAACCGCCGACATGGAATAATAACTACGGCTACTAACACAATAAAATGATGCATTTATTTTCGAATATTTTGATTCTGGATATACATGTAATACAATGAAATACTGAATTATTTGTATCAATTTATAATAAATAGCTTCCAGTATTTGGTAGCTGCCTATTTATTTTGAATAAATACTGGGTATAATATCTCGCTGAACGTTATTTACACGAATATTATAAAGAGAAAAGAGACAATAAAATAATACATAACATTTTAATAAAGTTCGTTTGAAACAGTTGCGATATATCAATATTATTATGTGAATTTTCATCAGAGCTTTAAATTCTTAGAAATATTCGTTATCGTTTAAAACATTTGATGTGACGTTCCATGGAAATGACATAAGCAAATTGATAACTTGAATGAAACAATAGCAGGATAATAGCATGCTATCTACTGCATGATAATAGGAATAAATAAAAATTATTTTTCTTAAATAATTATTTTCTATAAAAAGGTCATCTATTAAATTTACTAAACATAATAGGTATTATGAAGAGTCACCTATTTCCTAAATGTACTTTTTAGAATATGCATTTTTTTATTTCATGTTGCGGTTGGTTACATAAAAATTTATGTGGGTTAATTTAATTTCTTCCTTTATTCTTTAGCCTATTTTTTATTGCTTGTAATGTTATATTTTATCGTAATTCGCAAGACTAGGACGCTTGGGTTTGAAAATAATTAAAGATGAATTGATATAGGGGTCAATTACGGAAGTATTTCATTACTTAACGTTGGAGTGCTCTTATTTTTATCAGAAATAACCCGTCAAGTGTGTCTTGTTTAGTGCTCATGAGGAGGTTCTAAATATATTGTTAGATATTTTGATCGAACTTTTTAAAGAATCATACATAATAAGTTAAATAATAAAGATGTTTTTAGGATACTGTGGATAGCAGGATAAATATTTTAACATCAAGAATAAAGAAATTATTTTTCAAGATATGTACCTATTTGTATTTTTTTTTCAAAACACAAACACGCCGCAGCTTAACAGTACGCATCAAAATGTTCGTCAGAAAGTGTCAAAAAGCCAAGCAATTGGTGAAGTTAAGAAATTGAAATAATTGAAAGCTCTACAAGTCACAAGCCGTGGTGGAAGATAATAGGTATGTATATATTTCATAAACGGACCTCCCATGACCCCTGCTTTAAACCGAATTCAGGTCCTTGTGATTTTATCGTTTACGCACTGACAATTCAAGGAGACCCTTCTAACCTATTTTGCTAGCTATGTAATATATGGGCAAGCTATAAATAATATTATTATCGTGGGAAATTTTAGGTCGTTAGCTTTATCATATTAAAGAGCATCACTTCAACAGATATAATCGAAATACATATAGACAAAACACAAATTATTTCACTACTAGCTTTCCACCCGCGGGTTCGCCCGCGTTTTCAAAGAAAAACCCGTATAGCTCCCGTTCCCGTGGGATTTCCGGGATAAAACCTATCCTATGTGTTAATCCAAGTTACCCTCTATATGTGTGCTAAATTTCATTGTAATCGGTTCAGTAGTATTTGCGTGAAAGAGTAACAAACACACACACACACACACATCCTCACTAACTTTCGCATTTATAATATTAGTAGGATTTTTCAACTGGAAACTTCAAAAGTATAACAGTTTGATGAATATTGCTCCAGGTTTTGTTGATAAACTACTTCGGAACTACTATCAACCATAATAGGGTATCTGAAACGCTATCATGTGTAATAATAGTGAACAATAAGCAACTAAACTTCTACTCATTATCTAATATCTATTCGCAAAGACAAGTTTTACCCATGAGCAACTTTAATGCTATAAACTTTAGCTAATTGAGATAACTTTCAATAAGTTCTTAGAGAAGCACCTTTGAAAACGATAACGATTTTCATCACTAAGTTTAAATATCTTTATGTCAAAATAGTTTGTGTCCGTGACGTCGTTCGCGAATAGTTTTCGAAATAGGTATATTAAATAACAGTTTTATTAAAACCAATATTTCTCTTAAAAAAGTAAAATTTGTAGCTGTAGGTAAAGTTTGCTTAGATTCGGCACTTTTCCAAGGAGTGTTGACTGCTGAAACTTGAATTGGACATGACTGTCTGTAATTGCACTTCATAGAAAAATCGAAACACATGATTTTCGCTTAAAAATACAGTTTAATTTAGAAATAATGCTTGTTTTTTTGGGCGTAAGTATCATACGTTACTATGATTTGTTATTAATCTCAAAAAAGTAATTGAATCTCGATATATATTATATCCTGTTTATGTTTTATATTAGCTTTAAAATTATATATTTTAGGTAATGACTGTAAACAGAAGGATGTTTCGTCACCGTGTGGACCCATACACTGTGTATCCTTCACCTTCAGTGACATTGTATAAAACAGTTCCTGAACGGATGGAACAATTTTCGATTTTAGCGGGAAATCGATTGTTTTGTTTTTAAATTTCATTATTTGTTTGGAGATGTCACTTTTGGCGCACTTTAATTATTAAAAATTAATAAATAATAATGTCCACAAATAATGTCGAAGTAGGTATATGTAACGTAAAACATAATTAATTATTGGACCTTGGAATGGACTCAATATTATGTTTTGAACAGATTATAAAATGAATTACACAGATATTAGACGCCTATTTCTTAGTATTCTTTATTGTATCGAAGATCGAAAAGAGAACGTTTAATTTTAGTAGATAGTAGTACATACTACATAGTGAATGAATGAATTATATTATATTTATTACTAGCTATGCTCCGCGGTTTTACCCGCACTAGAGTGCTCCGCTCCTGTTGGTCGCCTTCCTCGATAAATGGGCTAACTAACAACGAAAGAATTTTTAAAATTGACCATTAGTTCCCGAGATTAGCGCGTTCAAATAAACAAACAAACAAACTCTTCAGCTTTATAATATTAGTATAGATTCTACATAACACATGCAATACAATTTCTTTACGAATATTACAATAATCTTGTTGTGTCGTGTTGATAATATGAATTTCTCTAATTAAAACCCAAGACTAAATTTTATCGTCAAAGTAATGTTTCAATGAAACGGGCCTTTTGATATACTCGTATCAAAATATATTGGAAGTGAATATTTTTAATCATAAAATATTTTCTTGTTAAAATCGGGTCGTTAGTAGATAATGATCATAATTATATTTTGGGAAAAGCTGCGGTGGTCGTCAGTCGCTTGTGACAGGAAAATCTGGTTTATAACATTGTGTACTTATTTATTTAATTGTTCGCATATTTTCAGCGAATTAATTGAGCTTTTGATGATGAAACAACGTTCAATTCTATAGAAAACGTTTTTATGTTTACTGCTTTAGTTGTAATCTATTAATATATAATATGTACCTATTATAAAGCTGAAGAGTTTGTTTGGCTAAACTGTACATTATAGGGCGTGGAGTTGAGAGTCATAATTTTTTTTTACCGATAGTCCATTCATCGAGGAAGGCTATGAGGCTATCATCACGCTAAGACCAACAGGAGCGGAGCCACGCGGGTGAAACCGCGGAGCGCATCTAGTTCGACATAAATTTAGGTATTTTGAAAAGTTCATTTGCATGTGTTAAAATCTTAACATTAGTTTGGTACCAACACAGCATGCATATGGGTCTCGTAATTACATAAATATAAGATAAAAAGAAGAAGTAAACGTATGCAAGCGTACTCACTGCCCGATCCTTGCACTGCAGCGACACACAAACACAAAAAAGTCACACACAAATACATTTTGGATCACGGATCAACGCATGGTCACACGTTTTGCACAGACTCTAACATAAATCGAAATGAATAAAGTTGCTCCTTATCAACGGGTCATTGGGGTAAAGTAAATAATATTATCGTACAATTATCTCTACCAATAGTTTAGAATAATTTGTAAACGACCAATAACGATAATGATTGAGAGAGGGTACTGACGGGAAGTATGAATGATCGTATTGCGTTTGACAATTGTAATGTGATATTATTGCTTTGCTTTCGTTGCGGGGTTATAGCATGATGAGGTATGAATGTACCTACTGCGTGCTCATTTTAATTTACCGAAATTTGAGATAGATAATGTTTATAATAGTACCTACACATTGGAAATTTCGGTGCCTTTGTGATGGTATTGATCTGATGATGTATTTGCTTTTGAAGAGTAATTAAAGATACGGCTGGATAATGCAGCTTCTTAACATGATTTCGAGTTCTAAATATTATTATCTACGTTATTTATTTAATTAGGTTCCCAGATATCTATAAACTTAGAACAAATGTAATATTTTGAATGATGCATTTATCCTCAAATATTTTTTGCGCTCTGAGCATCTGTACAGATTTAAAATAGATAAAGATTGTTAAAAACTTCAAATAACCTTCAATAATAATCGGAACAAAATGCAATAGCAAAATAATATTTTGCTCGCTCCATTTGCCTTATTTAGGTACTGTATTATTTTATTATTAAACTGGATATGAATGCCAAAGATAAGCCTCATGTGTTCGGAAATTATCTTCTATGGTCCGATTGATTGCACAATTTAAATATTATAATATGATGACCACGAATGATTCAATTAGGTATATGCCATTGTTATCAATAATTTGACGCTAAGGTCAATGATTTTGAGAATTTGAGAAAACGTCGGAAATAAGGTTATCTAACTTATTCGTATTATACCTTGAATACATGAACAGCTGTAAGTGATTATTTTATACATATTTATTCCTATTTTACATTGAAGAACAGTAGTCTGTAGTACAGCTTACTTATAATAATATGTTAAAATTAATACATCGATGACCTATATATACCTTTAATCATGTTATTAAAATAATTAATACGCTCACATTTATCAACGACAGATTGGATTGATACAAAAAACTGTCCTCCTTCACAGAAAATATAATTGCTGTAAGGATTGAATTACTTTCATTTTCTATTTAAAAAGTTTTTGTGTTTAGTTTTTTTAGGTTTGGCAAATAACATAAAGGTTAGCTTTCCTTTTGGAATATTATTCTAAAATCTAGTGTTAAAAAAGTGAATAAAAATCAGGGATGAGATTTAATAAACAATAACTATTTGCGATTAGAACTAATATATTATAGATGCAATATACATAATGCATATTTACTAAATTCATTCATTATTTGCTATATTTATTAATAATTCTAGAAGACTTCGCACAACGCCATCTAGTGCTAGCTTAATAAAACAAAATAATATAGAACAATATTAACATGTTTAAAATAAATGTTTGTATATTTAGGTATATGGAGACACATATTTATTTGGACAACGTGATGCAGGTTGGATAAGATCCGGGCTTATTTCTATAACATAATGTTCCATGTTCGAAATAGATTATTTCAATGCTGTTGTTGCTAATATAGCAGAGCTTAAATTAAGATAAATACTGAATACACAACAATACGTCTACTTGAAGCTTAATATGTTCTACAATGATTTTCCGGCAAACTATTAACTAATTATGCTTATAACTCGTGCTGATAATGGAGCGAAACAAAATCGAGAGCGTAATCAATTTTCAGTCGTGTTTTATTTTAATTACTAGCGGTCTGCCCCGGCTTCGCCCGTGGTACATATTTCGCAATAAAAGGTAGCCTATGTTCTTTCTCAGGGTCTAAAGATTATCTGTGCCAAATTTCATCAAAATCGGTCCAGTAGTTTATACGTGAAAACCATACATACATACATACATACATAAATACAAACCTTTCCTCTTTATAATATTATAAGTAATATTATAAGTAATATAAGTAATAAGTAATAAGTATAGATTAACCTTTTATTACACCACTAGCGGTCCGCCCCGGCTTCGCCCGTGGTATTTACGTTTTCTCTACATAAGAACCATCCTCGTACTTCAAGGAATATAATAAAAAAAGAATTATCGAAATCGGTTCAGCCGTTCACACGTGATGCCGTGACAACGCGAAACGGGTGCGGACCCGCAGCCTTTTTATAGCTCCCGCCGCGAAGCGCGTCGAACGCGGCAACTGATACACAAAAATAATCCTTATGGCATGATTCTGTATTCACGCGCGATGACTTACAGCGTATTCCATGTATAACTTTGGTGTTTCTACACCGATTTACATGATTCTTTTTTTATTGCATAGGTAATAATGTTAACTTTTTTTAATTAGGGATGAGTGAGAGTGTTGTAAACGTAAGAGTAGACAAATATAATCAGAAATCTCCGAATTGCTAAGCTATTGAAGTTTCACGTGTTATTGTGAGTCAATTTTAAAAGATAGACATAATATGCTGTCTAGGAATTTATTTTTATATAATAATAATAATTTAAGAACATTTGTGTCGTACATGATTTCTATGTAGCTTTAACCATTAAGGCTGCACACGCGACGGAAGCTTAAAAAATGGAGTAACTTCTCCCGTTTTCCCCATATTTCCCTTCACTGCTCTGCTCATATTGATCGTAGCGTATTAAAAAGTATACTATAACCTGCCCAGGAGTATGAAGAATAATTGTGCCAAATTTCGTTAAAATCCGTCGTGTAGTTTTTATTTCTATAACGAATATACAGACAGACAGACAGACAGACAGACAGACAGACAGACAGACAGACAAAAATTTTACTGATTGCATTTTTGGCATCAGTAGCGATCCCTTATCACCCCTTCATAGTTTTTTTTAAAATATATTTCATGTACAGAATTGGCCTCTCTACAGATTTATTATAAGTATAGATAAACAATACCTATAACATAATTGGGGTTTTATTTTTAAATTTAGAAATACTATTTTATAAATTTTATTTTCAGCCAGTATACCTACGTCAATATTCAATAAATTTTGTTATTAAATCTTGAAGATAGTGCGAGCTGGATGTATTCAAAAGAAATATACATCTACTAGCTTACCGCCCGCGGCTTCGCCCGCGCAGTCAAAGAAAACCCGCATAGTTCCCGTTCCCGTGGGATTTCCGGGATAAAACCTATCCTATGTCCTTTCTCGGGTATCAAAATATCTCTATACCAAATTTCATGCAAATCGGTTCAGTAGTTAAGGCGTGATTAAGTAACAGACAGACAGAGTTACTTTCGCATTTATAATATTAGTATGGATTTATATATTTTATGGGGATTTGTTTAATGATGAAGTTAACCTATATGCATTAACAATAATTGCCAGTATACGGGCTCTGTTGTTAGTGTGATGGACAATTAACTAGAATTGACGTAATTTGAACCGTGTGTGTCTATATCGTTAAATACAGACTGGGTGAGAAATTGGTTTTACTATCTCTTTTTGATGCTTTTGAAGGTATAATAGTATAGTATTATATTGCCTGAGATATTTATTTCTTTATCATTACATCAATTACCTTTATTTATAAGTATCTAGATATGTTAAAAGAGATGTAATCGCAACTTAATGATATTTTTATTATAACTTTTCTTATTTCCATTCTACTTAAAATTCACATTTCCTTGCGTGATAGCGAAGTAGTCGTGAGTAGGGCATGCAGAACCGAGTCCGGTTCCAAGTTTCTGAAACCCGGTTCCAAATCGAGCTCAGAACCGGGTAGAACCGGGTTACCCGGTTCTTTTATAATACCTCGGAATAAAATACGAAATTAAACAAAAGTAACTGTAAAAGTACCTGATGGGCCTTTTATTTTACGCGGCTTGTGTCTTATTTTATTAAATTAATAAAGAAACAAAATTTCAATACTTCTCTTTATTTATCAGTCTTATAAAAGTACCTTGTTATCATAATATCACATATAAACTTAAACCTTATTCATTAACTGTAAAGCAAAAAACCGGCCAAGTGCGAGTCGGACTCGCGCTCCGAGGGCTCCGAACAAACCTATTTTTTATAATGTTGTAACTTTAAAATTTATGTTTCTAGCAATTTTTCCTTTATCTGTGTTATAAGACGTTACTTTTACCAAATTTAAAGGCTCTGTGTTCATGAGAAGTACCCTGTAGGTTTTGAGTCCCATGCGAATGTCGAAATTTGCGAAAATTTTCAGCATTTACGGCTGTATCTTTTGATGCGTTGGCTTGTGAGTTTGACTTTTTCACAACATCAAGGGACCGAAGACTTGAGTATTCGATATAAATTTCAGCTTGATACCAAAAACAAAAACATGACTGGATCATTATATGAAACAGTAAAATCAACAGCTTTTCAAATTCACGACAAATCTAATAAAAATATTTCAGTAGCCTAATTTTTGTCATTTTCGAAGCCTAATTTTTTTTTTTTTTTGGTAATACACCCGTAGGAAACTTATAGCATCTAAGGTTAGACAACCAATCAGAGCCACGCTTGAGGCGTGGCACGAAAATTCGCGATGCACGTGAGTCTGACGTTGCCAGATAGAATAAATTTGTTAAAATAATGCAGCAAAATATAAATAATACTTTATATTTTAATATTTTGGTCGGAACCGGGAGAACCGGGTTTCATACTATTCAGACCCGGTTCTCAAGATCATCAAAAAACCCGGGTTTACCCGGGTTTTTCGGAACCGGGTAAACCCGGGTGCATGCCCTAGTCGTGAGGAGCGAAATCTAAACAGAAAGGCATTTGATTTTCTAAAAAAGAAAGGTACTTAGTGATTTTGTAATAACTTATTATTTATTACATAACTATCTTAAATATATGGGACGAAATACGAAGAGAAATCATTGCTACTGTAAATTTTATATAACTTTTTCTCAACGAAGATTTCAAATATCATCCATTATTGGCGCAAGTTATATCCATCATAAGCACAGCCAGTGTGCACAACCTAATGCAACAATTAGTACCATTATAATATTCATGAACGAACATGCAAGTTCTCAGAGCCTGGTAAAGGTGCTTTCACACTTGTGGGATGATTAAATGACCCGACTTTGAAATAAGAGAGTCATGTGGTCATATTGAAGTTGATGTATGAAACTATTTTCTATGAAGTAGGTACAATATGTAATTTTCGTTTCGATAACTATAAATATGTTTAGAAAATAAATTTGTTAAATATGTAGGTACTACGATGTGAAATCAAACTCATAAGAATCCAGTAGTTTAAGGTCCATCCTTTTAATAATAGCCAATTGAAATTGAAAGGATGTTGTCACATCTTTTATATTTTATAACATTAGACAACACACGTCGATTAAAAATAAAAATATTTAATATCTAATCAAAGAAAGTATACAAAGTCTATTTAAGTATAATTTTAATCGTCCATCAAGGCTATTACAGTCGAGTTTCACATTCAAAGGCAAATCAAATACATATCAACAAAATCACATACAACCCGTATTGTGTGAAGATACCCTAACAGATTCACTGGTACCACATCTTCAATCGTAGATACATACAGTGCCATGTTGTAACGGGTATTATGACTGTGTTCTTAACCTCAATCTATTAGCTATCTCCTCTGTTATAAAGCTGTCGAGAGACTAAGAAATGTTACAAAATACATGCTTTTATAGTTGCTTTAATAGAACCTACGCAATGAATAGAATTATTGTTGAGTGTATACCATGAAAACTAGCAGGCGGATTTTAAAGAAAGTCATAGATTAACTATATAAGTAGGTACTACGTAAGTTTCAGCGTCAAATGTAGAGGGAACGTAAAAAATTACGACAGTCTCTTCTAGTTTTAGTACTCTTTAAAAAAAAAGTTAAGTTAATGAAGAAGAAAACCATTCCTATAATTACACTTATTCTTTCGTATGAAGGTTTCAGTCTTTCTTTATTGTTTTTTTGTCCTAACTTCTTGTAACTAATTATTTAAAATATACTTAAAAAAGTTTTGAAGTAGGGATGTAAAAATATTTATTTCCCCTTCAATAAAACTATGTACATTTATCAACTGTCGGTATCGAATACTAAATCAATTCTACTCCATATAATTTACACATGCTTTACTCAAACGTGATAATCCTCAAGTCTATTCACTTCGGATATTCACCCAAACGTTTGTTATTACAGGGACGGTATGCAATAAGGAGACAGGAAAGTGTAAGGAAATTGGCCTTCCGCTGCTTTCAGTCAACGGTTGATGGCATATGGTTATAAAACGACTCGAAAAGATCTTTTATTTAGCAATTAGGGTTGGTGTTTGTTAGATTTGCGGTCAAGTGTGGAAATAGCACTGCTTCTACATATAATTGGCAAAGCTTTAATTTTGGATTCTGTAAGTAAACGTCGTATTTCATTAATCTGAATTTTACATACTTAAAAGTTAAAACTAACCATCCGACGCAACTTTGTTTCTGTAAGAAGTGAGAGTTTATTCAAACAAGTTTGAATTTTGTGATATTGAACATGACTCATATCTCATATTATAACATTTAACAATAATGATACCTATATTAGTTATAGTTAAAAGGTTAACGATCTTAAATAACATATGTAAATTCAAATAAAAATGAAAATAATTGTAAATACTTAAGAATATCGAAAAGAAGGTCGTCTAGAGGTTCGTGTTATTTAACTATACTTATAAGGAAAATAATCATATTCAATCCTTTTCAAATGTAATCGATTAATAGATATGTTTATGATCTTTCCTGCTGCGTGAAATTCAAATGCTTCAAAATAAATTTATTATAAAATGGACCAAAAACATGTCCAAACAAAAGGCAAGTTGAGTATCTTGTATGACCATTTATATCATAATTTATCGGTGTATTTAATTTATTTAAATCAACTGTTTTTTTTGTGTGATTAAGTAATAAAAAACACAACATATAAAATGTCCATTTAACAAATTAAAAACTTTCAACAATTCTTAATTTTACTTGCAAATAATAATAGTTTTAAAAAACTAAAAAACACGCTTTTTATAGAAAACCGAACTAAAAAATAGAAAATTTTATCAAATTAGTGTATTGTCATCGGTCCTCAATAAATCTACAAAGTTTGAACGAAATCTGGCCGTTTAAAGTGGGTCAAAATCGCGCCCAAAGAAGTCGGTTACAAACAAACAAACATACAGGTGAAGCTAATATAAAGCGTGTAAAAACGTTTTCATTACGAAAAAAAAAATTCACTTAATAATTCGTACAAAATAATATGACACGTAAGAATATAATCATTAGTAAAACAAAATACAAGTTTAAAATTAAAAATTATAACGTAAACAGTTGGCAATTGCTAATCATGTTGTTTATATTCTAAGCAGGACCTGTTCCAAGTAATCCTTAGACTAAGTGGTAATTACTAATTAACCTCTTTGTAACTAACTGTTTATACATGTTGTGTTTTATATCGTTCTTTAGAAGGATCTTTCGATGGTTCTGGGGTAGTATAATTACGAACCCTTGGAAAGATAATGCTTGAAGAGATTAGGTGTTTGTCAGACAAGGTTAAATGTATTGAAATAGGCTTGTTTTTTTATTAATTTGTTGTTTTATTATTGTCTTATTTCGATCGGATTAGAACAGCTTTTCGATTTAAAACAACAATTATATAGGAGGAGATATCCATCAATGAAATGAAAGTATGAAGAAGTGTTAGATTTTTTTATTTCCTTGACTAAATCTGAGCATTGATCGTCTCCTCGATAGAATTGCTAGTTTAAAACAACATACTGAACAAACTTACAAGTCTATCAAGGACTCAGAGATGCTAGACACGATGCCCGTTTAGGACTTGAAAAAAGAACTTAGATGGATTAGAACTTAGGTATATAAACGCAATTGCCCTATAGCTACACTCTCTTCTAAAGGAATGATGTAGTGAATTAGTGAAGACTTAAGGGAAGTCTATATAGTCATTTTTTGTCAAAAAAAATTTGAGATAAACATTCGAACATTTTCATTGATAAATAACCTAGTGGTGTATTGTCTGTTAATCCCATGTTAATCACAACACACTGTTAACATTAAAACGCGTGTAAACGTAGCTAGCTCAATGTCTAATTACAACTGTGCAGTGTGGCGACGATTTCATTACGAATGTATGAAGCTAAGACGTGGTTTGCAAGCACACGACCCATAGGTACAATGCTCCTTCCTCACCAGCGCTTGGCCAGAATAACTAGACACCCGATAACCCCTATTGTATCCCACCCCTATCACCAATTCCTATGCACCTCAAGGACGAGGTATTTCAACTTACACCGGCCGAAGATGGCCCTAGCACTTGCCTGGGCGAACGACAAAAAGTCGAAACGTGTGGGACTGCAGACGAACTCGTTTCACCATACATGGCTCTCCTCGACAACTGGCTTCCCAACGCACCAGCTCACATAATATTGTTAGCCGCCGATAGCTTTTTATGTCCGATGCATTATTCGATACTCATTTAAAATTCTAACATGAGCATATAAAGAAAGCTCGCCATTTCCATGCGGTCCCCTGCTGTCGCCGGTCGTCTTTACGGGGACGAGTAACCGTTCTATAGGTATTATCATCGAAGGTGTTTTATTATTCAAATTTATTACGCAAATTTACTTTGGGAGGCTGCGCCGGTAAGCGCCCACGCAGCGAAATCGCGGGGGCGATTCGAGGCTTCTGCGTTCAAACGTGCGCGCGCGGCGAACGTCACCGTGCGTTGATATAGATTATAAAATTAAAAAGTTAAATTCGAAAATAGAATCGATAACAAACCGGCTCGCTGGGTGAGCGTCACAGTTCGAATTTGGTATTGGATTTTGGATTTATAGTGTTGTCTATGAAGAGGTGATCAAAGTTTATGAATGGAGTGTAAGTGATGTCATGAATAGTGTTGTGGCTGGTGTCAGCGGTTCGGTGGGCGCCAATTTGTTGACAATGCGCGATCATTAGACTGGAAAGGTGAGTGTAATACTTTATTTGTTGGGCCAACAGTAAATGACGGTCATTTATTTGCAGCCTCTCTAGAACATAAGGTCTAGAGTCGCCCACATGCAGCCTACGTCTGTGTGAGAGGAAATGGTTAAACCTAATTTTATTACGGTACTAAAATATCTCGTATGGGATAAAATAATAAACGGTATTAATGGAATAGCACTTTGAATACATCTATTGAAAATAGGGACATTTTATGTGTCATATGGAAATCAATATTTTATAGTTTTTTCAAAGTTATACAAATAATGATTTATATTTATGTACTTACTGCATAACATTATGTAAATTAAAACAAATTTTATTCAATTCATAAATCAAAACATTTTACATCTAAATAATCAGAAAAGTTTTAGTATATTTTTAAAACTTATATTTATTTCTGTGACGAATCGTCATAAAATATGACCTTTATTTTCTGTCATAAATAAAAATATTGAATCGAATTTATATTTTACTCCACACATGACGTAAATGTTGTACCTAGTTAAAAGACGTGGGTAGTTTATTAAAGAGGATAAACGCAAATAAAGTTAGGATTACGTAATATAAGAATTATTTAGCCGTGGTAGTACGGTAATGAAAAAATATACGAATACATTAAATCAACAAAATACATGCTGTTCATAGTAATCATTCTAGTTTATTGCACACAAGCACAAAATATTTGAATGGACGCGTGGGTGAGCGTAGACATAATGTCGCGACATTTCGAAATAATGCAGCCACTTTGAATAATATTAAAACTCTTATCCTCATACACATACAGTTCAAAATACACTAGCAATATTACGTTGCTAATTTTCATATTACTCCCTTTACAGAAGAGTCGGTTGACAAAAAGCTTTGAGTCACATAATTTAACAGAGTAAATGAAAGGTTGGCTTGGGGAATCGGAAACGACACATTTTGCTGACTGTACTTAAGTAATTATTAGCGAATGTACTAGGAAATGATTAAAATAATATCGAGTGTTGAAATATTGCAGAAATATGATGTATTTGTGTGAGAAATTCTTGCTTCTGTGTAGTAACAACAAAGAAGAAATATTAATGAAGATGTCTTAGTGTTATTTTATTTAAATAACAGTTTATTTTCTGTAAGTTCTGGCACTGTGTAGTGTTATTATTTAATCTGTGACATTTATTTAGAGTGGACTGTGGTTACCTATATTATTTTGGTAAGTCTGAGAATAGGTTGTTATACCTAGTTCACTATTGAAGTGAAACTTCTTTAGGCCCGTGGAGAGTAAAATTTCAATGTCGCGTCATGGGCCATGGCAATACCGCCACGTCATGGAGTAAGGCGACGATTTTGGTATCTTTGAATCATGCCAAAGAAGTTTCACTTCTGACACAGCACACACGATCTTTTTTTAATTTTTATAAATCTAAGACATAGCTATGCATCTAAGACATAACCTAGCAGAAAAATATTTGCCGTGTTATATACCTTTATCCATCCTACAACTAAATAGTTACTAAGTACCTATCTATTCAGGTACATGTACTTCGACATGCGTGGCTGGCGCCTGTCGTACATAGGTACCTAGACTTGCTGAATATGTGAAATCAGTCGTTTGTAAATGATAGCGTAATTAATACTTTTGCTTGTAACTTCTTGTTGTAGGAAGGAAAGTAAATTAACCTAGGCGTCAAAATTAATACTAATTTTACGATTTTTGATAAACAGATAATAGTAGCTACATATATTGTATAATTTATGCTTCTCACAAGTTTATTTATCAATTTAAATAAATAAATTGTAAAAATAATCGAAACATTTTTTTGCAAAAATGTACAATTTGTATTATAGGTATGCTAAATACAAATTATGTGCATATATTAAGGCTGTAATAAATAGTACGTACATGTTAAGTTAAAAAAGGGTGTTTTATATTTGTTTCTATAAATGTACACCTGAAATCAGAGGTTCTAAACCTACTTCATAAGCTTAAAGAAGTAAATTAAAATAATCAGGAATATGTAACATTTGAATGTTAAAAAAAACAATTACGTCTTAATTTAATAGTCTATGTTTGGATAAAAACATAATTAGACTATGTTTATTTATATAACAAAAGACAATATTGTTGTGATCGAAATTAGTTTAATAGGTAGACGAAAGTTTTGAGCTTTACTATCATATTATTTTTTATTAAGTTCCGAAAACTATCGTCTATTACTAGGTAAATATTTTTTGTAAGAAAATAGATATAGAATAAGCTTAGATATTAAAGATTATAGACATTTATTTTATTATAGACCTTGAACCTTTACTCTCAACGCGCCTAAAGATGTTTCACTTCAATAAAAAAAAAAATGTTTATTAGCCAAAGGTTTGCGATGTCTGTTGGCCATATAGGTCAGTTGCAGTGTTGTGTTCCCCATTGTCCCAAGAATAGGGCCAGCGGTCAAAAGGCAAACTATACGTAACTGTTTTTTTCTATGAGTACTTTAACAGGAAATAGCTGTGTTTTTCACGTTATTTCTACGTTGTTTTGATCGCTTATTGTAATATTTATTTTGTTGTGATTTGTGAATTGTGGATAATGGATACTTTAATAGCAGCTTTACATAAAAACAAAGAAATCGATTACAAAACAAACTTATTAAAAAGAGTTTATTTCAGAATGTATTAACTATCGCTACATTGGAAATTGCAATGTATTCATTTCAAGATTACTTGTATAATACGAACTAGTTTTAAATCTAGATAACTTATAAAATAGGCATGAACTTTGTGTATCATAAATATACATATTCTATTCGCCAAAGAAAAGCCTGTACCAGTCACTAATTCGATAAACCTTTAAACAATTCAACAAGCAAACCTTGTAAAATTAGAAAGTTTAAAACTTTCGACGACCAAAGGGCCACATAACAGTTCCATAATTATAAGCAAGATTGATATTATGCAGTTATTCGTATGGCAATGGATAAAATATGGGAATAGTGTTGTGAGAGAATTCCATAGGAAACGAGACAAGCAGGCACCTGCTAATGTAAATTGATAGTGGTTTATGGAAATCACAAGTTGATAACTAATATGCATCGATATGGGATGGATGCAATTCCATGTGTATGCTAATCTATTATCTAACCTACTTTTGAGGCAGCGTTTAAATGAATGAGACCCGTTTGTGACTTTAGGATTGAGTATAGACTTAAATTTTTTGTATATTTTGAAAATAACACTAAGATATTCTGTGGTGTAAACACGAATAAAACCCAATAGACGATAGACGACGGACAGATTTTATTTTTAATTCCCTTGCCTAATTTACTAGTTAAGAGTTAAGAGTCTTTATATCTAATATATATTATAAAGGCGAAAGTTTGTATGGATGTTTGTTACTCTTTCACGTAAAAACTACTGAACCGATTACAATGAAATTTAGCACACATATAGAGGGTAACTTGGATTAACACATAGGATAGTTTTTATCCCGGAAATCCCACGGGAACGGGAACTATGCGGGTTTTCCTTTGCAAACGCGGGCGAAGCCGCGGGCGGAAATCTAGTATTACTATATACTTCCTACTGAAAGTACACATATTATTAGCTAGTAGGTCAATTACCTCTACTTATTTTTATAATAACATCTCAATATATACATATAGCGTATATTTGATTTGTATGCTTGAAGATATTATTAATTAAACCACGCGTTAATTATATGCCTTGTTAACATAAAACGGTAATCAAGATCTATTACTGATTTAACCGTAACAAAACTAGTTTTTTAATTAATGTTTTTTTCTTCATAGTGTTGTAACTTATCACTTTCATCGATTAGTAATGATTAATCTGTAAAAATTTAAAATTATTTTTGAAAATCATAAAAAATAGGCAACTGTAGCGACGACAAGCCAATTTACGAGTTACCGAATTTCAAGTGTAGTACCTACTAAGAAAGTTCACACCATCGGTTCACACGGTAACTCGTATATAAACAGTTTGTGCGTTATGCATAGACAGTCACGGGCTTGTCGGGACGCGGGTGGGTCGCATAGGTTGAATATTAATTACATACGGATAAATATATGTAGTTAACGAAATATAACCTTTGCGTAGTTATTCATCTTTATTACACCCGCACATAACAAGACCCTACATTGGTGACTCCCGACGATTAGTGAACATTATAGTGAATTGCATAGATATCGTTTGTTTACAATTAAAAATGAATCCGGCAGTTCCAGTTAGAGCAGTTTCGTCGATACAGTTAACCCTTCTCGAGCAGTTAGCACAACTAAAGCAGCGGATAAACCAGCTGAAATGTGCAAGCTCGAGAGGCAAGTCGTTTAGCGGTCGAAAGTATGGAAATAGCACGCATCGTTCCGCATCGCAAAGTCACAATCGTGCAGGAAGCTCAAAACAGAGAAAACCAAATTGGTTATGTTTTTTTATTACTGCTTTAAGCATAACGCCAGATTGTACTATCTTCAACCTTGTGCGTGGCAGAAGCAGCAGGAGAGCCGACTAAAAAATGTTTTAATTTTACCAGTGTCGAAAAATAACCGATCCGCGAGTGAGTGTACTGTGTAGTGATTATAAACCTTACGCGGCAAACGGTAGTGTAATTAAGACATTTGGTACTAAGTTAATGACTTTAGATTTTAGTTTACGGCGACCGTATAAATAGTCATTTATCGCCGAGGTAACTCAAACTATGTTTTGGTTTATAAGGTGCAGATTTTTTAGCACCCTAGGGCCGATGCATCGCTCGCACTTATGACGGACGCATCGGATACTCGTGTAGGTTATTTTTCTAAGAATCCATCTAAGATTGAACGCAGGTACGTACGATAGGGAGTTATTAGCAATTTACTTAGCTATTCGTCATTTTCGGAATATGGTCGAAGGACGACAGTTAACGGTGTAGGTACACGGATCACAAACCGTTAATTTACGCGTTTTCTAAAGTAAATAGCGAGAAAGAGTTACCCAGACGTACACGACACTTGATATTCATTACGAGTTCACAACGTCGCGTGGGCAAGATAATGTCGTTGCAGATTCGTCATCACGAGTCGCAACAATAAGTTGTCCCACTGTAATAGATTACGCGGAACTTGCTAAGGAACAACAACAAGATTCTTATATGTTACAATTATCTAATTCGAAAGACGCTAATAATAGGTCAAAGAAAATAATGTTACCTGAAAGCGGTACATTTATTAATTGTAATATAATTTTAGATAATGATAAAATTAGACCCTATTTGACTGATTAAATTCGACGTATTGCTTTTGATAGTGTACATAATTTATGTCATCCCGAAATAAGGACTACACGTAAATTGATTCAAAATCGTTTTCAAAAACGATTCCAATAATAATTTATTCAAATATGAATCGCAATTTGGTCAAATATGAATCGTCACGTTGGTCAATGGGCTAAAACATGCATTGAATGTCAACGATCGAAGGTTAATCGACATACAATGTCAGGTTTAGGATCGTTTCCGCAGTGCGATAGGTTTGAACATATTCATGTTGATTTAATTGGACCTTTACCCACTTCACCCGAAGGTTTTAGGTATTGCCTAACCATAGTTGATAGGGGGACGCGATGGCCAGAATGTTTTCCTACGAGAGATATAACTGCTGAAACGATTTCGCGTGTAATATATGAAGGATGGATCTCTCGTTTTGGTTGTCCGAAAAAGCTAACAAGCGATCAAGGACGCCAATTCGAAAGTCAACTATTTGCTACACTAATGAAGTTATTAGGTATTAATAAGTTGCGCACGACACCTTACCACCCACAGAGTAACGGGGCGGTAGAGCGTTGGCATAGGTCGCTTAAAGCGGCATTAACGGCTCGTTTATGCAATATATCATCATCTTGGGTTACGGAATTACCAACTGTGTTGCTAGGACTTAGAACAGCAGTAAGAAGTGATACCGGCATAAGCGCAGCAGAAATAACGTACGGAACAACTTTACGATTACCAGGTGATTATTACGATAAAAAATCGAGTTTTGAAATAGATAGCAGTCTTGAGTATGTAAGTAAATTACGAGACTCTATTAGAAAATATCAGTCAGTAGCTATTAGGCAGAATGAAAGACGGAACATATTTATTCACCCCGATTTGCAAAAGTGCGATTATGTTTTTGTAAGAAACGACGCAG
Organism: Colias behrii; assembly: GCA_029959065.1. Lineage (NCBI taxonomy): Eukaryota > Metazoa > Arthropoda > Insecta > Lepidoptera > Pieridae > Colias > Colias behrii. The sequence continues at coordinate 4,258,019 of JARWMC010000025.1, forward strand.
TACGTAAGCCTTTACAACCAACATACGACGGTCCTTATCGTGTGTTGAGTCGAGAGGAAAAGGTATTTTACATTCAAATGACTGGCAGGAAAGTTAGAATATCTGTAGACCGTCTAAAACCTGCATATTATTTGAATGATGATAGTGATACGACATCTGGGGCAGATATTGAGGTTCCGTTACAAATTCCAAATAGCGAATTGCCTAATACACATACCACGCGTAGTGGAAGAGCTATACGATTACCAGTACGATTTAGGTAATAGGTAATATATAGCATTTGTAATTGTTTCAACTATTTTATATTTATTAGAATTACGATGATTATAAGTATTCATAAGACTTCATAGAAATGTATAATAAATACTTAGTAATCAACACATCGTATTTAATAAATAATAGAACTTATGTAATTTTGAAACGAGTTCATTGTTTAATGTTTTAAGAATGGTATTTCAAATTTATGTTCGTGTTGAGTTTTGATTGAAATGTTTACTACTTAGAAATTTAAGTACTTTTGATTTATGGCTTATGAGTGTACAGTAATAGCCTTTGTAATATTAAACGATACAAGTGTAAAGAACGTATTGAGATTTGAAATGTTGATGTTACTAAGTGTTAATTGACGTGTAACAATTATCGCACGCCACTTAGAAGAACCAACCAAGTTTTTGTAATAACATAAATACTTTAACGAAATTAGGTGTTAACTGTTAACCAGTTGTATACGATACGTATTGATTGATTTATATTGTGAACATTTTTTTATACTTTATATTGTAAACCTTTTGTAACCTTATATAGCGACACTTTATATACACCCATTTGTTTATTGTTTAATTTTATTGTAAGATTTTTTACTTGTATACCCTTTTTATTTTAAGGGGGGAATGATGTAGCGACGACAAGCCAATTTACGAGTTACCGAATTTCAAGTGTAGTACCTACTAAGAAAGTTCACACCATCGGTTCACACGGTAACTCGTATATAAACAGTTTGTGCGTTATGCATAGACAGACGGGCTTGTCGGGACGCGGGTTGGTCGCATAGGTCGAATATTAATTACATACGGATAAATATATGTAGTTAACGAAATATAACCTTTGCGTAATTATTCATCTTTATTACACCCGCATATAACAAGCCCCTACACAACCAATTAAGAACCTTGTTAAAGGTAAAAAGAAAACACCTAAATTAAAAAAAATAGCTACATAGTATAACGTATTCGTTATCGTTAATACTAGACTTAATTTTAAATCATGTAACTAATGCTGTCTTTAACAGTTACTTAGTACTTACTATTTATCATTGTAACAGTCGTCCGACCGCCTCATTGAAATAGTGAATAGTTCTTATTCACTTTTACCAGAAGTTCGCTAGACCTTGAATACAAAAAATGGTCGAAATGATTTCTCTTTCAGGTTCGATACCCGGAATTTCATAAAGCTTCACTTTGACGTGTGAGAATTTTGATTTTCCCGTCATCACTACATAGTATAAAACAAAGTCGCTTTCTCTGTCCCTATTTCCCTATGTCCCTTTGTATGCTTAAATCTTTAAAACTACGCAACGGATTTTGATGTGGTTTTTTTTAATAGATAGAGTGATTCAAGAGGAAGGTTTTAGTATATATAATTTATTAGGTTTTAGACAAAGCGGGCGAAGCCGCGGGCGGTAAGCTAGTTCTAATATAAACAGATAAACTAGCTTCAAATTAATAAAATCAATAAAACATAAACTACTTAATCTATGTAATTAGTAATATACTTGCCAATAAAGATAGAAATAAATTTTGAAATTACCCAGTGGTTCCCAAACATCCAACAAAAGGGTTAGAGTACTTTACTATCATTCTAATTATTGTCAGTTAATAATATAAAGTAGGCTTTTTACAAGAAACACCCACAGAGTTTGCTTCATATGATCGATGGTACTGGGTTGAAACCCACGCTCAATGATATATTGTGAGACTGGGTTTCTTTTAGTATTTGTTGATTGGAATTTAATGTTATCTAATTGATATGATCTAAATGTAATAGTTGTAATTGTTACGATAATGGTGAATGTAAATTTTTTTAGTTAAATTTAGATTTTTCAGATTGTGTATGTAAAAATATATCAAGTATGATAGGTATGATAGCAAGAGATAGTAGATGGAAATTCCAGAATAATTTTATTTTTACTGAACCCTAAAAACCGACTCGCGCTTAATCAGTCTCTTAAATTACATTAACTGGTTAACTAGTATTAATGAGTTGACACAATTAAACAAAAATAACGGAGTGTGGACGATTAAATCGAGAATCTCTCAATCAATGGTATTTGTTAGGAATTCCTAAATTAGTAGTAATGTTAAACAGTTGCTTTAAATGTCCAAATCGGAAATACCACGTGATTTGTCAATGATCGAAGAAAAGATTCTTCGGAAGATAAGATATTTATTGAAAATAAATGTTACATTCTTAGATAGAAAGTTAAACAAATATAGGAAAAGAGAAGTGCAGGTGACAAAGAGAGTCCTAATTTTGTATCATGTCATAGAAAATATTGTCCTTTTTATAGAATATACCTATGTATATCAAAATATTTTAAAGAATTCTTTAAAATATTTATAGATTGCAATTTGCATTGAATATGTGATTAGTGATGAGTATGTATGAGTAGATATCTTAAAATAAGGAAGGGAACATAAAATATTTTAAATGAGGCCTAATTTCCTGATTAGATTGTTGTATTTAAGTTATCGTTCATTTTTATTAGAAACGAATAAGTAAATCAAGTGTTAACGTTAGAAAAAGAGTCTTCATTAAAACCAATTCATATATCGAACGGATTCTTTCTATGTCTCTAACATCAATAGCAGTCATTAGCTTATATAAACAACAAATGATATACCTAACAGAGATTAATTCCTAATGAATATATTAATACATCTATTAGTACGTTCCGAAATACCGAAGGGTAGTGTGGGCGGCGCTGTTGAAATATCAAAAGTTAGCGTCGGTTCACATCTGTTGTATGCTGATTAATTTATAATTATGACACTTTGACAGATAACTTTTAGCTGGGCAATAAGGGCGTTGTATGAAAGGTGACAAACTTGACTTACCATAATCACATTGCAAGTGACAAGTCGATGAACAGTTGTTTGGTTTGCAATGTTGACCGCATTGAGTTCAAATAGTGTAGAGCTTTGTTTTTACTGTTCTGTGTGTAGAGCATTTTGAATTAAGATAGTTCGATAGTTTTTCGTAAGTGCAAAATTTTATCAGAAGTCAAGCAGTTTTGTACTTGTCATAAAAAATTAGGAATGAGGAATCTCATTTAATTTACATCGCATAATTATTAAATTAGATAACTTCTGATCTTCCCCTGCTTATATATGAACAATATTTGTGAATAGGTGAAATATTTCTCAATAGGAAAATTCTATAGATATCCCTCTATGTAAAGTATGAGTAAGGGAAGTCACAGGCGAAAAGCTAGTAGGTCCATATAGCGTTATAAAGATGTATGCAATATGCATCTTAAAGATAAGACCACACGGATTGTGCGTGTAAACTCTATAACAATTAATATCCATGAACACTTTTGGCGCTTTACCCATACTGGCTATAAAACCGCCCACTCACGACACAACAATCGGGCGTGTGCCTACGCCGCATGAATGGACGGATCAATGAGAGCCATATTCGTTCCGCATTTTTGACAAGACTAGAGCATGAGTGGTGAGTATTGGAACTGGGGTTTTCGTCTTTTGAGGTCACACTTTCATTGTTTTCTTGTGTGAAATAAGATTTTGAATGATGCTTATAATATGAACATATAATTAGCCAGCTCTATGTTATATTTTTATTATTTCTTGTTCTAGAGATGCTATTGCAAAAGATTGATATGTGCAGTAACTATATACTTATATTTTTTGTGGTTTTTAATGGTTTCTTAATCCTGCTTACCGGCTCTATATTTTTCTTATCTTTGATTATTTTAGAAGTGACCTTCACAGAGTTAATTATGCGAATTATATTATGTTATAAAATGTATTTGTTTCCAAACCAGATTGCAAGCATTGTTATTTGTTGTAGAATACAAAATGAAACGTTAAATTCATCCTCATTTCAATCGTTTACAAAACCTGTTTCACAATAGCCGATATTATACCAAAATGGCCATTAAAATTAAACTTTACAATAGATTCTGTCTAAATTTTAAATTTTATCACCATTTTCATATAAAACTTGTCATACGTCTAATAATGTCCGATAAATTAATATCGCAAGGCTGGACGCATTTATAGGCTTTGGCGGAAGCGGATTTTGAAAGGCTTTGTCAATTACAGAGGCTGTATAGAGATTAAGGCATATCTATCATCAATAGATGTCTTAACGTTCCTTCATGTAGTTGTACAATATAAAATTAATGTTAAAAATCCATACTAATATTATAAATGCGAAAGTAACTCTGTCTGTCTGTCTGTTACTCAATCACGCCTAAACTACTGAACCAATTTGCATGAAATTTGGTATGGAGATATTTTGATACCCGAGAAAGGACATAGGCTACCTTTTATTGCGAAATATGTACCACGGGCGAAGCCGGGGCGGACTACTAGTAATATAATAATTAGGTATGTATTAAAAAGACGGAAACTCTACATTAGACATTAATAATTAATTTAGGAGTAATTTTTTATTATAAACTTAATAAGATATAACGTACCTGCAAAAATAATTACAAAATTAACTCTACGAGCTAAAAAAACTGCTGTTGCTTTCAGATATACCTATTAGACAGATTTTTTATTACTACGAGATATATATCACTATTTATTATTCTTAGATTTCTCAATCCGCTCAACCTATCACCAAAACATTACCACTATCCATGCCTTGCGGTTGCGGCGCCCACGCACATGTAGGCGGTACACCACTTGACAACTAATCATGTACCATAAATACCACATGCTAAAACCACCTTTAACCAAAACCTAATAAGGCAACTAATGGTTTATCACAATATTGCTTAACACTGGCTTTACTTTCCAATTTTGTTTGTGTTTATTTAACGGCTTATATTTGGAGCATCTGGAGAGTTTTGTGTGGGTGCTATGTCGCACTAATTATATTAGCTTGAGATTATTTTTATAGCCTACTAACTGTTAGCCGCGGCTTCACCTGCCTGGTCAAGTAGCCTTCTATCTCGGGACAAACAAACAAATACATTCAAATCACATTTGTAATATTTTTATATGTATGTACTTATTTGCATATAGGAATAACTATTGACTAAGTTAGAGACAGTAGATTCTTATATTGCTAGTAGTTTACGGAATTTTTAGAATATTATGATGAAGAAAATATGGATATAAAATGTTCATACATATTAGTTCTAATATTTTGTCTCTTTATATGTAGCTTTGCTGTTTGGGACTATATGCCCTTTCATTCGATTTCTCAGAATGTTAATGTTAATATGTAAATAGAGACACGATATTACGTGGAATAGTTGATACAGTACCAATTGTCAATATTATATGGAAGTTATATGTATGTGTAATTATTATTTTAACTTATCTAGGAAATTTGGTTACTGGTATAAATATTGTGTATGTTATTTTTATCATTTGATCTGCAACGATCTTGAGCCTCAACAAAAACGTTAAAAAAAGTACCGAATTGGTAGAGCCATTCTCGAGTTTATGCTTAGCAACACATTTGGCGATTCATTTTTATTAAAACTATTGATAATGCATTGTTTTAATTGAAAAATATAAAAAAAATATGCGGAAATACTCATTCCCTTTCTAAATCTCGTTAAACAAGGAAACAAGTGGACAATAAAATTATAGATAAAAAAAAGCTGAAGCTTGAAAATATTTTCTCATTCAAAACACGAGTATCAGTTAAGAGTTTGTCATTATAAAACAAAGCTTTTGCTGGATTTTATTTAAAGATAAACCTAGTCTATTCTGAATGCCTCCTTGGTACAGTGATTAATGCGATAGCGTAGAACCGAAGGGTTTGATTCCCAGTGGAAACAAAGAAAAAAAAGTGTCTCGGTCTGGCAGGACACAGAAGGCTGATCACCTACTTGTGCCTAAAGAAAATTAAAATGAAACAGATGAATGCATAATGCATTTGCCCCATAGCCCACAAGAGGACAAGGGGCACTCTATCGTCTATCCTGGCTATAATAATGGCCACTTAGTCAGCAAAACAAAGTATCCAAGTCATTAACTAATTCGAATTCCCGACTCTACTTAAGGCAAAGGTAAAAACGTATCACCATAATATATGAAAGCAGTTGTACCAGGACAATGCCAAAATATCCTAATATAATATACGCGGCAAATGTATTCGATCGAGTGTCATTGTTCCACTATAAGCAAAAAGAAATGCGGAATAATAAGGCTATATCTTAAATTTAATGCGTGGAAATTCAATATGGATTTATGTTTGTTTTACGCTATTATTACATTCCAGTGCTTTTGCTGCGTTTTGTCGACTCTCGTTTGGTCGAAGTTCATACCCATAATTCACATGTTGATATTATATATTTTTTAGACTCATTCTTATATTTTTGTTTGGAATACTGTTTATCAATCGTTGGATTGCTAAGTTCTTTTTAACTTTCCATGGCATGTTCAGGTTTTTCCTTATCCATATTCCAAGATATGCAATATGGATAATGAAATTGAATGTGATACTAAAATTCCATTTAAAAATACTCCTAATTAAAAAACCATGAATTCACCAAAAGCAACAAAACACCATAGTTGCTGAATTCTCAAAATTCAATCCAAACAGAGCAATGTGCAAAACCTAGTGAATATAACACAGCAGGCGATATGACGTGTGTTGTGTGCATACCAAAATAGCTTCCGAGAAGAATGTATGTATGTCCTTTGGGATCACAAGGACACTTTCTTATATCTATGGTAATGATGCGGATACACGATCAAGCTATTGGTTAATTGGCATGACGGCTTGATTAGGTTGTGTGTAATGAGCTGAAGGATTGCGTATTAATGTTCATTTACATTCATGTGACTGTCTATCTGCCTGTGTTTTAAGCATTTTATAGAGCTTTTCAGAAGTAACATCTTATCATCATTAATGGAATAATTAAATTTCTATAAGTGGCAACACCTCTTCACCGTCACCACCGTCACACTTCTTACAATGCTGATTAAACTGCGAAATATAGGAAATATTACTAACTTTATAATTTAGTTCATGTTTCTAAACAATAATAAAGCTTTAACTACAACATTCATGCTCAAAGAAACTCGATCGTGTATACCCACCATTATGATTTAATGAAATCAGTAGTCATGATAATTTATTGTTCTTTCGAATGCCTACGCTGTTTTTATCAGCCTCAATGCATAAATATCTAACTTATTGAAGTGTATATACAGTTAGAGGCTTTGTATGGAGGTGTATAGCTTAGTAACATGTAACAAACAATAGATGTTATTTAATATTCAGATTTTATAATATGAGCGTGAAATTCCCATGCACCTTTGAAAGGTTAAGATAAAATGTAAAATTAAAATCATATTGTCGCTGCCTCGATAAGGTTAGATTATTTATTATAAGACGTTCTTTATGGAGACGAAATGTTATCTTTGAGTTTTTCAAATGCTGTTATCGCATCAAATCAAAGTTGATAACATGGAGCTTTTTAGTGTAAAACATAAAATAATAAATTTTTCGGTATTTCAGAGAACACTAGTTACGTACTTAAAAATTTGAAAGAGCAAAAAGTGATCTTATACGAATTGAACATAACTCGAAATCTGAACGAAATATTTGCTGTTTTAAGGCCTTTCCTGCACCCCTGCGCCTTGCGCTGCATTCCGATATTTAACAAAACAAATGACATTGGCTGGTCGAACCTCGACTTTTTCCACATCCGACCTTCAAGGCATTCGATACTCGTTAGTGCTGGAATCCAACCAGTTGAAATGTGGAATCTGCAAAAACCGAAGACCAATCGATACCGAGTCAATGACCTGTCTTACGTGGGAATCCAGCCCACGATGACATGACTATGTCGCATTCGCTTTTTATTGTACAATACCTTTGACGATTTGATGGCCCTGTTGTTGTATGTATTATAATAATATATCTATTTTAATGTTCACTATCGCCGTATTGGGAAGCTGTGTTATTAAACAATGTAACTTATAAATGAAGTTAAGAATATGTTTGCAATGTTCATGTATCGATATTGAAGCTCTTGAGTTGTTATTTGTACGTTGTGCGTCTATTTATTCTCTTGTTGTCTTCTAACAGATGAAACAAATAGAAAATATATAGAGAACTTGATATTAAAAGCTCGTGGGTATTGCAATTATTAATTAATAAGAGTACTTGTCTCGTATGCCTCACTAATACTTTTGAAAAATAATGAAAAATATAATTATTTATACTTAGTAATAAATTTCTACAATAGTAAGCTAAATGCTACAGTTTAGAAAATAATAATATGTAGTTTTTATCTAGGTTACGATGCCAAATAATTATATTTGCGAATATACTTAAGACTTTTCCGAACTTTATTAATGAAAATGGCGTTGTATTCCATATAATTTTTCCATATATATAAGTTAAACTTAACAATTATTTAAAATCTGCATTTAAAAACATATACCGGATAAATTCTTATTCGATTCGTTAAAAAATCGAGCGTTGATTATGTTATAAGAAGTAAAAGCCAAAAGGTTTATCTCCTAACTAACACTTTACAATTCTAATGAACTCGATGCTTAACCTTAACTTAAGTTTTATGCTTGAAGGTGATAATTATGTTAAGTTAACCTGTGCTACCGGACAGCACGCATACTTGACTATTTATTTAATTTAAGTATTAGTTAACGATATTTTATAATTACGGATTGTTTTCGCAAACGCATGACTAAATTAATAACACATTTGCAATATGATTGAAGACTGAAAATGATCTCCATTTATGTAGAATAGGTACCTAGGTACCTGAAGATGATTTTGATACATTTGAGAAACTACTGCTGTGAAAACTAAACCATGCATTGAAAAGTATTTTTAGAAGTCCTTATTGAAAAAAAGCTCAAAGTTTTAATTATTCAATCAGACTTCTTTAAGAAGAACTTTTGAATGGTCATGACATAGGTCATAGATATTTTACATACCTAAATTTAGGTATATTACAGCTTGGAATACACAGTTATAAACTATAATATGATTTTTCCCATGTTTCAAAAACAAAACCACACAACCAAACTATGTAGCATGAACATAAACGATATCTTTACAGAAGATATCGCATCACAGAAACTATTGCATTGTAAGTATGGCAGAGGTTCATAAATTATTTCGTAATAGATTTAAACTAATATTCAATAGTATAGAGAATCTATGTGAATGAACACGCGTGGGTTTCAATCGGTTGTTTATATATGTTCATTAATAAATTAATTTAGAGATTGGGTCACGCTCGCTTTGTGTTTTTTATGGGTTTTAGTGGCCGTTTAAGTTATTTTTTACATTGTGTGATATCTTAGTTGAATAATAGGTAAAGTATACATTGTTAATTGTTTTTTTAGATAATTAGGAATTCCCCATCGTAAAAATTTGCCCATTTTTGAATATTACCTATTTGGAGATTTTTTCATTTCGCGAATAACAGAAAATATTATATTTTGCATGCACTACCGCAAAGCGAATCATCAATTTTTGACTAGTTGTCGAATAAAAGGTTTCAAATGCGACAGATGAACAATTGTAACTCGCTACCTATAAAGATAAAACACAAAAACAAAAGTATTTAATACAAAAAGACAACACAATCGTGAGAAAGGGGACACAACCCGAATATTCTACAATCTGTAGATTGTGACACAACCCGAATATTCTACAATCATGTAGGATATTAAAAACAAAAACGATACATAATTAGCGAAATAAAGCACCAAGTATTTAATCACCAATAATTACAGTGATTAATTCGGTTAATCATCGATTCTTAAGTACATCGATATGCAACTTTTACAGCGGAAGTAAATGCTTATAGGTGATAAAGATATCTTAAAATGGACTTGTGAAGTACCTCTTTGTCCAGTACTTAATAATGGTAAAAGTGACGCGAATTAAACTAATTAAAATATGTCAGCGAAATTTGATTACATTTAAATTATTGAACTTAATAATAAACAAATCAAGCCGAGCTTTGTGTATGAATGGGTTAACTGTTAACAGGTTAGCGCCTTTGAGTTTCGAAGGCATTTTAACCACGTGTCTCAGTAATTGCTATTAGATACTACAATATTAAGTAAAGTCCAATGACTTTCAGGCTACTCTGCTATAAGTACTTCAACTATTGGCCCATTTAGTTTCGTAGTCGGTTTTATAAGGAAAAGAAAGACTTATATGAGGGATAATAATATGTTAATGTGGAGTTTATCTAAAACATAAGTTACTGTTTGCATTACCTTGCATTACCTAAATATTATAATGGTTATTCCATTTGTTTTTTTTAATCTGTAAAAACAGTTATATAGCACCCAAATACAAATTTAAATCCGTAAAAGGTATAGGTTCTATTACACATCAAGATCCGGCAGTTTCATCAGACTAGCTGAAAATAAAACTGCAAACTAACCGCATGTTAGTAATATCAGGGCCTTTGAAATTTGTAACGAGATGTTGGTTTTATAGTGACCACGCTTTTAAGTAGGAAGTTTACTTTTTTGGCAAAAAATATAAAAACTATGATCTGTTTATTATGATAGTGAAATCACGTTCTTCTTATTTTCCATAATATTTCCGTTTCTATAATAATTCAGTTGCACACATACAAAATGTCATAAGTTATTTTCTATTAAAGAAATCAGCGTTGCAATAAGTATACTGTTTTCCCCAGGAAAATAGGATATTAATCTGATAGAAAGAAGAAAAGGCTTTAGATAGGCTTTAGAATACTGAATCTTAATAGTATGTAATTACTTATATCTAAGTTTTTTTTATAATATATAAGCGAGAAATATAATGAAGGCGAAAAATAGGATTCTAAGAAAATTCGTATAATTAACTGCGAAACCATGCTTTCCCAGACATTTTTAGAATTTTTTCATTATAGTACTTTTCCTACGAATGTTATACAAAAATATCAACTTTCTTTTTTATTAATAAAATGTCTCGTAACAATGAAACCCACAGATACCCTACATTCGTAGTTTTAGTACCAGTTGTGAGTTAGATGCGAGGCGTATTTGATATGCAATTTGTTGCTTTTCAATATAAAAATGACGTTTTAACCGAGCCAAGTTTATGCGAATACTTTTTAAGTGTGCTACAATTTTAAAATGATTTTCGGAAGATATAGGAAACTCGTTAAAATTGTAGCCGAGTTACTTTGATGTTGTTTATTCTGGGTATTGCTATGATTGAAGATAGGCGAGCTTTTTTACACAAATGTAACTCTGTTATAAAATAACATTTTTGTCTTTGATTGATCTTTTTTATTGTCTTCGTTCATAATAAATATAAAGTAAAAAGTAACAGAGCTCCATACAATCCCAATCTATTGCGGATTGGTTATTTGTTGGCAAATACGACGATTTCAGAACATTTTCCACCAACAGAAGCTTTGAAGATGTTCATAATTGTTTCTTGCTACCGAAACTTGGGTTTGTTATTCAAACCAGGCGACTAATCCACTAAGCTACTGCTGCTCTGAATTATTCCACCTAGTACCTTATAGTAGTCCAATGAGCCAAAACAATGCAAATAACTGATATAACAATTCTGTATCCTAGTTTCCCTTTAACGAATGTAATGTTGAATTAAATCGTGCATCCTTGACGAGGATAGTTGTTTCCCCTTTTAATATAATATTATATCCAGAACACATATTTCTAACATACTCTCAAAATAATTTAGAATATGACCTTCCAACTTCCACTTACATGAAACAATGCATTTCTATTCAAACCAGAAAATTAATTAGACAGTTCGTCAGATAGTTTCAAGTCAAATCCCATGAATGGTACTGGAGCATTCGCTCGGTGCAGCACTTCAAAATTGTTTCTAATGAATATTGAATACAACTGCTTTCATAGGATTTGCTTCATTGAAAATGTATCGTTACATGCCGGCTGTATATCCCTGAGAAATGTAAAAGCTTCTAGCTTGGAGCTTTTCCTTGTCCGCGCTTTTTTATGTGTAGTAAAATAAAGACAAGATGTAAATTAAAGAAAGATTGTTGAATATAATTGTGTTAAATTAGTCAATAAGTTTTTACTTGAATTTAAAAGAAACAGATGAAATTCTTAAAGCGTTGTATTTTGTGGAAGCTTTACTTTTAAATAATATTTTTTTTTTATAATCTAAGAGTTTGTTTTTCCTGTTTCTTTTAAATTATTGTTAATCTTGGTTGAAACGAGATGTCACTTAAGTTTTTCTTCAATTTTTTAAAACTAAAACACCAATAGGTACGGCTCTTAATTATGCCATTAAGCAGAAAACTGCAGTTAATTATAGAATAATATTATTATTCCACTTCATTATAATTTGTTTTATCATCTCGTGTTAATATGTAACACATCATTGATCTAATTAACGCAGTAATTATATTCAACTGATAACTTTTAATGAATACATAACGTGTTAATTAAAATGCGATATGAAATTATAATGCTATATTCATAACTTTGTTTGATCATATTTTGGATTCGATCATAGGTTATATAAAATTGCTGGCGGAATATTTTATGAAATATTATTATAGTGGACGCGGAAATTGCGGAAACATTTCATGTTTTCGTGGTTGTATTATGTGCATGGGATTCCTGATTAAAAATTAATAAGTATAAGTGAAAATATTTTATCAGAATGTTTGGAACAAACAGCTAGGGAAATATCTGAAAAATTATACATGTTATCAAAGATTTGTTCTTGTATCTAAATTTAAAAGAATTCCCTGGAAGTCATATTAAATGGATTATGATGTTTATCCTTTTAACGTTAAATAACTTAAGTGTAGTAAAAGCGAACTGTAGTCAGTACTCAAACTCAGTAGCTTGAACTAAAGAGATCTCGGAATCTTTATCTTAAAAATTTTACGCTCCTCGTTAAACTTTTAAATTGAATCCAGGTTTATCAACGTTTCAAGTTTTGAACAATTCATGCATTTTGAAAAATTTAATTTCGACTCAATGCGGCTTTTTAATTGGGCCGTGGAAAATTTTATGCGCGCGAAAATTTTATATATTAAGTAGGTAAATTTTAAGCGCCTTTTCCTTTTAGAGAAACAAAATTTATAGTATTCTTTGTGTGCATTTTTCTTATATTTACAATTATTTTGCATAAATTGTAGTAAGATTATCACGATGGATTTACAAAAAAAAAAAAAAAAAACAACTGATATTTATTTTCATTTAATGGTAATAGTAGGTATACATTAATTTCTTAAACTTAATTGTTATATAAACGTAAAAACTGTAACTTCTACTTCTTTTATTACGCTAAAAATGCATTACAACTAAACATAGGTATAATTCGGAATCAAAAATATTATTAAGGTAACTATGAAATAGGCAGTGTTGTGAAATTATTAAAGTAACTAAATTATTTGTTATAAAAATAATATATTCTATTATTTGTTTAATTATAATAACACTTTCTTCTCTCATGTCTCTCTATATTATCTCTTTTACTAATTAGAACCTTATTAAAATATATTATCCTAATGCTTACATTCTACTATATTTAGTAAAAAGCATAAGTATGAAGTCAATTAAAAGTTCATACTTGCGCTATTCACAATGTTATCTATTTGTACTCCGAACATAAAATTTTTGAAAAATCGAAGATAACTTCTGAGCAAAACTTTCAAACGCAATCAAACATTTTCGCAGGCGCATTTAATTATCAAAACTTGCATATGACATTCTATCGTTCAGAGCACAAATAGTAAAGCATTTAGCATCTTGATAAATCTGGTAGGCTCTTCTCTTTGCAATATGCGTAGGAGGACGGCCAGGCTTTGAAACCGACACGATCGTAAATACGTTTTGCACATCTCACGTCGTCGGCCAAGTCCTCGTTGAGAAGGTCTGGAAAGTACAAAATATCAAATAAACCTTTATGTATGTTTTATGTATGTTTGGACAAAAAAATATGTAGATATGAATGTATGTTTTATGCTTTTGGTTTGTTTCAAAATTCTGTAAAGTTTACTGATGTCATGGGAGTTAATATAATATATGTATAAATAGACAAATAAATTAATCGATGCCTCGATTAACAATGGAATTTTGAAAATACTTTGCATTTAATAATTTATCAAAGAAAATTGTTGGTGTACGTGGCGTGGGTTAAGTAAGAGAGGCGTAAAGTATAAAACATATTGTTTTTGGCAAAAGTTTGTTTATTTTCCAAATTTATTATAAAATGAATGAATATAGACACTCGGAGGCTGCTGCGGATGCAAGTTAGAATGCGATAAATTGTAATTTGACAAATAAATAATGCAGATATATAATTTGAGGAAAATTAAGTATAGGAAAATAAAGCACGCTATAGTGCATAATATAGTTCATTTTATACTCAACCAAACCGTGAATAACACGTTAAATTATTAGAAGCATTATGTTGAAAATATAAAACAAGAGATGTTAAAAGCATAGCCGGTGCAGAGGTAGTGTTAAACACAATTAGTTTGAAAGCGTCTAATAAGTTTATAGTACCTTCACACTTCATACTACAGTTGCCCCCCTTTCTCCCCTTTTTGCACCAATCCTTGTTGTTTATCTGAAATATGACGGAGTTTTGCTTAAATATTAACATATAAGTAACATTGAACATCGAGTATAATATGACCTTCGTTTGGATAGAGACAATACGATAAATAAATCATAAGGTGGATCCATGTTATTCTTTATCTGTGAGCCAGATTAATTCTTAATCTGTTCAGTAATTTTTGCAAGATTACGTATGCAGTTATAGTTTTTATGAAATTGGAGGTTACTATAAAATTATTTATTACATATTAGGTATATTATTTCAATAATTCATTGAATAAACCATCTGCATTGTAGAAACAACGCAAAATTAAATAAGTTATTTTATTTAGTGATAAAGGAACATTTCATTCAGTTCAGGCATCTCTAGGCTGCCTTTCCACATTGAAATAAGTGATAACAGTGAAAATGTTTAAACCTGAAAATGGAGTGCAATATAAAATTGTAAAATCCCCATCTATAATGGTGACATTTATTCGACGTCTGGCCTGTCTATTCCACGCCCGCTGTATTCCACGCGTCACTCTATAGGATTCTCTAGCAATTGAATTTGTTGAAAATATTGGCCTCCTATTTTTGTTTAAGCTTATTTCGTTCGAAATGTTATTTTCTTTTGTTCTAGAGTTAGTTCATTGAAAAGTTACATTTGGGGTTGCGTTTTTTAGAGGACGCAATTTTATTTTTTTGATGTGTAGGGGGGGTCAGTGTGAAGCTATCACCAAGTTTGTGGGGTCGCCACCCTTGTCCCACGGCCGCCATCTTGAAAATAGCGGTTGAAATTGTTTTGAAGATATATCTCTTAAACTATTTATCTGATAATAAAACAATGTTAACATTATTCGTTGCAAATTAAATTCTCTACAACTTAGGTTCAGTAACTTTTTGTCGTAGAACTATAAACAAAAAAGTTATAAGCGAAAATGTTCAGAAATTAGAGATGTTTATATTTTTCAATAAAACTTTTTTTTTATAAGTTTACGAAGAAATTATATCAGACCATTTTTGTAGATTGTTTTTCGAAGAACAACTTTTATTTACAACATTTTTTCATTAAGTAAATAGCTAAGGTTTTACAGCCCTCCGAAGTGAGTACTATTTTAAGTACTCTTTACTATACAGAATACGATATATTATGTGTGTACTAATAATAATTTGTCACCAGTAATTATTTTATTTTTGTTATTATAATATTTTTAATAATTAATTTTACAATATTCATCATCATCATCATCAGCCCATATACGTTCCCACTGCTGGGACACGGGCCTCCTATGAGGGTACAGGCCATAATCCACCACGCTGGCCAAGTGCGGGTTGGCGGATGACACATGTCGTCGAACTTTTGATTCTTCGACATGTCGGTTTCCTCACGATGTTTTCCTTCACCGTTCGAGCAGTGGTGATGTTACAACATGCGCAGATAAATTGAAAAATCAATTTATTTCCTGCGCGCTCGCCTGGTCTCGAACCCCGGACTTATCGATTCGAAGTCCGAGGTCTCACCACTGAGCCACCACTGCTCGTTAATTACAATAATATAATTTTACAATATTATTAATAATTAATTATTGAACCTTTTCCCCACCACCCAGGAGGTAGAGTCTGGAAGTGCGTTTTTTTTTACGTCGAAAAGCAGGGCTGAAATGTTCTGCAGTGTGCTTCCATTGTTGTGGAGTCTGGGAAAAGAGCCAATAGCCAATATATTATGTATCTCTCTCTCTTGTCGGTCCCTCATGTCTGAGGATCGTGGTCAGCATCAGGGTTGCATCTGGAGCGGATGATTTGCCTCCACCGGTCTCTGTCCATGGCGTCTCTTACGACCGTGTAAAAATTAGTGGCAGATGAGTTCTTGACTTGGTCTGTCCATCGTGTTGGTGAACGACCACGCGATCTTTTTCCCTCCGTGTTCCCAACCACTATCAGTCTCTCCAGATTTTCATCGCCTCTGCGTATCGTGTGGCCGAAGTATGACAAGATGCGTTGTTGGCATATGGTGGATAACCTGGTTTTTATATGGAGCTGGGTCAGGATTGATGCATTAGTGCGTCTCGCAGTCCAAGGTATTCTCAGCATTCGCCTCCAGCACCACATTTCGAATGCATCAATCCTTTGTCTTTCTCGGGCCAGAATTGTCCATGTCTCAACTCCATATAGGAAGATAGGGAAAACAAGGGCTCGTACCAGTCTTATCTTGGTTCTGATACCAATTCCTCTTTTCTTCCAAATGTTGTTCAGACGTGTCACAGCATCTTTTGCCATCCCAATACGCCTTTTTATTTCGGGGACACAGCTGCCGTCATTGCAGATTTGGGCTCCCAGGTAGATGTAGCGATCGACGGTGTCAACGCCAGGAATGTTAAGAGTAGCATTTGATAGCTTTCCGGCTCGATCGACTATCATCACCTTGGTTTTCGCTCGATTTACTGTAAGCCCTATATTTTGACTTTCTATCTCTAGCCTATGGAACAGTTCTCTCATATCTTCTGCGGATGTTGCGAGAAGAATGGTGTCGTCGGCATATCTGAGATTTGATAGTCTCTTACCACCTATGGGAAAACCTTTCTTCCAATTTTCGATTGTTTTCCTTATAACGTACTCTCCGTATATGTTAAAAAGTGCTGGGGACAAAATACAACCTTGTCTCACGCCTTTCTTTGTTTGGAACATACTGGAACATTCCGTACCAATCCGGATGAAAGAGCGGTTTTCAGTGTACAGATTCTGAATAAGGGCAACGAGGTGTTCTGGAGTTCCCATTTCAAGTAGCACACTCCAAAGTTTGTCCCATTGGACGCAATCGAAGGCTTTTGTGTAGTCAATAAAGCAGAGAACCACGGGGCTGTTGAATTCTCTACTCTTCTCAATAATTTGGCGAACGTTAAGTATCTGCTCCCGTGTTCCTCTACCTTTCACAAATCCAGCCTGTTCTTCGGGTATTTGGCGACTTAAAAAGTAGTAAAGGCATCGATTAATTACATGGAGGAGGATCTTACTCGCATGAGATATCAACGCAATGGTCCGGTAATTACCACAATCTTTTGAAGAACCTTTTTTATGTAAAGGTATGAACACCGATTCTGTCCAGTCTTTTGGCCACCTTCCAGTCTTCCAGATGGTATTACAAATTTCAGTTATCGCATGCGTACCTCGTTGACCTAAATTTTGAAGTATTTCGGCTGTTATGGCATCCTTGCCTGGTGACTTCTTACACTTAAGAGCTTTGATGGCATGCTCGATTTCGGATGGTAAGATATCAGGTTCTTCTTCCGACCATGTAATATTGACGTTATTGGACTCTCCCGTGTATAACTCTGCGCAGTAGTTTCTCCAGCGTTCCAACACTTCGTCCAAATTTGTGAGTAGGCTCCCGTCTTTGTCTTCAATGGCACAGACTTTTGGGCAATGGCATATTATGTATAGTTACTACTGAAAAATAGTACTCACTTCGGAGCGCTGTAAAACCTTAGCTATTGACGTAATGAAAAAATGTTGTATATAAAAGTTGTTCCTCGAAAAACAATCTACAAAAATAGTCTTATATCATTTCTTCGTAAAATGATAAAAAAAAGTTTTATTGAAAAATATAAATAGCTCTAATTTCTGAACATTTTCGCTTATAACTTTTTTATTTATAGTTCTACGACGAAAAGTTACTGAATTAAAGTTGTAGAGAATTTAATTTGCAACAAATAATGTTAACATTGTTTTATTATCAGATAAATAGTTTAAGAGATATATCGTTAAAACCATTTCAACCGCTATTTTCAAGATGGCGGCCATGGGACAAGGGTGGCGACCCCACAAACTTGGTTTTAGCTTCACACTGACCCCCCCTACACATCAAAAAAATAAAATTGCGTCCTCTAAAAAACGCAAGGTCAGGCCTAAAAAATGTAACATTTAGAAGATTATTTATATATTTGGAAGATTATTTGTGTAAGTTTTACAGTGATATTAATATAGTACAGCTACCTATTGTTTAAAAAGTGTCTTGAATTTTTGTTTAAGTATTTTATAAAGATATAATATCCTAAGAAGTAAGACATTTCATAATACGACACTATTATGTTGAAAACTAAGAAAAGCTTTTAACAAATATTTCAATAAGGTATTTTGTTCTCCTAATGCACATAATTATAATTATGTGTTTAACAGTCTTTTGTTTTTAACATTATATAAAAGAAATCAACATGTAAATGATCCTTATACGTTGTTATTATTTCATCTTGCTAGGAGCTTTATGATTCATTTTTGGTAAATACAGTAAATGAGATATGAATCACACTAATTCTATTGTGTGTGCTTTAATGGCAAATGATATCTTCGTTTCCCTATCGAGTTTAAAACTGACTTATTCGAACTAGAAATATTTCAACAATCGTTTAATAATTTATTCACATAATACTAATCAATTATCAAACCATAATTACATTGAGACCAATTTGATTTAAATCTGCAATTCTGTCGCATTGGTGATTAGGGATGTCAATTGCTAATTATTAAGTTTTTAAGCATACTTTTCACGTGTTTTGTTTATGCCTTGAAAACTTACTGTCTACTTATAACTGTCTCTATTCTTCTATTATACAAAATCTGTTATTAGGCATGATGTAGATGGTAGAAAAGGCTAAGCTACAAATTAAGAACCAGTGTTATAATTCATACAGCTATAATTTTATGATGTTACGTTCAAATGTTGCACGAGTCACGACTCATGATTTTTTAAGCTTCGTGGTAAAATATTTTTATGATTTGCCGATACTACTTCTCATCATTTACGAAAAAATAAACCATATTTATATCTTAGACAAATTACACACCGAAACTTCTTGTAGGCAACCCTAACATGTACCTGGTACTCAATAGTTATTAATTTAATATCAAAATACTGTTGGCATTCATTGTGAATAGGGTTGGACCTTTTGTTGATATTAATAGATGAATATTAGTAATAAACCGAATGTACTCTGAATAACATAAAGGCTGCATAATTGATGTTTGGTTAAGCGATTAAATTCGTATAATAAGTCATTGTTTACACATTATTTATGTGTATTAGTTTACGGATTTATTGTGATTTAAACAATTAATGTTTAGTTTTATTGAAAAACATATTTTGCCATGTAAAAGCTTCATCATCTAGGTCACTTCTAAAATCAACTACCTATTATTTTTGACCTTTAAAATAAAAATATATAATTACAGAAAAATAATGTCTCTAGTCTCTACACAATTTTAATTTATCAAGATAGATCCGATTAGGTAGGTACTCTATCTTTCTTTTTTGTTAAAAGAGAGGTAATTTAAACATACCTCTAAATTATAAGGTCATCTATTAAGTAGTTCATATTATATTATATACGAGTATAACCTACGACTAATTTGAAATCTGGTACCTTTGACGGTTAATCTTTAGGATAGGGTAAGGATAGATTGTCAAAGGCCACTTACACATTGTGAATCGGTCATAATACATAGGTACATATAGTATGAACGTTCAAAGTCTGGAATGCAATGGAATTTTCGAGAACATTCATGTATAGCATAAGATTTGTGGCGAATTTTGTAGAGTAGGTAGGCCTTTCGTAAAAGTTACTTTAAACGTATCTATACAAAGTTGAAATGTAAAATGTAGATAATTTATGTATATAGTAGACTATATTTTTGGTGTCAAGAGTGCTAAAAATGTATCATGGCTGAACAAAAATACCATTTTACTCTAATAATGTAAAAAAGTGTTCAAACGGTCATGTAGGATTGGAATCGCGAAGGCGCATCGATAGAATTTAGTTAAAAAAAAAGATAATTACAATCATGTTTTAAATTTTAATTGTTCTTTTCCTAGAAAATAAATGCATACTATAATATCTACGTTACTGTAAACATCACAGCTAGTTATCCTCAACGACCCGCTAATAATTACGAAAAAAACGTACACAATTTAGTGTTACTAAAAACACAAATAACCAATATATTCCCAAAGCAATAAATAAACTTTACACAAATCTGTTGGTATTGCAAAAATTACAATCGTTTATTAAATCAGCCGGCCACAATATTAATCGTGTGACCGCACTGTATTGCATTATTTTGGTTTGTCATTGTAATGGAGAGAGGTGCAACTGACTTGTACTTAACCGACTTAAAAAAGGAGATTGTAAATTCGAATGTATATATGTATAATAATATTAGAAATTTGTTTCTTATAATAGTCAACACATGTTATTGCAATAACAATTAGTCATTACGATTTTAAGTTAAGTATTGAACTCATATTATTGTTATATAATATAAGTATAATATGTGTTCTGAGATAAAAGCTAGGTATGCAATAGCTTAATTGCTACAAGGTATGCTACGGTAGTAAGGCAAGGTATGAAATAACAATTATAATTATTGTAGATAGATGACAGATGTAGAGATTTTGTTACAGTACGAAGGTAGAGTGAATATCCAATGAATACCAATATCACTAATCATTAATTAAAAGTTGAAGACATCTCTATTATGGGAGCCTCCATATTGATCTGCTTATATTAAACTCGTTATTCTTAATAAGCTCTTATTTATCCCATACTTAACATAATATTTATTGATACACTTACACCATAGAATTCGTGTAACATTCCACACAATTTACGTACTCTACAAGCGTTTGCTATCTCCATAATCTACCCAATTATTTGATTTGATATTTATAAAACACATTAGCATATAAACTAAACGTATTTGTATGCAAGTCGTACAGTGAAAGCCATTACAACATTTGACCCGTGACGCTTACATACGCACGTCTCCGTACGGGCCGCGATAAAAATGTAAATTTCAGCGACACAGCGCTGCATTTTGTATTTTGTCAGCAAACAAGTTTTTAATTAATTCGCTTATTTATTTGCACGAGTATTGATGGCGATGCGGCGATATTAACCGTGTATTGAGTGCGCGCTCTATTCGCGATATGGTTTTCGTGTTGTCAACAGAAACTGCTGTGATTATCGATTTAATCATGATATAATATAATGAAGTATTTCAATTCACCATGAAAATTTATAAAAAGGAAATTGATTTTAAACTCAAGGACTTTAAGTATCTACAAATATTCTATGAAAACGTATAAATTGAACATACATGATTCCCTACAATGAAATTGTAGAAAATAGAGCGATGATGCAGCAGTTAAAAGCGATTGATGGGCGACTTGCTTCAGCCTATAATTTCACGTGGTACCTAAATAAAAATTTTTTTCGCGTAATATTGTTAACTATATTTCCAGACACATTCTAAATTCTAATTGTATGTACCTAACATGTAGGTAGGTTTTAATAATTTAGGAAACCTCCGTTCGTATCTCGATCTCCATAGAAACGAGAACAAGCCATCAAATTGCCAAAGGTTCAATGGAATTCCGATCTACAATTAGACATGTCGTCGTTACTAGACAAATTACATTGAATTCTAAAGTGGCTTCGCTTATTGTAGACTAGTAAAGTACTATGTGAGAAAGCTAGGTTCACTGGAGATTAGCAATCACGCGTGAAAGTATTAGCTCACTACGTTATTTACTGACGCTCTCGGTTACAGTCCACTGCTTCAGCTATAGGGTTGTCGATTTCTTGTAATATATCTTGAGGTGTCCCTTCTAAGTGGGAAGATTAGCTTAGTTTGTGTCTCTAGTTTTTGTTCTATAGTGTGGGTTAAAAATATGTGATTATTGATAAAATAATTTAAGTGTAAGTTAACGTCAACATTATTCAAGTCACTAATCCTGCTTATTTTTTACAAAAGTAGAGCTATGAAAGTGGGTTGTAAAATATAATTCTGTCACGAAGGCAATTAATTCTAACAAAGATAACATAAAATAACAAATTTGATCTATATGAATTAACTGTTTATATTACTAATCTTTCAACCTAAGGCAAAATTTTTCATAATAACATCAATAACAATACATTTGATATAATTTAATTCCTCAAGTTGACAACCCTATCATTGTCCCGTCTGAATTCGTCGACTTCGATTTGTCGATATCGTCTTTAGTGGTTTCAATTTAGTGCTAAGACTTGAGAATCGGGTTTCTGAGTAATAACACGTACGGTACAATCGCTTACTGAAACTCATTTGCTGCCTTGCAATTAGTAAGCATAGACTTCAATTAAAATTACCTACGCTTTTTTAACTTTAACCGTTTTTCAAGTTTGTTTCCTCTCGATAGTTATTTAGATTGTTCACACACACATAAAAGTTCCACCTTTTCTTTTCCTGCAAACTAATCCATTCAGAGCAGAGGAATTACATCTTCATGATAGCCATGAAGACATTAATAAATAATTAGAAAATACTCAATAATTTTAGAAGCATGAAAAAGGTTAATATTTATTGGAAATCATAAACTATTTCCCCTATCCTCTCGTAGCTAAAAGTACCCTAAAATATTTTACTTGTTATTTTTGCTTTATTATATTTTTCCTTTGATTTCAATGGCATCACGTTGTTCTTCATTTTCTTAATTAAAAAAAAAATGTTTTAGCTAATTAGCTACACTACCAACATCATTATGCGGCATGCATAGAGCAATTTCAAATAAATAGTTAAGAGCATGTCCATTTCATTCTCAAGTCTAAAGTCTATTCAATCTACTTCTAAAGAAACATACAAACTAGTTTACATAAGTATACCTATATAACGTATGTGTAAATCAAAGAGTCTTTGTAAACGAGTCGATTGAGATTTCCACGGTGATTGAAACTGTAAGTACGTATCTCTACTGTATTTGTAGCTTACGTAGGATAGTGATGTGCGCAATGTTTGCGGATATCGATAAATATATTTTTACGATTGAGTAAGTATTATATTTTTAAACTATGTGAAACTGATACTTGTAGAAATTTTAAATCAAATAATTGATTTTAATTAATTGCTATGCTGTTTCAATCATTTTCATAAAAATGTGTAAATATAACTCTATTTTGAGACCAATTAAATTATAATTATTTTGCTCAACTTTTGTAATGTTGAATATTATTCGATATATAGGATAAAATTGTGAGACATTAAAATTGTTTGCTTATAGGTAAGAGAAAAATATAGAAATGTGTAATATATCCACGAAATGTTTTCTGGCAAAATTACACATAAAAGCATGTAACATCTTCGCTAAAAAAATATTGCCATACAATTATAAAAAATTATGAATAAACATCGATATCTATAGAAATAATAAGATCATCACAACACTAGTAAAGTGGTGACGTCGACAAATGATGCTGAATACAGTCGCCTTGAGTTACACAGCGAATCACACCTCAAAATAACACTGTATTGGACTATTTTTCACGTGTTTATTGTTTTCTTTTAAAGAAAAACACGTAGATAATTCCTTTCTTATAAATTTTAATGATCATAATAAGAAATTGATTTCTATAGTATAATTTGGGTAAAATAAATATCCAAAGAACAAGGCGGGACATAGATTTTGACTGAGTGAATAATTCATGAAAATATTTTTTTTTCAGGTTAATAAGATTTGGAGTAAGCTCGAAAGAATAGAGAATTTACGTAAATATCTTTCTTGAAAATATAATATGAACTAGAAAATAACTCTTTAATAGTACTTTAAAACATTTTTATCAATTCAATTAAGACAAAATTTTCATCACATTATAAATAATTAAAACATTTTCATAACCATCACAACTAATTGTATACAAATTAATAATTAATTTCAATCAATCCGTGAATTTCGCGCAACACAATTCTAATTCATTTACGGCCATTAACCGTACAAAGCCACAGTGACATAGAGACGTATTAATCTATTAACCACAGTATAATCGTGAGGATATTTTGTTCATATGCCCGGTTCAATGCATTGTCACTTCCATCCAAATTAACGGTAACGACGTATTCGAACAATGGTACACTCGGAGTAATCCTTTGACAGTGTTCGGGATTATAATTTCGGTGTTGAATTAGTTATTGCTTATGTGTGTGTTATGTTTAATTGTGGTTGTATTTAGTGTGACTGATTTGACTGATTTCATGTATTTGTGAATGTGCCAGTAATTGTGAATCGTTTGAAGTATTAGTTGTGAGTTAAGATGGCTTTAAGTTGTTGGTGAACTAATTGGGCATTATAAAATCACATTTTTAATTCCATATAAAGATAGCTGTATTAAGAACATTTTTTTTGATAAAGAAAACACCACACTTTACGATGTTTGGTTAGAGTAGATATTTAATATGGTAGAGCATAGTAGAGTATGGTAGAGTAAATACGTTGATTAAAGATGAACGCACACATAAACGTATAAATCTAATATCCACAGATTACTAAATTGTTTAAGTAGTTTTCAATGTTACAACGTTACCTGTAAAATAAATAAACCGTTCAAGATTGAAAAGCACTGAACTTTATATGCTGTCAATAAGACATCCTAAGGCGACCGCTGAAAATCAGTGATGGTACATTGAGTGGCTGGCCTAATTATGGCATGCGTATATATTTTAAGTACCTACTTGTTTATCTCAATTCAATTATATCTTTCTTTTTTCATATGTCCATAATAAACGTATTTTCAGTACATTTAATTTCATATGCTGACGTTACATTATGTACACTGTACGTAGTCAGGTTGTGATTGTGATTGTGCCATTTATTTTATTAAACTGCGGTCGCTGCTAGATGTCGACCTCTGGTTTAGGTCTGATGCTATTTGCTTAATTGTTCCGTGTCAAATGGGATATAAATTTCCTATTATTTTATTGGATATTCGTTGGATTTGATTAAACGTGTTTTAACTTTAAAAGCATTTGTGATGTTGTATTCAATTTCAATGGATAGGTACGATATTGTTGTAATTTTGAAATACTTTCGTAGAAGTAGGAAAGAGGTTCGTAAAATTAAATTGTACGATACATTTATGTGATATTAATCTATTTTAAAAGATCTATAGTACTCAAAATATATTATATTTAAAACAAAACACTAAATTATGAATAGCATACGACATCACGTTCAAAACCCATATACAAGTTAAAATTAATAATTCACTGTTTGAACAGGCCTAAAACTAACCGTGCCATAGTTTATGAGCCAATATCATAAAGTACTCAATTTCACGATAGTCAATAGTCTATGTTTGTTCAATAAATATTTAGTTATCTAACCTGCGGTTATCATTTTCCATCATTTGAGTGATTAGCGAACGAATCACGCGTATTATTTGTATCAGTTTATGCCTCGTTTACAAACTAAACGCTAATGTTTAATCTTAGGTTAACTTCTTATAGTTCGTTTGTATTTAGTGTAATTGTTACTCTTTGTTGAAAATTTGATTTCGATGGTAATTTGTCTTTGTATCTCTTTCTGAAAAATCATTTCTCTGATCCATTTCAGAATAATAAGAAATCTATTCTTATTATTCTGAAATAAAAAGTAGGTAATAGTTTTACAATAATTATGTTTAACTAATAGTTAAAGTCGATAAAAATGCATCCTAAGCTGCATTTAAAATAACATTAGAAGGTACTTAGGACGTCGATTATATTGAAATGAACTAAGAACTAACTATATAAAGACAGCCTTATGCGTGTTAATGTCTATATAGATTTGACAGCTGATATGGGTAATGCTAAAGCTAAAGCTGATGGGGTTGCATTGCAAGTGCAAATTGTAATGCAATTACTGAAATTATTGAATGACTTTTTTCAAAAGGGGATAATTCTATAGCAATCAAAAACATTTTTTTGGCAATAGATATGTTAATATTAAATAACATTTACTAATTCCAAATAATTCTAATCTAATCTTGAATACTCTTTCAATTGTTCTATTTTAATAATTGCTTTTTTTAAATAAAATATTAACAACTAAGAACATATTCACATACTATGTAGTATTATGAACTTTTATATTCTTCCAAACTTATTCATGTCTCAACAGCGCACTTCTTGAGCGGAACATAACACGTAAGCTTAGTAAAGTAAAAACTGTTATCTTGGGATCAACGGAGGTTGAAGTTTGAGCACCATTTAGCTAAGAATTACAATAAGTTTCTATTATACTGCGCTGCATCAGGATTTTTACTGTACGTGCATTGTTATCGAAGATGTGTTACAAATTTTATGGATAATCTATTCATTTTCGCCATTCGGTTTGGAAATCGGTACCTAGTATAATGTTTAGGCAAATACTTATTACACCTGATGACATTGATGAAAAAACAGGTTCGATAAATATTTTAAAAGTAGAAGAATATATGTATGACAATGTTCCCTTCCAGAGATTACCTGTGTCACAGTAAAATTGTAAAAGCCGTTATATTACAATTTTCTGCTAACTCATTCGTCAGATCGAATGTAATTTAACCACAGAACAGTAAAGTAGATAGAAGTGTGATGTGGGCGTGGCCCACGTGTCACTGGTAAGGTAAGATCACCTAACTTGCTCTCAGATAAGCGCAGAAAAATATTCGAGTCGGTTGTCAGCTGTCAAACCTTTTTTCCATATTTATTCATTAATTAGGACGTGTTGTTCGGTATTAGAGTGCAAAAATGATAGCAGACGAAATAATATCAGCAATGAAGGCATTTCATACCATCGGTAAGTCTTATTTTTATTTATTTTAATTATATTTTATGTTATAACTTCGCTTGTCGTAATTTGTCAAAATTGTATACAAATATCTAGTCAAAATGAACCTTAATCCGTAAGAAATTAGTACTATTATAGATTGAACAGCAAACAAGACTTTCTGGAATATTATTGCAATAAACAAACGAATGTCGCTTTAGTGATGCTTGTGGCGCATATCGACAGTATCGATACTTTAGAAAAGACAAACATTAAAAATATTAAATATTTTTATTTTATTTTTCCTTAGCTTTCATTTGTCCAATTTATTTATAGATTTCCCAAAGAGGCTAATTTAAAAGAGAAATGGATAAATGCAACGTGACGAGTTAACTGGATGCCGAACAGCACTAAGCGGTCTAACAAAGGCCACCGATACAGCAAACCTACGGCAGTTCCAAGATTTAAAATAATGCATATTTTCTGTTTGTATTTTGTAAATATATAATATAGATAAATACTATTCTATTCCGTTTTTTATTTAATAATAATAATATAAAAAGACGTACTTAGTAGTAATAAACATACTCCAAAATGTGACACATTATACTATACTGATATAAAAGAAAGAAAAAAAAATACACAAAAAATATTTATTTGTGAATTATCGATAACAAGGCTGACATCCCTCAGGGCATAGCATCAGATAAATATCAAGTTAATGTCATTAATGTTGAGTGACACAAATTTCAACCTTATCTCTATGTGTTGCGTTTCAAATTTATATCTATCGAAAACTAACGCCCTCTGTTGTGGAGTAGCTGAATGTTTTCGAATTTGGAATTTCTGTGCAATGAGAAACAAAACAGCTAATATACCTAGGGATGTTATACTAAAATAAACCGTAACATGGTGCGTTAGGGTACATATTGACATGCTGAATTTATAACCTAAGTCAGTTTTTACTCAAATTAAGCTGTCCAATCAAAGGCATAGTTTACTTGTAGTGTACTGTATAACTATCGGTTTAAATGTGTGGGTTTGGCGACACTGGTTTTCATACTAATTATGACATTATAGCACTTCTATAATATGTTTTTACTGTTCTGTGAATTTAACGTTGTTTACAATTTTACTGTGACATACCTATATGATCTATTAAAAGACATCAATAGTAAAATTGTAATATTTAGAAGTAGTACCTAAATAAGAAAATACGTGTGGCACTCGAGGACTGCCGCGGTAAAGCTATTGCATAGCATCGCTGTGCCGGTTGGAGTGGGGGGCGTTAGGTTTTTTCGTTACGGAATTTTTACATTCGGTCGCAGCGCTCAAAGCCCGCGATAGAAGCTATGCACTTGCTTAAAAATATAATACCAGTTCCAGTAACAATATACGTGTAAACGTACATTGTATGTTAATGACGTTTTAATATATTACTCGATACGCATTCAGCTACCATCACTCTTAATGATATAAGGATCGCGTAATCGCAGAATTTATCCCTTGGAAATTTGTCGCAAATTAGCATTTATATAACGGTTATGAAGTTCACTTTTGAAGTTATTATTTTGTTCTGAAGTTATTTTTCGATGCTGTGAACATTGTTAATTATATTTTTGATCGAATTAAACAATTTTGAAAAAATGTTAACAATAGTTATTTTATCATTGGTTAATAATATAGGTAGTTAATATGTTTGTGTTACTCATTCTAATTATGTTAATCTAGACATTATGTAGATTACAGAAAGAAGAAATTTAGCGCGTTATATTATATATAGGTACCTATGGATTAATTTATATTGTAAGGAGTGTAAATTGCATTACATACAAACGTTTTTGTATTTTATCTTTTTTATCCATAATTCAAAGATTCACCCGTTAGGAAATATAATATTGTGTTTAACTAATAATAAAACAAATAAAGCAAAACGTAATTCACCAACCAAACAATAGAAATAAATCAACTACAATTAACACTATTTACAATAACATAATTCACGTCCATTTAACATGACCAAAGCCGAACGTGATGGCAACTGGACAATTTTACGCCATTATTCTATATCAATTGTATGCAATCAGACGGCTCTAATCTATCATTAATATGTAAATACGTATGTTTGTGCACAATTGAGGTGGGATATGCTCTACCTTAGTTTGACTATTGGTATTGAAATTACAGTCTGATTCGGTCCGCACAATCGTATTGTGTGCGTAATATGGGTCCAATTAAGTGTTTTAATGTATGAATGGGTTCTTCTTATTGTCTAAATGTACACTAATATTATATAGAGGACAAATTTGTTATGATATAGCTCAAAAAGTACTCGATCGATACTAAAATTTTATTAAAGAAAGCACTGGATTTTAATGCCCTTTACTATAATGTTTATGGGTATTAAGTGCACGAAGCAGGCTTCAGTTATGGCTATAAGTTTTGACTTTTGGTCTTATATATGAAGTTCATTATTTTTTTTATAAAAGAATAAACCCTATAAGCGTGATGAACCTATTTACTGAGGCCAATGAAAATCTGTAGGCGAAAACAAAGAATCGTAAATAAGTCATAGTGAAATTTATAAACTAGTAATAATATATGGGCAATAAAAATGATTTTAATTACATTTTCTGTTTTTCAAATACTTAAAACTAAACTACACTGACACTGAAAAAGTATCTATATCCATCATGTAAATGACTGGCTATAACAAGATGTCGGTTGAACCTCGATTTTCCATTATTTCAGCTTTTACGACGGCGCATTAATTTCTATTATTATTCGTGATAATATGTCATTAGGAGTTTAGTGGTAATGCTAAATTAATGCCTCGTAAGACGAAGCGATTACGACAAGATGTGAATTTATTAACGTTTGCGTAAAACAATTATTAAATATTAATTTGAGAGCTATATTTGGATATTCAATATTTCGGTGTATAAGCATCATTGAAGGAACAGTGAAAGTTTCTATTTATGTAAGAACTTTGTTCGTTCTTTGTACCGCTTTGAATATCTTCCATTTTTTTAATTTAGAGACATTGCGTAATAGAATGTATTAAACTTGCTAGATAATAGTAATCTTCTTGTCACATAATTACGATAATATCAAACATCACATCTTTTGTCACCATTTCTCATAATATCTATTTTTTTATTTCGGGGTTTTAGAGAGTTTATATATTTGTTCCAGATTTCATGCGATCTTAATAAATTTTAATGTACGAAAAGTAACATCTTGTCACCGATATTGTAAAAATTTGCCATAAAATTGAACCTGATCATTTAATACACAATACATACCTACCTCCCACTTGCCTGTAAAATGATATGGGCCTTCGAACTTACTTGAAAAAGACCGTAACTGCTGTAGGAGTTATTGTGGTTCGTAAGTTTGTCCGTTTGTCTTCCACTCGCATGCTCGATTAGACACACCCCTGTAAGAAAAGAATAGCAATTATTAGGTTATAAAGGAAATAAACATGAACGTATTCTTATGATAATATTAACAGCATAGAATAAAAACAGAAAATACTTATATATAACCTTTTTAGATGGACCAAACAGGACTTTAAAATATTCAAAATATATTTTACGACCATTAAACGCATTGAAATCACACCTAAAAAGCTCGAATATTAACTATAATAAAAACTATAATAAATAATAATAAATTCCAATTATTTAATTGCTTGTAGAAACAAGCAATTAAATAATTGGAATTTATTCCATATTCATTCATAACTTTATATTCACATATACGGTCATCTCACATGAGCTCACTATCTTAGTCCCAAATATGCGATCCTTAATTAATATGATACGACATAAACGCGGTAATATTAAATGAAATTAATTCCGATTTCTGTGTCCCTGTACATTGTCAATTAAACCCGTTTCCTGACAATTTTAAACTTAAATGAAAGGATCCAAAATGTTTTGCCTGAGCGCCCCTTTTTATGCTAATAAGTGCTTACCGCGGAGTTTGCTGGTATGACTTGTTAAGGACAATTCGTACAGTTTACTTATTCCATTTGTGATCTTTATTTAAGAAAGTTTTGACTACAGAAAAAAATAGGGGTAGATTATTATGATATCTTTTAAATGGTATACGTTTAACGTTCTGTGAGAAATTCGTTCTCCCAAATGATGAATATCTACTTAAGTGTTCTCTTTGTGGTAATTAAACCTCTACTACCTGACCCTAATTTCTTATACGTAACTACCTACTTGGAGTCTCTCAGACTCCCATACTTTGAACTCTTAATAAACAAAAACTATTATAAATGAAAATAAATTAAAAGAAACATGTTATAGCTTGAATACTTCTTTATTTCTTAAAAGTAAAAAATATATATATATATAACCTTATGGCTTATACTTAAAAACTACACTTTTTTTTAAAGTAAGCAAAATTTTTTCAAAAGTTTTACACTTTTATTAAATGAGATCTTTAAAAAAACTAACAAAAATTAGGGACTCTCTTCATAAATTGTTTAAAGTTTAGTAACCAATCAACATAATGTGACACAAATTTTTGGCAAAAAAGATTTTTTTTTATAAAATTGCAAGGCTCAAACTTTACAATTTTTCCCGGCATATTGAGCACGCCGTGTAGGAGCACTGCAGGCATGTAGGCTTCTTACATATGAAACACAAGTACCTACTGCGTCTTACTTTTTTTTTCGGGTCACATGTGAAGCAGTACTTGCGTATTGCCAACTTTTCAGGTGCTTCATAACTACATCCTGCATCTGCATCTCTGTATCCGATGCAGAATCACAGGGAAGAACACAATTTTCTTCAATATCTTCCTCGTGTTCACTGCACTGTTCATCAAAACATTCTTCTTCATTCGAGGAAAGGTCCTCCTCCAACCAACGCTCAATATTTTTATCATTCGAGGTCATTTTGAACTAAAACAAAAAAAAAAGTTTCATGAAAAAGTCACGTAACTACCTACCTGGAGTCTCTCAGACTCCACGACATAGTTTTTTACTCACCAAAACACAGCGCGCGCGCGTATGACCTCGACGAGTGCAGGCGCGGTACTTCGGGTAGAGGGGTGAAGGTACACGGACGTACACAGTTCAAGGACACTTGCTTGTAAAGATATAGACAAAAATAAGACTGCTGGAGTCTGAGAGACTCCGGTCAGGTAGTTGAGGGTTAAGATGCTTATGATATAAGAATTAGATCGATTCATAAAACCCATCAATCATTAAGAGTTATCTTTTCAAGTTTTAAATATCGGTAAAATATCAGTGAAATTTTAAATATCGGTAAATTTTATAAAATAACATATCACCAGCAAAATGAATGACAATACCTAGAATAATTTTATATATATTTGCTTAGTGTTACATCACTTAAAATGCTTGCAATGTTTTAATATAATCCTTTTAATACGTCGCCTCTCGTGTGATACCACGGCTGGTAATTCTAATAATGGCATAGTTAATAGGATATGCAGATACAAGGGCGTCGCCAAGGGGGGGCAGGGAGGGGCAGCTGCCCCCCCCTAGAGATTCTAAAAAAGTTGAAAATTTTGATCGCTCTTCCATGCACGACGTGTACGGTAGAGCGATCGTTTAGCAGCCTCAACGTTTAGAGATTAAAAACCTGGCTAAGAAGCACTATGACTTATGAGTGAAAATCGCCTCAATGGTTTGGCCATGATGAGTGTGCATCGAAAACTTATACGTGGAAACTTACAAGATTTTAATAATAAAGTGGTCGAGAAGTTTACAATGTATCCCCGAAAATTATGTTTTAATTAACCTAATACAAACAACGACCCCTATAATATTAAAATCTGGTAATTTAAAAAAAAAAAATACGCTGTACGCTGTACATTAATTCAAATTCAAACTCCTTTTTATTCTATTTTTCTAATAAATGTTATTATAACTTATAATTACAAGTTTTTTATTGCATAGTCAAGAGCTCGTGCTCGTGTAGCTTTACACATTGGACTCTGTACTGTCACAGAATATATACAGGATAGAGCAAGTTTTTAAAAACCAAACGGAAAACTTATTTTTTGTGATTTTATTTTTTTACGGGCTCTTGAAGTTGTGAACATACTGGGTAATTTTATCTTTCTTGGCATTTAATTCTTTTTTTTATCCCATTCAAAGATTTAACGATAGTAAATGTTACCATACTGAATTGGCCTATCTTTCAGCTTAGCTTGAGCTTAGCACACAAAAAAAATCAAGCATCTACCGCAATAATTGACGTCACCATGAGTAAAAATCTCATCGTACTCGGCGATAAGTGAAAAATTGAAAAAGTCAACTCCGAAACTACGAAAAATCGCATAACATACATGGGGGTGATTCGGATAGCCCTCTAGGTCCTCTACCTCCTGGCTTCAGTATATCCATACTTCTTGGGACACCCTGTATGTATATAGTACTACTAGCGACCCGCCCCGGCTTCGCACGGGTGCAATGCTGATACTAAATACACTACAGAAAAACTGTGAACGTTGTATATAAAAACATAGCGGCCCGCTCCGGCTTCGCACGGGTATAAAATATATAGGTAGCCGGGCGGCCGGCCGGTACCGCCGCAAACGCTACGTCCCGCAATTTTTAAATCTGTAATATCTTCGAAAATATTCACTTAAATCATACGGTGTAAAGGGCCATATAGATCTATATTAAATGAACAATGTATTCAAGGTATTTAATTGGTTAAGGATTAATGCTGTATTGGTTAAAATCGCTTCGAAAATTAGCCATTATTTGTCGTAAAAAGTAAATGACAAAAAAAGTTATTGTGGGTTATCCATAAGAGATAGACATATACCATCACGGACTTTTCTGTAGACCTTTTCAATGTGTATAATACTTAGTACATTATTTTGATAAAACTCGTAGGGTTCAGCCTGCGTTTGCAATGTAAGCGGAAAAAATGTAATTTTTTACGACATCACATTAGAAACCTCAAAAATAACAGTACTTCTCCACTATTTAATGGATGTTATTATACATATAAACCTTCCTCTTGAATCACTCTATCTATTAAAAAAAAACCGCATCAAAATCCGTTGCGTAGTTTCAAAGATTTAAGCATACAAAGGGACATAGGGACATAGGGACAGAGAAAGCGACTTTGTTTTATACTATGTAGTGACTATGTAGTGAAAATACTGTTGTTATTACAATCGCTGTAGATGTAGGGCTCGTCCTTAGATCATTAAGTATCTAAGGGCTCGTCGTACAAGTGGAAAGCTTCATGGGCTGTCGACTTTACCTACAATTCATACCTACTTTTCTCATTCATAGAGAATGAGAAAAGTATGAATTGTAGTAGGTAAAGTCAACTTGCCCCCCCCCTGCGCCATCAGCTGGCGACGCCCTTGTGCAGATACCTATGTCAAAGCTTTCCTACAATATTCACAGTCAGAATGGTAATACTGAAATGCAACATAGTCGAGTTTGTCAATATTAATGTAAGATATTAATTCACGTCTGGTTAGACTGTTAATTGAATTTCCGAACTCAAACAATTATTATAATATTTGCTATATAATAATATTATATTAGGTAAAATGGATTAGTGTTACTTATTTAGTTAAAGTTGGATAATTGATATTGCTTTTAAGTATGTTTCTATGGTTATTAATGTAAGGCTGTGTTATCTTTTAATTAAGTACCTATTGTAAAGTGTTTGTGTAATACAACGTGTAGTCTTCTGTGTTTGTAATGTACTTCAAAATATACTTGAAATCATAAATTTCAAGGCAAGGGAAGGCAGTAGGTTCCTACTAATGGTCTCAGAACAAAATACACACAATATGAAATAGTAACAAAATATAAAACAGTTCTGTAAATAAAATATTACGTAATACTTGCTTTACAAAATAGGACTAGTATATTTGCAGCATTTGCAATCGAGCGAAGTGAATAATTTTCAGCGAGATTTAAACCTTGTAAAGAAGTCTCAAGAATGTAGGATGCACTACAATTTGTGTGAGTAAAGCTTTCTGTATTTACTGGACAAGTTCTAGAATTTATGTGATATTTTTTAGAAATATATGTTAGTAAAGTATTATTTTCAACATACGGATTATATGCGCAAATACTGCATTGAATTCCATATTTTAGTTATGGTTTATATACATTAGAAAATCATTAGTATCTTTTTAAAAAAGTGCATCACCTATTTATTAACAATAAGAGAACAGAACCATTTTTATGTAAATTGAAACAAATATGTATTTTAAAATTGATAGCGTACAATGTTATATTCTTATTATTTTATATTATTTGTCATGAATCTGTGGCAAAGAAAGTATTTATCGAATTTAATATATCGTTGCATAATACAACGATCACGACGCAAATATATCCTACAGTTAACAAAGGCCAGGTGAAAGCTTTTCAAAGTTTGAAGGCGTTATTCTAACTTCTGTATAAGTTAAGCGCGTGTTCCCAACTCATATATTGATACACTAAAGGCAATTGAATAGTTTGCCTTGCTTCTGGCACTAAATACGATATTTGGTGTTTAATAATTGACATAATATACCTCTAGTCTGAAGTGTTGGAGAGTAGGGGTTTGTCATGTAGGTTGTGAATAATAAATGTGGTGGGAAATATTAAATTATATTTTGTTAAATTACTTCATTAGTTATAAGCGATTTAATACAATTAAGTAAATATCAAAGAACTTTGCATGACATGTTTTTAGGCCCTTTAAAATATTATTTTCGTAGCTCTATCTTCGAAATGTTATCTCTTCATTTGTAAGATAGCATCTATAGAAACTATTCAAAGGGTCTATACCGCTAAATTTCATTCTTTTGTGCGAAACTACTTTTAACTATTGATATACACATAACTAATTACTTACAATTGGGTATCAAAGTCCTCGGGAAGTTGTATCGCAGCAGTTCTCTTGATAGCTGGCATCTTGTAAACGTCCGCTTGTGACCATGGGCACTATAGACCAAAGCGATGATGATGATGAGGAGGATCTCCGTGTGCCGCCGCATTTTGGTGCCTTAAGCAATAGTTTTATTTCATTTGGTGTTCTTGGTGATTGATAAGTTTTATAGGAAGTAGGAGTAAAATTTATCTAGCGTCTTACTATCGCTATATATTATCATTGAGATATACATATGGAGACGACACCGCCTACATCACTTATGTTCCGCTCAACATACGCCATATGGCGTAACTGCACGCTCATTTTTTATTTGTTTTAAAGTGAAACGCATCAAATATGCCTTCGTGTGTGTTACGATATTGCACAAATAATACAAATAATACGGAAAAGTGCAAAGGAATAACTTTCATCGGTAAGTACCTAACTAGATAATAATTTTTAAAACTTAGTTAGAGCAAAAAAATGGCGCACAGATTTTGTTCGTGGTGTCTCCTCCATACGTAGTAATATTATCTCAATGTATATTATATATTATTAGATCTAAGGGAGGGAGAACAGTGCGAGTGCGTGTAAAGGATAAGATTTATCGTCAACTACAATTATTTTATTTTGTTTCTATAAAGGCATAAAATTCAGTTGCAATCTTTATGCAAGGCTAGTCACAAACAATAACTCGTAATAAACACATACAAATTAATATAGATCTACATTGTCACCGCCACGTCACGAGTATTGTTGAAATAATGAAAATCCTTGTTGGAGATGCAAAAACTTGAAACCCAATTAAACAGCGAATCAGTGACGGCCAGTGCAAACTTCAACAGCGAAATTGTCGCACGCAATTCACGCCTCTATATCAAATGAGTTACAGCTCAAAATAGCTGGCTACAATTGTTCTCCCAAACTGAGAATACGCAAGCTGTTTATGCATTTCTCATTTTGTCGTCGAAAACAAAGCTTTGCACAAATGTGGTTACTATTGAGCGTGATTAGAAATTGAGCTTCAAAATCAATTCAAATCAAAAGTATTTTTAATTTTATGTAGCTTTCCACCTGCTGCTTGGCCCGCTTTGCCTAAAACTTAATAAATTATGTACTAAAACTACACTATGTCTATTTACAAAAAACCGCATCAAAATCCGTTGCGTAGTTTGAAAGATTTAAGCATACGGGCGGCTCTATATCGGGATATAGAGCAAAGAAAGCGAGTTTGTTTTATATATTATACGATGTAGTGATGATACGATATACCTTACCTGAAAAGTGTGTAACGAAAAGATTTGAGTACGGTATTTCTATAAATTTATAAAGAATAGAAAAAATTCGATCACGAGGCGGGACTCGAACCCGCATCCTTTCGCGCCATTCCGGGGTGGATGCCTGACCAATTCAGCCACTCGTGACCCGCCAGAGCAATCGAATTTATTCTATTCTTTCAGTTTTTATGTGTCAAAGGGACACACCGCGCGCCATCTATTGAGGTGATAAACAACCATCTCAACCAACACGAAACACTTTACAGTGAATACAATATTGTAACGATGGAACACGACCTTTTTTGTTGAAATTGATATTTTTGGTTAAGGCATTCAAATGCTTTATAAATATAAATTTATAAAGAATAGAAAAAATTCGATCACGAGGCGGGACTCGAACCCGCATCCTTTCGCGCCATTCCGGGGCGGATGCCTGACCAATTCAGCCACTCGTGACCCGCCAGAGCAATCGAATTTATTCTATTCTTTCAGTTTTATGTGTCAAAGGGACACACCGCGCGCCATCTATTGAGGTGATAAACAACCATCTCAACCAACACGAAACACTTTACAGTGAATACAATATTGTAACGATGGAACACGACCTTTTTTGTTGAAATTGATATTTTTGGTTAAGGCATTCAAATGCTTTATAAATATAAATTTATAAACCTTTTAAACTTAAACGTTTATCACCTCAATAGATGGCGCGCGGTGTGTCCCTTTGACACATAAAACTGAAAGAATAGAATAAATTCGATTGCTCTGGCGGGTCACGAGTGGCTGAATTGGTCAGGCATCCGCCCCGGAATGGCGCGAAAGGATGCGGGTTCGAGTCCCGCCTCGTGATCGAATTTTTTCTATTCTTTATAAATTTATATTTATAAAGCATTTGAATGCCTTAACCAAAAATATCAATTTCTACGGTATTTCTACTTGAGATTCATTCGATAAAGCTCTTTACTGTGTTCTATGGAAATTAAATGACCTTTGAACGTAAAGTAGGTACTTTAAGTTATACTGTCGTTTCCTTGTTAGGATATATCCTAAAAAGGGGTACTATAACCCCTGTAGGAGCGTGACCCAATTTGTGGCAGATTGAACTGAGTTATACTACACATATTCGATTTGATTTGAAAAAAAAAATAGTAATGTAACAAAGAGGAATCGATTAGGTTGGTAGCTTATTTATATTTTGTTGAAGTAAAAGAATAGGTTGACGATTACTCCAAAAAGAATATCATGTCCCTGGATTTTGTTTTATTTCAAAAAGAAAATAGATTGAACTACACTTATTTCGTTTTCCACGTGAAATAATAATTAATAGATAATAATTTAATAAAAAAAAATCTAAGGATAGAAACTTAGCCTTAGTAGATTATTAATATTTTGTCGAAGTAAAGGAACAGTAAGGTTGACGATATCTGCATAAAGAGTTTGTCTCTGGAATATTATTTCTTGTAAAGGAAGAAAGTACCTAAATACCTGTACCATTTGAGTCTTTAGCATGGATAGCATTTAGAATGAAAAGTCACGATTTTATACCGTTAGATTCCAGGCTTAATTACAAGTGGATTTAATAGGATTTTAATGAAATTCCTGTCCCCTTTGTTCACTAGATGGAGCTACAAGAAATTGAAAATTCTATTCAGTAATTGTTTAAAATGATACTTCTAAAATAATGTGATAGAGTTATGTTATAATATAATTAGTATAGAGCATTATCGATTATATATGACATACGTTATCTTTTATTATTAGAGACGTATAGCTATTGTTGAATGCTTGTAACGAATAAAGTCAAAAAGGACTAGACCGATTTTAAAAATACTGTACCCAACAGAAAATAATATTAATTACAATAAACCATGGAAAATTGTATAATCTAGGCGACTTATAGTACTGCCATTACGACAATAAGGCAAAAAATACCTTAAAAGTAAAAACAGAGGGACTAGAATTAAAAGAAAACGACATTACCGCCAATCAGGCACATAAGATTAAACTTTTATAACGGCTTGTAAAATTCAACGTAAACGTTACAACGTAAAGAACTTTTGTTTGCCGATTCAAGCATTTTGCGAATCTGTTTGCCTTTGAAAATGAATCTATCTTATTAATTAACCGATTTTATACTATACTACATACATACTTTATAAACCGCATGTACACTTAATCATTGATTGCAAACAGATCTTACGTATCAATAAAGTTATCAAGAATATTCAAGCTTCTTAATCGTGATTCACCACAGTTTAATTTCATGTAGTAGGGAGTTGATGTTAATCTGATTTATAAATATGAAGTCTGGTTGGTTATAGGATTATATTAGTATATTAATTAATGCTGTCGTTTACTTGTTTTTATCAAATTATGTAACTATTTTTACCAGCAGATTGAAGTGACGACGGTGATATTGAAGTTTTAAACTTATAAAATCTATAATTTTCACAAAACTTGATTTTCCTGGAAATTTTTTAAAGTTGAAATCCATACTAATATTATAAATGCGAAAGTAACTCTGTCTGTCTGTCTGTTACTCAATCACGCCTAAAGTACTGAACCAATTTTCATGAAATTTGGTATGGAAATATTTTGATACCCGAGAAAGGACATAGGCTACTTTTTATCCCGGGAAAATGACGCAATCCCGAAAATCCCACGGGAACGGGAACTATGCGGGGTTTTCTTTGACTGCGCGGGCGAAGCCGCGGGCGGAAACCTAGTAATTAAATAAATAGCCAATGCAGCGTATTAAATAAAATATTTCCTAGTATAACATATACTGATGTTACATAATTTTAATACATTTTAATGGATTTTTTAACCATCACAATAAATAAACAAAAAATATGCGCAAGCCACAAAATATTTTTTTTTTACTTAAGGGAATTTTTTTTCAAAGTAGGTTAAAAATATATATTTACCAAGTGTAGTGCGGATACCGTCGAGATGCAAGTGCAAGTAACTGAGTGCAGGATGGCTATTATCAATTTAGGCAATTGTACGCATTGCGTGCGATGTTAAGGGGAGGCGATTTCTTTATTATTTTTGAAGAACAGTTTTTTCTACCCGTGAAGTAAATATTGAAGGCTGTACCCGGAAAGTAAATATTCTAAAATAATTTTCCCCTGTAGACGAACCCACGAGAAAAATCAAGTAGGTACTTATTTATATAGCTCATGTGCTATTCCGATGTATAGCAAATGAACATTGCTGTTATGTTTCATGCAAATGTACGTTTGTAACAAATTGTCGATACAATCATGCTTAAATACAAATCTTTCCCCTAATATTAGTATAGATATATCGGAGTAGTTAAAAATGCCATGGAATAGTAAACGTTATTAGATGAATTTTATTTTTCCCATGCCAATTTATTTAAAGGCGATGCATAGGACTGATGTACTTTTACATACAGGATAAGAGAATATGTTTCACAAACTATTAAAAAATGTCCATTGATGGATAAAAGGAACATAAAGTTAGGCTAGGTTTAGTTATTCATTGATTGAAATAAAATATGAATTGATAGACGTATTTCTTTCAAAAACTTTTATCTCCCCTCTTCCTTCGAAATATTCATTGAGTCGAAAATCAAAGCAATTTTTAATACCAAGAAATAATATTGACAGGAGCCTTAACAGAAATTGAGTTCAATAGAAAACGGCATAGAATCGTATTTCTTTATCCGGTTATTTTCATGATGTGGATTCAATCGAGCAGTCCTGTGCTATATCTGTAAGAAAACAAATACATTTTTTCAATTTTCAGAAGCTTATTCAGAAGATAGAACCCTAATGTACGATGTACCTATGCATGAAATTACAGAAAACACTTTCCATAAAAAATAAAATAAATGGTCTTTTTTATGTTTAAAACCATACGTTAAGGAAATCAGGCTCTACCTAAAGTATTAAGATTTAATGAAATAAAGATAAGTTTAGGAAAAATAATATCATCATCAAAATATATATCGAATTTTGCCTCTAAAGTATATCGAATTTTTCGTCGACCGTCCGACGTCGAAAACATTCTGATAAAACTCAAACTTTAATATCTAGTCATAT
The DNA here is from genome assembly GCA_029959065.1 of Colias behrii. Lineage (NCBI taxonomy): Eukaryota > Metazoa > Arthropoda > Insecta > Lepidoptera > Pieridae > Colias > Colias behrii. The sequence goes on from JARWMC010000025.1 coordinate 4,299,608, forward strand.
GGACGATATAGACTAAAATATGTTCTATGTGTGACCTGTTAAAAAAAATGTTATAATTAACGCCAACAAAAAATACGCAGTCATTAAACAAATTCATAAACATGAGAGGTCCAACATTTTTGCAAACCTTTTAAACAATGCTACGTAACTGCCTGTGTCATAAACATTCATATGTTGATAAACGATACCAATTTAAAATGACCCGTCCGGCCCTTTTGTATCATAAAACAATGTATGAAAATTTTCGCTCTGAATGTAAGTACGAAGGTCTAGTTTAATTGGCAGAGCAAAAAGTTTAGCTTTAAAATAGGAATATTATATTCTTGCTGATGCAATGCGGTCCTAAATTTTGTTTAATGGTCAAAAGTTTTAATAAATTATTGTATGTTGTTTTTCCATTATTTCTAAATATGAGCAATAATAATGATTGCATGTAAATTAGTATAAGTGGTCTTGTATTTTAAACGTTATAGAATTCCTAACACATACCCGAACACTTTTTCAAACAAAATCCCGCTTTCACTTCAACATCTGCATAGTGTTTAAAATAACATGATTTGATTAATTAAGAATATGAAAGTATCGAGTATGATTAAAACAATAATAACACATAAAATGTAAAAGAAAAGTGGAGGTAGTCTAACAAAACAACTTTTCAAACTGACACCTCAGATTATCCGTGATAACGAGCACTGTAGCTATCAATACGTCGGGTTAAATAATACTAAAATGGAAACTGCTTATTTTGCTTTCTATTACAATTTTAAATGTTAGTTTGTGTCTGCGAAGACATTTAAAACAGGCATTATCAAAAACCTTAGAAGATTAATTGACACGAATAGTATCAAGTGACCAATAGAGCTTCCTAGAAGTCTGACATAATTCGATAATCCTAATATAATTTGGTGGTACGTGTGGCTCATTCTAATTCGCACAAGGAAGGTAGTTCCAGTAACAGGTGAGTATAGTAGTCAGTAATATAGGTCATACATCAAGATGCAAATCGAAGACAGCTGGGTCGTAGCCCGGCCGTCACCCTATGTTATCAATAGTCCAGCAATTTGCTGTTATTCCCACTGTATATCTAATAGGGGGCAAGTTATAAGCGAATGAGGAAGTTAGAGGAAGTTAGAAGAAGTATACCTTCACTTTATTTATAGGTTTGATTGGAGCGCTATTTGCAAGAATCAATCATTTTGATAATTTGTGACAATAACAAATAACGGAATAAGACTTTCACTTCATTATTTTTTAGTATTTATTTAATAAAAATAATAATTCAGTGCCATTCAGGTAGATATGTATGTTACTTAAATTCTAAACTATGTATCGCAAACGTAGAACTTGGACATAGAAATAAAACTCATTACACATTCGCTGTATTGTTTATTCAGTGCTATATCTTTGTACACTGAACATTAAGTACTAGCTGTTCCCCGCGGTTTTACCCACATTGCGTCTTAGCGTGATGATATATAGCCTGTAGCCTTCCTCGATAAATGGGCTATCGAACACCGAAAGAATTTTTCACATCGGACCAGTAGTTCCTAAGATTAGCGCGTTCAAACAAACAAACTCTTCAGCTTTATAATATTAGTATAGATTATTTAAATAGAAAACGCCTCTGCTCCTACCGTATACCAGCCAGCTCCTTCGTCCGGCCGTCACTCAGTGGAAATATCCCATTATGTCGCAACCACACGCATTGCAGGGGCAATTCTTTTACAAGTACCCCATAATATGACCAGAACAGCTTTTGAGATCGCTTTTATTTCAGTCAGCGGTGTTTTCTTAGTTTCGTATTGAATTAATGTTTCGGCAGACCTTTTGCTGAGTCCCCGATTTTGTAAGTTTGCTGTACTTGCGTGAAGGATGTCGATTTTTGGGATTTTCTTGCTATTGGCATTTTTGTGACGATGTTTTTTTTGTATATGCGGAATAGCAAGCATTTTTATTTTATATTCGATGGATTCTATGAATATGTTTGTATTAAGTCAAGTAAATAAACGAGGATAATGTTTATCTATCTATACTAATATTATAAAGAGGAAAGGTTTGTATGTATGTATGTATGTATGGTTTTCACGCATAAACTACAGGACCGATTTTGATGAAATTTGGCACAGATAATCTTTAGACCCTGAGAAAGAACATAGGCTACCTTTTATGGCGAAATATGTACCACGGGCGAAGCCGGGGCGGACCGCTAGTAGGTTATAAGGATAGGTATGATGAAATGATATGGATGTAATTTAATCGATATAAATAAAATTTGTTCAGGAGCAAGAAACAGCGAACATTTATAATGATAGGAAGAATAATTTGGGATAAGGGTTTTCATTTTCCAGGATTTGTTATACACGGAGTGTAAAATAAGCGTGGAAATTATGCCACAATTTGACTAGATTAGCTACAATTTCTCTGGTGAGGGTGTGGGTATTTTGATAAAATATTTGATATTGATTGTGAGAATTTGACTATCCTTTAACAGAGTAGGTACCTATCCTAATATTATTTCATGAAGGACGACCACGAGATACTTTTTTAAAAGTCTACTATACAAAAAAGGTATATTGTTGATGACATAGTGCGACGCGTGATAACCACAGCAGATATTGTTTTTAAAGAGCAAATACATAAAAATTTCGAATGCGTTAAATAAGATACTCCCAAATTCTCAACAGGAAGATGATCATTTTTACGCCTCTGTACTACTACTAATTAACTATACTGTAATTGCCAGCTATGTATAATGGATAAAGAAATATTGGTCTACAAACGAATTGCCAACTTTAAAAGATATGGTATAACTACCCCTATTCCTGTCGAAGCATGCTCGATTTCCACATATAAAACGTCTATAAGTAGCTATATTGGTTATTGCTCTTACTCTACTATTATGTTTGTTCACAGAATGTGGCTAATGGTCACGTTGGTGTGCCTCATCTCAAACACGTTTGGTGAGTTCCTGTGCCCGGAGCTGAGTTCGAGGCCCTCCGCGGAGTGCTCGTGCGATCTGCCGCATACGTTACGCTGTGCTGGCGATCATACTGCTTTACAGGTATATCATCGTACTACTGCTCTACAGTTATGTCATACTCTGCATATATGAGATGTCATAGTAAATACATACGAACAGTACGGAAACTACCCACAAAACGTTAGAAGCGCCTGGCTCACATAAACATGCACATCATCAAGATATAAGCACTAAGTAATCATCATCCCAAATTATAAAACAGAGTCACAGTAAATAGATACGAACAGTAAGGAAATTATACAAAACGTCCTTAGTTTCTCTTCGCCTATATAATAGCCTATATATTATATAGCCTCAAGAAGTTTCAGAGTTCTTGAAATTAAGCTTCTATAATTGTATAGTTGGTGACTTTGCTTATTTTTATGTTAACGTTATAGAGAATTTAGTATGCCTTTCCTCTTTGTAAAAATACGGATAAAAGTGCGATAGTCTTGTTAAGTGGTCTCTTAATTAAATTATCATAAAAATAAATATTTATTGTTACGATGTGACTATTTGTAAGGAAGGTAAGGAAGGTAAGGAATAAATTATATTTATTCGTACATTTATTCAATTTTTTTTTTTATTTAGAATGAACTGGATGATTAGTACCCGTATTAATAGACTCAGCCTTATTGTTATTACTATTAGATTAAATTTATATTAATAAGTTATCCAAGAGTCAATGGCTTGGTTTGCGGGTGATTAACAAACATTTAAAGTCAAATTTTCGCATTTATAATATTAATAAGATTTCATATTCATGTATGTTAGTGGAATTAACATTAGGTACAAGAAATTAATTTAGCTTAAGTATTTCCCGGAATTCAGAACTAGATTCTAGTACGAGGAGTGGATTTCGCGTAACTGATTCTGTTTTAACTGTCGAAGAACTGTCTAAGAGGAAAAGGGGTAACTAGATAGCTATTTAGATATTAAAACATTAATATCGCATATGATTTTTATAGACACTAAGTTTCAGTTTCAAGAATTGCTGATAAAGTAACTGATAAAAATTAATAATAAGTCATGAATTTATTGTTGTGTCATCGGTCCTTGATAAATGAACAATGTTTGAAATAAATCGGTCCGTTTAATGTGGATTCAATCGAGTCTAAAGGAGTCGGTTACATAAAACATACAATTATACAGGTGAAGTTAATAAGAGCATTTAATAAGCTAAAGAGAACATATCCAGAGGTTGTGAAACTGGCTTTAGGGGAATGTAACAAATGAAAATCATTTCTATGTGAGAATAAACACACGATTTCGCACCATTATTACTTTTTCTTTCATAAACGATATCTCATAACCCATCAGTGATGTTTACGAACGAAGAGGTAAATAAATATCAAGTTATGTGTAATAGTGTAAGAGCTTACCATTTATAAATTGTAATTAATATGTCTAATGTGTGGGAAACATGCTTGGAAATATAATCATTATGCAGATAAGTTCATGAAGGACAATCGAACGAGGATAAATTTGATCGAAGGCCAAGTTCTAAAAGCTGCTAAATAGAAAATGATATAGATTATAGAAGTCAAAATTTACTACGATTTGAGTTGGAACTACACACCTACACGTACAACCTTTATACTCAAACTTTCTGGTCAAAATATCAGAGTTTAAATGATAAATTAGGGTCACATTATGTCAAAAGTTTAGATCCACCAATATCTAAATTGAGACTAAATTCTATAGTGTAGTACAGATTAGCTCTATTTTTAGGAATACATGTTATATTTAAATGTTACGACTCTTTAACTACAAAAGCCGCAAAAGAGGGAATCCAAACACATTTCTATTACTGACCGCAAACATTTGAGTGATATTTTTTCTTTCAGTGACAACACAAAAATGTTGTCTAAGGTTTGAGCGGTGATTGATGGCCATATCTGATATTATAATGATGATCTAATACATTTTATCCACCTACGAAAAAGTATATCTTCTAGATAGAGAAATAATTTGAGACAAACCAATATACCAAATTTGTGGAATAGAAATACATGGAATGTAGAATTACTATTGACATGATTGAATAGATAATAATAGTTTACACTTACAGACAAATTCATAACAATATAAATAGTAAACAAAATTTATTCAGAAATTACGTGGTCACGGGCAGACTGGGTCAGTCTGCCCCTCAGTCTTCCCGTGACCATGTTCGCTGTAAAGTGTTCGAAACGTCGAGAAAATAATATAATGAATAAATCGCGTTTAAAATCCGTTAAAAATAAAATTTATTAATCCAACAAGATATAAGATACCCAAAACCAAACTCCGAATATAATTTCCTATTTTTAGAAAAACAGTAGGAGTATTATTAGACAGGAAAATTATGATACGGTGATTCAAATTGAAGACAATTCAACAACGTAAAGATCACAGTCACTACTCAAAGCTTCCAAAAAGAGCCTTTTAAATATGACAAGAAAACAGTTCCAAGAAAAACATTAATTGAAGATCTGCCGTTCGTTAGAAAAAAAAAATAAAGAAAAACATTTAGAACTCGAGTAACTTACAGTAATTTCTTTCAAAGGGACCACAAATTGGAAATTTCTTTTTAATTTGTGAATTTAATGAGAAATCTTTCAATACTGTTCCAAAGACTAAAGTGAAAAAATATGAATTGAACATGACAATGGACGAAAAATTGAATTCGCAAAGATCAAAAGATCTATTAAGAGATGCGCGAATATGCGCTCATTCGGTTTTCTTTATTAATTTTTATTTGAGCTGAGATTATTAGTCTTTACTACTGCAATCCTAGGCCAGTAGAAATCGACACTAAAAAACCCTAAATTCGCAAAGCACGATGTAGTTCTGAATTTTTGGTACGTTGTTTGGATCAGTTAGGGTGATGAAAATCCCAATTTGCAACTTCGAAAAAGTTGTGCTCGCTGCGCACCACGTGATAAACTGCGAAAAATTTGGACTTTTTTCACTTTTTGCTCTAAAAGTCATAAACTATGCGTTTCCGACAAGTATCATTCAGTACATAAATTAAGGTTATTAAATTTGCAACAATTTAAGCCTAATTACAGCTCTCTAAACCGTATAACGACTAAACTGTGGCCATTCGAAGATGGTTCATTTTTCCCGAAATATTGAAATTTTTAGTTTTGCTCCCGTTTGAAGCAAAATATTGGCAAAAACCGCTCGTTCTATGAGAAGGTCGTATAATAAAGTTGTAGTGCATTTAATTTTCTTTCATTAGAGCATAGAACAAAGTCTGTGAGACAAATAGTTCACTCACAATATCTGAAAAACAAAAAGAAGTAATTTTGTTTTTTAGTTTTTACCTATCCTGCAAATGAAAAAGTATTATCCTTTTTATGATTTTATATGCCCTCAGTTTAAATTCTTTAAAAATCTATTTCTACCTTCTTTTTGTTTTTCAGATATTGTGAGTGAACTATTTGTCTCACAGACTTTGTTCTATGCTCTAATGAAAGAAAATTAAATGCACTACAACTTTATTATACGACCTTCTCATAGAAAGAGCGGTTTTTGCCAATATTTTGGTTCAAACGGGAGCAAAACTAAAAATTTGAAATTTTCGGGAAAAACTGACTATCTTTGAAAGGCCACAGCTTAGTTGTTATAAGGTTTAGAGAGCTGCGGTTAGGCTTAAATTGTTGCAAATTTAATTAGCTTTGTAATTTTGTTAATTACCTATCCTGCAAATGAAAAAGTATTATCCTTTTTATGATTTTATATGCCCTCAGTTTAAATTCTTTAAAAATCTATTTCTACCTTCTTTTTGTTTTTCAGATATTGTGAGTGAACTATTTGTCTCACAGACTTTGTTCTATGCTCTAATGAAAGAAAATTAAATGCACTACAACTTTATTATACGAACTTCTCATAGAACGAGCGGTTTTTGCCAATATTTTGCTTCAAACGGGAGCAAAACTAAAAATTTCAATATTTCGGGAAAAATGAACCATCTTCGAATGGCCACAGTTTAGTCGTTATACGGTTTAGAGAGCTGTAATTAGACTTAAATTGTTGCAAATTTAATAACCTTAATTTATGTACTGAATGATACTTGTCGGAAACGCATAGTTTATGACTTTTAGAGCAAAAAGTGAAAAAAGTCCAAAATTTTCGCAGTTTATTATTTGCGTATAATCTTTTTTCCTACTTTCCCAAATTTTGTAATTTTGTTAATTACCTATCCTGCAAATGAAAAAGTATTATCCTTTTTATGATTATATGCTCTCAATTTCAATTCTTTAAAAATCTATTTCTACCTTCTTTTTGTTTTTCAGATATTGTGTGTGAACTATTTGTCTCACAGACTTTGTTCTATGCTCTAATGAAAGAAAATTAAATGCACTACAACTTTATTATACGAACTTCTCATAGAACGAGCGGTTTTCGCCAATATTTTGCTTCAAACGGGAGCAAAACTAAAAATTTCAATATTTCGGGAAAAATGAACCATCTTCGAATGGCCACAGTTTAGTCGTTATAAGGTTTAGAGAGCTGTAATTAGGCTTAAATTGTTGCAAATTTAATAACCTTAATTTATGTACTGAATGATACTTGTCGGAAACGCATAGTTTATGACTTTTAGAGCAAAAAGTGAAAAAAGTCCAAAATTTTCGCAGTTTATCACGTGGTGCGCAGCGAGCACAACTTTTTCGAAGTTCAAATTGGGATTTTCATCGCCCTAACTGATCCAAACAACGTACCAAAAATTCAGAACTACATCGTGCTTTGCGAATTTAATGTTAATTTCCACTGGCCTATCCCTTTTTTATATGATTTAATTAAAAAAGGGCATTCTCAGATAACACAGGAAGGTGTGGTTGAAATCAATAGGCTTTTTATAGATGAGATAACTTGATATGAACAAAGTTTAAGCGTTAGATTGTAGTTTTAAACTCAAGCGTTACGACGATACTATAATACTTCTGATTGCAAAGAAATTCATACTATAAAAAACGACAAAACGGCACTGTATAGCTAATATTACATTCTTCAATAAATTCTTCTAGTACAGAGGAAATATTATTTATTGCTAAGTTTGGCATTTAAATGCAATTATGATATTTTATAATGCTATCTGATAAACAAGAGAATCAATTAAACATAAAAGTATTATTCTATCCACATTACAAAATACTAGTAAGTTTAAAAATGTAGATAGAAAACTTTCCGAATCCTCCTAGATCACGAACTCTCCTAAAGTGTTATTCTTTCTAGTAATAGAAATCGAGTATTCGTACTACAATACAAAGCAGTAGTTAGTTAATACCTTTTTAATACATATTCAATCAGGTTCCATTTTGTCGACGATCCTTTAAAACTACGTCAAACAGGGATTGGACAAATTTGTTTCAGTTCAAATAAATTGAATGATTGGTATCGAATTCATTCGTGGAATTAAATCGTTGAGCTAGAAGGGCAATTTGTACGGGCCTCGCTTAGTTTGTGTTACTCAAGTAAACGTAAAATTTAATTAATGTTCTGCTTTCTCTAAATATAAGGATGCCATTCATGAAATTGTTATCGTACTGTATTGCGTAATGGTTTCAAGGTTTTGTTTATTTTAGTGAATCTGGTCCTTTTATACATGTATTAATGTTTATGAGGTTGGACGTAATAAATATGTAATAATAACATCATTAAGTAATAATTATAGTCATTAGTTCAGTAATAACCAATTAAGTATTTCATTAAATGGCTAAATTATTAGTATTGTATGATGCCACAATTCATGTATTTGTAGTGATTTGATTGATAATTGTGTTGCAATTAATGTTTTGTTAATATTTAGAATAATTAGACTGTTTACTGCTAAAGTGCTAAATAATCTAGTATATATAAATGGCCATAATATACTAGAAATGTTATTTTATGCTCGTTTAAATGATTTCTATTGCTAGCTTTGAATATTGTTGTATATATTTTGTTATAAACATAATGTTTTTCTACACTCAATTTCCACAAAGTTTACGCATCCAACCTACAAACGATTTTGAAGTGAAATTTCTTTATGCGCGTGGAGTACAATTTTATGGCAATACCGAACCGTAAGGCGACGTTTTTGGTATCTTTGAATCTTGCCAAAGAAGTTTCACTTCTGACACGTGTGCCCGGCACACACGCTCTTTTTTTTTATTAAATTCGACTTTCAATCACTTTTTATAATAATTGGCAGGTACATTATCATCGTCTCGTTATGAAATATCGAACTTATTCAATTGCTATTACGTACCTTATTACCTACAAATTATTTGTTACAGATAATCGGACGTCACCTTCGCGAACAAAGATCTAGAAACAAGAACACAGCTGTATCCCTTTTAGACTGTGCTCTGCGGGGTGTGACGTCATTACCTTCTGTGTCCGTATCTGAGCTGGCTGGTGTGGGCCTACATGGTCTGGTGATATCTTCGGGAGATATAAAGCGGGTGCAGCAGGGGGCGTTCACTAGTATTGCATCTACATTATTAGCGCTAGGTAAGTGTGTTAGATGTACTCTTTTAGACTGTTCTCTGCGAGGTGTGACGTCATTACCCTCTGCGTCCGTATCTGAGCTGTCTGGTGTGGGTCTACATGGTCTGGTGATATCTTCGGGAGATATAAAGCGGGTGCAGCAGGGCGCGTTCACTAGTATTGCATCTACATTATTAGCGCTAGGTAAGTGTGTTAGATGTACTCTTTTAGACTGTGCTCTGCGAGGTGTGACGTCATTACCCTCTGCGTCCGTATCTGATCTGGCTGGTGTGGGCCTACATGGTCTGGTGATATCTTCGGGAGATATAAAGCGGGTGCAGCAGGGCGCGTTCACTAGTATTGCATCTACATTATTAGCGCTAGGTAAGTGTGTTAGATGTACTCTTTTAGACTGTGCTCTGCGAGGTGTGACGTCATTACCCTCTGCGTCCGTATCTGAGCTGGCTGGTGTGGGCCTACATGGTCTGGTGATATCTTCGGGAGATATAAAGCGGGTGCAGCAGGGCGCGTTCACTAGTATTGCATCTACTATTGGCGCTAGGTTAGTGTTGTATATGTACTCTATATTAGTATTAACATTATAATAATCTATTTTTCTAGTTTTCAGCTTCTCTTCAGTTGTATTCATTAAAAAAATTGTGTGTGTTAGGTACAATAATTAATCATTTCATAGTTTAAAATGATAAGTTTTCGTGTGCTGTCCAAGCCCATATGAAAGTCTAGAATAGAATCAATATCTATTTTCATAATATTTCATACTGATAAGGTCAGCCATTTTTGGATGAAAATATAAGAAATCCTATCCGTGTCCCCAAAGTTTTGCAATTTCTACAGGTAGTTTAAGTAAGAGCCTATAAAATAAATATAAGGAAATTACGACAATAATTATTTATATGAACTCCATAGACATTTTTACCTTATCTGAACTAGGTCAACTAATATCCGAACTTAGTGTAATTACCTTGAAAACAAGTAAGAAGTAATCGTTTTATTTTCCTAGGTCTTCCAAATAATCAGTTACCAGCCGTGCCTACGGAAGCCCTGTCGAAGCTATCTTATTTGGATCGATTGGATCTATCTAATAACAAAATCCACTCATTGGATGCTAATTCTTTCAAGGTATTCAGATATTTAGTTACTGCTTTAGTTCAATTTGTCAACCGACTTCAAAAAAGGAGGATGTTTTCAATTCGACTGTATTTTTTGGTTTGTTTTTTTCCGTTCGCATGGATGAAACGATTTTGATGATTATTTATTTATTTAAATGCTAGTGAAATTTGGCCAATTCTGCACATTTGAAGCTGGATTATTTTTTTAAATAATTGTATTATTTTAAAAATGTATATTTTATATATTTGGTTGGAGATCAAAGATCGACTTAATAGAGGTGGATTTAATTAATAAACCGCTTAATTTATTAATTTCCTGAGGTTTTGTAACTATCTGATATTATTACTACCGATACTGAATATTATGTTCAACAGAAAAACACTTTCAAGAAGAAAATTCTCGAGTTTACTAACTTACAAATAATGAAGAAAGATCTAAGTAATTATAATTACACTATTCATAAAAATACATATACTTTTTATTAATAAGATAACATATTTCAGGGTATACAAAACCTTACCTACTTGGATATAAGCGATAACCAGCTAACAAGTATCTCCCCTGAAGCCTTCAAGCCGTTAATAAAACTATCAGTTTTGAGGTTAAGAGGCAACTTGCTTAAGGTCGCCGCTTTGTCGTCTCTGAAGGTAAGCAATTTTAATGAAAATATCATTTTGCACGCCTCATAAGCGAAGCGTTGAGGTGGGTACTACTGTCACTTCGCGCAAAACATCTGATTTTTCAAACTTAAAATGTCTTTATGTATCATACACTGTGTATTGCACTTGTAAGATAATACATACACACACATATTAAGAAAAAACACTATTTTTAACATTCATGATATTTTTGATGTCATTTTTGTTATTTAAACTAGTTAAAAAACAGTTTAAAAAAGTTCTGTCTTGGACGTCCGTGTGTCTGTATGTGCGGAGGATTTTCTTGTTAACACGATAGCGACCGAAATACTTTACTAATCGAGTCTTTTTTTTTCTCTTACGCTTGAGTATGCTCAGGAATAGAACCCTTTCATTTTTCAGGGTCTGATTCGATGTGGTTTAATTGTTATTAAATAAACAAAAATAATAATTAATAAATAATTATTAAAAAAAAATTATGAGGCGTGCACTTTTGGATTTTCCAAATTATTATACAATTTTATAGTGATCGATAAGCTTCTTGGCGTTAAAAATGTATTTTAGATTAAATTTGAGGTATTTTAATAGGTTGGTTTTAATTAAAGGTGAAAAATAAAATAGTGGTAACTTCAACAGAGCAAAGAAAAATTATTTTTAGGTTAGATATAACCATTTATATAGGAAAATTTACAAAGGCTATAACTTGTGGCACTTAGGCATTATACCATCAACTTTAATTCATATTTTGACGATTTTTATACTGCATTTAAATATTCTAGTACTAAGAAAATCCAATGACCACATTGCTTGCCCTATATTTTGAAAAGTCACCAGGCTTCAAAATATAGGGATATTTCAGAGTAGGTATATTGTATACTGTATAATATGCGCTGCAATGTAGCAATTCAAAATGCAAAATGTATAGAAAAATCCAATGTAGAAAACCCATGGAGTATCCATGATAATATTCTGTATAGTCTTGTGTCCATAAAATTGAGTTTCTAAACGCAAATATCATAAAGCAAAATTTAGAGAAATGGGAGATGTCATCACCATCAGAGTAATTAAAATTTATAATTAATATGCAGCCCTTATTCATGTTATGCCTATATAGTTCTGATAATTAACATATTAATGAAACTTTATATATATCTAACTACTATTAAAAAACGTACTTAATTTTCCTTTTTACTTTTGCTATCCGCCTTTTTCAAGCACCTACCTTACATTTATAACATACTAGATAAATCTTCATTACTTCTCCAATACCTAAAATTAATAAATATGCGAATTTGAATCACGTTCCCATTCCGGAGGTACTAGTATAGTGATCAAACCATATATCGAAGCTAATCCTACCTGCATGTACTCTTGAATAATGTAGGAGCCTCAAATACTCTTGAAGTAAGGCAAAGGCAGTGCTTTGTATGAAGATGGTATGAAGATTGAACAACAAGTTTCTTGATATTAGGTGCACTTCTGGGTGGCTCATGTTGTCCTAGTACATTGCAACCATACTATGTAGGAAATTTCATTTAGGTTAACGTTTAAGTGTTCTTGTAGATAAGTAAGTATATAGAAATAATATTTTCAAAATATCATACGAACTACGTATGATTTTTGAAAAAAATGTATTTCGAACGGAGAAGATGTTAAACCAGCTATAACATTTAATATAGTATGAATATGAGTTAGCTGTTCACTAAATTAATATCATTTATTTATTACCTACTATAGAGAAAATATAAAATATTACATTATAGAATGACTTAAATTTTAATTTCAATAATGAAAGTGACCCTGCATTGTTAAATAATCCCCAAACTACATAAAGCTAAAGTACTAAAGTTAACCCTTCCTCAGGGAGCGAAATTGTTAAAAGAGTTGGACGTGTCAAGTAACGCGCTAGAAGGGCCTGTGGGACCGACAACTTTGCCGACACTACTGGTCTTGGAGACCCTGCACCTGGCCGACAATACCTTCGCGAGTATACGGCGTGGCGCGCTAGCTGGTAAGTTTTTTTCTTTTTTATTATTCATGTTCGAAATTCAAATCTACCTCTTTGGCGGGAAAATAGAACAGATAAGAGTTGTGGCAAGATGTGGCGCGCTGGCTGGTTGATATATCTTTTTTCTTTTTAAGATTTTTTATTTATAATTTTCAACAATGCATCTTGGGTGGTTAACGCGGGAAAACAAATCAAGGTGATGGAGAATAAAAAACATCAGCTTGCTTGGAGATATCGACTGAACACTTGTAATGAAAATTATACTCGATACCTGAAATATATCTATTTTATAGATTTAAAATATGGTAGACGTAAAATTTAATTTGAAACTTATTGTTAACGTATGATTACCATTTCTAAGTTCACTGTATATTTCTAGCAAATTCTCAATTAGATACATCCAGTATTGGTTATACGAACATTAATCGAATTCTCTAGAATTGAGTCAAGTTGAATGTACGACAACTTCGTCCTTGTTTTTGATTTATATTTTAAACGATTAGTTAGATCGATATCTTATTTCATTTCTATACAATTATAATAGGACATAATTTATATTTAAGAAACTTTTATTGCAATGCATGTAAAAAGAAACTAAGATACGATCTAAGAATAGAACTCGAGGGTAGAAGGAAGAGAATTTATTAATGTAAGAACTAAGAAATATAAGAATAAATAATATTCTAAGTCTAATATACGCCTAGAATGTGAAATAGTTGCGAATTAATAAAATGCAAATTATAACATTTTGATCACTTATTATCTCCTCTTAAATCTTAAGACTGCAAACAAATTGATCTAAAGTCATAGATAATAATTGTAATCTATACTAATATTATAAAGCTGAAGAGTGTGTTTGTTTGTTTGTTTGAACGCGCTAATCTCGGGAACTACTTGTCCGATTTGAAAAATTCTTTCGATGTTAGATAGCCCATTTATCGAGGATGGCTGACTATATATCATCACGCTAAGACCAACAGGAGCGGAGCGGGTAAAACCGCGGAGTACAGCTAGTATTTATATAACCAGCAACATATTTTGTATTCTGACTATATTTTCCACATCCAGGTTTAGCAAATCTGACACATCTGAACCTGCACAATAATCAAATAGATGTATTGGAAGACTACGCGTTCCGACATTTGACAAATTTGTCCCACTTGGATTTGTCGCATAATGAAATCGTTTCTGTTTCAGGTGGGTTGTTTTTCTCATTTATTTTTTATGTTTTTTCTTATTTTAACTATGAATATCTGTAGGATACATTTTATTTATGATTAGCTTTGGGCCTGCTGCTTCGACCGATTTGTCTTAAATTTAACAAATTATATATTAAAAATTTCTTCTAAAACCACTCTATCTATTAAATAAACTGCATAAAAATCTATTGCGTATTTGCGTAGTTTTAAATATTAGCATACGTAGGGACAGATAGACAATGGGAAGCCACTGTTTTATACTAAGTATAGTGATGAAAGTCGTTATAAATCTTGTTAGGATGATGTTTATTATTTTCCTTGTTATAAAGGTAATATATTAAAACTATAGAGCATTTTTAACGTCTGTATCACAATTATAGATTCCCTGAAATTGCGTAGAAGGTTGCGATAAATGAACTAAAACATTGCAATTAAACACTTCAAACTTTCATATGCGAAATAATAAATTACATCAAATATCTGTTCTCAGAATTTCAGGATCCTGTTATTGGCTCTCTATTGAATATTTCTATAAAATCCTTGACCGGTTCTTTTACTTGGAAATTGATATTCAAGATTTTTCAAATATAAAACCTAAATCTGATTACGTCCGATACTTTATTGTGATATTACAAGCGTTTTGTAGGAAGTCAGAGACGATTCAATTTCCGATATAAAAATGGTACTGGAAAGGGGTTCGTAAATGAGATTTTTAATACGAGCCTTGATTACATGGATGTTAATTGGGAAGAATTTTTAACGGTGTAAATATGTTGCCTTTGGTTGGCGTTTGATCATGATTTTCGATTTCAAATGTTTCAATTAATGTGTGTTTGTTTATATATTTAAATTTTCATTAATTTTAGAATAAAATATGTTTTTTTAAAGAAACGTAGTTAAATATTAATAACATTTTTGGTCGTTTTTAAATGATATTTCTTATAGTAATATAATATTACTTACTCTGCAGTTGCTTATTCAATTTCAGTATTATTCGTATTAAATATAATTGTAATATTTAAATCTTTCTGTATTTTTAATAATACTTATTATATTCTATCCATTATAAGTTATTGTTACTCGTGTAACTTCTAACAAGCGATCTACCAGTACCTGTAATTTTAGCGAAATTTACATAAACCTAAGCAGATACTATAACAAAGTTTGCTTAAGTGACATAATTTTTTTTTTAATATGTATGAATAATTTGCATGCTGTTAATAACGGCTGAACATTCTGGAAAACTGTAACATCTCTGTATACCGTGTTTTTGGCAAATAAATGAATTCGAATTTGAATTTACAGGAGCGTCACTAGCACAACTAACAAATCTAGTGCATCTAGATCTCTCTCACAATTTTCTCCGTTCTCTCTCCGCTGAGCCTTTGAAAACTCTCCATCAACTCTCCGAGCTGTTGTTACATGATAATGATATTTCTATAATTGAAGACGGCGCGTTAGCTCTGCATAAGGATTTGAGCCGGTTTACTATTGAAGGTAAGATTTTTATAATGTGTTGTACATTTTCGACAAGAATTAATATCATGAATACATAATTGTACATATATTTTAGACATGAATAATCATTAATTTGTATACTTACCTATTGAAACACCTACCTATTAAGTTTCAATATTTTGAAGGAATTAAAAAAATAATTGGTGCTCTACGTTCGTTTAATTTATTCAAAACGACGGGTTATACAAAGTGAATAGATTGCGTTTTAAATTAGTTTTAAAGAATTTGATTTTTAAATACATATATGGAATGAAGAGTTACGTATTCAATATCAAAATAAGAAAAGGAATCAGGTAGCTACTACGAGTTATCATTATTTAAAGAGTAAGACGTTAAAATTTAGCATTATAATAACTTAACGAAACTGATAAAACTTTAGCAAAAAGAGAGCTAAATAAACCACAGATTGAAACACGTTAATCATACAGCTACATGAAATCAGCTCATCTTACATTTAAATCCATTACAACGCGAACGTAAGAAATATATCCTACATTCTAACTACGCGCGCTTATTCCTTGGTTGAAAAGAAATTCAGCCCTATTTGCATAATTATACTGACAGGGTTGACACCTTGATGTTTTTATTTTTCTCGGGAATCCCTTTAATCTTTCTGTCACATCCTTGCTATAGAATAAGTCTATGATTGAAGATAACGCCACAATGATACTGCTACACTATTGTATATAATGACGATACAATGACATGCATCTTATAAGATACATACGAAAGAAAAGGATGGGAATTATATTGAAAAATTTGACGGCAATGAATTTATTATTGCTATGTACTATTTTTCCTAGAAATCGTAAACTTTACAGTGTTATACTATGTGTTTGATACTTTTATGAGCTTGTTTATTTTCATCTTAGAACTCTATGTAACCAATGTAAAGTAAGTTGTTTGTTTTAAATATCTATTAAACTTTAACACAAATTTCGATAGGTATTTAAAATTAAATATGCTTTTGTTAAAATATAAGTCTAGTGTTACCCGGTCAGTCATATTATAATCATTGTTTTAGACATAATTATGATTATATAACTGTATGCTTGTTTTATAAAGTAGTAATCACTTGGTAATATTGTGGCTTTCTGCCTGTAAAATAAACTTCAAAATCGCTTCACTAGTTTCTGATCTAATATAAGTGTAGATATTCATATTCGTTCGCCATTCCCTGAAGCAGTATGTCCCCTATTGGTCATTGTGCGTCGGTATGTCAAACCCTTTGTTGGAACGTCGGAATAACACCCTGTTATTACCATGACTCTTGTTATCTGCTATAACTTATGGGTTTGCTTATTGTTGATATGGTTTTTTATGAGCTTACTAAAGAAATATTATTGCGCATAAAAATAATTTATTATATGTCCAAATGGAGTATGGAAAGAATGATAATTACGTAAATATTTTTTAAAGATTTATATATTCTCTTGACAGTTGTTCAGAACACAACACATTATTAGATCGTTGTTGTGTCCGGTTAAAAAATGTACAAAAATGCTCTTGTTAAAAACACTGCAAACCTTTAACGTAATTCAAGTCACTTAAACACTTTTATTTCACTACAATCGAGAACAGCGAAAGACAATACTCATACCGGACGGAAAAATATAATTATATTCACTCATTGAGTTGATTATCTCTGAAAAGCACTCGATTTTTAAACACAGTACAATTCACGGATATTTCCACCTTTCCATTCACAATTACTGAAGCCTTCATTAAAATGCCGATGAAATCACATCGTTTCAGAACAAAAAGCAAAAAGTTCGCTACAATCGTTTGATGATCGTTAATTTTAATTCCAACCCATTTATACTCTCGAACTCATAAAGATAAATTCGTTCTCTTTCACAGATAATCCGCTTAATTGCGATTGCTTAATGGCCGGCTTTGCGAGGTGGTTAAGGGAAGCAAAAAATGTGTCTCAATCTGATAAATCCGCTGTGGTCTGCGCGACTCCACCCCATTTGGAAGGTGCCTTGCTATCTCGCCTGTCCAAGAACAAACTCTGCGATGATTTCGACCATCCGGACCCTAAAGTTGACGAACTGTACGACTATAATAAGGTTATAGAAAACGCCATAGATGCGGATAAAGATGATGAAGCTTATGGTGATAAACGAGACGGTTTAGATGATGATATGTATGATGAAGAAATGGACGTACCCGGTGAAGAGGATTTGCCGATATCGAAATCAAAGGTAAATAAAACAGCTATGTATATCCTAGCTTTCAGCAAGAAGATACTTATGTATAACAAATGATCCTTATCATTTATGTACTTGGATGTGTAATGTGTAAGATAAAGAAGTAATTCTTCATTAGTTGATCCTGTGGTATAATTCTGATCGGATATTTACTCCTGTAGAAAAAGTGCAGTATACTACATATTTGCATAAATGGTGAAAAGCTGGTGAAAAGTAGTATACTATTTGCATAAAGTTGGACATATTTCTGGTGTAGTTTTTAACTAAATTTTCTTTTAAAATAAACTTCGGATTGTTACTACTTATGGAATCATGGAGATTTCGTTGATCAAATAAAAAATTATGGATATGTGCGTTTTTATAGTAAAAATTTTATGTTCATCTCACCGTTGGTTTAACAATACGGTTAAAATAATATGGCATTATTATTCAAGCATGAAAACTTTTTTATCATAATATTGATTTCATATTCGGGTAAATGTAATAAAGTAGGGGTCCCTTTGCCAAGCGTAGGATAAATATTGGTTTATGAATATTTGCTTATACATTTCTGTTATACAGTTATTTTGTAATAATTATATTTTTATCGTACTTTATATCAAAATAGTTCAATTCGTTCGATGCATCGCCACAAGCTGAAAAAGGTCATCTTTCAATAACGGTTTTTCTGAAATACCTTCGAACCAAATCAATATGTATAATATTATATTCCTGTGTAAGGTAACTATATCTCACAATAACTCACAAATTTAAAGATAGGTACCATTTTGGCATAAAAATTGCATCTACTTATAATTAATAAAACCTAGTCTATGATTAAATACATAAAATGTATTTAGAAATTAAAATGCTATTCGACTTTGAACCTAATAGCAGTAATAGCGTACAGTTCCCTCGTTAAAACCAATAAATTTCTTCTAATATAATTGGCTTTCGACTGGCTATCTAATTTTCATTTACCGTTCAACATCGAAGAGTCTTAATATAATTAGTAGGAAGAAACTAAAAGGGAAACCGCTGCACTGCGCAGGTTGCTAAAGATTTCTTTTGAAAAATATTAATTTGTGAAGGAAATTTATTTACACTATGAATAGTAGTGTTTGAGTTGGTTAGAATCTATTGAAGAGCAATTTATAGAATTTATTCTATATTGGTACTACCTACGCAAGAGAAAAGTTGCAGTATATAAGAGTATAGTTAATAATAATTTAAGAATTTAGACCATATTATGAATAAAAGACGTGTGGCACTCGGGGACTGCCGCGGTAAAGCTATTGCATGCTATGCCTTCAAGCCACACCTCCGCGCCCGTCGGAGTGGGGAGCGTGAGGTTTTTCGTTACTAAATTTCTGGATTCGGTCCCCGCGCTCAAGGCCCGCATCAGAAGCTATGCAATAGCTTAAAAGTGTTTTTTTTATCAATGGTAAAATTGGCAAAGAAAATCGTTGAATTGGCTTTTATTTGTATTGGGTTAATATGAAGATGTTTAGATTTCAGGAGCCATGCACCTAACAAATACAAAAAGTTTACAATTTTTTCCAATTTCAATAGCAAGCATCTTTTTATTAAGTATACAAAATAAACTTGTTTTACATGAAAATTTATACAAACAAATATTCTAGGTTCGTTTACTAGACACTTGGTTTGACGACGAGGAAGTCCATCTCACATGGGCGGTGGACCCTCCATCCACTCGTCGCTTCAGATGTACTGGAGTCACAGCATCTAAAGGAGGGGGTCTACCAAAACATATCGCCTGTCATAGAGCACCGCCCGCGAATGTGATACTGCGTGGTTTGAAGATTGACCCCCTTGAATCGTATACGTGAGTACTTCTTGTTTATTTTATATACTAGCTTTCCGCCCGTGGCAGCGCTCGTGTTTTCAAAGAAAAACCCACATAGTTCCCGTTCCCGTGGGATTTCCGGGATAAAATCTATCCTATATGTTAATCCAAGTTACCCTATATATGTATGCTAAATATCATTGTGATCGGCTCAGAAGTATTTGCGTGAAAGAGTAACAAACATACACACACACATCCATCCTCACAACTTTCGCATTTATAAATGAGTCCTGATGCTTGAATTAATAAATAAATTATAATAATTATTATAATATTAGTAGTAGGATAGGATAGTAGGATAGTAGTATTAGTAGGACTTCAATACAGTTTGTACAGAAGGAACCTTACAACTTCTTATAGAAATAGAAAGAGCACAGCTTGTTTGGCGGCATTATTACTTGCTGCAGCTATGAACTGTATTTAGGAATTAGGTGCTACACTTATACACACTATAAGGTTAATAATAATTGACAACAGCTACTAGTGTACTTTTCTAGACTTCAAGTGTTTGCTTCGATATAACAGTCAGGCGTAGCAAATTTAAAAATATATATCTGCAGGTTTCGCGTACAAATATACAAAGAAAGATTAAGAATATATTATGTATTATATAGATTACGCTAAAATTTGAACAACAGCCATTTACAATACTTATAGTCTACGAGGAAAGAGTCGCGGGCTAGAGCTAGGCTATATTATGATATTTTGTGTCGTATTATTATTGTTTTTCTGTGAAAAACATTTCACTGAATTATTTAATTCGGAAAGCTTTTGAAATAATTGTACACCACAAATAAAACGAAAGGACAAAATTATTGTGAACCTGCAAATAAAAACACGCTCAATTTGATGTATTATTTCATGAAATATTGCTCTAGTTAAAATTTTGTGATTTTTGATTATCATCACAAAGGAGCTATTGTTTCTTATTTACCACATTTACTGGCCAATTTATTATGTACATAAACACGATTTACTTATCGCGTGTCATCATATAATAATATCGTTTCTTTACCTTTGAAATATAAACAACCAAAAATATATGCACATGCATATTATGCAGCATTAAGCCGAATTAATTATTTATTCAAAACCAATCCAAATCAAGCAGCAATATTTAAGAAATTTATCGTATAATAATTTCGAAGCAATTCTATTCACTATTTCATCCATTCCCTATTTTTGTGTATCTATGTTTTATTTCTTTGTAAAATCTAAACAGATTCTGCATAGCCCTTGAAGAGATGGATCTCAAAGACGTGCCAATGTCGTTGGTGTTAGGATGTGGAACACCACAAGCAGTGAGACAAAGAGCGGCGTATGTGACCATGAGGACGTCACCGGTTACACTGCCACCAGGGCCTGATATACGGTAAGGTTTTATAAAATAAGATGATTTGAAAGTGTTTCTAAAATATATATAATTGATAGATAATTAATATGATAACTGCACTTATTTCTCGAAGATGACAAAGGAATGTGATTATTTTGTAAATTTTATGATAAGTCGTGTTAGATTTTATTTGCATGTCGGTCAATCCTTTATAGTTTTGAAAACTACAAAGATATTCCTTTAAAAAATATAATTTGAAATAGTTATAGGTTTGAAGGAGGAAAGGCAATAACTGATTGATCGATAGATTTTTAGCCTATTATGTAGTGCAGAACTGCTGCAGAGTTGAAATTTCCTTTATATGTGTGGATGCAGAATGTAGTAATGTAAATAGTTAATAGTTAAATAAATCATATTTATATTGAGGATATAATATAATCGTTTGAATTTGATTTTAATATGGAATTTTCGGAACTTTTAGTTAAATTGGAATAATTTGGATAACAATGTAGACGAACTTGATCAAATTTTGCTGATAATTTGAGCGATGCCATAGAAAATAAGTATCAAAACAAAATTTACTCTAAGTATAAATTAATTCTACCCAATGAATATAACTGTACTGTAATATCAATCTTTAATAATGCTCCTTTCGATATAAATAACTCTTCCTTTCGTAGGTTTCGTAGGTACGGTTCAAAATTAATAGAATTGACAGTTTTCGATTTTGCTTTAAGAAAATCATATGTTAAAGCGATGCCTTTTAGTTATAAATGTTTTAAATTGTTTGTTTTATTCCAGGGTTTCCGAAGTACGCTCGAACGTAACAAGTGACGGTGTTTTGACAGTCGTAATATCTGTAATGGGGCTACCATCTCGATCCCAGTTTGTATCAAGATCCCAAAGACTATCCACGTCTGATACACCATATTATCCCATACACAATTGCTATGTGGTTTTAGCAGTATTATCCCGAGGATCTTTAGTAGCTCAAAAGGATACACCTTGCCATGAAACTTTAGGCATAACCATGGAAGGATTTATCCGAGGGCCTTATGAAGTATGCGCGACCATATCACAGAATAAGGTTGATGATACTCATCCAATTTGTATCGTACCACAAATGCTGGAACCGTTAGGTTCTGAAATAAAATCTGGTATGAAGGGTTTGAATACAGCGTTGATTGGCGTGGCTTTAGGTCTGATGGTTATTGTAGTAGGTCTAGTATGGTTTGTTAGGAAGATGTTGAAGAAGCCCGTGGATTTCCAGCCCCATAGATGTTTCAGGTCAGAACCTGTACAGGAAGAAAATACTAGAGCTAGTTATGTGATGCTCACGGCAACTTCTAAAGTTTGAAGCTATTTATGTATGTAGCTAGTCTATTGTGATTGAAAATCAATGTTTGACTTTGTTAGTTACAAAATTATTTTTCCTTGTTTATTATGTTTAAAACATTTATTCTCTTTAACAGTTTAGTCAGTTGTTTAGTTTTGTTAGTTTTTAATATGTATGAAAATGTATCTACTAAGATGGTATCTGTATAACATCCTCAGGCTAAAATATAGCAGTTAAATTTCGATTTATATTAATAATAGACTGTCATATAATAAAGTCTGCTTTCATTATTTTCATATTTGGCTAGTTAGAATCAATAAACATTCAAATAGGTATGTATTTTTTATGAGAGAAAGAAATTGTAGAGGATAATGGCTTTATTCCTCGTTTTTTCAATTTATACATTGTAAAATTATATTTATATTCATTGTCTATGCAATTCATATAAGAAACGAGAACTATTTTTAACATTTGAATGTCATTAAGCTATTCATTAACTAGATTATTTCATTAAGATCTTATAAATTTATAAAGAATAGAAAAAATTCGATCACGAGGCGGGACTCGAACCCGCATCCTTTCGCGCCATTCCGGGGCGGATGCCTGACCAACTCAGCCACTCGTGACCCGCCAGAGCAATCGAATTTATTCTATTCTTTCAGTTTTATGTGTCTGAAGGGACACACCGCGCGCCATCTATTGATATGATTAACAACCATTTCAACCAATATGAAGCACTTTTCAGTGAATTAAGAAATCATTAAGATCTTTCACATAATATTGATTTTTGTTGTTAAGTTATTCGTGTCAAGTGTTACGAAAACTTATACTAGAATTAATTCTGTAAATAATTATCTTCTTCTATTAATATTAAACTTAATCTTTTCACGGAACTGAGATTTGCCAGTTTGTAAACACTGATAAATGCTACTTATTAAGAAGTGTCTTGAGATAATTAATACTTAAGTTAATTCTGAGTAGTCGTTAAAATAATCGATAGTGTAATCTTTGTTGCTAATAGTAATATATTTCGTCATGACTGAATATCATTACTAAAATATGGATTTCGGATTAACTTATATCTTCTGTGAAGATTAATATTAAGCTAATAATATATTAACACGAGGCTTTGAGTTAATATTGTATAGGATCGTTTTTGTTTTTAATGAATTCGTTTGTTTGCGGGTAGTTGTAATTTTTGAAGTGAAACTTCTTTATCGGGATTGGAAAAAATTTAGTGTAACATTTTTTTGTTACGCGTGACATCTTTCCGTTACGCGCCATCTTTTTCTTATCCCTACCACGCGTGATTCGACGTATTTCTGTAAAGTTGCATATTATAGTAAATTATTTTTTGAAAAATAAGGTCATAAAGAAGTTTCACTTCTTACGTGTGTACACTAGTACACGCACACATTTTTTTTTATTTATGAAGTTTGTTCGCAACTGTACATTTGATTAGAACTTTGGTTCTGCTTTAATTAGAATGTAATTTGTGTAAATACGTAATAAATTATGAAATACTTTGTTTATAAATAAAGTTTTAACAAATTGAGTATAATGGTGTTTTATTGTCCTATATAATTAGTATCTCTTATTAGTATTATCAATTATATATTTAACTTCTTTTGTAAATTTAGGAAAAAAAAAATGATTACTCACTAGATATGTCTCGTTTGTATTTATTACATTTAATTAGTCTTATTTAAAAATTTGAAACATAAACATTAATTCTTTAACAATAGCAGAATGAAGAGTTTTTTGAAGATTTTCAGAATGAAGATTGGCTGATCCAAATTCATAAATAAATGAATTAAATAAGTAAAATTTGAGACTTTTACACATTAGGAGTAAAGAGCTACACTTTATACAGGGTGTCCCACTATTGGTATACTAAGCGCGAAGAGACTTGTAGTTTAGCATACACTGATCACGTAAAAAATACTTAAGCAACAAAATTAAGTAAAAAATTTTTTGCTAAATTTTTCCTGAAAATCCATGTTTTCTTCTCTAGCTTCGCGCAGCCGGCATATACCGCTTCGCTAATGTGAGCATTTCGTCTATGAAAACATAATCTTAAACGATAGCTCACGTGCTGGTGGTAAAGTTGGGCGGGTTGCTTGTTAAGGTTGTACACATAGAGTTCTAAGAAATTCATCTATTTGAAAAAAAAAATGCGTCTATTTGAAAAAAAAAATGTTTATGATTGGAATAGACTCAATGAAAAAGTAATATTATTATGAAATTGGACCATTGTTATGACTTACCTAATTAATTTTATGTGCATTGTCTACGCGGAAAGGCCGCTGTAGATAGACATAAGCCAAATGTCAAAAGGTGCGTACGCGCATACGATGATACAAAAATAAATGTCATTTCTCAGTTGTTATTTGACCACCATGGAGTGTGGACGTGTTTTCTGTTTATTTTTAACATTGTATAAAACGTTATCGTGCACAGAGGGAAAAGTGTTTACAAGATGTCAGTTAACAAGGGAGTTGTTAAAAACCAATTTCCATCAAAAGACGTTCCTTAGCAACTGTAAGTATATTATGTAATATTAAATGTATTGTCTTCTTTATAATTATCTATTGTTCGTAAAAACTGTCGAAGTTAAATTATTGTATCGTTACAATATCGTCGGGTTTTTCCCTGACGAAGTTTTGAGTGTAATTTGTTTTAATTTGTTTTTATGATGTTTCATTCATGTTTTTTTTTTCATTTGACCCTAGCCTCTATTGTTTGCAAATAAACGTAATAAATTCAATACCATTGTTGATTATGCATAGATCATGCTATATTTTGGTACCGGTGATTGTAATAGTTATCTAGATTTTTATTTTTTCTATTTGGATTGAATCAAAGATAATAAGTACTTTATCGAAGGCTTAAATTTTAAATTCTCTCACATTTTAAATTCTCGATTAACATCTCCAGAAGGTGTATTATGTTGTAAAACATTAGAAATTTAAATTTGCTAGTTGTTCCCGCGGTTTTACCCGCATTGCTCCGCTCCTATTGGTCTTAGCGTGATGGTATATGGCCTATAGCCTTCCTCGATAGATGGGCTATCCAACAGTGAAATATTCTTTCAAATCGTACGGCCGTGGTTCCTGAGATAAAGCAAGCAAACAAACAGACTTTTCAGGTTTAATATTAGTATAGATTTCCTTATAAATCTGGCATTTTGAGTGGGTAGACTTGAAGTATACAATTTCATAATCATACGGGTCAACATAAAATAATTTGAACTGGATTGTACAATATGTACATTGTACATTTTATGACGATATCTACGATCTACATGCTTTGATGCTATATTTAAAGATTTACTTATCGATGTTTCGCGTTATCAATGTTTTGTACTAAACTTAAAAACTAGCCTCCTGCTAAGGCTCTTTTCGAGTTGACTCAGGAATAAACGTTATAAATGCTTGTTGCTTGGAATTAATTTTCTTATTTGGCTCGGTTTTTGTAAAAACGACGTTGCGATTTAGGTAGCGATGTAAACATTTTGAAGGACGAATCTTTGCTTTATTGATAAAGATACTAAACTACCTATTTAAACGAATAACGTCTCGTAGTTAGAAGTCATCGTCGTCAGTCGTTAACTGATAAGGAGCAGATTTTTTATTTAGATTAGTTCTTTTATTTTTCTTCGGTCGTTTACATTTGAGACTCTGATATCCGTTCTACGTTGAATTATATTTATAATATATAAATTTTAATAGAAGCACACACGGGCTAAGAGAACCACAATATGATATGAGTACAAAGATTAAAATACCAGGCCACAAGATACCGCAATCACAAAATAACAAATATTAACTTCTGTATTGGTATCTGACTTATCAATGATTCTGTTTTGTTTGAAGTAACGAAATCAGTAAACATATTCAGGTTTTGCTCTAATTCGAGGCTTGTTTGTTCAATTTGTTTTTAACTGACTTCAAAGAAAAGGAGGCGGTTATCAATTCGGCCGGTATATATTTTATTAGCGGTATATATTTTAAATCTTCTATTAATAATAAATTTATAAATTATAATTACAGGGGTATGTTTAATTGAGCAAGAGAGCGGGAGGAATACATCCGCCATGGTTGTGAAGTCAACAAGAAAGCAGTATTATGGATTGTTTCAAGTATGTATTTATTCGTCTTTGAATGTTCTAAATTATATAAAGAATTATAATATACCAGCGAAGAAGAAGAAGAATTATAAATATACAATCTCTCAGAGGTTTATCTGAAATAAAAAAAACTATATATTAACAGCTATAGTATGTTATAACTGTCGATATCTCACTATGAAAATTTCATATTCTATTGGATTCGTTGTCTACCAGCACGCCTAATTTTATCAAAGTCTGTCAAGCATAAACAAATCCAAGTATTATCAGTACCATCCATTAAGTACTAAACAATGCTGGCTATTGCTACTGGCAATATGCTTTTCTATGTGGTACCTACTAAAAAGGTAAATAGATAAATAGATAGATACAAATAATACCTTAGAAACGTTGAATTTGTGATAAAAAATGATGTTATTAGTGCATTTCAGATAGGAAATGAGTATTGCAAGGAAGGTCGCAAGGGAGGCAAATGCAACGTCGCTTGTGAAGGTAATTATATATTTTTATCACATATTAAATAAAAAGATCTTAAGGTTACCAAAAAGTGGTCATTTGGTATCAATATTTAATCTTTTTCCTTGTTTGAACACGTAAACATCGATTTGGGCATAACTTTTTCCGTCTGACTGCTATAACGATTGAATGAGAAATCAAATTAAGTATCATTCTTATGCCATTTATATTAAATTAAAAAATATAATGCATCAGATCGGATCAGTACAGCATTTTTTATTGAAATTATTAACCTTCAACTTGACCTTTGACCTTCAAATCACTTGAGGTTTTTAATACGCCAATTAATGCCATTGATTTAACATTAATCACAACAAAGTAAATATTTGCGATTACTACATGCTTTAATATTATATAATTAACTATCGAATTTTTATTTGTGACACATTTTTCAACACAGACCTATATAATATAATCACGATAAAAATATAAGTACCAATTTCTACTCTTTTGGTAGTTTCACGTGACATACGGACATGGAATCACACTAGCATCGCACTATTTGGTCCAGCAGTTTTGTATTAATTGCTATTGACATACACATAAACATATTATTCTTTAATGATTCCGTTCACGAATAAACACTACATCAATTCTTTCTATTAAATATACCTACACAAAAAGTATTTAAATGACTAATATTATCTTTCAGCACTCCTAGACGATGATATAAGGGACGACTGCGCATGCGCACTGCAAGTGTTTGAAGAAGAAGGCTTCAAGTATTGGTCGAAATGGGAGAACCGATGTAAGGGGGAGCGGTTACCTGATATTGAGAAGTAAGTAAAATCTTATATTTTATTAGCAAATCAGAGGGAGGCAATTTTATAGCATTTATTGTAATAACTACGAGTAAAAAATCCGACTATAAATTAGGTACTAAATTATAGTATTGCATTCGTGAAGATATCTGAAAATCTGTGTTGATCTTTTTTCTCCTCTCCATATATTAAATAGAGCCTTATTATAATTATGAAATACCTGCCTTGAGCCTTATAATAAAATGTATACCTGTTCGTAAAATTCAGATGGTTCAATTTTGGTTATTTCATAAGACCTACGTTTCTCATCAATCGAATCATCTCGATCATTGGGAAAGATTTTTTATCTTTTTAGCCTTCCAAGTCAGAAAAATCCTGCGCCGATTAAACTAATATTCCAGTCATATTAATATTATTACGTAAGGAACACATTACTAATAAACAATTTTCTTCCAGGTGCCCCGACTGGCAGTACCCCCCTCGTACCTCCCCCGACAGATTCAAGAGAACCCCCCTCCGCTCATTACATGATACCAACCCTTACAGTGTCCTAACTAAAAACCAAAGACTGAACCCGTTGAGAAGTGTTGGATAGTTAAATATATGTTTGAATTTTTACATGTTTTTTATTTTCCTTTTCCTCTGAACAAAGTCTATAAATACAACTTTTTTAATAATTCCTGTACTAGGAGACTATAAGCTCTTCTGAATAGGACATTTTATAGTAGGGGAGCCCAAGAGGGGATTTTGGGATTTACTCGAGCGCGTCAGATTACTATAAGGGACGGTACCTTAGCTATTCATTAGTACCTCTAGTCAATATGAGGAGTTATGGTTGGTGGGTGCGCTCAGGGGCCCCGCTGGAAAATTTGAATAATCCATAATTCCCTAAGGTTGAGCTCGAATCGTCAGATTAGCGAAATGGGGACTTCTTATATTGTAATTAACCCCCCCCATATATTAATCTGACGCGCTCGAATAATATTACTTTAATTTTTTACCCTTTCTTCATAGCGATTAAATCGCCACTTAAATCGTCAGATTAACGTATACTTTTTTTCAGTGACGTCCTGGAGCATGCAAAATATCAATATCTAACGCGCTTGAGTATTTCCAAGCCAATTATTTTCTTTTTTAATTAAAAAAAAATCAAAAAACCCTTCCCCACCGCTAAAAGTGAAAACATTATAGGACCTTTTTTTCTCGCTATGGTCTAATCTACCAATTCTAATAGGTTCCCGTGACGCTCGAGTAAATCCACATTTAGCATCCTGGGCTCCCCTACTATTACATGGACGGTAAAACTTATTAGAATAATTCGTAGTATAGAGCAGGCTCCAAGGAGATGTTCGTTTGCAAAAATAGCCGACCTAAATCTGACTTCTGATATATATTGTATAGATCCCAGACATCCTATAGACAGATGTTGCCAACCAGTTTTGTGGTCCCCCTCCCCCCACCCCGGTAATTAAATATGGCATACAAAGAAAAAAATAAAAATTTCCAAAACATGCCGTGTGGGGTATCAAATGAAAGAGCTTATTGAGTAGATCACGAATATATAGCATACTATAACATTTCTTACACTTTCTCTAAGATTTTTTAGAAAATTTACGAAAATGCTCCATTTTTGAGTTAACTTTAAACCACTATAGATTGAAAACTCATGAATATATTTTTTAAATTATTATTTTAAATAATTAACAATAGTCCATTGTTTACGATTCAATAGTTCGTAATATAATATAAGTGAGCTATATGTATGTGGTGGATTTGATGACCCCACAAAATGTTTTAAATTGCAAGGCGCAACTTTCACTGAAGTTACCGATTTGAAATCTAATCACACAGAGGATTGATTCAAGAATGTTCATTATGATTAATGTGATGTAAGCCCTGACACCGATATTTTTGTATTAGGCCTTTATTTCTGGCATAAACTTGAAAATATACTCGCCATCTTTGAATGCTCCCCCCACTCCCCCATGCAACTATTTCACTGTACGAACTATTGAATCGTAAACAATGGACTATTGTTAATTATTTAAAATAATAATTTAAAAAATATATTCATGAGTTTTCAATCTATAGTGGTTTAAAGTTAACTCAAAAATGGAGCATTTTAATAAATTTTCTAAAAAATCTTAGAGAAAGTGTAAGAAATGTTATAGTATGCTATATATTCGTGATCTACTCAAAAAGCTCTTTCATTTGATACCCCACACGGCATGTTTTGGAAATTTTTATTTTTTTCTTTGTATGCCATATTTAATTACCGGGGTGGGGAGAGGGGGACCACAAAACTGGTTGGCAACATCTGTGTATAGGATGTCTGGGATCTATACAATATATATCAGAAGTCAGATTTAGGTCCGCTATTTTTGCAAACGAAACTCCACTGAGAGTCCGGTCTAGTAGTCTTGTATGTCTTAATCATAATATGACGCATGGCTCTATTGTCTCGACAACAAAGAACACATATTTATTCACTCATATTTTATTTAGTATAATAAAGGCAATGCATAAAGAAAGACAGCATCTAAAGAAACCACATTAATTGAAAATAGACGATGAATTAAATCTTAGTAGGAAATAAAATGAAGAAGCACGTAGCCGCATTAAATATTATGTATTATGTTAAAACTGTTGAGTTAGACTTAACTAAAATGTCTTTTCAGTGCCTCAATTCTTACAATCACATACAATTTTTATTTCACTCATTTATATAGCTTTTTGAAATTGCCTCTATAGCTCCGAAGTACGATGTATTACACGGAGGTAGTACTGAGGTCTTTAGTGATTTACTTAGAACGAGAATGCTTTGATTAAACTCATAAAGTATCGCATCTCAAGATTGCCGTATGACTGGCGTTCGATTGAATTTTCCACAAGGATTTGAAACATCTAGGAATACGTTCAGAAATAAACGCCGCGTTCTTCATTCTGTTGTTATGTGGACCTCCATCCTGTGGCTCCTTTGTGTGCCAAATTTGTGAGAAATTAGGATTAAAGAAGTTCTATGAAACACACTGAAAGGGAATATTAATAATTGATAGTATTAAGATCATAATTAATCTGTAGGTATAATATGAAAATGTGTGCGCTTTTGTGCCTATTCAATATTAATCCATCAGGCCCCGGAATCACAGACACAATAGAAAATCTATTGTGTCGCGGCCGGATCTAGCCGTTCGGGGCTCAATGGGTGTAAGTATACTTTATAAAATGGAGAGTGGAAATTTGGTGTTATTTTTTCTCAATTCTTTAGTTTTGTTTATAAAATTGTTAATTTTTATGTCTGTATTGAAACCATAGACAAATAATGATTGAAACTGAAGGAAAAGCTTTGTATTTTTTTGAATTACTAACTTACATGAAATATTCCAAAGAAACAATGCAATAGCCAAGCCACGACAACTGTAAAGACACTACTGTTTTTACGATATACGTATATTTACGAAAAATGCACGCGATAAACATTTCTAACCACGTAGACCATTACAATCGTCTCGGTAATAAAATCCGTCTTTTTCTTTTAAATATTTTATAATGTTTAACGACAACAGCGACGTTTGTGAAGCAATATATTCTCGTGTGTTTTCACCAAGGTATAGAGTAATGGAAAATTCTTTTAGAAAATTAACTGGTCGTATTTTTCATAAAATTTTGCTTTTTTGGTTCTCATAATGATCGCTTTAATAGGAAGAAAACCAAACAACACGAAAAATATGTTTTGACGTTATAGTAACCAAGAAATATTGTTTCTTAGAAATTAAGCCTTTAGCCAACTCTATTGCTAATAATGTGTTCTTGTTTTTATTCAAATTCCTGGAAGTGGGAAATGAACGAAAAAATAATGTTGAAAATCAAAACAAGCTGTTGACTAAATCGAAAAAAAAACCAAGTATAGTTTTCGAATATAATGAAGAACTTTTCGTATTTAAACAGTAGTTAACATACAAAATTCGCAGAATAATTATGTCAATAAATTTTTGTTTTCTGAAAACGCAATTAATATTTTGCAAGCTGTACAAACAAAATTGACGCGTATGGAAAATCTCTGCTATAATTTTCAATTTTGTCATTTTTAATGATATAAAATAAGTAGTAAAAATATGTAGTTAAATGCTTGAAATACAAACACTATCTTATGAAGAACATAATTATAAAAATTATCGTTAGATAAAAATAAGAGTACTTTTTTGAGTTAGTGCGGAATTATTCCTAACACATATTTAAAACTTTTACAACATTGTATAAAACTTTCATATAAAGCTTTTGAAGCCTAAAAGTGGGCTTGAAAATAAGTCTTGTATAGGACTTTCAACATTCGTAAAGTTCTAGACGATGTAAGCAAACGTAAAAATATACATACACACAACTATCATATTAAGCATATCAATCAGTATGTGTTAAAATAATTATGAATCAATGTCGATGAAACTTGTAATCTATACTAATATTATAAAGCTGTTTATTTAAACGCGCTAACCTCAGGAACTACTGGTCCGATTTGAAAGATTCTTTCGATGTTAGATAGCCCATTTATTGAGGAAGGCTATACTATGATATATCATAACGCTAAGACCAACTGGAACGGAGCAATGCGGGTAATACCGCGGGGCCCAGCTAGTCTAATCTAAATATTCATTTGCTGTTCAATTGCGCAAAAAATATAACCTTGAATAAAAGATCATTTTTAATTCCAAAGAAGATATATTAAAATGAATACTATTAATGCATGTCTCATAATTATTAATGCTTGTTTTCTGTTTACATTACCCAAAGAAGGGTTAATCGGTCATTTGTATACGTAGCTAAGGAGTATCGCATAAATCGAACTTTGCACACGTCGCACCTAAGTGCTAACCGAAGTAATGAACAAAAACTTTCCTCTCAAAGTATCAATATTTCATCTGAAAAGTTCTGAACGAAATTCGAGTTAAGCAATGCGGGGTCACGTAGCGTATGGTTTTAGTCATAAACTGTATTATGCTCGAAGTTACCAAGGTTTTACAGACTTATTTATTTAGAGTAATCCCTTACGCAGCCAACGTGGCGCTGTTGAATGTTGCAGGTGATAGTCGAATTGTGACGTTTTAAAATTAGTCTGGAAATATGAAATAAAAAAAAATAACAATACAATCTATATTTTAAATAGACGTTGTTGCTATAAACAAATAAATGTATAGGTCTACCAGAATCTGATGGCATATTTATATTTAATAAAACAACGATTTTCATGTGGCAACTTTATTTGACAACTATCAAATTGGTTGTCAAATTATTTTTTGATGAAAAATTTTTAGGATTTTGTCTTCAAAATCTTCGAAAATGTTGAAAAAGCCGCTGCGATCACAAGCAAGAGGTGTTTTTTACGATGTGTATAGAAAAATATTGGATGAAGAAGGGTCAAACACATCAAAATCTTCAATTTTGAAGCGCGTGGAAGATTTTACTGGTAAATTGGACTTACCCGTTTTGATACTTTAAATTAAAAATATTTTAAATCCTAAATTACCTGACTTAATCCAATAGAAATGGTTTGAGAAGAAGATTAATAGACTTGCTGCGCATATCAAAAAATTAGTGGAAGAAGCCTTTTCTGAAATTGGGCCAGAGCAATGACTGAAATGCTGTGAACACGTCGAAAAATCGAAAACGATTATATGACACAAGATATTTAAGTAATAATCGAAGAGCGTTTTATTATAAACACTTCTTTATCGTCATCTTCATCCGATAAAGATCTAGAAATGGAAGTGGAATAGTTAGAATCTTTTTCCAGTTCTGGATGATATGTATATGTATATTTCTTGACGAAAATAAACATTTTTTTAATTTTTTTTTTATTTTATTTTATAAAAAATAATAAACAATCGAGTTTTCATCTGCATTATCATTTTCACATGGGATAATGATAATATTATATTATACATATTAAGTATATAGGTGTGTGTAAATACATAATATGTATTACCTATCTAAAAGTAATATATACATGTAAGTATGTAAGTACCTACGTATTATTATGTGGATATCTCATTATTATCCACTTATGTTATGTGACTAATGATGTTGAGGACAAAATAAAAAATAAGCAGTATCAAGATCGTTCAGTCCATTTTCCCTAGTGTTGCACACTCAAAATTTTGATTTCCCTAATTGCCATCAGATTCTGGTTTACCTATACTGTATTTACATTAGTAGAATAAATATTTTTAATTTTTAGTAGGTAACCTGCAAGTGTGGTAGATTATTATACAAATTACAAATAATACATGTGTATCATGTCACGCCATTTTACCGACTTTAGTCTTTACTACCCAAAAAAACAACGAAAATTCTCAATTTGTACCTGTAATAGGTATAGTTACACAAACAATATTAATATAAATAGCAAATCCAAATCATAAAGGATATTCTAAATCAAGGATTCAGTGTTTGAAATCAAATCCGATGTCACGTGCGTCGAATAATTAACATGTCTCAACTAAACACTTTGATAGCGAATAGATATATTATCGGAAATGTAATTAGATTAATGAAGGTGCAATTTGGGGAATCGCTGCTTACTTATTATAGCTATAAGTTTGACGTCGAAGTTAAATAATTAGTTATATTGATAAATTATAATAATATTATCTAGTATTTATATTATTTACGTTAGATATATTTTTTCTTATCTTACATCTTATTCATGTATTTTTTTTCTGGGTTGACTGGAAAAAATTGCTTATCACCGATAAGGCGGACATTGAATATATTTTTTAAGTAACCTAAGTGTTATTATTTTCTATGTAATAAAGTTATTTCATCATCGCATCGAGTATATTTAAAAGATCGCACAACCTCAACTTATACAACAAATAACTTTGTTTCATAGAGTCGTCGCACAAAAATCCTTATTTTGACAAGTCACTGTAACAAACCCGTATAATATGAATACGGCAATTTATTTTAATTAAATTTCGCGATATCCTGAGCAGTTTACCTTTCTTCGCTTGATTATGGACCTTTTTACTTTGGACAAACTTAATGCTCTATTTGCTTATATTCATCATCATCAAGTTTTATCATCGAGGCGCAGATGTTATTTTGTTATTGCGTGTTTTTTTACTGTTAAGATGTTTACATCTTGAAGAAAGATTACATTTTTATTAACTGAAAAAGGTGTACTTAAAAATTTTACGACTTGGATAAAAATCATTTTGCTATAAAAAGGCGAAGGGTTGTAATGCAGTATAATACATTTTTCATTACAATTGTATTATCGTTAAATCTGTACCTATACTAAATATAAACCTGAAGAGTTTGTTTCAACGCGCTAATCTCAGGAACTACTGGTCCGAATTGAACAATTATTTCGGTGTTTGATAGCCCATTTATCGAGGAAGGCTATATATCATCATCCTAAGTCTAACAAGAGCAGAGCAATGCGGGTTAAACCGCGGGGCACAGCTAGTAGACGTATAAAGTCTATTAACGTATCTACTTACGAGGTAAACAGGTTAATATCTGTTTCAATGATTATCTGTATAGACATTAGACAACTACGTGATCAGACTTCGGTGTTCTTAAATATTGTTATCTAGAAGTTGTATCTATGACCTTACAGTTACAGTACATACCAGAATACACACTATTTATTGAACTAAACAACCCCTACTATAATGAAATTTAATTAAAATAAGTTCAGCCAAGCGTCTGTAACAAACAGAGAACAAAAGTTAATTTCGTCATCTATTTCTATTTTAACTATTCGCTGAAACTCAATTTCATCCAAGAGATTTACACTGAAACGGAATAAAAATACAACAAGAATATCTTAAGCTTAACAAATTCAATTACGGAGGCCAAGTGTTAAATTGGAATCTTGTATTTGCATCTACAGTAGTAATATATGCAGGGGACTTCCACAACTTTTCATGCATAAAATAGTTCTTACTGGGATGGCTCAAAATCATTTACATTAAGAACTATCCGTGAATTCTTAACGTTTACTCTTTATTCAAATACTTTTTACAAAGTTGCTGGGTAAATTCATCGACTTTGAGTGTCCTGAGATATGGTATGTTATATTTCATCGCTTCATTCTTCAGATATTATTTACTATGTAGTTCCCTTTTTCAATGCTAGCAACCACGCACGCCTTTAGTTTTTTTTTTTTTTTTAATTGAGGGTATTACGACCTGACAAGATTTCTGTACGATTTTTGTACGATATTCATTCCTTTTTCGTGCGCCGCAACATACGGACGTCTTAAATAAGTGCAAGTTTCGTCATGTTGAAGAGAAATTCGAAGGAGAAAATTGATTATTATTGTATGAAGATTAGGAAGTTGAGGAAACATAAAACCTATAATATCATCTTCGGAATCCGAAGACGACACAAGTAAGTACTTTGGAGTTTTAAAGTGTCTTTATTTCGATCTGTAATACGACGAATGAAAGTTTCTTATAACTTACGAAATTGAAGCGTTGAAAAATATTCAAATATTTTTCGTTTATACCGGGAGGTTGTCCGAGATGTCATCACAAAGGTAATTTGATAGCTCATGATTTCTAGAAGTGAAATAATATTTACATATTACTCAACTTATGCCGGGAGGATGTCCGCGATGGCATCACAAAGGTTATGTAATTTTTTACTTTAGAGTACCTACATACTTAAGTATTATTAATGTATTGATATACATATTTATACCGGAAGGATGTTCGAGATAGCACCACAAAGGTAATTTAATAGCTCATGACTTCTAGAAGTGAAATAATATTCACATATTACTCAATTTATGCCGGGAGGATGTCCGCGATGGCATCACAAAGGTTATGTAATTTTTTACTTTCGAGTACATACATAAATATCATTAATGTATTGATATACATATTTATACCGGGAGGATGTTCGAGATAGCATCACGAAGTTTAAAATCGAAAATTTTTAATAGAATAAAAAATAAAAATAAAAGCCGGGAGGATATCCGCGATGA
Organism: Colias behrii; assembly: GCA_029959065.1. Lineage (NCBI taxonomy): Eukaryota > Metazoa > Arthropoda > Insecta > Lepidoptera > Pieridae > Colias > Colias behrii. Next base: position 4,336,706 of record JARWMC010000025.1, read on the forward strand.
TATCACAATGGTATTTTTATTGGAAATTTATAAATCTTTATTGGTACATATATAATTACTTATTTAATAATTACCAGCTTACCAGGAGGCTATTCGAGATAATAGCACGATGGTTTGTTAGTTGAATATCAACTTACGTAAAAAATAAAATAACCCTAAATCATAATTTTATAAGTACCCTCGATAACAAAACTTTTTGTTACCGGATCCAGATATCCTAGAAACTGATCCACCGACAAATTCTTTGCCGGGAATTATGAACAATACGACTGATCCAGCTGCGCTTCAAGCAAATGAACCAGTAACGGTTGATACCACGGCCCCTTAATCGGAGCCTGTCGACTTAGAACCTGATATCTTAGCAGCATTGGGTGAAGCTAATGATGTGATTCCAGAATATGGTGAAAAAATTCACGAAAGTCTCGCCAAAATATGGTTGCCGAGCCTTAAGAAAGGGTTGATAAAGGAATCAAGAGAAAGTTTTCTAAAAACTTATTAGATTCCCGAAAATTGCGTATTACTCCAGGCTCCTACATAAAATCCGGAGATTCAGGCTGCTACCCCTGAATTCGGTAAATTCTGGGATAAGAAAATGGCTAATTTGCATTGGCAATAATTGGGGGCCGTTATAACAGCCGTTAATAGGGGCTTAAACTTGCGTAGTAACAAATATAAGATGGAGGCCAATAAGTTTATAAGTGTATATGTCGCATATTCTCGGACCTCCATCATCGACAAACGGAAACAAGAAAAAAGTTTATTAGGCCTTGTTTACACAAAACTTTTTTGCAAGTTGTCGATCATTCTGAAAGGGATAATACATTGTTTGGAGACAATTTATCGGATAAAATAAAAGCTTCGAAGGTTATTACACCAAAACCTTCTAGTTCACATGCTCATACAGCACACACATCTCGCAATAGTTTCCAGGGAAACTGGCAGACACCTTCTCGCTTTCAGTCAAACAGGGGGGGGCGAGGAGGTTACAAGAGGGACATACCAATACCAATCCCCTCTTCGTAGCCAAAGATGACCAGCTCAAGCTAAGATTGTGCACCAAAATAACAATAAAGAATTACGTAATTTTACGATTGTTGGCGTAAAATTACTAATAATACAACCGTTCTTAAATGGGTTAAAGACGGTGTGGATTTACCATTTTCTAATGAAGTTTTTCAAAATTCAGTGCGTACTCAATTTTGGTCAGGGCAAGATAAAGCTGACATGCCTGTGGCAATAAATAACCTTATAGACTTGGGAGATATTCATGTTTGTAACCCAGTAAAGGGCAAATATATCTCAAATATATTTTTAGCACATAAATCAAACGGCGGTAAAAAATTCATACTTAACTTAATCTTAATAAATTTATATCAAAATGTCACTTTAAAAATAAAAAATCATAGGACGGCGTCGAAACTTATTCCCGAAAATGGTTTCATGGGCTACAATAGACCATAAAGAAGCTTACCTTTTAATGCCAATTGAGCCGGTATTTCGCAAATTTTTCCGTTTTCATTATATAAATAACAAAGGTAATAGTGTAACTTAAGAGTTTAAAGCTATGCCCTATGGTCTTTCTATTGCGCTAAGAGTGTTTACTAAATTAATGAAGGAAGTTATAGCATTCTTAAGCCGAGGTTTTAAGTCTGTCATTTACCTCGACGATATTTTATGTACAGGTAAAAATTATACAGAATGCCTAAATAATTTAAAAGAGACAATAAAACTATTGTCTTGTCTAGGCTCTGTAATCAATATTGAAAAAACTTCATTGATTCCAAGTCAAAAATGTAAATTCCTTGGGTTTATATATTATGATTCATGTAACCTAACTTTCTTTGCCTGATGATAAACGTAATAACATTGCACATTTAGTTAATAAATTTTCAAAATTACCTATTTGCTCAATCCGAGAATTTTCACACCTAATAGGTGTCTTGGTAGCAGCTTGTCCTGCTATTAAATACGGGTGTCTTTAAACTAAGATATTAGAACGTCAAAAATATTTATTTTTAAATCAACATAACAATAATTATGATTCCAAAGTTCAGTTATCAAGTTATATTCTGGGTGAATTAAATTGGTGGTCACAACATATTATATAAAACAAATTTTATGAAATCTCCAAAATTTACATTAGAGATTTTTTCAAATGCCTCAAGGACAGGTTGGGGTGACTTTTGCAATAATAAACGAGTGCATGGTTCATGGAAAGAATGTGAAAAAATCTATCTCATAAATTATTTAGAGCTGCCTTTTTAACTTTAAAAACATTCGCGAATACCTATTCTAATTGTGCAATATTATTACGAATTGATAACAAAACTGCTGTTAGTAACATAAATAGAATGGGTGGCATACAATTTCTCCACCTTAACAAACTAACAAAGTAACTGTGGCAATGATGCGAGCATCGAAACATATGGTGGTTCGCGTCTTATATTAATAGTAAATATAACGTCGACACTGACACAGAGCCAAGAAGAATAAATCCTGATATCGAATGGAGTTTATGCAATGAAACATATCAAAAAATTTGGAAGAGCATTAGGTACCAATGCTAAATGCAGAAAGTAAGTGTCGTGGCATCCCGACCCTGATGCGTCACGTGTCGACGCATCCACCATAAATTAGAATAATATAAATTTTTACGCATTTCCCCATTTACTTTTATAGAGATGTTTACAAAAAATAGTTAATGATGAAGCGTGTAGGATACAAGTTCTTCCGTGGTGGCCTTCGCAGCCATGGTTCACTCTCGTCAGAGAGCTAATATCATCAAACATTATACATTTGAAAACAGATACGAATCTAACGCATTCTCATCCCAGTCACCTGTCGCGCCCACTGCACTCACATCTTACGCTGGCTGCAGCGAGGCTCTCCGTGAAGCCTTCCTACGGAGATACATCCCATCGGAAGCTATCGAAAAAATGTTAGCATAGCTTTCGAGTAACACTAAGAAGCAATATAACGTAACATATCAAATATGGTGGCAGTTTTGTCTAAATTGGAATACATATTTCCAATTTTGAGAGTACAGTAGCGGCTGTCATATCATTTTTAACAGAAGAGTTTAACAAAGGGGCTTCGTATGGTACTTTAAACTCACACATCTGCCATCTTTAATATTAGGAAATAATATCGGGTCAGATGAATGCCTAAATACAATTATTCTTGGGACCCACAATTAGTTTTGAACCATATCTCAAGCTCGTTTCCTAATAGAAACGTAAATTTGGAACAATTGAATAAAAAATTAGTAATTTTATTAGCGCTGTGTACAGCACAGCGCGTGCAGACATTATCTTTTATATAAATATTAATAATATTTATTTCTCAGGCAGTGGAGCTAAAATTTTCATTACAGACCTCGTAAAAACTCCGGCTCCAGGTAGAGATCAACCTTTTCTTATACTTCCATATTTCAAACAAAATATAAGTATTTGCCCACTACTGTACTGTCTGATTACATCTATGTCACAAAACATTTTAGGAAGGATGAGGAAAATAGATTATTACTTACTTTTACAAAATCGAATAAACCTACCACAACTCAAACAATCAGTCGTTGGATCAAAAATGTGTTATCGGAAAGTGGTGTCAACATTTCAATATTTAGTTCACATAGCACAAGACACGCTTCAACTTCTGCTGCCTGTGCTAGTGGTGTATAATATGCGTAAAACTGCTGGTTGGACAAAACATTCCAAAACCTTTGCATAAACTTAATGTAATAAATGATAACGAATTTGCATAATCGATTTTACAGAAATAGTATTTAATTATATTTTCATTAATTTATAAAACAAAATTAATAATATTGATGTTTACGTTTTATTCTAAACTTGCACCCAAAATGGTTCTTACAAAACTTTTATCTCTTAACATCTACATAGTAAATAATATCTGAAGAATGAAGCGATGAAATATAATATATGATCAAACGAACTTCAGAGTGAAGTTCGATCATTATTATATGAATCGCTTCATTCGAAGATATTAACACCCACCACACCCTAACCCAAAGTTTTGTAAGATAACAGGCTCTAAAAATAATGAATATCGTACAAAGCAAGCAAATACTTGTCAGGTCGTAATACCCTCAATTAAAAAAAAAAAAAAAAATCTAAAGGCGTGCGTGGTTGCTAGCATTGAAAAAGGGAACTACATAGTAAATAATATCTTCGAATGAAGCGATTCATATAATAATGATCGAACTTCACTTTGAAGTTCGTTTGATCATATATTATATTTTATACTAGCTGCTCCGCGCGGTTTCACCCCCGTGGCTCCACTCTTGTTGGTCGTAGCGTGATGATTTATAGCCTATAGCCTTCCTCGATAAATGAGCTATCTAACACCGAAAGAATTTTTCAAATCGAACTAGTAGTTCTCGAGATTAGCGCGTTCAAACAAACAAACAAATTCTTAAGCCTTATAATATTAGTATAGATTGATTAAATTAAGACTCATTTTTACTATATTCATAAGCTACGTGTACACATAAACAACCAGTAGTATTACAGAATGCGTTATGGCTTTTTTCATTGACACAACGCGTTGAGACTGGAGATCGAATAGCTATAGGATGTCAGCCACGACAGGAATTTCGCTGTGTAGTCTTTCTGTGAGTGTCACCACGTATCGTCGTGAGCGTTTTCATTAGAGCCATAACACGAATTTCACGATGTTAATCTGGCACTGTGATCATAAAGTATTGCGAGCTATTTTGAGCGTTATCGGTCTTTGAGACTAAAATAGTATTATTAATTATCCTTTATAGTAAGTACCACTACAACTATTAAAACGTAAAAAAATGTAGGTAATAAAATAAATTTCTTCCAGGCAACCTGAAAAGGAATTTCCGAGGTATTTATTTATTTATTTATTTATTTATTAGAAATACCAACGTTTGTTTACATTGTTTCATTAATTATTAATTACAGTCTTATTATATTCTTCTAAATGTAACAAACAATTATAGGTATTCACAACATGCAAATATAAATTACACAAACTGACAATTTTAATTGTGTACTCTACAGCGAGAAGAGAAAAAACAACATTAAATTATAAAGAAAACAAAGGCAAAAATAAATGTATATAATAAAAATAATAATTTTTAATAACTAGGACTACATGCTATCCATTAAGTTTACAATCAAACAATTTACGAACAGTTCGGAGAGATTAATATCGATCATATCACCATATTTATTTACCATCTTGCACAGTTTTGGAATAGGAGAGTGGGCTCCGAACTTACACCTACGGACTGGTGGAACAAGTGGATCAAATTGCTTTCGGGGATACCTACTAGGGACATGAAGGACTAGGGATGCGACGTATTTGAAACTACATAGACTGCAACACATAAAATTTTGCTTTAGATGATATTTTTATAATTTAACTAGCGGCCCGCCCCGGCTTCGCCCGTGGTACATATGAAAAATAGATGTTGGCCGATTCTCAGACTTACCCGATATGCACAGAAAATTTCATGAGAATCGGTCCACCCGTTTCGGAGGAGTATGCAGACTAACATTGTGACACGAGAATTTTATATATAAGAAGATATATACCCTGAAGAAAGAAAATCAAGTATAAACAAAACACGAGTCTCATGATTTTTAACATTTTAGTGGTTACCGAAGTTTCCAGAAAGTTCACAGTCTCAAAGGAAATCCCGACTTTCTTCCTGTTTCAAATTTCAATACTTTTGTTAGCAAATTTTAACTCATGAAGTTTCCATTTTTGGGAATAAGGATCTTGATTTGGATGGAAATATATTTTTTGATCCTAGCGGCATTTACTGGAATCGCTAAATATTTTTTTTAAGTCGAAAACTTACAAAGTAGGTATTGATTATAGGGTTTTTAAGCATGGGTAACTAGATGATTATATACTATAATAATATATATCTACCTTCATAAAGGTGTTGCGTTACATTTTACTGACTTTTTAAGGAGCAGAACCTCACACAAGCATTTATTTTGTTTACTAGGAGTGTTCCAATAAAAAAAATTACATCAGCTTAACTTGTTTATAAATGTTATTTGAATTTTGAATATTCAATATGAACTTCTTAGGTAACTATATAATACCTAAATAGGAGTATCTATAAAACATTAATATGCTGGATAATTTAAATCAACATAATATTGGTCATTTATCTTGACAATTGTATAAAATAATTAATTATAAAATGACTGATGTAGCGTACAGAAACAGTAACGAGATTCAATTTCCATATTTCAAGAGTTCAGATGCAGCAAGTGTAAGTGCTGCCGACTGCCAAACGTGTGATAAAACTGCTGCCATTGTGAACAGGGAAATCTGTGGAGACGATGTTGTTAGTTAAATGAGATTTAAAAAAAAATGTTAAGGATATGAAAAAGAAAACTGAATCATAATTCAAAGTAGCTTCGCTTAAATTATTAATAGAGTTGGATTCTTTTAAACATATTTTTGGGGAAAAAAGGATTAATAGCACGTACCGTTATCAAAATATATTCAAAATGGAAGTATATCAAATTTAATTTCTGAGACATTTTTTACCATTTATTGTTAAAAAGCCAGATGACAATGCTGCAAAAAATATACATTTAATGTACTTAACGATATAATATAATGTATGTATGAAATACGGTTTCTGTTATCAATAAAAATATAATATAAATAGCCACGGCTCTATTCCACTCTTGTTCCTTTTCGTCACCCAATATTATTTGAGGTCGAACATTCTACTAGACGATTGCTGACTTTATTCCTTCAAACTCAAGGTATATTCTCTCTACATTTGCAAAGCCTTTGTTCTAAGACAGCGATGTCTCTTTGGAGTGGCGTGACAAAATTAAGATGACCCCTCTTCGCTGAATAAACATGAGGACGTTTCGACCAATTATATAGTTTGAGAGGTCTTCCAATTCTGGTGGACAGGTTTCTTAGTTCCACTGGTGCTTAAACAAATACTAGTCGTAAACTTTTATGAAACTATAACATGTATTCGGTATAATAGAGCCATGTTTGCATTTTGTGACTCATATTTGATATTAACTTCTTTAGTTTCATAACTGGGTTTGCATGAATCAATGTTGCGGCATACTTTTTAAAGGTTTAAAAATGTGTTATATTTTTCAGAAATTTAGACTCTGCGATATAGTTTTTGTTTAATTAAAGTCAAGCGTCTCTTTTAGGGGATTGGCGTAGATTCACGACATTCTATCTTTAAAAATTTCTTCTATCAAAAAAAACCAAAAAAAAACCACTTGTGTTGAATTTTTACTTCCTAATGTAAAAAAGTTGAACAGAGATATTACCTTGAACGGGGAGGTATTGCATCCTACTGAGTCTACTGTATTTCTAGGGTTAACATTGGACGAGAAACTACAGTGGGGAGCCCATGTCAACACCGCTGCAGGTAAGCTCAGTTCAGCTGCATATGCAGTCCGAAAAATAAGGCATCTCACCGATGAAGATACAGCTAGATTGGTTTATTTCAGCTACTTTCATAGCATTATGTCCTATGGAATTCTACTGTGGGGCAAGGCTGCAGATATAGAAACTATATTTATCTTACAGAAAAGAGCCATTCGCTCTATATATAATTTACGTGCTCGGGACTCACTAAGAGATCATTTTAAGAATACTGGTATCCTTACTGTACCATCACAGTATATATTTAATAATATTTTGCATGTACACAAAAGCTCCGACTTACACACAAGAGTAGGAGATAGACACGATTATGGCACAAGGAACAGGAATAGAATTGAAATGCCATTTAGAATTGAAATGCGATTAGCTAAAGTTAAAAATTCATTTATGGGTCAAGGTATACGCTTATATAATAGAATTCCTCACAATATTAAAGAGTTTAGTAGTTCTAAATTTAAAACTTATATAAAAAATGTACTAGTTCAGAGAGTACTACAGTATTCAGGAATATATAGACGATAAAGACCCATGGAGGGTTATCGCGTAAAAACCACAGGACAGTTCTTTGGCATATTATGATATATTATGTAGTTAGATATAAGTTACATATTATGTAATATTGACATGATTTAAAAGAGCAACTATGGAGTTTCTTGCCGATTCTTCTCCATAGATACTGCTTTCCGAATCGGTGGTAAATGTTAAAAATACTTATGTAATGACGATTCGAAAGTGCTACTAAACAGTCTAATTGAATAAATGAATGTTTGAGTTTGAGTTTGAGTTTAAGCGTGATCGATTTAAATAACTAAATAGTTATTCACAAAATTTCCTATAAATAATAAATAAAGTAAAATACAAAATTATTTTTTACGAGAGTCTATAAACATATTATTATAATAGTATTGTACATTATTATCCTAAATAAATAACCCGAAAGAACAAAAACCGTGACTCGAAAACTTGAAACAAATGCAAATAATTTTCCGTTATAAATAACGAGACTGGAGACACAGGGACTTCCTTAAATAATTCACCAATCAAAAACTTGTCAAACTCATTTTTCAAAGTTTATTCAAAAGAGCAAGGAGACCCGAATAACTTATATTTCAGAACTCTGTGCAAGAAATGTATCGGATTTTATAGTCACTTTTATTGGGTCATAAATTTTAAGATGAACTAACTTTGTTCAACTGTGGATCAGAAACATTGTTTGTTTTTTGGGAAAGAGAAGGTTAGGGGCGTCGTAGGTCATGCTTATAATAATTAGGAGGATAGCAGACAACTCAAAATTACGTACTTCAATGAGTCAAAAAATTAACAATTGTTCTCACCTAATTATGAACAATTCAGGATAGACAAAAACTATAAAATATAATAATCTAGAAAACAAAACATAAATTATTTAATGCCTGCTGGAAGGTTCGAGATTTTTATAAGCCTTTTAGTGGCCTTACAGTTCATATATACACAGCAGTCTTCGAAATCAGACATTGTATTAGTATTGTTTGCTTGCAAACAAAATAATCAAATATCTAAATAAATAAAGATAACTTATGAATTTCAGTTCAAATAGCAATAAGCCGAAAAAAATCCTCCGGTCATTCAACTCCTGCGTAAGTAATGAGATATCATTTTCTTTATTTATTAGAATCGTCTTAAATATTTAATTAATAAAACGTAAATCCAGTATTATGAGATAAAGATACCTTAATTGGGATACAAGAGAATACTTCAATAGAAAACAAAAAATACTAAGAACTTTTTTCTTTATGGGCGTCTCATTAATATTGCCCTGAAGTAAAGTCTTAATTATCCAAATACAGTATTTCTTATGGAATATTTCAATGTAGCTTTGTTTGTTTTCTTTAATATCTTGGCTTTAGATTACCAGCTATGTAATTTTTTCATTACTTTTTCTTGAAATTATTGATTGGGACTGTTTTCGTATGTAAATTTTTGGTACGTGTTTCTAAGAGCTTTTCTTTTTAAAATTGATAATTTATTAAAATCGTTTTACCATAAAGACAAAGCAAACGCTAATAACATGCTACAGAGTAAACCGTGTGGATAGATAAAATTCATAAGAGACCTTTTAGAGCATCTTTCGCGGGGCTGCTTTAGAGTACACTAGAAAATACTCTACTTACAGTTATCACCACATAACTTTTTACTATTATAGTATCGGCATTGTTACCTTATGTCTATAGGCATTTTTAGTAAACATAAAACTGACAGATGACGTTTCAGCAACTTGCTATAAAACCGCCTTCATAAAACGTGACACCAGCTTTTAGGCCACTTTTGTAGGGGCATTAAGCTCGATATTACTTCTTAAGAAAACTGGCTGGAGTGTTTAGCAACGATATAAAAATTATTGTGTACGTGCTTTATGTTAATAGTCAGACTCAATCTCGTGGTCGTGTAGTTATTTTACTTAAGTATTTCTTGAAAACACATTTACAGTTTTCTGAAGTCGATAATACGTGCTGTATATTTTATTGTGTATCTCTTTAACTTAATTTTAATACATCATCATATATTCTGGCCGCGTGTAACATCGCCTGAAAATGTTTCTGGTAAAGATGTAATATTCTAATGATATAATAATGATATAATTTTAAAATGCGGCTCAGTACTTATTGTGTATAACTTTATAAAGAAATAAACATTCAGTCCTCATTATAATATTACTATAAAATAATATGTATATGTGGTATGTTTGTCTACACTAAAGAACTGATTTAGTAAACTAATCTTTAACATTGTAATTTGTTACTCAAGCCACAAGTAATGGAATGAGATATATAGAAAAACATTTTTCTTCCATACATAATAATATATAACATAGAAAACAACCTCCTTTGTTTATTTAGGAAGTGAATTACCGTTATCCTAAAAGTTCTCACACTAATAAAAAGTTACCTGGTCTCATGAAAATTAGCTAGATTTTCTCGAGCAAAGTGAAACAAAAGCGAATCTTTTGTTGATCTTTTTATATATCTATATATAAAATTCTTTTGCCACAATGTTAGTTACCATACTCCTCCGAAAGAGCTGGACCGATTTTCGTGAAATTTTATGCCTTTTGTAGATGTGTCAAACATCCATTATCTATTTTTCATACCCTTAAGTGATAAGAGTAAGGCAGAACAACGTTTGCCAGGTCAGCTAGTTATTGAAGTGAAACTTCTATAGGCGCGCTGAGAGTAAAATTTCTAGGTCGCGTCATTGCAATACCGTCACACAATGGAGTAAGGCGACAATTAGGTATCTTTGAATTTTGTCAAAGTAGTTTCATTTCTGCCATGTGTGCTCGGGACACACGCTTTTTCATATAGTATTTTATATCCAAACCCTTTAAACATTATAATACTATTATAGCAAAAATCGTAATAATGATTCAGCGGAAAGTTTTAATTAACTACTGCGACACCTGTAGGGGCCATTATTTTCGGAATAAACGCGGCACGGCTATTCATCTTGATATTATCTGCGCTTAATTAAGCCAGAGATGTTGCCGAATAGTTGTGCATTTGCTTACAAATTATTTGATAATTTTATATTAATAATGTCACCTTAACTATGGAGTGAAGTAACTGCTTCTACACACCAAATAGATACTCTTTTTTGAAGCGTAGTAGTAGGAGCTTAGTTATAATTTTGAATGAAAGAAACATTACATGTACCAACAATATCTGTTGTAAGTGCGTGCTTTTCGAATAAAATAAATAATAAATAAAGTATGATTTGCAAGAGTTTGTGTTGTGGCAATAAAACAACGAGACAAGGTGTTAAAAAGTCTACATGACGACTGTATATTGTCTCTATTAGTACTGTATAATGACTGTATATTGACTAACTTATTTTACATATAACATTGCTTAAATACTATGCACTATGAGCTGTTACAATCTTAATTCTTAACATATAAGTTAAACGTGTGTGAATCTATCTACGTGACAATATTGCTGATACGTTCAAATATGTAGTCGCTACATAATATGTATTTATTTATTATAAAAACATATATGAGGTTTACGAATAGTTGCTTTATTTTCAGGTGAATACTTAAAATTAATTTTATTACCAGACTAACTGTAATTCCTCAGATTTGATATTGAAAACCAGAAAACATCTTTAAGGAAAAGTATTGTTATTTGTTACATACTGTATCGTGTCACCCAATTAATCTATTTTTATCATTCACATATTAAATTTATTTTCATTTTCGTTATGATTATTTATTCAATTCATTTTCAAACAGCAATATAATTAACTAGATTTCCGCCCGCGGCTTCGCCCGCGTTTTCAAAGGAAAACCCCAGGAACTATGCAGTTCCCGTGGGATTTCCGGGATAAAACCTACCCTATGTGTTACAATGAAATTTAGCAAACATATATGTGTGCTAAATTTCATTGTCGGTTCAGTAGTATTTTCCTGACGTATAGAAATTTTCCTGGCTTATCGAAATTTTCCTGTCTTATCGAAAATTTCCTGGCGTATAGAAATTTTCCTGACGTATAGAAATTTTCCTCACGTATAGAAATTGTCCTGGCTTATAGAATTATTCCTGACGTATAGAATTTTTCCTGGCGTATAGAAATTTTCCTGGCGTATAGAAAATTTCCTGACGTATAGAAATTTTTGCGGCAAAGATAAATTTTCCTCACGTATAGAAATTTTCCTGGCTTATAGAATTTTTCCTGACGTATAGATATTTTCCTGACGTATAGAAATTTTCCTGACTTATCGTAATTTTCCAGACTTATGGATTTTTCTGACTTATAGAAATTTTTGCGGCAAAGAGAAATTTTCCTCACGTATAGAAATTTTCCTGGCTTATAAAATTTTTCCTGACGTATAGAAATTTTCCTGGCGTATAGAAATTTTCCTGCCGTATATAAATTTTCCGGACTTATAGGAATTTTTTCTGTATTATAGAAATTTTTCCTGACTTATCGTAATTTTCCCGACTTATGGATTTTTCCTGACTTATAGAAATTTTTGCGGCAAAGAGAAATTTTCCTCACGTATAGAAATTTTCCTGGCTTATATAATTTTTCCTGACGTATAGAAATTTTCCTGGCTTATATAAATTTTCCTGACGTATAGATATTTTCCTTGTTTATAGAAAATTTCCTGGCGTATAGAAATTTTCCTTTCTTATGGAAATTTTCCAGCTTATAGAAATTTTCCCGACTTATGGAAATTTTCCTGACTTATAGAAATTTTTCCTGACATCGTAATTTTTCTGACAATCGAAATTTCCCTAACTATTGTTAAAATCATTTTTCTAATCTTCCTAAAATTGGAAATTTTTACGACTGATTAAAGTAAACCCGCAACTTCCTTCCGCGTACGGTGAAACTGTGGAACGATCTGCCACCTGCGGTGTACCCGAACAACTACGACATTGGGGCCTTCAAGAAAAGAGCTTATTTGTCCATAAAAGGCCGGCAAAGCACCTGTAACACTTCTAGTGTTACAAGTGTTTATGGGCGGTGGTGACCACTTAACATCAGGTGGCCCACCTGCTCCTTTGCTTGCTCTGACATAAAAAAAAAAACACCCACCTATTCCCACCCACATCCCGTACGCTATGCTCTCTATCCACAGGCCGCGCGTGCGCAGAATGGCTCAGTAACTGCATAGCTAGCGAACGTATAAACTCGCCCGGTCGTTGGGCGCTTTCACCAGGGCCCTGGAATTATGGAATTATTATTAATTTCATGAACAATATCATCATCATCATTTTTATTGAAAACAATATTCATATATTTTTCTTTGCCCGCGGATTCCCCTGATGTTAAATTCGCATTAGTATGAGTCGTTTCACCGCTGTCAAAAGTTACCCATGGCCATGTCACATTAAAACGAATAAACACACTTTCGAATTTATAATATTACTAGAGGTCCGCCCCGGCTTCGCCCGTGGTACATATTTCGCAATAAAAGGTAGCCTATGTCCTTTCTCGGGTATCAAAATATCTCCATACCAAATTTCATGCAAATTGCTTCAGTAGTTTAGGCGTGATTGAGTAACAGACAGACAGACAGAGTTACTTTCGCATTTATAATATTAGTATGGATATGGTAATATAGTAATATAGTATGGATTACCGAACGTTTGACGTTAATGTCTTCTCTATTTATATAATATAAAAATGAATCCCAAAATGTGTTGGTAAGCGCATAACTTGATAACGGCTGAACCGATTTCGTTAATTCTTTTTTTATTATATTCCTTGAAGTACGAGGATGGTTCTTATGTAGAGAAAACGTAAATATGTACCACGGGCGAAGCCGGGGCGGACCGCTAGTTTATAATATAGTCAATAACATTGTTCTTGTTTTGTAATCCAAAACAAGAACAATGTTATTGACTAGTGTATTAAAACTGCAATTTATCTACACGTTTTGGAGCGCTATACCTACCCCACTACAAAGTATACGCGAGTACCTATTTGCGTTTTGCTGTTGTATAGATTGAAAGAACTATGTAAAAAAGATATTTCCAATCTGTACTTGATTAGTTTCACACCCTTGCATGCTGGCCTTGTATAAAGGAGAGACGCATATACACGATCAATCTTGCAGTACAAAATGCATGTCATGAACTACAATCGTCTAGTATTCTTGTAAAATGTGAGTCGTAACAATACAGTCATTTGTTTTTTTATCACTTCATATTCAAAAGAAGTTAACACTATCAATAATATTTCTTTATTCACCAACCAATAAATCATCGGATGGACTGGGCGTTTTATATTCTCCGATACGATAAAATATCGGGTTGAAGTTACGATATTATAGCTTCGTATTTCATACCAATACTTGTTAAGATTGTGCTAATTTAGCTACTACATTTAACCCAGGTTTTAAGAATATTTTTGTCAAAGAAAATTAATTGTTATAATGATAGGTAAATATACTCATTTAGTTTAATATGTGTTTTAAATACACTAAACTTGCAGCCAGGGAACTTAATAACTGGTAAAAATACATATATTATGATCATGCTTCCTCCTAAACAATGTTTTCCCTATTGGAAATGGACCATAACAAAAATGTACCGAAACTTATAGTTACCGATATCGGAGAGCTTTATAATATCGTTTCTCAATCGTATTATATAAAACACTCGGCCAAATACATACAACATTATGACATGATAGCTTGTGAGTATCTAATATTTATGAAGTTTCCGTGACTCGACTATAAGTGTATCATTTGCCGCATCCAAAAAACATATATATGAATAGAATGTTATTTGTAATAAATTCTATGACAGCTTTAACTACAGATATGTGGTAAATATATTAGGAAAGTGACTTAATGATTCCCTAAAGAGGATTAAGAATCATCCCTTAAACAGACTAAATGGGGATACAAGTGTAAATATCCTGTTATCTTTGAAGTTGAACATTTTTATATGATAATTGTTAAAGTCGCTCTGAATTGTTTCTACTTGCATTATTGAAAAGTATGCATTACTTTTATAGCAAAATAAGTGTTTTAAAGTTTTGTATCGGGAACGGATCAAGCGTGATAAAGATGGAGTAAATAAAATGTTGAATTTTCATTAACTAGTATAAGTAAATACATTAAAATTTTGTAAATTATAATTTTAATTAAAACGTATTGTAATTAGTTTGTTATACCTTGATCTTAACAAACAATTGAAGTAACTATATTTTTAACACTAAAAACATAAGAATGAAAATAAATATTTAGTTCTTTACTGATATTCACGCTTATGTTATGTAATAACACAAGTATTAATTACTCCGCGATTAATTAAAAATTATAATCAATCTCAATCGACAATCGTACAAAGGGAGTGTATATTTGTATAATTCAAAAGCAATTTCCCATTACACCAAATATAATCGAAATAACACAAGTCATTGAATATCCCAAAGATCGAAAGCCAGAACATTTAAGCAAATAGAAATGTAGATTGATTTTAATTAGATTTCCGACAAACAGTTGTGACGATATTGTACGAGATTTTAAAGCGTTAAGGTGGATGTTCCGCCCGTCCCTCCATACATTTTTGATGACGACTAAACACTTAACACAGACACTATTTCTTTAAAACTAATCATTTTATCACTTCTCTACAATGAAATGTTTCCGCGTTCGACCTTTTTAATCAATAACTTACATTATTTACTTAGAAAAACAACAGTGAAATACCGGCAAAATTTGACACTTCTACAGTAGTGTGCGTGACTTTTGCCAAGCAAAACACGACATCTAGCGCGTCAATGTCTAAACGAAAGGCGATGTTTAGACATTGACGCGCTAGATGTCGTGCATTCGCGTTCGTAATCTTATACATAATTCTAATAAATCAAAGTTCTATGTGTAATAATTGAGTAATTTCATTTCCAATCGTTCAAAGAAAATAACAATAAAATAAAATAAAACTAATGACCTTAGAAACTATGTTTTTTTTTGTAAACAATTTATTACTTATTATTGTTGTTTGGTCGTCCGTCGTAGGTCTGTAAACTGTATTGTACACTGAAGGTAAATGGTACTGTAGGTACTTTAGTTCGGCGTCGTCGTCGGCTTGATATAAAATTACATTCTTGATTTCATTGACACGCGCTATGATTTGCGCGCGGAATTTCTTGTGTTGTGAATTTATTTTTGTATGCTATGCATTTTAATTGATTCAAATTGCAATATTTCTCTATTATGCATTTGAGACTGTATTGTAAATTGTAATAATTGATCGTGGGTATAGTAATTAATTATTCTAATAACGCAATTAGTAATATATGTATTTTCGTTGGGATTCAAAACAAAAAATTGGCCCGTGATTTTTATGAAATTTCACCACATTGCAAATCACATCAATCATACACATGTATGACGAAAGTGATTAGTATTGTGGCTAACATTGACTCATCAGTTCATCACTGAAACCAGTGATAAATCAGTACCTATATCATATTGTGTTTGAATATTTTTAAACAATGATATAAGTATGTACAATTATTATAAATCGGTAAACTATCAAAGTAATCACAAACTTGCAAACATTGGTAAAATATGCTTTAGCGAATTTTCAGACAGACACACAATTTTATTACTTAGTTTGTTTTAGCAAAGTAGGTACCTACTCCGTTTGTACACTGAAGGTCCAATGGTATTGTAGGTACTTTTGTTCGGCGTCGTCGTCGGCTTGATATACAATTACATTTCTTGATATATCATTGACACGCGCTATGATTTGCGCGCGGAATTTCTTGTGTTGTGAATTTATTTTTGTATGCTATGCATTTTAATTGAATCAAATTGCAATATTTCTCTAGTATGCATTTGAGACTATATTGTGATAATTGATCGTGGGTATAGTAATTAATTATTCTAATAACGCAATTATATTTTCGGTGGGATTCAAAACAAAAAATTGGCCCGTGATTTTTATGAAATTTCACCACATTGCAAATGATATATAGGGTCAACCGGGGCAAATGCAACTAAAAAATAACAAGTTTCAAGTTTGATCGGTTGCAGTTATCTCCTTTTATATTTGGTCATTTATTTGACCCATTTAGTGATTTTTGTATTTATTTAAGATTATTTTAAACCAATCAAGCAATACAGTAGTCTTATAAATAACTGGTAGTGAGAATATTTCCTAAAATTGGTAGAAAAAGTTACATTAACCCCTAGTCGGGGGTAAATGCAACTAACTGCCATAGCTCTTCTTCTATTTCATATAAAACAACGAATATAGAATATTATATTTATGAGATTTCATGTTATTCATAGGATTGTGAACTGTATTACCGTGTAGCAAGGACTAGTTTTCAGAAAAAAACTTATTTTTCTGATTGTGGGGCAAATGCAACTATTTGTTAGAGAATTAGTGTGGGGAATGAAAAAAACTTATTCATCGATATTTTTTTTATTATTCTGCGTGTGATTTGTATCGTACTATTGTGTATTAGGAAACTATTGCTACAATAACGTTGCGATCGTAGATGGCGCCGCATTATTTAGAGGAAAAACTCATGTACTTTGATTTACCACTTTAAATCGCAACAAAAAAAAATTACAGTGCCCCTACCTACTAAGTCAATTTTAGTTTTTGGTCAGAACAAATAATATTCTTTGTGTTAAATATTGTTAAAAACGTAAACCAAACAAAATACGTTTATTAGTTAGTCAACCGTTTACTAAAAATTACTTGAACAATCACAGAACTATCCTACCTATCGTTTTTAGTTATATTCTTTAACCACGCTTTTTTTATCTAATTTCAATTTTACTTACGAACCCGTCTCTGGGTATAATATCGAAGAAAAAATCGATGGCTCTTCTAGGTTCTTCTTTAATTAATCATAAAGAAAGTATATTTTGACTACCAAGAAGGATACATAATAAATTAAAAATATCGACACTGTCACATCACTAGTGTTTTTAGTTTCATACAAAAATATAAGGGGCTATTGTAACTAATCTCACAGTTGCAATAACCCCATAGTGAAATTTTCACGAGGCAAATGTAACTGCATCAATAACACAAAATAGAGTCAACTAACGCACTAAAAATATAAATGAAATAAGCTTAACGGCTTGTGATAATCGTGTCCAATCAAAAACACCTGCAAAAAATCACTCCTAAACAATTTTTTTGTCTACAAAACCCGACACCTGTTTTTACGCACACCAACTTCAAAATAGCGGTTTGACACAATGGCCTATCAATCAAATAGTTTTCATCGTAGGGGCACCATCAAGAAGCTTATATCTTATACACTGGAGATTTCGGTATGAACATTTGACGTGTAACAAGAAAATTGTTGTGTTTTATCACTTTCACACCTAACTTGGTATTGCCACTGTTAATACGAAGTTTTCCCAAGGCTACTATGTATGCTGTAATATTCTGTGCAAAAGGTTAGTTTTTGTACATGAGTTTGTTGATAAATTGCCAACAACGTCATTCAGAAGCATTGTTGGATGAGACAATTATTATTTATGCTAAATAAAATAAGTATCTGAACCAATTATTAAAAAGCGATACTCCCTGATTATGGGTAGTTACCATAATAAAATTGTAGCAACTCTCACTTTGACAATATGGCATAAGTGTCAAAAAAATTGCGTCGCTTCGAATATTTAAGTTAATATTGTTGCGTATTTAATAAATATTTTCCGAATATAAATAATGTATTGCATTGTGAAAAATTGCAGAAGTTTTTGGACACCAAATTCTGGCATAAAATTTCACAGGCAAGTGTATATTTACGCTATTTACAATATTCCTCAATACTCATGCATTTACCTGTTTAGAATCATTTTCATGGCAAAAATCGTCAATTTTATCATCATTTTAGTAATCAATCATGCTAAATATCTTCTATCTATCTTCTTTTCCTAATAATTTCATCATTTTTCAATAAACCAATTTAACAAGTAAGGTAACCATGATGACGAGTTTTTACGGATAGCGAAGAGAAAATATTGTAATAGTTAACAAAATTATGATGAACATTTAGAACACCATTTCAAAGATTTTTATACTAGTAATGAAACAACGCACGACATCGATATTGCACTCACATGTGGTTTTATGTTTGTTCTTCTTTAACATAGAAATTAATAGTTCTTTTAACTTACCAAATTTTTTTTGTTTTACTTATTTCAGCTTTCCAAAAATGAAATAAAAAGAAATAAATGGCTGTCCATAGTGCCTATCAAGGGTAAAATTTATCAACATGCCAGAATATGCAGTTTGCATTTTAAGCCTGAGGATTACGGTCCAGAAAAAAAATACCTTTTGAAAAGTGCTATACCTTTTTATTTACCACATTCTTGTTACTGCGTCTCAACTGTGGAATGTGGATAAAGTAATTTTAATTATATTATAATTAACCACCATGAAACCATTAGTAACCGTAAGTACAGCTCCTGAAAGACATACGAATTTCTGAGAACTGTAATATCGTTACCACACATCAACACTAGCGATGCAACTCTCCCTTTGGAATATTGAAAAGTTTTAGACTGAAGCTTGAGTAACCAAAACGATGTTTTAATGTATGTAGCACTCATTTTAATTAAAAAATCGTAGTATGAGATCAAAAGTTATCAAGCGTTATTTAAAACTATCATTCTCTACCAATTAAAATGGTATGTACCTATAAAGATGATAATTATTCATGTAAGTTGACCAGTAATATTATAATATAAATTATAAATACTGTTAAAAATATATGTCGTTATTATTTAAAGACCATGATTTTTAGTTTTTTTTTATTTCGAAAAATCCTGAATATACAAACCAGTGTGGTCACCCACGGAAAGAGACAAAAAACAACACTGACGTCATTCAAGGTTATATTTTCTTGTGACAAGTTAATGGTCATAGTGCAATCTCCACTTGGGCACCATCTATTACTAGTAAGATTTATTAGTCGTTGAGTTATTGAATCATATGTGGCGATATATTACAACAACTCTAATAAATTAGTTATGATAAGGAGTTGCCATAGCCCCATAGTTGCAATAGCCCTGGGTGACCTTACAATTACAATTACAATTATTATAAATTGGTAAACTATCAAAGTAATCACAAACTTGCAAACATTGGCAAAATATGCTTTTCCGAATTTTCAGACAGACACACAATTTTATTAGTTTGTTTTAGCAAAGTAGGTACCTATCTGTGGTACCTATACTCTACTCCGTTTACGCCGCGCGTCGCGTCGTCGAAAACGGTGCGCCCAGAAACAAACATACCTAATTACCTAATTCAGTTACAAACCTTTTTTTGTTCCGTAATTTATTGTTTAAATTTATTCTAATACGATTTTTTTTATTCGTCTGCCAGTTCTACCAGATATAAAAAGATAAAATTGAAATATAATTACTGTAGCGACAACTCGCTCTGAATCCCGCAAGCGAAATTTTTTTGTTACATAACACATATACAACTTTTCGACTCATAAGGGGTTCAACGGCCGGCCAGTCGAGTAGACTTGTTTATCGATGGAGGAATCCTACCTTCCTTCCTCAGCAGTGGGTAACCCCGACGTGATTTGAAGTTTGAA
This sequence comes from Colias behrii, assembly GCA_029959065.1. Classification (NCBI taxonomy): domain Eukaryota; kingdom Metazoa; phylum Arthropoda; class Insecta; order Lepidoptera; family Pieridae; genus Colias; species Colias behrii. The sequence goes on from JARWMC010000025.1 coordinate 4,357,229, forward strand.
CACGCATTCTCCTGATACTATCTAAAAGCAAAACCGTATGTTACTATGTTTTCGTAAAAATGTTTTTCACCTTCCTGGTTATTTTCACATAATAAAATAATAAATAATAAAATAATAAATAGTGTTTTAGATTTGTTATTGTATCCTGTATACGAATTATTCTTACTTGTTGGTTATGAAATGTTCAAATACCTATTGAAATAATATACTGTTACAAATCATTAGTGTTATTACTTATTACTTTTGAGTGAATAGGCATGGATCAGAATATTATAATATGCTACAATCTACTCAAATACATCTTTTGATAAAAAAAACAATGTAATGTAATAAAATAAAACTGCGTTTTATTGTAATCAATTTTGACATTATTTATTTTCCAAAATTAATCTATCTATACATATAATAAATCTGTAGAAGTGTCAATTCTGTACATTGAAAATATTGAAAAAATAAATAGCAGGGGGTGTTACTGGATCGATACCAAACCCAAATATGTGATTAAAAAAATTTTTGTCTGTCTGTCTGTCTGTCTGTATGTGAAGACATCACGTGAAAACTAACGGTTCGATTTCGATGAAACTTGGTAGATATAATTATACCTTATTATCCTGGGCGTAAAATAGGATACTTTTTATCCTGAAAAAATACGAAGAAAAAAAAATCTTAATTTTTCAGTTTTATCCATAGACGTAGTTCTGTAGAACAGCGAACACACGTTGGGTATTATTATAGGCTTAGCCGTATTTGAGTCCAATAGATATTTATAAGATGTTATTGTCAGAGTTACTCAAAATGGAGAAATAAACCATCCACGCGAAGACCGACATCCGCGCGGACGGAGTCGCGGGCGGAAGCTAGTGATGAATAAAATAGTTTACGCCAACAAATATGTATAACTTTTATTTTTATAACAATCGTTCATACCGTAGCAGGTAGCGTTTTGAGTCTCACGCAACGTTGCCGCATCGCATGACAGCAGCAATTGCGCGCGACGTTGCCAGTTTGCCACTCCTTTAGTAGTTTAGTATAAGCAAACACTATGGATACCTACGCGTAGGTACGCTCGCGAATGCAAATTCGGTGATTTACTAATTATTGATAATCATTGAATTCGTTTTGAAATAGCCTGTACTTTGTAATTTTTAGTGTTATAGACATTTATAAAATGTGGTGCTCATTTTTTTTGTAATATATCCCGCTAACGCTATTGTATTTTCGTTGTTTTATTTCAAGTGAACACCCATACAATTTTGTCACGAGCCGCCTCTGGCCTCTGAGTGAAATCAACCAGTCAAATGATTTTTGTTCTAATTGTATTTTGGTAGTAGTTTGTTTAGAATTTACATTACCATTGTTTAATTTTTATTTTGTATTTGCAGTAAAATAAAAAGATAAAAAACTTCATTAGGTATATTGTACGACACCTCACTCTGAATCGCGCTAGCGAAATTTTTTCGTTACAGAGCACATATACAACTTTCCGACATTGAGGCCAGCCGGCCAATCGAGTATGTCGAGAAACTTCACTTATTCGATGGAGGTATTTATACCTTCCTTCCTCCACAGTTGTGTGACCCCGACGTGCATTGAACACGCAGCTTTCTGATACTAGTAGCTAAAATCAAAACCACAGATATGTCTGTGATCAAAACCATAATAATATTTTTACCTATTATTTTACTAAAAGTCGAGTGCATCGAAATCGTAAAATATGTTTTTCACCTTCATGGTTTTTTTTCCATAGTAAATAGTGTTTTTGATTTGTTGTTGTATGAATAATTATTCTTACTTGTTGGTTATGAAATGTATATTGAAATAATTTACTTTTACAAATCATTAGTGATATGTATTAGTTTTGAGTGAAAATGCTTGGATCAGCATAATATTATATTATATATGCTACTTGAAATACATGTTTTGATAAAAAAAAATAATAGTGTAATGTAGGTAATAAAATAAAACTGCGTTTTATTGTAGGTAATCAATTTTGACATTATTTATTTCCCAAAATTACAATAAAATAGTTTACGCCAACAAATATAACTTTTATTTTTATAACAATCCTACTTCCTACTAATGCGAAAGTTTGTGAGGATGTGTATGTGTGTGTTTCACGCAAATACTACTGAACCGATTACAATGAAATTTATCACACATATAGAACGTAACTTGGACACATTGAATAGGTTTTATCCCGGAAATCCCACGGGAACGGGAACTATACGGGTTTTTTTTTTGAAAATGCGGGCGGAAAGCTAATCGTTCCTAATATAAACCGTAGCAGGTGGCGTTTTGAAGCTTTGTCTACCCATACAGAAAAATGAAAACCACAACCCGAAAATTTGTGGGTCATTTGTAACAGGATGGCGGTTCTACAGGGGTCTTAGTACGCAATGACAAAAAGAAAAATGATGGTCAGAACGCTGATACCGGATACCTTAAGATACTGTAATATAAAATATTACAGTATCGATAAAATATTATAGGTAGTATCTTCACCGTGTGTGACGCGCTTTACATTCACGCCATCTAGAGTTAAATCTTTATCATTTTTGTATACGTCTGTGTGTGTAAACGACCCTGTATGCAATGACAGATGTTAAAACCCGGTATTTTACCGAATTGGGTGGATTTTAAGGCAATGATATAACATATTTCAATAAAATATAATATTCAGTAACCGCCAAGACTATTCCTAGGTTTTCCAATTACGCAAAAACTCAAATAAACTAGAAATGTAGAATTCAGCGCCATCTAGCGGGACATTGGCTGGGAACAGACCGTAGCAATCACCTTAAAAGGGAATTGATTGTAAAATTAAATTGGTGTCAAATAAATACTAGTGGAAGTAATTAAAGAAAGGGGAATGTTCACTAGATTGTTCGTTCTAATTTAAGTGAGAATTCTCTTTGTCTACGCCTATTTTCGGATGAGCTTGAGAGTTAGGTATGGCTGAAACGGTATGTTTTAATACTATCATACTAAGCCTTTAGGATTAACTTTTGAGGGTTTCCCTGAATCATCACGGTAAATTGTAACGATGTAGTTGATATGAGTGATGGAGTAGAACATTCAGAGCAATTGTAAAGCCAGATACAGGTAAAATTAATAAATTTTAAAAGAAGAATTCTCCACGCAACAATTAAAGAACAAGATGTGATCCGTCATTACAAAATTATACCATTTTCACTAATTTCAGGAAATGTGCAAAACTTATAAATCCAAAAGTATATTGCAGTACTGACACTAATTTAAATATGAAATACTTGAAAAAAAAGGGGTTTATCATACTTTGATACCAAGGAAATTATATATTGGATAATCATACCAAACCTACTCCTTTACATATAGGGAAACACCAACCAGATAATAAAACCTATATAAGAGCATGAAGCTTAGCAGTTTTCGTGAAAATATTGTCACTTTGATGTGATGATTTGTAGGAACTTATGATTTTCCGCAATTCTTCCTTTTGTAGCGTAAATTGTATTTCCATCTCTACTGTATATATCATACATCAGATCGGTCAAATTTTAAATGCAAAGCAAATACAGTATAAAATACATCAATAGGATAGATAATGAAATTATTACTGGTAGTCGTCTTTCACAAACACTAGGTACAAGCGAAGTTACTCTACTTCCTAAAAAGAAGAAAAACGACTGGAATTTAACAACAAAATACATCCCAAAACTAAATTCTATCAATTAACATGTCACTCCAACCGTACTAACACGAAATCTATAAAATCCTTTGAAAATAATATACTCATATAGCAAATCAAAAATAATAAAACCCGAAACGGGAGCTCGAAATATTCATACGTCAGTTACTTTGTAGCTTACAAACGTTGATTCACAATCAGAAGTGAGTTCTCAAAAGCATACTTTGCATACAAGCCCCATTGTTATCTGACAAAAACTTAAAATGACCACAAACACTAAAAGCTAGTGTATTCCGGGACAGAGGTGCAGTTATGATAAATGTTGACTAACTTACATTTTTATTACTTTCCTACCGCATAGCGGTGGGACACGGATGTATTATTTTGTTGGATTTATTTTTTAATTTGGACTTAACTTACATTATGAAGTTCTATTTCGTTATTGTTGATCAAAAAGACACAATGATGTTTAATCATTAGATAGATAGATTGCGTAAAGCTGACTGAATAGATGATAATTAATTTGTGTAACTACAAAATTACATTGTTAAAATTAATAGGAAATTCTTGGATGATGGAATATCATAAGTTTGAACTTTTACTAACATGATTATTGGTGTCTTTTAACGATTTCTACAAGATTACTTAGTCTTATATTTAGATCTTCTCAGTGGCATATTTCCATTTTTTATCTCAAAATAACACATATTGTTATCCTGTAAAAGGCAAAATTTTGACCACTATTCCGTCATTTGCAAGTAATATCATAGCTTGCTTACCTAGAAAGAGCATTTCATTTAGCTTCTTACTTATCTATTTTACTTTTAATATATTTAATATAGTAATCGTGCATCGTTATTTACAAGCGATAACTTCGCTTACTTACCTAAAAAAGAGCATTTTGCATTTTGCTCGCTTTCACTTTAAATATATTAAAAGCACAGAGTATCTAGTAAAACGGACATCCGCGTAAAGTCATCAAGTGGAAATAATTAGGGCCGCCACAAAAACAATTTGTGACCCGTGACGCTTGCTCCAAGCTATTCTGTCGCGTCTGTTTTATTGAAACTTCCTATCTCCCATTTTATTCCGTATATTGTTTTCAAAATATGTAAATTTTTAAGCTTTTGTGTGAGAAAAAATAATGGGAAGGTACCTAAATGAGGTCGCTCGTCGAGACCTGTTTAAAACTGAAAAGGTTTAAATTTTAGTATGCCTAGTTATTAGAGGTACATCTAGGTTACATGTAGTTGGTTGTAAAGTAATATTAACAATAAAATTGTACTGCGTCATATCAAAATATACTTATTGTTCGTTTTCTACAAACAGTTATGAAAATAATATGAAATTGTAAGTAAATGTTGTACTATGATGAATGATTGCAAGTATGTATTAGAAGAATAAGTACGAGTTTTTGGAAGGGGTAGAGTCCTATTCAGTTTAAAAAAAACCGGCCAAGTGCGAGTCGGACTCGCGCACCGAGGGTTCCGTACATTGCTGTTTCTTTTGATTGCGTTGACATAGAAGTTTGATTTTGTTACAGCTTAAAGGTATTATAGACCTGAGTATTTGGTATGAATTTCAATTTAATACCTCTACAGGTAAATTAGCTTGGAGAAATTTTTGCATATGTAGTGGTGTGTATATTACTCAGATCTTAGAGCGCGTTTCCACTATATCGTTCTGGCCTATACAAAAATGTTTCGATATCCTAACATTACTATTTAATTTTATACTTATTCCTAGCAACACTCTGATTTTTGTTTTCAATAAAAACAAGTTTTTATTTGGAAGAAAATGGTTTTGACTTTATAAAAAAAAATATATCATTCAATTTCACGTCCTTGAGCAAACGACAAGGCGACTACCGTGAAACAATAAAATATCGTGTCCATAATAATTTGTTTCGTTATTAATATTTGACCATAATAATTACGAAACAAAACAAATGAATAAATCGTCACTTGATAGTGGAAAGTGGAAACACGCACAAAACCAGAATAAACCAGTTTACGCTGTCCGCAGGTGCCACGTGCAGTCTTTTGTCAGTCGCTTGGTACCGTTAGAACATAAAGCACAAATTTCATTCAAAAGTTATAATTATTACGTAGTTTAATTGTTAAATATATTCTTTTAATAATAACTTAAGTTTTAATAAGAAAATAAGATTGATTTTTTTTTCTGTTTTAAGTTTTTAAAATTTCACTTTGATTGATCTCATGCCTACCAAAACACAGAACAAAATTTGATGTTAAGCTCATGTGTATGATTAAAGTTAACTTTACATTTAATAAGTAAAAAAAGTGTTTTATTTTAGAAACAAACTAACCTACTTTTACATAACATGACCTATTTCATTGCCGCTATCACAGGCCGCTATACATAATTTACAGTATTTATGGCTTTATATTGATATGTCAAAATGACGTCACCTCTCCAATACTGTGACTCATATGCACGTCACCAGTTGAAGGTTAAATTTTGTATTTGTTGATTGTTGTTATTATTTGTTATTATTGTTATAATATTTGTTGAAGGGTTTAATTTGTGTGTAAGTGTTGTAACTTTATATTGTTAATTCAAAATGGCTCCAGTGTCAAAACATGGTCGAGGCAAGCCTTTGACTTCTCAAACTAAAGAAGTTTTGTACTGTTTGTACAAATATTTCGAAAATGAGTGTAATAACAACCCGAGCAGTGACCCCCACTCAATTAGTTGCTAAATCAACAGGAATTTCAATAGCATCCGTCAGAAAGGTAGTATCAGAAAGCAAATGTTGTCCTTCAGATCAGGAAGTAACATTTAAATCTCCTAAAAAGAAACCGAATCGTAAACCTACAATAGTAATCGATAACTTTGATCAGCAAGTTATCAGAAGAACAATTCATGACTTCCACATCACAAATAAAGAAGTTCCCACTTTGAAAACTTTGCACGCAAAATTGAAAGAAGATATCGATTATAAAGGTTGTGTCAGCACGTTACGAAAACACGTCATGTGACATGTCATTAGGTTTTAATTGGAAGCAAACAGAAGATAACCGGAAACTTCTTATGGAAAAACACGAAATTAGATACTTGCGAATTAATTATTTGATGAAAATTGCTGAATATCGTCAGATCGATCAGATGGAAGCACTTCAGGTTTCAAGCAACATATATCGAAACACATATAGTTTAATTTAAAATCCCAAATATATATATATATATACAGGGTGTCCCACTGTTGGTATACTAAGCTCAAAGGAGGTTATAGTTTTGCATACGCTGAGTACGTAAAAAAATACTTAAACAACAAAATTAGGTCAAAAATTTTTTATCACATCGATCGATTTTCGATATAGTATATAGTATATATATATATATATATAATAAAAACTAAAAATAAAATGTTGTTTTTTTTTATTTGCTGACCATACACTACTACAAACGCAAAAATTTCTCCAAGATAATTTACCTGTACGCGTTTATGAGGAAATGGGTAGTAAGTTTAAAATTATTAAAAAAAAATATATTATGTGATGTAACTAAAAATTTATGGTTTTCGTAATTTTTCCTTTATTTATGCTATAAGACGTTGCTTCGTACCAAATTTCAAGATTCTAAGTTCACGGGAAGCACCCTGTAGGTTTTGATTCCCTTGCAAGTGTCGAAAATTTGCGGCATAAACGGCTGTATCTTTTGATTGTGTTGGCTTAGAAGTTTGATTTTTTCACAGCTTCAAGGGAAAGTAGACCTGAGTAATTGATATAAATTTCAGCTTCATACCTCCACGCGTTCCTGAGAAAAAGGGTCTTGACAGACGGACGGACGGACGGACGGACGGACAGACGGACAACAAAGTGATCCTATAAGGGTTCCGTTTTTTCCTTTTGAGGTACGGAACCCTAAAAATTATGAATGAATGAAAAAATATATAGCATGTTATAAGAGTAACTAGGTACGTTACCTAAGGTATCTGTCACTTAAAATTGAAACTTTCTTAATAATATTTACAATTCTCGCTGAAAATCCAAATAACAGATCAAAACCTGTAGCTATTATATGAAACTATGATCAAAGCAAAATTTTTGTTGTGACAAAACTGATGATATTTAGGTATCATTATTACAATTCAGCATTACAAACGAAACTTTGAAACCAACTACAATAAAAAAGCAAAAGTAAACATCGCTTCGTTCATAAAACAATGTTCCCAAAAGCCTCCGTATAAAATAATTTAGGTAAATTCCACAAAGTTAGAAACTATTTTAATGGGGAATGTTACTGACAGGAACTTATCTTATTTTCGACATATTTTAGCCTCGATCTGTCCCTTTCTTACCAACACAGTTTCGGTAGGAGAGAGCGGAATAAAAGGCAGAAAAGACGAATGGAAATTGAACAGACCCCTCTCACAGTATGAAAAACTCAATGAAGGTGGAGTGGATAAAAAGGGTGTTGGAAGTTCAAATATTTGTATGATAAAAAAAAAACATTTCTGTTCCGTTAGCTTTGCGCCGATATTAAATTATTTTTGTGTACTTTGAAGTATTATCATGGTATATTTGATTAACGTTATGGGGATCTTTTTGTACTCGTGATTGAAACTACTTCTGGGGTTTAGGCTTGTCAGATACGATTGATAAAAAGGCGTTATTATTTTTATATTTGGTACTAGTAATTAAATAAAGTTTAAATCAGTGTTTAGATAAGTTCGCTCCTAATTAAATGGAGTGTAAATATTTCGTATAACGATAATCTTTCTTTCATTAAAATATAAATTTTCTTGGAAACTGTATTCTTCGACTTCAAGTTCTTTCCTAGTAATCCTAGATATTAGATAGGTGTATAAATTTCTAGTAATTCAAATTAAACATGATGTTCAATTATAACTTCTGTCTACCAACAATTACATTTAGTTAGACCCCTTTTACCACTATACTTACATACAAACTATAGGTCTTTCTTCGTTGGTCGAAGAAACCGAAAGAGTATTTTTGTACTGAACAGTGTGGCTATAAACTTTTGAATATAATATGCTATGAAAGATGTATGAAGTCGATGTTGCGACGCTCTCAGAGGTCACAATCAAGGAATTGCATTCACTCCCAAATATTCATGAATATATCAAACATGTATGTTTCTTTTGTGACGGTAGAAACATATTTTTGTAAGAATTGGTCACACTGTATGCTAACCACTTGGTTGATAAAAAGAATATTTGGTAAAAATTTTGTGAGTAACTTATTGATGTGTTAGATGATTAAAAGTTCTCAAAATGTAACCTATTATTTCATACTCGTTTTTACTGAGAAGATACAAAAAATAAAGGAATATTTAAAACATTTTAAATGAAATTTCACATCTTTATGTAATGCTATTAAATCTTTATGAGAGGTAAGTTAAGCTTCTTATTGGAAAAGGCTTTTATATTTTTGCATTTTTATAGAAATTTTGTTCATTCAATTTTATACTTTTACCATCTTCGACATTATTTCGTCCCATAATTTTCAATTCAGAATTTGATGAAAGAGTATCTTTTTATGTGCGTCATACTTAGCCAGATAATGTACCTAGTTTATTGCTTATATTAAAACTTAGGAGATTAAAACTTATGAAAAAAAAAAACATTTTATGAAAATATTTTTGACATCATTAAATTAAGACTGACTGATTATTATTATACGATGGATAAAGTATTGGAAGCTATAGATGCAAAGATTAGGAACCAAAATATACCTCTATTTCATTTTTATTTTGTTTGTATGTATTTTCCTTGTTTTATTTTTCACGTTATATGAACCATTTTTAGTATATATCTATACTAATATTATAAAGCTGAAGAGTTTGTTTTTTTGTTAGAACGGTCTATCTAATCTCAGGAACGGTCCGATTTGAAAAATTCTTTCGGTGATTGAGAGCCCATTATTCGAGGAAGGCTTTAGGCTATATATCATCACGCTAAGACCAACAGGAGCGGAGCCACGCGGGTGAAACCGCGGAGCGTAGCTAGTGTTTAATATAAGAACTAGAAATATTACTGGAGCTATACAATAGTCATAATACTTGATTTTTAATCCCCTATTACCATATTCGGTAAACGAAATTAATTTCATGATAATCTTCTAAATGTTTTATTTCGATAAGCTCTTTACTACAAATTATAATCCACGGATTATCTTCAATCCACATGCAAAACCAGGTTAATCCCATAATTCGACTTATTCGAGCAACCTTCAGCTAAAACGTTACTAAAAATATTTTAATACGAGCTAATTCTCAATTACAATTCATAGGCTCATAAAAAGGCTGTTAGCAATCAAGAAAAGCTACCGAAATGTAATTAACCTAATTGGTACGGACTTTTATTTTTACATTAAACGGTCAGAACTGCGTGGTTACCATGGTATCGTATAGCAGTATTAAATCCAGTGTGGGAAAGTGATGGCGCTACACGAATTATATAGCGCTGTCTCTTTTCCGCACTGGAAGTAATACTGCTTTAACATCATGGTAAGGGGATTAGTTCGTGAAAGCGTCGCAATGAAAGTATCATATTCTGCTATTGTAGAACGTTCTTTTCATCACAAGGCTGTAAAGGATTTAAATTATTTAATATGTTTGTCATGTGCTTATGAGGTTAGTATATTGTGGTATCTATTTATTAATGATACTATTGATATAACAACAGTAGTGAATTTTATATTTTTGCAGAAGGAATTTAGGGTAAGGATAGTAAAAGACTTGCAAAAGTTTAAATTAATTTATTAAATACACCAATTTCGTGGTATTTTGTAGCATTAATTATTTTTTTGTTGAAAATTTAATAGACTGACATAATATTATTGCTGAAAAAAATATATTTGAAGCAATAAAATTTTACTATTACATCTATATATATATAAAAGAAAGTCTGTATGTTCCAACACTTATAACTCGAGATCTGCTGAACCAATTTTCATGGTTTTGGATTTGTTGGATTTGTCACCGCCCAGAATAGCAGAATAAATCCTAAAAACAACAAAAACTAGACGAATAAATATTTTCCCAAAATGTTGATTTTCGTACATGTCAATCATTAGTTGTCAATCCTGTCAAATACGGATACCTAATAATGTTTGACATTCATGCGTTCAAAAATGTATTTTGTGTAAAATAATTAAAAAGTAAAAAAGGGCGAATAAACTAACGTCTGTATTTTTTTAAATCAATTATTGAAAAATGCACTAAAAGCAGATACATAAAAATTCCTCAAATATTTGTGATTACGTGTGCTTTCAGAAATTGATAAGGTATTTTTGGCGAGGAAACTTACCAAGAAGGTTAGTTCGATTAATTATTAAAAAGAAATTCTAAAAAAATGTAAAAATTCTGACAATTATTTGTTGCGATTTCATCGTCTGCTTCAACAAAATTGCGTTAACATAATATTATTATAACGTTTAAATTGAAACGGAGCTCCTGACTCATTCGGTTACCAGGTTACCGGTACAACAAGCTGAATTGCGTTTTGAAGATTACATCCATTTACACGATGCAATAATTAGCACAGAGAAGAAGATGCAGAAAATGTTGGTATATTTACTATTTTACCGGCGACATACACAGGTAGCCCAAGTCATACGCATGAATATGCGCAAGATGCAATGACAAGTTCGTCATTATGGTCGGCCAGATCTATTCATTACATTTACATATAATCCGAAATGGATGCAAATTATTCAACTGCTGCTTCCCGGACAAATATCAAGTAATCGGCTCGACATTACCACACATGTTTTCAAGCAAAAAATCCGATCACTGATTAGTTACATTAAAGCAACACATCTTTGGGATTATAAAATGTTGGATGTATTCAATCTAATGAAAAAATTCAGGCTTGCAGCATGCACACATTTTAATTTGGTTAGTCGAAAGAATTCGGGCAGATAAAATAGCCGTGTAGCAGTACCATCAACCGCCAATCACCATGCATGGTTGACAGCATCAAAATGTGAAAGGAACTATAGTATAATATTCTATTTCTATATGTGTTATTCGTCGAAATAAAATGCTGAAATCAACAAAAGTGAAAGGAAGCAATTTCGTGGTCGACACCAGTTAACGAAATGAAAAGAGTTAATCCGAGTAGTTTAATTCAATAATTTTTCTCTGACACGTGTATGAAGTAATTAAGTTTTTTTTATTCTATTTCTATATGTGTTATTCATCGAAATAAAATGCTGTTATATATCTATATTTATTTTGTATCATTGTATTCCGTTCATCAAAGCCTAAATTAGTTCCAAGCCCAATAGTCCAAGGTAACACGAAATTCATTGACTGGGCGGTACGAAGTTCGCCGGGCCAGCTAGTTCACAATAAATAATGCAAAACGGGAATAATAGAATGAGGCTCTTATTTTTAGAAACGAATAAGAAGGATGATGTTGTTTTGGTTTATGAAGGATGATGATTTAGGACAAATATACATTTCTTTAATAAACGCATTAAAAGTACATATCTAATGCAAGACCTAGAAAGGCTGTCCTCATTAATTTTTATAAAAAACTGATGACCTTAACGCAATTTAGCTAAAGAAATAATTTTTTAGTTTCTGTTTTAAAACTATCAAAAGCTTAGAGTTTTTTAAGAGTTGAATTCAAATTTAGCCTTTAGTTCTTAAATTTTAACTACCTACTACATCCATTGTATCAGTGTAACCACAGTATAACATTAGCACTTTTAACGCCAACACACACACACACGTAAGCATTTACTATGTAAATTAAAAAAAATATATCTATACACGGTTCATCAATAATTTATAAATGTAACACTGGCTGCTAACAAATATTAAAAAGATGACCGTCATTCCCTCCAAATCCATTGTATCAGAACAACATAGTCTCATCACGAACACACACACACACACGTAACAATGGCGCCGTGATGTCCGAGTGCATTGCATTTACCATGCAATTAAAAAAAAACATAGTTCAACAATAATTTGTAAATGTAACACTGGCCGCTAAGAAACATTAAAAACAAAAAAAAAAAACAAAAAGTTAACCGCCGCCGTTCCCGCTAAATCTATTTATCAGAACAGCATTAACACTCATATCACGAACACACACACACGTAACAATGGCACCACGATGTCTGAGTGTGTGCCAAATTAAACAGCGGCGTATCGATACAAATCAACTTGAGTGAAGGTGACATTGAGAATATAGAATGAATTAATTGTAACTGTAGGTTTGTAAGGAGAAATGAGTTAGTGTGTAATTGGTTTTGGATTGCCGATTTTCAGTGTAGTTTGCTCTGAATATGAGCGTGGATTGGAGTGTTTAAATTATAATGTACCTATGGATATGGATACATAGGAGGAAATAATTGAGTTTGTTGTTACTTTATATTTTAAGAGAAATGAGTTAGTGTGTAATTGGTTTTGGATTGCCGATTTTCAGTGTAGTTTGCTCTGAATATGAGCGTGGATTGGAGTGTTTAAATTATAATGTACCTATGGATATGGATACATAGGAGGAAATAATTGAGTTTGTTGTTACTTTATATTTTAATTTGTCATCTCTGTCGTCTCTATCTTTCTAAGTTTGCTGTACTATTTCTATGGAATTTAACATTTCAAATATAGGTAATAAACAAATACAATTAATAAAACAAACAATTAAACTTAACCAAATATATTATACTACTTTACATTCTATAACAATTCTAAGAAATACTAATTATTTTATGAAGTTAGCAGAGCGAATTAATAACCAAGCCATGAAAAGTACTGAAGGAATTCCTTTATTCAAGTTAAAGTAGAGAACACAGTCATTTGTTGTGACAATACCACTTTTCAGCAGTAAACTTTGAAATTAGTAAGCCCTCGATGACCTTATTACTGGGTACAACAGACGCGGCCCCTACTACGGGAAATTGTTTACGAATTGAAGGACATTTTCCTTAAAATCGAGTTAAATAGAGTAAGTTTCGTTAATATCAGTAATCAAACTTATATTATATAATAAAATAGCTCTGTTTTGATGTTACAATTTTTATATACTTAATTATAATTTCTAAATAGAAACAATTCTGGATACGCATAGGAATAAACCTATAAGTAATCAAGATAGAGAAAACTATAACATTAATTATAATTTGACAGTTCACTATGATTTTTTTTTCAATAGATATACGGAAAAAAGGATACTCACTACTAACATTGAAATGTTTTCCAAAACGAGTTTCATTAGTACCACCCTTTTCAATTTTAAGAGCTACCAACGCCTTGATAAATTACATTATGGTATGACATCCTGACTGAATTGGGTCGAGACAAAAGTGAGTCGTAAAGAACGAATGAATGAGTTGTTTCATTCGGTCCCGTTAAGATTTTGCGATACTTTTAATCTTGGTTACGGACTGATGTTTTTAACGTATAATTTGCGAGTTGCCAAATTTTGTCAGCGTGTTTAGGTTGTGATAATTGAAAGAAGATTTTCCGCAATACTTGTTTTGAATACGTTTTCTTTGAATGATTAAACTTTCTATTAAATTAGTGTTTTTAAATATAAAATTAATGTTGTAAGTATTGTCTATGAGTAAATTAAGTAAGTAGGTATTGTTCAGGTGAGAACAATGTTTGTTTGGTAAAATTGAGGTACGTACTTTATATCTATACAGATCTACAGATTAAACAAAGGTATACACTATTCAAGACTATCTATTAAGTCGTTATTGGTTATCATCTTTCAATAATTGTTATTCTATCAAATCTTATTTTAGTCAAATCGAATTTTATTTTTAATAAGATGTTAAACTTACCACTTTCCACCAAGACATTTAATTTCTCAATTTGTCCTTATGCCAAAATTATATCATAGGTAGGTACTTAACTAAAACTTGACTGATCGGTTGGCTTGGTTGGTAGTGACCCTGCCTTCCAAGCCAGAGGTCGTGGGTTCGATTCCCACCCAGGGCAAATATTTGTATGATGAACATAGATGTTTGGTCTGTGTCTGGATGTTAATTATCTATAAGTATTTATTTAACATTACATATGTATGTTTATCAGCCACTTGGTTTCCATTACACAACCAAAGGTTAGTATATGGGACCAGGTCGTGCCGTGTGTGAAAATTATTGTCCTGAAAAAAAAGTAGGTATCTCAAAAAATATTTCTTAACGATTACTCTCGTAGAATCCAAAACAAAATAGGACTACTTTTACCCAGCAAATCATGAAGATTTATCCCGAAGATTCCTGTAGCATTTGAGTATGGTGTCACATGTATAATTAATCGTTTTGTAGTGTATTCTCAACACGTTTTGTTTAACATTTGGTTGTGTAGCCTCTTCCTTCCTGTTACATAGAAAGCCTATTACTTTGTTCTAGCTTAGTCGAGTATTTTATTTGTCAGTATTATTTTTTAATCTTATTTTTCAAGAAAACAACACATTATAGTAACGTGTGATATGAAATTGGGCCGCTTAGTCGCATTTGAATATTTTATTTATTTGTAGAGCTAAATTGTTTAAAGCAAATATAATAATTTATTTATAGTATAAAAAAGGTTTTACTGTCTTAATTAAATTGATTTCCAGTAGCCGGAAAAGAAATATAAGAAGCCTACGAAAAAGCGCACATCATATGAAAACTATGTACCTACTACCTACGCACGAAAATGTTTGCCAAAAATATACATTTCGCCTCCACAAATAAAGAACTAAAGCTAACATAAAAATTCTATGGTTTTGAAGATGGCAACGAGGGACATCTGCCAGAACATTTCAGTAACAAATCCTTACTAATATTATAAATGCGAAAGTCTCTCTGTTACATTATAATAAGTCCGCGATCAAGGCTTGTATAAAGTATTTTCCCTTTTGGACAATAAGAAATATACCGTAACACTTAATGAGGTAGATAATATAAACAAAAACACTCTTAGCAAGAAGTGCTTTAAATTGTGAGCTGGGTTTATCCGATAAAGATTTATTCGTAGCGGTAAAAAGTATTTACGGCACCATTAACACAAATGGAAGGAAGAGATGAGGAAATAATCATTATTTTGTTTTTATTTTGTATTATTTATCGCTCATGTTTATTTCTTATTCTTGGGATATAGCACAACTTGAAACGTTAATTATAAAATAGTTAAGTAGCATAATGAAAAGAGAATGAAATAATCTATACTAATATTATAAAGCTGAAGAGTTTGTTTGTTTGTTTGTTTGAACGCGCTAATCTCAGGAACTACTGGTCCGATTTGAAAAATTCTTTCGATGTTAGATAGCCCATGTATCGAGGAAGGTTATATATCATCACGCTAAGACCAACAGGAGCGGAGCACAGCTAGTAGGTTACTAAAATACTATTCTATTACTGTATCCTTACCATAAAATTTGTTATCTATCACAAAACTTTTCACCATCGCGCTGTTTATGAGAACAATCAATGAAACGGATTTGTAGCCTGACCGTAACTACAAAAAGGAGATGAAGAACTTCTAGTCTTTTATTTTTAAGAATCGTACTCTGAGTATTATAAACCTCTTACACTGAACTCAAACAACCAATGTAATACATGAGTTCTACATGTGTTCCTCTTTTCTGGGAAAACTTGAGAACGGTTAGAGTTAAATTAGAAACTTCCCTATTCCCCTTAAACGTTCTATTTTGAGTTTTAAGCTATTCTTGAAACTGCAACTGATATTGAAATTACTACATAGTAAATTTCGCTTTCTTTGTTCCTATATACCTCTGTCCCTATGTCCCTAAGTATGTTTTAATCTTAGAAACTACGCAACAGATTTTGATGCGGTTTCTTGTAATAGGTAGAATGATTCTCGAGGAAGGTTTTAGTATATTAGTTATTGTGTTTATACAAAGCGGGCGAACCCGCGGGCGATACGATAGTTCATAAAAAATTCCTTATTTTTAAAATGTTTCGAACCAATCCTGTCGGAGGTAGTTGCACTAAAATGCCTTGTAGTGTTCTGGAGTACCTCTCAGCTGTTCGTCTTTTTATAAAGCTAGGATGGTTTCAAAGGAACGCGACACAAAAGATTCCAGCTTTCCAGAAGGCAAATTACAGAGATGTTAATGTTAAGAAAGTTACCAGAAAGTTTTAACTGTTTAATTCTATAGTGAAATGAAAACACAAATAAATAAAGTTGCTTTTGTAAACACATCATACGATAGCTATCTGCTATATACCAATGTACCATAGATATAAAAGGTATATAATATAATTAATATAACTGTGCGTCTACTAATATTATAAATGCGAAAGTTTGTGAGGATGTGTATTTGTGTGTTTGTTACTCTTTCACGCATATACCACTGAACCGATTACAATGAAATTTAGCACAAATATAGAGGGTAACTTGGATCAGAGGCGGCTCGTGACAAAATTTTATGGGTGTTCACTTGAAATAAAACACTGAAAATACATGGTGTAAAGCAGTACATTTATCAAAAAAAATTACTTATAAAGGAAATACATACGTCTTTCTTTTTGGTGTGCAAAAATATCTATAACTTAAAGCGACAAGACATTCGTAAATGTCTGTTGTTGCTTTCATCACAACCACACAACCACGGTGTTTTCACATAATATTGTTCGGATTTAAACACACGCGTATATGTTTTCGTTTTTGTCGTACATTTTTGCGTAAGGTCAAGTTCAGGCCGTGGCAGTCCCTTAGCTTTCAATTCAAGCCGAATTTGTAACGTTTTAACACACTTTTTAATGAACGCCACATTATAATTGTTCATTTTCACACTCACAAGTAATACTGATAACTACAGACTATTTCAACACGTATCTTATGATTTTGATTAGAAAATTCCCGAATTTGCATTCGCGCGCGTGCATTGAAGTTGACTCGAGAGTCGAGTGTTTGTTTATAATATAGAGAGTGGCAGAGAGCGGCGCTCCGAATTTTGCTATTTTTCCATAGAAAATCTTCTGTTTCACGCGCGCAGGGCACTGGCAAACCCTCTCTTTCACTCCTATTGGATTTCGTATTAGGAAATGTACTAAATATTTTTTCATTGGAGCGCAATCGTGTCCGCTCCGCTTCGCGCGTTACTGTATAATACAGTATTATTCAGGTGTATGGAATGATGGAATGATGGATATATTCATTGGTATTGACAGTAGTTTTTTACGATTACGATTGATTTTAAATAGTAATAATTAATATTAATAATGAAATTAAGGAGTATGATTTTATTATAATTATTTATGGGAGTTCACTGCACCAGCGCTCCTTAGGGCGAGCCGCCTCTGAGTCTTGGATTAACTTATAGGATAGGTTTTATCCCGAAAATCCCACGGGAACGGGATCTATGCGGGTTTTTCTTCGAAAACGCTGGCGAAACCGCGGGCGGAAAGCTAGTACCTAATATGTAGATATGCTAATGGTATGTATTTAGTTAACTAGGAATTTTAATTGGAATAAATAAAACAACACTTTTACAGATCTACTTTATAGGTATTTTTCGACATTGCAAAAGAACTGGTGTATCTTAACCCGAATTAATCCAGATTATTTATTTCTTCCTTTTTATGTCTCTATAACCGACATTACCAGTGTGAAGAATGACATTACAGTATTCATGAACTGAAAGAAAAAGGGTTATTTTATTATTATTTACGTGGTTTTCTAGAAATACCTAAGTTAATAAGAAACTGAGAAGTTCTCAGCTATACCTCTAACTTATTATAGAAAAGCTCATGTAGCAACTAGCAGATGAACCAAACTTTATATAGACATATAAATAATAATTCGTAAGTAAGTAAGTAAAAAATACCCATATCTTCTGAACAATTATTGTGATAGTATTTAAAACTCATAGTAATATATATATTTTTAGGCTGGTTAATAGGTGGTTCATATAAAAAAAAAAATCAACTTGATATTCTGTTGTGATATTTAGTTTCGTAGCCTTCAATTGCTTTATGAGATTTTTATTAAGTAGCTTGAACTCACTATACAGTTATTATTAATAAAATTTTATAAGTAAATCTTTATATATAAAATTCTCGTGTCACAATGTTAGTCTGCATACTCCTCCGAAACGGGTGGACCGATTCTCATGAAATTTTCTGTGCATATCGGGTAAGTCTGAGAATCGGCCAACATCTATTTTTCATATGTACCACGGGCGAAGCCGGGGCGGGCCGCTAGTAATAGTATAAAATTTACCCATGTGAAAGTTGGTAAGTACAAAGGAATGGATCCAAAAATATATATCGGCATGCGCTGGCTGAGAGCGATATTGAAAATTAACACGTTGACTTTATGTTTCTTGTCGTAAATATACCATTTCTCCATTACTGCTACTTCCAGCTTTTCACACTGAAATAAAAACTTTTAGTGATTTTATAATGTTCATGTAAACCAATTCTTTGATTTATTTTGACAAGATATCCGAATATTTATCTTGTTGTACTCATTGTACAGTTTAGATGGTATTTATCTAAGGTATTTATAAATATTTTTCGTTTCTGTCTGAGGTAACGTTATGCTGAAGCGAAAGAAACGATTTCATCATTTAAAATTTAAAATATTTAAAACGATGAACTGAAAAAGGTAGCTTTTAATAATAGCATTAACCTAGACTATAAAAAAATCTACTAAGTAATTAAATTAATTAATAGTTTCATTTATTTCATTAAGTAATTAATCACAAAACTCTTTACCTGGTTCTCAAGCTGTTGTCCTAAGAAGGAAAATAAGAAAATAATGACGATAAAGCAAAGAGCGTGGAGAAAATATTTCACGGCATCTAAAGTAAATCCGTGCTGTGGAAATAGAAGATTATTAATAAATATTTACTAATAAAAGTTTAGTTTATTTGTTAACGATTATTTGCAGAACGTGAAAATAATCGTTAAGAGGATATTATTCATCAAAGTTCTCTAGTTAATTTATGTTACAATTTAATAAAAATATTAATTTTCATGGTAAGATGATTCAAATTAAACATCTAAGAGTGGGGCTATATGTTTCTTCTATTCTGACGAACTGAGGTCAAACGCTGTTTTTTTTTTCAAAAATGAACACATAAAGGAGAATGAAGGTGTATGAACCTGGGGAACAGGTATAACTATTAAATATCTATTCTACCAAGCTATCAATAGATTTTTCAATTCCATACCATTCTAATACTACCAGTTAAAACGATTCACTTACCGAAACTGCAATTTTAACAGTACACACGCACACTATCATTATAGCGACGAGGATCAAAGCTAAATAGAATGGCTGGCAAATTACGTTAAGCCGATTGGAGAATCTGCTCAATGGAAATCGAAATTATTGCATTTTATTCGAGAGACAAATAGTATTTTTGTTAGTGATTGGATCTTTATAAAATATGAATGTTTTTTTATACTGTGTCAGCAAATCTCTCATTGCATTAGGTTGAAACTTGGCACGTATATATACTTATATTATACTAGCGGTCCGCCCCGGCTTCGCCCGTGGTACCTACATGTTAAAACTATCCTATCTCTCAAGTTGGATCGAACTGCACATGGTGTGCGAATTTTATTATAATCGGCTAAGTGGTTTAGGAGTCCATTGAGGACAAACATTGTGACACGAGATTTATAATATATATTAAGACTAGCGGTCCGCCCCGGCTTCGCCCGTGGTACCTACATGTTTAAACTATCCTATCTCTCAAGTTGGATCGAACTGCACATGGTGTGCGAATTTTATTATAATCGGTTTAGTGGTTTAGGAGTCCATTGAGGACAAACATTGTGACACGAGATTTATTTATATTAAGATTAGGTTGATTACAATACTATTTATATTCATTTGTGAAATTAAGCTGGTGGTTACTGGTTAGCTAGCTGAAAAAGCTAAACGTAGGTAGCTTTATCTTCTGTTTTCTTTTAAATGGGAATATATCTGCGCTATAATATTGTAATATGAAAAATAAGTTCTTACCGTTTTGTCTTTACAAAATGATCAACACATTGAGATAATACCAAGGAACACGCGACTTGCCACCTCTCGTCTCTGTGTTCAGTAATCTCAACCATCATATCATCTAAATACGTCATAGTGAATGTTATTACTTCCAATTGTCGAATGATTTGGTAAACTAACAGCGAAATAGTTGATTTTAAACTGCAGAGAGCTGAAATTTGCTTGTAATGAGTCAATGTTATAATGGTATAGTATTTCCTAGAATAATTGATAGTTTGTCGGGTTGTCAGTGACTAGTGAAGTCGGTATTACGAATTATAACATGATATAACCATCTTACCATTAATATAAATTTAACTGCTTAGATACATTAAATTACTTACATTTTTAGACTAGTTATGTAGGTACTTTATTGTGCTTGTGTTAGCCTACTTATTCATAAATATAATTTAATTGAATAACAGCATTGAGTAGCGTTCTCACTTTTAAGTATTCTTACTCAGAATCCAATGAACATTATAAATAACACATAAATCGGAATACAGGAATGAAGCCAATAAAGCGAATAACTAGAAAATATTGTACTAATACTATTTCTGAATAAAGTATTTTATTTCTATTAATACATACCAACTCCACAAAGGTAGCCCTCATAAGCGTTTACAATGAATGTAGCCATATAGACGGCATAGTTATCAAAACTCCAAGGAAACCACATATCAAATGCTGAAAAATCCATCCAATTACGTAATTTATTAGCTGTCGATTAGGTTCACTTTTGCATAAAGTTTTCCAGGAATGTTACAGGAGAGAAACTGCTTATTTAGAATAGTTCAAAGAAATATGACAATTACTATATTTTATAAACGAGTATCATTGTAGCATTGAATATACAGTTTTGAGCTGTTTCTAATTTGTAAGTACATAAAAATATTGTATTATTTATCAATACGGCATATATGATTAATACAAATGCTTTTAAGGCCGTGTACGCGGTCCGTGCGCTGTTTGGCTCAAATATGTGATTTTTCAAACCAGATTGTCCATCAACCACTTATCTTACAAACATATGAATTACTAATAATTTTAGGAAATTTTATTGTCTATGTAGTTAGTTAAGAGTTTTTTTCAATTAATACAGTATTTGTGAATACCATCAAGATAACTGAGCCGATGATTACTTGATTTCACTTTTAGTGTCAATTTCGAAGCTAAAAATATCTGAAATTGCTGACAGATCTAACACACAATTTTTTTTAACTAACTGCAAAAATCCTTATTAAAATAGTTAGTTAAAAGATTTTTTTTATTTTGGACTCCTAACTTACGAAATTAAAATCCGAACAATGTGAATTTTTTTAGAAATTATAGTCGACAAAATGATTATTTTCACCAAGATATTTGACTTAATTGAATATAATTTATACATATTGCAATAAAAGAATGTCTTACTTATAAGATAAAATTTAAAAAATCAACTAAGGTACCTCTATTATTTTTCTACAATTTTTTTTAAAGTACTATAAAACACTGCGCGCGACCCGATTCAAATCAGTCGGCAGCGAGCCTTTCCAGAGAGAGGACATGTTGCTCGGCGCTCTCCTGTGGACCTATGCTGTTCATAGTAAAAGGATAGCGCAAGCCGCGATCTATCGTAATAGATCGCGGAGATTTTGACTTGCGTTAAATTGAATAAGCGCTCTTAAGTGTAGTTTTAAAGTCTAAATGTATGAATTTCTGAATTGATCTTAAACAATTAGATGTTAAAAGTTTTAATAGTTTAAAAAAGCAAAACCTACGAATCAAACGCATCGAATCATCCTGTCTAACACACATCATATAAATCGGTCCACAGATATATAAAGTGCAGCACAACCAAGCACACCCTATATATATTTGCACGAATATTCCCGCATACTTCGCCATCCTCACTTGCGAATCCATTACAAGACACTTCAGTTCATATAACTTTCCGCTTGTCAATTCCAGACCCAATACATATTGTACCAAAGGCAGGTCTAAGGTGCGATCGTTGTATGCCATCTCATCGACGAAGCCTTGCAAGTCTTTCTTGAAGAAGAAGCATACGAATAACGAAGTGAACATGACAAAACCGGTGAATAAGATACAAGCACCCTGTATACAAAGGAGTAGGTTGGATAAGTTTGTTAAAACAAAAATAAGGGCAAAGACAAATGTTTGAAAACCAAGGATGACGTTCAGGATCTGGAACATGAGCCAACTCTTAGAATTCCATTTGTCTTTATCGTATATTGTTATTCCGCCTATGGAGAGGATGAAATCGAATATTTTAAATGTCCTTTCCATGATTGCAAGTGTTTAGATCGAGCATGGGAATGTAAAATATCAATCGGTAGAGACGTTATATATTTTTTTCAAGTACAGTGCTGCACAAAATGAAATATTTGTTTCGAATTTGTATATACGATATTTATTTATAATGAAATGAATATGTTACCAATAATAAAACAATAATAGAGGGATAACGAACACGAACGAACGATAAATAACTGAAACATTAAGAATTATTCTAAAATAATACATGAACATTTTTTAATTGTTTTTAATGGATCTCATGTTTTTGAATAATCTCAAAGTATTTCCTACTTCTCTATTGAATCGTACCTGTCATAATAATTATTGAAGATATCGAAAAATACAATAAAACAACCAAAGAACGTATATTTTATTATAATTGCAATACTACTTGACTGACACCTCTTTGATATTTTCCAGCACTCGTTTTTATTTTAATTAAGGGTAACAATACATTCTTATTGATTTGAAGTACCTATATTAAAACATATCTATATAGTTAAAGAAAACCGTTAATTTTATTCGTGATATATTAGTATTTAAAAGAAGATAATTTATGTAGAGATAACAATTCACGGATGGAACAAAAAGTAATCAAGTGACAAAAAAGATTAACTTGAGGTACTTTTATCATAACATCAAAAGCGTTACAACTAACGAACATTCTATACTACTAAATGCACAACATTAAGAAGTACTTCAAAATACACATTTTAACCCAAATATTTAATACGCTATATGAACAAGCTTGTACAATAGGTTGGTATGAATAGCGTCGAAAATTAATTCCTTCGAAGCCCTAAATTTCGTACACATTAACCACAAACAAATCTAAGCTTAAAGCAAACTGCAGTTTGTAGTACGAATTCCGTAACATTCGGTTTTGATATTTGTTTAATAATTTTAGTTGCACATTTGAATTTAAATATTATTCGTTGAGTTAAAAGAGGTTTTATTGTACAAATTTTATTAATTTTTTTTTATCTTTTCAAATTGTAATGCGTAGGTTTATGTAGTCTAAATAAAAATGGATAAAGTATTATTTAGTAGTCATTAGTAAGGATTCGTATTGTTAATAAGTAAAATATTGACTTGTATGGTTATGGTAGCGCAATTTTCTACAAGAAATGAAAATAGGTACTTCTAGGTAGGTACGTGTTAATTCAAACTTTTCTATTTATATTTGGTGCAATAAAGTGTCAATAATTTCATTGATTCATGTTGTTTATTTTATTTTAACCAATTAAACTGTTCAAATAATTCTTCTATGTTTCTAACACCGACATCATCAGAGTGAAGAATGACATTCCAGTTTTAATGAACTGAAAAAGAAAAAACATTTAATATTAGTATTAATGCGTAGTTACTTTAAAAAGAAAGTTCGCTAGCTTTGAAGATATATTTCAGAGAAAACATACTATATTCTCATTGCTTAAAACGTTGATATATTAGACTATTTATTATGAAGTTTAATCATTGATAAATACCCAAGTAAATGTTGGCAAAGATAGTGGAATAGATCCGAAAATATGGATTGGCATCCTTTGGCTGAGAGCTATTTTGAAAATTAATACGTTATGTTTGTGCTCTTTGTTGTAGATATACCACTTCTCTGTGACTGCTGCATCTAGTTTCTCACACTGTAATTAAGAGTAGTTATTAAAATTTGTTAATAATACGTATAAATATTTATTTTCACTGTAAAAGAAAATTGGACGTATTACACGTATACATACGTACAAGTATTGCGATTAAAATAATTATGGCGTTTATTGTTTCACTAGCCAAGTCACAATCTACCCACATACAAAATTTAAACCAAATAGATGAAGAGTGTTTTGTATTATAGATTAATAAACATATAAATTAAATTACTTACTAATGCATTTATGAACAAAATTTTCAAAAATAATGGTTCAGAAATTTTTGTACAATAATCAAAACTACAAGCATATTATAGGCACTTACATAATAATATGTTAAATTCAACAAATAAGGTGCTTAGTATTTCTTTCTTTGATGGCTAAAATATCATACCTGATTTTCCACTTGCTGACCGAGGAAGCAGAACATAAAAACAACCAGAATAAAACAAAGTTCATGTACGTAATACTTCATTGTATCCAGCGTAAACTTGTTCTGAAACAAAGTTCATTTCATTATGACAATATACGTTTATTTATGTTTTTCGTACATTGATGAAAAATAAATATTTTATAATTTTACTTGATTAATTTTTCATCAAATTTCAGCCAAATATTGCATGTAAATGAGGGTATATTGAGTACTTAAGTTCGGTATGATTCGCTAAATCGTTAACAGAATGTTGTGGTAAATGTTTGATGTATGTGAGTAAATATCGAATGCGTGCATTTAATTAAGGCGCTATTAAAATGTAAACTATACATAATATATACTTTTAATAGTATTTTTCGTTGATTTTACTTGAGTATTATACCTACGTTACATAGGTTTAAAACATTATAAATGGACTAGCTGTGCTGCGCGGTATCACTCGCGGATGAAAAATCAATTATTTGTATAGCTCATGTGTCATTCTGAGGTATAACTTATAAATATTACTGTAAAGGTTCGTCCAAATGCATCGAAGAGTATTTTCGTAAAAGACTATGAAACAAATAAAAATTCATACATCCATAAATTCGATACCATTCGAACTTCCACGCTTCTGAATAAACTCGAAATAATAGGTATCCGAGGCTCGCAACTGGACTACTTTAGGAGCTACCTAGCGACTCGAACACAAATGGTAAAAATAGGAGCTTACACAAGTAAGGAGCTTCCTATTCACTTTGGTGTACCTCAAGGGAGTATACTTGGACCCACCTTATTTCTTATCTTCATTAACGATCTTTGTAATGCCTATATACCTAACGCTAAGATAGTATCCTTTGCAGATGACACTGCTGTAACATTCTTCGCAAATTCGTGGTCTGAACTTCAAAATACAGCACAAAATGGCTTTAACTATATACATGAGTGGCTTATTACTAACACCCTGACATTGAATACTTCTAAAACAAAACTAATAACCTTTTCTCTTTCTTCAAAGTCACAACCTCAAACACCAATTTCAGTAAAAGCTCACTCCTGTCACATGCCAACAACAGCTCTGTGTCATTGTCCAACCATTAATTCTGTAGATAATATTAGATACTTGGGCATAACTCTGGATAAACTTTTAAATTATAAAACTCATATTGGTCTCCTAACAACTAGGGTCAGAAAACTTATTTATATTTAAAAAAATTTGAGACACGTCACGAACACTGCCGTTCTACGTACCGTCTACTATGCCTTGTGCGAATCTATTGTCACATACTGTATTGTATGTTGGGGAGGTGCCGCAAAAACCATACTGAAGCCCCTCGAGGTGGCTCAAAGAGCAGTTATGAAAGTCTCCACGTTTAAACCTATGCAGTATTGTACAACCGACCTGTACAAAGATTGGAAGGTTCTCACCGTTAGACAACACTTTATTTTGCAGACTATTATTTTACAACACCGATTAACACCTCTAGTTACAACCTCGTTTCGACGAAAGAACAAAATCTGCATTGTTCCTCAGCCATATAGCAGGTTCACCAAGAGGTTCTTTTACTTCCTCGGACCCTATTTGTACAACAAAATTAATGATAGTCTTAGCATCTATGCCTTACCATATTCTAAATGTAAATTATCCGTACGCGTCTTTCTATTAGGAAAATCTTATGACGAGACAGAACAACTTCTTGAGATACTGGCTTAAGTGTAAATGTGACTCTTGCTTAGATACAATATAATATTTCACGCATACACACACAAACACACAAACACACACACACTTACACACATACACTTACACACACACACACACACACACACACACATACACACACACAAATATATATACAGTCATACGATACAGTTTCATACGGCACACCCGCATTCTCTTATACACCTTAAATTTATACATAATTTTTTTTTCTCTTACTTTCTATTGTAACCAATTTTAATTTATAATTGAGTACTTGCTAAGAGGCTTTTTGTGAATTTATTTTAGAGGCAAGCTGTTTCTCCTAAACACAGGTTGCCCAGTAACCTAGCTAGGGAAACATTGGCTTGTATAAATTGTTTTAGTAGCCTTTTTATATTTATATACTTTTACATGAATATTAACTGTATATTGTAATAAATTGTTATTGTAATTGTATTTAAGTATGTTTAATAAATAAAAATAAATAAATTTTATATACCTAAGATAAATTTATCCATCATCCTCACAAACGTTCGCATTTATAATTTTAGTATATTTTATTAATTAGGTACATTGAAATTGATGGTTAAAATCAGAGTGGTCAAATAAAATAAATTTATTCTTGTTTAATTGAATTGATTAGAAATTTGATTTGATAAGGTTTATGCTGAAGCAAAAGCAATTTATCTTTAAACATCCACAGCTGCTGGAAGAATGTCATTAATTATAAAATTAGATAGAAAGTTATAGGTTTGGGCTCCATACTAAATATTCCAAGAATTATTAATATTTGCTCCATGATATTCTAGTAACCATAGGAAAATGTTAAAAAAAATGTTTTTATTTTCCATAGTGTATGTAGATTGTCAGTAGGTGCCATTTCAATTCTTTTAGTTTTACTATTCCATAAATATACATATTATATATACACTTAAAAGTGTATAATGGGTAGAACCTATTTTGACATAATCTAAACTTGTACTGAGTAGGTACTCACAACAAGTTTAGATTTAAAAAAATATTGTGAAACGAAATTACTAAATTACGCAAAACTAACAAACACTACCTGAATCATCTTCAAACATTTTTCTCAAACCGAAAACCATGCGCTATCCCCTAATTATCTACCAGATAAAACCGTTGGGAATTACAGCACGTAGATACAATAATTGTGGTACGAGGGTTCGGAAGCTGGTGATCTAATTAAGTTTGTTAGTGTGGACTCATCTGGCGTATAGAGTCTGATTGGTACAAATCAGGTACGTTTTGGAGTGACTGATAAAGCGTGGGTTTTGGAATGTGTGGTATTGTTATCGCCTGGGTGTGATTTGAATTTTTTTCCGGCTCTTCTCCGGGAAAACTGCTTTCCAAACCGGTAAAAGGTATTTTAATAAGAGTGTATTATGATTATGCAAGATCCTTACAATATTAAATTACCTTTTGAGGTAGAATAAAGCTAAGCTAAGCTTTAAATTTGAACTAAGAAATTAGGACGAAGGGAGGAGGTGTGAAGAAAAAATTACGTAAAATGGAGTTATGTGAATCAGAAGAATATGAACATACACACACTAAAGAACATTTTAAAACCATGTAAGTAAAATATTCCAGCAAGAATCAAGCTACATAATTCTTGAGTGACATAGACTATCATTATAATTCTTTTATTAAATTATTTTTTAACTCTTAAGAGTTACATGAGACCAGAAAGTTATCATTATTATATTTAGGGCCGATTTTTCAAAGCTTGGTTAAAACTTATCCGTCCAATAAAGTATTACACGATAATATTAAAATGTCACGTAAACTGTCAAATACGGGCAATTAGAATACGTTTTTAAAATGGTAGTTTTATACATTATTCGATGAATAAGTTTTAACCAAGGATTGAAAAATCAGCCCTTAAGAAAACTTATTAGGTACTATATTGACAAAGCTTTAGCAACAATATCTGCAATAACATGACTTCCTTTACCATTCACCCATTCAACACTTACATTTACAATATTTTTATTCATATTAAAAAGACTTACCGAAACTGCAATCTTCACGGAGCAAACGCATACAAGCATTATAGCGACGAGGATTAAAGCCAAATAGAACGGTCGGCAAATTACATTAAGCCGATTGGAGAATCTGTTCAAACGGACATCTTGTAACTAATCTGTGTACGATATTTTGCTGACCCTACACTTATATTGGAGTTAAATTGTGTTTACTGTTGGAATGGCTTGAAATGGTTTGTGTACTCATATTTTAGTTATATTACACAAACTAAAACAATTTTGTTGGTAAGTTTTACAAGTGCTTATAGTTATTTAGATTCTACGAAAAGGAAAAAATACTCAATCTCACTTATTTTAAACAAGGAAGATATTTATTGTGCTATCATAAATTTTATATTCCCCTGTGTAGAATAGTCACTGATTTTTACTATAAGTATTTTTTTTTTTAATTCGAAGGAGGGTAATCAAATATATATTCAATATTCATTGTTACTTGACCCTTGATTTCGAAGATGAACTTAGCTTTTCAAAAAAATATCATCACATAAGTAATTTTATCAAAACATTAAAATTTAAACTCCTAAACTTAGACTATTCTAGCATAAACAAAGTCTTACCTTTTAGTCCTAACATAGTGTTTAACACATTGTGAGAAGACAGAACTGCACCCAGACTGCCATCTTTCGTTCCTTTGTTTAACAATATCCAGCATAATGTCATCCAAGTTAGTCAGAACAAAGGTTATGATCTGTAGTTGTCGAATAATTTGCCAAACAAGTATTATTATCATTGATTGGAAACCGGGGTAAGCTGCAATTTTTAATTTATTAGTACTTACTAGTATCTTTAGTTATTTTTATATTAGATGAGCCTTGTTTGACGTCCACGTTTTTTACATAAGATTTAAAATAAGGCCTTTAAAATATTCAAATTTATTTATTAGGATTTATTTATAGGGGTGTGTGTAGTCGTGAGTGATTTTTGAGGGTAATTCAAAAATGTTTAATGTTAGACTACCCTCTTGTATAATACCAGAATTGGAATGTACATACTAAAAACTTTTTTCAATATATATATATTATTATTAATAAAAATTTACTGCAGTTACTAATAGTAATAATTATTAGCTGAGCTTACTAATTTATAAAATCAATTAATAAAGTATCTAACGGTTAAAATACATACTCTATATATACATACCAATACAACACAAATACCCAGCATATGCGTGAAATGTAAACGATGCTACATACACGCCGAAATTTTCTAGACTCCAAGGAAACCACATATCGAAAGCTGAAACAGTAATCCATTAGTAAACTGCAATTTTACTTTAGTACGTTTGGTCATACTTTATCCAGCGTTCATGTTTTGTGGACCATCAGCTTTTTAGGGATAATTTGATATACTAAAAGTGTTCAGAAGAATTTAGAGATCTTGGAGTAAAATTCTTTAACAATTAGGAAATCGACTGAGTATATTCTTGTAATGAATAATGACTAAAATTCTTTCGTATTTATTATATCGTTGTTTAGATACGTTACCTAATAGTATAGGGACAAATGATTTGATTTTTTGTTGGATATACACAACCGTTTGAAAATTATTTTACTTGTAGGTATAAAAATTCATTATTTTGAGTGCTAAAAGCCATTCCAACGCAGGGCTGGTATATGTTAAATTAAGATACATGTGTTCACTGTACAATGTACATCATTATACAGTAGCAGTAAAACAATTTCATCGTTTAAAAACCTTACCCAACAAACGCAAAGAGTCATCCTCCCTTACATACATTCCATAAATCGGGCCACACAGATACAACGTTGCACACAACCATACACTAGCGACATACGTCTTCAGCAACATACGCGTCAGCTTAAAAATCTTTTCCTGTGTATTCATCACGAGACACTTTAACTCCAAACACTTCCCTGTCCCTTGACTCGCCATAACATATTCCACTAGCGGCATATCTAAAGCGCGATCTTGAAAGGCCATCTCACCAACAAAACCCTCGAAGTCCTTCTTGAATATCAAACAAATGCCCAAAGATATAAACATTATAACGCCCGTAGTCCATATACATGCGCCTTGAATGCAGAGAAGGAGATCGGACATGTTAAATACAACGAAAGCGGAGGTAAAAATAAAGGTAAGAAGAGCTAGAAAGAAGTTGAAACTCTGGTATATCAGCCACCGCTGAGAATTCCACTTGCTCTTAGCGAAAATGGAAATTCCAGCGAATCGCAGGATCCGATCGAAGGCTCGGAAAGTTTCATCCATGTCGGGAACTGTTAAGAAGTGATTTATTGGAGTAATACGAATTTTTACGTTTGTTTCGAGTACATGTGAGTGGAGAATTAAGATTGTCTAGACTTTTCTACAATTTAACGTGGATTTTACTTTATTAGAAATGTTGTTTTAAGTGTTATATTTTGACGTGACAACGTCTTATAATTCGATAGCGCCGGCTGCACGCACGAAAAAACATGACTCATGCGGCGTTACCTCGCTCTGAGGCGTTCCATGTAAGGCTTGAAGTGGAAGCGAGAACGCGGAACGAGCGACAGAGAAACACAATCAGACGTTGTCACCTTCAACTATCGTCAGTAAACAAACTTTACAGACAACCAATTTTTTTTTTTCATAAATATGAATTAAGGCATATTTTATTGCTTACCTTTATCTGCTGTTTGCATAAGGCATTTTAATTTTCATAAATATAATATAGTCATAATATTATGCAACAAAAATTTGCTCACTCAGTATCACAGTTCGTTTCTATGGATGAATGGTCAGCCCTTTCATAATTGTATTGCATATTTTTTACTATTTTGTTTATTTCATAATATTAATTAACTGTCTTTTTTGGAATAACTTAAGTGCAAGACTAACACATACCTATTAGGTACCTATATGTATTTAAATGAGTTTTATGTCGATTAGGTCAAGCTGAATCCATGATAAATCATTAAATCATCAAATTAAATGAATAAAATTTATTTATTTATTATTAATTTGTTTATTCTCTCTTCAACTGTACTTCGTACAAAGCAATCATCGCGAAGGGTTGTATTTGTGAAAATTACAAAATGAGTATCTTTAGAATGTACGAGTATATTTTATTATAATCTGTTTCTTATTATCCCTTGAAATATACATTTTATTTCACTTTGAATATGGGTTTTTATTTTTCAAATACACGGTACCAATTACTTAATTTCATAGTCTGATACTTGATACTGATTTGAACGTTGAATGTTCAATTTGATAGAATAATCTAAAAATATTTATAGCATTAAAATTTCATTTATTTATTTGTGTACTTTGTTACAGCTATATTAACAAACGACTGGACCGATATCACGAATGTTTAACCTGGAAAGCAGTTTACCCAATAACGCTTAACCAAATATACCTCGTATGTATGTCTCTCAATTAATATATTTAATTACATCATACACAATTACATAAGTATATGATATTACACGACGACTGCATAAACACACACTTGTGCATGTGTATGTGCGTGTATTTATGCGGGTTTGTGTGTGGGCTTAAACACATTCACTAACTTAGTGAGCAAAAGCACATATTCGTAGCCTTCTTAAAATTTTGAACCCTTTGCTTTAACTATTTAGTCTGTGGTAATAGATGGTCAGTAATTTTATACTTTCAAGAAGTTTTCATCTACCCACGCTATAGATTATTACCAATCTAGAAGCACATAAATCGCTTTAAATCCTCAAAGACGAAGCCAAACAGAAGATAAGTAAAATAACCGTCTAGACAGTAACCAATCTTTATAATACGTTCGCTAAACGCACTCACATGATAAATATTAATATTTTCTTTGAGACTTACAGTAATAGAAGAGCTTTTAGATTTTTATGAATAATTTTGTATATATAGAATTATGGAGGGTTTTTATTTATAAAGTGTTTGAAAGCTATTGTTTTATAGTTGTAAAATAATAAACAATATTGATATCGTTAGTTTAATTTATAAAATTTCTGGGAATCAATATGAATCGGATTTAAATGCTTTGTTAATCATTGCTAAAAACCATTTTTTTAGTGTCTGTTTCAAATACTATATATATACCATATAGGATTTTATACTACACATACTACTACTACATATATACTACTATAGTACGGATACAAACTGGTACTATATAGAAATTTATAATATTACAAATAATTATTATGCGATAGATAAATTCTAATTGAGTGCACATAGTTAGTTCTCGATAGCATAATAATTTATTTTCCTTATTACTGGTCTTTTGTGCGATAAAATATATTCTATTTTGAATTTATTTATGCTATAAATAAATTATAATCAATCCAACAACTGAGTTTTCTTTCCAAATAATCACAGAAATGCTTTTATAACTTTATAGGTATACCTACATAGAAAGAACTAAAAAAAACACGATATTAGTCTTATATTAGTCTCGATAAATAATAAATATCTTATAAATATCATCAAGCTGACCCGAAGCAGTAGATTCAGATGCAATTGTTAAGTTTTGTTTACAATTTAGAATATACCGCCCACCTTTCTTCATCAAAACAATCTCGGTCCAGTCGTTACCCTGAAATACCTTAGAAGCCTTAGATAATGCAAATATGGTGGTATTTTACATACATAGATCAGTAAAATAAAGCAATCATGTAAATTAATATTTCCTTTCTATATTATGTATTTGTATTTTTGTAAAATAACAGGTTAACGACTGTACCGAGTTTTTTTTAATGAAGATAGGTGGGCGGTATATTCTACAATGTAAACAAAACTTAACAACTGCATCTCAATCTACTGCTTCGCCCGCGTTTCCAAAGAAAAACCCGCATAGTTCCCGTTCCCGTGGGATTTCTGGGATAAAACTTATGTGCTAATCCATGTAACCCTCTACATGTATGCTATATTTCATTGTAATCGGTTCAGTAGTATTTGCGTGAAAGAATAACAAATATACATAGACATACACATACATCCATCCTCACAAACTTTCGCATTTATAATATTTATAATTTAGTAGGATAGGATAGTGCAATAAATCTTAATTAATCAAGTTATAATTAACTGCTATCATTAATTAATCATAAATCATTTGATATCAGCATATAATTATTATTATCTGTATAACATATTACGCATGTCATTTTATATCTCAAATGCAAGTGATCGAAGCAAGTGTTTTGTTCAACTTGTGTTGTGTTACTTATAAAGAAAAATAAACACATCAATTACGTTAATTACGGCATTTGAGTTTTTCTTTCATTATTGTGTTTTGTTAACAACTATGTAACTATATAATATAGGTAATAGATAGTTTAGTAGCGCATAAACTTTACTAGATCATAATTTTGCGTTATAATTAGAGTGTGTTACCAATGTAAATCTTATTAGATAAATAATATTATATGATTTACCATTCAGCCAATGGGCAACTCCTAGTATACACAGATGCAGGAACGTTCTTTACGAGCTATATGGTATGAAACAATATAACAAAGACTTGTCATTTCTTAGTTATGTTAGAAATTATTCAAAAACATTTAAAAAAGTTTGTTTCACTGCCAAAAGTTTGTATGTCAGAGATAAAATACGCAACTCTGACAATAAAGTTAAAACGGTTTGGACAATTATTAATGGTGAATTGGGCAAAAGCCGATCAAACGATAGTACCATAAAACTTGTCAATTCTGGTAGGGTCATTGACAAAAGTGCTGATGTTGCGCTTGCTTTTGAAGATTTCTTTAGTAGTGTCCCTGCTAGTTTAACTAAGAATTTAAATTCGTCTTCAGCGCTTGCAGAGTCTTTATTGAGGGATCACGTTGCTGAGTGTAACAAATTATTTGAATTGCGACACGTGACTGCTGATGAAATTGTTAAAACTTTTAAAACATTAAATTTAAAAAAAACATGTGATCTCTGGGGTATGTCTGTAAATTTAGTAAATAATATCATAGAAAACATTGCCAATCAACTAGCGTTTATATTTAATCAGTGTTGCGACTGTGGTATATTCCCTGATTTACTAAAGTTTAGCAAAGTTATTCCTTTATTTAAAAGTGGTGACCAAGAAGACAGTAATAACTATAGGCCAATTTCCATATTACCAACTTTGAGCAAAGTCTTCGAGAAGCTAATTTTAAGCCAATTAAGTAGTCATTTTGCATCAAATGGTTTACTGCACGCCAAACAGTATGGTTTCACAAAGGGGCGCTCTACCACTGATGCCGGAGTAGCTCTTTTGTCACATATATACAAAGCATGGGAAAATTCAAAGAATGCTTTGGGGATATTCTGCGACCTTTCTAAGGCTTTCGATTGTGTAGAACATTCCACTCTATTACGGAAACTAAATTTTTATGGTATCAAAGGTTTAGCTCAGGATCTCATAGCTTCATATCTTCAGAACAGGGTACAAACCGTTGTCGTTAATGGAGAGAAATCTCGCGGCGCGCCGATTAACATAGGTGTTCCGCAGGGATCTATCTTAGGACCGTTTTTGTTCTTAGTGTATATTAATGACCTACCTTATTATTTGCAGGATATGTGTGAAATAGTACTGTTTGCAGATGACACCTCATTAATATTTAATGTGGATAGACATGACACAAATGTTGACGAAGTAAACTCTGCTCTTTTACGCATATCCAATTGGTTTAATGCTAATAATTTACTATTAAATACAAAAAAAACAAATTGTGTAGAATTTATCCTCCCAAATGTAAAAAAGGTGAAAAGGAATATTATTTTAAACGGGGAGGCATTATACCCTGTGGAATCGACTGTCTTTCTTGGTTTGACATTAGATGAGAAGCTTCAATGGGGGGCCCATGTTACCACCACCGCTGCTAAGCTCAGCTCAGCTGCATATGCAGTTAGAAGAATAAGGCATCTCACTGATGAAGAAACGGCTAGATTGGTTTACTTTAGCTACTTTCATAGCATAATGTCCTATGGAATTCTGCTATGGGGCAGGGCTGCAGATATAGAAACTATATTTATATTACAGAAAAGAGCCATACGCTCTATATATAATTTGCGTGCTCGAGACTCACTAAGAGATCTCTTTAAGAATACTGGTATCCTTACTGTACCGTCGCAGTATATATTTAATAATATTTTATATGTACACAATAACGCTTACTTACACACAAAAGTAGGAGATAGACATTGTTATGACACAAGAAACAGAAATAAAATTGAAATGCCATTTTTTCGGCTAGCTAAAGTTAAAAATTCATTTATGGGCCAAGGTATACGCTTTTACAACAGAATTCCTCATAATATTAAAGAGTTTAGTAGTTCTAAATTTAAAACTTATATAAAAAATGT
Source organism: Colias behrii (assembly GCA_029959065.1). Taxonomy (NCBI): domain Eukaryota; kingdom Metazoa; phylum Arthropoda; class Insecta; order Lepidoptera; family Pieridae; genus Colias; species Colias behrii. The sequence goes on from JARWMC010000025.1 coordinate 4,393,272, forward strand.
ACTTGTCCAGAGAGCCTATTACAGTATTAAGGAATTTATGGACGATAAAAACCCATGGAGGGTTGTCGCGTAAAAACCACAGGACAGTTCTTTGGCATATTATGATAATATATTATGATATTACATATGTAATTTGCAAAATTGTAAATCTGACATGATTAAAAAGAGCAACTATGGAGTTTCTTGCCGATTCTTCTCCGTAGATACTGCTTTCCGAATCGGTGGTAAATGTTAAAAATATGTACTTAATGACGTTTCAAAAGTGCTTCTAGAAGAAGTCTAATTGAATAAATAAATGTTTGAGTTTGAGTTTGAGTTTGAATAATATAAAATCTCATATAAGTAGAAATGTTCCATAAGTAACTTTTCACATTATTTTAGTTACAGAAATGTTATTTAAACATTATTATTTCGTTTTTAAATCATGGTCTACCTATTTAAATATAATTTAACCATTTCGCTAAATACAGAATAAAGTGTAGGCGAAATAGCAATGAAAACATAAAAACTCGTTTGTGTTTTTATGGAATCCTTTTTTATCTTTTCATCTAGACTCCATAGTGTAAGAATGTTTAATCATAATATTTCGATGTTAATTTTTTCAACATTTAATTTCAGGATGAAAACAAATAATCGATAAATAGATAGTATATTACACTTGATTTTATGAATTGTATTCCCTGCAATAATATTATAATGCATGTCTTAACCTTATGAAATAAAGGTTGTACCTACAAGAACAACCTTTAACCGTGTCATTATAAGAATTTAAAAGTGGAATAAATTCAAATTTGTATATAGAATGCATTCAAAACAATTGCAAGCCTACGATTATGGGACTTGGAATTAACCATAACACACACTACTATTATATATTGTCTATACTAATATTATAAAGCAGAAGAATTTGTTTGTTTGAACGCGCTAATCTCAAGAACTACTGGTCCGATTTGAAAAATTCTTTCGGTATTGGATAGCCCATTTAGAGGCTATATTATATCATCACGCTAAGACCAACAGAAGCGGAGCCACGCGGGCAAAACCGCGGAGCGCAGCTAGTATATATTATATATTACACCATAGAAATCTAAATAACAAAACACTAGAAGTCGTAAGCGCGCGTGACCTTGTGGCCACTCAGGTGACTCTCAAGCCACCAGTGCGTTAGTCGCTGTTCAGTTGCTCTGGAGACGAGCGTGTGTAAACATGGTGTATTTCAGCATTTCCCATTGCGGAAATTCTTCCACAAGTTGTAATTATACTAATAAAGGAATACCATTTCATCGGTAAGTATTTTTTTTAGAAATAATGCCGTTTTTCCTTAAAATTATTTAATATTTACAAATATTACGAGTGTCACCATAGAAATCTAAATAACAAGGAATGTCACAGTCGACCGTTCTTATTATCACGTTTAACACAAATTTCAACCTTATTTTTATGTATTTAGGTTCAAAGTTATATGTATTGAAAATTAACGCCCTCTTTTGTAGAAAGCCGATTTTTTTTCTTATTGGAGCAAAAAGAAAAAAAATGTCTCATGTACCTAGTGATGTTATTCTAAAATAAACCGTTAAGTCGTGCGTTAGCATACATATTAAAAAGCTGATTTAATATTTAAGTTAGTTTTCACTAAAATCAAGCTGTCCAATAAAAGGCATAGTTTACTTGTGTGTACTAGAGATGAAACGGATATCCGGTAACTATCCGGTATCCGGCCTATCCGGCCGCCATAATACTATCCGGCCGAATACCGGATAGCTACTATTCCGGCCGATTAAAAAAAATTGCTGGATAAAAGAAACATATTTTTGAGTAATTATTTGCTTTATTTAGCAAGAATCACATTTCCCCGAAATCAATAATTATTGAATATGTCACGAAACTTGCAAGATATTATTTTACTTGATAGGTATTAAAATTATTGCAATTAGATTATTTATTATTAGATATATTACCTGCTTTTTTCGCTTCGCCGCCACGAGAAATATTAACATTGCATAATAAACAAAGAGCTAACTTTTTATTTTCACTGCTTATGTCAAAGTATTCCCATAAAGACGACCTTTTCTTCACCGATGCCGTTTCTCGTTGCTAAATCTTTTAGACCTATGTATATATGTATGTACTTAAAATAATAAGAGCACAAATAAAATTATAACCTAAAAACGATCACGCACGTGTCTGCCCTGCATGCAATCGACACAATAATAAAATTGTACAATTGTTAACTTCACTCATCAACGAAAAGACCCGAATCGAACCGAGTCCATCCTATCGTTCGCGCGACGCCTACGCAAACGGCTAAGTTTCGCCGGATATTCGGCGGCAGGATATTCGGCTATCCGGCCACTTGGTCGGCAGAATATCCGGTATCCGGTATCCGGCCAAACTGCTATCCGTTTCATCTCTAGTGTGTACTGTTTAGCTATCGGTTTAGATGTGTTGATTTTGGCGACAGTGGTTTTCATACTAATTATGACATTATAGCAGTTCTAGTGTCTTGTTATTTAGATTTCTATGTATTACACCTACTATAATATATTTGTTACACCTACATATGTTTTTATATCTCAAGTTGAAGGCTAAGTGCAATGAAGCCACTTAAAGATAAGGTGTTTATGAGCCCTATAAATCATATTTCAAGATTTTAATGAATGCTATGAACGTGTATATAGTTTTATTGTTCAGTTTATTGGTTTGTGATGGAAGAAGGTTCACGAGGTGCCGACTGGCTACGGAGTTGATGAGAACTGATCTGATTGACAAGACATTTCTTGGTAATTGTGAGTATAGTTTACTGTTACATATTACTAAAATTTCGCTTTCAGTGTCATTTATTTACTATGTTTATTTGTTTATATTTAGTCAATGAGTTAGGTGACTACATTTAGTTTAGTTCTAATTCCAAGTTCCAACCATACGCTGTCCATACAATATACGTTCAACGCCACGTTATTTGAACGTGTTGTTTATATCATAAATACGTAGTGATACGTAGTAATTTTATAATAAAAGTTATTATTTTATACGAAGAGTTTGTAATTTAAGTTATTAGTTAACATAAATCATCTACCTACAGAGTCATTGTGAATCTTGTATTTGTTTCGGACTATAAATTTTAAAGTTTTGAATAAAAAATGTAATACTTATACAATCATTAAAGTTAAATTCCGCGAATTTGTTTATCTGAATCTAGATTACGCAAGATTTTATCTTATAGTATCCTCAGTCTTTGTTTAAGAGTGTTTTCTTGTAATTTTGTAATTTCAATGTAAATTAACTACTGCGTCTTGTGGTTTTCCATTTTCCATATAGGTACTGGTAAACAAAAATAGAGTGACTGACAAAAAAACAAAAACAAAAACAAAAACGTCACAAACTTTTGTTTTTAATTCATAAAAACAAAAACAAAAACGTATCTAACATTATGGTTACCTACCATCAAATCAGATTTCTGAACGATCTAGTAAAACTTGTTCATAGTAATAGATAATAATATTATAATCTATGATATTATTATCTCAATCTACATAAACTTGAGATAAAGATACGTGAAGAATGTTTTTTATCTAGGTATATTAAATTGCTTAAAAGTTTAGAACTGATAAAATTTATCACACAAGATGTAAGTATTCTATTCTTCTGCTGTTGAGGTTTAGTTACATTCAATATCATACTGAAGGGTAATATTTGTTTGTAAAAGTTATCTATTTTCTCTATGCAACAATATTGCTAATTCCTTTATATTAAGGACTAGCGGTCCGCCCCGGCTTCGCCCGTGGTACATACATATGAAAAATAGATGTTGGCCGATTCTCAGACTTACCCGATATGCACAGAAAATTTCATGAGAATCGGTCCACCCGTTTCGGAGGAGTATGCAGACTAACATTGTGACACGAGAATTTTATATATAAGATATATTCATGAATGAACAAAGACGATAATCATATTAACAGTTTAACTCTATACTATACGATATACATAATATTATGACAGTACACATCGCAAAGAACATTACCACGGATAATAATATAATTCTACACGTAGTAATACTTTTAAAATCCCACATATAAACAAACAAATTTAATTCATTAAAAATACTTCCGAACGGCATGACATTGACATTTGGTGCGTACGCGCATTATGTGTTCGTTCGTCATGCGGTTCGCATGTGTGTTCCTGTGTTTGTGTGTGTGTAGCGACACCTCGCTCTGAATCGCGCAAAATGTTTTTGCTACAGAGCATAAATACAACTTTTCGACTTTATTCATCATTATTTAACGGCGGGCCAGTCGAGTAGACTGGTCGAGGATTTTCCCTTTTTCAATGGAGGAATTCCACCTTCCTTCCACATATTGTGTGCGTGACTCGTACAGATACAGTCCATTGCAACTAACATTTCTTCAGAACATTGTATACAATTCAATCGTAATACTTTCAAAATCCTACATATAAACAAACAGCGTTAATTCATTAAAATTCATAGTTCCGGACGGCATGACATTGACATTTAGTGCGTACGCGCATTATGTGTTCGTTCGTCATGCGATTCGCATGTGTGCTCCTGTGTTTGTGTGTGTGCGTGAGTGGCAAACGGTTTGAGACGAGATGCAAACTAGCCCGGGAGTTGATCAAAGTTGGCATGCCTACTGATTTGTTGTTTGGACAATGTGAGTTAATTTGCATAAATACAAATGAATTGTTAAATTTCTAGAGATAATGCTAAGCTAAAAACTCGAGAACAGCTCTATTTTTTAAACATTTTTGTTAAGGTAAAAAAGGTTGAGAGAAAAGTTAAAGGCAGCGTCTGCCGGGGTACTTTAAGATTATAACTAGCTACCCGCTCCGGCTCCACACGCAATGCTAATGTCATATAATCTACTAAATCATGCATGTTATCATACATATGTATAAACCTTCCTAAATCATTATATCTATTTAATTTTTAAGATCTAAGCCTATAGAGACAGACAGCGGGAAGTGGATTTGTTTTACACTATGTAGTGACAATAGTCTTACTTTCAATATAGACATAGGTCAGTAACCGCGAGGTTGTATTTAAAATATGACTTGAGAATGACCTCTCTGTTTCCAGTGCATACATTTTATAAACCAAGGCATATTCCAAGATCAACTAGTCCAATTATATTTTGTAAAGTAATCAAATATTACGTGTAAGAATCTACATATTTATTTAAAAGTTTTTAATATGTAGTATTATTAAAAAAAAAACGTTCCAAACATAGAGCGCTATAAAAAACGGAAAACTTGTTTTAAGAGCATTTGTAAGAGAAATAAACAAGTTTATTAGATATTATGTATAATAACTCAAAAATTATATTATTACATCTTTCATATAATACTTAATAACAGTAATCGAAGCTATTCCCTCTCGTTATAAATACTGTTATTAACCACTGCGTCATTGGTAAACATAATATTGAAATTAAATCGTATTCACAGAGGTCAGACAAGGTCTTAATAAATTAAACGTTACTGATTTATTAATACCAGTATATTTAATAAAAATGTACTGTATACGTATGTTATAAAGAGGTAGTTTTTGTGATTGCTTGAATGTTGTCTCTGGAAATAATGAACGGATTTTGATAATACTTTATCAGGTAGAGTTCTATTGTTACTGTTAGGTTATTTATTATTTGTACATGAGATCAATCGGGTGGAAAAATTATTAAAAAAACTTATGATAATGAATGTCTCATTTGAATTTATTTGAAGAATGAAAACATTCGACAAAGCAATGATGAAATCGACACACAACAAAAAAGTTACTTAGTTACGAAGGCATTAAGAATTCTAGGCATTAAGTATTTTTTTCAATATACTGATTTCTATGTATCGTTTAGGTCACATGCGAAGCAAAAAAAAGCTTGTGATATAAATTTTAATTTATTTCATTATGATTATTTTTTATTTATCATTCTAATTTTACCGTGAAATATTTTAAAAGTATGTTTTTTATAGAAACAATTGACGTAATAAATTGATAATTCATGCCATATTGCGTGTGAACTAACTAACAAGTATATAATGTTTTTATTAGGTTTATTTTTTATTGAACAATACTGTGTGGTTTTCCTCAATGTATTGTTAAGTTGTACTTTGAAACTATCATATACTTATCTAACCACGTTATACGCTGTTAGTAGAAAATTTTATATAAAATACGTTTTTAACTATTTGAGTGCATGTAATAATATGTGTACCTAATTTTAATATGTTTTTTACTTGCTTTGCACCTTAAACGATTTGATATATTTTAAAAGATATTGGTAGATCATATTTGAGTGTCTTAGATAGTAAAAAAAATAGATAAATCCTAGTTTAATGTATCTACATTTCAAATACTAAATACGGCTCTACAATTTTTAAGTCATTTTTAAAACTGATACCTTCTTCCTTTCTTTCTTTCTTAGGTAAAATAACTTTAAAGTGACAGAGAATGCTTATTTAATAATTGATAATTATTTCCAATATAAGATAACAACATAATTATTAATTACAGGGGTGTGCCTTATAGAGAAAGTGAGCAATCGAGATACCAGAGCCTTCGTTGTAACTCCTAGCGGTAAAAAGTACTATGGTTTATATCAGGTAAGAATTTGAGTATAAAATTTTGTATAAAATAAAGTAAGATACAGTTATTATTTTTAAACCAATAATTAGATTCCAATCCTTAAATGTAATGTATTAATAAATAGAATAAAAGTGTCTGTGCGTTATATGTATTAATATAATATAGCTTTTCTGCAAGTACTACTTACTGTGTATAGTTAGGTGATCTAGCTTCATAAACAGTTATATTGAATCGAAGTTTCCAATTGAATAAATCGTGCACAGAATGTATCTAGCATAATAATTATTTTTGCATCCAACATCATAAAGCATTGCAATCACTTAACACTAAAAGTTTCTTAAGAGCGGAGGGAATGTTAAAAACAGTATATATTGTTTGCACACTTGAAATAGAGTGTGAAGTTTCTCTGGAAATAGGGCACACGTTTAGACGTACCTACCTTTAATTTTTATCTGAGTGACGTGTTCTAACTAGGCTAGGTGTGGAGGGTTTTTGCTTTGATATATCAAATGCTGAAGAATATACTGAATAATACATATGTTTTTGATTGAATTGTACGATAATAAATAAATAGTAAAATGAAGTAAAAGGAAGTTAGTGGAAATCTTGTAAGAAATGGATTTTTAGAGATACGTTATATATTATACGAATTAATATATTTTGTGCTATATATTTACTAGCTTACCGCCCGTGGCTTCGCCCGCTTTGTCTAAAACCTAATAAATTATATACTAAAACCTTCCTCTTGAATCACTCTATCTACTAAAAAAAAACAGCATCAAAATCCGTTGCGTAGTTTTAAAGATTTAAGCATACAAAGGGACATAGGGACATAGGGACAGAGAAAGCGACTTTGTTTTATACTATGTAGTGAATAGTAACGTGATACGTGCAGTAGATATTTTTTTAGTAAAATGTATTCGTTACCCATTCAGTTTTTATTTGTTGTTTACATGTATAAACACTTTGTAAACATATATGTACTTGGGAAAAACATTACAAGCTATTGGTAAGCATGTAAAGATTTCGAGTGTGTATTACTTATAAAATAAATCTCTATACAGTTCTGTTTTCCCATATTTAGTTCCCAGATCTTTTCAATAAATCTTATTTAAATACAAACACATTTTCGTAGACTTTTTCGGTATCTTAAATTATGTATAATTTATTTCTCCTTAAGACTAGACGGTGTGAGGTTGCTGATAACAGAATCCTTTATTTCTTATCATTCGAGCCTATCTTTCATTGATGTGAAAAGGAAATTTGTTGAATTAATCAGTTGAAAGTTGTTTTCTTTTCTTAATTATTAAATTAAGGACGAATAAATAATTATTGTAGATATACCTATACCTGTAATATAGATTATAAATTATGAAAATAACTGTTAAGTTAAACGAAATAGTTGCTGTAATAATGAAGTAAGACTAATTTTAGAAGTCTAAATATATAAACATTTTTTTTCACTTTAGATGTTTTGTGTGTGTTTGTGTGTGTGTGTGTGTGTGTGCATTGTAGTTTTATTGCTACTTTACTTTTTGCTCGTACAGAAATCGATTATTTATATATATATATATATATATATATATATATATATATATATATATATATATATATATATATATATATATATAAATGAAACCCGTTTCGCGTTGTCACGGCATCACGTGTGAACGGCTGAACCGATTTCGATAATTCTTTTTTTAAAATGTTTGTGGAAGTCCAAGGATGGTTCTTATGTAGAGAAAGCGTAAATATGTACCACGGGCGAAGCCGGGGCGGACCGCTAGTCGTAAATAACAAGTGAAATACATATACACTTCACTACAGGATTTATTAATTTAATTTATAAATGTGAATTTTGTATAATGATAGGAACTATTGTTATGTGTCTTCACACGTCATGACGTGAGTACATGTACTTATTTGATTTTTGCCTTTATCATATTTGTATGATAAAGGGCCTTTATGTCAAGCTATTAAATAAATAAAAATTCGCTTACTTCCTTTACTGTTACATTGAATTAATTACATGGTTTTATGAGACCATAAATGCGGTTATAAAAGAGATTTATTAATTGCTTTGTCATCATATTTAGACAGCGAATGATAACGAATGATTCATTTGTTACATAATGCATAATATTATTGTGCACGAAGAGATAATAAATATTAGGGCCAACATTTTTATATTATTTCTATAAATCTAAGTATTAATTTATTTACATAATATGAGAAGTATGCCTTGGCCTCCATATTATATTATACGCCTACTATATTTTTCTGTATGAAGGCAAAATAAATTCCTAAATCTATTTAAATCCTTGTTTTAATTGCCATTTTAAATCTTGTGTCTATATCATTTACTATATATTCAACTGCATCAGAAAGAGAAGTTTTTCAAGTGTGTACCTATGACATGTAATTTATTTAGCGTTCTGTAGCGTGAACCGCTTGAAAAATTTTACCCTGAACTATTGCCATGAGATTATATAATATTTCTTGTGTGATTGTTAATACTACCTAATCTAAATTATATTATACCTCTATCTATAAAAATAAATCCCTCTTTCCCTTGGTCACGACATCACGCCTGAAAGACTGAACCGATTTCGATAATATTTTATTTTTTGTGTTCGTTGTAGTCATGAGAAGGATCTTATGAAAGAAAAGTCAAGAAATTTGCGCGCCAAATTAAAAAAAAATAAAGAGGAAAACATGAATTGCTTAATTTTTCCACCAATATTTCCCACAGATCCCCAGTCGCTGGTGCCGGGAGGGAAAGAAAGGCGGCGAGTGTAATATCGCTTGCGAATGTAAGTGAGAATTATTAACATTTGTATTCATAATTAATAATTTTAATTTTAATCAGGATTGCTTGTATAGATTTTTCTTTTTAATTTGTATATTTGCTACTTGAAAGCTTTTGAAAACATTAATGAAATACCAAATTCGAAACATTATTAGGTAATAATAATATGAAGTATTTAGCACGTATTTTCTATCCTTTCATTTTAAATTAGAATATAAAAGGAATAGTAAAGTTTTTAAATGAACTCGACAACTCCAAGCTGTTTAAGAATAAACAGGACTTTGTTTACAATTTCAATTTTCTATGCATTATATTTTTTTATCATAATTTTCTCGATAAACTGTTTACTTTATTTAGCATCTTAACTCCCCAAAAAGAATAAAAAATTAACATAAGTCACCGTTAATAAAAATAGCAACAGCTTTGTTATAAGTAACAAATAAAATATAAACGAAGTAAGTTCTTTCGAGCATAAAGCTTTAACAATAGACTCTGTTGAAACATATACAAAAACAGTCTTTATATCTTTGTAAATAGGATGCAGAATCGTGTGAACATGATCCCTTTCTTTCCTAGGTCTATTGTGGAGTTTTATGGAGCGCATTTTACGTTCGCGGCAATTTTACAACGGTCAAGTACCACTACTAAGTGTGCAAGTACTTTTCGGTCGTATTTTATATTTCAAATGAAGTTGGACTGTTTTATTGGATTTAGATTTAATTTAATATTGTTGGGGGATAGAATAAAACAATTGACAGTCATTTGAAAATAATGTGTCCACAGGAACATTAGTTTTCCTGCTGTAATTTTCTTCTAATGGTGCATTTACATAAAACGTACTTCTTAGTTCTAGCTAGTAGGTAGTAGCTCTAGCTAGATCTAGAGAAAGAGCATTATTTCGTGATCTTTTAGTGTAAACGAAAACTCATATTCAGTGGGGTTCAATATTAGAACATTGCAAAGAATCGAACGCACTAAGAACAACGAAAGAAAGAATTGAAGAATTTGACATAGTGGGGTTAGAATGAGCGTTCGCTCGTTTGATGTAAATGCACTGTGATAGTTCAATTAGTTTTTTGAATAAGATTTAAAAAAAAAAGAAAATCTTTAGAATAATAGAAATCAAGGAAAAACTATAGTGACAACACTGTTTCCACTCGGTAGTTGGATTTTTCATCAATCGTAAAATTTTTGTTTCAAGCATCAGTCCAAACTAACGGGATTAAAAAGTTTCCAAACGAGAACTGCGAATACGAATGAAAGCCTAGTTAAAGATTGTTCAAAAACCCACATATGCGAACAATTTTATAGTCTGACTGGATAAATAGCTTTCCGCCCGCGGCTTTGCCCGCGTTTTCAAAGAAAAATCCACATAATTCCCGTTACCGTGGGATTTCCGGGATAAAACCTATCCTATGTGTAATCCAAGTTACCCTCTATATGTGTGCTAAATTTTATTGTAATCGTTTCAGTAGTATTTACGTGAGTAACAAACACACACATACACATCCTCACAAACTTTCGCATTTATAATATTATTATAGTAGGATTTATATAGTCAAAATTCAGTTGTTATCAGCCCTATCACTATGTAGGAATATATTTCTCCTATGACGCCTGTAACACGTAAATTATTTACTATCTTTCGCCAATAAATACTTATGTTTCTTGGTATTTATTGAACATGTAACTGGCATACTTATGAATGTAATCCAATCTATCAATCAAATATCTTTACGATAAAATTAAATGGAGAGAACAATCAAATGTGTACCCTACAAGAACAACGACGAATCCTCTTATAGTACCTAAGTATCGTACAAGCGCTTTTCGAGGTAGCTACAAATGGGCAGCAACGCATTGTTGGAACGATTTACCTCCGCCTATTCGAGATAAAAAGTCAAAATTTTCATTTAATAAGAATTTAACAGCATACCTTTTATGTAAACAGAAAAACATTTAAACATTTTATAGCACATTGTAACTACATACACACAATATATTATTCTCGTCATGGTTTCATTGTATATTTTTATCACACGTATTTATATATTTATTAACACAATATGTTTATTTATTTAAAAATAGATATTACTATTTAATATTTTATTTATTCTTTTTATTTATTTTTATCTATTTATTTATTTATTATATTGAATCTTAGAATTAGATATCACTGTATAATTAGGTGTCGCTGAAAATCAGCTCTACAATGAAGGCCTGTGCTTTTCATTGTAAAATGCTGAGCGGCAATCCTTTTAGCATTTAGGTTGTTAGATTAAGTAGATTGTAAGTACCTAAATTGTTAATTTTAATATTGCCTATCTGCTAATAAAAAGTTTTATTATTATTTTTTTATTATTATTATCAATAAAAGCAGACGTGTATCAGTTAATATAAAACTGAACTGACGAATCGCGATAAATAAGTATTTTATGTGTAACAGGAGCCTCAGGGTGCTTTTCCACCATGTGCGAGGATGTGTAGCGAGGCATGTGTTTGTAAATAACCAATAGTATCGCTTCAAACGCTAAACGCTTCAAACTTCAAACTAAATGAAGCAATATAATTGGTTCTTTACAAACACATCCCTCGCTACACATCATCGGACATTATTGTCAGAAAAGCACCCTTATCCACTACGCTCGTATGGCAAGTTGACAAATGTCACATGTCAATCTTTTGAATATTGGACATGTCTGTTTCCTCACTATGTTTTCCATCATCAGTAGCTATAGTAATGTGGATAATCTATACTAATATTATAAAGCTGAAGAGTTTGTTTGTTTAAACGTGCTAACCTTAGGAACAACTGGTCCGATTTGAAAAATTCTTTCGGTGTTAGATAGTCCATTTATCGAGGAAGGCTTATAGGCTATTTTATATCATCACGCTAAGACCAACAGGAACGGAACAATGCGGGTGTAACCGCGCGGCACAGCTAGTATGCACATAAACTGAGCTATTAAATCCAATCCAAACTTACATACTATAAGATCTCCATATGAACGAACATAGAGCCTCAGTAGCTAAACAACCGCTATTTTGTTATGAAATTCAAGTAAATAAATATTAATCATATCTAGTTCCGCTTCAAGATTAGTTTATCATCACATAGACTAGAAATTGTATTTGAACTACATTGTGGAAACCACTTCCCCTGTAATAAAGTTAGCTCAGTTGGAATAGTTAAGCGACAGTTATTCTAACTGTATTATTGTACATAACGAGTCCTTGCGATATGATGGTTTTAAAGTGTTTCCCGGTACAGGGTTTTGATATGAGAAAAAGTATATGAACGTGTGTACTGTGTATGGTGGAGGGATATGATACATTGAGTGGTAGAGTTTTAATATTGATGCTCGTTATTACAAAATTCTGTGCATTTTATATATATCGAGTCCTGGCGATAAGACGGTTTGAAAGTGTTTCGTGGTACGGGGTTTTGATGTGAGAAAAGAAGGCGTGTGTGTATTGGGGATGGATATGATACATTAAGAAGAAGAACTTAAAATAAAATGCTGTTGATTATTATATTTGTGTGAAATTTTTATAGATTAAAATCTAAAGATGACTTAATACCACAATTAAACATTCTTAGCTATTGATTTTAGCAATAATTTCCAAAAAAATCGGTTGTTTATTACTTTACGATTGAATTTTTTGCAAAAAATTTAAAATTTTATAAAGTATATATTTGAAAATTTCGATAAATTTTCTTATACGTTAACAAAACATGACCACTGAATGTGTATGAAAGAAATGTTTTAAATAAAACAACCTGTAGGTACATAATATATTTTATAATAATTAAATACATTGCGTATTTTGTTCCAGCTCTGTTAGACGATGACATTAGAGACGATACAGCCTGCGCAGTGAACATCTTTTATCGAGAAGGTTTCAAATATTGGACGCAATGGACGACGCGCTGTAAAAATGATAATTTTATCACTAAGGAAATTTATAAGTAAGTTATAATTGGTTCATCTTTAGCGAAAAACTAATTACATTTTATAATATTGAACTAGATATTTATGACAAATTTCACATGCTAAATATATTATGTAAAATGCTTATAAAGTTTTATCATTCTTTAAAAAGAACAATGTTTGTCAATTTTAATGTCAAGCGAATGAGTAATTTCGGACTATTATGTGTTTAACTATTCAGCCAAAAACTCATTTACACGTACAATAATTATATGTAAGTACTTTAAGTAATTTGGTATAACAGTAAGTCCATAAGTTTAATTTGAAATGCACCAAGCCTCATACGTCGAGACATAAAAAAACAGTATATTTTAAACAAGAGTTTAACTTAAAACGGTTAATTACTTAACCTTCAATTAGTATTTAGTCTGCTGCATTGAAACGTTGGGTAGAGTGTATTTAGAAGCTTTTATTGTCTTGAAAAAGCGTACTAATATCCTGCATAAAGTGGCATATACACGTACGTTTTTATTTTGAAATATTTTTTGGGTAATTATTATTTATTAAACTATTTATTGTACCATACAATTTAACATTAAAATATTCAGTTTGCATAATGTGGATGCTTAGTAGTTATATTTAAGTCGTGATTCTATAAGATTTAGGTATAACAATAACAAAACTGGTATTACAACACATTTTTCGCCCATCGTACAGCTACACACTGTCATTTAATTTAGAATAATATAATAAACTAGCTGTGCCCGCGACTTCGTCCGCGTGGAATAGTGACTGCATAGTAGTTACTACTTAACTTTTATTGAATAAACACGTACTACCATAAATAATTAAAAGAACAGTTAGTAAAATTTATAACTAAACTGAGCTAAAAAATAAAAAAATAAGTGCCTAATTAATTTTCTACGTAAAATTTATTTTAAATTATGGCATATTATTTTTTAGGCACCAGGAGGGAGAGGAGCAAATTTATTTACCTTCCTTCCTTGTATGGATGTTTTTGACAATATATTGTGCAGCAACTGAGTGCCGAGGCAAACGTCAAAACGTAAAGGAATAGAATCCGCTATCGATACTAATTGACATAAGCGTATGATGTTTTGCTAAGGATTTGTTCACCCTACTAACGACGACGACGACCACGAACAAAATTTTCATCCAGTCGCAATTTAATAAAATTGTGCAAAACACAATTAAAAATCAATTATTAAAATTTCCTGTCGTTCTGGTGATTGGAATTTTTATTTTTGAGATCAACGATGAATGAAAAAATAGATTTTTCGTAGAAACAGTGGCTCCTAGAAAAAAATGTATGTGAAGTTTTTTAAAGATAATTTTATAATCTACAATTTTGGTAAAAGTTAAGGATACCATACCATACCATCATTATCATAATAATATATCTTAATATATATATATATTTTTATAATGGTACTTAATTTTAAAGATCGTCGGGAAGTTTGTAAAATTATATATATTCCTTTTCCTTCGTTGCGTTGGGTTTTTTTTTTTAATTTTTAAACTTCGGTTTCTTATTTTCATTTAATATTTTCAAGTGAGCGAGACCTACCTCTACCTCCATAATACATTCCTACATCTGACATCTTTTAAGTTGGGCCGTAACCGTGCATAAATTGTAATGGACCACAGTGGCAAAAGAAGTGGTATATTTAAGAAAAAAAATTGCCAAGGGCCAGGCCTATGTGGCTTTGAGAAGAGTTCAAAATTTCCAGGGTGTGGCTATCCTCTCGCTCCCATGTCCCCCTCTTCTTTCACAGACTTTCAACCCTTCCCTTTCCATCCCTAGTAAATGGCAGAACCGATTTTGATGTAAATAATATTATCTAATTGTACCTATATGTACACGTCATATCCTATCGTTTGATGCTCCATTTGGTTTATTTATCTAACCACTGTCACCCCTAAAGTGCCCTATATGTAAAAAACGGATGAACCGATTTCGATAAAACATTACTAATTGTAATTCACCCGTTATGCACATTCATTTGATATATCACTTAGGTAGGTACTATCACAATATTTGACAACATTCGTTTCTTTCATTCCCACTTATACCTATACAGGGTGTAATCGTTAAGTGTGCACAGGCGATTTTTCCGTAAGTATTACAGATAACAAAAAACTTTAAACTGATATCGAAAGTACTTAACCTAATGAGTAAAATGGCGGTAATAAATTTTTAAAAATAAATCGAGAAATATCAAAAAAATTATCTTTAAACCCTCCCATTCATTAAGTATGAAATATGAATATCCCATATACCTACATTTAATATGAAAGATTTTAGCTTTTTTTTTCTTTTTTTGGTTTTCTGCTTTAATTACTTCGCAAATTTGAAGTGACATTTTCCACATTTTTCCGGACATTTTCACGCATTTTCCGGATATTTTCCGGGAATTTTCCAGGCATTTTCCGGACATTTCCCTGACATAGCCTGTAAATGTCTGGAAAATCCCCGGGAAATGCTCGGAAAATCCCCGGAAAATGTCTGGAAAATCCCCGGAAAATGCCAGGGAAATGTCCGGAAAATGTCTGGAAAACATCGGGAAAATCCCCGGGATATGCTCGGAAAATCCCCGGAAAAAGCCTGGGAAATTCCCGGAAAATAACCGGAAAATGCCTGGGAAATGCTCGGAAAATGCGTGGAAATTTCCGGAAAAACCGTGGAAAATCCCTGGAAAATGCCTGGAAGATATCCGGAAAATGCGTGAAAATGTCCGGAAAATATCCGGTAAATGCGTGGAAAATCCCCGGAAAATGCCAGGGAAATGTCCGGAAAATGTCTGGGAAACATCCGGAAAATCCCCGGGAAATGCTCGGAAAATGCCTGGGAAATTCCCGGAAAATGTCTGGAAAATCCCGGAAAATAACCGGAAAATGCCAGGGAAATGTCTGGAAAATATCCGGAAAATGCGTGGAAATTTCCGGAAAAAGCGTGCAAAATGACTGAAAATTCCAGGGAAATGTCTGGAAAATATCCGGAAAATGCGTGGAAATTTCCGGAAAATCCCTGGAAAATGCCTGGAAAATATCCGGAAAATGCGTGAAAATGTCCGGAAAATATCCGGTAAATGCGTGAAAATGTCCGGAAAATATCCGGAAAATGCCTGGAAAATCGCCGGAAAATGCCTGAGAAAGGTCCGGAAAATGTCTGGGAAATGCGTGGAAAATCCCCGGAAAATGCCAGGGAAATGTCCGGAAAATGTCTGGAAAACATCCGGAAAATCCCCGGGAAATGCTCGGAAAATCCCCGGAAAAAGCCTGGGAAATTCCCGGAAAATAACCGGAAAATGCCTGGGAAATGCTCGGAAAATGCGTGGAAATTTCCGGAAAAACCGTGGAAAATCCCTGGAAAATGCCTGGAAAATATCCGGAAAATGCGTGAAAATGTCCGGAAAATATCCGGTAAATGCGTGAAAATGTCCGGAAAATATCCGGAAAATGCCTGGAAAATCCCCGGAAAATGCCTGAAAAATGTCCGGAAAATGTCTGGGAAATGCGTGGAAAATCCCCGGAAAATGCCAGGGAAATGTCCGGAAAATGTCTGGGAAACATCCGGAAAATCCCCGGGAAATGCTCGGAAAATGCCTGGGAAATTCCCGGAAAATGTCTGGAATATCCCGGAAAATAACCGGAAAATGCCAGGGAAATGTCTGGAAAATATCCGGAAAATGCGTGGATATGTCCGGAAAAAGCGTGGAAAATGCCTGGAAAATGCCCGGAAAATGCTCGGAAAATCCCCGGAAAATATCCGGAAAATGCGTGAAAATGTCCGGAAAAAGCGTGGAAAATGCCACTTCAAATTTGCGAAGTAATTAAAGCAGAAAACCATTAAAGAAAAAGAAAGCTAAAATCTTTCATATTATGGGATATTCATATTTCATACTTAATGTATGGGAGGGTTTAAAGATAATTTTTTTTGATATTTCTCGATTTATTTTTAAAAATTTATTACCGCCATTTTACTCATTAGGTTAAGTACTTTCGATATCAGTTTAAAGTTTTTTGTTATCTGTAATACTTACGGAAAAATCGCCTGTGCACACTTAACGATTACACCCTGTATATAGGTATAGTAAATGGATGAACCGATTTTGATTAAATATGTCTAATTATACTTTACACGTCATGCCCTTTCATTTCATATGTCACTTGAGTCAAAATTCACTTTTTTTATTATCTACCACTTTTATACCTATATCAAATAAATGGATGAACCGATTTTGATAAAATTTGACTTATTTTTACTGATAGGTCGTTCACTTTCATTTACTTACTAAAGTATATTCGACAACTTTAGTTATTTTCATTCCCACTTTTACACAATAAATGGATGAACCGATTTTGATACAGTTTATTTAAGAACCAGCGTCGGAAAATATGCTGCCTAACAAAAAAACATCATCTAATTCGGATTACCTGCTAGCGAGCTACGGTGGCACAAACACACACACACACAGCGGTCAAACACTTATCACCATTTTTGCATCGGGGGTTAAAAATATAATATTATAAATACGACATAATTTAAAGGACATTTTATGTATAAAATTTACCTAGAAATAAGTATAATTTTAATTTGACCCCTCCCCCCTACTACCTCAGCTTACCCCCCCACCCTTGGGGACTTTCGATATGATCACTTGGACATAACTGTAGCGTATAACAGATAACTTACGTTTTATCGTACACTGTATGTGTACCATAGAATGCCTTAGCAAATGTTCGCCGTGAGTACTTAAATGGTCATAACTTTTTTATTTATGAACCGATTGACATGAAATAAACACTAAATGTTAAATGAAGATTACCACAATATATTAGTGAAAACCGCATCGAAATCGGATAAGCCGTTTCTGAGATTAGCGTGTTCAAACATACAGACAAACAGACAAACAGACAAAAAATTTTTTAACTACAGTTTTGGGTTTGGGATCGATTTAATAATAACCCCTGCTAATTTTTTTTTACATATTTTCATTGTACAGACCACTTTTCTAGAATTTTATTATATGTATTGATTATTAATAAAATACATATAACGGTACATTTAAAAATTGTTACAATTTTTTTCTTGTTTTAGAATTTCCTTGTCTGTAGACTATTTTCATCCTTGATTTAGATAATGCATATTTTTAAACATTTATAATTGCAATAATATGTTAGTGTGCGGGTTGCCTTATTACAAAAATGAACGCATTCACCCGAGTATCAGAATGCATAAAATAAATAATTACGACTAAGAGCCTCCGAAGTTTTCTTATGCAATAGCAACCATAAACAAAAGACTGAAAGACCCTGCTGTCTAAACAATAAACTGTTCTAAAGAAAGAAGAAATAAATTGTATATACCTACCTATATCTATACGTAAAAATAAAGGAAAGTCGTACTTACTATGGTTTTACTCGTTAATCGTTCGTAACTTAAATAACCAACAAATTCTAAACGAATATTAAGGCGTTACCCGGCAATTTCGACTATGTTCAACCTCTATAAAGTCTGGTACAACATAAAGCACAATACCGAAAAAAATATATAAAATAGGATGGTCTTTGATCTTTAATTGCTCGCGAGGATTTTTTTCCAAAGTTAATAGATTTCTAGAAAAAAAATGTGCCGTGGTCATCGATTTTTCCGCAAATACTCTATAAACTTCGTAACCTGCTGACTTAGAGCTCTGAAAATTTTATGTTTAATAAATTATCAGTTACACAACAGTCCCTGACGAGGATTTTTTGTTTCACTGATTAGTATCTTTTTAAATACAAAATGCGAGGAAAAAAGAAGGTGCAGCGGGAGAGGTTTGAGATCCGTCTAGTATGGTCAAGGTTATTAGCGCATGTATAAGCCTTAATGTCTCATCATATTCACTGTTAAAAAATTGGAAAAACAACAAACATAACTACACGGGAGCCAGGGTAAGCAACTAGTTATGAAGAATTTAAACACTGCAGAAAGTGTGGCTAAAAATAGAATTTATCAATTCATACCCCATTTTCATCTACTTCTGATATTAAGGTTTTGAAATACGCCAAGCGTAGAGAATTCAATCGCATCAAAAAATTCAATCAAATTTATTTAGCATCAATCAAATTTAGCTCGTAGATAAAAATATCGCGGAAACATTTATAGCAGTTCATAAAAATGTTATTTTTGAAGTGAAACTTCTTTAGGCGCGTTGAGAGTAAAATTTCAAGGTCACGCCACGGCGTAAGGAGACGATTTTAGTATCTTTGAATCTTGCCAAAGAAGTTTCACTTCAGACAATGTGCTCGGCATACACATTCTTTTTCGTAATGTATAAACTATCACGAATGCAATGCAATGTAACACTACCAGTGTTACAAGAACTTATGGGCGGTGGTGACCACTTAACATCAGGTGGCCCGCCTGCCCCTTTTCTTGCTCTGACTTAAAAAGCACTGTTTTGTTCGGTGAATGGGGAATCTTAAAGCCTTCCTTTTCCTTACCCTTACGTCATCTGTGTCTTTGCTTTTATTCCCCTCTTCACTTTATTCCTTATCTCATACCTTTTACAGTCAGAAATCCTTTTGTAGAGGAGTAAGGTCTGCAAGCTATCGCCTCTGCAAATATTTTTTTTATCCTATATTAATCA
Source organism: Colias behrii (assembly GCA_029959065.1). Taxonomy (NCBI): domain Eukaryota; kingdom Metazoa; phylum Arthropoda; class Insecta; order Lepidoptera; family Pieridae; genus Colias; species Colias behrii. The sequence goes on from JARWMC010000025.1 coordinate 4,413,273, forward strand.
CTAGCTGCTCTCCGCGGTTTCACCCAGGTGGCTCCGCTCCTGTTGGTCTTAGCGTAATAAAATAAAGCCTATAGCCTTTCTCAATAAATAGGCTATCTAACACTGAAATATTATTTCAAATCGGACTAGTAGTTCATGAGATTAGCGCGTTCAAACAAACAAACAAAAAACTGGTCATTTGTTTTATAATATTATGCTTACTATAGATTTATTTTATGTCCTTTAATTATTTATTAGATGTATGTTTTGTTTCAGATGTCCAGATCTTGTAAGACAGAGTCCAGAAAGAAGTCTGCATAGCGAAACATTGAAGATGAGGCGTAGAGTCGCTAGAAGTACTATTTCGTCTAAATATAGTTACTATGGAATAAATTGGTTACAATAATGTTCTTTTATTTTTATTTTAGTGTGTAATAAAAAGGATTAATCATTATCAGCACCCAATCTATGATACTTTACAGTATTTTAAAAATTATACAAATGTTTATAAGTAAAAATAAATATGTCTGTTTCGTTCCAAATCATGTCTATAGGATTTCAATGAAATTTGTTATTATGAAGTCTAACTTTAACGCCTTTACTCATAATCTGTATCTCTGACTCGGCTCATTCAAAGAATGCGCTACGCAAACGAAATTCCACCAAAAATGCACAACATTAAAGTCTATTGTTTAACTGCACAATTCAAAAGATGCTTCAAGTAAAATGAATTACTCTGTGAGGATGTCGCAGATGCTCCACTGAGCGTGTTGTGACACCTGCGTCAAATTGCAATGTGATTTTAGTTTAGCTCCTATATTGTTTTATTTAGTTTTGTTAGTCGTAAAATGGAAAGGGAAAGTAATTGAAACGTATACAGGGTGTAATCGTTAAGTGTGCACAGGCGATTATTCCGTAACTATTACAGATATCAAAAAACTCTAAACTGATATCAAAAGTACAAAATCGCCTGTGCACACTTAACGATTACGTACACCCTGTATACAACTAGCTTTTTCCCGCAACTTAACAAAAAGTATACATACTCGCTTTCTCTTGGTGATTTCATTTTATTTATTTTAATAAAAAGCAGTGAAATTATCGCTATATAAGATAAAGAATGAAATAGAACTATTCCTATATTAGGAATAGTTCTATTTCATTCAAAGTAAAAAAAAAAAAAACCGGCCAAGTGCGAGTCGGACTCGCGCACCGAGGGTTCCGTACAAACCTGCAAGGTTTACAAAGTACAATTTATGGTTTTCGTAATTTTTCCTTTATCTATGCTATAAGACGTTGCTTCGTACCAAATTTCAAGATTCTGAGTTCACGGGAAGCACCCTGTAGGTTTTGATTCCCTTGCAAATGTCGAAAATTTGCGGCATAAACGGCTGTATCTTTTGATTGCGTTGGCTTAGAAGTTTGATTTTTTCACAGCTTCAAGGGACAGTAGACCTGAGTAATTGATATAAATTTCAGCTTCATACCTCCACGCGTTCCTGAGAAAAAGGGTCTTGACAGACGGACGGACGGACGGACGGACGGACAGACGGACAACAAAGTGATCCTATAACAGGCGCGGTCCTAGCCTGACATTTTGGGGGGGGTCACGCGGCTGAAAATGTAGCAACCCCCCCCCCCCCCTCCAAATCATACTCGTCAAAAATCGTAGTCAATACAAGTTATAATACATACTTACATATTTTTACATATTTTTTTTATATTTTACGAAAATTTACAGCGTTTACGGCTGTATTGACCTGTGGTATTGACATAGAAGTTTGATTTTATTACAGCTTATAGATATTATACACTTGAGTTAATTTAATACATGTAAGCGTTCATGAGTAAAGGGCAACCCCCTTTTTAAGTTTAAAATTATTGAAAATATTTTTTTTTATATAACTTAATTAAAAATTCATAATATTTTTCGTAATTATTCCTATATCTGTGTTATAAGACGTTACTTGTACCAAATTTCAAGACTCTGTATTCATAGGAAGCACCAAAGGAAGCACCCTGTAGGTTTTGATTCCCTTGCGAATGTCGAAATTTGCGAAAATTTTCAGCATTTACGTCTGTATCTTTTGATTGCGTTGGCTTATAAGGTTGATTTCTTTACAGCATTTAGGGGCCGTAGACTTGAGTATTCGATATAAATTTCAGCTTGATACCTCTACGCGTTCCAGACAGATAAAATCAAACGTATAAGCCAAAGCAATCAAAAGATACAGCCGTCAATTTTTTTTCATTATTTCGCAAATTTCGACATTCGTAAGGAATTCAAAACCTAGTGTAGTTCCCGTGTTAGGCCGGGAGATACTGACACAAAATTTCGGGTCATTTGTAACACGAAGGCGGTTCTACAGCGGTCATAGTACGCAATGACAAAAAGAAAAATGATGGTCAGAACGCTGGTACCGGCGGACTAGTCGCGTGGGCGTTAGTCGAACTCGTCGGATAAATAGCGAAAGTCAAACGATTTGTAACACAAAAATTTTATAATTTACCGATAGCCCACAAAAAAGTTGTAGGCGGTAGTGTCATGCCATACTTTTCCGGTGTGACTTACAGCCCGCCATACTGACGCGAATGCGTTGATTTAAAAAAAACAATTCAACCATTTGTATCAGGCTAACTTTTGCACAGGTAATCATCATCGTGCAGCTATTTACGAAAATCGCCATGCCATACTTTTCGGACGATTCCAAATGGTCGCCATACCGCCGAAAATCTGCAAAAAATTTTTTTTCGCCAAACGATTTACCAGTATTGCATTTGGATTTTTGGAGAGTATTTGATAAAATGTGACCATTATTATATTTGTCATACTTCTAGTTGGGGGAAAAAGTGCTGCAATACTTGAAAAATTAATTTATTCGTCACGTTTCAAAAATACGACTGTACAATACGTAAAATAATTTTTTACAGTATGGGATCATTATATTCTGTTTGTTCGTATACAATTCTACCTAGAAAAAAATATCGCAGATTGCAAAAATGGGGCGGAAGATTGTAAGACTTAAGCCAAGACGTAAAAAAAATGAAAAGAATTGGTGATTTGTACCAGTATGGCATTTGAAGTTTTGGAAAGTATATGATACAACGTGACCATTATTATATTTGCCATACTTTTAATAGAGGGAAAAATTAGTGCCATACTACAAATCATTCAAAATACGAATAAAATCTTACAATAAAAAAAAATCTTATTCACCTCCCACAGGTATGGCATTATCACACTTCTATTTATAATGATTCAGGAGTTGTTGAAAAAAAAAATTTAGGGTGGTACAAATCGTTTGGCGAGAAAAAAAAATTTGCAGATTTTCGGCGGTATGGTGTCCATTTGGAATCGTCCGAAAAGTATGGCATGGCGATTTTCGTAAATGGCTGCATGACGATGGTTACCGGTGCAAAAGTTAGCCTGATACAAATGGTTGAATTGTTTTTTTTTTTAAATCAACGCATTCGCGTCGGTATGGCGGGCTGTAAGTCACACTGGAAAAGTATGGCATGACACTACCGCCTACAACTTTTTTATGGGCTATCGGTAAATTCTAAAATTTTTATGTTACAAATCGTTTGACTTTCGCTATTTATCCGACGAGTTCGACTAACGCCCACGCGACTAGTCCGTTAGTACCAGCGTTCTGACCATTATTTTTCTTTTTTTCATTACATGCGTACCCCTGTAGAACCGCCATCCTGTTACAAATGATCCGAAATTTTATGTCAGTATCTCCCGGCCTATGTACATAGAATCATGAAATTTGTTACAATGTAACGTCCTAAAATACAGATATAGGAATAATTGCGAAATACATGAATTTTAATTAGATTATGTAAAAAATATTTAAAAAATCAAACTTCTTGTTTATGCTGAAAATTTTCGCAAATTTTGACATTCGCAAGGGATTAAAAACAAGTTTAAATGGAAATTTAGTTGTTCGAGTGACTCCGATTCGCACTTGGCCATTTTTTTATATTTTGTACAGTATAAGAATTTTTTTCTATTTTATCGAGTACGATTTTGGGGGGGGTCATGTCCCCCGTGACCCCCCCCCTGGGACCGCGCCTGTCCTATAAGGGTTCCGTTTTTTCCTTTTGAGGTACGGAACCCTAAAAACATCTTTTAATGAAACGAAATTATCTCTTTACTACTCGAAAGCCACTTAAAAATTAACATTAATATCCAATTCAAGCGAAATTAGAACTTAAAACAACTCATTCTAAGCCAATTATCCCGTTTGTCGGCCACAATTAAAACAACGAAATGAGTTATCAAAAGCGCAGTGCACATTGTAACAATCCGCTACGTAGTTTCAAGAATTGCTACCATTAAAATAAGCTTTAAAATAATCCCCAGTAGTTCTAAAGAAATAGTACCGTGTGAATGCACTTTGGATTCGCGGAGCAGATGTGCACTACGCTTAACTCGAGAGAAATTTCAAACTTGACTTATTTTTTCTTAAGAGTCGTTTAATGTGCTTCGCTGTTATTGAGATGTTGAGATTCATAACTTTCTCCTTTGAAGTGATACTACTTGAAATAGTGCACTGTATTTAAATACAGTTTTCTTGGAATATTTATTTTTAATAGAAAATGTTTGGTTTCGCAAGATGTTCGACATCATAATTCCGATGCTGCATAATATATTTAATGTACTTATTTAAATAATAAAAAATTAGGGAGACATTACTAGATATACTTATTATTATAGCGGAGGAGAAATATGAAACATGCCGTTCGAATAAAACGTTTGTTATGTTTAAGTATTATTTTATTTACCATATTGATAATTAAGATATTATATGCTTTAGTATGCTTTACTTTGCATTTATATTTATAATGTTTACTTTATATAACGCAATAAAAATGTGTTTTCAGTCGTACAATAAAATAGTAAACTGTAACAGATTATGAATTTCACGGTATTTACAAAAATGCATTCAGTTTTCATGAATACCTAAAGATGTTCCAACTTTAGCGATTTCGTCCGTTTCATTACCTTCCATTTTAGGACAATAAATAAGCTCTCATTATTAACGCTACAAATAAATTGAGTCCAATGAAAAATAGTATAATTCAAAGACATCTACTATCCAGCGCAGTTTCCAAAAGCGATGTTTTTGCTCGACGAACAAAGGATATAAGCAATTTAATTATATTGGATTCTTTGTACGTTAGAACCATAGTATATAGAGAACAAGTATGCCAAATTCCGGTGTTTAGGAGCAAACGGTACCTAAACTCGCGAGGAGGTTGTCACTTGTCACATTGATAGTTTTAATAATTGTATAAACAAACACCGACCGCTTACATCAATGGCGCGGCCCTCACGAGAACGGTCCATGAGAAGGAACCGAGCGGCGTTGTGTGCGTGCGTCAAGCTTGCGTATGTACATCAACGGGGGGCGTGGCCAAGCGCTCCGCGTACATACAAACGGCACGATGTCCTTTGTTCGAAGATAACTTACTGTTTCTCTTTATACTATGTTAGAACCAGGTTCCTTTGATAGGTCGCTCGGAGTTCCAATTTAAGGAAATTGCGCCTCCGTAGATGGCGGTTAAACGTCGCCTCGTTTATTTGATTATCTTGTGGTAGTGTTTAAGTTTAGTCAACAGGAATGCTATTTTTCTACCTTCTTTATTGACCGGTTCGGATTTGCCACTTCTTGGGTTAGTTTATTCATCATCGTTAAACGATTAAGCTGGAATTGGTTGAGATTGGAAGCTGGAAGGTTTGCGACACCGTGTTAGAACATTTATTAAACGGAACCAATTATCTTATACTAGCTGCGCTCCACGGTTTCACCCGCGTGGCTCCGGTCCTGTTGGTTATAGCGTGATGATATACAGCCTATAGCCTTCCTCGATAAATGGGCTATCTAACAATGAAATAATTTTTCAAGTCGGACCAGTAGTTCCTGAGATTAGCGCGTTCAAACAAACAAACAAACTCTTCAGCTTTATAATATTAAGTATAGAGGTATTGTAATCAGCTGCCTATACTATTCCCATGCCCTCTCTACCATAGGAATTTCTTCTAATATTACTTCTAGTTTCTTAATCGTTTTATTCTGATTCTTTCATCATCAATAAGTTCAATATATTTGATCTGTGTCTTACTTACCATGTATCTACTGTGATGCACATGGCAACGGTTTTGGTATACGATTGGAGCTGACAACTTCATATTGTTAATCTATTGGTTGCAGGTTTCTTGCTTCGGGGGACATATCATACCCAGTCAGCTAAGCATTTCAATAGCTATCAGGCGGCTTCAACATTGTCAGTCTTCTGGCCTGTAATATAACAATTAACAAGCATCATATTGTATTTCAATCCCTGTTTACTATTGTAAATACAGCTATTTAATTATGTATATGTAAAATTGCAAGCCGATTTTGATTAATTTAAATTTAAGAGAGCGCAGTTTCATTTACCGTGCAATAAATGTTGGTATTTTAATAGATCTTAACAAACACATAAAAATATGATTTCGAATGAGTGATGAAGTTCTTTCGACCTTACTTAGCAGAAACATTGAACATTAAAGTTATTGACAAATGTAAAATATCATTTATACTTTGCATTGTTACCTCTTGATGGAACTGCATTTTGTGGAACTAGTGAATTGTGTGTTTCTTTACTATAAAATGTTAAAATCATTTTTGGCACTTTTTCAGGTAGCCGTAACTTATAATTCAATTTATCGTTATCAAGAATAACTTTATCAAAAATATATGATGTGTATTAAAATATCAGTTTATTATTCGTCTTCGTATATAATATGATAACATAACTCCTAAAAGCATGCTTCTCTTACTTTCAAATTGCCTTCCGTCCCATTTCCCGCAGCAAATGTTTGTAAACATTATTCATCTAAAAAGATTATCGTCGTACTTGACTTCAGTTATCAGCGCACATATTAGCCTGATAATAAAGTGGCATTGCTATCTCTATAAGCTCTGTATAAGCCTTACGTCTTCTTGAGTGTGGTCGTATTGCTAGCGATAATAATATTATGTATATTATTTAAATATTGCCAGTAAGTAAATTTATTGTTTTACTTGTCCATTACAGACCGGTTTTAGTGTCAAAGTCGACTCAATAGGCTAGGTTAGGTTTGAACTACGACCCCCGAACTATGAACAAGAACTATGCAAGAACCGACTCGCTTTTGTTTTATTTGCCCATTACAGAAAGGTTTAAGTGTTAAAATCTATTCAGTAGGTTAGGTTAGTTTCGTGCTGCGACCCCTTGGATGGATTTCGTTTTTCTGGATATCGTTTATTTGAATTTTAAAAATCTGGACATTGTTTGTCTGGATATCAATTAACTGTATTTAAAAAAATTGTGTTTTAAAAATCTGGCTTTCGTGCATATGGATTACGGTCATCTGGATTTTGTGCATTTAGATTTCGTATGTCTGGAACTCATTCGTCTGGATTGTAAAACGTCGTACAAATGAAGAAATGGGCAAATGAAATTCGGAGTTGCGATTATATGGCAAACAAAACTTCGAAATTTTAAAATTCGGGGTTATGAAAAAATGTCCAAACGTTTTCGGGATTATGATATTCGGAATATAAAAATTCAAGATTAAGATAGGTAACCATTGGAATGTCATTACAAGTACTTATTGACATGTACTTGTAATGACATTCCAATGTGTATAATATAATATGTATGTTGTACAATGAGACAGTGTTTAGATGAATCTTATTATCATAGAGTTTTTGGTACATATAACGTTAAAATAAGATATGATGCATTTGGAAGTGTTATTCAATGAATTTATAAATTGCATCATTTCTAATTATAAAATATATAAGCACAGTATAGCTAATAATTATTATCATCAAAAGTGCAAAGCTTAATTTTTGAAAACATTAAAAGGAAACTGTTTATGAGTTTAACAACGTAAAGTCAGGTCAACTTATAAAGAATCTTAATTAGAGCTTTTTTTCATCCATACCAACATTTTGAATTCATATTATAACCAAATTATTATTATTTTTTCTATTCTTTATATTTCTTTATACTCATATGCAAAAATACTAATAATCGCTATTACACGCTCCCCAACTTTATGGGGAAAATTTAGCAATGTAGTCCTGACACAGTTTTTGTTCACTAAATATATCGTTTTGATAAATTATCTAATCTAATTAATCTAAGTAACACTGTCTGTTTGGCTGTATATCAATTTTATGGCTCAATGTATTATTACTTCCTTTATTTCTGATTGATCTTTTGTAATATTGTAAAGTATACGTTATTTATTCCATCAAAACCTAATTAAATACAAGAATAGTTGTTTTTTAATTTCACAAATTTTAGTCGTACATAAAAATAGTGGTTGGAATTTATATCTATCTACTTATCCTTAAAAATTAATCTATAAATAATAAGGTGGTGAAAAAGGAACAAAAAATAGATCATGCTGTTTATTACGTACAAATAGTTTAAATATTAATGATATTAATATTAAAGTTTTACCAATAAGTATTTATTAATTAATATAGAATAAATAATAGTATTTTGAATACTATCTAAGGCTTACTAAAAACATTAATTACAGAAAATGTCAGTAATACTTACTTCTACAAAATATTCCATAAGCAATCGATAAATCAATACACGACACTATCAACATGGTTCAATCCATCACTTATAAAGTTAAATCCACAAGCAACCGGTGTTGATGACATATCGATAATTTACGCCACAGCAAATAATTATAGGTTATCCATACTAATATTATAAATGCGAAAGTAACTCTGTCTGTCTGTCTGTTACTCAATCACACCTTAACTACTGAACCAATTTGCATGAAATTTGGTATAGAGATATTTTGATACCCGAGAAAGGACATAGGCTACTTTTTATCCCGGGAAATAGGATAGGTTTTATCCCGGAAATCCCACGGGAACGGGAACTATGCGGGTTTTTCTTTGACTGCGCGGGCGAAGCTGCGGGTGGAAAGCTAGTTAAAATATAAAAAATAGCTTATAATGTTTTGCAGGTTATTTTTTTTTTCTTTTCTGAAGGTTTGGTTTTCATTTGGTCAAAATAAAAGAAGCTTAAGTGACTATTTGTTTATGACAGTTGTTTGGGAGATACAAGCATTATCTATAAATTTAAATAAGAAAATATTAAATCGAGCAATTTCGTCCCGTTAATCTAAATTTTTTGGATATTTCTAGTTTTATTTAAAAAAAAGTTATAATTGTCATCTAACTCCTTGTGTAAAGTACTTTCGATATCAGTTTAAAGTATCATATTAACAATGTTAATTACAAGTATTAACTGAATTTAAATTTTCCTTGCTCTTACTTCCTCTATAGAATTTTCTTAAAAAGGTTCTTCAACTTTTTTTCTATCTGCGTGATATCAATCAACGTCGCTAGGTGGCGTCTAATGAAATTATTCGCGAACTAGATAAGCCCCTTTCATCAGTCATATTTAGGCGGGTGAGGAACTTAACGATTGATAAATTTTAAGGGGTCTTTTGTTTAGTTTATGGCGATATTTCTACAAGAATAAAATGGTTACTACTTTTTAGGATGCATGGGTAAGAGATATTTATATCTTGATTTTAAAATCTAAAAGGTACAAATAAAGATTTTGAATAAATACCATCGAAAGATTGATTGTAGTAGTCTTCTTCATATCGCATCAATTCAATTATTTTAATAAAGCCTATAAACTATATAGTTAACATACAAATCTATCAATACTCGATCCAAAGTCACATATTATAAATTGCTAACAAAAATAAAGGTCACCAATAAAGACACCAATTGTACCCACATTGTCTATAACTCGACCAAATTCCCAGGAGTTTGTGAATAATAAAAACAATTAAGCAGAAACTCGCGGACTCTGTTCCAATTCGGTTTGATTGGTCCGTGTCGCCCTGAATATTGGCAATATTGTTAATTTAATCGAGCTTACTAACCCTTGTTATATTTGTTTGACACTACTAATTTTGTGTTCACCTTTATGGAGCAATTGATCTACTTTACTTATTATGCTATGTTCACAGATAATATATTTTTATACTAGTATATATTACTAGCTGTGCCCCGCGGTTTTACCCGCATTGCTCCGCTCCTGTTGGTCTTAGCATGATGATATATAGCCTATAGCCTTACTCAATAAAAGGGCTATCTAGCACTGAAAGAATTTTTCAAATTGGTAGTGCCTGAGATTAGCGCGTTCAAACAAACAAACTCTTCATAATATTACTATAGTTTAATACTAGATAGGTAAACTGTAGCTTTATGTTACTTTTCCTTCCAAATTTGCTATTGAAGAAAGAAAATGAGTATAAAATAATACAGTATGTATTTAAAAATAATTAACTTCGCGATTAGGTTGCCTTATGTGCAATGGATGTTTTCCTTTTCTTTTTATTATGATATCATTGTAAAATTTGTAATGGTACATAAAAATAATAAATAACATAGCTGTGTAATTATACCCACAACATAAACTATCTTGAAGTCAAACAAACGCACAGAGACATGTTATTCTGTAAAGTTTCAAAGCTTCAGTGTTTTTGATTAACAACTTACTTGGAAATATGCATAAAGCACAGTGAATACATTATTCAATGTTGTTAAAAAGCGTTTAATTCATACATTTGCATACAACAAAGGATAGACAACTCTCTAGAAAGTAAATTAAATATTCTTCTTTCACCTCACACGTAGTGGCCAGCTTAATTGTATACTAGTTTTTTGTGGTTAGTGTTAACTTCTGAATTAGCTGTGTTTAACTGTTGGTCTATTTTAGGATAGACTTGTGTCACAGTTCATGATGATAAACTTTTTGAGAAATTAGATTTGTAGTTATTCTATTTTAATATTTAATTGAGAACTACGTTTCTACAAAGACCTATCGAATGAATTCATGGATATTGAACAAAAATATAAATCTGAAGAGTTCGTTCTACGCGCTTATCTCAGGATGTACGGGTACGATTTCAAAAATTATTTCAGTGTTAGCTCATTTACAGAGGAAGGCTATCATGACCAATAGGAACGGAGCAATACGAGTAAAACCGCGTGGTACAGCTATTTAAACAATATCATATCATACGGTTTACTTAGAAATAAGTAACTATATTTAATTTTTTTTATTGAAATTATTATAACAAATTATTACAATAATAATGAACATTTTGACTCTACTGAGTCTGTGATAGATAAGACTAAAACACTGTTTTTTTAGTTTTGATTGTTTCAAAGAGAAAATGAAAAAATTGTTTGTTAATGCGAAAACAGAATAACTGTTTTAGTCACTATGAAAAGACTAGTGGCTCAATTTAATCAAAGTTAAGACTGATTCATTAAGATTCAGGACACTTAAGTAAGGTTGACTTAAAAATTCGAAGTAATTAACGAATTCACGGGTGGCGGGCATTTTTTTAATTTAATTGCTGGTCTGCAGGGAATTTCATTTAATTTCATGTAATGAGAGGTTTAGAAGCAAATCCTAGATGTTGCTAGTGAGGTTTATCTATCACAATACTCGAAGCCTTCTAGCTATAGTTTTTCAGTGAAATTCGATTGCACTAAATTTTAGTTGGTAATGATTTCCACCAGTTTGCCGTAGGAATTATTATGAAATACGCTTATTCTACTAATAAAACTATTTGAAAAGCTTAATGAGTATAGTAAACATTAACGAAAATAATAATAAAAATAACTCACTCTTATTATTCACTCATTGAAGCAAGATAAAATGTGAAAGCTTTTTGATAGAGCAAGACTAGGTTACCACCTGTTTCACTATCTCCAAACCAATCCAATGTAATCCCATTATAATTTAAGAGAAGTGTGGATTACATACCAGTACAACATGCCAATACAACTCATATTTAAGTACACATCTTCAACCGAATCACTAGCATACCAATATTATGTCATACTAAACCGGATTCTAATAGTTAGTCAGGCATTGCTAATAGTTAGTCGGATTGAATAATCCGACTAACTATTAGCAATGAGTGAGTTAATACAAAGGCCTATTCATGCGCAACTACTGCTATCGGTAAACAAAAGACGTTCTTTGTAACTTGAGACTCGGGTGAGGGTTGACCCTGATCCAAAGCGGTCAAAGCGGAAAGTTTCGGAAATACACCAATAGTTTTTGATTTTTTTCATTTATTTTCATTTATTTTCATTTATTTATTACGTTTATTTCAGGTAACATAACCACAGAATATATATCTTACAGTCTAACATATAATAATTTATATCTATGACTTATTATGATAATGCTTATTGTTTAATTCGTATTGTTGATTCAATTGACTGTTGCATGTATATTTTTATTTTTAATATTAACATAATATTAAAGTAGCGTCCTAATAGGCTCTCTTTTTTTAAAGTATTATGTGGGATGTTAGACTTTAAATTATTATTATTAGTTATAATATTTAATAACTCAGGCCCCGGAACCACAGACACAATAGAAAATCTATTGTGACCGATCGGGCCGCTTGGGGCTCAATGGGTTAAAAGGGAACGTGATATACTTGAACTTGGACGAGGCGAGATGACTGCATGCTATTAGTATAATGAAAATGTATATTGCAGAGCTTCTACAACCAAAGCACACAAAAGTAGTTAAAATAATATCTAACACAAGTAACGTTACCGATTCATTCTTCACACAGAGCGCCGAGACAAACGTCAAAACGCAAAGGAATAGAATCCGCTAGCGATACTAATTGTCAAAGCGTACGATATTTCGCTAAGGATTTGTTCACCCTACCACCGACGAAGACGACCACAAACAAAATTTTCATCCAGTCGCAATTTAACAAAATTGTGAAAAACACACTTAAAAATAAAATATTAAAATTTCCTGTCGTTCTGGTGATTGGATTTTTTTTTGCGAATAATGAATGAAAACATAGATTTTTCGTAGAAACGGTGGCTCCTAGAAAAAAATGTACTGGAAGTTTTTTATAGATAATTTTATGATCTACAATTTTGGTCCCAGGTAAATTACCGTCTCGGCGAAAATCGAAAGAAACCTATTTTTTATTAATTGACCTCGAATTTGACATTTTTATCTTCCGAGTACCAGTATGGCGGGAAATTATAATATTTTATTCTGAACGAATTTATCTGTAGTCTGGATGGGAATTTTGGTCGTTGTCGTCGTCGTCGTTGGTAGTGTGACCGAACCATTACTAATATGTCATGAGCTTATGTCAATAATTAGCGATAGCAGTTTCTATTCCTTAGCGTTTATTCTATTCTCTGCCGTTAGTCCCGGCCTGCAGATCCTTTGAAAGCAATTTCGTAGACGTGCTACAGCGTAGCAACGTAGCTGCTACGAACATGTAAAAAACATTCACAGCCTACGCATTACATTCCCATATCCCATATAAACTATTATACATTCTTTTTTTCAAAAGTGAATCCTATACAGCGCAAGGGTTTCAAATTCGCACACGGAACGAGCAACGTCAGTCTTACTTGGTTCTTCGCCGCGAGAGCACGTTACTTTCATATCACCTCTGGGATTCGTGACTGTTGTACGAATACATGAAAATTAATTTGCATAGATCGCAGTTTGTTTAATTGAAATCATTACAGTGATGTGAACAAATTTTGTGTGTGTGCTTTTGTTTTGGTAAGTTGCTTTTTTAAATAAATTTGTTGTTGATATAATCTTATAAAATTCTCGTGTCACAATGTTAGTCTGCATACTCCTCCGAAACGGGTGGACCGATTCTCATGAAATTTTCTGTGCATATCGGGTAAGTCTGAGAATCGGCCAACATCTATTTTTCATATGTACCACGGGCGGAGCCGGGGCGGACCGCTAGTAATATTATAAGAATGATAGCTACGTATGAAAGTTATTCAAATAATTGTAGAACAAATTGAGATTCTTATGATAGCGGTAAGTAAAGAATTAATTAATAATTACAATAAAAAATTCAAATTACTTAACAATTTACCAAATTGATACAAAATAATTATTATTTTTTATTTAATATACACTTAAATATTTTTTTTAGGAATTCTATGTGAATATTTATAAAGGTAATGCACCTTATTAGTTTTCTGATTTTATTGTTATTTCCTTCCTTCCCAGTTTATACAAACTATAATAATTATTTTACACGATTTATAATATTATCTTTACAAATAATAATGCGACCATTAAATTATTTAGTTTCATGTGTTTGTTAATATTCAAGAATTAAGAATATCAAATTATTATGACACAAATTATATATATAATAATATATATATATATATAATATATATTAGAAAATGTCTCTTGTAATAGAACAGATTTTTATATGATTTTTTTTCATCAACAAATTATTATATAATATTATGTACATAAATTACACTTGATTTCACAACGGTTAGATTAATTTGTCCATCCTTAGTATTAATTTATTCTCTTTCAGGTTGGATTTAGGAAATGGCCCTTAATACCTTTTGAGATGAAACTACTCGTTATTGAATTAGACATTTAAATAAATTATTATTTAACCTAAAAGGTTTATTCAGAATCATTATTCGGTTCAGTGAATAAAGATTACTTTAGAGTTTAATGTAATTTCTTAAATGTTAATTATACTTGGAATGTTGTAAGGTTTGAATGTTTATTGATGAATCTTGTAAAACATTTTATTCGTGATTGAATTTTTTCTATTCTTTATAAATTTATATTTACAAAGCATTTTGAATGCCACAAAACCAAAAATATCAAATTCAACAAACATTTTATTCTTCGATTATCAAGCACTTATTCAATTTCAATATTCAAAATATATTTTTTAATATAAATAATTTTATCTATCTACGTTTAAATAATCCGGTTATGAATAATAATCTTCACAATTATTTAGTAAAATTTCAGCCAACCAAATTGGGTTCATCCATACTAATATTATAAATGCGAAAGTAACTCTGTCTGTCTGTCTGTTACTCAATCACGCCTAAACTACTGAACCAATTTGCATGAAATTTGGTATGGAGATATTTTGATACCCGAGAAAGGACATAGGCTACCTTTTATTGCGAAATATGTACCACGGGCGAAGCCGGGGCGGACCTCTAGTTACTAATATAAACCTCAAAGGCTGCCAATCATAAAGAAAATAACTAAATTATGCCAATCATAAAGTATTCATGTAATGAATTAATTTTTATAGAGACATTGTTAATTGAAATAGTATATTTAAAACAAAAGAATGCTCGAATATTATCGTTATTTTTATTTTAAAACGAAATTCATAAATTATAGTAAATCATTAGCTTTTGCCAGACAGGAGTGCAACAAATTATATTATATTTTTTTGAATCTTAAAACTTAGTGTAAGTTTAAGGGTCGGTTTTCTTAATAGTTTTTATTTGACGTTAAGAACTTCTCAAACCAAGTTTAAATGCTGCTTAAATATTTTCTTGTACGTGAAATAAGCCTTCTCAAATTTTAGTCTAATCAATTCTCCATTTAGAAATCTTAAATCTTAAAGTTAAATTAAAATAAAAACACTACAAAGAACCAAATGACATTCTATTTGTGACATACACACACACTCATACACACGCAAGCACACATGTACAACGAACTAATGAATTTTCCATTATAACAAAGCGGCTTGCTGACGGAAAACACACTACACACTACACTACCTAAAATAGTTGTATTTTGAGAACTGCCAATAAGCCCGATATACCATTTTGACATGTCAATAACATGTCGCTTGTTCCTGTTTCAATATTAATAAAAACAATATATTATTGGCATTCAAAATATTATTTAAATACAAACGGTTCGGTATTAAAATTGAGTGATAAATGGTTGAATATTAACTGAGTGCTGAAGTAATAAATAATTATAGAATTAGAGTGTGCTATATTATATAGGTAGAAAGTTCTAATACTGGACAACACTGAATACGAGTTTTCGTTTACACTAAAAGACCACGAAAGAATGCTCTTGCTCTAGCTCTATGTTCGTTTGGTCTAACACCGTAATAGAGAGAAATAATTAAACAATACGATCTTTCGATTTTCTGTTTTGTGTAGTTTTAATAAAACATAGCTATTATTTTACTACTGCGCCGTCTATCTGTCGGACTGTCATCTTCCTCAGCCGAGCCACGTCCACACTGACCTAGCTGCTTCGCGCAGTAATTGCTTCGCGAGGCTCTTTGCTCTATAGGGACCTAATCATTTCAGTCATTTTCTTCAATGTTAGCTGTCAATAAATATGTCGATAGGTGTGAAATGTTACTTTGCAATGGCGACACAAATGTATAAACTTTAAACGGGTGGTCGAGAGGTCAGGCGACTCCCCGGCAAGGGGAAAGAACCGGGTTCGAATTCCGCCACATGATTTTTTTCAATTCTTCAAAAATTTAGTCAATTGCTACAGCGTAAGTAATGGGCGTGCAGTAAATATTATATTTAATCGCTATGATTTATATATAAGGTTTAATTTCGTACATACGTTACTGTTTCATTTTTCCTTTATTTCGTTGTTAATTAGATAAACAATTTTATGATGTATATCGTAAGAGATACTTTATTTACTGAATTAATAAAGGAGTGCTCAAATCTAATAATTAATACCTGAAATGAAATACTACGTTTTGATTTATCCAAGTCTCATTTATAATATAAATTTATAACTGATCCTTAGATAGATTTCAATAAATTTTCCAAGCTTTTCTACCTAATATACCATATAAAATGCATGTTTATTTTAAAATAATATTTCGAAATCATTTTCCGAACAAGCAGAATAAATGCAATAAATCTCGTAGCATTTCTACGGTAAATCTCTACGATACTCGAGTTCACCACAACAATCTTGTTTTCATAATATGCTATCAATAGACGTATATTTTCATATCAATAAGATTTTTTATTTACTTCATTTCCTGAAAATAAGCAAAAATCAGAAATATCAGAAATATCTACTTTGATTATTATTATTCTTGCTGTTACCTATTTGGGCTTCAAAATTTACCTTTGATTACGTATTATATGTCCTACTTTTAATATTGTTCATCGATGTATAAATGAATCAAAACTTTGTTTTATTTTTGTACATTAAAAAATTATTATTATCTCGTTCACTGTTAAACTTTAACAGTGAACGAGATAATAATAATTTAACACAACATGTTAATGTGAAATTTCTTTTAGTCTAGTTTCTTTTTGTAGTGTTTTGTGAAATTTTATTTATATTAAATTTGATAAGCGAAAAATAAATACCAGCCGAATTGAAACTTCCTACTATTTTTGAAGTCAGTTAATAAAACATGATACCGACATCGTTAACTATACCAATAAACCAATAGAACGATTTCTCACACAACTTCACACACAAAATATGATTAAATTTTTTAAACTATAATAAAATAGCATTAAAACAAAAGCGGAGCCTATAAAGTTTATAAGGTAATAAATTTAAAGAGAGACATAATTCTCCGTGGAGGCAACCATGCGAATTTTTCTTATTTTTTCAGAGTATTCTTAAACAACAAAGACGTTGTGTGTAGCTCCCGCAGGGAGGGTGTGATAAATTAAAGACTTCATTTTAAGTACCGGGGTAAAGGATTCCTTTTGTGTTGAAAATATTTTATATCCGT
This sequence comes from Colias behrii, assembly GCA_029959065.1. Lineage (NCBI taxonomy): Eukaryota > Metazoa > Arthropoda > Insecta > Lepidoptera > Pieridae > Colias > Colias behrii. Next base: position 4,430,908 of record JARWMC010000025.1, read on the forward strand.
AGGTATGAATTGTATCTAGTTCATATTTTCATGTGTATACGTTATATACCTATTTTCAGAACTCAAACATTTCTTTCCCAAACATTTATTTCATCCAACTTGAATCGTTAAAATACTGAAAAATAATAATTAACGACAAAAATAATATTTTAATGGGTTTTAGAATAAATAGCATGCAATGAATTTAGAATTACATAGATAGGTACCTATTTCCTATTAAGTAATTGGCAAAATGTCGTGCATGATAAGATATTTTAAGAAAGGTCGAAAAAGATTGGTATAACGATAAATTGCTTTCCTTTTTATTGTAAAGAATCGTTATCCTTATTATTATCACGATGAGAATGTACAAATTTTACACGTGCCATAAATTGAATATAAATAACTTACAACAAAAAATATTGTTGTAATAAAACGTACAATCAAATGTAAACACATTTTATGTTTATAATTATAGAATCTTCACAAAAAGGGGAGTTCTATAAAGACAGATTATATTGTGTAATTACTTAACTCAAACTCAAACTCAAACATTTATTTATTCAATTAGACTTCTTCGAGAAGCACTTTTGAAACGTCATTACATATTTTTAACATTTACCACCGATTCGGAAAGCAGTATCTATGGAGAAGAACCGGCAAGAAACTCCATAGTTGCTCTTACAGATAGGTATACAAATAAATATAATTCAGTCACACTTATACATCCCTATGTTCTTTCAACGTTTTAAAATACGGCTGCTTTAATTAGCTGCATAATTATAAAACAGAAATTAAGGACAATAATCCTTGAAAATCTAATTACTTGTAGAAAACAGAAAACACGTTTAAACAGAAAACCTAGCCCAGGTTATAAAGTTGCGGCAGCCTCTCAGTTGGGATCGTGACCCGATTCGAGGCAAGCATGCTCAAATAACCAGTGAAGTTCCTTTGTTTTCGCGATTATAATAGAAATAAAGTATTTAATTGTGTACGTATAAGTTGCATTTTCACCATCACTACATAGTCTAAAGCAAAGTCTCTTTCTCTGTCTCTATGTCCCTATGTATGCTGAAATCTTTAAAACTACGCAACGGATTTTAATGCATTTTTTTTAAAAGATGAGTGATGAGTGATTCTAGAGGAAGGTTTTAGTATATAATTTATTAGGTTTTAGACAAAGCGGGCGAAGCCGCAGGGAGAAAGCTAGTGTATAATAAATCTAAGGTACGCGTAGAGGTTTTGATTCAAATTCCTGTAACGAAAAGTCTTATAAAGGGACCATACTTGCTTGTAAACAAGAATATGGATGTGGAATGCATCTATCCCATACACAAAAGGACATGGGGTTTGATGTAATATGATATGATTTATCTGGTACATTATTCTTATAAATAGGGAATATTTTTGCAAATATTGTACAAATTTCTTATTTAAAGATCTATTCTCCTACATCACTATACTTATCTATAACAGAAAGTCTGTCTGTATAATAATGTTGAATATAAAAAAAAGAAAAAAATGAGCACGCGATTGAAATCAAGCTTCTTTAAAAATACTTAAAGCATTCTTTTTATATCCCTTTATGTATTCCTTCCCTTCATATAACGAAATGTGCGAAACGCGACACCTTTGAAGTGATACGTTCACAAATTTTCATTTAACTGAATTTCAATTTTATCCTTGTTCATACTTGACGATTGTCAAAACAGCCTACGAAGTTTTATTTTAAGAAAACAAAAGCGAGTGAAAATCGTACACATAAAATTTTATATAAATGATTGTGAAACAACCAAAAAACTGTTTTTGAAAGGTATGAGTTTTACCTATTATTTTAGCTTTGTCAACCTTTCATTCTTTGAACAATGACTTGAAGGTAAGTTTTAAATTAATTAAGGATTTAGTTAGGAAATAGTAGTATGAGAGAGATTTCACATAGTTTCAATAGAAGGATACTACTTCAATATTCAAAAGTTAAGATTCACACAGACAGTTGCTAATGAAAAAACTGTCAACTTCACGAAGGTATTCCAAAGATAGCAAAAGAATAGTTTAAAAGAAACTTTCGTTGCAATTTTGTGGTAATAAATTCAGCATTCTTTCACAATTGAAAATTAATGCAATGCTACCTTTCACGATATTCTTTTTACAAAACGAAATTAAATACAATTATTTTGTTTCGATGACGTCGCTTATTACAGTGAACTCATATGACTTCATATTATACCATGTAACTACTATTTTTTCTAGTCAGTTACTTTTCTTATCACTCTTTACTATAAATATAAATTTAATTCTACGAACAAATAGTGTTCAACGGTTAAGACTTGAATCAAAGTGCAAATGTGCATTTATTTTTTCAATAGTTTACATTGATAATAAAAGTTATATGTGACACCATTACCACTCGCCCCGATTTAAAAGGAAAACATCGAGAAGAAACCGTTTCCTTGCAAACGAAATGTTTGAAGGCATGTGACATCTGCCAACCTACATGTAGGTATGTATACCAACCATAGCCTGCAAGTTGCAGGCTGCAACTCCATATTGAGAACAAAATATGCTTTTGATGATAGTAATGATTATACTTCTTATTGAAATTGTGTTATAGTTATTTTTTTGTTTTTGTTTTATAAAAGCAGGGTAATATGATGCAAATGGAGGTTTTATTGCTGAATAGCAATTTCTTCCAAGCAACTAGTGCTAAGTGGAAATTTTACAGTTACATTAATTTGGGAAGATAGTGTACAAAATAATTGAAAAATAAGACATCATAGTTACGGATTATTTTCTCTGAGAAGACTACAAATCAAACATGATTTTAGACTTGCAGAGTTATCGGAGAATTTAAAGTGTTGTAAATCGAGGAATCGAATGAAATTGTTTTTGCTTTTATTGATATTATTTTAACCTTTCAAAAGAATGAATAAAATCTGAATATCCCAATTCAATTATTATTTGGCTTTGTATTAGAGGCGCGACTAAAACAACAAAAACGCGGTTTTATAAAAACAGTCGATCATTTATTTTGTGTTTAAAGCTGGCCATACACGCTAGGGTGTACCTGACAGGTTTGCCTGTACAGGTCACCTGTTCAGGTTAACCGGAGCGTGTATGTTACAGAACTGTGCAAGTTTTCACACCTGTTCAGGCGACAGAAAAAATATTGAAAATTGATATTTTTTACGCGTGGGTATACCTGTGCAGTTTAACTGTGCAGGCAAACCTGAGCGTGTATGGGGCGGTTCGACGTAGTCGTCAGTTGTCCAGTGAGTGCTAGCAGGGAAACTCGTGCATATGTGTAAAGGAGTCACAGCTGCTAATAGTTTGAGATACGTCTTTTCATCCATTCGTAGATAGTTGCGAAAATCATTCGGCTCAAACATCAATTCTTTCAACAAGTTCACATGAGAGTACTCTTTTCTTTGCAATAACCATGATTTGCACCATCGTTCACGGTATCTTCGTTTATATTTCTTTTTCTTCAATAAAATAAATAATAAACCAATTAAAGCTACTGCGTCGATATCAAGCGCCGCGGCCGAGGGCATGGTTTCAAATGAGAGTTTGTGCAGGTTTACCACTGCGTGTATGTCCTCTTCTCAACTCAACTTTACCTGACAGGCGTAACTGCACAGGCAAACCTGTCAGGTACACCCTAGCGTGTATGGCCAGCTTTACAAATATACTGACAGCCGATTATGTTTTGAATATTGCTTATTTGAAATCTGTTAACACTTGGTTAACACCAATAACTGACAATTTAAATTAAGCTAAATAGCTTTGAAAAGCATTACTTAAATTATGTACTAATATAATGTTTTTTATTCTCATAAAACCTGTCTTATGGCTCGCACACATGCAAAGGTACTTGACAGGTTCATCCATACAGGTATACCTGTGTAGGTAGACCTTAACGTGTGTGGAATAGACACCTGATAGATATACCTGTAAAGGAAACCTGTGCAATAGTATATATATCGTTATTTATATACCATAGTTTTTCTGTATATTATAATGTACCTATCAGTATTATTACGTAGGCATTGTATGAGTGTAGAAAAAAAACAATTTCAACAGCAAAAAACAAAAGCCTTACCGTAATGGCCTTGGTAATGGCTACCATTTTTGTGCACACGAATGTGTTTTATTTATACCTCTTTATTCATTACTAGCTTTCCGCCCGCGGCTTCGCCCGCTTTGTCTAAAACATAATAAATTATATACTAAAACCTTCCTCTTGAATCACTCTATCTATTAAAAAAAAACGCAAAGAAATACGTTGCGTAGTTTTAAAGATTTAAGCATACATAGGGACAGAGAAAGCGACTTTCTTTTATACTATGTAGTGATTACGTAACAAAAAATACAAGTGGCTCGCTTATTAGGACCCAAAAACATTCCATACTTAGCCGTATAAAATGATAATAACATTTTACCCAAACTATCTCATAGCTTTTATCCTAAAATAAAATTTTGCTCTACCGGCCAATTCGGCTGACCTTTACAAATCTGGGATTCTGAATAAGATACAAAATATACTTAAGGACCTTACCTGTTAAGGGTTACGAAAAAATTTCAGAGCATACAGGTCTTATAATAAAAGGTACATTTGTTAAGTAGATTGACGGAACGTGCGGACGAACTCGAAATGGAATATGTATTGTGATGCTTTCGCTAGGCATTCGTTGTAAGTGTTATTAATTCTGTCTCGTTCCATTTAATTTTGGAGGAATATTTTGTTGAAATGTCATGTGATATAATAGAATGGTACAAGCTTATGAGAACATTATTTTAGATAATTGTAAATAGTGAGATTTACAATTCCAATAGTTCCATAGAGGAAAAAACCCTTATTTCAAAGTTTATACTGAAATATAGAAATACGACTTTGTCCTATAGAAGGCTCTCTTTCTCATAGATATATTATGTTGAAATCGACCAATACATGTAAACTTAAAATATGAGTTATCATAAAATATTATTTAGACATAACAAAAAATACCATCACACCTCACAAGCAAGCCTGCTAATTTTATTAAGCGAAACATGTCAAGTCACAAAGAATAAAATATTTCTTTTTCTAAGGCGCTAAACGAACTGTGAACTGTATTTGCTCATCTGCGCGGCAGCAAGCTTCACAAATACGTCATTTGTCGTGTGTGAACACGGCCTAAATCAAATATACCTTCCTGAAGCGATAGGAAATTTTATTAGCTATTCTTATAAGCATTTTTTGTATTTGTATCAGTGGGATTATAAAAAAGTTATATAAGTTGGAACTCGTATTGTAATATTCAAAACTTAAAGGATGTAAGGAATTTGAATTGTAATATACCTATAAGACTTTAGAGTATGAACCTGTTTTGTTGTTGTAAAAAAAAAATATTACACACACCTAAATGTTTGTTTAATTTGTAGACAATGACTGTTATATGAATAATCCACTCACTGGTCTACGATGAAAATGTAAATATAAAAACATACGTTTATCAACCAAATTATAACATAAAAGTAAACTTAAAAATAACTATTCACTCTTAGTTATCTTCAGTCAATAATCAACTATTCCAGAAACTAGTTTTCAAAGAAAAGTCATTGATTTATAAGAGAAAATATTATTTGAACGAGCATAGAATTGTGCATCACGTTGCCTCGAACGTTGTATTTCGATGTATTTTATCAATACACAAGCTGCGCTTCGCGGTTTCACCCGCGTGGCTCCTGTTGGTCTTAGCGTAATGATATATTATAGCCTTATAGCCTTCCTCGATAAATGGGCTATTTAACAAAGAATTTTTCAAATCGGACAATAGTTCCTGAGATTAGCGCGTTGAAAAAAACAAACTCTTCAGTTTTATAATATTAGTATAAATTCTTGTGCAGGTAGATTTCATATTTATGAAAAACATTTACGTAATATATTGTATGTTTTCCGTTTAATTTGACGTTTAAATTGGTTGGAATAACAAAAAAGGTGAAAATAAAGGTTTAGAAGAAGCAATAGACAAAGGTAGCTAAAATTTAACTTGGTATTATATGTACAAAAATAATAGTTTGTATTTAAACATAACAGAAACAAATAAAAATTACTTTAAGCAGAAGATTTTTTTAAGCAATATTTTTTTTTTTTTATGTGTAGGAATATACATGATAACTCAACAAATTAATCATTACGGCTGGAATCATTTTAAATGCAAATTAAAAACTAATGCCAGCTTTAACATACAATAAAAATTAGTATTAAAATTCAAGGAAACACAACTTAGAACCTCTTCTTGCAGTCTCTTTAAAAAAGTACCTACGTTTTAAAACCACAAATATTCACTTTTGTATTTATAGATGGTGTTCAATATATCGCGAAGTTTTTTTACCCTTTGTCATAGTTTCCACCCAAACGATGTTCTATTCTAGAACTGGTCGCAGTCGTTTGAAATAATGCCAGTATTTTGGTCACGTAATTCTAATACTAAAATATCTGTCCATTCTGGTGATTTCAAGTGTGAAGATTTACAAAGAATTGCAGTATTAAACCGAAATGTTCTAGGGAATAAATCTTTTCATCTCGCTGCAGGGTGATGCGTTCAAATATATGTTCTCTGTGGGGTTTCCTGTTAGTTACATTTTGATAAAGAAATCGCTTTTAGAAGTAACTACCTAATTAAATAAATATTTGTGTTTTGGTGATTTTAATTGCATTATTTTGCATAGTAAATGTTCGCCAAAAAAGAGTGGCTTACAATATTTGTAACAAAATAATATCACAATAATATATTGTCATTTAAACATAATATTAAATAGTACATTATAATATACAAGAAAAAATAACTAAATTGTGTCTAGTACATTTTCAAATTTTAACTGATCAAAATATGTTTATAAAGTTTATAAATATGTTTTTCATAAATAAGTAACAGAAAAATCGAATGTAAGAGATTTGCAATAAAAGCCCGTATGAAAACGCGTTAATCTTAGACTATACAAGTATTTATATTATGTAATAAGAACTTACACGGCGAACGCGTATCGCGATTGCAAGACAAACGAAAAATTTCGGATTTTGTCCTAATCTCAAATGGGATTTTGATCCTGAATTGCTAGATAGAAATAGAACGATTTAGGTCTATTTCAGTGAAAATAACTATGTTTTAAAGCTGTTTACTTCATAAAAAGTGTAAAAAATATTTAAAATTTATATTTGTATATGTGGTAAATGTTAAAAATGTGTAAAGACTATTCGAAAGTGCTTCTAAAAGAAGTCTAATTGAATAAATAAATGTTTGAGTTTGAGTTTTTTTTATACTGAATTATGTAAAATAACGTTAACGGAATATAAGGAAAACATAATCTCTTTATAAACATTACAGAAACAAGGTTTTATCCGTTAACAAACACGGTATTAAAAACTCCATAATCGTTCTAACAAACACATTATCCGCAGTTTATAACCAAAAAACAGAACATTGGACCGAATAAACACATTAAACGTAATAGTTTTAATGTAATTACATTCCCAGCTTATCCCATAAAGAATACGTTGAAATTTATCACGGTCTTAGCTCGCAACTCGACTTGACAACTCGCAAATTAGAAAGGATTACGCGATTCAAGGGGATTTAAACTGAATGTAGTCATTGTAATTAACCGGTGTTATAACTTTGATTCACATTATAATGGGCACTGGATCACGCATGGGATACAACTTGTTTATATTTTTATCAAAATATGGTTAACCCGACAGTGGTTATTCTGTCTTCGCGCGAATTGTCAAACGTTAATGGACGTTAAGTTTTCTAATTTTCTTACCTTTTGGCGTCAGTTTAAAAAAAAATTGCTCTTCCTGACTATGACAGACGGACTTTTTTCCACAAATATTAAGTATAGAATTAAATAATTAGGCTTGTACACAACAAATTAGTTTTTGAAATCGGTCCAGAAGTGCTTCAGACATATTGTTCTAGGTTGTTAGTTAGTAATTTTGTAAACATAGAAGCATGTATGTATAGAAGGTATGTATTACGTAAATTCTGTCAGTTGTCACGGGTTAAGACCTTAATAATATTAGAGTCCTCCCATATACAATTTAGATAATACCTATACCTATTGTATGGTATAATACTGCCCTGTGAGCTGTGAGCTTTGCTATAAATATAGCAAGACTTGCTTTCAGTCTTATAGTACGACGTTGACTTATTTGCCCCTGCTGTGCTAAACATTATAATATAATATAGAGGGATTCGCACGAGATGGATATCTAACTACCCGTATATTCTGCAGACATTTAACACACTTAACTAGCTGTTACTCGCGGTTTTACTTGGGGATAAAACTACGTGCAATATATTATTCACTCCTTATACACCACTCAATATTGGGTTTATTTTTCAAAAACATGTTACTCATGTTTGACCCTATGTCTTGAACTATCGTTGCTCTGGCTTAGCCGTTAAAATAAAATAGGCAGATAGACAGATTTTCGGTTAGATTAGATTTATTAGTATATTATAATCAGACTCCACCTACGTAAGTCCAGGTGAATCAATATCTGAATTCCAAACATACGAAAGCATATAAAAATAAATAAGCTTTTTATAAACTAGACGATATTTATTTTTAGAAAGGTAAATACCACACACCAAACTTCAAATATTCAGTAGGTAACAATAGCGTAAACCAGAGTGCTTAGTTGAGCGCTTTAATTACAAAATCGCTAAATAATACATTCCCGCTAACGGACTGACTAAGCGAGACACCATTTAATTAATACCCCACTATTCTATTATATAAACGACGTATTTTCGATTTTTTGAACGTTGGTTAAAGTTTTTTATGTGTACAACATATTCGCTGAACTTCGATGGAAATTTCGAACGCATTTTTAATAGCAATAGAAATTTAAGATACCGGATTTTAAATGCTTAATTCTTATGGATTTTAAATGGATTTTAAATTCGAAGTTTCGAACACTTAAATTTACAGCGAGCGTAAAGTAAGTACAGTTATACAATAAACAGGTGTATTTGCTATATTTTTTATACACTTTGCATGGCAGTGCGGTATTTAGAAGAGCAGTTGCAGTTGAATGCATAGGACAAAATGCAAGGAACAAAAACTTATGGGGACGAGAGGAGCGTGCATAAAAATTTATCTGCCCCGTGCAAAAAGTGCGATGACATAATATTATGACGATTTCAAACCCAAACTTAGCTTGTGGCCTTGCATGCTAACAATTATTATTGGCAGACGATGATTATAATAATAAATCGAAACCTCTGATAGAGTTTTGCTTGATGTGAAATAATTTATCAAACATCGTGACAAGTCTATCACGAATATGTAAACTAATATTCTCATTATAAAACTATGTTAAAACTTCGTTCTAAGAAGCGCTAATTAATATAAGCCAACGATAGTTATTGTTAAGGCCGCGACTCGATACAATCTTTAGGGTTGCCAACATTACATTTATTATTATATTGTAATATTTATTGTTATATTTAAAATAGACTGACCTATTCACATGCAATATTGTTAATGAGACGATGTGTTTTCATAGAAACAAAATATTAATACTAAAAAGTGCAGAATTTTTTTTTTCATAAAACATACACAATTGATGAATAGTATACTCGTATGAAAAATAATCAATGCATTTTCATTCATAGGCGGGTAAAATTAAAAGAAAGTTATTAAAGTTTAATAATTAAACGATGACTTAATTGATTTCATGTCGCTTACTCCTACCTATTATGGTGCATTTACATCAAACGAGCTAATGCTCATTTTAAGCCCACTATGTCAAATTGTTTTAGTGTAAACAGACGTAGAGCATTCTTTCGTTGTTCTTAGTGCGTTCGAAAATATTATATGCCATGTTCTAATACTGAACAATAGTAAAATGAAATCGAGTATTAGTTTACACTAAAAGATCACAAAAGAATGCTCTATCTCTAGCTCTAGTTCTATGTTCGTTTAATGTAAATGCACCGTTACTCGTATTCATGATAATAGTATGGAAAATTACTTGCAAGTAGGATTTTCATATTTATAACAAAAGTGTTTTATTATCATTTGTTTATTGAGGTTTCTAAAGTTCAAATATTTTCTCAAAATTTATAGTTAAAAAAGGAAATGAGTTACAGCCCTGAATATAAAGTTCTTGCTAACTAATTACTATGTTGGTGAACTAAAATTATGCAGCTGAGAAATATGAGTGTTATTTACTAAGACAGAGTATTAACTTCGAAAAGTTTAAACATATTATTTTCCTAATTTTAAGCTGCTGTACATAATATCTTAGGCCTTTACTTAATATAATTTAATATTAACTATCTATCTATCTTATGTGTTATATACCAATATCGTATTCTTGGTTACTTTTTAAATAATTGGAGATATAAAGTTTAAAAATAAGATGCCTATTTTCTAAGTGAAAGAATTTACTTATATACTGAGTTTCCTTTTTCGTCGTAATTTAAGCTACACATATTTTTTACCTAAACCTGTCAAAGATAAGGTTCCAACCTAAATCAGTCTGAAATCAAAACCCTTTATAATAGTAGTTGAGTAAAAAGATCAGAATCTTTCAAATGAGAAAATTAAGAGATAATACAAGGTGGCCCAGAAAGACCGAAGTGGTGTGAATTGCTTATAACTTTTTATTTAAGAGATATTTTTTTAATTTTTTTTTTTTAAATACATTAAATTTATGGGGAATATTTTTGGATTAGTTATTAAAAATGATATCCCGCAAGTGGTGGCCATATTCTGCTTCGCACAAATGTGCTCTTTCCAACACATTTTCCATGACCTTTCGCAAAACTTCCGGTGGTATGTTGTTAATTTCTTCTCGAATATTGGTTTTTAACTCCTCAATAGTCCTAGGCTTATTAACATAAACTTTTCCTTTTAAATAGCCCCAAAGAAAACAGTCTGGAGCGGTTAAATCCGGGGAACGCGGAGGCCAATTAAAATTGCTGTTACGAGAAATTATTCTTTCACCAAAGATGTCGCGTAAAAGAGTCATTGTGGCCCTCGCAGTGTGCGCTGTGGCTCCATCCTGTTGGAACCATATTTGCGGATGGTTTTCCACGGCTGGCCTTACAAAATTTTGCAACATGGCCCGATATCGATCACCATTGACGGAAATGGCGACACCTTGTTCATTTTCAAAAAAAAATGGGCCAATGATCCTTTCTGAAGAAACACCGCACCAAACGGTACACTTAACTGGGTGCAATTGTCGTTGATGAAGTACTCTCGGGTTTTCCGTAGCCCATATCCTACAGTTTTGCTTGTTAACGAACCCATTTAATTGAAAATGGGCTTCGTCACTCATTATTAAGTTATGAATAAAATTTGGATTCTCTTGTGCTTTTTGCTGGAAATAAATTGCATAGTCAAGTCGTTGCTGGTAATCTGTTGGTTTCAATTCTTGGACAAGTTGAATTTTGTATGGAAACAATCCTATGGTGTGCAAAATTCGCTGCAGCGACGTTCTTGAGAGGCCCAGTTGTGACGAACGTCTCCTGGTTGATGTTTCTGGATCCTCCCGAATACTCTCCTGTACCACTTGAATATTGTCAGCCGTGTGAACAGTTCGGTGTCTGCCGGGACCAGGAAGGTTCCTTACTGCTCCTCGTTCTCGAAAATTTGCAACCAGACGGTTTATTGTTGACTGAGAGGGTGCAACCCGCACATTAAATTGACGACGGTATGCACGCTGAGTCAACACAATGGACCGTTGATTTGAAAAGTAAATTTCAACAATTTGGGCACGTTGTTCAATTGTGTATTGCTCCATTATAAATTATCCAAGTCTTCTTTACAAAATACTGAAAAGAAAAGAAAAAAAAAATTATAATAAAAAAGTTATAAGGAATTCACACCACTTCGGTCTTTCTGGGCCACCCCGTATTATGTGTCTTTAATTACAATTATGTGTACCAAATGTTATTCATATTTATTCAGCCAATTTACCTGATTGAGCCCACAACACAACCTTTATTATGTCCCTTTTTGTGTGCAAATGTTTCAAACTGGTCGCTCAATGCACTTGTTTTCCCATTTTTTACCGAAAAATCAAGCATTTTGCCAGCAAAAGTTGCCCTGATTGACTTGTTTAGAGTGTGTTCTGGTAAAAAGCTATGGACAGAATAAACGTCGAATAAACAGTTTTCATACCGACTTTTGTTTATATTGTTTGAGTAGCAGTTTCAGAATTGTTATTTAAAGGCTCATAAATAAATAATAATTAGATGTATAAGTGTATAATCTTAATGGTATCTTAAGGTATTGAATAAATTTATTAATTTAATGACTTAAATATGAACGAATGTACCGAATACTTCCAACATAGTAAAAATTCATCGTGACATCCGACACACACACAGTCTTAAGTTAGTTTTAAATATAATAAATCTCTAAGATTACAGTAATCCAAAATTAACCTCGCACTCCCTTGACAAGAGAAAGTGCTTGCTATTTTGACAACATTTACCTACTCAATCTAAATATTGATCATGAAAACGTATCAGTAAAACCACATGACGAAGGCCGTAACCAAAAACATTCTTCAATTATGGAAAAGACTCTTACACTCATTCCATCTTAAGACGTTGGATATAAACATTAGAATTTGATACGTGCCCGTCCAACCGCAAATCTCATTAAAGATAATTGCTATAAAATACACCGCTCATATTTTACAGAGATTTTTTTAGATTATAAACCCTGATACAGCGAACACTGCTCAGAATAAACGCTTGACAATATTTTATTAGGATTTCAGGCAAATGAGGACGTGATGGTTTTACTTGATGGTATGTTAATTTTTTCTTGTAAGTTAGTTCTGTTTAGGGAGATAGAACGTGATTTTTAACCGGTTTTAAATTACGGATCATGATCTTGCGGGAAACATGAGTATTGATTAGGTATCAGAAAGTGGGAAATATTTGTTCATTATTATTTTTTAAATTTAAACTGCTTCCATTTAGTTATTTTTATTATTCTTCTTGTATTATTGCAAAAGCAATTATAAAAAAATGCTTTATTTTAATAAAGCTCTATGACGTAATTGGAATTTTATAGAAGACACACAAATAACAACATAATATTTTGTTCTTTGTCCAATATTTCTTAAAATAAACTTGCAAAATTAAATAAAAACTCCCACTCAAACATACTTGATAAAAATTTAGCATTATTCAATTTACAATCATTCATTACATTTATCAGTACACTAGCTGTGCCCCGCGGTTTTATCCGCAGTAGGTACTCCGCTCTTGTTGGTCTTATCGTGATGGTCTATAGCCTTTATAACCTTCCTCGAATAAATGGGCTAGCTAACACCGAAAGAATTTTTCAAATTGGACCAGTAGTGACTGAGATTAGCGCGTTCAAACAAATTCTTCAGCTTTATAATATTGGTAGGTATAGATAATTGTAGAGGTATAAATTGTATTACCTATAGTACAAAAGATGTCTTAATAAGTCTACAGGCGTACAATTAAATTCCAAACAATCCACAACAGAATCTCAATATTAATTGAATCTTCAATTACAAGTATCAAAATAAACTACGTCCCAAGGGTTAGGCTTCTTTTTAACAATTCGGTCGATGCTACAGTATTAGCATATTAATGAACGAACGTGCCTTGCCCGGGCTAGAACTGGCTTGCTTAATTACTTTTGTACTGTCTCGTTTTTTGTAAGAATTTCGGGCATTTTTGAGATACAAATTGTACGGTAACTGTATTGGAAGGGACTGATGAAGTTAAATTGTAAAGGTTTTACAATCTACAATACAATCATTTTAATGATTGTATTTTTCCTGTGATATTTTTTGATAATTTTGACGTAGAAAGTTTTAGACAACCTAGGATGCATCAGTATCTATTAGATACTTTAGCGGCTAGAAAATTTGAAATGTTTATATATTTCACTACAATTATTGTGATCGAATGGCTCTTATATCAAAAAACGTGATGTAGAAAGTTTTAGAGAACCTAGAATGCATTTATAGATAGATACTTTGGCGGTTACACAATTTTAAATGTTTATGTATTTCACTACTATTGTGATCGAATGGCTCTTATATCAAAAAGCGTTTCCTGACCATTTCTAAGCCCTCCAATTTATAATACGCCACACAACCACATAAAATTGTCCTACAATTTGAAATACACTTACACATTATACCTACAAAATAAGATTTATTGAACAATATTATCAACAAAAGCAACGTCCAACGTATTATGCTATCATACAATATCTCAGAAAAACTTAATTCAACACAGTCCTACTTTATAATACCCCACACAACCACAAAAAATTGTCCTACAATTTGAAATGCATATACACATTATACCCACAAAGTTCCGTAAGATTTATTGAACAATATCATCAACAAAAGCATCGTCCAACGCATTATGCTATCATACAATATCTCAGAAAAACTTAAAAGGTTCCAGACCAGACCATTTCATATCGTATGGGAAGTGAACAGATGTGGCAAAGAATTACCTTTTTAAATGAGCTTTGTCGGATTTCTTGTGGATTTAGATACGTATTTATACGAACGGATCAAATAATGTGTATTTGGTGATGGTAATAGATGTTGGTTTTACTATTTCTATCATAGGGGATAAGAATTTTCCGGTTTCTGTGCAAAAATAATATCAATATAACCGATAAACAATTCAGTATATGATTGAGCTAAAACAGTTTGAAGTACTAACAATTGAATTCATATAATGGTCTTGTTGTCTATATTAAGTTAAAATCATTACATTAAATTCCTTCCCTTATCAATCGTACTTTTTTTTCATTGATACTTTGTATTACTATTCTTTTTGCTTTTTGCTTTTGACAACCCGTTGAGTTACATATATTTCCAAATACATTTCCACCAAACTTCGCACTATTCACGAATAATATCAAAAATGTTTCATTGGAAGTGTTCCAAGCTGCAGTTAGAGTCAAAACAAAAAGTTAACCGTTCGTATCTTGCTGGATGTCATTTGAAGCCATATTAGTTTCCCGGCACGTCGCAAATGCTCAAACGACATGCCCAGAGATTTTAGATAGCCGTGATTCATTCTTGTTTTTCTAACTCTAGTTAAATCTTGCGACACGATCCTGCGAAAGTTTTGGTCTAGTTTTAAGTTTGGTATTAAGCTGGATAATCCATTTATACAATTTATAGTTTCTTTTTAACACGCATTTATAAGCCTCACCTGTACGTTTGTATGTAACCAACTTTAGACTCAATATTAACCTTTTTAAAAGTGACTGATTTAATTCAAACCTTGAACACTTTTCAAGGATCGGTGACAATACAATATTTTCATAAATTTAAGAACGTCCATTGAAAAACATGAATATACATAGAACCCGAAAAGTTTTCAAGCAAAACCATTCAATTTCAGAGATAACGTTAAGAAAGAAGAGAAGCAGATTATAATATGGGAGGAACAACGCAATATATTATTATGTAGGTAATTAATAGTAAAGTAATGTATGTAATGTATTCACTAATCCGAGTCAATTTATTTATAAACAGATCTTTAATATGTTTAAAGTCTAATAATAAACATTTTAGTTTTATAGTCCACTTTGTATGGATAAAATAATATTTATAGCTCTTTAAGAACTTAAGCCTCAAAAATGAGATTATTTACGAGTTTAGCCCAGTTTTTGTACCAAAATATTTACAAGCTGTTTACAATATTTCTAGACCATTACCTTTCAATAAGACCCAAAATTGTCTGTTAAAGACTGGATTACGTCGCTTTTGAAAGTTTAAGCAATACTGGTTTTATAACTATATTAAGCTAAAATGGGCTTTGTATTTGAATGAGGTATAAAATTAAAAGCTTTACAAGAAGTATTCAAAGTCCAATTGGATCTAGTCAATTCTGTAAAAGAATGTATCTAGAACTTTTTTATAGACTGAAGTTTTTATGTATCAATCTGTTTCTTTTTCAACTTTATTTATTTATTTATTTATAACTCTTTATTGTACAAAACAATTTAAGACATGTGGTACAAACTAACTTGTAGGTATTCTATACATTTAATGGAAATGAATTGGCCACTAATTCAAAAAAAAGGTTCAATGTAATTTTTAAAGCGTTATTTTAGAATTGATGGCTTGAATGATGTCTCCTTTGTTTGTTTTCCTTAATAAACTCTCCTATCTTATCTTTTTTAGTTAATTTTGCATACATGTTACCAGAGTAGTTAAGTTAAATATAGTTAATTTCTATAATTATAATATTGCTTCGCTATTATAAATAATAACAAATAATATTGCTACGATAATAGTTACACAATAAACTACACGTACAAACTAGCCATACTTTATCTCCTACCCTATCAAGCAGGTAACAGAGAGCCCTTTCGAAGTAATTTTTACGTAACCATAACTTACATGTAACAGCCCATGAATAAATTATAATAAGCTATAGGTTACGATCAATATATGATCAGCAAACGTAAACAGAAATCAGAGACTAGCTTGCAAAATAATCAGAAGTAATGGATTCGTTTGCTTTTGGACCCATGTAAATATTATTAGCTTTATTAATGTATTGGGAATTGTTTTTGTCTAGTTTCTGCCTCCGGCTTTGCTTTGTAACAATGTATCTGGATAAATGGTACCCAAGACAACTTTGTATGCTGATTGTACTTAGATAAAGAAAATTAACAATGAAACTGATTAGTAATTTTTATTAATTATACCTACCTGATAAGTCCACATGTAGAAAATAGTAACACAAAGCTGAAGAATTTCTTTGTATGAATGTGTTCATCTCAGGAATTACTGGTTCCAATTAAAACAAAGATATTGTGTTGAATAAGCCATTTATTGGCGAGGGCTCAGCTACTTTTCAATATACAAAAATAAATTCATTCGCTCTCTATTCTTATTTTTTTATATATTTTATTATTACACACTAACGCCGAGTTTGTGATCGATGATCGACGCCCATAAGCATCTACTGAATTTGGAAAGGTGTGGGAGTGTTGCTAAGCAATAAGGAAAGACGCTTTTTTCTTGAAGCTCAATGAATACACCATATTATCATATCAACTGTGAAACACCAAAAAATTAGTTATTTATTATTTATTGTAAATGTGCTTTTGTGAAATACAATAGAATAAAAATAGCATAAAATAATTTGTACAAATGTCAGTATATGGCACGACATCTCTGGCAGGAAAACTTCACGCAAAAACAAAACATAATATACTTATGTTATATTGTTATAATCTGCTTATTACCTACAATAACATAAACAGCAAGAACAATATTTAACAACACTAATAGGATGCTAGGAATCAGTTCGAATCACGTTAAGGGTATTGTAACAATGTAGAATTCGTTTCGCAATAGAAAACATACACCTTCCTACGAAAGATAGACAACGTTGTTATCTTCAAAATTGTATAACAGTATCTGAAATCAATAAGAATCATAGCCCGTAGCTATAAAGAGTTGTACAAACGAAGCCTTTATTAAGACTAACAATCTAATTTGTTATAGAAACAGTCATAACAAATTCTCATTATAGATCCCAGTTCTCTCATGGGAAATTCGACGTTATCGAAACATAAATAAGGATGTGTATTGCTTTAACGTAGGTTATTGAGAAATGTGTAATTAACTACGAATTCAATTAGCTCATTGCGGGAAATTATTTCTATTTAATGTATCCACAACATGAATAAATATAAACTTTCCCTTTCGAGATATCGCTCGTTAAGAAATCATACAACCTTTATTATTGGGAAATATTAACTCCAATTGCTTATTATAATGTTAATGGAATTTTACCTTGCCTTAAAGGGAGGTTATTTTTGAATTGTATTATATTATTTTAAATTTATGGATTCAACTAGAAGCAGGGTGACAGGTAAAATTAAAATTAAATGGAGAATAGATTTAGAAGTTATTACCAATGGATCATATAGAATCATTGATTATTGTTAAAATAGCGGCCAACGAGCTTTCTTCTGCCGAGCCACATCCACACTGACCGAGCTGCTTCGCGAGGCTGCTTCGCGCAGCAATTGCTTCGCGAGGCTGCTCGCTCTGTGTGGAATTGCCTTTTGATATCCTCAATATGCACAATTCTTTACTTAATATTATACAGACATTTTTTTATTTATATTATTTTTAGACATTTAAAAATAATGTTGTATTGCAGTTTGTATAACACTATTGACTCATAGGTTAGATTTCTAAGTTTAATTAAAAGGTCGCGAGAATAAATATTTATTTATTTATGCTTTAATGCTTTAGATAAATTATAAATTGAGACTTAACCAAGGATACATTGTAAAAAAAGGCGGCCTTAACTGGTTAAGCGAGAAATTAATTGTCATTTTTATTTTATTTGCACATCTTTTCCTTTATTTCCTTCCAACAGGAAGGAAAATATCTCGATGACATATTGTGCTAGAACTAAAGAAGTTCAAACACACAAACTACAAACTTTTACCCTGCCAAAGTTTTTTCTTCCTTTAGCTCATAAGCGGTCGTTACCAAAATAAATACACAGTGATGATAATTATTTTACCTCATCGCAACCATTTATTACTTTTCTGCCTTGCAAATAATATATAGTTGATAGTTTCTTTACCAATTTGATGCAAATTAATGTTGAATTTATATTTTTGGTTTTATGGCATTCAAATGCTTTATAAATATAAATTTATAAAGAATAGAAAAAATTCGATCACGAGGCGGGACTCGAACCCGCATCCTTCGCGCCATTCCGGGGCGGATGCCTCACCAACTCAGCCACTCGTGACCCGCCCGAGTGATCGAATTTATTCTATTCTTTCAGTTTTATGTGTCTGAAGGGACACACCGCGCGCCATCTATTGAGATGATTTCTTCTATTGAGATCTATTGAGATGCAAATTAATGTGTCCATTCTCTCGATTTTATTTCAATGCCTGAGTTTATAGTATAATAAATACCCGTATGCTCTTTTGCTTGCATTATCGTCAAAGTTATGGGACATCGTAATTAAATGACAAATTTCAATTAATTTTCCATTCCAAGTTTTAATTAATATAAATAATGACTTTTCTGGAAAATCTGATTGTGATCTTTATAATTCTGTGAAATATTTATTTATTAAAATGTTATATTATAATCAAACTATCGATAGTAATAATTGGTCTTTTCATTTCAATAAATTTACTACAGAGTAAGGCTAATTGAATCTAATTATTTTTCAGTATTGACAACCAATTAACTATAGGTAATAAGAAAAATTATCTGTAATTTCCTATACTAAAAACGTAATTAAACTACGTCCTCCCACTCCCTTATAATTAACTAGCTGTGCTCCGCGGTTTTATCCGCAGTGCTCCGCTCTTGTTGGTCTTAGCTAGATGATATATAGCCTAAAGCCTTCCTCGATAAATGGGCTACCTAACACCGAAAAAATTTTTCAAATCGGACCAGTAGTTTACGAGATTAGCGCGTTCAAACAAACAAACAACTCCTAAGCTTTATAATATTATAGTATAGATTATCAAACTGCTCACTTCAAACTAATTGATAGAACTGAACCCAGGAATTATGAACGTAATCCTGACAATCCGGAAGAATTTAAGCCAACGTTTATCCTCATTAATCAAACTACCGCTTAAAAAAAACAACCTTCGCAATCGGGATTCCCAGTCGAACGTCCTCTCATTACGAATCCTCGTCTCTCAAAGTAAACTTCATTAGTCGTGTGTTGAAAAAATAGGTCAATTGTTGGAGCTACTTACAGTTCTAACGATGCTGTTGAATAGATGCGCGGGGATTTGAATTTGTTACTGTATGTTATTTGATTTTAAATCAGGCGGAAAGAATATAATCTAGTTTTAGCTAGAGAGGGCTACGTTGTGAATATGTACGTAGTAATAAGAGTGGACAGGACAGCTGAATTATTAATGTACTGTATAATTTAACGTGTTGGTTTATAATGTATCCCCTAGTTTTTCGCCCGCTCGCCTATACCCACATTTGTATGGGAAATTTTCATGGGAATGAGATGTTCCACCTGCAGCCTATACCTCTGACCTTAGAGAATTACACCAACATGATTTAATGCCTCTGGCCTTCTTACTATTTCCAGAGACAAAAATCATCACTATCACTATCACTACATAGTATAAAACAAAGTCGCTTTCTCTGTCCCTATGTCCCTTTGTATGCTTAAATCTTTAAAACTACGCAACGGATTTTGATGCGGTGTTTTTTTAATAGATAGAGTGATTCAAGAGGAAGGTTTTAGTATATAATTTATTATGTTTTAGACAAAGCGGGCGAATCCGCGGGCGGAAAGCTAGTATAATATAAAATTGCTCTGGTGCGATGTAAATGAAAAAGTAAGTATGACGTATGTATTTATAAATATTTCAAAAGTATAATAGTTGAGTTATATTGTCGTCGAATAAAACCTAAAAATAGCTATCGTCAATAACTTTGACTCAATTTGCTGAAATGAAAGGGTGAAAACTGCTGAAGCGCAGTTTTCAAATAATTGTATTGAATGTAATGTTCCTTTCTATTTCTATTGTTAAAATAAATGTTTAATGAACTGTCTTTTCGAGATATAAATAATGTGAATAATTTAATATGTGCAATTTCATTGGATATTTAGTTATATAGCATTCAAATTCTCTTTTTATATGAGACATTTTAAAGAATAGAAATAAATCGATCACTAGGCGGGATTCGACCATGCGTCTTTCCGAACTATTTCTCTAATTCTATTCTTCTAATATTTTGCTCTCCCTCTATATCTCATGAGCAGTTTAATAAATAATTTAATATTAAACATAATTTATCTGGTTATTTAATAGTGCTCTCACAAGTAAAGTATCTTCTAATAAAACTTTCATTAAAATTAAGAAATTACAATAATTGTAAAGATGTAAATTGCAATTACAATTTCAGTCTTATATTATGTACAACTAGAAACGACCTACGTATTCGCTCGCAAGTTATCTATTCTGATTTTTTGATTAATCTTTGTGACAAAGAGTAACACATAAAAAAACCTTCTCGTACTTCAGTGTTTATCGAGTATTAGGATTACTTATCTAGTTTCAAAGGTAAAAGCCAAGAGTTCAGCTTTTAGTTTGAATAATCCACACTCCATACTCGATAAACCCCAATTTTCCAGGCTTTACCTACAATACTATCAAATTTATCTAACCAATATGAATCGATTATTCTTGTACATATATTCATTGTTCACATAAGATTTTGTAAGTGTTGTGTTGTGTTTTTTTGTAAAATTGCCATTATTTGAAAAAGGTGACTATTGAATTTTGGTGCCGTCTATTCTGTAGAACCTGTTTTTCGAACCAGTAAATATTTCGTTGGAGTTTGCATTGATGTATGTATATTTTTAAATCATCACAAGTTTGATAAAATCTTTTTATTTATTTATTAAGTAACTAGCTTTCCGCCCGCGGCTTCGCCCGCTTTGTCTAAAACATAATAAATTATATACTAAAACCTTCCTCTTGAATCACTCTATCTATTAAAAAAACCGCATCAAAATCCGTTGCGTAGTTTTAAAGATTTAAGCATACACAGGGACATAGGGACAGAGAAAGCGACTTTGTTTTATACTATGTAGTGCTTATGTAGTGATTCTCGGCTTTAATTTTCAATAAAATGACGACATAATCATGAACGTAAACATAACAAACAGTCACAAATTCTCAAAAACATAAAATAGAGTTTGTTAATAGTAATTTTAGTAACTTGTAGTGTGTCATAGTGTCGTAATAACTAATTAAAAAAATACTTAGTATGTATAAAATTGATATTATCTCTGGAGTACAACAAAATTAGAAAGAGCGGCAACAGCCTTGCAGTTAGTGTTAAAAAAGTGTTCGTATTATCAAATTAGCCCATTGTGTAATCCCGTACATTTCGTGCCAAAAGCATAAAATTAAATTTACTCAACTAAAATTGTAATTATCGTCCTTATTTAAACACCAAGGGAGCGAAATGTAATTGCAGCGAAAACAACGCTCAATATTTTTCGTTACTTTTTGTTTTAAATTGTGAAAGCGATAATAGCGCTGGAATTTTGTATAGCTTTTATATAATTACGTGTGCAATTGATAGCGTATTTACTTCGTGATTTTGATTTTTTGATAATATACTTTTAATTGTTGGTAAGTACCTACAGTATTTGGTGTTGAGAATAAAATATGTATTTAAACCTAATATATTTTTGAAGTGAAACTTCTTTATCGGGGTTAGACAAAAATGTAGTGTAACGTTTTTGCGTTACGCGCCATCTTTTTTTTATTTTACAACCTTTACAACTTGATCATTAGGAATTTATTACCTCTATTGTTCGAACAAAAATAAGCTACCGACTTTAAGAACGTGCCGACAATGTAAGTACACTATTGTTTCTTAGAAAACATTTTAGGAGTATACGATAATAAATCTATGACTCACGTAAACACGTGTTTGCTTGATTGGTGTTCAAAATCCTCCATAAGTTGAAAACTCGATAACTCGAATTTTTTGGCGTCTCCCTTGGTATTTGACTTATAGAGGTTCTAATGTATATGTAAACATATATGTATCTATCTATATATATATTAAACTCAAAGGGGTTACCTAAAATAGGGGATGAAAACTTATACCATGAAAATTTCTCTTTTCCACGCAAGCGAAGCTGCGGGCAACAGCTAGTATACATATATTATTTTTTTTGTAAATTGATAAATTATTGAAGTGAAACTTTTTTATCGGGGTTGGAAAAAAAATTAGTTTAACATTTTTTCGTTACGCGTGACATTTTTCCGTTACGCGCCATCTTTTTCTTATCCCTATAGCGACGAGCGTTTTAGGTTAACTTTTGAACTACCGCACGAGCGGAGCGAGCGAAGCGAGCGAGTCGCGGAAGTGGCCGGCGTAAATATTCAAATAGGTAGCGAGGAGCGAAGCGACGAGCATCTTAGGTTAACTTTTGAACTACCGCACGAGCCGAGCGAGCGAAGCGAGCGAGTTGCTGCAGCGGCCGGTGTAAATATTTAAATAGGTAGCAAGGAGCGAAGCTACGAGCGTGTTAGACTAACGTATTTCTGTAATATTTAATTTAATTATTTATTGCACACACAAAAGAAACAGAGACACATAAAGTACAGATAATAATAGGAAAATAATGTGTACAAACGGTGGCCTTATCGCTAGGTAGCGATCTCTTCCAGGCCACCGTATGTAATATGTAAGGAGAGACCTTAAAGGGAGGTGGGTGAGCAAAAAATAAGGCTTTAGGAAAAAAGAAAATACAATTATAAATTATATTATAATATTGCATATAGTAAATTATTTTTTGAAAAATAAGGTCATAAAGAAGTTTTACTTCTTACGTGTGTACTCTAGTACACGCACACATTTTTTATAACTCTTCACTATAACTAACTATACACAAATGAAGTTTTGTTTTTACATAAAATACATTAGGTAGGTACTTATATTTAGTTTATAAGGCGGCCTTATCACTTAGCAATCAATTTATATAATTATTACTAGTATATGAAAACTTTTAAACCAAATCCTATATCAAAATTTCGATTTATAAAGTTAAAATAGCCCTTAATAAAACATAGATTGCTGATCACTTGCCCGTAAAGAAAATCGATTGAAGCAAATATGAAATGCATTCATCCGTACCTCACAAGGGAACGTGGTTATTTCCTTTTATTAGTTGTTAAATGTGAAAAGTTTTATTTTAATTGGTAGCTATACCCTTTATTTAAACTGTATCACTACATAGAATAAAACAAGGTTGCTTACTCTGTCCTTATGTCGTATATGTAAATCTTTAAAACTACGCAACCGGTTTTGCCATTTTGACGCGGTTTTTTTATTAGATAGGCTAGACTATTTTATTCAGTAAGGCTTTAAAGTTAATAATATATAAGTGTCACGCAAAGACCAAAGGAGCGGGAAAATGCAGGTAAAACCTCGGGGCGCAGCTAGTATTATAATATAATATATGTTTTTACGTACGCAAAATTACTCTATACAGGGTGACTGGTAATTCGACGTGATCCTTAAAAGGG
Organism: Colias behrii; assembly: GCA_029959065.1. NCBI lineage: Eukaryota > Metazoa > Arthropoda > Insecta > Lepidoptera > Pieridae > Colias > Colias behrii. The sequence goes on from JARWMC010000025.1 coordinate 4,455,001, forward strand.
GTTATACTAGAGGTCATTTGCAACAAATTAAGTCCAGTTAACCAGGGGTCAAAAATCGATGGTTATTGAGCTATGACGGATTTTGATATGAAAATTTTCTGCCTTTTTACCAAAAACAATTAATTATGAAAAAACTACTACACTGTTAACATTCAATTGATATTTTTTTGAAAGCCGAAGAATGAGCGATCAGTTTAAAAAAAAAAACTTGCCCAAATCTTGCATCACCTCAAAAAGAAAAGGGTCATAGCTCAATAACCATCCATTTTTGACCCCTGGTTAGCTGGACTTAATTTGTTGCAAATGCGACCTCTAGTATAAGCCCTTTGAAGGATCACGTCGAATTACCAGTCACCCTGTATAAACTAAAGCCTTTTTACGGTAAAAAAATAATAATCAGGTCCGTTTAAAATCGCAAAAAGTAGAAAATAATTTTTATAAATTATTATTTTATTTCCATTTATCAAGCTCCATCCATATTTTTTTTCCAATAAATCTTCACTTTTATTATGAGGAAATATTTCGAAATTACAAAGGTAATTTCGAAATATTTAAAAAATTTCGAACCTATGGTAATACTAAAATAAAAATTAAAAAAAACTAAAATAGAAATATTTCAAAAATTTCGAACCTATGGTAATACTAAAGTAGAAACATAGTTCCCGTGCGAATATTTATAAATATATTCAAATACGCTCTATTTATTTGATCTGATAGGAACGGAAATAGTCTTCAATATGATATTATTCAGGATAATATAAGGGTATTGAGCCTACAATATAACTTTTAATATAGCAAACTAACACTATATATTCTATTGAATAAAATCCAGATGAATAAAAGAGAAAACATTTTTTTTACAATCACTACATAGTATTAATAAACAAAGTCGCTTCCCGCGATTGTCCATCCCTATGTATTCTTACATCTTAAATGTACGTAACAGATTTTGATGGTTTTTTTTAAATATATAGTAGTTCTAGAGAAATGTTTAAGTGTATCATTTGTTTTCTACAAAGAGGACGAGTCTAGTAAATAATAAAACAATGCAAATTTTTTTCTTACCTTATTTATCGTAACGATATTTAACTGAATCAAAAATAGATTTTAGGCACCCGTTTCAGTCTCATGACGTTAATAATTAAGGAAGAAAGAAAAACGTTCAATTTAGGAAATAGACAGGGTGGTTCGACATAAATTATTATCGTATCTTATATAAGATTTTTTTAGGTAAGATAACTAGATATTCTTACCAGGAAAAATATAAACTTAATTTAACCATTCGTCTTTATAAATTATTGTCTTAACAAAGTCATTTTTTTTAAATACCTAAGTATGTAGGAATATTGTACAAACTCTTGAACACAAGAATACGGAACGTCATACTGACATTTTATAATGTTAAAAATATGCGTTCAAAAGAGGGCTTTTTCTAATAAGACCAAAATATTATTAGTTCTATTTCATAAAATCATTTGATATGTTTTGTCGTATTGCTTCCAGTTCTATATTTTAGTTTCTATAAAAATTGCATCTCTCTCTATGAACTCTCTATGAGGATCTCTATGAACTAAGAATACTTTTGAGAAAGCCACACATTAACATAATATCGCAAGACATTGTATCAATCACTCTTCAATTATACTGATACCTACATAATAATATGTATATAATATTCCCTATTGTTTCATACACAGTAAGATATTGTTTCACATTCACATAGACTGGTATTGATTAGATACACTATCTACATAAAGAGATACACCGTATATAGTAGTTTATGTAGGTAAGTATTAGTACTTAGGTATATAGTTCAAAAGTTTAATTTGATTATCAAGTTAGATACTTAATGTAAGTAAATTAAATAAATAAATAGTTCCATTTTTTAGTTCGATCATCAAATAAATGATTTTGAAAACAATGCAATTTGTTTGATGTGAGTGAATTTTAAATATTGTCAAAGTAGGAAAATATGGTTTATGGAAAATTGAGTGAATAAAAGTTGCGTATTAACTCGTGTTTTAACATTTATTTGATTTATCGTTATACAGATATGTTATATTATGTAAAAAAAAATGTATTAATAGAGCAGAACGCTTTGAGATACAGGAACTATAATATATTTTGTGAGCAATCTAAAAGTCGTAGATTTAAATTCTCGTGAAGAATAGGTTAAGCTATTAGAGCCCTACAAAGTAATATTACAAAACGCGAAAGTTTTGCAAGAATCAATTTTTGTTACTCTTTCACGAAAAAACAGCTGATTGGTCTGTATGAAATTTGGTACAGATTTCTTTAGATAGTAGTCTGTTCCAGATGGTTTATATTAATAATAATGAGTAGATTATAAAATACCCTTATTACATTTCCTTACGCAGTATTATAGTTAATCGTATGGCATCGTATAAATTTCCAGAACCTTCCAACTTACCAAACCAACAATTATTACAACAGGCTACAAATTTAACAAAGTGCAACTATGATATTCAATAGCAAACTTTGAGGAGGAACTATAAAATCAATACATTACGCTTGGTTGCATAGTTTGTATGCAACATGCGGGTTTTTGGAATTTTGAACGGGAAAATTTAAAACGATTGAAGGAACGTTTGTTTCACGAGGTTAGGTTGCCTTTTCGGGGAACCAATAGGCGGTCGAAAGGAATGATTTTATTACTTAAGTTTTCGTATAAGCGGAAAAGAAAGTTATAAGCTCGGAAATATCAATAATTCAGCATGAATCGTTATACAAGATGAGCGTGTGGTTTTACTCGCATTGCTCTGCTCCTATTAGTCTTAGCGTGATGATATATTGCCTATAGCCTTCCTCGATAAATGGACTATCTAACAATGAAATAATTTTTCAACGTCAACGTTCAATGGTTTTAATAAGCTATAAGTATTTTTTGTCAGAGCAAACAAAAGGGCAGGTTGGCCGCTTTACGTTAAGTGGTTACCATCTTAACACATGTAACACTGGTAGTGTAGATATAAATAAAAAATAATTTGGAAAATCCAAAAGTGCACGCCTCATAATTTTTTTTTAATAATTATTTATTTATTATTATTTTTGTTTATTTAATAACAATTAAACCACATCGAATCAGACCCTGAAAAATGAAAGGGTTCTATTCCTGAGCATACTCAAGCGTAAGAGAAAAAAAAAGACTCGATTAGTAAAGTATTTCGGTCGCTATCGTGTTAACAAGAAAATCCTCCGCACATACAGACACACGGACGTCCAAGACAGAACTTTTTTAAACTGTTTTTTAACTAGTTTAAATAACAAAAATGACATCAAAAATATCATGAATGTTAAAAATAGTGTTTTTTCTTAATATGTGTGTGTATGTATTATCTTACAAGTGCAATACACAGTGTATGATACATAAAGACATTTTAAGTTTGAAAAATCAGATGTTTTGCGCGAAGTGACAGTAGTACCCACCTCAACGCTTCGCTTATGAGGCGTGCAATAATAGACTACAAGCCCGCATAGGAAAAAAATATGGGTCAAATGAACCACCAGGGGACATATCTAGAACGATAGAAGAGCATAAAATAATAAGATTCATCACTATGCCGTCACTTGTAAGCTGTCCAACTGAATGCAGATGAGAATTGAAAAGTACAGGTAGACTCGGTAAATTTTGGTCATATATTTTTGTACGGCATTCTTAACCATCGATAGATCCATTTAAAATAATAAGAAACCGCTCAGTGCCGTACAAAAATGGTGGTCCACAAAGTCGGAATTTTTATTTAATTTCCGAGAGTTACCGGGGGTAAATTTGGTCATTTGACCATGTACGGCATCTGTGTCATACTATGCCTATACTGCTTTTAATCCATTATTCCGCAACGCCGTACAAAAATCATGGGGACAAGGGGAAAAAATCGAGAGTTGTAATCCCCTCTCTTTCCCCACTCCAGGGGGTCATTTGACACAACACGAAATAAATTTATTTTTAAAGTATTTTATGCATAGATAATATTTTTTCATGTGCCGTACATTTTCGTTGGTTCAAAGGGGAAAAATCTGAAAAAGAAAAAAATCCATATAACGAAATGTTTGCTTTATATTTTGATAATAAAATATAAATATACATTAATATTAAGAAGCTCGAGGTGGTTAATTATCACCTTGGAAAGTCGGAGTCAGGTGGAATGGACTCCGTTAAATTGATGAACTAATAAAGAAGCTATATGAACGAAAAGATGTGAATTATATGCAATCAGCCCATTAATACAGGTAAAGTCACAAGCAAATGCTAGTAATATATACATATTCAAAATTTACAAGTAAAGCGCTTTCAAATGATACCAAACACGGCATATTTATCTTAACTTTATTTTTTTACTCTGTATGTTTTGTCCGCTAGAGGGCGCCACATTAGATTTTGTGAAACCCCATATAGCCTTTAGCTAGCTGGTCGCTGGTTATCCAGTGAACAATTCAGACGCTTCTAATGATATGTCATTTGTCGAATTCTGATAAGTAGTTTAGAAGTTACGAGGGAATAGATGAACATACATACATGACCTGTCAAAATCATAACCCTCCTTTTGCTTTGCCGTAGTTGGGTAAAAATATGTTAATGCCGTACTGTATCAAATGGCCATAAAGCACCCTTAAAATTGTAGCTTTCGTCGCTTTCATCAGCCTAAAAGATGTGGTCTGCACAAAAATGTACGGCATCGTTTTTTCCTAATTTATCTATGTTAATACTATTTAAAACAACGAATAAAGTGTAGAAAACTATTATATTTCATTAATCTACGATGTTTAAACTTTTACAAAATTTCTGTTTTTGCATTTCTCTATAACTTTTTTTAGAACGGTTTCTTTTGAACGGCAATACTATACAACAATTGAATTTTACAATATCATGTTAAAAAAAAAGTTCCCGTACAGGGTCAAATGACCTTACAGCTCTTTATATCAAGAATTCGATGAAATTAAGATGATTATTGGTATACATTTAAAAGAACAATTATTTTTTGACGGCATTGCTTTTAATAGTACTTTTGAGTGCTAGATAATGTTTTGGAACCGAAGCCGTACTTAGTCAAATGACCCCCTGGAGTGGGGAAAGAGAGGGGATTGCAACTCTCGATTTTTTCCCCTTGTCCCCATGATTTTTGTACGGCGTTGCGGAATAATGGATTAAAAGCAGTATAGGCATAGTATGACACAGATGCCGTACATGGTCAAATGACCAAATTTACCCCCGGTAACTCTCGGAAATTAAATAAAAATTCCGACTTTGTGGACCACCATTTTTGTACGGCACTGAGCGGTTTCTTATTATTTTTAATGGATCTATCGATGGTTAAGAATGCCGTACAAAAATATATGACCAAAATTTACCGAGTCTACCTGTACTTTTCAATTCTCATCTGCACTCAGTTGGACAGCTTACAAGTGACGGCATAGTGATGAATCTTATTATTTTATGCTCTTCTATCGTTCTAGATATGTCCCCTGGTGGTTCATTTGACCCATATTTTTTTCCTATGCGGGCTTGTAGTCTAAATATAACGTTATAAACATAATTTAACTACACAAACGTGTCAAATGGCCTGCCAATATCGCATGGAAGACTCTCGAATGTCAAACAATTGCAACATTCTATCTGTCAATAATGTAAGCGTTTCGTCTGTCGTATGGAAATATCACAATATGTTATAGATTTGGCTTTGTGACACGCGATCATTTGGTAGTGAAATAGTCGGTTATTTCTCAAGATCTAGCGTCGAATTTTAAGGCTAACGTCATATAGAAGATAAATATTTACTCATAGAGAGCCTATTTGTTTTGTTGGATGAATCGGTTGCTATTTATGAGTACGATTATTATACCATTTTCTGCTTCGATATTCTGTATACGTGGAAACATACTGCGTTATTTGAACGATAGCCCTTTTTTAGCGTTGAATCCAATTATGAATCAAATTAGGTACTTAAACTACCTTCAAATCCATTCCATATTTTTATATAACCAAAAAGCCTTTATAAAGTCTATATTAAATCACCACAGTACTGCTTATGAAAAACGACAATATAAAAGGGATTTAAAATAAAAATGCATCACGCAAAAAGATTTTCAAAATGGCAACCAGACAAATGCATTAGCGTTCGTGCGTCGGATCTGACATTCATAATCACATTAAAAGATTTACCAAAAAAAAAGTAAAACCCACGAAGCCAATACTCAGCCACAAATCAATTGAAACCAACGTTCAATTAACGCGGGCATTCGGAAATTTTTGTAGCTATAACAAATTGAGGTGAACATTCGCAAATCGGCTCTTTTGTTGCCTAATTCTGAGCTTATGTCCGTAACACAGCTGCGTCCAATTTATAGCGCAACCTTTCCTTTCGATCGAATTGAAGACAATAAATTATACTTCAAACCCAAATAAGGCCGGTAACTTACGGTCCTCGAAAATACCCATCTTAACGGTTGATCGGGCTATAGATTAGGCGCGTCTTGAAAAACAAACTTAATCCCAGGCCTTGGAATAACACCTTTTATGTGGTTCTAGTGACTTCGCGTTTTGTTACTTATTAGGAGTAAGAATGTACCTTTTAGTTATTAATGATCTGCGTCGTTTTTGATCCATCGCTTTGTAGATAGGTATGCTTTTTGAAAGGAATTAATTAAAGTAAGTCACTAAATTTATTAAAATATGCATTATTAATTAGGTATGTAAATATAAAAACGAGAATTATTTTTTTCATGTTAATTTAACTGTAAACAATTAAACAATGTTTAAGGCATAATGAGAATATGATTGAAAATACAAGTATTTATTCATTTATCAATTTAATAAACACACCAATAAAATTATTTACGATCATACAAAATGGATTAACACGGTAGGTACATAAGTATTATAACTATACTCGATATTAACAAATCAAAGGTAAAAGTCCTTAAAATTTAAAACACCTCATTCCCAACTTATTAAAAGCCGTCCGTTCTTAAACCCAATAATCCTCTTGAATTCACAAAACACCTATAACCCATATATGACCCACGTATCCCATTTTCACCCGATATATCAAACATTTGACATTATTTTGCTTACAAATACAATACATAAATCTGTTAAAACAATTCAGAAAGACAATGGGTCGGGACCACTCGCCGTGAAACGAGATTGTAATATCACTACATAGTATAAAACAAAGTCGCTTTCTCTGTCCCTATGTCCCTTAGTATGCTTTAATCTTTAAAACAACGCAACGGATTTTGATGCGGTTTTTTAAATAGATAGAGTGATTCAAGAGGAAGGTATATAATTTATTAGGTTTTAAACAAAGCGGGCGAAACCGCGGGCGGAAAGCTAGTTGTAAGATATTATAATCTACTCGAATAGAACATAATTTATTATTATATATTTGTGGTATGTGTAATTGCTTTTAATTACTTTTTTCATTATAATAACAATATTATTGTATTCCGTAATGATTACAACATACTTACTATAATCTAGGAAAATAATTGCTACGTTTTGACGATGCCGAGTTTCTTTATTTGTGGGAATATTGGATTTCTTTGACAAAACAAAACAATTAGGATAATCGTATTGTATACTGAGTAAGGTTACTAGTAAGGTTTAGGTACTACACTTAACTACAGGATATTGTTGTTGTTGTTTTCTTTAATTTTTTATATAGGTATTATTTATCTACTAACTAGCGGTCCGCCCCGGCTTCGCCCGTGGTACCTACATGTTTAAACTATCCTATCTCTCAAGTTGGATCGAACTGCACATGGTGTGCGAATTTTATTATAATCGGTTAAGTGGTTTAGGAGTCCATTGAGGACAAACATTGTGACACGAGATTTATAATATAATATATTAAGATTAAGATAAGATGACAAGCTGGGGTTTGCAGCGTCACTCACGTGTATGCCGTAGAAGTAACCAATAATATGTTAATCAAGACAGTAATCTAACTCTGAACCAAATAATATTTTACAGATCCGATCAGCTACATCCATCCATATTATTATATCCTTTCACGTCTAAAAAAATAGTACAATACATTGTTAGGGTTTTAGTATTAAATTATTCATTTTATGTGATTCAGTCTGGATGACAATAGATTTTCTGTGCTATTTTTTAAGAGAAGTTTTTATGGCTGACTTAACCGGTCTTGGAAGCACTTGAAAAGTGTTTCTTTTCAAGTTCATCAAATAATACAAAAACCCCTTCCTTGTTTGCTGCATCATTGCTATTTTCATTAAATCACCAGGAGATCATAAGTACCTATCGATTGCTTTCAAGCCTTGCAAAAAACTAATTGAATCCCCTCCCCTTACCGTGAACTTTAATTTGTTGAGGAACTTTGTCTTCGCTACAAAATAACAAGTTGCCAACTTAATTTATGAGGAAATTTCTTTTATTAAAACGTCCACGTCATGATTTGAATCTTAATTGTCATTCTTAAAAACAGGAGCTTTTATTAATGGTATATGTTAATCTTCCACTTTCCATACATAATTGGTAAATTAAGAGTATGCCAGCTCATTGGATAAAATTTTACATTAGGTTAGGTATCAATTGAAATTGAGTTCTACAACTTTGGTATAAAGTTCAAAATGAAATGAGAGACTAATCATTTGTAGAAACGTAAACATCAAAACTGATTTTGTTTGTACTTAATAACTCAGGCCCTGGAATCACTGCAGAAACAATAGAAAATCTATTGTGTCGTGGACCGATCGGGCCGTTCGGGGCTCAATGGGTTAATGGATATTGATGTTAAGGTATAAGGTATAAGTTAAGGTATATTGATATACGAGTAGGTAGATCTGTAGATAAAATAGTATACTAGTATCCTACAAATATTATAAATGCGAATGTTTGTGAGGATGGACGGATGTTTGTTACTCTTTCGCGCAAGTACTACTATACCGATTACAATGAAACTTGGTATGTAGGTAGTTGAAGACCCAGAATAAGACATAGACTACTTTTAATTACGAAAATCCCACAGGACCGCGAACTATGCGGGATTTTCTTTGAAAACGGGCAGAAGTCTACAGGTATTATATTATCTGTGATTAAGGTTCGGCTCTATCATCCTACGTCACAATATTGTAGCCCTAAGATATTGATAAATGTAGGGTCCTTCCAAAGTTAAGGATGACGTGCGATTAGTATAATTTGTGTGAAGTTCGCAAACTTCCATCGCCGAAGTAGCCGAAATTGCCTCTCATCAAAAAGTTTTTACTCGCGAACTTGATATGAATTCCCTATCGGATGGCTAAGTGAAAGCGGTTTTAGTTTAGTTTTCCCTAGCCTACTTATTTTGATTTTATATTAAATTAATTTTTATTGCTGTAAAATAGACCATAGTTTTACGGAGAAGATTTGTGAGCCTTTTAAAAACTGATTGATCAAGTTTATTCACTACTTTTTTTATCGATGTTTGCTTTTTAAACAATAGTCAGTTTATTTTTAAATTTTAATTACCAAGAATTTATGTTATTAATATCTTATGATGATCTCTATATTATAATCGTAAAAAATCATCATTTTACGAGATTCTGAACGATGATCCGAAAGTCTCACAAACATACGCAAAACCATTGTGTAATAACTTTTAGATTTTTACCTTATAGCTTATAACAATACAAATTCCGGTTAATTAATTAACAAAGCACGAGTTCCAGGGTTTGTTTGTTTATTTAGACGCACGTGTAACACTCGATGACTTTAGTATCGCTGATCCGATCTTCAGGAAATTTGCTTCGGGTTGGTAAATAGAAATTTGGATTTTGGTTAGGTAATATAGGTCAGATGTTACTATGTTGTATAGTATAGGGAGGTTAACAATGTTATTTAGAGGTTATGTGGAATAGTTACATTAAATCTTATATATATAAAAATGAATCGCAAAATGTGTTGGTAAGCGTATGCGCGTATAATTAACTCGAGAACGGCTGAACCGATTTCGATAATTCTTTTTTTATTATATTCCTTGAAGTACGAGGATGGTTCTTATGTAGAGAAAACGTAAACATGTACCACGGGCGAAGCCGGGGCGGACCGCTAGTAAATTATAAAATTACTTATTGAAAACATGATTCGAATATAAATGATGTATAGCGAATGGTTTATTGTGAAAAGGATCGGTTTTATTTAAAACTTAATTTTGATTAAATATTCAGATATTTTATAAAAGACATAATATCTATATATACATAATATATATAGAATAAAGTTACTAACAAACACGTTTGTTTTCGAACTGATAAATTCTATGTCAATTTTCTACAAAGTGACTGTTCTCAAAAACAAAACCTATGTTTAAAATAAATTAACTACATTAAGGAACTTTTTATTGATAGCAGAACATTAATCACTCCTCTAAATAATGTTTTGTTTTACCCAAGTAATTTAGGCATTACTTGTGCGTCTACAATTTAAATACAATTAGTTTTTAGGCGTCTCCGCCGACTCGCTTTTGTTCTTTGGACCCTAGAATTCCCGTAATTACCATATAGAACATCTGGTACTAAGGTGGAGGTAATTTAGTTTGTTGTTTTATGTTAACTACATATACTTTTCGGGATGATGTTATCTTTCATAACATTTCGCTTTACCTGAACATTTCTGGCGTGAAATAATAAGAACGTTACGCTTGCTGCCTTCTTGAACTTTTTAGATGTCAGCCCATGTAGCAAAAATGCGTGTTTTAATTATGATCTTGGAATATGTTAACGTATTTTTGTGGCGTACAAAATCCAGGATCTGGTAATAATGTTTTATTTGTTAGGTCACACAGGGTATGTATTCTTTCGAAAAAATTACCTGATTTTTGCAGTTGGCGTGGATGAAGAAAGAACGATCGTTAACAATACCAGAAAAGTATGATAAATATCGGAACCAACTCCATTTTTTAATTTGGTAGGAAATATTGTATTGCATTGTCTGTTTATTTAGGACAAAATAAATTCTTCTAGAAGAAATCTGTGTTACTTACACACAAATATTGTTCTTAATTTGTATTAAAATACCATCCTATCCTTTTTACACGCTTTTTATTAGCTTCACCTGTATGTTTGTAACCGACTTCTTTGGGCGCGATTTTGACCCACTTTAAACGGCCAGATTTCGTTCAAACTTTGTAGATTTATTGAGGACCGATGAGAATACACTAATTTGATAAAATTATTCCATTTTTCAATTTGCAAAAAGCGTGTTTTTTAGTTTTTACACGCTTTTTATTAGCTTCACCTGTATGTTTGTAACCGACTTCTTTGGGCGCGATTTTGACCCACTTTAAACGGCCAGATTTCGTTCAAACTTTGTAGATTTATTGAGGACCGATGACAATACACTAATTTGATAAAATTATTCCATTTTTATGTTTGTATGTTTGTTTGTAACCGACTTCTTTGGGCGCTATTTTGACCCACTTTAAACGGCCAGATTTCGTTCAAACTTTGTAGATTTATTGAGGACCGATGACAATACAGTAATTTGATAAAATTATTCCATTTTTATTTTTGTATGTTTGTTTGTAACCGACTTCTTTGGGCGCAATTTTGACCCACTTTAAACGGCCAGATTTCGTTCAAACTTTGTAGATTTATTGAGGACCGATGACAATACACTAATTTGATAAAATTATTCCATTTTTCAATTTGCAAAATATGATTTTTGTTAATTTATATAATTTTCATCTATAGTCGATAAGGTGAGAAAATAATTAAAATTTTCTATAATTTTTCTCTACAGTCGATAAGGCAGGACTCGATGTTAATTTTTATTTCCAATAATTATCTTTAGCCGTTTTCTCTAATATTGACAAATTTTTGTATACTAAAGAGAATTTTAATTCTACAAAACAAATAAGTTTAAAAAAAAAAATTAAAAATCATATGTTCACTCAACAAAATTATTTCGTTATTGTAACCGAATCTTTCAATTATTTTAAAAAAATAGTTTTGTTGAAGTAATAAATCGATTTGTTAAAGCAACGGAATAGCTTGTTCAAGTAACAAATTTTATTGATAAGAAAACTATTTTGTTATTGCAACAAAAAAAATTATTACAATAACAAAGCGATTTTGTTAAAACAACAAAATTAACTTCAGAGCAGTGAAAACTCATTTGTTATTGCAACTTAGTTCATCTTGTTAAATAAACTAGTTGATTTGTTATTGTAAGTAAATTCATTTTTTATCACAGCATATTTATATCTTGATTCCTTTAACTAACAAGGCTATAATACTAAAAATAGTTTCCAAAATAAGGCGAAAAAAATTTTTCGATCGTAAAGCACTCTCTGATGCTTCGCATCATGAGTCGTGCAATAGTTTAAAATTAAAAAAACAAGCTATTATAAATAATCCAAACTAAAAAGTAGAAAATAAATAATAGTTTAAAAAAACTAAAAAACACGCTTTTTATAGAAAACCGAACTAAAAAATAGAAAATAAATTTAAATGAATTTAAATTAAGAAAATAGTGTTAAAAATTTCAATGAATATAAATTAATAATAGTGTGAGTAAAAAAAATATTTTATTTTAAAAAAGCGTGGGGTGCATGGTGTCAATTGTTATAGATATTTTATTGACAGATATGAGTACAATGATTATCATTTCGATAATATCTTAAGAAGCACCCCACGCTTTTTTTAAAATAAAATAATTTTTTTTACTCACACTATTATTAATTTATATTCATTGAAATTTTTAACACTATTTTCTTAATTTAAATTCATTTAAATTTATTTTCTATTTTTTAGTTCGGTTTTCTATAAAAAGCGTGTTTTTTAGTTTTTTTAAACTATTATTTATTATTTTTCCGAAGATAGGAACTAAGAGAACGCTGATAAATTATATCTTTAATGCTTATTAATATTTGTGTACTAAGAACGTTTGTTTATTTAGCGTCGAGTCTAAATTTATTTAAAGACAATATTGACTACTTTTCACTTACATTTAAAAGAACATCACAAGAAAACTTTTCAACGACAATTCTTATAATTGGTAAGACAAAAATAGAATATTATAAGCACGTTCAAGATCGCGATAGGGTTGTTTCCCTTCAGAAGGAATAAACGTACTTCCTCGAAATATATTCCTGTTAAGTGTACCAGAAAATTCGAAGAAAATATGAAGTACGGAGTCATTTATTAAGTAAGAAGAAATTTGTTCAAGGGTACTTTGTAAGGGGAATTTGTATCATATACAGTTCGAGTTTGTAAATTCGTTTCAGCGAAAAAATATACATATTTTTGTAAATTGATCATTTCCGACAAAGAATGCAAACTGTCTTTGAGTTCTTAATAATACAATATAATTCAAGGCCATTATAATAAAATGGTACGGATGATGTTAAATGGTATTCGGTTATTAAGCGAAAAATGTGTTGTTACGAGTCATAATAATTTTGATTCCATATTTCTATTATAAGTTACAAACTAGTATTTTATAAGGTTAATATTATGGAATAATCAAGAAAGTAGGTACTCTATTTAAGAAATTCTGTACACATAGTATTTTCTAGTGTTTGATTTTACGCGAGTATTATACATTTAGAAATTAAAGACTTTTTAACGGATTTGAAACGCGATTTATTCATTATATTATTTTCCCGACGTTTCGAACAAGTTACAGCGAGCGTGGTCAAGGGGAGACTGTAAAGTGTTCGAAACGTCGGGAAAATAATATAATGAATAAATCGCGTTTAAAATCCGTTAAAAAGTCTTTAATTTCTAAAGTCTGTCCATTTAAAGTCCAATCCAAAAATCTAGCCCCTTTTATCATTACTATATAATATACCAGTTTAAATTAGTGTTAAGGGTTGTCATCCTTACAACACATTAATGCAAGCGCGACAGCCCTAACAGCAGTATATCATATTATAGCATCTAGCACTAAAAATGGAAATGATTCGCATTTCTCCACAGAACCTTATTTACATGACAAGCGCCAGAAGCGGCGATACCAACGACACTTATATTTGCTGACAATTTATTGCTAGCATTCTGAAATCCCTTGAAACTTCAACTTTCGTACTTATTTAGTGTACCTGGTGGTTTCTTGGAATATCGATGTCTAGTTAAGTGTTTGAAAAATTAATTTATCTTGTTTTTAGGTTAACAATACAAAAGTTATGGTATAGGTGTTGTACGCACGCATAGACGCACACACACACACACACACACACGCAGACGCACACACAAACATACACATTCACACACACCCACACGCACACGTATATTCAGACAAACACTCACTAACACACTGGTCACGTATATTATTTTAAGTTACTTTTTAAGTAGAATTAGATCTAAGTTCAGTCTATTGTTTTTGTTTTTCTCTTCTTATTGTCCTTTAAATATTGAAACTTTAAATGTATTTTTAGTAGTGCTATCCGCGAGGGGAGCTAGTGATCTGTACTACAGGTCTTTCACAGACCTATTTCAGACACTAGTCCTTCACAACGAAAATGCTACACGTTTACATATTTAGTTCCTTTGTAATAGTTTAAGTTGTGAAGGCAAATAAATGAACTTTTATTATTATTTATTATTATTGTACCTTTGCAAGCTTCATTCTAATTTAGTAACAACTATCTACTTCACAGATTCCTTATATTGGCTAGGTATGTTTGAAGTGATTGTACAATAAATGGATAAAACCATGCGTAGCTACTTTAGGTGATGAAAATGTTGTGTAAGGTGAATAATAATTCCAATTTGGTACCTATTGATATCTCATATTGATGTTCGTCTTTACAATCTATTGAAATATACGCTGCTACAAGTTTTTTCGTGTTAAATCATTCATAAGATATGTTTATTTATATTTTTTTCTATGAATGAAAAATACAATTCTTGACATAAATTCTTCGCGACTCATTCATCAAATTAATTGCTTAAGATAGAAACCCCATTGTAATTGCATGAATCCGTTCAAAAACCCCGAAGTTATGCGCTAATATTATAAATTCGTAAAAGTTTGAGAATTTCGAGCATAGATTGTAGATGTATGAACTTGCTAGTTATTAGTATATTGATGAAAATTCTGCTATCTAATACACTCTTTGATGTAAATTTATGAAGGTATTTTGAAGTTATCGAATAATCTTGAACCTAAAATTAAATAGATTACGCCTTTCATTGCATTTTTAAAGATGAATCTAGACTCTATAATTTATGTGGTATACGGAGATTTTTACCAATACACAATTAAATGCAGTTTGACACGATAATACATCAGATTAGGTTCTATAGTCTATACCATTTAATATTGTATATAATATTATGGCAACAGAGCTCGCTAGACACGCTGTTCTGACCAAATGAGAACTTAAATTTTAATGAAGAACTATATTAACGTCTTATAAACTTGCCAGACTCTACAAGTGTTTATGTCTTATTCATGTAGTAACTGTAATTATATAAATATTTTGAACTGTTATGATCTTGTCAGTGGTGTTATCTTGTTCGGATATTCATATAATTTTTAGTTTTTATAGCATATTTTTATTTTATATTTATTACAAAAGTTATATCTTATAGTTCATTCTTAATCAACCCATCTTGTTTAACTGCATTCTTTCTTCTAATATATTAAATCACATTATGGCCTTAAATACGGGTAACAGTAGCACACAATTATTTATTTCAATACGTAGGTATTACAATACAAGATATACTCACAATCACAGTACACTAATACAAAGCAATTTCCAATACAGTGTTGAAAATGATACTTATTATGCGAATAGTCCCTGAGCAGTATTTTCCGAATGCTGTACGGAAATAGTTCAAGTAGAACGTACGTTGACAGAGCTAAGTTAATAATCTGTGGCTTTCACACAAACTGTGTTTTGTATCTATATTTCAATATAGAGTAAGCTGATTAAATCCTGCTGAATTCCAATAAATGCTTCCCAGTGTGCAGTGTTCTGATTACGTAATAATGCAGTTTTAGTCAATTTCGTCGTTGTTTTAAAACTTATGTAAAGTTATTAAAAGTTGCCAAAATCAAGATCATTTTAAAGAGACAGTTTTGTTTTTTTTTTCTTTGTGTGTGTGTTTATAAAATATTATTTTGTTGTTTTCTTTATTTTTAAAATGTAAACTTTATGTAAAATATTTCAAAATAAATTGAATTGTCGTTTTGCAAACGCGTTATTGAAATAATTTGAATATTCATTATTTGGCACGAGAATGCCGAGTAAGTTATTGAATTATATTTTATAATTCTTTAGGCTCAGCTTCGAAATAATTCCATGTAGATTTAGAATTAATTCGTTCATTCTGATGTCCAATTTTTAATCTAAAGCCGGGTATACATTTACGTCTATCACGCTTCGTGGAACATGAGTTATTCACAATCTGTGACGGTAATGTACACACGGCTTTACTTTATCTTCTGTCAAATCAATGTTATATCTCTCTGGTAATAATTCTCTTTAATGATGATCATTCGAATGTAAAGATTTTGGTGGAAATCGGCTTATATATTATTACGAGGACGCCATCATTTTATCCGAATATTAAAATAACGTAGTAATTTTAATTTCAGATTTAAATTTAAATTAATGGAAATCGTATTTTAAGCAATATCTTTTATTTTGTGTTTATATAGTAAGTAATGTAGGTATATTTCAGATACCAATTCGATAAACATATACCAAACAGATCCTACATAAACACATTAATATATTAAATATTAACTACATAATATATTAAATATTAAGAACATATTTATTTATTTATTTATTTTACTCTTTAATACAACTAAACAGACTTACATACTAGAACATACAAAAATAAAAGCAAGGAGCAGTTTAGTGTATTTGGCGGCCTTATCACTTAGTAGTGATCTCTTCCAGGCAACCAGGGCAGAAGGTAATCAGCTCAATTAAGTTGTAAAGGTAGGTCGAGAGAAAAAAGAAAATAATAATAATAATAAAAGATTAACACTTGCAATGGACATCAACTAACAGATAGCATTAAAATACAACGTGGCATTTTCCAGGGGGATTCTCTCAGCCCACTTTGGTTCTGCCTCGCCCTCAACCCACTCTCAAACATTTTAAATTTCTACGACTTAGGTTTTCCTCTCATATGTAATCCTCATATAAATACAGAAATATGTTCAAATAAAAATAACAACACCTTAAAAATTACGCATCTACTTTACATGGATGACATAAAACTATACGCATCTTCTCAACATCATATGAATAAGCTTGCACAATTGACTGAAAATTTTTCAAAAGACATTTGTATGGAATTTGGAATTGATAAGTGCAAAGTAAATTCTGTCAAAGCCGGTCGCAATCATGAACATTTTTACCTTTTAAGTACAGGAGAGAAAATAGATCCACTGGACCAAAACAGTACTTATAGATATTTAGGATATAATCAGTCAAAACAGATTTTGAACAAAGAAACTAAAATAGAACTAACGAACCAATTTAAGAACAGACTGAATATACTTCTAAAATCCATGTTAAACGCAAGAAATTTAGTAAAAGCAATTAATACATACGCAATACCTATTCTCACCTATTCTTTTGGAATAATAAATTGGTCAAAATCAGAATTAAAAAACATCCAACGCATTATTAACGTAAATATGAGCAAAAATAGAAAATATCACCCCAGATCATGCATTCAGCGCTTAACTTTACCAAGAATTGATGGAGGCAGAGGATTTATAGATATTGTCAACCTACACAATAAGCAAATAACTACTCTCAGAAAGTTTTTCCATACTAAAGCACCCACAAGTAATGTTACATAATGCCATTGTTCAAAATGATATAAAACTAACTCCACTTAATTTATCTGACAATACAACCCAACGAAATGAGACCTTAATTAGTAAGTGTGATAAACTAGCAGCATGGACCCAAAAGTCTCTGCACGGAAGGCATATACAACACCTTAATTTGCCTCATGTAGATAAGGCAGCATCAAATGCATGGCTTAAGAGAGGGGAGCTTTTTCCTGAGACTGAAGGTTTCATGCTAGCTATACAGGACCAAGTTATTGAGACACGTAATTATCAGAAGTATATTATCAAAAATTTACCATCAGATATTTGTAGAAAATGCAATAGTGCCCCAGAGACCATTCAACACATAACAGGAGCTTGCAAAGCAATAACCCAGTCCGATTACAAACACCGGCATGATCAGATAGCCAACATTATCCATCAAAAATTAGCACAAAAATACAAACTTATTTCGTACGATAAAACACCATATTATAAATACATACCAGAAACCATTTTAGAAAACAACTCATATAAATTATACTATGATAGAACTATTTTAACAGACAAAACCATACATTACAACAGACCTGATATTACACTCATTGATAAACATGAAAAAAATGCACTAATAATAGATATAGCTGTACCCAATACTCACAACCTCCCAAATACCATAACCGAAAAACTTACTAAATACACAGAACTTAAATAAGAAATTACAAAAATGTGGAAACTGCAAAATGTTATCATAGTGCCCATAGTACTCTCCACTACAGGTGTTATACCCACTCAACTTCACAAATACATAGAATTATTACATTTACCAAAACATACATACATGCAATTACAAAAAGCTGCAATATTAAATACATGTAGAATAGTACGCAAGTTTCTTCAGACAGAGAATGAATGACACACAACCAGTTTAAAAATATAATTATATAGCTTACACTTGGTTTACGCCCGTGTATTCTATTATTACCAGCTGATCATAAGCTGTGAATGCAAAGCATTTAAAAAAAAAATAATAATAATAAACCCGCAGGACACCTTGTGGCGGGGTGTCGGGGAGTAGCGACCCCGCGGGAACCGAGTGCTCTCGGGGGAGGCCCCTGTCTTCATCTCCGGCTTGCCTTCACCGGCTGGTCGGAGTGAAGCCTGACGAGGACAGGACCCCCACCTCTGGCTTGCCTTAACCGGCCGGCCAGAGTGGAGTCGCGAGAGCTTTTAGCTCGAAGGGTGGATGCGAATCATAAGTGGCGAGTGGGCACGTGATGCTGGACCCTCAGGGAGCGCGTGATCGTAGTTTAAAGTCCAGGGACGCCTCTCCACCCTTAGCTGCTCACAATATGTTGCCCCCTTGTCGCACTATTGCAGCGACTTATTTCGGGGGCCCATACAGTGAGAGGGCGAGTCACCACCTGCCAACATATTTTTACTTTCTTTTAGTAGAAAGGCAGGTGCCATAGTTTCCCATAGTCCCCAATACCAGTCCATCTAGCATCCCAATCCATAGCCCAGTTATTAGATTTCCATACCCTGCAATAGTCCTACATCGGCCGCGGACTGCCTAGGGCTGTATCTCTATAGTGCAGTCATGGGCAGGCTGCGGCTGGTGTCCCACAACACATTAAAATTCTCGAAAGGGCCTCTGCGTGTTGGATCCGTGTCCCCACGTAAGCCTTCCAAAGATCCGGGTACTGTCCTTCTGGTGGTACCCGAGTATTATGGAAATGAGAAACATAATAATAATGATGTATAAACAAAAGAAAAATATATGAAAATTAAAACACATAACAATTTATAAATTATATACTGTACATAAACATATACGACACTACAGTACATATAAAAATATACTTATATAATATACATATGTCTACCTACTTATATTATACAAATATACCATAAATATATATACATAATCACATATTTAAAAAAACAAAACTTAATTTGAAACTTCAGTGTTTCGTTAATAATATCAACCCTTTATTATCTAAAGTAGGAACAACAGTTTCACCACAACACTACAATCAACATGTTTCATAGTTACATAATATTGTACCGTTTTCTAAAGAATTTCATAAAGCCATATCAAGTACCCTAACTTCACTAATGTGCTGCAAAATTTCCAAAACGTCCTCTACAAAGGACATTGTTTTGTATTTAAGGACCCCGGATATCGAGTTACCTCCAACTGATTATAAGTTGGCTGACTTAGTTGAGTATTCTTTATTTTTAACGTTTAAATCGAGATTTTGTAAGAAAACCGCTAACTTCGTTCGCTTCTGGAAAATATGTCGCATTAAGATGTTGAGTTTTTACGTGATGGTATGGGTAATGGTGTTTATAATACCAAATGTATTGAAACCACAGTTAAATAATAGCTATACTTCTAAAGTCGATATTTTTCCTACTTATAATAAAAATGCATCCTGCAGTGTACTACTTATCATACATATTATGATAAATGTCTTATTCTTTACTCAAAATCGCTGCTTAGATTTGTATGAGATTTAACATTTTTGATTAGCACATTCACAAGCTTCTTATTGTCCGAAAATTGTAAGTGATACTAAAATGGTAAAGTTAGATAATAATAGTGTTTATTGAGAACAATAACTTTCAGAAATGCAGGATTACAATAAATAGCTTTGGGAAAACATTCGTAGGTACAAATATAATATTCATTCCTTCCGTGACAATTGAAAATCGATACCCAGACTGTTCAATTTTAACGCTATAGCACAACACTATGTCAAAGAGGAATCAATAAACCAAATAGCAAGCTAAGTTTTAATTAAAACGAACTGTATAAGCTAAAATTACATTCACGAATTAAATCCTACTAATATTAAAAAAAAAAATGCGAAAGTTTGTTTATTACTCTTTCACGCAAATACTACTAAACCGATTACAATGAAATTTGGTATGTAGGTAGCTGAAGACTCAGAATAAGACAAAGGCTACTTTTTTTCCAGGAAATCCCACAGGTCGGGAACTATGCGGGTTTTTCTTTGTTAACGCGGGCGAAACCGCGGGAAGAAATCTAGTAACTTCATATTAATGAAACGGAACAAAAACGAATCACCAATGTATCAAATATGAATTAGTCAAATTTTCCTTCATAAAACATTGTGGAATATTGAATTATAATGGCGCCAAAACGAAGCTAATGTTTCGACATTCGAAGTCTGATGTATAGCCACGATTGTTTGTACAAGGGAATTGCTTTTCAGTTCTATTTAATGGGAAAGGTTTCAATGGTGATTGAGAGGTTGCCATCGAGATTCTATTCCTTTTTTTTACTTAAAACTATTACGCTTTTTCCTTGTATGTACTAGATTTATCTCTTTCTTTATTTAAAAGTTGAAATTTTGTTTGCTTCGAATTTCATTTGTTATGTAAGTAGAATTTATCATTTTTTATTCTGACACGTGTATAGTGTAGAGGAACGGAAAGAAAAAGTTCGTAATTCGCCCATTGAATGATCTTATTATAATTTAATAACAACATACTTACAAAATAGGTACCTACTAATATAATATGAATAAAAATCTACTCGACTCTTACGTCTAAATTACATTTTGTTATCTGCTGTTAATTGACGTTGAATTTTCAAAGTGTGTATAACCCTATCAATTTAAATATCCATATAAGTTTATAACACACACATATAATAAAGTCATCTTCAAAAATACAACATACAAACGTGGGGCGTCCAAACCTACGCAGTAAAGAAATAAAATTTATTCAAATTTTATTTCTCAATTTACCTCTCACAATTTTCTTGTACAAGAATACAATGTTTTTGGAGTGTCTCCAAAATCTGGATTACGCTGATATTCTCTGTTTTGATCTAGTGTTACGAGCGAGATAACCTTATCTAAAGACTGGGAACGCCGGGATTTTTTAGTACAATTTTAGGGCAAAATGTTTATGGTCAAGTCTTTCACTATATCCAGGCTTGTACTATAAAATGTTCATAGGGGTAAACGTTTTTAGTCATGAATTTGATTAAGAATTATTTTTTCAGATTAATTTAAAGTATAGTATATAGTAGTAAGTATTAATTTAATATAGTAGTAGTATAGTTGAGCGTTAAGGTTTGATTTTTATTGGTATGTTAATTATAAAGATATTTTAAACGGTTTTCGGATATAAAATTAAGACTTTTATACCAAACAAAACCGCAAGAACTTTCTAGAAATTTCTGCGAAAAACTTTTTACAGATTTTCTTAACATTAATATGTACAAGATTATGTAGAAACTCAGTCTTGGCTCGTTTCAAGAGCTATACTCATAATATTGTTAGGTTTTTAAAATGACGCCAAGATTTTTTTATGAAACCTAGTGACATAATTGACATAATATAATTTAAAAATTGAATAGCTTCGTACCTAAATGCTGTTCCTAGAAGATGGATATATTACTGTACACAGTAAATTGAATATTCGTTATCTTGAACAGTAAATATTATTTTCAAAGATGGTAGGTATTTCGAAAGTCTTATTTATGGAGCTATATACAAAATTCTTCCCTCATAGAAGGCCCGTGTCCCAGCAGTGGGAACGTATATGGGCTGATGCTGATGATACAAAATTGTACTAAAACAAGTAAAGGAATTTGAATTCTTGGCTTGAATTTTTTCTAGTTTTACCTGTCATTAGTTCCATAAAGCTGAATGTCTTGAAGAAAGCTTCTTCAACTAAATAAGTTATTACCATCTTGTTAAAACAAATTGCGACCAAGTGTCTTTAAAATCTAGAAAGCGGCAAACCGACAGATTTTACATTTGCTGAACTTATAACACCTTTCATGTGTGACGGAGCTCTAAAATTACTATCAATTTCTTAAATCTTCTAATTCAATGTTGTTTGTTTCAGGTACCCAACCCTCATAAGAATGACTACATTACAACGTTTTAAAAGTAATACAGGTGTTAATCTTCAAATAACCTGATACCATGTAGACTAATGATGTCACTTATAGTTAGTAGCTATGACGTCATGAGTTAAATGCTAAGTGAAATACAATGTGAACAAGTGATGGTGAAGACGATCAAAATGACTCTTCTGTACTATATTGTGATATCTTGCTTTACGTGTACTACGTTCCAGTTTATTGGTAAGTTTTATTTAAAGCAAAGGTTATATATTAATATCTACATTGAAGTAGTTTTGGTCTGTAAATAAATAACTTCAAATACGGGTTCGATTATTGGAGATGGTAATTATAAGAATTACTTGATAAATCTGAAGTGTTTATAAGAATAATAGTTTAATATTTATGTACTTAATAGTTATATCTACAATGCAAATAATATAACGTTAGTGCAACAAGAAAAGTTTTATCTTTGTATCAAAATATAGGGTAAAAGTGGGATAGATGCCCCACTTTTTGAAATAGCCTCATAATTTTAAAAACAAGAATCTTATACGAACACTTTGTATGAATATAGCTAGGTTAATTATCTGTTTTGAATTACTATATATATTTTTTATCCTATCATTAATAGATAATGTGTAATAAATATTTTTGTAGAACACCTTTTTTGAGGATAGATGCCTACCTAGTTGGATAGTTGCCCCACCATGAAAATACTAAGGAGGATAGATGCCTGCAGAGTGGGATAGATGCCTTACATACTCTATAAACGCGAAATCTAATAAAATTTATATGATAAACCAGCAAATGTCATGTTAACATAGTTGTTCTGTTGTCCAAGAATATACTTGCGCTCGCACTCCTTCTTTTCTTTTGTATTTTCGTGGCGTGGTTCTCCTACAATCAGTATAAGGGCAGATCATTAATAAGTAAGTATACATAACAAAAAAAGAAAATTAAACGAGTAAAATCGGTTAACATAGAGAAAACCTCTGACGCAATCAGGTAAAAATATAAACAGTACCTGTGATTATCGATAATAACATGTACATATGTATTGAGGGATAGATGCCCTTAGAGGCCCCTAAGGGCATCTATCCCTCGAAAAAAAGGGGCAACTATACTTTTTGATAAGGATAGCTGCCCCAGTATTTTTTTTTATTAAATAAAAACAAAAGAGTCACTATTTTCACTTAGATTTGTAATTAATGAACCAGTGTATAGACATAATAAGAAATATAGTGAAATTTATTAATACTTATAAAGTTATGCAAAGGCAAATATCAACCTTTTTAAATTTTAACGTGTTCGTGAAGTTCGCCGCGGATATTATAACACGCACTAGCGAAACACGTCTTCACCAAACAACAGCTCATGCGTACCCGAGGTGCGGGGTGATAGGAGCTCCTATTTAAATCATTAATTCGTAGTCACTACTCTGGGAACTGAGGTTTTTTGAAAATGAGGCATCTATCCCGGTGCGGCATCTATCCCACTTTTACCTACGCGTTGTTCATTCTAAGAGTAGGTAGAGTAATACGGCAAAAATTGATTGTACTTAAAATTAATTATTTAACAAGAAAATCCTCGTGTTTATAAAATTAATAATATCTATTGATACTCAAATGTTAATATCTATAAGATAAAATTAGCCACGCATATTTGTTTAAACATAAATAGTTATAGGCGGATAAATTTATAAAAATAATATCATAATACCTTACCTTCTATACCTTTGTTAATAACAAAGTCGTTCCCCAAAATCCTCGTATTTTTAACATAAGCATTCCCTACAAATTTCCCTCAATTGTAAGAAATCTTGGTAATTTTCCCCCTATCTTGTGTAATTATCTTGGTAATGTAAGGACTTTGATCTTGCGTGGCCAAAATTCTGTAGACCCAAAATTATTTAAAATGTCGTTAACGTAGGTACCTTATCGGATGATTTAGTCCATCGTCCGGTGAGATGAGGCGGCGTGAGACGTGTTCCGCTCACGCCGCCCCATGAGGTCAGAGCTGGCGGGCTCATAGTTTGTGTTGGCCTGGAGACGGGCAGCTGCTGATGGGGTCACGGACGAATTCTACCTATACCCGTGGCCCCGTCGTTGATGCGGCTTGACGGAATACAGTGGGGTTTTGGTCGGTAGGAATCCGACATAACCCACGGCCCTTTCCCCGGAAGCCGTGGGTATCTATGCAAGATTTCCCCACTTTAAAAAAAAAAAAAAAAAGGTACCTTATCGGATGTGGCATTTGATCCATGTTCAGATAAGGCATTAATTAAATCACCTTGAAGGGTTTTCTAGCAATAGTGTATGATTTGTCAAATTGGGTCATGTTTAACGTATATTTAGGGTGGTTTTCAATTATAGAGTCACGCTATCAAATCGAGATATTATAAAATAATATTTTATATGTTCTCTAAAATTAATATTTGTCTAGCAATAACATTTGAACAACACATTTCGGTGATTACAATATAATTATTATCTTTTTATATCTAATCTCATTCGTACCTGATTGAAATATGAATAATATCTGTTAAAATCGTCTGTCTTTTTTTGTTATTTTTATTTTTATGAAGCTATTGCATAGCTTCTATCGCGGGCCTTGAGCGTGGGGACCGAACCGAGAAATTCCGTAACGAAAAAACCTCACGCTCCCCACTCCGACGGGCTCGGAGTGGGGAGGTTCAAGATGTGGCTTGAAGGCATGCTATGCAATAGCTTTACCGTGGCAGTCCCCAAGTGCCACACGTCTTTTTTTTATTATAATTAAACCTGTAATCGTTAATCTAAATCAACCTTTACCAATTTCACTTTTGATACTATATCCACCCAATACCATAAAAGAAAAAAGACTACATCAAAAGTTCCAGAGACTAGACCACGATCAATAAATTACAATTACTATCGCAAATATGCTATACAGAATTATGAGATCGGATGAAATATTTGCCACTGGCTTTTCCGATAGTAGAAACTTGATAGCGTTGTAAGTATGCTTTTATCGTTCTAATAACAGACCAATTTCCTAGATATTATTGATAATGTTAAAGTTAACATGTTTCATATTACCTATAGCAACTAGGTAATGTTAACACGTGTTTCATATTAAAGATTCTTTATAAGTTTAAGTGCCAGTTGTTTATTGATTAATGTTAATAAAGCCAATGATAGACGTCGAACCCTTTTTACCGTATACCATTTATATAAATCTATACTTAATATTATAAAGCTGAAGAGTTTGTTTGAACGCGCTAATCTCAGGAACTACTTGTCTTATTGAAACATTCTTTCGGTGTTAGATAGCCCATTCATCGAGGAAGGCTATACGCTATAAAATAATATATTATATATCATCGTGCTAAGTCCAACAGGACCAGAGCCACGCGGTTGAAACCGCGGGGCAAAGCTAGTTATAAATATAATTTTTACTTACAGATCATATTATGTATCTGTAAAACTATGAACCGAAAAAAGCAGTTTATGACAACATTGTTTTCTTAAACAATAATACAAAACATATTGTTCAATTGTAACTTTGTCATTTATGTTTTAAAATCATATTCAAAGAGTAAAACTTTGTATATATTTTAATTCTTTCGTGTATGTTCATTAATAATTAAAGTGTTCAATATTAAAAATTGGGCTATAAGTATAAAGTCAAATTAAGGTGCAATTTACTACCGCTCCCTTGATGGATATTTCCTTGAAGCTTATTTAATGCTAATAATGATGGATGGAATAATTATAATTAAAAAATAATGATGATATATAGCTTATATTTAGGCATCTGGTATAGACGGAAATTCGAAGTAATAAGGCCTGAATAAATTTAAACTAAGTATCAAAGTCGCTTTCCGACGTCTGTTTGTCTGTTTGCTTAGATCTTTAAAATTACACAATTGATTTTGATGGCGTTTTATTTCATAGATTGAAATATTTATATGTATAACCTTAGTATGTATTTTATTAGGTTTTAGACAAAGCTGGCGAAGCCACGGACTGAAAGCTAGTTTATAATAAAAAATTGAAAGTTTTTTTCAAATAGGAAAAATATTTAAATGAAAATTAATACAACTAAAGTATAAACTAAGTATTTATAACAGTGTTAACCGCTAGGTTAAGTACTTAGTCGGCAAGCACAACTTAAGTAGTCGTTGACAACTTATATAATATCATGCAGAACTCTATGTAGCGATATTGGCCTAGTAAATTAACTTTAGTAAAAAGCTTGAATATTATTTTTTAGGGTTCCATACCCACAGGGTAAAACGGGACTCTTATTATTATACTAAGCTTCCAGTGTTTGTCTCTCTGTCTGTCTCCAGGCTGTATCTCATAAACCGTGATAGCGATATTGACCGGTTTCTTTTTCAATTTGTCATGGTATTTATGTATGTTTAATAGTGATATCAACAGAAAAACAATAATACTTCTCGTTGCACTTGTCCTGACACTGTTTTATGTATAATTAGAATTCATTTATCACAGAACTAAAATATTTTCATCATGCAAAAAACATGTTATAATATTTAATAAAAAAAGGATATTCTAAATTACCCACGTACCATATTAACACAGACTTATGTGATACAACATACAATAAAAGAACAGTAACAAAATTAATATCACATTCTAAATTATATAATAATATACCTCATAGCAATATGAGACAACATACAAACTTAATATTATTCCGTTCGAGTTTATTACAATATAACTGTATTCTCATATGAATAGACGAAATATTGTATGCCAAAAACGTGTATAAGACGACCTCGAATTTTACGATCGCAAAATATTTCTAGAATATTTATATCACTGGGCTTTCTGCTTAATAAACTGACAAAGGAATTTCGGGATCCTTTGTTCCAAATGTTAATAGTTTGGAAGGCCTGAAAAATATATCTTATTAATGCTGTATGGTTGAATAATAGCCCTGAAAACCCGTAGGGAAATGCTTACCTATAGAAAGAACAATAAAATTGTAAAATTTTAGATTGTGCAATTATGTCATTGTTTCAGTTAAAATTGTAATAAGTGGAAATTGAAAAATTTTTTTATATTAATTCTATTGTTCAAATATAACAAAGGCAAATGTTGAAATGAACAAATTACGCTTTTACCGCATTTATAACCACAATAACTAGTTATCCACGGCTTTATCAGCAAAAACTGTAAAACTAATTGCTTAACTTTATTTAATGATAAAAATTACTTATTAATTTTCTTCAATCAATCACTCCTTCCTCCTCTCTCCTCCTCCTTCAATCATTAATCCTTTCTTTATCCCATACATACCATACCATAAAATTGGCAATCCACTTACAGGCGTAAGCCTGTAAGGCATCTGCAAATGTTTATGAGCAGTGGTAGCATTTACTATTTGTGATAATTCAGGCGACCCACTAGCTTCTTTACCAACACTGAAATGAAAACAAATCATTAAAGTATGTCCTTATTAAACATAAAGGCCATACAAACACATTATATTATTATCATCAGTCCATTTTATTTTATTCCCACCGTATTAGCCTCTATTAGTGATTTATGTTCGATTCAAGTGAAAACAATATCATTATTATTGTAGAAACCAATTAATTTAAAAGTGACCATTGGAAGGCACCAGCATTAAAAAAAAGAAAATTACCAAAATCGGTTTATCTAGTCGAAAGTCCTGAGGTAACAAATCCCAAAAAAGTCGAATTGAGTCGAATACAAAAAAGTCGAATTATGAACCTCCTCCTTTTTTTGAAGTCGGTATAAATTCATCTGGCTGGGCACAGAAGATTGATCAACTATGTCATATAAAGAAAATTGATCTGAAACAGATGTGAGACTCATCTGCACTATACTCAATAATGGAACGAGACATCACTTTCTATATTATTTGCTTATATCCTTTCCGTACTATCTATATTTCTATGCTGATACTATAAAGCTGTGGAGTTTTTTGTTTGGACGCGCAAATCTCAGGAACTACTGGCCCGATTTGCAAAATTCTTTCAACGTTGGATATCGTCATTCCTGAGTGAAGTAGGCTATATATTTTGTAGATACTACCACGTGGGGCGGACCACTAGTAATATTATAAATGCGAAAGTGTGTTTATTTGTCTTTCTATCATGCCATAACGTTACTTTTTCTGTGAAAAATCTAGAAAAAGTAAGGTTACGACGACATCTCAGTCCCATAGCTATTTCCTTCGGAAAGCTAGTATCCAATAAATTTTCATGTTGATTGTTAAAAATATAACATTAATAATTCATTGTAATTAAGTAAAACAGAAAATAATGCGCGTACTTTCTCGAATAATTCAGAATTCTTTCAAGTAAGACTGGAGGTATTTGGTTCAAAGTAATTTGGGTCACGGTTTTTAAATGATCCGAGCATTGTGAATTATGAGACCTTAATTTATTATGACCAAAGGATATTTATTGAATTACTCTGAGTTATATACATTTTTAGTGTAGCGATTTTAACTAAACGTTTTTCATTATAAACTATCGCCCCATCAGACATAAAAACATTCTATGAAATCAACTTGTAGACTTCATAAAGAAACTTCGTATAATATTATATATATATAATATATTTTTGAAAAACCAAATTTAAACGCACGCGTCAAGGGGCCATTCATTTCAGAATAAGGACAAATTGGGCAACTACATAAACTAATATTTATCTTTCACAGCAAAACAACTTGTACCATTTAACAGCACCATTTAAAACATATCAATGTGCTCATGCTATTATTAGCTTTAAGACTAAAAAGTTATTTTCCTTATAATACCATAATGAATTATTTGTCAGTAATACCCAGGCCGCAATAGCTACACTAAAAAGTATTTCAATTCCTTCTGCTACGAGCGTAGCACGTTTTTCGTAGGCCGTAGCTACCTACGGCCTACGTAAAACGTTTTATCCGTACCCCATAATAGTTTATTTTTACAACACATCATATAAAACATAGTACTACTTTAACAGGACCTGCTTAATAATTCAGAATGTTTTTATTGATCATGAATAAGACGTTATTTTTTCACAGGCTAATGTTCAAATAATCACTACATAGTATAAAACAAAGTCGCTTTCTCTGTCCCTATGTCCCTATGTCCCTTTGTACGCTTAAATCTTTGAAACTACGCAACGGATTTTGATGCGGTTTTTTTTAATAGATAGAGTGATTCAAGAGGAAGGTTTATATGTATAATAACATCCATTAAATAGTGGAGAAGTACTGTTATTTTTGAGGTTTCTAATGTGATGTCGTAAAAAATTACATTTTTGCCGCTTACATTGCAAACGCAGGCTGAACCCTACGAGTTTTATCAAAATAATGTACTAAGTATTATACACATTGAAAAGGTCTACAGAAAAGTCCGCGATGGTATATGTCTATCTCTTATGGATAACCCACAATAACTTTTTTTGTCATTTACTTTTTACGAC
The DNA here is from genome assembly GCA_029959065.1 of Colias behrii. NCBI lineage: Eukaryota > Metazoa > Arthropoda > Insecta > Lepidoptera > Pieridae > Colias > Colias behrii. The sequence goes on from JARWMC010000025.1 coordinate 4,485,119, forward strand.
AAATAATGGCTAATTTTCGAAGCGATTTTAACCAATACAGCATTAATCCTTAACCAATTTAATACCTTGAATACATTGTTCATTTAATATAGATCTTTATGGCCCTTTACACCGTATGATTTAAGTGAATATTTTCGAAGATATTACAGATTTAAAAATTGCGGGACTTAGCGTTTGCGGCGGTACCGGCCGGCCGCCCGGCTATATTATATTTTATACCCGTGCGAATCCGGAGCGGGCCGCTATGTTTTTATATACAACGTTCACAGTTTTTCTGTAGTGTATTTAGTATCAGCATTGCACCCGTGCGAAGCCGGGGCGGGTCGCTAGTATACTAATATTTAATAATGTTTGTCATGTCACACTTAGTAGTTACGACTCATTAAATTTATTTATTTAACCATTTATTGTACTACACCATTTAACATTACAATGTACATGCAATGTACAGAATATTTATTTGTATGGATGAGAGGTAAAGTACAAAAGGTGACCTTATCGCTTGAAAGCGATTTCTTCCAGGCCACCTAAGGTAGAGGATAGATATACAGGGTGTAATCGTTAAGTGTGCACAGGCGATTTTTCCGTAAGTATTACAGATAACAAAAAACTTTAAACTGATATCGAAAGTACTTAACCTAATGAGTAAAATGGCCGTAATAAATTTTTAAAAATAAATCGAGAAATATCAAAAAAATTATCTTTAAACCCTCCCATACATTAAGTATGAAATATGAATATCCCGTATTCATTTAATATGAAAGATTTTAGCTTTCTTTTTCTTTTTTGGTTTTCTGCTTTAATTACTTCGCAAATTTGAAGTGGCATTTTCCACGCTTTTTCCGGACATTTTCACGCATTTTCCGGATATTTTCCGGGGATTTTCCGAGCATTTTCCGGACATTTTCCAGGCTTTTTCCGGACATTTCCACGCAATTTCCGGATATTTTCCAGACATTTCCCTGGCATTTTCCGGTTATTTTCCGGGATTTTCCAGACATTTTCCGGGAATTTCCCAGGCATTTTCCGGGGATTTTCCGAGCATTTCCCGGGGATTTTCCGGATATTTCCCAGACATTTTCCGGACATTTCTCAAGCACTTTCCGGGGATTTTCCAGGCATTTTCCGGATATTTTCCGGACATTTTCACGCATTTACCGGATATTTTCCGGACATTTTCACGCATTTTCCGGATATTTTCCTGGCATTTTCCAGGGATTTTCCACGGTTTTTCCGGAAATTTGCACGCATTTTCCGAGCATTTCCCAGGCATTTTCCGGTTATTTTCCGGGAATTTCCCAGGCTTTTTCCGGGGATTTTCTGGATGTTTTCCAGACATTTTTTGGTCATTTCCCTGGCATTTTCCGGGGATTTCCAGACATTTTCCGGGGATTTTCCGAGCATTTCCCGGGGATTTTCCAGACATTTACAGGCTATGTCAGGGAAATGTCCGGAAAATGTCTGGAAAATTCCCGGAAAATATCCGGAAAATATCCGGAAAATGCCTGGAAAATCCCCGGAAAATGCCTGAGAAATGTCCGGAAAATGCCTGGGAAATGCGTGGAAAATTCCCGGAAAATGCCAGGGAAATGTCCGGAAAATGTCTGGGCAACATCCGGAAAATCCCCGGGAAATGCTCGGAAAATCCCCGGAAAATGCCTGGGAAATTCCCGGAAAATGTCTGGAAAATCCCGGAAAATAACCGGAAATGCCAGGGAAATGTCTGGAAAATATCCGGAAAATGCGTGGAAATGTCCGGAAAAAGCGTGGAAAATGCCTGGAAAATGCCCGGAAAATGCACGGAAAATCCCCGGAAAATATCCGGAAAATGCGTGAAAATTTCCGGAAAAAGCGTGGAAAATGCCACTTCAAATTTGCGAAGTAATTAAAGCAGAAAACCAAAAAAGAAAAAGAAATCTAAAAATCTTTCATATTAAATGTATACGGGATATTCATATTTCATACTTAATGTATGGGAGGGTTTAAAGATAATTTTTTTGATATTTCTCGATTTATTTTTAAAAATTTATTACGGCCATTTTACTCATTAGGTTAAGTACTTTCGATATCAGTTTAAAGTTTTTTGTTATCTGTAATACTTACGGAAAAATCGCCTGTGCACACTTAACGATTACACCCTGTATAATACATATAATTAATGTAACGCGGTCATTATAACTAGTTATAACTATAATTATGCTTTTTAAATTGGTTATAACCATTTTAAAATCTCGTCACGTCCAATCTTTAAAGTCCAATTGAACAAAAGTAGTCGATTAAGGACCAGTATGAAAACGCCGCGACAATTCCGAGACAAATTGAATTATGAATTCTTAAAGACAAAATAAGTTGTGTCGACTATTTGTAGGTTATTACTTAAATTGCTTGCCAACTTTGTTCAGTTATTTCTTCGGGAACAATATGAGGGACTTTGCTGAATATAAATTGTGTTCAATTCAAAGTTTGTTTAAATAAAATAATGGACGAAATTATAATTACAGTGAACTCAAGTCAAGAGTACAGTTGAAGTCGAAGCATAAAGTTGCCTAGATTTATTCTTGCTTTTTATATACTAATAGCGGTCCGCCCCGGCTTCGCCCATGGTACATATTTCGCAATAAAAGGTAGCCTATGTTCTTTCTCAGGGTCTAAAGATTGTCTGTGCCAAATTTCATCAATATCGGTCCAGTAGTTTATGCGTGAAAACCATACATACATACATACATAATTACAAACCTTTCCTCTTTATAATATTAGTATAGATTAGTTCCTCCCGGCTCCGCTCGGGTTGACCTGAGTGATTAAAACAAATAAAATACATCCTTAATCATACACAGAGCGGTTTTATCAAAATATATTTTGAAATCGGTTCTTTGTAATTCGCAAGGGATTTCCTTATCACGTTCACTGCGGCATGTCCAGTATCGGGCCATCAGCGACTACACCACAGTGCGGCGCCCAAAACCGCAGTTTTCACCGTGGTGCGGCGAGGTTTTTTATATGTTAATCAATGACTAGAAAAGAGACAAATATATTTTTGTGATCACAGTTTGAAGTAGGACTCAATTTCGTTTAAAAATCGTATGGCAAAATATTGGACACACGCATAGAAAAGAAACCGTTTCTTTTGTGTGCGGCATGTCAAATATTTTGCCATGGACAAGCACCTCATGCCGCACTGTACTGCGAGCGCGCCGCGTGTCAATCTCGCATAGTGATGTACCAGGACCGCACGCGTCGTTATCAAATTTTTAAATGACAATGATTTTTTTACTTTCTTTTATTTCGTAGCATAAATGCAAAAATGTGATGACAGTTGTGAAAATAATATAAAACATTAAAACAAAAGTTACTGAACAAATTAAAACAAAAGTTACTGAACAAATTAAAACAAAAGTTACTGAACAATTTCCTGATAGTACTCTATCAAGTACCTTGTTTTATATGTGTTTTTTTTTTGTATCGACGATCTCGTTATCTGTTAACAAACAGACTGAAATATACAAAATTGATTTATATCGATATCGATGTTTTATTTTACAGTGTTTCCCATCGCTATTACTGTAAACATGCCGTATCAACGCAGTGCGGGATGGCAAATAATTTTTCACAAAATCAGGGGTTTACATTTTCCCTCATATCTTTTAAACTATTGAGTCAAACTAAAAGCTATTTATGCGGTATATACAAGACTATATATACTATTATCCGAAAAAAAAAATTTTTGAAATATCTTGAAATTTCATGAAATTATTAACCTTCAAAGTCAGTAGGTGCGATGTGATAAAAATGGCTCATGACGCACAGTGGTGAACTTGCCGATGTGAAGTATTGAAGACATGCCGCAACAACGGTAAGTTTGGCATTTTAGGTGCCGCAGTGAACGTGTTATCTGATAAAAATATAAATTAATGTACAAAACTTATAGATTAGTTAAAAATTCAATTTTTGACATGTGAAAACAGAATTCCAAAGCTCCCCTAACGAAGTAACTTTATGTCGGATCAGTAACAGCGGCTTAAAAATTTTCGCACATATAAAAAGATATTTTCCATTTCCATTGACTACCTATATGAAACAAATGTATTTAATTGAATATTTTTTAAATAAGATTCGATTTATTAAAGTGAAACTTTTATTACATCGTCTCAAACTTTTTGGTCTGTGTAGCGCATGTCGCGTGACGTACGATAATTATCGCACAAATACGATAATTATCGTAAGTTTCACTTTTACCGTGGTTTTATAAAACCACACAACATTTTTATTTTCTTTGTTTCTTGAGTAGGTATGTGCAATCTGTTACTAACTGTTATGTACTATATTACAATTTTATTACATCATCTGTATTTTATTTATTTTTTACTTTATTTGAATAAAAAAGAACATCTCTTTTATTAGATAGTAAAGAAAATTCAAATTCATTCAATTTCGATTGTGAAATTGACGAAAACAATATATTAAACTAGAAATTTCTTTGACCAACAAAGCGTTATGATATAATATAAGCAAAAGACAGTAAGCTCCTGTACTAGAAACAAGTTTTCAATTCTGTCGTAGTGCGGTCGTCTATCACAGACAATTCTTTCTCTGCTTGGTTTGTTACAAACAAAACAAGCTTGGTTATATGACTTCAACGCTTGTCAAAAGCATACTACTAACAATCATATTATATTATATTATACAATAATAAACACTACTACAAAGAAGACGCATGATGAACTCCAACCATTTTCATCTTTATTCACATCTTTATTTTCCAATATCCTTAAAAAACATAGTGTTGTCGTGCAAACTGTTTCATGTTTACTTTAGCTCTTTTCTATATTCAACACTTAAATCATTCATCGATACATACCCCACGGTTTCCATCAACACTGTCAAGCGATTTTTTTCAAATACGAAACCAAATACTATACGCATTCGGCGTTTTTCCCTTGCATCGAATTCTACTGCGCCGATCAGTATATAATTTAGTAAAACATTAGCCCACATTAGACGAAGACAAATGGCGGGCTTATCGAGATAGATAGATTGAGAGATGGAACACAAAAGAGATTCGACAGGTGATTTGATTAAGATAAGATAAGATAAGATAAGATAAGATAGCCTTTTATTTCAGATCAAACTTAAGTCTAGTACATACATATAATGAAAATGAAACAATTGCAAAAACTAACAAACTATTCACTATTTTAATTATTTTAGTATTTGGTGTTTCTTTATTTTCTGAAGATCTGTTTGCCAATCGGCAAAGGCCTCCTCCAACCGTTTCCATTCTGATCTGTCCTGAGCTACTCTATTCCACGTAACCCCAGCCACTTGTCTTATATCCTCGTCCCATCTTTTCAGCGGTCTGCCCCTCTTCCTTTTACCATCTCTAGGATACCATCTTGTCACTCTTTTACTCCACTTGTCCTGATCTCTTATCATATGTCCCGCCCACCTCCATTTGAGTCTTTTGATTTTAGTAACTACGTCTATACTCCTAGTTTTATTCCTGATGACATGGTTCTTCATTCTGTCGGATTTCTTAGCATTCAACATACTTCTTTCCATGGCGTGTTGACAGATAGCGAGCTTGCTTGTTGTCTCCTGAGTGAGAGCCCATGATTGACAGCCATACATAAGGATTGGTGATATGCAGGTGTTGAATAATTTACCTTTAGTGCTTATGGGAACGTTTTTATCTTTCATTATTTCTTTTAAGGCCCAGTATCTTCTCCAGCCGCTTGTGATTCTTCTCTGGACTTCTTTGCACATAGGTTCTTTTTGGGTTATGATCTGTCCTAGATAGATGAAATCGTCAGTGTAGTTTATTTCGGTGTTCTCCAATTGTATCATGTTTTTGTTTCCGTTTGTCATCAGTCTAGTCTTCTCCGGATTTAATTTTAGACCTACTTTTTCGCTTTCCATCGCAAGTTCTTCTAACATTATGCTTAAGCTTTCTGACGTTTTGGCGAATAGCACAATGTCGTCGGCGAATCTCAAGTGCGTCAGCGATGCTCCGTCCACCATGATCCCGTGGTGGTCCCAGTTAAGCTTTCTGAAAATTGATTCTAATACGGCTGAGAAGAGTTTTGGAGATAGGGGGTCTCCTTGTCTTACACCTTTTTCAATTTTGAATGGAATACCTTTCTTTTCAAGTTGAATTCTCGCTGTGCCTTTACTATAAATGTTTTGTAATAGCCGAATGTATTTGTGATCAATTCCTTGTTCCACTAGAGCTTCCCATATTTTCACATGCAGGAGAGAGTCAAATGCTTTGCTATAGTCTATGAACGCAATATAATAAGTGAGTTGATATTCGTTGTACTTTTCTAAAACTTGACGCACTACGTGAATATGATCTATAACTGAAAAGTTCTTTCGAAATCCTGCCTGCTCAATTGGTTGTTGTTCATCTAAACTTTTTTCGATTCGTTTTAGAATTATCTTAGCGAAAATCTTGTAGATGTTGGACATAAGGCTGATTGGACGATAGTTCCCTATGTCGTGTTTATCTCCTTTCTTATATAGCAAGGTGATGTTAGTTGTTGTCCATTGATGAGGAATAATTTCGGTTTGTATGATGTTGTTAAACATGTCTGTCAAAACGGGTGTTAGAATTACCTTGCTCTTTCTTAGAATTTCATTCTGTATTCCATCCGGTCCGGGTGCTTTATCTTCCTTTTGTGTATCTATTGCTGCATTAACTTCGGATTGCAAGATAGCAGGAACATCGGAAGGTTCTTCTAATTTAATTTCACCTTGTCTGCCATTGCATTCATAAAGTTGCTTATAATAAGATGTTGCTTCTTCTAATATGTCTACTCTACGATAATTCCACTTATATCTTTTGCTTTTTACTTTGACGATCCAGTCCAGAGAATTGGATAATTCTTTATAGGCCTTTTTTACTCCACCTGTTTTCGCTATATACGTTTCAAATGTTTCCAATCTTATTTTCCTTCTGTCCTTTCTTATGTTGTTTCTAATTTCTTTGCTAATTTTTGTGATACGTTTTCTTCTGTCATGTATATTTCTTGTGCTGATTAGATGGTTTCTTTCTTGTAGCAGTTTCAGAGTACTTGTTGATATCCACTTTTTAGGTTCATGTTTAGTTTTTGAAATTGATTGTATCTGGTTTGTAATAATATTTTCTATAAAATTATACTTTTCTTGTGTTCCCAATTCCATTGTGTCGCGTGTATAGTTTTCAAATTTATCACTTAGAGCGGCTGTTACTTGTTCCACTTGCTGTAATCCGAGTTTTACTTTTAACAAGTTTAGTTTTGGTCTCGGCCTTTTGGGTTGCACTATTTTCAATTCAGCTCTGATTAGTCTATGGTTGGTATTAAAATTTAGTTTATTAATGACATTGAAGTTGGTGAAGTTGTTTCTCTTGTTGGTCAATATAAAATCTATTTGATTTTTTGTGTTACCATCCGGCGAAATCCACGTCCACATATTTTTCTTATGTTTTTTATACATAGTATTTAATACAGTGAGGTGGTTTTCAAATGCAAAATTTATTATTTTCTCTCCATTTCTGCTTCTGGGTTTACTGCTGTTAGTAAATGTTCCTAGCACTATATTTTCTCCTATTCGTCTTTCACCGATTTGGCCATTAAAATCTCCCATAACTATTAAGTTTTTATGGGCGTGCTCGTGAATAGCTTTATTTAGATCTAGGTAGAATGTATTGATAGTGTCTAGATTCGCTTGTTCGGTAGGCGAATATATTTGAAAAATAGACCAGGGATCTCTGTAGCCTGGAAGTTTTAGATTCATCACTGCAATGCGTTCCGTGATACCTATAAACCCTTCTACGTACTTGGTTATATGTTTTTTTAAAATAAATCCAACCCCATACTGACCTGGGGTCTCTCCTATATGGTAGAACATGTAGTCCAGATGATCGACAATGTTTTCACCTAATCTTCTCACTTCGCTCAGGCCAACAATGTCCCATTTGATTTGTTCTAGCGCGTACATTAATTCGGTGAGATTCTCATCATTTTTCAGAGTGAGTACATTGAGGGCTGCAATATATATTTTAGTATCGAGATGTGGTTCTGAGTTTTCGAGATTTATTGTTGGAGGGTGTTGGTCTCTTTCCCCCACGAGGACCAGTCGGCTTGGGGGAGAAAAATTGTTTGCCGTTTGTTCGTAAATAGTTGCTTCGGTTAGTTTAGGTGGTGATTTGATTAAATAACATATAATCAATTCGGCTCTCGGACTATATGGCTGGTGTCGATCGCGTAATGGGGATGGATATTTGGTGGTAAAATAGTTGCAACTAATTTTATTAAAATGGCGGATAGAATGGACATAAGAAGCTTTTGATTGATAGATTCTAGAAAAAAATCTCTTGCTTTTTAAAGACGTTTGTAAATGTTATCTTTGTAGATATTTCATTGTAAGTAATGTTTAGAATAATATAATGAAAAATAGTCGTGGTCGTCGTCGTGTCAGCCGTGGGACGTCCACTGCTGGACAAAGGTCTCCCTCAGGGTTTTCCACCATGCTCGGTCACCGGCGGCCTGCATCCAGCGGCTCCCTGCCACTCGGACCAAGTCGTATGTCCATCTTGTGGGTGGTCGTCCCACGCAAAATAGTAGTTTTATTTAATTTATTAAATGAAATTTAAAATGAAAATGAAAATGAAAATGAGGATGAGGATGAGGGTGAGGATGACGATGACGATTACGATGACTATGACTATGACGATGACGATGACGATGACGATGACGATGACGATGACGATGACGATTACGATGACTATGACGATGACGATGACTATGACGATGACTATAACTATGACGATGACGATGACGATGACGATTACGATTACTATGACTATGACTATGACTATGCCTATGACGATGACGATGACTATGACTTTTGATTTGATTTGATTTGATTTGATTTGATTTGATTTGATTTTATTTTATTTTATTTTATTTTATTTTATTTTATTTGATTAAAATGAAAATGAAAATATTGATGCAAATAAACAAATCTGATTTGTTGTCTGCTATAGTGCTCGAGTCAAAAATTCTAATAATTTATTAATTTTATTTTATCGATTTTAATGTTTTGTATGTAGAAATTTTGCAATTTAATTTTTATTTGATTTTTATATTTTCAATTTGATTTGTTTATTTATTTTTTTAATTTGAGTTTTAATTTTATTTGATTTTTATTTATTACTTTATTTTATTTTGATGTATTGTTTTTTTATTTGTAGTTGAATGTTCTTGTATGGGAAATACTCCTGAAATAAATCAATTTTATTTTTATTTTATTTTATTTTTTATTTATTTTATTTTATTAATATAATAAATAAAGAAAGTATTCTCCATTGATTTTCCCGAAACGAGTAATTTTTCGAACTCTATAAATAATTTTCTGAAAATATCAAAGGAAATATCGCAACTATTCATGGTATACCGTATACAATTTAATATAATCGAAACTATTTTAAGCAGCATGCGTTGTAGCGCTATGACAGTCGTAAATTATGACTTATAGATATCTACAAGGCTAGCATTCATCAATAAACTGGCATATAAACAACAAAACACAAAACATATACGATAGACAATGATAGGGGGAAATAAATTGCTTTTGAAACACTTTTGTTAGAAGCTATTGTAAGTACATGGACATTTTAATTCTTAGCAAACATGGATAGAGTGCGTAAAAATATATCATAATATAATATAATCAATATCTTAACAAATCACTGCTTCTTTCTTTCTTATAACAATAATGTTATGAGAGAAAGAGACAGAACAGCCATTAAATAAATATCAAATTATTGTTATATCTTGATAATATAGAATCGTGTAAACGTGTACTGTTAAACACGACTGTGTAAGATTCTTTATTATTACATTTGACAGAACTCCATTTAACTTTTGGAGTATCTACCAATAATTTATTACTTAACCATCAATCATTCACTATTTAAAAGGTAAAAGCATTCCATCACAATTTACTTTAACTATAAATAAATTAATCGAATTGATGTGTTTATATCAAACAAACATTGTTTTACCGTTGTTTGAAGAGTTATCAAATTAAATTTTAATGTACTAATTTAAATTAAATAACGAAATTGCATGCATATTTGTAATTAAAATATGCGTAGTCTATAATTATTTTAGATACTTAATATATTACGATAACTACCTACTCTCATGTGATCCCTGCAGAGGACAAAAAATAGGCTGCTAAAATGATCAAGATTATATTATACCGGGCAATCGAGCTTATGGGTCGCCTGATGGTAAGCGGACACCACCATGATCATTAGGTAATTTCTTTGCAAATTTCTTCCAGTTGCAGTTTTATTCGAGTCACTTGTTATAGGTGTTTAAAGATGAACGTATCTTCAATTTGTCGATTTTCGATAACGGTTAGGAGGTGGTGTTCGAGTAATCTGTACTATAATATTATAAAGCTGAAGAGTTTGTTTGTTTGTTTGAACGCGCTAATCTCAGGAACTGGTCCGATTTGAAAAAATATTTTTGTGTGAGATAGCCCATTTATCGAGGAAGGCTATGGGCTATATCACGCTAAGACCAACAGGAGCGGAGAAATGCAGGTAAAACTGCAGGGCACAGCAGACAGCTAGTCCCGTATAAAATGTTTGTCGCTCGATATTTTAACAGTACAAATCGATTCCATAGTTAAATCCTCAGACATAGCTAGGGTCATCAATACAACTCTTTTAGATTAAAAATATAGTCAAATTGGCTTTATAAAAATGTAATGAATACAGTAACGTACACATAATAATATATTCATAAAAGGAGCTGATAAATTACTTACATAAGGGAAGGATGTTTACTAAAGATGTTTATTTTGGGAAGGTAAACAGTTTGGCCCAATTTGCCTTTATTAGAAATGTCTTATTTACCTCGAAGGGATGTACAGAGGTTATGTGCTAAAACAAAGTATGAGGAAAATGTCAAATAACATAATATTAGTACTGTATTATGTGGTACGTGTATTTATTATTGATTTAGTTGCATAAATAATATTATACTTAAATGTTTTATGGTACGGGAGCTATTAACGTTTTAAAAAAGTCATTTTAGTATAGTTGGGTTTTTGATATACTGTTTCTCTTCCTATTTCGGTTAGAGTCCGGTCTGTCTGGCTGGCGGTAGTGGTTGCGTTTATTAGTGCGCACAGGAAAATATCCGTAATTTAAAGTCATTTATTAACGCGTAATTTTTAATCTTTTGCCTTTAGATAGATCCATCAGACATAAATTTTTTATTGCAAGACGTTTTTTTCGTTGATAAATAGGTGCCATACGCAATTTTTTATTTCAAAATAATTAAAATGTCATCGAAATAAGTGAAATCACATCAACATGAGTCCGCTTAAAAGGTAAGTAATAACTTTATTACTTATATTATATTATCCTTTTTTAATACTTATATTGAATAATTAGTAAACTAATATTTTTAATAGATGGTTTCATATTTATTACACTTTTGGGTATTAATATGAATTTGATGATATTTGGTTTTTTTCAAGTTTACATTAACGTCCTATTTGAGGTTCGTTGGGAAAAGGAGGCCCCATGGTAGATTGTTGCTAAAAAATTGTAAATAGTAAAATGAATATTATACATAGTATATCCTTCACGGGACTCATGTTGATGGAATTTCACTTATTTCGATGACATTTTAATGATTTTGAAATAAAAAATTGCGTCTGGCACCTATTTAACAACGAAAAAAACGTCTTGCAATAAAAAAATTATGTCTGATGGATCTATCTAAAGGCAAAAGATTAAAAATTACGCGTTAATAAATGACTTTAAATTACGGATATTTTCCTGTGCAAATAAGATGCGCACTAATAAACGCAACCACTGCGGCCAGCCAGACAGCCCGGAATCTAACCGAAATAGGAAGAGAAACAGTATATCAAAGAACCAACTATACTAAAATTCTCTCTTGTCAACGTTGTAGCTCCTATACGATTAAGTTGTTTGTAGGACATGGCCTAAGGCGATAATACCTCCATGAACATACGTTTTCTATATTGGTTAAAGAATGTAGTAGATTCAAGATTCAAGTAAATCTGCATAGGTTGTAAAATAAAAAGTACTGGTAATTGTCGAACGTGATCAGAACTATTAGGACGTTCATAAGATCAAATAATGCGGTTAATTTAAGTTTAGGAAAATCACATGTTTGTGTTAAGAGGTTTATTAACATACGTACAGTACTTAAATTAAAAAAATGTGTGCGTGTACTACTGTACACACGTAAGAAGTGAAACTTCTTTGTGACCTTATTTTTCAAAAAATAATTTACTATATGCAACTTTACAGAAATACGTCGAATCAAAGATGGCGCGTAACGGAAAAATGTCACGCGTAACGAAAAAATGTTACACTAATTTTTTCACTTCAAAAATAAATCTCATCATCATCTCTAAAGTCCTTATTTACTTAAACTTCTTTATATACACACTCAAATACACATCAAACGCATTAAGCAAACAGCAAACTCAAAGGCAATCCAATAACAATAAAAATGCGATAAAATTGTTTTATTTATCAGTCAATTCGTAGGAATAATGCCACCGCAAATTTAACCTCGCTAATCTAACTCAGATTTACGTCACGGAAGAAATATGTTGACAGTTTTTGTCAGCCATTTTTATAGGTCAATTTGTGTCCGAAAAATTGGATTACGCATTGTGATGGGCCCTCGATACAATGGGCAGCGTTGGGCGAGTAGAGGCAATCACGATAGTGTAGAGGGCCTAAATGTCTATGATCGGCCGTCATTGTCGATGTTTATTTATAACTAGCTGTGCCCGCGACTTCGTCCGCGTGGAATAGTGACTGCATAGTAGTTACTACTTAACTTTTATTGAATAAACACGTACTACCATAAATAATTAAAAGAACAGTTAGTAAAATTTATTACTAAACTGAGCTAAAAAATAAAAAAATAAGTGCCTAATTAATTTTCTACGTAAAATTTATTTTAAATTATGGCATATTATTTTTTAGGCACCAGGAGGGAGAGGAGCAAATTTATTTACCTTCCTTCCTTGTATGGATGTTTTTGACAATATATTGTGCAGCAACTGAGTGCCGAGGCAAACGTCAAAACGTAAAGGAATAGAATCCGCTATCGATACTAATTGACATAAGCGTATGATGTTTTGCTAAGGATTTGTTCACCCTACCAACGACGACGACGACCACGAACAAAATTTTCATCCAGTCGCAATTTAATAAAATTGTGCAAAACACAATTAAAAATCAATTATTAAAATTTCCTGTCGTTCTGGTGATTGGAATTTTTATTTTTGAGATCAACGATGAATGAAAAAATAGATTTTTCGTAGAAACAGTGGCTCCTAGAAAAAAATGTATGTGAAGTTTTTTAAAGATAATTTTATAATCTACAATTTTGGTAAAAGTTAAGGATACCATACCATACCATCATTATCATAATAATATATCTAATATATATATTTTTTTATAATGGTACTTAATTTTAAAGATCGTCGGGAAGTTTGTAAAATTATATATATTCCTTTTCCTTCGTTGCGTTGGTTTTTTTTTTAAATTTTTAAACTTCGGTTTCTTATTTTCATTTAATATTTTCAAGTGAGCGAGACCTACCTCTACCTCCATAATACATTCCTACATCTGACATCTTTTAAGTTGGGCCGTAACCGTGCATAAAATATTGTAATGGACCACAGTGGCAAAAGAAGTGGTATATTTAAGAAAAAAAATTGCCAAGGGCCAGGCCTATGTGGCTTTGAGAAGAGTTCAAAATTTCCAGGGTGTGGCTATCCTCTCGCTCCCATGTCCCCCTCTTCTTTCACAGACTTTCAACCCTTCCCTTTCCATCCCTAGTAAATGGCAGAACCGATTTTGATGTAAATAATATTATCTAATTGTACCTATATGTACACGTCATATCCTATCGTTTGATGCTCCATTTGGTTTATTTATCTAACCACTGTCACCCCTAAAGTGCCCTATATGTAAAAAACGGATGAACCGATTTCGATAAAACATTACTAATTGTAATTCACCCGTTATGCACATTCATTTGATATATCACTTAGGTAGGTACTATCACAATATTTGACAACATTCGTTTCTTTCATTCCCACTTATACCTATACAGGGTGTAATCGTTAAGTGTGCACAGGCGATTTTTCCGTAAGTATTACAGATAACAAAAAACTTTAAACTGATATCGAAAGTACTTAACCTAATGAGTAAAATGGCGGTAATAAATTTTTAAAAATAAATCGAGAAATATCAAAAAAATTATCTTTAAACCCTCCCATTCATTAAGTATGAAATATGAATATCCCATATACCTACATTTAATATGAAAGATTTTAGCTTTTTTTTTCTTTTTTTGGTTTTCTGCTTTAATTACTTCGCAAATTTGAAGTGACATTTTCCACATTTTTCCGGACATTTTCACGCATTTTCCGGATATTTTCCGGGAATTTTCCAGGCATTTTCCGGACATTTCCCTGACATAGCCTGTAAATGTCTGGAAAATCCCCGGGAAATGCTCGGAAAATCCCCGGAAAATGTCTGGAAAATCCCCGGAAAATGCCAGGGAAATGTCCGGAAAATGTCTGGAAAACATCGGGAAAATCCCCGGGATATGCTCGGAAAATCCCCGGAAAAAGCCTGGGAAATTCCCGGAAAATAACCGGAAAATGCCTGGGAAATGCTCGGAAAATGCGTGGAAATTTCCGGAAAAACCGTGGAAAATCCCTGGAAAATGCCTGGAAGATATCCGGAAAATGCGTGAAAATGTCCGAAAAATATCCGGTAAATGAGTGGAAAATCCCCGGAAAATGCCAGGGAAATGTCCGGAAAATGTCTGGGAAACATCCGGAAAATCCCCGGGAAATGTTCGGAAAATGCCTGGGAAATTCCCGGAAAATGTCTAGAAAATCCCGGAAAATAACCGGAAAATGCCAGGGAAATGTCTGGAAAATATCCGGAAAATGCGTGGAAATTTCCGGAAAAAGCGTGGAAAATGCCTGAAAATGCCAGGGAAATGTCTGGAAAATATCCGGAAAATGCGTGGAAATTTCCGGAAAAAGCGTGGAAAATGCCTGAAAATGCCCGGAAAATGCTCGAAAAATGCGTGGAAATTTCCGGAAAAACCGTGGAAAATCCCTGAAAATGCCCGGAAAATGCTCGAAAAATGCGTGGAAATTTCCGGAAAAACCGTGGAAAATCCCTGGAAAATGCCTGGAAAATATCCGGAAAATGCGTGAAAATGTCCGGAAAATATCCGGTAAATGCGTGAAAATGTCCGGAAAATATCCGGAAAATGCCTGGAAAATCGCCGGAAAATGCCTGAGAAATGTCCGGAAAATGTCTGGGAAATGCGTGGAAAATCCCGGGAAAATGCCAGGGAAATGTCCGGAAAATGTCTGGAAAACATCCGGAAAATCCCCGGGAAATGCTCGGAAAATCCCCGGAAAAAGCCTGGGAAATTCCCGGAAAATAACCGGAAAATGCCTGGGAAATGCTCGGAAAATGCGTGGAAATTTCCAGAAAAACCGTGGAAAATCCCTGGAAAATGCCTGGAAAATATCCGGAAAATGCGTGAAAATGTCCGGAAAATATCCGGTAAATGCGTGAAAATGTCCGGAAAATATCCGGAAAATGCCTGGAAAATCCCCGGAAAATGCCTGAAAAATGTCCGGAAAATGTCTGGGAAATGCGTGGAAAATCCCCGGAAAATGCCAGGGAAATGTCCGGAAAATGTCTGGGAAACATCCGGAAAATCCCCGGGAAATGCTCGGAAAATGCCTGGGAAATTCCCGGAAAATGTCTGGAATATCCCGGAAAATAACCGGAAAATGCCAGGGAAATGTCTGGAAAATATCCGGAAAATGCGTGGATATGTCCGGAAAAAGCGTGGAAAATGCCTGGAAAATGCCCGGAAAATGCTCGGAAAATCCCCGGAAAATATCCGGAAAATGCGTGAAAATGTCCGGAAAAAGCGTGGAAAATGCCACTTCAAATTTGCGAAGTAATTAAAGCAGAAAACCAAAAAAGAAAAAGAAAGCTAAAATCTTTCATATTATGGGATATTCATATTTCATACTTAATGTATGGGAGGGTTTAAAGATAATTTTTTTTGATATTTCTCGATTTATTTTTAAAAATTTATTACCGCCATTTTACTCATTAGGTTAAGTACTTTCGATATCAGTTTAAAGTTTTTTGTTATCTGTAATACTTACGGAAAAATCGCCTGTGCACACTTAACGATTACACCCTGTATATAGGTATAGTAAATGGATGAACCGATTTTGATTAAATATGTCTAATTATACTTTACACGTCATGCCCTTTCATTTCATATGTCACTTGAGTCAAAATTCACTTTTTTTATTATCTACCACTTTTATACCTATATCAAATAAATGGATGAACCGATTTTGATAAAATTTGACTTATTTTTACTGATAGGTCGTTCACTTTCATTTAATATATCACTAAAGTATATTCGACAACTTTAGTTATTTTCATTCCCACTTTTACACAATAAATGGATGAACCGATTTTGATACAGTTTATTTAAGAACCAGCGTCGGAAAATATGCTGCCTAACAAAAAAACATCATCTAATTCGGATTACCTGCTAGCGAGCTACGGTGGCACAAACACACACACACACAGCGGTCAAACACTTATCACCCATATTTTTGCATCGGGGGTTAAAAATATAATATTATAAATACGACATAATTTAAAGGACATTTTATGTATAAAATTTACCTAGAAATAAGTATAATTTTAATTTGACCCCTCCCCCCTACTACCTCAGCTTACCCCCCCACCCTTGGGGACTTTCGATATGATCACTTGGACATAACTGTAGCGTATAACAGATAACTTACGTTTTATCGTACACTGTATGTGTACCATAGAATGCCTTAGCAAATGTTCGCCGTGAGTACTTAAATGGTCATAACTTTTTTATTTATGAACCGATTGACATGAAATAAACACTAAATGTTAAATGAAGATTACCACAATATATTAGTGAAAACCGCATCGAAATCGGATAAGCCGTTTCTGAGATTAGCGTGTTCAAACATACAGACAAACAGACAAACAGACAAAAAATTTTTTAACTACAGTTTTGGGTTTGGGATCGATTTAATAATAACCCCTGCTAATTTTTTTTTACATATTTTCATTGTACAGACACCACTTTTCTAGAATTTTATTATATGTATTGATGATGATGATGATCACCGTAATGGCGGCAAACATCGACGATCATTTGTTGGGCCAACGCTGTCCATTGTGTAGAGTGGTACGAAGTGCGTACACCGAAAGTTGCCAGTTTTTATGGTCTTGAGTGTATTGAATTTGTTTATGTGGATTGTTTAGGGTGCGTTATGGGTGCTATTACAGATTTTTAACAAAAAATGCTATTTTACGGTACCATTTTAACTCAAAGCAATTACACGTGAGAACAAAGTAATATCTTAATTTAAAGATAATATATTCAGTTCTACGATCATCTTATAAAAATTGTACGACGTCATACAAAATTGTCGCTGAAATACGATTTTCCCAGCACAATGATCGCATAAAATGCAAAAAAATGGGGTCTAAAACGGTACCATTTTAAGAAAATTAAAAGCCTAATCTATCTTCTTACCTATAAATTATTGAGGGATATATAGTCCTTTATAGATTCTGATAATTTTTTTGTATCTAAATCAAAATTTTATTTCAATTATTAGCTAAATTAAAAATACTTGTCGATTTCTTCATACATTTTGCTCTCGCGGGTCGTCAGACCGCGCTCAGAAGCGCTCCTCGTCCCAAAAATAAAACGAATTAGAAAAAGATTATTGTGCGTGCACTGTCGTTTTCGTGATTTGAAATTTTTGATACTTTATAAGAGTAAACTGTATAAGTTTCATATTCCAATTATTTGTAATTTAAAATTATGTTTTAAAAATTACGTTGACTGAGATCCTCTTTTTTATGGGTTGTTGAACGGATTGGTGGGGTAAAGCAATTTGACAAAACTTAAATCCAAGATGGCGCCGACGAAAATTTTACATCTTTTCGTCATGGGTGTCCTTTTCATTGTTTTTGGGGTAGCTATTAACCAATATGAGGTCAAAACTAAAATTTAAAATGGCGCCGCCGTAAATTTTACATATTAATATTTTCGTCATGGGTGTCATTTTCATGGTTTTTGGGGTAGCTATTAACCAATATGAGGTTAAAACTAAAATCCAAGATGGCGCCGACGAAAATTTTACATCTTTTCGTCATGGGTGTCAATTTCATGGTTTTTGGGGTAGCTATTAACCAATATGAGGTCAAAACTAAAATTTAAAATGGCGCCGCCGCAAATTTTACATATTTTCGTCATGGGTGTCATTTTCATGGTTTTTGGGGTAGCTATTAACCAATATGAGGTTAAAACTAAAATCCAAGATGGCGCCGACGAAAATTTTACATCTTTTCGTCATGGGTGTCAATTTCATGGTTTTTGGGGTAGCTATTAACGAATATGAGGTCAAAACTAAAATCCAAGATGGCGCCGACGAAAATTTTACATCTTTTCGTCATGGGTGTCCTTTTCATGGTTTTTGGGGTAGCTATTAACCAATATGAGGTCAAAACTAAAATTTAAAATGGCGCCGCCGTAAATTTTACATATTTTCGTCATGGGTGTCATTTTCATGGTTTTTGGGGTAGCTATTAACCAATATTAGGTCAAAACTAAAATCCAAGATGGCGCCGACGAAAATTTTACATCATTTCGTCATGGGTGTCAATTTCATGGTTTTTGGGGTAGCTATTAACCAATATGAGGTCAAAACTAAAATCCAAGATGGCGCCGACGAAAATTTTACATCTTTTCGTCATGGGTGTCATTTTCATGGTTTTGGGGTAGCTATTAACCAATATAAGGTCAAAACTAAAATCCAAGATGGCGCCAACGTTGGTTCCTAAACATGTATTTCAATGCTCTTTAAAATTTAAGTTTAAAGATTTTAGTTTTGACCTCATATTGGTTAATAGCTACCCCAAAAACCATGAAAATGACACCCATGACGAAAAGATGTAAAATTTTCGTCGGCGCCATCTTGGATTTTAGTTTTGACCTCATATGGGTAATAGCTTCCCCAAAAACCACCCACATTTGCAAATGTGTTTGCTCCTTAGGAAATGTTCAGATTTCCTAGGTAATGTGACGAATCTAATTTATTTAATTCCGACCGTATCTCGGAATAACATACATATTTTTCTAAGAATTGTATACAATGCCGGATTTAATACATTGCTGGTAACATAATATGTATGGATAATTCTTAAAAAAGTATTTTAAACATTTCTTAAAAAGCTTAGATATTGCATATAATTCCTAGAGGTTTTGTAAAACACTCACACTTTTTTAAGTTATGTAGTTACTAACTAACATACTTATCAGAATAATTATTGTACCTACTAATAAAAGTAAGAAAATGAATTTTTAAAATTCGTTATAATGTTCTGGAATCAATTTCAATAAAATTTAAAAATTAAAAATAATATCAAGTATGAAGATGGTCTATAAAATGGAATGCGCTATGTTTACGTGAGCGTGATGTTCCCGCGAACCACGTTGCGACGTTAAATACCTTTTGAGTAGCGCAGATTTGTGACAGCGTCCTTATGGTGAATTCGTGGTTTCATTGTGTTCTGAGTGAACAACAAGACAATATTTTTTTGAGTTCGTGTATAGCAATGATCGTTTATGTAGGTACTTTGTAAGATGTAGGTTTCATAAATGTGTCGTTTTTTTAATATTTTATCTAAATAGGCATTGAATTTATGTTAGGTATAGATTGAAAATTCTATTTGTGTATAATAGTGCTCGTTTTAGGCATACTTTTTTCTAAAGATTTCTAGTGCAGATTTTGCCAACCAGACAAAACTAAATAAGATAAAATATCTGAAGGCTCTTTAAGTACAGATATAACAACGTAAAAAAATAATAATCTAGAAAACTACAAGAAACACAAATAAATAACAAAATACATTAAATACAATTCAAA
Source organism: Colias behrii (assembly GCA_029959065.1). Taxonomy (NCBI): domain Eukaryota; kingdom Metazoa; phylum Arthropoda; class Insecta; order Lepidoptera; family Pieridae; genus Colias; species Colias behrii. The sequence continues at coordinate 4,505,225 of JARWMC010000025.1, forward strand.
GAATTAAGGCAAGAAAATACATAATAACACTCGATGTGTTCATATTTAATGTAGCAGATATTCTCATAATGGAATATTATTTTTGTATTATTATTATTGCATGGGTTCCATTATGTTCCGAACAACAATCTTTATGTTTTTGTTTGTCCAGTTCTGACGAATAGTGCCATTTGAGTTGTGTTTATACTTTATCGTACTAATATTATAAATGCGAAAGTTATGTGAATGGATGGATGTTTGTTACTCTTTCACGCAAATACTACTGAACCGATTACAATGAAATTTAATATCTAGGTAGCTGAAGACCCAGAATAAGATATAGGCTATTTTTCAGTTCATTCAGTCATTCCCTTCAGGCTATTGAGCAGAGTAATCAAAAGAAATCACTTATTATTATAGTTTGTTCTTAAATGTATATGAGTCTATGAAAAATGTGAAATGGTTGCGAAAATGGAAGAAAATTTTACAGTGAAATGCGCTGCTCTGAATAAATTAAATATCTTTGGAAACTAGCGTACCTGAAGCCATCTATATAAAAGAAGACGCTGATAAATGACGTCACATAACTCAGAAAACACTACTCCAAAGTGATCCTTTTGAAATTTAAGATTTTAACGTAAGAAGAAAGATGTTTATAATACCTACTAGTACTAACAAATTTTTTAATAGAAGGCGTAATAAACAACTGGAAATATTATTTCAATAATATTTCCTGTTGTTAATGCAATAATTATGTATTTTCTGTAACGTATTTTAGTGATTTCAAAGCACTTTTCAAAGTAAAGCCTACGAATAATGAATTACCATCAAAACTACAAAATTGTTTATACAGATAAAATAAAATGCTTCCATTGCAATTAAAGAATTTAATTTTATCTGTGCTTTTCAACATTACACTTAGATAAATGTATTCAAGAGAATTATTCATATACTTACAGAAATTACGATTATCAAACAAAATCTACCTCGTAACGTTTAAATCGTACCAAAAATAAGCACAGGGGTTGTATTATGACCTCTTATTTCTAGAAAGATTACGCCGTGAATTTAACTGACTGGAAATTTCAAATTATGATCGCAATAACCAGCCATGGTTAATTATGGTATTGTAAGAAATAACACGCGAGGCCGGGTTAAATATTAGTTTGAATGTAATAAGAATGTACTGCGATTCTACACAGCTACCTAATTGATGTAGGTAGTTGATAACAAAACGCAGCAAGTCAACGACTATTAGCAAAGTGAAGGTAGTTGGGTCGAACGTCGTATAAACAACGTCCGAGCCCCTAGGCACGATTCGTACGAATGCGCCACGAGTCAAAGGAACGCGGCAATTTATAGTATTCGACAGCTAAGCATGTTCAGACATAAAATAATGACAACTACATTGACAGCTATTCATCCACAAAAATATTAAATTAAAAGTTACGTCTAACACGGCCATACTGACAATCGTACGTCCTCGTACGCATTTTCTCGTATTACAACACTACGGTAGTTCATCTCGGGATAATAAAAACATCCTGCCTCGGCCACACTGACCTTACAGAACACTAAACACATCCACATGACATAGGCACTCCGTTCGCATATCATGGGAACAACGCCTACTCATTTGTGACATAGGCACGTCGTTCGCTTATCACAAATTAGGGATCAGCTCACCCTCAAAAAACGCAGCACATGCCTCAGGAGTCCACTCCCCACGCCACGACACCATGAATTCTGCCGCAGCCTGCGTCGATTTTCCATAAGAGCCCGCCAGTAACTGCAGCTCGTATCGACCGTGGGGAAGCGCTTTGACCACGCGATATGGACCGCGCATACCCGAGTCGAGTTTGCCAGTTGCTTGAGCCTGTTTTATAACAAAAACCAAAGAATTAATTTCAAATAACTGTGGTGCCTTTCGGCTTGCATTTACAGTTTCGTCTTGCCGACGTTGATTATTTTTTAAGCGCTCAGAAACACGTTGTCTACGCATTTCTCGTAATGCGTCGCGATTGGGACGAGAGCCTTCTAGTGCGATGTCACGAATGAGGTTACGTAAAACAGGTGTCGCAGCTTCAATACCCACCAATAGATTCAGAGGTGAAAAGCTTGTAGTTTTCTGTTTTGTGATGTTCAGAACCAGCTGTAGTCGCCATATGACATCAGACCAATCATTTTGTCGGTGATTACATTCTATATGAACCATATTGAGTAAGGTTCGACAATAACGTTCAACCTGCCCGTTTGAATTATGCATCACTTGTGTTATGAGATGCATGTCAATGCCCAAGTCAGTAAAAAGTTTTGTTATTTCTGAACTCTGAAACATTCGACCCCGATCTGCCACGAATAATTTAGGGGTCCCAAACAAAGAGATAACATTATAAAAAATTCTTTTTAATTCAGTGGAATCTTGACCAAACATAGGATACAAAAGACAGTATTTGGAAAAAGCGTCAACAACTATTAAAACGTATCTATACCCATTAGATTGAGGCAGTGGACCTAACGTATCTGCGTGAATAACTTCAAAAGGCGTACATGGCTTTTCCCATGAATGTATAAATTGATGTGGGGCCCTGGGAACCTTTTTATGTGTTATACATATCAAACAATGGTCAATGTATTTTTTTACAAATAATGTGAGAGAAGGGAACCAAAAGTTTCTTTTTATAAGGTCTAATGTCTTATCTACTCCAGGATGGTCATGTTCGTCATGAAATATCCGGAGTAAGCTGAGTCTATGTCCTTTCGGTACAAAACAAAGGAACTTAGGCTCCTCCCCAACTGGACAGTATTTGTAGTACAAAAGTCCATTTCTTTGAATATAGCGAGTAGAGTCCAATCGTCCGTCTGTTAGTTTTTGAATGAGTTGTTGGGTTTCTTCATCAGCTGCTTGCGCTATTTGGGCCCAATTCTGTTGTTTACGAGTTCCGCAAACGTTGACAGGGTTCCGACTCAAATAGTCAGCGTGTGACATAGACGTGCCCGTTCTGTATTCTAGTGTGAAATTGAAATCTTGCAAATATATCCACCATCTGGCTACGCGTGGTAACAAATCCTTCTTTTGTTGGGTCGACTTGAGTGCATTACAATCAGTTACGACCGTAAAATGAACACCAACCAGATAGTGTCTATAATTTTGCAAGGCCTTTACTACAGCTAAAGTTTCCAGCTCATAGGAATGATACCTTGGTTCAGCACCTTGAGTTCGTTTACTGAAGTAACTTACCACCCGCTTATGCCCCTTATCATGAACCTGAAGAAGCAATGCACCATACAGCTGGCATCTGTATGAACTTCAATAGGTAAAGCCGGATCATAAATTGCTAACACAGGTTCACTGGTAAGATGAGAAATAATTACTTGGCGTGCTTCTTCTTGTTCACTACCCCAAACAAAAGGTACCCCTTTTTTCGTTAACTTTGTAATAGGCACAGTCTTTATAGCAAAGCCAGCTATGTAACGTCGAAAATAACTTGCTAAGCCGAGGAACTGTCCAGTTTGTTTAACGGTCTTTGGAATCGGTGCTTCGACTAAAGCTTTAACCTTTTGACCACTCGGTCGTACCTGACCCTGACTAATCGTACGTCCCAAATATTCGATTTTAGTTGATAGAAAGGAGCATTTCTTTAAATTTATGGAAAACCCCGCGCCTGTAAGAGTTTTAAGAACTCTACGTAAAATCGACAAACCCTCTTCAACCGTACTGCTCATTATGAGGACGTCGTCGACGTAAACTAGGGCTTCACCAGCTTCCAAGTGTTGTCGAAGAGTTTTCGAGATAATCCTTTGATAGACAACTGGGGCATTCGCCAAACCATAAGGCATTTTTAAATACTCATAATGCCCTTCTGGTGTGACGAATCCTGTGAGTGGTATTGACCTATTATCCATGAGAATTTGATGGAAACCAGTAGCCATGTCGAGGCTAGTAAAAAATTTATGTTTTCCTAATCGGTCTATACAATCATCTATTAATGGTAAGGGAAAACGATCTTTTATTGTTATCTCATTCAATTTACGATAATCCACACACATACGATCAGATCCGTCTTTTTTTTAACGTGATAACGTTTTTAAAATCGTTTTAGTCGGGTGACATGTTCAGAAACTTGTGTCACACCAAAACCTCACGAGCGCGATCGCAGGTATAACGAGAGAGAGACGCACCGATCTCCCGTCTCATCTCGAGCGCTGCCACCAATAAGACGTTATCACGTAAACATCTCGATCGTAAACCTACTTTACAAACAACCAATTTTAGTTATTTTATTATTTCACGAACTTTTAAAATTTCCGGGTATGATAAACGATATGGCCTATAATTGATAGGGGTTTTACTACTAAGTTTTATTGACATAGTACCGGTATTAACGGTTGAAGTGGCAGTTCCATCAATAAAAAACATTGAAAATTCTTCAATTAAATGGAGCAATTTTCGTAAGTAATCACCAGTCAAATCAGTTCTTATAGAAACTTGTGTAGTTGTCATTACGTCATTTTTAGGACTAGGTTCGTAACTAAGATATTGTTGATTACGCGTTCGAACATACGTAATACCTTCACGATTTAATATATCGGTGCCAATGATGATTGGTGTATTCATCGATTTTGAACTAACTACGTGTAAATCTACTTCTAAAGTAATTTCATTAAACTCTATTGGCAAAGTGACAAAATAAGTCGATTCAATTTCCTGCCCACCAATACCACGCAAGATCCTAAATGCCGGCTTTCGCGCACATTTCAAATGCTTTAATAACGATACGGAAATTAATGATATACTAGAGCCGCTATCGATTAAGACATCGACCGGTATTCCCTGGATGACAGCTACAACAATATCTTTATTCTTACTGTCCGGGTTTTCTTCGCAAAAATTAACATTGTTTGTATTACGTGACTCCGACTTTAATTTCGCAAAACACGCCTCAGTTTTATGGCCGGGCTTTTTGCAGAAATCACACAATACAGATTTATTCGAATTATTAATAGAAAAATATTTATGGTCATTACTTTGATTAGAAAGAATCGATTTAGCTTTTTTAGAACAATTTGATTGTGTATGACCATGTTGACCGCACAAGAAACATTTCCGTTCATTAAATCGTCGTTTCCGATTATTAACTACACGTTCAGATTTTAAAGAACAGAGTTCAGAATCAGAGTTGGTACTCATAACGTCATATAAAATATTCGCGATATCAGGTTTCCTAGGACACAAAGGTTTAAATTCTTTTTTAAAATTGCTCCAACTACGGTCTGGTGTTACCCATTCATTGAGCCATGTCCTAGCATCCCCCTTTAAACAATTACCTATACGAGATAAACACTCATTATCATTCCATTGATTTATAACCTTAGCGCAATCGACCTCCTCACACCAGGTTTCTATATCGTTTATACTCGAATCAAAATTTGAAATGTAATAAGATTGGTTCAACCTCACCGTCGTATTGATTGATCGTATAGCATCAACAATACGATTAGTAGCGTTACGATCGCAGCTGACTGTGGCGCTCCCGGAATGTCCCGGTGAAGAAGGGACCGCCGACCCTGAGTGCGCCGCAGGCTCCGGATGCACAGCGACGGCCTCGACGATCCGTGACCTCGGCGGCGTTCTTCTAACGACTTTAGTCTATCTGAAATTTGTTGCATTTGTTGTGTTAATGCATCGTTGAAAGGACTATATCGTCGTCGGCTGCGTATAGGAGGTGTAGCACTACGATTCCTAGAACGGCTTCGGTCTTTGTGCTTATTATTAGGCATCTCGTACGTAAATATTTCTTTTTCTTACAATGGAGGAAAATGTCGATACAAGGAATCGATAAAAGTTAAATATGAAGAAAAAAAAACACTAACTTAATATTTCGTTAACGTATTAATAAAAAACAAAGTTGCGGGTACTTTAAAAAAAAATACGTATCGTACTATACAAAGATGAAATAAGCGTAATTAAATCATATGCTGTAATTTTTTTTTAACAAAACACAAATCACAAAAGGTTTAAATAAATACTTCAATTATACCAAAGCTGCTTTAAGCTATAAATTGATAAGAACCTCGCTTCTCCTTAGATAGCAAATGATTGGAATATACTCACCAAAATTTTGCGTTATATACTTAGCCACACAACTACTATTTTAATTTCACTTAAACGAAACAGAATAAAAAGTTTAGAGATTAAGTATTATTGAGGGTAATTTTAAAAGTGTTATGAACTAATTCGTTTGAAGAGTCAAACTGCCATTTTCAGAAAGCAAACGGTTAAGGACGCGTGAGAATCACTATCCCACTTCTGATGTAAGAAATAACACGCGAGGCCGGGTTAAATATTAGTTTGAATGTAATAAGAATGTACTGCGATTCTACACAGCTACCTAATTGATGTAGGTAGTTGATAACAAAACGCAGCAAGTCAACGACTATTAGCAAAGTGAAGGTAGTTGGGTCGAACGTCGTATAAACAACGTCCGAGCCCCAAGGCACGATTCGTACGAATGCGCCACGAGTCAAAGGAACGCGGCAATTTATAGTATTCGACAGCTAAGCATGTTCAGACATAAAATAATGACAACTACATTGACAGCTATTCATCCACAAAAATATTAAATTAAAAGTTACGTCTAACAGTATTATATGAATTTGCCAGTCAGTTCAATTCACGGCGTAATCTGTCTGGAAATAAGAGGTCATAATACGGCCCCTGATAACTAAAAACTACGTACAAAAACCTTGTAAAAACGTAATAAGCGTCGTCTCAAAGATCGTTACGGTAACCATCAATAAATTGAATTCCATTCAATTCAAAGGCCAAGGTACTATCGGAACAAATGGCCTCATTAATTCGAAGACACGGGAGCGTTTTGTCCCCTTTGTCGTGGGATGAAAAAATGATCCTACCTCAGATATATTCCTGTCGTTACCTTTTTAATAAGATTTTGTTTCAGGTTTAGTTTGTTTAGGCTTTGTTGTTATAAAGCAAATAGCGAATAAATATATTACTTAGCAAACAAGATACCTAAGTATTGATACAGATTCATATTTTTTTATAAAATTAAGGATAAATAAGGTTTTACGGACTATTGTTTAGAATAAAAGTAATAACATTATAGAAGATATTTAATTAATAAATTAAATTGTTTGTACTTTAACATTATTTTAAATACAAATAATTTTCATAGAAAAACATATTGATAGTCATACATAACATGTCTTTTCCGTAGTTAAAGTTCATTACTTTTCCTTTTGATTAATTAATATTTCTCAAGCTTACTTCAATACACGTAATAAAAGAAATATCACTTACTATAAAAACATAAAAGCGAAAGCAGTTATTAAATGGTGAAATAAATAGTAACTGCAAGTAATTCCGCGATGTAAATAGACCAAAAGCAAATAAAACTCGAACAAAAATATCCATTGCTATGAATCACTCGATAAAAACATGAAATCTCTATTAATCCCGTGCAAAATAAATGCACTAATTGATTTTCTCGCAGAGCCATTTCCTATTCAAATATTACAAACTGATATTCAAACAACTCATTTAATATTACACACATGCGTAACTAGGATGTGCTCTGCGGTTTTACCCCCATTGCTCCGCTCCTATTGGTCTAAACGTGTAGCTTTGCTTGCGTGGACAAAGAAACTTCAGTAATTTACATGGTGCCACATTTTTAATATAGCGCCATCTCTCGCATTTTATAAATTTCAAATGCACATGATAATGGATCTTCCCGTGGAATTGAGTTATTTTACCGACTAAAAAATAGCCCATATCACTCTCTAACCTCCCAACTATACCTTGACACAAAATTATATCATAAAAGCTCTGCGTTACGACGTTAAAGAAAAATAAAAAACAGAGTTTCGCATTTATAATATTATAGGTAATAATATATTACCTTATATGCTTATAAGGTATGCTATAATATATGCTTTCCTTTTCAGCCTTGTTACTGAACGGAATGTTAATAAAGCGATATTGTCTATATCATCAAACGCAGTTGGCTGTGACCTTGTTAGCCGTAATATGATCATTCCTATCCTTGACCTCATTGTACCCATTATCACTCACATATTCAATACCTCCATTTCCTCTAGCGTCTTTCCAAGTGTTTGGAGAGATGCACAAGTTATTCCATTGCCTAAAAAATCTAATCCTAATTCCTTTTCTGATTACCGTCCCATCTCTATACTACCTTTCCTCTCCAAAGTCCTTGAACGTCTTCTTCATAACCAACTCACCTCTTTCCTTAATACACACAATATCCTTAGTGATTTCCAATCTGGTTTCCGTCCTGGTCATAGTACGACTACAGCTCTTATCAAGGTTACTGACGACATTCGTGCTGGTATTGACAATAAGCAGCTCACAGTATTGACTCTGCTGGATTTCAGCAATGCCTTTACTACCGTTGACTTCGACATACTGTTGGGTTTGCTGCGTTTGATTAACATATCTCCTTCGGTAACTGACTGGTTTCGTTCCTACCTTACCGGTCGGAGGCAGCGTATCATGATAGGTTCTAAACACTCGTCTTGGTGCGCAGTCTCTGCTGGTGTTCCGCAAGGCGGTGTCCTGTCTCCTCTCCTCTTCTCCATTTTTATCAATTCCTTATGTTCCCGATTGACGGCTCTGTACCATATGTATGCAGACGATTTACAGATTTATACCCAGTCTACTATCGATGACTTACCTAAGGCAATAGATTTTTGTAATAATGAATTAGCTTCTATACTTAGTTGGTGCGATGATTTTGGATTAAAATTAAATCCTTCTAAAAGCAATGTCATCATAATCGGTAGTCCTTATCTTATTTCTGAAATCGACTGGGGTATTTTGCCTAGCGTCAAAATCGGTGGCGTAGTCTTGCCTTACCAAAAGGTAGTCAAAAACTTAGGCGTTCTGTTTGATCAAACGTTGTCCTGGTCTAATCATATCCAGGAATTGAGCCGTAGGATTTATGCCGCTTCCGCTACGCTCCGAAGGCTTCGTAACTTTTTGCCCATTCCCACAAAAATTATGCTAGCACAATCCCTTCTACTTCCTATTCTTGACTACGCTGATGCATGTTTTCCTGATTTATCAGTAGAGCTAACTGATAAACTTGAGCGACTCCAAAATTTTTGTATTAGGTTTATTTTCGGCCTTCGGAAATACGATCACGTTTCTATTTACAGAAAAAAGCTCAAGTGGCTCCCCATCCGTTTTCGCCGGAATCTTCATTTGTTGCAATTACTGTTCCGTATCCTTTTTGATCCTTCTACTCCTATTTATCTCAAAAACAATTTTTCCTTCCTGCGCAATGAAAACTATACTCTTCGCTCGGCTGATAGACTCACCTTGAGTGTTCCTGCTCGACGTACTCACTTCTTTGCTAAATCGTTTGTTGCCATTGCTGTCAATCTTTGGAATTCTTTGCCACTACCTATTAGACAAGCTAAAAATGTATCTTCCTTTAAAAACCTTTTGCGACGACACTTTCTCAATACTGCTTTCAACTCGGCACATTAACTATGTATTCACATATTATTATCTATACACAGATATGTATCTATCTATGTATTTATAGTATTTTATATTTGTTTTATGTAGTATGTATGTATTTAATATTATTATATGGTATCATGTATATAAAAATTATAGTCATCTAAGTATATTATATTGTGTAAGTAATTTGTATGATGTATATATTAATAATGAATAATATAATTGTATATATTCGAGTGCAGTATATTTATCCATATGTATCTTTATTTATATATCTATCTGTTAATATATTTTAATTATTAATTTTATTTTATTTATTTATTATTATTTTTTTTTTATCCTTGCCATTTTTTCTACCACCTACCATTGTCATTTAATAAGCTTGTTACCTTTTGCCCAGGTTGCCTGGAAGAGATCACTTCTAAGTGATAAGGCCGCCTAATAAACTATACTGTTTTTTTTTTTTTTTTTGTTCTGTATATTAGCAATAAGTTTTCTATGTATAGTTTTATTGAAGAGTAAATAAATAAATAAATAAATAAATATTAATCTACACTAATATTATAAAGAGGAAAACTTTGTTTGTTTGATTGTAATGAATAGGCTCATAAACTACTGGACCGATTTTAAAAATTCTTTCACCATTCGAAAGCTAAATTATCCACGAGTAATATAGGCTATATATTATCATCATGCTAAGATCAACAGGAGCGTAGTAATGCGGGTGAAACCGCGCAGCACAGCTAGTTGTTATATAAGTAAGGTATATGATAGGTAGTATATTAAACTGTGATTATACCTTTAAAACTTCGTTCTTTCTTGAAATTGCATCAAGAGATTATAGGCGATTTTTTCTTCAGTGATTTTTATTCTTTTCATCGATAGCAAAAAGATGGGGATAAGATAGTGGCCTGATTGAAATTCTTGCTTTTATATTAAAAATTCTCAGTATATCCGTAGTTCATAGAATATAAAAAGTATAAAGCGATCGCCGATAGTATTAAAACGTTTGACGTCCTTACGTTAAATATTTTGAAATACCTTTCATAAATTTTGTTATACATTATACTTTAAACAGCATTCATTTGATAAATTTAAATTAATATGTTGAGGTCTGAAATTAATTTCGCATCCCTTATATGCGTATTTACATTAAAATATAATAAGATACTTACAAATTTTAAACAAAATCATCCGCGTCTCATTTAAATATTATTTTAAACTTTCCCAACATATAAATGCAAGTTTTCCAATAATTACGTAAGTATATTATTTCGATTTTACACCTCAGGTTACTTAAAAGGTAAAGCCGAGTTCAAAGAGTGCTCTAAAATTTTTAACAATGGTAAGAAATGTTGCAAATACTAAGCTTAAGAAATAATGAGGCATAATCCACTCTTGAAGGAACCGTAGCAATTCGTGTCGGCCATTTTGGATTTTCCGTCAGGTACTTTTTTGCATATTTTTGTCACCGTTAATTCTTTTGGTAGGATTATTTATTTCAAACAATGTAATGACTTTGTAGAGTAGAATTTTGTTCAATAATTTTATAAAGACTGTTTAGATTTATCTGAATATTCCCAAAAACATGCGTCCTCCATTCTTATGTATATTATATCTACTTTTTGCTACAGCAATTACTACTTGCCTCAGTAAACCAACTATTTTACTTAAAAAAATGATGTGCTAGCATAATGAATTGAACATAAAACATTCATAGAATATACGTTGTTCGGAAGATGATCTCATCCTATAAGATATTTGTTTTTCTAGTATTTATGAGAAGATAACTGTTATAGCCTACCTACTTCAAATTTTCAAGTACTTTTTTATTTATTTAAATTGATTTTTAAAGATCCTGCAAACATCCTACTTGGAAACACAATAACAAAATATTGGTTGGCAATATTACCTTATCTTTTATTTATAATACAGACCTGAATATATATCTACATCTCAATTCAGCTGGTGATCCATTATGTTGTGTGAAGGGTTCTAAAGAAGCTGACCACAGCATCAAGTCGAGAAAGGATAGTCCACCTCGCCCTGATATGTCTGCAGCCCTAACAATTGATAATTAAACATTTTAACCATGATCTTGTTAAGTGTAAATACCTGTGGTAAATACTAGATTTGTGATTTTGATTGGCATATACGTATCTACTAAGTACCTAAATGTTTTTCACTCACTTATTTTGATTATTTACAAAAAATTGGTTGTTTGTAAAGTAGGTTTACGATCGAGATGTTTACGTGATAACGTCTTATTGGTGGCAGCGCTCGAGATGAGACGGGAGATCGGTCCGTCTCTCTCTCGTTATACCTGCGATCGCGCTCGTGAGGTTTTGGTGTGACACAAGTTTCTGAACATGTCACCCGACTAAAACGATTTTAAAAACGTTATCACGTTAAAAATATCCATAACTTGATGAGATCCAAAAATGGACCATGTGAAATTTTTAAAGACGTTTAAATTGGCAAAAAAATTACAGTCTAATAAGAATTTCCTTAGAACTATTGTCACACCTACAATGCAATAAATCTTAGTTCATACTTATAAACTAGCCGTTATCATAGTATAAAATTAAAACGTCAAAGCCAAGATCACATATTACCATATCTTTCCAATAAGTAAAACATTTTCACCATAAACAATGAAACGATCTCAATCACGAGAATTAACTTCCAAACACACAAATTAATTAAAGAGACTGGATCTCATAACTTTGAGTGCGGATTAACACATCTCAATTTGTTAATTGTTTCTCAGTACACTTACTTAAGTCAAGTCAGCTTCATTGAATACCAAATATACTGAATTAATTTGGTCTACTGAATGAAGGATATACTGTGGTAGTTTGTGACTTTATTTTAAATGTATCGTTATGGCTCAATCGTTATTTTTGCTGTCAGTATTGATAAAAATAATTTTATATGTACTTAAAAGATGGTTTAAGAAGTAGCGCAGTAGTGTAAGGTAGAATATTTTTCTGACCACTTGGAAAATATTTTATATTATAAAACATTGTATTCGGTTTACTCATATCAGGTGTATGATATGAAATTCCCATTGAATTCCCAAGACTGGCCGGTTGGCTTGGTTGGTAGTGGCGCTGCCTTCCAAGCCAGAGGTCGTGGGTTCGATTCCCACCCGGGGCAAATATTTATGTGATGAACATAGATGTTTGCTCTGTGTCTGGGTGTTAATTATATATATAAGTATTTATTTAAAATTATATATTATGTATGTTTATCAGCCATCTGATTTCCATGACAGCGACGAGCGAAAGCTGTATCGGATCAGATCGTGCCGTGTGTGAAAATTGTCCTGAAATATATTTTATTTATTATTTAATTCATTAAGTAACCTTGCATCGTCTAGTATCTGTGGTATCGTTGAGATTACGTATACCTATTACATAGCTTTCCTTATTTTTTCACTAGATGATTGTGAAAATAACCTACAAATATTTTTGAAATACAGGATAACAATAAATTGCGAGGTTTAATTTATCATACATAAAGGAAATAATATGGGAGAGATTGAACAAAACATTCTTCTGACACATTCCTTGAAATATCTACAAGCATTGTTTATGTGTTTTTAATTCCATACCTATTATTCACGAAAAATAATAAACTCGAATTTATTTTGCTTGTTTCAATCGAAAAACATACAAAAGGAATTTTCTTCTGGAATGTTCTAGAAATTGAAATTATGACACGCAACTTCATGGTTTTAATTAGTTCTCGCAAAAGAGTAACTTTTACCGCTAAATTTAATAATTTTCAGTGCTCGAGTGTATTTTTATCATTTGCTATCATTTGTTACTACATGCAGTTGGGTTGAAGGCACCTATTTGTTTCTTTTTTCTTATTAATTACTCTAATAAATAAATAAAAATAGCATAAAACTGACAATGGCGGTCTTATCGCCATAGAGCAATTTATTCCATACAATCTTTGGTGAAATACATAAATAATATCATTTTAGGAAGAGAATGGCTTGCACACTGTACAGTAGCAAACAATTACAGTATCGGAAATACATTGGCTGACTAGCTATTCATAATATGACCTATCTTCTGACGTTTTTAATAAAATTACATCAGTACCCACATTAAATCCACAATCCAATTCATTAAAATAATACCTGAATAATTCAACGAATACATCGTAGCGCACTAAGCTTATAAAATCATAAGTACGGGCAGAAGTCAAATAAACGGTTTAGAAGCTCTTGACCCAAATACTCGAGTTATGAGTTAATTTATATGCGAAATATGGATATGGTAGCTGGACTGAATTGTTTGCAGCTTCATACTTTACATAAGTTTATTTGTTTTGAGATTTTTGTCATGTTAATAATAGTGTGAATATGTATTCCAGGATAAGGCTAGACAGTTTTAATTTAAGCCAAGCTAGTTGGAACAACTAGAGGAGAGATAAACATTATTTAAACTTTTTTATTTTTAATAGAAAGAAAGAAAGAATAATAATATATAATGTCATGTATCCTTATATTAATTTGAGAACTGTGATTATGATACTTAGCATACTTATATTTTATGCTTTATTGCTCTAGATAAATTACAAATTGAGACCGAGGATACCTACATTGTACCAAACGGCTAGTAAAGTTATAGACAGTAGGAAGTATGTAATTGAGTAGCTGTGCCTCGCAGTTTTACCCGCATTGATCCTGTAGGTCCTAGGATCTTAGTGTGATGATAATAATTTATACTAGGTATATAATGTAGCCTTCCTCGATAGATGGACTATCTTACAGTAATATTCAAATCGGACCCGTGGCTCTTGAGATTAGCACGTTCAAGCAAACAAACAAAACTCTTCAGCTTTATAGTATTAGTACAGACGATCATTTTAAGTCAAATTTAAGTGTTAGGATGAGAATTATAAAAGTAATATTATATATTACAATTTTCTAGGAAAATACACTTTTCGACCCTTTAAGCGGCTTAAAGAAAGAGCAAATTGACCCGCTCTGTACCTTTTCATAAAATAAACATTTTATTAATAATATTGCTCAGAGTAAATCTATAATCAGTGGATCATGGACAGATTTCTTAGAACTATTCACTTTATTGAACATATTCGGAACATTATTTGATTAAAAAAATATTAAATACACTCAGTATTTAATATTTTTTTATTTATTTCAGTACTTAGATACTTTAATATGTGAAGAGAAAAAGATACATTTCAACAGACTGGGAATGCTCGAAGAAGACGATGCTCTCTAATCATTTAGAAATAGGTTCATATTCTTTACATATATAAGCAAGGTTTCCGCCCGCGGCTTCGCCCGCGCAGTCAAAGAAAAACCCGCATAGTTCCCGTTCCCGTGGGATTTCCGGGATTGCGTATTTTTCCCGGCATAAAAAGTAGCCTATGTCCTTTCTCGGGTATCAAAATATCTCCATACCAAATTTCATGAAAATTGGTTCAGTAGTTTAGGCGTGATTAGTAACAGACAGACAGACAGAGTTACTTTCGCATGTATAATATTTGTATGCATTCATACAATCAAACTAGAATTAATTATTTTTCTTTCAATTAAAACATTAAAATACGCGTTCGAAGTTCGTTAGTATACATGAAAATAACATCATTAATCAAATGAAAAGGACAATCAATAAAAGCACTTAATAAATAGTTGAACTCCAAACGCATTGAATTAAATGAAATAAATTCAGAAGCTAGAATTTCTTTTAAATAAACAGTGTTGTAACATGCTTTCTGTTGCAATCCCATTAACACTTCATTCACTTGAAGGTTTTTTCCTAGTCTGAAATCCATTAGTGTAATATCTTCATTTGAAAGCACTAGTTTATTGGTTGCAAATGAAATGCACATTTGTGGCTTGCTTGCGATGAGATGATAGGCTGAATTATATTACGATTTTTATGTGAGTTGCCTGTGATTTACTTGTTCAATGGGTATTATTTTTTGTTTGATGAAGCGGTTTTACGTCGCATTTAGATCAAACGAGCGAATGCTCATTCTAACCACACTTTGTCAAATGCTTTTAGTGTAAATAGGCGTAGAGCAATCTTTCGTTGTTTTTTGTGCGTTCGAAAAGATTCTATGCAATGTACTAATACCGAGACTAATACTGAACAACACTGAATACGAATTTCGTTTACACTAAAAGATAACGAAGGAATGCTCTTGCTCTACGTTCGTTTGATCTAAATGCAGCGTTACGTGTTTTTTCTGTATTTAGTATTATTTGTAATGAAAATGGCTGAACAGATTGAACAGCGTTCACGTTGAAAAATGACGAACACAAGAACAAAATTGTATTTGTATTATTAACTAGCATAGTTAAGTGTTATAAATAAATAAATAAAATAAAATTTTATTATCACTGTATCGCTTGGATAACCTAAAAATACCGAAAGATATTATATACGTAGGTACATCGTTATAATATTTTGAAGTGAATCTTCTTTAGGCGCATTGAGAGTAAAATTTCAAGGTCGCGTCATGGCAATACCGTCACGTCAGTAAGGCGACGATTTTGGTATCTTTGAATCTTGCAAAAGAAGTTTCACTTCTGACACGAATGCTCAGGACACGTACGCTTTTTTTATAATGTTACATTAGTAACATGCGGCTTAATAGACTTTTAGAAGCGGTTAATAGCTTTTGTAGATCCTTTAAGCCGATTAAATGAAAGGAAAAGGACTGACCAAAATCTAATATATATCTAACTTTATCAGCATTGGGCTTAATAAAACCTTCCCTTGATCACGAAACTTGTTAAAAGTACCCTATAGGTACTTATAAATATTGGTAAAAAGTTTTGAGATTACGACTTCTGTAGTAATTTATTAAATAAATACTGGTTTCTGTTCGCATTCGTGTTGAAGGTATAAAGTACCAATAGATCATATTATTATTGTATTATATGCACTTAACACCAACATCCCGTTGAATATAAAACCTACTGCACGCATTTAATTCCACACTGTTTCTTTAGTGCTTTAAGACTTAGATAATTGATTAAAAATACATCAGCTAAAATGTTTAGAACTCTACTTCTTTTGAAAATCGCTCAAATCGGAACATACTTGTGCTTTTGTATTTTAGCTCTTATTTTAATACAAATTGGTGGCTGGCGTCTAGTTTTATAAACAGCAATATAATATTCAGTTATGCCAAGGATCCTAGCACTTGCAAGTAAGACAATTTATCATTTCGGGTTACTAGCAAATTAACAAGACTCCACCGCAAGTATTTAGCTAATCTCGCTTCGAAACTCGGCGAGTTAGTTTTAAACATAAACATAATTGTGTTTAAGTAGTTCCTATCTCGGTGTTAAGTTAAATTTTGTTAAACTCTTCAGCGGAGTGCTTTCCTGTGCAGTGTTTGAACTCTTCTGCACTTATATACTACGAAATACATGCCTTTTGAAATACTAAACTTTATAATATAAAACAGGTCAATACCTATACCAATACAACTCTGATTTATTCTTATTATCAAATAATTATGTTCTCAAGATAATATTATGTTCGGTTTCAATAGGAAGCCAAAAATAGGATAAAATGCGTGTCGAACATACGGCAGTGAGCACAGCTAGTACTAAAGTAGTAAAATACATAAGACTATAATAATCCGAGTCCTCTAATAATTTAAATTTATAAACCTTCTAAAAAGCAATAGTTATGACATCATTTATAAACTAACCACTGCAGTATTCACGTCAAAAGTATCTAAAACGTAGTAAATCAGAGTATTTAAATGGACCTTCAGGGAATAGAAGTTACAAAGAGCAGTTCTGCTTAAATGGCTCAACTATGAATGCATTCAAACTTGCAGTTAACTAATCCATAGATTGAGCTTATTATCGTAAAACAAATGACTTTGAAATGCTCATGGAATGGGTGATTTTCATTCTTAATTGATAATTAGCATGTGGAATGCGTTCTAACGGAATTGGTGATATTTTTCGTATGGCACGTATTTCGGAATAGTAACTACAAGTATTGGTTATTGTACCTATATTGATAGGTGCACTTCATCGCCGTAAATTTATGTTTATCCTACTATTCATATTATAAATGCAATAGTTTGTATGTAGGTATGGATGGATGTTTGTTATTCTTTCACGTATAAACTACTGAAATAATGGTGAAAAATGAAACGATGGAGGTCTGTTACAATGAAATTTGGCAAATACCTAGGTAGCTGATGACTCAGAATAAGACATATTTCCCAGAAATCTCACGGGAACGGGAATTATGCTGGTTTTTTTTAAAACGCGGGCGAGGCCGCAGTCGAAAATCTAGTTGTTCGAATGTACTATGTACCAGTCATATCAATCATTTTGATCGAACATACTTAGTCATACGTAAAAAAATCCGACAGTAAATGAGTTATATTTTATACTTCGACAACAATTCAAATAAAATAAGATTCCTCTTATGATTAAGATTTGCTTGTTTACAATAATATTGAATGCATATCCTGGTAAATAATATATATTACTGCAGTATAGACATGCGGCTTACAGCAGCTGTTTTCATAATATATGCATGTGTTAAGCGCGTCACACACGGTTAAGATACTATAATATTTTATCTTAAGATACTGTTATATTTTATATCACAGTATCTTAACGCATCCGGTATCAGCGTTCGGACCATCATTTTTCTTTTTGTCATTGCGTACTAAGACCGCTGTAGAACCGCCATCCTGTTACAAATGACGCGAAATTTTGTGGGTCATTTGTAACAGGATGG
Organism: Colias behrii; assembly: GCA_029959065.1. Classification (NCBI taxonomy): domain Eukaryota; kingdom Metazoa; phylum Arthropoda; class Insecta; order Lepidoptera; family Pieridae; genus Colias; species Colias behrii. Next base: position 4,523,486 of record JARWMC010000025.1, read on the forward strand.
CGGTTCTACAGGGGTCTTAGTACGCAATGACAAAAATAAAAATGATGGTCCGAACGCGGATACCGGATGCGTTAAGATACTGTGATATAAAATATAACAGTATCTTAAGATAAAATATTATAGTATCTTCACCGTGTGTGACGCGCTTTAATCATGTCATGCTTTATTTACCTATTAATTAATTAATTATACAGGGTGGAGCACATCTCTTGTATGTTTTTAAATAATGATAATTTAAAATACATTAAAAATGTACCGCCATAATTATACGTTATAGTAGAGAATAAAAATAGAATTAAATTAGTTGAATAATTTAAAAATGCTGTTTGTAAACTGTTAGATAAATGAGTCAATACATAACATGATATAACTTATACAATGAAAAAACAATATGATAAGTTGTATTCATAACAACATATTAATAAGCAAAATATATGCAAAGAATTTTCGCCTTTAAAATTATTAAATATATTCTTATTTCCCGGCAATTTCGTTTAAAAGCGCCATATTTTATTGCGTTTCAATTACATATTTTACAATGCGACAAGGATGCGAGATACGTTTTCCATATCTCCATCCCTCTCCCACAGTGGTATGTCCCCATTATTTTACCGATGTCTCTCTTGATTATTCGATAATTACTGTATAAAGGTATTATTGTCGTTGTTCATTTGGCCCACAATTCATCAGGAGACCGGGCTTACTAATTACGATTCTCTTTGGAAATGTTTTATTGGAACACGTTTTAAGGAGATTCAGTGTTCTTTATTACCAGAGGGTCTTAGAGATAGTGCTACGTTGGAATTGTTTTATTTATAATTTGGGATTTCAATGTTATTGTGTAGTGTAACAACTATGGAGTTTCTTGCCGGTTCTTCTCCGTAGATACTGCTTTCCGAATCGGTGGTAAATGTTAAAAATATGTTATGACGTTTCAAAAGTGTTTCTAGAAGAAGTCTAATTGAATAAATAAATGTTTGAGTTTATTCTGACCATTGAAAAGGATAATTATCTATACGTAATGTTATACTGATTTATACAGGCTTTCATATCAAGATATCGGTACATATTAGTTGGTAGAGATATAATTCATGTGCAAATAACTTAAAAGTATCCCATAGTTCAACCAACCCATACACATTTGTAAAAATCTAAACAAAAGGAAATCTTCATTAGCATTAAGAAATAAAATGTTTTCTTATAGAAAATGTATAGTAGCGAAAATTATACACAACTAATTAATTGTATGAAACACACAACAAAGTAAAAATAAAGCAAAAATTGAGTAGATTAGTAAAAGTATATTTAAAACAAATCCAATCGTATCTTCGTAACTATCTTCCGAAATTAACAAGCACCGAACACAAAAACGTCTAAAATTTAAAAATTTGTTGCACAATATCATGTAAAATTAAACCTCTACCTACACTAGCCACTCTTTTGTAATACAAAACCTACTTAACAAGAAAGGAAGCACAAGTGCCAAATATTACAAAATTGCGAGATCAGTATAGTAGATACGGGATGTCTACTGAATAATTTCAAGGCTACGTAATTGGGCCAAAAAAGTCGACACCCACTTGAATCTCTGCCAAGGCAGGACAGTCCGTTTAGTCGTAGTATAAAGATAACAAGTAAGTTATCTTCGAACAAAGGTAGATCACGCCGCGTACATAACGCAGAGCGCTTAGTCACGCCCCTCGTTCATGTTGTACGTAGGCAAGCTTGACGCACGCACACAACGCCGCTCGGTTCCTTCTCATGGAACGTTCTCATAAGGGCCGCGTTGCTGTGGCCTGTGAGCGATCGGTGTTTGTTTATATAATTATTTAAAATATCAACTTGATAAGTAACAACCCTGCGCCTCACGAGTTTAGGTACCGTGCGCTCCTAAACGCCGGGAGTCGGCCTACTTGTTATCTTTATACTACGGTTTAGTTGTAAGTTTGAATTGGGTATAAAAGCTTATCACTAAGTTCAGTCAGTTTGATGGGGGTTATTCATTTACTTTTACCCACAAAATTTCGCGTCATTTGTAACAGGATGGCGGTTCTACAGCGGTCTTAGTACGCAATGACAAAAAGAAAAATGATGGTCCGAACGCTGATACCGGATGCGTTAAGATACTGTGATATAAAATATAACAGTATCTTAAGATAAAATATTATAGTATCTTCACCGTGTGTGACGCGCTTTAATCATGTCATGCTTTATTTACCTATTAATTAATTAATTATACAGGGTGGAGCACATCTCTTGTATGTTTTTAAATAATGATAATTTAAAATACATTAAAAATGTACCGCCATAATTATACGTTATAGTAGAGAATAAAAATAGAATTAAATTAGTTGAATAATTTAAAAATGCTGTTTGTAAACTGTTAGATAAATGAGTCAATACATAACATGATATAACTTATACAATGAAAAAACAATATGATAAGTTGTATTCATAACAACATATTAATAAGCAAAATATATGCAAAGAATTTTCGCCTTTAAAATTATTAAATATATTCTTATTTCCCGGCAATTTCGTTTAAAAGCGCCATATTTTATTGCGTTTCAATTACATATTTTACAATGCGACAAGGATGCGAGATACGTTTTCCATATCTCCATCCCTCTCCCACAGTGGTATGTCCCCATTATTTTACCGATGTCTCTCTTGATTATTCGATAATTACTGTATAAAGGTATTATTGTCGTTGTTCATTTGGCCCACAATTCATCAGGAGACCGGGCTTACTAATTACGATTCTCTTTGGAAATGTTTTATTGGAACACGTTTTAAGGAGATTCAGTGTTCTTTATTACCAGAGGGTCTTAGAGATAGTGCTACGTTGGAATTGTTTTATTTATAATTTGGGATTTCAATGTTATTGTGTAGTGTAACAACTATGGAGTTTCTTGCCGGTTCTTCTCCGTAGATACTGCTTTCCGAATCGGTGGTAAATGTTAAAAATATGTTATGACGTTTCAAAAGTGTTTCTAGAAGAAGTCTAATTGAATAAATAAATGTTTGAGTTTATTCTGACCATTGAAAAGGATAATTATCTATACGTAATGTTATACTGATTTATACAGGCTTTCATATCAAGATATCGGTACATATTAGTTGGTAGAGATATAATTCATGTGCAAATAACTTAAAAGTATCCCATAGTTCAACCAACCCATACACATTTGTAAAAATCTAAACAAAAGGAAATCTTCATTAGCATTAAGAAATAAAATGTTTTCTTATAGAAAATGTATAGTAGCGAAAATTATACACAACTAATTAATTGTATGAAACACACAACAAAGTAAAAATAAAGCAAAAATTGAGTAGATTAGTAAAAGTATATTTAAAACAAATCCAATCGTATCTTCGTAACTATCTTCCGAAATTAACAAGCACCGAACACAAAAACGTCTAAAATTTAAAAATTTGTTGCACAATATCATGTAAAATTAAACCTCTACCTACACTAGCCACTCTTTTGTAATACAAAACCTACTTAACAAGAAAGGAAGCACAAGTGCCAAATATTACAAAATTGCGAGATCAGTATAGTAGATACGGGATGTCTACTGAATAATTTCAAGGCTACGTAATTGGGCCAAAAAAGTCGACACCCACTTGAATCTCTGCCAAGGCAGGACAGTCCGTTTAGTCGTAGTATAAAGATAACAAGTAAGTTATCTTCGAACAAAGGTAGATCACGCCGCGTACATAACGCAGAGCGCTTAGTCACGCCCCTCGTTCATGTTGTACGTAGGCAAGCTTGACGCACGCACACAACGCCGCTCGGTTCCTTCTCATGGAACGTTCTCATAAGGGCCGCGTTGCTGTGGCCTGTGAGCGATCGGTGTTTGTTTATATAATTATTTAAAATATCAACTTGATAAGTAACAACCCTGCGCCTCACGAGTTTAGGTACCGTGCGCTCCTAAACGCCGGGAGTCGGCCTACTTGTTATCTTTATACTACGGTTTAGTTGTAAGTTTGAATTGGGTATAAAAGCTTATCACTAAGTTCAGTCAGTTTGATGGGGGTTATTCATTTAGTGAGCAATTTCGAACGTATGGTCTGTTTGCGTATTTGGGTTTAGTTCTTTCGTATAAGTATTTGATGTTTATAGCAAGATATTGAAGGAACTTTACTTTATGTGTTTTATTTAATTCTGACGTTTAAGGATTTACTTGTTAATTTATTATGAATCAATATAATCCATCTGTAAATGCGTGTTTTTTGAGGCTGTATGGAACGTATATTGTTCTTTCACATATAAACAATGATTTTTTCGATCAATTATTGATCGAATCGGATTGAAATTAGCACAGAAATTGATTAAAGTATGTGTGAACTAAAGCTGCGGTTGGAAGCTAGTTAATCATATATTTTTATATTGTAAAAGGTATAAAATACGTTCAATATAAAGAGGTAGAGAGAATTTCTTTTCCTCATATCAGAATGATTCTTCAATAATTCTGAATTCTTTAAATTTGTGCAAGAATGCTTTAACATACAGCCTATATTACATGAAAGATGCCATGCTCTGCTTTACTTTACCCATTTTTTACATTTTTAGCCTACTAGATCTCAGTATCAGATCTCAGACCTAATGGATCATCAGTATTCATACTTAGTTGTTATTTCAGACGCGTTTCAATCATCATAAATAGTTCAAAATCATTGAAAATAGTACAAATTATTGAATAAATTAATATGCCATCCACGCTCAGTTCGTTGTTGAGCTATAAAGTAACTTTACTTAGGATTAAAAGGGTCTAATGGTTAAGTTTGGTGATCCGCACACCCTTTTTAGAATGATCACTGTTTATATAGGATAGCAATCTTACCTTCTATTTAGCTCCCATTTAAAGGTTTATTTTGGGATTACCTTTGATATTGTATTTTTAAATGCCGTGAAAAGGTATAGTTTATGTTATTGTTAGGTCTTAAAATGTTTATAGTGCAAAATTATCTCTTTATGAGGATCTGTATGCGAATTACTGTGTTAAAGAAATATTTATTTATTATAAAAAAATTGTGTTCAAACTACCAATAAAAACAAGTAATTTTTTATTAAGTCAAAATCTTCTATTTAACTACAAATCAACAATCCAATTTATACTAGGTATTCGCATAAACCATATTGCATTATTTAAATTCATTAAGAAAGCTCTACGTAATTAGTAATAACTAACTATAACTTCTACTTATTCGTTGTTTTAATTGAATTTCTATCAATAGGTTGAGAAAATAAACATGAAATACGCGAAGAGCTGTTTTTTCAAGTGCATCGTCTGAAATAGTCATAATATTATCTTTGTATACTTTTGTTTGAAATATAATAACAAAGTGGATATAGGGACATGTTTTCATCCCTACTAATATTATAAATGCGAAAGTAACTCTGTCTGTCTGTCTGTCTGTTACGCTTTCCCACTTGAACTTCTCAACCGATTTTGATAAAATTTAGCACAGACAATCTTAAGACTTGAGAAAGAACAAAGGCTTTAAAGACCTTTTATCAAAACACCACGCGGGCGAAGCCGCGGGCTGTGTAGAATATATCAATATGTCTGAATGATCAGATGAACCGGTTATAGGCCCATTAAGAAGAGCTGGAACGTCAACACATTTACACATTGCACATGTTAGGCCGGGAGATACTGACACAAAATTTCGGGTCATTTGTAACAGGATGGCGGTCTAGAGGGGTCTTAGTACGCAATGACAAAAAGAAAAATGATGGTCAGAACGCTGGTACCGGCGGACTAGTCGCGTGGGCGTTAGTCACACTCGTCGGATAAATAGCGAAAGTCCAACGATTTGTAACACAAAAATTTTAGAATTTACCGATAGCCCTTAAAAAAGATGTAGGCGGTAGTGTCATGCCATACTTTTACGATGTGACTTACAGTCCGCCATACCGACGTGAATGCGTTGATTTAAAAAAAAACAATTCAACCATTTGTACCGGGCTAACTTTTGCACAGGTAACCATCGTCGTGCAGCCATTTACTAAAATCGCCATGCCATACTTTTCGGACGATTCCAAACCGCTTCCAAATTCCAATTCCGATTCCGATTCTAAACCGCACTACCGCCTACATCTTTTTTATGGGCTATCGGTAAATTCTAAAATTTTTGTGTTACAAATCGTTTGACTTTCGCTATTTATCCGACGAGTTCGACTAACGCCCACGCGACTAGTCCGCCGGTACCAGCGTTCTGACCATCATTTTTCTTTTAGTCATTGCGTAATTAGACCTCTGTAGAACCGCCATTCTGTTACAAATGACCCGAAATTTTGTGTCAGTATCTCCCGGCCTATGTATGTGTCATATTTTGCAATTGTTTATAAATACAGGGTGATGTAATTGGTGTAGTACGAATATCTAAAAATCTATGAAGAATTTTGTGATACAGTAAATGGAAGAATTATAGACTATTTTACAGTATTTAATAAAATCATTTAATTTTTTGTTCATTTTCATTAGAAATGTCAATTTTTCTCACCAAGGTGGAAATTTGGATGATAAGGATCTTGTTATAAAAATATAAATTTTGACTAAAATCGGCATTTTTTTTTTTCAAAAATCAAATTACTAATTAATAATCAGAGTTATCACATTATTAAAAAAAATAAGCCAAACTACACACAATTTTTACTTGATGCAATCCTCAAAGATCATGGACATAGTGTATTGCGCCTTCCACCATCCAGAACTCAACCCAATAGAGTTACTATGGGGCATAATTAAAGGGAAAGTAGCATCACAAAATGTGAACTTTAACTTGAAAACTGTGGAAGAATTATTTAGAAAGGAAGCAAATGCTATTAGTCTGGATATGTTTAGTGACGTTTGGAGAAAGACGCGAGAACATGAGGAAAAATATTTTCAATTAGAACCAAAAGTAGATAATTACACTGACTCATTTATAATAACATTAAGAAATTCCGACGGCGAGTTCTTCGAGCGATGAAAGTTTCAGTGAAGTAGAAGATTACGATTATGATTAAATAGATTCTTCTTCTTCTCTATAGATACTGCTTTCTGAATTGGTGGTAAATGTTAAAACTGTTAAACTGTTATGACGATTCAAAAGTGCTTCTAGAAGAAGTCTAATTGTATAAATGTTTGAGTTTGAGTTTAAAACCAATAATGTGAAAATTATACAATAAACATATTGTAACACATATTTGTTAGCGCGTATTGGTAGGTATTACGTACTTACTACAAATATAATATTTCTTAGATATCTTTACTCGACCAAAGTCAGGACAAGACTGCTCCGCAACTGCAGAAGACGTCCGTTATTTAAATCATTATCAAAACCACCATCCGTGTGTTGGGAGTGAGCGCACGTGTTATTTGTATTGTTTTTATGACCTGAAATTTAATTATTATTTGATAATTGAATGATTATTAATACTTTTATCCAATTGATTATTATTAGAATAAATAATTTACTTCATCAATTGATTTACTTTTAAATTATAATTTTACAGGTAAATTATGAGAGCTTTCATAATTATATTTGCATATATTTATTTACAACGCACCCATTTTACAATTCAAGTCTAAAATGAAACTAGAGTCGCATTTATTTTTGAACATACTGTAAGTGAAATTGCATAAGTGTGAGTACTGTGAACATGCCAGCTTTCCTTAATTGACCGATACTTCAGAACGTAGTTATAGTTTAATGAAATTATTTGGTTGCTTTGATACCTACTCTTAATTTAAATACATAAAATTACTGTAAATTTGGTGCGTAAAATATTTTAGGGTTTTATAATATTTTAGGAAACGTTATTGAAATATTATTGTTTTGCTTTTAAAATCTGTATATTTCATTTTATAAAAATAAAATAACATTTAAAAAATGTCTCTCGTAACAGTGTCATCTTGATAAGAAATAATCTTGGCAATAGTGCATAAAATAATTCAACAATACAATACAACAATAAGGTTGCCAAAATAAATATAGTCTAACTTCAGTGAAATTGGCACTTGCGTCTGTGGTAATTTGCTCACTAACTTATGTGCTCATGTGCGGATTATGAATTTAATGTTGATAAATTTGTTATGGGCTTAATGTGTGCGTAAACTATTAATTGGTGTATATTTTGGAGTGTAACATTGGAGATGATTTTGGTTTTCTCTATGTAATATGGATAGCGGAAATTTAAGGAATTTTATTCCATAAGAACATCATGATACCGTATACTATTTTACTAGATATTGATGTAAAATTATGTCTTAAAAAAAGACAATAACAGAGCTTTTTTGTGGACTCTTTATTGAAGAATTTGTTTTCCGAGCCGGCGGCAAATAATTTTCACGTATTATGTAGATAAATAATATATAGACTAAATTATAGGTGTTAGTACCTACTTATGAAACCAAAACGATAGTTTTTTTATACAATGCAATTATCTTAACTTGCACAGAAGTCACAATTATTACCAAATTAAGAAAACCTCTCTATTTATCCTGAAATTAAGATGATATATTAACGAGGCTTAGAAATAACAAGTATCTAAACTGATTAAAATAACAACTAAATAATACATATTACATTTAATTACTATTAGGCTTTATGATACTGAACAATGTGACAACACCGTTCTAACAATTCAGTTATAATTAAAACCGAATTAACAAAGACAAAAGCTAGAATAACAAAACAACACAGCTATTTATCAAAACTGAATTAACGCACACATTTACAATCTACATCTGTACGATTAATATGTATATAACTGAAGAATTAACCCAGATACTCATGGACCGATTTCAATAATTATTTAATCTTTGAAATTGACGTCGTTATCAGCTCATATACGTTTCTACTGCTGGGACACGAGCCTCTCATGAGGGTACAGGCTTCCACCACGCTGGCCAAGTGCAGGTGATCCACCTGATGACAAATGTCGTCGAACTTATGATTTCTAACATATCGATTTTCTCACGATGTATTCCTTCACCGTTAGATAAATTACGTAATTATTTGATTGCATGGTATATTATAACTACGGGCAAAGCCGGGGCGCACCGTTAGTAATCAATATTCCCAGTGGTTTTGTTCAGATAAAGTGTTCGCTTGATCATAGGAATTCGTTTAAATTCAGAGGAGCTTAGAAACCCATTCAATGAGATTCCGGTCCGTATTAATAAAGTAACGTAGGTTTAGTAATTCGGCTAGACATGGTCGGAAATTTGAGTGTAGAGGTAGTTTGTTATAGCGGTAGTATAGAGCTCTATTTAATAGATAGGAAGGTGTAATTTTTTGAGATTTATATTACGTATATAATCGACTCATTTAATTGTTCAGTTTTTGTTGCAAATTACGTCGTAACTTACCTTTTGTCACATCCCTAAAAGGAAAGCTAGAGATGAATCCATACTAATATTATAAATGCGAAAGTAACTCTGTCTGTCTGTCTGTTACTCAATCACGCCTAAACTACTGAACCAATTTTAATGAAATTTGGTATGGAGATATTTTGATACCCGAGAAAGGACATAGGCTACTTTTTATCCCGGGAAAATGACTCAAACCGGGAATCCCGGAAATCCCACGGGAACGGGAACTATACGGGTTTTTCTTTTACTGCGCGGGCGAAGCCGCGGGCGGAAACCTAGTAATACATAAATGTTACGTACATCGCTCTCTTTATAATACATACTCTACTTTTTATTATAAATACAGCTTTGAGTAAAATAAAACAACTTTGGAACTATAACATATCTAAAGTTTTTGTCCAATTACTGTTATCCGTTACTATACTTTGAAACTTTGAAGCTTTTTCCGAGTTTGTGTACTTCTCTATATAAATACGCACTTAACCAAACACTACTTTATTACCCTAGCTATTGATAATATATGTGACAATATACAATAAGCCCATAAAGGGAAAACTGGAATTTTATTACGGTCTAGAAAAATCATGATATCGCCGACCTTGTATCTGTTTACTCAGATAGAAAACACAAAGAATGGAATTTTCTGGAAGCCTGACAGAGGCTTAGCATGTTTTATGGGTACCTGTTATCCTGGATAAAGATTCTTATTCCCATTTTGCACTTGGGTTTCGGGAACTGTTTACGATGAATAAACAGAAATTCGAAGCATTCAGTTAAAGCGACGTATTTAATAGCATTGTATTGGATTGCTACAATTTTTTCGTATATACTTTGTCGGACGTTTCAGTGAAACATTCAAAATGAATTGTGAATCGGTTTCAATGATTTCAAGTAATGTTTTATTTTGTTTTGCATAGTATGCGGTTAAAAAAATACGCAATAAATTGAGAGTTTGATGTAACGGTGGTAACATGTACTGTGCATTGTGCAATGTCCATCGCACTATCAATATAATATCTTGGATGGGAATCGATAGGTAGATATTATAATAATTATATATACTAGAGACTAGACTAGAGACTATAATAATCTTATCGTATATTCATTATATATATAATAATAAATTTTTATGAATGATGCCATTTATCACAACACTTAAAACAATATTATGTCTATTCTCTAGAAATAAGCTTACGAATACTTTACAGTTTACTATAATCAGCATATTGTCAAAAAATGTTCTATTTATTCATCTTCTTTGATAAAAGCTCATAAACTACTGCTTTCTAATCGAACTACAGAGCAAATATCAAAGTCTAGCAAAACGATATTATCAAAACTATAATAACTGGGTAAAACTATCCCAGACTTGTAAATCAATATTGAATTTTACAATAATTTTACATATAAACGTATGTAAATCACCTTCAGTTGAAATCTGAAACACGTCTCGAGTACAAAGCCACTTTTTGGAACGCAATAAACTCAACATATAACAAGATTCACTAACTCTATTTACGGAATTGGTTCATTCACATGGCATTCAGTGGAATCTGATATATTTTATGAAGCGTATTCACTCTGGGGTGTACGTTGCGAGTGATAGCAGCTATTTTGTAAAGGAGAAAGAATCGGAAGCCCGCTGTCTCCTGTGAGCAATCTGGAGAATTTGCCTACGTGCCGTTTGAGTAAGGAGTGACAGCGATACGGTTCTTTTGTGAGGCGCGTGAAAGGTGGAACGTTTCTCTTTAAAGTAGATAATATTAAAACGCGACTTAGGACACATGATAGTTAGAATGGTATGAAAGGGATATTATAGATCGTTTCTCTTTGTAATAAATAATAATATTAAGGAACAGGTCAGCGTTAACAGTAATCTAAAACTAAATAGCATTTCTGTTACGATATAGATACGAACTCAAATTTAAGAAAAACATTTTGATGTTAAATAGTCATTCAAGCAATTGTTTCGCGAGGCTGCTAGCTTTGTAGAGACCCGTCGTCTATCTTCATATATCTGTATGAGCTTCAATAATTCGAATGACCAGCAGCTATATAACTACGTAAACGAAGCCAATAAACGAGATAAAGAATGATTACATACACTTATGGATCCTCTTCACAATCGACAGTAAAGTGAAGTCCCGTGTCCCCGTAGTGGGGTAAGGGGCAGATGCATTATGCATACATCTGTTTCACTGATCGATTTTCTTTAGGGACAAGTAGGTGATCAGCCTTTTGTGTCCTACCAGACCGAGACATTCTTTTTTTCTTCGTCTCCACCGGGAATCGAATCCAGGATCCCTCGGTTCTACGTTCACGCGTCAACCACTGTACCAAGGAGGCGGTCAAGTAAGTCTCATAATCGACAGCATTAGGCAAAAAATAATCGTCGATGTTTGGCGCCATTACGGCGATTACGAATAAATCTACAACGACGGCCGATCATACACATTTAGGCCCACTATCGTGATTGCCTCTACTCGCCCAACACTGGCCATTGTGTTCCAAACTCTTGTAACTTACACCACAACGTATGTAACGTTTACACACTTCGCATATAGCTACAGAAGTTGAGTCATCGTTTGCGAATTGCTACATTCAACCTAAATCAGGATGATAGCAATTTTGGCTCTTTTTATTGAGCCACTTTGTGCTAATGAACGTTATCGTTTCGTTGATGTATGTTTGTGAATTAAGGTGATTTAGTATTTCATTTTGAAATTCTTAGCTTTCTTTTATTAGGTATAACCACACGTATCACTGATAAATGTCTCTATAAAACTTCTAGGTTTAATGAAAATTGTACGTAGATAAAATTCCATCTGAATGGCGGTTCTCGTATTTCATTAAATTACCATTTTTAACTTTATTAAATAACTATTAGTTAGGACTATTAAACATTTGAATATAAAGCATCTATAACTTTATAAGACAACTATTATTCAAGATTAATAATTCTAGAACATTTTTAAATCTTATGTTAGGAGTATATATTGGAGTTTCGTTAACACTTTAAGTAAAGTTTCCTTAGTGCTCTGACTACTGACCCGCTATAATGGGTTTCTCTGAAGTATTGGGTTCAATTGACAAATATACGGTAAAGTAAATACGAAACGGATTGTACGTCCACATTATAGCTACACTGAGGTAACGTTACTTTGGTAAATAGTTCATTTTCAATTTGATTATATTATGCTATATATCGATATTTCAAGGATATCAACATTTGTATGTAAATTTTACGAATAAATCACATTTAAAATTCGATTCTATGTATATTATTATTAACTGTAATTTGTGATATTATATTTTATACTGATTTAAGTTTGTGCTTCCGTAAACAAGCTTGAAACCCAAAGGCTTTATTTCAAACTATATATGATTACGGTAATTAAATAAGACTAATTTAGTTACATAATATAACACACTTGTGTTGTATATTCATTATAACTGAGCTTCCAAATTGTCTAAGATACTATATAATATAATGGACAAAGCAAAACAACAACAAAGGAGTTAGGTATGTTCCTTTCACGAAGCTATGCTTTGATATGCCTGTCGGGAGGAAATCAGTGTCAAATTGTATATATAACGTGTATAACTAACTGGCCTGTAATAGTATTAAATCTTTTATTTCATAATACGACATATTATAGTAAGAATTACGGAATATACACATAAAATTTCATAAAAGTCGTGCAAGGCGTTTCGGAGTTTGGATGATAACACTTTATTTAACATGTGAATTTCATGTTTCTCTTGCGTTAATGCGATAATAAAATATTTATATTTAAGTTAACAATTTTTAAAGTTTCACGTAATGTAGCATTTTTTTTAATGAAAGATAAACTCCGCTCGGCGCTCATATTTCAATTGTATGCGATAAAAGGAATAAACCTCTGGACAGAGCTTTTATGTGAAACATTAAAAAAAATCGTATTTCAACATTTACCTCTTGTTATTAATATTATATTTCATAAAGTTGAACTTGCTAATTAAAATATATAAGAAGGTTGTTTTGTTTTCGTAGATTGGAAGAATTCGAAGTAGATCATTCACTCCAATGTATAGAAGAGACTGACTAAAACATGCTATACTAGTGACAGTCCGCTTTGCATGGTAATAGAATAAAGAGTAGGTACACTAGGTTCAATATTATAACCTAGACTTGTGCCAAAATTGTATGCAGATCCGATTAGTCGCTCTTGCGTGTAAGAGTAACAAATTTCTATCACTTCAGCCTTACAAACTATAGCTTTATAATAGCAGTATCTTGATACTAGCTTTCCAAACGCGGCTTCGCCCGCGTAGTCAAAGGAAACAACAATACCATCACGGTATTAAACCTAGTATGACAATCTCTCTCTAACTTTCTCCAGACACAAAAATCATATCATAAAATCCCTCCGTTACGACGGAAAAAGAAGAAAAACAAACAAACACACTTAACGTTCAGAAATATACGAAAATAAAACTGAAAAGCACTATTTTTAAGACATAATCTTCATCCAACCAGGTAGCTTAATATCATTATACCTCTGAAAAATATGAAGCTAAAATTCGCTTACAAAATGACACATTCGATACACCGCTTATTATAATCCGCCCATTATAAAAAGTACACTGTACACCTTAAGGGTGCGTATAAAGCAAAATTACCAATCTTCTATTAGATGATACGTGTAATATTCAAGACCAAATCTAAAAAATAAAATATATATATATAAATTTATAAAGAATAGAAAAAATTCGATCACGAGGCGGGACTCGAACCCGCATCCTTCGCGCCATTCCGGGGCGGATGCCTCACCAACTCAGCCACTCGTGACCCGCCCGAGTGATCGAATTTATAAAGCATTTGAATGCCATAAAATCAAAAATATAAATTCAATAAAATATATATCAAACTAGATGATATGTTCAACGATTCTGTTTAATCAAAAACATAAAATATTAAAATTGACTCGATAAAAAAAAATCACCAAGTTAGCTCTAATTTTCACACTTTTACGTTTTCTACTTGACATGGTAATACTTATTATGATTTTTTTTTCATAAACAATTATATTAAAACATTTGCAAGATATTTGTCAGAGCATTTTGTGTAATTACTTTTAGTTTTGGTTTTATCTGCGATAAACCACTTTTATCGTGACAAAACCAAACGTTTATCTCGAGAAAAAAAGAGCGCCAAAAGTGGTTTATCGCAGATAAAACCAAAACTAAAAGTAATTACACAAAATGCTCTGACAAATATCTTGCAAATGTTTTAATATAATTGTTTATGAAAAAAAAATCAAAATAAGTATTACCATGTCAAGTAGAAAACGTAAAAGTGTGAAAATTAGAGCTAACTTGGTGATTTTTTTTATCGAGTCAATTTTAATATTTTATGTTTTTGATTGAACAGAATCGTTGAACATATCATCTAGTTTGATATATATTTTATTTTTTAGATTTGGTCTTGAATATTACACGTATCATCTAATAGAAGATTGGTAATTTTACTTTATACGCACCCTTAATGCAACTTGCTTTTAACCTACTTCGACCGTGTATAGCGTAAAGTGGGTGTTGATTACAGTACTATGTAAGTTCGAACAATGAAGATTTGTTCGCTATTGTTAAAATGTTGAAGAAAATGTTCTCTTTTCTAGTATTTTCGGGATTGTAGGCTGAATAACGTGTGGAGAATGGTCCGTTAGGTATTTGAGGTGGAAATATACGTTTTAATATTGATTTTTTTTTAACTTTAGTAATAAAAAAATAAAACGTGAATTTTTTTTTTTTCATTAAAATTGGCATCACAAATACAATTTGATTATTTAAACGCATAAAATTGTGTTAGAAAATATATTAATTTTGTAATATTTTTTCATCAGTTACACTAACATGTGTAAAGTTTTAATTTATTATTATGTACATACAAGTTATTAAGCTCTTGAAAAAATTGGGCTAACAAATTAGTGATGAATATTCAGACATAAAGATCCTATAATCTCAAACAAACAACTGCGTTTCTAAACCTATATTTTAACCCTAGCTGACTAAACATATTTCGGTGTTACTTTGACACTAAACATTCGACTCACAGACGAACAAATTAAAATGCATGTATTTTATTTATGTGTTATATTTAAGTGAAATAATTAACAACATAGCCAAGTTAGTTATCTAAATATTATTATAAGAAATAAGAAGGTTTTTTTTCCAATCTTTGCAGTCATTACATGTAGGAATTGTGTGCTCGCCGCAAATTGCCTTTCTACATAAGTGGCATGAGTTTTTAGTCATTCTGCGTTTTTTATATGGACAAAATCGGCATATTTTGCGTTTATTTGTCCGTCCTTGAGACGTACTAGGAAAAACATCATCGATTTTTAGAATATTCTTTATGTATGTTTTGATATTTTTCCTCAAAGTTGGTGTATTGTACCGCTCCTGCAATCATGGTTTAGTTAGGCCATCTGCCATTTTTTGAATGAAAGTTCTTAGTTTTAATGGTTTTAGATGCAGCCTCACCATGTTATATACATAAATGACATATGACATGCATAAAGGAGAATGACCACGGGTGGTATCGGTAAAATTTTAGTTGTGCCACGTATTCGTGATATTGTTAATTCCTATTTGTATTTATAATGATCATATGTATCACTATTAAGTCTTAATTATACCGGATAAATTGAAATAATACTAAAAGTTTGTGTTTTGAAACATGTATGACCACGTGTGGAATCGGTAAAATACTAGTTGTGTCACGTGTTCGTGATATTGTTAATTCCTATTTGTATTTATAATGATCATATTTATCACTATTAAGTCGTAATTATACCGAATAAATAGAAATAAAAGTAAAAGTTTTTGTTTTGACACATATATCTATCTCTCTTGCAAGCGTCCTGCGTCATATGTCATAGTTTCTATTTGAAATGAATGTTGAATGAATGTGTTCGATCTGTGTGTTCGACGCATTGTTCGACGTTATTTATTTTGAAATAATGTTTATTACGATTTACTTTTCACATTTGTCTTGTAAATTAAAATATTACCTATGTAATAAATGTAAGACTAAACGTTCATCGTTAGTTTAAACTCCATAAAGTATTTTTTGAAGTGTTGAATAAAACTATTGTTTTATTTTTATTGTCGTGAACTGCGGCTTATTTACATAAAAACTTTAATCGTTTCTAAAAGTACTAACATCAAGCTTTAAATTGAGCTATATTTCATCTTGACACAATAAGTTTGATTGCGATACCAAGTGCCATAGTCACTTGGGCAATCTCCTTTAAAATATTATAAAATATAGCCCAAGGCCATATACTGGTCTCCCGATTGTTGAGCACATTTGGTCAACTGAGTCGACTGCGCCTTTGGTGTTATTATAGCTGGTGGCGGCCTTCTGGCTGCGTGCTGGTATCCTCGTCAGAGTCTATTATCTTCCTTATACAATGGTTCTCCCTCTAACATTGAATTTTTGGTCAGAAGACGTATCAGATTCTTGTTCGCTTTCATCAATAACGAATGCTAAATCTCTCTCTAAATTGTCTTCGCCTTCGGAATCTGAGCTACGAAAACCATCCAACTGATGTTCAAGTGTCTCGCCCTCTTCATTGTGGCTGTCGCATTCTTCAAGAATACTCAATATCTTCTCCTGATCTCTCTCTAATCTAATCTATACAATAAAAGGAAGGTTAAATTTTTTACTTCGTATTATTCCAAAAACTATTAAAGGAAACAGTATACATTACTAGCAAAAAGGCAGATAAACTTTCTACAATAAGTATTGTACAACATTTATTATAAATCGATATCAATAAACCATAAAAAAATCGATGATTAGTGATCTAGGGTTAAAAGAATCACCCTAAATTCCAAACTTCAAAAGAGTGGCCGTAATTTCGGCAACTTTTACTGGTCAAACGTACAGTGAAACTGTAACGCTACAGAATGTCATACGTTAGAGGTAACTTTGAATATTCATTCAGCCGTTCGGTTGAACGAGGAAATTTGCTTAAATTCGCTTATGTGGACAACTGTACATGCAGTGTGCTTCTGCTTCGAATGTAAGGAGATTTATGCCCGCATATAGGTACGTGCCCAGAATTCGTGCAGTCTAATGATAAATGTTTCAAACTTGTACAGTCGAGTGGGTAATGTACTTTTATTGGACAATTAGGGTCTAGTTTCAATATTCAATGTTCGGTTAGCTTTGTTTTTACTGACCACAACTTGTATAAGGAATATTTTCAAATTACGTTCTTCCGAATAAATCGTAATTTTGTAATCAATACCCTAAACTAAACACAAGACTGATTAAGTTATCACATTATTAAATCAATCATAGAATATCCAATGTTATAAAATAGGCTTGTACTCTTTTAGGAT
Organism: Colias behrii; assembly: GCA_029959065.1. Taxonomy (NCBI): domain Eukaryota; kingdom Metazoa; phylum Arthropoda; class Insecta; order Lepidoptera; family Pieridae; genus Colias; species Colias behrii. The sequence continues at coordinate 4,541,251 of JARWMC010000025.1, forward strand.
GTTGCTCATAGTAATTAATGTCATGCTTATAACTTTGTCTTCATTCTAAATACCATTTCACTTTTTGAAGTGAAACTTCTTTATCGGGGTTTGAAAAAAATTTAGTGTAACATTTTTTCGTTACGCGTGAATTTTTTTCCGTTACGCGCCATCTTTTTCTTATCCCTACCACGCGTAATTCGACGTATTTCTATAAAGTTGCATATAGTAAATTATTTTTTGAAAAATAAGGTCATAAAGAAGTTTCACTTCTTACGTGAGTACACTAGTACATGCACACATTTTTTTATGTAATAGTTGGTCCCTGTATTTTATGTAACAACTGGACAGAAATGAGAATGATTAAAAATCATAGAGAGAATTCTACTTCTTAGACATTTTCACACCGTTTTTAATTCAAAACTTAAAAAACCTGTCTCATCCGCATTAACTTTACTAAATCAAAGATTTAAACTCAGTAATACCAGCTCGAACTCTTCGCTAGAAGGCTTTACGTTAACTTGTATTTATTGCGTCCGATAGTTCACAACTTCCCCGTTTGTTAACACTTGGATGTTATCTTTCTACTCACTGACTGGAAATAGAATGTGTGTAGAAAATGCTGGAATGTTCTGCGTTGAGCGTTTTGTTATAAGATATTAGGTAGCCAAATTGAAATGTAACTGATTCTTTATCAAACTCAAACTCAAACATTATTTATTCAATTAGACTTCTTTTAGAAGCACTTTCGCATCGTCAATACATATTTTTAACAATTACCACCGATTCGGAAAGCAGTAGGTACCTATCTATGGAGAAGATCCGGCAAGAAACTCCATGAACTTACCATATCAGACTTGTGAAAAATGAGTGTGATTTTAGAATCCAATAAAATTTGTTGTTTCTTTTATTAATTATTAACAGGAATTCGAAGAACGAACATTACGAACATTATGTCCGATTAAAAGTTTTATCTTTTATTTATAAGTGGTAAACTTTTCACGTTTTACTGTGCCTCTACCACTTCTGCTATAAAATCTATGTAATATTATAACGTTTATTGAACTTACTCGATATTCAAATACAATGCGCGTTTACAATAATTATTGTTGTTATTGGTATCCATTGAAGCCGCGATAGCTACAATTTCCGCCAGAGTGTCGCTAAAGGGTTTAGAGGTGAACCAACTATCCGATAGCTCTTCCTCAAAGTTATTGATAATAATTATTATTATTGTATAATTTATTTAGTATCATGTTTTAAGGCTAGTTTAGTTAAAACCTGTTTCTGAATTAAGAATTGATTTGATTATGGTTAGAGATAGCTTATGTCATTGTAAGAAAATATTTATGGTCTAAGATCCGAATAGAAGTCGAAATGCAACGGCGTGATAATAGAATGAGACCAATTTTATAATAAATTTAGTGTATTAAAAAAATGTATTAAAAATGGGTTGACTGGGAAAATCCTGGACAGGACATTTTTAATGAATTTAAAAAAAAACATTTTTTTTAATTAATTGCAGTATCAACATAATAAAAAAAAATTATAATAGACTTAAAGTATGAAACCTACAGAATGTGTAGGCATAGTCGTTTTCTAATATTTACCGGGACAAACGGCTAGGTTAGCAGGTATAAACAGGTATGTCGGTACCAGTTACTTTCACTTGATAGGATGATGAAAAAAAAATTATGTCAGCGCTGTTTTATTACAAAATTGTTTTATTATCTCGAAACTGCAATTAATAAAAAATGAAAATATTTTTTTTTTAATAATTAATAAAAAATATCCTGTCCAGGATTTTCCCAGTCAACCCATTTTTAATACACTAAATTTATTATAAAATTGGTCTCATTCTATTATCACGCCGTTGCATTTCGACTTATATTCGGATCTTAGACCATTATATTATATGGTTTGAGATGTTATTAGCAATACTTATTTCAGAAACCGGCCTTGTTTTAAACATATAAAGAAGTTGTTTATAAGTAAATCAATCAGGTTACATATTTTAGATGATGATCTTTATGAAGTACAGAAAATAATTAATTTTATCGAGATATTATTTCTAAGAAGGGCTGTAAAAATAGTCAAAATATTTTCCTCAGAATAATATTAGGTATAAGATCATTGAACCCGATCTCAAATTCGCCAGCCATTATACCCCAATCTCTTTATTGCCACGCTATAAAATTATACCAAATTATACTTGAAGTGAAAAATAAGATTTAAATCAAAATTACAATTTTCTCATTAACCATGATGATTTTATAAATATTGTATTAATTCAGGAACAAATTGGAGGTACATCGATTGGAAATTAAGAGTTCAATCCTAAATTGTTAGGTATATTTTCTCTCTTCAACCTGTGTTGGACGTAGGTCTCACCCATGGCACGCCACTATTGTTAGTTTCTTGCCGACAGTTTTTGCCTGCTATCTTTAAGTCAACGCTCTATCAAGTCATGGTATATTTTACAGTTTAATTATTAACCCAGTTGATTTTATAAATGTCTATTTAATAAAATGACTAGTCATTTCATCACAGCTATCTTAGCTCTTCTCTAGTTCGATTGCGTGCAATTCAATTTCTGTAGCAGCTAATAAAATCTTGGTAAACAGTATAAAAGGCACTGCTTACATAAATCAATTCAGAAAAATGTGAACGGAATATTCCAGCATGAAACCCTTACTTTGAAGTATTTTCATGCCAATAAAGTATTAAAAATTTCTCGGTAAAATACGGACAAAGTCTTAAGACTTATTTAGCGATTTATTTTAATTGAAAAAGTCGCTTCAATTAACTTCTTTCCGTTCCACTTGTTTTTGTAATGTAAGTAATAAGATAGAGAATTTTCAGAATTCATTTGAAAAATGTTCGAAGAAATTTTTATAGATTGCCTCGCGATTTTGTATTAGTTCACTTTCGATTACTTATTGATTATTTCTTAATTGTTTTAGTTGAAATAAGGAGAGTTTATGAACAAAATAAAATCATAACTTTACTGAAACGAACGGGACTCGTATAAAATATTATTATGGCCAATACAAAGTTGACAAAGTTTCATTTATCATATTAATTCTCTTTAAAATAAAAACGTAGTAAGAAATTTTACTTCAAAATCTATAATGCAATATTTTTGGTCTAGTAGGTTTTAACTGAAATCATCGACTAATAAAAGATACTATGTATTTAAAAAGGATTTACGATTCCCATCGGAAAAGTTATGTTTTCATCATCAATAATATAAATCGAACGAATTACGCAATATAATATTTTTAAGTGTTAGAATAATAATTCAAACAGTGTGTTTTAACCAAAAATATTATTCCAACTGTAAATTGACTAAAATCTATTGAGTTTACAAAAGAAATGGCAAGTCAAAACAGACAAGAACCAGTGGATAAAAAGCAATTCATGAAGTTATTTTAAAAAAGATTTCAAAGTAAAATTTCTGAATACAATTTGCATGATAGGGTGGAAAGAAAAAGTTCGGAATAAAAAGATAGTTATGAAAATGTAAGTGAAAATTTTTGAAGTTTCTGAATCGAGTTTAAATGCATTAATATCACATTATTCAGTTCATGTTTTCGCCTTATTTTTGGTGAATATATTTCAGCTTGTTTAAACTGTTTAAATTACGTTTATCTGGCTGATTGATAACCATTGCGATAGCAAATAAAAATTTAAGTAAAAGAAACAGGGACAGAGAGATTATATTGTTGTGTAAGGAAATAAAAAATATGTATCTCAAGTAAACTTTAACCCTTTAAAATAGGCAAATTCCAAATTGGATACAGTACATGTATAATATTATACAGTACAGGCAGTATTTAGTGTACTTACCTAATTATTGATTATTATATTTTGAAAGCTTTAAATGCAAGTACTACTGCGCCGTCAGGTTTATAAAAAATGTATATTTGAAATTTTAGACATCGTATCAGTTATAAAATAGTTTACTTAAACGATATATACAATTTATTTCTCATAATATAAGAATGTCCTCATACTTTTATTTAAAAGTTCCCATGGGGAAGAGAATTTAGAACGTTTCGCTTCATAATAATTAATATCAGAACGAGGTACAGTAAAGCGTGGCTGGATTTAGTTATTGCAATTTTACTGAATATATTTTAAGAATTATTGTTACATATAAATTTATAATCTCTATAGTTATACATTTGATAAATTGTGACATTGTTTTTTCTTAATTTTTTCTACTAACTGACTCGGTCTTGCTTTTTCTAGGGCGTTTATGGGTCACTAACGCCTGGGTCATATTTCACAGAATCCCCTTGAACTAGGCTCTCCAAAGGGTCCCTCCGAGGGTATAGAAATCGCTTCATTACGAATCATTTTAAAGGGCATATAAATGAATACTACTATGAATACAGAAAATAGAAAAATTATGTTCCATGTTTATCATAGAATAATAACGAGTGTTTTAAAACACATTAGTTATTTTTATCTACCATTTAAACAAATCACACGTAAAAAAATTGGAACAAAAACAAACAAAGTCACATGCAATAACTAGTATTTAATAATCTCCTGATTTAACCCATAAACCAAATTTAATGAACGTCATTCATCCAATTGAATTGTAACCGCGATTTTGTTTAAATAAGCTTGAAAATAACGCTGTCAATTACCGTAAATCGAAACGTTTATGTTTGCTAATAATCTTATTATTAATCTAATAATTTTACCAGCAATGTTTGTAATTACAGTGAAACGAATTAACTTCAAAATACTACAAATATACAAAATAAACTGTCTAAAAAGTTAGTAATTTGAATATTGAACTGTAATCGAAATAATATGTTTTAAAAACTTACTTATAAAAGTTTTTTATAAATTGCCTAATACTTATAGCAAGTTTCCTTACCTAAATTACAATTATTGATATTAACCAATATTAAATCTATTTTCTTCTCGAACAGTCATCAATTTAACAGCTAAACATTCATATAAATTTAATTACAATAGGTTTACAAATATCACTTAATAAATACTTACAAAACCCGCGTAAACACGTAATTATTACAAAAATTGTACCCATCTTAATATATTTACAATTCCATCATTACACAAAATTTAATACCATTGAACATAAACTTCACACCCGATTTACGCCAAGGATTCGGGTATAAAACGATACCCGACTTCAAATAATGCGTAGAGGCTTACCGCTAATGTAGGCCGTGGTCTTAATTCTATTTGGCATTAGTCACTTGTGTTGTTTAGAGCCTTTGGAAGTCTTAATATTCACGAACAAAGTATATAAAACACATTTTAATACATAGATATTAACTTGTAAGCTTGTTAAGTTTCAAATGTTAAATATTAATTCAACCTTATTTATCACAACCAAATTTTTGAAGTGAAACTTCTTTAGGCGCGTTGAGAACTTGAGAGTAAAATTTCAATGTCACGACATGGCAATACCGTCATATCATAGGCGTATGCGGAGTAGGCGACGATTTTGGTATCTTTGAATCTTGCCAAAGAAGTTTCACTGACACGTGTGCTCGGCACACACGCTTTTTTTTGTATTCTGTAAAGGAAGTAGGTACATTACCTACACTAGATAATGCAACTATGTTAAAAATTAAATTGCATTTCTGAAAAGTATCCCATGCAAATCAGTCATCCTTTAAGATAATAACTCAAAACTTCTAAAACCAAACTCAAATAACAAGCAAATAAAATTTCAAAAATGGTCGTTTCAAAGAAAACAAGTAAATTATATAATTCACGGTCCCGCGGTCGAATCGTAAATTTTATATTCCATTCGTTTTAGAAATAAAATTCCAACTTCTTTACAACATTCATCAAGCCGTCATGAGCAAAGCTTTTGAATAATAAAAATCTTCGCGAAACTCGTGGACCAGTTTTATGTTCGTGGTTCTTGCTCAGTCTATTTTCACGCTAATGCTCAGGTACTAATATTTAACTGCTCGTACTGCGTCATAGGGTAGAAATAAATACAGTTATAAGCCAGTCCTAAAGGTATAATGTTGGGTAGGTATGATTGTGAGATTTTTTTTCACCAATTTGAGTGAGTTTTATAAATACGACCCTTTTAAAAATATAATTAATTTAATATAACGTCTGATATGGGGCATTCTTGCGGCAGTAAAAGCGCTTTAAAAAAGGATGTTGTTCTTCTTCTATGTCTATGTCTTATTTTTATGAATATAGGTATCTACCAACAGTGTACTCATATTCAAACAATCACGCAAATATTTTTCTAAAATTAGAGAGTTTCTCAAAAAGTTAATATTATTATGTTTATGTCTAATGTATCCACCTACTGAAATTGGAATCTATAAATAGGCTCTAGACACAATAATAATATTTGATATTTATTTTTTTTAACTTGATTGGAATTTATTAATAACTCGTAGAATACTCGTCTGAAAATAATACTCTGAAATAAAATTCAGATTTTCAATTGTTTTTTCACCAAACGTTTTTAATTGATAAAGTTATATTGAATTTATATTACAATTAAATTTCACCCAAATCCGTCTAGTACCTAGTTTTGTCGTGAAAGAGTCACAAACATACATCCATCCTCATAAACTTTTACTTTACAATATTAAGAAGTATGAATAAACAACTTCATCTTATAAAGTCGCACATATTTCCCAACAAAGTGAACAACAGTATTTACTAAATATTCACACGTCTTATAAATTGTAACTTTATACGACATTATCGGAAACTTAAGTGATTAAGTATTGTTGGAACTTCGCACAATAGATGAGTTTTACGGTCGCATATTTTATACGGCTAATGCGATATCAAATTTATAGTCTATGTGACGTACATTGTTAAAAATTGATGGGATATTCATTTTTGACTTGACAAATTGACTAAGCCTTTGTTTTAAACTAGTACATAGTAGAATATCCTTGTATCAACCAGGCAGTTAACACATAGAGAATGTTTTTTAGATAATGTATTGTTTTAAGGAATTGAATTAAGAAACTCATAATATTATGTATTATACAACTTGTAATCCATTCAAAAATACCATATCATTTATTCATACTTACTTTAAAAGTAAGTACATACTATATATTATATTTGAATATAAACATGTACAAAATATATCCTTATCAAACTACACTAAAATCACTAGAAGTACTATATCTTCATTGTTATAACTTTTATTCTATTCTTCTTACTTTTTATTTAAAACATTATTATTTCATCCAATTAGTAGATTCAGACGATTACATTATCATAATATTCATTTCAAACATTAATAATATTTCCAATATGTTTCATATTAGAATAAAATTACATTCCTTACTCGTGAATATAATATATTAACTTATAAAAAGTTAATTCGTTATTTTTATATAAGTGAGTGATGTGAGAAGACAAATTATAGCTTCAGGGAATATATAAGCCAAGGACTGAATTCTCGAAGTCAAATTACCTGTGACTCACACTAATAATTTTTGAATTTGAATTTGAATTTGAATTTGAATTATGTTGTTTATTTAGTTATTTTTCTTATTTGTCAACAATAATCGAGTGATCCGTAATAAGGTTTTTTCTGAAACTGTTTTTGTTTTAAGATACTTCAAATTATCTATTCAATTTATATATTCTACTAGCGGGCCGCCCCGGCTTCACCCGTGGTACATGTTACGTTTTCTCTCCATAAGAACCATCTTCGTACTTCAAGGAATGTTATAAAAAAATAATTAACGAAATCGGTTCAGCCGTTCTCGATTTTTGCGCTTACTAACACTTTTGGAGATTCATTTTTATTATAATACTAGCGGTCCGCCACGGCTTCGCCCGTGGTACATGTTTACGTTTTCTCTTCATAAGAACCATCCTCGTACTTCAAGGAATATAATAAAAAAAGAATTATCGAAATCGGTTCAGCCGTTCTCGAGTTATGCGCTTACCAACACATTTTGCGATTCATTTTTATATATAAGAAAGATAGAACTACTACTACTTAACTTTCTCTATATGTAGAGTGTAGTATAAATGTTTCATTTTGAGTAAGCTTTACGTGGAATAACAATGTTCAATATGTTTTATGGTTAAACAATGTATTAGATTATTACATACTACATGTAATAATCTAATTAGGACAGAAACCTTAGAAGGCTTGCATAAGCTATGCTTAAGCGTCGTCTCATACCCTTCTAAGGAATATACATAATAATATTTTCCAGTTACAGTATAAGTATGTAAAATTTTTTAATAATAGTTAAACAAAAGAAATAGTTATTTGTTGAGCTGTATTTTCTTGTTAGTAATTCTTTAGTATAAATGTACAAAATTTAATAAGAATTATAGAGCAACATCAGTTTATCATTTATCACCGAAGTATCTCGTCAAAATATTGTTATAAAACATCTATATCATAGACTTTATATGGGTTCATACTTCACATGTTTATAATACAAATCTACTATATAAAAATAAGTCAGGTTTTCCTTCCTGACGCTGCGCTATAACTCCAGAACGCAAGAACTGATTTCCACGGTTTTGCATTCGTTGGAAAGGTCTCGGGCTCCGTGAGGTTTATAGCAAAGAAAAGGTGTCTCTGGTGGCGAAACGGAGTTCGCCCGGTTTGCTAGTTGGGTATAAAGAAAGATATAGAAAAAGGTAAATTGTAGAACCATATAATAATATTTAACATCCGACTACGATGATATATAATATTATAAAAATCTGTACTATCCTACATTAAAAATCACACACCTTCAGTAAAAAAATTAGCCGACCAAAATACATCTTTATATATAAAATGAATCGCAAAATGTGTTGGTAAGCGCATAACTCGAGAACGGCTGAACCGATTTCGATAATTCTTTTTTTATTATATTCCTTGAAGTACGAGGATGGTTCTTATGTAGAGAAAACGTAAACATGTACCACGGGCGAAGCCGGGGCGGACCGCTAGTTATCTATACAATCAACTAACAAAAATTACATAACCCGACTAAAATACGTGGTACCCCTACTTCTCTCAAAAGCCATCCACAAAGGAATAACATTTTAAACCCCCGTATTCACGTCAAGTGAAACAGCTATTTGTTTTATGGAGATCATGACAGTTTACAACATGATTAATGATTGTCACCCTCAACTTTTCAGGCCGGATCAGTTTTTAATACTTCTTCGGATTTAACATACTTTCGTTTTGGACCATTTATAATTCGCGGTTTATGGTATCGCGGTATATTATCAGAGATTTATTATACTGAAGTTATTATTGCTTAATGTTTTGTATTATGTTCTTTGTTTCAAGTATGTATTGTTATTTTGACAGGGCAATATAAAATCTGACTGGCTTGCAGGAAGGTATAAAATATAGCACAGGAGTACATTAAAGCAGTACGCAAGGAAAACATAATAAAATGAATATGTTCTTCACTACATGCCTTGGAGTCAAAAAGTTTTAAAAACCTTGTGTCTATCAGCCTGTGAATATTGATTTTTTTTTAAGTTATAAAAACATGGTCAAGGCTATGTAATAATATTTTGTAATTTTCTACGAACTCACTTTTGCATATAGATTGTATCTTTATAATGTACTTAAAGCTTTAAATTAACTTATTATGAACTTTCGGAAACGCTAATAATATATAATATTTATTTAATTAATTAATAAGAATCAAAGCATATTTTAAAAGTGAAACTGAACCTCTACACTGACCAAAAAGAAATAAAACATAAAAGTAAATATTTATTTCATTCCACATCACGGGTTTTGGTTAAAAATTTCTAACAAAACGAACCTGAAATGGGCAAGCCGATAAAGTGGCGGGAAATACCGTTTTTAGCCGACTAACGAAGTTTAAGCATATTTCTATTTTCTTTTAAACACACAATACCCTCTGAATCTTTGTGGATAAAGACTATAGTATTTATTTCGAATGAGCCAAATAAATAAGTAGCATATTGTCTTTCCATTCATCTATAATGAACTTGCTATTAAATAGGTATATTGAGTACATAATATTGTAACGAAATAGTGCGAAGTATCCATATTTGTTGTTTATCTTAAACTAGCGACCCGCCCCGGCTTCGCACGGGTGCAATGCTGATACTAAATATACTACAGAAAAACGTGAACGTTGTATATAAAAACATAGCGGCACGCTCCGGCTTCGCACGGGTATAAAATATATAGCCGGGCGGCCGGCCGGTACCGCCGCAAACGCTACCTACGTCCCGCAATTTTTAAATCTGTAATATCTTCGAAAATATTCACTTAAATCATACGGTGTAAAGGGCCATATAGATCTATATTAAATGAACAATGTATTTAAGGTATTTAATTGGTTAAGGATTAATGCTGTATTGGTGAAAATCGCTTCGAAAATTAGCCATTATTTGTCGTAAAAAGTAAATGACAAAAAAAAGTTATTGTGGGTTATCCATAAGAGATAGACATATACCATCGCGGACTTTTCTGTAGACCTTTTCAATGTGTATAATACTTAGTACATTATTTTGATAAAACTCGTAAGGTTCAGCCTGCGTTTGCAATGTAAGCGGAAAAATGTAATTTTTTACGACATCACATTAGAAACCTCAAAAATAACAGTACTTCTCCACTATTTAATGGATGTTATTATACATATAAACCTTCCTCTTGAATCACTCTATCTATTAAAAAAAACCGCATCAAAATCCGTTGCGTAGTTTCAAAGATTTAAGCGTACAAATGGACATAGGGACATAGGGACATAGGGACATAGGGACAGCGAAAGCGACTTTGTTTTATACTATGTAGTGATGTTTGATCACTTTCTACGATCTTATCAATAAACACTTGAAAGTCGTTATATCCTCTTTTTGTGTCCAAATTTATAAAATAATAATAAAATAATGTAGATAAACTACCTAAAGCCTTCTCGGTTAAGTTGAACCGGGATATTAACATAACTTACAACTTACGTTTTAAGAAGCCTTTATAGCCTTTCGGTATTTGGGTGGTAGAATTTTTAATCCAGTCCAATACTATTTAGTTTATGCGTAACAAACATTCAATCACAAATCATTCTCTATAATTTTACAATAGATTAATTACAGACTAAAATAAATGATCATTGGCAACCTTTTACTAACATATTCATTAAAGTATACATATATTTCTTCAGTCACGAAGGAAGTTTGTTTCTGTACAAAGTTGTGACAATATTTTTATGCGAATCGTTAATTATACGCTCTGCAGGAAACGCCTGTCGCTTTAACGAAATTTATTGTTACACACTGCGGCTTTTGCTGTTATTACGTGTAATTTTTATGTAAGGATATATGGTACTTGTGTGAGTGTCATGAAATAGACTCATTTGTTAGGCGTAAGTGGTGGCGGTTAAACAATGTTATTTAATCGATTAAAACATATTTAGGTTATCTACCATGTTCATATTATTTGCATCATTTATTAAGAGCTTAGATACCAACACTCAATTTTGTATGGTAAAAAATAGAGATGTCTGGTGTAAGATGAACGTTATTGTATTCTAAAACACAAGCCTAACATTTTTAAAGCCTATATTGTCATATTTCGAGCAATATTATAACATCATCCCCAAACAGCAAACCTTTTTATGTATATTCTCAATTAACACATACAAAAACACTACACACCATAACCACAAACAAGCCACACATTAACAACAACAATCTAACGCTACTTGACAATTCAACAATCCAAAACTATTCAGATAAAACTAGGATCGCACTGTAAGCGCCGCATGTTGAAAATCAATTTGAAAATATCAGTAAAACTCGTTGGACTGTTTAAATAATCTAACAATGGGACTGCGTCGAAATATTTCGCTGTACGAAAATAATAACTTGTATTTTTAATATCGGTTTGGTTTATTTCGCTTTGAGTTTGGATTTGTTGTTGTGAAACAAATTTGTGGGAAACTAAAACATAACGGTAAGGGAAATTGTAAAGCTTTTTGTAGTCTTCAATTTTTAAGGGAGATTTCATATTAGTAGATAGTACCTATATTTTTATGGTTATGTCGATGTATAAGCTCCTTAGTTTATCAATTGACTAAAATAAATCTATATCCTATACAATTTTGTTCCTCAAAACTGGCTAAATATTTATTGATAAGGTATCATGTCATCCTCACTTAAATATAGACGTGACGTTTATAGAAAGGTTTTAATTATTCACATTAATTTATCAGGTACAAGGTAATATTATTGTTTGATCAAACCTTTCAAATTTTGACTCACAATTTCAAATACAGATATTATATATACATATAGAGTTGCCTTGATCATTTTTATTCATGAAAATGTTCGTCCAATTAAGGCTCATCATGGTTATCTTATTAAGCATGAACAAGGGCGTTATCCAAGATAATGCTACTACAATGCAACTTAAATATCGATAATGCAAACAAAAATCAATTTCCTACAGCATTATTAGCTAAAGGTGAGTATAATATAAATGGCCTCACAATAAACTAGCTCTCATGTTATTTTTCCTGTAAGTTATCTGTTTCCGAACCAATGAATATAACAGTAATACTGATGAAATTATATTGCATAACTAGGAGCACGTATTTCATAGTTTTTGTTTTTGTTAGTTGTAGCAAAAGTAAACGTAATAAATGAATGAAATAAATTAGATGAATTAATTTCATGAAATGAATTAGTATGTAATATGCTTTTTATCAAAAGTTCTATCATATTATAAGATATAGATAAATTACGTGTTATGTTGTTTAGCTGATATAGACTTCGAAATTACTGAACCAAATATAATATATTAAAAATAAATAGTTAAATTTTGCATGCAGTTTTTCTTTTTGCATGCACTCAATTACGATAAATAGCAGGACTACCCGAACAGAGCCGGGGCGAGCAGTGAGTATGTATAATAAAGGAAATATATTTTTTTATATCAATATTTCTTAAATATTATTTGCTATATTTAAACGTTTCTTACTTTATATATTCCTTAAGAAATAGTTTTGCGCCCATTATTATGATTATCCTTATTGAAAAGATTGTGATATACTTTTTTGATATCGAGAATCGAGATCACATTTTGCTTCATTATGTTTATAAATAAATCTTATTATATTTTCATATTTATTCTATATGATTTATTTCTTACAAGCTTATGATATTTATTCAATTATAACTAACGATGTTTTTTACTTATTTTCTTTATGATTGCGCCTTCGCGTTTAACCAGCATCGTACATGTCCCTTTATTTTTGTGGTTGCCTGGAAGAGATTGTTTTAAGCAATAAGGCCGCCTTTTGTGCACTTACCATATTCTTGTTTTCTTGTTAAATTATGTTTTTATTACTGGTACTTGTACAATAAAGTGTCATAAATAAATAAATAAATAGATGTTTTTTATCGTCCTAAACTATTAACTTACAACTAAAGATAGATCTAAACTGTTTACACTAGAGTAATCGTTTTCTCTATAATTATGAATTAAACCTTTACGTGTTATAATTAGGCTTAAAAAAATTACTTCAAATAAGCAGTTTCTAAAAAAATAACCTTTCACTTATTACAAAACGAAAACAAGAAATCAAAATGGCTTAAAGTTATTTCTTTATCCATCCTAATGCTTAGAAATGCGTTTAAAATTTAATGAATTAAACGAGATTTATTCATTATATTATTAATAACTAGCTGTGCCCGCGACTTCGTCCGCGTGGAATAGTGACTGCATAGTAGTTACTACTTAACTTTTATTGAATAAACACGTACTACCATAAATAATTAAAAGAACAGTTAGTAAAATTTATTACTAAACTGAGCTAAAAAATAAAAAAATAAGTGCCTAATTAATTTTCTACGTAAAATTTATTTTAAATTATGGCATATTATTTTTTAGGCACCAGGAGGGAGAGGAGCAAATTTATTTACCTTCCTTCCTTGTATGGATGTTTTTGACAATATTATATTGTGCAGCAACTGAGTGCCGAGGCAAACGTCAAAACGTAAAGGAATAGAATCCGCTATCGATACTAATTGACATAAGCGTATGATGTTTTGCTAAGGATTTGTTCACCCTACCAACGACGACGACGACCACGAACAAAATTTTCATCCAGTCGCAATTTAATAAAATTGTGCAAAACACAATTAAAAATCAATTATTAAAATTTCCTGTCGTTCTGGTGATTGGAATTTTTATTTTTGAGATCAACGATGAATGAAAAAATAGATTTTTCGTAGAAACAGTGGCTCCTAGAAAAAAATGTATGTGAAGTTTTTTAAAGATAATTTTATAATCTACAATTTTGGTAAAAGTTAAGGATACCATACCATACCATCATTATCATAATAATATATCATATATATATATTTTTTTATAATGGTACTTAATTTTAAAGATCGTCGGGAAGTTTGTAAAATTATATATATTCCTTTTCCTTCGTTGCGTTGGGTTTTTTTTTTTAATTTTTAAACTTCGGTTTCTTATTTTCATTTAATATTTTCAAGTGAGCGAGACCTACCTCTACCTCCATAATACATTCCTACATCTGACATCTTTTAAGTTGGGCCGTAACCGTGCATAAATTGTAATGGACCACAGTGGCAAAAGAAGTGGTATATTTAAGAAAAAAAATTGCCAAGGGCCAGGCCTATGTGGCTTTGAGAAGAGTTCAAAATTTCCAGGGTGTGGCTATCCTCTCGCTCCCATGTCCCCCTCTTCTTTCACAGACTTTCAACCCTTCCCTTTCCATCCCTAGTAAATGGCAGAACCGATTTTGATGTAAATAATATTATCTTATTGTACCTATATGTACACGTCATATCCTATCGTTTGATGCTCCATTTGGTTTATTTATCTAACCACTGTCACCCCTAAAGTGCCCTATATGTAAAAAACGGATGAACCGATTTCGATAAAACATTACTAATTGTAATTCACCCGTTATGCACATTCATTTGATATATCACTTAGGTAGGTACTATCACAATATTTGACAACATTCGTTTCTTTCATTCCCACTTATACCTATACAGGGTGTAATCGTTAAGTGTGCACAGGCGATTTTTCCGTAAGTATTACAGATAACAAAAAACTTTAAACTGATATCGAAAGTACTTAACCTAATGAGTAAAATGGCGGTAATAAATTTTTAAAAATAAATCGAGAAATATCAAAAAAAATATCTTTAAACCCTCCCATTCATTAAGTATGAAATATGAATATCCCATATACCTACATTTAATATGAAAGATTTTAGCTTTTTTTTTCTTTTTTTTGGTTTTCTGCTTTAATTACTTCGCAAATTTGAAGTGACATTTTCCACATTTTTCCGGACATTTTCACGCATTTTCCGGATATTTTCCGGGAATTTTCCAGGCATTTTCCGGACATTTCCCTGACATAGCCTGTAAATGTCTGGAAAATCCCCGGGAAATGCTCGGAAAATCCCCGGAAAATGTCTGGAAAATCCCCGGAAAATGCCAGGGAAATGTCCGGAAAATGTCTGGAAAACATCGGGAAAATCCCCGGGATATGCTCGGAAAATCCCCGGAAAAAGCCTGGGAAATTCCCGGAAAATAACCGGAAAATGCCTGGGAAATGCTCGGAAAATGCGTGGAAATTTCCGGAAAAACCGTGGAAAATCCCTGGAAAATGCCTGGAAGATATCCGGAAAATGCGTGAAAATGTCCGGTAAATATCCGGTAAATGCGTGGAAAATCCCCGGAAAATGCTAGGGAAATGTCCGGAAAATGTCTGGGAAACATCCGGAAAATCCCCGGGAAATGCTCGGAAAATGCCTGGGAAATTCCCGGAAAATGTCTGGAAAATCCCGGAAAATAACCGGAAAATGCCAGGGAAATGTCTGGAAAATATCCGGAAAATGCGTGGAAATTTCCGGAAAAAGCGTGGAAAATGCCTGAAAATGCCAGGGAAATGTCTGGAAAATATCCGGAAAATGCGTGGAAATTTCTGGAAAAAGCGTGGAAAATGCCTGAAAATGCCCGGAAAATGCTCGAAAAATGCGTGGAAATTTCCGGAAAAACCGTGGAAAATCCCTGGAAAATGCCTGGAAAATATCCGGAAAATGCGTGAAAATGTCCGGAAAATATCCGGTAAATGCGTGAAAATGTCCGGAAAATATCCGGAAAATGCCTGGAAAATCGCCGGAAAATGCCTGAGAAATGTCCGGAAAATGTCTGGGAAATGCGTGGAAAATCCCCGGAAAATGCCAGGGAAATGTCCGGAAAATGTCTGGAAAACATCCGGAAAATCCCCGGGAAATGCTCGGGAAATCCCCGGAAAAAGCCTGGGAAATTCCCGGAAAATAACCGGAAAATGCCTGGGAAATGCTCGGAAAATGCGTGGAAATTTCCGGAAAAACCGTGGAAAATCCCTGGAAAATGCCTGGAAAATATCCGGAAAATGCGTGAAAATGTCCGGAAAATATCCGGTAAATGCGTGAAAATGTCCGGAAAATATCCGGAAAATGTCTGGAAAATCCCCGGAAAATGCCTGAAAAATGTCCGGAAAATGTCTGGGAAATGCGTGGGAAATCCCCGGAAAATGCCAGGGAAATGTCCGGAAAATCCCCGGGAAATGCTCGGAAAATGCCTGGGAAATTCCCGGAAAATGTCTGGAAAATCCCGGAAAATAACCGGAAAATGCCAGGGAAATGTCTGGAAAATATCCGGAAAATGCGTGGATATGTCCGGAAAAAGCGTGGAAA
This sequence comes from Colias behrii, assembly GCA_029959065.1. Taxonomy (NCBI): domain Eukaryota; kingdom Metazoa; phylum Arthropoda; class Insecta; order Lepidoptera; family Pieridae; genus Colias; species Colias behrii. Next base: position 4,557,948 of record JARWMC010000025.1, read on the forward strand.
ATGCCTGGAAAATGCCCGGAAAATGCTCGGAAAATCCCCGGAAAATATCCGGAAAATGCGTGAAAATGTCCGGAAAAAGCGTGGAAAATGCCACTTCAAATTTGCGAAGTAATTAAAGCAGAAAACCAAAAAAGAAAAAATGTTGTGTGGTTTTATGAAACCACGGTAAAAGTGAAACTGTTCGAACGGTTCCGAACACTGCTTTGTGTAGCGCATGTCGCGTGACGGTCGGCTGCCGAGTAGGTATACCTACTCGGCAGCCGCGATACACGCGACATGCGCTACACAGACCAAAAAGTTTGAGACGATGTAATAAAAGTTTCACTTTAAAAGAAAGCTAAAATCTTTCATATTAAATGTATATGGGATATTCATATTTCATACTTAATGTATGGGAGGGTTTAAAGATAATTTTTTTGATATTTCTCGATTTATTTTTAAAAATTTATTACCGCCATTTTACTCATTAGGTTAAGTACTTTCGATATCAGTTTAAAGTTTTTTGTTATCTGTAATACTTACGGAAAAATCGCCTGTGCACACTTAACGATTACACCCTGTATATAGGTAGGTATAGTAAATGGATGAACCGATTTTGATAAAATTTGACTTATTTTTACTGATAGGTCGTTCACTTTCATTTAATATATCACTAAAGTATATTCGACAACTTTAGTTATTTTCATTCCCACTTTTACACAATAAATGGATGAACCGATTTTGATACAGTTTATTTAAGAACCAGCGTCGGAAAATATGCTGCCTAACAAAAAAACATCATCTAATTCGGATTACCTGCTAGCGAGCTACGGTGGCACAAACACACACACACACAGCGGTCAAACACTTATCACCCATATTTTTGCATCGGGGGTTAAAAATATAATATTATAAATACGACATAATTTAAAGGACATTTTATGTATAAAATTTACCTAGAAATAAGTGTAATTTTAATTTGACCCCTCCCCCCTACTACCTCAGCTTACCCCCCCACCCTTGGGGACTTTCGATATGATCACTTGGACATAACTGTAGCGTATAACAGATAACTTACGTTTTATCGTACACTGTATGTGTACCATAGAATGCCTTAGCAAATGTTCGCCGTGAGTACTTAAATGGTCATAACTTTTTTATTTATGAACCGATTGACATGAAATAAACACTAAATGTTAAATGAAGATTACCACAATATATTAGTGAAAACCGCATCGAAATCGGATAAGCCGTTTCTGAGATTAGCGTGTTCAAACATACAGACAAACAGACAAACAGACAAACAGACAAAAAATTTTTTAACTACAGTTTTGGGTTTGGGATCGATTTAATAATAACCCCTGCTAATTTTTTTTTACATATTTTCATTGTACAGACACCACTTTTCTAGAATTTTATTATATGTATTGATGATAATTTATTATCCCGACGTTCCGTTTCGTTAAAATCTTTTATTTCTAAATGAAATACTCGCGAAAAAAAAACATGCTTGTGGCTAAATAGATTTGCTGTTAATATACCAACACAAAAACAAATGTGTAACTTGTATGTAATATGCCACCAAAAACTATCGAAATTCCTAAAACATCGATATTCCTACATTCCTATAATCCCTATGTGTTATCTCCAAACGAGTAAACAAAACAATCTTTTGGCAGTAAAGTTAGTATCGACATAAAAGTTGCATCGGAATCACGTATACGAAACGGCTGAGCTTTGCCAAAACATCCCTTTTAGATATAGTTTATAGATGTGCTTTTTGTTTGAGAAGAGGAAATAATATTTTATCAGTTATCACTAATGATTATACTGGAAGTTAAGAATAAAGAAAATTGCTGAATATTAAGGCCTTTATAGGTATATTGTGCAGGTAATAATCTTGCACAATCATTATTATCACGCTTGTGGCTAAATAGATTTGCTTTCTATAATTTAATTAAATTATTTGAATATTTTTTTTTTTTTGCAGATTGAACTTTTTAACAGATACATGTTTTAGTTCTAGTTTTACCTTCTAGAATTAGTATTATTATCTCAACTTGTATAATATAATAACATGTGAATAGTAGGAATTTGTATTTAGTATGATTAATACACAGTCACACACTTACGTAAATCAAATACATTAAAACTTAAAAATTCTTATTCGTTTTATTATCAACAATATCACTTCATATCTAATTCTACCACCTCCTCTTTTGAAAACAAAGCTGTAAAAGATATTTTAAATAAAACCTTACCATTTGGAAAACGATTACCATTTCTGAACGATATTCTAATGTTACTAATACATTTATTCATGTAACAAATCCGTAAACATTGTATCGATTACCACTAAAGTACCAAAGTACCGTGAGCGTGCATAAACTATCCTTCCATAGAATAATAACATTGTCCGTAGTGTAGGTAAATCCATACAGGCCCGTATTGAGAAGAAAAGGTCTTAGGGCGAAATCGAAGGCGATATCTTCAGAATACAGTAGTTGTAAGGGTAAAGAGTCGGCTGCGTACGTGACATGTAATAGGATTTATGTCGAATTACTACTTGCGATTTGTATTATATTGAGACGCTATTAGAATAACCAATAATTAATTTATGTCATGTCCTTTTTAAGTCAGTTTTTCAGAATTAAAAAAAATGTTAATATCTTAAAATCATTAGTCATCGCTCTAACTGACGTAATATTATTATATTAAACATTGTGGAAAATGGGTAGATTTATTGAAGTATTATAATTATACTCGAACTGTTTCTGCAAATTATATTAAAAATGGCGCCCTAATCCGTCCCAGTAAATAATATAACTCTTTTAAAAACAAACCATAAATTTGGAGATTTAAAATGCTTTTATCTGTGTTTGCGACGAATCGCGCCGTGTTGAATAAAATTCGTTGCGAACTCATAGTTTGCGTAAGTAAATGTCCACTAAAATTGTACGGGTTTCGATCTGTGTTTTATATCTATATACGTATTTATTTTTCTATAGAAAAATTTCAAATGTTTTCACATTTCACAATAGATGCATTTTTATATACTTTTATGTACTTCAAGATAACTTGTCATATTAATATGTGCATTTACTACGCCACACTATAGATATACTGTGGTACTACGCCACAGTACATGTAACAATATTATGTAGGGCTCCGGATTCGCCCGTGGTATATGTTTACGTTTTCCCACCATAAGAATCCTCGTACTTCAAGGAATATTATAAAAAAAAAAATTAACAAAATCGGTCAGCCGTTCCCTAATTTTGCGTGTAGCAACAACATATTTGGCGATCCAAGCGCCTCACACACGGTGAAGATACTATAATATATTTTTATGTTAAGATTCTCTAATATAAAATATTACAGTATCTTAAGGTATCCGGTATCAGCGATCTGACCATCATTTTTCTTTTTGTCATTGCGTACTAAGACCCCTGTAGAACCGAAATCCTGTTACAAATGACCCGAAACACTGACACAAAATTTCGGGTAATATTCGGGTAATATTATAGTATCTTCACCGTGTGTGAGGCGCTTCATTGTTATTATATTAATCATTATAATGCTGTTTCATCGCGATGTTTATCAGAGTTATAATTATTACAATAAAATAATTCTCAATACTTTATAAAGCATTTATATGGAATGGATACAATATAAGAATATTTTATGGGATATGAAGAACCCAAAATGTTTCTCAGAATTTCGACAAAGCGGCGTAAACAAAGTTTTTGGAATATTTCAAAATAAAATGCTGTAGTTATGCAAAATAATGTTAAAACAATATCTTTTGAAGAGTAACTGGAATATTAAAGGCTGATTTTTCAATCCTTGGCCTTGGTTAATACTTATTCGTCGAATAACGTTTTAAACTACCAATTCAAAAATGTATTCTTTGCCAGTATTTGACAGTTTATGGGTGACATTTTAATGTTATCGTGTAATGCTTTATTGGCCGAATAAATTTTAACCATGGATTGAAAAATCGGCCCTAAATAATAAATATATTTAATGTCTATATAAAAAGCTGTTGTCAGCGTCATTGGCAAGGATTTTTTGTAATATAAATTACTCGTATAAAAATTTAGTGCGTATCAATTTCATTCCGAGACTAAGTTGTACGATGTCCATGTCCAATTATTATTATTACCAAAGTTATTTATTAGTATAGATCTTTATGTGTACCTACTTTATGCGTTTATGTTGTATTTATTTTCAAGATTATAACGATTTTGACAATATGTTAAGTTATTCCTCAAAAATCTCGTGACGTCACTTATTAAAACTACCAGATAACGCATTTATTAAAATCTTTTATAAATGCAAAATTTATATTTCATGTTATGAACGAAAATATGTGTATCGTTATCCGATACGCTTCTATAAATCTGAATAAAATATTAAATAAGTCGCGAACATAAACAGTAATTTGTGTAAAACCTGTGAAACTGTTCTCGTTGGCATAATAATTAATGTCTAGGGAATTATTGGTATTAATGCGATAAAAATGTGGGTTACCCGATGTAAACGTGTTGTATGAAGACAAATGGGTGTATGGAAATAAGATTATCAGTGTTCAACGATTGGGATTTTGTTTGACTATATTTCGCTTTTATAATAAACTACTAATAAATAAATAAACTAGCTAATTGTCCTGGGGGTTAAAGGATAATAAAGTATTATATAGTATAGCCGTAGCTTTATAATAGTTGTCGTATAGATGTAGCTTTATAATAGTTGAAACCGATCGAGATACATTTTGAATTGAATCGTGAAAACATATGGCAATTATTATATTATATGCTCATTATGATATTTTTTTAATATCTATAATTTTATGTTTCTATGGTGTTTATATTTAAATATAAGCCGCTACAATATGCTACGACTATGGCTACGACCTATGCTACGACCATTATGCGATAGGAGCAGCAATGAAAAATATTGTAAAATAAGATGACGTCATATTCTTTTTGCAAGCAGAAAGAATTTGCGTGGTTTATCAGGAAATTGACAAAATAATTGGATAAAATTATATTTAATCATAAAGAATTTCGTATAAATTACGTATTACTTCTTCATACGTAATTTATACGAAATTAGAACCAATAATAATGAGGTAACAATAATATAGCTATCAAATCTAAAGATTTGATAGTTTTTTGAGATTTCCAAATAAATTTGGAAATAATTCTTAAGTATCGTTTACTCAATTAAGCTCATCTAATGATAAGGGATGAAAATAAAAGATAAAATTAGATATTGTAACGTGGGTATTATACGTGTATTATATAATATATATGCTTTATAAATCAACAGATTGTTTACTCTTTTATTACAATAATAAGTTAAAGATAAAATCGAAACAAATATTTCCTTACAAATGCTATTTCAGCCTTTATTTTAGTGTTAGTATGAAAATAATATAACGGATAAATATTCGATTCAAAAATATACCAAGTGGTTATTTATTAAATTCAAAGCTTCAATAAAACCCGATAAAAATACGGTCACAATAGACCATCAAGGAATAAGCAAATTCCTGTCCCCGTTATTAGGTGATAAAAAAATGCCAAAGTTTTAACATGCCTCCTGAAGTACCAGGCAATAATAACTCAAAAGAGTATTAAGAGCAAGATTTGAGGAGCTGCGATAACCTCCCTGTCGTTTACCGTTACGAGCTAACTTCTAACGAGACTCATAAACTCTGTATTTACTCCACCTTCAGTACTGCGAATCGTAAAATGTTACAAGTTTCGAAATTGTTAAATTTTTAAACGAATATCACCTTTGCATTGACGGTTTAAGGACTAGATTCCTGTGAAATTACTTTTGTTTTAATAGAGTAGTTTGTAGTGATTATTTACAACATTTTAAATGTTATATAGCTTTGTGTTGCGTTAAAGTCAAAAGTTCTATGAAATATTGTCATTGCACATAACGTTTATTTCACTACTACTTACTTTCATCAGAAAGAAATAGGTTTTCCTACTACTATATTACACATTACCACACCACAAGTCAAATTAATTTAATAAAATCTCACCTGTTGTCTGGTACCATTATAGTCAAATGTAGCTTGAAAGAAAGAGTTTTGATAAAGCATAACGCTCATTTGCGACAAGAACGTGTTAACGAGCATATGTATCGTTATGGAATAATGATACAGTAGAATCCGGCGCATCGCGCTCTACTTGCTGCTAAAACGCGATATTTCTAGCTCCAAAAATGACCGAGTTATGAGGGAAAAGGTCGGCGACTATCGGTTTAGCGAAATCTCTTTTCGCTCTTGAATTTAATGCAAGAACGGTTTAAGTCAGTTGTCGCTGCTCCCTTGAGAAGGAAACTGCTGCCCGATTGCGGTAAAAACGTAACAGCTTATTGTATCACGGTTTTGCTGAAAGGTAAGTACAGCTTTTTGTTTTTTTACTGATTTATATTTGCAGCTATAACGGGACATTTGTATGTGGGTCATTATTGTAGTAAAAATAGTATTCGCATGCTACGGTTTACATAGGATTGTCCCGTTGTTGCTGAAATAAACAATGTTTTTTGTTGGTTAATTTAAGATGTTCCTTTACAGTTGATAATAAAAGTACAAAATGTTTGGTATTTATGTTGGTTATCTCAAGTTAACACATTCTTGATAAAAAATAATACATTTTTACAACGAATACGCTTCAATGTTGCATTATAAATGATAAAAATGTTGTCTGATTACTTAATTTATTTTTCAGATGGAATCACGGTCTAGGAAGCTTGTAAATCTTGTACGAGAAAATATTCATTATTTTATTTTACATTCACTTAAGTTAGAAAAACGAAAAGATCATACCGATTCTCGAAATACAAATGAATTAAACAATCAATTTATTTTATAGCATAAATGAGTAAAAAATACCACTGAATAAAGAAAAATGAAAAAAAAAATATTACAAATCAGTTAAAAAATGCAAGACAGTCCTACGAATCGAAAGCATCACAAAAAAACTGTGCCGCCCCGTCAACTAAAAGAGAATCCTGCAAGGAAACCTGCATTTTCAAGTGTCAATTTTTTTTCCGAAGAACAACACCGTGAAATACTGAAAGATTACTGGAATTTAGGAGAGATCAAGAAGCTGTCTCGAGACAAGAACCTGTGATTTGTTTTGCTAATATGTTTATTTGATTTATGTATGACCGGGACCCGCAATAAAGATTAGTTTCCTAATATTACTGAGATAAGCAAAATATAAAACAAAGTCGTTTTCCCCGGCCGAATGCTTGCCGTTTTGCAATTTTGATGCAGTTTTTATTAACAGATAAAGTGATTCAAGAGGAAGGTTTATAATATGTATATTGTATAATAGCATCCATAAATAAGTGAATAAATACCGTTATTTTTGACGTTTCTAATGTGATGTCGTAAATAATTATATTATTTTCCGCCTGCATTGCAAACGCATTCTGAACCCTACGAGATTTATCAAAATAATTTACCTACTAAGTATTTAACACATGAAAAAGTCTTCAGAAAAATCGATAGTATCAGGATTGCACCCGTGCGAATTCGGGGCGGGTCGTAATATTATAATTGCCAACGGTTGTGAGTAAAAGTAAAACAAAAAATATTAATGTCTGGTTATAATTGTATTTTTTTTTAATATGTATATTACTTGTATTTCAGAGAAAGTTACACAATAATTTCGCAAAAATATATTTCATTTTGTAAAACAAAATACAAAAATAAAAAGATTTCTACTACAGTAACACGTTTTAATTAAAATTTCCAATACATTTAGATTACTGATTATCAATAAAACGTAACAATACGACATAACTTGTAAAGTTTTAGATTTTTATTCAATTTTTTTTCAAGAAAAATGGTACATATCTGTTTGTAATGCAATACTGCACACTTTTTACAAGAAAAACGCAACAAGAAGGGCCCTTTCTGAAATAAATAATCATAATAAATTTAATAACCGACTTATTGTTCTGAATACAATTTGATTCAAAAAAACGAGAACGTTTTAATATGTTGTATTGAGCTGAATAGTCTAAGCATAATAATTAAAAAGTTACAGGAATTTTAAACTTTCAAATGCGTTTTCCCAACAATTGAGATTTTGACTTTGTCACGTTATAGAAGCAAATGAGCGATAAATAAAATTCAAAAATAACGATTTTTTTCTTACCTTTACGAAATTGTCTGTAACCCGTAGAACCTTAGAAATCAACTATTAAAATGAATGTAACTTTTCTATACATTCATACTATGTACTATACGTATGGTAAATAAAAAATTCTATTTCCATTTAATATGAAACCATTTAACCCATGACAATAAAAAACTAAATAAAATTTTCCCTTATTACAGGTACGGTCAGCACGCTAAAATTTCTCCAAATCCACGTGCCCAAGGCGGTATTAACCGGCCAAAACGCGGAGCTAATGTGCACGTATGAACTGGAAGGTGCACAGCTGTACTCTATACGGTGGTACCGTAACATGATTGAGTTCTATCGATATGTGCCTAAGGAATCGCCGGCTACTAAAGTGTTTCCTGTAGCTGAGATTAAGGTTGATGTAAGTATAGAAATAGTATGTACTTATAGTATTATTAATTATCCGGTCGAAACGCGGTGCTAATGTGCATATATGAACTGGAAGGTTCACAGCTGTACTCTAAGTACGGTATAGTATAATGTTAAATTATTAATAATCCTGATAATGTTATAAATACAAAAATTTGTAGGTATGCTTGCTTTCTTATGCTTTCACGAAAAACTGCTCGACGGATTTAGATGAAACTTTATTGTAATATAGATAAGTGTATTTGATTAAAATCTGTCCGTTTTAAGTAGATCAAGATCAAACATACGAACATACAGATGAAGCTAATAAAACGTGTTAAAAATATTTCTATCAGTAAATTTTGTTGTATTTTGTTCTTGTTCACTCATTGTTATTCTAATACGGGATTAACGCGTCGAAAATTCTGAAGTAATACGTTGTAATTGGCGTAATACAAGGGTAACCTTAATTGAGTTGAAAATTATCTCTTATTAAATCCTATTACAACAAAAATAACTAAATTAAACGTGTTTAATAGATTTTCTCGTCTCCCTTTAATTAGATTCTGTATTTTTTTTAATTAAACGTTAATTTATTCATGTTATTTCTTAAATAAATTTTTGAATACTAGTCATAACAGCAAATATATTTAATCTAAAGTTTATTTACATAGAGCAATACAGAAACAGACAAACAATGAATTTATTAATAATTATAAACTCGTTAAAAGTCACTCCTTTGTTTCACAGGTAGCAAGATCGGATCAGAATCGAGTGGTGCTAACAGAAGTAGATAGAACATTAACCGGGGAATACCAGTGTGAAGTGTCTGCAGATGCACCACTCTTCCACACTGACATCAAAGCGGCAGAGATGGTGGTTGTTGGTATGTATTTACAAAATTCTACAATACAATACTATACAGTACAGAACAGTAGAGTACAGTAAAATAGAGTACAGTACGGTAGAGTACAGTAAAATACAATTATACAATACAACGCAATAGAATACACAATGCAATTCACAAATTAATTTTAAGCGTTTTCTATGTCTATGTATTCCTTATCGCTTAATAAGCTATCTCTACCAGGCAAACTTGGATAGGAATGTTTTAATATTAGGGCTACACTATACGTATTCACAATAAAAGGTAGTGTATATATTTTAATACATATTTACTACGAAAAAAATTGTGGCTCAAATCTCAATATTTAAGGCCTCCGATTTCAATAATATCTGGGTGTTACTTTAGACAAAAATTTATTAAATACCTACAACATCTATCGTAGTAATCGTCGTAAATCAAACTTCCCAGCAATAATCACTATTGATCAAATCAAAGCAAAACATTCAACGCTACAAATAACAACTTCAAGTAGATACATAATCGTTTACTAATCGTATTACGATCAATACATAAAATATTAATTGAAAACACTTCATCTAATCAGCGTTCTGAAATGTATTTTTAATCTGTTACGGGCTGAAAAATGTAAGAAAATCAACTGTGTTTACATGAATAATTAAACCGCTTTGCAAGCGTTCCAAATGACTTGTGCATACTAAATTTTATGTTGTTTTGATTTAATAGCTTTCGTGTTTTCAATGTTTATATTACCTACTCTGATTTGAACGGGAATTTATTTATTTTAATTATATTTAATGAGATGAGGGGTTATCAAGTACACTACAAATTTAATCAAAATCATTTTGTCAAAAGCGTACTTGAATTAAATAAATTATTTTTGTTGACAATCAGACATTTACTTGTAATTAAAGGAATTAAAATGTTATTTTTGGTATAATTGTTAATGGTAATTATTTTTCATAAATTAATAATTATCGTTGAGGTCAAATTGTTAATATTATAATGTGTATATTCCACTTATATGTACGAAAAATATGCTTCTAAAATATAAACGCAATTTTTAAGGTAGATAATATATAATAATTATACCCCATCTAATGTGTAAATAGGATTGTTTCTGCCGTAGACGACAGATAAAAAGATCTGGGTGTAGATACCCAGATCTTTTAATGTAGACTGAAAAATTTCCACTTATAAGGAGTGTTTACTTCTATATTATGTTTGGAGAAATCGGAATAATTACGTATTTAATTTAACTCTTGATGTGTTAAATAATTCACGAAGAAACGTTGTTTTAAAATCTAATAAACCGTGCATACAATTAGCAGGGCAAAGTCTATACAATTCCTTTGTTATATTCAAACGGGGAGAAATATATTTCCTTTCAACTGTAGCTAATATACATGTATTTATAACTTACAATTAAATGTGCGGTGAATGTACATTGTGTAAAGAGCTAATATGAGGAATTAATAATTACTCTGAACAATCTTTACTCGCTCTTTGGTTAAGACGCTCGATTTAACTAATAATGTGTGCATTCCTTGCCTTTCAATGTAATTAGTTGAGACTTGGAACTACGCTACTTTGATAGGATGAATATTACAATAATTTATGTAACGAAAGAAATAGACACATAGTTTATTCATTTACATTACATACTATATGTATAGCGAAAGTCACCCTCCGCCTTTGCCTGTGCAGTCTTTTTTCTGCTAAACCACACAATGAATTTTGATACGATTTTCACCATTTAGATAGAGCATATAGTTATTTGTCAAGGAAGCATGTAACGCTCAACGAAACGAAGCCGAGTATAGTCATATCTTGTCTTCTAATATATACATTATTATTACACAAATGCATGTACATATAATGTAGGTATATTATGTACCGTACATGTGACCGTACATATACACATTACATTAAATAAATTTACATCAAAGTATAACTACCAAAGCGAGTCGATCAAAAGTCCACCAACATCGTTACTATACAACCGACTTTTTTACTCTCCACTAAACGAATTGCCCTCTTCAAAGTCTAATCAATAAAGAGTACACTTTCACAATATCCATTATCAGTATTGCTAAAATATTGCATATGCATAGCAGCTGCGATCGTCGACACGTAGTCGAAAAACAAACAGGCCAACTCGATTTCAATCCGCCACGTAGTTTTTTAGCATTTGTTCAATTCTACAATCTTTGTATTGTGGATCGTTTTATATTTTCCTGACCTGTATACGACCTCAATATAGATATAGGATATACGACCTTATTGTATATAGAATAATGTATGTATTGGTTAGTTTGGGTGCAGGAATTTTGATGGATGGAACGAGGAATATCGACATTTAAATAAAGTATGCAATGTCTGAATATCGCGTTATCTTAATATAAATATAATTGTCCTAGCTAAACTTAATTGTTGTGTTTGTGTTTACTTAGTTATATATTTTAGCATGACTACCTACTAGTTTTCCGCGGCTTCGCCCGCTTTGTCTAAAACCTAATAAATTATATACTAAAACCTTCGTCTTGGTTCACTCTATCTATTAAAAAAACGGCATCAAAATATGTTGCGTAGTTTTAAACATTTAAGCATACTAGGGACACAGAGGGACAGAGATAGCGACTTTGTTTTATACTATGTATCTAATGATAATGATTGTCCCTGCCTCGAATCGACGCCTATTTACCTACCATTTTCATTTAAGACCAATATAACTATATATAAGACGATATTATTTCCCGTAAATACATAATAATAACAAACGATTCCGGATCAAACGAATTCTATTATTGTTTAGGCGTGTTTACAAATTGAGTGAAAGATCCTATTCAATTCAACTCATTCACAGCCGAATAGATTCGGTCCTGAATGAAGAACGCTTGTCAGCGCTAAGAAAACGGGCGGGAAAAACTTTATTCCTTCATTGTGGGCATTTTGGTGTTTTATTTATACGATTGTTTTTGTTCTTTTTGGTGGATATTTAGACAATGTTATGAATGTAGTAATCGTATCTCTTTGTTTAGATGATTGTCATACAATTACGCAAAAGATAGCAGTATTGTTTGAATAAATTCTAAGTTAATTAACGAAAATTACATTATAATGAAAATGACATGATGATAGAATGCTATAAAGAAACAAAATAATTGATAGGCTGCCAAGTAATTAAACAATCGTCATCAATGTTTTTGAATTTGCTTTAGCCTTTAACTTATTAACAACATAAACACACTTATAATTATGTGATATTAATATTAATTAGTCCTTTTAAAGTTCCCCAAGTATGCTAGATTAATATCTAACAACTAACTTAACTTAACACTATAATATCCAACCCAACCAATCCTACTATAATATTATAAATGCGAAAGTTTGTGAGGATGGATGTATGTGTATTTCTGTTTGTTACACTTTCACGTAAATACTACTGAACCGATTACAATGAAATTTAGCACACATATGGAAGGTAACTTGGATTAACACATAGGATAGGTTGTATCTCGTAAATACCACCGGAACAGAAACAATGCGGGTGTTTCTTTGAAAATGCGGGCGAAGCCGCTGGCGGACAGCTAGTTCAATATAAAAATAACAAAACACTGGAACTTCACATATTCACAAATCGTAAACGTATACAAAAATAGGTCGCGAAGGCAAAAACTAAGATTGTTACGCTACAACACTTATCTTTGTAAAAAAATATTGCCTCTGACACTGGTCCCATTTCCTGAAGTGACAGCAGATCTGAAAACCTGTCATGTATGTTTTATTTTAATACTAAGGCCCTTTGCTACAAAGGGCAGAAGATTTTATACTTTTGGTTCGGCTGATACCATTTATTTATACACAAAAGGGATTAGGTACTAAAATATAAAAAAATAAAACCAAAAAACAGTATAATTTATTTGACGGCCTTATCACTTAGTAGTGATCTCTTCCATGCAACTAGGGCAGAAGGTGAACTGCTTATATCTTACTTAAGTTAAAAACTATTTACTATTATAATTTCTATCATAGTACAATGAACCCATTTTCATCAACATCTCATTTTGTTTTCATAAACGGTAATGTAGAGATTGTAGAGTCTCGTTTTTCCTTCTTTCACGTCGCTGCGTACGATTTTATTATAAGATTTTTTTGTGTGGTATATTTCCGAACAAAATAGGCACAGACAGGCTAGATAATTAGTAGGTTTGAGAGTGACATAGGCTACTTTTACTACTAACATCTCATTTCGATGAGCATTAACTTTAACCACGTCGGTGAAGTCGCAGGCGGAAAAATACGCATAATTATAAATTTATTTTTTTAAATGTCTCATCTAGCTTTTACCAAGAATAACTCTAACGTTATATGGTCAATCGATCACAAAGAAAAATACCAATTTTTATTGACATTTGTAAGCTTATTTGGTCCACTGTGAAACATTGAAAGAGTATAAATGGCTTTACTGAATATCCTAACGCATTTGATAGAATCTATGACTAACGAAGCCTCATAGTATCAACTGCGCGAACCAAAGCAAAAAATGCTTTGAGTTTAGCATTTTTATATTGAATAACGTTATAAACCTTAAGGTATAATTGAAAATATGTTTCGAGGAAATGAGTTAAAAGCTTTTATTTAAGACCTCCACGTTTAATTTTGCAGTCGCTTTGAACTTTTAGTAGGAAATGACGTGTTAAATTATCTCCTCTCTTATTGTTTTATTTTTCCTAGAATTATAATTGAGAGGAATCATAATGTAAAATACCTTGGCGAACAAACGAAGAGTCAGTTAGTCATACTTTTGGTAAATAATTACTAATATCGTATCATTTACTTTAAATATATACTGTCACGAATGGTATCAAGGTTCCTTTTCCAATGAAATAGGCACAGGCTTGTATGTAACTGCGTAGGCTGTTAAAACTTAGAGCCTCAGGCGTTAGCCTTACGTCAGACTAAAAACTCGGGGCTTATTGTCTTAATCTACAATAGCATTCAGTATTGGAAATAAAAAGGCCTGCGTGCAATCGTGGCGCGGAGAGATAAACGAATCGGGATTACAACCTTTAAACCCTCTAGTTTTCCGATTTTTAACGACATTTTCTCTTAAAATGTTGCTGAATATCGATGCTATGGGACCATTTGGCCAAATTCTGGTTGGAATTTGGAAGGATGTTTAAATACGAGCTTTCGAGTGAGCAAAGATACAAAGGTATCATTGGTTTTCATTGTGTTTGGCTTTTTGGTTAGAAAACTGTATGGAACATTCTAGTTCAAGCGTTTGGTCTAGGTCGTTTTAAATCGTCAACAATTTTGCTGTACAATTGGTCAATGGGTTAACAATTCAGAATTTAGTCGTAGGTACCGGTGGTAAATGGTAGAACTACGTTATGGGGATTAAAAATTACATCTAGACGAAGTCTAATTCAATAATTAATATATTTTTGATTTTGAGTAGGTATTAAATTGATATAAACACATATTTGGAAGTGCGTATTTTTTAATATGATGCAGGTCGTCCATTAGTATCACTTACATTAGTGATAATTTATGAAATAACGTGTAGCATACAGCATTCAGAGAAATTCTATCGATAAGTATTGCTTTTAAATGGAATTATATTTCGTAGAAAACTAAAGGAACATTTCTTTTAATTTTCTAGTATCCTAAAAGTAGAGTATACACTATTAATTACACTCCTTAAAGGTTTACTAGGTAATTGAATCTAATCAACAATTCATAAGATTCATCAAAGCTGAGAAAGATATATACCTACAAGATATATACCTACAAGATAGAACTTATCAATTAATAGTATATATACAAATATCTATCCCACAGAACCACCGTTCATCGGGCCCAACATAACATCAGACCGCATGACGTACGTCGGCGGTGATCACATACAAGCGAACTGCTCATCACCTCCTTCCCTACCAGCGGCTAACATCACGTGGTACGTCAATGAACAGATGGTAAGTGTTGTTTTATGATTATTAATATAAAGAGAGTAAATATGAGAGATTTCACAACCTAAACTAGTAGTTCAAATAAAAAATAAATAACATAAAAATCATTTATAGAACAATTTGTGGGTTAGGTACAAACATGTCACATTTGGACCCCAAACTAGGACAGCCTGTATTTTGGGGTCCACCTTCCTTAATGACACAATAGTAAAAGAACTATAATAACTGAATAGGAAAGATGGCTGGTTCTTTATTTATTAATAAGTAATGTGTGACGTGGAGTCATCGAAATAATAATTGAAGTTACGGTTACGAAGCTTACGAAGGTATCATTATATTATGATTTTTATCTTAAATGTATGAATGTTAATTGATGACATAATGGATTCGATATTGAAAAGGAAAAATCGAAAAAATACAATAATAGATATCATAATTCAACTATAATATCTAAAAACTTAATTACAAAATGAATAATAATTCCTTTAATTGTGTGCAATGTAATAGTATGTAAGTTTAGTATACAAGCAATATTAACAATTACACCTTCAGAACTACTTTAAAAAATACCGTGGCAATGCCCTGGTAGTTTTCGCTTCAACGACTCTGCAAATATGATCAATGAGCATACGACGCGAAAGCAGGTCTGTGGTAGACAGTTCTAGGCTTTATGGGGTGTAAATCAAATTTAAAATCGGTTCAGCAGTTTTGGAGTGCATCACGGACAAACAAAATGACTCGTAATTTTTATATATAAAGATTTAAAAATGTATTTAAATTATAATGAATATAACCGAATTTATATATATTATAAATTAAATGGCAAAGATTGATCGTAGTCTTACACTCATCACTCAAAAAAAATCTACTTTATAGCTTTGAAAATTGAAATTCATATGAAATGTTTTGCAAATGGAATTGTTTTGTATAAAACGCAAGATAATTTTATATAGATACTAGCGGTCCGCCCCGGCTTCGCCCGTGGTACATATTTACGTTTTCTCTACATAAAAACCATCCTCGTACTTCAAGGAATATAATAAAAAAAGAATTATCGAAATCGGTTCAGCCGTTCTCGAGTTATGCGCTTACCAACACATTTTGCGATTCATTTTTATATATAAGAAGAAAGATATACATTACAAATCCAAGAAAACATTTCCACATACTGGCAACAAATAGAACTGAACGTGACACAAGTAATTAAAACATGTTCTCATAACTCAGAATTATCTTGCATTAAAATTACACTCTGCCTTAATTAACGCAAGTCAATGATACTTGGCACACTTTTAAAATAAGAATATTTTATATTATAGTCTTGTGTTTGATTTATTGTTTATTAAAAACTAGCTTTCCGCCCGCGGCTTCGCCCGCTTTGTCTAAAACCTAATAAATTATATACTAAAACCTTCCTCTTGAATCACTCTATCTATTAAAAAAACCGCATCAAAATCCGTTGCGTAGTTTTAAAGATTTAAGCATACATAGGGACATAGGGACAGAGAAAGCGACTTTGTTTTATACTATGTAGTGATGTATATTATGTTACAGTTAAAACTTAAAACCCGTTTTCCGATATAACGCGTTTTCATAAATCAAATACATAAAACTAATTATAGTAATACTATTGAAGGTAATTTTGTTGGGAAATATAGTCATATAGTCAGTATTATAAAGGCATTTAGTTACCTAGTTTTAGCTAGTGAATATTGTATGAATTATCGCGAATTCTTTTCACAGATTTCCATCGTCCTTTTAAATTTTATTTTCGTGAAAAATATGAGTCTTTATCCATCCCTATGGTTATATCTATCTAAGTATTGGAATCCATTCAGTGCATACGTACTTACATTACTGTACATAAAGAGTAACACAAAATAATACTCAACACACAAAATAATAATCTATGTAGGTATTTATAATATTAGAATTGTGTATATTTTATTATTTTGCATAAAACTTATAATTAGCCCGTTTTCTTTTAGGCATTGCTGGTTTTATTGTTATTTACGATTAATACCAAAAATTTACTCAACTTTTATTATGAAAAGCCTAGACTGGTCTAATGACTGTTGTTAGTAAGTTGAACAATATTTATTTAATGAAACCCTTTTTAGCACTGATTATCTAATGATTAGCTTAGGTACATTTTTAGGGGAATTTTTCAGAAGCGCGTTCGAACAAACAAACAAACTCTTCAGCTTTATAAAATTAGTATACGTATAGATTTCATTTTAAATACATTAACTAGCTGCCCCAGCAGTTGTTCTGCCCTTTTGCCCCTTTTGCATGTTTTCTCTGATACATTAAAGATTTTTGAAGTGAAACTTCTTTATCGGGTTATTTAGTGTAACATTTTTTCGTTACGCGTGACATTTTTCTGTTACGCGCCATCTTGTTTTTATCCCGACCACGCGTGATTGACGTATTTCTGTAAAGTTGCATATAGTAGATTATTTGTTGAAAAATAAGGTCATAATGAAGTTTCACTTCTTACGTGTGTACACTAGTACACGCACACATTTTTTTTGTTTGTGTATGTCGATATAAACAACCGTGTAACCTTAAAAAAATAAACTCCAAAGTTTTACACGCAATTATTTAATGCCCATATTATTCCCAGGTGCCGAGTTTCACAGCGAACCACGTGACGAACTTCAGTAATGGCTACGCGTCGAGTTTGTCAACTTTGGAACTGGAAACAGCTGTGCTTTCACCTCTGCCGATGCTTATGATACGGTGATTATAATACTTTTGTGTTTTTGTATCCTACTTACATTATAAATGCGAAAGTTTGTGAGGATGGATGTGTATGTGTATGTGTGTTTGTTACTTTTTCACGCAAATACTACTAAACCGATTACAATGAAATTTAGCACACATATAGAGAGTAACTTGAATAAATTAGCACTTATTAGCACCCGTGTGATTTCCGGTATAAAACCTATGTTTTATACCGGAAATCACACGGGAGCGGGAACAATGCGGGTTTTTCTTTGAAAAACGCGGGCGAAGCCGCGGGCGGAAGTAAGATATATAGATTTGTAGGATGATAATATTATGATGCTTTAATGTCCCAAAAATTGCATGTTGTAAAGTCTTTTTTCCCCAGCTAATTCCATAGTTTTGTACAAACATACTTTAATTTTCTAAATCTATATTAGTCTCCATCCCAGTACCAATATTACTCGATCCGCTGAGGTAAATCTAACAAAGCACGTGCCCACATGTGCGATACTGCTAATTGCAGAGAGAAGTTATATGTCCAATATAACACACGAGTCTTCCTCACAATGGATACAGTTTGAACTATTCTATTAATTACTTAGCTCTCTGAACTTTAGGTTATCATGAGAGAGCCATACACATTTTACATCTTGTACATTCTTATCAAATTGACTTGTGTCTATCCTTTTAGTAATTAGAATATTGAACAGATTTCTCTTTTCCACATTAACTTAATTAAAATTGATGCAGTAGTTTTAATATGGTATCTTTATAGAACAACAAGTAAATACTTTCACATTTATAATTAGTAAACATTTCCGCCACCTTGGAATAGTGATTAGTACGTGAGCGTTACTCTAGTAGTACATAGTACTATTATATATTATGTGCTAGTAGTCTAATTGTACTCTATCAGGATATTAGTCCGTAAAGAAAGTAAACCATGTTTAAACGCATCTGCCTTCACGACGACACGGGACTACCCTACCTCACCTTCCTTATTTTACTATCAAGAAGATAACAAAAATGAGCATCACCATCGCAATACCATCTATTCCACGCATCCACAAGGGTATTCAATACACGAAATTATATTACAGATGCGAAGCTTCAATATTCGATGTGTGGAAATCAGCAAGTCACGCTGTCGTCCTCCGGGAGAGGAATGCTAACCCAGTCTCGGCGCTGGGACGGAGTTTCACAGGTAAATAAAATGCTTGAATCTGTGTGAGCACTTGAATGGGTAAATAGTTTACATAACCTGACTGTAAAATTAAGGCTAGTTTATTATGTATGTTATGCGCCATTTTCACAGTTGGCAGCATGGAGCAATTTGAAAATCACGATAGTGTAAAGGGCTTAAATGTCTGTGATCGGCCGTTGTTGTTGTTTATTCGTTATCGGAGCAAAGGCAGTAATTTTTTTGCAATATATTTATTGAATATTGAATTCACAAAAGATACAGTAATAAAAAATATGTCCATTTTCAAAGAGTAGGTATAATACTTTTGTCCAGTTACAGTTGCATATTATTTCTTATTATTTTGTACAAGGTTATTTTATTTCATATATTTACGTTGTGTACAAAAAATTAATAATAATGTATGACTAAATGTATTACTATAATTTTTATCACAATACATCTAACCGTTGTTTTCCTTACAGGTGGCGCCACCGAAGTTTGCATACCAACCCTTCGTGTGTTACTATTACAACTATTATTAAAATTTCTATTACAAAACTATACAGAAATAAGATAGCTGATTCAAAAACATTAGATAGTCATGTTAATAATGTAAGAGTGTAGAAAAGTCAGGGTTTTAAAATGTATTTTAAGGAATTATTGAAGGATTCGCTTGTTTTGTTTTGTTCGTTAAAATGATGTAGATTAGTGATTATGAAGGTACGTGTTCATAATTTTTCATATTGGTTTTTGGTAATATTTTTTTAAATACAGTTTCCTCATGAAAATACTCTAAATAACTATTATTTGATCCGTAATTATGTGGAAAAAAATAAACATGGAATTTAATGTTCCCAGTGTGGAATTTGGAATTACACGCCATTTTTAGTTAATGTCCATACTTCCAATTACAAAGGCCTTATCTATGAAATGCGGTTTTATAACGCATTTCTATGCACTCCCTTTGTGAATTCTAAAATTAATGTTTAAAGAACAGCTTCCATAATGAACATTGAATATTTTTAATTATAAACTGATTGACTATAATTAATTCATTTGATTGTTTTACATAAAAATTATAAATTGACATGTTAAATCATGTCCTAAATGGTAACTATTATTTAACCTCTTTTATAATGAGAAGTTGCATTCCATAGAATATTCTATATATTTTATAAATATATATTTTATTCAAATCGATCGTACACGTACCTTTATAAACGATACAAAAATATAACAGCAATTTGTTGTATTCTCAATAAAGTTACATTATTATAATAGACTGAATATAGAAAAATAATTTACTTGTATATACCGTTGTTATAATTGTGTAAATAATTTGAATGTTCTTATAATTTCGCTGGTAAATTTAAGGTATACGGTAATATTGAAGTTGTTGTATATTTAGGAAAATTAATAAACTAATTAAAATTAAATTTTATTTCAATAGTCATAAGGTTGAAAATAAAATGATTCACAACACGGGCTAATTAATTGCCGTTTTGGCACGTTTCAAGAATACTTTGTACGAATACATCATACGAATAAAAATAAATGTGAAATTTTTGTATTTTATTTGTTTTTGATGATGTGGCAAAGTTAAAAGTACGTGTATCTGTAATTGAGGCAATTTTTTAGTAATATTTTCCTATAATAAATAAAAACATGCATTTTTTGTTATTTATAAGCTATTGCATAGCTTCTATCGCGGGCCTTGAGCGCGGGGACCGAATCCAGAAATTCCGTAACGAAAAAACCTCACGCTCCCCACTCCGACGGACACGGAGGGTGTGGCTTGAAGGCATGCTATGCAATAGCTTTACCGCGGCAGTCCCCGAGTGCCACACGTCTTTTTTTTTTAATTAATGACAAAGAATAGATTTATTCGAATAACTGTTAAAACTAGGTAATTATGGCTGTGTAACGTATAGTTGTAAAAATTATTTATTTGTGTATTAAATCAAATGAAAAGGTGCATTACTAGTAGCTTTTTGTTATTATGTAATTGAAGATATTTTTCATAATTATTTGATCTTATTTGTAGAAATTTAGAGACTTACTTTAATTATTATTTTTTTTTGTTTATGCTCTTTGTCTATTTATTACTTAGGTATATAAAGTGTATCTTCAATTATATAAAACGATAGTTGTATATTTGTAAATAAGTGTAATTTATTGAATAAAATATTTAAAAAGTTACTAACGATTTTTCTTTATGTGTGTGATTCTTACTTGAACTCATATATATCAATAAAAAGTATGATTTAATTTATTTGAACCTAATTTCTTTAAATTTATTATACGATGTACGTAATTTTAATAAGTTTTGAATACATACACTGGTGCTACGTAGATACGTAGCACGTAGCTCCAGTGTAGCGCGTAGCGCGTAGCACACTCGCGTAGCTGTCTACGAAGTACTACATACGCAAGATTTAAAAAGGTCTCGTTTGTATATCCTTGTTTTAATTAATATAAAGAATCATTATAAACTACCTACTTTGTCTATTATTGAAATGAAACCTACTCGTGCAGAAAACAAATACGACATTCGATAATTTAATTGATAAATATGGCCTTTCAAAGGCTTTGAATGTCTTTTATGTAAAGAGTAAAATAATAAAACATTGAAGCTGTCTCATTATTTTAACTCAAATATGTTTAATTTATATTTTAAAAAGTTTCATTTTCTTTCCTTAATAAAATTGTATCTAGAAAATTTTAAATAATATTTGCTTCAAGTAACTATTAAAATGTCTTTGAGTGAAGAATGAGCCTTATTTAAAAATGGTCAAATAAGTATAATTGTATATGTTCGCCTGAAATATGTGATTCAGTGTATATTGTAAGATGGTTAAGAATAAAGTACTACTTGTGAGATTGTAGTTTTTTCATTTATTATTTCTATTTAAAATACCTATTCCTATATTAATTACTAACAAAAGATTGGATGTGTGTTTGTTATTCTCACATGCAAGAGTTTTATGGTATCTTTATAAAATTCAGCAGACACTATCTAGTACACATAGGCTCCTTTTTATCATTCCGCTGTATAAGCTAGTTTTATTATAAAAAAGAAATATTATTATTTTTAACAAAAAGAACACCTTTAAATATGTCAGAAACAGATCATATTAAAAGTGAACACAACACAGACACAAAAGCTTTTAAATAAAAAATGAGTCATAGAAATCGGTTCACCCAGTGGTAAGTTCTGAGGTGACAAACGTAAAAAGCTCGTCAAATTGAGCACCTCCTTTTATGAATTCGGTTGAAAAGACTATGTGATCACGTAAAGGCATATTTGTGTATCCAACCTTAAATAGGATTTGAATTCTATACGGCTTTAGGGACAGAGAAAAGGATAACGTACTCAAATATAAATTATTATAAGCCAGGAACAATGACCTTTATTATACATTAAATTATCCGTTAATAATTTTCTTTCTATAAAGGGTAAGAGAAGGTTATTTATATTCAACAGCGTATATTTGTTTTAATTATAGTGTTTTCATAAAATAGCAATTCCGATTTAATAGCATATTCAGTAGACCCGCGTTACTATCCTTCAACCCTTATAATCCGACATGTCTATAAATACTGAATACCTATTTTTTGACAATTTTCGCATCGATCATGCATAATTGAACAATGTACAACTTGTACAAAAAAATGTGCCACTACTGTTCTCTACTCGAAGATATTGATTTAATTCCAACATACACAATGAAGCATGCTTTGTACCTACTTTTGAAATGGAACTACCTGTAGCATTTTATCTTATTATTATGTACAATTATACGGTTGAACTATACTTAAGGCTTTAAAAACATAATTATATTATATTATAGTCTGTGTATAACATAATATGACAATAATAATTGAGATTACCAATACGTTGAATATAATATAAGATTCACTTACTTTTTATAGCTTATAAATTTTGGTAGCGCTTTGAAATATTATAAACAGAATAATATACTTTTTATAGTCCCTCATACCTATACAAATTACTTGTAAATAAAAATCAAGAAGATATTATTTTCTTTAAAATGTTTTTATTTAAAGTTAAATAACATATTTCATGTAATTATTACATCTCAAAGATCAAACTTAAATTATAACAAACAAATTAGATCTTTAATTACACGGAATTAGGTCGTAAATGGAATGGATATAGTTTCGCGCATCAGTGTTCCCTAATACAGTCTAATATAGAGTAATTTGTAACCAATTTAACATCAATACAGGCATATAATTATTTTCCGATTGGAACATACCAAGCATACAAAATACTTAATCAACGTCACCATCAGGTAATTATAAATATCCACACATTGTTTAACTTGAAAGTAATTGAGAGTTTTAGGGCCGATTTTTCAATCCATAGTTAAAACTTATCCGCCCAATAAAGTATTACACGATAATATTAAAATGTCACTCGTAAACAGTCAAAGACGGGCAAAGAATACATTTTTGAAATGGTAGTTTAACACGTTATTCGACGAATAAGTATTAACCAAGGATTGAAAAATCAGCCCTAAATGGAAAAATTAAATTAATTCCAGTACTTTACTATCTTTGAACAATGTTCAACCAGATTTACTATTATTACTACAGAAACATAATTCTGTGATTGTAATTGTACTTGCAATAACTTACGATGGAAATTGAAAGAAAAATATATGCAATATAATAATATATCGTATTTCTTTCGTCTGCTTACCTTTAGAGTCAAATGGAGGCTCTTATTGTCGGAGGCCAAGACTCACTTTGGGTCCCTGCGCCACTGTAGTAAGTAGTAAGTAAGTACCTAAGCTTACCGTATGAAAATTATATTCTACCAACTAGAACATTGCCAACACTGAACAAATAAGATTATCGTAAAAATATACTCATGACTGTAATTAATAAAATTTATAAACAAATGCCTTGAACATGTAGAAACTGGGAAGCTGAAGAATCCTCAACAATGTTTCATCTCTTCAATGTTATAAGTTTAATCCAATATCCAATCCACTTCCAAAAAACATTCATAGAACAAATTCATAAAACCATTCTATCTGCTCACCTTTGTTAAATTCCAGCTTAATACCGTTCTATTCAGTCGAGCGCTCGTCAACAAAGGCCTTTAATAATCGAAATAAAAAACATATCAATGCAAGCTCCCTTGGTAAACAATCGATGATATATTATCGTTCGATGCCAGGCCTCACTCATACACACATATTATTAAGACGGCTACTCACGTACCTACCGCAGGGGCAATATTGGAACAATCTTGGGTCGGCGATTGGAGCAATTTCAGCTGTTCTCTAAGTTGCCCCTGCTTGCCTATACACATAACAATTAAGGAGCCAATTAAGGGTGCAAATATAATATTGCCCCCGCTACAGGTGGGTGAGTAGCTGGCTTAAGGCTATATTTACCTGCTATTAATGCATCTGAATGAATAATTCATTTGTCGGATGTGATTTGTACGTTTTGTGCCATTTCATTTGAATTAGGCTGTCGTTTGAATGGGTTCTGATTAAGCGGTTCTAAAGCGTGTGTTTTTATTGTTTTCGAGTGTGGTTTGAGTTGTTGAAACAAATGTTTGAACGTTTATTCTGTTTCGTACAGCGTTGGTGTATTATTAAAGTGATATAAAATTAATTCAAAAACATTAAATACATTAGTTTTATTTTAAACATTTAATTTATGATATACCGTTTCATAAAAGTATTGCAAGATTAAAATATGTGTATGATAGAGTGGAATTAATCAAAATGAAAATTTAAATCATAATATAAAACTTAAATGTTACTGTGTATACTAGAATGTTTTGGTCATAATTCAAAATCTCAATAATCTATTGTAAATATAGATAGAGCCAACATTTGTTTAATTAGATCATTCTGACATAAAAATAAATTATCCTATCCTCCAATTAACACCTATAGCATTTCGCTAATATTTCAACACTTTAGAAAACATGGCTTAACATGGGATTAACACGAATTAAAATCACACCTACAATACATCAAGACAACTGGATGCCTCGTTTTCACTCGCACTACGTCACCGAGATAGCTTGTTGTCTCTTAAATTTATCGTTGTTTGTCCAGCATTCTACGTCAACTGTTAACTGGGTACCATTTAACAATTTTGATGTACGATAAACCAACAAAGTTATGTTTCGCGAAGACTTATAGATGTTGCAGTCTTATGGATGGCCGTTTGCGGATTAAACCGCGTCAAACACGGTGAAGATACTATAATATTTTATGTTAAGATACTCTAATATAAAACGTTATAGTATCTTAAGGTATCCGGTATCAGCGTTCTGACCATCATTTTTCTTTTTGTCATTGCGTACTAAGACCCCTGTAGAACCGCCATCCTATTACAAATGACCCGAAATTTTGTGGGTCATTTGTAACAGGATGGCGGTTGTAATGACCTGATTCGTGCGACTGAGGTGCATTCGTTACTAGCTGTGACTCGTGGATTCACCTGCGGATAAAAGCAATCTATATCGTATTTAGATACATAAGCTACATTACTGCCAAGTATCATCAAGATTTTTTATTAGTGAAAGAGATTTGGAAATAAAAAAGAGCGTGTGTGCTGAGCACACGTGTCAGAAGTGAAACTTCTTTAGCAAGATGCAAAGATACCAAAATGACGCGACCTTGAAATTTTACTCTCAACGCGCCTAAAGAAGTTTCCCTTCATTAACTTATTGCAAAAAATTAAGACTAAAATTATTGAAATGTCTTACCTGTATCGCTTTAGGAAGCCATAATTTTTGTAATAATTGTACCTATTTATTACATTTATGTAAATATATTAAATATCTATGATAAAAATAGCGATAAAATAAAACAAAACAGTATACAAATATAATTTTAAATATTACGAACACAACTTGTATTTTGAAACATAAATTACGATGAGGAACTATTAGTGGTTAAACTGATGACATACAACTAAACGACGTCATGTGAAGTCAGAAGATATTAGCGATAAATTAATCTTTATTTTGTTGAAAAGTGAAATCCAAATCACCTTTAAGGTCTATTTAACACATAATTAAGACTACCCTGACATAATAAAAGCAATAATGTACGTGTTCAATTGAGAAAATTATTTTTTACTTATCATAGCATTTATAGTTGATAAACATTTATAAATACCAAATTTATATTAGTTTGTGGGATAAGGCCACGTCAACGTCCTGAGTAGGAGATTGTTATAAGTATGTCATTCAATTTACTACTAGTTAAAGTTTCATAAACTTACTAAGTATCATGTCTCACTAGTATCATGGTAATATAAAGCATTTTTGTCTTTCTCTGATCTATAATAATTATTATTATTTATTTTTAATTTTATTTCCTTTAAAATGTATACCCGCTACGTCCTCTAACATGCACCAAACCCAGAACTTGTGCTTGCTAATTAGTTTTTGTCATTGAGCTATTGAGAAGTTCGTCTTGATTTTCTTATGGTCTTGCAAAGTGATAATATCCTACTGCTGAAACTTGTAATTGATTTTATTGAGCGTGATATTGTGTCAATTTATTCACTTATATGGTTTTTGGGACAGTAAAAGTTCGTAGAAACAAACCTGACGCTTGTCAGGTCACAGAGCCTTTCCTTATTTTAGTAAAGACAAGACACTTTCAGTTTTATTCTTTTCATTTTGGATGTGTACTACATAGAGTCCAAAATATAAATTAAATTATATTTCCGGTAATTTTGACATTAAAATACAATATAATAACGTTGTAGACACGACTAACCGAAAAGTAAACATATAGATTAACACATAGACATTTCAAATTTAACTTCAAATGTAATATACCAGGCCTAGATTATGATACAGCATACATTTTAAACCATCTTCCAGTTTTCCACAAATATATCGCATCCATATATGAAACACATACAAATCTAATAGTAGGGGAGCCCAAGAGGGGATTTTGGGATTTACTCGAGCGCGTCAGATTACTAAAAGGGACGGTACCTTAGCTATTCATTAGTACCTCTAGTCAATATGAGGAGTTATGGTTGGTGGGTGCGCTCAGGGGCCCCGCTGGAAAATTTGAATAATCCATAATTCCCTAAGGTTGAGCTCGAATCGTCAGATTAGCGAAATGGGGACTTCTTATATTGTAATTAACCCCCCCCATATATTAATCTGACGCGCTCGAATAATATTACTTTAATTTTTTACCCTTTCTTCATAGCGATTAAATCGCCACTTAAATCGTCAGATTAACGTATACTTTTTTTCAGTGACGTCCTGGAGCATGCAAAATATCAATATCTAACGCGCTTGAGTATTTCCAAGCCAATTATTTTCTTTTTTAATTTAAAAAAAATCAAAAAACCCTTCCCCACCGCTAAAAGTGAAAACATTATAGGACCTTTTTTTCTCGCTATGGTCTAATCTACCAATTCTAATAGGTTCCCGTGACGCTCGAGTAAATCCACATTTAGCATCCTGGGCTCCCCTACTATAAAGAATGCTATCACGTTGCCGCCAATATACGACTTTGATGCTAGCGCCGTCAAAGCAACATTTTACACTTCTCTCTGCCATGTTTTTGTATAGCAATTCCATTCTAGAATATTTTGAAAATAGTTTTATAGTTAAAAATATTTATATTACGGTTACTTTAAATTATTTAGGTTTAGTGCATATGACTATAAGGAGAGATGGAACTAATAGGACCTATTAAAAGATTAAAAAATCTGTTTAAAAAAAAACACCAAAAAACTTCTTCATTCTTTAATATCATTTAAAAGAATGAATGGACGAAAAATAACCTTAAACATGACATATTCATAATACTATCTTATATTAATCAATTATCAACTACAAACTTAATGAGTTAAATTATTAAAAAATTATCTTATTTTCATTTGAGTATTATAGTGACTTTCTCTTGAGTAATACCTATATTATAAAGAGCACTTAATCAAATCACACAAACAATTATTACATACATCTCCATAGTTATTAATTACGAGCTTTATAACATTCCAAGCGAATTCTCAACCTCCGTCAATCAAACACAGATACAAACTATTTCACAAGATTTCTAAAGGTATTTTGAGTAACTAAACTTACACTTGAACGATTCGAATTCAGGTCAAAACGTTTGTATAATTTTTCATACTTAATTTGTCTGAAAATTGTTATCAATAACATTTACGTTAAATTTCTTAATAATATACTAATAATTAATTACACAGGAATCATAAAAGTTAGTTCAGCGATTTATCAACAACAGTATAACGGTGCATTTACATGAAACGAACATAGAGCTAGAGCTAGAGCATTCTTTTGTTATCTTTCAGTGTAAACGAAAACTCGTATTCAGTGTTGTTCAGTATTAGAACATTGCATAGAATCTTTCCGAACACACTAAGAACAACGAAAGAATGCTCTACGCCTGTTTACACTAAAAGAATTTGACATAGCCGAACTAGAATGAGCATTCGCTCGATGATTCGCTTGATGTAAATGCACCGTAACACAAAGACACAGTATTAAAAAGCATAAAGCTAAGATTTTTGTTTTCCTTTCAACAATATTCAAATCTCATCCAGTAAAATTATTAACAGTTTTTAAGCTTTCTTTTAAGTGAGTCTTCAAATTTTTACAAATCTCAAGAGCTTTTTATACACCCCATGCTTTTTTCACAAATATACTTTGTATTGGTTATTGTTTGATGCCTAGATTAGGAATTATTTTTTACTTTTAAGTTGTATCTATCTTGAAAGCGTATTTTTTTAGTTTTTAAAGAATATTTTTTATAGAAAGATTACATCTATACTAATATAATAAAGAGGAAAGGTTTGTAATTATGTATGTATGGTTTTCACGCATAAACTACTGGACCGATTTCAATGAAATTTAGCACACATATAGAGGGTAACTTGGATTAGCACATAGGCTAGGTTTTATCCCGGAAATCCCACGGGAACGGTAGATACGCAGGTTTTTCTTTGAAAACGCGGGCGAAGCCGTGGGTGGAAAGCTAGTTTTAAATATAGAAATTTAAATTTAAGAAAGATTTAGTAGCATGTAGTATTAAGTGATAAGTGCCATGAGCATCTGCTTATGCCGGACATGTGTCAACATTGTAGATACAACAATTAATATTGCGTATCCTAAATTAGACTAACAAGCTAATTTAAAGACTGACAGAGAAAACAATAATAGTGAAGATTTCAAATATAATGTAGTAGAATTCATTGTGAGAAACAAATTTTTGACTCTTTCTTTTTTTCCATCAATACAAACAAATGTTATTAAATATTATATTTTTTTAAGTTTAAATTATAATTTTATTACATAGTAATATAGTTTTTTGCATAGGTAATAATATGTTTGTTGCTCTCGATTTTTCGGTGAATTCAAATTAAATTTGGTTTATATATTGGTTAAAAATGTAATACTCTTTATTTACAATTCTCTCAATCTCTATTTAGCTCATTACTTAGATTATTATTACTTACCGTTATACCTATATGACTGACTCAACTACTGAAAAAACGATATCAACAAGCAGCCCAACATAACTTCACACGAAATTATTCAAGGTTTCACCAACACATAGAATAGTTTAGAAGCTGTCTAAAATTCGGCAAATGTGTGGTCAGTTAACCCCACATAGTTTCGTTGGAATTGCTTTTCTGTTGGATTCAGACCTTGTTATGAAATAGTTGATATTTAAGGGTAATAAATGATAACGTTATTATATAAAATCGATGATTTTGTTTATTAAATAAAACACAACGTAATCTAATCGTCATTAGTTAACCAATAAAGTAGAAAACTTAAGAAAGAAAGAAAAAACGTTTATTCAACGACACATAGCCTCACGCCTCACAATGAAATTACGAAAACAAAATTAAAAATACTTATATGGTATTCAAAAATACACATTGCAGTGTATAGTAACTATCTATAAAATTAACATTAAAGTATTTAACTAAAAAACTACACATATAAATGAACTAAAGAACCAAAAAATCCAACTCAAATCTTACAAATTGTAAACTAATATTACAGTATATGCAACCACTATAATTAAAATACAATAACAAATTTGAATGCACACCAAAATTATATTTTGCTTAGTAAAATTCGGTGCTTATATTTTCATTACAGTTCTAAGTTTCAAAGCCAAAATTTGCCGTAAGCTGAAATTCAACCATATTTAGTTAATATCCAAGCTAAAACATAACATTAATTGTAATTATAGTCCACGTATAAACACTATTGTTAGCGTTTATTTGTTAAACATACGCAATAGGTATGCTAATCTATTTGGAATGGAGCGAAATCTAATTTCAGTTACTTTAATTAAAAATTGTGTTTTTTCGTTCTGTTATTATTTATACTAGTATATACCTACTAATATTATAAAGCTGAAGAGTTTGTTTGTTTGAACGCGCTAATCTCGGGAACTACTAGTCCGATTTGAAAAATTCTTTCGGTTTTAGATAGCCCATTTATCGAGAAAGGCTTTAGGCTATAGATCATCTCGCTAAGACCAACAGGAGCGGAGCACTGCGGGTAAAACCGCGGAGCACAGCTAGTTTGAGATAACTAGAATACACCCAGATTAGTATCAGTTTGGAGTACTTCTATTCATTAAAGGTTTTGTTTTACTCACGATGGTTTTTTTTTTCTGAAAAGAAACAATAAATACAATTAATAATCTTCATTAATATTGAACATATTTAAGGTAAAGATAAACTGTTTTCATATTCATTATGGATTGTTGTTGTAAACTGGGGAAATAATTTTGTTGCACTTTACTAAGTTGAACGATATGAAAGTTATTAAAATAACAGCAGCCAAAATCTGACCGTTTCTGAGAAATCCAAGCATTATTATGCACAATGTATATTATAAACACATACAATATTAAATACCTTGGACATTATTGGTGTACACATGGTCTATAAGCGTTTGCTTATCACTACATAGTATAAAACAAAGTCGCATTATCTGTCCCTATGTATGCTTAAATCTTTTAAACTACGCAATGGATTTACGAAGGTTTGAGTATTTAATTTATTAGGTTTTAGACGAAACCGCGGGCGGAAAGCTAGTCTTAAAATAAAATAAAAGACAAAAACCAAAAAGTAAATAAACTGTTACAATATTATTACTCACTTGTATATAGTACCTGCATAAGCCTCATAAAAGAATACATAAGTACATAGTATCCAGACATCTCAACAGATTTCTCAGAAACAAAACCGAGGATCTGAATGGGTGTAAACAAAACGGGAACTAAGGCGAAATACAAATAAAAGAACAAAATGTTGTTTTACATTAGCAACAATTCTAAGCACCGTCCAAGCGTGCCGTAATAGCTAACGGACACACGGATCCTACCTTTGCTGAACCAATAATGTAGATAAATAAATTTCCTTTAAGCTTAAAGACGCATCTTCTGGCTGGCTCATCCCTAACTTGAACGTTGCGTTGCGTTGCTTGAGGCGGTGGCCACACCGGGATGACAGCGCGCAAATAAGTATAAGACGTCTTATTTATTTATTTATTTCATTAAGGATCACCAACATGACATACACTGATACATAGATAAAAGCATTAAAGTAATAACAATCGTAGACATAGTGCTGTCACAATTATAGGCAACCACCACTAACAAATACAACATTAAATCCAAGACACACAGTCTGCAGCTAACTGCAGATTAGGTAAAAAATACACATATACATAATACATAAATCCAATTTTGACGGCAAAATAATCAATCTTAAAATAGTCTTATTAATATTAAACATATATTTGTTATAAGATCATACAGTTACGGAGAAATGTATATATATAATGTTTATTTCGTCCTGCTTAACATTGTCTCTCAATGCTCTTTCGTAAATACTTAAATTGATTTAATATTTGGTTTTATGCAGTAAATTGTTAGAATATTGATTCACTACGCAACTCGCAGCGGTGTTGTCTATCTGAGAGGCTAAACCTACGTGAAAACAAGGCCTATTAAATACATTTGCTCACCACTCACATAGCATGTATGTTCCCACATTACATTTACCAGTTGAACGCTTGCAGCTGCATCTAAAGGGTTATTTCTCAAACGCGACGCGGCCCGTAATGGTGATCATTTATACCCACGATCAGACCTGTCATTTTGCACCCCAATACTATATTTTACGACAAAATGCATAACTAATGATCACTGCTGGAAGTTCTTGGAGGTTAAATTTTGTTAGGACAGTGCGGGATTATAGCTAAAATTTTATTAATATTTGCGGTTTTATAGTTTTTCTGTGATTACATCGTGCCAGGTGATGGGATGATTACTACAAGATACGTAGTATATTATTATTAGTCTGTGCTACATGGTATTGTGAGGTCTTATATAGGTATAAGTACTTTAATTCATAAATGCCTTCCATGATAATTGATAATTCAGAAAGATAAGTTGGTTGTTGATATATATAGATATATATTGGCAGAATACATACATTTTTCCTGTTTCTTTTTTAAAGCAAGCTTTTGCTATAAAGTTGATGAATGTATACATCACAGCAAACCACAAAGTCACTCAAAGGCTTCGATCTGTTTCACGTTTGCCACTCGCAGGAATTTAGAAAGCATCAAAACCAAGGTACCATCGGAGTCAATGCGGTAAAAACGTACCATTTTGTACCATATTCATGACGGTGTAGAAATTAACTTATTTTGAAAATATTCTGAAAATATAGCTTCTACTGACTACAAAAACTGAAGACATTTTTATATATTTTAAAATACATAAAGGTTATAAGAATACATTTATTTTTTCGAAGTAATAATTATCTTTCATTTAATTTTATTGTTGGTATAACATGTCTCTACATTAAACATACAGAAAAAATACATCATTTTCTATTAATTAACCTGAAAAATCTTTAGATTTTTTCGTGCCAAAAGAATCATTTTCTTGAAGCTTCAAAGACTCAGTTGACAATTTGACGCGAATCGTAACTTCCTTCGCAATGTACGCTACATTTAAGCCAAGTTGCATTTTAGTGTTACTATTATAAAAATCCTTCATTCTAGTCTGAATTTTTCGAAAATCCTTATTAAAATACCCGTTTTTTTTTTGTTAAATATCAACTTCTGCTGTTAAATAACACCTACCTATACAAATATATATTTCATTGCGAAAACATTAATTCTACGATTTCAGTCTGGTCGTATTTGTAGTATTAACTCTACTCCATCTGTAAAAAAATAAATAAAATATAATGATCAGTAAATAGAGCCTAGATCTATGTATCTTATAACTTAATAATATTAAAGTGTAAACATATCTAATATACTAATATTATAAAGCTGAAGAGTGTGTTTGTTTGTTTGTTTGAACGCGCTAATCTCGGGAACTACTGGTCCGATTTGAATAATTCTTTCGGCCCATTAATCGAGGAAGGTTTATATATGAGGCTATATATTATCATCTCGCTAAGACCAACAGGAGCGAAGCACTGCGGGTAAAACCGCGGAGCACAGCTAGTCGTTTATAAAATGATATTTTTCTCCGGTAGGTACAATATTAAAGCGACATAAATAAAAGCTTTCAAGAAAGGCGTTAACCTCAAACAGGGGTTTAATTGAAGCACTATTGTGATAAAACCATTAAATTTTTATTATTTATATAGTTGATGCAATAAACTCACATGGTGATAAAGAATTCTTATCTTACGCCTTTTCAAAATATGGATTGGCAGTGTCGTAAAAGCGTCGGGAATTTAACGACCTCACACCGACAATCTTTCGCTTCCATAAAATATTTTAATTTCATACGTCTTGATTTTAAAGCGATTTATAGATCCAATGTTTGAAATGTCTTTAGCTGTTGAATGTATGTTTGATGTTTCTTGGTTATTTTTGTTATTAACCACTATTTATTATATTCTTGTTATGGAAATGGAGAGTAAATATTTATCTTAATAATAATTATATTTCCACAAATCTAAACTACACTGAAGGTTCTTTGAGTCTTTGTCAATGTTACTAGCAACATGTAATTTTAGTAATTTGGGCAATTTTGGAATAATTATTAAAGGTACTTTTTGTACAGAGAAAGACTATATAAGTATATAACTTCTGAAGTAATTTAATAAAATTTTTACCAAGCGAAGAAAGCGGCGGGCTCCAGCTAGCTTAATACATGAAGAATAAAGCAAAACTAAGAAAATATTGAGTTATTTTCTCATAACTACAGTACCCTATAACCAGTTATTTTCCTTTGACCTTATTTTTATAGTATCTTTAATAAAGTTTCCCACAAAATAAATTGTTTTTAGTGTAGTGAATCGTATCAAGAACTAAATAAATGGCAGTGTTCGCAATTTATGTCCAAGCCGGCCGTAATGCAATCGAATGACGTCGAAGTAAAGCACAGATTTCAATTGCCACGTGTATCGTATTTTGACCCTTATTCAATGGTCACGTAGTTCGATTTTCCCATGAAAAATGAGAATATAATTTATTTGTAAATGATAAAATATTTTCTACGGTGGGAAATAGATATGAGTAGGTGTTATAGAAAAGAGTGTAATTACAGTTAGATGTCAATGTGTTATTTTTAATTACTAGTACTGTATGAATACTAAATAAGTAGGGATTTTCCTACTTCTTTTTTCCTTATTATTTATAAAATATTAAGTAAGCTACGGTTCAATCGGGATTAATTTTTATTTTTAGTGGTTATTTTTCCTTGTATTTTAATCATTTACAAGAAAATCTTATTTACTTTTAGCTATTTCTTTGAAATTGGTGTGTCTATGAAACGAGTAAAATTAGAATTCTTTCACTACAATTTTGAATCGTATGCAAATAAAATTAAACACTTTTGAAATATTATACCTTATGAAATTCTATTGGGAGAAAAAGAGTATGTTCTATAATAATCTAAGTACCTAAGTACCTAAAGTACCTAGGCTTAGGTGAACGTAGGCTTTCGCTTTGCCTAAAACTTAAAAAAATGCTTTTATACCGATTTCAAAAATTATTTTACCCGCAAAAAGCGGCGCTTTAGGGGTCAGTCCGAGCCGAGCCGTGATGGACTAATAATAGATAAACTGTAATAACAATACCTTACCATTATCATCAGTAATGATAAATACCTTAAACTTCCCACTAAACCCCACCATAAAATAAACAACTCCGCTCTAGCAATGAAATTTTTAAAATTCCCAATTTTAAAACGCGGTTACGACCATTCTTTAAACAACTG
Source organism: Colias behrii (assembly GCA_029959065.1). Taxonomy (NCBI): domain Eukaryota; kingdom Metazoa; phylum Arthropoda; class Insecta; order Lepidoptera; family Pieridae; genus Colias; species Colias behrii. The sequence goes on from JARWMC010000025.1 coordinate 4,593,530, forward strand.
ACCCTAGTCGATTTAACCGCAACACATTCGTTAAGACCTCGTTACATTAAACAACTGCAAAAAGCGGGTACATTTGGAAATTCCGTTTCGCCCGTGTAAACTATGCTTTTGTTTTCTTTGCGTTTCAATGGATTTTGGGCTATGAAAATGCTGTAAAAGAGAAATGTGGTCGGTAGGATAACATATTTTGAATTAATATATTTTTTCATTTATGTAAGTATTTAGTTGGAAATTAGAACAATATCATCATCATCAGCCCATATATTTTCCCACTGCTGGGACACGGGCCTCCTATAAGGGTTTAGGCTATTATCCACCACGCTGGCCAAGTGCGGGTCATGTGTCGTCGAACTTTTGATTGCTCGACTTGTCGGTTTCGTTACGATGTTTTCCTCACCGTAGAGAAAATAGTTTAATCGTCAAGAAAAATGTTCAAAGACGCAATTTAAATACTAAAACACATCCATCCAAATTATGTTTCTATTCATGTAATTAGAGATATAATATTGCGAGTATAAGAATAAATTTTGAACATTAAAAAAAATATTCAATAATAATTTTAAATCGTATTTAATTTAGAACCTATACCGTTTCGCTTCATTGAAGCCTTAGCACTAAATCATAATGTTCATTTATACTTCCATAATTAATTTAAAATAGGTAAATAGCGAATGTAAAGTGCTGTAAGAATTTGGAAAAGTATTTGATTCTACAAACGTGCAATCGTAAAGGACATTCAAATATATTTTCCAGATAAAAAAGTGCACAGAAAAACTGTTTTGTTCTCTAAACGTGTAAAAAAAACACGCGTAAAGCTATTTTCTAGATAAATAATTCGCACAGACAATTGCTATTTGATAGTTAAGCTCATGTCACAGAATTTTGTATGTTTACATTTCGTATGGAGCTTTTTATACAACTTTCTCAAAACTAAATAACTGATCAAACATGCTTACTGTAATATTATCTGACTGCAATGACAATAAATTAATCGCAATAAATTCAGGATATTTATTAATATATTTATATTTCATAGTAGTAAATTGATATTTTTTGACATACATTAAAATTGTTAATTGAAATAATTTTTACACGCAATAAAATCCAATTATTACACACAGTAGGTAAATCCCTGCAAGATTAAACAAAATCTCTGCCAAATTTACGACTAGATTTAGAACAAAGACGTAAGTAATAATAGTAATGGAGTCTATGCAGTGTGTTCACTTGATAGTACTGACGTCAGCGATTCCTGCCTTTATTTAGGGTTACGACATCTCTCACTGTTCATTCTAACAATGTATTTCAAATAAATCTTGCTCTTTATTTGTGTGTTTGACTGTTATATTATATTCGTAAATGTTAACGCATAATAATACGAATTAGTAATTGGACTTATATGTAACTAACATGCAAAACTAATGCATTAAGTTAACGTAGGAGAATTACGTAGGTACTGGATTGATCGTAGTATAATAATTATAATGGTTGAGAAATCAAATGTTATTATTTTTTCTCCATGGCTCATATTATATTATTTAAAATGTTAAAAATGTGGACATAATATTATAAGCAATTCACGTATATATATTGATCAAGAGGTTGGGAAAAATTACTTTATTTGTCGTGTCCATATACTTTGATATATCACTCTAAAAGCAATGATATTATATATAGAAACAAGAGGTAGATACGTCATCAACGCACCAAAATTGCTTCCGTGAATTGGTCCTATTTGGGACCAATGCAATCAGTCAGATTGTCACCGGTCCCAGTGAGCGCATGTGCCGATAGGTACATTAAAGTTGTCGAAAATGCCTTCCTGTGTGTTCAGAAAGTGCACGTATTCGTGCAAAAAGATAAAGGAATATCATATCACAGGAAAATATATTAAATTATTACAGTTTATGAGTAAAAATAACAATTTACAATTCTTTATGAATGACACATGCTTGACACTTGTATTGAAATAATGAAAGGGATAAAACATTGCTTCAATCACTAGTGTGACAAAGCTAGCGTACACTGTGTTCAAAGATTATCATGTAGATACGATTATTGAAAATAGAACGGTTATTTTATTAATTTCGATTTGGGTAAATACTTGATTATTTTTATATTTAAATCCACACAGTGCATGTAATTAACAAATATATCTATTTATTATATACAAAGAAATCGTGATGGCAAAAATGTTTTTTTGCAAAAATGATGTTGAATATACGTATACATTAAAGAAAAGATTATCGCTACTGACGAAAAATGCTATTTGCTTTTCTGTAAATAGCTATTGAACATAAATTTTATTTGTGTTTTAGATAAAAAAGGCTTTTTCATCCTTTCTTTTATTTCATCCTTTTTTTTCATCTAGGCACCACTATTATTATATTCTACAAGTTGGAGTGATGACCTTGTACGGGTTTCGGGAACTGCCTTGAAACGAATAGCGTAAGATCGGTCCTTATGGAATTCTATAAGGAGGACTATGCTCAGCAGTGGGTGTTTATCGGGTAAATGATGATGACCGAAAACGAACACCACAGCTAGTAATAAATACTTAATACAGTTATATCTCCAAAAAAGTTTTTTCATTTTAATACAACATCATAATAATAATTAAATAGTAAATGAAATTGTCACATTTGTTTACTTGTGCAGGAAACATAACATCTATAACATTGAACCTTCTGTGTCGTTAGTCTATGCAAATTACCATGGCAACTATTTGTTTATTTATATTTAATTGGTGAATTCTTATGACTTTTGCTTACACCTGCGCGGAAGTGACAAACTATCTTTGTCTTTTTTGTTTATATCATTTTATTAGAGCCATCTCTCTTATACAGTCTGTGAATGTAATAAATTAAGTAAAATGAAACTTGTATTTGTGTGTGCCTGACACTGCATATGAAGCATTTTTTTTTGGATATATTGTGAGTATATAACGTATCTATACATAAAATATCATTGTCTAAAAGAGTTGTATTTGTTTCTGTATTTATTTCAACTTTATAGTCTTATCGTATCATGAAAAGCACTTCCTGACTAATTCCAAAACAACATTAAAGAACTACAAACCAACCTATAACCACTATATAAACGTTCCTTAACCATCTTAAACCAAATTTTCTAGAAAAATCGATAATCCGAGCTTGATAGGCGAAATCCTTATCCCCGTATTAAAATATACTTTACGTCAGATATACATCTATTTATGAAGAGTGCTTAGGCTCTCTTGACATGGCCTCGGTGAACAATCGAGATGGCCTCTAGATTATGAGTGCCTTGTCTCTGGTTTTCGTTATAAAAAACTATTTTAAAGGAGGCCGGATATTGGTTGAATATACCTTCGGGTATATTGAGGATATAATAATTATTTGGTAAATGAAACCTAAGTTTCTATCATTCACTTTAAGCTATAATACGAACATTAATAAGGAATGATGATGATGACATTAGAATATGCCGTGTAGCGTATGAAAAGTTAGTAAAATAAGAACTATTGACACGACATAATACATATAGGTAATAGATAAGATTTAATTCTTGTTAGTACTTATTGCAGTTTAATGTGGTATTTATAAAGAGCATTTAAAACCGCTCAAAATAAACTTCTATCCACATACATCGAAAATCTTATACACTTTGACCGATAGCATCGCGCTAAACCCTCTTTCGGAAACCTAAAAGCCGTAATGGATTTTAACAAAAACGCCAGTAAAATACAGAATCTATTTTATTCACTAGTTTGGGAACGCGTGGTAAATATGGAGAATGCGTATGGGCGACCGAAAAAATAAATTCTGCGCTAGCCCGCTCTCAAATTAGGGCTGCGTTAGTTTTTACGTATGGTCTAAGCCATAAGGTATAGCGATTATTGTATTAGTATCTTTGATGATAATTATTTTCTAATTAGTATTGTTTTTTATTAAAATTGTTCGGTTGTGTGAAAACGTAAAAAAGAACGATCTAAATAAACAACCACTAGACCCTTTTTACTTGAAGACCAAATATCCATTTAATAAATTATTGATTAAAGTACATAAAGGGTGTTAAAGTAAGGGGCTTAAATATTGCAATCCATGAAACGTGTTTTCATGAAAATAAATCTACCCATTTATAAAAACTAATTTTTAAACGGATAATATAAAGTTGAAGAATGAACATTTAAATCAAGAACATACAAAATATTTTTACGAATTAGGTAATTCAGCTTTTGATTAAATAACATAAATGAAACCTAAAAAACGCTACTCGCTTACGACATGCAACGGTGCGCACTTAAGAAACTGAATTCCTTGAAATAGAAACAACTTTTCCAATCCATAATATACACATCGCTCTCTTTTCCAACCACCTATTTACTTTAAATCTAAGGCACATATTATCTTATTATAAATAAGAAAGATTACCCCGCTACATCTCGCAACAAAAACCTTATCTAGCAAAGTGCGACCCTGATACAAAGCACATCGCCTGGCGCACCGCCAATCCACATAAACTGTTATTTTGTAACAGACAGAAAGGCACACAAATACGTTCACATACCACTTTATAGATTGTCGTTGCGTCGATTATATTTCTATAACTTGTCGCTGTGATGGTTGAATCTGCTATTCGATTGGATAACTAGCGCGTTCATTGAATGACGACATTTAATTAAATGACGAAAGGACAACTCGTCAAGTTGTTGAATGTAACGTTTAACGTTTTGACTGGCCGTTATGTCACAAACGCGCTAGTTATTCAATCAAATAGCAGCTTCAAACGTCTATCTAACCAACGATTATTAAATAAGATTTTTTCTAACGCCTCTCGCCCTTGTTCTGCATGTATCACGATGAAACATACATTAGACAAATACACATTTTTATACAAAAAGACGTGTATCATGTACGTGTGTATCATTCCAATATGTGGGTCTTTTAAAACGTCACGAAGAGATCTAAAATACTTAAATCAAAACGACACACTGCGTATTGATGAGGGCTGGTAGCTATACAAAATAAGAATCAAGCCAGAATAAATGGGAAAAAAATAGAATAAAAAATCAAAATAACTGTCATCGTATTTAATAAATCTTAAGGACTTTCAATAATAACTTATTTAAAAAACACGAAAAGCAATGAAAATTTCATTACTAAAATTATTCCCGTAATCCAACATTAAATATTCAAAATTAAAAATATTTTATCAAAGTAAAGAGCGTAGCTTGTTACTTAGAGATTCAAAATGCTTTTGACTATCGTCGACCCTCGGAAATTATTAAAATTAGGGTTCCAATTAGTTAGTAGATTATCTAGGAACGGGTGTACCTTTTGGTAATACACTTATAATATACATAATCACCCTGACTTTACTTTGAAATGAAGTAATCTTGTTGGAAATAAATGATTATGTGTCGCTTATTTTCGTGTTTCACGTCCTACTTTAGTACATGATTATATATTTAATTCAGAAGATAAAACATTACGTACCTACATTTATGTGTTGAAATTTGATTTATATTTTCAACTAGCTCAGCCCGCGACTATACTTGTTTTGATTCACTTCATATTATCATATAAACTTTTGTAAACAAACAAATATGAATACCTACAAATATCATTGGTTGCGACTTGCGGTTAAGTAGACAATTTTACGGTTACCTATCTTAATCTCGAATTTTAATATTCCGAATATCATAATCCAGAAAACGTTTGGACATTTTTTCATAACCCCGAATTTTAAAATTTCGAAGTTTTGTTTGCCATATAATCGCAACTCCAAATTTCATTTGCCCATTTCTTCATTTGTACGACGTTTTACAATCCAGACGAATGAGTTCCAGACATACGAAATCTAAATGCACAAAATCCAGATGACCGTAATCCATATGCACGAAAGCCAGATTTTTAAAACACAAATTTTTGAAATACAGTTGATTGATATCCAGACAAACAATGTCCAGATTTTTGAAATTCAAATAAACGATATCCAGAAAAACGAAATCCTTCCAGTGGGTCACAGCACGAACCTAACCTAACCTACTGAATAGATTTTAACACTTAATCCTTTCTGTTGGGCAAGTAAAACAATAGCGAGTCGGTTCTGGCACTCGCCGGTTGCTGCCGCGGCACGCTCGCTTCGCTCGCTCGGCTCGTGCGTGAGGGTCGCGGTTCAAACCTAACCTAACCTACTGGGTCGAATTTGACACGTAAACCTTTCTGTAATGGGCAAGTAAAACAATAGCGAGTCGGTTCTGGCACTCGCCGGCCGCTGCCGCGGCACGCTCGCTTCGCTCGCTCGGCTCGTGCGTGAGGGTCGCGGTTCAAACCTAACCTAACCTACTGAGTCGAATTTGACACTTAAACCTTTCTGTAATGGGCAAGTAAAACAATAGCGAGTCGGTTCTGGCACTCGCCGGCCGCTGCCGCGGCACGCTCGCTTCGCTCGCTCGGCTCGTGCGTGAGGGTCGCGGTTCAAACCTAACCTAACCTACTGAGTCGAATTTGACACTTAAACCTTTCTGTAATGGGCAAGTAAAACAATTTACTTACTGGTAATGTTTATTTTCAGGCAATAGTAAAGGTATAATCACGATTGTATGGGAACCAAATAAAGAGATTATGAAAATCTGGCAATAGTTTATCTGCTATACGATTATATGGGAACCAAATAAAAAGATTATGAAAAGTTGGTAATAGTTTATTTGGAAAATGGTACTATGGGAAACAAAAAAAAGTATTCTGAGAATCTGGTATAACTATATCTGGATTATGAGAATACGGGAAAAAAATACTTTTTAAAAATCTGGTTTTGGTGTATCTGGAAATTGATTCATCTGTGAAATTAAAAAAGGAATTTTAAAAAGTTGTCATTCATAACATCTGTCTTTTAAAAGTTCTAACAACCGTTTTCGGGATTTTAAGATTCGGGTAATAGAAATTCGAGTTTTTAATAGGTTACCCAATTTTACAGACAGCAACACATAGTGATTCTTGCATAGTGGTTCTACTGATTATTGCAAAAAAATAATATTTAAATTTGATGAAATGTATACAAAATATAATTTTAGTTTTGCTGAAAACTAAGTCTAATAACTTAATGTTTGAAAATTCTAAGAGAAACAATTTTAAATATCTGTTTTTCACTTAACAACAGTTTAATCGTTTTAAACAATCTATTTTTCACATAAAAGTTTACAGTTTTGAAGGTGAAAATTAAATCTTTTTAAATACACGTCTCACTAAGCAAAGATAAGAACGAGAATTTCGAACTAAACAGTCTTGATCACTGATAAAAGCGAGAAAGTTTTAAAAGAAAAACCTGTCTTTGCGACTCGAAGACTACAGGCGAAGAAAAGGTTTGCAGAAGTTTTTAAAACAAGTGAGTTATCAAAAGTGTCTCGGAGTAAATGTAGTGTAGCTCTAATGAGACCTTTGTGAGTTATACACAATAGCCTTTGGTGAGAATAAGCTTTCTGAAGATGTTTGCCCCGTTCTCTGAGTTCATTTACTTTTGAGACTGTGTGCTCAACTCTTAGGAACATTGATAGCAGTGTATAAATAATACCACAGACTAATAATAATATACTACGTATACAAATAATACCTACAGTAATATGATTGAGGCCGTGTAATTCATCGTGTAATTCTCAACAGATTAGGTACCTAATTCTAATTGTTAACACAATGCGTTATTCTACAAATGTCATGCTAAAGTATCAAAAGGCTAGAAGACATCTACAACCTGCATAGTTTAAAGCTCATAGAAGGCCTCTGGCTCTGCCCCTGCAGTGAAAAGAGATACGGGCTCATAATTAAGATTACGATAATGATAGCTAGGATCATTTGGGTCAGTTCTACTAAGTAAAAGGATACCACCCATAATTAGTTGTTAAATAAATTTAATTAATTATCGTTTTTATTCTTTATCGTTTTTATTCTAATATATTTAAGTCTCAACTCATTAAATTTACTTCAAACGCCGCACTAAAAACACCTCTGAACACGGGCAATCACCTCGAAACTCACTCGAACCTTTTGAATCGACAAGGGTTAAGATGCCCGAACTTTCCGCATTTATCCGCATTACTGAAATAATTAAACGGAATCGGTACGGATAGAAAATAAAGTAATTTATACTACGAATAGCTTTCCGCCGGCGGCTTCGCCCGCTTTGTCTAAAACATAATAAATTTTATACTAAAACCTTCCTCTTGAATCACTCTATCTACTAAAAAAAATCCATCAAAATCCGTTGCGTAGTTTTAAAGATTTAAGCATACATAGGGACATAGGGACAGAGAAAGCGACTTTATTTTATACTATGTAGTGATTTCTTCCAGGCGAACTGAATAAATACTTACGATAAGGTGATGACGTGTGATAAGAGAAGATCACAAACTCATAAATCTTAAAGGAAAATGCCTTTAATAAGTGTAAGAATAACTGAAACACTTCATTAAGTCATTCATCATCATCATCATCATCAGCCCATTTACGTTCCCACTGCTGGGACACGGGCCTCCTATGAGGGCATTATTCAATATTCCTCTTAAATTATTAATAACTATGTTGTGTACAACTTGACAAACTACATAGATATTAAACCAAATAATGGTAAAGAGGCACAGGACGATAAAATACTTACAATTTATTTTAGCAAATATATAAAATTCAATGTTTACTTGAAAAGAAAATAAAAGCAATAGCACAATAAAAGAACAATCAATCTACTATATAAAAATAAGTCGGGTTTTCCTTCCTGACGCTATAACTCCAGAACGCACGAACCGATTTCCACGGTTTTGCATTCGTTGGAAAGGTCTCGGGCTCCGTGAGGTTTATAGCAAAGAAAAGGTGTCTCTGGTGGCGAAACGGAGTTCGCCGGGTTTGCTAGTTTTAAATAATAATACGCTACAGACAACGACTACTACTACGATAGTTTAGTTAAACATTAAATATTTATATATCGGCGGCGGCTGGATTTTAGGACTATTTGGGCTGGTTATATCCTCTACAGTGGGCATCTTGGGTAACTTCGAGCATCAAAAGACATAAACGGAATCTAACACTGACAATCACTAATGAACTGAAATGAATACTTTGTATAGCGAATCTAAACTCAAACTAATATAGAGACTGATATAGACGAACAGACAAGTCCGCTCGGCACGAGCTCCAATACTTGAATGCCCGTCCGCTACCACGGCCATGTCCAAGTGCACTTCGTGAGTCATGCGCTTGCGTTCGGTAATATCAGGGGGGATCTCCGACATATAAAATATATTCACCTTTATAAGCATATTTCTTCAAACTTATATTTCTTTTTTCGATCTGAAGAAAAATATTAGTATATCATTGAATATTATTTGCTGTCTGTACTCAGAATATTTCTTTGAACTCAAACATTCTATCCACCTTTTCGTAGTCTTATTGAAAAACTTAAAAACAACATTGTCTAACAATGCCGAGTTAATTTACAATTACAATAGAAACTGAGAAGGATTATTTATGCAAAGAAAACGTTTATTAATAAGCACTATAATATACCATAGTTATGGTGGAATTATCACTACATAGTATAAAACAAAGTCGCCTTCTCTGACCCTATATCATTATGTATGGTTAAATATTTAAAACTACGCAACGGATTTTGATGCGATTGTTTTAATAGTCAGCGTGATTCTCAAGGAAAGTTTTAGAAAATAATTATTTATGAGGTTACCTATACATAGATAAAGCGGGCGAAGCCGCGGGTGGATAGCTTGTATTTGTATCAAATGAATATTGGTAGCGACAAATGAAAATAATGTGATCTTAAATGTGATATTAATAGTCAGTGGTGGAAATTAAAAAGTATAATAGCTACAACTATAAATAAATTTCATCTAGATAACGAACGTAAGATAAAACTATACCTATTGAAATTGAATTCATCGAAAATTAACTATTTTCTTTGGTGTTTAGGTAATATTGATTAAATTATAAGTTTGGGAAGTCACTTTAAATCGATAGGACGTTATTGATATATTATAAGATATATGATATTATAAAATACATGAGCCCAAAACCCAATTATATAAATGCAAACCCATCACAAAGATTAAAGGTATGTTCAAGCCATAGTTACATATCCCTTACGGGCTTACAGTAAAAGGTTTATTCAGTTTAATATTTGGTTAACATTGCTGATAGAAGCCGTTGGAAATGGGTCGCTTTCTTAGTACAGTTACATCAAATATTGCTATTATTATCAAGGGATGTATTGTGTATTTAAGTCTGTTGTTTTTACGGGTGTAAAGGTCTTAGACCATTCTCTGACTTGTGGATTGTGGACTACAATAGATCCATTTAGGTTTAGGACTTACTAAACTAATATGGTTCTAACCCCTAATTTACATTCGTATTGCAAATGTTATTTTCGGTACTGAAATTTAAATTTCTATCTACTCATATACTATTATAAATTATACACAAAAAGACCCGCCTGTTTTGTGATATTAATAATGTTGCTTGTATAGTATTAATAATACAATACTAGCCACATTATTAATAAAGTTTTTACCTTTTTTATCTGTGGTAATGTCAAACTGACATTCTGTTATTTAATCTGTGATAATCATTATTATTTTAAAATTTCAAAATATTTAAACGTAACTATTCATTTGCGTCTTTTTTTTTTCAATAAACTATAACTATTATCTAACCACTATTATAATAATTGCTTAACTAAGTGCTTTAAAATTTTACGCTGCTAAAAATATATTTAGCAGCATTGTATTTTGACAAAAGTGTTCATCTTTAAAGTTAAACATCTCTATTTATAAAGCAAGCAAGTAAGTATGTTAGTATATTCACTAGCAGTTACTAGAGTCACAAACGCATTTAAATTACCTAGTTCGAAATAAAATAACAGAAAAATATAGACGGCAATACATACGAGCGCTTTCAGAGTGGAGTGGGCGTTCGACGCGTCAACTCTTGTTTACGCGTGTCAACTTCGAAAGCGATTTGGTGCTTGACACTTGACAGTACGCAACGCCTATTCTATACATCTAGCGGAACGTATTTTTGTCACGATTGTACACGATTGATGGGCGCTCTTCACAATGGGCAACGTTGGCCCAACTAATGTTCGCCGATGTTTGCCGTCACGATGATTATGAATTATCTACAATGACGGCCGATCTAGACATTTAGGCCCTCTACACTATCGTGATTGCGTCTACTCGCCCAACGCTAATCATTGTGAAGAGGATGAAAGTTATAGCATTCAAGTATTTGATGAGACCTTGGTATCTGAAAACAAACAATACCTTTTATTCTTCGTTTTATCGGTATTAATCGCTCGAACGTTTTAGCAAATCGATTGTTATTTATATTGGTTTGACAATTGACAAGTATTGAATGTTGTTGAACCTTGACACTGATGTCATAATTATGTCACAGTATAAATAGAAACGTTCAATGAATTGATCTTCGTGCTTCTTTTAGTTTTTACAATTAAAGTAATGGCAGATATTTGTTGGTGGTTGTGGATTAAACTTTCACTGAAATTTTGAGTGGATTTTCCAACCTTATAATAGGTACATACAACAATACCATTATGTGTTTTACCATTATTCTGTTTTTATCGAATATATTTCGCGATAATTATTAATTAGTTATAAGTAATATTTTTAATATTTTAATTTATCAACAATAAATTGAAAACACGTACGTGATGATACGTTATAAAAATATAATAAAAAATTGAGGGTAGTTTGAATTGTAGGTACCCTCATAAGAAAATCCCACTGATTGACTGACAGCTGTAACATTCATATTATTTAGTTACAATGAAGACCAATCTAATAAGATTCAAGAAGTTACGTTTGTAAGCAAGATTATTCAATTTTGGATTTTATTTATGGTAATTTGACTTAAGTACTACAATAGAATGTAAGTACCTGTTCACACGCTTATTATGTACATTAAATCGTTTCACATTTTATTTTCACACCAATTGTTCGATTTAATCGCCATTACGAAGAATTCTTACATCTTGAACGTCTTTTGTTCGAACATTCTATACGAGAGATACAGCTTGAGATGGATCTAAAGGAGAGCTTAAATGTAGGCCACAATTCAAATCTTAAGTACTGTATTATATTTAAGGGAGTTTCAAACTATATTCCCTGTTATAATTTAAAGCTTGCTATTATATGGGAGTTAGAAGTAACGCATAATTTAGGGAAATTTGCAAGTGCTTAACTATACTGTGTAGTATGTGTATTATGTTGTTTTGTAAATTTAAGATATAAAGATATCGAGCCTAAAAAATGTTTATTTATTGCGCCAATTATTTGTACAATAAAGAAATGTCATGTTTCAATTCACGCGGGTAACATAAACACACTGTAATATTACAACCTTTAGTAATATACCTACATAAAAATTAGGAGTCACTTTCTATGTCAAGACTGGTTTCTAATAAAGCAATATTCGATCAGTTTTTGCTAAATAGACATTTTTTATTTAATTTCTATTACAATGTATTTATTGAAGGATGAAAAAGTGTCACTCGAAGCTACATTCTCCTTTTCTTATCCAATCACCTTCCAACACAACTAAATCGTTATGACAAATTTGAAATACTTAAAACATCGTTTCAAAATTTAATACACGTACACGGTTCAAATATTAAACTACCATTACTCCAAAATGTGCACATATATCTTCAGAAAGATGCAGAAGTGCCTGCATCCTTGAAATATGGTTGGAAATAGGTTTTTAAAACACACTCTGGTTTAAATTTGTCCAGTAGTGTATGGAGTAAATGTGTTGATGATCGCTTAAGTTTTAGATCGTTGAAGGTGTCTTTGATGTGAATGAATCGTTGTGAGTGTTTGAGTGATTGATGAAGAACTTATAAAGAAACTATATGTCACTTTTGTTGCATATATTGTTTGTGTTAATTATAATAAAAAAATATTAAAATAATTGTTTTAAACAGAATTAGTATTAGCTGAACGACGCGGGTTGAAAATGAGAATTGATGTGTTGAACCTATCAAGTTATTGGTATTAAAATTAATATGTTTATGTATAAATATTTAAATAATAACATGGTTCATTCTAAAAAAACAATGTTTATACCTACCTGAAATATTTAAATATCTGTTTTTAAAAATCACTTCTTAACAAGTAATCAATAAAATCTTTTCCACAACAAGCCAGATCGGTATAATATTATATAAACAAATCCTTATTCAATAATAATTATTATTATTTTAATCTACCCTCAATAAATCAAAACAACATAACTTATTTAATTTTCCTTCAATATTTGTTCCGAACTAAAAATTAAACAACACTCCATAATCTGAGGTCGATGCCCTCTCGAGGTATTATAAATCATTTGTATTTGTTCAATTTTCACACAAACTACATTGTACGTGACATGCTCGTGTTTCACGACCGATTTTTATATAAAACGCGTTGCTTGCTTTGTGATTTTTGTATTCGATATTTGCAATTTATTAATATATTTTAAAGATATATAAGATATAAATCAACTGACCTATTTAAATAATCAAAATTATATTGTTTGAAGTGTTCGTATATTTGTATAAAGCAATGAACAAAGCCAAACGCCGGCTATTGACGTCTTAAGATCATATTGGAATAATGCAAGTTTTACAACCATTTGCAGACATTCAAATTTTTATTTTATTTTTAGTGTTGCAAAATTAATCCTTAAAATTTTCTAACCGGAAAATTGATCGTTATTTAATTACAAAGCTTTTCAAAGCCATTTGTGTATTGGACTCATTTTGTTTACGCCTTTTTCCGAGTCAACAAATTCAGATGAATCCGTAATCAATGTGTGGAATCCTAATAATATTATAAATGCGAATTTTTGTATATTTGTTTGTTTGTTACTCCTTCACGTGAAATTGCTGTACCGATTTTCATAAATTTTGGCACACACATAGTGTGTAACTTGGATTAACATAGGATAGTTTTAATCCCACGAGAACGGGAACTATGCCGGTTTTTCTTTTACTACGCAAGCGAAGCTGCGGGCCATAAGCTAGTCTATATATTAATACGCAGTCTTGACATACGTATTTTAGAGACCCTCTACTTATAACTGTTGTACATATATCGTTGTTTTCTCTTTACTCCAAATTGTTAAATCTCTTTCATTATTACACGCAGGAACGCAGGTGAGAGTCGTTAAATAAAGTTCAATGTCTTCCTCCACACAGGCTTAGTACATACCTACATAGGTATAGATATAAGATACGCTTTGCAATAACTTTCTTCTTTACAAAGGACATTTGCTACTGAAAAAAGGATACGTGTAAAGATTAACTTCCCCCATTTTAATATTAAGCCATGTAATATGAAAACTAGATTTTTTTTAAACGACTGACTGGCATAATATGATCAGTATTAATTTAAAACTATCTTTTTAACCGCGGTTTCGCCCGCGCATTCCTAACAAATTATATACTTAAACCTTCCTCGAGAACCATACTATCCATTAGTATTAAAATCGCCGATTTATCGCGAACAGACGCAGTGGATTACTTTGTTTTAGACTATATAATGAAGAACTACAACTGAAGAACTGCACTTGTATTCAATAAAACAAACATAAACATAGACACATATAATAAACAATACAGCACAAATAGCTCCATAGAAGCATAGGCAATATAACTTCCAAAGAATACATATTAAAGCTTTACTTTTAATTTTTAAAAGAGTCGACGGCCGAGCCGTACGGTGCGTGTTAATAAATTTGGTAATCCACGGAAAGCTATGCGGAAATTGAAAAGCCAACATGCCTACTATTTTTAGGGGCTCCCAATCCACAAATGAATGTTTCTTTTTGCTCTTTACTTGTTTACGGTTCCTTTGTAGAAAGTGAGTAATGTTTTTAGATGCATGTATGCCTATGTAGTTAGTATGTTTGTTAGTTTATTTATAAGTCGAACGAATGCTGAAAGCCTGAATAGATAATAATGGTGAAACGTCATGTTTGTTATAATATTACAGCGGGCTAAATTTGTTTTTATTTTTTTTAAATCTCGAATATACGTAATATCGTATAAATGCCTAAATATTAATCATAACTTTGTCCTCATAATCTATTAATATAAACCTATCTGGTGTCGTATAAAACATAAGATGTATTTGTATAAAACCACTTACTTATCTTATCTGAAAGTACTATTATTTAAAACATTTACGTTTGCTTTCAGTAAGAATAAGGTTTATAAGACATTTATTTAATTTTGATGTATCACCACCACAACATCATATTCCTATTAAGCTATTCCTGAATTTCTCAGCCACATTAGAACCAGAGATAATAATACTATATCAGTATAACTAAATACCCTATAATACAGTAGTCAGATATTTTGAGTACGTCTTACATCTGAGGACATCCCTTATACTATATGCCTTTGATTTCTCAAGGAGCTTCGGGCAATCATTCATAAAGGAGATATTCACTAAGCTATATAGATATCAAAGGTACCCTACAACAAATATGTAATTTAGCAGTAACTGGATTGTCGATGGTTAAAATGCAATTTCTGTACCTAGTAATGTGCAGTAGTTGCTTACTTTACGAAGCCTCCTAAAAGTATTGCAAATAATATATTATGTATTATCATAATAGCTGTTAACCCCGGTTCTTTCTAAAACTTTAATACCTACTTGTTTATTGTGAACGCGCGGCGACTGGGCTCACGCCTCACACGCTCTTATTAAAATACATTTAAACGTTCTAGAGCTGTGTGAGTGTATATTGTATAGATTTCGATTAGATTACTCACCCCACGTAGTAACACCATAATTAACTTCCAAGGGCTTATATAAAAAAATACGGAAGTTTTCACAGCTCAGATCGCATGCGGTTCGTTTTCATCACGCCTACGTTATCAATACATCGCTTATCAGATGGCCTGTCCTTTGTTACCGGCTTGTTCACGCATTTTCTTTTTAATTCTTTCTATTATGAGATATTTTAGATGTTATTTTTTTAAAGATATTCGTTTTATAAGGTACCTACTGTTTTAAATAAACCTTAAATCTTTTATCTGTATTGTTTGTAACATATTTAGTATTCTCAGTTAGTATTTATAGATTTTTTTTTTTCGTTTTTTTTTCGTTTTTTTCGTTTTTTTTAAAAAGTAATGATCTTACAAGCGTTGGTTCCTCGGTTAAATATATTTAATAGCATTCAGCTGCGCTCCGTAAAACTAACAGTTAGTTATAGATTTAAAAATGTAAAACATTCTCGTTTCAATGGCCATATCATGGTTATTAATTGATGCTTTTAAATGTTATGACATGATTTTCACTTTTTCTTTAGCATAGAAATACTAAATAATTTGTTTTTTGCAGAAAAATTGCAGTTTTGTTAATAATCCTTTGATACATATTTATGGGTACATCATTTTGACGCTATAAAAATAAATTTTAGGTCTTTAGCCAGGTTTTACATTAAAAATGCATTAGTTGAACGCGAGAAGCAATTTCACGGAAGCCTACTATTTATGCCCTACCTAGCGGGTATAAATCAAATAGTGAACTTTACTTTGAACTTTTTAGTAAATTTTACAAAATGCATAATATCGGTAATGTATTATACATAGTTTGCAGGTAACAAAACTTCATAATATACTAAAGGCCAGTCACTGAATTGAAAATTGATAAGTTTAATTAAATAAGCTTATGTCACATACAAGAAACTATTTTAGCAGTATTTAAGCATTATTTGAAACGTTCTTTACGTCAATTACTTAATTCAGAAACCGTCCGTATGAAAATTATTGTTTAAGTTTTATTGGTTCAAATAACATTCTTCTGCAATAGATAGATCATACAATCTAACCTATAAGTATTTGTTTATAAAAAGTACACTGTGACTATACTACCTTTTATGTATGTGTATTTATATATGTATGTTTATTTTCATATTATAATATATATGTTTGTATCTATTTATTTGGTTATATTATGTATGTATATATGTGTATGTTTATGTATATTTATATGCTTATATTAATATATATTTATATATGTATTTTTATTTATTTATTTATTATTTATTTTTTTTGTGTTCTTAGTGCACTTTGCCCTGTTTTTTATTACTTTTGCACTGCGTCTCCTTGTCCACCAGGTTGTCTGGAAGAGATCGCTGTCTGAGCGATAAGACCGCCTGTTGTGCTTTTTTATTAACTAATGTATTGTGTCCTTACTTGTACTTTTCTCTGTGGTGCACAATAAAGTATTTTTGTTTGTTTGTTTGTTTGTACCTATTTGGTCTGAATTATTGAAATATTGATTTCATGGCTCAGATTAACCCCTTTCAAGTCTCTACAACACATTTTAAATAAAACCTTATTAACAATAAACAAATTAAAGAACTTACAATCCTCAAAGCATTCCATAATATATAACGCAAGCAATTTATAACGAATACCAGGGAATAAACTATATGAAATCCTTGAAAACGATAAAGGTGTGCCACGTCAAACCGCTTTGTGTTAACAGACTTTTTGGAAACAATCCGACATGGCCGCCTTTGTTCTAGAATGTTCTATGTGGTTCTATGGCGTAGTGCGAAATGCACATTTCTATTAAATTAATATCGATGGTGTTAGATTGGTGTTTTAGTAATGCATTTTTAATTTTTATAGGGGAATTCGTGATAAAGTTTTAGTGACTTACCTAAATTATATAAAAATATATCGTAGGTAGATATCATATTTATTTTAATAGTGGTTTTGTACACAACGCAAAAAATAATTTTATTAATTTAGTTTAAAATATCTTGAGAAATTGCATGTTACATAATACGTTTTTCAGAGACTTTATCAATGTATTGATGATTCAAATGTTATAATGATCTCACATATAAGGCAATTGCTACTTACCTAAACATCTACCATAAATTTATTCAAACATTTCCGAAGATATGCTGATAAGATATTTGCCATAACCGGGTATCGAACCGACTAAAACAAAATTGATGAATCAAATGAAAGGAAAAGCACATTATAGAATTTTATCAGCACATTGTACTAAGAGAAAATACGTTTACTTTCAAAAAAATACGTTTCAAAAATTCCGACTTCATTCCCATGCAAAAAGTATTAAATAAATATTAAAATCTAATTTGCCCTCGCATACTCCCAAATGAAATTCTCATTAAAATCATAAAACTTTTAAACGTTCCACCTTATTCCTCATAAAACTCTTTCCAAATTGAAACACTTGATAAAACAATTACCCTTATATCAGTTCGAAAAAACTTGGAAGTTAAATTAAGTGCTGAAACTTTTGTGTATTTTAAAAAGGTTCAAACATTTTCCGAGAGCTATTTTAATGAATGGCCGTCAATTTGGACCGATTGAAATTGTTTTTACAACCCGTTGAATTGTAGATGAGGATGGCGGGATCCTAATTTTGGTCGGTTTTTTATTTGGAATTGCCATCTTTTGTTGTATAAGAATTATCGTAATTTTGTTCGTTGGGTTTGCTTGTTATTTTTTATTAATAAAAGTATTGGATTTTAAAAAAAGGTTAAAACCTACATGTATTAATATAAAAAATAGTAAAATATAACAATGTTTACTACTTAGGTACATACTGTGTTTTTCATATCAATATGACTGTTAGAAAGTTTACAGTACCTACCTTATATTATTACATAAAATGTCCCATTTTTATAGAAAACCAGATCGTCTGTCATCTATACTGATATTATAAAGCTGAAGAGTTTGTTTGTTTGAACGCGCTAATCTCGGGAACTACTGGTTCGATTTGAAAAATTATTATATATCGGTGTTAGATAGCTCATTTATCGAGGAAGGCTTTAGGCTATATATCATCTCGCTAATACCAACAGGAGCGGAGCACTGCGGTTAAAACCGCAGAGCACAGCTAATATTATAATATAAGCTTACCAACTCCATTTCATTGATGAATCGAAGCATAACAATATTGAAAAAGCTTCGAGTTTCACAAATCTCAAGGTTTCGTGGAACAAAAACTATCGTACAATAGACCTTTATGATTGTCACGTCTAGTATTTTACGCTCACTGAATTAAATAGAAATGGAGAAACACTCAAAAATAATTGGGTTCACGGAACGAAAAACTGTTTACGGGAAATCTCCGTTTGTTTACAGAAAGTGCAATGATGAAACATAAACACAAGATCAATCAAACAGCTTTTAATCATATATTTACTACAGATGTGCATTTGAATCGGAATATAACAATTAAAAGGTACTGGTTGATAAAACAGCTTTGCAGAAAACAAACAATAAACTCTTATTGTAGTGATAACGCATGTAAAATTTTTCAGAATTTAAAATCTATAACGCATAATTCAAAACATGGGCTCTACTTCTTCACGTTTCCATATACGAGTAATAACTAACTCTCTCCCGCGGCTTTGTTCTCTTGTATTTATCGTAACACACATACCCTATTTCACTTATATCTATACTAGCTTTCCACCCGCAGCTTTGTCCGCGCAGTCAAAGAAAAACCCGCATAGTTCCCGTTCCCGTGGGATTTCTAGTTTCTTTAAAGTATCTCTATACCAAATTTCATGCAAATTGGTTCAGTAGTTAAGGCGTGATTGAGTAACAGACAGACAGAGTTACTTTCGCATTTATAATATTAGTATGGATTGTTTTCTTGACAAAGGCTGTCGTCATAAAATTTCAAATCAATGCAGTGATTGAGGCCTGAAAACTTATTAAAATAGAATCATTAAAAACATTCTTCAAACTAAACTATAACATCACACACTTACAAAGACATACCAGCGTATTATAACAATTTACTACCATATTAAATATAAAGAACGTCAATATAAAATAAAGAAAACTGCAATCTTCGCAAGTTCTTTGAAACGTTCCGACCTGATAGATACTACGTGACTCGCCTCTCTATTCGAACAAAAACTTTTTATTGTTTCCATGCTTAAATTAGACGTGCAAATTGAATATCGGTTAGTTATTATAGAATGCTATAGATATTGGCATTTTTTTCAGAAGATAGGTTTTGCAAACTGCTGAAATATTCTAAGTTTTAAATATTGGAAGAACACATTCGTTGATGCTTCTTTCGAAGAATTCCTAAACTATATTTGGTTAAAAAATTTTGAATAACAATGTTTTCGGTAATTATAATAATATGTTCGGCAAAAGCATAAACTGCTCGTATAAAAAGGTCTAAATATCCTTTAAATATTCTCAATTACATGCATGATGCAACTCACACTCAGCACAAAGTTGTCTATTTGAAGAATTGCGATTATTAATCAAAATACATACCATTTAGACTTTCTTACTTTACATCCAAATCCTATCCTTCTTTTTGTTGTTCTTATTGTTGTCTTATTTGTTCTTCTACAAACACTTACATTACCTTAATTTCAACGTAAAAACATCCCCTATAAAATCTAAACTCAAAAAAACATTAGCCTTTTCTATTCCCACTATATTCTATAACTTACAAAAACCGCATAAACATTTATGAAAACAGCATGAGCAGTAATGTACCCATGAAAGATTCAAGCTTCATATGGTTGAGGAGGATTAATAAGGTCTAGATTAAATTCGCATTATTTAATTCAACGCAGTAGTTCCTCTGCTCGCTTTACCGTTGTAACTCACAAAGACAGTATGGTGACTAGAAATTTAGAGCTTTAGGGACTGTATATTAAGAATACTACGCTTTGTTTAAAGCCTAATAAATTAAATACTGAAAATTTTTCTCGAGCCATTCTATCTAATAATAAAAACTGCATCAATATCCTTTGCATAGTTTTAAATATTTAAGCACACATAGGAACGGACAGACAGCGACAGCGACTTTGTTTTATACTGTGTACTGATGGTCCACTGCTTTTATCAACATAAACTGCTTACAACGTTGATTAAATTCATTACTGAGCGATCTTATTCATTTGTTCGTTAAAAATAATGTTATATTTTAACATTAAAGTTCTCGTTAAACAGGTCTGTTCTTGTATTAAGAACAAGACTGGTGAATTATTTGCATTTTATGGTTTCATGGTATTTCAACTTTCATAACATTTTATATCACATAAAACAACTTACTAATTAATTTAACAAGTTCTGTGTGCTATAAATTAATAATTAAATAAATTGTTATAATAATTTATGCAATATTTATATATAAACCATGGCAACCCTACGTGTTTTAAGCCCCAGTTTGCATTTACACCGCTATATACACGCGCATTATGAAAAGTCTCTCTCTGCAATGAAAACTCCATTTTAGGTGCAGTTCTAACTTTTTTCTTTCACAACTGATTTACTGTACGTAATATATTTTGCATATTTTCCAAGCGCCGTATTTTTAACTTCCGCCTCCCGAACTTTATTTTGGTTTAAATTTCAACTATAAGTGGATTTGTAAGGAACGTTTATTCTTTCTGCGTTTTGAATTGTTTTGTGATTGGCAGCCATCTTTTTTTTTTATTGAGAGCGTTTTGTTTGTGAACACAATAATAAGAATTAAGAAAACTTAGATATGGAGGTATGTATGTAATAAGGTAATCTGAAACAAAATAAATATATGAAAATATATAGTAGAATAGAACAAAAAGGCTATTTCCGCCACACAACAGATTGCCTTATTAGTCAGACTTTTTTTTAATGGAATTGAAGTAAGGCTTTTTTAACTATTGTAGTTATGTATACAAATGCTGAAATTTTTAAAACTCGTAACTATAAACAAGGCTGAATTTTATTGTAAGCTGTTGATACAATTTGAACGAAAATATTTTGCCATATTATTTATAAACAATTCTGTAACACATTTTTTTTACTTCAAAATAGTACGTAAAACAGTAGTTAGCAGCAAAAGCATAATAAATAGGTTTGGAGATTATTGTATTTAGTGTAGTAGTAAGCAAGTTTATAAGCTATTACAAGAATTTGCAATGTAGATTTCACTAATAAGATAACCCTATTTAATTACTTAATGCGTAGTTAATTTTGATTATAAGCTTTGAACATGATTTAATGTGCCTTCATTTGCATAACTTATACTAATACTTGTATACGTAGTATATTATTATTAGTCTGTGCTAATACTAATATTATAAATGCGAAAGTTTGTGAGGATGTGTGTGAGTGTGTGTATTTGTTACTCTTTCACGCAAATACTACTGAACCGATTACAATGAAATTTAGCACACATATAGTGGGTTACTTGGATTAACACATAGGATAGGTTTTATCCCGGAAATCCCACGGGAATGGGAACTATGCGGGTTTTCCTTTGAAAACGCAGGCGAAGCTGCGGGCGGAAATCTAGTACTAATATAAAGTAAGGATAGTAGCTTAAAATAGTATAATCATGCATTGGTTTATTATTATTAAATATTTTATAATAATCCACTTTTAACCGAAGTCAGAGGCATCAAAATCATTCTATGTATTTAGAAAATGCACCACTGCAAATACTTATTTATTTCTAAAAAAAATATTGTCTATTTAAAACGACTTAATTATTTCATTCACCGTTAAATCTTCGTTGAAGATCCAGAAATTTCAGCGATAGCTTCTTTGAAAGTAAAGTCATTCTTAGTGCATCACGATTTAAACATCGACATCACAGCAGTTGCCAAGGAAAATGGACATGAAAACTATTCGCGAGCATTTAAAGTGCTGCCACAGTAAATTGAATACATTACAATTACAACCAGTAAGGTAACTACAAATATAAATGACTCACACACAAACAATATGTGCATCGACAAGACTCGTACTTACGAGTCTCGAAGACTACTTAGTCTTCGCGGTGTTGTCGGTAGCGAGTGCCCTCTTCAAACAAAGATCACGAAACGTCCTCGTTCAACGGCCGCCTTATTTTGCGTCAAAGTTATAGCGTAGTAACGAGTTTAAGACTTACAAAGTAACAACCCTATTACTTCAATCGTGCGTAAATAAGTATTTATTGAAATGGATTAGTTACCTTACTGTTCGCATTCTATTTACTGTGGCGCCACTAATACCAGAGCGGGACAAAAAATAGATTACACAGTACTTAGCTGAGTGGGAGAAAGACAAAAAATGATTGAGTAACTATGAGATGCAGAGTAACGAAGCAATGTATATTGTTTATTGGGTTTAAAAGTTTTTCTTGGGTTAGTATTGACTTATGAAGTTATATCGTGCAGCTCGAATAAACTTGCTTCAAATGTTTATTGAAGGTTTGTTGCAGTTCCAACTTTTACATACTGCAATTTATCTTGAACTAGTTTTTTTTCCGTAGAAGATGGGTTGTATTGAAAAGTAGAGTAAAAGTAGAATTTACTGCTTGAGAATTGTTGGGAAGAAATTAAATATTAATTTGCTTAGCAGACTCTTCTTCTAATTCACCGATCTATTAATGTGGATGGTTGTATTCAATTACATAATAACAATAGATTGGTTTATAATATATGAATTCGCTTTTAAACTAACATTTAAAGTACGTATTTCATTCTGTTTTACTTTCAATTGTTAATATTTAAAGACAAAAAAGGCATTGTTTTAATGTATTAAGGGAATGTAACATCGTAAATATAAACTATACCGGTTAAAAGGCAGATTTTGTAAAAATATCAGCAAGTTCACGGATTGGTTGCCCGTCCGATTAGGGCCCTTCTGGCCTCCTCCACTCAAGCGACAGCTCAAGCCGAGGTTCGTGGTCCCCGTCAAGGGGGGACGCCCTTGTGCATGTCGCTACCAGGGTGAACCTTCAGTTCACCCCCGCGTCCGCGTTAAAATGTAGAAGCCCTTCTGGCTAACATTGAGAGACACCACACAAAAAAAAAAAAAAAAAAAAACGGTATGGTTCAACAAACGAAAAAGTTATTCCATATTAAACGCAGCACTTAAAACACTATTAATTCCCGACTTATTGGCATTCACGGACAAAACTAATCACTCTGTAGGCAATAAATCACGGCATTTCAACTATTTTCCAAGCAATCACCGCAAGATTGAACTAAAGAGGGCCATTAGTCAGTGGCGAGCATATATTATATGCCCAATTAGACGCATTGATATCCGGCTGCGATAACATGTTAAGATTGTGGAAACACACGGGCCTTTATTGCGTGAAAGAACGTAACTTTTATTTTGAATGCGATGGGGGAAAGTACAAACAAACTTCAAAAACCTATATCATCACTACATAGTATAAAACAAAGTCGCGTTCTCTGTCCCTATTTCCCTATGTCCCTTTGTATGCTTAAATCTTTCAAACTACGCAACGGATTTTGATGCAGTTTTTTTTAATAGATAGAGTGATTCAAGAGGAAGGTATATAATTTATTAGGTTCTAGTCAAAGCGAGCGAAGCCGCGGGTGGGAAGCTAGTCAAGAATAAATACCTTTATCACTATGTAATCATAGAAAGCAATGTAAGAATATGTAGCAAAAGAATTAGATACCATTGAAGCTGCTAGACGGATGTTCGCCTATTAGTAATTGTATAAAATCCACTTAGTTACATTACCGTATAAAAATGCAAGGAAATAAATACGAAAAAACATCAGGTCACATACAAATCTTCTGTACAGAGGTACAACTATTTTTATTTGTTAGATTATGTTTCCACATATATACGTATCAAGGTCAATCGTCGAATCCGACTCGGCTGGGCAGCGTTCGGGAAACTACGCAACATCTTTTCGTCCAAAATCCCTCAGTGCCTGAAGACGAAAGTCTTCGAGCAGTGTGTGTTACCGGTGTTGACTTATGGATCTGAGACGTGGTCGCTAACCGCGGGCATGGTGCAAAAGCTTCGCGCCGCTCAACGAGCTATGGAACGGGCTATGCTCGGGGTTTCTTTGCGTGATCGAATCAGAAATGAGGAGATCCGCAAAAGAACTAAAGTCACCGACATAGCCCACCGTATTAGTAAGTTGAAGTGGCGCTGGGCTGGGCATATAGCCCGCAGAACCGATGGCCGTTGGGGCAAAAAGGTTCTTGAGTGGCGACCACGTACAGGACGTCGCAGTGTGGGACGGCCTACAACGCGATGGACAGACGACCTGATCAAAGTGGCGGGGAGCCGCTGGATTCAGGCCGCTGGTGATCGGTCGTTTTGGAAATCTTTGGGGGAGGCCTATGTCCTGCAGTGGACGTCCTGAAAGGCTGGAATGATGATGATGATGAATGATGATATATACGTATGTAATGTATCGAAAATGTTTAAACTGATTGCAAAGAAAATTCTCGAGGTCGTAACAAGTTTGCCAGGTCACCTAGTTATACTAATTTCATAAATCGGAAAATTTCTCAAGTTTAAAACGAAAAGATTTATATTTTAAAGTTGAAAGATGTCGCTTGATTATTTATATTTGTTAGTTCAACTCAGTACTGATCGGTCTAACGTACTGTAAATATATCTAATTAAAAAAAGAACGTGTGTGCCGAGTACGTGTCAGAAGTGAAACTTCATTGGCAAGATTCAAAAATACCATCCAAAAAAATAAAGATCAAAAGATACCAAATGACGTGACGGTATTGCCATGAAGCGACCTTCAAATTTTACTCTCAATGCGCCTAAAGAAGTTCAAAAATGAATCGAATGTTAATATCTATAGATGTTTTGTTACACACAACTGATTGGCTGCATTTATGTATTTAAAAATATAAAATCTCTATCCGTATAGACTACTAAATAATAAACCTTCCTCCTTTTTACTAGATTTTTTAAGGACAAAACATGTATTTAGGTTTTACATTATCATTTTATATCCTTTCATACGTCTTTATTCAACTTAAAGTACTGTATGTTTAATTACATGCCATGTCATGTTTATCCTGTGTTACCTAATGTACAATGTAGGTATGGTTTATGGGTTAAATACGTAAAATAAGGAATATGCTTCGAAAATTTTGCCCATAAATATATTGCAAAATAAATAAGTAAACCAAAAACGATATCTTATCTCCTATACATTAAAAACATAATATTACAAATTGTCGCTACACGATACATGAAAGTTTTAAAGATATTTAATTCTCATGAAATATAAAGTCTCACTTATTATTAACGTAAGTAAAATTTAACATAATATTTATTAATTATAAGTGTATCTCTGCAGGGTAATAAATACCGTCAATATATTAAAAAAATACTGAAGTATTAAAATAATATAACCATTTTGTATTAACAATTACTTAATACCAAACCTGTTACCGAATATCCGCTATTCGAATATGATTTTATAAAATGATAACCGTGTCATTTCTATGTAAATTTCAGATAATATATTCCGACGAACATTAAAATTCTTGACGCATTAAGTTGGAAATTATATCGGCGTAGCGATTTGAATTTTAAATAGTTTCAAATTATGTATCGACGGTATGAATTTCACGATATTGATTTATATAATAATTTGTATTCCGTAAGCATGTAGGAATATTTTATTGGTAGCTTTTTGTAGTAGTTTTTAGCTTTAAAAGTGTCTGTGTGAAAATATTATAAAAAAACATGTAACTGTTATCACATCCTTTTGATACTACCAAATATGTCAGTTTGTACGTTTAAAAACTTCTCTCAACGTAATGGCGTAAAAATATAAATATTAGTCCATTGAAAAGTTACATTTGGGGTTGCATTTTTTAGAGGACGCAATTTTATTTTTTTGATGTGTAGGGGGAGTACTGAAAAATAGTCCTCACTTCAGAGCGCTGTAAAACCTTAGCTAATGACGTAATGAAAAAATGTTGTATGTAAAAGTTGTTCCTCAAAAAACAATCTATAAAAATGGTCTATGTCATTATTTCGTAATATGATAAAAAAAGTTAAATTATATGTAATATGATAAATATCTCTAATTTCTGAACATTTTCGCTTATAACTTTTTTATTTATAGTTCTACGACAAAAAGTTGCTGAACAAAAGTTCTAGAGAATTTAATTTGCAACAAATAATGTTTATAAATTTTTTTATCAGATAAATAGTTTAAGAGATATATCGTAAAAACCATATCAACCGCTATTTTCAAGATGGCGGCCGTGGGACAAGGGTGGCGACCCCACAAACTTGGTTTTAGCTTCACACTGACCCCCCAAACACATTAGAAAAATAAAATTACGTCCTCTAAAAAACGCAAGGTTAGGCCTAAAAAATGTAACATTTCAATGGACTATAAATTGATACAAAGCGTTAATTTTTTAAAATGGAAATACAACCCGCTAATAAATATCTTCGTCATGAAAATGAAGGTTCATCCCGTAAAAAATCTATTTGGACTTAGCATTTACGGTAACTGTCGACAAATTTAATCTATTCTTATATTATAAAGCTGAAGAGCTTGTTTGTTTGGTCGAACGTGCTAATATCAGATACTACAGGTCCGTTTTGAAAAATTTCTTTAGTGTCTGATAGCCCATTTATCTATATACTATATACCATCACACTAAGACCAATATGAGCAGAGCAATACGGGTAAAACCACGGAGCACGGCCAGTAATTCATAAACGTAACATTTGAATATGTCAATATCCATATTTTTAATAGTAGCCGTCATGCAATCAAAAATAATGATCTGCATTACGCAACCATTGAGTAACAAATGAAAAATCTTAACAAACACCTTAACAATCTAAAAACGTATAAATAGGTATATTGTCTTAAATCGTAAGCGACGGTAACAATAGGCGTTCATTTCAGTACTTACTTAACGAGGAGCATTGTCTTACCATCGAATAAATGACTGCATCAGTAACAAAGACCGATTAAAAAGCTTTAAATATACAAAAAAAATACGTACTTGCAGTCCGTACATTGCCAGAATACTTAACAGTTCCGTTATACGCCACAAAACAGTAAATAGAAACGATTTTCATAAAAGTTTATTCTACGTAATAGTGCATTGTGCCAGGCAACAAAACTTTTTGAATTTGTCAAATATTTTCAGTAGATAATAAAAATGTATTCAGTTTTGTTTGCTTTACATTAAAACTAAAATGAATATTTTTATCTCATGATTATGGAAAACAAGTATAAGCATGGTATTATTGGTAACCGAGGTTTCAGATTATGTGTAGTTTTTATACTACAATAATGAACAGCAGTTTCATAACAATATCCTGTCCTTTAAATAATAGAAATCTACCTACCACCCTTTATCTACACTAATATTATAAAGAGGAAAGCTTTGTTTGTTTGTTTGATTGTAATGAATAGGCTCATAAACTACTGGACCGATTTTAAAAATTCTTTCACCATTCGAAAGCTACAATATCCACGAGTAATATAGGATAGGTTTTATCCCGGAAATTCCACGGGAACGGGAACTATGCGAGTTTTTCTTTGAAACCGCGGGCGGAGCCGCCGGCGGAAAGCTAGTATAGGTATATTGTCAAGATAATATTATGATAAGGATAATACTTATCCTAACGACGACCGTCACTATATTTTAAGAGTAAAATCTACTATGAAACTAACAGGACCCTGAACGAATAAATTTCAGCGTAGAGTTCTTTCAAAATTATCTCATATCTCTGACAAATGATATCAGACACTGTTTCCTGCAGCAATATCTTTGTATTTCTGACTTAAACACAAATTATAATGCATTTAATTTTACGATAAAAACATTCACAGTCGCATGAAAATACCACAAAGAAAGGATAAAGTGCTTTCAACACTTCATCTGAAATTACACTTCACAATAAAAACGTCCAACAAACACTCGAATAAAAAGCAATTGTGAATTAATAATTCCAAAATAAATTGTCAGTTGAATCAAGCTTTCGCAGTATCTTAAAGCGGTGGAAAAACATGAAAATTTCGTGATTAAAATCTCGAGTGCTGTAATAAATTAAAATGAAATTTCAAATTAATATAAAACTCAAAGGCCTGCGAAATGCACGTCGCAAAGGATTTCTGCTTTAATCCAAATTAATTCGGTGACATTTTTTTATATCCTTACTCTTTTTATCACTTTATTTTAAACGATATTTAAATTTTAAATTAATTTAAGTAAGGATGGGCATTTGAGTAAGTAATGTAAAGAAAGTGTACAATATTAGAGCTAAGAAGACAGATTTTATGTAGGCCTATATATTTATAAAGCGCAAATTGAAATAAGGTCAAATTTGAGAGTATTATTCCATTTTCCATTAATCCACTTTCAATTATAAAATGGAAACCTAAATTCATTTTAAAAACCACTTTTAACTTAACGTAATCCTATTTAATAACTGTAAATCAGTTTATTTGTATAAAACAGCTTCACACCAATTTTAAAATTTCCCCGCTGTAAAAGGCAATTTACCGCTCTCAAAGCCAAAGCCACGTGAAAATTAAAAATCGACTACAATTTACATAAAATGCAAAAGCAAATAAACAACTCATTTAAATTTTAAACAAATCTCAGTATTTTAAATGCATCTAAAATCTTTTGTTGGTCGCTGTGAACGACTGAAATTGCCAACTTGCGTATATTTTTCTGAAACATTATGCAAATACGTTAAATAAAAAATGTATTTGGTTTAGGCGTTCTAGCGAGCAGCTAAATAAAAGTTTTAATTAAAAAATAAACTAGGGTAAACGCAGCTATCAACGACCCATCGAAAATCTGAAGGTATTACCGACCTATAAAAGTAATTCGAAATTTAAACGTTCCCAGAACTATTATAGCTATAGGTAGGCAAAGTTATACACGAATGTATTACTTGAGCATCGTATACTTTTACGTTAGTGTGAATAACTGTGCAAAAAAGAGTTAAAATACGTAAGTTGCTGCGGGGTAGCGTGGACGCAGGACGTTTCGTACTGTTCCGTTGTTCCTTCGGGTAAGTACTGTGATTTATCTTTTTAAGACATTTACAAACAAATGACATCTATACTTTAATTTATATTACTAAATGTCAATGCATTTAAGTGTCAACTTTTCATTTCTTACAACATTTTATTAATAAAAAGTAATTTGAAACGATAAAACTTAAAATAAAAATGGGACGGTGTTAGCTTCACCAGTTTAAGTCGTGGCAGGTATCAACGACCCATAAGTCGGCAATGGCAGCAACGTAACTTTTTGTTTTAAATTTCTTTTATGTTATTGTATCACACTAACACAAGTGGTTTTATGGACCAGTTTAAATCTAAGCTATGAGTCTTCATAAAAATCTATTAGCGACTAAACTTTTTTGTCTAGTGTTTATTTTTTAGCGTTGTCAATTTATACAAAGTTATGATATTTTTCGAGGATCGGTATCGAATAGTTACAGTAGTAAATCATTGTTTTTTTGTTTAAACAATATGCATTTGTTCATATTTTGTATGACATTAATCAATTATAATCTATTTTATAGTCTGATGGTCAAATGAATTAAAATAACCATTTTTTTATGGGTCGGTAATACAATTTAGGTTTATACTTACATACTTTATTACCGACCCATGTGGGTCGGCAATAGCAACTATAGGAAGCTATTACCGATCGAATATAGATTGTTTAGTTTCTCATCTACTTTTATGACATAATAGGTGCCTATTAAAAATGCTTCTTCATGGTTAAATTAACACAAAACATATAATCATATTTTTTTCCAGAAATATGGAGCCACAAAAGCGGCGAAAAGTATACAGTAAAACACAACTCGCCGAAGCAATCAATCAAATAGCACAAGGAAATACCCTAGAGTTTGAAATCCTTTAATTTAATATATGTACATATATTAATAGTGTTATGTTGATTAATTTAAAAGTTTATAATTATTTAGTTCATTACTAAGAAGTACTCATTTGTTTTATTAAAAATAACTACATATAATAAAAAAATACGAATATATTTGCATTTTTATTTCATTTTATTAAGATCGGTAATCATCATCATCACTAGCTTCTATTACATTCCATTGCTGGAAAAAGGCCTCCTCTCACGTACGATCGGGAATAGCTGCATAAAAATCGTTAATAGCTTCACAGCCGTTTTTATGGGTCGGTAATTCCAACAATCGACTAAGTCACATTGTAAATTATTTTTTACAAGATAATCCTTTATTTGAATGTATTTGATTCAATAAAAACATTTTTTATACATAACACTAGCATATAAAATGAAACTATAAATCTTTAGAAGAACCAGTATACTTAAAAAATATGGTTGATTTTAAAATTGCCTTAGAGGGGTCGTTAATACCTGCGTTTACCTTAAGTTTTAATGAACGCTGTGAGGAGGCAGATAGTGGCATGTGATGTGTAGGAAATGGAATAAGGTCGGGAACTTGTCTTGAGAGTTGAGACTTAATATTTGGTGGTTTTAAAAATGGTAGATACAATAGAAATGTTTTTAGAATCATAATAGGTATGGATAAACATGAGGTTCCCATACAGTCGCGTACAAAAATTATATTATATATTTAATATTTTCTCATTCTTTAAAATCGAAATTATTACGTACCTTGAAAATAATCATTATCTATAGAGATGTGCTATAATCTAACCAACCAACCTAACAAACTAACTAACTTCCGAAAGTACAGGCACATATAAACGAATTGCATATTTAAAATAATTATCCACTAAATATATCTCAAAAATTGTCAAATTATGTATCAACGTACAATTGC
Organism: Colias behrii; assembly: GCA_029959065.1. Lineage (NCBI taxonomy): Eukaryota > Metazoa > Arthropoda > Insecta > Lepidoptera > Pieridae > Colias > Colias behrii. Next base: position 4,625,159 of record JARWMC010000025.1, read on the forward strand.
GTACAAAATTACTTTTATCATTCTTTTAAAATCCTAATCATTACGTACCTCTAGAATTACCTAAGCTGTAGGTAGATACATTTAATACAAAGCAGTTGAATCACCAACTTCTCGAAGTACAGCAATACACATAAACGTATTGCATATTTCAAATTATCCGCTAAATATATCTCAAAAATTGTCAAATGATTTATCACACTGTACAGTCGCGTACAAAACTTTTGACACGCCAATATTTATACGAGTCGTTGTTTTGGCAAAAATCTCATGTACGCAAGTCACAAAAAGTCACGTACCTAGATCGTTATGACAGAATCTTGTGTTGGAAACTTGAATCGTTTTCAATTTATTGCCCGTGTGACGTGTTCAAAACAAGGAAACTTTTATTTTAACGTGCTCCTTAAATACTTTGTTGGGCATGAATATATTCGTGTGTTGTGAAAAGTTTGTTACAGTTTGATGAGCGCGACTGTACCTAAATCATTTGAAACAATTTTGGTCTTTTGTGAGCGTGACTGTACCTACGTTTTTGAAGGAATTTTGTTATTTTCTTTTCGATTAAAAACAACTTACAATTATTTAATTGCTTCTATTGTTGCCTCTAACTGATGAATTACGCGCTCAATTTGAGACAATGGATCTGCTCTCAAAAGATTGCCTAGTTCTTGCATTTATGCAACATATTATATATTATTGGTCGTAGCGTATGTAAGATTGCTATTATGGTCTTTATTATGACCTTCATCGATAGAACGAATTATAAGCTATTAGTTCCTGGGAAGAGCGCGGACAAACAAAACATAAAATGAACACTTCATCGTCATAACAGTTTTCATCTTGTTTTCATTTAGTATCTAAATCATATGTGTATTAGGCGAATCAAATAAATATATAATACAATGAAAATGTATCTCAATAAATGTTATAAACGAACATGAATATAAATCCTCATATATTAATACACCTACACCTTACAGGAAAGTATCAATAAATACGAAGATCCACGAAAATGGAATTACATAACTCATATCGCAATATACAAAAATATTATCGAAAAATGTAAAATCCACGGAAAACTCTTAGTAAAAGGAAAATCTTTAACATCATACAAATAAGAAAAATTCGTTTACTTTACCGAACATCGCAACGATACAATTCTGCAGACTGCTGATTAGGGCTGCCCAAAAAATATTTTTATTTTATTTTTTCAAATATATATATATTTTTTTTTGTAAGAATAATTCTTCCTCCTGACTGACTTGGTTAATAGTTAACAGTTAGCGCAAACTGCATAGGGAATCTTTAAAATATATTTCATTGTCATCCCATAAAGTTTAAATGAGATAAATAGATACAGCTAAAAACAAATAACTACCAAGTTAGGGAGCCTTCTATATAGGTATTATAAAGAAATAGGAGTATAAAGGATTAGGCATTTGATTTTACAATACAATTACAAAAAACATTAATTAAAGCTATCCTATCCTCGAACAACATCTACCAAACCAAACATGGTAACATGAGGAAATTGTAAAAAGAAATATAAATCGTTATTTTTATAGTTGCCAATCCTGTAGCGAGATTGTTTCCACATCGGAGACCAACAGAGAGCGAATCAATTCGTGTGAAGAAATTTATGGCGCACTCTCGAATTAAACTCTCCACTTGAGATAACCTTTATTTTGAGGAAGTCAATTGATTACGTTTTTCCTAACTTAGTAGTACTGATTTAGATGACTAATTGATATGTATGGAAATGATAGGATTATAGGGTTTAAGACGCGACTTATTCTTGTTTATATAACGAGGTTGTGAAAAAATTTATTGCGCACTTGAGTAGAGGAAGTCAATTGATTACGTTTTTCCTAACTTAGTCAGTTAGTTACGAAGGTTACGTTTTTTTTAAGTAAATGAAACTAATTTATATGAGTAATTTAATGATATAGAAATTAAAGGTTTAACGGGTTAAAAATGTAATTTATCTTGAGGTTTTATTATGTGGAAGAATTTAGCAGCGTAAAGAACACAAGCTAACACACAAAACTAATCTAAAAACAAACGGGTCAAACAATAACCAATAAACAATAGAAATTACAAATGCAATATTCATATAACAATACAAGTAACATTCGAAATCTATTTTACACATTCTAAAACGAGTCTAGATAAAATAATGACACGATAAAGGAGAAGTTCAAGCCAAAAATTTGTTTACAAAAATTCGGTATTTCAATTCTTGGCAACATTTAACGTGCTGTTTCGCCACGCCTCCGATTTTTCTCCGAAAACGTTTAAATATATTTAAAGGGCTTCCATTTATAAGTAACTGGACTGGACTTTAATTAAAATAATACATAAAATACTTCAGAAAAAGAGTCTTGTTTGAAAGTCTGAAAAGTTCGAAAGAGAGTTATTAATACACGTTACATTAAATAATATACTATCGTAGATCGTAGAAGATCGTTACGATAAAAAAATATTATAACAGAATAACCAGTTTACAATACTCATATACCAATTGACAGAATTAAATTATAGATTACAATTAAAATAATAATAATTTTTAACTGACTCTTTTTTCTTCATTGTAGTTATTTAAACAGTAGAATTTGCCTTTACAATTAAGTAAAAACACAAGCTTTAGCTTTCAAATATTTGAATTTATTTTAAAACTTTCATCTTATCCTGAACACAATCGGACTTCCAAGAAACGTAATAGCATTATCTGTATAAAATATTTGTATTCCGTAATTAGGTGGAGTCAAAGCTTGGCTTTATTTCAATTAACTAAACTTATTCTAAATAACATTGAAAATAATTTAGCTCCAAATTGAGGTTCAAACTTTTGAGAATTGATAAAAGTAATGTTAACACAATTTATAGACTTAGTTTCCTTAATTCTGAATTTGATATCCCAGAAAATAATTATTATTCTAGACTGAAAAGAGTCTTACACATGGAAATGAAGAATACTGATAGTAGACATAGAAATATTGATACATACAAACAATCAATAACTCAATGTGAAGTTACTGTTTTATTTATTTATTTCACTTCAAATACAATTTCAAACCAAAAAATATGCCTACACTATTCGGTAACATAAATCTAAATACACAGTAACGGCCTACTAACAAATCAAAATCCTCCATATCAAAAATTCTATAAAAAAAGAACGTAAAAAGCCAAAATTGAATCAGCCCATTGATTGCATAACCCCAAAACGATGAACCTAAATTGTGATCTCGCAAATTTTCCTTCATCCAAAAATTATTCAAATCAGACATTACTCGGATCGCCTCCGTAATAAACCCAAATCATTTAAATTACTAAAGTAAAGAAGACATTGTTCCCCTAACGATCCACATTAAGAACCTACTCATTATGAACAAGATTTGAATATTTTAGCGTGAACAGATTTATCTTTCTTAAAATTTAATTGTAACGGTTTAACGTGAACGTCAATATTAAAGGGTTTAGTCCGTTTCCAGCGTATGAAGACGTATAATACAATTTAATGTCTATTTTATAGTAGTGTAAGGAGAGCCTCTTGTTAATTTTCTTTCTGTTTAATTTGTTATGTATACTAGATAATTCTCCTTTCTTTGAATGTCTAAATTAAACTTGACTTTATCTTTTAATTTTATTTTTCAGTTCAGCCTACTACGATAAAAGAAAGGAGAAGAGGCCACTACTTACAATTGTTTATACCTAGGTATATTAAGTCGTGAAAAAAGCTATATTATTCTGTCAAATATTAAAAACTATCTCAGTAACAATACAATTATTACCAAAGAAACATTTTATGCGATTAGATTAATAACATAATATTTATTTTTAACAAGGTAGTAAATAAAATGTATTCTATTTCTACGTAAATACCTACAAAACTGTAGTCCAAAACGCTTTCCTCTATATAAATATTGCTAGTTTTCACCCAATCAATTCCAAGTCAAACAGTTAAAATAACAACTCTATATATATTATCAAACTCCCTTTCCTTAATATATTATGTCCAAAATATCCAATAACCTTACATTTCGTGCGTGTTTATCCAAAACTTTGTGATTTAAATTCCCCCATGTCGATTGTATTGACCTATACTGAACACTAAACTAAAAGTTGGGACATAAATTTATTGATGTCTAAACTCAGGGAGGATTTTAGCTTGACTGCAGTATCGGTAACTTACTGTGGGTTCGAGCCAAAACAATCAGATTAAAGATCTTTATTGGAGGTATGTATACTTCCCTTGGTCGCTCGAACACTGATTGATTTTCCTCCTTGTAATTGATTGCTTCTACATTTTGCACTCTTGGATATTTTTATTGCGTCTGCTGAAACACATTTTGTTATTCTTCTTAAAGGATGTCGACAAATGGCCAAACTAACCTAAAAACGGATTGTATTTGATGTTTGAATTTCATGTTCCAATATGAGAATAATATATAAAATGGCATTCTTAGACATATTACTTGGAATTTGGGCTGAAAAAGAAGGCAATTTAAAAATAAAATACTTCTAATAAAATATTTTAACAAAGAGAAAAAGATCACCCATAGTGAACAATTTCTTAGAAATTAATAGTTTATGAAATAGTTTTAGGCAATACCTAAAAGTCTTTTGACGTTAATTGAAAAAAGCGTTTCTAAAAGAAGCCTAATTGAAAAGATAATTTATGGATAAGTATCAGTTTACCTAATCTAATAATTCCTAGAAAACTTATCGATCAAACAACTTTTACCGATAATAATATCCACCAAAATAGTACGCTCAATTCTACGAAATCAAGGCAAATGAGAATACACGGATCCTAACATCTCAGTACCGAAATTACACCAATAACATAAGCTGTTTACGTTTCTTTTACTAGACTATCCTAATTGAATGATTACATAAAGTATTCACAAATCGAACGAATAAAATTATTACGGTTATCGGCGGAAGCACTCGCAAAATGAACCAGTTATAACTGGCGGCGAATTCTTTAGCGCTGGCCTGAACTTGCGCAGAAGTCACGGGAATTTGAGCTTTATTTGTATCACGTGACAGCTCAGTAATCCCCTCCACATTTCTCTGAGCGCTACAGTTACAAGCCGCCTATTATACACCCAGTAGGAAGTTTATAGATCATAAACAAAGTTAACATCATGGTTGGGATTTATACTCGATAATACATTTTATGCGATTTAGCCTGGATGAATTGGAATTGCGCTTTAGGAAGTTCTTTGGGCTGAAGGAAGTTGAGCATATTTAAATACAAATGATACTATCCTACTACTGTAATAAACACGGAATTTTATGTGGGTAGTATAGATCAACCGATTTGATACGGAGAAGAGGTACAATATAGTCTTTGCTCTATCATAATTTACATACAGATAAAAGACTTCTTACATAATTATAGTATGTTTGAAGTACCTGTTCTTATTCTAGGCAGTATTACTGGTATTCACTCCACAGACAAATATATAACCTGTGCATATAACGCACCATTTATGACTATAAACTTATACAGCATACCTAATATTTACAATTCGGCAATGATTAATAAATAAGATAATCTGATAAATTTTCATAAATTTTATTAGGTATATTGATGTACGAAATTGTGACCCGTGTGTATCGTAAGAATTCTGTTTATGTCCGTCTTTATAGCGGCCATTTTGAAGAAGATTCATTCCTACATTTAAATTGGATATTAATTTCGTCACATAAACTTTATTACTGTTTAATGTAAAGCACTTAATAAACTCGAGTATTTCCAAATTAACTATCCATTTAACGATTTATGACTTACACTATTTACTATTTATATCCTGGACTTCAAAAGTTGCGGTAGTGCCACTGTTTTTGCAATATTTTTCGTGTCCTCTAGTGGGCTAAGGCATAATGCATTTGACATGCATTATGCATACACCTGTTTCAATGATCGATTTTATTTAGAGACAAGTAGGTGATCAGCCCTCTATGTCCTGCCAGACCGAGACATTTTTTTTTGTCGTCTCCACCGGGAATCGAACCCAGGACCCCTCGATTCTACGCTCGAACAAACAGTTCCTGAGATAAACGCTTTCAATCTACTTACCAGTTAATCGAAAATTGACATTTAATATGAAATTTTTACTAATTAACAAATGTTGTTTCATTAAAAATAAACAACTCCACATTCCAATATCATTCAAAACATTAAAAACCTTTTTAAGTTTCCATTTAAAGACACAATATCTCTAGTTATTTCGTAATGAAACAGAAAAACACAAAGAACAGTACAATATTGTGCTTATTTACAAGAAAAGTCGACCAACATAAATCAAGCTCAAGCTCATCGAGCAATTGAAAAATTCTCCTATTATAAAGTGAATATGATTGAAATTCGCTCGCACAGCCATTTGTCAACTGTATCGTCCTATTACGAGTTTGAAATAGTTGGATAGAAAATACAGGTGCTTATATTTGCTACCTCTATATTTTGAGCTTATAAAAATGTTATTAACTGTGGTAGTCCACTGAAATTAAATTGTTTTAAAAGTATATAATTTAATACGAAGTTGCGAATAGAAATTAGTTTTTTGATCAGTACTTAGTTTACGCAATAATTTTGATTTTTACGAGATTCATTTGTTCTACTCAAATTTTAATCTATTTCTTTTAAGGCAATTACACGGTTCAACGACCTTAATGATTCTGTCACTACATTTGAATTTGTTTTTTTAACCGCCCTCTATAATATACATCGTTGTTGAAGTAAAAGTGACCAAAGATTATGGAATTGTAAACTGTATCGTATTGTATCGTAATGTGTTAGTGGTTTCTACCTAATTTATGTTTTCTCTGAGAGGCAGTAACATATTACATTTATGAATAGTAAATATTGTGTACTATGTATGTTGTAAATGTAATGTAGGAAGACTCATCTTTCAACATTAACCGTTATAAGCAAAGTCTCTACTACATGACCCATTCTGGAGACCTTAAGATGACTAAGCAAGTAATTATAAGTTCTAGAGTGGGGAACAGTTAAGAAAACACCGATTTAGAAATTAATTTTATTCAACACGGACTCTACTATATTCTGGAGACCTGATGATGACTAGGGTGGAGAACATCTCACCTACAGAGATATAAAAGATGGAGTACATTATTTGACGTAATTCTATAGAACGGCCTCTACCATGTCATGGTGTATCTAATGGTAATGGTGACCAGGCAAATGTATTTAGCGTTCTCTGTATATCTCTTCATACCTAGTAGGAATATATGCATGCAACCTACACACACCTAAAAAAATAGGGGAACAGACAAGAAAGCACGTTTTTTTCGACTTGTTATGTATTTTGTAGTTAGTTCGAGGTTAATTTTTTAAATCCCTTACGTCTTTGAAATGATGACGAGAAAAAAAATGTGTTTCGATTTTTAAACATTAAAATATTATACCCCTTTAAGAGTTTGGTGCCTATTTATCGACTATAGCAGCTTCAAATCAAAAATATTGTAACGTGTTTTAAACTGAGTTTATTTCTTTCTACTGTTTATCTTTGAACACATTACAAAATGAGTGATTTTCCTGCAACTGAAGTTACCAGAGCCATAGCTATGACTGATATGAGTCATACCTTCCGTTCAAAGAATACAGTGTTAGTTGTGTCGATATCTATGGTCTATTACAATGTTCAACGGTATAGTTAAACAGTCTTACATATGTTGGCGCGGGCAAGGAAGAAATTGGGCAACTTGGAATTGGTTTTATAAGGGCGTAAACTTGGATAATTTATTTTTTTGTGACTTTGGAAAAAATGCATGTGGCGTGTGTAGATCAGTTCCACCATGTTATGGCAACAGGAAAAATATAGTACAGTTGAAGATTAAAGGTATTCGAGAAGGAAATAAAACCGACCCAGTACGAGTCAGACTCGCGCACTGAGGGCTCCGATCAAATCTATTCTTTATGATGTTGTAATTTTAAATTTATGTTTTTTAGCATTGTTTCCATTATTTGTGTCTATAAGACATCGCCGTCATCTGATTAAATCTGATATTTGTTTGGATGACTAGGCCGAACGTTGATTTAACAAGCATCACTCACGATGTCCAACTAGTTAGTGAATCGTAATATAGCCCTTTGAACAGAGCGGATAGAACGTTCGGCATATTGTTGGATGACGAGTTGTTCTTTAGTCATTCAATTAAATGTGGTCATTCAATAATCGCTCTAGTCTTCAATCAAATAGCAGATTCCTCCAGATGACTGCGACATATCTAGTATCTTATTAAAATCCTCTGATTAAACAGATTTTCCAGAAAGTTGACGTCTTCAGAAGAGTATATTTCGTGAAGTAAAAATTTAACAAAAAAACAATATTGAAAAAAACCTTCGTTTTTCTTATAATGATATTTATAATGACGCCTTATTTGATTATTATATTATCCCGAATGTTGGGTTGTAGAATAAAAACGCCTTCGTTACAATTAATATTTTATTATTCCTTCACTTGGTACAGTCACTTGATAGTTTTCTTAAATCTTAAATAAATCACAAGGCACGGCTATGGCACTTATAGACCGCACTGGTCGGCTGTTTAACATCAATTGGCTCGCTGATCGTCTCTTTAAAAAATGTAAGCGATCGACTGACAACTAACCGACTGGAGGGGAGGTTAAGTTGTCAGGCGGTAGATTATAAATACCAGAAAACCTTGTCGAAGGAAATGTACTATGTATGATTTTAAAATTTGTAACACGAATCTATTTCTTTCTTCCTCAGAGAGTCACTGCAAAGGAATTATTTTTATATAATTTATATTTTTATGAATCATGAAATCATCGGTTCACCCAGTTAAAAGTGCGGAGGTAACGGAACCAACAAAAAATTCAGTTGAATTGAGAATTTCGTCCTATAATGGCGTCGGTTAAAAATGTTGCTATACGTTTATGTCAGTTTTGACTTTCCTACGATTTTATTATAGTGTATGTTTAGTAGGCAGGAAGATACAGACACAAAATTTTGGGTCATTTGTAACAGGATGGCGGTTCTACAGGGGTCTTAGTACGCAATGGAAAAAAGAAAAATGATGGTCAGTACGCTGGTACCGGCGGACTAGTCGCGTGGGCGTTAGCCTACGGATTACGAAAGTCAAACGATCTGTAACACAAAAAATTTAGGATTTACCGATAACCCATAAAAAAGAAGTACAGTAGTGTCATGCCATACTTTTCCGGTGTGACTTACAGCCCGCCATACCGACGTGAATGCGATGATTTAAAAAAAAACAATTCAACCATTTGTACCAGGCTAATTATACAGCACAGGTAATCATCGTCCAGTAGCCATGTACGAAAATCGCCATGCCATACTTTTCAGACAGTTCCAAATGGTCGCCATACCGCCGAAAATCAGCATTTTTTTTTTTTACTAAACGATTTGTACCACCTTAAATTTTATTTTCAACAGCTCCTGAATGATCATAAACAGAAGTGTGATAATGCCATACCTACTTATGGGAGGAGGCGAATGTGTATAATAAAGTTTTTCATTGTAAGATTTTATTCGGATTTTGAACGATTTGTAGCAGTATGGCACAAATTTTTAACCGACTTCAAAAGAAAGGTTATCAATTCGGCCGGTATGTTTTTTTTTTATGTATGAACACCGATTACTCCGAGGTTTCTGAACCGATTTACGTGATTCTTTTTTTGTTTGATGCGGAATAGTGTCGAATTGGTCCCATAAAAATTTTATTCGGATAGGCAAAGTACTTTTTATTTTATGAGCATTTTTGTCTGATCTCGATGACTTAATTGTATTTATTATAATATTAAATGTAGCAAGTAACTTTGATTCACTAAAAAGTATTAAATAAAAATAACTACGTTAAAAAATAATTCGGTGCCAACAAAGTGCCAAGCACTAAGCACTTAGTATTAAGCCCGTGCACCGACATCAAACCTATTTAATAAATAGCACATCTAAATAATATGTAGTAATTAATAATATAAAATCTTTTTTATTTTTTATTTTTAACGTAGTTATTTTTCCCTCTATTAAAAGTATGGCAAATATAATAATGGTCACATTGCATCATATACTTTCCAAATATCTAAATGCTATACTGGTACCTACCAATCGTCAATTTTTTTATTATTTTTTTTACGTCTTGGCTTAAGTCTCACAATCGTCCGCCCCATGTTTGCAATCCGGGATAACGTTGTGTCGGTAGAATTGTACACAAACAAACAGAATATAATGATCCCATACTATAACAAGTATTTTACGTATTGTACAGTCCTATTTTTGATACGTGTCGAATAAATAAGTTTTTCAAGCACTTTGCCCCCTACGAGTGAAGAAGAAGTATGGCAAATGGCCCCCCCTAGAAGTATGGCAAATATAATAATGGACACATTAAATATTTTATCAAATACTTTCCAAAAATCCAAATGCAATACAATATCATAAATCGCTTAGCGAAAAAAATATTGCTGATTTTCGGCGGTATGGCGACCATTTGGAACTGTCTGATAAGTATGGCATGGCGCTTTTCGTACATGGCTACTGGACGATGATTACCTGTGCAAAAATTAGCCTGGTACAAATGGTTGAATTTTTTTTTTTAATCAACGCATTCACATCGGTATTGTGGGCTGTAAGTCACACCGGAAAAGTATGGCATGACACTACCACCTACTTCTTTTTTATGGGCTATCGGTAAATCCTAAAATTTTTGTGTTTTGACTTCCGTAATTTATCCGACGAGTTCGACTAACGCCCACGCGACTAGTTCGCCGGTACCAGCGTTCTGACCATCATTTTTCTTTTTGTCATTGCATACTAAGACCCCTGTTGGATCGACATCCTGTTACAAATGACCCAAAATTTTGTGTCAGTATCTCCCGGCCTATGGATTGTTTTGGACCCTTAAAATATACGATAGAACAGCAATTAATCTTTTTTTTTTAAACATTCAAGGCACAGGGAAAGTCTTGTTACTGTTTTATTGTAGGTATGTGTTTTCTGATAATATTTTTCTGTCAAAAATTATCGACACTAGATAATATTCAATGACGCCTTTCAAAAACAAAACTAATTTACAAACAGATTTTTATATCTTTACATACCTATTTTTAACTTTCGTTTCATGAACTGCTCATGTAAATACCCATTACAATCTGGTTTAATTTAACAAAACATTCAATTCGGTGAATTTTAGCGTTATTTTGCAAAAAAAACCGCACGTACAGTCCCCCGTCCGAGTCGAACTGACACCGTCAACTTTCGTCGAAAATATGTAAAAGAGGTGAGGTTTTATGTGGGTTTTATTATAATTTCGAGTTTTTTCTTGATAATTTAACGATAATAATGAAAATTGAAAAAATAAAGAATACAAGTTATTACAAATATCGTAACATATTTTTTGGTATAAATTGGCTAACAAAATGCGTTTTATGTTCAAAAAGGGGTTGAATTGTATGTATTTTTTTTATGTTTAGGCCGTTCTAAAATGAAAAGTAAACAATACACTTTGTTAATTATATCCTTGAGTATCACATATATTTTTTTTAACACAATCGTACCAACAGTTTCCTCAACAAAATTCAATATGTATAAGGTGTTTTTCGGTTTTGACCATAGTAATCCCCTTAATTCGTATACTTATGTTTATGAAAAATTTTCTTAGTACTTTCTGTGATTTGTATGTTACCAATAACCCAAATAAATTATGTATATAGTAATATAATAAAATATGAGTACTGAATAAATAATAAAAGCGACATTTATTTAAAGAAGCAACAATTTAATTACATAGAATTATCGACAATCCGTTTAATGAATTGTTTACATGTCGGAATCTTTCAAACACGTGGATTTAAACAGTCAATTAATATTAAAATTATCTGTTATTTTAAAATGGATTATCCATTTTGGGCTTGTTATTTGGCTTAAAATATTTAATAAATACGTCAAACATACTCATAAACATTAATGATTTAAAAGTTGGTCCGGATGTTAAGATGTTTATAAAAAAAGTAATAAATAATGTACGGTATGTTCATGCATTATGATCTAAAATACTACTTAATTTCGTTTTTTAGGGTTCCGTACCTCAAAAGGAAAAAACGGAACCCTTATAGGATCACTTTGTTGTCCGTCTGTCCGTCCGTCCGTCCGTCCGTCCGTCCGTCCGTCTGTCAAGACCCTTTTTCTCAGGAACGCGTGGAGGTATGAAGCTGAAATTTATATCAATTACTCAGGTCTACTGTCCCTTGAAGCTGTGAAAAAATCAAACTTCTAAGCCAACGCAATCAAAAGATACAGCCGTTTATGCCGCAAATTTTCGACACTTGCAAGGGAATCAAAACCTACAGGGTGCTTCCCGTGAACTCAGAATCTTGAAATTTGGTACGAAGCAACGTCTTATAGCAAAGATAAAGGAAAAATTACGAAAACCATAAATTTTTAGTTATATCACATAATATATTTTTTTTTAATAATTTTAAACTTACTACCCATTTCCTCATAAACGCGTAGAGGTATTAAATTGAAATTCATACCAAATACTCAGGTCTATAATACCTTTAAGCTGTAACAAAATCAAACTTCTATGTCAACGCAATCAAAAGAAACAGCAATGTACGGAACCCTCGGTGCGCGAGTCCGACTCGCACTTGGCCGGTTTTTTGCATAGTTATTTCTACACGCTACGAACAAAATTCTTATAATCTATTTAGCCAATTCATTACAACAGAATAAAGCACATGTTTCAAACCATATTACTCCCTTGGCCATTCTGTAAAAAAATAAAAAAACGAAAGAAAATAATGCGTAGCTTTCTTCACATCCAAGAACACTCCCGTATATTTTCATCCCGCAAAGCTCAGGAAATTACTCGGTTTTATTTTTATTTCTGTAACTACACCTGTCAGCGCGTTTGCAGGACTTAAAAGTAAATGTGCAGAGAATTCTATTAATTAATAATGTGAAAAAGAAACTTTAAACGAGTTTGAACATTAAAAGCACGAAATGCAATGGGAAGTTCGCAGTAAGTGAACTGTAATCGTCTCGAGTGTTTTGAAGTTTTCATTTGTTATAATTTTTAGGTAAACGCTCGCGCTTCGATTCGTGGAATAAATAAAGACCTGTTTCATATAGGATTGTAAACGAAATAAAAGTCTGTGTCTATTTAGGTTTGGTAATAGGTATAAATTTTATTTCGTTTGAATATATGATTATCCTACTATCCTATTAACCCTACAGTAGTCGCGTGGTCTACACGTGTAATCCAGTGATACAAAATTGCAAATTTCTAAATCTCGAATAGGTAGCTCCAGTTATTTCATATTACTTCGTGTACGTTCTAAGTTGAATCATTGCCGCATGCATTCAGTGCAGCGCGGAGAGTCGGGTGCGCGTGGTTGTGCAACAGGAGCTCCGCAAAATTCGCGGTCTACATACGTATGCCGCGCGACCAAGTACGTAAGTTTTTTTTATATTATATTGTGATTTTAAAAATAATGTTACAGACTTAAAAAATATTAATTTTATAGTATATTTATTTATATTTGCAGGTTAAAACAGTTATTTAGATAATTATGGACAACAGGCGAAAGAGACTGATCGAGGCTTGGTTGGCCGAAGACCATTGTCGTGATGATCTTGGTGGCGACTAGTCAAGTTCAGATAGTAAAGAAGACCATGTAGAGAAGTAGCAGTTGATGCCTATACTGGAGATAAATTGAAACCGGAAATAAAAATAACTACGTTAAAAACAACCGACTTCAAAAATGAATGGACGAATGGATGTTTGTTACTCTTTCACGCAAATACTACTGAACCGATTACAATAAAATTTGTTAGGTATGTAGGTATCTGAAGACCCAGAAGCATATGCGGGTTTTTCTTTATAAACGAGGGGGAAGCCGCGGAAATCTAGTACTTAAAATGAAAACAGATTATAGTTAACTAGCGGTCCGCCCCGGCTTCGCCCGTGGTACATATTTCGCAATAAAAGGCATCCTATGTTCTTTCTCAGGGTCTAAAGATTGTCTGTGCCAAATTTCATCAAAATCGGTTGAGAGGTTTAATCGGGAAAGCGTAACAGACAGACAGACAGAGTTACTTTCGCATTTATAATAATAATATGTAATATAATAATATTAAAGTAGGGATGTGCAAATAATGTAGGTAGAAATATATGTCTCAAATAATATTTAAGGCGCAAAACACATTTCATAAATATAAGTACATTCAGTTTCGACTTACATTGTGTCGGGGATTACAAATCCGACTCAGGAAGCGGGAAGACGTCATACGGCAATCTTTTTACTTTATCCTCGTAACGTAAAATAAGTACGCGAAAATATTTTATTTTAATTATTGCGTTTTATTTTTGTTTAACGCATTATTTAGCTACTATAATAGCTACCTACCATGCGGTTTATCATTTTTTGACGTGACAACGTCTTATAATTCGATAGAGCCGGCTGCACGCACGAAAAAACATGACTCATGCGGCGTTACCTCGCTCTGAGGCGTTCCATGTAAGGCTTGAAGTGCAAGCGAGAGCGCGGAACGAGCGACAAAGAAGCACAATCGGACGTTGTCACGTTCAACTATCATCAGTAAACCGACTTTACAGACAACCAATTTTTTTTTCAACCCTTTTTAATTTGACTAGGTAATTTTTATTACAATATAGGTTAGTACCTACCTAATAGTTTTACCTAATAGTTTTTTTTTTTTCTAAAACAATAAATTTACTTCGTAGTTTTAATTTAACATAATAATTTCTCTTGACACAACTGATGAAATAAGCACAATTTCCTAACCAACATTTCATTACGCATATAAAAACTTAATAAAGTGTAATTAATGAATACCGCGCCTAATATAAACCCGAATTTAATTCCAAAGAGAGAATTTCATTCAGTTTAGATATACAGGTTGCTTATTTTAATTTTAGTGCTCATTACAAAGTCTATATTTCACATAATGTTTGGTTTAATTTAATTTCATGACATCCAATTTTGTCGCACAATGTACTCTTAATAGGATTTGCGAGCAAACAATAGCTTCTAAATAATCGCATCATTATGAAATATGAGTGAAAGTTCGAATAAAAATTGAGTGGAGTAAAAATATATTTAGCATTGCTTTATAGGGTGGTTTATATTATGCTATACTTTGAAGTAATTATCAAAGTAATGATACTAAGGGCCGAATTTTCAATGCTGATAAAACTTATCCGTCCAATAAAGTATTACACGATAATATTAAAATGTCACGTAAACTGTCAAATACGGGCAATTAGAATACGTTTTTAAAATGGTAGTTTTATACATTATTCGACGAAAAAGTTTTATCCAAGCATTGAAAAATCGGACCTTAATGAAACCGTAGCTACCTTCAATCGCGTGCTACCTGGGTGAAAGGTAACCGCTGTTTTCAGGTGAAAGAGTAGCAAACTAAAAGTCAAAGTTTTGACTTAAAAAATTGAAGAGATGTTCAGAGTCCACCCAGACTAATTGCACCTGATTTTTATTTATTTTTTCTCCTTATTGTTGTATTTACTTTCTTGGACCAATATGTTTTTATGTAAGTACTCATTTTTCAGTTATAAAATTAATACTTGCCATTCCATGTTCATTAATTTCTAATTAACGAACTTACAAACACATAAAATAATTGTCATTCTTTCATCTATATTCAACAATTTATATATGAAGAACTTACGAAAACGCATATTTAATATAATAAGCTTCATAATCTTTAAGTAGAACAAACCGCCTATGATAAGCCAAGCAAAGCCGGGGGCGCAGTGAGTGAAATAATATTTGCCATTTGGCTACGTTCTAGGCCCACAATTCACAACTCAAAAACTATAACTGCACATAATAGCGTTAAAACATTGGGCTATTCTTGGAACAGCTCGTAAATAAGGGAAGGTTCTAGGGTTGCTACATCATGATTATACATTTTTTTTGGTACCATTTAATACTGATTCTTGCCATGTGCATGTTTGAATTAACTACAAAAGAAATCTTTGATAATATTTGTGCCTTCGATATGAAATAACTTTTCGATTGACATGAAACTTTATATCGTATTGTGTCTGTAATATTAGATCGCTATTACCAAAACAAAACGTAGATTCAAAACAAAATCAATACACAATATATAGAGATGTTCAACTATTAGATTAATAAATATAGCTTCATACAAATAAAATATGCAACAAACCGTACAATGTATATTTTTCAAAATAAAACAAAAGCACGTAGTGACAACCCTACCCGTTAACATTTGAGTGTCGTTGCCAGTTGAACACAGCATGGCTATTTATTTCATTAACTGCTACTGGTCTGTAACGCAATAATATTTGCATCGTTACTTTTGCTGCCAAGTGCGGGTGTCAAGTTAGGTGCTGAAATATCGTATGTAAGGCGGTAATGATATTGTTGATGATGCCAGCTGTTGAATGAATGTATGTATAACCTTTCCGCCCAAGGTTTCGCCCGCGTGGTATATACAATGTACAGACAAAAACTTAAGAAATTTATATTAAAACTAGCGACCCGCCCGTGCAATGGCGGCCGGCCGCGCCGCGGCCGGTACCGCCGCAAATGCTACGTCCCGCAATTTTTAAATCTGTAATATCTTCGAAAATATTCACTTAAATCATTCGGTACTATATTAAATGAACAATGTATTCAAGGTATTTAATTGGTTAAGGATTAATGCTGTATTGGTTAAAATCGCTTCGAAAATTAGCCATTATTTGTCGTAAAAAGTAAATGACAAAAAAAAGTTATTGTGGGTTATCCATAAGAGATAGACATATACCATCACGGACTTTTCTGTAGACCTCTTCAATGTGTACAATACTTAGTACATTATTTTGATAAAACTCGTAGGGTTCAGCCTGCGTTTGCAATGTAAGCGGAAAAAATGTTATTATTTACGACATCACATTAGAAACCTCAAAAATAACAGTACTTCTCCACTATTTAATGGATGTTATTATACATATAAACCTTCCTCTTGAATCACTCTATCTATTAAAAAAAATTGGTTGTCTGTAAAGTCGGTTTACTGACGATAGTTGAATGTGACAACGTCCGATTGTGCTTCTTTGTCGCTCATTCCGCGCTCTCGCTTGCACTTCAAGCCACATGGAACGCCTCAGAGCGAGGTAACGCCGCATGAGTCATGTTTTTTCGTGCGTGCAGCCGGCTCTATCGAATTATAAGACGTTGTCACGTCAAAAACCGCATCAAAATCCGTTGCGAAGTTTCAAAGACAGAATGAAAATCAGTGTTGTTTTTGAGTTTATCTCGAACATGCAGACAGATGGAGGTTTTTTTTAATAATATGTACTGATAAAAAAACTGGTGATCTGATTTAAGGAGAGAGAGCTCACGTTTCTGAATTTATGCAGTTTATTTAAATTTATGAAACGTAGTACAATAACCTTCACTCATAACTCCGCACATGCAAAATAAATCACGCATAGCTTTCAAATACTCTTCATTTTCAACTCTCAGGAATATATTTTTATACAACGGATAAAGCATCCATCCACACGATAAAATATTGAAATATTGTATAACAAAAAGAAGGGTAAGTAGGTGCATAATATTATTATGATTACAATACTTTCTCACCTAATGTTACAATATAAAATCCTACTCCTGAATCCTGAGATAGTAATCACCTGATGATTAAACTTCATCTGCTTCTAGAAACCTAAAGATGTTTTTTGAACGTGTGTAAAAGGTCTACTTTCCAAATAAGTAAAAATAAACTAACCAGCCGCTATTTCTTCAAGCACCAACAAAAACGTTCCTTTGCATAAATATTATGTGAATAGATCTGAATTCAGGAACGCGAACTGCGAGGTCCGGTTCATGAAAGAAAACATCTCTGGCCATTACTATATAAGCACTATGTGTGAGGTACAATGCTTTATATAAAAGGTGTGCAATGCGTGGTAAGAATGTTGGGCAGTTTTAATTGATAGCATTTAAAATAAATAATTTAAAAAATATTTATATGTAAATTGTAAATCTATATATTATAGTCAGTATATTATAAAAGGACTAATATTAAGATGTGTCGATTTTAATTTTTACGGTTCTTAATCAAATTTGACTAGTCCTAAATTGCAAGCATAACGTAGCACCTCATTTTTGCAAAATAAATAAACATCGGTGTCGTGTATAGTTTTAAGCTTGTATGTGTCAATATAGTGTGTGTGTGTGATACATCTATTCCGCCACAACTTACGGAATATGGTCCCTTTTAATAGACCATGTTTAACTTGAAACCCAATCCAGAACATTATTTTAAGACGTTCACGTGACATCTCTACTGGAGTGCTAATTTCAAAATAAATATAAAGTTTTACCAATATTCTTGTCCCCAATTGTAATACTTCCAATAGAGCGAGTCCCGTAAGAGTTTTCATGTCCTACAGTACACAAGTTTATTTGAGCTATTGCTTCAGAAATAGTTTGCTTTCTCTTACATAAACTTTACAGAACTGAAATAAACAAGCTATGAAGTAATAATGAGGAAATATGAAGGGATTTGTATTGTTATTTTTGTTTTCAAGAAAGTCCATGTGTTCTTCAAATTAAAAGAAAAATTATAACGACGATTTGGCAGAGTTGTGCATGCAAAATAGTAAAATACATTAGAATCTATAAAATCAAAAAACAAAAATGAAATAATTTGTTCAAAAAAATGAAAATTTTAAAAAGTGAAAACTGTCCCGAAATATTTATTTATTTATTTATTTATTTAAAAGCTCAAAATCTCTCGAACGGAAGAAAAAGAAATCGTAAGATATGAACAAAGCTAAAGCCTTGTTCTACAACATCTTAGACAAGATATTTATTGTATAAAAAGTTCTTAAATTGTGCCATATTATTGTTAACATCACTATGTGACTTTTCAGTTCTAATAAGAGCAGATTATTTCATGAGAGTCATCATTTTAATAACATCTACACTAATATTATAAAGCTGAAGAGTTTGTTTGATTGATTGATTATTTGAACGCGCTAACCTCAGGATCTACTGGTCCGATTTGAAGAATTCTTTCGGTGTTAGATAGCCCATTTATGGAGGAAGCTTATAAGCTATATATCATCACGTTAGGTCTAAGGAGAGCGGAGCAATGCGGGTGAAACTGAGGGGCATTCAAATATTAACCGATTTAACCTTTATCTAGCACCAAAATATGAAAATATTTTATAATATACGACCTGATATTTCCTTCATCATCATTTTGGAAACAACTTGGAAATAAACCAGATTTTCATATAATGACGTAGTAAGTATATGAAGTTTTATTATCTACCGTACTCTATCTTTTCATTATAGAAATCCTGTAGGGATTTAAAATCTATATTGACATTTTCTTCTAGAAAAGCTATTAGGTTTGTTCGAGTTTTTATCAATAATCCTCTAGAGTCTAAAAACTCTAAAGTAAGGAAAGTGGTAAGATAGATAATAATAGATATTTCATTGTTTTACAAAGTTTTAGGTACCTTATTTTTTATACATAAGCAAATGGAAAACTTAATTTCATCAAATAGCTATTTTTCTATATTATCTACTTATCTAATGAATCAGACACGAAATTGAGTAGATATTGACAACATTTATTAAGCCTTGTTAAGAATAATCAAGAGAATATAGGTAGCTGATTACAGGTAAATTAGCTTGGAGAAATTTTTGCATATGTAGTGGTGTGTATATTACTCAGATCTTAGAGCGCGTTTCCACTATATCGTTCTGGCCTATACAAAAATGTTTCGATATCCTAACATTACTATTTAATTTTATACTTATTCCTAGCAACACATTTGTTTTCAATAAAAACAAGTTTTTATTTGAAAGAAAATGGTTTTGACTTTATAAAAAAAAATATATCATTCAATTTCACGTCCTTGAGCAAACGACAAGGCGACTACCGTGAAACAATAAAATATCGTGTCCATAATAATTTGTTTCATAATTAATATTTGACCATAATAATTACGAAACAAAACAAATAAATAAATCGTCACTTGATAGTGGAAAGTGGAAACACGCACAAAACCAGAATAAACCAGTTTACGCTGTCCGCAGGTGCCACGTGCAGTCGTTTGGTACCGTTAGAACATAAAGCACACATTTAATTCAAAAATTATAATTATTACGTAGTTTAATTGTTAAATTTTGTATTTGTTGATTGTTGTTATTATTTGTTATTATTGTTATAATATTTGTTGAAGTGTTTAATTTGTGTGTAAGTGTTGTAACTTTATATTATTAATTCAAAATGGCTCCAGTGTTAAAACATGGTCGAGGCAAGCCTTTGACTTCTCAAACTAAAGAATTAAACTTTACATGTCGTTTCTTTTTCAGGTTAGTAAATTTTTCATTTTAGTAACATTGTTAATGTAAAAGTTATACGTATGTTAAATGTGCAAATATTAAAATAAAGTCTCATCTTTTTCAGAGGAGAAACACATATAGTTTAATTAAATTTAATTTAATTTAATTTAATCCCTTATATATGTCGTGGCCATATCGTAGATTTGCTCATTTCATGATATGATCGATCATTTCGTGAAATGATCGCATTGCATGAAATGATCGAATGTCTATTGGCCACATCATGATGTGGTTTAGGCAGATCAATGATAAGAAATCGTTTCTCGATATGGCCAACTAAACGCGCGGTTTTTTCATGAAATGATCAAAATTATTTGATCATATCGTAAAATAGTTACATTAATTATTGGTAGAGGCGCTGCAAGCTCTGTGTTTATGTGATAACTGATAATATGGCGGCCGCTGGCGAAAATTTAATTATTCGCAGTTAAAAACTTCATAATTCGTTTAATAACAATATGAAGAAAGTCATAGCAAAGAATTTACGACGAAGAGGTTCGAGTACTATGGAAAATGTGGATATCTTATATGTATTGAAGAAAAAATGCGTCTTAAATAAAAGGATTTAAGACGCATTTTTTCTTTTAGGATATATATTTATATATCCTACTATATTATTATGATTGTTTGTTTTTTAAAAAGCGATCCGCTTCTGGCACTCGCCGGCCGCTACCGCGGCACGCTCGCTTTGCTCGCTCGGCTCGTGCGTTGTTTATCAAAGTCTAACCTAACCTAACCTAACTGTTTTCTATTGCAAAAACCATTCGCTTCTGGCATTCGCCGGCCGCTGCCGCGGCACTAACTTAAATGACACTAAACAAGTTCTTAGAATATTCTGATTTTTTTTTAATATTTTATGGACTCTCTATATTTTATACGATCTGGCCAAATGTGGATGATCAAATCGTGAAACGTTGACGATTTAACGATCTGATCAAACTATGTTGGCCATTTCCTGAAATGCGACCATTTCGTGAAATGATCAATCATATCATGAAATGAGCAAATCTACGATATGGCCACGACATATTATATATAAAATAAAAACTAAAAATAAAATGTTGTTTTATTTTATTTGCTGACCATACACTACTACAAACGCAAAAATTTCTCCAAGCTAATTTACCTGTAACTGTTTGTTAAAACACCATGGGATATTCCAATTCATACTATGATTCAATCTATTCCACAAATAATTATGATAAATACAAAAGGACCAGAACTATACAGATAAATAATCGAATAACAATTGTTGAAAGGAAGAAAGATACTTTTGTTTATAAATACGAAATAATAACAATGAGGTTTGTGAATCCATACTAATATTATAAATGCGAAAGTAACTCTGTCTGTCTGTCTGTTACTCAATCACGCCTAAACTACTGAACCACTTTTCATGAAATTTGGTATGGAGATATTTTGATACCCGAGAAAGGACATAGGCTACTTTTTATCCCGGGAAAATGACGCAATCCCGGAAATCCCACGGGAACGGGAACTATGCGGGTTTTTCTTTGACTGCGCGGGCGAAGCCGCGGGCGGAAACCTAGTATAATCATAAGTACGCAGAACGCAATAACCAGTTCCCGTAGTAACAACACCCTAAATATCAATTCATACACAATCTATCAAAACACATTGTTTGATTAACCCATTACATTGTAGTCTCTTATCAGCTCCTTTGACAACTATACAAAGCCGTGACCAAAGGAATAGTCACTCAATGTGAGGTGTCGTCACCTAAATCAACGTGATAAATAGCCTCTTATGTGTGAACGATGGGTATTCCACATGTACGGTGAACACAATTTTACTATCTATAAATCAAGGTATCGCAAAGGAAACTCACTCCTGAATAGAGCACTCTAAGGATCAATTTGCAATAGAGCAATATTTCGAAGGATAAATCTAAGATGTATTCGAGGTACCAGGTTATGGTTGAATAAGTCTTAGACTACGCATATGAGATCATAAATTAGGACGTTTTTAACTTCGGTTGTAGTGGAATATTGTTCTTGTATAGATTTATAATTCTCTTACTACTTACTTGTAATCGGATTGTTAAAACAAGAAAATGTGGATCAGCATTAGTTTTTCATGGAATGCAAAAGTTTTCATTATGCTATAGAAATAATAAAGAATATCAATCTAGTAATATAATATTTTCATTAGGTAGTTAAAGCTTCTATTAGTTTTATTTATATGAGATATCATACAACGTTAAACAGATTTTATCGTGTCCTAACTTAATTTTCACAGACTTGAAAAATAAACGAATCGTTCATACAATTATTGGCCTATATTCCAATCGGGACCAATTAAAATCGTATCGGTTGTACGTTAACAAATAAATCGGTTGAATTAATGGTGCTAACTAATTGGTCGTGCCGAGGTTTGATCACGTTTCTTGCGGTGGTGTGGTCAGGGGTGTCAGCGGTGAGCTTGGAAATACTATTTTGTGAAGTTTTATATAATTTGGTGGGTAATTAATTGTAATCGTTATTTTAACGCGCTCTGAAATATTGGTTTCGGCTTATTCAAAATGTTGGTTATAGAAAAAAATCTGCCACGGTAAAATAGTTGTATGAATAAGTAAGTATAGCTTGATAATATGAAGATGCACTCAGGTAATTTGCATTTTTTATATTTTATATTTCAGTAATTGTTTTCAGTACCTATTGAATGAAGTTCTTTATTAAGTCTCTCGTCAACTTGCCTGTCGTATCGAAACTAATAACTTATAAATCTTATAATTATTAAGTACTTATTTTAAAAATTCATATTAAAATTTTAACTTTTGCTCACAATCCAGAAAGTTAGTAACGTAAGTCGTGATTTTGTAAAACGTTATAAGCGCATAGAATTCTGAATAATTTTGTGAAGAGTTACGACGCAATAAAGTGTGGAACCTGACGAGTGACGTCATTGGAAAAATTCAATAGATTTTTTGTTGGAGCCCGGGGTGGAATGCAAAATATGGGTTATATGAGCGATCGGCAAGATATCGATACTTCAGAATTAAATAACGCTAGTTTAATCCTGAGAATAACAAATATTATACTCATAGTAACTGTGAACATTAAAAAAATAATCGAAAATCTTGGGAACAATTTATAACTTCAAGGTTGACTGATGCTGCAGAATTAAGTTTTTAATCTATACTATTATTAGGAAATAATATTGTAATACTGTGCTATTATTATAAAGCTGAAGAGTTTGCGCTAATCTCAGGAACTACTGGTCCGATTTAAACATTCTTTCGGTTTTAGATAGCCCATTTATCGAGGAAGGTTAAATAGGCTATACATCATCACGCTAAGACCAACAGAAGCGGAGCCACGCGGGTGAAATCGCGGGGCGCAGCTAGTTTAAGTATAAAACCTAGCCTATATAACCTAATTTGACAGCCTTTTAAAATTTATATCCTTTTATTACTCCAACTTGAGTACCTAAGAATCACAGGCAAAATTTCAGTATGATTATTCCCAAAATTCTAACACATAGTACCTAGATATTAATTACAGTAAAGTTATTCGACGTATGACATAGCTCAGGTCAAAATTCCCTCCCACAGGATAGTAAAGGAATACTTCCTTGATAGTGATTGGCTCAGTTGAGATTGGATGGCTAAAATTTAGGACAAGATTATTGTATGACATGCTCCTTTAAACAAGATGACACTGGGCATTTGATAATTAAATTATACGTCCTGGTTTCGTTATATTTTTATTAAGTTAATGTGTTTTGTACCGATGAGTATTTTATATTCCATGAGTAATTTCTTCAGATATTTTGTACAATTCCAAATTCAGATAGGTGAATCATTAAGAATAGTGACTGTTTACTGTAGGTACGTTCGTATTGGTGGATTGAGCTGTGGTGACCTTCCAAGTACGTATAAATATTATGATCAGATTATAGTTAAATCTTGAAGATATTAAAAAGTCAGATAATTATGGATATTTATGGATCAATTCAAGAAGTGAAAAGTGTAGTACATAATATGCTCTGTTACTGGTCTCATTAAATAATGTAATATCAATACTTCTGCACTTATGAACATTTTTGTTATGTATCTAGGAAAAATACATACATTATGGTTACATATCAAAAACTATACAAAACAATAAATCATCATAATATACATTATTCGCAAATTAAATGCAGTTTACAATTCTGACAGCATCGACCCTATTATTAGTGCATGGCTCGTTGATGCGACGTCATCGATTAACGGAAGTAATTGCTGAATTCGTACTCTCCGTACACATAACACTAATAATTATAATAGGTAATAAACCATACTAATATTAACTCGAAAGTTTGTATGTTTGTTTGTTTGTTACTCCTCCAAGCAAAAACTGCTTAACCGATTTTCATTAAATTTGGCACACCGCACACACATAGAGGGAGGACACATGAGCAACACATAATACAAATTTTTATCACTAAAATCCTATGGGAACTATGCGGGTTTTCATTTGACTACGCGGGCGAAACTGCAGCGGGCGAAAAGCTAGTAGGTACTATTACAAACTCAAAAGTTTATATGTATGGATGTTTGTTCACATAAAAACTACTGGACAAATTCGACTGCAACTTTACAGGAAAATAGGTTATACGTCAGAGACATGAGCTATAGAAATACATGATTTTTCACGCGGGTTCGTCCGCTGGTGAAACCGCCCAGCACAGCCAGTAGTGCACCAATTAATTAGGTATTATATAGAATTCCATATAAATTAAACCATAACTCATACACATGTCGTTAAATTTCTTATAACCTTTTGTAGACCAAAATAATCCACGTATTTCAAGCCCACAAAAAGTCGCTAATAATTTAGCAGCAACATCTTGCGAAAGAAAATAGAATTCTTGAGTATGACCAGCACGTATTGGCTTTTGTTTATAGCTTTTGTATTTGTAATAGAGTTCTAAGTAATATTGTATGTGAACAAAAAAGAAATAGTGACCTACTGTAATTAATTGAGAGCTTACAATTTATTTATTTTATTTATAATCTTTATTGCATACAAAACAAATACAGATTTCACACACAGACAGGACATAAGATGCAAAGGGCGGCTTTATTGCTTCAAGCAATAAAGCCGCCCTTTGCATTCGGCGGCTTTATTGCTACAAGCGTATCTATTGCATTTAAGAGTACTTAGAAATAGATACTAGTTACAGTCGAGTGTTTCTTGTATCTTTCTTGTAATAAACATTTATTAAGTATACGGAAGTGTTCATTTCTATATATACCATAAATATTATGTATTAGGATGATATCCTGTGTTTGATCACTCTGGGGAATAGTTGATTATAGGCTAATAAAATAAATTGGTTGGGCATGATATAGAAATGTGTTCACTTACCTAATGTAATCTAAATGAAAATCAGTCTATTAAATAATTCTTAATTATAATTATTACCATGAATTCAAATCATGTTTTTCGTTAACTAACTTTAAAGGACAGGTCTATAAACATGATATTATACGCTACTGTCGAACACCAATTCCGCGAAAATCGTATATGTATGTAATTACTAACAAGGCAAATTAATATGTATCACGGTGGGACATTAAAGGAGTCTATCTTGAAGGGAGAATAACACAATTATAGTCGTTTGTTTGGTTCATAGTATAGATAAAGGCGATTTTTGTACATCATTATAGGCTGGTTAATAAAGAAAATATTTAAAGCATGGTTTGCAAAGACGATCTTAACCGCGTCAAATGTTCAGTTCAGAATCCGGCCGTAAGACGGCTAACTATTAAGTATCTATATACTTGTGGTAAATTTTATCTGAATATTCTACAATTAGAAATTATAAGTCTTTTCTTCGGATTTCTTTTATACCACTTCTTCTATCTGTTTGTCTGTTCGTGATAACAGTCAAAAACTATTGCACCGATGTTCATTCTGTTCTCGCCTGCTAAGACATGGATCTTCTACGTCAATTTCCAAAAAAGTTTTCAACAATGTATAATATATATTTTTTTTTGATAAATTCTTAGTTCATCGCCTATCGCTTATACCAGCTCGTGATGAGCTCGTGTTATTATTATGAATGAATACGCTACATAAGCGCTGTCTATATCAAATTCGTATACGTAATAGGATGATAGATAATCATTTAGTAACGTTACACTAGTTCCTTTGAATTTTAAACAAAGACATTGAACAATACGAGAGATTTTAGACAAGTACAATTTGAATTAAAAATCTATGGGATGCTATTTTTTAATAGGTACAGATTGAAACTATTTTTAAAAATACGTGCTGTATTTTAGATGTTTGATTTGTATTAACTGGCAAAATAAGGATAAAATAACGAAAAATTTTAGGAAAATTAATGAATGTATTTTTTGGTCTAAAAATGTTTAAAATAAATATTGTTTTATTTGGTTTAAAAAATACCTTTTTTATATTTCATTCGTCTGTCGTAGGTACTGCTCATAGGCAAATACTTTTTCAGTTAACTTAATCCAATGAACCACATTAAAATTATCGAAAACTAAAATTATCGAAAAATGTCCTCCTGAAAATAAGGTTGATAAACCTAATTTAAAAATTATCGATCACAGAGTAATATAGAATTATAAACCACAACAAACCATGCGCCATATTTAATTTATGAGCTCAGATAAAAAATGCCGATGACGTAAGATAAAGTTGGCGGGAAAATGTAACGCATGTGCGTTATTATGCTAAGAAAGGCATATTGTACGAAACTCTCAAATATTTTATGAGAAATAAATTACAAGGTTCCTAAACAATAGATAAGGGATTGGAAAATTATGATAAGAGATTTATGCGTAAAAATTGTATTCATAAGACGGTTTATGATTATTTTGATAGAAAGTCTATGAATAAAAAATGTTTTGGAAAATCAAATTGGAGTGATTTAATCAGTGAATTTAATACCTATATGATTTTATTGTGAAAAAATATATTTAATTAATAAAAACTTTTAATTATTATTTAATTACAAATATGATGTAACTCGCTGTTAAAAATCAAATATTCATTGCTCATGTGTTATCCTGGTACATAAGCTACATCACTGCCAAGTATCATCAAGTTCCGTTCAGTGGATTTCGCGTTAAAGAGTAACAAACATTCTTACAAACTTTCGCGTTTATAATATTAATTTTGATACAACAATTTTTGACAAATTTTTAAAGAATAGAAAATATCGATCACAAGGCAAAAGAATCGATCAAAATTTCTCATTTTAAATGCTATCAAACTCAATATCAAATACGACGAGATTTTCAAGAAATAATTTCAAAATAAACTACTAAATTCTACAGTATTCCACAATCCTACT
The DNA here is from genome assembly GCA_029959065.1 of Colias behrii. Classification (NCBI taxonomy): domain Eukaryota; kingdom Metazoa; phylum Arthropoda; class Insecta; order Lepidoptera; family Pieridae; genus Colias; species Colias behrii. Next base: position 4,652,933 of record JARWMC010000025.1, read on the forward strand.
TATGCAATCGGTAAAGCGTTTCTATCGGAATATATTCCAGATAATATAAGAAAATGTTTGCCCCTCGGACCGTTTGATTTGATTTTCACCTCAAGCCTTTTTTTATCAGAATCTAATATAATATCGTAAGCCGATTGCTTGTAAAACAACTTTATAGGCAGATTGAAAGTAACAACTCGTTGATAGGAATCGATTTGCTTACTATAAACTCAATTCTAGGGCTTTGCATTAAACGTCACTAAAGATAATCCTCTTTATATAAAAAATGGTTTCACTTCGATAGATTATAATCTACCGAAAATTATAACGGTGCATCTACATCAAACGAGCGAATGCTAATTCTAACCCCACTATATCAAATTATTTTAGTGTACAAAGAGGCGTAGAGCATACTTTCGTTGTTATTAGTGCGTTTGAAAAGATTATATGCACTGAATACGAGTTTTCGTTTACACTTAAAGATCACGAAAGAATGCTCTTGCTCTAGTTCTAGCTCTATGTTCGTTTGATGTTAATGCACCATTAAATTTTTATTTATTTATTTATTTTATTTATTTAATACAATAAGACAATTCATTATACATTACATTAACCTGGCGCAAACATAATTTCTTTAGAGAAAAATAATAGTAAGCAGTAAAAGTATGTAAATAATTTTTCAACAGTTTGCAATCTTGCGAGTTAGATTAATCTAAATTGGCGTCTACAATTTTACGATGACAATCTCTTTACAATATTTCACCACTAACCATCCTCATTTATTATAAATCTAAAATATTAATAAAATTTCGAAAAGTTAACAACTATTTGAACGTAGCTAATGAATATTCCAACATGAATTTACATTTTAGATCCACACAAAGATAATTTTAATAAATTATACCGAAAACCAATAAGTTCCAACGGCATTTCAAAATGTCTTATTTACATTAAAAGATATCAAAACAAAAGTACAGAATATTAAGCACTTTTAAAGGATTTCAAAATGCAAATGAAGGAGCGTAGCTACGGTAATTATTCATGTAAATGTACGAAGTTTAGAATAAATTTATGTGCCGAGGTGACATGGCCGAGTAAATTTTGAAACAATTAGTGGCTTCAAATAAAAACACTAGTTTCGTGTTGGGTATTTATGAGTGAATGAGTACTGGAAAGTTATAGTTTTGTATACAATGTTTTGAGTAGGTCCAATTTATTATTTATTTATAAAAGTTGTGACATTATTTATCGTATAGTGTAGTAGTTAGACTTGAATAATTTTATTTTTTTTATAATTAGATACAAGTATAATATTATCTATACTATGGTAGTGTGGTGATAGGTATGCTTAGTTTTCATGTATTACTGAACAGACCATTCAAAATATATGATGAAACTAAAATAGAATTTCAATATATCTTTATTGATAGAGCTATTTTAGTAGGTAGGTATTACCTCAGTTATTTAATAGTATCCTTTATTTGATAGTATCAATAGAATGTTATCTGTAAAATTACTCTACTGACTCTATATTTTTTGTAAGAAACACATACGCAACGCATACTTGAATTTGTTTCGATCTAACTAGGTAGAACGCACGGGATAAGACTAGCTATTAGAATCATTCCCAAAAAAAAACTGAATCTGTATTCATAAACAATCTACAACACGACACAAAATTACCGCGAAGAAAAACAAAACGAACCTGCGAGGTAAGGAAACCTCAGCTTCAAGTTAAAATATAACAAATTTTTACCATTTCCAATTCCCGAAATTGTTTCGCTATTCGAGGTACAATATCGTATGTTTGTAGTACAATATTGTATGTTTTGTAGTAGCAGTTGAAATTCATGTAATATATGCAAATCACTGTTGGCGCATACGAACTGAGATTCGTTCGTGCGAATGCTTATCTTTTGGCACTTTGTTCGGAGATTATAATGCAAATGTAATGATGTGTTTGCACAATGCCTGATTGCGTATCTTGGCACGATAGGCAAGTTTTGGAAACGCAAAACATTGATCATAGTTAAGATTGAATATAAAAAAATACTAGTAGATACTCCAGTCATCTGGTAGTCATTGCTGTTTTACGTCGTAAAACACGGAAAAGATATACTCAAGAAAATGCTTTAAGGCGCCATTTTTCCAATATGGCGGTGCGAATGGTAATGATACGATGTGGAAAACTGGAAACTGGAAAAGAACACCTAAAAATATAAAATATCTATCATTCATTTGTAAACAAAAGCCCCTTAAAATGCGTACCAAATAGTAACCATCCATTTTTAATAAAAAAAAGACGTGTGGCACTCGGGGACTGCCGCGGTAAAGCTATTGCATAGCATGCCTTCAAGCCACACCTCCGTGTCCGTCGGAGTGGGGAGCGTGAGGTTTTTTCGTTACGGAATTTCTCGATTCGGTCCCCGCGCTCAAGGCCCGCGATAGAAGCTATGCAATAGCTTAATAATTGGACTACAGCACGAGTAGGTATAATGTTCACTATAAAAAATACATTATCTATTAGATAATATTCTAACCAAAATAGGGATCGATCATCGAATCTACACTATCTATACAGTACTGAAACCACTGCGCCAATAGAACGTCAAAATAGCTTGACGTTTGAAATAAATCATTTTGATAGACGAGGCTTCAAAGTATGATTTGTTAATTACAATTTAAGCCGACGTTTCGTGTTTAATATGCATTGTTAAGTCCTTTCATTTAAGTTTAGTATAATTACGTAACTTTGTTTCTCGCATAATTTACTTTTAGGAAGATTGAAGCATCATCTCTATTAATAATCATATTCACGCAAAGATTTTACCATGAATACGTGAGAAAAGAAAATAATATTAACTATTAACAACTTAAAACACGAGAACAGATCTCACATTCTGTAAAGCAGTTTTTTTTTTATATATTTCTTAACTATGAAATCATGAAATTAAGAGATCAGTAATAATAATTATTTCACAGACAATTTTCCTTCACAAAACACCTTATTTAAAATAATTACTGTTCACAAAACTCAACTCAACAAACATTAAAATTTAATAATGTAAACTTTATCTTAATAAATCAACTACCACAGATTCCAAATGACGACTCTTCGAAAAGAATCGATTGAGAACTCGATTATTCGAGAGAATTCTTATGAATCGATATAAAATCTAGAAACCTTAATCCATTATACTTATATACATATGTTATACAAAATCGAACGTTACGTAAATTCATAATAATATCTATCCAGTCGAAGTTGATTACCAAAGAATCCGATTATTAATTTTGCGGCGTCCACAGCAATATTTTAGAGTTAGTTGCCTAAACTTTCGGGCATGAAAATATCTAAGGTTCTCAAATATTACGAGATTGAAATTTAATTTGGTTAATCTGTTCATTTTAGAAGTCAAGTATACAATGTGTAAACTTAGTACTTAACTTGTAAAACTAACTACGGATTGTTAACTACATAATTTTTAATTTTGCAACCAAAATCATATCATCATTCCGCTAGACTCAGAAATCATACAATTTTTTGAGTCTAGCGGACTTGAATTAGGAGGGTGGAGTTAGATACAGCTACTTTTACTGCGGAAAAACATATCATTTCCACAACGTTTGCTTTGACAAAAAATTCTAAAGGATTTTAAACAACTTTCCAATAAAGTGGAGGAAACATTTACGCGTAAGCAACTGCAAAATACATCTGAAAATTATAATTCTGTCTTAATTAATATAACAAATATAAATACTCGAGAATAGTTACATATTAATAGAGTTAGTCTACCACACATTAATTTCTCTAAAGAGGCTCTGATGTATTGAACTGAACTTTGTACCCACGTAAGCCTTCCAAAAGACCGAGTATTATCCTTGTTGTACTCGAGTAATAAGGAAAGAGATAATAATATAAATGTTGGGAACCACTTGCTCACAGCAGTGGGAGTTAAGCACTTCATAAATTGTTAGTGGAGCGAGGAAATACCGCATATGAGTTATTATTTCAACTTATAATTATTGGTGATTACGATTAACTTGCTAATCATCGATTATCTATAATTGAAATGTCTTTTTAGTGATTTAAGGTGTAACTTTTTGAAGTATAGATAGTGTTGTATGGTGTTAGTATATAATATTATAATAATAAAAAAAATATTTATGTACATTACCTAAAATTAAGGTAACTTTATTATTTGTAATTGGTTTGTACGTATGCTTTTTCTCTTCAACATAGATAAAACAATATTTTCTTGTTAAGTGCTTGCATATAAAGAATTTGTTGAATCATAAAAGAAGACTGTTGTAGAATGTTTAAGCCGAAATTATCAAGCTAATTCTGAATTACATTTTTAAAATACACTCTGTATCAAATAAAGCTCGAGGTACAAACTGTAACTTTCCACGCATAATAATCACGCGAAATAAAATCACTGCTACAAATATGACAGCATAAAAACCCAACAATGCCGTTCCCATTTTTATATATCGTAAAATTTCAATTCTATGTAAATAAACATGGATAACAAAACACGTACGCAACTTGCGAAGATATTTTTATATTCCCGCCACAAAGGAGTACTATAAAAATGGCGCCAAAACATTTTTATTTCCTTGTAAATAACCTCGCGGCTTAATGCTTGTCATATGAGACAAAATGGTACATGGTGGATACCCTCACGGGTCATGAAATTCGAAGGAATTCATCTTTTATCTTGATGTTTAGATACTAGCTGTATCTCTACCTACTACTTTAAATATATATTACACGATTTACATTATATTCATGCATTATTTTATCCCACCATACAAAATCTCAACAAAATTCGTTCAGTTCACCTTAAACTTTATAACAGTATGTGCGGGTAACTTTGTTTTAAAATAATATGCTTATGCAATATTAGATAGAGATGTTCATAATGAATTCATATTATACCTAGCAGTATTTTAGATAGAAAAATTGAAAACTTCTAGATATCCTGAAAAAACACTCCAATCGTTTTCTTTCTTGTTTCAATCTATTCAGAATAGATAGGGCTGCCAATATTATAGAAATTATATATTTTTTTTTTTTTATTGTACTAAAGACAGTGCCAGATTTTTAATTTAACCATAACGAGGACCAATAAAATAGGATGAATGATAGTTATATCATTAACGTTTAAATTTCATTATAGTAGTGTTTTTTACTTCGTTACCACTTTATGACGTAGCGGCATAGATATATTATGACATAGTGACCGATCACCACCGCCCATGAACTTTTGAAGAGGTGTCTTTGCAAAAACGTGTAATAGATAAGGAATGGATTTACGGGAATAAAGAAATGGACAACGAAAATTAAAAGAAAAGCCTTCTTGTTAGTCGACAAGTGACAACCCTGTTTCATCACATACGCTAGTGTTGACTTTTAATATCGATAAATTGAACCGGAACTGAGAGATCTCGAGTTTCATGTCAACTTATATCTACGTCAGCTTATTACGATTTGACAAATATAATACATGGAGTTCCTGCGCAAAGAAAATTGTTTACTTACATCTAGTTTAATACTGGCAAAGGTAAAGAATATTCTTGAAACACGCAAAATATATAATTTATTTGGATTTGAATTCACCAGAGGGTAAAGTCTCAATCTCTATTAATAAAAAATATTGGGTCTATCAAACAGACGAACCAATGAACTTGTCTATTTTCATATTTGTAACTTTACTTGATCAAAAAAGGTACGATTTTTTATTTAGTAGCAATCCATAATGCATTTGACAGATCAAAATGAATAGAAAATACTATTTTACAATGTCTACGCTAAAACCTAAATATTCGGAATTAAGTTCTTATGAATCTGTAAAATGGGTCCAACCCTTTCCCGAGTCAGTTATTTTGATAAAATTGAATATCAATGATATTCAGAACACGACATTACGTAAAAACACGTCCTAATGTGATCCCATATCCTATTGTCCTATTGTCTCCAAACCCTCTCATTTACATTGTTATTTACCGCCTGACTAGCCTGAGGGGCTGGTCAAGCGTGTCTATATCCATTCTTGTATCCTATTTACATATTTTATACGATGAAATACTTATTTATTGTATCACTAGCTGTTTCGGAAGGTTATCGTTTTTCGTATTATGTCAAAGGACTTTTATATCACGATAATATATCAAGATTACAATTACACAACGAATCTTACTACTCCTACTCATATACGCGAAACTTTGTAAGAATATTTGGATGTATGGATGTTTGTTTTCTTTAACGGAAAATCAGTTGATAAGATGTGTAGGATAGTATGTATTCCAACCAATACCCGCGGCCCCATCAATAAAGCGGCTCGACGGAACACATAAAGAATCCGACATAACCCACGGCTCCTTCCACGGGGGCCGTGGGTATCTTTGGAAGATTTCCCAACTTAAAAAAAAAAGATAGTATGTAAACTATATTGTCTCCTAAGACACAGATTTCCTCTAGTTTAGGAATCAGCGTACATATTTCTGTAAAGTTAATGTTTTTGGCAAATAAAGATTTATTTTTATTTATTTTTTTATATAATATGTAGTATGTATACCCTGTAGGGTACGACGTAAGTGAAACCGCATAATCCAGTTTGTAAATACTAGAATTATTTAGAATATACACACAAACATAAGCTAAGCAAATTGCAAACAGTTTAGTTCAGAATAAAGTAATCTCAATGCCTGAGCAACTCTAACCTAAGATAACATGTATCCGCTTTATTCAATGAACATAAACTATTTAAAGAACATAAACCATCGTTTACTTACCATTTCTTACAAAACCCATAAATAAACTAGCTAATTCAACCTCATTACATTAGAGAAGAAGTAGGTCGCTACAGCTAAGCGTCTCTAGAATTAAAAAAAGCATTAAGTGAAGCGACAGTTCCTTTATATTTCCTTCCATTTGACCTGTTTGCTCGTTGCAATGTTATTTTAGTTTTCAATTGGTATCGGCACCTGGGACTATTTAAAATGAGATTTAAAAGTATTCGAATTGAACACGACAACTGACTGTCTACGTTTGGGATCTTTTGTTTGGATTAACAATGGATAGCTAAATTTAATATAATTTATAGATTACTTGCTTGAAGATCGAACTCATAACGTATTTTCAACACAGTTCTCAGAACATTGAATTTGAGAATTAAGTAATTTGTCAAGGTATACTAATAAGATTAAAATAAGGGGATTCAAAGAATAAATTATGTGTAAGTTTAAATAAAATTAATGTTCTCAAAATACCTACATATAAAGGCTAGTAAGTAGTAACCCTAGTAATCTAATACTATACGTATCGCTTACTATTAACAATAGTAACGTAGAGTTAACTTATCCGTAAAATTTTAAATATTTTGCTTCTTAAGGGGCTCTATGTTTATAGAGTAACATATCTTGCTTACTCTTCTATGAAACTCAATAAACACCGGCTTTCTTATATAGCATTCTTCCAAGAAATCTAACCCCAACCTAGCGTAAAGATAATACCACAATACGAAAACTTCGGAAGTCGTTCATTTTTGTTTCTTCAAACGTTATTGAGTCAGCGAAAGTAAAAAAATAAGGAAAACCTTTAACAAGCCAAATAAAGGAGGCACATTGACAAACGGCTACAGGACTACCGGTCTCACATTTGATGTTACAATGAAAGACACATTTCCTAATTTTATTGACGTCTTTCTTACTCAGCCAAATTATACACATAATTTTTAATAATGGGGTTGCAAATTGCCTGGTTTATTCAATAAATTCCCGTGTCAGGGGTATATTACTTTGTTATTCTTATATTCTAATAGAAAGAAAAATATTTACGCCATGTGTGTACAGGAACAATTATTATGATATACCAGATATTAAAGCAAGGTTCTACGTGCATTTCACATGTTTTTGCAATATATTTCATTGCTGCTTCGGTTCTATGTTCTACCTATTAGTCGTATCATTATGGGTATAGGCTTTAATTTATGGAGGTGATAGCCCTCCTCGATAAATGGCCCACACTAAAAATCAGTTCGAGCTAGTAGTTGCTAAAATTAGCACGTTCAACCATCCAAGCAAACCAGCATTCACATATTATTTAACATCGATCTTCCTTGGAAGTTATACCTTCCTCAATATAGCTAGTCCAATTCAGGAAGCCTTCTACTCCCACAAAAAAGCATATTATTTCCTAACCTATTCAGCATTACTTAAGAAAGTAAGGACGTCTGGGTCAAACGAATCCCGGCGGAGTTTTGTCCAACCGAATAAAACTGGCCGAGCGAATAATGTCACATTACAATGCATTGGCTGTCGGTATGGGATTACTGGAATGTGTGTAATGGGCCGAACACGAGATGGATTTGTGTGGACCTAACGTTAGAATTTAATGAAGGATTTTCTTATATCATTCTTACGCGCGATTTATTTTTGAGATGAGGTTCTGAATTTTAAAACTTTGGATGGATGATTTTGGTTATAATAGAACGTTTATAACGAACGTAACGTTTATTTTTTAAATATAAAGAGAGTATCTAATACGGTAGAGTTCTATTGTATAATTTAGAACATAATGTATTTTAATTTTATACTAATAGTCGATAATTATGCAGGCTTAGATTCTGTGTTTGTTGCATAACACGAATAATTTAAGAACGAAATTAACACAGTTGTTAACTTAAAATAAGATTTAAGAAATATACACTGTGTTGGAAATAAAATGGGTTTTGAAATTTACAACACAAAAATAAAGTGCTACCTAAATCGAGAAAAGCTATACCTAACAATATTCTACGAAAATTTGAGCCGGTAGCGGGTGAATAATAGATAATATAATATCTACTAAAAATTACCACCTTCACACTAGCATTGAGTAGGTATTAACTAAAACTATCAACCCAACTCAAACTTCGTAAATCCATATTTGAACAATGCTTGCACTTAGAATATCCAGGACTACCTTACGTAATCTCAATCGATCGGCCAATCACAATCTAATTGGATGGCATACAATCTTACTATGGAGTCATCATGTAGTGACGGGGGCTTAGGCACTATAATGTAACGAATTGACAGGAGCTTACACAATGTCTTGGGGGTTATAGTGTCTTAAAGCAGTGTTAATTCCAGTGTGGGAAGGTGATGGCGCTAGACGCTATATAGCTGTCTTTTTTTCACAGTGGAATACTGTGGAATAATGCTTGTGGTTGTGTGTACATTACAAAGTAAGTATAACAAAGTAATTATAGTATAATAGGTGATATTAGCATTATAGTATAAAAGGTTACAGAAAATAATATACAAGCGGTTTTACATGTTATGTATATGTATATGTTTTAACTTTCACTGGGTTGTTTTCAGTTTTCACCCTTTCAGGGACTGTGCAATTATTTTAACTTTAATATAATTTTCTTGAAATTTGGTTTTATATATTATTTCTTTATTTCTTTCCAATAGGTCTAGTAATAGACTAGGATATAGTCCTGAATTCAATTGCGGAAAGTTATAAATAGTTATAACTTCTTGGCAACTCTCAATCCATCTGTGTAACGATTCTATGGTCGAGTTTTGTACCAGAGGCGGCTCGCCCTAAGGAGCGCTGGTGCAGTGAACTCCCATAAATAATTATAATAAAATCATACTCCTTAATTTAATTATTAACATTAATTATTACTATTTAAAATCAATCGTAATCTTTAAAACTACTGTTAATACCAATGAATATATCCATCATTCCATCATCCCATACACCTGTATAATACCTACTGTATTATGTAACGCGCGAAGCGGAGCGCTCACGATTGCGCTCCAATGAAAAAAGATTTAGTACATTTCCTAATACGAAATCCAATAGGAGTGAAAGAGAGGGTTTTGCCAGAGCCCTGCGCGTGAAACAAAAGATTTTCTATGGAAAAGTAGCAAAATTCGGAACACCCGCAAACGTTGCCGGTTCGTTTTTACCGCCCGGCAGGACAGCGATTGCGCGCGACGTTGCCAGTTACCACTTCTATAATATAAACAAACACTCGAGTCAACTTCAATGCACGCGCGCGATTCATGCAATTTTCTAATTAAAATTATAAAATACGTGTTGAAATAGCCTGTAGTTATCAGTATTACTTGTGAGTGTTAAAATGAACAATAATTATAATGTGGCGTTCATTAAAAAGTGTGATAAAACGTTACAAATTCAGCTTGAATGTAAAGCTAAGGAACCGCCACGGCCTGAACGCAAAAATGTACGACAAAAACGAAAACATATACGCGTGTGTTTAAATCTGAACAATATGTGAAAACACCGTGGTTGTGTGGTTGTGATGAAAGCAACAAACTATTTTGTTTTCCGTGTCTTTTATTTAAAGCGGGCGCGGCCGGCGGAGGTGAGAGTGCTTGGACTGAAACGGGCGTTGACGACTTAGCTCATCTTTCAATCAAGATGAAAAAACATTCACAATCTCGGTACCATTTGTTGAATGAACTGCAATTGGCGTCTATCGGTCTTGTCGCTTTAAGTTATAGATATTTTTGCACACCAAAAAGAAAGACGTATCACGTATGCATTTTCTTTATAAGTAATTTTTTTGATAAATTGTACTGCTTTACACCATGTATTTTCAGTGTTTTATTTCAAGTGAACACCCATAAAATTTTGTCACGAGCCGCCTCTGTTTTGTACAGATGTTCGGATTTTTTTCTCCCGATTTGTTCAGTGCTTGTAATAATTGCTGTAAATAGATGTTAAGCAGACTGAAAACGTAGATATAGAAAACTGACGGTTTCGTCTCATCAAATAAAAAAAAGACGGGTTGCACTCCGGGAGTGCCGGCAGAAGTTAAAACTTGATTATTAACGTTGAGCATGTTTGATATCCATCCGTCTTACGCTTTTTCGATCAGGTCACGTGTCCTGACGCGGGTTTAATATTTTATACCCAACGCCGCTAAAGAAGTTTTCACTTCAAACATTCCATGCAATGTATGTTCAATTGAAATATATTGTATCCCAATTGATACTACAAACAATATGAAGTGATAGTAATTTCCTTTTCACTTACACATTGTACAACATTGAACATAGCCATAATAACTTCAGTAAGGTGCTGTAATATAAAAAAAAAATCTCTCATTACAAGAACCACGCAGCTAATCGCAGTAAGGTATAAAAGAGTTAGGTGCCAGAAATTCGCGCGTCTCGACATTTTCTAATAGAATATCGGTCAATTAAGGAAAGCTGGCATGTTCACAGTACTCACACTTATGCAATTTCACTTACAGTATGTTCAAAAATAAATGCGACTCTAGTTTCATTTTAGACTTGAATTGTAAAATGGTGCGTTGTAGATAAATTTAAGCAAATATAATTATGAAAGCTCTCATAATTTACCTGTAAAATTATAATTTAAAAGTAAATCAATTGATGAACTTAATTATTTATTCTAATAATAATCAATTGGATAAAAGTATTAATAATCATTCAATTATCAAATAATAATTAAATTTCAGGTCATAAAAACAATACAAATAACACGTGTACGCTCACTCCCAACACACGGATGGTTGTTTTGATAATGATTTAAATAACGTACGTCTTCTGCAGTTGCGGAGCAGTCTTGTCCTGACTTTGGTCGAGTAAAGATATCTAAGAAATATTATATTTGTAGTAAGTACGTAATACCTACCAATACGCGCTAACAAATATGTGTTACATGTTTATTGTATAATTTTCACACTATTGGTTTTCTCAAACTCTATACAATTAGACTTCTTCTAGAAGCACTTTTGAATCGTCATAACAGTTTAACAGTTTTAACATTTACCACCAAATCAGAAAGCAGTATCTATAGAGAAGAAGAAGAATCTATTTAATCATAATCGTAATCTTCTACTTCACTGAAACTTTCATCGCTCGAAGAACTCGCCGTCGGAATTTCTTAATGTTATTATAAATGAGTCAGTGTAATTATCTACTTTTGGTTCTAATTGAATATATTTTTCCTCATGTTCTCGCGTCTTTCTCCAAACGTCACTAAACATATCCAGACTAATAGCATTTGCTTCCTTTCTAAATAATTCTTCCACAGTTTTCAAGTTAAAGTTCACATTTTGTGATGCTACTTTCCCTTTAATTATGCCCCATAGTAACTCTATTGGGTTGAGTTCTGGATGGTATGGTGGAAGGAGTCCATGATCTTTGAGGATTGCATCAAGTAAAAATTGTGTATAGTTTGGCTTATTTTTTTTAATAATGTCATAAAGAATAGGTATTGTGTTTCTTTCTGGATATGGATATGGATTATGTTTGTCCAACCAAGCTAACATGTCACTTTTTCTTGAATTCGATGTGGGCACTGGATCCGATACGACGTTGTGGTATGATGCATTATAGAGTACTAAAACTGACTGAGGTGGTAAATTTGGAAGAAGTTTTTCTATGAAATAAAATATTATCTATGCTTAGGAATGCTTTCCCCTTATGCCCGAGATCCAAAAAGCTAGTTTTTTATGCTATGATAGCAAGCTAGTGTCAGTCAGCTAGCAAGCTTCTGGCTTCGTGTAGACAAAACTAGATTCGTTTCTAAGCTAGAAAACTAGTTAGCTAGTTGACAAGCCAGGACAGTTTTAATAGGATGGAGTTCTATTTTTTAGGCGAATAGCCACCCCAACCACTGATTTTACTATCTTAGCTTATGTACTGTGTTTATGTGACCGATGAAGCTAGTTTTCAGTAATTGATGAGAGCGTTTAGCATATGTGGTGCAAGTTGACGCCTTTGCTGTTATTTACCAATGATTCCGGTTAGGTTTTCATCCGGATCCACGAAGAACACGAGCCGGAGAAACGCTTGGGATAGTTAGCCATCTGTGGCATCCTCAGGAGGTACATCTATATCATCACGGGAATATCATAATGTGGGTCCGGATCAGGAGTCTACTTTGGCGCATGAACCCAGCGCGTTTGTTGGTTACAAAGGTAGTATAAAAACACGAGGAGGTAGTAAATTAAAGTAGTAAATTAAAAAGTAGTAGTAAATTAAAAAGTATTGTCTCATACAAAGTAAAAATGGACCAGAAATTCTTACTCATGAATGATAATGTCCCTTCGCATACGACATGACAGGGAACGGCCGCTCTTCGAGACCAAAATATTCAAGTTTTAGACTGGCTTGCATATTCGTTCGTCTTTTAATTCTATGGAATATGCTTAGGATATGTCACAACTAAGCGCTCTAAAAGATTTTCCGCAAAATTTAATTACGGATCAACAACTTTACGAACACTTCCAAAGAACACATACCGCAATAAGACATTGGTATTCAATTTTAAGTAAGAACAACCGATATCGTTTGTAAATTAATGTAAATGGTGATAACTCTGATTATTAATTAGTAATTTGATTTTTGAAAAAAAAAAATGCCGATTTTATTCAAAATTTATATTTTTCTAACAAGATCCTTATCATCCAAATTTCCACATTGGTGAGAAAAATTGACATTTCTAATGAAAATGAACAAAAAATTAAATGATTTTATTAAATACTGTAAAATAGTCTATAATTCTTCCATTTACTGTATCACAAAATTCTTCATAGATTTTTAGATATTCGTACTACACCAATTACATCACCCTGTATTTATAAACAATTGCAAAATAAAAGCTACACATAGGCCGGGAGATACTGACTGATTTCGGGTCATTTGTAACAGAATGGCGGTTCTACAGGGGTCTTATTACGCAATGACAAAAAGAAAAATGATGGTCAGAACGCTGGTACCGGCGGACTAGTCGCGTGGGCGTTAGTCGAACTCGTCGGATAAATAGCGAAAGTCAAACGATTTGTAACACAAAAATTTTAGAATTTACCGATAGCCCATAAAAAAGATGTAGGCGGTAGTGTCATGCCATACTTTTCCGTTGTAACTTACAGCCCCCCATACCGACGCGATGCGTTGATTAAAAAAAAAAAAAACAATTCAACCATTTGTATCAGGCTAACTTTTGCACAGGTAATCATCATCGGGCAGACATTTACGAAAATCGCCATGCCATACTTTTCGGACGATTTCAAATGGCCACCATACCGCCGAAAATCTGCAAAAAAAAATTTTTTTCGCCAAACAATTTGTACCAGTATTGCATTTGGATTTTTGGAGAGTATTTGATAAAATGTGCTGCCATACTTGAAAAATTAATTTATTCGTCACGTTTCAAAAATACGACTGTACAATACGTAAAATAATTTTTTACAGTATGGGATCATTATATTCTGTTTGTTTGTATACAATTCTACCTAGAAAAAAATATCGCAGATTGCAAACATGGGGCGGATGATTGTAAGACTTAAGCCAAGACGTAAAAAAAAATGAAAAGAATTGGCGATTTGTCGTCGTCGGTCGGTCGGTTGTTTGCCGTTGACCAGTACGGCATTTTTGGAAAGTATATGATGCAACGTGACCATTATTATATTTGCCATACTTTTAATAGAGGGAAAAATTAGTGCCATACTGCTACAAATCGTTCAAACTACGAATAAAATCTTACAATAAGAAAAAAATCTTATACACATTCGCCACCTCCCACAGGTATGGCATTATCACACTTCTATTTGTATACGTAGTATATTATTATTAGTCTGTGCTTCTATTTATAATCATTCAGGAGTTGTTGAAAAAAAAATGTAGGGTGGTACAAATCGTTTGGCGAGAAAAAAAAAATTCAAAAATTTGCAGATTTTCCGCGGTATGGCGACTATTTGGAATCGTCCGAAAAGTATGGCATGGCGATTTTAGTAAATGGCTGCACGACGATGGTTACCTGTGCAAAAGTTAGCCCGGTACAAATGGTTGAATTGTTTTTTTAAATCAACGCATTCACGTCGGTAAGGCGGACTGTAAGTCACATCGTAAAAGTATGGCATGACATTACCACCTACATCTTTTTTAAGGGCTATCGGTAAATTCTAAAATTTTTGTGTTACAAATCGTTGGACTTTCGCTATTTATCCGACGAGTGTGACTAACGCCCACGCGACTAGTCCACCGGTACCAGCGTTCTGACCATCATTTTTCTTTTTGTCATTGCGTACTAAGACCCCTCTAGACCGCCATCCTGTTACAAATGACCCGAAATTTTGTGTCAGTATCTCCCGGCCTAACATGTGCAATGTGTAAATGTGTTGACGTTCCAGCTCTTCTTAATATAGGTATACGGAACATTCAATTATCCCAAGAGGTTATCTACGATATTTGAACCACCTGTAATTGAAGTCTGATATTTTGGTGACAAAGCGTACTTTAATGGCTTTGATGATAATTGATTGTATTAGCTGAATAGGTCCTAAATTAGTATTTATAGGTACATATTAAAATTAAAGACTTTTATTTAATAATCAATATCATGAATATACTGAGGAAACCTGTAGTATGTATTAATAAAACAAAATTTACAGAGCCACTGTTTCATATGAGAGTCATTGTGAAATAAGCTTAAAGCTGCGATTAAAAATCATAAAACATGAACATAAAGCACCATATGTACGCATTAATTCGTTCTATTATTCATTAAATTACTTTGAATTTTTATGCAGTGTTTAATATTATAATATTTTTATGGTTGGTTCGTATTTAAAGTCCATTTAAAAGTAAATATGGATAGTATTTGCAAATAATTTCGATTTTACTAGATACAACACTCAACTATAAGCAGTATTATAATATTATCTATGCTATAAGTAAAAATAATGAAAGTGAAAGAAATAATGTAAATAAACCGCAGACAGAAAGCTTTCTAAATAAACAGTTCACAATAAAGAAACGCTCCATAAAAATGAACAGACAAGAAAAAGTAACTATTAATAGGTCACAAAGCAACAATAAAATATAATTTTCATTATCCTTCTACAATAACACCGTCTTGGAATAATTTGTTTTACGTTTTTATACGAGACGCGAAACGAGATGGAAGTTTATTTATTCATAGTTTCCAGAATCGTAAATACAGTTACAGATAAGATGTGAAATAAGGTGAACGTTATGTTTTTCAACGTTTTTTTATGTTTGGTGTTGTGTTTGATAATGCCAAATAAAGAAACACAACTACTTCCTACTAGTCCTACTAAAAACGCTATACAGGTAAATTAGCTTGGAGAAATTTTTGCATATGTAGTGGTGTGTATATTACTCAGATCTTAGAGCGCGTTTCCACTATATCGTTCTGGCCTATACAAAAATGTTTCGATATCCTAACATTACTATTTAATTTTATACTTATTCCTAGCAACACTTTTGTTTTCAATAAAAACAAGTTTTTATTTGAAAGAAAATGGTTTTGACTTTATAAAAAAAAATATATCATTCAATTTCACGTCCTTGAGCAAACGACAAGGCGACTACCGTGAAACAATAAAATATCGTGTCCATAATAATTTGTTTCATAATTAATATTTGACCATAATAATTACGAAACAAAACAAATAAATAAATCGTCACTTGATAGTGGAAAGTGGAAACACGCACAAAACCAGAATAAACCAGTTTACGCTGTCCGCAGGTGCCACGTGCAGTCGTTTGGTACCGTTAGAACATAAAGCACACATTTAATTCAAAAATTATAATCATTACGTAGTTTAATTGTTAAATTTTGTATTTGTTGATTGTTGTTATTATTTGTTATTATTGTTATAATATTTGTTGAAGTGTTTAATTTGTGTGTAAGTGTTGTAACTTTATATTATTAATTCAAAATGGCTCCAGTGTTAAAACATGGTCGAGGCAAGCCTTTGACTTCTCAAACTAAAGAATTAAACTTTACATGTCGTTTCTTTTTCAGGTTAGTAAATTTTTCATTTTAGTAACATTGTTAATGTAAAAGTTATACGTATGTTAAATGTGCAAATATTAAAATAAAGTCTCATCTTTTTCAGAGGAGAAACACATATAGTTTAATTAAATTTAATTTAATTTAATTTAATCCCTTATATCGACGATGAAGTATCAATACCTCCTAACTAACATTTTAGCGATTTTCGTTTTATAGCATTTTCGTACTTAAAATAGAGTAATACATAGGCCCATAAAGGTCATTTCTCTGTAAACAGTCAATTTGAGCAAATATTAAAGTGTAGCAATACCTTATAACAAAAGTTGCGTCATTTTTGCTGGCAATATATTCTAACTAAACCCTGACGCGTCCGCTCTGTTTTTAAGCACGCTTTCCTTGGGCTCATTTACAGTTTATTCCTGGGTTAAAAGTGGTGAGTTTGGCATGCTTTCAAACCAAGAAGAAAGTATCCTAATACGTGCTTCTCCATAAACTCAACAAACCATCGAAAAATTGCCATTCTTGACGATTTTTTTGATGCTTTTCCAAAACTACCATCGCAGTATGCGCGTAAAGATACCAACAAATTGTTCGTAGAGTCAATTAAATTACTAAGCATTGTACATGTTACTGGTATGACGAAACAGCTGCTGACCTGACGTCTAGCACTTTTGTTTCGTTTGTAATTAATTACCTGGAAAAGCATTGTGTAAGCCAACAGCTGCCTATTATTATATTTTCTGACGGATGCCCTTACCAAAATCGCCTATTTTGCGTGAGAGATGGAGGTGGGGGAAACCAGCTAAAACTGAAACCACCCGAGAACATGAAGCCAAGCAGCTTGTGAGGGCTGCGGAAGGCTTCAGGGAGGGACCCGGGAGACCCCAGGTGTCTTGCCCTGTACTCCGCAACCCCCGTACATTCCATGATGACGTGGGCTGCCGTTTCCTCGGACGCCATGCATGCTCTGCATAGCGGACTGTCTGTGATCCCTAAATTAAAGAGATGTTTGTTGAAGGGGCCGTGCCCTGTGAGAGTCCCAGTTATTACACGTAGTTGCACTCTACGTAGGTTGAGAATCCGACGTGCAAGTCTAGAGTCAATGTTTGGTAGGGCTTCTCTGGCTTGCTTGCAGTCAGATCTGCTTGAACATTCTGCTTTTTGTGCAGTGTTAGTGAGCTGGGTAATCATCAGCCGGATCCAGCTAGCAGGTAGCGGTATAATGGGAAAAGGTCCCATGACCGGTGTTTGAGATGCCCTTCTGGCTAATATGTCAGCAGCATCATTTCCTCGTGAGTTACTGTGTCCTTTTATTCATTGTAGTACTAGGGACTTTCCCAGATCACATACCCTAGTTAGGGCTAGGTGACACTCTAGAATTAACCCTGAAGTGATTTCATGGCTTTTGATTGCCATGAGTGCTGCTTTGCTATCCGATAGGATCCGAATCGAAAAGTTGTTACATTCCTTTTGATTATGGCTGAAGCTGCAAGTAGAAGTCCTAGGCATTCAGTCTGAAAGATTGTATTACGGGGTCCCAAGGGGTGCGAGATGTTAATGTTTAGGTCCTCAGAGAAGACCCCAGCACCCGTGCCATTTTCAGTCTTGGACCCGTCCGTGAAGATGAGTAAATCTTCGACGCTGTTGTGCTCTGATGTGTTCACGTAGCTGTATCTTATATTTCTTGACTTGAACGCCAACTTAAGAACAAAGAAATTTACGTTCCAAGTGATTATGCCACTATAACCAAAGCAGCAAGAAAATCTCGTCCATATGAAGTTGAACAAATTGAAATAATGTTTTATATTCAAATCACTATCTTCGAGCATAATCACGTGTAGCGACAGGATTTTAAATCAAAATTTTACTATAGTATTGATACAAAAACCTAATATTAAAATAAAAAAAATGTTGTAATCTTTAGAACAATTTCTTCTAAGTATATTGGCAATAACTTGTATCTAAAAAATACGGCTTTCTGTTTAAATACAATTACAAGCAATATCTAATATCTGCATGTTTTTTTTAAAAGCTTTGAAGTTACATTTAATTAATGATTCCATGATATCTAATATCCTTTGATAATGAACGTAAGCTAAAATAATAATTAAAAACAGTAACGAAAAAGAAATAAAACGTTTTTTTTATCTACTGAAAAATGTAGTTTTTGTAGTTAGCATATATTGACACTTCATCGTCGATATATGTCGTGGCCATATCGTAGATTTGCTCATTTCATGATATGATCGATCATTTCGTGAAATGATCGCATTGCATGAAATGATCGAATGTCTATTGGCCACATCATGATGTGGTTTAGGCAGATCAATGATAAGAAATCGTTTCTCGATATGGCCAACTAAACGCGCGGTTTTTTCATGAAATGATCAAAATTATTTGATCATATCGTAAAATAGTTACATTAATTATTGGTAGAGGCGCTGCAAGCTCTGTGTTTATGTGATAACTGATAATATGGCGGCCGCTGGCGAAAATTTAATTATTCGCAGTTAAAAACTTCATAATTCGTTTAATAACAATATGAAGAAAGTCATAGCAAAGAATTTACGACGAAGAGGTTCGAGTACTATGGAAAATGTGGATATCTTATATGTATTGAAGAAAAAATGCGTCTTAAATAAAAGGATTTAAGACGCATTTTTTCTTTTAGGATATATATTTATATATCCTACTATATTATTATGATTGTTTGTTTTTTAAAAAGCGATCCGCTTCTGGCACTCGCCGGCCGCTACCGCGGCACGCTCGCTTTGCTCGCTCGGCTCGTGCGTTGTTTATCAAAGTCTAACCTAACCTAACCTAACTGTTTTCTATTGCAAAAACCATTCGCTTCTGGCATTCGCCGGCCGCTGCCGCGGCACTAACTTAAATGACACTAAACAAGTTCTTAGAATATTCTGATTTTTTTTTAATATTTTATGGACTCTCTATATTTTATACGATCTGGCCAAATGTGGATGATCAAATCGTGAAACATTGACGATTTAACGATCTGATCAAACTATGTTGGCCATTTCCTGAAATGCGACCATTTCGTGAAATGATCAATCATATCATGAAATGAGCAAATCTACGATATGGCCACGACATATTATATATAAAATAAAAACTAAAAATAAAATGTTGTTTTATTTTATTTGCTGACCATACACTACTACAAACGCAAAAATTTCTCCAAGCTAATTTACCTGTAGTTAATACGAATATATTGTTAGGTTAGGTTAGTATGTTACTCTTGTGGAATCCACTGAACAGATATTGATGATACTTGACAGAGATGTAGCTTATGCTTAGCTTGTACGTACTAGAATAACACATAATACTTAGCATAGTATTGACATACTAACATTTGGCCACGGTATCGTCCGCGGAGGAAATCGCGCGTTATGAAATGCGAAAGTTTGTTTGTTTGTCTTTCTTTATCGTCGCAACGGAGTTATCTAATTGTATGATATTGTGTCTGGAGATCGTTAGGAAACTAACGAGTGACATACCTAGGCTACTTTTTTCTACCATGAAACATCTTATTAGCCAAGGGTGAACAGCTAGTTGACCATAATATGATGCTTTCTCTTGTATTGTCTTATGTGTTTATTCTAGCCGCTCCAAGTTGATCAAAATTTCTGCATTTTTCCACGCAGTTCCAAATGTTAAAGGTCAAAACAGTCTATCTGACTGAAATTTGAGTCCTGTCTCTCCCATATGTTCATGCTTATTGGAGCCCTTAATTAAGAGAAGAAGAAGAATGATCCCTCTTATCTACCAAAACGCACTAAGTATATACAACAATTTTCAATGTAAAGTGATACAATAGGACAGGCATCAATTCGCTTTGACCCAATTCGATTGTCAGACGCATTTTTAAATTTCATTATAACGAAGGGGCTCCAATAAATTACAGACCTTTGTTGGTGAATTCATTGGATGTGTTTTGTCATTTCTCGGTTTAACAGGATTACGTAATTGCTTGCGTCAAACAGAACGGGAATTAATTTCGTATTTACTACATTTCTAAATAGATAATAGAAAAGCTAAGTTTTATTGATGATATTTATTAAATAACTAGCTGTGCTCCTCGGTTTCACCCGCATTGCTTCGATCCCGTTGGTCTTAGCGTGGTGATATAAAATAGCCTTCCTCTGCAGTAGTTCCTGTGATTAGCGCATTCAAACAAGCAAACAAACTCTTCAGCTTTATAAAATTCATCATCAATCGTTTACAAAAAACATCAATTGCTTTACTTAAAGCGAATAATAATGAGAATAAAACCTTCCAATATCTATATATTTTCATGTATCCTTTTTACCTAATATTATGCTGTTTAAATAATAACCTTAAACATTTGGTATTCAAACGATGAAAACCAGCACTTATATAAAACGAAGTTGCTTCAAACTCAATAAATGTTGCTAAAGGAAAATGAAAATTGAAAGTCAATTAATATCAGGGACCTTTATTAAAATCGAGGCAAAAGAAAAATCTTATCTATTTATACAAAGCCGATGAATTTACACAGTTTTTATCAATCGAAGACGACAATGTTGAGAAGAAACTGATTGAATCTCAAATTGCAGTTTGAAGGATGTTTTAGTGCTTACGATAAATCGTTGCTTGTTCTTATACATTTATTTTAGTTAAAGTATCGAGATTAGTTAGAGTATTTGAGATTAGATTGAAGTCATTGACATTGATTCAACCAGTTGATAAAAAGGTGGTTTAGTGAAAACTTAAAATAAATCTGTAATTTGGCAAATGCAATACGATATTCAGGTGAAATTTGGAAATTAAAAATCATAAATGCTAATGGGCTGAATAGAGAAAAGCCACTATAAAGTAGACAATGAGCATTGCACTATTTTTTGCAAGTCTGTCTCATAATGCTGCTGTCTATTTATACATATCATTTCTATAAATTGGTGACAATTATTATATTTTAGCAATGACATAATTTCTCAATTGAAAAGAATTGATATTAGTTACCCCTGTTTCTTAATTTTATCAAGTAAAATTACCTCCTTTTTCCTCACCCAATGTGTATTTTATTAAAACCTTTTAATTTTTAAATAATTAATCATATTATTTTAATTATCTTCAGACAAGATATCGTTAGCTATAAACGGCATCGCAAGTAACAAGGCAAGGTACGTTAGCACCGCGTAATTTGCATTTCGTGGAGATCATTTTGAAACGTCGAGAAATCGAAATCATCGTTGGAATTGTTCCAGGCTTTATTTCCATTTGATGCTAATGTAAATGGGATGCCCTATAATATCATGTTAATTCGGTCTATATCTCTTTGTTGCATATTCAGATTGTGTGCAGTTGAGAGCTTGGAATTATGAACTCCGCATTGCTTCTATGATGTATTCGCGTAATCATATTGCATGAGTATTTTTGTGTATATGTTACAATCTTATCACTACATATATAACAGTCACTATCTCTGTCCCTATGTCCTTTTGCATGCTTAAATCTTTAAAAACTACGCAACGGATTTTGCGGTTTTTTTAAATAGATAGAGCGATTGAAGAGAAGGTTGTAGTATATAATTTATTAGGTTTTAGACAAAAAGGCCGAAGCCGCAGGCGGTAAGCTACTATATGCACAGACTACAATATGTACTTTAACAGTTATACATACCGGATTATTTCGTATGATCTTTTATAAATCTATACTAATATTATAAGGCTGAAGAGTTTGTTTGTTTGGTTCAGCAACTACCGGTTCAAATTGAAAAATTATGTTAGTGTTTCATAGGCCATTTATCGCGGAAGGCTATAGGCGATACATCATCACGCTTCTAGACCAATAAGAAAACAGCAATGCGAGTAAAACCGCGGGGTATTGCAATAAAAGTAAATATTTATTTTTTCATTTGTTTATTTCTTAAACAATATAAATTTAATAGGTTTTATAATCGAAAAATCATAGTGCATAATATTAGCCTCCAGCTTTTGAATACGGACTGATATTTTACTAAAGAAAGTTAAAAGCA
This sequence comes from Colias behrii, assembly GCA_029959065.1. Classification (NCBI taxonomy): domain Eukaryota; kingdom Metazoa; phylum Arthropoda; class Insecta; order Lepidoptera; family Pieridae; genus Colias; species Colias behrii. Next base: position 4,675,750 of record JARWMC010000025.1, read on the forward strand.
GAGAAAATAACAAAGCCAAGAAACTGTAGGTACTTCGATGTTTTGTTCTTCAATTTTATCATAGACTTATAATAATAGAGAATATAATGAAAGGTTACACAGAGAGATTGTTCCGATTTTAAGGCAGCCTAAGGCGAAACCATCGGATTACATTTGAACTGTCTAAAACACGAAATCGGATCAAAGTTTGATGTTAACCTTACATTTGAAGATAATGCCTTATCGGATAACGTTAGGTAATGTAAGCTTTAATATTCTTTCTGTTTCTTATCTCTTTGTATCAAATGAGCCCGTTGTGATAATATATCAAAGTCAGTCTTCAACAGTTGTTTTTAACCTTTGAGAAATGAGGAAATTATGTTTGAAAAAAATTAGAAAAATGTATTAAGATAGATCAACCAGGAGTAGAACAAGTCAGTTACCAAATAAAACACAGTTTGTAATGGTAAGTTATTTATTTTTAAACATCCGTAACATGCGCAACTAAATTCGAAACATATTATCAACAATAAAAGAAAACATTTGTCTTTTATAAGTAAAATACATTTGTATTCTTTAACTTAAAACCACTTCTGGTTATGTTACTTTAAAACAATTTAACACGATTTCTTTTATGATACGTCAAAATTATTATTTTTAAACTGTACAAGAAACTGCATAAGGATAATTGCAAGACATCATAATCTCATCCCAATATAGATTTGCTGGGCAAGTGAAGTAGTGTGGAAGGAACGAGCCATCTAAATTTTGTATGCACACGTAGAAAGATCCGCAGTCCTTTGGGTTTGGGAACATTCCAGCTGATTCGCAGGTAAAGCCTGTGGTTGGAGTTGATGGAGCTGAAAACAATGATATAGTTATAATCATGAAAAATTAAAGGATACGGTGTAGACGAGCTATTTTTTACAGTGTAAAAGGCCAAATACACAAACATATCGTAGTCATTTAACACGCTGCTTATGCAGAAAACAACACATCGAAAGTTAAGACGTATTCCGGTAGTCTTGTTATAGAATACAGTATACAGTAAGTATACATATGGGCCCAAATATTATTATAAAGAGGAAGGAAAGTTTTATATGTAGTCATGAATACGAATTCGTTTGTAATTAAAAGTAAAATGTATATTATGTAAATTATTTTGGAATTAGTAGTATTTTTTTGCATAATTATTTTAAATTCATAGAAATAATACCAGAAGTTGTTGTAGTAGAAATAGTACTCGATGAACCTGATGACGTAACAGAACTAGAAGAACTTGTACTATGTGGTGTAGTTGACACAGGTGTCGTTATAGGACTATTTGTCGTAGACGTAGATACAGGGCCTGTAGTAGTACCCGGAGAAGTTGAGCTAGACAATGTTCGTTTAACCGCTCTCAATAGAGGAAAGGTTTCATTACTACACAAGCCATGGAAATCATCAGTTTCTATACTCCAAATCATAACCCCAGCAAGGTTCATACTTAAAGCGTATTTTGCTTTGGCCATAAGAGAATTTACATCATCATACGACACCCAGTTTCTGTTCTGAACAGCATAAGGAACTTTTGCCAAGCTATCAAAATAAATGTTCCATTCTTGTTCTCGAAGTAAACTGCAAAACTGAAAGAAATTATATTATTTTTGTAAGAGCTGACAGTGATAATGTGAAATTAATTCTACTACACAGGGCTTGAGATAAATTAATATAACTTGGTAAAAGTTTACGCATACGATTCGTGACCTATTTCATAACTTCCTCTGCGGTATTTAATACGGGCATAATTAATAACTTCTCTTCGTTAGGTATCTTTGATAATTACAGCACATATCACAGATAAAATCTCGCACTAAAATTTATTATAAAACAGATTTTGACTTTGTAAACTTCAGTAATAAATAATAATACTTATGGCACAGATTACTATAGTTGCAATGTCATATTATGCTGCTTTATATATTTTTACTAGCGGTCCGCCCCGGCTTCGCCCGTGTTACCTACATGTTTAAACTATCCTATCTCTCAAGTTGGATCGAACTGCACATGGTGTGCGAATTTTATTATAATCGGTTAAGTGGTTTAGGAGTCCATTGAGGACAAATATTGTGACACGAGATTTATATATATTAAGATGAAAAAATATTCTAATGCTATTAATAGTTGACATACATTTTTTATACTCTTCTATAAATTGTAATCCCGTAATTAAAAACAATATAATTAAATATATTCAAGTACTTGTCCATTCCTTGTTTCAAAATATGTCAAAGTTCTTAATTTGTAAATGAGATCCTTAGAGTTGACAACTTTTATCAGACTTGTAGAAGTTAAGGCTCGTTTAGTTTAGAGACACTGAACTTTATTGAAATAAAGGAGCTTGTTTGTTACGAAGTTTTAAAAACAGATAATTTACCGAGCGTGACTTGTTAGCTGTAAAGTGTTCGAAACAGTAAAAATATACGCTGTGTAAAAGTTGTGAACGCTGTGTTTTATTTATAAGCACTACATAGTATATAACAAAGTCGCTTTCTCTATCCCAATGTCCCTGTGTATGCTTAAATCTTTAAAACTTTGCAATCGATTTTGATGCGGTTTTTTTTAATAGATATAGATAGTGATTAAAGAGGAAGGTTTTAGTATAATATAATTTATTAGGTTTTTGACAAAGCAGGCGAAGCCGCGGGCGGAACGCTTGTAGTGTATAAAGAATTACGATTGTGCTTATTTAACGACCATAAAGAAGAGAAGCAGTTGATTTTAAGTAATCCTAAGAGATGTGTCTTAGAATTTCCTTTTAACTCCTAGTAATTTTAAACCTTATATTGCTTACTTTAAAATTGATATTAGCTTACCTCATTGTATCCAATGTTTCCACTAGTAGCGGTGTACGGGCCAGAAATACCTGGTCCAAATGAAGGTGCTCTTACCGAATAAATATTGGGATTTGTTAAAGTGAATGTATGGCCGTAAAATGGTAGGCCAATCACTAGTTTTTCTGGTGGAAAACCTGAATCATATAGAATTAGTATTAGAATAGATAAGATAATTTATATGTAGTATAGAAGTATAATGTGGTAACAACTTTAATAAATTGGTCAGTAAAAATCATGACTTTTTAGTTTCTTTTTTTTTTTTTGTTATAAATAATAAGCTCGTAAAATCATATCAATACTATAGCTATAATAACAAGGTCAAGAAAATATGAAAACGTAAAAAATTAATAATGTTGTAAAGATTAATAAAATACCTTGCGACAGCCAATACTCTACAGCAACATCAACGGTATTAAGGTTTTCTCTAGCTACATTTTCATCCCCTTCTCCTTTATGTAGTGGTGAATTGTGACCAGTTACAGTATCCCATGGACCGTACATGTCGTAAGTCATTAGCCCCACGAGATCTAAATATCTGGTTATTACAGAAACATCGATTTTACTAGTGAATTATTTCAAGTGCCAATCATATACAAAGATAAACTTTAGAAAAGTTATGGAACAATTTCAGTAGTCGATAGAGCTCGCATACAGGGGTGTGTGTACTGATTTATTTCTTTAGTCTCTCTAATAAAAAAGTACACATGAATAAAATTTAATAATCTAAAATTATTTTACTCAAAATTCGCAAGCTAACAAGCTAACGATCAATGAAAATATGCCATAATTCATTATTGTGCCAAAATAAAGATTGTTTCAAAGGGAAATTTAGAACTAAGTAAACAAATTAGATTATTGATAAATATAGAAAGGTAAATTCTTGTTAAAACAGGAATACAACTTACTGTCCTATAGATGGAATATCATATGATAGTGACGCAGTGTCTCGAGTAGAAGCAACAGCGGCGCTTAGCAAAAGCCCGTATTTGTCAAACTCAGTTCTCAATTCCTTCAGCAATTTGGTAAAGTTCTCAATATCGGCCTTTCCATTGACAGTATCTCGCCGGTTTGGATATTCCCAGTCGATATCAAGGCCATCAAAACCATGGGTCATTATCATTTTGATTGCACTTGATATGAAATTCTTTCTTAGGGCTGAACTTGCTGCCATCTGGTGTAAGAAGAGTAATCCTTAGTACCTAATATATACCTGTACCTTTAAATGCCAAAGTGTATTTTTTGTTTGTCTTTGTTTCCCATCGTTGGGGAGCGATTTATTGATATGATTTTTGTCTTGAGATAGTTAGGAAAGCATAGAGTGACATAGGCTTTTTACAGTGGTATAACATCTTGCAATCCCAATTTTCGTGCAGTAAGTAGTCTAGAGAGTCCTGGATATTGAGATATTGGCTACTTTTTACTATGAAACATCTCATTCCTGACTTTATCATTTGACTGACCGGTGGGCTTGGTTGTTAGTGGCCCTGCCTTACAAGCCAGAGTTCGTGGGTTCGATTCCTACCCGAGGCAAATATGTGTGTGATAAACATAGATGTTTGCTCTGTGTCTGGGTATTAATTATCTATATGAGTATTTATTTAAAATTATATATGTATGTTTATCAGCCATCTGGTTTCCATAACACAAGCGAAAGCTTAGTATGGGATCAGATCGTGCCGTGTGTGAAAATTGTCCTGAAATATTTATTTATTTAAATATTTATTCCCTAGTGAATCTCCGTGGACAGGACGGAAAGCTACTAAAATGTAAAATTGTGTATAAATAATGGTTAAAAAACTTACAATCGAATACTTTGCTGATGCTTCGTTCCAGCCACCGACAGCCAGAATAGTTTTCAGCTTTGTGTTCTTTTGTTTCAATGCGTTGAAAATACGGAAATTATCTGAAATATTTTCGGAACAATGTTGATGAAAGAGTTTGAGTGGTGGAGATTTTTTTATGTTTTGATTTTTTGCCGCCTTTGATCGCTGACTAAGGATTGAATATTTTTGTATAGCTTTTGGTACCTATGACATTTAATGTTTATTATTATGGTTGATGTATTTATTATGTGCAATAAATTGATTTCAGATAACGTTAGATATAGAGTTATATAGAGTCTTTCAACATTACGAAAAAAATGAATAATGCACGTTGTGATCTTCATTGGTTATTTTTTATGATTAAATTATTTAGCAATAAGTTTCGTTGGTCTAAAATATGAAGATTTTCTAGTTAATTTATCAGAAAACAATATTCAAAGAAGAAAGTTAAGAATTTCATGATGTTAAGTAGAAAAGTTGATGCTTATAGCCACGGGGTAGACTAGCACTATCTTTGATGTAAATATTATTAAAAAAAAACACATAAACTAGATAACATTATTAGATATAAAATAATATTTTATGATAATTAGTAAGTCATAAATTTAATTTGATTAGTTGATTAGAATCCAGATAATTTGTAGGGCTTAGTATAGTTAGATTAATGCGAATCTTAAAACACATAATTTTAATTAATTTAAGGAGCTATAAATGGTAAGTAGGTATATTTGGTAACGATTTTATGCACATGAACAATACAAAAAAGTTTATAATTGTAAATTTTCACTAATATAGTCTTATAAAAAGTTTCATCGATTTAAAACACTAATTAATACATTCTATTTTTAATCTAATTACTATTATTAAGGTATGGTTTTGACTAAATCTATTACAAAACATAGCAATATACGTAGTTATTAGCAGAATACGTTCTTTTTTTATAATGGAAAATGCTCTAAAGGATACTCTATACTTACCTCTACCCCAATTATCTGGTAGATCAAGATATGGATCCAAAGAAACAACATTTCCCTGTGAATTGATTCCAACAAAAGTGTACACTAAATGTGTACAGAGATCTGGATTGATGTTACCAACATCAAACTTCCCATTACCATTTCTATATGTCGCCCATGTGCCATAGTAACAGACGATTTTTTCTGGTTAAATAAAAATAAAATAAAAACAATTAAAAAATATGAATTGAAAATTGTCTTACGATAAAGATTGATTGATGTTCTTAATGTTTGTTTGTCTTCTGATGTTGACTTTTTTTAGTGAGCTAGTTTTAATAATATTTAATTTAGATTAACATTTGTATTGGATTAAAAGTTGAATAATGATAACATTTTTTGGTAGGTACATAAAATATTTTGCAGGCACAAAACATGAAAATAAAAATGTAAAATTTATATCTCTGATTCAAAGACAGAACATTCCTGTACTTTTTGTAGCATTGCACTCAAAATTACGATCATGCTTCAAATTATTTTATTTTACACTCACTTTCATTGGCTGAAACAACACCAACAAACACTAAAACAATAACAATTTTAAACACCGACATTTCCTGTTTTTTCCCATCAACAAACTCACGATTAACATATCCAAGTCTTTTTAAAGAAATTTCTTATCTTTTAACACTAAGCTGTGATTGTATTGCAATTCTTTGATATCTCACCGACTATAATGAACTTCTAGTTTTATTATACTACACTATCTAGACTATTGATAACAATAATACTAGGATTTTCATTGAGTTTAATATATTTCCGAAACCTAACAAAAACAATTTTCAATCGAACCTATGTTTAATTTATACATTTTAAAGAACTTTTTTTATGTGCAAACGAAAAATGTCAGTTCCATTCAAATTTAAAACAGAACCAAACAAACAATATTCCACATCAATTTAAACTTTTATCAAACAACATTGAACATTTCTTTGTACTCTAAAATTTCGAGGACCAACAGCTCGTTATATATAAAAACTATCATCTAGAAAACCTATTTACATTCGTCCAATCCGGCCTTTGACGGCTTAACCAATATCACTAGGCACAATTTTAAAGTTACCCTCGCTCGTATATAGTGGACAGGACTTTTAAACCGCGCGGAATCCATTTAGCCGTCAGGGAACAAATAAAAAAGTCTTGGACGCATGTGGTAGAGACATATTTTCGACTTTCATTCGCGGTACAGGACGGGCTTGTAAGTTATGACCGCAATGTCCAAACAAAACTGCATAAAAGCTGTGCCTAGAATTCAATTTTGTCACAATACGTAAGTGCTTGTTTGCGTTTTGGACACATACAACCATACGCACTAGTTTACGAATTAAGTATTTGACATTAATAAAAAATGTAGTAGGAATTGAAAACTTTCTGGTAACTGGTCTCTGAGATTAGGATACCTACCAATTCAATTTTTTAAAACTCATCAAAATATTATCCTAGGTGACATAAAATACGAATTACATATTTTACAAATATAATTAATAGAACAATAGAAAAATGAAAGGCATCATACATCTCCGATCGAGCACAGTTCTTTGAATATATAGGAGAAGTTACGAATATTGTGTACGCCACTATGGACACCTAGTTCAGAAATACTTCTGAAAGTAAGTTTCTTTAAAAAACCCGTTGAAAAAAAACGAACAGAAATATTTCTGCGAAGTTTCTAGGAACTGTACTAGTACAGAAATGACTTTGCAACAAAATGCTTGAATATCATGCAATAGGTACATATTATACTTTCAATTAAATATTTTTTTTATTAAGCTATTGCATAGCTTCTATCGCGGGCCTTGAGCGCGGGGACCGAATCGAGAAATTCCGTAACGAAAAAACCTCACGCTCCCCACTCCGACGGGCTCGGAGGTGTGGCTTGAAGTCATGCTATGCAATAGCTTTACCGCGGCAGTCCTCGAGTGCCACACGTCTATTTTTTCGATATTAAAGATCTGAAAAAGTACCTATTAAATTCGCATTAAAATTTGGATAGTTTCCTTAACCTATTGTTTTATTGCAATGAAAAATATGACTAAACTCTACATAGGTACATCGATAATTCGATTATTTGCGAAATAAATTTCCTAACCCTTATACAAAGCTAAAAGTACTACAAATATTCATTTGAAAATATCAATCACCCGTTGCAAGAATCCATCATGAAAGAAAATGACGCATTGATAAGATCGATGAACACTTCAATTAATTCTTCATTGTTTTATCGGAATTACTTTATAATATATCTTATCAGATTGCGTTACACACTTATTATCCAGCTTCTGATTGTCATTGACTCGAGAAAATCAAGTGATAAAGGTATGAAATAGTAAGAGATATCGACACTAAGGGCCGGCGCCGATATGACGAAGCTTCATAATTGTCAAACTATTATCGATATTGTCCTCTTTAAAATAACGTTCAAAAAAGCGCACCGCGCTACCTTTCGCGACTGACGCTTCGATGCTCCCCGAAATAAATTGTTGTTATTTGATTTTTAATTATGTCAAAAATAACAATGTCGAAAATAGTTTGACAATGAAAAATGCGCTGCGCTGAGCTTCGCCATATCTGCGCCGGCCCTTATGTTATAATGTTGAAGTTGTTTGTTTGAATGCGTTAATCTCAGGATTTACTGATTCGAACTGAATTTTTTTGTGTTGGATAGTAATTTTATAGAAGACATGCAAACCAAGGCGCGGACGACAATAATTTCGACGCGAATTCAAAATTCACACACATAACATTCTAATTCTATCATCAATGATTGTGTATCAGCTTCATTTTTCAACCAAATATAAAGAAACACCTAATCTAAACAAAGAAAGCTTTTTATAACAACTTACATGCTTTAAAACTTCATAACGCAGTATCCAATCAAGCAAACCCATGTCATGAGGACTATAGTTGAAAGAGTGTAAAATTACAGTCGCGACTGCCATAGTGAAAAATTGTGGGATATTCAACCCTCCAATATGCTACAATCGGGACTAACAAACTATTTACTATTGGTTCTCGAATTATTGTCACGGGAATGTCGATCGCGTTTTTACTTTTTCATTGATGTAAGTTTAATGAAGTTGTGGTAAACGATATGTAATTAAATTAGCACATTTAATTTATAAATTGTTTCTATGGCCGTTACTTATCTTTTTACAATTGTCTATCGTTATTTTTAATCTATACCTATTGTTTTATATATAGGACGATTTTTTGGTTGTTACGTACGACTATTCTCAAAAATTAAAACATAGTTCGCAGTTCGCACATATTGTACCATTAGTTGTAGTTAGTAGTAGTGTAGTTTCATCTACATCTAGGCTCTACTCTAAAACCTATCTACAATTTTTATCCCGTTACATAAACTGCTTATTAAAATCTTACACTTCTCAATAAAAATCATAAATATTTACAAGCACAGTAAAAGTTTATAAAGGAATTCTTAAGTGATAAATCTGTATGCATGGTGTATGTTTCCTCAATGTAAGCAGTTGTGAACTAATTTAACTTTAAGAATTAAACACGTGTAAGCTTGTTTACATTCCCCTGAACTTATTGTAAACAAGGAAATTAGACGATGTTTACTTGTTAATCATAAACATTGATGATTTTGAACTGATATCTTTGAGTTTCGCATATCTTATGTATAAGCTATCTACAATGTAGATATGCTTAGTAGCATCGATAGCTTATTTTAAAGAAACCGCTTATTGTATTTTATAAAGATTTTTTTTCATTACTTTACTTTCTAAAAAAAATGACAATTCTGGATTTGGCTCAATTGCTATTTTCTTATTTATCATATTATATCAACATTGTATTTTAGGTATAGTAAATATTTACATGATTCGAAATACCTTTCGATATTTGAGAATGACAATGAAATGAAAGTCGTTTTTCAAAACAAAGTTACAAGTTCTTGCATGTATTTTTATCGTAGTTAAAAATATTGGTTCAACATAAAAAGTATAGACTATAGAATCAAAACGATATTTTAATACATAACATATTGTTATGAACTGTATCGAGTTTTATTCGATTGATTTAAAAACTGTGTCGAATTATTACGCTATATTATTTAATTTAATAGTTCTATAGTAGGGGAAAGTGATTGTTGAAATTGTTTTGGCCAAGCGATCATTCTAACGAGAGGCTATTCCCATATTTGAATGGATGTCGGTTCTTTTTTACCGTGATTTAGATTGATTTTCTATAGTTGCAATAGTTTTTAAAAATTTGTTTCACACGTGTACAACTTGTTATTGTTTTTGTGGAAGCTGTTGATGGATTGGATTGGTTAAATTTAAAAAAATAATTAATATAAAAAGTGGCCCAAAAGTTATAATAATTTTCTATATCGATGGCCCAGTTATTAGTGCGTTAAAATATAGATTGCAAGGTGCGATTCCTGATGAGAAATACAAGTTTAAATCGAAATGAGATACTTTGTAATCTTAGATATTATATTAATACAGTAGGTATACGATTTAATACTACAGGCCTTATTGAAATTATTGAAACAAAAATCCTAATTAAGGAGATACGTATACGCAAAAGTAACACAATTTCCATAGCAGAAAAGCTTTTGTAAACAAGTGAAACATAATCTCAATATATTCCCAAATAATTAGCTTGTGTTTGTCTAAAAATTCGTCGTATTTTGATTTTAATTAAGGACATATCATTGCCCCAGGCTGGTTCAGTCTAACAAAGGCTATTGTACAAATTCGTACGTGGTTTTATAAAGGGCATCACAAATTCTCATTATGATGTATATGTTTGGAATATTGTGAGCTTTTTTCAGTTTTCTGGGCTTTTAAATCATAAGTAATAAAGGCTGTTGAACTTTGAACTGAATCGTACTATGTAATTTTATTTCAATACTAGCGGTCCGCCCCGGCTTCGCCCGTGGTACATGTTTACGTTTTCTCTACATAAGAACCATCCTCGTACTTCAAGGAATATAATAAAAAAAGAATTATCGAAATCGGTTCAGCCGTTCTCGAGTTATGCGCTTACCAACACATTTTGCGATTCATTTATATATATAAAGAGAAGAAGATTGTAACTGATTTTTATTTCCTGTCAGAAGTATTGTTCTTCTGACAGGAAATAAAAATCAGTTATATTATTTTATCAATAACATATTATTATTAAAGCATTTAAATTGTATTCACATTTTACTCATTTATCCTATTAAAATTTACAAAGAAGAGAGTCAGCTTAATGTAATTTACAAAAATATTATTAAAAGGAAATCCATATGTTTGTTCCTATTAAATAAGCTGAAAAACTGTTTTATCTGGAACACTTCGATTATTACTGAGTCACAAAGACAATTTTCATTCTTTTTATTTCTATATTTATATTTATATTAATTGTATTCGCGGCGAGTTTAGTAACAAAATCAACCTCTACCAAGCTTCTAACCTCCCTTTCCTAATATACAAGCAATTAATTACTTATTAGATATTCAGAAATTCCTAATTGCTTCTAAGCATGTCTCTTTTACATGTTTATCCAAATAATTCATTAACAAACGCTATGTGCCAGTACCTACTGGGAACAAATAAGGCAGAAATGTTAATTTGATTTCATTGTTATATTTGGAAGCCATTTTGTATTTAGATAAACGAAATTATTGGTTCAATTTTAATTAAATGTATTTTTGGAACTGTATTATATTATTTATACTTTTAATGGAAACCTCAAAAATAGTTTAAGGATATGTAAGTTCGTCCTGGATTGGCGGAAAAACGCGGGTTCGCTTCCCGCCTCAAACAAACTCAAACTCAAAAGTCAAACATTTATTTATTCAACTAGACTTCTTCTTGAAGCACTTGTGAATCGTCATAACATATTTTTAACATTTACCACCTCGTGATCGAATTTTTTCTATTCTTTAAAAAATTATACCTATTAATAAAGCATTTAAATGCCTGAAAACCAAAATATCAAATTCAACAAGCCCATAAAACGTACCAGAGAAATATAGCATAATAAATAGATAAACTTAAAATGCACTTATTAAATCATCCACACGAATACGCCAACGCTGGACTAGCAATTAATATCGTATTCTTTACAAAAATATCCATGAAAGAGGAGCGAAAATTTCCCTGTAGTATTCTAGAAAGTACTATATATTCGGATAAATGGGGCGTTTGGTGTATTAAGTTGACGCGTTGCGACTAACCATAGTTTCAACAAATACCATTCCCCTGGGCTTGTATCGTCTTTATAACCTATTTATATTCGTAGCGTTGCCGTGTTGAGTAAAAACCTATGTTTTATGTGTTCGGCCGTAAAAATCCCGCGTTCCCTAGACGTGTTTCGTTCTAGATTTTCACATGTTTAGTGGTAAATTGTTTTTGTCAACGGTAATCGTTTTAAAAGGTCTCGACGACGAAGGTCTTTCAGCATTTATTCGTAGTGTTTTTTTTTTATATTTGTAGATATGTTTTATATTATCCTGTGCTCCTAAATGTGTATGTGTCTTTTTTTTCGATGACAGAGGAAGCAAAGGCAAAGGCACCTAATGAAGTGGTAACCACCGCCCATAAACATACCCATAAACACCATAAACACCGGTGCTTGTCGGCCTAAAATGTGTTTTTTTCATGCTTTATTTTACATCAAACTGTGTTAGTTATGATTATAAAACTATTGCATATTGCATAAAATGTTCAAGTATGTAAGTTGGTCTTTCAATTTATCGTAAATCGTTTTTCATAGTAGTATTAAAGTGAAAAAGCTTAACGTCAAAGTTAATACTAAATTGGAAGCTCTGTCCCAGTGGAACAAAATAAATGATCATTAAAAATTTTCCATATGAATATCAGATTTGGTGAAAAATGTCGAGTCATGATAACGTGAATAGCATCAAAAGATTTGATTGGCTCGTTACGCGATTTCAGAACGAACGGTCAATTATTTTTATAACTAGTTGTTCCTTTACAGTAACTTCTAAAAGAATTGTAGTTTTATATATGCTATTGTTATTTAATTATATCCATAGGTTATAGGTACAGACAATGCTAATAAACAAATGTAAGAAATAAACTTAAAACCTCTAAGTTTTCTAAATAACTTTTCAGTAGTATGAACTAGCTTTCCACCCACGGCTTCACCCGCGCTAACTATAACTTCAAAAATTTTAGACAAAAATCTTCCTCGAGAATCATACTATTCATGATGATCAATGAAAATCGGTGCAGTAGTTTTTGAGATTATAGCGAACAGACAAAAATACATACAGAGTACAGACAGACTTGGTGGAGTACTTTATTTTACAATATTATGTAGAGATATTATCAACGGATAATATTATAAAATAAAGTGGTAAAATAGGTATGTAAAATGCATTGTAAAATGTAAGTTTTTCAGCTATTTATGTATTTATTTATATAACAAAATCCTTTTATCCGAACTGTGAATGAGGTTACCTAATCAAAGCTAGCCACAGGTGAAGGAAAATAAATTATTCGTAATACTAATAAACGTGAGAATACAGTCTCACGGGAAATTATTAGATGAGGCTAAGAACTACCGTCGGGTTTCGTGAATTATTGTGTGGTTATAGATAATCTTTGGTTACCATTTATCGAAGTTGCTTAGTGTTTTTTAAATATTGATGGTCTTACCACAAAACAATTTAAACACAGTCTAACTTTAAACCAGGGATCTGTCACTTTAATAGTTGTCTATGTGAAAAACGACAAAACCAGATAAAAGAGAACCCGCGCTTTAAGTTAAATCTGTCTAAAGTTTTTTGTGGTAAGACAAAAAGTATCCAACTAAATCAGTTTCATATATAATATGTTAATTATTGGAAACGATGAAGGTAAGGAATACCGTCGGGTATCGTGAATTATGGATAGTGGATAGATAATCGAGTGGCTGAATTGGTCAGGCATCCGCCCCGGAATGGCGCGAAAGGATGCGGGTTCGAGTCCCGCCTCGTGATCGAATTTTTTCTATTCTTTATAAATTTATATTTATAAAGCATTTGAATATCATAAAACCAAAAATATCAATTCAACAAAAAAGGTCGTGTTCCATCGTTACAATATTGTATTCACTGAAAAGTGTTTCATATTGGTTGAGATGGTTGTTAATCATCTCAATAGATGGCGCGCGGTGTGTCCCTTAGACACATAAAACTGAAAGAATAGAATAAATTCGATTGCTCTGGCGGGTCGCGAGTGGCTGAATTGGTCAGGCATCCGCCCCGGAATGGCGCGAAAGGATGCGGGTTCGAGTCCCGCCTCGTGATCGAATTTTTTCTATTCTTTATAAATTTATATTTATAAAGCATTTGAATGTCATAAAACCAAAAATATCAATTCAACAAAAAAGGTCGTGTTCCATCGTTACAATATTGTGTTCACTGAAAAGTGTTTCATATTGGTTGAGATGGTTGTTAATCATCTCAATAGATGGCGCGCGGTGTGTCCCTTAGACACATAAAACTGAAAGAATAGAATAAATTCGATTGCTCTGGCGGGTCGCGAGTGGCTGAATTGGTCAGGTATCCGCCCCGGAATGGCGCGAAAGGATGCGGTTCGAGTCCCGCCTCGTGATCGAATTTTTTCTATTCTTTATAAATTTATATAGATAATCTTAGGTTACCATTGTAAGTTGCTTGTTGATTTTCAAATACTTAGTAAAACCTCAATTTCATATAGGTACATGATTCTTCACAGCTTGTGTTCAATCGAATTAAGTAAGTGTTAATTTTTATCACACTTTTAGGTATTAAATAAAATTTAATCTTATCCATGAAGTATATTCGTAGTAACTTAGGGCTGTAATAATAAAACAAAAGTCACTTATACACTTTATTTACAAGGTTTGAATAATTTGATGGCTACACACAACGATATATAATCATGGACGTATAAAAAAAGACGGACGCCGTTTTACGAACAAACAACGTGAAGCCACCGTAGTAAGCTAGCGATTGTGTAAAGACAATGAACACGCACACACTCTCACCATAGTAAGCTAGTCGGCCGCCATTACGTCGTGAACTACCGACTGATTAACTGCGTCACTGTTTCACAAAAAATATTTAAAATGCCGTCTTGCGTGGTTAAATGGTGTCGCAACAGTACAATTATAAATAACAAAACACAAGGGATTACATTCCACAGGGAAGCAAGTTATTTTTTTTATGTTTTAATGACAAAATTATTACGGCAAAATTTATAGAAAAAAATACAGCCGCCATTGTCATCAGGACAGCTGTTGCCATGGCAACATGGCACACACACATGGATGTGTCACCGCCATTACTAGGCTTCACTCAATGTTTAGGCGATACTCCGTCCGTCTTTTTTTATACGTCCATGTATATAATATAAAAAGCGTAGATGCGTTATGTAAGTAATCGTTCGAAAAATGATGGCCCCGGTTATGCACATGTCAAATGCATTTGAAAGCCGAGAAAGAGACGGCACGCTAGTTTCTATACGAAAAAAAGAGACATACATATCAAAGTCGGGTCAATTTATGGTGCCACTTCGTGAGCGCGAACGCATATCATTACCTATATTATATCGTTGGCTACACAAAAGCTCGTATTTTACAATCAAAAGTATCAATGTCATTTACTACTTTATTTACAAGATTTAGATTTATACATTAAAAAACTCATATAATTCTATTTTCTTTATTTCAATTTTGTACAATCAAAAGTGCAGCGCCAAAAGAACAGCAAACGCCACAGAATAAACAACGAACATACATTTATCTATCGCCTCCGCCAGTTCCCTAGACTCACTGTACTGAACTTTATCCGACTGCATTTCTTCTATGTTCTTTCCTACTGTGCCGTCATCGTCCTCTTGGTTTGAGCTGCTTTCGTTTATCGTGTCGTAAATGTGACATAGCTAAACAATAAAAAAAGGAATAAAGAAATATTTCTTGCATTATATTATACGCTAAGTTAAATGTTTGAGGTGAAAAAAAATGCAATTTATAGTTGTAAAGGATCGAAAAAAAAATATTTTTTATTTTAAATGTTTTGTTATTTTGAATGTACTTTCGGAATGTTTGTGATAATGTGGAAAATTATTATTATAGTGTGGCGGGGTCTTTCGTTGTATCGTAACGATTGTTTTTCATATCAAATAAAAAAAAAAGTTTGTATGAAAAACAAAGTTGGGAACATTGAGTTAATATGTACTTACATAGTATCTCAATGGTTGGGAAGCTTGTTTTATTACGTCAAATGTTTCAACTGTTGAAAAGATTGTAATATGTAGCAGTCATCTGGTTGGATTTGCTATTTGATTGAATGACTAGCGCCTTCATTGAATGAAGACACTTACAAATGACGGCGAATACTAATGAATGAATGATGGAATCTAGTGGTGTATCATGTACCTACGTAATAAAAGAAATAATAAAATTCATAGAAATAAGACTTTATTCCGTAATTTTTCTGGCGAGTAAAACCACGTGGTACAGCTAGTGATAAATAAATACCGCTATTTTAAGAAAAAGTAACAGCACGTGCATTTCTTAAAGAAATTTTTACCGGGATAATAAATGAACAACAAAAAATATGAAATTTAATGAGAAACGGAAAAATTCTTTAAATGAATAAAAAAACGTCCAACTTGACTTATCAAGGAAAATTTTAAAGAACACGAAATTAGCTTAAGAAAATCACAAAACATCATAAAAGAGAAACAACTTTGTAAATCTTGTATAGCTTCGAAACATAATTAGTGTCATAATAATATTAAAAAAAAATTAAACGTACGCTTTGCTCTTGTATATTTGTAGGATATTTTTTCATAATTAGCTGAATCACGCAACTTTTACTCTTAAAAGTAATATCAGGAGGCCGTCAGAGAGATTACATTATACTAGCATAGAATACCTACTACTTATCCTACTATCCTATCCTACTAATCCTATCCAACTAATATTATAAATGCGATAGTTTGTGAGGATGGATGTGTATGTGTATACTTAGTGTATGTATGTTACTCTTTCACGCAAATACGACTGAACCGATTACAATGAAATTTAGCACACATATAGAGGGTATCTTGGATTAACACATAGGTTTTATCCCGGAAAGCCCACGCGAACTGGAACTATGCAATTTTTTCTTTGACTACACGAGCGAAGCCGCTGGCGGAAAGCTAGTTAATACTACAAGTATAGTATTATATTATCTATACTAATATTATAAAGCTGAAGAGTTTGTTTGAACGCGCTAATCTCAGGAACTACTGGTCCGGTTTGAAAAATTCTTTCGGTGTTAGATAGCCCATTTATCGAGGAAGGCTATACAGGGTGTCCCACTATTGGTATACTAAGCGCGAAGGAACTTGTAGTTTTGCATACACTGATCACGTAAAAAATACTTAAACAACAAAAATACGTCAAAATTTTTTGCTAAATTTTTCCTGAAAATCCATGTTTTCTTCTCTAGCTTCGCGCAGCCGGCATATACCGCTTCTCTGATGTGAGCATTTTGTCTATGAAAACATAATCTTAAACGATAGCTCACGTGCTGGTGGCAAAAATGGGCGGGTTGCTTGTTAGGGGTGTACAACATAGGGTTTTAAGAATTCATCTATTTGAAAAAAAAATGCGTCTGGAATTTTTTAAGTATTTTTTACGTACTCAGCGTATGCAAAACCATAACCTGCTTTGAGCTTAGTATACCAACAGTGGGACACCCTGTATATCGTCACGCTAAGACCAACAGGAGCAATGCGGGTGAAACCGCGGAGCACAGCTAGTTTGCGATAAATACCTTCAATTGTGGCAAACAGAACACTGATCTAAACCACTGGGCCGTCACAATGTGCTGCATTATGGAGCTTCTGCAGAGCCGCTGGGCGAGTGACGTCATTAGTGCCACTTGTATAAATATTGCTAGTAATACACCGCCTAGTGCTGTTATGTATAGTACCACTGAAAAGTTAATAATAATCTATTTAGAAAAAAAGAGTCGTGTTACACTATTTTTAACTCAAGAACGGTTGAACTGATTTGGCTGAAAATTGTTGGGCTTTACGTCGTCGTAATGTCGGTAACTGTTCAAAGTAAGGATAAATAAAATAGTAAATAAATTTAAATTTACTTAAATCAGATTTTCAAATGAAGCTTAACAAAAGTTACTTGAAAAATCTAGTACTAAACAAAAAAGTTTTTTTTTCTGTACATAATATGTTTTAGACAATTTTAATGGACAAGACATAAATACTAATATAATTATAATGAATGAATAGGTACAATTCAAATAACTTACATATAGAAGGTACTGTGTGACATGGTACCATATAATCAATATAACACAATCCCAAACAAATTATAATGACACAGCTAGTATAGAACCAAATTCTTGATAAATTGACTGGCTCTGTCCAGAATGAGAGGAGCACGAAAGTTAGTAGAACTGAAAATAAAACAAAGTAAGTAATAAATAAAATTTGTAACATTCTTGTATACCGTGTTTATTGAATGAATTAGAATTTTGAATTTGAATTTGAAAAATATGAAGTTATTATCATCAGACAGATGATTTAAATAAACACCAGGATCTTGCAATAGAGGTAGCTCTAAAGATAACAGTGCATCTTACGGTGCATTTACATCAAACGAGTGAATGCTCATTCTAACCCCACTATGTCAAATTCTTTTAGTGTAAACAGGCGTAGAGCATTCTTTCGTTGTTCTTAGTGCTTTCGAAAAATTCAATGCAATGTTCTAATACTGAACAACATTGAATACGTTTACACTAAAAGATCACAAAAGAATGCTCTTCCTCTAGTTCTAGCTTTATTTTCGTTTGATGTAAATGCACCGTTAGAGGCATTTCAAACTTTAAACGAACAAGTCAAAATAAATAATAAAATAAAAATCGGTAACGACAAAAAACAATAAGAAGTAACCAATTATGCCAAAAAAGCTGAATTAAATCAATAATATCAATCTCTTATTATGTGACCAATATTTATCCCTATAACTTTCTAAGCAAAAATATCGATTGTATCATTCCTGAAAATTCCTTACCCAGTAAAGGCGTATAAAACACGATATTATAAGCAGTAGCGTTTCTCTTCAAGATCACTTTGAGCACGAATCTATCGCTCTGGTGTGTTGTGTTGTCGTCTGTTGGGTACATTTCGTTCCACGAACTAACGTTCACTATGAAGTGTGATGATGATATCTCCCACGCGTTTTGTATGACCGTGTCTGTTAACGCGAACTGTAAGATTTTTTTGAACAGGTACATTCTAATAATAAAAGCTTTATTAGCCTTCTATATGTATAAAATCTTTATATATGTCTATACATAATTAAAACATTAGGTTCGTTGTAACAGTATGGAAACAGAAAGATTTACTGTTAAAGTTCCAAACTAGATTAAAGTTATAGTAGAAGTACCTATACAGTTTCGATATTAAAATAAAATATTAAAAACGGGGAAATTATTTCATTTACGTGTCACGTGTGCATATAAAAAATACTTTTATATAATTATATTTGACTGAAAATATTCTGTGAATTCATTGCTAAATAATAAAAAGTATTAACAACGTGAAAATTTTCCAACATGAAATCGTTTTAATAGTTTTATATACTTACAGCTTTCATACTATTGACATCGATATTTTTCAAAGTGATCTTTTCATGCGCTTCCCATGGTTGTATGACAATCGCACAGACATATTCGTCGCGAGGCCATCTGCAAAAATTCTTAGAATTAAGATTACAGGTCAAAATTTCCTATACTTTTAGGAGAAATAATCGTTATGATTATTTTTTGGAAGGATTTAATTGGAATAGTCCTTTTTTGGAGATCTCTAAAACGGACGTTGTAAATGTTCTTATATTAATATTATGTATTGTCGCGGTACGTGAATGGACTATTCTAAAATAAAATATTCTGTAAAAATCTGTAAAGTATATATTCTCTCTCTCTCTCTCTCTGTACAATTTATTGTCTGTTACCTAAAATAAATGTAAGAAATAAATAAAACATAGAAAGACAACCTACTCTAAATTAATACTCAGATATACCTGGTCAAAGTATTGCCATAATCAAAGCACCAAGTACTAATAGTAGCATGCATGTGGTATGTCGCTTCACCACTATTGACCATCGTGATTAATTCTGGGTTCCTGGCATCTATTAATCCGATGGAAGCCGAGCTACAAGATAAGAAAACTTTATATTAAGTAAAGTATTATTATTATTTATTATTTATGACATAATTATTTATATTTATTTATTATTAATTTTATTCAATTTTAAAGCATAATATGTAACCTAAATGTAATGCACCACCATCATAAAATATGTATTCCTTACGTTTTTTGGGTTGTCTGGCAGAAATCGCTTACAGCGATAAGACCGCCCTCTGTACATATTATAACTTGTATCACTCTTATTTTGTAATCTTGTATTTTTGTGTGCAATAAAGAATTTTTCATTCATTATTCGACATTAACGACGACAAGATATACAAGTCACAAAGCCACAAAATCTTAAAACTGCCGTTAAATGTGTTTGTTATGTGCCCTCTTCACAATGGGGAGCGTTGGGCGAGCAGAGGCATTCATGATACTGTAGAAAGCCTAAATGTCTATGATCGGCCGTTATTTTAAAAGGTAGATGTTTATTCATAACTAGCTGCTCCGCGCGGTTTCACCCCCGTGGCTCCACTCCTGTTGCCCGTAGCGTGATGTAATATAGCCTATAACCTTCCTCGATAAATGGGCTATCTAACACCGAAAGAATTTTTCAAATCGGACCAGTAGTTCCCGAGATTAGTGCGTTCAAACAAACAAACAAAGAAACAAACAAACAAACAAACAAACTCTTCAGCTTTATAATATTAGTATATATCGGCGGCGGCTGGATTTTAAAACTATGTGGGCTGCTTATATCCTCTATGTTGGGCATCTTGGGTAACTTCTAGCATCGAAAGACATAAACGGAATCTAACACTGACAATACTAATTGAAATCACTAATGAACTGAAATGAATACTTTGTATAGCGAATCTAAACTCAAACTAATATAGAGACTGATATAGACTCGAACAGACAAGTCCGCTCGGCACGAGCTCCAATACTTGAATGCCCGTCCGCTACCACGGCCATGTCCAAGTGCACTTCATGAGTCATGCGCTTGCGTTCGGTAATATCAGGGGGGGATCTCCGACACGGCCATCTCTGACGATCACACGTCCTCGTGTGAGGTCTCTGCAAAAACTACATACTCACAGTATCCTGCTCGGCCATACTGATTCTTGTCAACCATTTTAGGTCGTCACTAAAACAAACAATAATCATTATTCATCAATCAGCGCCGCACCAACAGCTCTCCTCGATTTCGCACCTACGAAACATAATAGCTCTGAATAACGTCGCACCAACGACTCATATCGATTTCGCACCAACGAAACGACTAAAGCACGGAACATCGTCGCTACAACGACACACCACAATTTCGCATCAACGAAATGAGGCTAACACTAATAACGTCGCTACAACGACTCATCTCGCTTCGCAACAACGAAAACAAGGATATCTCAAAAGGTCGTCGCTTCAACGACTCATCTCGTTAACGCACCAACGTAAACAAGGACAACTCTAAATGTCATCGCTGCAACGACTCATCTTGCTTTTGCATCAACGAAAGCAAGGATAGCCCGTCGCTACAACGACATTACTCGTTAACGCAACAACGTAACGAAGAACAAGACAAGAGACAAATGGCAACTGTATCTACTACCACTCAACAAATGGCACTACAATGCATTACAAAATCCAGACAAAACATTTAGCATCTCCCCTTTTACACAAAGCTCTTACGTCATTTTAACTACTACCACTACTAGCTACTACTAATAACCTCATGGTTGGATATTTTCCTGACTGTTGTGAGGATTTGGGAATTGAATGATTTGAAGTGGCACTAATAACTATACCTCAACAATTTTAAGCGTACCCTTCAACTTCAAGTCAAGCTTGCTTTGATTTATTTCCTCAATTTCGAAAAGAAGATTATCACCGACATTAAATTTCCATTAGTTAGCTTTACTTTTATCATAACTTGATCGACTTCATTATTAATTACAGACATTGATCCCAAAGTCTACTGCTCTATCAGCTATCTAGCTCCAACACGGTTTACAGTGAAGTTCATTGCCAGTCGTACGTCACCTAACGCATCTTTGACAATATCGATGTTTGCTAGACTATTTCCATGACCAGCAATGTACAACCAAAGGCTGATGATGTTGATGATGAAGACGATGATGACTTCCATGTCCAGCAGTGGACTACAAAAGGCTGATGATGTTGACGATGACGATGATGTTGACTGCCATGAGCACACTTTTCAGCGTACTCGTCACTATCTACTTTACCATTAGCACAACTACCCCCGGTGGAAACTACATCTTAATGTAACTTTTTTTTTTTTTTATAAAATAACTGAGAAAACATTTACTTTCTAAGCACCTGCCCAATTATCAATAATACTGGCTAGTTATCAAAACAAATTAACACTGGCCTCTAGTGCCGTTATACTACTTCTAGTACTACTAAACCACTCTACACATTTTTTAAGTAATAGAGCAAAACATATCGGGTAAAAGTATCAATTAGACTAAAACATACTCCTTAACATCATTCTTCCCACTAAGTTTCCCCCTGTAGTATTAATGTGCACGAAATACTAACTTAAGAGTTCTGTCTGAATTCTACCTGAGCTAGGCTTAGAGATTTAGCAAGTGATAAAGTTGACAACGAACTTACGCACGAACTTAGACATGTAACCCAGATGCATGACTAAATCGTGGATATTATGTACCACTGATCTTTTACCATTTTATCTGCACCTTGACAAATAATTGTCGACCTTACCGCATATGTCTTCCAGACAACAGTAATAACTCAACATGTAACAACTCATTCTGCATGTCCAAATGCATCTCTTGGTCCTAGCGGACAGTCAACGGAAAGCTCGGCTATGTTGACTCCATTCTGCCCCATACAATTTGCAATAATCAAAATACGTACTGTGACAGCCGACGTGGATTGCGCGAAAAGCAATCAACATGCTTTATCCTAGCGCCCTTTCTCCAACTAACATCAAAGTCGAAAGACTGAAGGCTGGCCCCCACCGGCACAAGCCGAAGACAGCTTTATACTAAACGGCTCCCACCGAATTGCACTGTTAATCTGTCACCACTGCAAACTTGCAAACCTGTAAATAATACCTGCAGTGCATAACTGCATTAACCACTGCTATGCTGCTACAAATTAAACTGCGGTCTCGTGTGCATGGGAGTAAAACCTGGACTCTAAGGCAGTAGTTCTACGTCTGTAGTAAGCAACTGGATGTTACTAACCGTCATGTTTGTGTATCAGTTCAGTACCACATCCGTCCGCGCTTGGATCTATGTGAACTGGGATCATACACCATAAGAATAGGCTCTGATGTTCAAAGATTAATAAACGTTCAACTGATTTGCTCATGTGATGATGAGTAATCACTAATTAATTTTACTTCCCTTGTATCTTGTAAGCATAAACAATAGTGCTATAATTTAAGAAAACTGTTAATAAACTAACAGAAATAAGAAGCTGTATGAGCTATGTGACTGTACTTTACCGTACTTAATAACAAAGCCTAAGTATTCAACACTACGCTTTCAAAACTTACATTTGGATAGGTTGAAAGAAGATACTACCTTCCTCAAAGCACTTACTCCACTCCTTACTACAATCCGGAAGCGCACTGTACCTTGTTCCACGAGAGAAGCTAGAACCAGATAACTACTTGGTTTCACTAATCCAGCTGTTAAAAACTCATTGATTTGTTACGCAACCTGCTGTTCGTTCAACGCACAAAACTCCTTAGAACAGACACATTTCAACAGCTGTAACTCAGATGGTAAATTAGTGCTAATGCAATAATAATAATACACTAAAACACAACACATTAAAATTCTCTAATTGAAATTCACGCCTCTGCATGTTGGACTTATGTCCCTACGTAAGCCTACCAAACCGCTAGGTATCTTTCTTCTATCGGTACCAGTGTATAATAGAGAGAAACGTAATTAACTAAGCAACATGC
Organism: Colias behrii; assembly: GCA_029959065.1. Classification (NCBI taxonomy): domain Eukaryota; kingdom Metazoa; phylum Arthropoda; class Insecta; order Lepidoptera; family Pieridae; genus Colias; species Colias behrii. The sequence goes on from JARWMC010000025.1 coordinate 4,699,565, forward strand.
TTAAATAAGATGGAATTATTGTATTGTCACTATTCCTTAGCAAGTGTACACAGTTTGAACTAAATCTGCCCATTTAAAGTAGGTCAAAATCGGGTTCGTTACATACGAACATAAATGTAGCCAATATAAGCGTTGTTAAAATCAAAACAATTTCTCGTATCAGACTTGTTACAAATAAGAACATTATTACACAATAAAATAACACATTAGAATATCACACATGTAAACTTTGTGTTTAATTTCTCAACCTAATAAGCTAGCATCGCTATCTTAATAATGATTAGGCACAACACAAATTAAAATTACTAAAAAGTAATCGCCTATTGTAACTTGCCATAAACCTTATTATGAACTGTCTACAATATGTTAACAGATTATTTTGAAATTGATGTTATTATTAAAAACGCTTACTAGTCAATTTGCTACTAGCAATTATATCTCTGATAAGGATACACTCAGTACCTACCAAGAAACAAAACTAAACATGTATGACTCACAGTTGTCCATAAGTTTGCCACACGGCACGTGTTGACTCAATGATTGCGCTCAGGCAACGTGGATGTACCTGACCTGCTGGTTTTCGGTGATTCTATGCCTAGTGCAATCATTAGCACCTTATCCGCTCGTGCACTCCGATGCAAAGTGGCCAGACACGCCACACATGAAACAAATGACTCGCGATGGTTAAACCCTGCACTAAGAGGACTGCTGATCCGTCGCGCGCCCTCCATCTGCTGTCTGCGAATGGCATTCACACGCAGGTCTCATACAGACTTATTGATAGCACACAGTCAGCGAAGCAGCCCTGTTACGCCTCGCACTTGTCCTGTAAATGTCACTAATTTGCGGAGCCCTTCACCGCATAAAGACGGCTGCCCTGAGCTCTCGCTGCAGCAATCCTCGGCAACAATCTCAGTAGCAAGGGCCACGCGCTGCAAACGCTTGTCAAGCCGTGAAACATGCGACAAGTTGAAACGACAACTTCCTCCACGCACACATTTTGCCATTTCGAAGCCAATGACGCACACAATCCGACGGCACACACCGACAGGCACTCGCCGTTGCTTGGCTCGCCACCCTGCAAGTAAATAAGAGCAGCCGCACGGGGCTCAACATAGTCACATTACGGTACACAATATTATAAACAATTCTCGTAACTGCGACCACGGCTAATAGAAAATGAATTAAAGAGACATGATAGACACTTCGAAGCACTTTAACGTATTATAAATAGCAAATACTAACAAATAATAACTTTAACGGCTTTTTTCAAAACACAGATCAACGGACAATGGCATTACATCACGCACGTTATTGATCCACTTGTTGTATATTGTAAGCACTCACCGGTTTTCTTATGGCTACGATTAAACGTCGCATGATACTATTTGCACCTCCAGAATAATTTTATAACGTGTCTACATTACCACATGACGATTGTAAAAATCACGTTTATTCTTTGTGCTCAAAGCAATCCCGCTTCTGATATCGGCGGCGGCTGGATTTTAAAACTATGTGGGCTGGTTATATCCTCTATGTTGGGCATCTTGGGTAACTTCGAGCATCGAAAGACATAAACGGAATCTAACACTGACAATACTAATTGAAATCACTAATGAACTGAAATGAATACTTTGTATAGCGAATCTAAACTCAAACTAATATAGAGACTGATATAGACTCGAACAGACAAGTCCGCTCGGCACGAGCTCCAATACTTGAATGCCCGTCCGCTACCACGGCCATGTCCAAGTGCACTTCATGAGTCATGCGCTTGCGTTCGGTAATATCAGGGGGGGATCTCCGACATATAGATTGCTGTAATGGCGGCAAACATCGACAATCATTTGTTGTGACAACGCTGAACTTGAAGCGGGCCCATAAAATTCTAGTCGGAAAACAAACATTGACGCAAGATCAGGCTTATTAGCACTATTTAAACGTGTATTCATAAAACTTACCATAGCTTAGCAATGAATAGTTTAGTTTAGACAATTGATTTAAACATTGGTTTAAACAATCAGTTGTCCTGTTTCCAAAGTATCTTTAAGGTTAAGGAGTAGATGGTATTATATCATATGTGACATAACATGATGTAAAAGCAGAATTTCAAAGCATGTTTTAAAACATAATGAAGTTCTAAATAATCTATAGGTACTTACTTAAAAACATAGAACTTAGGGCTCCATATTTGTCCCAATCGAAAAGTAAGACTGTCTGTATTGTTGAATTTGCTGGGATTCCATGCCATGCTATTGTCCGTCCATTTCTGTACAAAATTTACAATTTATATGACATTTTTGTTAATAAAAGAAATATAATATAGAGTATGAGTAACACTTAGTATTAAAAATTAAAGGTCGATCGAGATCGAAAAGGAAGTCGTTTTCTAAAAAAACGGAGACTAACGATTGCAAGATTAAAATATATTTTGATTAATAAGATGATTAATTAGACTGTTTTTTTAATAGTTAATTATATTTCGTAGTGGTTAGTCGAAGTAAGATGGTACGCCATTAATTTTTAATTTTTGAAGTGAAACTTCTTTATCGGGGTTGGAAAAAAATTTAGTGTAACATTTTTTCGTTACACGTGACATTTTTCCGTTACGCGCCATCTATTTCTTATCCCTACCACGCGTGATTCGACGTATTTCTGTAAAGTTGCATATAGTAAATTATTTTTTGAAAAATAAGGTTATAAAGAAGTTTCACTTCTTGCGTGTGTACACTAGTACACGCACACATTTTTTTGAAGTGAAACTTCTTTATCGGGGTTGGAAAAAAATTTAGTGTAACATTTTTTCGTTACGCGTGACATTTTTCCGTTACGCGCCATCTTGTTTTTACCCCTACCACGCGTGATTGACGTATTTCTGTAAAGTTGCATATAGTAGATTATTTTTTGAAAAATAAGGTCATAAAGAAGAAGAACTTCTTACGTGTGTACACTAGTACACACACACATTTTTTGAAGTGAAACTTCTTTATCGGGGTTGGACAAAAATTTAGTGTAACATTTTTGCGTTACGCCGTACGCGGGACATTTTTGCGTTACGCCGTACTCGTGACATTTTTGCGTTACGCCATACTCGTGACATTTTTAAGGTCATAAAGAAGTTTTACTTCTTACGTGTGTACTCTAGTACACGCATACATTTTTTTTAAGTTAGGATTAGGCAAGCATTTGACCACTTCGCTTCGCCTGATGGAACGCGACAAGCGTGGTCTAGAATGGAGCATGTTTGCCTAATAAGTGTCTATTCATATTTATTCTTTTTTGTAAAATCTGTTTTTTTTTCTATTTGTAATCATATACAATTAACCACTTCAATTCAAGCAATAAAAGATTATTTCAATAATTTATTACTTATATGACTAACACTTACCATAACAACAGACACTCCTGTCGTCAACTTGGACTCAAAAGCGTCATACGCTACACTGGTAACCTTAATACCCAATTGTACAGCCACTTGGGGTGAGGGTGGTATGATGGGATCTTTGTCAGATAGTAACGTGCGCTTGAGTTTGTCTGAGTTCGATAGCTTTGGGTCTACCGCTTGAGAATTTGGTGTTACTGAAAATAGTGAATTAGGCTGTAAGAAATAATCTTAAATACTTTTTTTAACTTGAGCTCCTCCTTTTTTGGGATTTCTTGAAAATTTATGAATAATGAAATGTTGTAATCATCTTTATAGAGAATTCCGAAGTTTCTCGTTTTATGATAAATATCAAAGAAAAGTTACAATTTTAATTTCAATGTGTTCCGTTCACTTAAGACCAACGAAGAAAAACGTTCTTTTATAAGTGAAAAACAAAGTATTAAACTAATAAATATCACATCTTATAACCATGTCAGATGACAACTATTGAAATAAAAAAGTATTGTATATTGATAAAAGTCTTAGTATAATCATACCTTTACTCTTGGATCCAGGTATAGGGCAGTCATAAAGGAATTTAATTTCCACCCCGGACCACGCGGCCAAACTGAAGTAATTAATTGATATTGGATCTACATCCATAAAGCTAAAGATGGGTAGAATATCTCCTTCTTTACCGAATTCTATGAGTCCATCTAAAAATAATGACATTTTATATTTCAGAGAAGAAAATAAATAAGAATTATTCTCTACGTATTTATACAGCTCAAACTCTAACGTTTATTTTTTCAACTAGACTTCTTACGGTGCATTAACATCAAACGAGCGAATGCTCATTCTAACCCCACTATGTCAAATTATTTTAGTGTAAACAGGCGTAGAGCATTCTTTCGTTTTTCTTAGTGCGTTTGAAAAGATTCTATGCAATGTTCTAATACTGAACACTGCATACGAGTTTTCGTTTACACTAAAAGATCACGAAATAATGCTCTTGGTCCTAGCTCTAGCTGATCTAGCTCTATGTTCGTTTGATCTAAATGCACCATTAAAGAAGCGCTTTTGAATGAAAAATATTTACCACCGGTTCGTAAAGCAGTTTCTACTTTCTACAGAGATAGTCGTTACGAAACACTGTCGTAGCCATAAAATGAATCATGTAGGCGATGATGAAAAAATTGGTAGTAAATTTAGTATATGTATATTATGATTGTATAAATTAATAAAAATCTGTAGTTTTAATGGCAGGATTGTTGATATAGTTGAACAAATTGAAGGATAGCTATAAGATAAACGTGTAGGAATTGTAATGTTGTTAGATAAAACAAGGTTAACAGAAAAACCCCGAGCTTTTCACATTGTTTGGTTTTGTAGATAATAAACTAGATATTCATAAATTTCAATATTTTGATTACTGACTAAATTAGCTTTATTTAAAGTTAAAATGTTTACAATAGAAGGATGAGGAATAGTCTCATTACATTAGCGAAAATAATAAGCATATATCCAGATTAAAATTAATTGTGATTAATAATCTTTGTAAAAGTAAGTAAATAACTATGATAAATGGAATACTATCGTTTGCAAAAGTAATTTTAAAATAATTTACAGGCTTACCTTCAGATATCTTAATATAAAATGCTCTAAATTCTATCGGAGATAATATTTGGTGCGTCTTCACTGATGTTTTGGCGTTCCTCCGTAAATTTCTACGTAATTCGGTAAATTTGTTTCCTCCACCGCCAATGACTGAAATAAAATATTTCGTATTGAAGAAATCGATTGAACATTTCTTTATTTAACTTCGAGTGTATGAAAGCATTACATTGCTATTTATTTTCAGTGATTGTAGATTTTTAAACGCCTATATAGATAATAGTTTAGGAAATCTTCAACAAAAACCAGACGAATAATGCTGAAGTGTTTTTTCTTTTTAATATTAATGAGACTAATCGGTTCACCCAGTCCCAGTTGTTCTAACGTAACAAACACAAAAAAGATAGAGTCGACTTAAGAACCTCCTCCTTTTTTGAAGTCGGTTGAAACTTATATACAATTACGGGAGTTATAACAATACTTTATTATAGCTACAATGTAATATCTTACCAATTTCATAAACAGGATCGCTAGCTTGCGGAAAAGCAACTGTAGACAGCAAAATATGTCCATTACTAGCCCCTAAAATTGCTATATGCATTTCAAATACTAGACTCTCATCTGACTTCTCTCGCCTGTATTCTTCAGAATCAGCCCTGAAGAACGTTTCGTATAGATAGCCGTGCTGGCAAGTATATTCCCTACAAGAATTCACCACTGAAAAAAAATTTAGTTTTAATATATTTTAAACCACTAAGCAAATATAATCCTACTATTACATATCACTACATAGTATAAAACAAAATCGCTTTCTCTGTCCCTATGTCCCTTTGTACGCTTAAATCTTTGAAACTACGCAACGGATTTTGATGCGGTTTTTTTTAATAGATAGAGTGATTCAAGAGGAAGGTTTATATGTATAATAACATCCATTAAATAGTGGAAAAGTACTGTTATTTTTGAGGTTTCTAATGTGATGTCGTAAAAAATTACATTTTTTCCGCTTACATTGCAAACGCAGGCTGAACCCTACGAGTTTTATCAAAATAATGTACTAAGTATTATACACATTGAAAAGGTCTACAGAAAAGTCCGCGATGGTATATGTCTATCTCTTATGGATAACCCACAATAACTTTTTTGTCATTTACTTTTTACGACAAATAATGGCTAATTTTCGAAGCGATTTTAACCAATACAGCATTAATCCTTAACCAATTAAATACCTTGAATACATTGTTCATTTAATATAGATCTATATGGCCCTTTACACCGTATGATTTAAGTGAATATTTTCGAAGATATTACAGATTTAAAAATTGCGGGACGTAGCGTTTGCGGCGGTACCGGCCGGCCGGGCCGCTTTGTTTTTATATACAACGCAACGTTCACAGTTTTTCTGTAGTGTATTTAGTATCAGCATTGCACCCGTGCGAAGCCGGGGCGGGTCGCTAGTTATTAACATACGAAAGTTTGTAAGGATGGATGTATGTTTGTTTGTTACTCTTTCACGAAAAAAGTACGGGGCGGATTAAGATGGCCTTAACAATAGGTTAGCCGTTAGAGAATCAGAATCATCAGAATAACAAATTTATTTGCCAAAAAACTAATGATTCATAATCTTTCGTGTCTTTCATATAGTTTGGTAAATAATGAAAGATTAAGAACAAGACAGATTACGCAGACAAGTTTTGATTTTATTTTTTTATTATTACAACCAAATCGTACACATTTAAGGCAAACGTACAACAATTCAGAACAAGTGTCTATTAAAGAATTCAGTGGTAAAGTTGTGAAAGTTTCCCAAGTCCGTGCCAAAGTTTCAGTGAAATTGAGCGGTTAACATTTAAGATCAGTTCAATTATTTAAATTAATACCTGATTAGTTTTATCGGAAGTTCGTTTTGCGTTTCATTTGTTATTAAACTGATTGGTTTGTAATGGTATTATGTATTAATCTCCCTGTTAATATTTAAGTTAATGGGAGATTAACGATGTATGAATTTAAATTAAATTGAAGTATTAACTATTAATATGTTTTAGTTACTTAAACAGTTTAAATCTAAAAGAATCCCACTCATTTTTATAGATTTTCTGAATTTTATAATAGGTAAAAAAGGTTAACAATATCTAAAGAACGCCGTGAATTCAGAACCTTCTTTGTTTTTTTTTTTTTTAAATCTATCTATATATATAAAACTCAAAGGTGACTGATATAGTGATCTATCAACGCACAGCCCAAACCACTGGACGTATCGGGCTGAAATTTGGCATGCAGGTAGATGTTAGGACGTAGGCATCCGCTAAGAAAGGATTTCCCGATATTCTTGCGGGAACGGGGAAAAACGGGGATGCGCGTACAAAGTCGTGGGCGGAAGCTAGTCTATATATATGTATAAAACTCAAAGGTGACTGATATATAGTGATCTATCAACGCACAGTCCAAACCACTGGACGTATCGGGCTAAAATTTGGTATGCAGGTAGATGTAAGGACGTAGGCATCCGCTAAGAAAGGATTTCCCGAAATTCTTGCGGGAACGGGGAAAAACGGGGATGCACGTACAAAGTCGTGGGCGGAAGCTAGTATCGGATAAAATTAAAGCTCTTCTACAAATTTAGTAAAGTATGACACGGTTTTGTGCAAATACATTATACATAATATAGATAGATACTATGTGCATATGTACATTGCACGACTTATACATAATAATAATTATTATTATTTAAATATTATACTCACTGTCATACGTAAAACTGAAATTCCCCATAGCACCCCCACAAAACCACAAACACACGTAGCATATAAACCACTTCATTGTGATTTTATTTAACAGGGATAATTTTATACGTAACTAATGTTAATATATTGTGGTCCGCCGGGATCTAGTACAGAAATACGATTGTTGTATGGAAGCTGTGTGCGTTGGAGTGTCAGGACTTGCTGCAATATCTCGTAACGTATAAACGATATAAATGCGGAAGTAGTTGGATAAATTTATTCATAAACATTGGTAAGGTATTATTGTACCTTTTAATTATAATCTTTTTGTTAATTGATATACTTGCTGGTATAAAACGAAATTCTTAGGACAAGTGTGTTCATACGTAAAACATGTAATTGAAAAAAAAATGATTTGATTATGATTTTCAACTGCTTTTCTACAACTCGAATGACTGGCAAGAGATTGAGGAAAATATGAAATGGTGATTTGTCACTTATAAGAACTTTCTCCACAATAAAGCAGTCAGGTATACACATAAATATCTAATTATTTAGATACTATAAAGCGATTAACCACATCACAATAATTAACAACTTTAGTTAAGTAATGTAGTAACGATACATGTGTACGTACATTGTTGTAAGAGCCGAATAAAATCCGTTCAAACGGGTAGTGGGTAGTCCTGCCAGTACAACGTACAAATACCCCAGAGGAAACGTGGAGTTATCGGAACGGACGAGATAAAACACGCTTGTAACGTTATTGTTACTAAAAATATTTAATTTATTATACCTATGTTATCCCGAGATACCAATACATTAATAATTTCGATAATATTTATATTTTATGCACTCGCATTTTGTACTTTCGTTTAATTTATATTTTAATGAATGTTTTTTGAATTAATGCATAGTAAGTATTTAAAGTGTGTTCTGTTTATCGTTTAAAGACTTGAGTATTTTCACAAAGAGTATGCTTGGATAGTTAAAGCTTTCGAATCCAATCAATAAATCTAGTGATTTATTGTTAACTTTCACCTGATTTCAAAATTAAGAGGAATCTAAAAAAACACAACCTATATTAGGAAAAAATTGCCTATATAAAAGATTTCATCCATCCGACTATGTCCACATATTCAAAGTCTAATAAGATCTAAAAGAACTCCAATATCTCATACATATACTTTGGCTACGATTGTTCTAAGATAAGTCATCAATTCAACAGATTGCCGTCGTTCGCCCCAAATTTAGAAGGCTATAGCTCAAGAATTTCCCGCCCTAAACTTGTTACAGACAGCCTTGATAAACCTACAGTACCTACAGTATAAAAAGTTCGGAGCTCCTAAGTACGTACTACATTCGTTTAGGAAAATAGGCAAAGAAGTTGATATATCCTATTGGATACCTTTCTTCATTTTGTTTAACCTTAAATGTTTAGTGTCTTGTTTCTGGACGAATATTTATTTTTAGGTTATCTGTGGTGATGTTCTGCCTGATAAGTAATAGAATACCTACCTCCTTTTTAAATACAACTTGATTCAATTTAATTTATAATTTATAGATTGCTGGTGGACCAGATAGTAATGTTTTGTTTTTCTGTTCAATTTACTTAATGATTTCTTCTCAAAATTCATTACTTGCGGAAAATTCTAAACTTTAGCAGAACTTATTAATTTTCTCATGATGAACATAGAAAATTAGGCTAAAACTAACTCTTCCTTTCACAACTTTATCATTCATTATGTAGGTACCCAACTTACCGTGTTTATAATACACGGTTCTCACCAAGAAACTTCCAAGTCACATGTCATTAACAGTGTGTTATAATGAATGAACGATGTCACAGATGTCTGCATACTTAATCATGTCGGGAGCACTTGCCAGAACAAGTTTGGTATAATTGATTCACTTGATTGAAAGGAAACTAGGAGCTAGTTTGCTTTCACATTGTGCAGTGTGAAATGCCGTGTTGAACGCGATATTTTGGGCCGGGGTTTTATTGAAATTGTTTCGGTATGTTTTAAAACTAGGCTATAGCACAGAAAATAAAAATAATTAAGAAGTTTTGAAATCGGTCCAATAGTTCCTGAGATTAGCCCATTCAAACAAACGAACTCAGCTTTATATAGCGAAAGCAACCCCGAAAAATATTATCACCAGATACAAAAATCATACCACAAAATAGCTCCGATGCGACGGCAAAGAACATGAGGCTACTCCTGTCTCCTTTTTGGTGGGAAATTCGTCGTGGGAAAATCTTGCATAGATACCCACGACAAAGGCAAGGAGCCGTGGGTTATGTCGGATTCTTACCGAATTAAACCCCACAAGAAACTTGTGCTGTAGTAAATACCGCATCATAATGGCCAATTTCCTGAAAAAAAAAACTGAAAAATAATCTTTTTAATATTAATTGATATTCAAAAGATGGGGTTGTGGATATAATTTGAGAAAATCAGTTTTATTATTGAAATAACGACTAGCATAGGCTATCTAATAATCTATATTATTTTTACGTTTAATCTGGTAAAGATACGAAAGTCTCAAACAAAAACAAGCACATTTTATGAAGCAATTTAGCGCACGCAATCTATAAGGTCCCTCAGCAGATGTCGCGACCCGCTAGCACTTTGCAAATAGCTGTTTTATTGCCTTCCCTTTTTTTACAGGAGCGCCTAAAAACTTGCCAAGAGACAAATTTGTTTTACGTGATGCTTTTGCATTATGAACAAAACGCTTAGACCGAGAGTGGCACACGTTTTTGATAGATTTAACATATTATTATTGTATGAAGCGGAGTGTTTTGTAGATACGATTTTTATAGTTAGTGGTTAGTAAGTAGTTCTAGTTTGTTTAAATATATTTGTATGAATGTATTTTTGGCGAATGGTAGCTTTAATTGGATTAATCATATCATCTTGACAGCACGCATATATTTTGAAATGTAAAAAAAATGTTAAAACACATCTGCATTTATGAAATAGTAATATTACTGAATTTGATATTCTTGGTTTAACGGCATTCAAATGCTTTATACCTAAATATAAATTTCCGCCCCGGTTTGGCGCGAAAGGATGCGCGGGTTCGAGTCCCGCCTCGTGATCGAATTTTTTCTATTCTTTATAAATTTATAGTAATTAGGTAGTAGTATATTGAATACTAAATATGTAAGTAAACTTGTTATTTTATATCGACAATATCACTCATATACGAACTATTTAGTAGCGACATGTAGCAAGATGTGTGTTAGGTTTTGATATGTTCGGTTTTTAAAATATAGTTTTTTGTTCTTGTCTGTCATCAAGCGTTTTATTTTATTAGAGGTTATGGGCCCAGATTTTTAGTTGAAAATGACGACGAATTATCTTGTTAGTGTGCCTAAATTGAAAGGACGAGAAAACTACAGCGAATGGGCTTTTGCGGCTGAGAATTTTCTGGTGCTGGAGGGATTGTCTGATTGCATCAAGTCGGAGACTGTACCAGCAGAAATAGGAGCAGCAGGTGACGCGAAAACCAGAGCTAAGCTGATCATGACAATAGATTCGTCGCTTTATGTGCATATAAAAAGTGTACAAACGACACATGAGCTGTGGAAGAAATTGAAGAACCTATTTGATGACTCAGGATTCACGAGAAGAATCAGTTTGCTGAGGAGTTTGATTTCAATACGACTCGAAAATAGTGCTTCAATGACTTCGTACGTGACACAAATCATTGAAACAAGCCAAAAATTAAGCGGTACGGGCTTTAATATCAATGATGAGTGGGTCGCATCGCTTTTGTTAGCGGGATTAACAGAAAAATATTCCCCTATGATAATGGCGATTGAGCATTGCGGCATACCATTGACATCAGACGCCATTAAAACAAAATTATTGGACATGGAAGAAAGTGGAAATGGCAAAGACAGTAGCGCTTCCAATTCCAGTGGAGCATTTGCGAGTTATAAGATGAAACGGAATGTTGGTAACACTGAACAGATATCAAACTTGTCAAAGTCAAAACCAAAAGTCATTAGATGCTACAAATGTAAACAAACAGGACATTATCGCAATCAATGTACATTTTCGGACAAAAATGCGTCGAATACAAATAAAAATGAACGCACAAGAAGTAACGCGTTTAGCGCCGTGTTCCTGAATGGTGAATTTTGTAAAAGTGACTGGTATATTGACTCCGGGGCGAGTGTTCATCTTACCGCGAACGAAGAATGGTTGTCAAATGTGTCGCGAGATGTTATGATCAAAGAAATTGTCGTGGCAAATAAAGATAAAATACCAGTAGTATGTACTGGAGATGTGCAGATTACGACAAAGACGCATGCCTGTGAATACGATATTACAGTGGAAGATGTATTATGCGTGCCGAAGTTGACTACAAATCTGTTGTCTGTTAGTCAACTTATATCAAAAGGAAACAAAGTTTCATTCAACAATAATGGATGTCAGATTTTCAACCAAGCAGGAGTATTAGTGGCTACAGCGAGTCTGTTGAATGGTGTGTATAAACTAAACATGCCTGAGTGTTGTTCATCGGCTGCAGTGATGGTGTCCAGTGAAGTTTGGCATCGACGTCTAGGTCATGTCAACAGCCAGTATTTGAACAAGATGCAAGATGCTGTACAGGGATTGACACTTGATAGTAAGACTGATATATCAAAGTCATCATGTGTTGCATGCTGTGAGGGGAAGCAGAGCCGCTTACCTTTTCCCAAAGAAGGTAACATAAGTGCTGAGTTGCTACATATTGTGCATACTGATCTCTGCGGACCAATGGAAAATCTATCTCTAGGTGGTTCTAGATACTTTATGCTGTTCATAGACGATTTTAGTCGTATGACATACATTTATTTTTTGAAAAGTAAAGATGAGGCATTAACATGTTTTCAACAGTATAAAGCAGAGGTTGAGAATCAACTTAATTGCAGCATAAAGATCTTGAGAAGTGACAACGGGACAGAATTCTGCAACAGTAAGTTTGACAATTTTTTGAAGTCGCATGGGATCGTACATCACAAAACGAACCCATACACTCCCGAGCAGAATGGCCTCTCGGAACGATATAATCGGACTGTCGTTGAGAAAGCCAAGTGTCTACTGTTTGATGCAGGTCTCGAGAAAAGGTTTTGGGCAGAGGCGGCACACACAGCAGTGTACTTACAGAACAGAACTGTGACCGCATCATTAAATTATAAAACTCCTTTCGAGATATGGACTGGCAGAAAGCCTGATGTAAGTCATCTTCGTGTTTTCGGTAGTACAGTCATGGTACACGTGCCGAAACAAAAGAGATTAAAGTGGGACAGAAAGTCTGATAAATGTATCCTTGTCGGCTAAGCCTGATGTAAGTCATCTTCGTGTTTTCGGTAGTACAGTCATGGTACACGTGCCGAAACAAAAGAGATTAAAGTGGGACAGAAAGTCTGATAAATGTATCCTTGTCGGCTATTCCAATGAGGTCAAAGGGTACAGAATTTACAACCCGAAGACTAATGCCATTACTACCAGTCGAGATGTTATAGTGTTGGAGAAGATGGAGACAGAGAGTGATCTGAAGGTACAGGAAAATTGTTCAGATGAAGTGAATATGGTTCCAGTGGAGGAAAAAGACTTGACACCTCAGGAAGATTCACTTGAACAATCAGAGAGCTCGAACACAGATGACAGCAGTGAACTATATGTACCTTGTGAAGAAGACACATTAGATAGCTCTGAGACTGGTACAACAGACAGTGAAGACTCCATTATATTGAACAATGTCAACATAATATCTGGTCCCCGGCGTAGGCAGCAGCCAGACAGATATGGATTTGCAAGTGCTTGTATAAAAGATGACAACATGTTCATGGATGAGATATCCTTGCAGGAAGCTTTGGAAGGTCCAGAGAAAGAACATTGGTTAGCGGCAGTACAGGATGAGCTACAGTCATTCGAGAATCATAGTGCATGGGAACTCGTAGATGTACCAAAAGATGGTACTATAGTGCAGTGCAAGTGGGTGTTACGAAAAAAGTACGATAGTGAAAACAATGTGCGTTATCGTGCTCGTTTGGTCGCAAAGGGCTTCACCCAAAAATATGGTGTAGATTACACAGAAACATTTTCGCCTGTAGTGAGACATACAACCCTTCGACTATTATTTGCATTGTCTGTAAAGTTAGGTATGGATGATCACCATTTAGATGTCAAGACTGCTTTCTTGAATGGTGATTTAGAGGAAACCATTTACATGAAAATGCCAGATTGTTATAATAGTAGTAGTTCAGATCATAAAGTATTGAAACTTAAAAAGGCCATTTATGGACTTAAGCAAGCCTCTAGAGCTTGGAATAAAAAGGTTGATAATTGTTTGATCAGTAATGGTTACAAAAGGTCAAAAATAGAACCATGTATGTATACAAAGAATATTAATAATTGTAAGACCATTGTGACAGTCTATGTCGACGATTTCTTTATATTTTCCAATGATATAATTGAAACTAATAACTTGAAACAGATTTTATCTAATAATTTCAGCATTAAGGACTTAGGTGAAGCTAAATTATGTCTTGGAATGAATGTAACCTTCAATAAAGATAAAGGATATGTAACTTTGAGTCAGGAAGCTTATATTGATCAACTTTTAAGCAGATTTAATTTAAGTGATTGTAAGACTGTTGATACTCCGATGGAGGTCAAATTAAATGTAAATAAAGGTCCAGTAGGGGCAAATAGTCATGTGCCCTATCAACAACTAATTGGTAGTTTGATGTACTTGTCAGTCTTAACTAGGCCAGATATTAGTTACTCTATAAGTTTTTTTTAAGTCAGTTTAATAATTGTCACACAAAAGAGCATTGGGAATATGCAAAAAGAGTATTAAGGTATTTAAAACGAACTAAATGTTATGGAATAAAATATTGTAAAGAAGGTAATTCAGAAATAACAGGCTATGTAGATGCTGATTGGGCTTCTAACTCTGAAGATAGGAGATCATATACTGGAATGTGTTTTTTTGTTATCTGATGGTGTAATATCATGGGAGTGTAGAAAACAGAAATGTGTAGCCCTCTCTAGCACTGAATCAGAGTATATTGGTCTATCTGAAGCATGTAGAGAAGCATTATATCTTAAGGAATTACAATATGAAATAACCAATAAGATGTACACTATTTGCATATTTAATGATAACCAAGGTGCGCAGAAGCTGTGTGCAAATCCAGCATTTCATAAACGTACAAAGCATATCGATATTAAATATCATTTTTGTTGTGATCTAGTAAGAGATAAAATTGTTAAGGTGCTGTATTTGCCAACAGCTGATATGCCAGCTGATATTCTTACTAAAAGTTTATGTTCAGCAAAACATTATAAATTTATGTTGCTTCTTGGCATAGTTTGTATAGAATAATTTTGTATATGATTGTTTAGTGAATATTGTGATAAGTAGGGGTGTTATTTTATATCGACAATATCACTCATATACGAACTATTTAGTAGCGACATGTAGCAAGATGTGTGTTAGGTTTTGATATGTTCGGTTTTTAAAATATAGTTTTTTGTTCTTGTCTGTCATCAAGCGTTTTATTTTATTAGAAAACTTAAAGAAATAATGAATTAAAATTTTGCTAGCTAAACATTCAATTAAATATTATTGAACTTGTATGTATTACAATTTAAGATTTCTTTTTTTCATTCCTCTTTTTTTTCTTTTAACCCAGTAACATTTTTTTCTAACTCTCATTTCATAATTTATTCGACCAGCCAGTAATCAACTTTATAGACATAGGTCGTCACAGGTATGGGGTACGCCACTGCCAGCAGGCAGAAATGATAACTCAGGGGTGGATGTCAGTTCTTTACTAATAAAATACTTATACAAAGGTTGTGGATCAGTGGTCGCCTTTCCACACAAGGTCACAGTACACTATATTATCAGAATGCACACAAGATCAAGTTAGGGTTTGCGCGGGAAACGTTAAATTTAGGCGTAGTATCGCGTTCGCGGTTTATCCTCGACTAAAAAAACGGCTGCACGTGCGGGAGACGCGCCGGCCGTTACAGAGGGGCGCGGGAGGTGAGGTGAACCTCATTGGCAAGCGTCCCTGCTGCACGTGCGGGAGACGCGCCGAACGTTACAGAGGGGCGCGGGAGGTGAGGCGAACCTTATTGGCAGGCGTCCGCGAGAGGCCCTTGTGGGTAAGACACGGGTACCTACAAGACTACGGTTTACTATATACTCCCCCTCTAGTTCAGGTGTACGCCCTCGTTCCTGGACTAGCTGCTCTTTTACCTTCTTCGGTCGTCCGCGTTTCTTGACGGGGTTAACAGGTTCCGGCGGAGTATCATCGTTACTAATGAACGGGGTCAAATCTTGAACATGGTATTTCCCTATAATCTCGTGAGGCAGCTCCATACGCGCAATGTCGTACGTCGTAGGGCTTATCTTCTTGGTGATGACGTAAGGACCATCGCGTCTCGGCATAAATTTTGCAGTGAGTGCCTTTGAACCTTTGCTCAAGAGGTGCGATTTTAGTAGCACCTTATCACCCACCTTGTATTCTACCCGCCGACGCGACTGGTCGGCGTATTCTTTCGCCTTGTCCTGTTGCTTCTCGACTCGTTCTCTGATCGCCGACAACGAGCTGAGGAATCGTCGTAAGTAGGGTGTTATTTGTGGAACAAAGTCATCTTTGTCCAGTATGGCACGTTGGTCATGTGTTGCTTCCGAAGGTGACCGCAGCTCTCTTCCGAATGTCAGGTACGCCGGTGTTGTTCCTGTTGTACGGCACACGGCACTATTTAGAGCAAATCTGATCACCGGCAAGTTCTTGGGCCAGGTACTATGGTCTCCTTCAACCAATCGTGCTAACTGTGCCTTAAGGTCGCGGTTTTTCCTTTCTGCTGGGTTGGCTTCTGGGTGGTACAGTGGCACCAAGTTCTGTGTCACACCCAAGACTGACATACATTGACGCATGACTGCCGAAATGAACTGAACTCCGTTGTCGGATATGATCCGACGAGGCAACCCAAACCGCATGAAGAATTCCTCGATGAGGACACGTGCGCAGGCTTCAGCTGTAGCATCCTTAAGCGCGTATAGCTCTACCCATCTTGTGGCCGTGTCTTCAACGAGCAATATCCACCGTTCCCCTTCCTCTCCTTCCGGTAATGGGCCGAATAGATCTATGGCCAACACCTCGTTACGTTGATTCATGACGGGCGTCTGGAGGAGGCCTGGAGGCTTGTTATTGGTGGCCTTGTATCGTTGGCATTGAACGCAGGCTTTCACGTAGTCGGCTATTATCCTGCGCATTCCTGTGAAGAAGTACAGCTGTGATACTTTCCTGTAAGTATTGTCAATACCAGGATGCCCTGCTACTGCAGAGTCATGACATTGCTTCAAGATGTCTTGCTGTTGACCAGCTGGAACTACGAGTTGTGGTGATTCACTGTCCGAGTCGGGGTTATACCGGTACAGCACTCCTTGATCCATCATATATCCCCGCTCTGTCCATCGCTGGGCTGCGACTTCATCGGTGGCTTCGAGCTCCTTGACAATCTTCTCCAGTTCTGGATCTGCCAGCTGTTCCTGTCTCAACAGATCCGGTTTCTTCACAGGTACGTCTATTATTACAGAGCAAATGCCGCATTGATCGCGGGTTTCTCCTGTGCAGATCGGCCTACTTAGTGTGTCGGCCACAACATTTGCTTTACCTGGAGTATACTGGAATTGTATATCAAACGACTGGAGTTTGAGAGCCCACCGCACTAGCCGACCGGTTGGTGATTTTAAGGTCAGCAGCCAGCGGAGTGGTTGGTGATCACTTCCTATAATAACGGGTTGCCCATCGAGGTATGATCTGAAACGTTCGACTGCCCATACCACCGCCAGAGCTTCACGCTCGGTGGTAGAGTAGTTTCGTTCCGCTGAGGTA
Source organism: Colias behrii (assembly GCA_029959065.1). Taxonomy (NCBI): domain Eukaryota; kingdom Metazoa; phylum Arthropoda; class Insecta; order Lepidoptera; family Pieridae; genus Colias; species Colias behrii. The sequence continues at coordinate 4,717,182 of JARWMC010000025.1, forward strand.
AGGAGTCGACTCGCGTACTCAATTGGTCTTTCCTCTTTTAACTCCCCCTGAAGTAACACAGCTCCTAAAGCGTAATTACTGGCATCCGTTCGTAATATAAAAGGCCGACTAAAATCAGCTTGGATCAAAATTGGGGCTGAAGTCAGCAACCGCTTGAGCTCATTGAAAGCTTGTAATTGAGCTTCACCCCAAGTCCATGGTTGTTTCTTTCGTGTCAAACGCGTTAACGGTTCAGCCACTTGGGAAAAGTTAGGAATGAATTTCCTAAACCACGAGCACGTTTGAAGGAAAGTTCTCATATGCTTGAGATTGGCCGGCTCCTTCATTTCGAGTACAGCGCTAACTTTATCATTGTCGATGGAGACGCCTTCCTGTGTGATTATGTGTCCAAGGTACTTCACTCTCTCCCTTGCGAAAACACACTTCTCCCTGTTTACATGGAGGTTATATTCAGTCAAGCGCTCGAAAACTGCCTCGAGGTCTTTGAGGTGCTGTTGGAATCCACTTGAGATTATCAGGAGGTCATCCAAGTAGGCTAACAGGACTACGTCCTTTAAAGATGCGCAGGAGCGGAGGCGGTCGATCAGCCGCTGGAATGTGGCCGGCGCGTTCTTGAGGCCGAAAGGCATGCGCTTAAAGCGATATATGCCGAGCGGAGATATGAAGGCTGTCTTATTCCTGTCTTCTACCCGCACGCTTACTTGCCAGTACCCAGATCTGAGGTCCAGCGTGCTCATGAAGCAGTTCCTTTTTGTTGATTGCAGGAGCTCATCAATTAGTGGCATAGGGTACGTGTCCGATTTGGTAACAGCGTTCAGGCGCCTGTAATCTACACAGAACCTGACGCCACCACGAGCCTTAGGTATCATCAACGCTGGAGCGCACCATGCGGACTCGCACTCTTCAATTATATCTTCCTGCAGCATTTTCTCAATTTCTTTTTTCATCACCTCTTTCTTCGCGGGATTCAAACGGTATGGGGGCACTGCTATCGGTGGGTGTTCACCTGTATCTATACGGTGCTCCGCGAAAGGAGTAGGAGCTCCCCCTAGACGGAAAATGTGCGCGTGCCTAACAAGAATCTGAGCGAGTTCGTCTCGTTCTGCTGACTCCAGCTGAGTGCCCTCGTCCTCCCGGAGAACATTTGTGGAGGCACACGTAGTGCCGCGCGAAGTTGGTTCAAAAAATAGCGTATGTTTAACGCGATGATTGTTGTCAAAATACCATATTTTCTTGGAGAAATTAATAACGACGCCCATAGCCCTAAGGAAATCTATGCCGAGTAATGTCTCGTTGTCGCCGGACTCGGGGAAAATAAGAAATGGTATTGTGATGATAACGTGTTCCAACCGCACCTGCAACGTGGTAGTGAGAACGTTCATTTCACGTGCGTGGCCATCGGCGAGTTTAATTTGCCTCGTCGAGGGCGTGAGCGGGTGGCCTTTGCGTAGAAGGAGAGCATATAGTGTGTACAGGTAAATTAGCTTGGAGAAATTTTTGCATATGTAGTGGTGTGTATATTACTCAGATCTTAGAGCGCGTTTCCACTATATCGTTCTGGCCTATACAAAAATGTTTCGATATCCTAACATTACTATTTAATTTTATACTTATTCCTAGCAACACTTTTGTTTTCAATAAAAACAAGTTTTTATTTGAAAGAAAATGGTTTTGACTTTATAAAAAAAAATATATCATTCAATTTCACGTCCTTGAGCAAACGACAAGGCGACTACCGTGAAACAATAAAATATCGTGTCCATAATAATTTGTTTCATAATTAATATTTGACCATAATAATTACGAAACAAAACAAATAAATAAATCGTCACTTGATAGTGGAAAGTGGAAACACGCACAAAACCAGAATAAACCAGTTTACGCTGTCCGCAGGTGCCACGTGCAGTCGTTTGGTACCGTTAGAACATAAAGCACACATTTAATTCAAAAATTATAATTATTACGTAGTTTAATTGTTAAATTTTGTATTTGTTGATTGTTGTTATTATTTGTTATTATGGTCCGGGAGCCAGCAGCAGATTTTATGACCAAGTTCCTCTCAAGCGGTAATTAGTAAAATGCATCAAAGTATAGTATTATGAAGCCTCGTGAACGTCAGCTGGAGCTCGGTTGGGGGGAAGAGCGGTTGTAGCCTCCCGTATCAGCTGACGGTTTTTCCACCAAGATACAGCCAGCTGACATATATATTTATCCACAGTTACATATAAGCTATCATCAGGTAAATTTTTGTTTGAGAGGAAATAACGGAAAATAAATTTTTCTTTAAATTTAACTTTCATGTTCGAGACACCAGCTGACGTATAATACACCATGTTGTAACCAGCTGACTATTTTTTTTCGTTGAGATATTGGGTTAGCTACAATTTGACAAATTTTTAGCTGAGAGGAAATGAATGAATGAATGTATTTTTTTTCCTATGTGCGTGGGAGGCTACAACCGCTCACCCCCCCAACCGAGCGCCAGCTGACGTTCACGAGGCTTTATAATACTATACTCTCATGCGTCTGACGAATTATCTCTTGAGAGGAAATAGTTAACCAAATTTGCACCTGGCTCCCTAACCATTATTGTTATAATATTTGTTGAAGTGTTTAATTTGTGTGTAAGTGTTGTAACTTTATATTGTTAATTCAAAATGGCTCCAGTGTTAAAACATGGTCGAGGCAAGCCTTTGACTTCTCAAACTAAAGAATTAAACTTTACATGTCGTTTCTTTTTCAGGTTAGTAAATTTTTCATTTTAGTAACATTGTTAATGTAAAAGTTATACGTATGTTAAATGTGCAAATATTAAAATAAAGTCTCATCTTTTTCAGAGGAGAAACACATATAGTTTAATTTAAAATCCCTTATATATGTCGTGGCCATATCGTAGATTTGCTCATTTCATGATATGATCGATCATTTCGTGAAATGATCGCATTGCATGAAATGATCGAATGTCTATTGGCCACATCATGATGTGGTTTGGGCAGATCAATGATAAGAAATCGTTTCTCGATATGGCCAACTAAACGCGCGGTTTTTTCATGAAATGATCAAAATTATTTGATCATATCGTAAAATAGTTACATTAATTATTGGTAGAGGCGCTGCAAGCTCTGTGTTTATGTGATAACTGATAATATGGCGGCCGCTGGCGAAAATTTAATTATTCGCAGTTAAAAACTTCATAATTCGTTTAATAACAATATGAAGAAAGTCATAGCAAAGAATTTACGACGAAGAGGTTTGAGTACTATGGAAAATGTGGATATCTTATATGTATTGAAGAAAAAATGCGTCTTAAATAAAAGGATTTAACACGCATTTTTTCTTTTAGGATATATATTTATATATCCTACTATATTATTATGATTGTTTGTTTTTTAAAAAGCGATCCGCTTCTGGCACTCGCCGGCCGCTACCGCGGCACGCTCGCTTTGCTCGCTCGGCTCGTGCGTTGTTTATCAAAGTCTAACCTAACCTAACCTAACTGTTTTCTATTGCAAAAACCATTCGCTTCTGGCATTCGCCGGCCGCTGCCGCGGCACTAACTTAAATGACACTAAACAAGTTCTTAGAATATTCTGAATTTTTTTAATATTTTATGGACTCTCTATATTTTATACGATCTGGCCAAATGTGGATGATCAAATCGTGAAACGTTGACGATTTAACGATCTGATCAAACTATGTTGGCCATTTCCTGAAATGCGACCATTTCGTGAAATGATCAATCATATCATGAAATGAGCAAATCTACGATATGGCCACGACATATTATATATAAAATAAAACTAAAAATAAAATGTAGTTTTATTTTATTTGCTGACCATACACTACTACAAACGCAAAAATTTCTCCAAGCTAATTTACCTGTAACCGGCAATACAGTGTTTCGCGGCAGTATCAATTAAAGCTGTACCATTTACTCCCAAAATCTCGATTTTGAAAATGGGACGTAAGTCGCGACGTTTGACGGGCCTATCGCCGACGCTACATGCCAACAAGTCGTCATCGTCCTTAACACGCACATAATTATCATCATAACAATATATTAAATTCACATCATCAGTAACGTTATTGTTTCTTTCATCCGTTGATTTTTGCGAAAAATCTGACTTATTACAGGTTTTATATTTTGAAAATTTATTACATATAAAATCCGACTTAATACACTTTTGGTTAATATGCGAACCAATCGGATGAGCATCGTGATCATGATTGTTGTATGTATCGTTCGCGAATAAAATGTCCGATTGACAGAACTTATTTTCATAAGGAATACCGGTCAGCATTTCACTATTAAAATAGTCATTGTTCACTGTACCTAACGAACGATTTTGAAAGTCACGATCGCGCACGGGTAATTCGAGACTATAGAACTTTTCCGATTTATTTACGTAATTTACGGCACTTTCACTCGCGTTATTATTGTGACTGTAAGACCCACCTCTGTCCTCTAACTTACGACACTGTTCACGTCGGTGACCGTAGCGCTTGCAGTAGGTACAGTAGGGACGTGCATGACCCGAGCCGGAGGCCGAGGTCGTCGGAGGAGCCCGAGGTGTCGCGTTCACGCCAGGCGCTCCGCGCGCTTGCGGCTGCGGCGGCGCGGGCGCGTGCAGGGCTACGGCGGCGCGGTGCGGCGGCGGCGAAACAGAGGCCGCAGGCCGCGCGCGCATCGCGGGCGCGCCTCGTGCCTGCGCTTCGCCGCCAGCGGAGGGGGCCGGAGCGGCGCGGAAAGTACTCGCGCCGGCGGACGGCGATGGCCTCGCTGTTGATGCTCGTCGTACCTCTTCTCCCATGGAGTCTTCAATATTTCTCGCGTGTTTTAGTAATTCGGCGAATGTCGTAAACTCCTCTCTGCGGAGTCGTTTTCTTATACGAATGTTTAACAGGCCGTATATCATATCTAGTTTCACTTTTTCCGTTAAGTCACTCGGTGGCAACCTTGCCAACAAGGCGCGAGCTTTCGCCACGAACACGTCTGTATTTTCTTTCCCTTGTTCGTTTTCGAACAAGTCGCGGTATATTCTGTGGGGCGGCCGTCGGTCGCCGTAAGCGCTTCTTAAGTTAAATACGACCTCGTCCCACGTAGATATTTGATTCTTAATGCCCTGCCACCAGGTGGCCGCATCATACGTCAACAACATTGACATCCCTTTAATTGCGTTGGTATCAGCCACGTTGGCGCACTCTTTGTAGCTTTCCACTGCGTCTATGAATCCTTCTATCGATTCGTTCGGTGCGCCGCTAAATACCGCCTTACACCGCGCAAAATTACCGTTTTCGGCCGTCGGCGCGGGAGTCGAGGTCATTGCGCGGTTTCCCATAACACTATCCAGGATTTCTTTTATCGCATTTGTTTGTGTTCTCTGAAGACCTTCCAGGAGCATGGACACACTCTCTTGCGAGTATGTTGCGTCAGCGAAGTGAGGGGCGGGGGGGGGTTTGGGGAATGCGTGTTGCATCATCCCCCTCGCCGCGATGCTGGTACTCCTGTTGTTGTTGTCTGGTACGCGTCATTATTATTAACTGAAATAACGGATAGTTCGTACGAATTCAATTACACAACACGAATCGTTTAACCACTAATCCACCCACTGTTGGGACGCCAGATATAGACATAGGTCGTCACAGGTATGGGGTACGCCACTGCCAGCAGGCAGAAATGATAACTCAGGGGTGGATGTCAGTTCTTTACTAATAAAATACTTATACAAAGGTTGTGGATCAGTGGTCGCCTTTCCACACAAGGTCACAGTACACTATATTATCAGAATGCACACAAGATCAAGTTAGGGTTTGCGCGGGAAACGTTAAATTTAGGCGTAGTATCGCGTTCGCGGTTTATCCTCGACTAAAAAAACGGCTGCACGTGCGGGAGACGCGCCGGCCGTTACAGAGGGGCGCGGGAGGTGAGGTGAACCTCATTGGCAAGCGTCCCTGCTGCACGTGCGGGAGACGCGCCGACCGTTACAGAGGGGCGCGGGAGGTGAGGCGAACCTTATTGGCAGGCGTCCGCGAGAGGCCCTTGTGGGTAAGACACGGGTACCTACAAGACTACGGTTTACTATAACTTTTAAATTAGAAAAGTAAAATATTAAAAAGAATGAAAACTGGCAGCTGAAAGGAAAATTTCGAATTGAATATTTCAAAATCAGAACACGTTGTATTCGAATTTCGAACATGATAAAGCGAAATCACGACGAATAATCAAATTCAACCAGCCATATGCTTTGTATTTTATTACTAAGTATTTGTATATGAAACACGATATATTTGGCATCTCTTGCAGTAGAAATGATGAGAGCACGAACCTCCAGGCTTTGTGATATGCATTCATAAATTCTTCCCCTTTGATAGTGATTGACTTGCCACTTTTGAACTGTCATGGAACAACCCTATCTGTTACGTATTAATAATCATTTATTTGATTGAAGTCTTTTTGTCAATGTGAAAAATTTTACTCATATGTGCGTATTGCAGTGTTTACGAGATGAGAAGAATAGTAAAATCTATAAGCTATCTATAAGTTTTGGTTATTGAAACGGTCAAATCTCTTTTACATAGAATTTCCCTTTTTGAAGTCGGTTAAAAACACATTTCAAAAACCGCGTGTTCAATTACGTCATAGTTTGAAAAAACCTCAAAGGACCTTTCAAGACAAAGACAGATATTGGATATTTAAATAAATCTTTATGAAGGTTACGGGCTACGGCATCCCTTATGCCGTAGCCCGTAACGTATCAGATCCTCAAGATTGTAATGTTGGCGAATGTAAAATAATATTTGACGAGGATACAGGGTCACTCGAAATGGTTAAAATTACCTGAGACTTGGACCTGGCGGTTCTTCGTCTTGATAACCCAAGCTTATTAGCTCAAATATTATTTTACGAAATAACAAGGGTATTTTAACTGGGGAATAGAGAATGTAATTTATAGTACGACTATGCTGTATTGCATAAGTTCTTGAACGAATAATGACGGTTTCTAAATAAATAGAGAATTTATTTAGATTCTAGTTACTATATTTTATAGCACCACTATACCTTTTGTAAGAATGAAGGTTTTTTTTTTTTTTTTTTTTTTTTTTTTTTTATGTCAGAGCAAGCAAAGGAGCAGGTGGGCCACCTGATGTTAAGTGGTCACCACCGCCCATAAACACTTGTAACACTAGAAGTGTTACAGGTGCTTTGCCGGCCTTTTATGGACAAATAAGCTCTCTTCTTGAAGGCCCCAATGTCGTAGTTGTTCGGGAACACCGCAGGTGGCAAATCGTTCCACAGTTTCACCGTACGCGGAAGGAAGTTGCGGGTGAAGCGGACAGTGGTGGAGCGCCAACCATCCAGATGGTGCGGATGGAACTGGTTTTTACGGCGTGTGGTCCGGTGGTGGAACTGTGCGGCTGGTAAAAGGTGGAACAATTCCTCAGAGCACTCCCCATAGTAGATTCTGTACAGTATACAGAGAGACGCAACGTCTCTTCGCACTGACAGTGGATCGAGCCTATCGGAAAGCCTACGGTCATCGACAATTCGAGCTGCTCGACGTTGGATGCGGTCAAGAGGAAGGAGTTGATACTGTGGGGCTCCGGCCCAGAGATGAGAACAGTACTCTATATGCGGTCGCACCTGAGCCTTGTACAGCTGAAGTCGGTGGGCCGGCTTGAAGTACTGTCTCGATCTACTGAGCACACCAAGTTTTTTTGAGGCTAATTTAGCCTTCGCTTCCAAATGACTGCGGAATTGAACGTCACTCGAGATTTCAACTCCGAGGATTCCGATTTTCGGCGATATACTAAGGGGAGTACTCTTAAACCGAGGTTCTACGACAAATGGGGTCTTTTTAGCGGTGAACGCGCAAACCTGTGTCTTTAGGGGATTGAACTCGACAAGATTAAGTTCGCCCCAATCCGAGACTTCTTGGAGAGAAGACTCGACTTCAGACACAAGTTTGTTTCGACTCTCATTGAGGCTTTCCTTTGAGGTGTTTGCACGGCCGGGATAAAGAGCATCCCCCGTACTGTCGTCTGCATAGCAATGAATGTTACTGATTTGCAACAAATCATTGATATGCAGAAGAAACAGTGTAGGAGATAGCACGCAGCCTTGTGGGACACCAGCATTCACATGAAGAGGCTTAGAGCAAGAACCGTCGATAACGACCTTAATGCTAATGGTAGCATTCTAAATAAATTCCAATAATTTCAAATTCCAGACAGAAATTAACAACATACTTTAGTTAATAATAAATAACTGATAACAATGTAGACGTAGGTATAGACGACGCGGACGGTAATATAATTAACTCACTTACCAAAATAACGAAAATAATGTGCAATAGTAGAGCATCACTTTCGTATAATAGGTATGTTTTCTCTTTTTATAAATATCCCTAGTTTTCAGCTAAACAATAATTTATGAACAAGACAGCCATAGATAACAAAAAAAACATAACCTATAAAATATACAATGCTAATAGACGTTAGCTCGTGGGTATAATGCATAATTCTTAGTATCAATACGGAAATGATTTGATCTCAATAACACAAAACTTGCTAATAACTTCTCGTATTGAACATAAGTTGTTCGCCAGGAGTTATCTCCGCTTTCCACGCCGTCGACTCCGTGACACATAGCGGAAGCTATTTTAGCTCTCCAATCGTGACCAATTTGTTAGGTATTGAAGGAGCGGATTAGGTATTCTGTTGTATACGTGATTATATTTATCTATGGGTTAATCGTTAGCCACTCGAGTCAATGTGTCATAAAAAGGATTGAAATATTTTTATTTCTGGGTAACTATAAACTGGCGTAGGACTGGTTTTCATTGTTATGTAATGTGTTCCAGTTAGTAACCGCGTAAAGTCTTAAAGCCTTTGTTACAATTATTAGGAAAAATACGTGAAAACTAAAAGTTACTAACTGAGGTTTTCTTTTGGTCCATTCGTCCAGTCCAGTTCTTTTGGTTTCTGTTTGAGTGGGAAACTCCCTAAAGTCGATTCTGGCACTCGTACTCATGCTTGCTTCGCTCGGAAGGTTCGTGCATGCAACTACGTTATTTTACCATTTAAACCTTCATGTGTCTTCCTGGGTGAACCCTGAAAAAGACGAAACAAGCCGCTAGTCAATAAACGTACCTATAATACCTTAACCTAGCTTTGTAAATTTTTTAATAGTATACTTATTATTGCCTACTTTATTATGCTTAAATTGTGGCTTAAATCCCCACATGACTCAGAACATTTCAAAAATCACGCCATAATAACTAAAGTTATATTTTCAGAGCAAATAAAACTGTATTTGTTTGGTATATTCGAAAAATTATAATATTAACTCAGTATTTCCTCGGATATCGATATAAAAGCGCTGATGTCATAGTGTATGATTGATTTATTTACCCGAAGCTAGGTATAGAGTTACCGTGTTTTCGGGATCTCAGCTCGCAATATATTACAAATAAAGTAAAATGCTGTTAGCATTGAGGTTCGATTGTTTATTATTGTACTAGGTAAGTTATAGATGAAAATATTCATGTGTTCGGATTCGTTCATTCAGTTTGGTAGTGGCGGTTAATCCTTACATTGCAATTACGTTTTTGATTTGTAGATAAAGTGCATAATATCAAATACTAACCTTGGCCTCCATAAAGTCAAGTCAGACGTATAAAAAATATATGTACCTATTACAAAAATTCAACTGTAAAGTAAAGCACAAACGTTGTTGAATATTTAAAAAAATAATAGGTGGGTATCTATTTAAAAATACTCTTGTGGCGGTAGCAGTTTATTGGATTTGGAAAATTAAAGTTGAAAAAAAAACATAAAGGGCTTAGATAAAGGGTATCAAAATTTCTCGTTCTGAGTTCTGAAATTCAAAATTATTTTATTTCCTGGATATACTTAAAAGTCTCAAAACGAATTCAGCAAGAGTATAAACTGTGAGTATAAATGTAAATAGGAGAAGGACCAATTTTTTAAATCTATATATTATTATGCACTTAAGTTTATCTATACATATAATAAATCTGTAGAAGGGTCATTTCTGTACATTGAAAATATTGAAAAAATAAATAGCAGGGGGTGTTACTGGATCGATACCAAACCCAAATATGTGATTAAAAAAGTTTTTGTCTGTCTGTCTGTCTGTCTGTCTGTCTGTATGTGAAGACATCACGTGAAAACTACCGGTTCGATTTCGATGAAACTTGGTATAATTATACCTTATTATCCTGGGCGTAAAATAGGATACTTTTTATCCTGGAAAAGTACGTAGAAAAAAAATTAATCTTAATTTTTCAGTTTTATCCATAGACTTTGTTCTGTAGAACCGCGAACACGTTGCGTATTATTATAGGCCTAGCCGTATTTGGGTCCAATAGATATGTGGAATGGTCCATTTTTAGATTTAAGTTTCTCTATTTTATTGTTTTATTGCACCTTTGTTCTTAACAGATGTTTAGTTAAGATAGTTTAGAAAATAATTTGTATGCGTGGGAACGTAAGCATAGATTGCGGGGTGAGAAACCCAGGTAGTAAGTAAAGATTTAATTGTATGGGACTCGAAGAGGCAGTCCCTACTTAACTTCGATGTGCGACAGACGTCTGTCCTTTAACTCTGTCAATGTTTTCTAATAAATACTCACTTTAAATTAACCGCCCCGTGATTCCTAACTTATAACAACTTAATAAACGTTTAGTATCCTATCCTATAAATTACCGATACTACAGATATTTATAAGATGTCATTGTCAGAGTTACTCAAAATGGAGAAATAAACCATCCACGCGAAGACCGACATCCGCGCGGACGGAGTCGCGGGCGGAAGCTAGTTTAAATTATATATGATAATTTGATACTCTGGATCTTGCTCTGGATACTCTCTTCATCCGATTTACAAGTGAAGTCCTTTCCTTATCTGGCTGCTGGCATTGACTAATGACATTGAAGTTGACAAATGACAGCCATCAGAGTCAAAATTTGATTTACATACACAAAAAAATATTGATGAGCCTAAATGAGCATTAATCTAGTTAATTCGTTTAATTTAATAATCAACCAAATCTTTAATTAATTGTCATGGCGTCTACATCAAAAGAGGATGTTATATCGAACCCTCAAGTGTCTGAAAATACCGCGGATGATCTAGAACCTGGTGCATGTTACGACAGCATTTTGAATCCTACAGATTCGTTTGAGGAATTTGCTTCTGAGATGAACTCAAGCCTTCAAGGCCGGAGTACTGATCTAAGTCAAAAAGCAAGCACCATAAGCGAAATTCAGAGTGAAATAGGCGAAAGTTCGAAGGAGTTAAAAGAAACGAAGTCTAATGATAATTTGCAAAATAAAGATGTGAGTAATGTATGATAATAAATTATATGTCGACATCATTGCAGTGTTTTTACGATGCTCAGTATAATATCAATAATCTTTATCAAACACATTAATTAGGAAACAGATTAATGTGTACTGGGGGGCGGAAAACTTAAAATGCTTCATCGGATTACTAAATTATTTATCAATACACCAATTTAAACAAACTTACATAAAAATAGATATCATTTTCATTACTAAACTGTTGTACTATATCAATTTTATTAAATTTTTTATCATTTTAATTTGTATATAACATGTTATCATTATAAACACACACACATAGGTTTCCAATAAAAAGCTATAATTATTATGTATAACATTCCAGGAAGCAATTGGTGGATCAGCCAGCAGTTCAAACTTAGTGGACCAAAATGGAGATGATTTGGAAAATGATGTTGAAGACTATCTTAAATCACCAGAACTTGTTAATAAAGAAAAGCATGTGTTCATTTTGAGTTCAGCGGGCAAACCTATCTATTCTAGGTATGATATATCATAATGAACCTTATACTTGTTGTGGTAGTTGTTACTTTTTAATGTGCATACGGTATGGACTGACAAGATGGAGATGGCGGTTACTTGTTTTTGATTGATAGTCCATTAATTAAAACATTCTAGACTGCTGTGTGTAGACACAATAGTAGTATTACCACCACCGTCTAGTAATACTTAATATATATAAATCTCGTGTCACAATGTTTGTCCTCAATGGACTCCTAAACCACTTGACCGATTATAATAAAATTCGCACACCATGTGCAGTTCGATCCAACTTGAGAGATAGGATAGTTTAAACATGTAGGTACCACGGGCGAAGCCGGGGCGGACCGCTAGTATAACTGTATAACTTGCTTGTAAGGTGTTTTGTACATAGATTGTTATCTGTTATCTATGCTATCTCCATCTTGCCCATCTGGCCCTACAGATTTTGAATTACAAATTTAGCATGACTGAGACCAAATTCACAAGTAACATACATGCAACTATGTTGTTCCTGGTGTGCTGATTACAAATTATAATTGAGTTTTGCCTATGAGAATATGCAATTCTTTAAATATATATGTTACTAGCCTCCGCCCACGACTTTGTACGTGCATCCCCGTTCGCGCAAGAATTTCGGGAAATCCTTTCGTAGCGGATGCCTAACATCTACCTGCATGCCAAATTTCAGCCCGATACGTCCAGTGGTTTGGGCTGTGCGTTGATAGATCACTATATCAGTCACCTTTGAGTTTTACATATATAGATTAATGCCATTATGCATGCTTTGGTTCAGAAAATTCAATAATATTAAACCAGTTAAACTGAAAATGTAATTTGTAGTGTGGTTTTAGTAGATTTGTTGTTGCAGCTCAAAGGCTGGTTACGAATACAGATTTTATCATATTACAACCTGTATTTTATTACATTGTCATAAAGGTTGTAATTTGTTTCAATCCGTTTTAATATCTTTCCAGGTATGGTAATGAAGACAAACTAGCTGGTCTCTGCGGAGTCATACAAGCTTTAGTAAGTGTAGTGGAAGATCAGAACCATGATATATTGAGGTCACTGATCACAAAGGATTGTAAGGCTGTGTTCTTAGTGAAAGGACCGTTAATATTGGTGGCTATTTCAAAGTCTAATGAGAGTGAAACGCAATTAGTCTTACAATTGACGTAAGTTTAATTTTTAATGTAATCTGTATAGATAATTTAACGGCCTATTCGTGAACTAGATGAACAAACAATGTTTGATATTATGCTTTATTGCCACTTGAGATTTTGAAAAGCCTGAAATCATTCATAATGACTAGAAAAATAGCTAAATAATAATTTTTTATCAAGTAGCTCATAAACAAATGAAGTTTAGAACAAACTTACCCTCCTTAATGCTTCTTCCTTAATTTTTGAGACAAATTTCTTTTACGGTTTCTCTCCAAACAGCACAAATTCTGTCAAATGCTTTTTCTTCCTTCAACATCTTTATTTATTGAGGTTTACAAACAATTCAAAATCATATACATACATTTTACAAGGTTTTTTAAATTCTACATATCTGTAATCCCTCATTGTTTTTCGAGAATCTATACACATGTATGTTAAATTGTTTGCTTAAAAACAAATTACTACTTCCAGATACGCCTTCAACCAAATAGTATCAGTCCTAACACTAACACAATTGAACCGAATATTCGAACAGCGTCGCAACTACGACTTACGCCGCTTACTCTCAGGCGCAGAGCGTCTTATCGACAACTTACTGATTTTCATGGAAAAAGATCCAGCTTTCTTACTCGGGGCGGTCAGATGCTTACCATTACCAGAGAAAGTAAGAGAGAATATAACAAATGCAATAACTACAACTTGTCATAAAATAAGGGATCTAGTATTCGCTATATTGATAGCAGGGAATCAATTAATTACGTTAGTAAGAATGAAGAAGTACACATTGCATCCGTCGGACATTCATTTACTGTTCAATTTGGTTCGGAGTTCGGAGTCTTTTAAAACGGCTGAAAGCTGGACGCCGATTTGTTTGCCGAAGTTTGATGCAACGTAAGTAATTTCATTATGTACTTGAATGTTTTATTGAAGATGCTGCAAATATATTACTTTTTCACCATTTGTTACGATATCAACACGTTACGCCAGTTACTTAAAAATGTTAGGTCTTTCCGGATGCTCCAAATATATTACTTTTTCACTATTAGTTACGGTATCAACACATTACGCAGTTGTTTAAAAATGTTAGATATTTCCGTAGTTTGAAAAATTTAACCGTCTATTCATACATCATCATACTTCTCAATTCTAAAAGTTTTAATTCAATAGTCAATATACTTACATTTCAGAGGTTTTCTACACGGCCATGTATCTTATATTTCTGAAGACTGCCAAGCCTGCTTACTTCTCCTCACAGTACAAAGGGACGCCTTCTACCCACTATCGCAAGCAAAACACACAATCGCAGACAAACTAAGACGATCAAATTGCCTCGTAGCTATCAACGATGCTCTCAACAGAAACAAAACTCTGCCAACGACAAATCCGTTAAAACACATTGGAATACCGGAAATAAGGCATTTTATGTACAAATGTAAATCTACGGCACAGTTGTTCTCGTCAGATCCTATAAGTCTTGATAGATTACAAGATTACAGGCAAAGACATAAAGAAGGTGGTGACGTGGTTAAGAAAAAAGTAGAAAAAATGTCCGATATAGATTATGTGAGGAATTATAGAGAGTTCTGTAGTCAGATACATTGTGCGTGTTCGCCGGCTAAGTTGATATTTAGGTCCAATGCGGACGATTCTATTTTGGCTTGGGTAAGTTAGAAATTGTTTTAAATTTGTTTTAGAGAATATAACGGTAAAAATTACATGTTTTAAAAGATAAAACAATCCAAGTATAGTCACTGAAGATGTAATATGAAACATACAGATTTTATTTGCAGATCGTTGAACCTAGTTATAATATTTATGCACAAAACAATAAAATGCGTAGCTTTCTGGATTATATTCCCATAGAAAAAGCTCTTGCTTAACCTGTTTTTTTTTTTAATATTTTAACTCAAGTCAACAACATTTAAAAATAATCTAATATATCTCATATACTACAATCAATACACTTAATAAAATACAATTTCTATACACATGCATTTGTAAACCATAAATTATTGTAAAATATTTTACTATTATTTCAGATAACAAACGGTTTCGAGCTATACGTAACATTTGACGCGCTTATGGAAAAGGATCATGCTATTCGAGCGGTCGACAGATTATTGAGGTGGATCAAAAACGAAGAAAAGAGAATATTTATTATGAACGCACCAACGTTCTAGCAGAAACTTTTATATAAACTGAAGCAATAACCCCGAAATGGCTCAATGTTTTAGGTACGTGTTAATAAGAAAACTTTTTTTTTTTGAAGTGAAAACTTCTTTAGCGGCGTTGGGTATAAAATCTTAAACTCGCGTCAGGACACGTGGCCTGATCGAAAAAGCGTAAGACGGATGTTTTTTTTTTTTTTTTTTAGCCCTTATATTCCATGCGTAAGACGGATACCATTCCAAAATATCAAACATGCTGAACGTTAATAATCAAGTTTTCACTTCTGCCGGCACTCCCGGAGTGCAACCCGTCTTTTTTTAATTTAGATATTATCAAAGTAATTATAATTTAACTGTATTTGAATTGAAATCAGTTCCTTTATTATTATTTTTTTGGTAGCTTGTTTGAGCTTTGAGCTCGTTTTGAGCATTGTAAATAATTTTGATTATTTTTTTGTAAATGGTCTGTCTAAAACTTGTAAACAAAGAAATGAATGAAGTTATTATTAAAAGGTACTACTAGATTTATGTAAAAAGAGAGCAATAGTAGTTCTAGTGATAGACTTATTGATGTATAGACAGAGCAATATTTACAATATTTTTTATTAATACATTGTACTTTATTGAATTAATATGCCTTATATTCAATTAACTAACTTATAACACCAGTAGTTTGCGAATAAATATGAACAATATTGCTATTAGTCCATTATTAAAAACACTATTTAATATTACTTATTATATATTTTACTCTCATAAATGAATTATAATGCTATATTATTTAAAATGTTATTGTTGTATACGAATAACTACTATGTACTAACTAAAAATACAATAAATAAAATAGTATAGAAAAATATTAGTAAAAAATCTATTGAACAACAATATGTCTAATATAGGTTAGACAAATGTACTGAAAATAATTATATTAATGGTACAAAATTGTTGTATTTTCTGTTACGTGTTAAATTATTGTTGATATTAAAATTTCATTCCTATTAATTGTTAAACTTTTTCTTGTATTTTGCTATATTATTTGCAACTTGATCATTACAAACCTTTTCTTGCACTATGTATATGATGTAATATTGGAAATCTAAACACATTTCAAGTTTCTGATCATTAATTTAGTTAAATAGAATTCTTGATTGAAATTACTATAGCGGCAGCTCATTATAACTTGGTCATAGAATATACCATAAACCACAGAAGAATATAATATAATACATGATAGTGTATTTTTTGCATTTTAAATTCATGATAAATGATAATTACTTAGCTAAATTTGATTCTGTCACATTGTAATTTTGCGTTTCATAAACAAAAGCTTAACTTGAAATGAAATTTAATGAAATTTATAAATTTATATTTATAAAAGCATTTGAATGCCATAAAACCAAAAATATAAATTCAACAAAAAAGGTCGTGTTCCATCGTTACAATATTGTATTCACTGAAAAGTGCTTCATATTGGTTGAAATGGTTGTTAATCATCTCAAAAGATGGCGCGCGGTGTGTCCCTTCAGACACATAAAACTGAAAGAATAGAATAAATTCGATCGCTCGGGCGGGTCACGAGTGGCTGAGTTGGTGAGGCATCCGCCCCGGAATGGCGCGAAGGATGCGGGTTCGAGTCCCGCCTCGTGATCGAATTTTTTCTATTCTTTATAAATTTATATTTATAAAAGCATTTGAATGCCATAAAACCAAAAATATAAATTCAACAAAAAAGGTCGTGTTCCATCGTTACAATATTGTATTCACTGAAAAGTGCTTCATATTGGTTGAAATGGTTGTTAATCATCTCAATAGATGGCGCGCGGTGTGTCCCTTCAGACACATAAAACCAATGATATTATATATAGAAACAAGAGGTAGATACGTCATCAACGCACCAAAACTGATTCCGTGAATTGGTCCTATTTGGGACCAATGCAATCAGTCAGATTGTCACCGGTCCTTGTGAGCGCATGTGCCGATAGGTACATTAAAGTTGTCGAAAATGCCTTCCTGTGTGTTCAGAAAGTGCACCTATTCGTGCAAAAAATTAAAGAAAGATAAAGGAATATCATATCACAGCAAAATATATTAAATTATTACAGTTTAAGAGTAAAAATAACAATTTACAATTTTTTATGAATGACACTTGCTTGACACTTGTATTGAAATAATGAAAGGGATAAAACATTGCTTCAATCACTAGTGTGACAAAGCTAGCGTACACTGTGTTCAAAGATTATCATGTAGATACGATTATTGAAAATAGAACGGTTATTTATTATTTTATTAATTTCGATTTGGGTAAATACTTGATTATTTTTATATTTAAATCCACACAGTGCATATAATTAACAAATATATCTATTTATTATATACAATGAAATCGTCCTAATGGAGTTCTATAAGGAGGACTATGCAGTATGCTCAGCAGTGGGTGTTAATCGGGTGAAATGATGATGACCGAAAACGAACACCACAGCTAGCAATAAATAGTTAATACAGTTATATCTCCAAAAAAGTTTTTTTTCATTTTAATACAACATCATAATAATAATTAAATAGTAAATGAAATTGTCACATTTATTTACTTGTGCAGGAAACAAGAAGCTTATATCTAATACACTGGAGATTGCACTATGACCATTAACTTGTAACAAGAAAATATGACGTTGAATGACGCCTGTATGTTTTTTTATCCCTTTCACACCAACTTGCCAAGTTAGGTGTGAAAGGGATAAAAAAACATACAGGCGTCATTCAACGTCATATTTTCTTGTTACAAGTTAATGGTCATAGTGCAATCTCCAGTGTATTAGATATAAGCTTCTTGGCAGGAAACCTAACATCTATAACATTGAACCTTCTGTGTCGTTAGTCTATGCCAATTACCATGGCAACTATTTGTTTATTTATATTTAATTGGTGAATTCTTATGACTTTTGCTTACACCTTCGCGGAAGTGACAAACTATCTTTGTCTTTTTTGTTTATATCATTTTATTAGAGCCATCTCTCTTATACAGTCTGTCAATGTAATAAATTAAGTAAAATGAAACTTGTATTTGTGTGTGCCTGACACTGCATATGAAGCATTTTTTTTTTGATATATTGTGAGTATATAACGTATCTATACATAAAATATCATTGCATAAAACTGAAAGAATAGAATAAATTCGATCGCTCGGGCGGGTCACGAGTGGCTGAGTTGGTGAGGCATCCGCCCCGGAATGGCGCGAAGGATGCGGGTTCGAGTCCCGCCTCGTGATCGAATTTTTTCTATTCTTTATAGATTTATATTTATAAAAGCATTGAATGCCATAAAACCAAAAATATAAATTCAAAAAAACATCTACTTATATCAAATTTCAATTTTTATTTGCTTTATATACCTAATTATCTCATATGATGAATTAGACACAATCATGATTTTTTAATACTTTTGAGTGATATTTATTGAGTTTCACGTTAATTTGTAAATATTGTTACGTGAATGAGTGTGTAAATTAATGTAATGAGAATATTATGTATTTTAAATACTAAAATCGCAGATTAATTTTTTAATAAAATACTTTAAATTGAAATGGTTTTTTTTATTTTTTTATGGTCATATCATCAATCAGTACTATACATTTAATATTATGGTCAATGCTATTATAAGTAAAAAGGGTTCGATAGGTCACCAACACAACATTCTATCTTCAAAAATGGCACACAAACGCACATATACAATTAGACTTAAAAATAATATGGCATGATTCAACTATTATGAGCGAAAAAGAGACGCTGTGCCACTCCTAGAGCTCTTATTACTTATAATAATATCATAGATAATAAAAGTGTATATGGTGCTTATTGTAAAAAATTGAATTAAAGTCTGTCTGTTTTTTAGCATGAAAAAACTACTGTAATAAAACACTTTCAATATTTAAACGTCATTTAATCCTTAACTAAAATCCTTACTAATAGCGCCCTCTATCCCTCCGCCTATCAACATCGTGTCTATCGCGTCTCTCCTTTTCCCTGTCCCGTTCCCGCGCTCTCTCTCTGTCCCGCTCGCGCTCCCGCTCTCTCTCTCTCCTCCGTTCGCGTTCCCGCTCACGGCTTCGTGAGCGATCGCGTTTACGATCTTTTTCCCGCCTGTCACGGTCACGTGATCTGGAAGGTTTGAATTAGACAATATATAATAATTTTATGTTGTTGTTTAACTATTAGAGCTAGAGAGTGTTGTTTAGTTGTATACTCAATTATTTATCCAACAGTTTCTACTAAAGAGAGTTGGCAAGAAACTCTGTAGTTATAATAATAAGTATAGCAGCTGTTTCATAGACTAGGCTCTTAATTATAAAGTTAATACATTGTATGGTTTATTAAATGTCTGAAACAAAATCATTTGCCTCGCTGGGTCAGAAAATAGTTGTTATCATTGAGGTAGTTAATTAGTGTCTGATTTAACTAGTTGGTTGTAAATTATTATATTAATATATATTATGTTACTAGCTAACTTGGACTACCTACTGACTTTATGTAATACTTTAACTGGCCGTAGATAAACAAAAACGATCCAACCCACAAAATGTTACTTTTGAGTTATTGAAGATTGAAGTTTAACGTGTGATTGTTCATATAAAGACTTGCTTGCGTTTATTGCTTCTTAAGAAAATATGTGTGTGTCAATGCATATTTTATTCTTACATAGAAAATTTTTTGACTTTATTTTTATTTCTTGAAATATTCAGCTAAATGTGTGTTAGGATCCTTTTTGATAAAACCTATTTTCAATTATGTTAAGTGAATATTCGTTTCGCAAAAACGATTCAAAGCATCTAATTGCTACTAAAATCCTTATTTTTTTTAATTTCATTAATAAAACAACTAAATTTCAAATTTTTTTTCATTATTTATATAAAACATATTTATTCTATCCGATTTACTATTCTTCTTCGTGTGCGAAGTCTGGTTCATCGCCATATCGTCATGAAGTCTTGGATTGTTCCTTAAAGATTTATAGAAATCCAGGCAGTATTTAGGTATATAGTCAAAGATTGACTCCAAATCGTCTAATTTGGCTTTTCTTTACCATTTGGCCATAGTAATTGGAAATCGTCAGATACCTCCAAAGATTTTCCTTTCGAGCCCGCGCATACATACAACATTTGCATCGACTAAACTGTTCTTCAGTGTTCAGTGCCAACGGTCTATGGAAAGGAGTATCCTTGGCATCAAGACCATAGACAAAGTCAACAGCACAAAAATCAGAGCAAAAACCAAAGTAATAGACATGTTACAACATGCACAGCGCTTAAAATGGAAATAGGCTGGACATATCGCCCGCTACTCCGAAGATAGATGGCCAAAAAGGGTCACGAAATGGATAGGCCCAGGATCCAAGAGACAGACAGGCAGACCAAGGGCTCGCTGGGTTGATGATATTCTGCAATTGACGGGCAAAGACTGGATGAAGGTAGCTGGAAACAGGAGGAAATGGGGACAGTTGGAGGAGGCCTATACCCGAAAGGGGCCAGGACATTTAACCGAATTGCATTATTAATATTTTCATGTACTATGTATCTTTTGTTGTAAATTGTATCTAAATGTCATGGAATATAAGGGCTAAATAAATAAATAAATAAACTGTTCAGTCGAGTTGTGTTCTCCTCTTGAATTCCACACGACTAGACTGTTTAGTCTTTGGACATGCACATACAATCGATTTCAGTCTAAATTTATATCCCAAACAATTCTAACAGTCTTCTATAGGCAACTCAATGTGATAAAGATCATATGAGCGCGTGATCGATAGGTGTCCGAGATTTTTACTTTTTTTTTGTTCCTCTGACATATTCGTCAGCTGTGTAAATTTTTTCATGATATTTTAACAGTGCCTCTATTTTAGAAAAATCGGTATAAACAACGGCAAAAATGTGTAACCGGATTCAAGATACTTCGTTTTTATCGTTTTTAATGTTAGATAGTTAGGCGTGAACTTAATGCATGCCTAACGCCTAAAGCTGTAAATACATAATATTCGGTCTATCCAAATGTTCTGAATCGTTTTTGTTAGTAAACCAGTATACATTTTTTATTTTTTAAATATAAATTTAGTTTAACAAAAGAGATCCATGCTTTCTGAATCTCTTTAGCGATTTATCTTTTGCATAGGTTTGATTTAATATACAATAATCGAAAAGGATCCACATGCTTTGGATTTTTTTAAACATTTTAGTGTTGTGTCATTTTCTTAGACTGACCGTTTTACAATATGATCCAAGAAGAATGTATTGTTTTTACGAAACTAAAAAAGGGGTTCTCCATACATGTGGGTTGGTAACCTGTGTCAATTTAACGTCAAAATATTCATATTTTACTAGGATTGTTTTTGCTAAACGAAAATATAGACCTTGACGAGCAGTTTGGTATACTTAACTCATTTTCGGTCATGTTGTGGGTTGGATCCTTTTTGCTTATCTACGGCCAACTATGTAAAATGAAAAATTTTACAAATTTGATTTAGCATTTTTAATAAAAAATATGATTTACAATCATAATTTATTACCTATTTATCTACCAAACCATCAATATCGGTTTTGGTATGGTATTGCCTATTATCTACTATATAAAAATAAGTCAGGTTTTCCTTCCTGACGCTATAACTCCAGAATGCACGAAATGATTTCCACAGTTTTGCATTCGTTGGAAAGGTCTCGGGCTCCGTGAGATTTATAGCAAAGAAAAGGTGTCTCTGGTGGCGAAACGGAGTTCGCCCGGTTTGCTAGTTTACTATAGATATCGGTATTGTATCGGCAAAATCATGTATTGTTACATCATTACTTTTAACCATCATAAATAGAAAATAAAATGTTGTGAACTTGTAGTTTTTGTGGTAATGATTACATTCACAGCTATTACTTCTTCATATTTAAACAATAATAGTGCTACTCGTTAAGATTTCATAAAGTGAGATGGCTGTGTCACTAAAAAATAAGTGCACATAATCCTATTATGCATACAATAGGTAGCCTTGAAAATTACCCTTTTATTATACCCCTAAATATAAATTACAACATACCTGTCCCTCCTTCTATCTCGCTCCTTTCTGTCGGGTTCTCTCCTATTCTCTTTGGTTTCAGGTTCATTATTATCATCATCTGAGGGCATTTCTTCATCCAAGTCATCGTCAAGTGCAGAGATTTTCGGTTCCAATTCATTATTCTCCTCTAATACATGCCTCTTCTGTATTCGTGGCAATATAACATCGCACAAACGCTCTTCTCGAAGTAATTCATCGATAAACTCGTCCATATGCACAATTTCAAATTGCCCCTGACGGTTTTGCCGCCGCAATTTTCTGTTATCATTGAATAAGGGTTCTAAATATTTATAACAGTCTACTGACGCACCTGTTAATCTCATATAAAACGCACCCAATGCACGAACATACTTAAACTCCTCGTTTTTAATAAATTCTACAACAATGTCTTTTTCAGGTTGTATTTGTAACATTTTGAGCACTAAACATAGAAACGGTGTGGGATATATGAAGCCGCCGTGAACGCCGCCGATATATCGCAGCTCCATGGCTTTGTCCACAAGTAATTCTGCTGTTAACGCAAAACATTCTTCTTTCCAATATTTTGAATCGTATATTCGTGATCTTATAATTTTTTCTATTAAATATTGAGGATTTGTTCCTCGAATTGATTTAGCGTCTTTCACCGTCCGATTCGCCATTTTTTTGACAGTGACAAATTAAACATTACAGTTCCTCGGAGCAATTAACAATAATTGCTCCGAGTTACAGTTCACACTTTTGACTTTACAGATAACATAGTCACAGAAAGTGCTATAGCAAGAAGCTTATATTATCTATATGCTATATAAATGTCACAGAATAAAACACATATTATATTATCGGTCTTGTTATGTTACTAATTGTAAACGAAACTATAAAAAAATTGATATTGAATAGGTACGTATTATAAAATTACTTGCTTATTTGCTCTGTGCGGTCCGCTTCGGCATTGCTCGTGGTACGTAATATATAATATTATCTTATTCGAGATCACGTCATACCAGTCGAAGTCATACTATAATATCCAACTGTGAAAAAAGATTTTCAGAAATCGGTCCAGTAGATCCTAAAATTAAACAACAGAGAAACAAACTCTTAAAATTATTATAATTTTATAGATGAAATCATCAACGAGAAAAAACATTTTAAATTTCTAATTCATAGTAATATTTAAACTCTAAAAAATATAAGCTCCACAAAAACAAAATGATTGATTGAACCTTTGGTCCTGATTCAGTTGTCGATACCACATCAATACATAAGATTTTGCTCTGTTTGCTTAATGTATTTGTATTTAATGAATTTAAATATTATTATAAGATATTAACTGGGTTAAACAAAGTTTGTATACAGCACATAACTATTACAACATGATCCATTTGCAATATTCCTATTAATACTGCGAATCACTGCGAATGCATTTCTTTATTAAATATTAAATTTATATATTTCCGATTCAAAAGACTCGGAACTCGGGCAAAAATAAATAGTTATGATGACAGTAGACAAAAATTTATGTCAAACCAAATCCAATAACATGTCATGTTGAAAATTTAAACCGCGCTTTGTAAACTGTGTTCGTTATTTTCATTTGGGTAAATTTAACAAATCGCGTTTAAATATATAGAGTTAGATGTTCAATTAAATTATACTTAAGTTTAAATGCATAATATTTCACGGTACCTTGTAATACGTGTGTGAACTTCAAAATGCAAAAAACAAAGAAGCGATCTGACGATGAACCGATGGATGTCGACGAAAATCCAACTCGAGAGAACGGAGAATGTAGTCGAAATGTGGAAAACGGTGAAATAGATCACATATCTGATGACGAGGAAGGTGGTATGCGGATTGGTGATATTTACATTCCACCCGCGCCAAAACCTGCGCTCTCTTTTGATACAACAGGACCGAGACTAATAATAACAGATATCGTGAATGAAAACTTTAAAAGCTACGCGGGAGTGCAAAAATTAGGACCGTTTCACAAGGTATTTATTAATTTTATTAATACCTTCTGCCTGCTTCTTGCGAAAAATGTAGTTTTACTTACAGTACTATAATAATACATCAGTGATATTTTATACACTAGTTTCAGCATTTCAACTTTTGTACAAAAACTGTGTGATAGATCAATGCTCCATGTAAAAATATAATAATACTATCAAAACCCAGATATTTATCTGCAGATAAATTCATTCACTAACAATGATATTAGACTTATGAAGTATTCTAGCTGTATTTTAACACAACATAACAGGATTTTAAATTTAAGTTTTTTGTTATCATGCATAAGTGTCTTTATTTTAAGATAATATTTAGTATGTTTATTTTTTTTTATTTATATTTTTTTAGGAGAATCTACAGTTGTATTCTTAAAGGTAGTCACATAATATAATACTCACAATAAGCCAATATAGATTCTCGCGGATAGAATAATATTAATATTTTTCCCATTAAACCTAATAATTAATGTTCAATAAATAATATTCTTTCTAGAGTTTCACTGCGATAATCGGGCCAAATGGCAGTGGCAAGAGCAACGTCATAGATTCCATGCTATTTGTGTTTGGATATCGAGCGAGTAAGATCAGATCTAAGAAGATATCAGTACTGATACATTCATCAAGTAAATTCCCCAATGTGAACAGTGCGAGTGTAGCTGTACACTTCTGCCAGATTGTTGATGGGGTAAGTTGATATTAAATAATAAAATTAGTTGTATTGTGTACTAGCTTATTGTGCACCCTCGCACACATTAATACTTAACAAGTTATAGTATACTTACTCTTGAGAAATTTTTAGAAAAGAAAAAATTTCAACACTAATTGGGAATCAAAGAATCATTTATAAAGCATTTGAATGCTAAAAAACTAAATAACTTACTTAGACCTACCTCTTGAACTGTCCTATCTAATTACAGAAACTGTCATTTTGCTATTGGGTAGATTTAACAATCAAAGGATACGTACGGACATACAGAAATGAATTGACTTTGTTTCATTCTATGTTGACCAATTGCTAAAATTCAATGACAATTTTAAAGATATTTTAAGCATATTGATGAAAGTAGCAAATAATTGTAAGATAGAAATCACAGTGGCTAAATTTACTTGTTTATTTTCAAACATTTTTAAAATTAAATAGGCGATTAGCAAGGCAAATAATTAACTCATTGAGCCCCGAACGGCCCGATCGGTCCACGACACAATAGATTTTCTATTGTGTCTGTGGTTCCGGGGCCTGAGTTATTAATTAACATGCAAAAGTAAACAGTGCACTCGCTATTCATTTTGAGATTAATTTATTAGTGTTAAAAGTGTTTTTTTCCACATTAAAGCTTGACTCACGCTACACCATGCCGTTACCGAGACTCGATTAAACATTATGGTATATTTTTTGTATGAAGTGATTCTTGCCTGAACATGGCCTGGACAGGGCACGGCGTCGAAATTTTTTGGATATTGTTTCATTAATTGTTTCTGTCTCCGGCACGTGTATGAATGTTTCATCTGATGTCAACGCAATGTCGATATAACACACATTACTCGGCTGATAACTGAATTGAACTCACAAAAATCGCGCGAAATTTTATTCGCAGTGGGTAAAATCACTGTGCGGATACAGCCTGACAGTTCATTTATACGATCGACTCTTCGCCCGCGGCTTTGCACGCTTTGTTTTAAATTATATACTAAAACCTCTTGAATCACTCTATCTAGAAATTAAAGACTAAAAAACGGATTTTAAACGCGATTTATTCATTATATTATTTTCCCGACGTTTCGAACACTTTACAGCGAGCGTGGTCACTCTATCTATTAAAAAAAACTGCATCAAAATCTGGTGTGTAGAAAATATATTCAAGTATACATACATACGCGGGAAGCGACTTTGCTCTAAACTAGTGATATTAGTTTACTACAGGCCCAATAGATGGCGCTACTGAGCTTTTAACTCGCGCTATTGATATTTTTTCTTACTTTCATATTATAAATTTGTTCGAGGCTGCAGTTGAAAGCTTGCTTGAAGTTTGAACACGCTAATTTTATTATTTTTGCTTGTGGAGACTAGGTGAAACTAGTACGCCACTTATAATATTATACATAATATACGTACAGTAGTGTCCTTTTATAGTAGGAGAGCCCGTGGGAGATCGTCCTTCACCGATCTGATAACCAGATGAGACGTATTTTTTATTAAATATCTATACTTATAATAAATCTGTAGAGAGGCCAATTCTGTACATGAAATATATTTAAAAAAAAACTATGAAGGGGTGATAAGGGATCGCTACTGATGCCAAAAATGCAATCAGTAAAATTTTTGTCTGTCTGTCTGTCTGTCTGTCTGTCTGTCTGTCTGTATATTCGTTATAGAAACAAAAACTACGCGACGGATTTTAACGAAATTTGGCACAATTATTCTTCATACTCCTGGGCAGGTTATAGTATACTTTTTATTACGCTACGATCAATATGAGCAGAGCAGTGAAGGGAAATATTGGGAAAACGGGAGAAGTTACTCCATTTTTTAAGCTTCCGTCGCGTGTGCAGCCTTAATGGTAAAAGCTACATAGAAATCATGTACGACACAAATGTTCTTAAATTATTATTATTATATAAAAATAAATTCCTAGACAGCATATGTCTATCTTTTAAAATTGACTCACAATAACACGTGAAACTTCAATAGCTTAGCAATTCGGAGCTTTCTGATTATATTTGTCTACTCTTACGTTTACAACACTCTCACTCATCCCTAATTAAAAAAAGTTAACATTATTACCTATTCAATAAAAAAAGAATCATGTAAATCGGTGTAGAAACACCAAAGTTATACATGAAATACGCTATAAGTCATCGCGCGTGAATACAGAATCATGCCATAAGGATTATTTTTGTGTATCAGTTGCCGCGTTCGACGCGCTTCGTGGCGGGAGCTATAAAAAGGCGGCAGGTCCGCGCGCGAGCTTCACTACATAGTATAAAACAAAGTCGCTTTCTCTGTCCCTATGTCCCTATGTCCCTTTGTATGCTTAAATCTTTAAAACTACGCAACAGATTTTGATGCGGTTTTTTGTAATAGATAGAGTGATTCAGAGGAAGGTTTTAGTATATAATTTATTAGGTTTTAGACAAAGCGGGCGAAGCCGCGGGCGGTAAGCTAGTTTTTTATAAACTAATATGCCTATAATTACTTGCCTATCGAAAAGTGGTCATGGCTATTTTTAATTAAATTAACTTTTATCGATTTTTTTTTCATCACCTTCATACTTTTGATAACCAAATGAAACTTATTTGACTGATAGTTTTCGATACACAGAATATGCCTAGGTATGCTTTTTTTTCACCTATTTTGACTTACCTGTTTACACCTGCTTGCCAGGTAGCTATACACTGAAATGAGTAGGCAAGCATACCTAGGCATATTCTGTTTACTGTTTGCCGCCATTACGCAATAGCTTAAAATTTAAAAATAAATAAAAATCTACAATGACGGCCGGTCGTAGATATTCAGGCACAATTTAGGTCCTTTACACTATCGTGATTGCTTCCAATCGCCCAACGCTGCCCATTGTGAAAAGGGTCCATAAAAACGCGGTAAAATTAGTCACTCCATTTTGTTTGATTCAAACAAATGCATAAATTTAAGGTTTCACAAGTAATTCACAAAACATACAACTAGGTATCTATGTAAAAACTTATAAATTACTTCTTCACATAAAATTAAAATAAAAAATCCCATATCCGTAAGAACCTGCCTTTCACAGTATAATAATACTAAGTTCGCTTGTAATTTGCTATATTTATGTTTCCATTGTATTATGATTGAGTATTTTTAAATTTAATCTCGTTATTCAATCACAATAATCAATTATGAATACCAGTTATATATCACGTACTTGTTTACATTTGTATATTTACGGTTGTTATTGTTTAAAATTAATGAAGAAATACTGCATCACCATTCACTACATAGTATAAAACAAATTCGCTTTCGCCTACTGTCCGTCCCCATATCACAGATTAGAGAATAGTTACTTCGTAACAGATACATCACTCCCATACACAGTATTACCATATTTCCTACAGTAGTGCGACGAATGTACTTGTGCAGAGAAACGGAGGGGAACTGGCGGGGGTCGGGCGACGCGGGCCGCGTAAAGCAATCACGCTGAGATTGCTTTACCTATCGCGAAGGGCAGACGCTTCAGAGTTTTTTTGTGTAATAATTTATACTTACGTATTCTATAATGGTGGGCATAAACTGTTGTGTTTATGGATGCAAATCTACATTTAAATCCAAGGACATAAAGTTTCATAGATTTCCTCGCGACGAGAGGTAGGTTTTTCAAATTCTGTTTAGTACCAATTCAAAGATGTTGAAGATGTTTTTGACTATACATATTTTAAGTAGCTATAAGATATATATAAAATATATTATTGATGATTTTCAAGAAAACCAATTTGTTTCTCTGTTAATTCAAAGTTTTTATTTTAAAGTTTTCACAATAGTTAACATACAAATAGTTTGTTACTACAACAACTTAAAATATGTAATCTCACCTGTAAATTCAAAGAAACGACATTTAAAGTCCACTTATAATAAATCCTCAATTACAGTAAAAGTTCCTTATTCGCGGGGTATATGTTCCATACAGAACCCATGCCGCGAATACAGAAACCGTGAATACGGAATGGTAATTTATATGGGATTATAGGGGATACGTTCCTAGGTGACGATTGAGATTTTTTTCGTGTCGAAACTCGTTTCTCATTTTTTTTAGTTGACATTATAAACTAGGAAGAGTGCAGTGGATCACAATTTTTGTAACGAATGTGAAAGACGAAACAATAAAACACGCAAAGCGGCTTTTACTATAAACGGAACTACATTTAAAAATATACTTTATTTATTGAGTTATAAGGTTGCTTCCATTCTGTTTATTTACATTCTCAAAAACATCAATCGCAGTAAAGGCGGCTTGCGACAAAGGCGGCTTGTGTCAAAGGCCTCGGCGATATCATTTAACAACATAATATGTACTTTAGGCTAACTTGTAATAAGATCTATTTTACTTTCTTATTAGTCCATTTGACAAGGATATTGGGTTAGATACCTATTGGAATAATTTTATTATCATGTATGTACTTATTAAATCCGCGAATAAAAAAAATTTTAATCGTTTCTCGCCATTTTTTCTTTCTGCTACGTCAATCCGAGCCACAGATAACATGAACACGCGAAGCGCGCCAAATTTGAATAATGATGAAATGTTATTTCATTACATATAATATATGTTACCGGAAATGTATGAAATCAAGGAATTGTATATGTTACCGGAAATGTATGAAATCAAGGAATTGTATACAAATCCTAGGAAATGTGTACAATTCCGATACCATTTAGGAAATTTATAAAATATTGTTTAATAAACTATTTAATGCATAGATATCCTAGGAAATGTATAATCTTCCTAGGAATTGTATATAATTCCAATATCGTATTAGGAAATGTATAAAGTAAATTTGAGAATAAGTAAATTTGGTTGTTAATAATTAATCAATAGGCAATGACAATGTCACTGCGGCGACATATTATACTATGTTTCTGTATAAATAATTACATTAGATTCAACAATCACAATTATTTTTAATGTACATGTGAATAAATAATTACATATTAATAGCTATGATAAAAATTGTTTTATTTCCCATTTGGTGACAACCCTAGCATATTTACACGTGGCAGCGTGAGTACCTACACTGGCGGCGGCATCGCGCGACATCAAAGGCGATTCCTTACTGTAGGAAAATAATATTGTAATACTGTGCTCCCATACAAAAGCTAAAATACCTACGCTATATTTACCTACAAAATGCGCCGCAACTCGGCTGCAGTAAGAAATGTACTCTACGAACACGCATCGAGAAGCGAGTTTCCCGCGCACGCCGTGTGATTGCGTCATCAAACGAAAACTTTAGGGTTGTACCGAGCGCGTAAATTAAACACAGAGTTGCTGAAACACTTAATTTTTTATTGTTAATTATATTTGTTACATTATACAATAAAAAAAATGAAATCTTATTGATAGTAGTTGTTTCCTTCGGTTTCACCCGCGTGGACCCGCTATATGTGTCTCCTGGATAAAAAGTAGCCTGGTAGGTTTGTGAGTTTCTTTGTTACTGCGTGGCTCGGGGGCTGCTGACTATATGGCTGAGATTTACGGGTTCACGGGTAGAGGGTTCATTCGGGTGAATCTGCGGCCACAAGACCAATACAGATAAAAATTATATGTGCTTTAATTTTATGAAATGTTCAATGTTTTTTTTACCATCGCTGAACTTACGGTTATTCAATTTAACTGTTGTAAAAATTCTGAATCTTATGAATAATTTTAATAAATAATCTTTTGGAAAGCAAGGGCAAGGCGGAATCCACATCGCAATAACCGGGCATCTTGGTAGCGAGCGCGGGAAACGTGACGCGGGTGCGCAGTCTCGCGTGTGCCAACCAACTGCCGCTTGGGTCGGTACCGACCTACTGTGCGGTAGGCACTTATAGCGCGACCTTGAGCGAGTGACGGAGGCCTGCCCATATTATATGCTTAGATCTACTTTGAAGTACGCAACGGATTTGGATGCGTTTTTTTAAATAGAGATAGTGGTTCTCGAGGAAAGCTTTAGCATGTAATTTGTAGTTTTACGTAAAACGGATGAAGCCGTGGGTGAAAAGCTAGTCGTTTTATATGATATATAATTTATATGTTGTTTTATTCTCATAAATATATGAGCTGATCTTACAACGTTATGCATGTAGGTACACGGCGCATATGCATTATTTTGTTTTAGAACTCGACAAAGGAAATCTTTTATCAATTTTATCATAAAACTAGTGCCCATCCCGGCTTCGATTGATGTACATATAATGAGAGAAGAATAATGCAAAAAAATGTTTTCCCTTTTTTATTTTTCTTAAGTAAAGTAAACGTACCTAAGTCATATAAAGACAAATAAAATGTGTGTTAACAAATGGCGTTACAGTAATTATGTTAGATGAAGTCTTAAAGGTCTGAAGACTGAAAATAAAAACTTAATGTGTTTTTTAAATATTTATTCAGCCAAAACAACTATTCGCCTTCCTTGGACTTGGGTCCGGAACTGCCGAGCAGGTAAGGGTCGTACGGATTATAGGGATTGTACGGATCGTACGGGTAGTACGGGTAACGGTTGTACGGGTTGTACGGGTACGGGTAGTACGGATTGTAGGGATAGTTCGGATCGTAGGGAGGGTACGGGTTGTAGTTATTATTGTTATTGTAGAGGTCTTCGCAGGGACCGTTGTATATCATATAGACGTTCTTTCCATTTTGCCTTGCGCAGTCTAGGTTGCATTTACCGGGATAGTTTTGCAAGTCACTGCCGCATACGCTCGGTTCAGGCCCACAAGCGCAGGGAATACCAAATTGGGCATACGCTGTGCCTAATGAGAAAAGAAACGCTGGAAAAAACAGACAGAGATAAACAGATGTAATATTATTGGTCGCAAGTAACTGCTGATGACTGAAATCTTAAAATATAACTTGGTTTTTGGACAGAATATGAATATGTACATTATGAATTAATATGTCAGGATATCCTTATTCTATAATACAAAATATTTATGTGCACGTATAAGTACACACACACACACAAGAAGTATAAGAAGCGACTGTACACAAACACATAAGGATACCAACTCATGATCACACGTGTAGATATACTATAACATCCACAAAATTTACTAAATTTGGATTAAATAAAAAAAGGTTAAACTTGTTTGGAAGTCCGCAGATTGTAATAATGGTATCAGGCGATTTATAAATAACTATTATTTTCCAAGTATTTATTGAATAGTAACTTACCAAATAATATTAAAGGCCTCATATTGAAGCCACCTTCCACTACAAACAATATTATAAGCAGTATTGGACCTGGTTATATATAAGTGATTTATTTAATTTGCGTTACCAATTATTGACGTAAACCACATCAATCACATTAATTGATTTCAACGGTACCGTTTTCATATATTTCTCTTTAAAAATATCAACTTTTGGTATTTAGTTTTATAGCATTCAATGCTTTTATAAATGAAAATTTTTTAAAGAAAAGAAAAAATTCGATCGCCCCGGCCGCGGCGCGGCAGGGCGGAAGACACGGTTACGAATACCTAAATTTCAAAATTAACTTTTATTTTTGTGTTTGTTTATTGGTATGATTTTTTTGGAATATTTCGTAGACTAATAAAATCCTTCGTTTTTTTGGGTAATGTTTGTAATAATTAATATGTTGTCGTATTAGATTTTTTGTTGTGCAATATAAAAGCACAGTGGTCACTTATCTGTTAAGCAGCATAAAACTAAATTAAAATCCTTATTTTAAAGAGAAAGTTATATTCTATCTAAGGGCCGATTTTTCAATGCTTGGATAAAACTTATTCGTCGAATCTATTACATATAATAAATCTGTAGAAGGGTCAATTCTGTACATTGAAAATATTGAAAAAATAAATAGCAGGGGGTGTTACTGGATCGATACCAAACCCAAATATGTGATTAAAAAATTTTTTGTCTGTCTGTCTGTCTGTCTGTCTGTCTGTCTGTCTGTATGTGAAGACATCACGTGAAAACTAACGGTTCGATTTCGATGAAACTTGGTATAATTATACCTTATTATCCTGGGCGTAAAAAAGGATACTTTTTATCCTGGAAAAATACGTAGAAAAAAAAATAATCTTAATTTTTCAGTTTTATCCATAGACGTTGTTCTGTAGAACCGCGAACACACGTTGGGTATTATTATAGGCCTAGCCGTATTTGGGTCCAATAGATATTTATAAGATGTTATTGTCAGAGTTACTCAAAATGGAGAAATAAACCATCCACGCGAAGACCCACATCCGCGCGGACGGAGTCGCGGGCGGAAGCTAGTAATGTATAAAACTACCATTTTAAAAACGTATTCTAATATTATTGTGTAATACTTTATTGGACGAATAAGTTTTATCCAAGCATTGAAAAATCGGCCCTAAATCTGACACACAATTGAAAAATATATTAATGACAATGATAATTTTCAAAAGTTTTGTTTCTATGCCCTTGGATATTTTTTTTTGAGTGAGACGAATGATTTAAGCTAGTCACAAAATTCAAAAACCTGTTTATTTATTGATAAAGCAGTAGCTTATTCAATTCCAAATGACGTCCAAGAGCAAAGATTTATTATCAACTAGCTTTCCGCCCCCGGCTTCACCCGCGTTTTCAAAGAAAAACGCGTTTCCAAGTTACTCTCTATATGGGTGCTAAATTTCATTGTAATAGGTTTAGTAGTATTTGCGTAAAAGAGTAACAAACATACACACCTACACATACATCCATCCTCACAAACTTTCGCATTTATAATGTTATTAGTAGCATACTGTAATTATCATGTGTGTGACCTGTGTGTGTGTGTGTAACCTTTATCTTTGTTTATCAATCGTGGAAATCTAGTAAACATACTTCACTGAAATTTTGGGTAAGTATAGTAATTATATATGGTTTCAAATTCGTTGGAAATGGAAACATTGTGAGGAAACCGAATAAAAGTTAAGAACCGAATAAAAGGAAGGAATAAAAGTTTTCGTAGACATGTGACATGTTTCTGGAATAAATAATATCTAGCTTCATTGCACATTGTACACTAATACCTAAAATACAAATGTTTCAAGTCCGTATCGATTAATTAACTTTAATCGATGTTTTTAAGCAGATTACCTCTCTTCGAAGATAAAATTGATAGACGTCAAATGTTGCCTATTAAATTGGCTTGACTATAATACTTTTAAAAATAAACATTAAACACAAACTGTAATCGCAGTTAGTGACAGTAATGTGATATGTAAAAATATATAAATCTAGTCTAGAAATGATAATGCTCTGTTACGGGAATTTCAATCGAAGTTCAACTTATTTAGTTTTAAGCATACGTGTGCCTAAAATAGATCACATCACCACTTCCCATCAGTCCAAACGTCTGTATAGGTATTGAGAATTAAAATCTGCTTAAATAAACACAATTAAGATCGTAAGGTTGGTTCAACTGAAAGATGTTTTTCATTGTAAATATGTATTTATTCTGCCAAGTAATTATTCGCCTTCCTTGGACTTTGGTCCGGCGCTACCAAACAGGTAAGGGTCGTACGGATTGTAGGGATTGTACGGATTGTAGTACGGGTAATTATTGTAGGGGTTGTACGGGTACGGATAGTACGGGTTGTACGGATTGTTTGGATCATAAGGAGGGATCGGCGGGTTGTTGTTATTAAGGAGGTCTTCGCAGGGGCCGTCGTATATCATATAGATATTTTTTCCACTTAAACTACTGGCGCACTTAAGGTTGCATTCACCGGCATAGTTTTTTAAGTCACGTTTGCTTTTTTTTCACAGATGATTTTGTGGTAATTTTGAGATTAAAACCCGTTAAAATACAAAAATGATGTACTTAGCCTAAATATGAATTTACAAGAAGAAACAATCCGAATAAATATACCTTGTAAAAGTAAATACTTTTTTTCAGTGCTATATTTCGAAATCTTGTTTTGTTATGGACGCCGAAGGCTATTTAATGTACCTAAATGATTTATAATGCTTGATATTTGTATGATACATATATTCAATAATAATTATTTTAAACCAGAATTAACAATACTTGTATGTAGGTATACCTACTAAATTATTTTTAAAACGATAAATTAAATTAAATTAAAAAACACAAAATATGCAAAAATAAATTAAAATTATTATTATACGAGCATAGAACCTCGACCTTTTTGTTTTAGGATGAAAAAGAAAATAGTTTGACAGGCTTAGTGCTTGACAAAGTGGTAAAGTCACGTATCGATAAAAATACAATAATTATAATATCTATCTTTTTCTTCTCTAATATTTACGTAATTATGCACATAAATTTAAACAAGATTTTTTTTAAGGTTTCCATTTTTTTAGATTTTCGTGCTCTTCTAGATTGCGTAAAAAATAGATGCGATCTTTAAACAGACTGGACTCCTAATAGGTACTATTTGTAGCTATCATTTTGGTAGAAAATATGTCAACATAATTTAAAACTCATACTGCCATATCTATAGAAATTAAAAAATACCTAGTCTCTTTTTAACTTGTAGTCAGATACGGTATTTACAAATATATTTATTGAAAGGGCTATAAACTGAAACAATCGATATTTATTTAATGTGAAATGACATCACTTTAAACTTTTTTCTATACTATGTATCTTTGTCATTCAAAATCTGTGGATGTGTCACCCGCTACTATCGATCCCCCTCAATACCCTCGTAAACACGCTTGATGGGGGGGGAGCCATTTCGAACATTTTGTATGAAGTTTCCTTACTGTATGTATCTGTATATTGTGATCATACCTTATTAAGGGTTCGGAAAATACTAGAGTACCTATTACATAAACCCTGTTGACCCCGGTTAAAAACATCATAAAATATATCCTATGTTCATCAGGGATAATGTTGGATTCTAGTGATAAAATATTTTTTTTTTATTGGGTCCAGTAGTTTCGGAGTCTAGTTAATTGAAACAATCAGATCTTTTCTCTTTATAATATTAGTGTACATTGTTTAATTATTATTTCTTCTATTATTGATTGAAATAAATTGTAAACTTACCACAAAGTATTATAGACAGCTTCATATTGAAGCCACTTGCCTCCTTAAACAATAATAATAGTATAACGAGAATTGAACCTCTTTATATATGTGATATATTTAATTTACGTTTCCAATTATTGACGTGAACCACATCAATCACATAAATTGATTTCAACGGTTACGTTTTCATGTTTATTTTTACAAGTATTAAGTTTCCTATGTTTTTAGTAACGTGTTATAAATTTTATCATCTTGTAATCTGACAAAATTTGTAGTTTTTTTGGACACCTCCTTTGTTACACTTTAAAATAAATAAATAAAAAGCGTGGTTGAGATGTGTAATTGTGGTTTTTAATTTGTTGTTGTGATTTGACGTAATTGGAAATAATAAATGAATTATTCAAAACATGATTTTGTGTGATTGGTTTAGGAAAGTCACTCACTTAAAAAAAAGAAAGCGTTTTTTTTTAAAGCAGCTTTAAGTTCATTCAATATAACATAAAATTCAGAAAAATAAATCTCGGGCTCGAGCATGTTAAATGATAAACTAAACCATCACCAATTTGTCAGAACTTGACAAAATTTAAATGGGACCAAAAATACCGATAAAATACTTTTATCGTGATAAAAACCAAACGTTTTATCTTTTTATGATGATGATTATGAATGAAAATTGATCCTTTTTAACACGCTTTTTTGACGTGACAACGTCTTATAATTCGATATAGCCGGCTGCACGCACGAAAAAACATGACGGCGTTACCTCGCTCTGAGGCGTTCCATGTAAGACTTGAAGTGCAAGCGAGAGCGCGGCAAGAGCGACAAAGAAGCACAATCGGACGTTGTCACGTTCAACTATCGTCAGTAAACTGACTTTACAGACAACCAATTTTTTATAATATATTTAATTCGCGTTTCCAATAATTATTGACACAAACTACATCAATCACATGAATTGATTTCAACGGTACCGTTAGGATATATTTTATTCTTTATGATTATTTCCTTTCATCGTAGTTTAGTAAAGCTTCATTTTCATGATAATGATGTGTTGAGCAACTGTTGATTAAAATTGTTGCTGAAAACGTTTCCTATTTCAGCATGCTTTATCGTCACTGCAACATTTCAGTGAAATGTTGAAAGCCACTCCTCAACATGTTGCTTCAACTTTGTTGCTAAACAAACGTTTGAATGAATATGGGGATCAATGTTCTATGCTGTAATTTAAGAAAAAAATACTGCGGATAAATAAAAAATAGTGATAAGGTTGTGGTACAATTTTATTCCAAATATTTATTAAAATAAATCAGTGGTATGGTTATTCTAATAATTTGTACATAATTATAGCTTATTACTTGTATCGGTTTTGAAAATGGGAAAAACATTGTTATAAGTATCATTGAATCTTGCAGCTTGCTATTACCTTTTTTAGTAATGGTAAAAATTATTGGTCTGTGTCCGTTCGTGGACTAATCAGACCGTTTATCGGAGGTCTAGTGTTCATGTACGGATTGTAAGGAGGCAAGTAGGCAGGATTATAAGCAGGGTTGTATCCAGGATTGTAGGGGGGATAGTAATTATTCTGGTACAGATCTTCGCAAGGTCCATTATAAATGGGATATATCTCCCGATTCTCGCGGTTCGCAGTGCACCTCATTTCGCATTCGCTCGCGTAGTTCCTCAAGTCGCTACCGCAGACGTTGTTTTGTGGAGGGCACGAGCATGGTAGCTGGGAGGGGTTGAAGCCCAGCGAGTAGGCGCTTGCGGCGCTCAGGGTTAACAGCGTGGCTGAAAATAGCAGATTTGCTGTTAGTTGGTTTACTAAGATAATTAAATAAGATGAATTATTGGTACTGGTTGTGTTTGTGTGTGCGTGTGCGTGCGTATGTGTGTGTGCGTGCATGCATGTTTGTGTGCGTATGAATTCTATAAATTCCGTTATAATCAATATTTCGTTGCCATTATACCATATTGTACCATCGAATGATGTATGATTTGAGTTTGAAACTATCTGAGTGGATATTAATATTTTTTATATTGCCCTAGGTAATTGCATCAATGATGCAATAATATCAATGTATACTGTATAGGTAAACTTTTTTATATTATAATTACTAGCGACCCGCCCCGGCTTCGCACGGGTGCAATGCTGATACTAAATACACTACAGAAAAACTGTGAACGTTGTATATAAAAACAGCGGCCCGCTCCGGCTTCGCACGGGTAAAATATATAGCCGGGCGGCCGGCCGGTACCGCCGCAAACGCTACGTACCGCAATTTTTAAATCTGTAATATCTTCGAAAATATTCACTTAAATCATACGGTGTAAAGGGCCATATAGATCTATATTAAATGAACAATGTATTCAAGGTATTTAATTGGTTAAGAATTAATGCTGTATTGGTTAAAATCGCTTCGAAAATTAGCCATTATTTGTCGTAAAAAGTAAATGACAAAAAAAAGTTATTGTGGGTTATCCATAAGAGATAGACATATACCATCACGGACTTTTCTGTAGACCTTTTCAATGTGTATAATACTTAGTACATTATTTTGATAAAACTCGTAGGGTTCAGCCTTTTTTTTTTTTTTTTTTTTTTTTTTTTTTTTATAGTGGGGAAATCTTCCAAAGATACCCACGGCCCCCGGGGAAGGAGCCGTGGGTTATGTCGGATTCTTACCGACTAAAACCCCACTGTGTTCCGTCGAGCCGCTTTAATGATGGGGCCGCGGGTATTTGTTAGAATTCTTCCGCGACCCCCTCGGCGGCAGCCCATCTCCAGGCCAGGCGCAAGCCAAGAACAGGAAAGGTGGTTTGCCTGCTCTTCCCTCCCGTTGGCGGCATGAGCGGAACACGTCTCAAGCCGCCTCACCGCACCGGACGATGGATTAAATTCCCCGTTCCACCGCCTGGCGCCCTTCGTCAAGGAGGCACGTTGCGACCGTGTAAAGCGGCCGCAACACGGCGACGACGCCCAATAAGACGTCTGCGCCGGATCGGGTCCGCGTGAGGATCCCTCTCGCGCACCCGCTCTGCCTCCTCTTTCTGCGAGATCACGCTCTCCGAGAATGCGATCACCGCACGCCAGGATCTGTCGCCATCCACCATTGCACGAACAACGGAGGATAGAGAGAGATCCGGCCCGATTATCGCGACTAAGCGAGCACGGGGCTCGGCCCACGCGGGGCACACGGCAAGAGTGTGATCTGCCGTGTCCTCCGGGCAGGCACACCAGTGGCAGACCATGCTGGGCTCCCTCCTCGCGACTTTACACAGGTACCGCCCGAAGCAGCCGTGCCCGGACAGTATCTGCGTAAGGCGGAAGGTTATGGCCCCGTGCCGCCTGTCGCACCACTCTTGGAGGACTGGACGTATGGCCGCAACCGTCCTCTCACCCGCGCTGGGCTCCTCGAGCCGGCGTTCCCACTCCCGGAACCGCCGCTCGACAGCCTCGGCCCTCCACTCCTCTACTTCCTCGTAGGAAGGATTCACCCCATGTGACCTAGACGCCGAGACGCGGCGATACACGTCCGCTAACATCTCGGCGTCCAGATCCCATGGCGGCGTTCCGGCCATTACGCAGGCAGCCTCAAAAGACACCGTGCGGTATGCCCTAACTACCCTGAGTGCCATGACCCGCTGCGGCCTCCGCAAGAGGGGTCTGGTACGGGCGCTCAGGGTGTCTGCCCAGATGGGGGGCGTAGGGTTCAGCCTGCGTTTGCAATGTAAGCGGAAAAAATGTAATTTTTTACGACATCACATTAGAAACCTCAAAAATAACAGTACTTCTCCACTATTTAATGGATGTTATTATACATATAAACCTTCCTCTTGAATCACTCTATCTATTAAAAAAAACCGCATCAAAATCCGTTGCGTAGTTTCAAAGATTTAAGCGTACAAAGGGACATAGGGAAATAGCGACATAGGGACAGAGAAAGCGACTTTGTTTTATACTATGTAGTGATATACTATGTAGTGATAAATTATGCAATAAACTGTATAAATTTTATGATAATATTTTTCTTTATGATATAATTACT
Organism: Colias behrii; assembly: GCA_029959065.1. NCBI lineage: Eukaryota > Metazoa > Arthropoda > Insecta > Lepidoptera > Pieridae > Colias > Colias behrii. Next base: position 4,757,198 of record JARWMC010000025.1, read on the forward strand.
CACCACACAATGTACGTAAATCCATGTTTCACTGTTAGTAGGTATCGAAGGATAACACTATTTGAGAATAGTATAGGAGTTCTAGGATAAGTCCTATTTATATTTCCTAGTGATGTACGATTCGCGTATCCAATCGTAACGGATTAAAATGTTACGTGAATCAATCACATTAGTTGATTTTGTAACGGGTTTTCATATGTTTTTAGATGTTAAATGTAATGAAATATGTTACGCCTACTTTGTGGTATGTTAATCAGGATTTTTAATCAAGTCTTAGTTGTTAACTATGGTGTTTGACAGTTGTTATCAGTTCGGTGGAATTCGATGTATACAGTATAACCTATATGGTTAATGAGGTGGCAAATGTATTGGTTAGGAAAAGAATTCATTGGTGTACATAATGGTAAATCTGAAAAAAATCCCGACGCCAGCCCGGGCTCCAACTTTTCTAAAACTGATATATATGTATATCTCTTATATATAAAATTCTCGTGTCACAATGTTAGTCTGCATACTCCTCCGAAACGGGTGGACCGATTCTCATGAAATTTTCTGTGCATATCGGGTAAGTCTGAGAATCGGCCAACATCTATTTTTCATATGTACCACGGGCGAAGCCGGGGCGGACCGCTAGTAGAGATATAGATTGATCATAATATTTATTTATTTACCTAAAAACTACTCGTTATTTATGTACTACCTATAATTCGATCATCAGATCATCTATCAGTTGACAGTCAGCGTTATGAATGCCTGTCAGATTTATCAAGGTTTCATTGTAAACTAAAACAGATGCAGAAAAATAATAAAAAACTTCATCTAAAGCCAACTTTATAACAAAACATTAGTTATTAGAATTATTCACAAGGTCCTTCATATACAATATGCAACTCTATTCTCTAGTTCAAAACGTCGCATTTCATATTGCGTTTCATTATATTTGTATGTAAATGTAATGTATCATTTCTATTAGATTTATTTTAACTCCAAAACTCGTGCTTTATACTTCATACAATTTTTTAAAACACCTTACACCCTGTAAACTATACAGGACCAAAAAAGACGTGTGGCACTCGGGGACTGCCGCGGTAAAGCTATTGCATGCTATGCCTTCAAGCCACACCTCCTCGCCCGTCGGAGTGGGGAGCGTGAGGTTTTTTCGTTACGGAATTTCTGGATTCGGTCCCCGCGCTCAAGGCCCGCGATAGAAGCTATGCAATAGCTTAAAAAAACAACTCCATCTAACAACACTTTTATTTCAACATTCATTAGCTTTATTACGACACATTAGGATTATTCACAAGCTCCCTCATGTACGATATGCAACTCTATTCCCTGGTTGAAAGCGTCGCATTTCATATTGCACTCTCCGTCATATGTTTTTTGGTTGTTGGCGCATACGAGTGCTTCTGGCGGGCAAGCGCAGGGTACCCTCTCGGAGTGTGTGAGCACAGCAGTTGTTAGGAGGACTGTGGAAATCAAATCAAATCAAATTTTAATTCAAATCAAATAAAATGTAAAATCAAATATTGATATAGGCATTTGCTGGAGTATGATGAATTCGTTATTTATAGTAAGTCAAATTTATGTAACGATTATTTTGATGTTTTGCAAACAGATTAGAGGTGTGGTGCCACAGTTTTGTTAGAAACAACATAATATCTTATATTCTAAACACTCATCTCTGAATATTGTTAGAAAAGTAGCCAAGTCAGCCAGTCTTCTACAATGGAGTTTTTTTTAATATATTTATGTGACAGAAATCGTTTTTATTATTTTACTAACATGTTTTGATAAAATATGGCTTAGAAAATTAGTGCAGCAAACCAGGCTTTAAGATGGTTGTATCTGCAGTTTGTTAAGATAAGAAACTGATGTGTTAAATTAAACAAATAATAATTAGAACTTGTTGCCAATGGATCTTATAATAGATACAAGGGTAGCTCTTCACATTATAACAAAGTCACAAATTTGACACAGTAAGTATACAATTGTTTTACCTACTAATGTATTAAGTAACTAGAGGTCCGCCCCGGCTTCGCCCGTGGTACATATTTCGCAATAAAAGGTAGCCTATGTCCTTTCTCGGGTATCAAAATATCTCCATACCAAATTTCATGCAAATTGGTTAAGTAGTTTAGGCGTGATTGAGTAACAGACAGACAGACAGAGTTACTTTCGCATTTATAATATTAGTATGGATTATTTTCTAGGAGATTAGTCACAATCCGAAAATGTACACGCAGTCACGGTTAAAAGTGTGTTCATAAATTCTTCTACTCACCAATAAAAAACAAAAACTTCATATTGTACATTTTCCTTGATAACTCCAAACAAGATATGATCGGTACGACACAATACAAGTTTATATATTTGCAGGTAATATAGCTAATCCAAACTAATATTATAAATGCGAAAGTAACTCTGTCTGTCCGTCTGTCTCTTCTTTAAGCCTAAACCACTGTATCGCATTCCATGGAATTTGGTACACAGATAGTTTGAGACCTGTGAAAGGACATAGGATAGGTTTTATCCCGGAAATTCTATGGGAACGGTAACTATGCGGGTTTTCTTCTGTCTACGCGGGTGAAGCCGCAGTCGGAATGTTAGTTATGTACTGATATTAATTAAATATTTATTGCCCATACGTCTCATATGTCTCATATTTGATTGGAGAAACAATTCTTTGCATGAATTTTATGATGATGTAACTTCGTTATAACATCTCTTTGAATATAGCGTTAAATGTTAAATATTTTTGTTTTGAATCAGAGCTGCTCAAATATGTTGAGTTAACCCCCCATTTGAACTCATTTTATTTCTACGACTAGCATTTTTTAAATCTATGAAAAACTCTTATTCAATTAGGTTATTACGGGTGAACTAGGGTATGAAATAGCTGTCTATACTAATATTATGAAGCTAAAGAGATTGTTTGTTTGTTTGCTTGAACGCGCTGATCTCAGGAGCTACTGGTCTGATTTGAAAAATTATTTCGGTGTTAGATAGCCTATTTATCGAGGAAGGCAATAAGCTATACAGGATGTCCCACTATCGGTATACTAAGCGCGAAGAGACTTGTACCGGTCAAATGTGGCTACTTGACCACATTTTTTTACTTTTTCTTAGCTAACTTATTTATGTTAAACTTTTATTAACATTTTATGATTTGTTCATGTCATGAATGATTTCATCATTCACTTTTACTAGGTATTTCTTTAAAATATATTGAATCTGACATTATTCACAAATAAACGTAATACAGGTCAAGTTGACACTGATGTGGTATCTTGACCTTGCACATCAGTTTTCATAGGTAGATGCTTAACATTCTTGTTTTAGGCTAAGTTGCTATTATTTTTTAAGTCTTCGACTTTTTAAATATTGCAGCCCGAAGCTTTACAATAAACTGTTAGGCTCTGGCTACCTGGTCAAGTTGCCACGGGATTTGTAATGATTTTCATACAAAGCATACATGTCGGATAGGGTTGTCACAAACAAGACACAAATTTTAATGAACTATTTATTTATTAAACTAAATTTAATACATATGTATATGCATATTACTTAATACTTATAGGTATTTATTAATAGGTAAGGAAACATTTATTTTTCATTAGAAATATGCTAAATCGTTGTCATCAAAGAGAGTATAAGTATCTGGACTGTCCGAAATTTGCAGCAAATTTATTGATTTTACTATGCAATTTTCAGGCAATGAACAATCTTTATCTTCGCGTTTTGGTTTTATAAATGTAATGTTATCACCGTGTTTTATTGTCTTATAGTAGGTACCTAACTGAATAAAGTTTTTTAGACTTGTTGACATTCTCAATCATGCCGACGTAATGTTTCCATTGGCGGGAGGTTGGAGTTGCGGAGGGAAGTTATTTTTAACTTTTTTAGTGAAGTCGGTTTATTTTTTTGTAAAGTTTTGTAGATAGTTAGGTACCTACTACCTAGACAATGTGAAATGTTCGACAAAGCTCAATGAATTAATGATTACATGAATTGATTGATTGAAAATTATGACACTAATTTCTATACGACAATCACTCGAAACAGATAAAAAAAAAAGGAAAAAATGCAGTCACTTTATTTTTTTGTGTCAACCCTAGGCGTCGGTCAAGTTGCCACGCAGCGGTCTATGGCAACTTGACCTAACCTGAGGCATCAAGCAAATATTTCGATAGATGAACCTAAAATTGGATAGTTCCCACTGTAAAATCAATCTCTAGGGTTTATTACACAACATATCAAAACTGTACTCACCTGAGATGTGCAGTTTAAGCTCTACAAACATAATAATATTGACACCGGCAAAAGATCCTTATTCACAGTCACACTTCAATACGTTATATTGCGAGAACCAACAGCGTTACCGCTTTAAAATTAAAATATGTTGCCAATTAATATTTTAAAAACCTACCAACATCGATACGTTAGGTCAATTTGCTTTCAATTCTACAAAATTTGATATTTTGTTGTTAAACGGAAGGTGTGGTCAAGTTGCCAAGTAAAGGTCAAGTAGCCACATTTGACGGTAGTCTTGCATACACTGATCACGTAAAAAATACTTAAACAACAAAATTACGCCAAAAATTTTATGCTAAATTTTTCTTTAAAATTCATGTTTTCTCTAGCTTCGCGCAGCCGGCATATAACGATTCTCTAATGTGAGCATTTTGTCTATGAAAACATAATATTAAACGATAGCTCACGTGCGGGTGGCAAAGTTGGGCGAGTTGCTTGTAATGGGTGTACACAAAGAGTTTTAAGAATTTATCTATTTAAAAAAAATGCATCTGGAATTTTATAAGTATTTTTTACGTACTCAGCGTATGTAAAACTATAACCTCCATTGAGTTTAGAATACCGACGTTGGGACATCCTGTATATCATCACGCTAAGACCAATAGGAGCGGAGCAACGCGGGTAAAACTGCGGGGCACAGCTAGTCTCACGTAAAAATAAATAAATCTCATTAGAGTTAATGTCACGATTATTATATGATTTGTTTAACGGTTAACCAATAATTGGCTATTACTTTTATGTTTTAACTAATTGCTAATTCTGCATTTTCTTTGAACGTATGTAATGCGGTTTTTACAGAAACCAAGATGAAAACTGCTCATTGTTTGTCTGATTTGTGATATTTGTTTATTTTTTCAAAGTATTTAAAGAAGATAACTGTTACTTATTTTCATTAACATAATATTTTGAATGTGCATATTATGGGTTCCTTCCTAGTAGTAGTAGGGAGGTAGGCACGTTTTCCTAAAAGTCCTTTGGTCTTCGATACATATTCAACTTTTTCAACATTTTTAAAAATACAAAAAATATTAATAGTATTCCTGGATAGATACACTATCTTATATTAAAAACATAATTTAATGGGGCAAAATAACTTTTTTTACATAAATTCCTAAATCCTTACTAATATTATAAATGCGAAAGTAACTCTGTCTGTCTGTCTGCTACTCAATCACGCCTAAACTACTGAACCAATTTGCATGAAATTTGGTATGGAGATATTTTGATACCCGAGAAAGGACATAGGCTACCTTTTATCGCGAAATATGTACCACGGGCGAAGCCGGGGCGGACCACTAGTAATACAATAACTGATTAAACTGAGTATTTATTGCAAATCAATAAGGGCTGATTTTTCAATCCTTGGTTAAAACTTATTCATCGAATAAAGTATTAAACTACCATTTCAAAAATGTATTCTAATTGTCCGTATTTGACAATTTACAGGTGACATTTTAAAATGTTCGTGTAATACTTTATTGGACGGATAAATTTTAACCAAGGATTGTAAAATCGGCGCTAAATAAATCAAAGTAGGGATAAATTAAACGGTCAGTTATTTTGTATAGCTTTATTTATTCGACAGGATGTTCATTACTTTCGACCAGAAACGTGGTTTGTGATAGATGTTTCACAAAATATTTCAAGCAGGACGGATCTATCTATAGATTAACATATTTAGCTGAATACCTAACCTTAAACCACGTCTACTTTTAGAAGTTACTCCATACGTTTCTTCAGTCGAAAATTTATAAAGCACCTATTCTTTACACGGTCCGTCGTATAATTTCTCCAAGTAAATGTTTTTCAGACTTGCATCGCACCTCATATTACACTCGCCATAGTAAGTCCGGTGGTTGCTCGCGCACACAGGCTCGCCGGGTGCACACATGCAAACGAATCCGGGAGGGTGTCGGTGAGAATGGATCGTTGAGACGAGAGCCATCAGAGCCACTGAAATTAAATTATGTTAAACTATACCCTGTACAAGATAGCTTGATCATTTTAACAGATTTACTTTTTTCTGAAAACATAATGTGTCGATTTGAAGAATGAAATAACAAATTTTATTTTTTTTATTTCCTTTTAGTTAGTTCGATCCCCGGTCGAAGCAGGTGAATATTCGAAAATCTTTGAATGCAGTTCTATTTCTTTTGACGTGACAACATCTTATAAATTGGTTTGCCGGGTGACACTTCAAGAAACTGCGTTACGCTCCGCTCACGATATGCGCTCACAATGAGAGCGAGTGAGAGGCACGCGTCCCTTCCACTCGGGCATGGTTAGCCCCACAGAACAGTAAAGTAGATAGAAGTGTGATGTGGGCGTGGCCCACGTGTCACTGGTAAGGTAAGATCACCTAACTTGCTCTCAGTTATGCGCAGAAAAATATTCGAGTCGGTTGTCAGCTGTCAAACCTTTTTTCCATATTTATTCATTAATTAGGACGTGTTGTTCGGTATTAGAGTGCAAAAATGATAGCAGACGAAATAATATCAGCAATGAAGGCATTTCATACCATCGGTAAGTCTTATTTTTATTTATTTTAATTATATTTTATGTTATAACTTCGCTTGTCGTAATTTGTCAAAATTGTATACAAATATCTAGTCAAAATGAACCTTAATCCGTAAGAAATTAGTACTATTATAGATTGAACAGCAAAAAAGACTTTCTGGAATATTATTGCAATAAACAAACGAATGTCGCTTTAGTGATGCTTGTGGCGCATATCGACAGTATCGATACTTTAGAAAAGACAAACATTATAAATATTAAATTTTATTTTATTTTTCCTTAGCTTTCATTTGTCCAATTTATTTATAGATTTCCCAAAGAGGCTAATTTAAAAGAGAAATGGATAAATGCAACGTGACGAGTTAACTGGATGCCGAACAGCACTAAGCGGTCTAACAAAGGCCACCGATACAGCAAACCTACGGCAGTTCCAAGATTTAAAATAATGCATATTTTCTTTTTGTATTTTGTAAATATAGATTAATACTATTCTATTCCGTTTTTTATTTAATAATAATAATATAAAAAGACGTACTTAGTAGTAATAAACATACTCCAAAATGTGACACATTATACTATACTCATATAATAGAAAGAAAAAAAAATACACAAAAAATATTTATTTGTGAATTATCGATAACAAGGCTGACATCCCTCAGGGCATAGCATCAGATAAATATCAAGTTAATGTCATTAATGTTGAGTGACACAAATTTCAACCTTATCTCTATGTGTTGCGTTTCAAATTTATATCTATCGAAAACTAACGCCCTCTGTTGTGGAGTAGCTGAATGTTTTCGAATTTGGAATTTCTGTGCAATGAGAAACAAAACAGCTAATATACCTAGAGATGTTATACTAAAATAAACCGTAACATGGTGCGTTAGGGTACATATTGAAATGCTGAATTTATAACCTAAGTCAGTTTTTACTCAAATTAAGCTGTCCAATCAAAGGCATAGTTTACTTGTAGTGTACTGTATAACTATCGGTTTAAATGTGTGGGTTTGGCGACACTGGTTTTCATACTAATTATGACATTATAGCACTTCTATATGTTTTTACTGTTCTGTGGTTAGCCCGCCTAAGAGCGAGAGAGACAGACATAAAAAGTCGTTGTCACGTAAAACTTTCGCCCGTATACCGACTTTACAGGCAACCAATTTTTTTAAAATAAAGGAATGTTTGCAATCTCCAGTATTTCAAGTAAAATTTGCAATCTCCAGTATTTTAAGTACAGGGCCCATCGAAAATTTCCATACTGTACATATTGTTCCTAGCTTTCGCTTTTTAACCGACTTCAAAAAAAGGAGGAGGTTATCAATTCGGCCGGTAAATTTTTTGTAATAATATAATTATTAACTACCAACACCTACATATTTTATGTAATAAGTAATTTTGTAATTATTATCAAGATTGAATTGTACTTACTGAATAGAAGGAACGTCTTCATCTTGACTTGAAAAGTTGAAAGTAACGATGCATGTGATGTTTTATATTTGCTGTATTTCGCTAATTATTTTTAATCAATAATTATTATTAATTTATGCGGTGTAAAAATTAATTTGTTAAATTAACGTTATCACCTCAATTAGTCATAATTATTGATTAAAAATAATGAGTGAAATGAGCATATATAAAACACCACATGCATCATTATTCTCATTATTTGCGGTCCAAGATGAAGAGGTTACTTCTATTAAGTAAGTAGTATTCAATTTTCATGTTAAGGATATCCCATATCAAAATGTAGCAGTTTTCAATGGATTACCGTTCGGTAATCCATTGAAAATTTTGCACCGTCATGTTTTTTCTTGAATGGCAAATAGATTAAAGTTAAATAATAAGTATTATGAAATATATGAAATGTATAATATTTTTTAATATTACTAGCTAAAGCCGGCAGATTTCGCGTAGTTCCCAGGTATGAAGTATCCTAAAATTGATACAGTTCCGATCAGAACTTTGGCGAGAAAGAGTAACAAAAGTTCTTAAAGAAAGCAATGTAGAATTGTGGTAATTGCCAAATTAATTTAACAAACTACGATATAAATTGTTTAAATTGAGTATCATAATGTCTTCAAGAGAAAAGTGAACGTGTTACCTTCCAGGGAAGCCTTCCATATTAGGGCACACCTAAGCTTACCATTAGGCTACATCGTTGTTCAGCGCTTCCCTATCTGCATCAAAAAACCATGTCTTAATGTCATTTCCAACTAAAATTCTCAAGTCTCAAGCTTTCTTGCATTGCAGTGGCCTTGATGGCGCTAGTCTCAACGATCTACGCACGCTTACCCAATCCTGTATACAAATGTAGGTGTGCACCTGGAGCGCCCGTGTGTGCGAGCAACAACAAGACGTACGCCGGAGAGTGTAATATAAAGTGCGACGCTATTAAAACTGGTGTGAGATTACACCGATTGTATGATGGACCTTGTCGCACTGTCGTATAATGTTTACTACAAAGGTTCACCTGTACAGATATGCCTGCGTAGGTAATGCAGGAACGTGTGAAGGAATAGACATGTGCAGTTTTATAAGCCAGTTTATCTTAAGGCCGTACACGGGTAGCTCGAGCAGCTAACGGCTGAGCGACGTACACGGACTGCTCGAGCGGTCATGTTTACGGCAGTGAATGAATGTCTTAAGTTCACCGCGCGGTCGCGGCTTCAAGCCGTCGGTCTCAACTGCTTGAAGCGGTCCTTGTACGGCCGCTCGGTTGATCTGCGCATGCATACCTGTACGGTAAATCTCTCCAGTCGACCGTAACGTATTCGGTGAACTTTATAAGTGTTTGATAAAATTCCGACTGAAGAAAAGTAATAATTTCTTCACTTTAGTTAATAAAAGGAGGCATAAATTAAACGCTAATTTACATAATATGCATAGTTTTATTTATTCAACAGTACATTCATTATTTTCGACCAGAAATATTAATAATAATTTGTATTGGTGCCAAATAAATGAAATTTAATTGAAAAATACACTACTGCACTACTACTTTCACAAATATTATGAATTGAAACGGATATATTCGAATACATTGAACTTTTAATCTTCATACAACGTTTCTTAACTTCTTCAATGCCTATGTCTTGCACGGTCCATCATACAATTTGAACAAATACCCTCCAGTTCGTTTCGAATCGCAGTTCATGCTACACTCGCTGTCGTATGTCTTGAAGTTGCTCGCACATAACGGCTGGCCAGGCACACATTCACAGTTTTGTTCGGGTATAAAAGACCCGGTTGCGACTAGAGCAAATATGGCCACTGAAATGCAAGGAAAAAGCTCGAGATTAGCGAGATTTTGTTGGAATGTTTTACGTAAAGAATAGGTTAATAGAATATACATAAAACCTTAACAAAAAAATTCTATAGTTTGTGCTATAAGTGGTCCTATAGTTTGTTGATATCAATAGAAAATAGCCTGGATAACACAAGCTACTTTCTACTTTAGTGTAGCTTCGGACTCCAACTAATGTGATTTTTTAAAACAATTTTAAACATGCATGTTTTAAAATTACAATTATTATTACAATCTACAGTTAATATATTTTAAGTAGGGAAAAGTTGTAATATTATTATTTAGAAGGTTACTTACGCAATAAAATGAACGTCTTCATCTTGAACGGTAAAAGTTAAAATAATGATGGATGGTATGGTTTTATATTTTCCTAAAGTAGCTTATTATATTAAACAATACCTATAACTAATGAAAGAGGTAACGCTAATTACTTAAGTAGTGTTTTTTAACCTGTAGTGGAAAATATGCATATTCTAAATAGACCTACCTACGTCTGAAATCTTAAAGGTATTTCACTAAATCTTACCATCTTTATATCTTCGGGTAAATTATTGTGATAAATTATGAAATATATGATGTGAAAATATATTATATGAAATTTGTATATAAAATAATAAGTAATCACTTGAACTTGAAAAAACACAACCACACAATGACAATATACATTTATTTCTAACAGAACTTTCAACTATCTCAATGTGTTATTAATTCATCGTAATTTTAAAGCAACTTCAAATCCGTCAACAGCTTTCATCATAATATCGAACTTCACTCGTATCTTTGGCACAGGATTGTTTTCTGGTTCGCCAATCACACGGTAACGGCGCAAGATAGTCGATAGAGCTGTCTTCATAGACATCATTGCGTATTGGTATCCTGGAAAATTTTTTGGAACTAGAAATGAACATTATAGTCTTATAGACATTATAGGCTCTCAAATATACTCTGAACGTAATGTAAAATTAGGGTCTATATGACTGCCGGTAGGCATGTTGTTATGTTTTCAAATAAGATACTATTGAATTATTCACTGACTGGCTAAGTTTGATCCTCTGTTTGTCTTTATTTCTCAACTAGCTTTCCGCCCGCGGCTTCGCCCGCGTTTTCAAAGAAAAACCCGTTCCCGTAGGATTTCCGGGATAAAACCTATCCTATGTCCTTTCTCGGGTATCAAAATATCTCTATACCAAATTTCATGCAAATTGGTTCAGTAGTTAAGGCGTGATTGAGTAACAGACAGACAGACAGAGTTACTTTCGCATTTATAATATTAGTATGGATTCATCCTTTCTGTTGCGTGATATAGTAATAGTTATACATATAAAACATTGTAAAATTAGAAAAAAAAATGTCGATATCTGTGATACTTATTCTAACTTCAGAGCCAGTAATAATGATTTTTTGGCTATATTCTTGAAATATATTATACGTACTTTATACAATATTTAAAAAGTGGTAATAGTTAACTCACCAAGGCAATTCCTTGGACCATAACTAAACGGTATGTAAACGCAAGGATGCATTCCTTTTGTCCGTTCTGGTAAGAACCTATCAGGATCAAAGTTTTCGGCATCAGAACCCCATACATTGGGGTTTCTATGGAGACCGTAAATACTCACTGTTACTCCAGATCCTTTGGGTATTGTAAAGTCTGTATCTGCAAAGGTCATATGATTTATATATGTGGAATTTTTTTAGCGTATTGGGATTATATTCTGATTGAGACGTTTATCTTATTAACCCATTGAGCCCCGAACGGCCCGATCGGTCCACGACACAATAGATTTTCTATTGTGTCTGTGATTCCGGGGCTTCAGTTATTAATAGTTTTCAGGGTTTTTAAGGTAACGTTTAATAATAGCAGAATTATTCAGCTTTATAGCACTGTAACTTAAACTCTACATCAAAAAAGGTACTTATTTAGAAATTAAAGACTTTTTAACGGATTTTAAACGCGATTTATTCATTATATTATTTAATATTTTCCCGACGTTTCGAACACTCTACAGCGAGCGTGGTCACGGGGAGACCACGTTTAATTTCTAAATGTATAATACTCGCGTAAAATCAAACACTAGAAAATACTAAGGTCCTTATTGTTATCTTCACTTATCTATTTCGTTGTTTATAAATTGTTATTATGCAGATAGGGCCACACATTAAAAAAACGTTTGAGTTTATAGTTAGGTACTTACTTAATCGAAAGTCTTCAGTTGCGGTTCTTATGATGAAAGGCACTGGTGGGAATAATCTTATCGTCTCTTTTATAACCCTCTCTAAGTATTGTAGCTTTGGTAGATCATCCTTTTCCAATAGGCGTTCTGAATCTCCGAAGATTGAGTAGATTCTAAAATACATGATAAGTGACGAGATTTTATACTTTTATTATTAATAGATAATATAATCCTCATAAAGTGGACTAATATAGCTTCTGTAATATTTAACAAGAATTATAGGATGTTTTTAAGTTTCTATCGTTAGGGTGAAAATTTCCTTAGAATAGTTATGCCCTTTACAATTGAGACAGTTTTATATAAATCTACCATTAAGAAAATAAATAATGAAGTTTTGTACATATACTCTTCAAACACTTTCTGTTGTATCTCTGGATATTTTGCAAGAAGTTTAAGCGTGAAACAGATGGAGACAGCTGAAGTGTCGGTAGCAGCTACAATAAATGTCAATACTTCTTCACGTAGTTCATTATTGCTATAACAGTCACCAGCTCCATGGTTTATTAGGATATCCAGGAAAGTAATTTCCCTGTTTTGGAGTTGATCTAAAATTGGTAATATGTATATCAGACTTATTTTCTTATTCTTCAATTATGTATAGGTTAAATAGTAAAGATTGGTACCTAATATGTGGTTGTCGTTTTCTGGGCATTTTTGTAGAGCTTTCCTCTTTTCTATAACCTTTAAATTTTAATTAATTTGGTATGAATACAAGGTATGTGATAAAATTTAAGTATTTAAAGATCCTGTAATACCTCATCAGTAAAGTCGTGTATGATTTTGATGGCTTGCCTTAGTTTTTCATACTGTGGAAACAATTTGTACAACCAATCTGGTTGGAGCCAGGGTTGGAACATTCTCTCGCAGCAGTATCGTATCGATTCATTGGTTGCTGTTAGAAAGGTGTTGTTGTGGTCTTCTTGGGAATTTAACGGCACGCCCATACCTGTTTCTGTGAAGGAAGAACATCAGAGATGATAGTGATGATGAGGAGTTTATCAATATCTTCATGGACACTACATTTTCCATTGCAAGGTTTTGAAACTGAAATGTTATTAGTTATTACCAAGTTTCTTAAGAAAGTGAACTTGAATAAGCGTTTGCTGCTTGTACATTTTATAAGTAGGTTTATTGTGATTTATGGGCTATAGGATAACACAGATCAACTATCCTATGTTTGAAAACCTCAGATCTTGGCTTCAGTAAACTGTTTAGTAATGGTCTACTTCAAGTCCGTAGCGGTTCATTTGACTTAATGTATATTTGGAAAAAGTTCAATATTAAGTCATAATAAAATATTCAATAGTATACCCATCACAGAATCCAAATTATACGCATTAATTTGTAGCCATATCTTAAATTTTCCGGCGCCTGCCCTCGGCTTTAGTAAATTCGCTAATTTGTTACTTTGCCGTGCAAAAATGTTTACAAAGTTTGCGATGACCTTTGGACTGAAAGCTGGTATTGCTATTTTACGACGAGGTCTCCAAACGGCAACTGAAAACGAAATATTATCAAATGAATAGGTACTCATAGACAATCATAGGCTCAATAAAACTATAGAGGGCCTTATAATTTATGTCTATTGTGACATTAATATTAAATGTTACGTAGTGAAACATATGTGCTTTATCTTAGTAAAACTAAATCAGATCAATATCATATGATTTATATGACTATAATAATTTAGTTGCACGATTGGAACAGTGAAAGGAATATTGAATACTAGCTTTGCCCCGCGGATTCACCCGCATTGCTCCGCTCTTGTTGGTCTTAGCTTATGATATATAGCCTATATACCTTCCTCGATAAATGGGCTATCTAACACCGAAAGAATTTTTTAAATCGGACCAGTAGTTCCTGAGATTAGAGAGTTCAAACAAACAAACTCTTCAACTTTATAATATTAAGTATAGATTGTATTAACAATAAATATTGGTCAAACTTTAATTACGTGGTTTGACTTACCAGGTGCAAAAATCATAGCATTGCCAATTACTGGTTTTGTGAAGCGAACCAAATTGTCTTTTTCTAACATATTCTTTAATACTGTTTCTGCGTACGTTGGTTCTGTAATCACTGAAATATGATGAAACGTGAAAGTAGGTATAACCATCATATTATGTCCTGATGACGAAATTTTGTTTTTTTCAATATTATGATCTTATTTTCGCTTTTAACCACGTTATTTTAAAACGTTTTTCCAACATAAGAGAGTCAATCGATTTATATTATACCTACTTGTACACTAATATATTTTGGTCTAAATATCTTCTCAGTATAATAGAAGTAGTTATCAGATAACTAATAAAGATTCTTTATTTCTTTATAAGTTCATTTACTTCCAAAATGATACTGTATAACTCACTGTAATAATTATTTATGAAAGGTCCAAGCGACGACTGCAACACTCCACCTCGTTTTGTTGTTACTCGACTATAATGTATCAGTTTCTTCATAATCACTACGAAAAATCATTTTTAAGCCTTAATATTCACTATTTACTATTAAACTTCACTAAGCAATTAAGATACGTACGTTCAGGACTTATCCAGAAATACAAAGAACTTCCAAAGTATGGAATGTCGTCATTACTACGTTTTACTTTCTTTACTATTGCACTTTTTTGTCTATTTTTGTTTATGTAAATGCATACAAATAAAATTATCAACAAAATATAGAATATCACAGACATTATAGAAAAAACTACTGTCTCTGTATAATTATAAATTTGTAATGGAATCTCATACTATGTTAGTTCTCATATATTTAATATTTATGGCCTGGTAATAAAAGGACCATGTGTATGTTACTGCTAAATAGTCAATGCAGTAATTTTAAAAACCATCCGATCACGCGAGATTGTATATTATTGTCAGATAGAGGGCTTGTGTCCTCCGTCCGCAAAATTTTCTTAAAAAAGGTAGGGGATAGAAATAAAATAGATTTCCCAAATTCACAGCTACTCAAATTTGTCGCCATAAGTTCTGTCTGCAATGATACTTTATAACAAAATAAAGGCAAACTATTACTTTAGCTTATTATCTATAAATTAAAGATTAGTTTAGGTACTTAAACGAGTATACTAGGTATAATTTATAATTTCCTAATTTCACGAGTAAATGTAGCTTTGAGAGTAAATAAACGTATTCCCTGATATAATATGTTATAGCATTTTCCACTTATTGACTGGTATCTGGAGATAATATTGTATGAATAATAATTAATATATTAATAATAATATAGTAGGTATGTGTTAAGTACCTATATTACTCTTGTTAATTAAATATTTAACACGCAAAACATTGTTGTAATAGATTAATGTTTTATAGCCATTCCGGTAATTGATTTTACGTTTTATGAATAAAAAATTCAATTAAACACACCATTACTTGCATTTTTATTACGGTTTACAGGTGAGAAATGTTAATAACTAGATAATAGAATTGGATTTGCTAAGTTGTTAAATGTGATTGTTCTTAACTCTTTCCATTTTGGGATCAAATTCATATGATAAAAAAATTATAGGAAAAATCAAGTAAGTACCTATAAATCGAAGTTATTGAAAATCACGTAGTCTTATCCTAGTCCAATTGTATGATATCGACATTTTAAACGAGGTATCTATTATGCTGAGGTTTACTAGTTTCTGAACAAAAGATATATAATAATTTATTAGGCACTATTATAGAGCCATAACCATTATCTGTAAAATTAATTATCAATAAAAGACAAGAAATGTTTAGATAGTTTATTTACCACCCAACGTAACTACCAAAACTTTCTAGTCCAGACAATGCTAATCAATACACCTTCCTTCATGTACAACATAAAGGTGTCTATCCAGTAAGAGCCCAGCGCATTTCATGTTACACACCCCCTTGTATGTCACGTGATTGTTCGCGCACACCTCGGGACCTTCGTCGCAGAAACACTCGACGGGCACATCAGCGTACACCGCGGTTATTGCTATGAGAACTGAAACAAGAATAATTATGGAGACAAAAACCTGACTGCTAATTTATGTAGCCTATATCATTTCCAGTTCTGATGATTACAACAACACTGTTTGGTTGAATATACATACATACATGCACTCTTTCTTTCGCAGTCGGCTAACAATATACTTTAATGTGGGAATCAAGCATGCTTTGGCAAGAATAGGGCTTCGCAGCGGGGATCCACACAACAGAAGATCGGTGTGTAATAGTAGCATGCGAATGCTTCTGTGTTTTGTTCGATGAGTAGGGATTTGAGACCGGAGCCTTACCATTTTCAGTCAGTTCCTTTACCGTTGTTAATATTTCTCTTTTATCCCTAAAAAGCGGGTAACGCATTTGCAGGCCCTTCAGACGATTGATCGAGCTAGTTGATGGCTCTCACATATTATAGAAAATAATAAGAAAACAAGAATAGTTGCTCTTTGTCGTATCGACTTACTAAAAAACGAATTTTTATTCGCAAGTATTTTTTTTTTCGATAACTTACCACACAATACTAATAAAGCCTTCATCTTGAGTGTACGCATAACTATGATTTTGCTAATTGCGTTTGTTTTTATTTGCAAATAGCACATTTTGTTTCGTGTTATCTAATTTTAGCGTGCAATGCTTATCGAATACTATTTGTACAATTTCTGCTTTTAATAGCTTTGACTAATTTGCCTAATAACTCTGAGAATTAACTAATTTAGTTGTATTCTAATAGCGAGTCATGCTAGACGTAAACATTTTATAATGTTTATAAAAATATATTTTGTAAAAAGTGGTCAAGTTGATGTTCTTGGGAATCTAAAATTGTATAAAATATAAACCTACATCCTACAGAAATAACAAGTAACATAAGATTAAACGTACATCATAATAGAAGGATTTTTTGGATTTTTCCCAAAAACGGTAACTTTACCAAAAAAAAAGTCACCTTAAACCGAAGCTTTTGATCTTAAAATTCTTTACAAAAATGGTCTTTATGATTTCATTCCAAAAAACCTCACATTTTGCTGCTTTATTTGTTGTTATGGTAACATTATAACTTATCGACAAACAATACAGACCCAAAGTTAATAATTAAACGTATGTTCTGGATAATATTTCACGGTCACTGTAAATAGGCATACTATAGAGTATAGGTGTTTTTAAAGATTGATTTGATAGCATGAGAGAAATATTGCAGTTCATAATGGACATAACATAATGATAATATGAACAAATAAGTTTATTATTGAGAAAGGTCGTATTAAATTCAGACATCTTCTCTGAAACCTATTCATTCATAAATACGTTTCATTCCATACTAAATGCTTACATATTTATATAATTTTTTTATAATATATTAATGTAGTTTAAAGCTATTATTGTATCTGTTGATTCAATTATTGTGACTTGTCACAGTATGCACACATGCACTATGCATATTTGAACATTCCGAAATGTTTTGTAGATAAAAGTTTTATAGATCTCTACAAAACAGTACATAATATTTAAAATTCGTATATAAAAATATCATATTTAATCCAAATATCATACTTTGGTGTTGTGGTAATATTTTAACAATGTTTCAAAAATAATGCCACCTCATACCACAATTAAAACACAAGATTAGGTAAGATAGTTTATTTATTGTTTACACATTGTTTGACCATCGAAAAATATCATTCAAGGTCATTAAATAACAATTAATAATAATCTCTACATTTCCCCTTATGTATTACATAAAGATCCTTATCCAGTATGAGTCCAGCACATTTCATATTGCATTCGCCTCTATAGGATACGTGATTGTTCGCGCAAACGTACGGAGCGGATTTGCAATAACAGATTATGTTGATTCGTGCCACGGCAACTGATAGAAGTGCTGAAATAAATATATAATACTATTTACTATACTTTATACATTTGACCAAATACATATTAATATTTTATTGTTTGTTTCTTATTATTATTAAGTATACAGTTTATCCTTACTAATGTATCAGCTATTCATAATTCAATCTATTCTATTATATTTATTTACACTTGATTGGAGGCGCAAACTATTCTTCAGGGTATCTGACAGAATTATCAGCGTTGTGCAGCATGCTGCTACAACATTATGCTGAGCCAGGGCCTATTTGCAGCCAATACGCACACACACACACACATACTTCTTGCTCTTGTCGTTTTAAACTTGTTGTATATTTAGTATGGAAAAAGGTCAAAAGAAATTCCCATAGAGTGTTTTTCTCAGAAATTTCCTGTGAACCGATTTTGATGATTAATATTTCTTTAGTTCACAGCTGGTGCTTTCGTGGGACCAATCCCATGAAAAGAATAAGAAAAGAATAAGTTAAGATTCGATAAAATTCTATAAAACTAAAAAATAAAATTTTTAAAATTTCAATATCTTACCACAAAAAACAAATAAGGCTTTCATGTTGAGTATGCGCATAGAAAACTATAATTTTCTTAATTGCGTTTGTTTTTATTTGCACATATAAGTTTTTCTATGTGTATCTAATTTTAGCGTGTAATTCTTATCCAACATCATTTGTATAGTAGGTATATGAATTTAATAAGTTTGACTAATTTGCTCTCTTACTTCTTTAAATTAAGCAATCAAGTGTTATTTTGGTATGCTACAATTTTAGCATTAGGTAGGTAAACTTTTTATTATCATGAAAACAATTTTTAAAATTTCATATAATTCGCGATTTTCCTAGATCTGTAAGTATATAACGTGACAAATCGCAAATATTTTACCAATAATATCAAAAACAGTAAAAGATGATGAGGAGTGGTGATACTACATGCTCGCTTTTTACCCTTTTTATTATCTTTGCTGTAAAACATCTTTTTTATAATTTTTTATTCTAGGATTACTCCATGTAGTGAATAACATTCATAAATCATTATGTAGGTCCTATAACATTGCTTGGCACTTCTATCGAAGTAATTTTCTTTAGATATATGATTAAAAGAACATGTTCTATAGATATACAACTGTTTATTGTTTAGTTCAATTCTTAAATCCAAGATATAAATCTGGATAATAGGGGTCGTAGTTCGGGTTATAGTACGGGTTGTAGGGATTAAAATTGTTATTGGACATGAGCATCCTTATGAGATCTTCGCACGTTCCTCTGTAGAGAACTTGGAGAATGCCACTGCGAGGGCCGGAGCAATGCATGTCACATTCACTGTCGTATGTCTTTAAGTTGCTTGCGCAAACTTCGTTGCCGGGAGGCGCTGGCCCGCAGTCGCAAAGCGGTCTGAGCTCTGCTTTGACGAACAGGAACGTTGCTAAAATTCAATAAGGAATCAGTTGTTGTCAATAATGGCCGGTTTATACGGGCTTAGTACTAAGTGCTTAGTGCTAATTGTGATAATACTTCTAACTTGTCAATATAGGGTGTTAGTGGTGTGCCACACCATGAACGAAATAGGCTAAGAAGTAACCGTTTACACATAGGAGCTAGTATAGAAGGTATTAGTGCCCAACCATTCAAATTGATTCATTTGCCGGTATAACTTATTATTGACTAACTTGTCGAATTGTATAGGTATACCAGCATGCGACAACTACAATTATACGGTTAGGTATTGACTTGTCGCTTCGTAAATAGGATCTATTTGTACTATTCATCAACACTTATCTAACAGTTTACACATAAGAACTTAGTATTAGTGATAAGCACTAAGCACTTAGTTGCTAAGCACGTGTAAACCTGCCGTAGAGTAATGAAGACTGAATGTACGAGCGAGCAGAAATTCTATCTATTTGCCATTATTATCGATAAACAACTGACAATCGCCTATTATAATATCGTAATATCGTAAATGATTGTTGAAATTGAATAAGCGAGAAGCGTCTGCAATTTGTCTTGGCCAGTAGATCACGGCTAACTAGCTTGTCATGAATTAGACGAAATATACCAATACAGGCATTTACTTACCAAATAATATTAGGATCACCTTCATCTTGTTTCTATTTGAAGTACGACCACAAACTGATCGAATTTCAGGAAGCTATACTTTATATACGTTTATCGAATTTTAATTTTAAAATTATTGGTTAAATTTAATAATATACTATATTGAAATTAAGGGCAGTTTGAGAAATTGATTTTTCATAGACATAAATATTTTTCTATTAAAAGTTTTATTTATATCTTTATTTCTGGCATTTGATACGGTATATTTACGTTTAATTCACGTGATGACATAAAATCAATTGTACTATTACTTGATTCAACTTTACCAAGCTGTAACTGTTGTGCTGCAGCTGTAAACAAACTTTGTTGTGAATTTTTAAACGAAAAAGTATTTTGATCTCTTTAAAAAGCTGTTTCAAATTTAAGATGCTCTCAAACAATGACATTAAATAATGTGTATGTTTTTCTTCCTTCCTCCATCATAAATGGCCTATCTAACACTGAAATAATTTTTCAAATCGGACCAGTAGTTCCCGAGATTAGCACGTTCAAACTAACAAACTCTTCAGCTTTATAATATTATTATAGTATATAGTATATATTTATTAATAAGCAGCAGTTATTAATAACTATTATTTTCTTTACAGGAAGGCGAAAGTTACACAGTGGTGCCGAACAGCGAAATTGTGGTATCCAGAACTGCGTTTAAAGATAACTCCTCTTTCTATAATTTAAATGGCCGACGAGTTCAATTCAAGGAAGTTGCGAAGATGCTCCGGTCACATGGCATTGATTTGGATCATAATCGGTTTCTTATATTGCAAGTATGTGCATTTTTAAACTAAGGAACTAACCGTCGTTTAAAGAAAGACTTTTTGTGAATGATAAAATTGATTTTTGTTAATCTTATCAGTGTTTCGATAAATGAAGGCATATGTAATATGTATGCTATTACAACGATTGCGTTTTCGTAGTCACAGTTGTATATTAATTTCAGAATAATAGGAGCATCATGAAACAGGAATTTATTCATTAACTAGCGGTCCGCCCCGGCTTCGCCCGTGGTACATATTTACGTTTTCTCTACATAAATAAGAACCATCCTCATACTTCAAGGAATATAATAAAAAAATAATTATCGAAATCGGTTCAGCCGTTCTCGAGTTATGCGCTTACCAACACATTTTGCGATTCATTTTTATATATAAGATTATCTCATAATATTTACTTATAGTAACTTGATAGTAAAATTCCTTCATATTTATAAAAGCATAAATATCGAATTTTTTTAACATTAGCAAATTTATGAAACCTTGCTTTCATTTATTTTTATTTTCTTAGGGTGAAGTTGAACAGATAGCCATGATGAAGCCAAAAGCACAAACGGAGCACGAATCTGGAATGTTGGAATATTTGGAAGATATCATCGGAACTTCTAGATATAAGGTAAGAATCAATCTATTTCAAGTAATCAACGAATGAATGAATGAAAGCTATATTGTACACACCAAAATAATGGAATAACATTAAGTAAAATATACATAAATTGCACAATAGGCGACCTTATGGCTACATAAATGTAGAAACGAATGTAGAAAAAGAAAATTAATGCTTTATATATTTCTATTCTTACCTGACCTTGTCTGTCCAATTTGGCCCAGAATATGAAATATATGTAATTTATGTCACACATTCCTAATGTGGCATTAGCAGAAGAATGTTCATCAATCAGTTATTAAGTAGTTCTTGAGTTTATCCATTATAAACTTCAAACTTAAAAACAAACAAGCCTTTCCTTTTAATGTTATCACTTTAAGGAATATACTTAGATTTAGGTTATTTAAAGCCACAAAAGGGGCCTATGGTACCATATTCCGTGATTATTTTTGGGATACAAGAGGGATTTTAAATAAGCAATCATATCTACCTACAGGAACCAATCGAAAAGCTAGCGATCAAAGTAGAGGAATACAGCGAAATGAGAAAGGAGAAATTGAACAGAGTGCGTCTAGTTGAACAAGAGAAACAGAGATTGGAACAACCGATGAGAGAAGCGGTGGATTTAATGGAATTGACTAATACAGCTTTGCGGACCAGAAATACGCTTTTACAGAAGTATATGTAAGTACTCTAAATTGTGTGTGTGCCGTGTTTGGTAAAAAATATACATTTTATGTTGGTTATAAACACTCTTCAACTAATAGAGATAGATTTATCGAAAATTCTCCAAAGAAGTAGGAAAATTCCTGCTCGAAGCATATTGCAGTACAAAGAAGGCTGATCACCTGCTTGTCCCGAAAGAAAATCGATCAGTGAAACAGATGTCTGAATAATATATCTTCCCCATAATATATAGAGACGACACGAGACATCACGATCTATTCGAAGGAAATTTGCATATCCAACTTAATTGCATGAAATAGATATAAATTTATAAATATATCATATTTTACAAATTTTCATGTGTGTAGTATTGCCCTGATAGTGGTTTGATACTGTATTTAGTAGTACATAAATCATAATCACGTTATAATTTATATGATAATCATGTTTAGTAACGCATATAAACAAGTACCTAGGTCATAAGATTCGTCCACGGGTGCAACCGCAAGGCACATTTATAATTTCAAAAAAATCAAATCAAATCTGTTTATTTGCTCGTATAAATATCATCTTTTATTTTTCAGCCACGAAACGAACAAAATAATAGAGAACAAGAATAAAGAATTGGAAGAATTGAAGGAGAATTTGGGGAAAATAGACGAAAAGTTGGCGGAAATTAAACAGCAGCTGCGAGAAAAGACTACAGAACTGAAGAATGGAACGCAGTAAGTTTTATTATTAAAATTGATATTTTTGGTTAAGGCATTCAAATGCTTTTATAAATATAAATTTATAAAGAATAGAAAAAATTCGATCACGAGGCGGGACTCGAACCCGCATCCTTCGCGCCATTCCGGGGCGGATGCCTGACCAATTCAGCCACTCGTGACCCGCCCGAGCGATCGAATTTATTCTATTCTTTCAGTTTTATGTGTCTGAAGGGACACACCGCGCGCCATCTATTGAGATGATAAACAACCATCTCAACCAACACGAAACACTTTACAGTGAATACAATATTGTAACGATGGAACACGACCTTTTTTGTTGAAATTGATATTTTTGGTTAAGGCATTCAAATGCTTTTATAAATATAAATTTATAAAGAATAGAAAGTTTAGTTTAATTTATATTTTTGGTTTTATGGCATTCAAATGCTTTATAAATATAAATTTATAAAGAATAGAAAAAATTCGATCACGAGGCGGGATTCGGCGCCGAATGGCGCGAAGGATGCGGGTTCGAATCCCGCCTCGTGATCGAATTTTTTCTATTCTTTATAAATTTGTAAGTTTAGTTTAGTTTTATTATTATTTTCCCCTTTACGAGTTAAAAACAAATTTAGATTGTAGCCTTACTAAGTAGTAGCTTTTTGCTATTGATATTTTTTTTTAATCTGACCACTAGATTAGAAAACACAAATGTTCCCACATGACATCATTATAATATAATCTACTTACACAAAAGTATTTAAAGAGATTTATATTTTTCTATCTAACAAGTAGAGTCTAGAACTATTCAACGAGTTTAATTATTAATATTTTATTTAAAAAATCTCGCATTAAGTTATGAAATTAGGTATGATATCAATGATCCATGATAAGTAGTCGGTCATCATCTGTTATGCAAACATATAGATGAAGCTAATAATAGCGTGTTAAAAATATTTTTACCAAGTTACAGGACATTTTTGAAGTGAAACTTCTTTATCGGGGTTGGAAAAAAATTTAGTGTAACATTTTTTCGTTACGCGTGACATTTTTCCGTTACGCGCCATCTTTTTCTTATCCCTACCACGCGTGATTCGACGTATTTCTGTAAAGTTGCATATAGTAAATTATTTTTTGAAAAATTAGGTCATAAAGAAGTTTCACTTCTTACGTGTGTACACTAGTACACGCACACATTTTTTTTATCTCAGGTCAACCCAACCAACTAGTGGCATTAGTATGAAGATATAATATAATATGTTTCCAGACAATTCGACGACATGCAAAAGCAAAAAGACGAAATCGGTGAAAAGTTACAAACGTCCAAACGAAAACTCGTCTCCGTTCAAGCGGATAACACTCAAGCTAACAAGAAAAAGGGAAATCTAGAGGAGTTACTAAAGAATGAGAGGGGAAAACTTATTGAATTGGAATTGGTAAGATTTTGATATATTAGTTCTATAGCATTCTAATGCTTTATAAATATAAATCAATAAATATTTCAGGACATTAATATTTAGACTAGCTGTGTCCCGCGATTTTGCCTGAATTGCTCCTATTGGTCTTAGCGTGGTTATACATATTATATAGCCTTCCTCGATAAATGGACTATCTAACAATATATTTTTTTTTTCAAATCGCGCCCATGGTTCCTTAGATTAGCGTGTTCAACTAAAAAGCTTTGCAGTTTTGTTATATTACTATTGATTTCTATATTACTACTAGCTTGATACCGCGATATGACTCGCGTCGTACTTGGTTAAAAGTAGCTTAATATGTGCTTATCCAGATTATAACATATATCTTTATCAATTATAATATTAATAGAATAAAACGTATTGTAACTGTTGTTAATTATTAAATATATGATGATCAATAAACACATGGTTTTTGATTACAGATACCAGATAAGAATAAACGAGAAATAGCAGACTGTGAGGTGCTGCTGGCCAAACATATAGAAAATAAACGGAATTCGGAGGAAGAATTGCAAACGGTCATGGCTGGTGTAAGGTAAAACACATTACAAGAGAAAGTTTATATATATAAACTAAAAATCGAAGATAAGGTCATATTTTTTGACGTGACAACGTCTTATAATTCGATAGAGCCGGCTGCACGCACGAAAAAACATGACTCATGCGGCGTTACCTCGCTCTGAGGCGTTCCGTTAGGTTTGAAGTGCAAGCGAGAGCGCGGAACGAGCGACAAAGAAGCACAATCGGACGATGTCACGTTCAACTATCGTCAGTAAACCGACTTTACAGACAACCAATTTTTTTTTCTTTCTTGTTTTACAATTACAAAATTGTAATTCTTCGCTTTTTTATGTCAAATTATATTGTCTAGACCACGTTAGTCTAAAAAGTGTTTAACATTTTTTGTTAGAAATAATAAACAGTCCACTTAATCAAGTACCCAAATAACTTTATAATGAAGTTAAAAAAATGCTAATTATGAATTAAACTTAATTTAATAAAAAGAAACAATTTTGTTCATTGAACTAGATAAATTATGAATTTTGCTTAATCCTTTTCAGAGAAAAAACTAAAGGCCTACAAGAACAGAAAGATAGATTGCAAGCGAAACTCATTGATTTGAAGAAAATCGTCGACGAAGCTAATAAAAACTTCAAACTTGCGGAGTCCGAGCTAAAAATATATTTAAGTACAGAAAATAAGGAGAAAGAGAAATTAGATAATATGAAAGAAGCTTATGAAAAGGCAGTGAGTGATTTGGACGAAAAGAAATCGTAAGTAAATTAATATAAAACATTTAATTGTTGCTTTTCATAATGTCACTTATTAAAATGCCAACTATACTATAATACTTCACATTAGCGTGCTATTATGCTTCGTATTAGTGTGCTATAATGCTTCACGTTAGTCGTGCCATAATGCTTCGCGTTAGTCGTGCCATAATGCTTCGCGTTAGTCGTGCCATAATGCTTCGCGTTAGTCGTGCCATAATGCTTCGCGTTAGTCGTGCCATAATGCTTCGCGTTAGTCGTGCCATAATGCTTCGCGTTAGTCGTGCCATAATGCTCTAATATATTTTTTTATTAAGATAAATTATAATGCAATGTATAACAGTAGACTAAAACAACTTAATAAGATAATATTTTCAGATCGATGAAAGGAATTCTTTGTATGTTATTATAGTAGTATCAATTGACATTTTATGTATTTAAATTTTCCTTTTCAGTATGAGAGCCAATTTATCAAGAACAGTTCCATCGCAAGAGGCTGAATTGACTCAAGTCAAGGGAAGATTGCAAGCTTTGAAAACCGAAGAAACTAATATTACAAGAGAAGGGAGACAATTGAGGCATTATTATATTGTTTTTATTTTTTTTTATATGCGTAACAAACAAACATTCACATTAATAATATCAGTAGGCATTAAATATAATAATATTACAGAGCTCAATTGGAAGAATCGAAGCAAGCAATGAACGCGAATAGATCAAGGGGCAGAGTTTTAGATGCGCTTATGAAGGAAAAACGGTCGGGACGGTTGCCCGGCATTTTTGGGAGATTGGTAAGTTACAATTGTTTTTACTTAGTTTTATAGGTATAAATTGAATACTTTTTAACGAATTTTAAACGTAATTAATTTAAGTAGTATGTATTTACATACATTGAAATGTCTTTTAGAATAATTTAATATATCGGAAATTGTGTAAATAGTGAAAAGATCGGTCTAATATTTTATTTATTCTTTTTTCCGAAAATATTTTTTACTTTTTTAAACTATGAATCCCTATATATCCCTATCCCTTATTGGCATGAAGCTTCATTAAAATCGTTACAGTCATATCGAAAAATAACTAAATTGCTATAATTAGCCATACATGCTCTAAATTTTTATTTTTTTTTACTACAGGGTGATCTCGGCGGCATAGACGCTAAATACGATGTTGCCATATCCACATGTTGTGGGGCGTTAGACAACATAGTAGTGGATAGTGTAGACACAGCGCAGGAGTGTGTCGAGTTTCTGCGCAGGAACGATATAGGGCGGGCAACATTCATTGCGCTCGACAAACAGCAACACTTGGTCAAGAGTTACGAGCGACGGACTGTTTTGTGAGTGTTTTTTGTCTTCATCGTCATCATCATCTTCATCATCTTCATTCTCTTCATCGTCATCATCATTAACAAGATTTTTGTCCACATCCGAAAAAAATAAGAATAGTTTGTTATCTTATATATAAAATTCTCGTGTCACAATGTTAGTCTGCATACTCCTCCGAAACGAGTGGACCGATTCTCATGAAATTTTCTGTGCATATCGGGTAAGTCTGAGAATCGGCCAACATCTATTTTTCATATGTATCACGGGCGAAGCCGGGGCGGACCGCTAGTTATAAATAATATCGTGACCGCCTCCTTGGTACAGTGGTTGACGCGTGAGCGTAACACCGAGGGGTCCTGGGTTCGATTCCCGGTGGAGACGAAGAAAAAAAAAATGTCTCGGTCTGGTAGGACACAGAAGGCTGATCACCTTCTTGTCCCTAAAGAAAATCGATCAGTGAAACAGATGTATAATGCATCTGCCCCTTACCCCACTAGGGGACATGGGACTTCACTTACACTTTATAATATCATGACTGTATAAGGGTCGCATCATATAGCTTTTGAGAGTATAATTACTATACTTTTCTTATTAAAACAATATGGGAGAATATTAAAGATTTGCTGTCGTAATGATGCTATTTATTGAAGTGAAACTTCTTTATCGGGGTTGGAAAAAAATGTAGTGTAACATTTTTTCGTTACGCGTGAAATTTTTCCGTTACGCGCCATCTTCTTCTTATCCCTACCACGCGTGATTCGACGTATTTCTGTAAAGTTGCATATAGTAAATTATTTTTTTGAAAAATAATGTCATAAAGAAGTTTCACTTCTTACGTGTGTACACGAGTACACGCACACATTTTTTTTCAATATGTACCTTCATTTTCAGCCCAGAAAACGTGCCGCGTCTATTCGACCTTGTCCAAGTCAAAGACCAGCGTGTTCTAGCGGCATTTTATTACGCGTTACGCGATACACTCGTAGCGAACGAGTTGTGACAAGCGTCTTTTAAATAGTTGGTTGTTTATAGATTTATTATTGGGTTTTTCACAGATATAAAGCGCGATTTTTTATTACTGCATTTCTTGTGTATATTATTAGGTAAAAAACAATATTTTTGACATTTTTTTTAAATTTTCAGCCCAGAAAACGTGCCCCGTCTATTCGACCTGGTCCAAGTTAAAGATCAACGCGTATTAGCGGCATTTTATTACGCATTACGCGATACACTCGTAGCGAATGAATTGGAACAAGCGTCTCGTTAAATAGCTTGCTACTATATCGTTCTTAGATTCTATTGTACACGGTTTTAGGTCGATATTTAGGACTTTGACGGATTTAAAGCGCGATTTACTTGTTTATTACTACTGGGTTTACTTGTATCTATTTAAAGCTAGAAATTAATGGTTTTTTAACACGATTTCTATCATTTTCAGTCCAGAAAACGTGCCCCGTCTATTCGACCTGGTCCAAGTTAAAGATCAACGCGTATTAGCGGCGTTTTATTACGCATTACGCGATACACTCGTAGCGAATGAATTGGAACAAGCGTCGCGTATCGCGTACGGGGCGACGCGCTACCGCGTGGTGACGCTCAGCGGTGACGTCATCGAGATTGCGGGTGAGTTTGTGTGTTTGTTTGTTGAAATAATATGAAAGTTTTTTTTTTGTAATATTGGGTTTTGAGAAACTTTTCTTGCAAATAAAACGACGACTTATGTATACGAAAATGTGTAGGTACTAAGTTTGTATTTGATTTCCTTTAATTTTTGATCGTGCTGTCTGAGAGAGATTTTTCGGTTTCAGCGATGGCCCTCTTTCATTTTTAGGATACTTATTCTTTTCATTTCTTTAATGTGTGTATGGTGTAAAGTAAAGTATTTTTCATTTAATTTTATACTAAACAAAATATGTCCGAAGCAGAATTCTGCCTACGCATGTATTTGGGTAGTTTTCTATTAATCTACACTTGCGTAAGATGTTAACTTCAAAGAATTCTTTATACAACGCCACTCGGACATATTTTTAAGACCTTCTGTCAATGTGAACTTAACTTGTTTGTGATGCCGTTTTCAACCAATATTGATATTTTTATCTATAAAACACATTTATTATCACTATCTTACATATATTATGCCATTTTTTACAGGAACA
Source organism: Colias behrii (assembly GCA_029959065.1). Taxonomy (NCBI): domain Eukaryota; kingdom Metazoa; phylum Arthropoda; class Insecta; order Lepidoptera; family Pieridae; genus Colias; species Colias behrii. Next base: position 4,786,525 of record JARWMC010000025.1, read on the forward strand.
ATGTCGGGCGGTGGTAAAACGGTGTCACGCGGACGAATGTCGTGTTCCGTTCAACAGGACACGAGCGAACAAGACCCGAGACTCATACAGGCTAAGGAGGAAAAACTTAATGCTATTGATGAGAGGTATTTAAATTTAGATAATTACTAGTTTTCCGCCCGCGGCTTCGCCCGCGTTTTCAGAGAAAACCCCGCATAATTCCCTTTCCCGTGGGATTTCCGGGATAAAACCTATCCTATCTCTCAAGTTGGATCGAACTGCACATGGTGTGCGAATTTTATTATAATCGGTTAAGTGGTATAGGAGTCCATTGAGGACAAACATTATGACACGAGATTTATATATATTAACACATAGAACGCCGACTCAACTTTAGTAGTTGTTCCGTTTGGGCCGTGGAGCTCACCGGTGACCGACAGCAATACTACCCGTTCAGGCCGTGGGGCTCACCGGTGACCGCGCGACGGACTCGTGTTTGAACTCAATTTTCTCGCTGGAGGACACAGTGCCGGTACAAAACTACATTGAGCGTGCCCGGCGCGGCCCTGGAGAACAGTTTACGCATACTAGCTCGTTTCGACACTAAGTATAAAAAAGACTATGTTGATTTTTTGGCTAAGTATACAAGATGTGGTTTTAAAATAAAAGAAGGTTTACAAAATATATGGTTTATTACAAAATATTTAAAAACCGTTTTATTATACGTTACAAGCACTTATTTTCGGACTTAGTAAAAAATAAACTAAACAAACTTCGAAAAAAACTTAAAATAACTCAAAAAAAATATTTGGCGAATAAATGAAATCAGTCTTCTTCGTCGCGAAGTCGGGTAAAAAATTGGTCAATTATGAAGCACATTGAAGCAAGATATGCATAGAAAAGGTTTCTCCGGGCATTGTGGACAAAACATTCTCACCTTTTTAGTCTTGTTTTTAGCCAACTTTCTGCCGTAAGTAGCTGCGTTAATTTTGTAACAATTCACACATGCCCGCCTGCTTGTTCTGGCTTGCCCTTCTTTTTGTTGCAGTTTGTGTATCATTCTTCTAGGTCTTCCAACTGGAACATCTTGTTGGCTGCAAAATGACTTCAGTAATTCCAGCCGGAAGTCTGCCAGTAATTCCAGCCGGAAGTCTGCCATTTGTATTTTCTTGCCAGTAACGCTTTGGTACAAGACCAGTGCATTGACCACTGCTGTGTTTAGGAGAAGGTTGATTGCATATTTCTTGTACCATTTTATCGATTTCCTCAGTGGAGTTGAGTAAGCAGCCATCTGATCGGACATATCTACAGCTCCTTTAGCACCGTTATAATCAATGACTATTTTTGGTTTAGAAGTAACTTTGTTACGTTTTCGGACATTTTGGAATCGCACTGAGTGTTTTGTGGACAGCAAAAGGACGTCTCTTTTATCCTTCCACTTCATTACAGTTATGCCCTCTTCGCTTTCCTTCGCCACGAATTGTCCTCGCTTCAGTTTAGCATTTACTACATCCTTTGGCAGATGCTTCCGGTTCTTCCGAATCGTGCCTACGAGATGAGTCTCTGCATCCAGAAGTTTTTTGGCAAGATCTATACTGGTGTACCAGTTGTCGGTCACTAGCGTATGTCCCTTGTATAGAAGATCGCTGCATAAAGACATAACGACGTTCAACGGTGTAGTATTGACTTCATCGTTATTCTTTCCTGCGTATACATTTATTTTATATGTATAACCAGGAATGGTACATAACTTAAACTCCTTTATACCATATTTATGCCTTTTTTGTTTATTGTATTGTCGAAAAATTATTCGTCCGCGAAAAGGCACCACGCTTTCATCTATGCAGATCTCTTCGGAAGGGGTGTACTTTTTTTGGAAGTTCCTGTTCATAACTTCGAGCAATTTCTGAATCTTGTGTAATCTATTAGATTTATTGTCTTCATCTTGTTGAGAAAAGTGCAGCATTTGCAACAGCAACTCAAATCGGTTTCGACTCATTATTGTTCGAGGAAAATTCTGTCCAAGTACAGCATCTTTTGACCAGTAGTAGGATATTTTGGGTAATTTTACGACCCCCATGAAAATAATCAATCCGAAAAATCGTTTTATCTATGCTGTGGATGTAGGTTTCCATTGGCGAATCCGCGCAGCTTTAGATGCTGCGTCCGATCCTGTGATTTTTTTTATAGCAAAGCTATTCGTACAATCGGCCACCATTTCAAATACTTCGTCTGGTACTAAAAAATGATAGAAATCTGCCGGGGTCTTATCGATCATTTCTCTTACTACTCGTGAATCTAATCCTGGGAATTCAGTGTAGGGGATAATCCGACGCTGATTACCTTTTGGTTGGTGCCACACGGTAGATGATACAGGAAGCGACGCGGTGTGACCAGAAGTACTTGGCACGGCATTTTCAAGTTCAATGTCACTCGTGTCACTAATGGACAGAACTCGTCGACGTCGCTTTCGTAAAGGTGGTTGTAAGTCATACTCTTCCTCAGACTCTGAACTTAGCTGAAAGCTACTATTGAGCAAGGAAATTTCTATATTTTCAATCTGCGTCAAATCATCATTTGTTATTTCAAAGTCTTCAAAATCATCCATGATTCACACCACACTTATCCTTACAGTCAGGCAGGACACAATTTATTCACTTTTAGAAGTAACCAGGGTAAAACTGTCACTAAAAAAATCGAAAATATGTAGATAGTATGAAAAATAAACAATGCGCTTGACCTTGATTGCTTGCTTGCGATTACTAACTCGTGTCAAGAGCGCGGCCGCGCGCAGCCCTTCCGGGGAAGGGCGCGGGGTGTGACCGGCGCCGCGACCCCCGCGGCCCCGCGCGAACGAAATGCAGATTTCCAACGGCGTGCGCCGTGGTGGTCACCGGTGGACGTCAGCAATTATTTTGTTAATTCTTTGGATAGTAATAAAAAATAATTATTTAGATTGAGGTTTTTGGCTATTTTGAACCATATGGGCCAATTAAATATAATGTGTAAAATTTGTTGAAATCGTAAATTGGCGTCAGCCCATAGGAAAAGTATAGAGGTGGTCACCGGTGACCACCACGGCGTTCAATGTGTTAAGATGGATATTGTCGGCCGTACATGGACTGCTCGAGCGGTCGGTCGTTGACTGCTCGAGCTGTCGCTACAAACCGCGCAGTTGACGGCTTGAAGCAGTTGCGACGGCTCGAGCAGTCCGTGTACGGCAGTGAATGAATGTCTGTAGTTCACTGCGCGGTCGCGGCTTCAAGCCGTCGGGCTCAACTGCTTGAAGCGGTCCGTGTACGGCCGCCCTTAAGTTGCTACATTGCTTATATCATTTTTTGTTACGCGCCGAGTGCAGTACATTTTAAGCTATATTAAGTCTTATATTCAAAAATGATATGAAATGCGCCTTAGTAATTATTTACTCCTTAAATGCAAATTTTAAGGAGTAAATAATTACTAAGGCGCATAGCTTCTATCGCGGGCCTTGAGCGCGGGGACCGAATCGAGAAATTCCGTAACGAAAAAACCTCACGCTCCCCACTCCGACGGGCGCGGAGGTGTGGCTTGAAGGCATAGCATGCAATAGCTTTACCGCGGCAGTCCCCGAGTGCCACACGTCTTTTTTATTTTCAAGTCAATATCGACAATTATTAATTCATTTGATGTCTAGATTAAGAATTGTTTTTAAATTTGAGCTTACCTTATCCTACAAATTGATTGTCTTGCAAAATATATTGCTTAGGAAATATAAGTTTAAAAATATATTTTTTTTCTGAACTAAAATACAATTGTATTGTAAAATTTTAAGTCATACTACCTTTGTAATAATTTATACGATTATTATGAAATATATTTTAATACATTTTATAACTTTTTAGATTAACCGAAATACGCACAGAACAAGAAAGCTTAGAAGAACAACTAGTATCTTTACAAAGGAGTAGCCAAGAGGGGAAACGGACTTTGCACAAATTGGAGATTGAACTGAACAGTTTGAAGGAACAAGTGCCTAATTTACAAGTTAGTTGTATTACAAATAATATCAAAATAAATAAGTTTTAAGCCTTATAATAATTTTAGGTTATTTTCAAATGTTAAAGCAATATTGGAATTTGTGTGAACTAGAGAGATAATATTATGTATAGAAACTTCTCAATAAGTTTTTGTATTATAAAGGTACAACTATATACCTATAAATTTTATAACAATAGTAGAAAGTAATAGTATGAAATTATAATGTATCTTCTAGTTATTTGGCGTTTTAGAATATTCAATAAAATGTACCTAATGTAACCATAACCATATTAAAATCAATATACCTACAAATCTTAAATGCATAAAAATATATATTTTCTCATATTTATAATTACTACATTATTGAAATAATAAACAATTTCAGAAACAAATAGAACACCAAGAGCGCAAGGTAGCTTCGTGTAGAGTGGACGAATCAAAGAAAGCTACTTTGGAAGGGAAAATACAAAATGCTGAGGAAAAATTAAATAAGGCTAATCATGATGCTGGGGAGGTAAATAATATTAACATTTCTTTAATTTTATTTAATAATGCGATAGATCATTATCACAATAAGTTCCTATTTATAGGCATAGTTATAGAGTCCATTAATTATTGTCATGTATAAAATCCTAAGGTTACCCACAAAATAATCTGAATATGAATATCAATTTAAAAAAGGCTTTTATCTTTCGAAGTTATACAGTTATTTCTTATCATTTTGCTTAGTTAATTGTTTTTGTAGTACATCGCAACCTTTTCGATTGCAATGTAATTTTTAACCAAAGCAGGTTTATAATTTCAATATTTTTAATATACTATTTTACAGTTTATACATTTTATTAAAGTGAAACTTTTATTACATCGTCTCAAACTGTTTGGTCTGTGTAGCGCATGTCGCGTGTATCGCGGCTGCCGAGTAGGTATACCTACTCGGCAGCCGACCGACACGCGACATGCGCTACACAAAGCAGTGTTCGGAACCGTTCGAACAGTTTCACTTTTACCGTGGTTTCATAAAACCACACAACATTTTTTAATTTTTTATTACTATTTTGCTTTTTATCTGTTTTTATTATAGATAGAAAAAGAAGTGCACGGTGTAGATGCGCAAATAGCAGCGGTAGCGGGCAACAAAGTGAAGGAATTACAGAAGATTGTCGATGAATTGACTAAGAAAATAGATAAAGTTAACGCGGAAATCACTAAATTGAAGGTTGGAATTAATACTAGTATACGGTAAGCTTTATATGTAATAAATTTATTTTATTTAGTGAAGTTACCTATTTGAGGCGTGTTGAGAGTAAATTTTCAAGGTCGTGTCATGGCAGTACGATTTTGATGTCTTTGAATCTTGCTAAAGAAGTTTCACTTCTGACACGTGTGCTCGGCACACACGCTCTTTTTATATTTATTTCAGGTAACAGACCATAGAAATCTAAATAACAAGACACATAGAAGTGCTATAATGTCATAATTCGTATGAAAACCGCTGTCGCCAAAATCAACACATTCAAACCGATAGCTAAACAGTACACACAAGTAAACTATGCCTTTTATTGGACAGCTTGATTTTAGTGAAAACTAACTTATCTATTAAATTAAGCTTTTGAATATGTATCCTAACGCACGAATTTACGGTTTATTTTAGAATAACATCCCTAAGTATATGAGACTTTTTGCTCCAATACGAACAAACGTGATAATAAGAATGGTCGACTGTGTCATTCATTGTTATTTCGATTACTATGGTGACACTCGTAATACTTGTAAATATTCTATAATTTTAAGGAAAAACGGCATTATTTCTAAAAAAAAATATTTTCCGATGAAATATTATTCCTTTATAAGTATAATTACAACTTGTGGAAGAATTTCCGCAATGGGAATTGCTGAAACACACCATGTATACACTCATACGTCTCCAGAGCAACTGAACAGTGACGAATGCACTGGTGATGTGAAAATCACCTGAGTGGCGACAAGGTCACGCACGCTTACGACTTCTAGTGTCTTGTTATTTAGATTTCTATGTAACAGACACTATACTGTTCACATCCGTAGAATATATATATAACTACTACTTACTATGTATTCACTTATACTTAACAAGTAGAGGTTTCCAAATTTATCCGAAGCAAAACAGAAACAAAAATATGAGCGTATACAATGGACTTTGAATTTACTTTTAGTAATCTAATATTTTCTCAGACAGTTTACATATGAATAAAGATATTCGTAACTATTACGTAACTAATTAATTTTAATATATTTATAATTAATAAAATAATATATTTATGTTTGATTCCAGAAACACGAAGAAGTCTAAAGATAAAATAACACAAATGGAGGCTGATTTAAAGGAAACAGAAAAGAATTTAGAAACTTACGGCAATCAGAAACGACAGTTTACTCTGGATATTGGTAATTTGCAAAAGGAATTTGAAGAGGTATATTATTAATATATATTTAATTAAAATACAGAATTCATAAAAAATAAATGTCTTGATTATAAATGCTAAAACAATACAGAGGGATAAACAAATAATACTTATTATAAGTATTATAACCTCATATTAATTTGATTATATTTTTGTATCCATCCACCAAAATGTTTGTGTAAAAATAATCTTCATATTCAATAACATACTTGAAATGTTTCTTGCATTGCGAAGTTAATAAAACGTATGTTTATTGCAAAAATAGCTTAAAAATATAATATCACTACATAGTATAAAACAAAGTCGCTTTCTCTGTCCCTATGTCCCTTTGTATGCTTAAATCTTTAAAACTACGCAACGGATTTTGAGGCGGTTTTTTTTAATAGATAAGGTGATGCAAGAGGAAGGTTTTAGTGTATAATTGATTAGGTTTTAGACAAAGCGGGCGAAGCCGCGGGTGGTAAGCTAGTACCATATAAAATATGTATAATATACTAATAAATTTTAATAATTCAACAGCTCGGTGAACAAATAACTGAAGGTACGAGCGAATTCGCGGGACTACGTAAAGAGATCGCGAAACTACAAGAGAACGAAAATAAGATAAAATCGGAAAGGCTAGAAGCTAATAATTCTGTCAGTAAAATGGAGAAAACGATTCAAGATTGTAGTAGCAAAACTCCGCAGTGGGAAAGAGAGGTATGTATCGAATATTTAAAAATATGAAAAAATATTGGTTGTCTGTAAAGTCGGTTTACTGACGATAGTTGAACGTGACATCGTCCGATTGTGCTTCTTTGTCGCTCGTTCCGCGCTCTCGCTTGCACTTCAAGCCTTACATGGAACGCCTCAGAGCGAGGTAACGCCGCATGAGTCATGTTTTTTCGTGCGTGCAGCCGGCTCTATCGAATTATAAGACGTTGTCACGTCAAAATATGAAAAAACAATGTCTATATACAAAAGGAAGTTAGCTACACAAAGAAGGCCTTTTTTATAGCGGGGTAATCTTCCAAAGATACCCACGGCCCCCGGGGAAGGAGCCGTGGGTTATGTTGTTATATTTAAGACCTTTAACTGTAACTACATTTGTTGCCTGAAATAAACAAATAAATAAATAAATAAATAAAATAAATATGTCGGATTCTTACCGACTAAAACCCCACTGTGTTCCGTCGAGCCGCTTTAATGTAGGGGCCGCGGGTATTGGTTGGAATTCTTTCGCGACTACACAAAGAAAGCCTGTACTATGTGCTATCAAACCAAACATTATTTATCTACACTAATATTATAAAGAGGAAAACTTTGTTTGTTCGATTGTAATGAATAGGCTCATAAACTACTGGACCGATTTTGATGAAATTTGGCACAGATAATCTTTATACCCTCAGAAAGAACATAGGCTACCTTTTATTGCGAAATATGTACCACGGGCGAAGCCGGGGCGGACCGCTAGTACCCTATAAACATGGTTTGATAGTACGGTTATAAAAAGTATAGCTAATAATAAATTGCAAATCTGCAAACTTTTTATTGAGTTTATGTGAACTGAGTCATTACTTTTTTAATTTAATTAATTTTCAGTACAAGGTAATAATAAATTAAAGTCTAATTGTTGTAAAATAAATCATTAATTTCACAATAAAACCGCTACATCCTTAATAAACTAATATTTATTTATTTTTTAGCTCCAATCGCTCCGCCTAGAAGATCCCGGTATAAATATACCGGGAATCGAACGGCCGACCCCCCTCGTCACACACACAACAGAAGAGCTCGAGGAATGTTCAGTGGAAGAGCTTAGGAATAGATTATCGGCGCAAAAAGCGAGGATAGGAGATGGGAAACCTAACTTACAGGCTATACAGGTTAATTTTTTATTATTAAAACTACTAAACACGTTATTTAAAACGTAACTTTCAAATAATTCACATGAAAATAAGGTTTAGCGCGGCTAAAAGTTGGTATATCATTCGTAATTAACTCTAGACACAAAAATCAAATAAAATCGCTCCATTGTGACGTGAAAGACAAACAAATAAACTTTTACACATATTATAATATTAGTATTTAAACGCACTAAATAAAACATTGTTAATTATTAGTAGTAGTTAAAATAGATTTGTACCATTGACGTACTATAATCATTAAAAAATGTCAGAGCAGCGTTGTATACGACATACATTCAAATTAACACATTATTCCGTGACAGTAAAGTCTAATGTATAAATAATAGGATCATTACAAAACTCTGCTTTTTAAATCCGTAGGCAGAGTTTTGCTTCCGACAATATTTGAGCGTAAAAACTACTGGACGCATTTGGATGAAACTTTGCAGGAATCAAAGGAATGCTGTTCATCAGGATAACTCATGAGCTATAAAATATTCTTGATTTGAGCTAGTTTAATAATATAATCAATAATTATTTTTATTGACAGGATTATAGAGCCAAAGAAGAATTATACTTACGTCGAGCGGCCGAGTTGGACGAAATAACAACAAAAAGGAATGAAATGCGCAATCTGTACGATCAGTTACGTAAGAAAAGAACTACTGACTTTCTGAGCGGTAAGTTTTATAAATTAAAATATCTACCTAACTACATAGAAAATATCTTAAAAGTGTTGATTTTAATACTTATTGGTTTTTCTTTAAAAATTATCATATTGTATGTGTGATTTTTCAAAGTAACTTTTTGCTCCGTTTATTTATTTATTATATCTCTCTGTTTAATTTTATTGCGTACATATTAAATAAGGATTTTTGAAGTGAAACTTCTTTAGACGCGTTGAGAAAAATTTCAAGGTCGCGTCATAGTAATACCGACACGTCGGGGAGTAAGGATGGAGGCAAGGATTCTTGTATCTTTGATTCTTGTCAAAGAAGTTTCACTTGTGACACAATATGTGCTCGAAACACACACTTTCTATAGCGTATTAAAGTTATAAAATAATGAATATTTTACAGGATTCAACACAATAACATCAAAACTAAAGGAGATGTATCAAATGATAACACTGGGAGGTGATGCTGAGTTGGAATTAGTGGATTCTTTGGATCCATTCACTGAGGGAATTATTTTCAGGTAAAAAAAAAAAAACTTTCTAGCCAACATTTAAGCTATTTTTCTTTACGATTAAGATTTCGTTGTTACTTATGTAATGTTTATGGACTTTTCTTTTTGGAACTTCTTTAGCGCCCAACAATTTTTAAAATAATTTATGAAAATACTGAGTAATCTAATATTTTTTTCAATTCACGTGCTGTATAATATCACAAAATATGAATTTAGATTCGAAAGAAACATAATATTAAATGTTAGATATATCATTTGAACACAAAAAAATAATAATAATGAAACCAATACTTAAAAATGTATTTATTTGAGTAATTGCAATATTAATTAATCTACATATTATTTAATATCATTTATTTTCCTCGTCTATTCTGGGTAGCCTGGTAGAGATCGCTGCCAGCAATAAGGCCGCCTACATTGTTTAATTATATTGTTTAGTTACAATAAAGTTTTATTCATTCATCATTAATTATTCATTAATTCATCATTTATAATAATTTTCAGTGTACGCCCACCAAATAAATCATGGAAGAACATATCAAACCTTTCCGGAGGTGAGAAAACCCTATCATCTTTGGCTCTCGTGTTCGCACTACACTACTACAAACCAACACCATTATATGTTATGGATGAAATCGATGCAGCGCTGGATTTCAAAAATATATCTATTGTCGCTAATTATATTAAGGTATGTTGTATTTATATTGTATTTTTAGTTATTTTTATGTGTGAATTCTTTGTAAGATTAATGTTCCAGTCCTATGTTTTTAACAGAAAGTAATTTTAATAGGTTTCATTTTAATTCCATGTGTTGAATAGTGATTTAATACGACATACATAATTTTTCATTCGAATAACGAACTAAACTAATCTATCTGCGTGATGATATATAGCCTATACCTACCTCGATAAATGGGGTATCTAACAACGAAATAATTTTTCAAATCGGACCAGTAGTTCCTGAGATTAGCGCGTTCAAACAAACAAATAAATTAACAAACTCTTCAGCTTTATAATATTAGTATAGATACGCTCTAATAATTATTTTTTTTTCAGGAACGTACGAAAAACGCGCAGTTCATTATAATATCTCTTCGCTACAACATGTTCGAAGCGTGCAACCGACTCGTCGGGATCTACAAAACTCAAGATTGTACCAAATCTGTTACTGTGGAGAATAAAGTGCCCGAAACTAGTGATAATGTGGCTAAATGTTAATTTTTGTGTAGTTTTAATGAAATAAATTTGATTTTCGTAGAGTTTTATCTTTTATTTTTCGAAATTCCACAAGAAATATAAATAATAAACTTAAATGAACACTTACACACACGTACACATAACACTAAGTATAAGATTAAAAGAAAACAAACTTTTATTTAATATCCTAAGAGCATGTTTTATATTAATAACTAACTGACCTAGCAAACTGATTTACCTTTCACTAATTACTTACGGATCATAAAAAATAATATCATATTTATATATAAAAATGAATCGCAAAATGTGTTGGTAAGCGCATAACTCGAGAACGGCTGAACCGATTTCGATAATTCTTTTTTTATTATATTCCTTGAAGTACGAGGATGGTTGTTATGTAGAGAAAACGTAAACATGTACGAAGCCGGCGAAGCCGGGGCGGACCGCTAGTACATTCATAAAAATCATTACTTAAAGCATTTTCCGGTGAGTATGGTTATACAAATTTATTTTAATTCAAATTCATTTATTTGCCAGTAAACAATGTATACAAAGATGTTACCATATAGTTTGTTTTTACTGTTCTGTGGTTTTTCAGCATGTTTAGTCGTTATTAACAGCCTGCAACATACATATATTTTTTTGATTTCACTTAATTTTAATTTGTCATACAAAGCAAATATCAAACAGGCTATTTAAATTATCAATAAGATTCATTATTCATTACACAGTCACACATACATACAATTTCACAAAAAAAACATTCGATACAAAAATGTTATTAATCTACATTAATATACAAATCTAAGAAGTCTGACACATTCTGCAAACAATCATAATTTAAAATTTATGTGCGAAATACTCGGCCATTCATAAAGAACGCTCTACGAGGAACTTCACAAGTTGCCATTTTTATTTGCTTAGTGGTAGGGATCACAACTCCAGTAAATTATTGAAAACTTATAAAGCCATTGCATAGCTATTCAGGAGCGTAGTTCTATATAAAGGCACTCGCAAATGCGTCGGGTTTCTTTTAGTGAAAAGCAAGCTATCCTCAAAGGTTGTTACGAATTTATGATTCTTTTTGACGTGACAACGTCTTATAATTCGAAAGAGCCGGCTGCACGCACGAAAAAACATGACTCATGCGGCGTTACCTCGCTCTGAGGCGTTCCATGTAAGGCTTGAAGTGCAAGCGAGAGCGCGGAACGAGCGACAAAGAAGCACAATCGGACGATGTCACGTTCAACTATCGTCAGTAAACCGACTTTACAGACAACCAATTTTTTACTAAAATTATGGCTTCTGAAATGTACATGAAAAATTGGCTTACAGCAGCTTACAAGGGGACCGACACCCGTTACAGCTAAAAAAACTTGATTAACATTAACGGAATTCCCCACAAAAGTATTCCGTACATTGATGTAACCGTGTCGTGCAATTATAGCAGCTTTTTAGACAGTCTTGCTGTAGTCTTACGGATACGCCGCGCCGTCGGTCGTAGCGCAAACACGAAACTACATCTTTGGTCAATGACTAAGCCTAAAAATTTGGTATCAGTAAATTTTTGAATCTTTTTACCAATACAGTAAATATTAAGATGAGTCATATTGTTTTTGCTTTTATTATAAAATTGGATGTAATTTGTTTTTGCTAGATTTACGTTTAATCCGTTATCCTCTAACTAGTATTCTGGGACATATTATGAATATTATAATAAATAATAGATTGATTACTCGAAACTTGAAATGAGTTAATTAATTTTCAACCTATTTCCCTCTGAGTATATAACTAGGTAGTCTACAGTAAAACGGGATTTTTGCGTAGGTGTGAAATAAGGTTTGCCGCCACATTATCTTTTTTCCAGAGAAGAAACAAAAAAGGGCTTTATCTGATCTTATTTTTAGGAAACTTTATATTCTGCAGATATTGTAGTACATGAGCGACGATTGAATGCATAATTCAACATAATCGCATAATTATAAATTTATCTATATAGTATGTACATACTTAGATTTACAATATTCTGAAATACAGTTGAATTTAAATAGTTTCCTATTGGATATTGAGCTATAAAGCATTCAAAAGTTTTAGGCAGGAACATAGGTGGCCGAGAGGCGAAAGGCGAATCCCGCTGAATAATAGAATTTTAACTACTTATTCTTCAAAACTTTCTAGTTTCCTATCGCTGAAAACGAGGTGATTTTTTAAATAAAACACATAAATAACATTATTAAATTTATTTTGCACAATTATGAACATCTCGACTTACAAAAAATAGTGAAAGATTACAACAATTTGTTTACTTTGCATTATAAGTTAAAAAGCTTTTTAACCTTAATATTTAAACTATATTTAAAATTACATGTGTGCATATAATTGGAGAGGATTATAATTGATAAGTAATCAATAAAATAGTTAAGTGTAAGGAACATAAGTTTAAGGCTTGGTTGCACCATTTTTTTAGTTAATGTTAAATCTATACTAATATTATAAATCTGAAGAGTTTGTTTGTTTGTTTGAACGCGCTAATCTCAGGAACTACTAGTCCGACTTGAAAAATTATTTCGGTGTTAGATAGCCCAATTATCGAGGAAGGCTATTGGCTATATATCATCACGCTAAGACCAACAGGAGCGGAGCAATACGGGTGAAACCGCGCGGCACAGCTAGTTTAACAGTAACAGTAACAGTGACTTTTACAGTGATAGCGAAATGTGTTTCACCAACGTATTTTTTAGCATAATGTCAGTCTCAAGTCAAATGACATCTCATTTTGAATTTGACGCCTCTGACAGTTATTTAACCTTAACTTTAACCGATGAAACAGCGGTTATAGTTAGTGTTAAAATAATAACGTCCTCTATTAAATTGTCAAATGGGGAACTTATATTTTCCCTAACCGTTTCTTTAACATGTTTGTTATTGGCTATTGCTAAAGTAACATGGTGCAACCCAGCCTAAATGTGACTAATGGTTAAAAGTGAATTTTACATTTTTCTTTTAATCAATAAAACAAGGTAAAAAAACCGTCCACTAAATTGAATTATACATATTTACTTATAATGTACTTTCAGTAGTTAATATTACATTTTTAAATTGTATATGGACGCTAGAACAAATACTTATTATAAAAACCAATATTTTGGATAGTAGCACATACATACTTAAATTAAAAGGGGTTTTCTTTGAATATTTCATAAATTGACTGAATTTATTTTAATAAACACCAAATAATAAGGAATACATTTTCAAATCCCTCAAGTCATCCTACATGGATACAATTCAAAATTATAAATGCAAAGTCATCAATTTTATCCAAAAATCAACTTCCAAGGCTTTCCAAAGGCAACTAGTAAAACCCCTTACTTCACACAATCCAAATAAATACAAAAATAAATATAAAAGCCAATCATATTTCTTGCACCAAAATCATGATTTCAGGTTTCAAATACACATCTTTATTGGGACTATTATTAATTTCTTCAAGAATGGACGAATGCCAGGCGAAATTTAATATACTTGTAGGTACTAATTTTAGGTCAATTAATGTTTTATTGGAATCTTCGTCTATATTTAGTTTATGTCCTGTGGGCGTTGTTAGGACGAATGGTAAGTCACTATGTTCCAGATTTTCTCGAAGGAAGTCGTGAATATCTTGGTACTTCTCGTAGACTGAAAATGTTCCCTGTAACATAAATGTGAAGTGAATTAGTGATTTATGTAGTTTAGTAGAATGACTAGCAAAATTATTTATTAATTATTTGATATATTAACGTTATTTACAATTGCAATAAACATACTAAATAAGTATATAAAACGATTTAAATGTATAAAATCAATAGATCCGTGTAAGCATTACTATAATTTTTATATGAAAATACAAAATGTCTCAACTTTACTATTATAAATTAAAAAAAATTGATGCAAATCAATAAAATATTTTAAAATATAAATACAGGAGACTAATCAGTAATTTAGCTATGTCTGAAATTATATGAAGTAGCTTGAATAATTAATGTTAATTAACTTTAATTATTCAAGCTACTTCATATAATTTCAGACATAGCTAATTAAATTAATGTAATTACATTAAAAAGACAAAAAGAAAAAAAAAATACCTGAAGTAGAATTCCATCTGGAAAGCGTATCCTAATGATGGCAAATTTATATTTCCTCATTTCTCGCAATTCGTCCTTTTCTCTCATAGCTTTAGTGCGCAACATTTGAGATCTTTCTATCGCTTCTGCCCTGTAAATTAAAGTTAATATTAAATAACAAAGAAATAGAAAAGAAAACATCATAATATGACACTTGGGCCGTGATCTATAATCTATATCCAAGCCAAAAATATAGTTTATAGAATTTTTGTCAGTTTATCTGTTAGTCTATATGTATGTCCGGGCTAAACTCAAAAAGTACTGCATTGATTTACTTTAAATGTGTTACAGAGATAGCTTGAGACCTGAGAAAGGACATAGGATAGGTTCTATCCCGGAAATCCCACATGAACGGAAACTATGCGGGTTTTTCTTTGACTACGCGAGCGAAGCCGCTGGCAGAAAGCTAGTTCATTAATAAGCATAATATATTATTATTTACTAGCTTTCCGCCTCCGGCTTCGCCCGCGTTTTCAACGAAAAACCCGCATAGTTCCCGTTCCCATGGGATTTCCGGGATAAAACCTATCCTATGTGTTAATCCAAGTTACCCTCTATCTGTGTGCTAAATTTCATTGTATCGGTTCAGTAGTATTTGCGTGAAAGAGTAACAAACACACACATACACATCCTCACAAACTTTCGCATTTATAATACTAGTACTCCGCCCCGGCTTCGCCCGTGGTACCTACATGTTTAAACTATCCTATCTCTCAAGTTGGATCGAACTGCACATGGTGTGCGAATTTTATTATAATCGGTTAAGTGGTTTAGGAGTCCATTGAGGACAAACATTGTGACACGAGATTTATATATACATATTAAGATTAAGATTAGTAGGATAGTAGTATTTACCTTAACTGTTGTTCCCGTTTAATTTCCTCCGGAGTGAGTGCATAGAACGAGGGAGGTAATTGCACTTTATTCGCCGCTTGAGATGGTAATAACACTTGCAAGTTCCTATCCAACTCTAGTTGTATGGGTTCCGCTGAACGGAGAGCTTCTATAAGTGTCTGAAATTTGGATATAAATTAATTTATTTTGTAATGTATAGTGAATATAGCTATATTATTATTACTTTTAAAATTTTTATGGAAAAGTGAAGTCCCATGTCCTCTAGTGGGGTAAGGGGCATTATACATCTGTTTCACAGATCGATTTTCTTTAGGGACAAGTAGGTGATCAGCCTTCTGTGTCCTGCCAGACCGAGACATTTTTTTTCTTTGTCTCCACCGGGAATCGAACCCAGGACCAGGTTCTGCGCTCACGCGTCAACCACTGTACCAACGAGGTGATCAATTATTATGGAGGTAACGATAATATTAGTTAGCGTAGAAAGGATAACTGATACGAAATTTTTGACGTTTGGATAGATATGCGGATGTTTGTTACTAATGCCCGGTTTACATTATTCCAGTCCAGCGATCCAGACCAGTACTGAATTGCTTACTGGAAAAATGTAAACCTGCACTGGATTGAACTGAATCCAGTAAGCATATGCAATGGAATGAATCCAGCAAGTATGGAATCTCGCTAGATCACTGGACTGGAATTATGTAAACCGGGCATAAATCATGCAAAAAGTACCAAACTGATATAATATTTTATGTATATTATGATTTTTATTTATAAGCTTTTGCATGTGGTTTTGTCCGTACATTTAAATAAACCTATTCAATAAGGTAAGCTTTTACAATTTATAAATATACTAGCTTTCCGCCCGCGGCTTCGCCCGCTTTGTCTAAAACATAATAAATATTATACTAAAACCTTCCTCTTGAATCACTCTATCTATTAAAAAAAACCGCATCAAAATCCGTTGCGTAGTTTTAAAGATTTATAAGCATACATAGGGACATAGGGACAGAGAAAGCGACTTTGTTTTATACTATGTAGTGATTGTTGTTTTTTATTACTGTTGTTTGAAACATTTATTTATTAATAAATGTTTCTTTTTGCCTTTCATTGACTTTAAAATATCAAGTAAAAACACACAGCCTCACATCTGAATTAATTTTTAATTTCTCTTGTATTTCCAATTTTAAAAATATTAATAATATAATTTTAACATACATTTACTTACCACTAAACTCTCAACAGAAGGCACATTATCCTTATTAAACACAAGGAAATCTTCCTCATTCCCTTCATTGTTGAATAATTTCTGTTGAACGAACCCAGCCGCTAATAATAATTCCATAGCACCTTCTATTGGTTGCACGCGGTCGGTGAATGCTCTGAAATTGTTGATTTTATCATCAATTAATGTTTAAAATAAGTAATATCTACACCAAAATTATATAGAGAAAATATTTGTTGCATATAAATTGTAAAACTACTCTATCGATTTACAGTAACAGTGCATTTACATCAAACGAACATACAGCTAGAGCAAGAGCATTGTTTCGTGATCTTTTAGTGGAAACGAAAACTTGTATTCAGTGTTGTTCAGTATTAGAACATTGCTTAGAATCTTTTCGAAAGCACTAAGAACAACGAAAGAATGCTCTATGTCTGTTTACACTAAAATAATTTGACACAGTGGGGTTAGATTGATCGTTTGATGTAAATGCATCGTAAGAAAGTCTCTATATATTCTGTTATGCCATTTTTTATCAACAGGTATAAATAAACACAAAATTTTGTTTTGTTGTTTTCAAACCTAGAGTGGTGTTTGAATTTTATATCACTACATATTATAAAACAAAGTCGCTTTCTGTGTCCCTATGTCCAGCTTTGTATACTTAAATCTTTAAAACTACGCAACGGATTTTGATACGGTGTTTTTTAATAGATAGAGTGATTCAAGAGGAAGGTATATACTAAAATATAATTTATTAGGTTTTAGACAAAGCGGGCGAAGCTGCGGGCGGAAAGCTAGTGAATTTATATAAATATTTAATGGAAAACAACTAATTTATAGTATGAAAAATGCACAATTTAAATTGAAAAATAATAAATTTAAGTTTCACCTATACCTATTTATTTTCTACAGTAGATTCATAATGATGTGTATTATCTTTGTTGTAATTATTAATAAATAAAATAGAAATTGCCTTACCTGTTGGACATTCTTATTTTCTGATATTTCTCCTCTTCAGGGTAAGTCACAATGTTTTCTAAATACTTACATAGTGTTTCTACACAGGTATCAATCTGTAAATTTAGAATATAGATATAAATTTTAAAAGGGAAAAGATAAAATTGTTTTCCCAGTATTTTTTTAAATTAAAAAAAAAATATTGTATATTTTGTGCCTTTTAAACAGTATTATCTCACATTCAATAAAATAAGACAACTAAATATGTATTTCAGCATTATTTAAAATTTATCTGTTATCATTACAGCTGTAACTAACTAAATATCGAAAATTTTACGAAAAAGGCATCACTACATAGTATAAAACAAAGTCGCTTTCTCTGTCCCTATTTCCCTATGTCCCTTTGTATGCTTAAATCTTTAAAACTACGCAACGGATTTTGATGCGGTTTTTTTAATAGATAGAGTGATTCAAGAGGAAGGTTTTAGTATATAATTTATTAGGTTTTAGACAAAGCGGGCGAAGCCGCGGGCGGTAAGATAGTGAAATATAAATGTTTGTTCGATATCATATAGATATATGGTTAATCAATAAATCATTGAATCAATCTCACCTTTTCCCTATTATTATTACACGACTGTATAATAAGACAGGCCGTGAGTCCCCGCTCCTCTTCCAATTGTTCATACAGGAATGTTTTAATGTTTCGCTTCCATTCGTCGCGAGGTAATATGTCGTTGCTTATTATTGGACATCTGTAAATAAGTATTTATTTATTTACTAGCTGTGCCCGCGACTTCGTCCGCGTGGAATAGTGACTGCATAGTAGTTACTACTTAACTTTTATTGAATAAACACGTACTACCATAAATAATTAAAAAAAACTTTTAGTAAAATTTATTACTAAACTGAGCTAAAAAAATAAATGCCTAATTAATTTTCTACGTAAAATTTATTTTAAATTATGTCATATTATTTTTTAGACACCAGGAGGGAAAGGAGCAAATTTATTTTCCTTCCTTCCTTGTATGGATGTTTTTGACAATATATTGTGCAGCAAATGAGTGCCGAGACAAACGTCAAAACGCAAAGGAATAGAATCCGCTATCGATACTAATTGACATAAGCGTACTGATGATGTTTTGCTAAAGATTTGTTCACCCTACCAACGACGACGACGATCACGAACAAAATTTTCATCCAGTCGCAATTTAATAAAATTGTGCAAAACACATCATACGCTTATGACAATAATTAGTATCGTAGCGGATTCCTTCTATTCCTTTGCGTTTTGACGTTTGTCTCAGCGCTCATCTTTCCTGTCTCGCGCCTGTAGTAACTAAACCGTTTAGACTGTGCAATAAAAATTAAATTAAAAAAAAAGACGGGTTGCACTCCGGGAGTGCCGGCAGAAGTGAAAACTTGATTATTAACGTTCAGCATGTTTGATATTTTGTAGAACCGCCATCCTGATACAAATGACCCGAAATTTTGTGGGTCATTTGTAACAGGATGGCGGTTCTACAGGGGTCTTAGTAGGTACGCAATGACAAAAAGAAAAATGATGGTCAGAACGCTGATACCGGATACCTTAAGATACTGATAAAATATTATAGTATCTTCACCGTGTGTGACGCACTTTACGCTTTTTCGATCAGGCCACGTGTCCTGACGCGAGTTTAAGATTTTATACCCAACGCCGCTAAAGAAGTTTTCACTTCAAGTTCAAAAACCCAACGCAACGAAGAACATATAAATACCATAGAAAATAAATACCATTTTAAATATTTATAAAAATAAAAAAAAACAAAGTCGTCGGGGCTGCCATACTATCATTATCATATTATCATAATTTTAAAGATCGTCGGGAAGTTTGTAAAATTATTTATTCCTTTTCCTTCATTGCGTTGGGTTTTTTTTTTAATTTTTAAACTTCGGTTTCTTATTTTCATGTAATATTTTCAAGTGAGCGAGACCTACCTTTACCTCCATAATACATTCCTACATCATATTGATATCTATCTAATATAAGTTTGTTGCTCCTTGACATCTTTTAAGTTGGGCCGTAACCGTGCACAAATTGTAATGGACCACAGTGGCAAAAGAAGTGGTAATTGCCAAGCGCCGCGCCAGGCCTATGTGGCTTTGAGTAGAATTCAAAATTTCCAGGGTGTGGCTATCCTCTCGCTCCCATATCCCCCTCTTCTTTCACAGACTTTCAACCTCCTTCCATCCCTAGTAAATGGCAGAACCGATTTTGATGTAAACCATATTATCTAATTGTACCTATATGTATACGACATATCCTGTCGTTTGATGCTCCATTTGAGTTTATTAATCTAACCACTGTCACCCCTAAAGTGTAATAAACGGATGAACCGATTTCGATAAAACATTACTAATTGTAATTCACACGTTGCTCTTTCATATTTTGATATGCCGCTTGAGATATTATTTGACCACATTCGATTATTGTTCATTCCCACTTTTGTAATCTGATCACCGCTGTAATCTATGCTGTAATCTAATAAATGGAAAAACCGATTTGGATAAAAATAGAACTATAACTGTACTTCACCCGTTATGCACTTTCATTTGATATGTCACTTAGGTATACTTGACAACAATCGTTTCTTTCATTCCAACTTTTACCCATAAGTATATAGGTATAGTAAATGGATGAACCGATTTTGATTAAATATGTCCAATTATACTTTACACGTCATGCCCTTTCATTTCATACGTCACTTGAGTCAAAATTAATTTTTTTGTTACCTACAACTTTTATACCGTATATCAAATAAATGGATGAACCGATTTTGATAAAATTTGACTTATTGTTACTGATAGATCGTTCACTTTCATTTAATATATCACTAAAGTATATTCGAAAACTTTAGTTATTTTCATTCCTACTTTTACCTCTATATGTATACCTAGGTATAATAAATTGATTAACCTATTTTGATACAGTTTATCTAAGAACCAGCGTCGGAAAATATGCTGCCTAACAAAAAAACCGCATCTAATTACCTGCTAGCGAGCTACGGTGGCACAAACAGATACACACACAGACACACATAGCGGTCAAACACTTATCACCCATCTTTTTGCGTCGGGGGTAATACGACATAATTTAAAGGACATTTTATGTATAAAATTTACCTAAAAATAAGCATAATTTTAATTTGACCCCTACCTCAGCTTACCCCCCCACCCCCACCCTTGGGGACTTTCGATATGATCACCTGGACATTTTATAGAAATAAAAAACTGTAGCGTATCATCACTACATAGTATAAAACAAAGTCGCATTCTCTGTCCCTATTTCCCTATGTCCCTATGTCCCTTTGTACGCTTAAATCTTTGAAACTACACAACGGATTTTGATGCGGTTTTTTTTAATAGATAGAGTGATTCAAGAGGAAGGTTTATATGTATAATAACATCCATTAAATAGTGGAGAAGTACTGTTATTTTTGAGGTTTCTAATGTGATGTCGTAAATAATTACATTTTTTCCGCTTACATTGCAAACGCAGGCTGAACCCTACGAGTTTTATCAAAATAATGTACTAAGTATTGTACACATTGAAAAGGTCAAACTCAAACTCAAACTCAAACTCAAACATTCATTTATTCAATTAGACTACTATTTAGTAGCACTTAAACTACTGGTCTACAGAAAAGTCCGCGATGGCATATGTCTATCTCTTATGACCCACAATAACTTTTTTTTGTCATTTACTTTTTACGTCAAATAATGGCTAATTTTCGAAGCGATTTAAACCAATACAGCATTAATCCATAACCAATTAAATACCTTGAATACATTGTTCATTTAATATAGATCTATATGGCCCTTTAAACCGTATGATTTAAGTGAATATTTTCGAAGATATTACAGATTTAAAAATTGCGGGACGTACCGTTTGCAGCGGTACCGGCCGGCCGGGCCGCTATGTTTTTATATACAACGTTAAAAGTTTTTCTGTAGTGTATTTAGTATCAGCATTGCACCCGTGCGAAGCCGGGGCGGGTCGCTAGTAACAGATAACTTACGTTTTATCGTACATTGTGTAATAGTGTACCATAGAATGCCTTAGCAAATGTTCGCCGTGAATACTTAAATGGTCATAACTTTTTTATTTATAAACCGATTGACATGAAATAAACACTAAATGTTAAATGAAGATTACCACAATATATTAGTGAAAACCGCATTTAAATCGGATAAGCCGTTTCTGAGATTAGCGTGTTCAAACATACAGACAAACAGACAAACGGACAAACGGACAAACGGACAAACAGACAAACAGACAAAAAAAATTTTAACGACAGTTTTGGGTTTGGGATCGATTTAGTAATAACCCCTGCTAATTTTTTTTTACATATTTTCATTGTACAGACACCACTTTTCTAGAATTTTATTATATGTATTGATTAAAATAATGTATGCTCCGAATGCCTTTTAAATTTTGTAGCCTAGTAATCTATATATATATATAAAACTCAAAGGTAACTGATATAGTGATCTATCAACGCACAGCCCAAACCACTGGACGTATCGGGCTGAAATTTGGCATGCAGGTAGATGTTAGGACGTAGGCATCCGCTAAGAAAAGATTTCCCGAAATTCTTGCGGGAACGGGGAAAAACGGGGATGCACGTACAAAGTCGTGGACGGAAGCTAGTTATTAAATAAAATAAATATACATTGATGTTATGTTTGAAGCACTGATGTATAAATGCAAGTCAAATTTGTGATCGCTTTGCATTTTTTAAGCAGTATTGTTTTTAAATCAGCTTATAAACAGCCAAATAGTATATTAAATTATGCAACATATATTTATTTATTTTAGGTATATTCCATAGACAAAGTTGTTGCAAATACTAACTTGAAATAAACACCAGAGGCAGCAAAATTTCCAGGCACCTCCTTTTCTATTTCAACTTTCTTTTCCACTGGGAGGGGTTCGTTTTCAACTTTTGAGTTTGCCGCTTCACTCTCCAATTCTCTTTTGACCTGAGCCTGTGGTATTTCAATAAATATTAGGTAATTATAAATATTTCAATAAGAAAGTCTTTTCTTTCACATTATTAAAATAAGTCATAGAATATTCATTGCTCATGTTTCAGGTACTTCAGATATTAAACAAAAAAAATAAGGTGCATTAGGGTAATTCCTGATGACGGGGTAAATGCAATAACGTTAAAATAATATGTAACTAACAATTGATTAAACAAACATGAATAATATTGTTATCAAACTCGTTTATTTTCATGCGATGCCTCCACAATACTCACAATAAAACTATACTTTGACGTGTATTCACAATTTTCCTAATTAATCGACATCCGGAATTCCTCGAATGCACTGTTTTAAAATTGGACAAAATAAGCTTGGTCAATTCGTTCAATACTTACTCTAACCGCGAATAAATCTTAATAATACCAGTTACACAATAGGACGAAAATATCGGAACCGTAGCTAACCGAAGGACTTGTTTTGTATTGAGAAGAAAATAAAGATTAACAATAAAACATGCTTTAGTATTTTTCAAGATAGTTTGGTAACACACAGCTTAATAACAGGATCAGAATTAAAATTAAAAGGAAAAGCTTGAAATAATGTGATTATCTCATAAAAGATTCATTTCTATATTTAAGAAAAGATTAATTATTTGAATTAATTGTTATATAAGCTTTCAATAAATAATACAATTGAAACAGCAATTCTTCAATCAAAAAACTACAAAATACATACCCTAATAGCAGCCAAAGAAGTATTAAAAGCAGGATTATCTCTCTTCAGCGAGAGTCTCGCCAGTGCAGCCTCCGCAGCCACCTTACTCTCCTCCGAAAGACCGCTCCTCTTGACCACGGGTTCCTCTCGCCTCACAGACTGGTTACTTATACTGGACTCACTTAACCTGTGGCCGGGACCAGCTAACTTGAATTTGGCGTCCGCTTTCTTTTTTTGAAAGAATTTCTTTATCTTTTCCGCCATTTTAGATGCGTGGTGTGTGTTCTTTTGGCAGTTTTAACTTGGATACACTCTCTTTCAGTTGTGCTATGGTTGCTGATGTAGCTAGTAAAAAAAAAAATCACTTTTATAAGACATAAATATAGCAATAGGATAATGATGAAAACTATTTATGTTAATCATACAAAGTGTTTTCTTACTAGAAATTTTTAATTAGAATGCAAAACAATTAATAACATACTGAGAGATTTTCTTTGCCATATACACTAGATTTTGTTTTAACAAACTTAAACAAAGGCACTAGTAAACATTCCTTATTTTACACATTATTATTATCAAGATAAAAGATTACAGAATTTTTATATATTATGTAGATATTTTTGATCAAAATTCAAAACTCAACTATGTCATATAGTAAAGTAAGGCTAGAGAAAAAGGCGTAGCTAGGCAATTATTGTTAGTTGTTAATTAGCTTTAAAATGAAAGTAAATGGAACGGGATAATAGAATTGAATGTGGGAATACACTTACCGGGTTTCATAAACCGCTCAGATATCCGGTTTCCATAAACACGCCAAGATATAAAAATCAATAACAACGTAAACACAAGAATGATAAGAAATGTTTTAAGGAGCAATAATTGAAATTCGTTGAAGAAAAATACCTCCGCTAAGTCGTCGTAAAACGTGAATTCATTAAAATTTACAAGACTTTTAGGTAAGTTTTCGATTGGCAATGATGACACGCAAGACTGAAAGAAATCTTTCGCGAAGCCCAGAGTATCCTCGATTTGAAGATACAAAGCTTCGTAAAGGGTGGAATTAAAACCCGTGTTTTCGAATAAAGACATTACACATATGTACAATATGCATGCAAAGAATAATTTGCGCAAAAACTTTAAAATGATGAAATTATAACATAATATGAAGTAGGCTGTACATATTGAAAAATAATCGCAAAATGCAACATTGAAACATTCGAAGAATTGTCAACGTCGTCGTCAAAGTCAATTGACAATAAATATGGCACCCAAGAAGCTTATATCTACGTACGTTATTACCAACGTGAAAAAGGTGAGGTTTAAGGTGTGAAAGGGATAAAAAAACATACAGGCGTCATTCAACGTCATATTTTCTTGTTACAATTTAATGGTCATAGTGCAATCTCCAGTGTATTAGACGTAGACAGAGAATCCATTAGATATAAGCTTTTTGATGGCACCCGCCAGATGACAGAACCAGACAGAACCATAAACTAAAAATCACAGACGACATGTCTTTTTGATATAAATTCAAATGGAAAAATTGGGAAAAATAATAATATTTTATTATTCACTTGGACGTTAACAAATCTCGCTCAATATTATATTAAGCATTTTCATTTACTACAGTTAGTTTGATTTAAAATGCAGTAATTTTTTTCAAATCGCTTAGGTCACATTGATCTTGCAAGAATAGATGTTGTGTTGCACATTCTGGCTAAAAATTTAAAGAAAGCCAGAATTTTTTAGAGAAAACTAAACTAAATTGCCAGTTGATAAAAAAAGGTATAATTATAAAAAAATTCAAATGATAGATCATAGTTGTACATACATTAAAAATAACTACGTTAAAAAAAAACAACTTCAAAAAAAGAAAAGTAAAATGTAAAAAAGATTTGTTATCATTAATTACTGCATATTATTTAGATGTGCTATTTACTAAATAGTTTTGATATCGGTCATTTGTACAGGTAAATTAGCTTGGAGAAATTTTTGCATATGTAGTGGTGTGTATATTACTCAGATCTTAGAGCGCGTTTCCACTATATCGTTCTGGCCTATACAAAAATGTTTCGATATCCTAACATTACTATTTAATTTTATACTTATTCCTAGCAACACTTTTGTTTTCAATAAAAACAAGTTTTTATTTGAAAGAAAATGGTTTTGACTTTATAAAAAAAAATATGTATATCATTCAATTTCACGTCCTTGAGCAAACGACAAGGCGACTACCGTGAAACAATAAAATATCGTGTCCATAATAATTTGTTTCATAATTAATATTTGACCATAATAATTACGAAACAAAACAAATAAATAAATCGTCACTTGATAGTGGAAAGTGGAAACACGCACAAAACCAGAATAAACCAGTTTACGCTGTCCGCAGGTGCCACGTGCAGTCGTTTGGTACCGTTAGAACATAAAGCACACATTTCATTCAAAAATTATAATTATTACGTATAGACCGGAAGATATTGACACAAAATTTCGAGTCATTTGTAACAGGATGGCGGTTCTACAGGGGTCTTAGTACGCAATGACAAAAAGAAAAACGATGGTGTGAACACTGGTACCGGCGGCTTAGTCGCGTGGGCGTTAGTCGAACTCGTCGGAAAAATAGCGAAAGTCAAACGATTTGTAACACAAAAATTTTAGAATTTACCGATAGCCCATAAAAAAGAAGTAGGCGGTAGTGTCATGCCATACTTTTCCGGTGTGACTTACAGCCCGCCATACCGACGCGAATGTGTTGATTTAAAAAAAAAACAATTCAACCATTTGTACCAGGCTAACTTTTGCACAGGTAACCATCGTCGTGCAGCTATTTATGAAAATCGCCATGCCATACTTTTCGGACGATTCCAAATGGTCGCCATACCGCCGAAAATCTGCAAAAATTTTTTTTTCGCCAAACTTTTTGTACCAGTATTGCATTTGGATTTTTGGAGAGTATTTGATAAAATGTGACCATTATTATATTTACCATACTTCTAGTAGGGGGAAAAAGTGCTGCCATACTTGAAAAATTAATTTAGTATTAATTTATATAGATCTTTGAAATTTTGTATTTATATTCGTTGAACCTCAAACTTACAGGAAAAATTAGTGCCATACTGTTACTAATCGTTCAAAATACGAATAAAATCTTACAATAAAAAAAATCTTATACACATTCGCCACCTCCCACAGGTATGGCATTATCACACTTCTATTTATAATCATTCAGGAGTTGTTGAAAAAAAAATTTAGGGTGGTACAAATGGTTCGGCGAAAAAAAAAATTTGCAGATTTTCGGCGGTATGGCGACCATTTGGAATCGTCCGAAAAGTATGGCATGGCGATTTTCGTAAATGGCTGCACGACGATGGTTACCTGTGCAAAAGTTAGCCTGGTACAAATGGTTGAATTGTTTTTTTTAAATCAACACATTCGCGTCGGTATGGCGGGCTGTAAGTCACACCGGAAAAGTATGGCATGACACTACCGCCTACTTCTTTTTTATGGGCTATCGGTAAATTCTAAAATTTTTGTGTTACAAATTGTTTGACTTCGCTATTTTTCCGACGAGTTCGACTAACGCTCACGCGACTAAGCCGCCAGTACCAGCGTTCACACCATCGTTTTTCTTTTTGTCATTGCGTACTAAGACCCCTGTAGAACCGCCATCCTGTTACAAATGACTCGAAATTTTGTGTCAATATCTTCCGGTCTAGTAGTTTAATTGTTAAATTTTGTATTTGTTGATTGTTGTTATTATTTGTATTGTTATAATATTTGTTGAAGTGTTTAATTTGTGTGTAAGTGTTGTAACTTTATATTGTTAATTCAAAATGGCTCCAGTGTTAAAACATGGTCGAGGCAAGCCTTTGACTTCTCAAACTAAAGAATTAAACTTTAAATGTCGTTTCTTTTTCAGGTTAGTAAATTTTTCATTTTAGTAACATTGTTAATGTAAAAGTTATACGTATGTTAAATGTGCAAATATTAAGTTTAATTTAAAATCCCTTATATATATAAAATAAAAACTAAAAATAAAATGTTGTTTTATTTTATTTGCTGACCATACACTACTACAAACGCAAAAATTTCTCCAAGCTAATTTACCTTGTATAGTATATGTTAACACATTATAAATTAAATAAATTTATATCAATACCTACTACAACCTAGTATTAGTTAATAGTTTTAGTAATACATATTAGTAAATACCTTTCAAAATCTATTAAATTAATGTATTTTTAGCAAGACGTACCTAGTCATTTATTCACTTTTTCACTATATACATTTATAAAAGTTCATGTAGTACCTATGATAAATTTATTAAGTGATACAATCTTTGCTCACATTTTCTTTTCTTTTTCTTATTACACTGTAATATCCTAAAATAATATTGTCAACCCGTTCAAATATATTTGTAATATGATTGTTGTAATTTCCTGTAAGTAAAGATACATAAATTATTTTATTGTCATAAGCAATTATTTTAGAATTAAGAGTTTTCAAACTTTGTATTCTTTGTTGTAAATTCAAAATAAAAATAAAATCGGTGTGAAATCTCCTCCTTTTTTTGAAGTCGGTTAAAAACAAAGCACTCAATGACAACAATACAATAAACAGCACAACCAACATCCGAGTAGGAGGAGGAGCGAGGCAGAATGAGTTAAAATAAAGATGATCAGAGGCGGCTCGTGACAAAATTGTATGGGTGTTCACTTGAAATAAAACAACGAAAATACAATTTAGCGTTAGCAGGATAATTTATTACAAAAAAAATGAGCACCACATTATAAATGTCTACATAAACACTAAAAATTATAAAGTATTTCAAAACGAATTCAATTATTATTTAGCAAAATTAGAAAATCCCCGAATTTGCTGGCGAGCGTACTCATAGTGTTTGTTTATAATATAGGAGTGGCAACGTCGCGCGCAATGCTGCTGTCATGCGATGCGCAACGTCGCTTGAGAGCGGCGCTCCGAAAATGGGTATTTTTCCATAGTAAATCTTTTGTTTCACGCGCAGGACTGTGGCGAAATTTCTCTTTCACTCTTATTGGATTTCGTATGTAGGCAATGTACTGTTGTGTGTGTATGAATGTTGTTTCATAGGAGCGCAATCGAGAGCGCTCCGTAAGCTCCGTTTCGCGCGTTACTTATGAAATGAACAAGAGTGTATGTAATGATGTATTTTATTTGTAATGTGTAGTTACTTATTTTATTGATATTAGTATTGGAGTTTTTTACGATAGATTTTAAATAATGAGCAGGTATAACTTTATTATAATTATTAATTATGGGAGTTCACTGCACCAGCGCTCCTGAGGACGAGCCACCGCTGAAGATGATAGACATTAGACACTAATGTTTTCGAAGATAGATATTTGAATTTAAGAACGCAATATATTTTTTTTTACTTCAGTTCAGCCAATTGCCGTATATTTTAATACGGTAATTAAAATAGCTGCCGTATAAATCGTATTTTTAATGCCTATAAATACTTAAATGTGTGTTTTCTTAATAAAAAAAGGTTTCTTTTAATAGAAAGGGTTTTAGGTTAAAGCAAAGAATTTTTTTAAAGATTTAGAGTGCCCTATAAGACTGAAAATACACAAACTAGTGCTTTTTTGCTGTTGGTATACTGCCTTTTCGAAAATTGAGTTGGCAACACTGAACATTATCGTCCGATAGCCGCTGGCATATCGGTGTCGGCTCCGATATCCGATATCGGACCGGACAATGTGAAAGACAGGTACATATTTCATACATTTTACTTCCCTCCGATATCGGATATCGGCTATCGGCGTCCGATATCCGATATCGGATCGGATAATGTGAAAACGCTCTAACTGTGTACTTAACTCAATTTCACAAAAAATGTGGGTTGGTCCCTGTTTGCATAAATAGGTCCATATAAACAGTTGCTCAATCGTTTGTCTGTTTAAAACACAGTTATCTATATATAAAACATTACTTGAATTTTAATGTCTTTAGTGTATGTAGTTTAAATTTTTAGCCAGAATGTGCAACACAACATCTATTCTTGCAAGATCAATGTGACCTAAGCGATTTGAAAAAAATTACTGCATTTTAAATCAAACTAACTGTAGTAAATGAAAATGCTTAATATAATATTGAGCGAGATTTGTTATCGTCCAAGTGAATAATAAAATATTATTATTTTTCCCAATTTTTCCATTTGAATTTATATCAAAAAGACATGTCGTCTGTGATTTTTAGTTTATGGTTCTGTCATCTGGCGGGTGCCATCAAGAAGCTTATATCTAATACACTGGAGATTGCACTATGACCATTAACTTGTAACAAGAAAATATGACGTTGAATGACGCCTGTATGTTTTTTTATCCCTTAACCCTTTCACACCAATGCAACGTGAAAAAGGTGAGGTTTAAGGTGTGAAAGGGATAATAACGATTTTATCGGACAATGTGAAAGGGCAAATTGTATCCGATATCGGATATCGGCTATCGGCATTTTTACATGTCGGTTGCGGAACCAACCCCATTTCGCCAACTTTCATTATGCAAGCTGGAACCAAAGTTGGTTGGTTCTATTTAATCACAAAAAGCTTCATTACTTTTCAAAGTAACCAGAACCAACAGACTTTGGTTCTTGTTTGCATAATGAAATTTCTCGGTCTTTAAGTTAGCAAATGGCTTGGTTCTATGTAGAATTTCATTTATATGTTCTATTTATTTAACTTTAATCATGTTTTTATTATAAAAAGCACTAAATAATAATTCTCAAACTGATATACTACAATTTTACAAAAAAAATGTATCTACTTAAAAGTAAACATCTATTACTTCAAAATCGGGAGTCCCAGAAAAGCCATTGATATCATCTTCTATAATATCTTTGGTCTTCATTTTTATTTTATTTTTTTTGTAAAAATTTTGAGCGTTGCTCGGAATGAGATGCATAATACTTTTTAAATCTGTTAATTTCTCCTCGGGAATACGTATGGTTGTGGGCCAGAGTAAGCAGAGCTCCGCAAGAGTCATTTCAGAGTATTAAACGCTCAACACCATCTTTTAATCTCTCCGTGATCCAATTCAAACTAACGAGGATGCTTAAAGCATTCATGATTGACCTTCCAACAGTAAAACAAATCAGTCATAATTTTTTTTTATGTCTGGTCACAGTTTTTTTATTCAAAGCTACCGATTTTGGCCGATTGAGTGTGCCCAATAAAACAAAGACTGTTTATATCCTGGAAAACTACATGTAAATCATTAAATAGGTATGTAAAAAGACTAAAACAAAAGACTTTGTCTTCACAAATCTCTTCAAAATAAAAAATAAATAAATATAGAAAGTCACTATCATGAAGACAGAAGAAAGCAGAAGATGGGCCTACCGTATCTTAGTTAGATACCAAAGTAGTGTCATTAAAGTGAATCAAATAATATATGTATTTTGATATTATTACAATATTATCATGATCTTCTTGCCCTTAACCCATGTTATTTGGATTCGGTATAACACGTTTTATTTTTCTATTCTCCTGACAAACATCAGGGCATATTTTACTCTTTTTTCTTTCATAATATAACTTTGCACACTAACACCTCTTTCCTTTGGCCTTCCTCTTGTTCTGCATCCATCAACATTCATATCCATCACTTTCTTAGTCATATGCGTGTCATCTATCCTCACCACATGTCCATACCAAGACAGACAATTCCCTTTCAATCTTGCTCTAATAAAACCAGTTTAAATCTTCTTTTTATACATTCATTCCTTACTTTATCCATTCTTCTCACCCCACACATCCATATCAACATTCTCATCTTCGCTAAATGCAATAGTTTTTCTTCCATCTTCTTCAATGCCCAGCTTTCCAATCCATACAGTAGGTACGACAAGTCTAATCAAGGATTTGTATAATATGTTCCCTGTTAACTTTAACGTAATGTTATGGCATACGTAAGTTGCAATTAGTTCCAGCGAACTGTCGCTGTTTTATTTAGCCTGTTTTGATCGTATGCTTGACGTTTTTCTTTAATTATGGCAACAATAAAAACCAAAATAATTTTTGCAATAAAGAACCAACCCACAAATGTGTTTTTTGCAACACAGAACCGGGCGGTTTTTGAAAGATTATTTTGTTAAAATTTAATAAATATCCATGTATCTGGTATCCCTAGATAGGATTCAATATGATACATATGCCTAACAACTTTTTTTCTCCAAATCTTGCAACGCATACTTTTTGCAAACACTTTTCACAAAAACCTCATTTTCTCGAAATTGATCCGGTGTGGGTTGGTCCCTGTTTGCATAAATAGGTCCATATGAGTGTTTATCATGTGTTTATTATGAAACAACTTTCTAAAATTCTAGAGATTTGTATATATTTTATCCTAAGATTTTATCATATAAAAAAAATCAAATATTTCTTATGATTGAAATAGAAAATAATACAATATTCTAACTGCTATAAAGATAGTTACGCATTAGTGTAGTAATTGGAAAATTAATAGGGATTCCATTGCATGTAATTTTGTTTCTTCTTATATAAAGAGGACAGGATATACAGGCAAAACATACAATTAATAAAAGTTATACAAAACTTGGCGTTTAACTACATAATGTGTGATGAAATTGATGTGATGCAACTTGTAAAATATCTAAGTGTATTATAATTATTATGAGCCACACAAGAGCCACACATTACATTATGATTTTTATAAAAATATTTTATTAAATAGACCTTGGAGTAATTTCACAGAAAACCCATTAGTTGAATAAAGACTAGTATTTAAAAATTATCAGCAAGTATTGCAGAGCGCATTTATGCTGGAAGTTTAAATGAGTTTAGGCACGCAATTTTGCCATTTGAATTATTGATATGATGACGTTTTGTAGTTTTAATTTCTATGAATCCAAATTTATTACGTCCAAATTACCTATATTACTTGCTCTGTGCAAATTACCTTCGATACACTCTCTTCATTGATGTTATTTTTATTATTACATATTATAGCATATAACACTATATTAATAATTATCGAGGAAGGCTATTAATAATAATAGATATCATCACGCTAAGAACAACAGGAGCGGAGCAATGCGGATAAAACCGCGGGGCACAGCTATTTTGTTATAAAGGTCAATCTAAAGATAATTATGGCGGAGAAGAAAATCAGTAATAAGAATTAGAAGAGAATTAGTTTCTATGTTTATAATAAAAAAAATCATTTGCATTAAATTAGACTGCATTTTGTCCATTACGGTACTTTTAAATTTTAATTTCGATCTACAATACAATAAGTAGATACATAATGCAATATTTTCCTTCCATTCCATTTTTCCTTTTGTGGTTCGGAAATCCAAAAATGCAAAACTGTTATATTTTGAATCGTGGGTACGAATATGAACTGGAAATATAATTTCATCGTATAGAGTAGGTAGACTGACCGTCTGAACTCTGAAGTAGTGAATTCCCGTGTCCCTTTGTGGAGTATCAAATGCAATATGCTGATCAATTTTCTTTACGTACAACTAGGTGATCAGCCTTTTGCTAGTCGCCACCGGGTTTTAAAGCTAGGACTGTAAGTTCTGAAATGGTAGCACAGATTTATACTAAATATTACTATGTTGGCTTGGCAGTTGGAAGTTTCAGTTATTTATTGAGTTTCTTTCAAAAGTTAAAAAAAAACTAATTTAGGTACTAGAATCTTCTTATCTTCCCCCAGATAATAATAATATGATAATGTAATTTATCTAAATAACATGTGATGATGTGAAGATATCTTTACTGTCATATTGTAAAACCTCTTCATTTGATTCTACTAGCTGCTACTCAACTGCTACTAGATATCTTCATAGTTCGTAGGTAGTTAAAATATACTTTTTGAGTAACGTATCTACCCATAGATAACTAAAGACACATTAATTTGCATAACTAGTACCATAGTATACTAGTACTTTCGCATTAAACACAATTAATTGAGACTGTGATATTGTGACGATTCGCAAAAGATCCATGACGTGTTCATCTTAAAACAATTGCTTGATAGTTGATACATTTGAAAGCATGGAAATATTTATGTCTATATTTCTAGTGTTTGAAAGTCATATTTCACCATACCGCTGTCTTGTTCACATCTGATAATTTGTTTTATCATGTGATAGGAGTAGGATAAAATATCCGCTTTTTTCATGTAACTAGCTAGCATTAGTTTATCTAACACTCAATATAGGTACTTTTATTTAAGGTGATTGCTACGATCTGTTCCCAGCCAATGTCCCGCTAGATGGCGCTGAATTCTACATTTCTAGTTTATTTGAGTTTTTGCGTAATTGGAAAAGATTAAGGTCGTAGGAATAGTCATGGCGGTTACTGAATATTATATTTTATTGAAATATGTCATATCATTGCCTTAAAATCCACCCAATTCGGTAAAAAAATGCATTATAACATCTGTCATTGCATACAGGGTCGTTTACACACACAGACGTATACAAAAATGATAAAGATTTAAGTCTAGATGGCGTGAATGTAAAACAAGTAGGATTGTTATAAAAATAAAAGTTATATTTGTTGGCGTAAACTATTTTGTTGTAATTTTGGGAAATAAATAATGTCAAAATTGATTACAATAAAACGCAGTTTTATTTTATTACATTACACTATTGTTTTTTTTATCAAAACATGTATTTGAAGTAGCATATACCTATGATATAATATTATGCTAAGAATAATTATTCATACAACAACAAATCTAAAACACTATTTACTATGGAAAAAAACCAGGAAGGTGAAAAAGATATTTACGATTTCGACGCACTCGACTTTTAGTAAAATATAGTAGGTAAAAATTAAACAATGGTAATGTAAATTCTAAACAAACTACTACCAAAATACAATTAGAACAAAAATCATTTGACTTGTTTATTTCACCCAGTGCAGAGGCCAGAGGCGGCTCGTGACAAAATTGTATAGGTGTTCACTTGAAATAAAACAACGAAAATACAATAGCGTTCGGGATGATTTATTACAAAAAAAAGAGCACCACATTTTATAAATGTCTATAACACTAAAAATTACAAAGTACAGGCTATTTCAAAACGAATTCAATGACTAGGTATCAATAATTAGTAAATCACCGAATTTGCATTCGCGAGCGTAGGTATCCATAGTGTTTGTCACTGACGGTCACTGACCTCTATAACTTATAGTTATAGAGGTCAGTGGTGTTTGTTGTGTAAACATGTATGTATTTGAGTAGTTAGTAGCATATTATATTCTGAATTTCTGATCCATGCCTATTCACTCAAAACTAATAACACTAATGATTTGTAACAGTAAATTATTTTAATAGGTAGGTATTTGAACATTTCCCAACAAGACGTAAGAATAATTATTCGTAGGTATACAAGATACAATAACAAATCTAATACACTATTTATTATTTTATTATTTACTAGCGGTCCGCCCCGGCTTCGCCCGTGGTACATGTTTACGTTTTCTCTCCATAAGAAGTAATAGCTAGAGAGCTAGCGCAAAGCTACCTGTATGTATTTGACCAGACCTGGATTTTTGTGTGTTGATTCCCCTATACCTACTATACATGAGACGGGGCGCGCGCTTAGGTAAGACAGGTGGAAATTTTTGGCGAACTTTGAAACCATTTGACCACGTCTGCCATTTTGATATTTGAAAATAGATTATTATTACTATCGGAAAATAACAATGGCAGACCATTATCACGCGGATAACATTCTGGCAGACACTTATGAAAGTGCTGAAAAAAATACAATTTGAAAGTATTTGACCAGATCTGCCATTCATATATTTTATTTATTAGGGTCTTAAAAACTTATTTTCGAAACGGCAGACATTTTCATTGCGTACAGACTTCAGCAGACAACAAAACTTTACAGACTTCAGCAGTCAACAAGACTTAGCTTCTACATGGTCAGATGTATATATGTATTACGTTCCCTGACCTTACATCAATGATTTACTTTATTAATGTTTTTATGGTCATTTACATTTAATTTTGAAAACTATGGAATAAAATTTATAAATTTGATGATACAAAACTAAATATACATTTGTAAAGAATCTCAAATATAAAGTTGTGTTGCAAATAACAAATCATCATTTAAATATTTAGTTTATTTCTTTATTTAAGAAACAATTAACAATTACAAAACAACATAAAAAAACACGCATGCATTTATTGAAATGTTCATTCATCATCACTATCGTATGGCGTTGTGTGACTCGTCTTCATAATCCATTGAATCGGATTCTGTAAAAGTAAAACGTAAATTATATAATAAAAGAAATGAGTCATTATAAACTTACCTAGTAAGGCAATGCCTTTGATGTCGCACGATGCCGCCGCGCCGCCAGTGTAGGTACTTCTGCTGCTACATGAAAATATGCTAGGGTTGCAACAAATGGGAAATAAAACAATTGTGATTATTACTATTATGATGTAATCATTTATTCATATTATGTACATTCAAAACAATTGCTATTATTAAATCTGATGTAATTATTTTTTCATAAATATATAATTATTATTAATTACATAATATATTGCACTGTGAAATATTTACGTATCACTTTATTTTTGATGTTCTTAATTGTCTTTTATAAAATTTAAGTGACGCATTCGCATTGGGATCAACAATCCGATAAGAAAAGAATGGAGACAACATATACATAGCTTTGATTTCAATTCTACAGATACAAAATATACAATCTATCTAAAATGATACAACGGATGTTTCCTGCGTTTTCTCGTCAAAATACCGAAACAACGTAATTATTGTATAGTAGTTGGGCGTGAAAGTAAAAAAACAAATGAAAAGTGTTTTCCATATGATTATTTATTAAATTTACGCGATTAAGAATAATTTCAACGATACAATTTAGTAACCGAGAATTCAGAGGATTAAAGAAAATACCTGCCTGATCATTTTATCAAACTCTAAAAGAATTATGGTTATTTCGCATCACTCGGTTTATTAGTTTGGTAATAATTATTAAAGGTAGTTACAACCCTAGCCATTGAGTCGAACGGTAGGCAACACAATATCGACTTTGTGCGGGTACATATGGTACATTTCTTCTTGCTGTGAAGCGTAATTATTATTATTAAGATTTTTTAGGCTATTTTGAATCAGCTGTTCTAATTTAATTCTAGAAATTTATTAAAACGTGATTTTTTTAAAAGTATATTATGAGTTTATAAATACCTCAACCAATAGTTATTGTGTCCTATCCTCATTTCTTTATATCTTGGTAGTTAACTAAAGTGTTAAATTTACATAACCTCAACAACAACATTTACACTGCCACTGCACTAAAACTAAACTAACTAGCTCTCTAGCTATAAGAACCATCCTCGTACTTCAAGGGATATAATAAAAAAAGAATTATCGAAATCGGTTCAGCCGTTCTCGAGTTATGCGCTTACCAACACATTTTGCGATTCATTTTTATATTAGACTAGCGGTCCGCCCCGGCTTCGCCCGTGGTACATGTTTACGTTTTCTCTACATAAGAACCATCCTCGTACTTCAAGGAATATAATAAAAAAAGAATTATCGAAATCGGTTCAGCCGTTCTCGAGTTATGCGCTTACCAACACATTTTGCGATTCATTTATATATATATACTAGCGGTCCGCCCCGGCTTCGCCCGTGGTACATAATATTTACGTTTTCTCTACATAAAAACCATCCTCGTACTTCAAGGAATATAATAAAAAAAGAATGATCGAAATCGGTTCAGCCGTTCTCGAGTTATGCGCTTACCAACACATTTTGCGATTCATTTTTATATATAAGATAAGATTATGTGAAAATAACCAGGAAGGTGAAAAACATATTTACGAAAACATAGTAACATAATATGGCTGTCGCTACAATAATTATATTTCAATTTTATCTTTTTATACCTAGTAGAACTGGCCGACGAATAAAAAAAATCGTATTAGAATAAATACAATAAATTACGGAACAAAAAAAGGATTGTAACTGAATTAGGTATGTTTGTTTCTGGGCGCACCGTTTTCGACGACGCGACGCGCGACGTAAGCGTATAGGTATAGGTACCTACTTTGCTAAAACAAACTAATAAAATTGTGTGTCTGTCTGAAAATTCGGAAAAGCATATTTTGCAAGTTTGTAATTACTTTAATAGTTTACCGATTTATAATAATTGTAATTGTAATTGTATAATATATAATTTGCAATGTGGTGAAATTTCATAAAAATCACGGGCCAATTTTTTGTTTTGAATCCCACCGAAAATATAATTGCGTTATTAGAATAATTAATTACTATACCTACCCACGATCAATTATTACAATATAGTCTCAAATGCATACTAGAGAAATATTGCAATTTGATTCAATTAAAATGCATAGCATACAAAAATAAATTCACAACACAAGAAATTCCGCGCGCAAATCATAGCGCGTGTCAATGAAATCAAGAATGTTTTATATCAAGCCGACGCGGACGACGACGCGACGCCGAACAAAAGTACCTACGACGGACGACCACGCTTCGAGTTGCCAAACAACATGAGTAATAAATTGTTTACAAAAAAAACAAGTTTTCCATTTTTCTGTATGAGTAGACAGAACTTCAAAACGCCACCTGCTACGGTTTATATTATGAACGATTGTTATAAAAATAAAAGTTATATTTGTTGGTGTAAACTATTTTATTGATCAATAATTTTGGAATTTAAAATTGTCAACATTGATTACAATAAAACGCAGTTTTATTTTATTACACTATTGTTTTTTTATCAAAACATGTATTTGAAGTACCATATAATATTATGCTGATCCAAGCATTTTCACTCAAAACTAATATCACTAATGATTTGTAAAAGTAAATTATTTCAATATACATTTCATAACCAACATGTAAGAATAATTATTATTATTCCTACCTACAACAACAAACCTAAAACACTATTTACTATGGGAAAATAACCAGGAAGGTGAAAAACATATTATTATTTACGATTTCGACGCACTCGACTTTTAGTAAAATATAGTAGGTAAACATAATATTATGGTTTTGATTTTTGCTACTAGTATAAGAAAACTGCGTGTTCAAACTACTTGTTTGTCTGTCGGAAAATTCGGAAGTACTTTGGTAGTTTACCGATTTATAATAATATTGTATATATCGTTGTTTAAAAAATATTCAAACACAATAAAATATGATATACTGATTTATCACTGGTTTCAGTGATGAACTGATGAGTCAATTATAGCCACTATACTTTCGTCATACGTGTGTATGATTGATGTGATTTGCAACGTGGTGATATTTCAGAAAAATCACGGGTCAAATTGTCCCACCGAAAATATAACTGCGTTATAAGAATAACTATACCTACGATAAATTATACATAATACAATATAGTCTCAAATGCATACTAGTGAAATATTTTATTTGAATCAATAAAATAAAAAAAAAATAAAAAATAATAATAATACAAAAATAAATTCACAACACAAGAAAATCCGCGCGCAAATCATAGCGCGTGACAATGAAATCAAGAACTTTCGAGCCGACGCGACGCGGACGACGAAGGAGCCTAACAAAAGTACCTACAATCATAGGCGGCTCGTGACAAAATTGTATGGCCGTGTTCACTTGAAATAAAACAACGAAAATAGGTACCTACAATAGCGTTAGCAGTACAAAAAAAATGAGCACCACATTATAAATGTCTATTTATACACTAAAAATTATAGAGTATTTCAAAACGAATTCAATTATTATTTAGCAATAATTAGAAAATCCCCGAATTTGCATTCGTGATCGTATTCATAGTGTTTGTCTACACTAATATTATAAAGAGGAAAACTTTGTTTGTTTGTTTGATTGTAATGAATAGGCTCATAAACTACTGGACATTTTACCAATGTTTGCAAGTTTGTGATTACTTTGATAGTTTACCGATTTATAATAATTGTATACTTATATCATTGTTTAAAAATATTCAAACACAATATGATATAGGTACTGATTTATCACTGGTTTCAGTGATGAACTGATGAGTCAATGTTAGCCACAATACTAATCACTTTCGTCATACATGTGTATGAACTATGATTGATGTGATTTGCAATGTGGTGAAATTTCATAAAAATCACGGGCCAATTTTTTGTTTTGAATCCCACCGAAAATACATATATTACTAATTGCGTTATTAGAATAATTAATTACTATACCCACGATCAATTATTACAATTTACAATATAGTCTCAAATGCATACTAGAGAAACATTGCAATTTGAATCAATTAAAATGCATAGCATACAAAAATAAATTCACAACACAAGAAATTCCGCGCGCAAATCATAGCGCGTGTCAATGAAATCAAGAATGTAATTTTATATCAAGCCGATGACGACGCCGAACTAAAGTACCTACAGTACCATTTACCTTCAGTGTACAATACAGTTTACAGACCTACGACGGACGAACAATAATGAGTAATAAATAAAAAAAAACATAGTTTCTAAGGTCATTAGTTTTATTTTATTTTATTGTTATTTTCTTTGAACGATTGGAAATGAAATTACTCAATTTTTACACAGAACTTTGATTTATTAGAATTATGCTCATTATGCATAAGATAACGAACGCGAATGCACGACATCTAGCGCGTCAATGTCTAAACATCGCCTTTCGTTTAGACATTGACGCGCTAGATCTGTAATAAGTATATAGTCTATGCGCTAGATGTCGTGCTTTATGTCGTGTTTCGCTTGGCAAAAGTCACGCACACTACTGTAGAAGTGTCAAATTTTTCCGGTATTTTACTGTTGTTTTTCTAAGTAAATATTGTAAATTATTGATTAAAAAGGTCGAACGCGCACACATTTCATTATAGAGAAGTGATAAAATGATTAGTTTTAAAGAAATAGTGTCTGTGTTAAGTGTTTAGAGGTAATCAAAAATGTATGGAGGGACGGTCGGAACATCAACCTTAATCTTTGATCATGTCTCTGTGGGGTGTTGGTTCTTTGAAGTTGTATTTTTCAAGTATCATCTTAGTATCATGTTACATTCATATAATAATTCATAATTCATAGGAACTAGGAAGTGATCATCACTGCCAAGAAGAATTCAGGATACACACCGATTAAAATATTCTGTTTTCAGCTTGAGGCAGAGTTGTTTTTGAAAACTTCACACATTATTATTGATTGGTACTAAAATACGGGGTTAATTTTCATAATATCCCGCATAGGGTAGACGACATAATATTATGGCGCGTCGATGTAGACTATTTTTAGTTTTACCAATCGCACCCGGAATTACTTATTGGCTCTATCATGGACTAAAAAACTAACTATATTTTTTCATAATGCACGTAAATAATGCACCGTGCGCGGTTCTTTTAGTAATAATGTTAGTAATTGATGATTTTTTTTTATTTTTATTAACAACAAGGTGATTGTCCTTATGCTATTTAATTGGTAGTCTTATACATATAGATTACAGGTTAACAGACTTGTATTATCATGGTTAACAGAAGATATATAACTTTGTTGCCATCCGCGTTTTATTTTAAAAGAAAGAAAAATATTTATCCCTCAGAACAGATAAGACATAATGTGTAAGGAGAGTGGATTAGTACATAATATTATCAAGATTTTTTTGGTTGCAGTTCATAAAAATACCTACGTTAGGTATGAAACAACCTAGCAGATATTTCATAAAACCTTATCTGGGGTAATCATGTAATATACTTAGGGCCGATTGTTCAATGCTTGGATAAAACTTATCCGTCCAATAAAGTAACACGATAATATTAAAATGTCACGTAAACTGTCAAATACGAGCAATTAGAATACGTTTTTAAAATGGTAGTTTTATACATTATTCGACGAATAAGTTTTAACCAAGGATTGAAAAATCAGCCCTTAGTCAGTAATCGATAAACGTAGGTACATAACGTAAACAGGAACATAATTCTTTTTGAAAATGAAAAATTTTCAGTGCAGTAAAGTGGCCTAGTATATGTTCTTTTTCGCAGTAGAGTTATCATTGACTAGGTATCTTTTTACTTTTTCTATACTTGGATAATAAAGATTTTTGTATCGTTCTACATAGACACTATCAATTTAATTGCATATTAAATTTCATTGAAAACTATGCAGTGGATGAAAAATAAATACATAGTTTGCGTGTAATAAGGCTGTTAAGAAATTAGCTCAAAACTGTACCGCTTGTAAATTGTTATACAAAACAATTAGGTAAGTATTGTTATCATACAATTTTTAAACTATTTTGTATGAAATGCAAAGAACATTTTGCACAAACATGAATTGGGAATTAATTATAAATACTGAATAATATGAACAAATTACAAGGATTCCATTCAGACTACATAATACCTTTCAATACTTGAAAAGAATTTCGTTGACGTAGGTCTCAAACATTAATCTTGGATCCGAAGGAAAGGCTTTACGTTTTTTAGGCATTTGTAGTCTGTCTTGATTTAGTACTGTTATATCTGCTAAGGATAGGGCTTATAAGTAGTTACCCTGACAGTCTTGGGTTTGACTTTTTATTTATTCAGGGAAATATGGTAGGATGTTTGAATTGAATGCGTTAACATCATTATGTGACTACATAATATAATAGCTCCTAAAAATAAGAAACGATTTAGTATTTTAGGTGTCCGTTTTTAAGCATTTAGAAATTAGAATTAAATGTCTTGTCTACCGTTCCTCTTTCTTCAAATTAACGTTTAAAAGTTTTTAATTTTTAAATAACTTTTAACTCAAAAGATTTTCAGAATTCAGATAGTCCGTAAATAGCGCTAATTAGTGGTAATGAATAGGTCATTAAAAACAAGAAATACGCCACTACACTACAGTTAGTGGTCGCCATTATAAACATAAAACTCCAACATGGCTCCAACGATTCTCACTTACCTTTCTGCTGTTTAT
Organism: Colias behrii; assembly: GCA_029959065.1. Taxonomy (NCBI): domain Eukaryota; kingdom Metazoa; phylum Arthropoda; class Insecta; order Lepidoptera; family Pieridae; genus Colias; species Colias behrii. The sequence goes on from JARWMC010000025.1 coordinate 4,829,164, forward strand.
TCAACAAACAATACTTCATACTATTAGACTGACAAAAATGGTGGTCCACAAAGTCGGAATTTATTTTTATTTTCCGACAATTGCCGGGGTAAATTTGGTCATTTGATTTTGTACGGCATCTGTGTCATACTATTTCAATACTGCTTTTAATCCATTATTCCGCAACGCCGTACAAAAATCATGGAGACAAGGGGAAAAAATCTCTACCTGTACTTTCGGATTCTCATCTGCACTCAGTTGGACAGCTTACAACAAGTGACGGCATAGTGCTGAATCTTATTATTTTATGCTCTTATATCGTTCTAGATAGGTCACCTGGTGGTTCAAATGACCCATAACTTTTTCAACATGGGCCTGTAGTCTATATCTAAACAAAACTTTGACTTAGATGATAGTTCTACTGCGTGTTTCTTGTAATGATTATGTTGTGAAACTATTAGTTCCTATAGTTATATGCCGATCTGTTGCTAGTTCAGTAAGTCCCTTTAATAATTCATTGGTTAAGTTTCTGTAAGTAATCAATAGCAAAGCGCATTAGGTAAAGTTTAGTTGTTGTATAGTGTTTATGTGTAGAAACATAGTATAAAACAACTTCGCTACATAGTATCAAACATAAAGTCGTTTTCCGCCGTCTGTGTGTCTGTATACTTGTATCTTTAGAACTACGCAACGGATTTTGATGCGAATTTTACATATGAATTTTAGTAGGAAGATGAAGTGATTCTCGAGGAAGGTTTTAGGATATAATTAATTATTAGGTTTAAGACAAAGCGGGCGAAGCTGCGGGCGAAAGCTCGTATTCATACTAGACTACAATTAGTGCACATTTGAAAGACCACCTAGGTACCTACCTATCTGTTTATTAAATTTTTATAGCCTAACTGCTTCACATGGTTAGGAATTAACATTATGTAAGAGACAGTTGAAGATGCATCATGAAGATTTTCTAAATTTCGATGTCTTACAAGGGTAAAAAATGATAATTCGTGTGAGAATTAGGTGTACGTACATGTAAACTAATGCGGAAAAAATGAAATGCGAATTAGTAGCAAATTTACTGGGTTAACTTTATAAAATGAGGTAAAATGTAAGAGCGAAAAGCCAATGCTAGTTTACATACAACAGGGTTTAATTTAACCAAGAACACTTATCACCATGTAAATTCAAGATGTCGATAATGTTATATGATTAGATAATAAGAGAATCGAGATATTCTGATACTAGTTGTTTCTATTTAACAAAACAAAATAACACACACAAGTAGTGTATAGGGTTAGAAGTACTTGTGAAAATTATAGTGAACTTGCTTTTTTTCAGTTGATGATAGAGGTAAGTTTATATGTATATTTTTGTTTATAATTAAAACAAAATTGTTATTATTTATAACTTGAGAATGAAGCATAGACAAAACACTATTTTATACATATTAATTATACCACTATATTATATACTAAATACTACCTATTTTAAATACACTTTTATCAATAATTTAGTTTTATATACGTCTATTGCAATTACTTTCAAGTTTGAACATTTCTTATATTTCCTGTGAAGATAACAAAAATGTTAAAATACCAATTTTTTAAAACAGCTATTAAAATGCTTGACTAATATACCTACGCTAAATCATTTTTCATTCTCTATTTACACAGTCTAATTATATAATGTGTTGTTTTGTAAAAATGCATTACAACAATTTTTAAAGAAAATAAACAAGAGAATTTAAGAAATCTCAAAGTTTTATACGTAAAAGTAAAATCATGTCTAATATAGGGGAAAACCTCCCGCGCTTATCAGATTCTAAGAAGGTTACAGGAAAATATTGACTATTTTTTCAAACCTAACATCTTACTATGTTCTCGTCAATTCTGGTATATTTATAAACAATGCCATTAAGAAATATCAAACAGACAAGGATTAGCGAGGATAAATTTTGTGTACTTACTTAAAATATGTTTCTTTAATAGTAGGTAAGTACTTATTCATACCTTATAAGAGAGGAAAATAGAGTAGGTAGTTCTTAGTGTTCCAAAATTACCTATACCAAAAATGGGCAAGTAGGTAAATTTTTGTGTAACAGTACCTACTTACCTAGTAGACTTAGTTATGATAATATTATCGAAGTGTCTAGTCGTCCGCTAAACGGATGAATAAAATAAATTAGTCGTCCGATTACCGGATGAATAAAATAATTTAATCGTCCGATTACCGGATGAATAAAATAATTTAATCGTCCGATTATTCGGATTAGGTACTAGATAACCTTTTAACACTAAAGCTAGTTGGGTTGGACTAAAGCAAAGGGGGCGCAGGACTTGGAAAATTTTTGATGGAGTTGGTGTCATTATAACACCTATTTATTATTGTTTTATCGTAAAGATTACGCTAATATAAGCATGTTTTATAGGAATAACTTTTCTCTAAAATCAAAAATGGCCGAGATATTCGCCCTCAATTCGTTAGGTTAGGTTTAGGTTAGGTTAGCCTTTAGGTTAAGTTAGGTTAGGTTTCTTAAAAAAAAAAACTACACAGATCCGTCGACGCGCAAAAAAAAATCAAGTTTAGGTTAGGTTAGCCGTTAGGTTAGGTTAGGTTAGGTTTCTTAAAAAAAAACTACACAGAAATAGGAGCCCCGCGAAGCGGGGCTCCGTCGACGCGCAAAAAAAATCAAGTTTAGGTTAGGTTAGCCTTTAGGTTAGGTTAGGTTAGGTTTCTTAAAAAAAAAACTACACAGAAATAGGAGCCCCGCGAAGCGGGGCTCCGTCGACGCGCAAAAAAAAATCAAGTTTAGGTTAGGTTAGCCGTTAGGTTAGGTTAGGTTAGGTTTCTTAAAAAAAAAACTACACAGAAATAGGAGCCCCGCGAAGCGGGGCTCCGTCGACGCGCAAAAAAAAATCAAGTTTAGGTTAGGTTAGCCGTTAGGTTAGGTTAGGTTAGGTTTCTTAAAAAAAAAACTACACAGAAATAGGAGCCCTGCGAAGAGGGGCTCCGTCGACGCGCAAAAAAAAAAATCAAATACCTACGTGTGCCCTCCTCCCCCCTCTCCTCCCCCCACAAAAAACCTATAATACGTGCGGCAGTTCTCTAAAGAATTATCGGACGATTAAATTATTTTATTCATCCGGTAATCGGACAACTAATTTATTTTATTCATCCGTTTAGCGGACGACTAGCGCTGTCCTAATATTATACAAACTATTCAATGTGACTTTCTTATACCCGGCGCGCGCGGCGAATGATGATCCCTATGACAGTTCGTCTTAGTGATTGCTCGTATGTTGGGTTGTGTCGATACTTTACTATTTTATAGGCAAAGGCGTGGTTTGCATTCAGCCACATCGGTAAACATGTTTTTACAAATATTATAAAATGAATATTTTACTAAAATTTTTAACGTCTATTATGTTGTTGTTGTATTAATTTAAGTTTTTTAGCATAGATTAAGTAGGTAAGTAAAACGAAAGTTTTCCAAAACATAAAAATGCGCCTTATCCTTTTTCACGTAATTTTTAACCCGTTTAACACAGTGTATATTATTTTATCATGAAAATGGAAGCCCCCATTTAATTTGTCTAAATAACTTATAAATTATCATAGGTAAGTAAATTAACGCGAACGGTAATTAATTAATTAATTATGCTGCGATCTTCTGTTCCATTCAATAGTGAATGAACTAAAGCTTAAGCATGGAAAAAATGTGAACTCGTTTCCACTATCGAAATTTGTTTATCGATACTTTCCGCACTAGTCGATAAATGCCAACGATGTAAGTTTTGTAGGACGTAAACATAAAGTCAGATTGAAATAATTTCTCGTAAATGTTAAGAATTGTTATAATTCCAACGGAATATCATTGTTATGGCATAAAGCTACGTAAAAATTAATAAATGCCATTTTTAGACGCCTCCAACACGTTTCTAATTTAATGGTGACGCCATTACAAGTTTGTTTCTTGAGAATATCTGTCAGTGTCATATGAATCATCATTCGCCGCGCCGGGTATAAATAACTGATTTTATAATAATAGCACAGACTAATAATAATATACTAAATAATAGTGTATTCGTTCTTAGCAGCAGATACCTACCTAATCTATAAATTGTAAAAAGGCAGCTAAACTGACCGAGCTGCTTCGCGCAGCAATTGTTTCGCGAGGCTGCTTGCTCTGTGTGTATACGCCTAATGGGCCCTCTACAAAATGGAGAGCTTTGGGCGAGTAGAGGCAATAACGATAGTGTAGAGGGCCTAAATGTCTATGATCGGCCGTCATTGTAGATGCTTTTTCTTAATCGCCGTAAGGCCGTTTATCGCTAACATCGATTAACATTTGTTGGACCAACGCTGCCCATTGTGTAGAGGGCCCATATTAAACAAAATTTTAGTACAATAACAATTTAGAAAATGTTTATCACTATTAGCACAGATAATATAATACTATACTAGTAATATTACCTAGTAGATTATTAGACTTGAAGAGTGTTGTTACATACCATCTTGGAACCTGGGTTGTAGTTGTCAACTCCGCTGCCCCCAAGATTTGAATAGGTATCTAATCTGTGCTCTTGAATTTAAGATATTTTTTATCAATTGACATTGGTGATAAAGACTCTGTTTGAGATGAAGTCTCATACAAAATCTCGGAGCAATTAACAAAATTGCTCCGAGTACAAAATAGTTAGTTTTATCTGATATCGCTAACACTTTAAATAGACGAAAGTTTCATAATATTTGTGACATCCAAATAAATAATAGACTATGAGTCATAAATTTATATTTAATTTGAACTTTGAAGGTAGCACGAGAATAATATAGGGTTAAAATTTAATCGGAAACAATTATTAGTTATTGGATAATATCTATCACAGAACTATATCAATTGAATCCTTACCAAAAAATAATAAGTATTTTTTTTTTATCTTTTGGTCTTACCTACTATATACATATATACCACTAGCGGTCCGCCCCGGCTTCGCCCGTGGTACACATTTACGTTTTCTGGAATAAAATATAGCCTATATGTACGATTCGGAAGAATCCCTCTAAGTAATGGTAAAAGAAATTTTGAAATCGGTCCAGTTGTTTTTGAGCCTATTCAATACAAAAATACAAAGGTTTCCTCTTTATAATAATAGTAGGTATATAGATAAGGCTGTATAAGGTGTTTGTTCGCGAGACTCCTATTTGGCAATCATAAGCAAAATTACACATAAACAAAACGCTATCAAGTAAAAAGAACTTAAATAAATAAAACGTAATTATACCAATCGCTATATTTCTCTATTTCCGAACGTAATAAATTAAATGACCTCGAACAAATGAGATAAAGGTTCTGTATTCATGGAGTAATTGACCTTGAGTTAACAGATAATAGAGAATCTGTACTAGTACAAAATAAATTCCTGTAAATATTTATTTATACCTACGCGTCTGTATGTTCGCGTATCTAAGAACTAGTGAACGGATTTTGATATGGTTTTTTGATACAGATATTTTTTTAAACTTAATCAAGACTAATTGTGATTTCATAATTAATAGGTATCGAATAAGACACTTTATTATAAACAGCTTTAATGTTTCCATGGAATTTTCATTGGTTGCTAAATTATAAATTTGAAAATTAATTAAATAACTTTTTTAAAAGAAAAATACATCTTTGAACATCTTATATAGAAGTATTACATACATATAGATTGAACAACGGCAAATAAGACGTCATTACAAGAACAAGTAGGCGACACTCGGTCTAAATGCAAGAATCACAATCGAATAATTGCTATGAAGCTATAAGTATGTGTTATAAGAGATATATTGGGCTGATATTACCAGTACTGATTTATTTTTTACCTTTCGTTATTGTGAATTCCCGTGTCCTTTGTAGCACGGATAATATAATACTATACATACTAGTATTTGTAGGGGGTAGATGCATTAGATATGTCCTCTGACGTCTCTAATTGGCTGATCCTGAAAAAGATTTTTTCTATTAAATATTAGCTTAGTTTAAGTAAAACGAATTACTAGTTCGATTATTAACTAATATAATGTATTATATTATATAATTATTATGTAGTGTATGTTATACTTATGTCATATGAATGTTCATTATCGTCATTGTTTTATTTTTAATAAAATATACAATTACCTAGGTACTTATTAAAATATTTAAAATTTTAAAATATATTTAAATATTTGGTAAAAATTGTTTATTTGAGATACAAAAGACTATTTTACGTAAGTGTGCTCGACTATCGAAAGTGTTTATATTATATTCAGTCTATCTTTGATAGCGGGTTGAAAGAGCAGCCATTTGAGAATTTATTTAATGTATTTTAAGGCTATTTAAGGTGTGAGAGAATCATAACAGAGTAGTTGTTATGTGGCTATACCTTCCTATTATAATGTACTCTATTGTGTACAACATAATGTCGATATTGATTTGATATGAAATGCATGGGCTTACGGGCCATGCTATGGTTTATATTCCTTGACTCTTGAGTCAGTAGCTCGATGATATAGTCTCGGTACTACCATCGACCGCGCAAGGTGTGCGCACTGAGTCATTATTTAATATTATTTCACATATTACCTAAATATAGATACTCTTTAGATTATCTTTTTTAATATGTAATTATTAGTTAAGATCTCAGATTGTGAACTTCTTAACCTAATCGAATAGTTTAAATTTCGAACAATCATAGACTACAGTCTACAACGTGCAAATCACGTAATATTATAAGATTTATGATGTATCTCGTATCTTACAATTTTAATACATCTTGTATCGGAGAACAAACAGTACAATATTTAATGAGCTACTGTACCGTTCAAATACATTCAAAGGAGACGTGACGAAAACAAATATTTGCAGCGTATCCACTCCATACAAATCCTGTTCATTGTGACATGACATTACACATACATAAGTACACAGGTCTTAAATTATTAAGCTGAATATTTGACGAAACGTGCGTTCAGTCGTATGAGCACGGATCGCGTGGGCAACTCGCGTTACGCACAAATCCGCCCATTAAACTATAATCATCCAATAAAAATAAATCCGTAACAAGGAACGGTGAAAATAGCAGTCCTTGTATCCTTTGACCACAGTCCGCGCGCGATTTCGAACGCGCGTTCGAATTTTGACGTTTTATTTCTTTTTTTTTTTAAACAGCCAATTTGAATTTCATGACAGTTAATAAGGTTGTTTAATGATATTGAAGTTTTGCGTTCAACCGTCACAGTGGATCCGTTCGTAAAAAGAAAAATGAAAATTTTCAAAAAGAAGCTTCGTTTTTCGATAGCGTCTAGCTACGTCTAAATTTTGCTGCATGCAGTGAAATATAACGGTAAATTGTGAGAAACATTTCACATATCAACAGCGACATTTCAAGGATTTTTAAGAAAAGGGTAAGTTTAACGTTATGTTTGTTTTATATTTTGATCATTTTATAATCCTGACAGGTTTGTATAAACTATAAATAGTAATTACATTAGTAAAATCTTTTTCGGATGCTTTTATGGTATAATCTGTATCGTGTAATGTTGCCATAGTTTTATTTGTTTCCTTCAGTGCGAGCCATGTATTACAAAAAAAAAAAAACTTCATTATAATTGGTAACGAAAAAATATAACCATACATGCGTCTTTCATTCATGTACCTTAGGTATAAGGAACGTCCATCAAAATGTAGTGGCAGTGGACCCTAATTCAATGATGAACATGATCTGAAAATATCATTGAGTGAACATACATAAAATGGGTATAAAATTTGATTGACCTTCGACCTGAAAGGTTTTTATTAAGTAATTTATATACTAACTCATGGATCAGTGATCAGGTTGACATTAAGGTCTGTTGTTTTTAAACGCCTGTTAAAATTTTGTTTTGTTTAATTGTTTTTATTAATTACTCTAAGTTAAAAGTTAAGTTCAGCTCCGAAATAATTTCTTGGCAGTGTCGGTTATCGCAGCATGTAATTTCAGTGAAAATAAGTAAATATTATAATATTTACTTATTTTCACTGAAATTACATGCTGCGATAATAATTTTTAACAATTTTTAACTATTTTTTACTTGAATTTTTAAAAAAGTATGTTTATTTATCAATATAATATTTTCATAAGTATTCGTTTCTTTTACGATCATACTAGGTTCGCATCGTCAATTAATAATTGTGAGCCAATAAAAATGAGACAATGTCCCGTATAGCCATTATAGTCGTATGTACTTATATAGTGAGTCGTTTATAATTCAAAGACATTCGCGTTCCCAGGACTCTACGCCCAGTCAAATACACGTGCTCAAGTTTTATCTCCAGGCGTAAAATATCATAAAATAATTAAGGCTTATGTTTGTTGTATATATTGCACTAGCTATCCACCCGCGGCTTCGCTCGCTAGGAAGGCTCTTGATAGGGTAGATTTTCTTCTCTTAGTAGGGACAGATAGACAGCTGAAGCGATTTTGTTTTATACTATGTTGAGAATGTTGTGATTCTACCCTTGCTTCAAAATGCGTCACTAAACTGTAGAATTTCAGTGTTTCTGACATCCATAGCAAATATATCACTCAACTAATGGGATATTTCATTCAATATAATATATCATCATCAAAATCACTACATAGTATAAAACAAAGTCGCGTTCTCTGTCCCTATGTCCCTATGTCCCTTTGTACGCTTAAATCTTTGAAACTACGCAACGGATTTTGATGCGGTTTTTTTTAATAGATAGAGTGATTCAAGAGGAAGGTTTATATGTATAATAACATCCATTAAATAGTGGAGAAGTACTGTTATTTTTGAGGTTTCTAATGTGATGTCGTTAATAATTACATTTTTTCAGCTTACATTGCAAACGCAGGCTGAACCCTACGAGTTTTATCAAAATAATTTACTAAGTATTGTACACATTGAAAAGGTCTACAGAAAAGTCCGCGATGGTATATGTCTATCTCTTATGGATAACCCACAATAACTTTTTTTTGTCATTTACTTTTTACGACAAATAATGGCTAATTTTCGAAGCGATTTTAACCAATACAGCATTAATCCTTAACCAATTAAATACCTTGAATACATTGTTCATTTAATATAGATCTATATGGCCCTTTACACCGTATGATTTAAGTGAATATTTTCGAAGATATTACAGATTTAAAAATTGCGGGACGTAGCGTTTGCGGCGGTACCGGCCGGCCGCCATTGCACCCGTGCGAAGCCGGGGCGGGTCGCTAGTTATTGTATAACGTACTGGTCAATGTCTTTAGATATCCGTACTACAAATGCGTCACAGCATTGTCAACCAATCAGTTCTGTAAGTGGCCCATTGAGGCTACCTTATACAGGTTAATGGTCATTGTTGCCAGCTTAAGTATTTGATAGTCCTGAACTTGAGTGAACGTTTCGGGCACGTGTAGACTTTGAAAAAGGAACGTCCATTGCTTGTCCATTGACAATAAAAAAAAAGAAGAAGGAAAAAAAAAGAAAACGTGGACTGTTCCATTTTTAAATACCATTGTGCGAGTTGATCTGTTTCGTTTTTAAAAATGAATGTGAATTCATTTTATGGACTGAAAATTTTAAGTAAAAGTGATGTTCAGTGAACTTTTATTGTTTGTCTATTTGGAGATTTTCTTCAGATTTATATCCAGGTAAGAATATATTATTATTATAATCTTAATATGTATATATAAATCTCGTGTCACAATGTTTGTCCCACAGTTTGTCCTCAATGGACTCCTAAACCATTTAACCGATTATAATAAAATTCGCACACCATGTGCAGTTCGATCCAACTTGAGAGATAGGATAGTTTAAACATGTAGGTACCACGGGCGAAGCCGGGGCGGACCGCTAGTATTTATTAAAATCTTGCGGTTAAAACGTATCGTTATAATTAAGAAGCGTTGACAATGTTTAACATTCAATTGACATTAATTACGCAACTCACTGTTGGCGGGACAAATCACTGTTTATCAGTATTATAAGCTTATATTTATTATAAGCATATTATTAAATTTTAAGCAATTTTCTCCAGTCTCTAAACTTGTTTTATCTTTAGTAATTCTAAGAATGTTAAAACGAAATTATGTAAAAGTCTATAATTTTTCACAAAGCCGTTGCTAGGTTTTTATTTTTACCTTTCGATATGCAATATTCGATAGAAAAGTGTTTGTTTGGGTTTCCTTTGTGAAATTACCATTTTCTGCTTTTTATGACAATGTCATGAAATTATTTTATTTTCCGATAAGTATAGAAAGTTTGATTTAAATCTGTCCGTTAGTGCGTCAAAATCGTGTCTAAAGGAGTCGGTTACATAAAAACATATAGGTGTAGCTAATAACAGCGTTTTTAAAAGAACTTTATTACAAATAACCAATAAGACGATCACGGAAGCGTATAATAGACATTTGATGAACGCGATTAAAACTAATATAAAACACTTGTAAATGAAAACACTTTATGTTATCAATTCAGCATGATGTTATAAGTAATATGAACGTCATGATATTGCTGATAATTTGAAAGAATTAAGTAGAAACTCTACACTTTCTGATAAGCCTTTGGATGATTCTAGAAAGTCGAAATATTTGATAAGAACTACATTAATTACGATTTACGATATAGTATACCTATTTACTTATTATACTTTTTAAGTAAGGTACATCCTTATAGCATAATATTAAGGTAGGTACATATTTACTATGCACATTAAACACAGTAGTAGTTTTAAATATTGTTCAATAAAGATGAATCTTTTTTTTAATAATAAAGAGTAAAGACCAAACAAGTTTATAAAAAAAAAAATCACGTTGTAAGTCTGTAGATTAATAATTGCACTCGTATGAAGTCGGCCCGGATTGCTAGTTATGATTAAAAGGTATTGATAATCTAATTTATTATTATATCAATGGTAATAACTAAAGATAATATAAATATGTACTTAACGCTTTTACAGAACTTTATAAACCGATAACACACACATAGAAAGTTTAGTTTTACAGCCTTTATAGAATCCTTCCTACTGATAAAAGTTACGATAGGTTCGAGAATTATTCATCACTTTCTTCCTTACCAATTTCGCAGCAAATGATTTATAAAAGGAGAAATTTTAAAAGAATACAAAAAATGGATATCTAGGCGGGATCCGAACCCGTGTCATTCGCCGTAGCTTCAACGTTGTCAATAGTAAAAACTCAAAAATTTATAACGTAAGTACATAAGAAATTGCCTGGTAGAAGGCTGGTCACCTATTTGTCCATAATGCAAATCGATCAGTGGAACACAATATCTGCCCCATAGAAGAGGATACGGGAATCCACTAAATAGATTATTTAAATGTTGTTTTAATATATTATTTAAATCACAAAAAATAATTTTGAATTTGAATTTGACAATGTTTACACAATATGTATTACACCACCGCACCGAAAGTCTCTCGCCTACACGACACGGCCACAATTGCGATCATAATCCGTGCCAATTTATATAATTGACTTGAATTAGAGCTAGGTATAACCTGTATTAACTGTTCAATGATATCACATATTTTTAACCGACTTAAAAAAAAGGAGGAGGTTATCAATTCGGCCGGTATATTTTTTTTATGTGTCAGCGAATCGCAAACGTACCTATAGGTACATAACTCCTTTCGCGTTGAGAGTAAAATTTCAAGGTCGCGTCATGGCAATACCGTCACGTCATGGAATAAGGGTCACCTTACTCCATGACGTGACGGTATTGCCATTCAAAGATATCATTTGATATCTTTGAATCTTGCCAAAGAAGTTTCACTTCTGACACGTGTGCTCGGCACACACGCTCTTTTTTTTTGTTTAAATTTAGTTGTTTGTGTTAGAAGTTAGTTGTATTAGGTACTATATTATTTATTGTTTGTCCTTTGCACGACATTCGTCTATATTAAATGTTTCGATTGTCAATTATTGAATACGATAAAGTTTGTATTATTTTGTACTACTATCATTTTAATTATGAAAAATAATGAGTTTTAATGTGGTTTTACGTAGTGCAATGTTTTTCCTGTGAAGAAAGATAATATGTGACGTGCGACTAGTGAGCTAAGACATGGTTAGTTCTTTGAATTTTATAGAAAATTTTTAAACTTAAATTTATTATAATCTATTTTGAAGCAGTTAGAACACAGCTCTAAATGGAATATGCTTATAATAATTATACAATTGCCGGTTAAATTCATTTATCAATTAATTAACTATAATATATCTACTCGGCTTTTTTGTATGAAATATAATATTATTTAATACATACGCCAATTTTATGTGTGTCATTGTACGTTTTTATTTGTAAGGCTAAAAATAATATTCTTTATCATTCCTAGAATTAATTGTTTATAAGCATGGACGTATAAAAAAAGACTTTTTTTAGACTCTTTTTTTATACGTCCATGTTTATAAGAAATTAAAATAGTACTTCACGTAGGTATAATAAAAAGTAAGTCGTACGAATTGTATTTCAATTCTCAATAATAATGAAAATATCTGTGACAGGTGTTCAATGGAAATTTTTAGCTTTTAAAATGATTATTGGTAAAGTTTAATGTCGGCTAAATGTTTGAAGTAATTAACACATTTTACCGGATAAGAAAATTCTATGTCAGTGAAGTCAATTAGCGAGCGAAATATGGGTATTATTTACCTATGCTTTACTTTCTTTAAAAACATTATTTACAAACAATGGATAGAAAAAACCCCCTTACAATTTTTATTCTTTTGATATTAGGTACGGTCTATTTGTTCTTTTTTGCGAGTTGAACGCTACTATTTTTCACATAATATTATTTTCGATAGCGATTATTTGAGATTACTTATTATTAAAGATAAATTATTAAATGTACCTACTTTATTCCCTTCTATTATTAATTGTAAAAGACTGTACATATAACACGTGTATCTCAATAATTATCTTCATCATATTATTTTGATGAAGTGTCATCAAGTGGGGTCATAGCATCCATTCACCTTTATTGGAATATAATTTTACATGTTATTACTTGGCTTCTAGCATATATTTAAGAAATGAATCTCTTTATCCATACGAATATAGATGTCGAGCCGATAATATCTTATGACGTAGTACAAATATATTTCTAGAAAAATAGGAACATAATATTCTAATTAGAAAATAGTCTTTAAATCATGTAGGTTTAATTTTTTGAACTTAAAAACAGCTAAAGTTTTCCGCTTTAATAAGTATCAATGGAATTTTTGTCAAAAAATGAAGAAGCCTACGCAGTAGGTACGCATGTCAAGGCCGGCAAAACAATCGTATTGTTTTTCCCTGACGTTGGTTGACGAAAACATCAGGGCGAGGGTGATCATCTAACAGCATGTGCATCGCCAGCAACTATATGATTGTCGTATAAAAAAAGGAGGGAGTTTGCCGAGCACACGTGTCAGAAGTGAAACTTCTTTGACAGGATTCAAAGATACCAAAATCGTTGCCTTTCTCCTCGTGACGGTATTGTCATGACGTGACAGTATTGCCATGACGCGACCTTGAAATTTTACTCTAAACGCGCCTTAAGAAGTTTAACTTCAAAAATATTGAGACACGTTTATATTGCACAGAACAACAGCCGGGACAGCTAGTATATACCTTTCTGCCTAAAAGAACATTACATCCTACCCAGCATCCGCTACACATATCAACATTCACCTCATTGACAATATAATCGTATGTCCTTCAACATTACATCATCTGTACCAATACTAAGCATGATTAAATATTAATGTATGAGGGAATTTGGAAAATCCGTCTAATGATTCCGGGTTATACTATACAGATTACATATCTTTCGGATATCGACAAAATCTTTACCCAATTGTTTAAGAAATATGTAAGTAGATAAGTATGAGCCTCTAGAAACAATTTTTAGAGCACCGTTTCAACTCAAACTCAAACATTAATTATTTATTCAATTAGACTTCTTATAAAAGCACTTTTGCATCGTCATAGCATTTTTTAACATTTACCACCGATTCGGAAAGCAGTATCTATGGAGAAGAACTGACAAGAAACCGTTACAGGTAAATTCGTTTCAGTCATAGAAATTTAAATGTTATTTAGATTTCTGTGGTTTTAGTATATGGGTGACCTAGAATAACTTCTAAATTTTAAGACGAATCTTGTACCAAAACAGTAGGTAAACGTTGAAAATAAAGATAAAAACCTTAGGTACTAGGTAGGTGCCCATAGTAAAAAAGGAAAGATTTACCTTTTAGCTTTCATATTAATTGAATAATTTTTAAAAGATGTTTATAATTTGCATTGTAGACACAACATAAGCAGTCACTGCGGTCTCCAAAGCGGTATTTAATAACGTTATATTTTATACTGAAGACATGCAATTATATAATTAAGCAAAATTACAATATTAACGTATGAATTAAATAATAAAAGCCAAGAGCATTGGTTATAAAGGATTAATTGAATACCTTATATGGTAAGTGGGGTAATAAATATACCTATAAATGTTTATCAATTATGAACGGTGATATTGAAAATTATTGCAAATTATACAAAGTTAAAAAACAAATATTTGATTTAATTGCGCTATGTGGGTGGAAGGATTTTCCGCAGCAACATTTTTACGATCCACCTTTATTTCGTTTAAAGATATTGTATAACTATGTTTAAAGAATGTTAATTAGTTATTTATAAATCGTATATTTTGATAAAGCACCGTGTGTGTGTGTTGTTAACAAAACAAACACACAAAATACCAATATTCTCATTAATAGGACTCGTACATTAGGTAGGTAAGATGATTGCCTGTAAATAGGTGCATAGATTAATATAAAACTACCTGTGCCACGCAGTTTCATCCGCGAACGAACCCGCGGACAAAATCAAGTATTTCTCATGTGTTATTCTGATGACCTGACCTATATCACTGTATTTCGTCCAAATCCGTTCAGTAGTTTGTTCGTGAAAGATTAACAAACACATACATCCATCGTCACAAACTTTTGCATTTATAAATATAGAACCATAGTAGAACTTATCAAATTTCAATTGAGACAATTATTCTAATTCTTTGCTTACCTACAACTAAAATTGCGGCCTTATAATACGTGTAAAGATTTATTTATGAGGAAGTCTATCATTTTGACCTATTGACACAGCAAAAGGGCGAAAGGCCGAAGCAATTTAATGTATACGATTTCTACTACACTATACTTATTCATTTCATTGCTACTTCCTATGTGCATCCTATTGTAGAGAGATTTTGAGATAAGAATTATGGTCCCATATCATCATGGTCCCTTATAATAATTGTCTTCAACACAGATTATAATCTACTGATATTATAAATGCGAAAGTTTGTGACGATGGATGGATGTTTGTTACTCTTTCACGCAAATACTACTGAACCGATTACAATGTAATAAAAAATTGGTTGTCTGTAAAGTCGGTTTACTGACGATAGTTGAACGTGACAACGTCCGATTGTGCTTCTTTGTCGCTCGTTCCGCGCTCTCGCTTGCACTTCAAGCCTTACATGGAACGCCTCAGAGCGAGGTAACGCCGCATGAGTCATGTTTTTTCGTGCGTGCAGCCGGCTCTATCGAATTATAAGACGTTGTCACGTCAAAAAGAAAATAAGACACAGGCTACTTTTTATCTAGGAGATTCCACAGGAACGGGAACTATGCGGGTTTTTCAATGAAAACGCGGTGGGCGAGTCGCGGGCGGAAATGTAGTTATAGGTACTATACTACCTTTCCGCCTGCCATCGAGATAGTATGTACTACGTACTAGAGAGGCGATCGCTACTACACTCTCTTTATAGTAGGGGAGCCCAAGAGGGGATTTTGGGATTTACTCGAGCGCGTCAGATTACTATAAGGGACGGTACCTTAGCTATTCATTAGTACCTCTAGTCAATATGAGGAGTTATGGTTGGTGGGTGCGCTCAGGGGCCCCGCTGGAAAATTTGAATAATCCATAATTCCCTAAGGTTGAGCTCGAATCGTCAGATTAGCGAAATGGGGACTTCTTATATTGTAATTAACCCCCCCCATATATTAATCTGACGCGCTCGAATAATATTACTTTAATTTTTTACCCTTTCTTCATAGCGATTAAATCGCCACTTAAATCGTCAGATTAACGTATACTTTTTTTCAGTGACGTCCTGGAGCATGCAAAATATCAATATCTAACGCGCTTGAGTATTTCCAAGCCAATTATTTTCTTTTTTAAATTAAAAAAAATCAAAAAACCCTTCCCCACCGCTAAAAGTGAAAACATTATAGGACCTTTTTTTCTCGCTATGGTCTAATCTACCAATTCTAATAGGTTCCCGTGACGCTCGAGTAAATCCACATTTAGCATCCTGGGCTCCCCTACTATTAACACGAGCTAGAGGCAAGAATCACAAGTCTCTTCAGTCTGTGCCGGACTGTGCCCCCCGCTTGCCGCGTCAACACGTGTTATTGCTCTGTTCAAAATGCCTTCGTGTGTGCTAAGATATTGTTTTAACAGTTCCTATAATACAAACAAAGCCCGAGGAGTGACTTTTCACCAGTAAGTTTTCTTACTATGAGTAAGTCATGCATTTTACTAATATTGTTATCATTTTGCGAAAAATCACCACGCGTTCTGCGTTTCGCGCCATTTTTCATAGACTAACAGCACAGACGTGACATTATCGATGAGTCTGTTAAAAAAATGTAACTGGATTTTTTAACTATGAATATACAATATATACTAGGAAAGATTACCGTGGTGTAGTACCTAAATATTTATACTTTTACCCGACTACGCAAAGTAAAACGGTAGGTTATATTAAGTAATATTTATTTATTTACCTATTTTTATTTATTAAAAAAAGGTTCATCAACAGTTGTTCCAATAGGATTTATAAATTATTATGCACAACAATTACAAATAAACACAACATTCACAGAAACTAATACAGTAAAAGTTCCTTAATCGCGCTTCCTTTATTCGCGTTTTCACTATTCGCGGATTAAAAAAATGCGACCCAATTTCTATATTCGCGACTAAAAATTTTTTTTATTCGCGGATTTAATAAGTACATACATAATAATAAAATTATTCCAATAGGTATCTTACCCAATATCCTTGTCAAATGGACTAATAAGAAAGTAAAATAGATCTTATTACAAGTTTGCCTAAAGTACATAATATTATGTTCTTAAATGATATCGCCGAGGCCTTTGACACAAGCCGCCTTTGTCGCAAGCCGCCTCTGCAGCGATTGATGTTTTTGAGAATGTAAATAAACAGAATGGAAGCAACCTTATAACTCAATAAATAAAGTATATTTTTAAATGTAGTTCCGTTTATAGTAAAAGCCGCTTTGCGTATTTATTGTTTCGTCTTTCACATTCGTTACAAAAATTGTGATCGAGTAAGGGGGCGTCCATAAATTACGTGAGGTGTTTTTTTAAATTTTCTGCAACTCCCTCCCCCCCTGGTGAGATGTCGTGAGATTTTATTCAACCCCCTCCCCCATCCCCGAATCTCACGTGAGATTTTTCAAAATGTGAGTTTCTTATACGTAAACGCCATCAACATTGAATCATCGTATCCATTTAATTAGGGCTATTATAAACCAATACTCCAAAATTCGATTACATCATGAAGCAAAATCTGATAAAACTATTGATTACTACACAAAACGACAAAAGTTTACTAAATTGATATTATTTAAAGGAAATTAAAATACATAGTTTAATATAAAATCCTCTTTTTATTAATTCCCTAGTATCAGTACCACCAGATAGTACCGAGTAAACAGATTGCACAATGTGTCGCATCTGCACGCATTGCTTAATCTTTGAACTTGAAGCCACGCCCCGCTCGTTCCACACGTACCCCACCACATCGGCCGCGCGCAATGTTTTTGTTTGGAATAACCCCTCTAGTAGTACATATATCTCGATGCCGCCTGCGGCTTCGCCAAGTTACCCTCTATGTGTGCTTAATTTCATTGTAATCGGTTCAGTAGTATTTGCGTGAAAGAGTAACAAACACACACATACACATCCTCACAAACTTTCGCATTTATAATATTAGTAGGACTAGTAGTCTTCAATTGACATAGGGAATTTTTTTGCTTAGAATTTTTTAGGGAAGTTCAATCCAGCACTATTCAAGTGTGGGTAGGTAAATGTCAAATTATTTTACCTGCGTTTTTGCCCGTGAGGAAATTCCCATCGGGATGGGGTATTTCCCCGCGGCATAATTAGTATATATCACTATCTAGCCTAGGCACTAAATATCTCCAGATAGAAAAACCATACCATAAAATCGATCTGTAGTTACGTGAAAGAAGAAAAAAACACAGTAATAGTGAGTGTGAGTAATATTAGTAAGGATAAACAGTAAAGTAATGATAGGATTTTGAATGAGGTAATTGAAGAAGCTGCACATCTCACAGGTATTTCCTAAGATTAGTACTTCCCCATTGATAAATAAAATAACCCTATTTGATTCATCTGATCATTGATTAATTATTATTATGTTATTCTCACGTCTACCTGCGTCACATAATTGCTATTAAAATATTTTCGTATTTCCTCATTTGAATCACTCCTAGACGGCTTTGATTATTTTCCAATTATAATTGTTTATTCGATAATTATTATGGGTTGACTATCACGTTATTATCTGGGTAATTTACAAAAATAAGTTTCAACACCCAACTTGAAATAAGAATTCAGAACAATATTATGTAATAGCTACTCCATTTGCTAGGACAGTAGTGATTCTCTAGCTTAAGTTATAATAATTTACAATTCATGGAAAAGAAAGCATAATAAATATTAAAATAACTAACTTTATTACTGGTTTGAATCCTGATGGAGAATAATTATAGTATACCTAATGGGTAAAAATCAGGAGGGTCAGAATCAAACCATCATTTTGCGGTTGCTTACAAGCAGAGATTGGTTATGAAAACACACCGATGAACCATAAGTAATAATACATATATTTTTCAAAAATAATAGGTGTCATTAATTTGATTAAATTGCTTGCTTTTAAATTCAATTTAATAAGCACGTTTGAATTAAATGATTTGAAGTATAAGCAATTTATTTTATTAACCGTTTATTTTACATATAAATAGATTAATTTAATAATTATAGGTTTTATTTAATTATACGAGTTCCAGTTACCAATGAAAATATTTTAAATGTCAAAGCCAAATAACCTTGTAGCAAAGGAAATCCTTTACTAATAGAATTTCAAAATTATGCTCAAACGTGGTGCAACATCATACTTCACAAATAGGAACCTAACACACAGAAGGTTGCTTTCAAAAAGGTTCGTCACAAACAAATCTCTATGAAAGGAACTAATTTTGTAAATACAATAGTAACCATGCGATTTTTATACATCACAAAACATTAGGTTTTTGTTTGTTGAGGTATAGCTTCCAATCTAAGCTTCCAATATTAAATTTAAAGAAAATGTTACGAAATTTTTCAAAAAGGATTTTAAATCTGCTTCAATCAATCAGCCAAAGTCTGTTATAACTACAGAAAATGTCCTCCGATATGGTGTATCCTAATTAATAAATTATTAATTTATTATATCTCTAGCAGTTTTATTACAGATTGACTAAAAGCTGTCGCCTTTAAATATGTAATAATAAACGACGGTAGCCAAATGAGTAAGTAATTAAAATACTGGTTAAGATTTACACTCACATATCCTCAAAAGGAAAAGGTTTTGTTAATAGGCGACGCGATTTCTTGCCTATTCAACGATCAACTGAAATTCCTGTAGGTATTCAATGTTCTGGCATAGATTATTTAAAGCTACAAACAAAATTGCAGGACACCGCAAACAAGACATCGATTTGCTATTTGTGAAAATTTGATTTATATCGGATTTATTTTTTCATTTCCGACTTAATAAATAGCTACCTAGTTAAGTGTTTGGTCAAGCGAGCTACGGAGCTAGAATTACCTTTTTAAATAATTCCCATTGATATTACAAGTTACGATAAGCATACTAATGTATTGAATAAGAAGAGCAATTTTAAAGATTTAACCCGCTTCGCTTATGAATGTAGGTAACTCGTGTACATTTCGCAACTTTTGGCGCCAACTTACACACGGCTTAACTTGGTAAAGCGACTTTATAATATCAGTTTCATATACATAAAATTTATTATATTTACATTACATGTTTACATTACATATTTACATTACATGTTTATTACATGTTTTTACTTTTTTCAAGATTATTTTTATATTGTTGTTATTTTTAACACATTCGTTTTTTGAGAGTAAAATGCAGTTATGTATTGTATTACTGTTGTAGGACGGTAAGATGTTTTAGTAGCCTATCTATACTAATATTATAAAGAGGAAAAGTTTGTATGTATGTATGTATGTATGTATGGTTTTCACGCATAAACTACTGGACCGATTTTGATGAAATTTGGCAAAGACAATCTTTAGACCCTGAGAAGGAACATAGGCTACCTTTTATTGCGACCACGGGCGAAGCCGGGGCGGACCGCTAGTGTTGAATATTTTTGGAAAGGGTACTTTTTATTGTTTTAGAAATAAAAGACCGATGGCCTTGCGCTTCACCTGTATGTTTGTATGTTAACAGATTCCTTTAGACTCGATTTTGACACACTTTAAAAGGACAGATTTAATTGAAACTTTGTACACTTATTAAGGATCGGCGACAATACAATAATTTCATGAGATTAAGCGTGTTTTTTTTCTATTATTATTAATCTATTAACATACATGGTAGCAGCGTTAATCTGGCAGGGACTGTTATAATACCTATGTGTTAAAATATATATATAATACAATATATTACTGGAAAAATAAATATGTATATAATTATTAATTATTAATATGTAGGTATATATTAATGAGGAAAATGCATTCACATTTCCTCAAATTATGTACATTGATCTGAAAATCCCGTTATCATTAACATTTCTTTATATACATTATTTACATTGATTATAACAAACTAAGAATAATTACGAAATATTACAGTTGGATATACCAATAATAACATTTTATATATAGATTGCATCAATATCCTATTCTTGTATGCATGTTTGTTACTTGTTCACTGGAAAATCCCTAAACGGATTTCGATGATACTTAGCAGTGATGTAGCTTATGTATTCGATTAAAGCATAAGCTATAAACGTTGTGCAAAACTTTATCCTCACAAAACAAAAAAGGTTTAAAATTATCTAATATATCTTTAACATACTCGTGTCGCGGTGAAGCAATACTCCTCCGAAACGGCTGAACAAATTCTGATGAAATTTTGTGTGGGTAGGTCTGAAAATCGGACAACACCTATTTTTCATACCCCTAAGTGATAAGGGCAGAACAACGTTTTCCGGGACTGCTAGTATTAACATAAATTTACAGCTGTTGCGAACGTTTTAGTATTTCGCAATATTTTCAGACTAGAATATTGCCTCTAATTATACCTAAATGATACTATCTGTACTGCAATATGTTTGCCCTTTAAATAATGGAGTACTTTCAATCATAACACAAATTTAAAGTTCAGCTTGACTATTTACATTCCACTATGTACTTCTATGAATTGTACATAATGACTGTGTAGTTCGAGACAAATATCTTGTATGTATTTAATAAAGTATTAATAAGTAATGTTTTATCATTACTTTTGGAATATCATGTAGTACTAGTTTTCTGCCCGCGGCTTCGCCCGCGTTTTAATAGAAAAACCCGCATAGTTCCCGTTCCCGTGGGATTTCCGGGATAAAACTTAACCTATGTGTTAATCCAAGTTACCCTCTATATGTGTGCTAAATTTCATTGTAATCAGTTCAGTAGTATTTGCGTGAGAGTAACAAACATACATACATACACATACACATACATCCATCCTCACAAACTTTCTCATTTATATTATAAGTACGATAGTAGGATGGATACTGGATAGGATAGGAAGGATAGGATGTCATTAAGAAATATCTTTACTTTTGGAGTAGGGGAGACATGATGCATCAGTGTGACTGATTCCTTTTACTTTTGAGCTCCCTTGGTGTTAGATATTTTTTTTTAATAAAAATGAAGATTAGAATAAGGTCTAATTATTAAACTATAAAGTGGTGCATTTTACGTAAACGCAAATAATTCTAGAAAACAATCGTATGACAAAATATTATCTAATAAATCATAAGGCTGTTTGCGAATTGTATTAGAGTAAATAAATATAAGAATATTTATAGACATACTGAGTAAATAACGTATAAAAGTTTTGGAGAATTGTTTACTTAAATATTACTCATGTTTAACTTAATATTAAAACAAAAAATAAAACTAGTTTTTAATTAATTTCTGGAAATTTTGGGTTTCTTAGTGGGTGGTTTTTGGGTGTCTACATTTCAAGTTTACGTACCTATATTATTATTTTCTTGAAATATATTGCTTACATATTTAACTATAATGAAGCATAAGCTGATTGATTTAAGTATATTTATTTCGATTGTTGAAAATTTTTACATTAAATTAAAACATAAACACCACACAATAAAGCAATACCACAGTATTACAATATTATTTCCTACAGTAAGGAAACGCCTTTGATGTCGCGCGATGCCGCCGCCAGCGTAGGTACTTACGCTGCCACACGAAAATACGCTAGGGTTGCAACAAATGGGAAATAAAACAATTGTGATTATTAATATTATGATGAAATCATTTATTCATATGTACATTCAAAATAATTGCGATTATTAAATCTGATGTAATTATTTGTTCATAAATATATAATTACAGATATTGCACTGCTAAATATTATTCACGTGGACACTTTATTTTTGGATGTTATTAATTGTATATTATAAATTTATAACATTTAACTAAGTAATGCATTCGCATTGGGATGTACAATCTGATTAGAAAATAATGATGACAACATATACATAGCTTTGATTTTAATTCAACAGATACAATTAATACAATCTTTCTGAAATATTGTTTCCTTCTGGGATTTCAATGTAGATTTACATCCGTAAACGGAACAGTTTGTGCGCGCCATAATAGAATATGTAAGTACCTATGTATAATAAAATTATTACACAAAAAATACGACTGCGTCGTCCTTTCGCGCTAGGTAAGGCAAACTAAGCTTGTTTGCCTTACGCGGCCCGCGTCGCCCGACCCCCCGCCAGTTCCCCTCCGTTTCTCTGCACAAGTACATTCGTTTCCGTACTGTATAGATATTGTAATACTGTGGCAATACGCTGTTACTCATAAAAAATAAACCATAAAATACAACCGCCATAGGTATTACAATATCGTTGAAAATTACAACCAAATGAACCTACATTATGTACTTAGGAATTAGTACATTATTCATCTTGTTTATTATATTTACAGTGATTTAAATAACAAGTAATTAAGATAAAGCTGAAACAATGTGAAAACGATGTTAGAATATTTCAACGTAATTAGTTTCAGCTATTTATTTTTATGTTAGAAACACGTGTGTCTATATTGGAAATCTGAGCTATGTCGGTGAAAAACATAATTTAAAATGATAATTTAAGTTTTTAGAACTAATATTTTTTGGTTAGTAGAATATTTTATTCGCTATTAGCAAGCAGAAAGCAAAAATTTGTTGTTTTTCATATGTATGTACATATATTATAAATTAAACTAATATACAATGTTGTGTTATATATATTTCTTAGGTTCTATGATGTATGTATAGTTTAGTATAAATTGTTTTTTTTAACGTATAACACTAAATTTAGAGGGTCTAATATTTCGGCAAATTGTTACGAATTTAAACAATTTATAAAATCCTCCATGCCGTCGTTGAATTAACAGTGGACAATGTCGTATGCAATAGCTTGTTAAATAGTATATTTACAATTTGAATATGAAAAGATGTTATATTAGTACAAACGTGACAAGAAACTTATTAAAGTTAAGTCTAACCATCAATAAATAACAATTATAATTAATAAAATAACTAGACAATAATTCTATTTTATTTATTGGCAGTGTAGTAAATATGTATTCACGTAGTAAACATTACAGAAAACATGAGAAATATACGAGTGGCCTGTGATTACGACTGAAAATTGTAAAGTTGTAATTAGTAAAACGTGTCTTAGCATATTTTATGATGTTAATGATTTACAATGCAATTACGTTAATTATAAATCTATAATTAACAAACAAGAATAATTTATATTCTATTCCTATAGTTATTGTTGTATTTGTTTTGCTTTCGATTATTAGTTTTTGACAATCGTCTCTGATAAGTAAGTAAATTCACGGAAAAACTTTCTTTTCGAAACTAGCCAAATATGAATACCTATATTGTTACAAGAAATATTCTTTCAGCGAATGAAATTTATATTTTTCTGCCTCAGTGGATTTTCTATAGCATAGAAGGGAACATCTCTACATCCATTTAAATTTTGTTATCAATAATATTTATATAGGTCATATAAAAATTCAATCTTTAGGGTAAACTAATTTTAGTTTGGGATGGTTAAAGATACGGTACGGTTAAAGATTTTTTAACTTCCATTATCCGTAAGGAAAACAAAACATAGTTTGGGATGTGATCAAGAAGCTTATATCTTATACACTGGAGATTTCGGTATGAACATTTGACGTGTAACAAGAAAATTGTTGTGTTTTATCACTTTCACACCTAACTTGGTATTGCCACTGTTAATACGAAGTTTTCCCAAGGCTACTATGTATGCTGTAATATTCTGTGCAAAAGGTTAGTTTTTGTACATGAGTTTGTTGATGAATTGCCAACAACGTCATTCAGAAGCATTGTTGGATGAGACAATTATTATTTATGCTAAATAAAATAAGTATCTGAACCAATTATTAAAAAGCGATACTCCCTGATTATGGGTAGTTACCATAATAAAATTGTAGCAACTCTCACTTTGACAATAAGTGTCAAAAAAATTGCGTCGCTTCGAATATTTAAGTTAATATTGTTGCGTATTTAATAAATATTTTCCGAATATAAATAATGTATTGCATTGTGAAAAATTGCAGAAGTTTTTGGACACCAAATTCTGGCATAAAATTTCACAGGCAAGTGTATATTTACGCTATTTACAATATTCCTCAATACTCATGCATTTACCTGTTTAGAATCATTTTCATGGCAAAAATCGTCAATTTTATCATCATTTTAGTAAGCAATCATGCTAAATATCTTCTATCTATCTTCTTTTCCTAATAATTTCATCATTTTTCAATAAACCAATTTAACAAGTAAGGTAACCATGATGACGAGTTTTTACGGATAGCGAAGAGAAAATATTGTAATAGTTAACAAAATTATGATGAACATTTAGAACACCATTTCAAAGATTTTTATATCTACTAGTAATGAAACAACGCACGACATCGATATTGCACTCACATGTGGTTTTATGTTTGTTCTTCTTTAACATAGAAATTAATAGTTCTTTTAACTTACCAAATTTTTTTTTGTTTTACTGATTTCAGCTTTCCAAAAATGAAATAAAAAGAAATAAATGGCTGTCCATAGTGCCTATCAAGGGTAAAATTTATCAACATGCCAGAATATGCAGTTTGCATTTTAAGCCTGAGGATTACGGTCCAGAAAAAAAATACCTTTTGAAAAGTGCTATACCTTTTTATTTACCACATTCTTGTTACTGCGTCTCAACTGTGGATAAAGTAATTTTAATTATATTATAATTAACCACCATGAAACCATTAGTAACCGTAAGTACAGCTCCTGAAAGACATACGAATTTCTGAGAACTGTAATATCGTTACCACACATCAACACTAGCGATGCAACTCTCCCTTTTTATTTATTTATTTATTTATTTATGGAACACACAACAATAAATACACATTACATTATATATAGGATGACATTATCTAATTAATTGTATCTTATGTATTTATCAATTATAGGTGTACACAACATTCACATTAATAACACTTATACAATTAAACATAATCGAAAGAAAAACATAATCAATATACTAAACGCTACTGGAAAAGCTGTGAATAATTTGATGCTTATACTGTGCGAGGGATCCGAAAAATATATCAAGATCTGGTAAGAGCATTATTTGTTGGTTATAAGTAGCACACATTCTCGATAATGGAGCATGTTTGCCTAGGTTAGTTTTGCAAACTGGAACACAAAAAAGGTGGTTTACCGGTTTTCTGGGAAGGCGATACGGTATCTGAAAAGCGATGCTAGAAATAATGTCCTCGCAGACAACAGCGCCGTTTACACATTTATGGAGAAATAGTAAATCGTGTAATTTGCGACGGTCACGTAACGAAATCATTTTAAAAAAATCTAAGCGTTCACCATATGGGCAGCGATGTGATATACCTCGAGAGGTAAAAGCCAAGTGTCTCGTAAAGGAACGCTGAATAGATTCAATACGCTGCGAATGTACGGCATAGTAGGGATTCCATACCACACAAGCAAACTCGAGGTGACTGCGAACCAGAGAATTATATAGAACTATTTTAGTTGATGTCTTAAAATGTGAGTCGTGTCTTTTAATAAAGCCCAACATCCGTGCTGCATTTTTGATAATATTGTCTAGGTGAGATGTTAACCTAAGTCCGCTATCTAAAGTGACGCCAAGATCCACAATTTGAGTATTTACAGTTAGTGCAACATTTTCGATATTATATTTAGAATGCAGTAATGATTTTTTTCGCGTAAATCTTATGTAAGAACATTTTTTGGAGTTGATGACCATATAGTTAGCTTTACACCAGATTGCTATGTTGTCCAAATCATCCTGAATAGCATTTACGTCCGATAAATTTTCGATCGATTTATAGATTTTTAAGTCGTCAGCAAAGAGAGCATAGTGGCAATGTTTGATGCAGTCAGAAATATCATTAATATAAGTAAGAAATAGCAGTGGACCCAAGTGGGACCCCTGTGGGACTCCAGATGTTGCAGTAAACATACTCGACTTAAAACCCTTCACAACCACTTCCTGCGATCTATTATAAAGGTAAGATGCGAACCATTTCAAAATGGAACCTGATACACCGTAATTCTTTAATTTTATGAGCAGTGTTTCATGATCAACCTTATCAAAAGCGCTGCTGAAGTCCGTGTAGATCGCGTCAACTTGGCCTCCGTTATCCAGTACATTCGTTATGTCAGACAAGAATTTCACAAGATTTGTTTGGATAGAATGACCTTTACGAAAACCATGTTGATGTGGTGATATAAATTTATCCAAGTAACGAGTAACTATAGGACAAACAAGAGATTCAAAAACCTTTGATAAGGTTGATAAAATAGCGATAGGTCTATAATTACTAACAATGGTTTGGTCACCCTTTTTATATACTGGCACAATCTTGGAAAACTTCCAACGCTCGGGGAATATACCTTGTTGGAGAGACTCATTGAAAATATTAGCTAGAGGAGAAGCTATCGTGACGGCTACACGCTTAAGAAAAATGGGTGGGATAAGATCCGGACCAGCACCTTTGTTAACATCGAGTTGTTTTAACTTTGCAAGAACCTCTTTTTTGGTAACATTGAATTTGGAACAAGAATCATTATAGCAAGTCATTTTACTCGAACAAATTGGAAGCGCTTTTATTATTGGATTAGAATATATGGATGAAAAATGAGAGGCAAAGAGGTTCGCAATGTCAGGACCGTTTTCTGCGGTAAGATTGTCGAGACACATAACAGACGGTATTGATGATAGACAATTATTTCGCTTACTATTAACATATTTCCAAAATGCTTTACTATCTCTTTTGATGGCTTCTTCAATTTTTTGTTTGTAGTTTTGATGACAACGTGAACTTATTTTTTTGCATCTTTCTCGCAATACATTAAACTCAAACAGATCGCGGGGGTTTTGGAACTGTTTGTACTTACGCCTTATTTTATCCTTCTCTTTAATGATACGAATTAAAGCGAGAGAAAACCAGGGAGGATATTTGCTTTTTTTAATGTAACTTTTCGGTACATGATGATCAATTACGCCTCGCAAAATATCATAAAACAGCTCCACCTTCTTATTGATATCATTAACATGTAGGAATTTAGAGTACCAATCAATATTTTCCAGCTCTCGCACAATATCATCATAATTAGCCTTAAAAAAGTTATAGATAAAAAAGTTATTACATCGCAAAGTAGAAGGTACGTTAGATTCGACACACAACAAAAGACAAGGATGATGAGGATCTGGCTTAGTCAATATATCAATCGCCGAGGATACGTTACAATAGGAGATATTTGTCAGGGCTAAGTCCAACATTTTCCCATTGTGATTAAGAACATTATTAATTTGATCAAGATTATTAATGTTTATAAAATCAACAAGAGCACATTCCACATTACCGTGATACTCAATTGGAACCATTACTTCACGATTAGTACAGATATTGACCCATTTTATATTACCCAAATTAAAATCACCAAGAATTATTACGTTTCCCATTTCCTCTATAACATTATTAGCATTTAAAATAAATCTTTGAAGAGCTTTATGATTGGTTGGAGGTGGGAGGTAAATAGTACAGATAGGAACATTTTTTACAACACCGTCAATTTCGATTATAACATTTACCCAAAGATCCTCGTATTCGGTTTCGTATTTCAATAGTCTAGAAGACTGAAATTTTCGGGAAACAGCGATTAGAACTCCACCTCCATCCAACTTAGCATTCCTATTACAATTGCGATCTCTACGATATACAGTATACCGGGAATCAAATATCTCACTGCTAGAAATATTACATTTCAGCCAAGTTTCACAAAAAACAATTATATCATATGAGTTTAATACTATATTCTTAAATACTTCGTTAGTTTTTGTCCTTAGTCCTCTAACATTTTGATAGTATATGTTAACCATTATGAAGATAATAAAAACCGTCACATTCATACATTAAACAATAATATTAATGAAAAGTTAAACCATTTTCTTAATACTATCTAAGCAACGGATCTGCAATGCCTGACTGGTTTCATTTTTGCGCACAAATATTTTTCCATTTCGGACCCAAACAAATTTATAGTTCGATTCTTTTGCCTTTAATCTAGCAGTAGCATGAAGAATTTTGTTAGCAGGAGTTAAATGCTCAGCAACATAAACTGGCTTATTAGTACCACCAATCCCTAGATGATGTGTACTTAATTTATCATCACTATTACATTTATTATATTTATGCACCGCTGCAAGTAGGATGTCGCGATGGCGGGGGCTTCTTAATTTGGCAACAACAGCACGCGGCCGACCATCATCTTTATTTATTTTGGCTATGCGAGTTACTTGCATTATATCATCGTCCTTTATATCGGCATTCACTACTTTAGCCAGTTGGTTCAAACAATTCGAAAGATTTTCACTACGGTTTTCAGGAATGCCATTAATTTCCAAATTACTTTCACGTAGATGTTGCTCAGTGTAGGCTAGACGACTTGTGAGATCTTTAACAGTAATCACTAAGGTAGCATTTTCTTTCGTTAGATTAGTCATTATGTTATCATTTTCCTTTACGCGCAGTTTAAGAGCTTCGTACTGGTCGTTTAAAAAAGTAAGTGATTCATGAAAGTCCGAAATTTGTTTTGTTAACGTACTAAACTTGTCACACACTGCTTTGGTGACAGCATTTTGTATCACTTCGGCCATGTCGCTTTTAAAGGAATCCAGTATTTTTTGCAAGCTCGCTTCAGTCACAGGGTTGAAATCATCACTAGCGTTAGGTCGCGACCGGCTTGAGCCTCCCATTTTATTTCTAAGCGTTATATTGCTATCAGCTACGTGTGAGCTCAAATCGTCGCAAACTGGCTCTTTTAGTATATTTCGGATAGGCGTATTTGTATTGTCAAGCTTGGGTCGTAGATTGAGACACGCAGGACATTTCCATGAGGACTTTTTTTCGGGTAGCATAGCAATAAACCTTTTATCACTGGTCCCTGCACATTGTAAGTCGTAGACCGAGGAACATAGAGAACATCTCAGAGAATGCGTACCCTTAACAGTATTATGACACCCAGCACAAACGTTAGACATTGTTCAAAAAAAAAAAAAAAAGTTTTAATTTCTTGTATAAAATTAATTGTAATACTTAGTATGGATAATTAACTAATAAGTGTATAGGTTGATTAAAAAAAAATATATATATATATAATAATGAAAACACACAAAAAAAAAAAAAAAAAAAAATCAGGTACGGCTAGGGTTTGAACCAGCATCTATTGGACGATTAGTTGTTATACACTGCACAGTTACTTTTAATAGCTACGAGCACGGTTACACACTTCTGCGAAATTATTAGTCTTATTCGACGATCGATCGAAGTAACGAAACAAAGTTTTTGTATTACCCCCGTGATAATTTTTTTCTTTACGATATCAAAAGTTTAATCACAAATCACTATTTCATCACGTTAAAAATTATTAATATTGTTTCCTAGTTGTAACAATGGAATCCAAATTCACTTAAAACACTTCAACAATCACTTTAATCTTCTTTATGTTACTTGTTTACGGAACATAATATGTTCAACACTAAAGACGATTATTTCCAATCACTTTATGATCGATAGACTGTACGTAGCGTTAAGATAACGTCTACACTTGTTAATTGCTGACTATTTTACTATATTTCGCACTTGTGCTTCAACAAAACTTAGATATTCTATTTTTAAATTAAAAATAATACGGAGACTAATTGAAGAAGTGTCAACTGACACACACGGAGATGATAAAATGAATCCCTCCCTCCTCCCTTTGGAATATTGAAAAGTTTTAGACTGAAGCTTGAGTAACCAAAACGATGTTTTAATGTATGTAGCACTCATTTTAATTAAAAAATCGTAGTATGAGATCAAAAGTTATCAAGCGTTATTTAAAACTATCATTCTCTACCAATTAAAATGGTATGTACCTATAAAGATGATAATTATTCATGTAAGTTGACCAGTAATATTATAATATAAATACTGTTAAAAATATATGTCGTTATTACTTATAGACCATGATTTTTAGTTTTTTTTATTTCGAAAAATCCTGAATATACAAACCAGTGTGGTCACCCACAGAAAGAGACAAAAAACAACACTGACGTCATTCAAGGTTATATTTTCTTGTGACAAGTTAATGGTCATAGTGCAATCTCCAGTGTATTAGATATAAGCTTCTTGGATGTGATAATAATAATATGATATACATTGGCATTGTCATTTATTAGTATACGTGTCACCACATACATCATAAAATTATGTGACCCATAAAATCCGTAATTCCCATTAGTACGTCTTTGGGTAACCTAAAGACGATCTGAGTATTTGGTTTATCCAGATTATTGTAATAGTAGAGGATCGTATTTATTATTATTTTTAGGAAAGAACAAACTATATCACATTCATTTTAGGTACATTGAGCTTTTAAAAGACACTTGAAGCTTAAAGATTAATTACTAGGTAACTTTGAAGAAAAAACACAAAATAATATCACAAGCATATTTGATATGGATACGTGAAAGATTTTGGATGGTCATTGATTTTGATTGCAATTTAATTTCAACCGAATTTTTTGAAAATTAATCTAGATAAGCGAGCCAATTATAGCAAAACCGCATGCGCTATAACGCTAGCTTCCCGTTACACAACACAAGAAAATATAGGAATTTCTCAACGTCTAGACCGGAACAAATGATTGTCTTCAACGATCTAGTGTTTAACTTGCTGTGACCTATGCGGGTTCAGTTGAATTCACAAGGAATTCGTTTGTTGCTATATGCACACGTTTACCTGCTCTTTATGTTTTGTATTGAAATTGGGTTAATGTAATTTAAAGATTTGGTCCATGTTTTTATTGATATCAACTATATAAATCAATGCAGAATTGTGGTGATATCTATCAGACCAAAAACCTATGAAACATGACAAATATCGTTTAAAAAACGATTGAAACACAGTTTAATAGGATAAACTCATGAAATTATGAAATTATTGTATTGCTACTGATCTTTGATAGGTGTACAGAGTTTTAATTAAATTTATCTATTTAAAATGGGTCAAAATCGAGTCCAAAGAATCAGTTACATACAAATTACAAACGTACAGATGAAACTACATGCGTGTTTAAATATGTTACATTAAAAATGTAATAAAAAATGATATAGCACTTAACTTTACAATTGCGTATCAAGTTTTATATTTTGAGCCTATAACATAAAACATGTACACAGTAGACACTTAAATGTATATAATTTTGTGATACTATTAACATGTACCTGGGCCCCAAGTCTGCTATTTTTTATAAATTCGTCATTCCAACACGATCCCATTGTCATTTTGATAAAAGTTTGTAATCTGCTAAATTCATAATGGTCGATCAGTGGTCGGTCAGTGGTCTCGTAATGGAATCGTGGCAGAATGACATTGTCGTATTGCCATTATTATAAAACCCGGTAGTAGAAATGATTTTCGAAAAACTACTACTAAATTTTAACATTTACTCATGCCAGATTTCATTTTTAAACATTTTTACATATTATTTAATAATGTTATAAGCAATCTGAAGTAGTAAGAAGTTCGTAAATAGCAAAAACATTAAAATGTGTAACGCGGATAAAAGTGAAACTCAATAATGTTTTATCTGTTTAGCTGTCAAAGTCAAATGTGACATTACTACTTGTTTACAATTCTAGCGGCCGGTGTTTAGCTATTTATTTTCATTGTGTTTTATTTATTTATAATATTGAAAAATGGTGCTAATAGAGCAAATTTCGGCTCTAATTGATTTTTTGGAAAACCACCAAGACCTGGCGCTTGGCTACTGCAGCCGCACCAATGAAGGGCGAAGTTTAAGCAAAAGATATTGGATGGAATGCGCCCAAATTTTAAATTCCATATCGGTGGACTGCCCCAATTTTGTGCAACATTATGGAGGGCACTCTGTCCAATCAAAGTTTGATAGGACCCTGATGCATAAAATGCAAGTGCTATTAGAATCTGCAATAAAAAATATAACAAATCAACTATTTCGTGTTTATAGCTACAGAACAATAAATCAATGAAAATCAAATTCAGATTACTAACCTTCATTTCTGCCGATATGCTATCGTTTCGACGCGGTCTGGCCATAAGGGGAATGAGTTCTTCAATTAACCCTCTTACTGAGTCCTTTCCAAGGCGAAACGTTTTTACAAATTCCGCCTCGGAAATATCAATAAAGGGGTTTGTACTAATTCTCGTCAAGCGACGGGCTCGACGACGTCTTTTGCATTCCGCCCGTCTTCTTTCTCTAGCATCCACTGCGGCTAGCTCGAGAATATTTGCTCGTAGTGAATACATTTCTCCACTCAATATTTCACAAAGTACAATACAAACACGATAGATAACAAACTCTTTTCGACAACCGAGCTATTATAAGCAATGACTGCACAATGACGATCCAATGGTAGGTCAATGATCAAAGGAACTGTCAAAATTTTAGCAGATTACCCCATACGTCAGTCATTCATTTGTCATTATGTACGAGATTACCATTCTAAGCCATTTCTTTCAATGGAATGTCAGTGGTTGACCATTGGAAAGTCATAATGACACCATTATAATAGTAGATTACCAAACTTGTCAAAATCAACAATTTTGAAATCAATGATAGACCATTCTGACACTATTGTAATAGCAGACTTGAGGCCCTGAGAACCGGTAAGCTCGATGTCCGGGTTGAAAGCCAAAGTATGGGTATTCCCTTGGAGAATCCTGATGTAGGTTATTGTCGTCAATTGTGACTACACTACATTATAACTACGGGTAGGTACTATACCTTTGCGGTATGAATAAAACAATTTTTTTTGTTCCTTATAAATGAGTCTAGATAATTTAAAATTGATTGGTGTGGTAGCAACGTTGTTGAAATTGAGTAGATTTTTGTGACATAATTTTTTTAAGGAAACAATCATTAATCGAAAAATTATCGCCATTTATTGGAGGGTTTCATAAAATTATTAACACTTTTTAATACCTTTTTCTGAAAAGCTACAACATAGAGCCGGCGGCCTTTTCGCTATTACAATTATGAATCATAAAAAAGTATATATTTTATAAAAATAGTTACATATTTTTTTCGAGTCATGAACATAATAATATCTAAGTAGTGAATGAACATTAGTATGCAAAATTCGTCACCACTCGTACTAGAATTCATGGTCGGACTAGATCAGCCTATCTATGAGTTATCTAATGGTATGTTACATTACTTTTTCTCGGCCAAATATAATATATTCTGTTACTTTTATGTAAGTAAGGCTTGAGTAATTATGTTGTGTATATTCTAGCAATAACACATGTGATGACGGTCCATTTAGACCAAACGAACATAGAGCTAGAGCAAGAGCATTCTTTAGTGATCTTAGTGTCAACGAAAACTCGTATTCAATGTTGTTCAGTACGCATTGCATAGAATCTTTTCGAACGTACTAAGAACAACGAAATAATGCTCCACGCCTGTTTACACTAAAATAATTTGACATAGTGGGGTTAGAATAAGCATTCGCTCGTTTGATCAAAATGCACCGTGACAAGATACTGTATGCATTTTAAAATAACGCGGTGAAACTGTCAATATTATTTATTAAGTTTAAGCTATCTCAAAAACTTTGAAAATGACACCGATGGCGAAAAGATGTAATATTTTCATCGGCGCCATTTTGGATTTTAGTTTTGACCTCATATATTTGGTTAATAGCTACCCCAAAAACCACCCACATTTGCAAATGTGTTTGCTACTTAAGAAAAGTTCAGATTTAAGGGTATCCTAGGTAATGTGACGAATATAATTTATTTCATTCCGACCGTTTCTCGGAATAACATACATTTACTAAGAATTGTAT
This sequence comes from Colias behrii, assembly GCA_029959065.1. Classification (NCBI taxonomy): domain Eukaryota; kingdom Metazoa; phylum Arthropoda; class Insecta; order Lepidoptera; family Pieridae; genus Colias; species Colias behrii. Next base: position 4,864,082 of record JARWMC010000025.1, read on the forward strand.
ACAATGCCGGATTTAATACATTGCCGGTAACATGTTTACGTGAGCGTTACATTGCGACGTTAGATACCTTAATTTGAGTAACGCGACGTGACATGCAGCGTCCTTAACATATTATTTGTTTTGAAAAAACTCTAATGATGAATATTTTAATGCGAGTTAACTTCTTTTGTATGGAAAATTTTCTTTGATGGAATATTCCTTTCGATTAAGAGGCCGTATACAAAATTGCGCTGGACGAAAGTTGGTATTTTAACGTTTGAACGCGATCATCGTGAAGTCAAGTAGCGAAGGCTGCAGCGCTTAAAGTGGAAACATTATAGGACCTTATTGGACTTCTCGACTACTACGCGCGCGAACGACGTACTTTGGTAATTTTGTGTCTGACAGAGCAGTGCAACACGTCCTACTCCCAAGCGCGGAGCGCCGTCTGCCGTAACAGCGATTGCGCTCCCATATATAATCGAAAATTCTAGAGAACTTTAAATTATTCCATTACTTTCATAAACCATATAATATGTATTTTTTTATTGCAAAATTTTAATCATAAATCTATCATTTAGTGTGTATTTTTTTTTTTTTTAACTCTGTTGCATGTACTAGAAATTCGACGCCAAATACGCATAAAATTTCATCAAAGTAAGGCTATTTTAACTTACATTTTCTTTGAATTTTTGAATAAAAGTACTTAAAATACCTCGAACACATTTTAGGATATCTCAGTGTCTTTATTGTTGTATATTTTATAAGAAAACTTCTTTTAAATTCCGTGTAAACTACAAAGACACGAACGTCCTGCATCGAAAAAATTTAAACACGCCTCAACTTATTGGCTATTAAACAAATTGAACAATGAAAATCAATAAATTGTCTCTGACACTTTTTAGATATTGAATGAATCTTTAATTTAAGATATTACAACACATTGTTACTAATTTAGTTTTTTTACACGAGCTCCTAAAGAATTACAGAAACAAGTCAAAGTCACTCTAAAATCGATATGGCCTCTTAAATGATGAAGAGGAAAATGGGTATGTTAAAATTTAAATCAGACGTGGATTTCTAAAGTTAATGTGCGGTTTTATAGCTTGTGGTTATATTTATTTGCACACATACCTATAGGTAAATAATGACTCGAGATTTTCTAGTATATGTTTCTTAATTATAAAAATATTGGATGAAGTTTGAAATATCAATTATCTCATCGTCATAAGCCTATATTTGATTCCATTGCGATGCGTAGACTGCTTTCATATGCGGTATATAATAACAGGGGTACATAATAATCGACCATACATACATACAAATTTGTACTACGACATATCAGTATATAAGTATGTCTGTGTATAAATTTCTCTATAAGAAGTTGTATTTTTCTGGCGAAAACAAAACTTTATACTGGTGAAATGGGGATGGAATTTTGTACAGGGAATAACTGTTGGGCGATAGTGTGAAATATACGATACTGGCGTAAGTATTCCTAGTAAGTTAGTAACTTTTAGTATCTGGTAATGTACAAACACATTTTTTTTTGTCTTAATTCAGTTTGTGCAATAAAGTGTTATAAATAAATAAATAAACACACTACCTGAAACCTTCTCTCTCTCTCGTCCTTAAACTTTTTTATCATTCGCGAAATTGTTTCTTCTTTTTCATTATGACCTTCAAATTTCAAAAGACAATAAAATAAAATAAATCGAATATATAAAAACAAAGAATAAGCAAACATATAATTGCTTCAATTGCTTGTTATCATGACGAAGGGAAAGGGATTTATTTTTATATATGACGGAAGAAGGGGCCAAAGGCTATTTTTAAAAAGAGTGACGTCAGCAATTCTGACGTCACCATCATCAGAGCAGGCGCTCATACTCGAAGTAGAACGCCCGTAGGTATTTTTACTGCCTTTTTAATTCACGTCGAAATTACTAATTTTACAGAGAGCTCCGAACGCTCCAACGGCCGGCGAGTGAATGTGCTCTGTGTCGTCGGGCGATCGCATTTAAAGCAAACCATGACTCACAAGAATTAGTTTGAGTGTTGCCACTCGAATTTTTACAATGAATTTTTATCATTTTTAACAAAGATTAATTATTTCGTTAATTTAATTATTTCATTAGTGGTTGATTAATGAATCAACCACTTATTTAAAAAGATCAAAGTAAATTTTAGCTAGTTATAATTATTTAGTAGTTTGAGGGTAGTCGTTTATCGTCGTTGCGCCGACACGGCCATACTGACAGGCGGTGCGCGCTCTGCACCAGCCTCGTTGTAAATGTCTCGTTGTAAAAGCAGGTCACTAATGCGCTGGACTGACCAAGTGAAATCTGCTATAGGAATTTGTGTATCAGACTGCACCAGACAGTCTAGTAACAGGAAGACATGGCGGGAGATCGTGCGGAAAGCTGTGTCCGCCTCCACTACCAATGTGGATGTCTCAACGTGACCACGACCACTCTGCCAAGAGTGAATCGACAAAGAAGAAGAGAAGATTCTCGGCGTATTTTGTGTCTTGGAGAGTCTCGAAGGTTCTCGTAGATTTCTCGGAGGGTCTCGTAGTTTCTCGGAGATTCTCGAAGGTTCTCGTAGATTTTAAGTCTAACACGGCCATACTGACAATCGTACGTCCTCGTACGCCTTTTCTCGTATTACAACACTACGGTAGTTCATCTCGGGATTTCAAAAACACACTGCCTCGGCCACACTGACCTTTCAGAATACTGAACACTCCACATGACAGAGACAGTCCGTTCGCGTATCATGTGATCAACACCTATTTGTGATATAGGCAGATTCTCGAAGGTTCTCGTAGATTTCTCGGAGGTTCTCGTAGATTTCTCGGAGGTTCTCGTAGATTTATGCTTATCACAAAGAGAGGCGCAGCTCAGATAACACACACAATTCCTTCGATGAACTACACTCCCGTTATAATAATCCACGTAACAAACTTTTACTTTACACAACGCACGAAAAAACACAAACGCCAGTATGCCGTTACAAAACTACGTAAACGTTTAACATTTAAAAAGAGTGAGCTTGAATTCTATCCAACTTCTGATGACGGAAGAAGAGGCCCAAAGGCTATTTTTTAAAAAGAGTGACGTCAGCAATTCTGACGTCACCATCATCAGAGCATGCGCTCATACTCGAAGTAGAACGCCCGTAGGTATTTTACTGCCCTTTTTATCCACGTCGAAATTATAGAGAGAGCTCCGAACGCTCCAACGGCCGGCGAGTGAATGTGCTCTGTGTCGTCGGGCGATCGCATTTAAAGCAAACCATGACTCACAAGAATTAGTTTGAGTGTTGCCACTCGAATTTTTACAATGAATTTTTATCATTTTTAACAAAGATTAATTATTTCGTTAATTTAATTATTTCATTAGTGGTTGATTAATGAATCAACCACTTATTTAAAAAGATCAAAGTAAATTTTAGCTAGTTATAATTATTTAGTAGTTTGAGGGTAGTCGTTTATCGTCGTTGCGCCGACATATACCTAGTTAGTCTTATTAAGTAGTTTTTATATACCTAGTTAGTCTTATTAAAAAATAAATAGTAGGTATATTGACATATAAATGTTTTATCTTATAAGGATAACGCGTAGCAAACTTTCCATGCTTAAAGCAGAATTCCATCACATTTCCCTTCTTCACGTAGTCTATTATGAATACAGTAGTTGGGAAAATACGTTGATACTGTCGGACCCAGAAAATAGGTACTAGAAATTATAACTTCTGTTTTAGTTTGGTTTATTTATTAAACTAGAAATAAATATACTATCTAGTAGGACACTAGACTATCTTAAAATTATTTATCTTAAAATAATAATTACTTATTATGAATTAAACCAAAATAAATAATAATATAAGTAACTAGTAATTCATTCAAATTCATATATATTATATACTTAGGGCCGATTTTTCAATGCCCAGATAAACAGCTAGATAGACTTTATTCTTCAGTTAACAAAATATTCAATTTTTCAATAGACGAATAGGACTTATCTATCGAATAACTACGTTATTTGAGGTATAAATCTATTTGCCGCTCCAACGGCCAGATAGCGCGCTATTCGACGGTTAGGCGTTTGAGTTGACAACTGACGCGTCAAATTTGGGATATTTTCGTATGTCATAACATAGAGCGTAGAATTATTAACAATTAAACCTCTTTCTATATAATTATTATCAATTAAAATCATATTGAAATTGATGTTTTTGATAGTACTGATGACCATGCCATTGAAAATTTGCCGAACGCTGCCTTTAAGTATGTCGTTTCCATCGTAAAATATATAAATTGAAACACAAATTTAACCAAACTCTTTACTCGAATCAAAACAACAATCAACAATCATAAAAGACAAGAGCGATACAAGACAAACTTAAAATGCACTCCTGACGTGAGTCATAATGACGGTTGTTGACAAATTGCAAGAGTTGACTCTATCCCGCTCTAACCTGACTAATTTAATATGTTTGTTTCGCCACTCCGAGAGCAGAGCTGCCAATATGGAAATATTTGGTCAGATAGTTATTCATCAAATAAATCACGATTGAAAAATAGGCGAGCCGTTATGAGTTAGATAAATAATTGAATAAATCTATTCGAGGGGTAGTTATTAGACTGTTTATCTCGGGATTGAAAAATCGGCCCTTAATATCATTATGATAAATATTAATCAAAACAAAAAATTAAATTAAATTTCGATAATTATATTGGTAAACATCTGTACAACAACTGCACTAAGAACACAATTCTATGAATAAAATTAATATTTGTTATTATTAAAAGAAATGTATCTGTTACCGGCCAAACCCAATTTCAGGACAAACTAGTTTTGCCTGGGCTAAACTAGTTCATCCTATACACGATCGGATGAACTGGTATAGCCTAGGCCAAAGTAGTTCATCCTAAGACCAATAGGATAAATCAGTTTAGGATAGGCCATACTAGTTTATCCTAAAATAAGTACGCAAACACCCAGGATAAACTAGTTTTGCGATCAAGCTTTATTTTTATTAGAGAGTATTTTATTTATTTTACCAGTAATAATGAAAATTTAATAAAATACCAATTTATTTTGTCTTTCCAGGTATTCAAAAATGTTTATTTTGCCTTTCCGGGTATTCTTAAATGTTGTCTTGCATTTGCATCTGTTCGTGGAACAGTATTTGTTGCAACTGCATCTCACAAATCCTTGGCCTGATCCAACAGAATGTCTCGTACCTGCAGCCCTTAATGATATTTCAGAGCCTTGGATCACATCTGCAAGTTCTAAAAAAGTTTGATTGCAAAACTAGTTTATCCTGGGTGTGTGCGTACTTATTTTAGGATAAACTAGTATGGCCTAGCCTAAACTGATTTATCCTATTGGTCTTAGGATGAACTAGTTTGGCCTAGGCTATACCAGTTCATCCGATCGTGTATAGGACGAAATAGTTTAGCCTAGGAAAAACTAGTTTGTCCTGAAATCGGGTTTGGCCGGTAACATATCTAACCTCTGGCATAATACATTTTAAATGTTCATATTCCTTATTTTCCTGAATGCACTACATAATAATAAAATTTTCAGTATCAGGATAATCCATGGTTAATATTTAATTAATTATAACCAGCAGAAAGTACAATTAAGATTAGCAAATTAACGAAATTCCCCAAAACATTATCTCAATCCAAGGTCGCGTATACCACTCCGCTCAAGAATACATCAACATTCGTATAAACTCCACTGTTATCGCATCTATAGCATTGGCATAATGTCTAAATTAGCGTGATGCATTTGACGTATCCCTTTCACTTATCATCACGGCTGAGATGCGTCAAACAGGTGATACTGGCTGCTGTATGGTCATTTACCGTCCACAGACCATATGTAGCGTTCGCGGGCGAGCGCGAAAATCGAACGCCGGAGTTCGAAATTTGTGAAAAAATAATATTTTGAAAAAAAAGTTTTAATAACAATTCGTGGTTTGTTTTTAAATTCTAACTGGCATGCCCGGTTTTGGATTGTGTACCGGCGTTTCGAGTTTTTAAAAATGTAAGTTTTGTTTTTATATTTTGAGGTGATTTGTTTTTTTAAATTTTTAGGGTGTTTATTAATTTTATTAAATACTGTTAATAAGTAGAATATAATATATTTATTATTAAAATTTGAATATTTCAATATTAATTGATATGAAATAAGAAAATTAGAAATTCGATTTATTTAAACTAATGACTTATTTATTTTCTATTTTCGTTTGTTTATTAATAAAATCCCAGTTTAATAACTTTATGCATATAACAATTTGCATATCAAAGATATATTGTATCCAAACTAATGCAATTTGCAAATGCAATAAAATTCCAATCAAAACTTTTGATTAATTCATCTAACGCTGGCCCAAATTATTTCACTCTCACTGCACATTAACATAGCTATTACCTACATATATTATTCTCTGACCGGTTAGTTGACTAACAACTGTACTTTTAGTAAAATCCTTGACCACTCTTCTAAGATATCCAAATACATTTTACTTGCAAGGCTCTATGTTCAAGGTGTATATTTTTAATTATCTGTGGAATTCCACGACGAATTTTTTATATGTGCTAAATATTTATGTCAAATTTATGATTTAATTATCTGTACGCTGACAGTTTTCTGTCATTGACAAAAAATAATATTTATATTTTCGTTAAAATCATTTAACTACATGATGCAATGTATTTCATCCGTAAATAAAAAGTTGTCTGAGAATTTTGTAATAAGTTAAGTTTAGGAATCTAGTCTAAGAATTTTGCCTAGGCATCGATCTATTTAGCGTTTTTATGTTAATGCATGAAGTAAAACATATTTTTTTTTCAAAATTTATAATTACCTATGAATGCACTCCTATTCAATATTATTAATTAGTAAGAACACATTAATTATCAAAAGATAGAAACGAAATCTTAAAAATTCATAGAGGGAACCATACAAATAAAATAATATGTTGCTCCATCTAAACATAGGTTGACTATAAAAGTAAAGATTTCGGGAATACCTATACTATTTAAAAGCTTTTTATGAATTTCTTTCTTTCTTGAAAATAATAACAAGAATAAGAATTAGCTTAAAAAGCTTTCAGTGGAGTTAACAGCATCACTTACGTGTTCCGCGTGTGATAATAAACTCATGCTAATTCATAAAATATTTTTTACTAATGTTTACTCTAGATGTTAAAGATTTTTAACGGATTTTAAATGCGATTTATTCATTAAAAAAATTGCTATTTGTAAACTACCTACCTATTGTTTTTTGAATAACTGTCAAGACGTATAATAGTCTCCTCGTGACCACGCTCGCTGCAAAGTGTGCGAAACGCCGGGGATAAATCGCGTATAAGATCCGTTATAAATATTTAATTTCTAAATGTATAATACTCGCGTAAAATCAAACACTAGAAAATACAATGTGATTAGTCTTTTCTTTTCATACAAAAACCCTTCATTCATCATTTTCGCTCTGAAAACATGAACTACACCTAGCATGATATTTTATAGCATTCGGTTTAACCTTGGTTTAACAGTTTATGAGTTCAAACAAAACGCGCACAAGCAGACGTCATATTAAAAACCTAGTCACAAATCTGGTAAAACAGAAGTACCGCATACATTAAAATCTTATTAAAATTGTTTTCCCCCACATTAAACATAAATTAAAAATTAAATAAAAATTTAAAAACATAATGTTAATTAGAAACTCACGTGAAATCTTTGTAAGGAAAAGGTGATCACACGTGAGAGAAATTCCAGGGGAAATAACCTATAGAATAATTTGTATGTGATTCATAGGTATGTGGTATTTCGCAAATACCGGTATCTATAAAATAACGTTAATAATTCATTCATGGAACTTTGTTCGTTATGCAATTATGTTAATTTGCTTCACTTTGTTTTTTATTGAATTAAAATGTGGTTTTAGTTTCCTGATAGATCATTGTAGGGTTGTGCCTATTGTTTTAAAGATAAGCTCATTTTCGATTGCGGTTGTTATAATTATCTTAATTTTATTATGCGTTTTAATTATAATTTTTTATACTTTGTATAGGCTTATGTGGGCTTGAATTATATTATTTCTTTTTTTTTGCTTTGCTTGTGATGAGATGATGTGATTGTATTCTTCTATTTGTAATCAAGTTAAACAATAATACTATGTACATTATACATATAATTAGAAACCACTAGTCGCACAAATAAATAATTTGATATTTAACTATCTTAATGCCTTCGGCTTCGCTCACGCTTATTTCACAAGGTCTCTTATATATTTCGAATTTGCAATAGTAGTGTTAGAATTTTATAATAACGCTACATAATTATCCTTATCACGATAACAATTAATAATTAATTGATACCTTCTTTATTGCAAAGAAACCCTCAATAAATTATATACAATGGGGAAAATAGATTAAATTATTTTGATGAAGCTGATAATGTATCGAATTGTTGACAAACAAAATACTACGTTAAGATTTTTTTTATTTGTATGTTAAACCAAAATTTCTATAAATTCAAAAATGACTATAAAATATGAGACAAAAAAAAACAAAGCTGCAAAAATATGAAAACATCAATTTAATTTTTATCGATACGTAGAAGGAACACTCTAAAATACACAAGAGATGATCCACTGAGTATTACATATTATTCAAGATCAACATTCAACATCCATTATAAGAAAATAAAAAAGGGGCAGGTGTGCGTCGAGCACACGTGTCAGAAGTGAAACTTCTTTGGCAAGATTCAAAGGTACCAAAATCGTCGCCTTACTCCATGACGTGACGGTATTGTCAAGATGCGACCATGAAATTTTACTCTCAACGCGCCCAAAGAAGATTCACTTCAAAAATAATCTTGTACATAACTCGTGAATATTACAAGTATTTCACAATTGAACTAAATGGAAAATCTTGACCTATGAGAAAATGTGTGATGATAATCTTAAGTAATGTTGAACTGTAAACATATTGTGTAACTTCGTCAAGGGCTGAGCACTTAGAAGCAAGTTACGAACAAAAGACTACATAGACGCTCAAGTTGGTCATAGATTTGAGATTAGACAGACATGGCAGGGAATGATTATGATGAATTATTTGTTGTCATTATAATTTATAATTCATTAGTTTGTATTCGCTACTCAAAAATTGCTCAAATTTTGACGTTTTTAAGCTATGTATTGTTTATACATGCAGTAAGATGGAAATCTCACGTCGGTATGATATTTGGGACTTGGGTACATCCCGATATACGATAAAATAATATTTTTAAATAATACAATCAAATTCACTTTTTTATCTTAAAAAAATATTCTCTAATGCCTATTGAAAAAATAAATACGTAGATATCATTTCGTTTCTTATTGTTTATATTTTGAAATAATTTATTCTTAACACGACCGCCGTCTCCGCTATGTCTAGTTCAGTTGAACGATAGTTGGTATAGAAGCAAAGTTTTCGTTTGTCCGCCAACATCTCTGCAAATTTAAATACGATTTCCATATTTTTACATAGCGAAAATACGGACAAATTTTGTTGTAAGTATTAAATATTTTGGGATACAGTTTTAGTATATTCAATTAATTCTTGATGAATATTATGTTTATGATTAATAAACATAACTAGCTTTCTTAACTAGCGTAGTCAAAGGATAATTCCCATTACAAAAAGTTTTCTGCCCGCGGTTCTAACGTGGAAGATAAACAAAACACTTTCGTATAACAATAGAAGGATATCATCAGGCCATTTTATCATATCGGTTCTCACTGTAGGAACACAGGCTATGGGTTAAGGCATAATCAGCCTCCACACGTGCAGATTGATGACGTCATAGTTTTTGCTTTTTGGATAGGTTTCTCACGATGTTTTTCCTTCACCAAATTTAATTTAGTTTTGTGTACGCACGTGACTAGAGTCTTGAACCCTGAACCTCTTTCTTAAAAGCTCTATAAGATAAAAATTGTATATATTTGTCACCACATTAGCTACCTAATCTAGGAATATGTTTAACAGTTTTATTTATCGTAAATTTATGTATCTCAACATGCGATTGCTGAATAATTTTCAATATTTTAAATGCAAAAATCACGTGCAAATGTCGTTAATGATAACGATGGTATTTTTGTATTAATATTTTTTATTTTTACTCCGGGAAATCTCAAGATATACACAATGTAAAGAAGTGTTTTTTAACGATGACAGCATCGCATCCTTCTCAATATTGTTGTTTTAAAGCTTATAAAAACTCGGTTTGTACTGAAGTTAATTTTCTTTATGGTGTACTTATGTAAAAAACGAAGTCGAGTATTGTTCAGATTTTTTATTGATTGATTCGGGACTGACGTACTAACGAATATTCAAAGTTCTACAGATTAATCATGATTCATGAGGTCAAAATTGTAATCGTCTTATCAGGGATAATTGAATATTGCAATAATCATATTATGAGGAAATATTCACGATATATTTATAAACATAACCTCTAATGTATATTATGTATTTTTAAACCGTCTTATTAATACGTTTCGTTTTCTTTCTCACATAATAATACATTGTTTACAAACAATATTATATAATGTCTTAACTTTGCCCTACAAATTATTTATATAAGCGTGATTATGTACTTAAATTACATAAAGGGCCTAGAATGTGGGCCATACTTTATTATATAAAAGTCACGGTCTATATTTATACAATAATATTATAAAGCTGAAGAGTTTGTTTGTTTGAACGCGCGTTAATCTCAGGAACTACTGGTCCGATTTGAAAAATTATTTCGGTGTTAGATAGCCCATTTATCGAGGAAGGCTATAGGCTATCATCACGCTAAGACCAACAGGAGCGGAGCACTGCGAGTAAAACCGCGGGGCACAGCTAGTTTATTATAAAAATAATGTACAAAAATAGAGTAAGTTAAATTGCGTGGTGTTGTGACCATATTACTATAGGTGATTATAATGTTCATAAACTGTTTAAATATAGTTGATTAAAGTGTTATTAATCACGAAATAATTAATCCGAAAATAAAGGAATGCAAATTAACTTTCACTACATGTTTATTAAATGTGCATTTTCCCATAGAGATCCGGTCGCCTTGCCCTTTTGTTACCCGACTATGTTGTATTACGGTCAGCATATAATTATTATAAATTTTATTTGTCATTTGCCATAAAATACATATTGAGTTGATTTATGTAAAAGAATGTGAGTATTTATTCTTTACACTATGTTGAATCAAGCTATTTGGCTCAAATTAAATGCAGTTAGATTACACGAGGACAAAGCTATTGGCAAAAATAGTTCTAATTTTTGTGAAATTTTTCCTTTCATTGCGTTGTTCGTTTGGTGAAATATCGAAATTGAAATTTGTAATGACGTGCATTAATAGTTTTTAATATTTTGCTGAATAATGCGGTTATTTTAATAAAATATATTTTTGTAGCTGGCCTTCATTAAATTCAATATGTGTACATTCAAAAATTAGCAGATAATTGTATACCTATTAAATATTTATCAAAGTTTTTGAAAAATAAATAAATTAGCTAAGCATTAGAACAATATAGCATTTATAGGTACAAAAAAGATATACAAGGTACAAAAAAGGTAGTAGTGACGTAAAATGCGATACTGACCGTACATTCAATTAGAGGAAAAAAATAACGATCTTTCTACCTATTAATCTTGATAAAGAATGACTGGGATAGCCGCTATGACTCATGCCATATTTTATTTTAAAAAGTAAATACCCGTCTGCCCTGTATATAGTTTCAACGGGCAAAACCCGCGCGCATTCTACCATTTCAAATGTGGTTGGCGCCAAAATGGGCTCAGATAAAAAATTATGAAGATTAGGAAACGGAAGAAGTATTTGAAAACTAGAGTTTTTTTTTATCCAGGGGGTTACCATGATGCAGTATAGGCCGTGTAGCGCCATCACCTTCTCACACTGGAATTGTTTTAAAACTATTTTAATACATCATGGTAAGCCCAGGTACCGAATAAGCAAGGTGAAAAGTAAGTATAATGTATTATAAATGACGTACAAAAATAATTTTTCAGTGCATTCACCTTTTTTGAATTATTCTTTTAAAAATGTTACGCGCACCGTAGAAAATCGTTGTAAAGGTTATTGAAAATAATGCGGGTAGTATTAACTACCTATGTGTAACCTCTTTTGTGTATTATTTATGTATTCGTCCGCATGGAATAAAAAAATGTCGCTATCTTCAAAAATTTTAACTTCAAATAGAGATACTTAGGTTATTTTGACATAATATTTCCGGTACTGATTTTTTTATCTTGATATAAGTAACTAAGAGTAAATAAGCACTATATCATTATTTTACGTAACGTAAAACGTTAACGTAGCCCAAATAAGTCCTATTTTCATAGAGCTAGCATAAAATTTGATCAACTCAAGATAAACATACAACGAGCATACAATCTTTTTCATCTACACATTTTTTAAGAGCACTCCAAACTACAAATAATATTGCATCACTACTTCTAGCCTGCCATGACCTCCTTCAACTTGCCCTTGAAGCGGTTCCTCCTCACCACGTGATTTAGATATCCTGCTATTATTCCAAACAATTATATAATGTAACTAATTTGTATTCAGACAGTTTGATTGTGGGTTGCCATGGTGATGCGGGAAAAAAGTTTACGTGACCCCTAATGATGGAAAATATTTGTTTTGGGATCATACTCTGTAGCTAGTAAAATGTTATGAAATTTTAGACTGGATTTGTAGTGTAATTCATACAAATTTATTTGTTAATTTCCGGATAGTTCTGCTGACTGGACCTAAATATTTTATTCGTATAGGGCAATTTTATTATAAGATATTCCATATAGAAAATCTCGTTTTATAGGACTACCATCATGACTATATTTCACATTTTAAGTTAGGATTATCTACCAATTACAGGTCATTATCTCAAATAATATTGAGTTGTAGGTTCGACTACATATTTAGAGATTCTGGATTTCTATATGGGATTTCTCGGAAGGCATTTGAACTTTGAAACTGTGTCACTGTAATGTTCATTATGAATATTGAATTATCTCAATGTATACCAATTCTAAGAAATACCTGATCATCTTCTGTTTGATTGTAAGAAGATTTATTTTCTGATTACCTAAGTGAGTTTGGATTCCTTTATGGTTGACCAAATAATTCTAATAAGTGTTAAAATTTTATAGTGTAAAATGTGAAAAAACTCGCATTATAAAATAATATAAGAGCACAGACACAATTTAATTGAAATTTAAAACAAACAATACCTACTAAAAGAAAACGCATTACATTGTAATATTCGACTTCCACTTAGATATGTGTTCGACACACAGACACTCTAATCAAAAACCAAATAACATAAAGACATTAGTTTTGATGCATCAAAATAATTCGCCTTGAAACTAGTCATAGGAAAACCATGTCTCGAATATTACTCATGCTAATCAAACAAGTATCAAAATATTCAATTGTAACTACTATCATGAAGGGCATTACCATGGCAACCGGTAGTATGCCTTTTGAAATTTAATTTGTCATTGAACGTATCTTTACCTTTGTTAAGCAAGTGTTAAGGTAGCTGATCTTTGTTTTTTAATCGGGTCCTTCAAAGTAAGATGTATGGGAAGTTACTTCCTTATGCGATGTTCATAGTTGGTTATAATTTACGGATCTTTAAGAAAAAGAAAACATAGATTTCTAGAAGGCTGGCATTACCATGGTAAGGGGCGTCTCGTAAAGGGGCATTGTATGTGTGTATTATAGGCGACCCTGATCGCTTACACCATCTGGTGATGCTTCTAGGAAATAATATTGTAATATTGTTCTACTCTGTTGCCTCATTATCAAAGAAGAAGCAATTCGCTGTTATATTGACGAAAATATTCCTATATTTTACATAGGACCTATACTAATTACTAACCCTTAACATTTATTGAACTATAGGCTTAGATCATTAAGTAATAAATCTACGTCTCGAATCACGCCATTGTTTTATGAGGTTTAAGAATTAAGCACCAAAATGATCTTCTACGTAACTCGTAATTGAAAATTCCGTCTCGTCTGTAAACTAATTATTCAAGGCAAATTGATAATGAGAGCTAAGTCAAAGCGTTTGATGAAATACATGTGAAAAATAAAAGTAAAGAAGAAATAAATAAAAATCATAGTAAAAATTTTGAACTTCGGAACTTTGGTGCTTCGGAATTAATAAATCCACAATAAAATATGCTTTATATCCTGATACCGAAATTGAAATTTGGAATACATTTTACTGGCACTCAAACATTTGTATAGGTATATCAACACACTGGTCATTTAGGAGATTCACTAATTTCCACTAAATTTCTTCCGCTTTTTTAAACCACTGTTTAATGTTTATAACGAATAGTTTCTTAAAAGTTTTGTAATAACAAAACGCATACAAAATGATAACAATAAACATAAACTTCGCATAGACTGAAACATCACGATTATGTCATAGCAAGTGTTATTGACCGATTTAAAATGAACGATGTGCTTAGCGTAAAACATAAAATAGACATAGTATTTAAAATGATTATCGTATATTCGTACTATGTAGATAAAAGACTGTGTATTTTTCTTTACGATTAAATTATAAAGTGTTTGTAAGGTCACAATAACGTGCGTTTAATGTGTCTAGATAATTCATGTGAAAACATACTATTAATATTTTGTCTGTCTTTCCTATCTAAGGATTTATTTTAATCATAAGATTGGATTATAAATCCTTAGATAGGTTTTGCTATAATTGTATACATCTTTATTATAAATGTTTGTTTTTACTTGTGCTCGAACTATATATTTGCTGATTAGATCAGGATGGAATTTTGCACATGCATAGATCGTAATGTGGATCATTGATATAACCTGTATTAACATAATATTATAGGCTACTTATGACCGAAACTTTAGTCTGTTGATTCACATAACAATTAAGCTTAAAATCCAGTTTGCTAAGATAATACAATCCCCTTATCAGCTTGTTTATTAAAAAATTTAAAACTTTTTTCTTTTAATTTTTTATACAGATAACAAATAAAACTGTCAGACGCACTAGAGCTTCTCAGAATCGATGAGCTTATTGAAAGTTCGCGCGGGTCGAATGTGTTGCTATGCGAATTGTAAAGGTGCTGCCAGACTAGAACATTTATTTGCAAAATATCAAAATATTATTATCATTTACTAAAGAATTAACTTTATCATTCGCTTGTAACACAATAAATTTTTGCGAGAGCATTTACTTGTAAGATAAGAGTTTTTAAATTGTATGGAACCGCTTTTCGAAGACTGCTCCAAATTGTGTTACAACCTGATTTTAAAAATCAACTTTACTGTAACGTTTTATGAATGCAACGGTAAAATGCAATTGTACATAAGATAACTGTAAATAATGCATATTTTTTGCGAGCATTTCACCGAACAGAGTGTCGAGCATTCGCCATTATATAAAATAGAAATACCCGAAACAATTTCTAGTGTATACCCACCCTAAAAGAAGCAAATATTATTATCATTGTATCAATAAAGACTATTTAGTTAGGATAGAAACATAATGACCACAAATGGTTTGTCATCTTTATTATATAACATAATATTATTATATTATACGAACTGATCGTCCTGGATTGAACTGCTGTAAAAACAAATTTAAATATAGCCTTTGCCACTCAGAAATAATGTAGGGCTTTCTGATGGTGAAAGAATTATTCGAATCGGTTTAGTCGTATCAGGGCCTATTCATTTCAAACAAGCGTACAATCAATAAATATGTCCTCTTTATATTATTAGTGATACTGACACACGGAAGAAAAAAATGTTGTGTGGTTTTATGAAACCACGGTAAAAGTGAAACTGTTCGAACGGTTCCGAACACTGCTTTGTGTAGCGCATGTCGCGTGTCGGTCGGCTGCCGAGTAGGTATACCTACTCGGCAGCCGCGATACACGCGACATGCGCTACACAGACCAAAAAGTTTGAGACGATGTAATAAAAGTTTCACTTTAAAAAACGAATTAAATTATAAAATATTTTATTCCATTCGTTAATATTTAAGCAATGCAAAGTATACTAAAATTGAAATGACTAAAATGAACTTTTAATTCATTAATTACTATCAAATTGATGATCGACCTTCTGCGTTTGACCATGACTTTTCATCAAAGTGGATGCAACTTAGAACCTCGTTATACCAATGTGTATTCGTGTGCAAAAATTATAAACAGGATGTTTCTTCAATACCTAATTATACGTTACAAATTACCATAAAATCATTATAATATGTAATTTATTACTTACAATGCTTAATTCAAGAAACCCAAAATGTTTTACGGAATAATCCTTCAAAAATCACAAACACGCATATAAATTTCAAATCCTCTTAACTTTTATCAGCTGCTTTATTAATTTATCAGCAAAAAGCCGTATTTTGATAATTTATATGAACAAGACAATCTGATAACGTAAATCCGAATAAAATGGACGTCATTGACACACTTAGTCATTTGACGTAACATGTACGAGCAATGTTGCGGGAATATTCTGATCACACGAGATATTGCCGCGATTTCGAAACGATGTCGTTTTTGTTTGTGACGTTTGAAGGTTTCAGAACGTTGTTAAAATATTGTTGTGACTTGTAGTTTTTTGCGAGACATACAAATATTTCGCAATAAAATAACAACTGTAAGGTCGTTTTTATTTTGATATATCGTTTCGCTTGTTAAAAATAAATCATTTGTTAATTCATTAAAATGTATTCCAAACCATAATTGATATGAGTATATTAAGCACGATTTACTTTAATTAAAATGCACTAATATAATTACGTATTGTAATGGACTATAATGTTAATATCTAATAAAATAACACATATCTATTAAAATGTCGCAGCAATTGAAATTAATATCCTGTTATTGCGCATAATTAACCATAAAATGATACTTAATGTATTCTACGTGACTCTAATCAATAAATGATCATTGTGGATTAGTAGAGCAAACATGGTTTTATTGTGATTTATTATGGTACCTATATGAAAATGCTATTCTATTGTTAGGGTTAAGAAAAAAATCAAGAAAAATATTTTATTTCTTTGTATACTGTATTATTACTGCAAACCTTAGATCATTAAGTAATGGATAACACTCACAGGCGTTTCCCCTTTTGCCGAGGTATAAGATTTTTCGAATCGAAAAATCTTATGCTTTCATAAAAACTACTTGCGTAATCGATTACAAAGATTCTGCGTATTCGTAAAACATCAAAAGGACGTCTGCGAGTGCTCCGCTAAAAATGCCGTTTTGTGCTGTCAAGTCTTACAGAAACAAGTCAAACACATCAAATATTAAAAAAGATGGAATAACCTTTCATTTGCAAGTATTTTTTTATTTTTTTTACGTAAATATCTATTTAAATGCAATTTCTAATAATCGTCGATGTATCGTTTAGCGACATGATCAAGACAAATAATCGAGTCATGTTTATTCGATCATTGATGCGGACTCCCCACGAGACTATCATGGAATGATTTACAAATGTAGCGAGACTATCTTGGAAAGAAATACAAATTTAATCTTTATGAACTACGCAATAAAGTTGAATTTAGAACGCGATATTGAACCGCACTCCCCACGAGACTATCTTGGAAAGAAATACAAATTTAATCTTTATGATCTAAGTAATAAAGTTAAATTTAGAACGCGATATTGAACCGCACTCTCCACGAGACTATTTTGGAAAGAAATACAAATTTAATCTTTATGGACTTAGTGATAGAGTTGAATTTAAAAACTCGTCGCTTAAAAGGTCGTAAATTTTTACGACTTTCTTAGTGACGGACTACTTCTATCTATCGTTGTCGATAAAAAAATATTTTTCTAAGTATAATTTGAAATGAGATGAGAAATAATCTTTATTATGTTAAAATTTTACACAACTACACAAAAAGGAGTATAATGTTTATTTTGTATGTTATATATTATTTATCAGCCATATCTGGTTTCCATAACACAAGCGAAAGCTTAGTATGGGATCAGATCGTGCCGTGTGTGAAAATTGACCTGAAATATTTATTTATTTATATCCGTTCGTCCGTCAGTCCATCCTCGCTCTACCATCGAACCGGTTAGTGCTAGAAAAATGAAACTTTGCATGGACATGTGTATTTATTACGCCGTCAAAGTTCTAAAATATATTTTTTTTAATATGTTTTCTTTTTTCTAGGCGTAAGATAAGCGTAATTGTATAATAATATGTCATTTCGTTCAGACTGTCATAAACTTTTAGTACTACTCGTGGTACTACTTTTGATAATGTTCTTAGAGACATATTTATTTTATTGAAATGTGATGTGATGAATAAATACATATTCAAATACAAATAAAATGGCTTTTTATTGTTTTTTCATATGCATTTAATAATGATGAAAACGTTACAAATGACCTGTGTAGTATTTTTTTATGAATATAATATTAATGTTATTTCTAATTTCAACAAAATTAGTATTTTTGTAATATCGATATGGTTACATCCCTTTAGAGCGATTGTATTATTACGTATATGTGCAGGGATTTTTCTGTGTGATCGATGTATGTGTGCAAAAACATGCTAGTGTGTCAATTTTGTAATAGTTTGAGTTTGTAAAGACACAAATTATTTTTGTGAATGTGTGATTGTATTTCATAGTGTGAGTTACCCTCCCCCCACCAAAATCGGCAGAAAGTTTAGTTAGAACATTTGCCAGCGTACTCCATCCATTACTTAATGATCTAAGCTGCAAACACATTTTCATTAATTTAAGCATTATTTGTAATTTTAAATGATGTACTGTAAACCGACAAATTATTCCTAACCAACCAATTAAAAACCAATAATTATTGAAATTGATATTTTTGGTTTTATGGCATTCAAATGCTTTATAAATATAAATTTATAAAGAATAGGTAGAAAAAATTCGTTCCGCCTCGTGATCGAATTTTTTCTATTCTTTATAAATTTATAACCAATAATTAATCAAATAAATAAATAAAAAGGAAATTTCCAGAATAAGACGCGAGGTCATTCAACGGAACGCGATGCATCTCAATCATGTGACTTGTTTTGGTGACATTCTTAATTTATTTACATACTAGAGGTCCGCCCCGGCTTCGCCCGTGGTACATATTTCGCAATAAAAGGTAGCCTATGTCCTTTCTCGGGTATCAAAATATCTCCATACCAAATTTCATGAAAATTGGTTCAGTAGTTTAGGCGTTATTGAGTAACAGACAGACAGACAGAGTTACTTTCGCATTTATAATATTAGTATGGATTATGTTATTGACTATTTCATTTGCAATGTTAATTGTTGTTATTTTAATGAATTTACATAATTACTTGTAAATGAGATTAGAATGTTATATAATAAACGAACGACCGACAGACAGCGAAGTCTCAGTAGTGGGGTTCCGTTTTATCCTTTCGGTACAGAACCCTAAAAATGATTAGTTTTGATATAACAGTAATTTGCTTACCTTAATCTCAAAGCTTCACGTATCATCACAATGTATTTAAGTGTTTACTTTCTCAGCATTACTTCTAAAAGCTTAGCCTTAGATCTTCAATGAAGACTAATAAACAAAATTGCTTTACTTAACTAAATGTCGTGACTAATGAACAAAGTCGTTCAATTACTAATCTAATTGCATTAAATAACGTTTAACATCATACAAAGTCTAGTGATATAGGTCTCCCTGCTAAGTATTAACCGTTCAATTTAAGTAGAGCGTAACTTACTGATAATAAGTACTTACGATTTCAGCACTTTTTATAGCCGGGTAATAATAATAATTAATGTCTGATGCTCGACTGATTGGAGAACTGTTGTATGCAACGGGAATGCTATATTTGGATGCGGTTAATAAGAGAAAACATGCCATAATTATAATGGTAATTTATTTAAACGTATTATAAAATACAAATTGCAAAATATTTATTTTTTGCAAATGTAAATTAACTAAAATATATTCGTATACGGACAGTACAGACAATGCCAAAATAAAAAAAGAAAACGCTACAAATTGAAAACCTTCCGTCGTTTTTGGAACGTCGGTTAAAAAGGATATACAATATACATTGAAATGAAAGCACTCTCATTTGCCTCCCAATAGCTGAAATTTCTAAAAATTCTTCCACCGTCAATGCTTACGTTTTATATAAGTAACCCATGTTCCAAATTTTAGCTTTATAGTTTTAAGCACGTTTTGGGATAGAATATTTTATAAAGAACTTTATATTTTTAAATATAATTTAAGATTATTTTGTGTATTCGTTCTGGATTCTTCATTATTTCTTCTAAGGGAGGAAGAAACACAATAAATTACAGTGATTAAAATGTTTGAAACTGAATGTAAAGGTCAAAACCAAGTACGCAATGAAGCACATCATTGCTTTGTTGTTTGTCTTTCTCTTCCATTAAACTGGCCGATAACAAACAACGATCACTATAATTAAAAAGTAAAGAAGGATAATTTAAAAGTAACAGTGTCCCATAGGCTTGATTGATATGGAACAGATACATTTGATATCTGTTTCACTGATCAATTTTATTTACGACTAGTAAGTCATCAGCTTTCTGATTTCTGCAAGAACTAGACATTTTTGTTATTTCCCTCCGTTCCTAATCCTGATTCGATTCCTGTACTCAGGACTTCCTTCTATGATCACGCTATACCAAGGCAGTTTATAAGAATCAAGTGGCACGTTCTTATAATTCTTTCACCTTTCAATAACCAAGGTTAGAACAAGATTACGTATATATTTGCGAGAAGAGCAAAATGACGTAACTGTCATTATCCGTTCGATCGGATTATCCGATTTGGTTGAAGCGATGACGTGAGTCATTATACTGAATGTCTATCGTAATTACTGGCTGTGACGTGTGAATGTTTGAGTATAATTGAAATAAGTTTAGAAATATTTGATGGATAGTAAACACATAAATCAGTATACTACATAGTACTCATCAGTAATACTCATCAGTAACTACAAGTCTCTCATCGAAGAAATTCAATTTATTTTATTTTGAATTCTTATGATTAACCAAACGTATCTAAATTTAAATTGAGGATATATCATATAAATAACACGATACGATAATAACACAATTTATAGCTTAAGTTTAAGCTTTCTCTTAATTATTTGTAAAGTAGGTATTGACGTCATTAGTTAGGTATGTTATGTCTGTTCAGAGTCCTCTCTAAGATAGCTTTGCATTAAAAAAGAAGGGAAATATGAAAAATACTTTAGTTACTATAATATCTTAACCCAATTATATCTTTGTTTCAGAATTCATCAACATGTGTCATACATTGGCAAAAAGTGTTTTGTTCTTGGCGTTAGCTGTTAACATATGTAAGTATATTAATGTAACTTGTATACCTACAATAATAAAGCTTGTTTAATATTCTATCTGCATACAAAATTTCAACTAAATCGGTTTAGTTGTTTTAGTATGATGCGCATGTTGCGCAGTGATACAAAAATGACAAGGTCAAGGTCAGATTTAAATTAAATTAATCTAATCTAAGCCAGGAAGTTAACTTTATCTACAAGAATATTACAGAGATAGAAGATTTGTATTTTTGTTCATAACGAATGAACTCAAAAACAACTCTATCAATTTTAAATATATATTTTACTATTAGAAAGCTACTCTTTGAGGAACATAACTAAATATTTTTTTATCAAATCAAATTATTGTAGACTAAACTATACAAAAACGGTTATTTTTTTCATAAACTCGGTTACAGTAATTATAATAATAAGATAAACGTTTTTAGGTAAATAAAGATTTCGTTATCAACACAGTTTTACAAATAAAGATTCAGAGATTACAAACTGAACTGAATCCTGAATAAGATTAGTGTAGATTATTCAATTACATTATTGTTATAATATTAACACCATGTTTAAAAGACATTTATTTTGTGTATGCTTGGTTTTTAAATATTTAGGTATTTACTATTCAGGAATATGCAAATATATGGTACGAAAAGTATAGATTTTTGAACGTCACAGTTATAATATCTGATAAAATTTACACGTAAAATATTCACGCATCACGCAGCGTTAGCTTAAAAAAACAGTTTTTACGGAACAAAAATAAGTGTGAAATGTATTGGTTTTACATTTATATTTTGTTTTAAATAAAGGCTAATGATTTTGAACGCATTTTGCAACGCGCGTACATACGTTTTGGTTGTTAATCTTTTACTTTAGAAATAAGATATACTGATACAGGATGTAATATTTAGAATTTTAGAATAACAGTTTGTACCTAAAAGTCTGTAATAGTGCATTTACATCAAACGAATATAGAGCTAGATCTAGAGCAAGGGCATTGTTTCGTGATCTTTTAGTATAAACGAAAACTCGTATTCAGTGTTGTTCAGTATTAGAACCATGCATAAAATCATTTCGAAATCACTATGATCAACGAAAGAATGCTCTACGCCGGCTTACACTAAAATAATTTAATATAGTGAGTTAGAATGAGCATTCGCTCGTCTGATGTAAATGCACCGGACATACGAAAATCTGTTCTCAAGAACCATTTGCCATTAATTTTCGTACTCTTGTGACTGATAGCAAATATTGTTCCATTTCCTTCCTCACGTGCATTCGAAATCCATCTTATTTCAATACTCCAGTGGCCTGGAAACGGGCTAAGTCCTGTCTAGATTTGTACCCACGCCAAATAAAGTTGGACAGGCAAACTTGTAACATTGCCAGCTATCTGCGCTCGATATCCTGCGAAATTAGAATTCATGCTAGTTGAAAGATGAAGGGTTAAGCTGCGATATCGTATATTAAAAAATGGATCCGATTTAATGTCGTAACGGGTAAATTTTTTTCGCTGCATGCAAAAGCATTGCTACGCTCCTATTGGTTGTAGTGTGGTGTTATATGCCTTCATTGATAAAACATTAAAATTTCTAGATTCATACCAGTAGTATCTGATGTCAACGTGTACAAACAGACAAAAAAATTCTTCAGCTGTTTATGGTACTTTATAAAAGTCTTATTAAACATGAAACATAATACCAAATATACACCTAATATAAGCATTATGTTAGCAACTATCATTAGATTAATGTTAATGAATTAATTATTACTTAGACAGACATTTGACGCTAGTTTAGACAAAACACTTAAGATTCCTAAGGTCTTGAATATCGTTACTTTAGACCAGGGGTTCCCAACCTTTTTTTGTCTACTGCCCACTTTAAGAATAAATTATTTTTTAACGCCCCCCTTTTTAAACATACTTAAAAAACGCTAAGTACTTATAACTGATTATCGAAACGCAACTTTATAGTAGAGTATATTTTATTGAAAATAAAACAAACATAATCAATTCTTATATAAAAACTAATGTGAAGGTTGAATCTGATGCTGTTCAATAAGTTTGTTGATATCAGGTTCCAATTTACTCAAAAACAGCCGCAAGTCGCCACGTTCGGTAACACGCAAACGATTTCTCTTTTTAGTAAGCAGCGTTGCCACAGCACTAAATCCACGTTCACACAAATATGACGATGGGAATGCTATCAAGAATCGTTGAACAATTGACCACAATCCAGGGTACAATTGTGGGATCGGTTTTTGTAGCCAAAATTCTTGATATCCATTTTTAAACTTGATTTTTGTTTCTTCGTTTGTTGTCAATTCTATAAGTTCTTCTTCCAGCTGAGGTGACATTGCTGTGTTGACATTTGAAAACGGATCCAACACCCAGTCTGGTATTTCCAAGTTTAAAATGTCCTGGTATCGTTCGGTGAAGTCAATGTGGAGGTTTTCCAAATGTTGGCAGTAGGCAAACAAGTCGTCGTTACTGCAAAATACTGATAAATTCGGAAAATTGTGAAACTCACGTCTGCCCATATTCTTTTTGTGCAGAAGCAGTTTGGCTGCGAAAGCAGCAACGACATTTTTTGCTTTAATTAAATTTAGTTCATCGCCTTGCAGTTGGAGGTTCATGTCGTTGAACAGTTTATACAGGTCTGTCATGTAAGCTATATCATTCTTTGATGTTATGAGATTGTTGCGCAGTTCTGTATCTTTAGTTTCCAAGAACTCTATCACAGAGTCAAACAGGTTGTAAAATCGAATCAGACAATTGCCTCTTGACAGCCAACGAACTTCAGTATGAAGCAACAAACGGTTGAAATCTTCGTCATTAGTAGCACAAAGCTGATGAAATAATCTATCATTCAAAGAGCTGCTACGGATTTTATTGACTGCTTTGATGACATATTGCAGTGATTGAAATAGTCGTTCACTTAAGTTTCTAGCAACCAAATGTTGTCTATGAATAACGCAATGTATAGCAAGGACATCTGGAATTTTATTCTTTAAGTACGCTATGAAGCCTTTATGGTGCCCTGTCATAGCCGGAGCGCCATCCGTAGCAACTGATATAATATTTTTCAAAGGAATCTCTTTCTCTTCACAAAACTTTTCCAATGTATTGAATATGGTTTCGCCTTTTGTATCTGTCTCCAAATTTCTGGCAAACAATAGTTCTTCACGTATTTTCTCATCTTTAATAAACCTCCCGTAAGATAGCAACAACGCTTCATTAGTTGGTAAAGTGGACTCATCGAGCTGAATTGAGAATTGACTAGTCCTCAGATGATTGCACAATGATTCTTCAATGTTTTCAGCCATTTCATCAATTCGTCTTTGCACAGAATTATTACTCAAAGGAATTTTTCGGATAATATCTGCGGCCGGTTTATGAAGCACAGTAGTTATTACTTCCTTTATTGCTGGCAAAATTAACTCTTCTCCGATGTTGTGTGGTTTGCCTTTTTGAGCAATTAACAAAGAGATATTGTACGAAGCTCGAAGTCCGTCGTCATCTTGCTTAGCAGCCGCCGAAAATAGTTTTGATACACTTGGCTGAGTATTATGCTTCTTCTCTAGGTCTTGAAAAAATGCTACATTCTTGTCTTTCTTATCTGGATGCATTTTATTCAAATGATCTTGCAGTCTTGAAGGCTTCATTGCTTCGTTCGAAAATGTTTTTAGACATAGAAGACACAAAGGCGACGACGGGTTTGTGGGATTTTCAATAAATCCGAATTTAATATATTCCGCAGAGTATTGCCGTCTCTTCTTTTTTACTTCCGACATTGTTTTGTTTTGAGAAATACATAAGTGTTGAAATCAAGTACTGCTTATCTATTATGCGCGAAACCGCAAATGAAAATAAAATAAATTTACTTCGTTTATATAGGATTGCATAAGCAGCACGCACCAACAGGAATAAGACATCAAACGTGCATAAACTCGTTTATCTCATTCGACGCCCAATCGTACTCGACAAGCAAGAACAAGTATTATAGAACCAGCCGATTGATACAGGAATGTACAAATCGGATTATTTAACAAAAACTTGTTAAAACATGATTGCCCGCGGTCTATTATATCGAACCGATTTTGAGCTATATCTTAATTAATATTAGTTGATGTTCACAAGATGTCGACTCTCGAAGTCGAGAGCTCAGTCGGTTTCTAAGAGTCTTCCTAGCTAGGTAGATGAAATTATAAATCGACCCCAAAGCCCTACACAACGCCCCCTTTTTTTTCTGGGTCTCTTACCGCCCCCCTTTAGGCCTGCAGCGCCCACAAGGGGGCGTTATCGCCCACGTTGGGAAAGACTGCTTTAGACGTTAATTTGAATTATAAATAATGGTAATTAACCCCGTTCATGTAACTTTAATTATTCTAGGCCTATAGTAATATTTAATATGGTTAAAAACATGCTGTAAAAAATGAAATTATTGTATTGTTACTGATGATAAGAGTACAAAGTTTGAATAAATTTTCTCCGTTTACAGTGGATCAAAATCGAGTTTGAAGGAATCGGTTACATACAAACAAATAAATATACCGGTGAAGCCATTGACTTACTATGTACTACGTACTAGAGAGGGCATCGCTATTACACTCTTTGTAACACGAGTTAGATGCAAATGTCACAAACTCATTTAGTCTGTGCCGAGCTGTGCCCCCCGCTTGCCGCGTCAACACGTGCTATTGCTCTGTTCAAAATGCCTTCATGTGTACTGAGATATTGCACAAATAATACAGCAAAATGCAAAGGAATAATCTTCGTATACGATCCGCCCCACCCGCGCCGCCGCGCTTGTCGCACAGATTTTGTTCGTGGTGTCCTCTCTATACGTAGTAATAAATCAATGGGTGAAGGTAATAAAAGCGTGTTAAAACTATGGCCAATTTTGCAAACGCCCAGAAAATATAAACATTATTCCTGAAAGATTTAGAATGTTAATAATAATAATTTAATAATTTATTTATTTCTTTCCAGAACTTACATGTACAGTATATAAATAACATTAAACAGGTGTGGAAAGCTGGTGCCTATGGTAGGTGTAAACCTGCACCTAATACACATGTTAAAAATGATTACATCCCTCGTTATCGCGCCAGGAAATAAAACTACATGAACATAGCCTTACGTAATCTGGAGTAAAATGCACAAAGTTAAAATTTACTAGCAAGTTCTTTACATTTTTCATTACGCGATAAAATGGTAAAAAAAGGAATTTTGTGAGATTGCGAGCCAAATTTGCCATACATTATACCGACAGAATGAGCTGAATATATTTCTTCATTACGTGGATGAAGGAAAAGTAAAATAAAGTAAAGAGAACAGGATTTTTTGACTGTCTAGATAATATATGTGAGATTAATTCTAGGAAGATAATAGATACAAAATATTAGGTTGCCTACTGTCTAATGTTCTGAATTTTTTCATACTATGTACATATATGATAGTATTTTGCGTAAAATCTTTCCGCATTTATTAAGATAGAAACTGATACAATATTATCAAGAGAGACAAAATACAATAAGAGTAACTAAACAAGGATTACTAACTTAATATTTAAAATATTTTAACAAAAAAAATATCATAAATGTAACTAACCTTTACGGGGATAAACCCAAAACATGTTAAGATACCCCTTGAATGTAGAAATGGTAAAGACCTAGGTTTTTCCCCGTCGTAAATAACAATCAGATACAAACCTAGTTATATTCTAAAAATAGTTATATTATCCTAAATGCGAAAGCTTGTAAGGATGGATGTATGTTTGTTACTCTTTCACGAAAAACTACTGTACGGATTTAGATAAAACTTTGCAGTTATATAGGTCATCAGAATAACATAATATGGCCCATGTAAATAATATGTACTTGATTTCGCCCGCGGGTTCGTTCGCAGATAAAACCGCACAGCTAGTATTATAATGATATTAATTTAACACATACGTTTTTATTGTCTCTGTTTCATGTGATTATCATATTTTAAGCTAAGATTTAATAAACAACTTAGTCAAATTAAGTTCTATCATATCCTACTTCCTACTATAATATTATAAATGCGAAAGTTTGTGAGGGTGGATGTGTATGTGTGTGTTTGTTAAGCACACCTATAGAGGGTAACTTGGATTAACACGTAGTATAGGTTTTATCCCGGAAATACCACGGGAACGGGAACTATGCGGGTTTTTCTTTGAAAACGCGGGCGAAGCCGCGGACGGAAAGCTAGTGATTTATAAGTATAACACAAATAAAACAATGCAAATAAAACAAAAAAAAAATAGTTTTTTGATTATATTATATCTAATTTGGAGCTAAGTCCGCAAGAAGAAGTTGAGGAAAATTTCCCAAACAAACTGGTTTGTAAAACAAATACGCGAAAGCAGTTAAACTAATTTCAACTCAAATAAATTTCATTTAAATGTTATTTAGATAATGTAGATATTATAATTTATACTTTATATGCCATTTTCCGTTTAACGGGAACTCTAAATAAGATTATTAACCGGACAACCCTATAATTAAAGAACCAATAAAGAAAATGTATATATTAATTGATATGTGGCAATAATTAACGATTTATTACAAATAGAAATTGCATATGAAAGTTAAGTACCCGGTGGTGATAAAAATAGCATTTGCAATTAAAAATATTTGCTTACTGTATAAAATATGAATTTTAACCCATTGAGCCCCGAACGTCCACGACACAATAGATTTTCTATTGTGTCTGATTCCGGGGCCTGAGTTATCACTACATAGTATAAAACAAAGTCGCTTTCTCTGTCCCTATGTCCATTTGTACGCTTAAATCTTTGAAACTACGCAACGGATTTTGATGCGTTTTTTTTTAATAGATAGAGTGATTCAAGGCGAAGGTTTATATGTATAATAACATCCATTAAATAGTGGAAAAGTACTGTTATTTTTGAGGTTTCTAATGTGATGTCGTAAAAAATTACATTTTTTCCGCTTACATTGCAAACGCAGGCTGAACCCTACGAGTTTTATCAAAATAATGTACTAAGTATTGTACACATTGAAAAGGTCTACAGAAAAGTCCGTGATGGTATATGTCTATCTCTTATGGATAACCCACAATAACTTTTTTTGTCATTTACTTTTTACGACAAATAATGGCTAATTTTCGAAGCGATTTTAACCAATACAGCATTAATCCTTAACTAATTAAATACCTTCAATACATTGTTCATTTAATATAGATCTATATGGCCCTTTACACCGTATGATTTAAGTGAATATTTTCGAAGATATTACAGATTTAAAAATAGCGGGACGTAGCGTTTGCGGCGGTACCGGCCGGCCGCCCGGCTATATATTTTATACCCGTGCGAAGCCGGAGCGGACCGCTATGTTTTTATATACAACGTTCACAGTTTTTCTGTAGTGTATTTAGTATCAGCATTGCACCCGTGCGAAGCCGGGGCGGGTCGCTAGTTAATATTATAATGAATGGCTTAGTTAATTATTTGGAGAACGCATTCAAAGCCTTCTAACTATTAATTATATTTGAATTCAATCTGGGTGTTAAGTTGCTAAGACTTCTGCATGTCTAGACGTTAGAGCTTTCATTTCTATGTCTAGACTTTAGCTTATTGGTTTCGTTATTTATTTTAATTATAAAATATTATTGGGGGAAATATTTTTAACAATACGGTTGGATTTTTAGATAAATATAGGTAGGTACTATAAATACACGTACAGGACGGTTGTATTTAATAATATTTGTATATGAACTCATAAGGGAATTCACTGTTTTCTGAGACACATGTAATAATAATTGTCAGAGGACAAAACCTTGTTTAGAAAACAGAGCAAAATTGTGACCCGAATAATTTTTATTTTATTTTTTTATTAATGAAATTAATCGATCAAGGTGGCATATTATTTGATTTTTATACGGTGCGTGTTCTCTTATCTCTAAAACTGTGTTTAGGTAATTTGTAGCATTTTTCTTTCCTTTTGTTGTTCTTTTTTATTACAATTATTTTATTAAATGGTAAAATCTAAACGATGCATCATGCAATGCATATTTATCTTTATTCTTACATAAAATTGTGCAATTTTTTTTATCACCCGTATTTATAGTGAAATCCGCTCGATTATCTTAATGCTACAGAATCCTTTCAAATGTATATTGTGTAAGTATTTACTATATTTATTTTACGATACGAGTGACTTTTGATAACTCTAGGTTTAAGGTTAAACAAAATAAAAGTGAAAATTTTTAGCTTACCTATTATATTTTAAATAGTTATATCCGAATCAATGAAAGTATTAGCTAAATTAAAATCTGTAACGTATTGTTGCCAGTCAAGTATTTCAAAAGTTATTGAAAATTATTCGTTCTACAATAATTGCTAAGACGTCGGACTAGAAAATGTTTATAACATAACCACATCATAGACGCGTCTTTCCAATCTATACATAGCCAGAACGCAACCATAGGAAACTGCTCGTGTATATATTGTAATGCTGTTTTTAAGTCTGTGATTACAATATATACACGAATTTAGCGTACTGATCGTGTATACTTTGTAACGCGGATGCTTGCGTCTTCGTTCCAAAATATACACGATCAGTAGGTACGCAAAGTATAACTAAATATACTACACCACTTACGCTTGAACGAAATAATAAATATATAGGTAATCAAAGACTTGTACAGCTACATCTATCTACTTTTATTCTTCTTGATTATTATTGATTCAGTAAAATATGGAATAAAATATTATTAGGTAAGCTCAGGCAAAAAAATAGGTAACAGTAAAAGGTGTGGGTTAGGTTAGGTTCGTGTTTTTTAACTACACAAAAATAGGAGCCCCGTGAAGCGGGGCTCCGTCGCCTCGCAAGTCGCAACCGTCTTCTTCTGGATTTATTGCATTTTTATTTTATATCACTATTGTCAATTGTAATTAAGTCGTGTAGTATAGTCGGGAACGAAGACGCAAGCATCCACGATACAAACTTTACACGATCAGTACGCAACATTCGTGTATGCATTGTAATAATAGATTTAAAAACAGCAATACAATAATATAAATGCGAGCAATGGAAAGACGCCGCGCTTTCTCCGAAACATACACGATTAGTCTGCATGCGTACTGGCGCTGTATGTTTTGGAGTGCTATTCTTACTTACTTCACTACAAAGTATACGCGAGTATTTGCGTACTACTGTAGTATAGATTGGAAGAACTTTGTAAAAAAGTTATTTCCAAATTATACGTGATTAGTTTCACACCGTTGCGTGCTGGCCTTGTATAGTTTGGAAAGACGCATCATAGACATTCGTTGTAATTGTTTAGCTAACTACCTTCTTAGTGTACCTACTTACTTAAATAATTTTTCTTTCATTCTATTTTTAGTCAAACGGTTTCCTTAAGTAAAAGGATTAACAGCATGAACTAAATTCAGAGAAATTCCGAGTTAGATTTGTCGTAAAAGTGAAATAATTTATAGCAAATCCTTCTACGATCGAGTACGCTGCCGTCGCGTCGATTGCGAAAAATAACACATGATTGACAAGTCTTGATACTTGCAATATGTTTGATTTTATAATTTAGAGCTTGTATGCTATATTTTGAATGTCTTGTGATATATTTATGAGGATCGTAAATTTTGTGCACATGTTTGTTTCTTAAATATGTTGTATATAATATGTGCGAGGTTATGAAATTATATTATGGAAATCGAATAAATTATTTCATGTTTAGTTTTTGTAAATATTCCCAGTTATTTTTTTCGAATATTCATTACTAATTGTATCCACTTAATGCGTATTGTGTAAGCGAAAAAAACAGATTTCATACGGTACGCAAAGTTTTGTCATTCCACGTCCTTTAATATTTTTCGTTTCTTGTCGTGTGTACGGATGCCAAGCATTTAAATGCAAAACTTAAACATTAACATATTACAATCAAAACGTCACAGAAACCTAAATGTATTCGCTGTTTGACCCACTTTGGCCTGCCACCACAAACGGCAGGTCAGGAATGAAATTTGTGAGAGTTAGCTGAAGTTAAAGACGAAGTTTCTTGGACCAATTTCAACGAGACTGTTTGAGATTTTGCGATACAGTAAAAATAGTGAGGTAAAAACGTCTGTGTATATGATGCCACTATTGTAGTTTTATAATATAACCTCTGGAGGGAATGAGAAAGGTGCAATTGTTGGATTACAAAAAACTTTTGTTACTGAAATTATACGTCAATTTCATGTAGCCGAGTTCAAAGGATTTGTTTATTCATTGTTATTATTTATATTTTTCTTGTTTAACCTATTATTAAATACTTCGAATCTTTGTGTAATTATCAAAGGTAGAGTAAGGGTTTACATCACTCTTTGATCAAATTAAATACCATCATCTGCAAGGGTCTCGTAACTTCCGCGCAAGCGTGATCCAATTTACGCAGGGTCTCATAGGAATCTCATTCGTTAGCGGTATTCAGTTAAAACTTTTGGAAACTGTTACGTTGTTTACACATACCGGTAAGTAGATGGCGCCAGTTAGATCATGGTTTGTTGAAATTTACTTTGTTGTTTAATCTGGAATTTATGTTAGTTGTTGTTTGTTTGGTTGGATGCCATAAGGCGCTTGCAAATTTAATGGAAAAACAATTTAGTTGCATGCATGTTAGACCACATTATTGCTTAATGTTTTAGATGTAGCTAGCAGTTTCCATCCGTTAATATTTGTTTCATCTCTCATAATAACATCGTATTATTAATGTTTGTAGTTACTTTTAATAAAAATATTATGCAATGCGAATAATGTTTAAAAAATAACTTTTTCGATGACGTGCGATGAATATTATAGACAAACTTCATACATTTGACGTTACATCAGTAACAACACGCTTGCATTAGGAGTTTTTCCAAAAACGAAACACACTAGAACTTTAATATCTCCAATAAAAATAATGCTTTCTATGAATGGATGTTCAAAACACAGACTTAAAACCATATCTGCCTTTGCTATTCTTATCTCTTAAAACATACAAACTTTGTATTCAAAGTATCTATCGTCTAAGACACAATATTACTCAAAGTATCAAAACGGATAAATCCATCAATATAGAAGATGAATGCTACGATTAAGTCAGCAAGCCTGTACACGCCTGATTGGTAGTGTACCGACTGCGACACGACATCCGATGGAAATGTGGGTATTCAGTGTTATTTTGTATTCTCTATGGTTTGCGATTTTGGTCGGATAGACTGTCGATGCGATTAAAATGTTTTGTCATGCTACAATCAAAACTGTTTTGGTCGGGATAGATTTATGGAACTGTTTACTGTGCTATTACCATCTATTACTTACCATTACTCTGCGTGGTCATCATTTTGTTTGCTTGATGATGAGCAATGAAGATTAAAATTGGATTCTGTTTCATTATGTACTTAATATGATATTCGAGTACACAAAAATGCGGAATCTATTCATCTACTTATTAGGTTATAAAAAAATACTACTTAAATCAAACAAAACCGAGAAATTAAACTCATAAATCACACGAGTAGATTACACAAACACCAAGGACAGTTCTAAAATTATTTCCATAGCGATCACATAAAATTTCCGACATTCAACATGTCGGGATACCTTCGTCATAACTCTGTCCACTTGTCACCCGTTTCATCCGAAATGCAATCAACTTCAACGTCCATCAATGATAGATTCATCACAGCTCTAAACCAGGCCATTACCCAGTGTTTAGGCCATAGCGTGTCGTAACATTCAATCGAGACCTTCGCATCAGTTGAGCCGAAATTGAGAAGGATTATTGAATTTAGCCGGCGCTCGAAATGTTTCCTTTATTGAACAAAGAGATCGCTTATAATGGCTTTTCGGTTCGTACATTCCAGCTATTGTTGAAATGGTATAACGTGCTGGTAATTCAGGCTTAGGACTTGCTTTTATAGGTGGTTATTTCGTGAGATTCCAACAAGTTCTTATATGAATTGGTTTATTCACGATAGTTTCTACGGAACTATATCTTTATCCTCAGAGAATCAGTTGTATGGTATTACGACAATAACATGTTATAATTTATAAAAAGAGGGCATTGTCTTATTCTTGTAGATGGTACTTTCTTCTTGCAGTGGGCATTATCTAAGGGCATTACACGTATTTATAGGGATAGATGTTATTCATATTCTTCGTCGGATACAGGCAAGTCAATATCAGTCTTCTATACCACACCAGACTGAATTTTTTGTCTATATAGCCGATCACTCATTTGGAACGTTCACGTGCTACTCACTGTACTAAAGATACGGTTATTACGCTTACATATTTATGTTTTACATTGTTTTGCACTAAAGTAATTAAAACATTTCGGTTATACATTAAGCAAGTATTTAATCAGTAAAAACTTTTAGGATATTTCAATCGATATTGTGTTCATAACAAAGGTTTATCCAGACCTATGTAAACAAACTACCCTATTACAAATAGGATCGTTTATAACGCTAACTATTAATCATAATATAAAAGCAAGGTCGCTAGGGATGTATAACAGTTTCACCTTTTTCAATTTCACTCAGGTATTTTTGACGGCCTAAATGAATACCGTTTTCAGTATGATACCTTCGTTAGAACCCTTATTATGGAAACAATTTGGAAGGTGACTACGGCTACTGTGAAATAATTTTATAAACATAAAAGTCGAAAATCCTTGTGTATTTTTGGGTGCTTGGAAAGTTTTGGTTACCATCCCGAATATAAATATGTATTGATAGTGAAGGTGGACTTGAAATTATGTTGAAATATTATGCATAATTTGGGTGTTTGCTAATTGAGTTGATAAATTACGTGATGTTTTCTTTAGTATATAGTATGTTGGTAGACATACATATAAAGTAATTTGTCTCCAAATTCGCCAACATGGTGCCACGTGGAAGCGTGGAACCTATGTATAATTAAAAACGTTAAGTTATTGATATGAATAAAGCTATTAACGGAATATGCAATCCGTTGTTCCTACAGCACACATTTATCTTAATTCCATTAAGTAAATTCATTACTCTAGACTTATCAAATTTTAGCCATCCAACCATCAAACTCAATAAACATATTATTTATTGCAAAATATTAATCATAAAGGTTAAGTACGTTAAACGATAAATACCTTTAACAAGGTCGTATGCTAATACAAATTTGAAAACCGGAGCGTGATCTATCATCTTAAGTAAATTTCCATCAATAATATAATCCACTTACCTGCGTAAAAAAATTGAATCGATTTTGCCTCGATGTCTTACTAAGCTGCTAATCTTGTATTTTCCAATCTATTGTTTGTCCAAAAAATCTGTTTATTAACAACCAAGGTTAGTTATGCTTAACACGGACCATTTTGTTAACCTTTATAAAATTGTTAATTTGTCTCAGATGTCGTTTGTCTTCCAGACAATTCTTTCAATTATGACGATACCTCGTACTGTCTGGACTGAAAAGCGCAACCGACAGCTTGACTCTAATTTAATTATAACGCTATTAAATAAACCTTTCAAAGTATTCCTAACGTTTCAAATAAAATGACCGAAATGATTTATCGCTTTAAAGATTCTGCGAAAAGAGGCATTACTGTCAGATGCTGTTTAATTTAAAATTTCACTCGTGATGGATTTAAAAAAAAATCTGACTTCTAAAGTAGCTTCGTAATATATCTAGATTCAGAGCGTCAAGCTAAAATCTGGATGGATTATGGAAAATTGCGTTTCTGGTTATATTGAGCTGTGGGCCAATTTTGCTGGAGATGACTGATTAGCTTTCCACAGCATGTGGGGGAATTACGCGCAGTGAATAGGGAATGAAAATCAGACAGAAATGTGCTCAGAGATCATGTGCCTGCAATAAGACATGTGCGTCTGCGGGATGTGGGAATGTGGAATAATAAAAGTATTAGAGCCTTTAAACATTTCATTTGGTCATTGGTAGGAAGTTAAATTGAATTTGAAAAGTTTGGTAGAGTTTCTCGTGGTGTGGTTTTACAGAACTGTTATAGATTGAGAAGTTAAAGGGATAAATTTTGTATATATGTAATCAGTTTTGTGAAGTTAAAAAACGAAACATTTGAGATAATTATGTAATTTGCTGGTATTATGGTTTGCACTTTATAAACTGCGGCGAATTATTTTTAATCATCAATCTTGGTGTAACAAAAAGCGTTCAGCTGTTTTTGCGGTAATCATTGTAATTATAATGAATGGTTAGTTTCGTATCATAACTTAAATAAATAATTATCTAGGCGACATTGTTAAGGATAATTAATATTAAATTGTTCATAGATAAATATTGAAAAATGACCATAATAAATAAGATAAAGTCACGTAGCCATTGGCCGATATTTATCTTATGATGACAATAGTTTCTTAGAACATTATATAAATGGATTTTACGTGTTCACAACTGATTGAGAATTATTGAAAATAATAAGACGTTCGAGTGATTAACATCGTGTATTAAAATTAATGATCTTTGAGGTTATACTGAGTTACAGCTTCCTAGTATTTAGTAAGCAAGTTCACGAGTTGGCTAAGAGGTCATTAGGCAAATAATTGTGCAACAAATGTTATTTAACTGCTATTTTTAAGTTCAGTTTTATTACGAAAACTTGAATTGTTGAAAATTTTTTTATATTTCTTATACTGTTATAAAAACTTCAATTCTTTAAAAAACGAATAAGAACTTCAACAGCAGCTCCACAGATTTACTTAAAGGAGATTGCCCAAATGACTATGGCACTTGGTATCGCAATCAAACTTATTGTGTCAAGATGAAATATAGCTCAATTTAAAGCTTGATGTTAGTACTTTTAGAAACGATTAAAGTTTTTATGTAAATAAGCCGCAGTTCGCGACAATAAAAATAAAACAATAGTTTTATTCAACACTTCAAAAAAATACTTTATCGAGTTTAAACTAACGATGAACGTTAAGTTTTACATTTATTACATAGGTAATATTTTAATTTACAAGACAAATGTGAAAAGTAAATCGTAATAAACATTATTTCAAAATAAATAACGTCGAACAATGCGTCGAACACATTCATTCAACATTCATTTCAAATAGAAACTATGACATATGACGCAGGACGCTTGCAAGAGAGATAGATATATGTGTCAAAACAAAAACCTTTACTTTTATTTCTATTTATTCGGTATAATTACGACTTAATAGTAATAAATATGATCATAATAAATACAAATAGGAATTAACAATATCACGAACACGTGACACAACTAGTATTTTACCGATTCCATACGTGGTCATACTTGTTTCAAAAGACAAACTTTTACTATTATTTCAATTTATCCGGTATAATTAAGACTTAATATTGATAAGTACATATGATCATTATAAATACAAATAGGAATTAACAATATCACGAATACGTGGCACAACTAAAATTTTACCGATACCACCCGTGGTCATTCTCCTTTAGTAAAAAGATCTAATCAAATTAACACATTTGTTTCAGATGCAAAAGGAGTCGTCGTACAATCACCTATTGAAACAACAACAGATATTGTAATAGAAACAACGTTAAATGACCAGATTGTCGATGATAACACAAGAAACACAGGCACAAAAGAAAATGATACCAAACAGATAACTGCTGAAGAATCACCCGTCATAAAGGTCCTTGACGATAATACGCCTAAGGTATTAGAAAGTGCATCTAAAGTTCTGTATCCAATCGTATCTAATGAGTCCTTTAATGACCTCAAATACCAAGTGAGGAGAAGGAATACATCAACAGTTGCAGCACCGAAAGTACAATATAATGAACCAAAGAAAACTATACCAACTGCCAGGCATATGGTGAAGAAGAATGAATTCAGAGCTCATGTGCAATACGATGAAGTTACAGGAGAATTGATTAGCGGTGAACATCCCTGTCTAAGAGAATGCAAAGAAGGGGAGGAGCCAATGATATGCTATTACCATTTTAACTTGGAATGGTATCAGACTATGAGCAAAGCGTGTTATGATTGTCCGTACAATGAAACAGATTGTGATAGAATTGATTGTATACCAGCTGACGGTATGAGCAGGCCGCTTACTGTGGTTAATAGAAAAATGCCCGGACCAGCTATAGAGGTAAGATTTTTTTCGTCAATGTCATTTATAATAGGCAAATCACAGAGGCAAATTTATCTTCGTTTGACGCAAAAGTTTTTGTCAGTGATTTTGTGTTTATACGCGTAATTAAACTGATGTAGGTATGTGATGGAATAAAAAAAAAACAAATAAATAAAGGAAAAGCAGACGTTTTGATTGATCAAAAGTATATAAATGGTTATGATAACGGCTTTATGTCCTAAAATCAAAATATAAAGTCAGTCTCGTGTTTTAAACAAAAACCTATTAAGTTAAAGTTAAAAAAAAAAAAACTTGATTCATAATCATAATGGTGTGTGTAGTAATCAACTTACTTTTTGTGCATTTAAATAATGAGTCTGTCAGGAAATGTGTTAAAAAATTTAAGTAAGAACTGCAGAACTGGTTAATAATGACTTAAATGTTCACTCAATTAAAGCTTTTTATGTGTACAAAGTTATAGTGTGGTTATATTTCATTTATGACGCATAGTGTAATGATCCCGGTAGATCGAGATATAGGGTACAAGAAGAAGCTTATGAGTCTTTTAATATGTAAAATATGTGCTTCTTAATGATAAATGATAATTAAATGAAATACTTATATTTAATTTGAAATCTGAATAAAAATAACTTTTAATTGATTCACAGTATCATCCTGACGAGTGAATATTTAAAATGAAAAAATATTTTAATAATTTTTATCGTCCATTGTTCAAATTCAAGTGCGTTGCAAACAACACGTATATTAAACTACATAATATTAGCATTTCTACACTTTTTGACAAAAAAAAAATTAAAATTTTGTTTCTGTTTTTCGTATTTATTTAAGGTTTACTTCATCAAGACGATTCATTATCATTACGCACGAATACTTTTGATAATAGTTTTGTAAATTTAGCTAAAGGGATAACTCCTTACAACTTCTCTGATTATTTTTGTATCTTTTCTTCATAGGTATGTCATCACGATCGTATTATAGTAGATGTTGAGAACGATCTAATGACAGAAGGTACCACAGTACATTGGCACGGTCAGCACCAAAGGGGCACGCCGTACATGGATGGAACACCTTATATCACGCAATGCCCGATTATGCCGGAAACTACTTTTAGGTATGATTTTTATGGTTTTAAATTTTAGTATTTTTTTTATTGGAGGTTTAGTTTAGAGGTATTGTTTTTATAAGACACTCATCTCGTCTTTGCTTTTTCGATATGCTGCTTATTCTCACTATTTTTTACATGTTTTCCACGATGGTGATGGATGGATGGATGGTGAAGAATTTAGGGGAAATTATATCTTCATTTATTAATTTCTGTATAGGTACAATACATATTAAGATTATGTTACCTTTCAGGCGGGATTGGAAAATTCAACTCCGCATGTTCAAATTCATCACGTCAGAAGCGGGCACGCTCTTCTATTACTCCCGCTCGATATACGTACGAATCATCGAAGTTACGGTTCTTGAATATCACGCCTTGCTTCAGAATGTTTTCCTGGTGAAAAATATACAGAAGAACATATTATTGACATGATAAACATTTCTATAGGTACCAATTCAACGCATCAGAAGCGGGCACGCACTTCTGGCACTCGCACTCGGGCATGCAGCGCGCGGACGGCGCGGCCGGCGCGTTCGTCATCCGCAAGCCGAAGTCACAGGACCCTCATAGAGATCTGTATGATTATGATAGGTAAGTGTTATATAACAATATATAGATTCGACAGAACTGTAGGATTACGACAGTTAAATATAACTATATAGGTAAATATACAAAGTGTCAGAAGATGGCACGCATTTCTGGCACCCGCATCGAGATCTGTATGATTATGATAGGTAAGTGTTATATAACACTATATCGATTTCGAGATTCGTCAGCATTGTAGGATTACGACAGGTAAATATAACTATATAGGTACTGATGCAAAGTGACAGAAGATGGCACGCACTTCTGGCACTCGCATTCCGCAAGCCGGAGTTGCAGGACCCGCATAGAGATCTGTATGATTATGATAGGTAAGTGTTATTTATAGGTAAACTATATAGGTTCGACGCGTCAGAATTGTAGGATTACGACAGGTAAGTAAAATTATATAGTAGTAAAAATGATATTGCGAAGAGGAAAGATTGCTAAAACTAAAATAGGAAAGGTTTGATTTTTTGTGTGCTTACGATTAAACAAAAAAATTATTATCTGGCTAAAAAATATTTACCGAGAAACATAGGCGACATTTTAATCTGTTTTTTAAATGCGCCAAAGTCGGAGTGCGAGAGTGACAAAATGAAATCAAAGTTATTTTTCCATCATTACTTTATTTTTGTTCACCCAACTTTTATGATCCTTTTTAACTACATATAAAAGAGATGTAGAACTAATAAACTCATGATTTTCATGCATGGAGGATAGCAATAGATCCAGTTGATTTGATGTGCGAAACCATCCAACCATGTAAATTGAGTGCCACTTGCAATCCTTACTATATGTAGACTGACAGATCGAATAAAATTATGATCATAATATAAGTATGTATAGTGGAAAATAAAATAAAATATATAACTTAAAAACATGCTTGGATAAGATAAACTCCTCAAATAATAGTATTGTCACCGATCATAGATAAGTGATAGAATTAAATTTGTCCGTTTGAAATGGACTTAAATCGAGCCAAGGAGTCGGGGTTATATAAAAAATTCAGGCACAAATATAGGTGAAGCTTATACAAGCGTGTTAATAATTTAAAAGCGTTTTGAAATTATCTTAAATATCCCAAATTATAAAGTACACAAGGAAAGAAATACTGAGAAGATCATAAGACATAAATTAGTAGACCAGACGTATGATTTTTATTGTATCATAGATTACTCAACTCGAAATAAGGTGTTTCCTCATTATCTGTGCGAATTTTGTGGTTTATTTCTGTGCTATCAATGATATTAATTGAAACACAGAACCCAGATCTATATTAATAAATGTGTAAAGACTTTCAGAACATATCTTAATAATTCTTGTTATTAACTCAGGCCCCGGAATCACAGACACAATAGAAAATCTATTGTGTCGTGGACCGATCGGGCCGTTCGGGGCTCAATGGGTTAAAGTATCCAGTTAAATTCCAAATCAATATTTTGTGGTTTGCATACGTAAGTATACATAAATTACAATAAACTATTTTGATCAGTTTGGATTCGAAAAAATATTATGAAAGAAGATACGATACGCCTATAATCTTGTAGTTTTGTTAGAAAATAGGATCAAACTATCAGATTGTTCAAACTATTGGATAAGCGATCTTAGATATTAATCTCTGAAATGTTATCATTTAAAAAGTACCCCCTAGTACCTACTATCGTTTACTGTATATATCTATAATCTACATTATATATCTTGCATAATATTTTAACATTATCAAGCACGTGTTATTATGTATCCTTTTGTAAATTTTCTCTATATATAAAATACGTGCATAATATCTATGTTTATAAAATTTTCATGTCACAGTATTTGTCACTCAACTACTTCGAATTATTTGTTAATTTTTTTATTATTTTTTTTTAGAAAAATAAATTAAACTATTTTATATACCACGAAGTCATGGTGTCCTGGCAGAACAACGTTTACCAAGTTAGCTAAAATGAATATAAAAGAAATTAAAAAGAAAAAACTACAACATTTTAACGATTTTAGGTTTATTGGACTTTGTCCGTCTCCTCAGTTGATTGTTTTAACATTTTAAAATACTTTCATAATTCATTAATCACAATTAATTCATTAATTACAAATAAGGACCCATACATGGGTGGAGCCGGGATAAACCACTAGTTTATATAATATGTGTTAAACACGTGACGTTTATTTTTATATATTATTTAAATCATTCATGTTCCGTTATGATATACCTAGATAGAATAAATTATGTGTGGCCTACGTCAATGGTTGGTATATTTACATTTTTTATAATCTTCTATTATATAAAAATGAATCCCAAAATGTGTTGGTAAGCGCATAACTTGAGAACGGCTGAACCGATTTCGTTAATTCTTTTTTTATTATATTCCTTGAAGTACGAGGATGGTTCTTACGTAGAGAAAACGTAAATATGTACCACGGGCGAAGCCGGGGCGGACTGCTAGTAGACAATAATAATTAAGATTAGAATATTTGGATTTTTAAATTTATAACTTTACTAGTGGTCCGCCCCGGCTTCGCCCGTGGTACCTACATGTTTAAACTATCCTATCTCTCAAGTTGGATCGAACTGCACATGGTGTGCGAATTTTATTATAATCGGTTAAGTGGTTTAGGAGTCCATTGAGGACAATCATTGTGACACGAGATTTATATATATTAAGATAGGACTTTAATGTGACATGGAGAGGTGTAAATTTAATCTTTTATAATAAAAATGAATCGCTAAATGTGTTGGTAAGCGCAAAACTCGAGAACGGCTAAACCGATTTCGTTAATTATTTTTTTATAATATTCCTTGAAGTACGAGGATGGTCCTTACGGAGAGAAAACGTAAACATGTACCAGAGGCGAAGCCGGGGCGGTCATAAAATATATTGTTAGGTATACTTAATTACTTAATAGTCATAGGAAAAATATATTTGTTATTTATTTATCGTTCAAAACAAATGGAATGGAAAAAATGTAGGAATATAAAAGCTTCAATTCACATAAATATCATTGTGCGAAATACCATAAAAATCTCTTTATAGTTTTTTTAACAGCGTTTTTGTAAAATTTATGTCATAAGTTGTATTTGTGCTTTGTGATCAAAAAAGATATGGAAATTTTTGTTATTTCGATAGCTTTGAAAAGTAGAAAAAAATAAAATAAATTGTACTAAAAAAATCAATTAAAATCATTAAGTGGTAGAAATCAATAAATTAGTTGTTAATTTTGTATGAAAAAACCGCAGAATTACATAAATGTAAAAAATCGTGTAGGAGGAACAAAGTTCACATCGAAAAGTTCTTCGAATAGACTTGACGACTCTTAGTTGCAATTAATGATTTATAAAAAACTAGATAAGCTATGATTGGCTTCGTTTTATATAATATTTAATTCTATAACTAACCTTATCGATTTTTAATGGTAATTTTTGACACACAAAAACTTAAAAAAGTAATTAAATTAAATTACGGGACTTCCACACAAAAAAAGATCAAAAAACATATCAAATTACTGAATAACTTTTATAGTTGTTTGTCTCAATTTATATTTTCGATAACTGCTAATATAAAACATAAAATATGTAAAAATGTATAAATTATTAGTGATCAATGGTTTTGACTTACTTTTAACCTCTATATACTGCCCAAAATTGAACGCAAATTTCCAATATTAAGGCGAAGGTTGTTCCATATCTAGTGTACTATAAATCTATGTACTAATAAAGAACTCACGTTGATCACATGCAATACAGTACCGGTTTGCTAATGTTACTAACCTTAGCTCACGTGAGTATTATAAATGTAAATTGTATGGCAAATACGGTCTCGTTTATATGTATTAATTACGATTACAACATGGTTAATTATTGTTATAGCTTATGCAGGATATAAATCATTATTATGTAGTGTAAGAGTTGATTTTTATTGGGTTAAACGCAACTGTGATGTTGTTGAGGTATTAAGGATTTGATGGATGAGGATTGAGGATGCTTGGTAAATAATTTTAGATTTAAATTTTTTATGCTGCTCTATGTCAAATGATTCAATAATCATTTACGAATAACTAAAACATCTTAGAAAATGAGTTATTCACGTAGATTGAATGATTCCTTTACAAACAATGATATTATGAGTAAAAATATATGCTTAGGTTATAAGCACTCCAACAGTGGCACATCGAAATGTGGCTAATTAGCTTAATTTACGTCAGACGCCACTTTTTCGCTCACGATAATTAAATCATACCATCTTACTTTGAGTTTGACGTCTAATCGTGTGTTCGTTAGTATGCCGTTTTTAAGGATCAATTGGTAACCTAATAATTTACAACTTTTTGCTTACAAACATATATTACCTATTTAAAACATTTATATAGGAGACAATAATATAACTGTCGCATTATAACGTGCTATGCACGTGAGCAAAGGCGCGGTTATCCAATTAGCTTTAACTAGCTTTATCCATACCAGAGATAATATAATACTAAACTATCCGTACTCGTTATGTATTATTTAACCGAGTTATTTAGTAGTTTTGTTTTATTTTTGATATTGCAATATAGCTTGCCA
Organism: Colias behrii; assembly: GCA_029959065.1. Taxonomy (NCBI): domain Eukaryota; kingdom Metazoa; phylum Arthropoda; class Insecta; order Lepidoptera; family Pieridae; genus Colias; species Colias behrii. The sequence continues at coordinate 4,907,913 of JARWMC010000025.1, forward strand.
TCATTATATTTTTGATATACTGTTTGCGACCGCACCTTTTGTTATACACGTTTATTTTTGCGAATTGAATAATTGGACGATTAACTTTTTGGATGGCTTCTCCTTAAATTAATTTGAAAGAAGAAAGAAAGAATGTTTTGAAGAAAAAAGAAGAACTATTGTGTCTACAGTTTATACAACACATAAAAAATAATAATTACATAATATCAGTATGTGCTAATTTATTAAATTCCAAAATTATAGTACCATCCTCATAGTATCATATACTATTATATTATTTTTAATAGCAATTTTTCTAAACATATCTCAATTATTTGTGTTATTATTTTATGTTATTTATATTCTTTGGTGAGCACAATAAATCATTAAATAATTGTTCAATTATTTTTCTAGATCAGACCACGTGATGCTTATAACCGATTGGATCCACGAGCTATCTGTGGGCATGTTCACGGATCACCACCATTCCCTTGGAGACAATAAACCACCAACTTTGTTGATCAATGGTGTAGGCAGATTCAGATACTTTAACGACACGAATAAAGCGGCGAAACCTATGTACATGAAGACGGCTAGGTTTAATGTTGAACAGGTAAGTTTTTAATATGAGGTTATAAGTTTTGGTAGATATTGTAGGAATTCTTTTTATGATAGGACAGGCCATTGTTCACTATTCTATCAATGTGTAAGTTGGTAATGTTACAATGTGATGTCGAACTTTTGAGTGCTAATTGAAAACTTGTTATTTTGGTACGATTTTCTTATTTTTACCACTGATTTGTTTTATTAAAGTCGGAGAATCATAAAAATTTTAGGACCTATGATATAACTTTTAAGATTCTAGAATCTAGTCTAAAGATTCTCGATTAGATGAAAGTATTAATTATATAAAATATATTTATGTTCGGTGATTTATTATGCAGTTGCTAAATTAAATCTGTATATAACTTTTATCAGATTCAAAAATACAGTTTGACGTCGGTTCTTTTCTGTAGAAACTACTTTCCAAACCGGTGGTTCTTAAAAAATTGTTATATAATAATATGTCGAATCAAAATGGCTCGTTGATCAAATCAAGATAATTGTTGAGATTGAGATTCATTTTGATGACTTCATTTGGATGACGCTATTTTAGTAGGTAGTTATAAAACGTGCTATTTGTTGCATATTTTTGTGACATTTAACCTTTCTAGCTACAAGTATTAAATCCTAGGAATAAAATAATTGTGTGTGTGACTTAATAAGTCATTATTTAAAACTAGATTTCCGCCCGCGGCTTCGCCCGCGTTTTCAAAGGAAAGTTCCCGTTCCCGTGGGATTTCCGGGATAAAACCTACCCTATGTGTTAATCCAAGTTACCTTCTATATGTGTGCTAAATTTCATTGTAATTGGTTCAGTAGTTTTTACGTGAAAGAGTAACAAACATCCATACATCCATACAAACTTTCGCCTTTATAATATTAATAGGATTAAACCTTCTATTCAGGGCTACAAGTACCGTTTTCGTGTGATCAACGCGGAGTTCCTGAACTGTCCTATAGAGATGTCAGTTGATGGCCACAATATCACCATTCTTTCGTCTGATGGTTATGATCTGGAGCCTATGACTGGTGAGTTGAATATTTATTTGTTTTATTTTTTTAAGCTATTTTATACCGAAAATAAAACTTGTGAATAGCCTTAAACTTAGTAAAAGTCTCATCGCTTTAGAATGTTTTTCAAACACTTTCAAACAGTTGAAGAGATAAGTAGAGCTTTATGAAAATACCTAATATTATGTCACTAAATTAATTTTCTGTTTGAAACCTTTGAAAAGATTATAACTATAAATTTATAAAGAATAGAAAAAATTCGATCACGAGGCGGGACTCGAACCCGCATCCTTCGCGCCATTCCGGGGCGGATGCCTCACCAACTCAGCCACTCGTGACCCGCCCGAGTGATCGAATTTATTCTATTCTTTCAGTTTTATGTGTCTGAAGGGACACACCGCGCGCCATCTATTGAGATGATTAACAACCATTGGCTGAGTTGGTGAGGCATCCGCCCCGGAATGGCGCGAAGGATGCGGGTTCGAGTCCCGCCTCGTGATCGAATTTTTTCTATTCTTTATAAATTTATATTTATAAAGCATTTGAATGCCATAAAACCAAAAATATAAATTCAAGATTATAACTAACTATTATATAAAATCTGAAACTTCGATTAATCTATACAATTACAATTGTTATATAAAATTTTAAGTACCTATACGTAATTTACCGACCAATTGCAGTTTTAAGCTACCATACTAGCTGAACAAACACTTTGACGTATGTTTAGGGATGTCACCTGCTCTAATTATATAAATGTATATCGACATACCTAATTCTGATTAATATGAGTACATCATCAGCCCATTTATGTTCCCACTGCTGGCCATAATCCACCACGCTGGCCAAGTGCGGGTTGGCGGATGTCACAACTCACAAGTCGTCGAACTTTTTGATTTTTCGACATGTGGTTCCCTAACGATGTTTTTTTATCACAGTTTAGAGCAGTGGTGATATTATAACCTGAGCAGATAAATTGAAAAATTAATTTGACTTGAGTATATGTATACACAAATACATCCATATTGATAGTACCATAATTCTTTTCCGTAATGTGGCAACCCTATCCACATAATTCCTCCGCGGTCCAGTATTGTGCGCACGGAAATTCCCGCTCACTGTCGTTAGCTCGTTTGTTTCATTGCCGAAATTTCACCCGTACTATAATTAAAAGTTGAATCTGAAAGTGCATTTTATATTTAAAACGTTTTACACCAAGCAGCGGAATTCGTATTGTTCACAATTATGTGCTTTTCACTGATTGCTATCTGTATATTTTGTTGTATCTTTTTTGCTCGTGTGACAAATATTGAGCTGATTTTTCAATATTTTATTTTATACAGAGACACTGTTTGCGTAAATGTGTAAAATGTGTGTGCATAATAAATATTAAACTATCTTTTAAGTTTGAGATATGTACATATAGCATAATTTTTTATGTAGAGCCTTCTATCAGAACAATTTTATGCATGTAATTTGGACGTTAAATAAAAAAGGGAATTTCAACGTTCAACAGCAATTAAAATTTCAAGCTTCTAAAAAGTGTTAAAACTTTGGAAATAAAAGTCGATGCATCCCACTACAAAGTCCATATAATTAATAATACGCTATTTAACACAAGCTAGTACAAGTATTAACCAAACTAACTTTACCCAGCTATGATTGAAAAGAACAAAGCAAAAAGAGCCAGACAATAACCTCTCTAATCCACAATTCCTTCGTAAAGGAAATTAGCAATTCTCATTGCGCTTTGTAAATGCTCTAGTATCGTTTGTCAAGGCGAAAAAAGCTAGTTAATTGAAAACCGAGTGCAGATGCAAAATAGATCTCGATAATAAGAAACGGGAATTTCGAGAATTCAGCGAAAACGTGGAGGATTAAAAGACGGAAGCGAAATGTGTTTAAATTTTTTAAAATTTAAACACATGCTGCATATTGTTATATAATTATAGTAATGTTGAATTTCGTATAATGATTTACCGTGCCGTAGGGATAATTATTATAATTGTCTTCGGTGTTTCCATCTGCCTACGATATGGATGCCTTCAAAAAGAGAGCCTATGCGTCTCTCAAAGGCCAGCAAAACAATTGCAAGGTTACCTGACGTTGCAATTGCTCATGGGCGGCGGTAATCACCTTCATCAGTGCACCGCCCTCTCCTTTGCCGGTTATGGTATAAAAAAAAATTAAAATTTGTTGGACGTTTTCTCAAAAATTACGAATTTCAATGCTGTAATACTATTTTAGAGAAAATATATATTGTATGAGATAACCAAGTAAGTAAAATGTAGGTAGCAGTTACAAAAAAGGTACCTTCAAACGCATTTTGCAATTCGTCAAAACATCATCCTCATCATTATCATTATCATCATTTCAGAATTGGATTTAATATAATTAAAAAGGCATCTCAATTTTTTCCGATTTCAGTTATTCTATTCCTCCATTTACATCATAAAATACAAAAATAATAACTATTTAATTCCTTCATAGGAATTCCCTAATAAATCTAGGTTCACAATGGAGCATTTTCAGTTCCTTGACAAGGGTAGTGATTCGAATTTAATTAGTGTCGCTATTTATGGGGTTCGTTAGTTCCTTTGAAACCATGGGAAGTTTACCTTGCATATTTCTGACAGGCATAACTTTAATAGTAATGGAAATTTGTGGTTTGTTTGTAGTTTATACATTTATTATCTATACTAATATTATAAAGAGGAATTAATGTTTGTAATTATGTATGTATGTATGGTTTTCACGCATAAACTACTGGACCGATTTAAATGAAATTCAGCACACATATAGAGGGTAACTTGGATTAACACATAGGCTAGGTTTTATTATATTTAAAAATAGGTATGGATAATTAATTGTATGATGACTTTTTGATATTGAATTCTAATGTAGATAAAAATTTCAACTCATTTGTAATGAGAATACCTATATCTATTCCATATTCTCACTAAAATTGGTTAAATTATTTAAACATAACTTATTAAAATAAATGTTTAAAGCTACTAAAAAGCTTTAAACATTTATTTTTCCCATTTACAGTTTAAGTGTCTAAAATTATATTATAAGGTTGATTGTTAAATGTAATAAGTTTAACAGTTTTCGAACAATTTGTTGATTTAATTCTGCAAACTTGAAATCGACCGTAGTTTAATAATATACGCGAAAGTTTGTAAGAATGTATGTTTGTTAATCTTTCACGCGGATACCTCTAAACCAATTTTGGTCATAGGAACATGATAATGATGTAACATGTATACCAAATTGACAAAAGCTATCGAAATAATTTCTTACATTTGGTGAAACCAAGCGTACAGTTAGTCAAATTATAATCGTCAGACCGAACTGCCAATACTAAGAAATTATACAAAGCCCGTTTCCGCCCTTACCGAGTTTCTACCAAAACCCACAAGACAAATACTCCAAACGTTATAATTTACCCAATATCTTCGCACAGTTCAATGGTTCAAAGCAATTGCTCATTACAGCCTTTGACAGATTATTGCTTTGAACTCATATCCAAGAGATGAACATCTTACGCTACTTATGAATGCCCCATTTCGTTCTGATCAAGTTTATCAAAGAATTAGGAATTAAGATTTCTAGGTATTGCTGTGGTTTCGGCGTTATTGAAGATGTAGGTTAAGTGCTTTCTAGCTTTGTAGATAATATACGCTTCAGTGAGCGATTATAATAAGTATTAAGAAGAATGGATATTCTTTTGTAAAGTACACTAAGTACTGTTCATATTTTTAAGAATAAAATATGTAGTATTAACGAAATTGAAATTCGATTTTCCGCTGTGTAAAAAGTGTTCGAAATTTCGGGATAAAATAAATAATATCGTGATGATTTCTTAAGCTTTTCTTTTCGTAATTTCTTAAATCATTTTTATATAAATACTATATGTTGAATTAAATTTGAGTTTACAAATTAAAGAAAGGCCAAATAATAAGAAAATTTAAATTAATATCTCTACATCGACATACCTACATAAAAAAACTTCAGTTACATATTCTTAATTTCTACACGCGTCAGGAAAGAGATCTCTTATTCAGTTTAAAATATACCCTATATTCAGTCAATACACGCAATTTTGCCTAGCCAGCATTTTCGAGGGTTCTCTTTGATCCCATATGAATATGTAAATTGTGGGACACTATGAACTGCAGTGGAGTACTGCTCACCTTAGATACTATGTATTGTGTTTTTAAATTTTATTTGCATGCTAATGGGCGGTGGTACAACTGTACAAAGGTTAGTAGAAGGTAATGGCAGTGGCGTTAAATATTGGTTTGTATTTATTAATAAATATAATGTTGTTGTAACGAGATAAACTATTATCAAACATTATTTAATTACTAGGTGTGCCCCGCAGTTTTACTCGTATTGTTCCGCTCCTATTGGTCTTAGTGATATAGGGCCTTCCTCGATAAATGGAATATCTAACAGTGAAATAATATTTTCAAATTAGAGATAAGCGCATTACAGCAAACAAACGAACTCATTAGTTTTATAATATTAGTATAGATAGAGCAAATACTAAAGTTGTAAAGTATTAAAAAGTATTAAAGTATTAAAGTTGTAAGATTTGACGTGGTATTTTTTTAGATTTTCAGTTTATACTTGTTGAACAAGGTATCAAATGGCTTAAAAGCATTAAAATTTGTAATGATTTATTCGCAATTATAAGGGTAAGAAGTGATGAAAAATTCAGACTTAGTTTTAGTGCTAAGTGCTAAGCACTTTTGATCTGAAGCGATTCCCTGAAATCTTAATAAAAACCTTTTAGCCTAAGCCAATTAAGGGCTCTTTTATGAATTGATTGCGAATATTTTAATATTTAAAGTCAATAAATCTAGTTTTAATTGCTACTGGATTAGCATTTTTTTAATAATTTTATATGATAATACCTGAATTTTTACTAGAAACAGTAATTTCTTCATCTATTTGAGATAATTTTCTATAAATTTTCAAGAGATTAAGATTATTCAATATTCAGATATTTCATTGCCAATCAAATCGTGATTTATTCTCTTTTATCATTTTAAGCGATTTTACAAATATTTTTTTACGGATTAATAATATTAATCAAAATTATTTAAAGCTTTTTCAATAATAAATGTAAAATTTATTACAATAATAATATGATAAAAATGTTCCAAATAAAACTCATACCTACTCATTGTAGTACATTAAAAAGTTTTTAATCCGTCAATCTACCCTCATTAGGTTCTGATCCACTCTTCTAGTTAGCGGGATTAAGTGCTGAGAAGGAAAATTAGGTTATACTTATTCTATATCTTTAATAAAATCATAATTATTCCAGATTTCAATTTTATTATTTTTATAGTCAAGCCAATATGAAAAACTATGCAATAGCTTAAAAAAATGTTTGTATATTTAATTCGTGTCAAAGCTAACAATTTAATTAATATTTGTTGACTTTTATCGCCATGTTGTTTTAGTTTCAAATTTTTGTTTTGCTAACGATTAAAATGTTCATTTTAGAGGTTTTATTTGCCTTAGCGGTGAAATTAAACTAATTTATTTACTTGTAAGCTTACTCTAAAATGCGGGTTTCGAAGCTCAAGGTTAAATTAAATCAACAAAATGAATCACTTTTAAATTGTAATACCTGATTTTATGTTAATTACGTATAGTTTACTTTAAAGCTTTTCACTGTAGTTTTGAAACTTAAACTTTAAAGCATTTATAAATAATTCTTTTAGTATTCAAATGAGATTAAATGAATAATTGTTATCACGCCTTAATTAAATAGACACTCTTAAATTTTATTTTAAAAGAACTTTTAAATAATTATGTTTAGCGAATAATCAAAGAATTACTTATGCAGTTCTAGATAAAGTGTATCAAAATCGGTTCATCCATTAATTATACCTATAAAGGGTAAAAGTGGGAATGAAAAAAACTAAAGTTGTCAAATATACCCAAGTGACATATCAAATGAAAGTACACGACTTATCAGTAACAAAATTTACATAGTAAATTTTTGATCAAGGAGCAAGTAGATATAGAATTTCAACTTAATATTAATTTCGTGTACCTACCTACGATGTTGTAGAGAAGACTTTGAGAAAATTAGCCATTATTCATACGATTTAATAAAAAGCAATCTTAAACGAAGTGGAGTCATCATGTCTGTCAACCCAGTGATTGTCACGTAGCTATGGCCACTCGTTGAAATCGAAATGTTTTTCGAGTCGATTCGCCCACTCTAGTGGAGTGCTCGTTCGATTGGAGTTTATAACCACTCCTACACCTGGATTGTTAGAAAGTGGTGTTGTAGTGATAAAACTTAACATTAAAACACGTTGCATAACGTACAGACACACAAATAACTGCACAATTTCATAAAGGTTATCCTTAAAAATGGTGATAAGGCAAAAATGTTAGCTTATGTTATCCATCTTTTGTACCTTACCGCTTCCTATATAGTATTTTCTGTATTCACACGTTTTTCATAAACTACAAATCAACTATTTTGCTTTTACTATCATTTCATAATCGAATAAATCGTTTCATAAACTCGTATAACGTTTAGATACCTTTTAATTTTTAATACAAAAACTTTTAGAAACAGTTTATTTCTATTTATTTTTTCATATAAATATAGCGAAACCTTTTTTAATATTATTAAGGATCCAATAAATATTAATTTAATCTTATAACACTATTATTTACTACTAGCTTCCGCCCACGACTTTGTACGTGCATCCCCGTTTTTCCCCGTTCCCGCAAGAATTTCGGGAAATCCTTTCTTAGTTTCTACGTCCTAACATCTACTTGCATGCCAAATTTCAGCCCGATACGCCCAGTGGTTTGGGCTGTGCGTTGATAGATCACTATATCAGTCACCTTTGAGTTTTATATATATAGATTCCAATTAAACTTATCCTATTTGTTACAGCTACATCCCTAGTGACGTACGCGGGTGAGCGCTTTGACTTCGTCGTTGAAGCCAACAATGAAATTGATAACTACTGGATTCGATTCCGCGGCCTCATGGACTGTGATGAGAGGTTTGTTTTATTTTTACAAGCATTTCAAATTTTTCAACGTTTAAAAATAAATGTTTAAACGCAACTAATCATACACAACACTTTAATAACTACAATGTTGCAGTGTGGTTCATGAACCTGTTCCAAGATCAGTTTACTTTGTATTAAAAATTATAATGATGTTTTATGACTTTAATAGTTTTACAGATTTTTTAAGTATCTATAGATACCTATATGTTATTGTTTGCGTTTTTTTTATTATAGCGATGATAATATTTTGTAGGTTGCATAGTTAATTGCATAATATAACAATGCAGATTTGTCGAGTGTACGTTACTTGCAGTAAATTTAACAGTCACTTTATTTGTACAATCGTAAAGGCACATCTATCGTCACTTCTATTTTATCTAGACAGAATAATTAGTTATTTTGCCTTAATTTATAAATAATTTTCATAACATATTAAGTGATTTTAATATTCTAATACACAGGTTCACAAAAGCGAAGCAAGTGGCAGTATTACACTATGAAGGCGCAATGGAAGTGGAACCGGCCGGCGATCCCACGTGGGAAGAATTACATAATGAAGGACTTGTAAGTATAATATAATAAAATAAACGAAAAAAATGTTTAAGAACGAAACAGTTTATTCACGTTTACGGTTTTTTAGATCATAGTAATGATGATAACTAACTAAACGAATAACTTTTAAATGATAGGATGAATTTTTTACAAAGCATTTGAATGCCTTAAAACCAAAATATCAAATTCAATGGATAGGATGATACAGGTCAATCTACTTTAATATTTTCTTATAAATCTAATAATTAAACATGACGTAAAATGCATTTGTCCTATACCCATTTTTTTAAATACTATGTTTTTTTTATTCTTATCACTTATTAACAAAAACAATTTAGATATCAATTACCCATTTTAATGAACTGTAAACATTGCCAGGTAATTAAACCTTGGAGCCTATTTAAGGGAAAATTTTTTGGTTCATTTCTTCAGTAAATAATTAATTCAGACAGGCAAATGGCGTCCCAAATCGGACGAAGTTAAATCTTTAAGGAATGACCTAATTACGTTTTATATTGTGAATAAATTATTATATACGGGAAACGATATATTACTTTACTCAAATCAGCACATCTTTAATATTTGCATCTGTATATTTGATCATACATAATTTAATATTTCTTTGTATAAAAGTTCATTGATATTTTCGCGTTAAACAGTTACAATAGGATCTATAAATTATTATGCACAACAAAAACAAAATATTAAAAAGGTAATATAGGGCATGGGTTTGCGGCCTGTAGTTGCCATCTCTCTAAGAGACATTTATCAAAAATGTATTTTTTATTCACACACACAGTTACACGAATAGGCACAAATAATTACATATTTATGATTAAAATAAATGTACGTTAGTACGACCGCTTTGCGTCTATTTCACAGTAGACGTTCATATGCCCATAGCCATAGGTAGATAATACTATACCCCATACTATAACGATTATTACCTTCAAAATATCCATATTCATCAACACCAAGCCAATCAGTGCAGATTTTAACAAACATAAGGTGTCAGGACAAACGTTTAATCCCAAGGAACAAGTTTTGCGAATCAATTCAACTTGGTGAATAGTTCAATCGAGATCACTGGAATTCTGAATACATCTTGATAGAAAGCTTTGGGTAGATATAGATGGCCTATGGTTTTAGGCCTATATCTACACTAATATTATAAAGAGGAAAACTTTGTTTGTTTGTTTGTTTGTTTGATTGTAATGAATAGGCTCATAAACTACTGGACCGATTTTAAAAATTCTTTCACCATTCGAAAGCTACATTATCCACGAGTAACATAGGCTAGGTTTTATCCCGGAAATCCCACGGGAACGGGAACTATGCGGGTTTTTCTTTGAAAACGCGGGCGAAGCCGCAGGCGGAAAGCTAGTTGTTTATATACGTTCAGTGTATAAACCGTAAGACTAAGCCTGTAGCTACAATGACGTAGGCTATGGTATTGAAATTGAGTTTAGAGGAAAATGTTTTTAAATACCTAAGTGATTTAATTATACTTTAGTAATCTCAAATATCCAAAGAAATGTGAGGGCTATAATATGGACATAATAAATCTGATGTTTGCAGTTTGATTTGTCAAATCTGATACTTATTTAGTTTACGAGTCTGAAGACCCAATTTTATTGTAACAGCATGTTATATTTTCAGTTAGTTAAACGAGTTGATTGAATACAGAATAAACATTATATTATATAGTAGGTACATTAATGATGGTGTGGAATGATTCATTATATTTTAAGTAATAGATTTTGCTAGAACACGTTAGGGATTTGGGGAAATGATATATTCAATAAGTAATTTAGGATACCAAGAATGACTAAATTCTGATAAAGTTTGTTAAAGCTAAAAAGCTAAATTTATAATAATTATTTTCTTATTCCAACCATAAACTCCTGGTTTAATTTAATAAAGTATCAAACCGACACTTAAACTTAAAAGACGGGCAAGTGAAAATGCTCCACATAAATACTAGTACAGAGGCGACAAAATTTCAATTACTTTAAAGCCAGTCTAAGCTGCGTTAAGTATTGGTTGGTTTTATAGTTGCCAAGCTATTCCACTTTATGGCATCTAAGTGAGGTTCAAACGCTTTTAAATAAGTTTATTTACTACTTAAACTTTAAAAGTGGCTGTAGATAAATTGTTTTGAAAGCAAATGATTATACAAGCAATGAATTTGCGTTTATTGCAATGCAATTCTTAGTTGGTTTGTATTCAGACTAACGAGCTAAATGCATTGATGCTTAAATCAATAATACTATTGTTTGATTGCTGTTCTCTCGATTGAAATGAAGTATATCAAGATATACAATGGAATCACATTATGGGTTTATTTAGTCATGATATATTGTGGACTTGATAATCAATAAAATCTTTTATTATATTAAATCATGATAATAATCTTATGGATTTAACTTAACTATTGTTTCCTATTGTATATTGAAATGTATGGAACATAATATTAACTATTATAATATAAATTTCTCGTTTATTGACCGATAAGCACGCTTATATTTTGATAATGTTACTCCGATAAAGGTATATAAAATGATCAATATACCAACAATATTCTATTATTATTTCAGCATAAATCCCAATATCAAATTAATATTTAGTTATATAGCATTCAAATGCTTTATAGATGAGAAATTTAAAAAAAGGGACGTCGCCCCGAAAATGCAATAGACTCTGCTTCGTCTAATGATTGCAATTTTTGTTCGTTTATCAACCAACTTATTAAATTAGTAAATGAAATTGATAATTTTTGTTTTATGGCATTCAAATGCTTTATAAATATAAATTTATAAAGAATAGAAAAAAAAATATATATCAATTTCAACAAAAAAGGTCGTGTTCCATCGTTACAATATTGTATTCACTGAAAAGTGTTTCATATTGGTTGAGGTGGTTGTTAATCATCTCAATAGATGGCGCACAGTGTGTCCCTTAGACACATAAAACTGAAAGAATAGAATAAATTCGATCGCTCGGGCGGGTCACGAGTGGCTGAGTTGGTGAGGCATCCGCCCCGGAATGGCGCGAAAGGATGCGGGTTCGAGTCCCGCCTCGTGATCGAATTTTTTATATTCTTTATAAATTTATAAATTAGTAAATGTCTATACTAACATTACTTTTTTATTCCAGCAACTAAACGCATTAAACAAAGGAGAAGAAGACGATGAAACTATAAGTGTAGCCGAAATGAAGTCTCTAAAGGGATACGACGATAGTCTGAAAGAAGTGGCCGATTATCAGTTTTACGTCGCATATGACTTCTATCCTAAGAACAATTCACATTTTCATAGATCACCGTATTATGGGTATTATCAAGGTGAGTGAGATTATTGAAATAAGTTTTTAAGAGCAAGTTATAGATTTGTCATTGAAAAGATATTGATTTTTCATCTTGACGAAAGGATTTTACCACATTTTAAAGATTCACCACATGATAAAAAAAACTGTAGCAGTGCGCCAAAAAATTAAGGCATTCAAGTCAGGATATCATTTCTATCCACAGTTTCTATCCGATATTTTTTAAACATGACATTGACACAAACATATTTATACTAGCTGTGCCGCGCGGTTTCACCCGCATTACTCCGCTCCTGTTGGTCTTAGCATGATGATATATAGCCTATATTACTCGTGGATAATGTAGCTTTCGAATGGTGAAAGAATTTTTAAAATCGGTCCAGTAGTTTATGAGCCTATTCATTACAATCAAACAAACAAACAAAGTTTTCCTCTTTATAATATTAGTGTAGATTAAATAATATACAGCAAGACCTTTATAACGTTAAAAAAATAATTACCTAAACTTAATCAGGTCCAGGATTTGCCAATTACATTGCTTATTTATAATCATCTTTTTCCACAGTTCCCGAACCAGACAACCGTCTATACACACCACAATTAAACCACATCAGTATGAAAATGCCGTCCAGTCCCTTACTAGTAACTCGACCATCTTCCGATAACTTCTGTAATTCCTCAAGTATAGCAGAATCCTGCAAAGAAGGCTTCTGTGAGTGTTCCCACGTACTTTCAGTAAAACGTAATGCAGTCGTAGAAGTAATTATCGTAGACGAAGGAGTAACTTTCGATGCAAATCACCCTTTTCACTTACATGGACATTATTTTAGAGTAGTCGGTATGAGGAGATTAGCTAGCGAAATAACAGTAGATGAAATAAAAGCGTATGATGCCGCGGGACTCATGAAACGTAATTTAAAAAATGCGCCGTTAAAAGATACAGTGACAGTACCAGATGGAGGTTATACGATTATAAGGTTTAAAGCAGACAATCCTGGGTATTGGTTATTCCATTGTCACATAGAATTTCACGTAGAAGTCGGTATGGCGCTAGTTTTTAAAGTAGGGGAAGAAAAAGATTTCGTACCAGTGCCTAGAGATTTTCCAACCTGTGGTAGCTATATGCCAGATAATATGCTAGAACATGAAACGACGCCCAAACCTAACGATAATCAATATATTTCTATCACACATTGGTGGCCAGTTGTGTATCTTAATAATACTAATTCTTCTGCCGTTCAAATCACATCACCAGCTTTCGTAGTATTATATATCTGGTTAATTAGAATTCTCATAACGTAATAGTTAAAATCGGTCTATTTGTAAGGTTTGGACAAATGTAAATTGTGTGTCGTTTGCACTCCTTCGTCAGTGGGAACGAATTTGTACTTATCAATAATGTGCTATGTTAATTTATTATAAATAACTTTTATACCGCAGCCAGTTTTATTTATTGGACAGTACTTAGGTTCGTGTTTGTGTATTTATTCCGTTTTTGGTATTTCAATATTGAATATCGAAATATTATCGTGTGCTGTATCGATGTCGGCTTCTGTAAATATTCCTACGTCTGTGATCTTTCCAAGTGCCTTGCCAAAAATATGAGACATTTTGAAAAAATGTTATATTTGTATGATTATGGATGTCGCTGATGATATGTGATATTATTTAGTTTTAAGCTAGTTTTAAGGTTGTCTTGTATTAAAGTTGTATTAATAAAGTTCCAAATATGATTAACTGTGAATTAAATATGTTTGTAGCATGGAATTTGTGTATTATTTTATCCTTTCCCAATACTTTTTTACATAAAATAATATGTCTTTTGGATTCAAACAATTTAACACTACTAAGATATCATCAAAGATGTTCTATTAAATTACTTTAAACCATTTTGAGAAGATTTCCTCTGATATCAGTCTTAATAAATTATTTATTACAAAACTTAAAAGGGGTTCTGATAGGAATATATTAAGCCTCGATCATTTTACAGTAGGCTTTGTGTTTGTGGTGACTATCCTAATGCGAGAGTAACGAAATTAAGTTCAGTAAACCGTCTTATAAGATTATATAGAAGTAAAAATAACAGATTGATTCACATAATATTTCAGTCAAACTCAGTTTAATCGGTAAGTATCCATATTAATATAATTGCTATTCTCTTGTAGTAAAACATGTGAAACGAATTAAAACTAACACGACAATTCATAATTACAAAAAAATACATTTGCTTTTAATCGTAAGTATTTTTCTCGTTCTCTTATGGAATTAATGTAGAAACATATATGTGTTATGTGCCTAATAATATAGCAAGCAATATAGAAACGTAACATAAAACATTGTTTTCATGTGCCAGATAACATTACAATTTAACTGAAAGTAGCTTTTCATCTATTATAAAACAATTTCTTAGAACTACTTTAAAAAGTAACCAATGGACTATCATCCACATATCACTAGCTTAGAATGCACAAAATCTATAGATCCATACCTAAAAGAACTTTGCCAATTAAGATAACATGAACAGAACTAAATCAAGTCGCAAAAAGAGGGGATCGAGTAATAAATATCGGTAAAAGATGGCTGCCGTCTTGAACGAGAAAAATAGGCTTTGTTGGTTTTATCAGATCATGCTAAAGGGTATAGGGAGGGTAATCCGCTTTGAATATGTGATAACTGTATTTATTGTATGTTGATCCTAGTAGCTTTTTCCCAAATACGGTTATTAGCATGCTGGTATGGCATTTTTTATTTATTAGCTTTCTATATGTATCTACAATCTATAGTAAAATCACAGCTAATATTATACAGCTGAAGAGTTTGTTCGTTTGTTTGAACGCGCTAATCTCAGGAACTACTGGTCCGATTTGAAGAGTTCTTTCGGTGTTAGATAGCCCATTCATCGAGGACGGCTGTAAATTCGCTGTCCCCGGATAAAATTATCATAATATTATTATAATATTATTATGTAGTGATAATTTCCATTGCTACCTATAGTTTTAGTGTTCATGCATTATTGAGCTCGACTTTATTTGATTTATATTCTTTATATTTAATAATAACCTACTATTTACATCGTGGTCCACTCTATGAAGAAACCCTTTAAGAAAACATGTCCAAGAGGAAAAAAAAAACAATTAATCATTCATTGATTGGGCTAAAAAATAAAAGTAAATATGAGATAATATTATAATATTAACATAGTACCCGCATTGGCCTCGATTCATTGTTTACGCATCTAGTCTGAATTGTTTGGATTAGTGTAGGTTTGTATGAACAGCCTATGCCCGTCTGTAATAACATATTATACAAATTATTATTTTGCGATAGTGCTTTTTTAAATAAACCTATAAATATTGGCGCTTTTTTACAAAATGTCGATAATGAACTTGTTTGTTCACTGTACATTAATTAACGAGAAAACTATGAATATAAGCAAGATAAACTAATATAAAATATTATGTCGTTCTGAATTTCGCCAATTGGGAAATGGTAACTCGTTAATATGGTCCGTATAGTCACAGATTAATAACTAGTAGCTAGCTATAGTATCTGGATGATTAAATAACTAAATCAACGCTGTATTAAAGATGACAATAAGTAGTTTCGTAATATTTAGGTACTGCTGAAAATGTGACTTAAAACTTTCTAAAAAATAAGTCAACTGGTAAGTAACAACAGTATTCGAGAGTTATTTAAAACAAAGCGATTCAAGTTTTTCCTTACACAATCTAAAATGAAGATTTTTTCAAAACGTAGCTGCTATGAAAGTAAAATATGACAGAAAAGACATCGACATCATACATTAGCATAAACGCATGTGCATATTTTATGCCGTTATGAAACACCTTATGAAATATCTGGGACAGTGTCATGGTCGTCATATCTATATATATAAAACTTAAAGGTGACTGATATAGTGATCTATCAACGCACAGCCCAAACCACTGGACGTATCGGGCTGAAATTTGGCATGCAGGTAGATGTTAGGACGTAGGCATCCGCTAAGAAAGGATTTCCCGAAATTCTTGCGGGAACGGGGAAAACGGGGATGCACGTACAAAGTCGTGGGCGGAAGCTAGTTTTATAATAAAAAAACTGTAGGCGGAAACATTTGTTCTTATAATATGTGTATAGTTTACTGTTTAGCCTTAGAGTTTAGCTTCTGAATTATTTGAATCTAATAAATAATGCAGATAAATAAACCGAATTTAGATTTTATATGAACAAAAGCTTTGTAATGATTGGAATCATATTTAATTTCCTCTTCTGCTAGAGCATTTAAAAAAGGAAAACCAAATGTTTTGACATATCGGCAAAATTAAATGTAAAAAAAAACATACAGTATCCACTCTAAAACATCATTATAAGCATACAACCACAGTTATACAACTTATAACCATCATCATCATACGATTAAGTATGAAATAGTGTAATTTACATGCACACGGTAGCGGAGTAGGTACGAATTTGTGGCCATAAATATTGTAGTTGTCGATATACACTGTGTTTATTTTGTGGATGCACTCAATATTTTGAGGCAGATGTTTTTGTGAGAAAATAACAAAGGAAAAATGGTCAGTGGCGAAATTGTACTTCAAATTAGATTGGCTATAACAGGGATTTTATTTTCCACATTAACATTCTATGAACAGTAGAATTAATTGGCTTATTAACTTATTTAAGAAAGAGTATTACATATAAATTATAACTAAATAAAATAGAAACACGATTTTATACAGCGAAGTTAATTGCGTTCTTATGCACATTTCCCACGCCTGTCAAAAAACAACATCTAAAGAAGATCATTATTGATGTAATTTATAGTTAAAATATTGGACAATTAGTTATTTTTACTGAGCCAATTAATAATGCACTGTATAATTTAATAATATATTCAAATTTCAAAGTTCTGTGTTCGCAATTCGGTATTTCACGCTGTTTCTAACATAATTTCAGTTTATTCCTCCACAGTTGAAATAGATCATTTAAACGCTGATATTTCTGTGCATATTATTTACCTACTATTAAATAAGTTTCATTTTTATTTCTCTAGGTATATCATTTTAATATTGAAATTTCATTAGAAATTCTAATCTTTCAAAGTTAATATAAGACGTACTTCAAATTGTTGAATTGAAGATTTTTTTCAAATTACATTGAGATCGATCACCTTAGCAACAGTCAGCCATTACAGCCATTATAGGTCATTATTTTTTACTAAATAATAGATCCTATCAGAATCAAACAACACATTATTTTATTATAACAGCTTGTAAAGAAACATTCAAAACATATAGAAATTTGAGCACAACGCTCTAAGCTTTCGCATTGAATTACGAATACAGGGACGTTGTTATAATAATTGGGGACCATTAGCTTCAACTGTCCCATGCAGGTTGTATTTGAGTCAAGTGACCGTGGGTAATGTTCGCTTGTTACAAGGATATTAAGGAGAATACTGCTAAATACGTGTTTAAAGTTATTTTAGAGGATGAAAGGGTTTTAATGTTAGTAGAAGAATTTATAAAATTGTGCAGTTATTTTTTTTGGTATTTATATTTGTTAAGATATATTATTGGGGCATTAATTTATTTATATTATGAACTTTAGAACTGTGCGAGGTTCTACATAAATCTTAGAGCATTAAACCAACACAAATATTCATATTATTTACCTATATGTAATTTTGTTGTAAAAAATATATTGGTACCTATTGTATGGATTCAGATATTATATCAATGTTCTTGGTTTAATAGAGTCGAGTAGTTGTTTCCTTTAATTATTTATATTTTAAAGTACCAACATTAACTTTATTAAATTTTATATTAATAGTATAATAAGAAGTGAATCGTAAAGGAATACAATTTAATCTTACTAATAATACATATCCTCAGGCTACTGCGGTTTTTAGGTTTAAAGACTTTATTACTCATAAAAACAATAGTTCACTTAAAATGAGTTACATGCTATCTTATATATAAATTAAACTTATCTCTAGTTTAAGGTAATACTCATACATTACAAATTTTACATATTTTTATACTTTATACAAAACAAGCTTAAGTTGTATTCTACTTTTCTATTCTAAATTACAGTGTATATGATTTTTAAGTAATTTTTTGAATACATTAAGACTCTTACAATTTTTTAATTTTTTTGGCAGTCTATTGAACATCTGTGCTCCTTCAAAGAGTATAGTTTTTTTCCCATAGTTAGTTCGAGTCGAGATAGGTTGCAAATCATTTTGATTTCTCAAGTTATATTTTGTTGATTTTTTATGTATTTGTAAATTTGATTTTGTTGTATTTGTTGTTATTTTCTTGATAAGGATACATGTGGAATATGCGTAAATTTGTGAGAGTGTAAATAATTTTGTTGTTGAGTATAGTGTTTTTGTAGAAGTAAGGTAATGATAGTTAAAAAGAGTTTTTATAATTTTGTTCTGAGTTCTTTGTAGTGAAATTAAATTTGTTTTGGAGGCTGATCCCCATATCTCAATTAAATAATCTAGATGAGGCTTTACTAAAGAATTATAGATCATTAAACGTTCTTTTTTTGGAATACACTGTGTTACTCTATGGAGTGATCTTAGTAGTGATGTTAGTTTACTTTTGATATGGTTAATATGTACCGTCCAAGTGAGTTTATCATCTAACCACAGCCCTAGGTATTTTTCACAGTTTGAGTATTGGATGATTTCCTTATCTATAGTAAGAATTGGGGTAGTGTTTGTTTTCTAAAGTGTATTCATTAAATATAGAAAGGTTGGTCGAGCGAGTAGGTCTGTAGGTTACATGATAAATAAATTAACTATTTTAGCTGTATTAGATCTTTGGTGTAAAATAAAAGAGGCGTATGTAGGCGGACGTATTTTAGTTTGATACAGAGAATAAATGAGTAGTGTTCTACTCAGTATGTGGAAAGGGATGTTAAAGTTCTTAATTATTATTTACTAGCTGCTCCGCGCGGTTTCACCCCCGTGGCTCCACTCCTGTAGGTCATAGCGTGGTGATATATAGCCTATAGCCTTCCTCGATAAATGAGCTATCTAACACCGAAAGAATTTTTCAAATCGGACCAGTAGTTCCCGAGATTAGCGCGTTCAAACAAACAAACAAACAAACTCTTCAGCTTTATAATATTAGTAAAGATTCAACAGTTTATTGTACATCATTATCATCATCATCAGCCCATATACGTTCCCACTGCTGGGACACGGGTCTCCTATGCGGGTACAGGCCATAATCCACCACGCTGGCCAAGTGTGGCTTGGCGGATGTCACTTGTCGTCGAAAAAAACTTCAAGTTTACTACTTCTCGTACTAATACAATTATCTATTACAAATTTATTTACTGGTACAAATAGGTATATTTTTTGTCAAAAGGCAGATTTGTAAATAACAAAGTACATAAATTATGTTAATAGAAGCGAAATGAATATACATTCGCATTTTGGGATGAAAATAAACAACATTGAAAATAATAACGTTATTTTCATTATTTTACCCATTGTTTATCTTTTGTTGGAAATAAGATACCTACATCTATATTAAATCACGATATTTTGTTTACAATTTCATCCAACTCAGTTTTTTATGAACAACGAGCTAACATTCATCAAAATAACACATTTTGTATGAAAAAATCCTTTTAAATATGTAATAACAGGTACCTATGAGAATACATCGCTCCCAAAACCAAGCAGTGGCCACAAATAAATTGTGCAGAAATAGGTACTAGCAATGCCCACTCAGGATATTTTCAAAATGGACGGATTGCCGAAGCGGTAATGTCTGACCTTTTGTGGTGTGGTACAATTTTTGTGTTTTGACGATTTTCTATATCTTTGAAAGGAAATTGTGTTGGTTTCCGACTTTAAGCACTATCGATATTGGCAGAATTACCAGCATTTTAATCAGGCTGAGCCAAGGCCCCTTCGCAGCCATAGCAATATAAAATATACTAGGCACCAATTTACCTTTTTGTGTTTTATTTTTGTTAAAAATGTGTTAAAGTTTATGTTTATTTTACTCATTAGGTATATTATGTTTAGACATAGTTACATGTGTATTATTATAACAACATACAAGCATAAATAAACTAACGTGTTATTAATAAGGCAGCGTAAAAAATGTCTGTGAAATAAAAAAAAAAATCTTCACACTACCTATGTTTTATATCGTACTATTAATGTGTTATGAATATGGTTATGATAGCACAATTTGCCTTATTAAATGCTACAAAAACGTTACCCTACCAAATCGCTTGCACCAAACCTTGGGCCACACAAAATGCAAGTCATGTCTCCCCTGCGGCTTTCACTTAGTCTCAGAAGGCATTAGGGTCCTTGCTGTGAATGTACGGTTTTATTGTTTTCTGATGAGAAAATGTAACTATCGCACTTTGAATGTAACTTCTTGTTGTTTCGGCGATTCTAGCCAATATTACCCTTGTTTGTGATGCGCGAATTAAGAGGATTTCAGGGAATTTAATAATGCAGGATTGTATGCAATGTTTGATTTTCGAAGAAATAAATTATTGTCGTTTGTACAAAAGCAATTAAAATCGTATTTCGAAACAAGTTGTAACGTTGCTTTTTCATCATAGCTATTAAACTTAAAGTATATGCATATGATAGTTGACTATTCCTTAATTTATTTTGAAATGGGTTTATAATATTATTATTGTAACTACAATTTACTATCTCGTATAAAAGTTACTAGCTCTACCATAAAACAGAATGTACATTAGAAATTATTTTTCATAATATACTTAACTAGCTTTCCGCCCGCGGCTTCGCCCGCATTGTCTAAAACATAATAAGTTATATACTAAAACCTTCCTCTTGAATCACTCTATCTATTTAAAAAAAACCGCATCAAAATCCGTTGCGTAGTTTTAAAGATTTAAGCATATATAGGGACAGAGAAAGCGACTTTGTTTTATACTATGTAGTGATATAAAAAGCACTTAGTTACGTACCGTATTTATTATTTACATATGCATATTAGAGTAGGAATAAATCAACTACAGTTTATAAGTTGTGAAACCGCGTTCAAATACTCTATCATTATTACGTATAGGGATTTCATTAGTAAAATTAGGAAGGGATAATTAAGGTAGCATCTAAAATAATGATTTCAATCCGTTACGTAGGTGAGCTGTCCAAACCTCACAAAATAATGCTTCCAGAGTTTACACATGTTTCTGAGTTGTGTGGCTTTGTAACTTCGTAATGACAGAGTATTCAGGGTTCATGTATGTGTGTGTAGTTGTTTGTGTGTGCGAGTCCTTATATTATGATTTAAAATATACAAGGTCCTATACGTACTTGTCATGGTTTTAATATATACGTTTTTATATTATGTAGGCCATGCGCAATATTTCTGTCACGTTGTTTTGGACAAAAAGTTTGTTTAGATTAATTATTATTAAAATTAAATCGAATTCTTATTAGAATACATATTCTGAAACATACAATCCTTAATTGTATTGAGAATACGCTCAACGAATCTTTCTTTTACAATCGTAACCCATGGTATAGACTATAGATAGATATCTATATATCGAACCTATTTAACTTTTATTAATTAACAGTTTCAATGATTGAAAAGGTTTAACCTTTTAAAATCAATTAAATGAGAATAAAATGTATCTTGCAGACGTTCTATTTGATAAGGATGATAAATTAAATCGTATTGTTTCAGTATTCTGGAAAAACCAGCCAAGTGAAGGTCGGATCTCGCGCACCGAGGGTTCCGTACAAACATGTATTTTACAAGTTACTGTATGGGGACATGCCTTAATATATATATTTTTTAATTTTTGAAAATTCAGCATTCTAGCTATCACGGTTTATGAGATACCACCTGGAGACAGAAAGACAGACAGCGGAGGCTTAGTAATAGGGTCCTGGCTTACCCTTTGGATACGGATTACGGAACCCTAAAAATCGATTAACAGATCCGTTTTGTCTAGACTCATTTATATAAGTTTCAGCTTACTCGTGTTTGTTAAATTACGTTCAATTTATATCGTATGTGCAAGTTTTAATTAATTTACTTCAAGCGAGTTCATTTTGGGTTTGTGTTAGACTGTTACTCCACTGCGAATACTAAGATTTAGTGCTATGTTTAGACTTTGGAGAGAACAAGGCGAGTTTTAAGGATTAGAAGTTTTATTTATTGTTTGAATTCACGCATATACTTTATCATGTTTGTGCTGGATATAGTAAAAATCTACTCAACTGATTATATTATATTATTTCATTGGCAGAGAGCTATTTTTCAACCCGTCGACGCCAGATACATTGCAATTGGTACCTATATCTAATTAAAATAAAAAAATAAAATAAAATATAAAGTAATACCTAAATATAACATGATTGAAATGATACAAGTCAAATAAAGGTCAAATATTTTATTTGTAAATAATTAGCTTTCTTAACAATTATAAATGTGAGTTGAGAAACAACAATATTTATCACAATTTGGTGGATAATCGACCTAACAGTAATTTTCGTCTCTGAAAGAAATGGAAGCGAATTCGCTCAGTAAAGTAATTATTTTGCGTTATTCTAACCTCTATTTGAAGACTGAATTATTTATAGTATTGTTTTGGTAAGTTATTAAAAATCAACAAGAGCAGAAAACATAATTGTTTCACTCAAATAAAATCTTGATAGACATAATTACAGTATAATATTTCAAAGTTAAATATTCAAAAAGAATCATAATAAATCTTCGTTCATCATAAATCATTTTAAATAATAATATGAATTCTCTGAAGGATTAGTTGAAAATCGATTGTAGATTTTTCAAAGAGGTCTTTAAATGTAAGAGAAATGTGAAATGGTTTATATAAGCCATAGTAATATTATGATAAATATAATAAAGTAATTCTGTGCGAGTGTCTGTAATGTGTTGACGAAAAAACGAATGAACTAATTTTAATAAAATTAGCTACGTACTCATATAGTGTGAACTTTAGAATTTTAGTAGAGTCATAGACATGTGGTAGTAAGGATAGTTTTCATTGTGAAATATTAATAAAGAGGTTGAAATAAGCGTGAATTAAAGTATAAAGTGTTGTCATCGTCGAACATAAAAATGTAAACATTAACTTTTATGAGACTGCAACGAAGTAAGTACGGTACTTAATCAATATTTTCTACGGATATGGATGATAGCCAATAATATCCGATTTCCACGCGGACGGAGCCGCGGGCTATCTAGAAGACTATAAAACCAAATAACAAGGCTGTTCTAAGCATAAATTTCCAAATTATTACCATACGTTTTATCGCTCGAAGCTTAATTTACTTCCCTCAAAGTTTACAACACTTAAACCGAATCCTGATTAGGAAGCTAATGAAAATTACTTAACTCCGCTCGAACTTAGGACTCCGAGTTTTGTGGCTTTTACAATTTTATGACGCACTCAGAGGTATTATTTCTGTTTCCTTACATAGATAACTGTAGATATAATATTATATACAACGATTGTACGTGGTTCAGAAATTTTGCAATGTCCTCCTAATCCAAATGGAGACAACAACGAACTTCTCTTTGACAAAACAAGCTTTATTTGTTTAAAATAGCTGTATTTTTGTATTCGTAACCGACATGTGTATGTGTATACTTGACTTTATGTGTATACTTGATTTTGACCCAGTTTAAACGGACAGATTTTATTCAAATGTATCTATCTACTTTGTACACTTTTCAAGGATCGGTGACACTACAATAATTCCATGAATTTAAGTGTATTTTTTAAACTTTATTAATTATTTAAACCCGTTCTGTACGTGTAAGTAACACAACTTTCTTTTACACCTATCATTCGAAGATTTAACACAACATTTAAGACGAATTGTAATCACTAACCAAGTTGAAGAATGTCGACGAACAATGAAATTTCGAGCACGAAATAGGTGAGATTGTTCCAAGAAGCCGCGACATCGTTAACATTATGAGAATTTCAAATGAGAAAATTTAACTTGAGTACTTCGAATTTGTTGAATTATTGGGTTAAATTTAAAAGATTTTGCTGTTAAATCGTGTGAGTTTATTCATGTATAAATTGTTAAAATGAACGTATAAACTTATTTCTGGAGATATATTTTATGGCATACGTCGCTCATAAAGTTGGACAAGCAGTGATTTTCCATTTGGTGTGGTACTCTAGCGAGAGTTAGAGATTTTAGGTTCTTTTTGTGGTTATTTTGGTCATAAGAGATCAATTTATAAGCAGAGATAGTCATTCTACATGTTTATAGTATTATTGCAAATGTAATATGTATGAGGGGAAATATTTTTCTCTTTTTTATTCTAGAGATATTCCTAGACTCTAGTTTTAATATCCGTCTATTCTCGTTTTTAACTGGCACGATTTATATTCAATTTAAGTAAAGTTCGATCTCCTCTTGTGAGATATAGATTTCACATTTTTTTCTTTCCAAAGCATCGTCCATATATTTGTTTTCTTAGAAGATTTATTCAAAAGTAACTAAAAATATATGATAAATCACTGATGCGTAACCACGGTACCAAAGAGTCACTTTACATCATGTTAATTGAATTTACAACTCAGTAGAGCCCCGAGGCATGATACCTATTTCGTCTTTGTAAAAAAGCTATTTATAATGTCCCTAAGGAATTTTCCAATTACTTATGGGTCGCATTGAATTTTGGCCGTGATGACGTATTGAAAATTTTTAATACGATCCTAAAGTACCTTTAAATAACTACATTTTTTATATAGCACTAGCTGTTCCGGCAAACGTTGTTCTGACTTACTCTTATGATTTAGGGGCATGAAAAAAAGATGTTCTACGATTCTTAGACCAGATTTTCACACAAAATTTCATGAGTATCGGTCTAGCTGTTTCGGAGGAGTACGGTACATTGTGACGTGAATTGTATATATCTATGTAGAGATATCTACCTATAAGAAGATAACTGTGGTATTTGGTACGTACCACTTAAGTGCAAAATGGTGATTTTTGAGTATGAGCGTTTGAAAGTTTTCACGGTTGCTACCCTGTTGCTACAGATCGGAATAAACTCTTGAGTAAAACAAATTTATGATATTTAAATGTCTATTATGTTCAAGTTTTGAACACTTACAAAAAAAATAAAAAAAATGTTCTAGTTCAAGAGTAATTGTTACTTAACATGTTTGTACCAAAAGAAAAAAATGTGTAAATGATGTGCAAATGTCTAAAACAGGGGTTCCCAACCTTTTTTTGTCTACTGCCCACTTTAAGAATAAATTATTTTTTAACGCCCCCCTTTTTAAACATACTTAAAAAACGCTAAGTACTTATAACTGATTATTGAAACGCAACTTTATAGTAGAGTATCTTTTATTGAAAATAAAACAAACATAATCAATTCTTATATAAAAACTAATGTGAAGGTTGAATCTGATGCTGTTCAATAAGTTTGTTGATATCAGGTTCCAATTTACTCAAAAACAGCCGCAAGTCGCCACGTTCGGTAACACGCAAACGATTTCTCTTTTTAGTAAGCAGCGTTGCCACAGCACTAAATCCACGTTCACACAAATATGACGATGGGAATGCTATCAAGAATCGTTGAACAATTGACCACAATCCAGGGTACAATTGTGGGATCGGTTTTTGTAGCCAAAATTCTTGATATCCATTTTTAAACTTGATTTTTGTTTCTTCGTTTGTTGTCAATTCTATAAGTTCTTCTTCCAGCTGAGGTGACATTGCTGTGTTGACATTTGAAAACGGATCCAACACCCAGTCTGGTATTTCCAAGTTTAAAATGTCCTGGTATCGTTCGGTGAAGTCAATGTGGAGGTTTTCCAAATGTTGGCAGTAGGCAAACAAGTCGTCGTTACTGCAAAATACTGATAAATTCGGAAAATTGTGAAACTCACGTCTGCCCATATTCTTTTTGTGCAGAAGCAGTTTGGCTGCGAAAGCAGCAACGACATTT
The DNA here is from genome assembly GCA_029959065.1 of Colias behrii. Classification (NCBI taxonomy): domain Eukaryota; kingdom Metazoa; phylum Arthropoda; class Insecta; order Lepidoptera; family Pieridae; genus Colias; species Colias behrii. The sequence goes on from JARWMC010000025.1 coordinate 4,934,413, forward strand.
TTTGTTTTAATTAAATTTAGTTCATCGCCTTGCAGTTGGAGGTTCATGTCGTTGAACAGTTTATACAGGTCTGTCATGTAAGCTATATCATTCTTTGATGTTATGAGATTGTTGCGCAGTTCTGTATCTTTAGTTTCCAAGAACTCTATCACAGAGTCAAACAGGTTGTAAAATCGAATCAGAAAATTGCCTCTTGACAGCCAACGAACTTCAGTATGAAGCAACAAACGGTTGAAATCTTCGTCATTAGTAGCACAAAGCTGATGAAATAATCTATCATTCAAAGAGCTGCTACGGATTTTATTGACTGCTTTGATGACATATTGCAGTGATTGAAATAGTCGTTCACTTAAGTTTCTAGCAACCAAATGTTGTCTATGAATAACGCAATGTATAGCAAGGACATCTGGAATTTTATTCTTTAAGTACGCTATGAAGCCTTTATGGCGCCCTGTCATAGCCGGAGCGCCATCCGTAGCAACTGATATAATATTTTTCAAAGGAATCTCTTTCTCTTCACAAAACTTTTCCAATGTATTGAATATGGTTTCGCCTTTTGTATCTGTCTCCAAATTTCTGGCAAACAATAGTTCTTCACGTATTTTCTCATCTTTAATAAACCTCCCGTAAGATAGCAACAACGCTTCATTAGTTGGTAAAGTGGACTCATCGAGCTGAATTGAGAATTGACTAGTCCTCAGATGATTGCACAATGATTCTTCAATGTTTTCAGCCATTTCATCAATTCGTCTTTGCACAGAATTATTACTCAAAGGAATTTTTCGGATAATATCTGCGGCCGGTTTATGAAGCACAGTAGTTATTACTTCCTTTATTGATGGCAAAATTAACTCTTCTCCGATGTTGTGTGGTTTGCCTTTTTGAGCAATTAACAAAGAGATATTGTACGAAGCTCGAAGTCCGTCGTCATCTTGCTTAGCAGCCGCCGAAAATAGTTTTGATACACTTGGCTGAGTATTATGCTTCTTCTCTAGGTCTTGAAAATATGCTACATTCTTGTCTTTCTTATCTGGATGCATTTTATTCAAATGATCTTGCAGTCTTGAAGGCTTCATTGCTTCGTTCGAAAATGTTTTTAGACATAGAAGACACAAAGGCGACGACGGGTTTGTGGGATTTTCAATAAATCCGAATTTAATATATTCCGCAGAGTATTGCCGTCTCTTCTTTTTTACTTCCGACATTGTTTTGTTTTGAGAAATACGTAAGTGTTGAAATCAAGTACTGCTTATCTATTATGCGCGAAACCGCAAATGAAAATAAAATAAATTTACGTCGTTTATATAGGATTGCATAAGCAGCACGCACCAACAGGAATAAGACATCAAACGTGCATAAACTCGTTTATCTCATTCGACGCCCAATCGTACTCGACAAGCAAGAACAAGTATTATAGAACCAGCCGATTGATACAGGAATGTACAAATCGGATTATTTAACAAAAACTTGTTAAAACATGATTGCCCGCGGTCTATTATATCGAACCGATTTTGAGCTATATCTTAATTAATATTAGTTGATGTTCACAAGATGTCGACTCTCGAAGTCGAGAGCTCAGTCGGTTTCTAAGAGTCTTCCTAGCTAGGTAGATGAAATTATAAATCGACCCCAAAGCCCTACACAACGCCCCCTTTTTTTTCTGGGTCTCTTACCGCCCCCCTTTAGGCCTGCAGCGCCCACAAGGGGGCGTTATCGCCCACGTTGGGAAAGACTGGTCTAAAACGTGTGTACTTAAGTGGATTAGAGCATATTTATTTGTACTCTTAATTAGTATTTATTCCTATTTTTACCTTAATGGAAAGGATTTTTCTTTTTTTTTTTCGACGGAGACATAAACAGACATTAAAAAACATATATTATGGGGAAACGTCTTCCATACAAATAGATTAAACCATATATAAAAACAAAAACGAATAGGAGTGTGATTTGCCTCAAATAAGTACCTACTCATAAAAAAGCCAGGAAATATTGTGATTTTCGTGCAATATGCAATTCTCTGATACTCTCTCTACAAAGTAAAATCCTAAAAGTAGTGTGTGTGTGTGTGTGTGTGTGTGTGTGTGGTTCAGAAGTCACGGTAGTTCGCTTGCCTGCCGTGCTAGATGCTGCGGGTTCGATCCCATCAACCGACATGTACCAATGTGTCTTTTTCGGATGCATAAGTAGATTCTCTAATAACCAGACATCTTCATAATCTTCTTGTTATACATCGTCTATAACAAGAAAACATCATCATTTCTAATAACAGGAAAACATCGTGATGGCAACCGGGATTTTGGTCTGAAATCACCAACCAGCAGTGAGCAAGCGTGGTGATTACTGCTCATGCCTTCTCCTTGTGAGAAGATGCCCTTACCCTGCAAATAGTTACGAGTTGGATCAAGTCAAATAAAATTTGTTTGTAAAACGTACCACTACAACATTCATTCATAGTCGTCATCACTGTCACTGAAAATCATAAGATTGTTTCTAGTCGGACCATGAGACAATGATTTGAAATAATCATCATAAATTGGATCACTTATTGGCAGGAGATCTAAGAGATCTTTGAATTTCAGAGCATCGATATTGATAGGCTCATTAGAGGCCAACGGCAAAGCCACTTCGGAGACTTCTCTCTTTTCTCAGTTCTCTTAAACCAGAAATACAGAAACTCTTCATTTTCACTCAAAGAGTATTTAAAATCTACGTCATTAGACTTTTTATACATCAACCAGAAAATACAGTTCTAACCAAATGTAGTTTTGTCTGTTGCAGTATTTCTTTTGATAAAATGAGTCAATAGTTTCGAAAATGGAAAGAAGTCAGATTCATTCATTAATTTTACATCATGGCGATTGCTGGTCATTTTCATTTATCTCGGGGAACGGAGATGGTGCTGTTTCTTTTTTGAATGAATCTTTCAATATCTGCTTAACAGGCAAGATATTATACCGTTTTTGACCTGGACAACACTGAATATAAAATAAGCTACTCTACTTCTTCTGCCTAACCGTTAATAAAATGAGATAAGCATGATGCGATTTCATCCGCACCTCTTTGAGCTATTCCTTCATACATAACACAATGGAATGTTCGTTTAGTAGTAACTTTGCGGATTTTTTAATTAAAAGTCCAAAGTTTCTTTTATAAAAGGCTACAGATGCAGTTAAATTTGGAATATGTAAACAAACAGCTTTTATCTTTTAGTTTCATAGTGAAATGTTGCCTTATGCTGCGATTTTTCTAAATCTATTCTAATCTGACACGAAAGAATGAATTTGAAGAGAAAGAATCAAACCTTGTGCATGTAGGTATCGTTACTTGGCTTTTTAAACGTTTACCAATCTTTAAATCGATTTAAAGATTGGTAAACGTTTCTGAACACACTAAGTCTAAGAGATCTTGCATCACATGCATGTTTCTTTATAGATAATAGGCTTCAGACCTAATGTCTGAAAATTTAAATTATGTGCCAAATAACGTTATATTTAAGTGTAAGGGAGAAGACCTGTTAAGTTCACAAATAATTTTATTTGATTTGGTACAAATAAGTTAAGTGATGATAATAATTATTCAAGTTTGGTCTAATTATGTTAAGTGCTCTTACGTTGTAAATGGCCGTTCGTTGATTGAGTATTCGTTTTACAAGTCTATGTTAAGTTATATTAATATATTTGTATCAAATAAAAATATATTTTTTTGTACTTAAGAGGTTTTGATACAACCTATTTAAGGTATTTCTACTATCAGTAGGCTTATGTGACATAGACCAAACGAAAGAGGACGTTTTTATCAGTATAGATGGCCAGAAAACAAAAAATGGCCATTTTTGCACTTACGAGGTATATACCAAACACCACAGAATTAAATTTTCATTCATCAAAGTAATATTCAGAAATTACAGAATTACAATTTTATTATTAGATTGCGCATAGAAATCTGAATAAAACAACCTTATTTCAGAACATTAGTTAGGAAGAAAAGTCGATCAGCCATCTAGCTAAGATTATACAGAATGTCTTTATTATCTCTGAAGATTACGTAAAGGTTAGCCCGCATGGCTGAGATAACATATTCCATCACAATATAGTCTTATACATATACTAGCAGGCCATGAATGTAGAGAATAATTCTATTTAAAGACCTTCTAATACTGTAAAGTGTTTGGATCGTCTTCTTTCTAACTGAAATTGTTAAGATTAAAAATAAAAATATGTATTTTTTTTAATTTGTCATATAATGTCATTTATTATTGTCTTATGATTATATTGTATTAAAAATAGCTGTAAGGAATCTATATATGTAAAAATAAAAATAAATAAAAATGATTTATTACTTTAAGTTTGTTTTTGAAAGTGGTCATGGTGCCTTACTTTGTTTTTTACCCTAAAACTTATATTAGCGTGATACGTAGGTACTTTTTGAATAACCTGGATTATTCTCTACATAAACAAAACAATTCTTTTTTTATCTTTATTTTATTAAAGGACATTTGTTCAACAGAACATGTCGCCCATAGGAACAACTCATTACACACCACAATCTAGAGGATATTTCATACCCCTATTTCGGATGCTTACATTTTTCACTCCATTGTCCGAGCACGAATTACACGAGCGTATTTGTTTGGGACTAGTCCTTACAGACCCCTATTGTTAATTGTAATTAAAAAGTTTGCAAAGCCAATTTAGGGTCGAAATTAAGGTTTCAATGTAGCCAGGGTAATTACGCTGATCAAACTTGTGCAAACTGTCGTTGCTTTGTGTGGAGATGTGAAGATTGATTTGAAGGCATTGCTGGGAGGTTCTTTTTAAAAAAAAGAGAAATTGAGAATCTTTTTTTTTGCAACAAAAAATATTGAAAAATATAATCATCTTTTAAATATCATGAGAGATAATATTGTGTATGTGACTGCAATACTTTATCAAGAAACACATACAATACATACACGCACAAATACATCGATATACTAAGCAATAGTATTATTTTTTCTAGCTGCTTTTGAAATGACGTGTTCATCCAAGTGAAATGCAGATTCAATCCAATACCAGCATTTATTACAACCATAACTGGATGCAAATAATGTATTTTATCACCTTATTAACATCATCGGAGAAGGAACGTATAAAAAATATTCTTTCATATCACATAAAAAGCAGGGGGGCGAACATATTTTTATCACGGTTATAACTCTGGGGCATAAAATTTATAAGGTCAAACGAGCACAAGGTAACAAATGCTCTACCTTAATAAATTATTGAATTGCGCCCTGCGTAGGCCTCGTTTTATTGTTGTACTCACTGTAAGGTCTATTATTATATTTTTTTTACATATTGTTGTCCTACCTAGGTACTTTCTACTCGTATGTAAGTGAAACGATTTTTGGCTCAATAATAATCGGGTTGGTTTAAAATACTTTACAATTTTTCTTGGTTGCAATATAATATATTATGCATGTTATGTTTTCGTAGTAGTACGGAAACAATTTAAATCAACTTTTTTCAGCTGTATAAACTTAGCCTTTATTTCATTAGAATCACAGTTACTTCTTGAAGCAAATAAAATAGGGAGACAAAAATAGAATTCCAAATCTTTATGTTTAATTAATATTCTGTTGTTTTGGTTTGTTTGTGGTTCAAACAACAATTAGGTCTGCGTCAATGAGAAATATTTACTTTATATTTATATTATTTCAAGTTATTTACTTATAAAAGTTTGCGTTGAATTTTTAAATTATTTTATATAGTATAATGGTAAATGCAAAGAAAACATTAGCTACTTTTCTATTTCTCCTTTCCTAGAAAAATACAAAAGATAATACATAATATGAAATTCGTAATTTTGCGTTTTCTTATATCCCTGAAGATTTGTAGTTTCATGCCTGTCTTAACTCTAATAAAGAAAGAAAATTATACCAGACCATAATATTATATCTAAGAAATAGAACGTTACGGTTTTTATACCTTTTTCATAATAAATAGTAGGTTTCTAAATTATATACATTCTTAAGACGTAACTGTATAAAGTTTATGAGTTAATGTGTATAAAGAAAATTCTGGAATTCTTACATTATCTACATACATAGCTTTCCATCCGCGGCTTCGCCCACATTTTCAATGATAAACCCGCATAGTTCCCGTTCCTGTGGGATTTCCGGGATAAAAACTATCCTATGTCTTAATCCAAGTTACCTTCTATAATTATGCTAAATTTCGTTGTAATCGGTTCAGTAGTATTTGCGTGAAAGAGTAACAAACATACATACAAATACACATTGATTACATTCATCCTCACAAATTTTCGCATTTATAATATTAGTATGATTTATGCAAGATACATTATTACCCAAATGTAACAATAAACATTTTCGTAAGATGTGAATAACCTAATGTCTTCAAAACAATTAAAAAGAAAAACAATAAAAATAAAAATTCGCGTTTTAAAAAACTCATCTTACGATATTAATGCGATAAAAAAAATATAACTTCGAAAAGCACAGTACAAGGTGAACTGATATAACTTAAACAATTAAAAAGTTTCAAACTCGACTGCAACACTTATTAGTTAGTGAAATGATTAATTTTATGACTGTTTCTTTTACGACTTTGAGTTCAGGCCTCTTGAAGGGCCGTCTAGTTTATTAGATTGTAATTCTTGAGTTTGAGTATTATTTGATGTAGCTTGAAGTAACATTTCAAGCTGGATCTATTGGATTTATTGTGTTTGCTTTATCTGTAAGTTTTAAAAGTATTTAAACGGAACATTCAAATAATACTATGTTATGTCTGTATACTTTCTTTAGATAGATAGAGTGTCATTTCTGAACTCATTTCAAATATACTATGCTATTTAACTTAGATATCTACAAAAATATTTAGGTACCCGATCTTGAAAGGGTTGAAAATAAGGCGAAGGTTTGAAAATAAATTATAAAATCGGGTTCTAAAGCATTAGCACGGTTACTGCTCTAGTTAAAGTCACTGACGACATTCGCTTTCATTTGGATCAAAAACAGCTTACGCTACTAACATCTCTAGATTTTAGTAATGCTTTTAATACAGTTGACCATGATATCCTTCTCAGCACGCTTAGTTCTCTTAACATATCTCCAACAGATATTGATTGGTTTCGTAGTTATCTACAGGAACGCCAGCAGCGTGTCCAAGTTGATAATTCTTTTTCCTCCTGGGCTGACGTTACTGCTGGTGTTCCGCAAGGCGGTGTGCTTTCTCCTCTTCTTTTTAGTTTATTTATTAATTCAATATCCCTCAACATCACTTCTCTCTATCATATGTATGCCGACGACTTTCAAATTTATTGTCACACTTCGCTTGAAGACCTGCCGAATGCTATTGCTAAAATGAACGACGACGTATCCACTATTGTTGATTGGAGTTATAGTCACGGCCTAAACGTAAACCCAAAAAAGACGCAAAGTATAATATGCGGTACGAAATACTTTGTATCCAAATTAGACTTTTCTACTTTGCCTAGGGTAATAGTTGATGGGATTGCTATACCGTATAGTACCGAAATTAAGTGTCTGGGGATTTGGATTGATTCGTGTCTATCTTGGAATCAACAAATAAAGGAGGTTCGTAAAAAGGTTTTTGCTGCTGCGGGTTCGCTCCGTCGCTTACGTAATTTTCTGCCGATACCGACTAAGATTGCGCTCGTCCAAACACTCCTTTTACCTATCATAGATTATGCTAATTCGTGCTATCCTGACCTCTTCGAATACCACCTAGACTGCCTTGAGCGCCTTCAGAATTTCTGCATAAGATTTGTGTTTGGCTTGCGCAAATACGATCACGTCTCCGAGTTTCGCACTAAGCTCAAATGGCTTCCCATCCGTCTTCGCCGAAATACTCATATCCTTCACCTCCTGTACTGTGTTCTATTCGATCCAAGAACTCCGCTATACTTAAAAGAGAGATTTGAGTTCCTTGCGTCTAACGTCAACCCGACGCGTTCCTCTAATAAACACCGTCTAGCAATGCCACCGCATGTTAATCATGTTTATAACTCTTCGTTCACTGTGCGTGCCATTAGACTTTGGAATGCTTTACCCTTAACATAAGAGCAGCTCAATCTCTATCTACGTTCAAAAACTTACTGAAGCAATTTTATTTATCCAATTAGTCGGTTTTTTCATTATTTATTTTATTAGTCAATTGTGTCGGTGTGCGTTTTCTATTTTATGTATGTGTATTTATATATGTATGTTTATTTTCATATTATAATATATATGTTTGTATCTATTTATTTAGTTATATTATGTATGTACATTATGTATACGTATATATGTGTATGTTTATGTATATTTATATGCTTATATTATTATCTATTTATATAATATGTATTTTTATTTATTTTTTATTTTTTTTTCTGTTCTTAGTGCACTTTGGCCTTTTTTTTAATTACTTTTGCACTGCGTCTCCTTGTCCACCAGGTTGTCTGGAAGAGATCGCTGTCTGAGCGATAAGACCGCCTGTTGTGCTCTTTTATTAACTAATGTATTGTGTCCTTATTTGTACTTTTCTCTGTGGTGCACAATAAAGTATTTTTGTTTGTTTGTTTGTTTAGATGTATAGAATATATTATATTCGCATTTTTGTAAATATTATTTACTCATTATTCTCTCATTCATAACAAAAACAGAATCTTTAAAACATAATATTATAATATGTTGCCAAATTATAATGCAATAGGTACATAGCTTTAGACACCCATATAATTTTGAGGAATCTGTTCGATTCGAAAGTTTTCCTAAAACTTTTCCGTTAAAATAAAAAGGCCTCGGACGATCTTTCTCTACTTTCGATTTAGATTAGTTTACTAACAGAACTAATTGCTATGTATTTATAATGCTATGTTTTCTATACTTCTATACTAACTACTTAATATTATAAAGCTGAAGATTTTGTTTGTTTGAACGCGCTAATCTCAGTAAGTACTGGCCTGGTACTGGTAAAGCTATAGTCAAGATATATATCATAACAATGAGAACAACCAGAGCGGAGCAATGCGGGTAAAACCGCGGGGCACAGCTAGTAATAGATAAAGTGTTATACGTGTTTCGGCTATGAAAATAAGTAATATTAGTCATTGATAATTTGATCCTCGTAATATTAATTTATTCCCATCTTATTGAATCATTACTCTATTATGATTCATAATAAGGTAAATGTATAATATTATCATAAGGTAATGAGATTATTTATTTAGTAACTGATATTTAAGACAGATTTTGTTCAGGATAAACAATTACTTGTTTAAATACATACAAAATGTCGATGCCTATCGGGAACGAGGTATTTTTAAACGTGGGCTAGAGTTTCACTGTTCATATTTTTACGTTTTTTATTATGTTTTCAAAAATGCAAAAGTTATTTTTTTATTTTATATAGGTACCTAATAGTTACTAACCATGAAGACGTCTGTTTTCTGAAAAAATATAAAATGAGTTGTGATTTTTTTGTTTGATTATGTTTCAATTTTGTAATATATGGCCGGTAGAAAGCTATGCAAGTGTTATCCCTAAGTGATAACACTTGCATAGCTTATTTTTTCTTGGTTTTACTTCAGCTCAACCCGAGCACAGTCGGGGCAAGTGGCTAGTATTACCTACAACTCATGATGTATAATGTATATGTAAAAAATTCATCATTCTTCAATTCATCATCAAATTGAAACAAATTTAAAGCCCATGTCGCTCAAAAGTATTTAACTGCTTTTGGTGTCAAGTGAAGTCACAATAGAATGGTACATTCAAGCAAAAATCTAACAAAGGAATTCAAATTGGAACTCCAGGGATATAAATAGACAGAACGTTGTCACAGTAAAGAAAATGCGAACAGTAAGGCAACTATTTTTAATAAAATAACATTATCCAGTAATACCGGCTACTCACGTACCTGCAGCAGGGGCAATATTGGAATTGGACCCTTAAGTGGCTTCTTAATTATGATGTGTATAGGTAAGCGTGAAATTTAGAGAACAACTGAAATTGCTCCGACCGCCGACCAACCCAGATTGTTCCAATATTACCCCTGCTGCATGTAGGTGAGTAGCCGGTTTGAGATAACTTAAATCCTTTTCGATAAAATTTCCTACGCACCATTCAAGCAATAGGGTTGTTACTTTCTCTTTAACTTACTAATAATTATTCTACCAACATTTATGTACACATTTTGTTTCAATCTGGTTAGTGCATGATTTGCAATAAGTTATCGTATGAAATGTTATAAGTCTTATTAAACATGTATTAGTAAAATAATATTTAATTTGGAGACAAAACAATTTAAATATAGGTACGTAAATATTTTTTAAAGCATACTGAGATAAGTTTGTTTTCAATTCGTATTGTCGTGTAGTAAGTAATCGCCGTTTTTTTTTTTTTTGACGTGACAACGTCTTAAATTAGGTTGCGGCTGGGAGTCACTTATGAAAAAGTGTAACGCTCGGTAACGTTACGATGAGTCACCGAACGAGAGAGAGGCCCGCGGTCTGCCGCGCGCGCAGCACATAAATATTCTACCGAGAAAAAGACGTTGTCACGTAAAATCTTCGCCCGTAAAACCGACTTTACAGGCAACCATTTTTTTTTAGCTAGTTTTCTTGTAATAAATATGTTAAAGATTACAAAATCAAAATCCACGAAAGAACACTTGTAATGTACGTTTTATTCATGTTATTAATAAAATATTTGGCCTGTAACTACTATAAAATGTAACAATGTTTTAATATGTAATATAATTGAAGGTCATCAAATGTTATCTCAGTGAGAAGTGTTAGAAGTCATCGTAATTACATCTTTTCTTATATTCCGATAATTGTAATAAAAAATAAACTGTTTTAATGTAATCTCCAAAAAAGAAATTCATCCTGTATAAATCATTAAAAAAGATGTTTTATAATATAGGTATGTATACTATGTATAAGGCATTAAGAAAGACAAATTGCATTGTTATTTTGTAAGATTTTTATTGTATGTGTACAAAAAAGTTTTTAATAAAGTTTAATAAAGTTAAAAAAAAAAAAAAAAAAACTTGTCATTACAGCGTAATCTACGTTACACTGCGGCCGTTGGACGAAGACGTTTCATGCGCTCTTAGAAGAGAGCACTTCTATTTATATATTATATTCTGACAACACCGCGACGACTGCTTACGTGTCTCGACGATGCGCATGTTTGTGTGAGTGAGGCGTTTCGATTTATTGGCAGTTTCCATACTATTCGTATTTTATATACCTACTATGACGATGTCACGTAGCGGAAAATAAGTGGGAGTGGTAAAGTAAGTGATGTATTTGTTTAGCTGTGTTTGAGTTTCAATTGGAATCTTTTATTTTGTACTGTAATAAATAGGAATCTTTGCAGGGACAAGATGCGTACGGTTTTATCAGCTTTTTTTAGGCTTTGACAGTAAATTGGACATTTTTCTGTTTTAGAATTGATTGTGTACGTGAATATTTTAGTATAAATTAATCGTTTTTGATCTTAAGCTGTTATCACTACATAGTATAAAACAAAGTCGCTTTCCCTGTCCCTATGTCCCTATGTCCCTATGTCCCTTTGTACGCTTAAATCTTTGAAACTACGCAACGGATTTTGATGCGGTTTTTTTAATAGATAGAGTGTTTCAAGAGGAAGGTTTATATGTATAATAACATCCATTAAATAGTGGAGAAGTACTGTTATTTTTGAGGTTTCTAATGTGATGTCGTAAAAAATTACATTTTTTCCGCTTACATTGCAAACGCAGGCTGAACCCTACGAGTTTTATCAAAATAATGTACTTAGTATTATACACATTGAAAAGGTCTACAGAAAAGTCCGCGATGGTATATGTCTATCTCTTATGGATAACCCACAATAACTTTTTTTTGTCATTTACTTTTTACGGCAAATGATGGCTAATTTTCGATGCGATTTTAACCAATACAGCATTAATCCTTAACTAATTAAATACCTTCAATACATTGTTCATTTAATATAGATCTATATGGCCCTTTACACCGTATGATTTAAGTGAATATTTTCGAAGATATTACAGATTTAAAAATTGCGGGACGTAGCGTTTGCGGCGGTACCGGCCGGCTATATAAGGCTATCTATTTTATACCCGTGCGAAGCCGGAGCGGGCTGCTATGTTTTTATATACAACGTTCACGGTTTTTCTGTAGTGTATTTAGTATCAGCATTGCACCCGTGCGAAGCCGGGGCGGGTCGCTAGTTTAAGTAATAAAGGGGTAACCTATTAAAAACTCGAATTTCTATTACCCGAATCTTAAAATCCCGAAAACGGTTGTTAGAACTTTTAAAAGACAGATGTTATGAATGACAACTTTTTAAAATTCCTTTTTTAATTTCACAGATGAATCAATTTCCAGATACACCAAAACCAGATTTTTAAAAAGTATTTTTTTGTTTCCCGTATTCTCATAATCCAGATATAGTTATACCAGATTCTCAGAATACTTTTTTTTGTTTCCCATAGTACCATTTTCCAAATAAACTATTACCAACTTTTCATAATCTTTTTATTTGGTTCCCATATAATCGTATAGCAGATAAACTATTGCCAGATTTTCATAATCTCTTTATTTGGTTCCCATACAATCGTGATTATACCTTTACTATTGCCTGAAAATAAACATTACCAGTAAGTAAATTGTTTTACTTGCCCATTACAGAAAGGTTTAAGTGTCAAATTCGACTCAGTAGGTTAGGTTAGGTTTGAACCGCGACCCTCACGCACGAGCCGAGCGAGCGAAGCGAGCGTGCCGCGGCAGCGGCCGGCGAGTGCCAGAACCGACTCGCTATTGTTTTACTTGCCCATTACAGAAAGGTTTAAGTGTCAAATTCGACTCAGTAGGTTAGGTTAGGTTTGAACCGCGACCCTCACGCACGAGCCGAGCGAGCGAAGCGAGCGTGCCGCGGCAGCGGCCGGCGAGTGCCAGAACCGACTCGCTATTGTTTTACTTGCCCATTACAGAAAGGTTTACGTGTCAAATTCGACCCAGTAGGTTAGGTTAGGTTTGAACCGCGACCCTCACGCACGAGCCGAGCGAGCGAAGCGAGCGTGCCGCGGCAGCAACCGGCGAGTGCCAGAACCGACTCGCTATTGTTTTACTTGCCCAACAGAAAGGATTAAGTGTTAAAATCTATTCAGTAGGTTAGGTTAGGTTCGTGCTGTGACCCACTGGAAGGATTTCGTTTTTCTGGATATCGTTTATTTGAATTTCAAAAATCTGGACATTGTTTGTCTGGATATCAATCAACTGTATTTCAAAAATTTGTGTTTTAAAAATCTGGCTTTCGTGCATATGGATTACGGTCATCTGGATTTTGTGCATTTAGATTTCGTATGTCTGGAACTCATTCGTCTGGATTGTAAAACGTCGTACAAATGAAGAAATGGGCAAATGAAATTTGGAGTTGCGATTATATGGCAAACAAAACTTCGAAATTTTAAAATTCGGGGTTATGAAAAAATGTCCAAACGTTTTCTGGATTATGATATTCGGAATATTAAAATTCGAGATTAAGATAGGTAACCTAAATAAAGGATTTAATTTTAATTTGTATATATTTTTAATATGTAGATATGTATTTTTCCGCATGCTATCTAGATCTGGAAGTACTACCGTACTTAAACTTATTTTTACGGTGAGCTTTTTACGCCAGTAGTTTCATTTCCACTGACTGTGTTTATAATATATTATACAGTTATTGAATGTATTATAATATAAGAACAATATAATTTTATTATTGCTCCTTTTCCAAACTTTTATTTAACTATAATAATATATAAAAGCTTAAAGTCAATACAATTTAATAACCAATCTTCACATCAACACATTTTAAACTTCACTCACCATTTTTACCGCTTTTTCTTTAAAATATTATTGAAAGGGTGCAATTAAAGCGAATCGTAAAATTTGCGGCATCTGCGCCCTGCGGTCGGCAGTCGCGTATCGTTGAATATAATATAACCGATAATTGCCGATTTTATATCAATAACCGGTATAATGGTTACATTAACGTGAATGAGATGAACCGCGAATAATTATTTTAAATAGCGCGAAAACTATTCATTGATTTTGTGTTGATGGGAAATAGAATGACGGTTATATGGGAAGAGATGTAAATTTTGATGATATGTTTGTGTTAGTAAGAGAGTAATAATGTAGGTTTTAAAGGAATATAGTGGGAATAATTTTAAGTATGTTATGTAGAGGAAGTAAATTCTTGAATTATTAGGTAAACTATCCTTTCATAGCAAGATTTATATAATAAGCATTTTGTCCAAGAGTCCAGTGACGATCGTACTTTTTAAAATACTTAATCAAAAAGTGGGGCATCAAGGAATACGTGTCTTCAAGTGAAATGAAATGAAAAATACAGATAGAATTCAATAGAACATAATACAACACTGAATATTATTTATATGTTTATAGAAACACATACGTCGGCACCAATCTATGGTAATACTAGCGGTCCGCCCCGGCTTCGCCCGTGGTACCTACATGTTTAAACTATCCTATCTCTCAAGTTGTATTGAACTGCACATGGTGTGCTAATTTTATTATAATCGGTTAAGTGGTTTAGGAGTCCATTGAGGACAAACATTGTGACACGAGATTTATATATATTAAGATTATAAAGCTGAAGAGTTTGTTTGTTTGAACGCGCTAATCTCAGAAACTACTGGTCCGATTTGAAACATTCTTTTAGTGTTAGATAGCCCATTTATCGAGGAAGGCTATAATATCATCACGCTAAGACCAATAGGAGCGCAGCAATGCGGGTAAAACCACGGGGCACAGCTAGTAGTTATATTATATTATGTTTTTGTCGTCACCAATCATTTCAATACGTACCTAAATATACGTTTAGCTTCCACTTGAAATAATGATTACTGAAGAAAATGTAAAAATATCGAAAATATCAGTTTCACATTGGTTGCTCCTAATTTAGATAATATAACAAACTACGAACTAATACGTATATTCAAAACAACTATATCCAATATGATATATTGTACAGAAGTAACAATTGAAAATTCCACTTTTGTTTTACTCTGGTTAGCCAACATCACGCTCGAATTGAAATTATCCATTGGTTCATGAAAAAACAATATTGAACTCTGTATTCATTTGAAAATAATTTATAATATGCAAGTATCAGTTACTCTTGCGTGAAGAAATACTATTTAATTTTATTTAAATCACCTGGATTTATAATTATATAAAACTATACGATTGCCCTTTTCAACCTCTCAGGAAAAAAGTGGTAATATTTGCAGTCACGTAATACATTTTCTATGTAAGTGTTAAATTATATACTAGCTGTGCCCCGCTGTTTGACCCGCATTGGTCCGCTCCTGTTGGCCCTAGCATGATGATATTATATAGCCTATATATTATAGCCTTCCTCGATAAATGGACTATCTAACACTGAAAGAATCTTACAAATCGGACCAGTTGTACCTGAGATTAGCGTGTTCAAACAAACAAACTCTTCAGCTTTATAATATTAAATACCTAAAGATTTCGATATTATTGACCGATTTGAAGTTTCTTTAGGCACGTTGAGAATAAAATTTCAAGGTTTCGTCATGGCAATACGGTCGCATCATGGATGAAGGTGACGATTTTGCTTTTGTGTGCTTGGCAAACACGCTCTTTTTTTTAGCTACCTTCGGAGACAATATCTCATCTGTTTGAAGATTAACTTTTGGAAAATGAGATAATATACATCATAGCATTAAAATTCGACAACAGTGTACGAAATTTAACTCAATCGATATCAATACTACAAATACATTTAAACATACAAATTCATATAATTCAAACGTATATCCACTCTTACATGTAAGTACCACACCTCAAAGCTGATTCTTGTTACGCTTTCATAGTTTCAAAGTTACACTTTGGTATCTGTTATATGTAAATGAAGCCAAGTCAGGTATTATCATAACGAAACTCATATTCACACATTGCCTGCAATCTCTTTTGCAATTGTATATTCTTTTAATTGTGGCTTTTATAGCGCAGATTGGAGGGAATTTTTAAAATCACGTTGTTTTTACATTAAATGAGCGTTATTAAGATGTGGTGTTTTGTTTTGCTCTGTTTTTCCTTACACTGTATCTGTTACATTATGATTATTATTATTAATTTTTTTCAAAGAAAATCTACTTCTAAATTTGAAACATCTCGATGTACATATTATGTTATTTCTCATTTACGCATTGCATTTATTACCTTCGTTTTAAGGTCGATCAATTAGCACATATCTCGCAACTTCGTTCGATTTTAATAAATATCTACCAGATAAAATATCTCTGCAATATCTACAATCGTTCCTGCATACCTTAAAACATCAACTTATCCAATGAATACAAGCCTCATCAATTTAAATAAATATCTATCGTTTAAACAACTTGACTATAGTATCTCCAATCCTTTCTCAATTTCTACATACGTGGGTAACAGACCCTGGCACGCTACCAAATGCCTTGAAATTGTCATAAAATGGCCGTAGTGTCGACAACTGCTGGCGATATCAACACTTGTCGAAAATTGCGTGAATTGAATATGATTTTCATGAGATTATGGGTTTAAATAGATTGTTTGTAGGTGATATTTATTGAGAATGAGAATGTGTTCTTTAGTATTATAAATCATTTATATTAACATACATTTGGGGACTAAAAACAAAGCCTTTTGCATTCTAAGTTTTGCATTGAACTGTTACCCAATATGTACTTGGTAACAGTTAATAAATAAATATAGTCTATTATTTATGTTATATACACACTGTATACACTGAAATAAAGTACTAATAAATAAAAATAATATAAAGAAGTTCTTTCCCTTGCTCGAAAATTGCTCATTTTCATAGTTTATTCTTCAGTAGTCTAGTTTTATTCTTCAAGGCCTAGGCTATTTAACTTTTTTTTAATATTTATTAATTTTTATTAATTATATAAATACATACGTCTTAATATCCCAATTAAATTTCACCAATAGCTAGATTTCATTACAAACTAACACAAAAGTCACACGCTAGCTGCAAATCTTAAACTGCAAACTTTTTAACCTAAGTAGCTGGATCTTCAAAGAAATATTTAAAAGTAAGGCTCTTTCATAAGGATCTGAAACACGGCGCCGAGGCCTCTTGCTCTAAGAGTCTAGACCTAGAACATAAAAATGCTACATGCAAAATATTCGTTTCAGATTTTGAAAGGATTTCAAGGTATGTTAGAAATGAATGTTTGGAAATTTTTGAACATAAAGCTTTGCGATTTCAAAAGAGCATTGATACTATACCTATTTTACTTTTAAATGTATGTGTTATGTAGGTAATTTTATATAATACTTATTTATAGCAAGATTACTTATTAGTTATACTATATAAAGATGATATAGATCATAATTAAAATATTTATTTAAAACTAGGTAGTTGATGAAGAGGTGAAAAACTGCAGGATTTCAGTTAAATTACGTGTATAATTATTTGTATATAAAGGAATAATACTTTTCATCCCGACATTCCGAGTTAACAAGGTGCCACTATTTCTTATTTTTAAACGTTTCTTAGGGCTGATTTTTCAATCCTTGGTTAAAACGTATTCATCGAATAACGTATTAATCTACCTCTTCAAAAATATAATATTATATTTGTCCGTATTTGACAGTATACAGATACAGGTGACATTATAAAATGTTCCTGTAATACTTTATTGGACGGATAAATTTTAACCAACGATTGTAAAATCGGCCCTGAAACACATAAATATATAACATAAATATACAGGGTGACTGGAAATTCGACGTGGTCCTTCAAAGGGGTTATACTAGAGGTCATTTGCAACAAATTAAGTCCAGCTAACCAGGGGTCAAAAATGGATGGTTATTGAGCTAATATGTTCTCTTATTATAGAGTTTATATCCCAATTTAACTTATTATTATTTAATTTTATACAATTTATATAAAATGAAACCAGTACCAAAATAGGGTGAAATATATTGCAAGATAGAATAATCGTTAGATCCGACACCTTATTAATTGGGGCTAAACCTTCCCTTTCACAGATTAATTAAACATGTATGTTTCACTTAAATTGATGGCTTGAAATATTATCTATTTATTAGAAATTCGACGCTATGTTTTATGTATAGAAGCATTATATTTGAAAACGAGAAGGAGAATAGAAAATTTAACAAATGTCGTGTAAATTATAATTTACTGTATAACGACGATTCAAAACGAAGTCAAGTTGAATCTATACTAATATTATATTAAAGCTGAGGAGTTTGTTTGTTTAAACGCACAAATTTCACGAACTACTGGTCCGATTTGAAAAATTCATTCGGTGTTAGATAGCATTCATCGAGGAAGGCTATAGCACAATATACAGATACATACAGTAAGGAAACTTCATACAAAATGTTCGAAATGGCTCCCCCCCCATCAAGCGTGTTTACGAGGGTATTGAGGGGGATCGATAGTAGCGGGTGACACATCCACAGATTTTGAATGACAAAGATACATAGTATAGAAAAAAGTTTAAAGTGATGTCAATTCACATTAAATAAATATCGATTGTTTCAGTTTGTAGCCCTTTCAATAAATATATTTGTAAATACCGTATCTGACTACAAGTTAAAAAGAGACTATTTTTTAATTTCTATAGATATGGCAGCATGAGTTTTAAATTATGTTGACATATTTCCACCAAAATGATAGCTACAAATAGTCACTATTAGGAGTCCAGTCTGTTTAAAGATCGCATCTATTTTTTACGCAATCTAGAAGAGCACAAAAATCTAAAAAAATGGAAACCTTAAAAAAATCTTGTTTAAATTTATGTACATAATTACGTAAATATTAGGGAAGAAAACGATAGATATTATAATTATTGTATTTTTATCGATACGTGACTTTACCACTTTGTCAAGCACTAAGCCTGTCAAACTATTTTCTTTTTCATCCTAAAACAAAAAGGTGGAGGTTCTATGCTCGTATATAATAATAATTTTAATTTATTTTTGCATATTTTGTGTCTTTTAATTTAATTTAATTTATCGTTTTAAAAATAATTTAGTAGGTATACCTACATACAAGTATTGTAAATTCTGGTTTAAAAGAATTATTGAATATAATATGTATAATACAAATATCAAGCATCCATACTAATATTATGCGAAAGTAACTCTGTCTGTCTGTCTGTTACTCAATAACGCCTTAACTACTGAACCAATTTGCATGAAATTTGGTATATAGATATTTTGATACCCGAGAAAGGACATAGGCTACTTTTTACCCCGGGAAATAGGATAGGTTTTATCCCGGAAATCCCATGGGAATGGGAACTATGCGGGTTTTTCTTTGACTGCGCGGGCGAAGCTGCGGGTGGAAAGCTAGTCTGAAATATGTGATCGTTTATAATATTACTAGATTTCTACCTGTGGATGTGCTCGTGTGATATCTATATAATACTAGCGGTCCGCCCCGGCTTCGCCCGTGGTACATATGAAAAATAGATGTTGGCCGATTCTCAGACTTACCCGATATGCACAGAAAATTTCATGAGAATCGGTCCACCCGTTTCGGAGGAGTATGCAGACTAACACTGTGACACGAGAATTTTATATATAAGACTAGCGGTCCGCCCCGGCTTCGCCCGTGGTACATATGAAAAATAGATGTTGGCCGATTCTCAGACTTACCCGATATGCACAGAAAATTTCATGAGAATCGGTCCACCCGTTTCGGAGGAGTATGCAGACTAACATTGTGACACGAGAATTTTATATATAAGATATTTCCATTCCCTATTTCACTCGCATTTTTATTTCTCTTCTCGACACTATTAGGATATGATATTTCTCAAGGTCAAATCTATATCTCTTCCTTTCATCAAATTGGCTATGTGGTTAGGACGTGAAGACAATATGTTATAATCATCAAGATATAGTTAGCTTATTTCACATTTATAGTAAACTAGGTTTCCGCCCGCGGCTTCGCCCGCGCAGTCAAAGAAAAACCCGCATAGTGCCCGTTCCCGTGGGATTTCCGGGATTGCGTCATTTTCCCGGGATTGCATCATTTTCCCGAGATAAAAAGTAGTACCCTTTCTCGGGTATCAAAATATCTCCATACCAAATTTCATGAAAATTGGTTCAGTAGTTTAGGCGTGATTGAGTAACAGACAGACAGACAGAGTTACTTTCGCATTTATAATATTAGTATGGATTAAGCAGGGATTTTCGATCTTTATAAAACCATACTGAATTTTAAAAAACAAAGGAGGTCAAATTAATCTTTCAAGATTTGGTGTAAGCAAATTAAATAAAAGCTTGAAATAAAATTGGCTCTTGTTAGTTAAATTCTATGATACATCAGTATGAAAAAGTAACCTTAAATTTTTTCCTTTCAATAACTCATTAGTCTTATTAATTAATGTAAATTCATGTTGTAAAGCATTTTTATATTGTGAATATCTTGAATGCCTTTTAAAATTTACATCTTAAGAAATTGAGTCTTACAATTTTAACGTCCTTAATTATACATTTTCTTAAATCTCTATTATTTACAAGAAATTACAGAAAATTGACTTAAATAAATAAGTAAACATAATAAATGGTCCATGTAACCTAGTTAATTAGTTGACATCCATTTGTAAAGAACGTATATTATTAAGAAACCTACGAAAAGAAAATTCCATCTTAAATTTTATATTTGTATAGAAAATGAACTAACAACCATGCGGCTGGTACAGAATTAAAATAAATATGAATTATTTCTATAGGTCTTAAAACTTCTTAAGACTTCTTTAAGAAAGGTCTTTCCACGGGTTATATTTTGTATCTCATAATTATTATAAAAAGTTTCTCTTTGGAATTCATTCAAGATTATGTACCTAAGTATCATTATTTAATACAAGCTTAAACGCGCGATTTTACTCGAGTCAAATAGCATATATTATATTAAACCAGAATTATTATAAAAAAATATGATTTTTCTCAACAATTGTCAGAACTAGACCAAATAATTTAAAAGGGGCCACAAGCACCCGCTTTTAAATAAAAAAATATTATCAAAATCGGTTCTTTCGACAGGAAAAGTTCTAAAACAGTCTAATTGAGAAACTCCTAATAATAAGTAACTAATTTTAATCATTATCAACTTATTTAATACTAAATGAACATATTATAGAACCAAATAGTGTAATTCCACACGAAGATATTACTTCAATATTGAAAATTCCCTGGACATTGGTATGAGAATTAACTGCGATGATGTATTGATATTTTATAGAGCTCGGGGGGATCCGTGGTTAAATGGCGTTTAATATTTTTCACCCCTTACGTAAAAGGCGAGAGTTTATAAGGTTGTGTGTGTGTGTGTGTCTTATATACATACATACATTATATTATTATGTATGCATGTGTATGTTATACAAATGTTATGTTGTTAGGTACATGGCGTCCTAGCTTCCAAATTGATATTCCAATTTGATTGTTGTAGTTTTAAAAGTTTTTTTACCTATTGCGCTCTTTGATAATTATAATGAGATAGACCAACAAAACAATCACATTAAAAATTTATTAAGAACTCCATAATGTTTAAAAAACAATTTATTTAACTGAGTACATTATCAGTCTTATGGAAATAAATCAGTAAAGGGTTAATCCTTAAAATCAACACTGTTATATACATAGCGAAGGAAAACAACGGTTTCACTTCATAAGATATCAAATATCATTAATTAATTATCTGATGTTATTTATAAATATAAGGATATCAAATGCAGATTTACGATTAATGTCGTTAATGAGTTTTAAATAAACTCAATAATATATGAATTTAAGGATTTCTCAGTATTTGGTAAGTGTAAGTATACAAATTTACAAATTCTCTTTTTATTTGTAAGGAAATAAAAGGAATGAGTATTTCCAGTGTTCCAGTAGTCTACAATTGTTCAATTCATTTGTATGGGAACCTTGATTTGGAGAAATACGAAAAAAATCTCTTCAAAATGGCGGTTTGAATAAATTCTGATTGCAGTATTGTTAGGTTCGGGCATATGGAAAATAATTAGTCTTGCATTGCCAAAGAAATTAAACCTACTTCAAAAAAACAAATAAAATTATTCGTGTTGATAAATTAAAAAGTAAAAACATTAAATAATATTTATTACTGAGTACTATTTTACATTAGAACATTGTAATCGTATTAACTAGAGCAGATTAACGTATAAGAGTAACTAAATATGAAATTTCCACACGACTATGTTAACTACGTAGTACGTATGTCTATCGGATAAAAGAGATATAATCTACTCAAATAAAATCACATTTAACACAAGATAACGCTCGAACAAAACGTAAAACGGGTCCGAAACAAAAGGTCGAATTCACGTAATTTAGCAAATATTCGTGAAATATTTTTCGCAGAAGTCATCGAGGTAAAATACATGAATACGTTCAAAGGACATAATCAATCTTTTATATAAAATTATCGTCAGGAACGTATCGTTTGCAACCTAACGGTACGTTCACACGGTGACGGGGTTTTTTCTACCGAATCGGTTTTTTGCAGGATTCGGTTTAGTGGTAGGTACCAGTATTTCAATGAATGAGTTCACGCATGCATTCGATTTCAAGACACGGCAAAATAACCGAATCGTGCTGAAGTTGAGATCCGATTTTGCGATTACAAACCGATCCGGCCTTACTACAAAATTTAGTGCAGTGGTAGACCGTAGAGCGCATTCAATACAATATGCAATCTTACATGCGCTCTTGCTAAAAAAGTGTTTAAACACGGAATCTTGATACAAGGCCGTCGGATACTAATGCAGGATGTGCTGTGTGAATACAACGTTTTTTCCAGATACGATGAAAATAATATTCGGCAAATAGTGGCTCGGTGTGAACGTAGGGTTACGTGCCCTACCGCCATATTTCCTGAATTTTTTATAATACACACTGGTTAAGAGATCTTATTTTGCAATAAATATTATATTATTAAAGACCTTAGGTTGTTTATTAGACATGTTTACTTTTATGACCTAGCGAGGTAACAAAAAATGGTGATTTTTTATCAGGCTAGTCTTTTAATAAGTTTTGGGTCTAGACTACAAAGAGGTATACAAGATTAGGTTATAACATATTGTAATGTATAAGAAATGGAACGAATAAAGTAGAAAATGTAATTTTCAGTTACGTAACTTTTGGAAATTAGATTTCTACAGCTATCTCTACTAATCTTGGTTGTGTATTGTGTCAGATTCACATGTTTATGTACAGTCTCCTGCTTTATTAAACCTTATTTAGACTTTTTTCCAGTATATGTGTAGAATTATCTCTACATTACCTAACCGTACCGTCAAAAACGGATCTAATTACTGAACTATGGAACAGTGACAATACATAAAAATATTATTTCAAAGTTAAGTAAGTACTACAAATTTGTTATTTTACGAAATTTTCGTAAACAATTTAATAACATAAAATTTTTATAAATAACAATCTCTGACCACTAAAAGACCACGTAGCATTACAAGAACCACCTCCAAGTTGTCCAAACGCTTTTCCCATATAACATGATTCGATCTCAAAACTATGTACCGTTTTATTATAAATTGCTCCCCCATCCTACGATCGATCAGGCTTCGGTTCTCAACTCAATGGATTGAGATAAATGTACTCTATTCAAAGTTATATAGCTGGAGAATCCGACTCAGAAGTTTTTGTTGTTGCTTGTATTAATAAGTGGTTAATGATTGATTGGAAATTGCGTAGTCAATGGTACAAGGAATTAGTTGTAATGTATAGATAAATATAAATTGAGTTCATGAAACATGCCTATGCGACTTATTTACAAGAAATGCTTACAATCAATGTTATACAAAAAGTTGGTATATTTTTTGTATTCTTAGAATTAGGAACCTCCTTTTTGACTTTGGTAATAATAATCCCACATAGTCATCATTAAAATAATACTATGTTACTTGAATTGAACAGAAAATAAATTTTAGAAAGGTATAAAACTAAAGTACATACCTACATGTTTATAAAATTTTTAAATATAAATTAAAACCACATAAAATAAAATGCATTTTTAACTGCGTGACAACCCTATTGAATTTATTCAAACAGAATACAACGCACAACTCAATAGGTTATTTATTCCTGTCTTTATTAAATGCCTTATAATGCGGAATCCGTTTTCAATATAAAATTATCACGTCATTTCATAAAGTAGACGTCGTTAGATGTGTATTGAATAACATTATCACTCAGTATGAAGACCGATGGGGGAAGTATTGATTATGTAATAACACTCTGTTTTATTAGGGCTGTGCGAAATAGAAATATTTTATTTATAAATAATATAATAAATCGGTATATTTAGCGTGGAGATAGAGTTATATTGTATAATAGTGAAATATACTAAAAAGATAATCATTTTCTTATGTTATTTTTGTGTGTGTTTCTATAAGGGGTCCCATATGACTTCCCTCCCTAAACAATCTAATTTAGTAGGTACATATTATTGTGTGAAATTATTATCGTAACGAAAAATTATGATTTAAAGTAAGATTTTTCCAAATGGTCGGCTTTTTGATAGTGTAACATTTGGATAAAGTTGCAGACTAAATAAATTTGTTAACTATAAAAATAAGGTTTATTTTTTATAGTTAAAAAAAAATAACATACCTAAGCTAACAGATACGCTCTATGATAATATTATTTCAATCCCATGAAAGTATTGGAACTAATTTAATACCAATATCTGCATAATGATAATGGAAATGTTTTCTTATCTTCAGTAATTAATTTCATGCAATTCAGTATTATCAGTTTTTATCAAAAAACGTCGTGAAGAGATGTGGCAGTTGATTCAATTTTTTCTCTGTAAGATTTTTTAACTCATTCTTCAACCCTTTCTTATTACTGTAAACTCTTACAAGTTTTTATGAATAGTCATTTTGAAGTGAAACTTCTTTAGGCGCGTTGAGAGTAAAATTTCGAATTCGCGTCATGCTAATACCTTCACGGCATGGAGTAAGGTGACGATTTTGGTAACTTTAAATCTTGCCAAAGAAGTTTCACTTCTGCACATGCACACACGCTCTTTTCAAAGAAAAACCCGCCTTGTTCCCATTCCTGTGGGATATCCTATGCTATTCCAGATCTTCAGTTTCCTACATACCAAATTTCACTTTTCAGTGTAATCGGTTCAGTAGTTTTTACGTGAAAGAATAACAAACATCCATCCTCACAAACTTTCGCGTTTATATTAGTCAAACTCAAACTCAAACATTTATTTATTCAATTAGGATTCTTTTAGAAGCACTTTCGAATCGTCATTACATATTTTTAACATTTACCACGAATTCGGAAAGCAGTTCCAATAGAGAAGAACCGGAAAGAAACTCCATAGTTGCTCTTTTAAAATCATGTCAATATTACAATTAAGTTAGTAGGATTTATAATTTTCCCATTATCTAATATGTAGTTTAAGATATGCTTTTATTCAAGCTATCCTAGAGGCTAGAACTAAATTAGATAGCATGTAAGTCGATGTCTCTCAAGGGGTTGTGTGGAAATTAAGGTCTAGCCTTAACTTTACGTAACTTTAAGTGTATTTAACAGTTTGTTATGGGAGTAGTGTAAAACTAATTGGGTTCATGTAGTTATAATTAGAGATAGTTTTGTATTTTTTTAATGAAGGTGAATTAATGTTGACATATACTAATATAGAAGTTATAATGTTATAGCAAAATGTAATAAATATTAGGTACATCTGACAAAAGTCTTTCTGTTTTAGGTTCTAGAAAAAAAATACATTTCTATACTTAAACATTAAGTTTATCGCAATAGTAAAATTAACGCATCTCATAAAAAAATGGTTCTGGCATCTATGCCTCTACTAAACACACAAAATACAACAACTGTTTATATACCTATCACTATAGTTTTCTACTACATATTGAGTTCTTTGTGATTTGAAAAAAAAAATCATAGCTTTATCTTGAAATTTTAAGTTTATTATGTACTAAAATTGAAGCATTAAACTTTGTTCAGAGAGCCTCTACATAAAAAATTCCAAAAACACAATTTACAGTTTTCTCCTAGCTAGCTAACTACTTAAAACTATATTCACATACAGTACAAAAAAGTTAAAAGAATGCCAACAATTTTCAGGTCTAGCCCTGGTAATGTCAACCTTGCCTGGTATATCGCCTCGACGCCGAAGTATACTGAATAGAAGATATAAAATGCAAAGATTGGGGTAAGTTAAACATTCTTGGACATTTTACCTGATATCTAGTATAAATAAAGAAAACATTGTATTATGTAAATGAAAAAGAAATTTGTAAACTCATTTTTATTGTGGACCAAGTAATAAAGCCTAGAGGTACCTTACATAATAATATTCATAAAATATAACAATTTACCGGCCCCGAATCTGCCCGAATAGTAATTTTTGTTAGTATTCATATTTTTATTAGTTTTCCTAATCCGAATTAGAGAAATTTAACATTTATAATATTTATTTATTTTTAAAAATAATTCGAGGTATCCTGTTTATAAGTAGATATAGTCACAGTTTCGGGTAAATTTTAAAATATATAGAAATAGAGTATTAAGCAGGTAGGTCTAAGGCATCGCTACGGTAAAGTGAAAAACGCGGATTCAATTCTATTCTGTCCTCATGATCAAGTAGATTTTCTGCTATAAACTTTTTCAATTAATTAGCCCGAGAGTTTATATTACTATATACCTTTTCATAGTAAATACACTAGCTTTGTTACTGTTGAAAGAGGAGTAAGAAATACAATGTGTCACATTCCCTAACCTTCATCCCTGAGTTAAATGTCTAACAACATCTGACGTAGGTCCTACTTCCCAGTAAGTATGTTATTATTAATTTAGCTATGAATGACGTCTTTGTACGTGTTACAAGATTATGAAATATACCTATTATAGAGTTACTTTAAATAGATTTAAATTCGTTTAGGATTAATGTAGCTTTCTAGCGGTGAATGTTTTAAAACTAAATAGGTTTTAGGAAACTTGGAATTTCAAAAACGTTAAAATAGTTTTTAGTTTAGTTTTATGAAGTAATAGTATATAAAAGTACTAATTAAATGAATGTTCCAGCAACGAAACAACAGAGGAGCCCATACAAAACTGCATGTGTTCAAAAATTTACGACCCCGTGTGTGCGTCCAACGGAAAATCTTACTACAACCTCTGTCAGATGGAATGCGAAAATAAACTTGAGAATGTGTATGTAGTGCATCAAGGAAACTGTATACCATTTTAAAAAATGTTTCTCTACTTCCTGATATTTGGGGATTAGCTTATCTGTCAGTTATAATGGCAAATAATGCCAATACAAATTGCAACTGTATGGCCAATTTCACCGCTTTCAGTCATCATGATGTTTAGCAGTTTTAATTTTTGCGCTAGACGACCCATATTGATATTGATTTTTCCACACTGGATTTAATACTGCTTAAATACATTATGGCAACTTCACTGAGAATATTCCTGATAACCTGTTTCACACTTTAACACGTAAATTTGCGTATATAATTTGTCATTTAAAAATATGAAGAATCAGTAAAATAAACTCTGAGTTTTTTTTACTCTAGAAGAGTATTATCTAAAAGCTTAAATAAAATACTAAAGCTATAATATTATTGTCGTTTTATTTTTCTTTTAAGATTAATCATAATTATAAGAAGATTTATCATCTATTCCTTAGATGTACCTATTCCTCTGGTGACTCAAATACATAGACTTATGCATAAATCGACCCTGAAAGGAGTAAACATGTTATCCTTCGACCTAAAAGTTATAAATGAGCTCACGATTTTATATGAACTGCGAATCGGTTATATTACGTAATGTTGGGTGGAAACATATTGGGTATATATTTTATATGGAGATTTCATAGAGCCTACAATTTGACTAGCGTTAGAAAATGTTTATGACTAAAGTTTATGACTCATTTAAACAAAAACTAGGCAATGGATTTGGATGAAAGAAACGTAGTAGTTTATTGTCTATAACATATAAATATATTAGCTAAATCGTTTCAGGCGTTAAACGCTTCAAACTTGAAATTAAATGAAGCGATATGATTGATTCTTTACAAACACATTCCTCGCTACACATCCTTCCATCTTTAGATTTTTGAGGTCATTTGAAAATGCTTTATTCAATTCAAAATACTAACGAATACTCTTCTGAACATAATATGAATCTATATTCACTTCTTACTCGCTTACATACATATTTCACTAGTTATAATTAACTTAATACTACCTCTCTAAGAAATGCATTCATTATAAACATCTCTATAAAACTAAAATAATATTCTGTTACGCCAATTAGTTTCGCAACTAAAAGCAAAGATAGTTTAAAACTTTGCAAGTTTATGCGGCGTTTCTCAGTAATTGCTGAGATTATGTCATCGCTGAGACTCGTTTCGTCTTTTGTTTGAATTCATTGTATGATATAGGTATTATATAACATCAAAGATAGGTAATTAGTAACGATTAATTAATGACTACATAGTATAAAACAAAGTCTCTTTCTCTGTCCCTATATCCCTTTGTATGCTTAAATCTTTAAAACTACGCAACGGATTTTGATGCGGTTTTTTTAATAGATAGAGTGATTCAAGAGGAATGTTTTAGTATATAATTTATTAGGTTTTAGACAAAGCGGGCGAAGCCGCGGGCGGTAAGCTAGTTTATAATATAGGTAAGTGTTAGGAAGAAGTTTAGATGTTTTGATGTTTATTTTCGTGGTCTCTGAAATTGGTTTGAGATATGTTTCTTTTCGTTGCATTTTTCAGTTACATGTTTGAAATGAAACTTTTAAAAGTACAATTTTACATGAGAAAGAAAAAAGAAATAAAACAACAAGAGTGGAATGGAGTGTTGAGAAGGTACCCAAAAAAGATAGTAATATAAGGTACTACGATTACATAGAACCTACCTTCCTGCTTATACATGTTAGCGCGTTTAATTTAACGATAAAATTATAGTTTAAAAGTAAATCAATTGATGAACTTAATAATTTATTTTAATAATAATTAAATGGATAAAAGTATTAATAATCATTTAATTATCAAATAATAATAATGTCATATTCAAAATAACGATTAAAACAACACAAATAACACCTGCGCTGACTCACACAGTCACCCCACTCGAATAGTTGTTTTGATCGTCCTATAAATAACGGTCGTCTGCAGTTGCGATTCATTCTTGTCTTGACTTTGGTCGAGTAAAGATGTCTTAGAAATATTATATCAGTATTTAATTACGTAATACAGCCACGTTCTAACATACATATAATTTAACAACAATCCTGATGACTACTACGATAAATATAAATCAAAATCCGCCCAGCGGTTTGGGCGATAGGGCGTGCTTACGAAATATACGTACATGCATATACTTGAAAACAACATCTCCTTCTTTCACAGTCGGGTAAAATAACTTTTTGCACGTTATAAATACATACAGTTTGCACGTGTTAGAACTTCTATAAATATCAGTCTAGATTGTGCAATATGACCTTGGCCTATATAAATAAAACTGTAACAAGATAGGTCGTGACTATGCATTTATTCGAGTAATTAAGTTGTGCATTTTGTATACAAAGACATGATTGACATAAATGAATAGTGTACCTTATGGTATATGACCTTTTTATGGAAGCTTCTTTAACTAAGGAGTATTTTTATAGAAGCTTGCCTTTTTTAGAGGAAAAAACCAAACGATTTTGGTTTTTTTTTCGTTTGGTATGAGCGATATCTGCCAGTGTAAGATAATGTAATAAAATAATGAGTTAGGAAAGAACTCGAACATTTTCAAACAATGTGACATTTAAAGCTTTTTAGTTTAGTTAGCTCTCACAAGTTTTCATTAATTAGTATATTTTTTATTTAGCCACTTATCGCAACGCAATGCATTGGATTAAAAAACGAAAATCCCTACTAATATTATAAACGCGAAAGTAACTCTGTCTGTCTGTCTGTTACGCTTTCCCGCTTAAACCTTTCAATCGATTTTGATGAAATTTGGCACAGACAATCTTTAGACCCTGAGAAA
The DNA here is from genome assembly GCA_029959065.1 of Colias behrii. Lineage (NCBI taxonomy): Eukaryota > Metazoa > Arthropoda > Insecta > Lepidoptera > Pieridae > Colias > Colias behrii. The sequence continues at coordinate 4,964,583 of JARWMC010000025.1, forward strand.
GAACATAGGCTACCTTTTATCAAAATACCACGCGGGCGAAGCCGCGGGCAGAAGCTAGTAATTAATAAAATATTGACTATGAAGACGTAATTTTTAGAAAGTGGAACCGAAACTACTGAGCCAATTTTGAAAATTCTTTCACCACTATAAATCTACGTTATTCCTACATAACATAAGCATTCTATTATTAAACATTTTTTACAAGCCAACCTTTGTAAAGCCACTTTACTTAAAAACACAGCTTTTCATCAGGGACTTTAGACGGAACAATAACATTTCCGCCTGAAATAACTTGAATGTTGAAATGTATGGACGAATGAGATAAACATATTTGTTACCAACGACCCAGGTGTACGGTAAAAATTATTATACTAATTCCACATGACATGCCTGAACGATTATTTTTATTATAACCGGGTTGTGGGCTGAACAATTTGTTAAAATGTTACTTTATGCTGAAGATTTGGGTTATAGTATTTCCTGTTATAAACGTGAAAGGGTGTTTGAATGTATGTACATCAACTAAATATTAATGACTTCTCTAATAAGATGTTTTAAATTGTCCTATATGGTGTACAATAAAGAATTTTTCATTTCATTCATTCATTTCATCATCTGATACCTACGAACTACAAATACATCAATTCTAAAAATAAGAGCGGGTGCCGAGCACACGTGTCAGAAGGGAAACTTCTTTGGCAAGATTCAAAGAAACCAAAATCGTCACCTTACTCCATGATGTGACGGTATTGCAATGACGCGATAATATTTTACTCAACGCGCCTAAAGAAGTTTCCCTGCAAAACAATTTCATGTAATTAAGAAAGATACAGTAATAGCGAGTAATATCCTTATTATACTTATCCCTGAAACATTTACTCTGGTCAGAAGTTGATTATTTATTAATACGATGCGGTATAAGATGTATGACAACAGCCTCTATCTTTTAATTATACCAGGTAATTATGAAATTAAGCTACAATACGTCTACGAAAGTAGTGTAATTAGAAGCAAGGACAAAACATATAAGAAACTTTAAATTATTCATCTGTGACATTTTTTTAATCTTTTCACAGATTTGAGTAAATTTTATAAAACTCTCTTTCATTTGTTTAATAATTATTAACGTTGAGTTTATGGTCAAACAATTCCAATGTTTTCGAAAAGCAAATAAATCACTGTCTCTATAAATATTATTAAACTCATTATATTGCAAGAACATTCAGTCTGAATCGTAATTCAATTAAATTAAAATGCAGATATGACCCACTTGAAAAGAACCATTTTCCACCTACATCATTAAGTTGTTGAACGAAAACGTCTGTTCATTCATTTAACGTATAGATTTAGTAGAATCTTCCTCGTTCCGAAGTCCATTATTTATTTAAGCAATTTGTCTTAGTGATTCCCTCGGAGTGGATCTTTCTATTCTTAATATTGTTAACTAACTCGTATCTTGCGAGATTTTTACTGAGAAAGTTGTATGTAATATCTTTAATGGGACAAATTGGGTCACTAGTAATTCAGGTTTTGCTTGATCATAGAAAAATTTATGTGACTAAGGCCATTCTCCCATTGCGATACGCACAGGCGATTCAAGTATCCTGCAAGTCTCGGAGACTAGTCGCCGCGGAATATCTCACATACATTGTACCGTTAGCGTAGTGTGTGAGATACTCCGCGGCGACTAGTCTCCGAGACTTGCAGGATACTTGAATCGCCTGTGCGTATCGTAATGGGAGAATGGCCTAACCTAAATTGAAAGAAAGATATTGTTATTATCTAAAATAAATAGGAAAAAAGCAGTTCACGCGCTTTCCTCGACCAAGACACATGTGGACATGCCACACTGACCGAGCCGTATCGCGAAGCTGTTAACAAGCTGAATAAAAAACGAGCAAAAAAAAAAACATCTTTCCTTTTGATAATATTAGTACGGATCTACCAAAACACTATCAAGAGGAAAGATTAAATAGAGATACTAGTAGATATGGTATTACCTATTATTATATGTAGTAAAGTCAAGCTTTTTATTTAGGTGATAAATATTAAATTACTCTTTATTTCATAATGAATAAGAAATATTTTCGGGTCACAATGTGGATTAACTTAATTCTGAGATACGATTGAGGTCACACTTAATGCCCTTAAAGGTCAAGCTCTATCACTGCGATATTGAAAGATCTAGCTTGCTTCATTATCGTTTATCGAATTGACAAAATACCACAAGAAATATTGTATTTATTTCTATATTTTTACCTTTTGTATTTGAATGTATAAATAAAGAAATATTTGAAAGAAAGAAAGAAAGAAAATACGTTTAATCACAAATACTTTTACAAATTTTTGACTTATAACTAAACACTTTACATGGAAAAAAATAAATCTTAAAATACAATAAATACATTCAAAATATCTTAATATCGTATTCGTGATTAGGTGGACTACTCAGCATTTGCCTCTCCGTATTAGAGGAGAGGCGCCGGTTTTCAGTAGTCCCCTCGACTTGCTACGCTTGGAGCATCAGAACGGTCTTCTGGCTGGTTAAATTATAAGAGCTAATACATAATTTAGAAAGTATAAAAAGAAAAAACAATAGGTGATTAAATGTTATATAGATAGTTAAAATTAGCAATCCATAATATGTAGATAATAAACTTACTTGTATATGCATAATACTTAAATATAAAAGGATTACTGAGATTAAAATAAATAATATATAGTACATATTACATATATATAGTAAAATGAAAAATATACGTAATATATAGATATATAAGGCTATACATTTAGCGCTATTAGGGCTGGTTAAGAAATTGTGCTAGAACGACTTTTTTATACTTATATTTAAAATTCTGCAGTGTTTTGCAATTTCTTAATGGTGGAGGCAAATTATTCCAGCACCTGCCAAATTATTCCAAGCTTCCCCTGAAAGCCGCTGTGTGATTTCTGGGAACTGAGAGCTTATACATAGACGCCCGTGTTTCATATAACCGATTGCCGTCATCAATATATATTTAAACCGTTTTATATGCAAAGAAACATAATAATGTATTCTATTTATAGGCTTTCTATTAATGGCTAAAACCACATTCAATATTGTGGTTTTACCTGTATTCTAACCAGTCCCAGTCAACCGCCCCGGCTTCGCCCGTGGTATATGTTTACGTTCTCTCTCCATAAGAACCATCCTCGTACTTCAAGGAATATTATAAAAAAATAATAAACGAAACCTGTCCACCCGTTCACGCGTGATGTCGTGACCAAGGGAGATAGAGATTCATTTTTATTTATTTTATAGAGATAGAGCAACAAAATTTAATCATTTTATTTTTAATAAAGCACTGACCAATCAAAAACAAAATTACCAAATAATTACGACTAATTATTAAATTACTTTGTTTCATCAACACAATATTGTTTTATTTGAGAATGATATCGAAATTTCAATGATTATTTAATTAAATGTGATTAATTGATTAATTATTATACTATACCAGGTATTTATTACACGCCTTATTATACTGCATTTCAAGAGATTAAGGATTCAAATATTATATGCACAGTTAAAGTTGGCCAATGTTACTCTTCAGCTCCGTAACTATCTCCACATAAAAACTATCTAAAAACTATATCTGCCACTCTGTTTTGACGTGAAAGAAAGACGAACAAACTGAAAGTGAATTCGTTTGATGTTTTCGTATTTAAATTTGGTTTATTTTATTTTGTTACTAGCTTCCGCCCGCGGCTTCGCCCGCGTGGTGTTTTGATAAAAGGTAGCCTATGTTCTTTCTCAGGGTCGAAAGATTGTCTGTGCTAAATTTCATCAAAATCGGTTGAGAGGTTTAAGCGGGAAAGCGTAACAGACAGACAGACAGAGTTACTTTCGCATTTATAATATTAGTAGGGATAACTTTTGTCATAGTATAATATATTCTAACTAAGATTTTTATTTGTGTAAAGATAGAGCAGTTTTATTATCTATCTATTATAGCCTGGCCAAGATTTTATCAGGCAACCCCTATTTTTTTATCATTTTAATATATTAAATTACTTATCGGCCATCTCCTTGGTTCAGTGGTTGACGCGTGATCGTGGAACCAAGGGGTCCTGGGTTCGATTCCCGGTGGAGACGAAGAAAAAAAAATGTGTCGGTCTGGCAGGACACAGAAGGCTAATTACCTACTTGTCCCTAAAGAAAAATCGATCAGTGAAACAGATGTATGTATAATGCCTCTGCCCCCTACCCCACTAGGGGACACGGTACTTCACTAAAATTAATTATCAAATAATTTTTTTATCCATTTTAAACAGATCGGTGAAGGTCGATGTTATATCGGATCTTAGACTAGGTAAAATAAACATCAGTCATTGACAGTCAAAGATACAGCATGGATACAACCGAATAGTCAATTGACACACATACAACAAAATATACTAAACCATCACAGATTGACGCTAAACTATACAGTATACAATACACATCCTCATGACAAACTTGTGACGTATACATGACGCATATACTAGACGTGTCAGCATCCTTTCATCCTCTGAAATATTGCACCCCTTCAAAATGCAGGCTATGTTTCTGCAATTCATTACGACACGAATTCAATTTTACCAGAGACGAGCCGCTTTGTGTCCTGTCATTAATTTTGATCAGAGTAATGGAATTAATTATAACTCCGGTCCGTACTTATCAATGGCTATAGTTTATTAACAAGGCATTTTCTGATGATGTTCAAAACGGTGGTTAATGATTTTAGGACTTGGAATCACCACATAGTATAAAACAAAGTCGCTTTCTCTGTCCCTATGTCCCTATGTCGATACATAGCGACATAAAATACGCTTAAATCTTTAAAACTACGCAACGGATTTTGATGCGGTTTTTTAATAGATAGAGTCATTCAAGAGGAAGGTTTTAGTATATTTAATTTATTATGTTTTAGACAAGCGGGCGAAGCCGCGGGCGGAAAGCTAGTAGAATATATTTTATACATCGAACTCATATGTGATGTGTATTTTCGAATTTAAGAAATGTTTTGGTGACATTAGTTTTAGTTCCCATTCTGTAGGTTGTCAGACCCCGTCCGATTAGGGCCCTTCTGGCCTCCTCCACTCAAGCGACAGCCCAAGCCGAGGTTCGAGATCCCCGTCAAGGGGGGACGCCCTTGTGCATGTCGCTACCAGGGTGAACCTTCAGTTCACCCCCGCGTCCGCGTTAACCCTAGAAAGATAATCATATTGAGTAGTACGGGAAAGATAGTCATGCGTCAAATTTACGCATGTTTTTTAATTACCTCTAAGTCAAGATATATTATTGTTTTTCTATAAATTGTAAGTTATTATATATTTTCAGTTATATTAGAATAATTAATACTACAAATAATTTATTTATAATTATTTTTATACGTATAAAAAAACGAAAACATTAAACGTCTGCTTTAATCTACAATTCTTGTAACAAGTATTATTTCTAATAAAAACTTATTTTTTACCATAATTATCAGACTTTTTCATATATTATATATATGTTGTACATATAGTTATATGAAAAATTAGTGAGAAACAACTTTAGCACATATCAACGTATGCTCACGACATATAACTATGTTACATTTTTTGCAGGACGCATTTGCCTTTCGTCATATTTCAGAAGGACAAAAAGTATAGTAAATACGTTTTTTTACTGCAGGCCTCCTCAGTTCTTTCTTACGATGTACCAGATACTTCATTTGGCAACAGATATTATCACGCAAATATCTCCTCAAAGCTGGTGATTCTAAACGCCCACGCATAAACAAAGAAGACAGTTCCATGCTTCTATATTTCATGTTTTTTTGACTCAGATGTTTTTGTGCTTTGTAGTTAACATTGTGACTGTAAATATAATATGAAATATGCAGGTAATTTTAATGATTCCATAAAATAAAGCCATTGGCTATCTCATTGTCTTCCTACTATAGGACATCACGGAACACATTCGGTCTAATGCATCTACTCCGCCTTTTTCTTGAATGTAATATATCATCTTTGCTTTGTACCTCATCGGGAAAAGCTTCTTCTGTGTCACTTTGCTCGTCGTCTTCAATTTCGTGGTAGTAGTAGTAAGTATAAAATATTCTTCCAATTTTCTATCCCCAATTGTTTTCTATATTTGCTTCAATATGTATAAAAATAAAATTTTAACATAAGCCACAATATACAGTGATAATAAGCCAAAAAATATTCAAACTACCATAGAAGTCAAAATCTTAAAAGTCACGGTAAAGATAATCATGCGTAATTTTGACTCACGTAGTCGTTATATTTCAAAATCGGTTACATTAACTTTATTGACACGTATACCATAGGGTAGCTCTCAGTGACTTATGAAATGTCCTAAACGCACAGTTATGGATTCGCGACATTTAAAAAGATACAGCTATATTTAGAAAACGCAGGAGTCAATTTGACGCAGACTATCTTTCTAGGGTTAAAATGTAGAAGCCCTTCTGGCTAACATTGAGAGACACCACACAAAAAAAAAAAAAAAAAGGTTGTCAGACAGAAATTGTCGTAGCGGATAAAACTGCCTTACTATGACGTACTAGCTGCTCCGCGCGGTTTCACCCCCGTGGCTCCACTCCTGTTGCTCGTAGCGTGATGATATATTATAGCCTAAAGCCTTCCTCGATAAATGAGCTATCTAACACCGAAAGAATTTTTCAAATCGGTCCAGTAGTTCCCGAGATTAGCGCGTTCAAACAAACAAACTCTTCAGCTTTATAATATTAGTATAGTGTAACGGACAGTAATATGTGTTCTGTGGTAACGGACGTGACGTCGCCTGTCACCTCCGTCAAGCCAAGCCGCCATGTTGACATCCCCTCCTGCCAGCCGCCATGCCACCGCCATGCCTACCAGCCAGCCACGCGGAGGGGATAAGCCTATATATTAGCTTGCCATTGCTAAACGTGGATCATTCTTGTTAGAACTTTCAAAATAAAGAAGTGTGTCGTTACGCTGCAATTTTATTTTCACCATTTCTTCACAAATCAGAAGCGGGATGAAACGACGTCGACCACAAGTTTGTCGACCTCCTGACGAATCAATGTCGGAGGAAGATGAGGGTACTTCTTCACCGCCTGCACGGAAGTTGCTCAAGAATCTGCTGGAAAAAGAAGTAGTAAAGGCTTTACGCAACCTGGAAGATGACCCCCAAGCTCCAAATAAGTCAAAAGTCCATCGTGCTGCATCTTTAATCCCGGAATTTGACCCTGATAGTGAGGAATGCACGGTACAAGCATGGATTCGTAAAATTGACCAAATTGGGGAAATAAATGGATGGGACGATACAACTAAATCATTTTACCTACAAGATAAGCTGCGAGGTCAAGCAAAGAAGTGGTATAATCGTCTAGAGAACTACGATTACACGTGGGAACAATGGAAGGATATGCTATTGCGAGCATTTCCTCGATATCGCGATTATGGAAATATGCTTGAAGAATTACTACAAAGGAAGAAGCAACCTACAGAGACGATGACAAAATACTATCAAGATAAAATCGCCATGTGCTTCCGGTGCAAGTTATCCGATAGCGCCAGCGTTTCCTGTATCATTCGTGGTCTGCCACTATCGCTACAACCTAACGCTCGAGCCTTCCAATGCCACACGCCAGGAGAGCTTTACGAAGGATTTTTATGTGCACTTGACGACTACCGTACTTTACCTATCGACACAAGGTTTCATAAAAATTTGGTGAGTAGGCCATCTCACCTGGATAAAAAGTCAATGCCACCCAATGTCGAAACAGACCCGTGTCCGAGATGCAAGAAAACTGGTCATTTACTGCGTGATTGCTCCCTACCTGACACACGTACATGTTATAAATGTGGAAATAAGGGACACATTGCTTCACGTTGTTCTACAATTGCCACGGAAAATAGAAGATCTATCTCAACCGACAACATAAAAGAAGTAAATGTACTACGCCCTTATAATGAAATATACAAAAAGGTCGTTAAAGTCGATGGCATCCACGTGAAAGCATACATTGATACCGGCAGTCAAGTTAACGTTTTAAACGATCAAGTATCGAACGCATTGTCATTGGATGTCAAACCGACGAGTGTCATTTTAAAAGGATTCTCCGGTGGACTCTCAACGAGTCGTGGAGAAGTCGAATTTCAATTAGAAATTGACGGTATAACCATGAAATGCCACGCCTACTTGTCTAGCATCAAAATGGCCGATGTTAATCTTATAATCGGCCAGCCTGTCATCAACAGCGAAGGTATGACATTGACAGTTAACAAAGGCCTTGTCGAATTTAATCGTACTCAAGATCCCATTTGCGATATTGAGGCTATCGAAGACCATGATCGCCTTAAAGTCGTCACAGTCAACGAAGAGAGACTTCCACCTGGCTCTTCCATCATTCAAGTGCGGGTTCTCGGAAATAAGGTCGGCAACGATGCGGTTACACCGCCTCGGCATCATGAGCTGCAGGGAGTGGCCTACTCTCTTCCATCCACCCTGCTCACTGGTGAAGACGGGTACATCAAAGTCATCAACATGGGCTGCGAGGTTATCGTGTGGCCGCCGGGAGAGGTCCTAACCAGGGCTGAAAGCTGCCAGGAGTCTCCACTACAGCCAAATAGCCAGGTACTTACCCTTGCTTGCCATAGATTTGCCAATTATAATGCTAATAATAAAGCTTACTAGTGATCAGCCTATTTACCGCCAGCCTTATCGATTATCGCATAGCGAACAAGCAGTAGTTCAGTCTAAAGTGATTTATTAGATGCCGAGATTATCAAAGAGTCTGAATCTAGTTATGCATCTCCGGTCATTTTAGTCAAAAAGAAAAACGGTGACAGTAGGATGTGTGTTGATAACCGTGCCTTAAATGCTATTACCGTAAAAGATAGATTTCCATTGCCAAACATAGACGATCAGGTTTCGAAATTAGCGGGCCACAATTAATATTTTACGAGTTTAGATATGGTTCAAGGCCATCATCAATAATTACGTGTTGTATACGTAGTATATTATTATTAGTCTGTGGTGTTAGTAATGAAGATACACACAAAACTGCATTCATAACACCTCAGGGTCATTTCGAGTACACTCGTATTCCATTCGGTTTAGCGAACGCGCCATCCGTTTTTATGCGGTTGATAAATAAAATAGTTGAATCTGTAGGTAGAACTAAAAATAATAATGTTAAAAACAAACATGGTAAACGTGAAATTTTGGCATTTCTGGACGATTTACTCTTACCCTCGAATGACGTTATGTCAGGCTTAGATATTTTGCAAGCGGTACTTGTCAAACTTGAAGTAGAAAATTGAAAATTAAACATGTGTTCGTTCTTGCAAAATGAAATAACGTATTTAGGTCATAAAATATCGGCTAAGGGTATTCAACCGGGCGATTCAAAGTTATTAGCGGTGTCTCGTTTTCCAACACCGACCAATGTTCATAGTGTGCGTCAATTTATCGAGTTGTGTAGTTATTTTCGTAAGTTTACTTATTTACAATTTTGCTATCATTGCCCGCCCTTTAACCGATTTAACTAAAAAGAAAGCTTCGTGGATATGGAGTAGTGATCAAAACAATAGTTTCGAACAATTAAAAAAGTGTTTGTGTTCCGAGCCTGTGTTAGCTTTGTACGATCCTGTGCTTTGTACGGAAATACATACTGACGCGTGTAAATTAGGAATAGCAGATTGATGGTACGTTGCGACCCGTTTTATATTTTAGTAGGGTGACAAGTAAAGAGGAAAGCATGTATCATGGTTATAAACTGGAAACTCTTGCCGTTGTAGAATCCTTGCGTCGTTTTCGCGTATATATAGTAGGAAAAAAAGGTTAAGATTGTTACTGATTGTACAACAGTCCGCGCTACGCTTACTAAACGTGACATTATACCACGTATCGCAAGGTGGTGGCTTTCTATACAAGATTACGATATAAGCGTAGAGTATAGGCCGGGGGAACGAATGAAACATGTAGAATGTAGATGCGTTAAGTAGACATCCAGTAGACACTATGAACGTGAATCGTCTCGAAGTAGCGGATTGGTTTTATATGGTGCAATGTCAGGATACTAAAAGCGAGCGCTAGAATGAAACGTAACTTCGATAGGAAACAAAAATCCGCTCACATATATAAGAAGGGTGATTTATTGCTAACGCGTCAAGCACCTACTTGTTCAGCATCCAAAGTTAACACTAAACTTGACGACTTGCATTCCGGTCCTTATGTCGTAACGAAAGGATTGGGCAATGATAGGTACCAAATTAGAAGTATATAGGGTTTACGTGGGTATAAGAGTTTTAGTGGGTTAGTAGCTGCAGATTCGTTGAGGCCCTATAAAAGTATTGTTACAGTTTCTGATAGTGCTAGCAGTTCGGATGAGCAAATGGAAACCGAAGATCTTATTGATTTATTAGAGAGCTAATTATTTTTGTTGTTCCTGTGGGAACAACTGTTTCAGGATGGCCGAGTGTAACGGACAGTAATATGTGTTCTGTGGTAACGGACGTGACGTCGCCTGTCACCTCCGTCAAGCCAAGCCGCCATGTTGACATCCCCTCCTGCCAGCCGCCATGCCACCGCCATGCCTACCAGCCAGCCACGCGGAGGGGATAAGCCTATATATTAGCTTGCCATTGCTAAACGTGGATCATTCTTGTTAGAACTTTCAAAATAAAGAAGTGTGTCGTTACGCTGCAATTTTATTTTCACCATTTCTTCACAATAGATTATATTGAAAAATATGTATAATTTTTGTATAATGAAGATAAATAATTTTTCATTATATGATCGCTCGCTATTAGTAGATAACACTCAATTACAACCAAATTGTATGTATTGTTCCAATAGTCACTATGAATAACATTAGATATTAATTGATCTAGTGTAAAATAAAAAAAATGCTTCATTATTATTTTGTATTGAACACGCACCTGCTTATTAATATGGTCTTTCAATAAAGTTATTCTACGAAACACGATGCGCCAAAATGATGATGAACGTATATGTATTCATTTAACAAGACAAACGTACAAAGGCGAATGAATAAAATAATCCCGCGTCAACTTATGCATTTAATTACGAAACATGGGTACTGAGTTGTACCCATGTTTCGTAATTAAATGAGCGAATTATAATAAGCAAATCCTTGGTTTCATTCATGTATGTGACGTGTGTGGTGTTTGGGGGAAGCGACAAGCAGGTTAATAATGATTATGACATTAAAGTAGACGGATTACCATTATAATTTTATCAATGTAGGAAGGTAATTCCGAGTTATTCCAAAGGGATCCTATTCCTCTGCAATAAGCATGCCAATTACATAATTACAAAAAGGGAACATAAAAGTGAAAGAAAGAAAGAAACCAGTTATTCTAATACCATGTTATTGTAATATAAATATAATATACCTAATTAAAAAAATAAATAAAACTAAAATGGAGTAGCATAGCACCAGCATAGTGGCCTCCTCAGAAAAGGCTACTACCTAGTCCCCTATTTCAGGTGGCAATTAGAGTCCAACAATATCTGTTTTATATTTAGCTATACCATTAAAACTAAAACCCGCTATAAGTTCCACATTTGTACCACACACCGCATCGTTAAGAGCGTGTTACGTGTATTCGTATAGCATTTCACGAATACTTTATAAAAGCGAATAGAACTAATTGTTGTATGCCGCATCACACTAATTATTGTCTCCTTGTTCACGGGTTATAATAATAATTAATAGGAGAGAAGCAACAGAGTAACAAATGAAATAACTTATTACAATTGCTTTTGCTTGTTTCGGTTATGTTTTGGAAATACTTTGCAGTGTGATTGAGAGTCAATAGATGAACAATAATTGTAATTTGTGTGTTTGTTTAATTAGTTGCGATTACACACTAAGCTAAGATTTTTATCAATTTTTGCATAGTTATTTTTTAATACGGATAGTTTTGAAAAATTTTCGGTTTCCGTTGTTCAGTTCAAATTCGTACGTATCTATTCGTAGATTTTTTTTTACAATTTATCATAGTTTTTGAAAATTATTAACAGAATCTCTGTACTTATTCCAATGTCAAAAAAAAGAGTCGCTGAGCTTTAACGAATCTAATTTTCGCTATGAGATATAGTTTTTACGTTATTACTATTTTTGAGCTTTTATATTAATTTATTTGCCTCTTCATATTACATACACATACATCCTAAATCAAGGATAATTGATAGCATGATTTTTTACTGTAAATATTGTAATTAATCCCCAATCAAAACCCAGATAGTATTTTATCCAAAAATCCACAATCCGAATCGTAACGCCTGCAGGGCCTCACATTATTAATGGACCACTTAACAAAAGGTCACATGTAGATAAGCGCAATAAGCTTATCTTGCCTCGAGCGATTAACTTCAATCTATTATGTAATCCCTGACACGGTCATGATGGCTATTCCGCCAGTAATGATCACTTTATTACCACATCTAAGGAACATGAAAACAATGAAAGTAATGACGATTAAATTAGGAGAATCTGACAGATGTTTACAGGGACAATTATGGGAATGAAAGCCTCTGAAATCACTCACTCACGTACCTGCCTGGGAAATATTGGAACAATCTCGGTTGCACGGCGCGGCGGGCGGTACAATTTCAGTTGTTCTCAAAATTGTCCCTGCTTGCCTACACACGTCACAATTAAGGAGCTAATTCAGGGTGTAATTCCAATATTGCCCCCGCTGCAGGTCGGTGAGTAGCCGGATTTAATTACAGATGTTTACATGGAAAATTATGGGAATTAAGACGTTTGATAAGGTTTTGGATTTAAAGCAAAAGGTGAAAGTGTCGAGACTAGATGATAGTTTTTTAAGTGCAGGAGTGATAATATTATATTAAAGACTGAAAGAAAACTAGTAAGACTGAAATATGTAAAACCATATGTCTAACAGATTCCTTTTATATCGGATTATGCCCTAATCTGATAGGAGGCTTGTGTATCTTCAGAAGACTTGGTTATATTGAATGAACATAATTGTTTTAAAATAATTGCTAAAATGGCGATGATGATTTGTGCGCGTTATATTTGAAATACTTTAACGGTCGTCACTGATAACCTGTGTTACAAAAACTTTCTCTGTAACTTTTGCTGATGTGGGGACCTTTTTGCCATTATTATAATGTTAAATTTGTATAAACTAACTGTTAATTTTTGAAGGCTTCTTTATGCGTGTTGAGAGTAAAATTTCAAGGTCGTGTCATGGCAATACCATCACGTAATGGTGTAATGATTTTGTTATGTTTCAATCTTGCCAAAGAAGTTTCACTTCTGACACGTGTGCTCGGCATACCTACACGCTCTTTTTGGTGCCAAATAAATGTAGGTATGTGTATATGTCGAATACTATGAAATAGTATGAAATAGTCTTATACATGAAATTTGAATATTAAACTCAAAACTACATATTCTAGACGCTTTGTTAGTTCGTTGACTTGAATATTACACGTAAGTTGGGTTCTACTGCGGTTTTGAATATCATAATATTATGATAATTATTGTAATGTTATTGTTAAATTTGCAATAGCAAAGTTTACACACTATAAGAGATTTAGTGCTTATTCTGAAGATGTATTAGAATATTTGAATGTAAGGAAAATAAAAGAACATGATTGTGATAAGGATTTTAAAGTGGTGACGTGGTTCAAATAATGCAGTAATATTTTTACATGGCAAAATGTTTTTGTATTTTTAAACGTTTGTAAGGAATATACTTACACAAAAAATACTGAACGAGTAACAATTTTTTCACAGCAGCAGCTACATTGCAGAAAGCTACATTATTCCACTGTTACATACAGATTATATTTTATTTTATTTTCCAGCCTGGGTCAAAATAAGTAGCTGCTTAGATGTTAAGACTGGCTGTTACGTAAAATTTAAGAATTATAATTGAATCCAATTGTAATTTTTCCAGGGACTTTTTCAGACTACATATTTTAAAAGTCAATACAAATGCCGCGTCTAGCGACAACATATCCCTTTCTCTGGCAGTTCATCAGGCATATATTCATGAACGTTTGATTGTCGGTAGTGCACACGGGAAAATAGACGTTAGGACACTTGTTACAAGGCATAGTTGAGTTTAACGACGGTAGGATCCCTTTGGGCCGCAATGTTGTCGTTCTTTGGCTTCTCCGTACTAACACTATGTAAGCCAAAAGTACGAACAGTAGTTTTACTGTAAAAACAAATGCTTAGTAATATAAATTATATTACAAAGAATAAGAAATATGGTTACTAGAAACGCTCTTTTGTCAAAATTGAATAGAAAAAATTTGAATAGTAACAAAAAATATTTTTAAGACATAGATATAAGAAGACAAACTAATATGTTTTTATAGATTTTTGAAATCTAAATCGCTAAAGTAATGTCTTAATTCTTAAAGTAAACTTATATATGTGCTAAAAAAGATTTATTTTATATTAATTATTCAATCAGCTGTTTTGAGTAAAATAGCAACAACATACTTACATAATCTTTTGAGCATTTTACCATGTGATTTTACTACAAAGGCTTCTAGGAAATGCCAATTAATTTCCTAATTGCCGCCAAAATTACTTCAATTATCGGAGTTCATGATTTGTTAAAATTAATCACTAACGAGTAATAAAACTGAATTATCATGAAAAATATCAGGAAAACTATTAATAAATATGAAACGTTTCAATTGTGTTTAATTGAAACGTTTCATTCTTTATTACATTCCTTCGTGAGAAATATAAAATAATACAATTTTGTAGGCTATTATAGGAAGGGGAACAAAGGCTACAGAAATATGAATAGATTTTATATAACATTCGATTTTGATGACACTTCCAGTATACTCTACGTATAATGTCATGCATACAGTACAAAAATGAACATGAGTAAAATACATTTTTTTTTTGATAAAGTAGATTTAACTAGGCAATTTTTAGATGTTCAAATTTATCAAATTTTATCGTTATTGACTGCTGCTTGTCCCTACTCCGATCGGGTCGACATTTTTGTAGGTTTTACAAATTGTAAACAGTTATTATCCTTTTAATTTTAAATATGATTCTATTCAAATGCAAAAGAAAAGTTTAAAATTGAATGTTCTTTCAGTTACATATTTTGCTATCTAATAATCCAAAATTCATTAGAAACCGTTCATCCGTTCTTGACAAGTTTATGTGCTAATTTAACCCGTACACCACATACAGTTTGTGTAACATAATAATTAAGGCAGTTAGTTCATATAACATTATATTGTATGCGATGTTCTCTAGAGATAGATCAAGGATTGGAAAATGACTTTTATCTTTGAAGTTAATTCTTTTAGAATCTGAGGCGTTGTAATGGATGATATTGGAAAAGTTATTATCGTAGATGGGCAAGGCAAATAATAAAATAAAATAAAAATGCTTCCTAATATTCTGTTGATAAAAAAGGGTGTAAAATTACTGTCATCATATTTTAAATTGGATCAAGTTTCTGAAGTAATTACATAGATACACAGATATACTTTTTAATCACTACATAGTATAAAACAAAGTCACTTTCTCTGTCCTTATGTCCCTATGTATCCTTAAATCTTTAAAACTACGCAACGGATTTTGATGTGTTTTTTTTTAATAGAAGTGATTCAAGATGAAGGTATATAATTTACTAGCGACCCGTCCCGGCTTCGCACGGCCACGGGTGCAATGGCGGCCGGCCGGTACCGCCGCAAACGCTACGTCCCGCAATTTTTAAATCTGTAATATCTTCGAAAATATTCACTTAAATCATACGGTGTAAAGGGCCATATAGATCTATATTAAATGAACAATGTATTCAAGGTATTTAATTGGTTAAGGATTAATGCTGTATTGGTTAAAATCGCTTCGAAAGTTAGCCATTATTTGTCGTAAAAAGTAAATGACAAAAAAAAGTTATTGTGGGTTATCCATAAGAGATAGACATATACCATCACGGACTTTTCTGTAGACCTTTTCAATGTGTACAATACTTAGTACATTATTTTGATAAAACTCGTAGGGTTCAGCCTGCGTTTGCAATGTAAGCGGAAAAAATGGAATTATTTACGACATCACATTAGAAACCTCAAAAATAACAGTACTTCTCCACTATTTAATGGATGTTATTGTACATATAAACCTTCCTCTTGAATCACTCTATCTATTAAAAAAAACCGCATCAAAATCCGTTGCGTAGTTTCAAAGATTTAAGCATACAAAGGGACATAGGGACAGAGAAAGCGACTTTGTTTTATACTATGTAGTGATTTTAGACAGAGCGGGTGAAGCCGCGGCCCGGGCGGAACGGGCGAGAGCCGGGGCGGGCTAGTTTATAATATTAGTACGAATAAATGTATCCTAATTAACAGCCAAGGGTGAAAATGAAACAAAAATACAAAGTCTACATATTATTTAATACTCAAACGGATTCAAGAATTGAATGCAATTACCCCAATAGTACATGTCTACCTGTCTCCCCTTCTTCATATTCAGGCAATTCATCCAGCATATATTCGTATATGTTTTATTATCTGTGCCACAAATGGGTATGTACACTCTGGGGCAGTCGCAGTTTTTTATCTCGTCTATAAGTGGTATGGTATCTATGACACGTTCCATGTATGATGATTGAAGATTGGCAGCTTCGATTGGATTGAACTGTTTGTTAACACGAGGATCTTGGGATATAACAGAATATAATGCTGTTATAATGAAGATTAGAGCGGTATCTGAAATTTAAGACGGTAATAATTGCATTAAAGATGATTTTTTATGGTTTCGAGAAGAAACTTAGAAAGAATGTTGGAATAACTCAATTCAATATCTACATCTTTAAAATCGATATAATATAACTTCTGAGATCTGATTTGTAGATTTTTTGGATATAGGTCAATTTTTTCTGGAATAAAATTAAATTTATAACTCCTACATGGTGTAGTGAAAGTTCCATTCCAATTGGTAAATCTGGTTTATAAAATACCTCGAATAATCAAAATATATACTAATCCATAATTCATAATTTCAAGTTATTAAATTGACGCTTTCGTTGACTTTATGTCTAATACAAAAAATTATTTGATATTTTTTAATTTAGTATCAAAAACTTTTAATGAGCTTGGAGCGAAATTTATAAGGCTTTGCCCCAAATACTGAGGTCAAAAAGATTGTTACCTATCGATGGAAAATCTGGTATTACTGATTTCAATCAGACGACCTTTCAACATTAGAGTTCTATGGAACCTTTTTCCGAATAACAATGAGTATACTTATCAACAATGTTCCTTGAACCTTTTAGAATAGGTACATTATTTCCTACGTTATATTACGTAGGAAATAATGTATTCTGTATGTGTATAATAAATAGTGTATCAAGAACTTCTCAGAAAAAGCCCTGTTAGTGGAGCTTTGATATTTTACTAAGGGCCGATTTTTCAATCCTTGGATAAAACTTACCCGTCGAATAAAGAATTACACGATAATATTAAAATGTCACGTAAACTGTCAAATACGGGCATTGGGCAATTAGAATACGTTTTTAAAATGGTAGTTTGACGAATAAGTTTTAACCAAGCATTGAAAAATCGGCCCTAAAACTAAAAGCAGATCATTAAGAATTGTAGTTTCTTGGAATCAATAATTACTAGATAGAAATCTTTACAATTCATGTTATTCGCAAATGTATACAAAGATTTTTTAAATGCCGATTCCAACTAGATAAAAAATAATTAGAATTTGATCTTGTGTTACAGTCGCACCTGAAATTTTTTTATAGCTTCTTTAAATGTGGTTTTGAGAATAGAAACTTTCCTCTTAAGTTACTACTAATAATGTATTAAACATCATACAAAACAGCTATTTACTTGACGAAGATATAAGAGCTGATAATAAAGACTATCTCATTTGTATTGTATATCCCCATCCCCTTAATGGCCGTTCCCTATATTCAAACTACGGTTATAGATAGATAGCTATCTCCGATAGCCAGTACGGTTCTATCCATCGTAAGATAGATACGATATTGGGAACGGCCATTACTGGCTGACAGCTGTCAAAACGTTATTGGGATTCTCAAACAGACAAATTCAAAGAGAAAAATATACCTCTTGTAAGCAGTTAGTCCTCCAGACGATAGATAGCGATCAGATTAGATAGGTTAGCTTATCGCTAGTAAGCTTATTGGGACGCCAAAACAAAAGATAGATAGCATTTTCTATCTTTAGTAGGGTCAAACCGAAGATAGATACGATATTGGGAACGGCCATAAGATCAAAGACGCGATCCTGATGTTTAAAAGTAACAACATACTTAATACAAAAGTAAAATACCGGTACCAAAATGTGCATAAGTACATCAGCTCTACTGCAGAAACCATGCAACATTACGAGTTTATCTTCTGAATAACCACAGATTACTGTTCCGAAGTACAATGGAAATCGACCGTAATGGCTGCCATGAATCCAAGTTTCGGGTCAGACCTTTTAAATCCGATTAACGGAAATACAAACCGATCTATTCAAAAGTTTTTTTTAATAATGAATGAAAAGCTTGGATCATTAATGCAGTGTTTTTATACGTGTTAACGTAAGCTTATGGTTTTTGTAACGAAGGCTTTGAGTCGGATACGATTCCCAATTAGGGCAAGCTGTATTTCGTTAGCATGGAGATTGTAGAGGCCTAATCACTGTGTAGTTGTTATGTTTGTCAATTCTGTCTTTGTGACTAGTTATAATCAAATTTTGGTCCGTCTAGACTGTTTTAAAAAGATAGTTAAGAACATACATAAGGTATACCTAATGAGATCAAACTTGGTTTTGAAATAAAATAATAATACTCGGTATTTAAAGCAATAAATAAACAAGGAAAACGTAAATTATAATAATTTTTGTTTAAAATATCATGTAGTAAATAATTACTTACAATAATATTCCATTTTGCACGCGCCACAGTAATTTGAATCAAAATACTAATAGCTGTGTTTTACCTGAAAATAAAACACATATTAAATACTTACCTATATTTGAAGCTTACTTATTGGAGAAGGCACCTAGCTTTTTCCGCCTATTTTTCCCTCTCTTTCCGTTGTATGTATGCTATCTCTCTCGCACACCTCTCCACCAGGTGGCGGGGCGCACGATAATGTGCGGGCGCTGGATGTTTTTCATTGAGTCGAAATCCACAACAGGTGGACGTTAAGTGTAAGCTTCAAATATAGGTAAGTATTTAATATGTGTTTTATTTTCAGGTAAAACACAGCTATTAAACACTTGACCGTAATTTGAAGCTTACTTATTGAGACCTGTTTGTTACCCACCTGGTGTACAATATATGGACGCCAATGTGAATTTGAATACATAAGTAATTACTTATTTCTTTATTTGAAAGAGTAAGGTGTGCAGATAGTATACCTACCAATAAATCACACAAATTTTTATATTATATAATATATTAACAATCCCAGACGACCAGTTAAGTACCAGTTAATCAAATAAGAACCAAAAAAAAAAAAAAAATGGTTGCCTGTAAAGTCGGTTTTACGGGCGAAGATTTTACGTGACAACGTCTTTTTCTCGGTAGAATATTTATGTGCTGCGCGCGCGGCAGACCGCGGGCCTCTCTCTCGTTCGGTGACTCATCGTAACGTTACCGAGCGTTACACTTTTTCATAAGTGACTCCCAGTCGCAACCTAATTTAAGACGTTGTCACGTCAAAAAGTTAATCATAATGATTAAAAGTATTAGAACTTATGAGATTGGTTCAAGTGTACCTTAGTTAACCTTTTGGGCTTGAAAAGTTCAAAGTTACTACAATTTCCACTATCTTTAGCGTAAATCTGCGAAAGCGCCAGTAACGACTTTCAATTACGCATTTAGATGTTACTTACAAAATGAAGCAACAGCTGATCCCGACGAGGCAAAAATACCTCAAACTCAAACCTTTATTTATTCAATTAGAACTCTGCAGAAGCACAATTGAATCATCTTAACATAGAATTACCACCTGTCTCAACTCGCACAGTTTTAACCCAACCTGCTACAAGCAGACAAGAAGAGACCTTGGTCATTACTTTTGGGGTCAGAAATAAATTTAAAAGGTCACCCCTTGAATAAGGCAATAAAATATCAAAACAGGTAAACGGTTTTAATTATAATACAGATTTTTAACATCCAACCAAACCGTGCGGTATCTATTAATGTTTAGAGCCAACGCCACCAATCATAATCTAAACATGGCTAGTACTTTCAGTACAATGCATGAATTATTTATTTAAAACTGATAGGTCATAAACTCTGTACTGGAAACAAATATACTGAACTCAAGAGACTAAAATGATAAGGAGCTTATCTGTGTCCCAAAACTGCAATTACTACAGCCAAGTACGTTACTTTTAATCAATTCGGTTTTAAGATATAATTATGATTTACATCAGAACTTATATACCGAAAGCCTCGGGACTACATAACGTGACTTATTTATAATAATAGTGTTTGTGCATAACACTAGGCAGTCAACAGCTATATGAACGTCAGATAGGAAAAGAGCCAAATTTATCCAGTCAGTAACAAAGGATTTTAACTATAGGTACTTTATTCTAATTCAACCAACTACTACTAGCTACTCCGTATGTCTTTTGGGTAGACGGAGGCAAATAGGATTTTTATTCCAACTATATCATTTGATATTTTGAAAATGTACTCCACATTTTCATACCGTCAGAGTCATTTTGCAGATTATAGTGGTGCAGCACTAAACACTGTCTATTAGGTGGCTGGTGCTGCTGACCGGGCCTTCAGTTCCGCTTTCCAGAATACCTTCACCCTTCTAGGTGCTACTACTACTGAAATAGCGCGTCGTTCAGGTCTCTAACTGACAGGATTTCTCATATTTTCGTAACAACCTCGCTCGTTCTAACGAGAACAAATTATCGCCAAGGAATTCTGCTGCAGGATAATGGCAAGAGAGATTATAAGCTTAACTATGCATTATTATATTCAGGAATATGGTGGATTTTGAATACTATCGTCGTCTGAAAGTATCTCCTTTCGATTAACTTCATTAAGGATGCAGATCTGATCCCATCTTTGTTCCGTAGGAATGCTACGACAGTCTAAACGTTACACTGGACAAAGAAAATTGCCCTAAATATAGTCGGTTGTTCCAACATCCATAATATGGCTAGCCTACCTTGCTAGCCCTTGATTGTAACTGCTACCAATGGAGGCATTGCTCTTGTGTTGTCCACAGTTGTGCGAGTGCAAAAATGAAGAACTGAGCTCGTGGGGAGCTATGTCGAATGAATCTGTGTTAAGATTATGACAGTATAGGACAGTTAGCTGTGGATGCGAAGACAGGACATTACTTTATTCATCCACACGCGAGGCAGCCACAGACAGCGATATAGCAAGAACTAAACTAGCAAAGTTTAGTTCGCTTACCAGACTTTGTCATGTTTTAAATGCAGTATATCCTCTGTATAGCATTGCTTTTATGACTATTGATAAACTTAATTCACCCGTAAACACGAGAAGCAGGCACGGATAGCGATATAGCAAGAACTAAACCAGCAAAGTTTAGTTCGCTTACCAGACTTATATTTTAAAAGCCGTATAGTCTGTACATTTCATTTATTTGCCCCCCCCCCCCCCTCAAAGCAAAGAAATGAGAAGTCATTTGGCAGAGCTTTCTCGTTAAGGGTAGGGGTTCCAAGTAATATCTAATAATAAGAGGCTTTTGTTTGGAAAGATTGACTTTCCGTTATTTATCCTCTATCCTATGTAACTCAATAGTCAGTATTTTCAGCATTCGTTGAGTACTTAAACGTTTTACGTTAATAGTTGTATATAACTTTATTATACAATATAATAATCCTGGTGGGATGACAAGAAACTTGTCTAACAAACGATTATCCTAATCCCTCAGCGATTTATTGTTTGAGCCCCGAAGAAAAATCTCATGGGTGCAATAATGAGGTCAAATGGGTTGAAAAACGAGTCAAATAAATTGCCTACAAGACCGGGCAACTAAAATAGGCCTATGAGAGGTCAACTATACGTAATCAATCGTCGTTTGTTACATTCAATCGCTTTGCGATTAAAAAATCTCTTCCGATGTTTTTATATGAAAATTGGTCGGCTAGTGCCATTGAATTACGATACCAAACATACCGTTGACACAAGGCTTGGTGACAATCCTCGAAACCACCGCCACAAATCATCTGCGAGATGATATTTGATCCGACTCGCCTTCCTTTGTTGTGAATAGGCTTTGCATTGGTAAATACGATTTGTTCAATTCCAATTTCCATAATTGGTAAACCAATGGTGGTTTCCTGATTCCTGAAGCGTAAACTTTTAGGATACGAAGTATCAATTTCATGCGCCCATTATTTGACGTCTCTAACCTTTATTGTATTTATTAGGTCATATTACTATACTGCCCACTGTGAAGTAGATTTCAAAACCTTTTTCTACCTACCTTAGAAAAGTGAAGATCCGATACGGTCATATCCAAAACTTCTTTCGTGGGTCCTCGTTGACGAAAGCAAATATCTATGATCATTTTAATGATCAATCCTTTGTATATTTGCACCAATCGCCATCAAAGCCCCGCGAGGGCTGATATATATTTGCACCATGTCTCCGTGAGGTACTGTTGTAATCAAAGCCCCGCGAGGCCTGATATATATTTGCACCATTTCTCCGTGAGGGACGGTTGTAATCAAAGCCCCGCGAGGGCTGATATATATTTGCACCATCTTTTCCGTGAGGGACGGTTGTAATCAAAGCCCCACGAGGGCCGATATATATTTGCACCATTTCCCTGCGAGCGACAGCTGCGCGAGGGATGTTTGTAACTAGAAATAAGTAGGGCCTGCCAAAAAATGCTTAAGAGACACCCTGCGAGGGTGGATTTGACCTGGCTAACCCCTGCGAGGAGTAGTGGCCACACTTATGTATTCTGCTTCGAGCAAGAATACACCTTAGTGCTAATATAAAATTAGCAGTAAATAATCATTTAAATAATATAGCAATTAACAAGGTCCTTTAACTTATTTTCCAATGTTAGCGACAACTGTCCAGGATGAATTAATAAGAATTGATTTGACAATGGTAATTAATTATTATGTTTATATAAAAAAGGACTAACTATTTAATAAATTCATAATTCAAATCAATTCACTAAATTTTAAAATGAACTTCGATTCATATTTATTTTTGTTCATGCAATCGATGTAACATTTAGTTGCTTTATATCCGTTAACATTCCTTACGAACGCAACCATACCGTCGTAGGACGTTATTTTTAATTGCACAAAATAATCTCCACTCACCCGCAATTTTTTACTTTTTGTCAAGGTGTACAAGTTTATAATATTATTCTAAGACGTTAGAAGTGAATTGTAAATCCTTTGAAATAAATGTATCTAAATCTAATTTATATTAAGGTATCTCGATAATTATTATACGATAACCCTTTCAGCACAAGTTCAGTAAACCAAAGAATTTAATTGTAAAATTTTGGTACTTACTCGTTTTAACAAAAAAGTTGCATCATTTGAAACATAGGAAACGTAATTTTCAATCAAATTAGCCGTGTGTAATATGTCTATTTTCACATAAAAACGGATCAGAATAATACTCATAAAAGGACACGTATAGACTACGGATAGTTTTGAATGTGTGGAACATTCATGGTACGTATCTACTATACATGAGCGAATTCCATCATTATTCAGTTGAGCGGTAACTCCCGTACGATTTATAAAATAATATCACAACATGTTCTGACATGTCGTGACTTCTTGGATCTGACTCATCTCGTTCGATAATTTTTAGTAATAAACTATGATAGGAATTCCGAACCGTTCCTAGCGATAACGACAATGTAATAAAGTCGTAGCAATGGATTGTATGCCTGTTGAGTTGGCTCATATCCATACTAAGTATTAATTGTAATTTTTCCACGAAAAATTCACTTGTAACCTTGTAATAAAAACACATTATTAAAAATGAAATAAAATATTAAAAATATCTATATACAAGAGAGGGTATTTGATATATCTAGTAATATCAAATAATCACAAAAGTAATATTAACGATTCGAGTAAAGCCGAACGGTAACACCGTTAAAATAGCTTTACTCACAGTATTAAAAATTCAAATATTAATTAGTACATATTGCATAATGAAATATTTCAAAAGAAAAGTTACTATTTCAAGTAAAATGTAACGGTTGTATCGTTAATTTTAAATATCTTTATTCATGCTATTAAGTATTTAAGCATATTGAAAAATAAACTATTGCTGAAGGATTCATTAAAAACCTCAGCATTTTAAATAAAGTCCAACGATTATACCGTTGACTTTAAAGATTTTTACTCATTTTTAAGTAAAATATTATTAGAATAGATGTAAAAATAACTCACTGTACCGATCCGACGGGATACACTTTTTAACACTTTTGGCACTTGCTTTAAGCAATACTTAATACTTAATAGCACCAAGGTTGTAGTCTTGTAGACAACCTTCTCGCGGCGGAAGCTAGACGCCAATGAAAAACATCCAGCGCCCGCACATTATCGTGCGCCCCGCCACCTGGTGGAGAGGTGTGCGAGAGAGATAGCATACATACAACGGAAAGAGAGGGAAAAATAGGCGGAAAAAGCTAGGTGCCTTCTCCAATAAGTAAGCTTCAAATTACGGTCAAGTGTTTAATAATTTAATAAACATCTGTTTTATTAATGTATGATAAGAGTTAATTAACAAAAAGTGATTCAATGTAATTGACTTGAAATAGCCAATTGGTATATTAACTGAATAAGAAATGACAAGAATTTAGTTTATTACTCACAAGCTATAGAGAAAAGTTCTTAGTAAAGTACAAAAATAACTAACAAGACCACAAACAATTACATTATTAAAAGACTCTGATCTTAATTTTATAAAATTTTACTCAAAAGTTAATTAAATAAACCATGTTATGTTGTAAGTGAAATAAAATCTAGAAAACTGTTAAATTACCCGTTTGATTATTCTTTTCTGAAATAATAATAAGACTCGTCTATTTTTTTTAATATAACTATTAATAGGTAACAACTATAAACTAGCAGTTACTTAAACTTATTTATAGACATTTTGGTTAATTCATTAAACACAAAATTATCACAAAACATTTATTAAAATGTCTACAAATCTGGAAAAACAAAACACGGCCCAGTCCGAACCATTTTAACTTTCGGTTCCTTCTTCTTAATAGTATTAAGGCATACTAGTTTGCATTCATTGGTATATGTAACATTATCATCTCCACACACAGGATAGTATACATAGGGACAACTCTTGCAGCCTTTGTTTGGTACAAACTGGTCCATATTCTTGACATCGACTGAGAATAAGTTGTAGAAATCTCGGAAGAATTCTATGGAATCTCGGGGAGATATGTGATCGAGTTCTGTGCTGGTTGTGTGTTTTAGAATGATTAAGTGCACTGTAAATAATATACATTATAATATAGATAGTTTGTATACGTATAAAGTTCGCTTTAAGGGCGGCCGTACACGGACCGCTCGAGCAGTTAACGGCTGAGCGACGTACACGGACGGCTCGAGCGGTCGGCGTCAACTGCTCGAGCCGTCGGTTGTTGACCGCTCGAGCCGTCGCTACCAACCGCTCGAGCGGTTGATTTTTTTGACTAGTCGAGTCATTGATTTTCAGGGGGGGGTGGGAGCTGTCGACGGCTCTAGCGCAGTCAACGGCTCGAGCAGTCAGTGTATGCCTCACGACCGCTTCAAGCCGTCAACGGCACGATGAAATTTCATCATGCAGTTGACGGCTTGAAGCGGTCGCGACGGCTCGAGCCGTCATGTGTACGGCGGTGAATGAATGTCCATAGTTCACCGCGCTGTCGCGGCTTCAAGCGGTCGGTCTCAACTGCTTGAAGCGGTCCGTGTACGGCCGCCTTAAAGATTATTTTTTAACACTAAGAAACTTAAATAACTTTTTGGGTCATCTTCATCATCATGTTTAAATAGCACTTGTGGTATCGTTAAATTGTATAAGTAACATTAGGCAGATATTATTTTGGAAAATAATATAATGAAAAGAATTATGCAAATTTTAAATAGTTTAAATATTTTTCTAATAAAACAATTAGGTACCTACTATGTCATAAGTAGCTTTTAAAACCACCTATAACTTCAAAAACCCTGGCATAAAATAAAAATTATATACTTCCTTCCTAAATTCGATTTCCAACATCATAATAATAAGATTTTAATAAAAGTCTATTCCAATCTCAGCTACTTACAGAGGTAAGATAAATTGGTAATTATCTTCACTTCTTGCTTGTACATCGTTCCTTTGGTAAGTGAATTTCCTTTGAAAATTAATTTATCGATAATTAGACGCTTGTTAGACGCTTAATTAGGCGTGCTAACTGCTAGCTGCACTTTACTGTTTGCTTCGGAAATGTTTATCGGGTTGGGAAATTTATTGTTTATGAATTATTGAGATATATTATATACTAGCTAAATTTATGTAGTTTTAAATTTAGTTTTATAGTATTAAAATGATTTATTAATGAGAAATTTATTTTAAAGAATAGAAAATAAATTATGCAGTATCTAATAGAATTTATAGAATATACAATAAGTTATGTACATAGTTACAAAAAGTGATAAATTTAATTTGTTTCGTTGTAAAGTTGAACTGTATTTTTATGAAGATATAATAGATGTAAAAAAAAATATATCTGTCCTTTTACAAGTCCGTTCAACTGATGAGATAGGGACATCCTTAAGTTTGGAGTTTAACGGTAATTAATAATTATAATTTACATATACACACAAAAGGCAGTAACTACCGAAATTAATCAGCATGAAAATATAAGTTTTCTCTGTTGCTTGCTGGGGCAACACTACATTTTCATAAATGAAAGAAGCCTTATTTAATATAAGAAGGCTTAAACCTATAAGACAGTATTTATTTTATACTAGCTTCCGCCCGCGGCTTCGCCCTCGTGGTGTTTTGATAAAAGGTAGCCTATGTTCTTTCTCTGGGTCTAAAGATTGTCTGTGCCAAATTTCATCAAAATCGGTTGAGAGGTTATAGCGGGAAAGCGTAACAGACAGACAGATAGAGTTACTTTCGCATTTATAATAATATTAAGTAGGGAAGTAGGGATAGGTATGATATTTACATAATAAATTCAGTTATTTTCCAATAAATAATTATAATTAGTAACAACAATATAAACAATCTTTAATATTATTAAATTAATGGTCAGAACTGTACAAAATTTAAATGAGTCTAAACTCTGGAAGCTTTCAGATAGAAAAAGAACTTAAAATCGAAACCCAAAAAAATAGTTGAATTGACTCTTCTTTTTTGAAATCGCAGTTGCAAAGGTTAAATTATGCATACAAAATAATAAGTGAATTTTAACAAAATTACTACATAATCTTGTTTCACTAGTTACGACTCCTAGAACACGTAAAATAAAAGTGCTTAAAATAATCGAGGCATGAGGTAACCGTCACGACACCCCCCATTAGTCAATTGGCGAATCGTATTGTCATTGAATAAAGAGGAAAATCAAACAAACTATTTTGTTTGTGTGCTTCTTGTAATGTGATAGCAATATTATAATATTGCTACAATAAACGTATAAATACGTTTATTGTATTTTTATAAAAATGAAGTTGAACTTTTTTAAGTGTATTTCAATTTTTTGAGTATTATTTTGCTTAAAGATGTAGGTATTAATATGAGTCTTTTACTAAAGACTCATACTATCAGATACTTCTGATAAACTTAATTAAAATCCTATCCTACTAATATTATAAATGCGAAAGTTGTTGAGGATGTGTATGGGTGTGTTTGTTACTCTTTCACGCAAATACTACTGAACCGATTACAATGTAATTAAGCACACATATAGAAGGTAACTTGGATTAACACATAGGATAGGTTTTATCCCGGAAATCCTACGGGAACGGGAACTATGCGGGTTTTTCTCGTTAATAATAAATACTATTTTCGTCTACATTATGTTTGACTGATCAATTAAATCCGCTAAACTAGGCACCTAATTAACTAACTGGATGAACTAACTAGACGGCTAAGTATTATGCCTTCATATTGAATTAAACTACCGGTTTAGTTTAGGTAATACATAAAACATAGGAATAGAAACCTTTACATTTATTTACATTATATTTTACAAATACCTACTAAGTGAGAAATTTATGACATAAAAATATTATGCTATTTTTATTAATAATTCTACTATTAATTTATTGAAATAATTAGTTTAAAATATTTATCGTTGTAACTTTGTACTTTGTAGCATTAAACAATCACATTAGCACATGTATTGTTAATAATACTTAATAATTATTAAAGTAGTGTGTAAACACAGCGATTAAAATAATAAATTCAAACGATATAAGTAGATATAAATATTATAAACCGTTAAAATCCTAATCATTGATGAAACATAACCTAAAAACTGCAATCATTTATTCCGTCGTCAGATAATTTTTTCATCGTTATTGTTGAAAAGTTCACAATGAATTCAAAGCGGAAAGCCTTTATACAGAGTAATCAAATAAGATTGAAGCGGGAGTCTGTCAAAAAGATTTTAGCCGGGTCCACACAGAGCGAGCATCCTCGCGAGCAATACAAGGCTCGGTCTGTGTGGACCAACCTATTATATCTTGCGTTTTTTAAAGTGGAGAATGCTCTTGTTTATCTACTGACTTCGGGGAAAAGGCCGTAGGTTATGTCAAAATCCCACTACCTATAGAATAGTCGATCTAGCGACTATACCGCGAAGGTAGCCGGGGTCGCTCCTGTGAAATCGTCCATAACCACAGCAGCGGACGCCCGGATACAGGTCCACAGTCACCATCTCTAATACGCCTCCTCCTAGCCTAAACTATAGCCTGCTACCTCGTTTTGAACGAAGCTTTCGGATAAACAGAGTTTTTGAAGATAGCTTACGGATTAAATTTATGGTTAGGAACGTATAATGAGTGCATGTTATTTTCCATAATCGATCAACATCCACACTGACCGAGCTGCATTACGCAGCAATTGCTTCGCGAGGCTGCTCGCTCTGTATATACCCGCCTATATGGATTGGCCGACTCGAATATCGTATTCGAAACTTTGTAATTTCTGCGGCTTTGAGAGTAATCTCGTAAATAGAGGAGTTTTGAAAGCGATTTCATTAAATGCAATGGGACTCTCCTGTTTATTTAGCGTGGAGTAAATTTATGTATGGTTTTAAATTATGATACAGTTATCATAATTTAAAATCATACATAAATTTATAAAACCATACATACATACTTGTCAGTACAAGTGATGTGGGGCTATTCGCGGAAAGTTAAGTGTGCAATAGAATGGAATCATTGTAGGATATATTTTGCAAAATATGATAAGTATGTTACCTTACATAACTATGTGTTAATTTATATTTATTATTAGTATTTTTCAGAGCATCTAACCCTAACAAGATTCTCGGGATCGTCTCAAATGCTGGCAGGTGTGTAGTTCAAATAAATTAAACTTGTTAAAATAGCGCAAAACAATACAGTATTCAAATCAAATCAAAACATGTCCATCAGTCAAATTACTAGCAAAAAACTGTACCCTATTGGACTTGTTACCGAAATCCAGTATTACAAGGTTCCTTATCACTGCAGCATCTGATATAAATCGTACAAGCTCAGATTTCACTAACAAAGCTGAAACGAACAAATTAATTTAGAAATTAAAGATTTTTAACGGATTTTAATCGCGATTTATTCTTTACTAGCTGTGCCCGCGACTTCGTCCGCGTGGAATAGTGACTGCATAGTAGTTACTACTTAACTTTTATTGAATAAACACGTACTACCATAAATAATTAAAAGAACAGTTAGTAAAATTTATTACTAAACTGAGCTAAAAAATAAAAAAATAAGTGCCTAATTAATTTTCTACGTAAAATTTATTTTAAATTATGGCATATTATTTTTTAGGCACCAGGAGGGAGAGGAGCAAATTTATTTACCTTCCTTCCTTGTATGGATGTTTTTGACAATATATTGTGCAGCAACTGAGTTCCGAGGCAAACGTCAAAACGTAAAGGAATAGAATCCGCTATCGATACTAATTGACATAAGCGTATGATGTTTTGCTAAGGATTTGTTCACCCTACCAACGACGACGACGACCACGAACAAAATTTTCATCCAGTCGCAATTTAATAAAATTGTGCAAAACACAATTAAAAATCAATTATTAAAATTTCCTGTCGTTCTGGTGATTGGAATTTTTATTTTTGAGATCAACGATGAATGAAAAAATAGATTTTTCGTAGAAACAGTGGCTCCTAGAAAAAAATGTATGTGAAGTTTTTTATACCATAACCATACCATACCATCATTATCATAATAATATATCTTATATATATATTTTTTTATAATGGTACTTAATTTTAAAGATCGTCGGGAAGTTTGTAAAATTATATATATTCCTTTTCCTTCGTTGCGTTGGGTTTTTTTTTTTAATTTTTAAACTTCGGTTTCTTATTTTCATTTAATATTTTCAAGTGAGCGAGACCTACCTCTACCTCCATAATACATTCCTACATCTGATATCTTTTAAGTTGGGCCGTAACCGTGCATAAATTGTAATGGACCACAGTGGCAAAAGAAGTGGTATATTTAAGAAAAAAAATTGCCAAGGGCCAGGCCTATGTGGCTTTGAGAAGAGTTCAAAATTTCCAGGGTGTGGCTATCCTCTCGCTCCCATGTCCCCCTCTTCTTTCACAGACTTTCAACCCTTCCCTTTCCATCCCTAGTAAATGGCAGAACCGATTTTGATGTAAATAATATTATCTAATTGTACCTATATGTACACGTCATATCCTATCGTTTGATGCTCCATTTGGTTTATTTATCTAACCACTGTCACCCCTAAAGTGCCCTATATGTAAAAAACGGATGAACCAATTTCGATAAAACATTACTAATTGTAATTCACCCGTTATGCACATTCATTTGATATATCACTTAGGTAGGTACTATCACAATATTTGACAACATTCGTTTCTTTCATTCCCACTTATACCTATACAGGGTGTAATCGTTAAGTGTGCACAGGCGATTTTTCCGTAAGTATTACAGATAACAAAAAACTTTAAACTGATATCGAAAGTACTTAACCTAATGAGTAAAATGGCGGTAATAAATTTTTAAAAATAAATCGAGAAATATCAAAAAAATTATCTTTAAACCCTCCCATTCATTAAGTATGAAATATGAATATCCCATATACCTACATTTAATATGAAAGATTTTAGCTTTTTTTTTCTTTTTTTGGTTTTCTGCTTTAATTACTTCGCAAATTTGAAGTGACATTTTCCACATTTTTCCGGACATTTTCACGCATTTTCCGGATATTTTCCGGGAATTTTCCAGGCATTTTCCGGACATTCCCCTGACATAGCCTGTAAATGTCTGGAAAATCCCCGGGAAATGCTCGGAAAATCCCCGGAAAATGTCTGGAAAATCCCCGGAAAATGCCAGGGAAATGTCCGGAAAATGTCTGGAAAACATCGGGAAAATCCCCGGGATATGCTTGGAAAATCCCCGGAAAAAGCCTGGGAAATTCCCGGAAAATAACCGGAAAATGCCTGGGAAATGCTCGGAAAATGCGTGGAAATTTCCGGAAAAACCGTGGAAAATCCCTGGAAAAGGCCTGGAAGATATCCGGAAAATGCGTGAAAATGTCCGGAAAATATCCGGTAAATGCGTGGAAAATCCCCGGAAAATGCCAGGGAAATGTCCAGAAAATGTCTGGGAAACATCCGGAAAATCCCCGGGAAATGCTCGGAAAATGCCTGGGAAATTCCCGGAAAACGTCTGGAAAATCCCGGAAAATAACCGGAAAATGCCAGGGAAATGTCTGGATAATATCCGGAAAATGCGTGGAAATTTCCGGAAAAAGCGTGGAAAATGCCTGAAAATGCCAGGGAAATGTCTGGAAAATATCCGGAAAATGCGTGGAAATTTCCGGAAAAAGCGTGGAAAATGCCTGAAAATGCCCGGAAAATGCTCGAAAAATGCGTGGAAATTTCCGGAAAAACCGTGGAAAATCCCTGGAAAATGCCTGGAAAATATCCGGAAAATGCGTGAAAATGTCCGGAAAATATCCGGTAAATGCGTGAAAATGTCCGGAAAATATCCGGAAAATGCCTGGAAAATCGCCGGAAAATGCCTGAGAAATGTCCGGAAAATGTCTGGGAAATGCGTGGAAAATCCCCGGAAAATGCCAGGGAAATGTCCGGAAAATGTCTGGAAAACATCCGGAAAATCCCCGGGAAATGCTCGGAAAATCCCCGGAAAAAGCCTGGGAAATTCCCGGAAAATAACCGGAAAATGCCTGGGAAATGCTCGGAAAATGCGTGGAAATTTCCGGAAAAACCGTGGAAAATCCCTGGAAAATACCTGTAAAATATCCGGAA
This sequence comes from Colias behrii, assembly GCA_029959065.1. NCBI lineage: Eukaryota > Metazoa > Arthropoda > Insecta > Lepidoptera > Pieridae > Colias > Colias behrii. Next base: position 4,997,145 of record JARWMC010000025.1, read on the forward strand.
AATGCGTGAAAATGTCCGGAAAATATCCGGTAAATGCGTGAAAATGTCCGGAAAATATCCGGAAAATGCCTGGAAAATCCCCGGAAAATGCCTGAAAAATGTCCGGAAAATGTCTGGGAAATGCGTGGAAAATCCCCGGAAAATGCCAGGGAAATGTCCGGAAAATGTCTGGGAAACATCCGGAAAATCCCCGGGAAATGCTCGGAAAATGCCTGGGAAATTCCCGGAAAATGTCTGAAATATCCCGGAAAATAACCGGAAAATGTCAGGGAAATGTCTGGAAAATATCCGGAAAATGCGTGGATATGTCCGGAAAAAGCGTGGAAAATGCCTGGAAAATGCCCGGAAAATGCTCGGAAAATCCCCGGAAAATATCCGGAAAATGCGTGAAAATGTCCGGAAAAAGCGTGGAAAATGCCACTTCAAATTTGCGAAGTAATTAAAGCAGAAAACCAAAAAAGAAAAAGAAAGCTAAAATCTTTCATATTAAATGTATATGGGATATTCATATTTCATACTTAATGTATGGGAGGGTTTAAAGATAATTTTTTTGATATTTCTCGGTTTATTTTTAAAAATTTATTTCCGCCATTTTACTCATTAGGTTAAGTACTTTCGATATCAGTTTAAAGTTTTTTGTTATCTGTAATACTTACGGAAAAATTGCCTGTGCACACTTAACGATTACACCCTGTATATAGGTATAGTAAATGGATGAACCGATTTTGATTAAATATGTCTAATTATACTTTACACGTCATGCCCTTTCATTTCATATGTCACTTGAGTCAAAATTCACTTTTTTTATTATCTACCACTTTTATACCTATATCAAATAAATGGATGAACCGATTTTGATAAAATTTGACTTATTTTTACTGATAGGTCGTTCACTTTCATTTAATATATCACTAAAGTATATTCGACAACTTTAGTTATTTTCATTCCCACTTTTACACAATAAATGGATGAACCGATTTTGATACAGTTTATTTAAGAACCAGCGTCGGAAAATATGCTGCCTAACAAAAAAACATCATCTAATTCGGATTACCTGCTAGCGAGCTACGGTGGCACAAACACACACACACACAGCGGTCAAACACTTATCACCCATATTTTTGCATCGGGGGTTAAAAATATAATATTATAAATACGACATAATTTAAAGGACATTTTATGTATAAAATTTACCTAGAAATAAGTATAATTTTAATTTGACCCCTCCCCCCTACTACCTCAGCTTACCCCCCCACCCTTGGGGACTTTCGATATGATCACTTGGACATAACTGTAGCGTATAACAGATAACTTACGTTTTATCGTACACTGTATGTGTACCATAGAATGCCTTAGCAAATGTTCGCCGTGAGTACTTAAATGGTCATAACTTTTTTATTTATGAACCGATTGACATGAAATAAACACTAAATGTTAAATGAAGATTACCACAATATATTAGTGAAAACCGCATCGAAATCGGATAAGCCGTTTCTGAGATTAGCGTGTTCAAACATACAGACAAACAGACAAACAGACAAACAGACAAAAAAATTTTTAACTACAGTTTTGGGTTTGGGATCGATTTAATAATAACCCCTGCTAATTTTTTTTTACATATTTTCATTGTACAGACACCACTTTTCTAGAATTTTATTATATATGTATATTGATGATATTATTTTCCCGACGTTTCGAACACTTTACAGCGAGCGTGCAGGTCACGGGCAGACTTTTAAAATCCGTTAAAAATACACGACAAACTAACACTAGAAAATACTACGAACAAATTCAATCAAATAATCAAACGGGAACGGTCCTTGCTCATGTGTCTTTCCATAATGTTATGTCTTTTTTCTTATGAATGGTGTTGAGAGATTTTATAATATTCACTGCGTTTACTCACGGCGTTTACTGCACATTTACTGCCAGAAAAGTATTATTTTCAGCATGGCATTGTCAATTTCATGTTAATGTACATTTTTATCTCAAAAATTCTCCATTAATTGAGTAGAATGTAAAGTTTGTTCGTTATAATTATTATAATTTAATATTATGCAAAATAGTTTAAAGGTTTTTTTAATTGTTTAAATGAAATAAATGATATCAAAATCAAATAAAGCATTTTCTAATGTGAGTGTATCTATGATTTTTACCGGTTTTACATAATAAAGGCTCGTTCGATTCCCGAATTTAAAATGTAATTAAAATATATTATAACAATCTTTAGTTTTTCTATTACCCTCGTGTCACCAAAGAGCGGAAAAGCGTGAAAAAACTGCCGATCCCATAAAACGCCGTCAACATTTTATCCCAAAAAGAATCTTAACATCCAAATTTATTTTGCAAACTTGCTAAAACAAAGATATATATTCGATTCGACATCACAAGATTAATGTGGCAAGTTGGGAGCTTCTGAAACGAATTCTGTGTAGATGTTTAATCTATATGCTTATTGGAAAGTTTTTGTAGGGAATATATTAATTATGCCACTTCCTTTTTGCTGTGAAGTTTGTAATCAATGGAATTTGAGTAGGGTCTATAGCTGTTATTAAAAAGACATTTTAGTGAGACGATGATAATTAATACTGATAATATAATTGTCAAAGTTTGATAGATGTATGAATGTGTGTACCTCAATCTTGCTAAAGTTACTGAACCGATTTTGATGAAACTTGATGTAGAGATAGATCATTATCTGTATATATCAAGAGCTTAATAATTGTTTATAAAGCTACCAAGTGAGTACCCTAGCTACAACTAGCTATACTAGTTAAAAAAATTGGTTGTTTGTAAAGTAGGTTTACGATCGAGATGTTTACGTGATAACATAATGCAGTGGCAGCGCTCGAGATGAGACGGGAGATCGGTCCGTCTCTCTCTCGTTATACCTGTGATCGCGCTCGTGAGGTTTTGGTGTGACACAAGTTTCTGAACATGTCACCCGACTAAAACGATTTTAAAAACGTTATCACGTTAAAAAAAATGGTTGCCTGTAAAGTCGGTTTTACGGGCGAAGATTTTACGTGACAACGTCTTTTTCTCGGTAGAATATTATGTGCTGCGCGCGCGGCAGACCGCGGGCCTCTCTCTCGTTCGGTGACTCATCGTAACGTTACCGAGCGTTACACTTTTTCATAAGTGACTCCCAGCCGCAACCTAATTTAAGACGTTGTCACGTCAAAAATAAATAATAGGAGCTAAATAAAATTAATACTATTTCTTTATTTTATGTGACTCAATCAAAATCAATCACGCCATTTTTATTTTATCACCAATCTCTTAGTAATAAGTCTTGAAAATGTATATATATAGATTATCTTCCTATTCGCTATTTATTGTATTAAATTTCTGTCAAATCATATAATATATATTTTCTAAGAATATAACTTAATATAGAGTGGACCTTTCTTCAGTGAGTCTCCCTAGAGGCGTAGAATGTGCGCGTATACAATGAGCTATGAAAAGTTCAGGTATATTTATTAACCGACTTCAAAAAAAACGAGGAGGTTATCAATTCGGCCGGTATATTTTTTTTTTTATGTATGTGTCGTGGCCATATCGTAGATTTGCTCATTTCATGATATGATCGATCATTTCACGAAATGGTCGCATTTCATGAAATGACCAACATAGTTTGATCAGATCGTTAAATCGTCAACGTTTCACGATTTGGCCATCCACATTTGGCCAGATCGTATAAAATATAAAGAGTCCATTAGTGGAGTGCCTGGAGCATTCAAAACCGTATAACCTCGGATTAGAGTTATAGTGAATGAATTAATATGATCGATGTGGGATATTGTTTTTTAAACTATAAATTGCAATGTTTACCCAATTTTTTTTTGTGCACTCCATTGTTTCGTTGTTTAAAAAAAATGTTATGAAAAATTAATGTTTGACCATATATTTTCACTTTAAACAGTATTTCTTTTTTTTATTCGAGTAGACATATAGGAATATTTTTCAAAGATACCTGTGTATAAAAATAGCAGTAGGGATCTCGAACAGATAGAAAAACGTGGAGGGGAGAGCGGAGCCACAACTGCTATGTACAATGGAATTTCTCGGCCGGTTTAATTATAAATTAAACGTACTCTATTCAGTACATTTAAAAAAATAAGGTAATTAATTACGACTAATGAAAAGAAAAAAAAATTATTAGTACCAAATCTGTTTATTTAAATATATTACAATTACCTACATTGTTGCCTACATCAAATATTTAGTTGAAATGATAATATCATCGTGAAAGCGTTCTATTAGTCGTTTTTTAATAGTTTTTTCTACCGGGATATGCTCTGTAGTGATGACGTTTTTCAACTTTTGCATGGTAAATTGGCAATCATCAGTCTCTATATTTGCTCCATTGCTGCATCTACTTAGATTAATTTTCTTTTCAACATTACTGAGGTGAATTGAATTTTTCAGCAAATTATAATAATCCGAATGATATTTTGCTGCAAGTGTCTCTGTCGGTTATACCAGAAATCCTTTTCTGGATATCTCGATAATAATCGGTTTTCTGGACGGCTATAAAATTCGTGATGGATTCATTCAAAGTTGAAGTGTTGATGTATGAAATCTGACTACGCCGGCATTTTTTTGTATGGAGATACTACAAAGACCTCGTCTACTCGAGAGAATGCCGCAATTTGGACGAATTAACCCGGAAATTGAGAGTAGCAGAAGAAACCATTAAAATAATAAAAGGGTATTCAGACGTTTAAAAGACAACTTTTTCCGGTGATGTTGCACTTGCAGTGAGCAACAGGGGGGGTCATTTTGAAAATTTATTGTAATTAAACACCTTGTAATTGGTTTTATTTTGTTTGCATTAAAATTTTGCACTTACCACTTTTAGATTTAAATTTTTCGATTGAAGCCTTATGAATAATAAAATGAAATTTTCAGGGTAGCTACCTCATAGATAGAGCAAGTTTTTAAAAAGCCAAACGGATATTTTTTATGTGATTTTATTTTTTACGGGCCCTTGAAGTTATGAACATACTGGGTAATTTTATCTTTCTTGGCATTAAATTCTTTTTAAAGTGAAACTTTTATTACATCGTCTCAAACTTTTTGGTCTGTGTAGCGCATGTCGCGTGTATCGCGGCTGCCGAGTAGGTATACCTACTCGGCAGCCGACCGACACGCGACATGCGCTACACAAAGCAGTGTTCGGAACCGTTCGAACAGTTTCACTTTTACCGTGGTTTCATAAAACCACACAACATTTTTTTTTTATTCCATTCGAAGATCTAACGATAGTAAATGTTACTATACTGAATTGGCCTATCTTGCAGCACTTGCACACAAAAAAAATCAAGCATTTACCGCCATAATTCACGTCACCATTAATCAAAATCTATACGTACTCGGCGATTGGTGAAAATTTGAAAAAAACGTTATAACTCCGAAAATACGAAAAATCGCATAACATACATGGGGGTGATTCGGATAGCCCTTTATGTCCTCTACCTCCCAGCTTCAGTATATCACTACTTCTTGGGACACCCTCTATGGTCAAACATGAATTTTTCACAATAATTTGTTTAAACCATGAAACAATGGAGTGCACAAAAAAAAATTGGGTAAACATTGCAATTTATAGTTTAAAAAACAATATCCCACGTCGATCATATTAATTCATTTACTATAACTCTAATCCGAGGTGAAAACCCCCAGGCACTCTACTACATAAAATATTAAAAAAATTCAGAATATTCTAAAAACTTGTTTAATGTCATTTAAGTTAGTGCCGCGGCAGCGGCCGGCGAATGCTAGAAGCGAATCGTTTTTGCAATAAAAAACAGTTAGGTTAGGTTAGGTTAGGTTAGACTTTGATAAACAACGCACGAGCCGAGCGAGCAAAGCGAGCGTGCCGCGGCAGCGGCCGGCGAGTGCCAGAAGCGGATCGCTTTTTAAAAAACAAACAATTATAATACTATAGTAGGATATATAAATATATATCCTAAAAGAAAAAATGCGTCTTAAATTAATTTATTTAAGACGCATTTTTTCTTCAATACATATAAGATATCCACATTTTCCATAGTACTCGAACCGTCGTAAATTCTTTGCTATGACTTTCTTCATATTGTTATTAAACGAATTATGAAGTTTTTAACTGCGAATAATTAAATTTTCGCCAGCGGCCGCCATCTTATCACATAAACACAGAGCTTGCAGCGCCTCTACCAATGATTAATGTAACTATTTTACGATATGATCAAATAATTTTGATCATTTCATGAAAAAACCGCGCGTTTAGTTGGCCATATCGTGAAACGATTTCTTATCATTGATCTGCTCAAGCCACATCATGATGTGGCCAAACTAAATTGGCCATTTCACGAAATGCGACCATTTCGTGAAATGGCCAATCATATCATGAAATGAGCAAATTTACGATATGGCCACGACATATGTACACCGATTACTCCTAGGTTTTTTAACCGATTTACGTGATTCTTTTTTTGTTAGATGGGGAATGGTGTCAAATTGGTCCCATAAAAATTTGATTCGGATAGGCCCAGTAGTTTTTATTTTATGAGCATTTTTGTCTGTACTCGATGACTTAATTGAAATGTAGCAAGTAACTTTGATTCACTTCCCGGTAACCGATTGAGCTGAAATTTTGTATACGTATGTAAATTGGATAGCGATGAAACATTATCATGACATAGAGCTGATTTGATGATGGAATCGGAAGGTGGCCATAGGAATTCAGTAATATATTGACTCAATTTTATCGAGATTGGGCTCGTTTGATTCTTGTTGAAAAATACACTAAAGTCGGTGCCAAACACTGCCCGTGCACCGACATCAAACCTTTTTAGTAAAAAGCACATCTAATTAATATGTAGTAATTAATAATATCAAATCTTTTTTATTTTTTACTTTTCTGTTTTTGAAGTCGGTTGTTTTTAACGCAGTTATTTTTATTTTAAAATACATTTATCGGTAAAAATGTTTACGAAATTACGTTTCTCTTCATAACCTTTTTAAAATATCGTTTGAAACAATTTCAATGTTTGTTTTTGAACTTTAGAACTTTTTTGTTTGCTTCTGTTTGATTTTAAGTGATCATTTTGTGTTTAGAAAATTGATACTATTTATCGGATAAAAAATACGATTCATTCATTATGTTTAGAAATATTTTATTTCAAATTGAAATATCTTTTGTTAGTTAGTTTAAACAAAGGTTTGTTTTTGATTCAGTAAAAGATAAACAGATTATATTGCATAAAATATGTTTGTACAAAGAGACAATAAATGCACAAGTTATATTTTACCTATGTAGGTATCTAATTTATCTATCATAAAGCTTATATACCTACGTGTAGATGTAAATATGATCATGTACATATAGTTTTGCATGTACATTACATTACACATATTATTTACAATTCCTTATAATGTAAAACATACATATCAGGTGTTTTTCCATAGATATACTGCTTTCTAATCGAATAAATAAATGTTTGAGTTTGAGTTTGGTGATATTTGCTATCAACGAAGTAGGTACTTCAAAAAATCCCTACAATCCAAATAGCACTATATGAAGTTGGTTTAATCCAAGCCCGTTTGAATAGTAATTTTATCGTTATGAAAATCCACTAAGCACTTGTATCAATCTATTGAAATATAGTGGTTAAAAATAATATTCAATGTGATCACGTAAAAAATTCAATCGTTGATATTTTAAGCCTTTTATACGCGAGGTTTTAACAGCTTGAACTAATGGGTATGGATTTTTATATCGGTGAATTTGTGATTTGACATAATATTTTTGTATCAGCTATAAGCTGGTAATTTAAAGAAATCAATTGGAATGTAAGAAATCTGTTAGTGTAGCAGTCTAAAAATCGAGTGATCATAAACAATTATAAATTATAATACGTCCCTAACTTAGTAATTGAATGTTAGCAATCGCCGATTGAATTAAATTAATTTTAAAAGATTAATTTAATTTATCAATAATTTCTGAATTTCATCGTCTATTCTTAATAATGTTTAATCTCCCTAAAATTTAATTTCATCTACACGCATTTGCGATTCTCTTCAATAATAGCGGTTAACCACCTCGTGAATAAAAGGCCTTATATTGACGAATAGTTCAATCTATTTCCGTTTTAGAAATACTTTATGCCCTGAATATGTATTGAAATATTGCAATAAAATGAAATGCAAAACTGTTTGCCATATTTTATGTGAATTCGGGTTTCGGATTTTGGACGCAAAATTTATATTTTCATTTATCTATTGGAATCGATGTAAAACTGAAGTGCACCAATTAATAGGGAAGCAATAAAAATATATATAAAAATGACAAAAGGATATGTGAAAAATTACATGAAAATACTGAAGGATGAAAAGCGTGCTTTGTGTAAGCAATTAATAATATCATACATCATAATGGCCGTTTTTATATGCAGTAAGTTCAACAAGAAATGCTTTTCTTGTCTTCACTTCACTTTATGAAAGTTTTATAAGCTGTAACTCGAGTCCAGGATGATTTCTAAGCTTATCTGTCAGTTAAAATTACAAATATTGTTATAGTTAAATTTATCAAATAATATTATTAACACATAAAAATAAAACTCAATCAAAATGGCTATTCATCTGTTTTGCTGACATGCATATTATCTGATCGTGGAACATAATTAACTTTTCTACACTCAATCATTTTATTTTGCGGCTGAAAGGATTTCACAGTTAATTTCAAAGATTTCAGTGAGATATTTATTTTAATTTTTTTAAATATAAGAAGGTATTTAACATGCATAACAATGCACAGTAGCAAATTTACATCTTGGCGCAAGACGCTAGCTCGAATCCCACCTCGTGCTCTCATTTTTCTATTCTTTAAAAATTTATATTTATAATAAGACCTGACATCAACTATATAAACTTCTAAACAGATTTTCAGTGGTGAACAACACAGTCAACAACATAAATTATATTTTTTTTTCAGACATCCCCCTCACAATACCCATGAACTACAATCAAATGATCAAAATGTTCGGTATGTCAGAACCGTTCCAAATACCGAATATATCCAGAATAGTCGATCTAGAAGCTATGACAGACTGTAAATGCCCTCGCGTGTATTGGCCGGCGTGCGGCACCGATCACGTGACGTATGTTAATGCGTGTATTCTGAATTGTCTGAAGAAGACGTTGAAACGATTTGGACCTTGTATTACGTATAGACGGAGTGAACTGTTTGTGTATATACCTAGACATTGGAAGTATTCTTGATGTGTAGTCTCACTGAAATAAATATTAGTAGAACATTTGCAGTTTTAATATCACAATTACGATGCAATAGCGAATAGGTGACATGCGACGCATATTTTTATATTGTAAGAATATAGTGTTATAACCCTAAACATGGAAAAGTAAGTTTTCATTGTCACCAGTATATAATATGTATATGTTCATAAGTTCAGCTCATACTTTTTTCTTATTGTTAAAATCATTAAATACTAGTATATTCTGTTGAAAATTTTACAACTTTTATCTCTCGAATTCTATAGCGTTACTGTAAATATCTTCTCTATCCCTATAACTCTACCGAATCACTTATTAAACTCAGCATTTAATATAAATGCTATCAAATAAATCCAACGCTGTACGTGCAAAAAATAAAAGTCTCTTAATGTCCTCAAACAGAAATGAAATATGTGTAATATTCGTTTTATTCGGCGTAACACGTAGCTAAATTGAATGAAGGCTGTACCTTAATGGTGTTTCATATAAGCCTTCAGATCCAGTGTGACTGAGAAAACAAATAAACCCGCGGCGAGTTAATACAACGATAATTAAAAGCAAGTGTACCTACAGGTTGCGTACCTCTGACTTTTATTAACTTTATTTCGATTTAGAATGTGGTTCGTGTCTACTGTATTCAATTGAGTTATTTAATTAAAGAGAGAAAAATTTTGAACTGCAATATTCGTTATAAAATTAAATGATTCGTACTAGATCATTTAAAAAATTACTGACTACTGATTTTAAAATGTGTTCCACCTAAGCTATGTTGAGTTTTATTATTTGCAAATTACAAGAATATCAATAAAATATTGTTGATTACACAGTAAGTGATGAAGACTTTGAAAAGGTTTGTCAGGTGCTGTAATTGAAGTAGCACATCAATAATTAATAAGTGCAAAGTGGTTTTATTTATTCCTGAAAGTGCCGTATGGATTGTATTACTAGTACATAGATTCTGCAAATCTAACTCTGATATTGGAGCTTTGGGCTTATACAAATCTAGAATTCTAGAGTCTCTGATATTAATGGTTTAGATTGTTAGTGTTCATCATAATATATTTATTGTTTAGATGTTAACGTAGAAAGCATCTGTTTATGCGTAGTATGTAATTAATATAATATTTGGTAATTATTATTATTTGTATCTCTACAACTATTTGGATTGGAAGATATTTGGATCGGATAAAAGTTATGTTGTTACGTCATATTTCTTCAGGATGTGTTTTGAGAGTATGGGATTTAATAAAATAAATAATAAAATAAAATCTTTATTTACCAAAAAAGCAGTGCATTACAGTATTATAGGAGATCCAAACTAGGCTGTTGCCTGTGTCTTGGATCTAAGAAATGTTATACAGGTCTCTAAAAAGTCTAAAGTTTAGTTACCTAGGAACACTTGGACATTAAAATAGAAATAATATTTATTTAACAAAAAGTGTGATTATGTATAAGAGGGTCGTGTGTGATGTGTGTGTGAGTGTGTTTGTGAGTGTGTGTGTGTGTGTGTGTGTGTGGTTGAGTGTGAGTTTATACTTCTGTGTGAGTATTTGTGCTTTCAATGCTTTATATTTTTGTTCCAAAAACGGACGAGAAGAAAATTTATTAATTGCTTTATTTTCATTCTTACGTTTAAACCAGGTCTTCTGTGTCGCTATACGTTAATTCGTGAAGCCAGGATTTCATTATCTTGTTGCATTTGTGCAAGTTACAATTCTTCAGTGATTTAGTTTTGCAGACATTATTGTAGGTGTGGATGAGTGAGTAAGATGGACTTCGTCTAGCTATTTTTGAGTTGTATGCAGGAAGTGGGATACAATATTTTCTTTTCCTTAGTAGTTCCTCGTAATCGGGGCGTGAAGCAACATATTTGTGGGTTAGGGTAACTGCTGATAGTATGTATAGTTGGCGGACGCGATGAACATTGAACTCCCGATACAGTTCGTTTGTCGGAAAGCGGAAAGGCTTTTTTAGAGTTACTTTGATTAATGCACGTTGTGCTCTGCTCTCTCCAATTGCAGAAGGTGAAGAAAGAAATTGCACGTTGAAGAATTAACGCAGTCTCAAGAATTTTATTTCATAAGTCGAAGAATATCTTCTTCATATAATGTCATAAGCGACTTACTAATTAGATGTTTTTATTATATACCTAGTAAGGACCAAACACAAAACCTATGTTAGTAATGGATATCTCATCCAATCTTTCATGTAATAAATACAAAAGAAAAAATAATTTTTATCATCTCCTGTTGAAATCCTGCCAAAAATTACAACTTTTACATAAAATACCTTTCTTTTATTGTATCTTGAAAAATTTATTAGGCGTAAAATTCAAAAGCTTTAAAAATTAATTCTTATCTTAATGTCTTAATACATTACACCTCCACAATAGTTAACCTTCAGTCCATCAGAACCACTTCGTAAGTTCACTGGCCTATCAAAACTTCTAGTACTAGGTATAATATCTATATAGGCATTTCTTAAAAAATCACCAGACAATATATTTTCAAAGGTCCTTTACATTTATTGTTCAAAGCGACCATTTTTTTTCTCAACGCCTCGCTAATGTAGTTGAATATAAAGCAAGGGTCGTAAATCGTCTTTGAAATTAAAAACTATCGCTCCGGTACGATTGTATGAGGGTTCCTTACCTTTTCCTTTGGTTTTACTAGTGTTTTTTTTAATGAGGATTGTGAAGGAGTAATGCCGTATAACGACTGGAACATAATAACACGAGTAATATATTATATTATGTGCTTAACGTTAAGGTTTTTTTCGACAAGACATCAACGGTTTTTTATGTGTTAAAAGTTATAAATGTAGTCGCTGTGACTGGCTTTTTGGCAACGAAAGAAGAGAGAGAACGAAGTTTAAACTAGGTAACTAAATAACTTAAACTTTAGGTCAGCTGGGTCATTCCTGGCTATACACTGGATCACAGACTCCAAATACTAACTTTTAACGAATGTAATTTTCAGTTTATTTCGTGTACGTGAGTAAATAGAGATTTTTCCACATATTCGGTTAAAGAACCTAGTCCCTATATAACAATAATATAATACCTACTAATCGTGTACGTGAGTAAATACCTAGAGATTTTTCGACAATAATATATTCGGTTATAAAAACTAGTCCCAATACAATAATATAATACTAGCTTTCTGCCCACGTGGTTAAAGAAAATTAACAGTTGTCAATTTGTCATATTTTAATAAAGCGCCATTTGTTGCAAACTTTCAGTGATTTGAATGACATCTTCACATGGGAAGTGATATTTGTGACACTGCTATATCCTATATCACTTCTCTAGCCATCTATCTCCACACACAAAAATCATACCCTGAAATCGCTCCGTTACGACGTGGAAGAAAGACAAACAAACACACTTTCGAATTAATAATATCTATTACTGAAAAGGATTATGAAAATGTTTAAATCTCTTACGTTTTCAAATCATAAGACGGAAATTGGTAACTCTAAAGCTGAGAAAAAAAGAAAACAACTTTAGCAGGGTTTTCTACTTATATTGAGAGAACCTTTTATCGACGCGTATGAAGTCACGAATATTTGTTATTTTTCTTGCAGTCTAATGCATCGAGATATATGTACTACGTACGTCTAATGACAGTTATTTATCGTAGTTACTTAGCCATAGTTGTTGTCAGCCCAAAAATGTTCACTTAACTTGACGTTTGAATATGGTTTTGATGCTCTTATGTATTCTTGTGTTCAATATAATAATATGTAATATGTTGTTTGCAAAAAAATCTCTAGAAACTGAAAAAAAATGAACAATCATGACTATCGCTTTTAGTACTTACATTAATTATAATAGGCCAGTAATAAAGGCACAAAGGCATCGTAACGGTTTTTTCAATTCTCTTCTCTTTATTGAAACACTTTAGGTTATTTTTTTTTCAATCAATCGTTTGCCATAGCAAACCTAAATAAACAGTAAGTATAATAATTATACTGATTTAAATTTGACGCATGTAATGTTTTTGCATGTGATGAGACAAACCACTTACATTCTATATTAGGTACCTATTTGCTTCCGAAAGAATGAAGAAAGAATGAAGATTCTTCTCAAATTATTGAATCAAATCGTAAGAAAACATTTCCAACAAAGTTAGTCCAAATCGAATGCTTTTAGGAAATGTTTGAAAATTTTATCATCCATTTTGTATTATGACTTTATGAATGTTCAATTTATATAATACTAGCGGTCCACCCCGACTTCGCCCGTGATACATGTGTTTTTATTTACGTTTTCTTTCCAAAAGAACCATTCTCGTACTTCAAGGAATATTATAAAAAAAAATGTGTGCGTGTACGCTAGTGAACACACGTAAGAAGTGAAACTTCTTTATGACTTTATTTTTCAAAAAATAATTTACTATATGCAACTTTACAGAAATACGTCGAATCACGCGTGGTAGGGATAAGAAAAAGATGGCGCGTAACGGAAAAATGTCACGCGTAACGAAAAAATGTTACACTAAATTTTTTTCCAACCCCGATAAAGTTTTTTGATAGAACGTTTGTACGAGATTATATAATTTGAAAAAGGTTTCATAATTGATAAATAACAACAATTAATACAACGTTAAAGTATTTTAGATTTTATACAACAATTGTCCTTATAAATATTTTTACTTGCTCTAAATAAGCTGTTTAAATATATTGTGTTTATCGTAGGACATTATCATGCAAGAATCATAACGATAGATAATGCGGTTTCGAATTTAAAAGGAAAATATACGTCTTTCAAGTAATTAGATTTGCCTCACATCTCTTTTTGACCCGACCCTTACATTTCCTGTGGGATTAACCCATATCGATTTGAATATGCTGTTCTAACTGATCGTGATGTTAAAATATTATGTTAAAAATAACAATTTGAAAGTATATATCCGGAAGATTTCGCAATATATAATATTTTAATTATTAAAATGAATGGCTATAAACTTGTATTAATTTGACAAAAAATAAATGAGAAAGAAACACAACTGTTAAACTTATAATTATGACTTAATTTTGTATAAATAAGTTTCCTAAGTTAAACTATTAAATAACAATACAATTACAACTTCTTATACTTAACACGTAAATTGTTAAATAACAAATTTTTAAGTTTACGTAACACAAACATTGATATTACAACTATTATAATTAATATTGAAACTACAGTAAGAAGTAGAGGTAATTCGTAATAAGTATAGAAGGACATATTAAAAGCTGGTGATCTTAAATGAGAACCTCCATGACGAATAATGTGTTCAGTCCACCATACTGCAGAATCTAAAGGTTTTACTGGATGTTCTCGCATCAGTGATCGAAGCTTCAATATGTTTTCTTTGTAGCTGTAAGAAATAACCATATTAGAATAAATGATTTTTTCTTTCCTAGAACTAGGGAGTAACTATGATCTAATAAAAGAAGAGAGTATTAAAATATAGGTAGTAACTATTTGGTAAACTGTGGTTAAACATAAGTCAATTAATAATAAATTCGTATCTATTGTTTATCTAGAAAATGAATTTGGTGAGGTGTTTTAAACAATTATTTCACTTAATGCCAACATAATGCTGTATAAAAGTTACGCGTGGCTTTAAATACATTTAATAATTAACACAATTAAGTAGTAAAGGAAAATAATGAGCCATTAATTTTTCATTTTATACATTCATCTTATGATAGTCATATTATTTGAAAAATAATTGTATTATAATAAGATAGTTAAAGAGTTACATTTAATCAAAACTAGTTATGAAAAATAGTACTGCGTATAAAAATGAAAAGTCATAATGACAGATCAATCAGTTCACAATTGCGATATATGACTAACAATTTGTACATCTCCAAAAACAGAATTTATATCACTTAATAAGCGTTTAATCTGATTAACGCTACACCGTGTCGACACCGAGCCGTGCCCCGTACGTGCCCCTTTCGGTTATCCCACGTTTTTAAAGAAAAACCCGCATAGTTCCCGTTCCCGTGGGATTTCCGGGATTAAACGGGATTAATATTTGCGTGAAAGAGTAACAAACATACATACACATACAGCCGTCCTCACAATCTTTCACATTTATAATATTAGTAGGACTATTTGTATGAACTGCTTCATGCGTGAACTTGGCTGGAATACGGCAAGGACGGGACACGCCCTTGAAATTTGTAAATATATGGATATTGTTTCATTTATTTCCCGGCTTCGGGTAGCGTGAATCATGCTTTAATCTCACCTCTTATCTTCGATAACCGTTTTCACGGCATTCGTCAATTCTGCTTCTGTTAGTGTATGTATATCAAGTTGTAAGCCAATATTGTGATCAACATATTTCTCAGTATTGTACCACTGGTCACCCAACATTGGAATGCCTATTACAGGCACTGCAGCATTTATCGTTTCATCAGTTGATTGGAGACCACCTTGAGTTATGAATAGCTTGATGTTTGGGTGCTCTGAAATTTGTGTTGAATAAGATTAAGATATTTTAAAATGTTTGTATGTTGAGTTTTATCTTTTTCTTTCTGTATGTCTGCTGCTATTACTTTTTCATGTTGATTGTATTTGTCATGCAAAAGAAATCGCAATATCGCTTCGTTTTCTGATTAAGTTTCTATAAGTATCTCACAAGACAGTCCCAGATACAAGTCTGTATCGAAAAAAAAACGCTTATCTTATTTATTAATGAAGATTAGTGAAACCCATCACGTAATGCATTTTTTGCACACGTAATTTTGTAAGATTGTATCAAATTAACATTGAAATATTATTATCATGTTTATATGGGTTAGTTGCTATGCAATTGTAATTACTTCTCTATCTCTGTAATCTTATGTGAATCATCAGTGTAAAGCGTTCGTTTTGTACGATATTGCCTTTGCTTCCCTGCATTGCCTGCGAGGCAATCAGTAAATGGTTGAAAAACTTAGTTTGGTCATAAATACTGTTAAAATTCCCAAAAAATGATAAAATAGTAAAGTCGAAAGCAAAAGATTTTATCCCAACTTAGCATGACTATGAGAAACGTACTAGTATTAATCTATCTAATCTATCAAGAATCTATCATTATTAAATAATGAATAGGACAGTAAAATCAATAAACATCAAGAGGGACGAAATGAAAATATTTTATTTATTGACAATAAAAATTTATATGTTAGTATAATAATATTTGAGGAATGTTTTAAAAAGCAGAATGATATTATAGTTTACGCTCCTGTCGACTTCCTAATTTTTCAACAGAGTCAAACTAGGATATTATCCAACGTCACCGATGGTTTGGTGGGTATAATTTTTCTTTTAAAGGTGTAAAAGCACTTAGGTACGATAATTTTGAACAGCTTCATCTTCTTCATAATAATACAAAAGTATTGTAACATTAATTTTTGAGCTAATCAACACACTTGTTTAGTATAATCTAAAAAAATTTCATCAGATGAAATTATTTCCTCATTGTCCTCAACTCAAACATTTAATTATTCAACTCCAGTTAATAAGATCACTTCGTTTAGAAATATTTCTTGATTGTATTTGGATTGTAACAATACAGTAAATTCAATCACAATTTTAATGCCACTACTAGGTAGTTATTATCTTATCAATAAATAGTTCGTGCTTATCAATATTAGAATAGTTATCTTTTAAATTTTGTGTCAAATGTAGCAAATACAATACTTACTCAGCAGTTGAGCCTGTGGCAACCATTTCGATATCTTTATACTATCCGTTTTTCCTGGCAGTTCATCTTCATCCCACTTCCATAATACATTGTACGGCAATTTGGAAAATACAGTGGTCAACAATTTAATTGTTTCCATGGGAAGAGTGTTCGTTCTCACTTTGGTTCCAAAACTAATGTAAATTACACCATTTTTAGAAGAATCGAAGTATGCTTGAAGATCCTACAAATAGATTTATTGTATCTGAACAAAAATAAAATATATCTTTAAAATTTAAAACACAATCAAAGAAATTAAAGAAAAATGTAGTACATAATAAATTTACCTTTGGTAGTTCTTTATCAGCAGTTTGATGAATGCCACCTACATAAATAAGATTAGGAGGAACGGGTCGGTTATCAGCCCATATAGGATGCTCATTAATAAATAGCATTTGTACGTATTTATTCGTAGCTTCATCAAACGAAGGCATGTCATCGCCGAAATTCCTTTTAGCCATAGAAATGTCATTTTCATATGTAAGTAAACATAAAACCTCAAAAACGAGGAACTTAAAATATTCCCAAATCTTATCTCGAGTACTTAAATGATAAAGTCTTTGATTTACAGGCGTGGGGAATACTATTGGATGCATGGGAGCACCGAACATGTTGTATTGTTGGGTTACACCGCCGTAGGAACTAAATTGTATCATAGGCTTTTTCAATAAATGACCAAGACCTAGTGCAGTTCGAACGCAAGCTTCAGCCACTATGAGATCAAATGAATCGCCTTCTTCTCTCAATATCCTTTGCACTTCATCCGTATGTATTTGTTTTTCAAACGTAGATGTGAATTTATCGAACAAATTTATCACTTGTTGTATTATATTTTCTTTTTTACCATTGTGATCTGCGAGGATTTCTTCCCAGTGATTGTATGATAGATCGTGAACATCTACTTCAGTCAAGTTAGCTGGAGTTTTGCCTTTAGGAAATGCAGGATCGGGCGTGATTAGGACAACTTCATGACCCCTTCTAACCAATTCGTGTATGTATGGACGGAATACGACTTGGTGGCTTATAGAAGGCGTTGGAAACACAGCAAGAATTTTTGCACTTTGACACCTAATTATAAGAATACACAATAAAAAAATTAAATTAAAATTCACAACCGACATGATGAAATAAAGAACTGTTTAATATTGTTTGATACAGATTACTAATTAAATTTATTTAAGTAGTAGATATCTGATCGATAAGGTTTGCAGTATCAATTTAATGTTATTAAGGATACCTACATAATATTATTATCTTATTTGATCATAAGAGTGAAGTCCCGTATCATCGTGTAGGGGGATCATTTACATACTATAAATAATTAATCGATTGTGATTATTTGTGTGAGCTATAAAAAGATCGTCAAAAATTACCGAGCGACGATGTATTATAATAATCATACAAATTAACACCTTATTTCGTGGTAGTAAGGTCCAAAGTCTATTGTGTACGCCACAAGGCTTATTAAAAAATTATGCATAGATATTATACATAGATATTTATTAGCATAGATATATAGCGTATTGGATATGATAATGAGTCTTGTTTGGGTGGTACTTGTATCGTGTGTCTTATCTTACCTAATGTTATGATAATTACGCGATTTTCTTAAATAGGGAGAATGAGATGAAATTCCTACATTTTACAAATTATTCAGATTTGAAAAATAAAATGAAAATTTAAAGTTTATTTAAAGTTTATTTTTATAATCAAATTATATGACTTTTAAGCTATTGCATAGCTTCTATCGCGGGCCTTGAGCGCGGGGACCGAATCCAGAAATTCCGTAACGAAAAAACCTCACACTCCCCACTCCGACGGGCACGGAGGTGTGGCTTGAAGGCATGCTATGCAATAGCTTTACCGCGGGAGTCCCCGAGTGCCACACGTCTTTTTTTTATAAATAAACTAACATAAATGTGGGATGGTAAAAGGTTAATCTCAAAACTGTTACGAATAGTGATGTAAGTGGAAAAATCTTGCCTTTAATCATGTCTATGATCTACATAAGTTTTAATAAAAAGAGAAAAAAAAAATAAGGATGTATTTTTCGTGTATATTTGAATGTTGTTTATTTATTTTTATTAATTTTATTATTTATTCGCTACTAATAACAATATTTAAATATAAATAAAAAGTAATTTTTACCTACGCAAGCAAGATAAAAAAATATATATTTTTAATAGTAGAAGGAAGTGATAAAGATATTCAATTCAAATGTATTGAATAGTTCTAATAAAATTTGCAATCAAATGATAATATTATTATATGTTAAAGCAAATTCAGATATAAGATAAAAAAAATACTCATTGTAATTTGGCTTTCATTATCTTCCATAATCATAATATTCTAATTCATTAATTACTTCCGTCTTTGATAAGATAGCGCCAGTTTTTTTTTTAGAAATCATAAAAATTACCTTTAATAGTCATCCTTTTGAAGCCCGATTTAAATGAAGAGGTTTTTCATTGAATTATTTATTATTATTACTTGAGGAGAATGCACCATGAAAAAAGTCCCGACGTGGCGCTGTCAGAGCTTAAAATAATATTGCCAGTATTATATTATTTTGGTTCAGATACCTCCAGAGTTGGGAAATTACATCGGGAAAGGTAAAGAAAATATCGCTTCATTGTTTGTGTTTTATGTATAAAAACAAATTAATTGTAACAATACTCTGTTATGTACCAAGGTTAATATTAGTTATTACGCCCAAATGTAATCTTTTTCATCCTATCATCATCTCATAATCATCAGAGCTCATATTTTTCTAACGGGTTTAAGTCGCAGTGGTACGGTACAACTCGCAACCAACTCGCAACTATTTTATACAATATGGCTGACGGCTGACCTGTCAAACTAAGATGGTTTACTGTGGGACTTCTTTTGTGGCGCGTATATTGAAACAAATCATTATCTTCAGTTCATTATCTGTGGTATCACGAGTAACAACAAAATACAAACAAAATATATAGCGTGATAATTGTTGACACTCGTTATCCAATAGAGATATAGCAAAGTCTAAGGCGGTGATTGGTTCTTTTCGCATATACGAAGAAAAATTAGTACACACTACGTTACGACAGTTATTTTATTCAATTTAAATTATTATGAAGAAATATAAAATTACCTGTTGACAATTTTTGTTGAAGTTGAATCTGTCTTTCTGGAATAATTTACGTAAGACCAAAAAATATTATAAAACAAAAACATAAAATAGGTAACGCAATAAAGACTAACAATTAGTGTCGTTACAAGGTCGTTACTAGATACATCTTCATGTAACAATTACAACAAATAATATGAATTAACTAACACAAAAATGGTAAATACGTTTATGTACAATCATTACATAAAATTAGTTTAACATGTAAATAATATGATGCTACTAACAACTAAGAGCATTTCTGCTATGCAAACTAATATTGGTGAACTACTTTAACAAACTAACTTGTTTTTGGTTTAACTTTTACACTTTTAAAAACAAGCCCCACAATAAAACGTATTACCAATATGAATGATACAATTAAAACACATGCTATCGACAATAAAGTAAACACTAGTGGTAATTCATAATACGTGGACCATGACATATTCGTGGCTGGAGATCTTAAATGTTTCCCGCCAAAACGAAGGATGTACTCAGTCCACCATATTGCCAAATCCAGGGGCTTGATTGGCTGTTCTTGCATTAGCGTGCGAAGCCTCAGCATGTTTTCTTTATAGCTGTAAAATATTATGAGTGTAAATAATATGTTTGAATCTTTTCATAAATGTTTATAAATTAATCACTTCCTTTTTTTTTCATTCAACATGTGTCCTTTATTTGTGGTCTTTTTAACCGACTTTAGTTATATTTGTTTTAAATCACATAATATTATGACATAGTTATGAAATTATTAAACAGCATTTTCTTAAACCGCACCTCTTGTTCTCTATAACCGTTTTGATAGCTTCCTTGAATGTTTCTTCTGTTGGTGAATGAATATACAGTTGTAACCCAACCTTGAGATGAACATACTTCTCTGTGTTATACCACTGGTCTCCTAACATGGGAATGCCTATAACTGGCACACCAGCATTTATGCTTTCTTCCGTCGATTGAAGACCGCCTTGTTTTATAAACAGTTTTATGTTCGGATGCTCTGAAATATTTTAGTACGTGTGTTATTTTTGTGACTTATTTCTTTTTGTGCCATTTTACAAAATTTAACTAGTTCTTAACAATAGTATAATGCTAATTATTTAGAATCTCAACATGCTATATCTTATCCATAATTTGCTGCATCTGAAACTGCATTGTTATAAATGCTATTTGATAATATTTTCTAATACTACATTTCATTCACAGATCACAGAGACAATACCTTTAATCTAAACAAAGAAACTCACTTAGCAATTGAGCCTGGGGTAACCATTTCGATATCTTCACATTACTCGATCTGCCAGGTAATTCATCTTCATCCCACTTCCATAATATTTTGTGTGGAAATTCTGCAAATACTTTTACCATTAGCTTCACAATTTCTTCAGATAGTGATTTTGTTCTAACATTTGTTCCGAAGCTAACGTACATATATGACGGCATTCATTGCAGAATCCAGATATTCTTGAAGATCCTGTAAAAAGTTTCGATCTTATGAGAACACACATATTTTGTCGTAAATATATTATTATTAATGTTGATGAGGACGTTTATTATCATCACGTATATTACACAGAACTTACTGCTTGCTAAAATACTATTATACAAATTAAAAAACTTACTGAAGGAAGTGCCATATCAGGTGTTTTGTGAATTCCACCAACGAATAATACATTTGGTGGGATTGGACGGTTCTCAGCCCATATTCGATGCTCGTTCAATATCAGCATATGAACGTACTTATCATACATCTCTTCAAAGCGTGGCATGTCCTCACCAAAGTTTCTTTTCGCAATATTAAGATCATAATCGTTTGTGTGTACTACTAAGTATTCTATGATAACATATTTGAGGAACTCCCAGCATTTTTCCAACATACTCAAGTTGTACACTCGTTGCCTGACAGGTGTAGGAAAGACAATTGGATGCATGGGAGCTCCAATTAGATCGAACTGATATGACATACCTCCAAAGGAATTGAATAGAATTATTGGCTTCTTTAAAAGATGGCCTAGACCAAGTGCAGTTCGATAGAAAGCTTCAACTACTATAAGATCAAAGGTATCCTTTTCCTCTTTTAATATTCGTTGAAATTCTGGTGTATGTAACTGCTTTTCAAACATGGATGTGACTTTTTCGACCAACATTGTAAATTGTTTTAGAATTCGTCTTCCCAATGATCATATGATATGTCGTGCACATCGATTTCAGTTAAGTTGGCGGGAGCTTGTCCTTTTGGAAAAGCGGGATCCGGCGTAACCAAAACGACTTCATGTCCTCGCTTAACCAATTCGTGGATGTAAGGACGGAAAACTACTTGGTGACTTATGGAGGGAGTTGGAAACACTGCAAGTATTTTGGCACATTGAATTTCACTTAAATTAATGTAGTTTAGTTATAAAAATGACAACAACACTCGAACCATATTTAGCTCTATATGTTGTTAATACATATTTTATCTAAATCGTTTGTATAGGTACGAATTGTTTATGATAAAGACTTGCGTAGACATTAATTTAGTAATTAATCTGTTGAAAATATTTCTGACTATTTATCATCGTTATATCGCATCAAAGTGATAAGCTATCTGAACCGCATCACGTAGCTTGTTGCGCAAATATTAGTATTTTATTTGCATAGAAATGCATTTAGGTGTAGTGTCGTGCGTGTTTTTGGAAGAGCAGTGAACGGCTTCGACGGAAATGCATCAGAGCCACCATGAACCCACAAAACGCAACTAGGTGCGTTTACATGCAGCGTAACGATTGGCAGTTTGCATAAGGACATTATATACCTTTGAATGTAACTACAGACAATAAAATACTATATTAACTGTGGTAGTTGTTTTTTTTTAATTAAATCAAGAAATATTTTATTTAACTTATAAATAGTCTTTAATGCCGCAGCCACACGACTCGACGAGTGGTATGGGAAGTAACGAGGAAAGTAGGCAGGGACATAGTGTGGCCACGTTACTCGTCATGCCACTCGTCGTGCTCATCGTCCTGCTCACTGCTCCCTATTTTGTCGGCTTTTGCGCGCGAGTCAAAGGACCGGCAATACGAGTGCGAAATTAGGGATGGGCGTTGAATCAACGGACTAGTTAAATAATTAACCGTCTATGTACACTCAACGATTCGACTAGTCCATCGCTCACCAATGCACTAGTTGAATTCAACGGCTAAACAGTCTTATTGATAAGAATAAATTCTTTTCTTTGAAGTTTTTAAAAAAAAAATATTTTTGGTTTACAAGACCAATGTTTTGAATTTAAACTATAAAAACAAATGATAATATGTTTTTTAGTAATACTTTTTTTAGGGAGTATAATTTTTGTAAGAAAGCATAAACATTTATTAATTGTTTTATTGAGATTAGAATTTATTGTTTTAAGAATTTATTTAATAATAGTTATTTATTTTATAACACTAAATTATAATATATACATATAACATATTAATGGTATTTTTAGATTTTAACTGTTGAATTTGAATTTTGTTTGTTTTTAGTTTGTGTGTAATTACGCGGGCGTATCGGTCGACCGTATCAATCGTTGTCAATTCTTTTCAGTTTACACATGGACTAGTCGAAGATTTTAACTAGTTGAACGACTAGTTGATGAACGACATTTAACGATATAGTCTCGTTGATGAAAAATACGTCGACGACCCATCCCTAGTGAAGAGCGTCGCGTTTAATCGCGCGAGTAGAGCAGTGTGTGGCCAGACGGCAATATCGAGGCGAATAACGGCAGCGCGATGAGCAGGACGAGGAGCAGGACGAGGAGCAGGACGAGTAGCATAGTGTGGCTGGGGTATTAAATATTTCAAAATATTGTTCGCGTGAGTGAGTGGAGGGGCCTTTTGTAATAAACAACATAAAAGAAAACAGGTGTTTTTTTATTTAGAAAAGTTTTTATAATATAGGTATACAGTATGTTAACGCTATATACAATCATAAATCTATGCGAGTTAAAATAATAATCTAATAAAACGTATAACAAGTTATCATGAAGTCGGTTAAAAACAGAACAAGAATTGTCTGCGAATATGACCTAACTAGTTTTCGATTTAACTTTTTCACTTTTAAATATTAGCCTTTTAATAAATGATACAACTAATATTTATATTACAAAAAATAACTACGTTAAAAACAACCAACTTCAAAAACGGAAAAGTAAAAAATAAAAACGATTTGATATTATTATTTACTACATATTATTTAGATGTAAATCAATTTCAGTTAGGTTAGCGGGAGCCTGTCCTTTAGGAAAAGCGGGATCAGTCGTAACCAAAACGACTTCCTGTCTTCGTTTCACTAATTCATGGATGTAAGGGCGGAAAACGGCGTCGGAAAAACTGCGAGTATTTTGGCGCATTGAATTCCACTTAATATAATGTAGTTTAGAAATAAAAGTGACAACCACACTCAAGACACGATGAAACTAAAGTGTTGTCAATTCTATAAGAATTTATCCATTCTATTTGTGATGTTTATCATAAGGACTTAAAATAAATTTAGCCTAGTCATCATAACATTATCGCATTAAGGCGATTAGCTGACTGCTCCACTTCCTACCTCTTTTAGTAAGTGTTTTATATGTTTATTGAAAACACGCGCGTCCATGTCTACATGTCACCTGTACGAGCCTACACTACATGCAGATAAACATACAAACCACGAGTGTGCGCGGTTAGACGCAAGGAAATCACACCAAGTCAAGCGTTCTCGTGCGTGATTTTATAACAGCTTTAAATGAAATAAATCAGAGGAAGGAAACCTAATTGTGGCAATCATTAATTTGTTTGACATAGTTTAACTTCATCATAAAATGTGGAGTAAAGAAAGTTACCTTAATTGGTGGGAAAATCAATTATTAAGGTAAAAATGTTAATCGTTTAATATATGTACAAATTATGTACAGTATTTAATAGAGAGCCAGCTACAATTATGACTATACTATAACTAAAATAATAAATTTCATAGTTGTGAATGCTTACGATTAATAATATTAAATAAAAAAAAAATGGTTGCCTGTAAAGTCGGTTTTACGGGCGAAGATTTTACGTGACAACGTCTTTTTCTCGATCATAGTTGAGTGGGAGAGAGACGCAAGGCATTCGGCGGGCCTCTCTCTCGTTCGGTGACTCATCGTAACGTTACCGAGCGTTACACTTTTTCATAAGTGACTCCCAGTCGCAACCTAATTTAAGACGTTGTCACGTCAATAAAAATAGCGCAATAAAAACAGTAACGAAAGGATAACACTATCGTCAACTATAATAATTATAAGTAGGTTAAATAAAATAATCTATCAAAGCAACTTTACATAGATAAATAGTAAAAGAGGTGTCTCTAAAATATAAGTAACTAGCTGTGCCGTGCGATTTCACTCGCGTGGCTCCGCTTCTGCTGGTCTTAGCGTGATGATATATGCCTTCCTCGATAAATGGGCTATCCAACACCGAAATAATTTTTCAAATCGGACCAGTAGTTCCCGAGATTAGCGCGTTCAAACAAACAAACAAACTCTTCAGCTTTATAGTATTAAGTATAGATTTAACTAGTTTTCACTTTAGCTCTGACACATTTTAATATCAGCCTTTTAATAAAAGATAATACTAATATTAAAATGATAAATGAAACACACATTATTGACACCAAAGTAAAAACTAAGGGTAATTCATAATATGCGGACCAAGACATATTCAAGGCAGGAGACCTTAAATGTTTCCCGCCAAAACGAAGGATGTACTCAGTCCACCATATTGCCAAATCCAGGGGCTTGATTGGCTGTTCTTGCATTAGTGTGCGAAGTCTCAGCATGTTTTCTTTATAGCTGAAATATATAAAAATAATTTAAATTCAGAATGATGCATAATAAAATTACATAAGGAATTTTTAAATAAGCACTTTTCTGACGTTAGGTGCGTTTTTTTATAGAAGTTTAGAATACAAACTGTTTATTTTGTATATTCGACTGTTCCTACTAATCCTCGAAACCTGTGTTCGGCCAAATGCGAAACATCTAGGTACTATAGAGTAAATAATGCTCTTTAAATAACTTTTGTGTCCGTTATTCTTGTTATTTATTATAACCGTTTTTTACAATGTTTGTTGCAAGCTAACAATTTTTTCTCAAACCTCATAATATGATACTTCTATGGAACCTCACCTCTTATTCTCTATAACCGTTTTGATGGCATCCTTAAATGATTCTTCTGTTAGTGAATGTATATCCAGTTGAAGACCAACCTTGTGATGAACATACTTCTCTGTGTTATACCACTGGTCTCCTAACATGGGAATGCCTATAACTGGTACACCAGCATTAATGGTTTCATCCGTCGATTGAAGACCGCCTTGTGTTATAAACAGTTTTACGTTTGGATGTTCTGTAAAATATAAGTGTTCAATTAATTTCTACGATACATTCCTTAATTTTTATTCGTAGACCAAATAAATATTTACCAATTTGAAAATTCTGACAGACGTAAATTATGCTCAAATGCTCTGAAATATTTTAGTACGTGTGTTACTTATGACTAACTTCCTTTTTCTTCGTGTAATTTTTCAACATAAAAAATAGCACTGTCCAAATTATTTAGTATCTTAGCTTATGTCCATTTTCATTAATTTATTTACGCTGTTTAACAACAAAATAGTCGCACCTATTTATACTATTTGATGATTTATTCTAAAATAATATTTAATTCACACTTCAAAGAGACAGTCAGACAGCTTATCTTTTAACTGATAAGTATAGATTAACTGAAACTCACTTAACAATTGCGCCTGAGGTAACCATTTCGATATCTTCACATTGCTTGGTTTGCTAGGCAATTCATCTTCATCCCACTTCCATAATACATTGTAAGGTAATTCCGAAAATACTTTTGCTATAAGTTTCACTGTTTCTACTGAGAGGGCTTTTGTTCTTACATTTGTTCCGAAACTAACATATATGACGCCTTTCTTTGAAGAATCAAGATACTCTTGAAGGTCCTGTGAAAAGTTTAGGTCTTATTAGTACATACAAATATTGTATTTTTTTACATAAACTGCGTGTGTAAGTAAGCAGCAAGATAAGAGAATATCGTATCTACAGAGAAATAGATTGATTTCAAAAGATAATATTAAAGAAAAATATAGCTGTTTATACACGATTACTTTAATAAGTTACATTGATAGTTGTTGAATATAAAGTCAAGTATAAAGTAGATTTTCTACGCATTGGCTCTCATAAATTGAAAGACATTAAGATGAAAGTATATTCTTACTGAAGGAAGTGCGGTGTCAGGTGCTTGATGGATTCCACCAACGAACAATATATTTGGCGGTATTGGATGATTTTCTGCCCATATCTGATGCTCGTTCAATATCAGCAAATGCACATACTCATTAAATATCTCTTCAAAACGTGGCATGTCTTCGCCAAAGTATCTTTTCCCCACATCAATGTCATAATTGTAAGTATACATTACCAAATATTCTATTGTAAGATATTTGAAGAACTCCCAGCATTTTTCCACCATGCTCAAGTTGTATACTCTTTGATTCACAAATGTGGGGAAGACAATTGGATGCATGGGAGCTCCATATAGATCGAACTGTGATGATGCACCGCCTAAGGAACTGAATTGTATAATTGGTTTCTTTAGTAGATGCCCGAGACCGAGTGCAGCTCGAACGCTGGTTTCAACTATTATCAGGTCAAAGGTATCCTTTTCTTCTTTTAATATCCTTTGAAATTCTGGTGCATTCAACTGTATTTCAAACACACATGTAAATTTTTCGAAAACAATTGTGAATTGTTTAAGTATATTTCCCTTCCTACCATCGTGTATGCTCATAATATCTTCCCAATACGTGTATGATATGTCGTGCACATCAATTTCAGTTAAGTTAGCAGGAGTTTTTCCTTTTGGAAAAGCGGGATCCGGTGTAACCAAAACGACTTCATGTCCTCGTTTAACCAATTCGTGGATATAAGGACGGAAAACCACTTGATGACTTATAGAAGGAGTCGGAAACACTGCGAGTATTTTGGCACATTGTATTTCACTTAAAATAACAAAGCTTAGAAATAAAAAAGACGACCACACTCGAGCCATGGTCAGCGTTTTCTATACTAGCTAAACTACTACAAGTGTTGTCTAGACTGTAATTTTTTATCTAAATCATGTTTTAATGAGGTTGCCATGATAAGGGATTACGTATTACGTTACTGGTGTTGAAATAATCTCTTCGAGATTTGTATAGTGTTAAAAGGACTTGAACTTCGTAATAATCTCTAGTTGTAAGTTGTTGAAAAATGACTCTTATCAAGAAGATTAAGTAAAAAACTAATTACCAAATTGTGATGATGCGTCAAGCAATAAAAGCTCTTTTTGACCTACGCATTAGGAATATTTTCATTTCTTTGAGACAGGTGTAGCTTCATACATAAATGTTAGACGTTTGTCGCGGCACAGAGTAGAAATAAATAGAGAGCTTGGCTTTTTAAATATGTTTTTCTTTAATTGAATTACTTAAATCATTTGTTTTGAAAGTGATATTAAATTTTATAAGAATATCAGGAAAACATATTTTGAGTTTCTTCTTTAGGGTTATCTATAGATATTGTGTGAATTTTGCTCATCTTTTACATATTATTTGAAACTTACGACTAAATTAGATGAGACCAGACTAAATAAGAAAATCTAATAACGATTTTAATTATTCAATACAACAATAACGAGACTGAAATTAAAAAAAAAGACTTTTTCTCATTTACTGAATGTTTATTTATAATAATAAATTCAGCTTACATTACTCTGTTACCACTTGTTTTATTTACCATGCGGATACGTTAATTTTTAAGCAGTTCTCTCCTACTGAATAAAATAAGGTAAAAACTGGATGGGCTCCAATTTTTCTGTCGCTTTGAGTGTTTCACTTTTGCATGTAGGATTCGAAACCAAAATTGATGTCGTTTTTTTTAATAAGTACATTTGTTAATACGTTGTTTCTGCTTGGAGGAAATCTAATATTCTACCCTTAATGATGTACTCGAATATTCATTATGGTAAAAATTGAATGCCATTATTGTTTCGCAGTTTTATTATCTGAATATAATACCTACCTACGTGAAAAAAAAAACTTTGTAATCCATATTGCGGACAGAGGAGTCTGAATATACCTAATACGTGAAACAAAATTTTTTAAGCCTTTATACGAAAATTTCGCGAATAGACGAACCATAACATGACCATATAAATTATAATAAAGAGCAGGAGAGTAGAATGTTAATATTTTGATCAATAGTGCTTAAAATACATTGATGAAATTTCATTATAGATTTACATAATTAATTAATTATGTAAAAAAATCTATAAGCACTGCAATGCCATTATATGCGCCATTTGGCACACACACACACAAGCAAACGTACGCAAAGTTTCTGTTTACGGTTATCGTTGAATTTAGACTACCTACTCGTATTTAGTAAATACATAAAAGGCCTGTTTAAAATGTTCAGTACGTCTTTTAAATTCTCACAGGTGCAGATAAACAGAAATCATTTAAGTGCTGACCTTAATTTGAAATCAGTTGCTTGGTAAAAACTTAGTGGGTATAGTAACTACGTGCTTTGAGTTTAAAACCTAAATGATTCGCATAAAATAGGTAAGTGAACTCATTTAGCTGATTTTTTTATTTATTTCAAAGCTAGTGCCCAGCTGGTCTCTTTTAAATTTTGTCTAGATCTGCCAATTTGAAGAGGGTTTAGTTTTTTGTTAAAAATTATTATTGCATTTCAACAACGGTTTATTTTTAAACTGTTAATCTATACTTAATATTATAAAGCTGAAGAGTTTGTTTGTTTGTTTGAACGCGCTAATCTCAGGAACTACTGGTCCTATTTGAAAAATCTTTCAGTGTTCAATAGATAGCCCATTTATCGAGGAAGGCTGTAGGTATCATTACGCTAAGACCAACAGGAGCGGAGCCACGCGGGCGATTTTATTAATTCGCTTAAATTAACAACTTCCAAAATGACGATCAATGCTATTCTAAAATGTTTATCCTTGTTCATTACTCTGTAGTCTGTAGCTATCAAAATACTAGTCATCAGACGTCATTATCTATTAACGTTAATCCTGTAACAGAATTCTACTTTTTACGTTTCTTACAGATAGTGATATCAGTCATTTAATGTGTGGTTATCAGCTGCATGATAATTATCTTATTATCTTTCTCATAATCTATGGATATATAGTAAACTAGCTTACCGCCCGCGGCTTCGTCCGCTTTGTCTAAAACCTAATAAATTATATACTAAAACCTTCCTCTTGAATCACTCTATCTATTAAAAAAAAAATGTGTGCGTGGACGTACACACGTAAGAAGTGAAACTTCTTTATGACCTTATTTTTCAAAAAATAATTTACCATATGCAACTTTACAGAAATACGACGAATAACGCGTGGTAGGGATAAGAAAAACATGGCGCGTAACGAAAAAATGTTACACTAAATTTTTTTCCAACCCCGATAAAGAAGTTTCACTTCAAAAACCGCATCAAAATCCGTTGCGTAGTTTTAAATATTTAAGCATACAAAGGGACATAGGGACATAGGGACAGAGAAAGCGACTTTGTTTTATACTATGTAGTGATAATCTAATGCGTGTTTTTATATAAAAGGTGGTTAAAAAATCAATATTTAAGTTATTTAGTTTTCAAAATATGAACATGGAATCTCTAATAGCATAAAACAAAGTCGCCTTCTACCGTTCAAGAGGAAGGTTGGTTTTAGTATATAATTATTTTATCAGGTTTTCAACAAGGTGGGCGAAGCCGCGGGCGGAAAGCTAGCATAAAAAAACAATCCCTACTTTGCTTAATTCTTACTATTCTATAATTTAAACGATTAATATTATATCTTCAATGATCCTACAAAAACATAAAACAGTGTCCATTTACTATCTTTAAAAATTATCCATCACACAAACTTGGTTTGAAATAGTTCCAATTAAGTTCACTGACTATAATAAACTGTTATTATGAACCCTTGTTCCATGAAGTATAAATATGACCGCAAAAATTGGAAAAAAGATATAGGGTTATTCTTTTATGAGATACCATAAACAAGTCTAGCTGAACTTATGTTTATTGATCGTGATATGGAGTTATTTTGAGGGTATTTTCATTGAGATTTCTCATTTTTATAGTTATTATTTTGAAACATGAAAGAGGGAGTAATGCTGTAGTTATAAGTTTTTATACAAAACCATTGTTTGTATAAATGTATTGAGACTATAATAATTCTCATTTACTTAAAGTTTACGTAATATGATTTTTTTTTTATTTCAAATATGCTTTTGTAAGTATGATAACTTTTAGAAACAAACATCAAACAAAAATGTAACATTATTCATACAGTTTCCATAATATGCCCCTTCAAATTACGAGACTCGTCCAATGACTACGTCTATTTTTTATATCTCAAATAACATAATAACAACTTTCACCATCAACAAAATAACACACCATATCACCATACTCTATAATATCAAAAATTCACTCACATGAAACCCCCTTTGTTTAGTACACTAATAAAAAACCGTACAAAAACTGTCTAATCATAATTTACCGCCATACCATCAACTCAAACAAATTGCCAATCTACAGGCATATTGTGAAAAATCTATACACATTTTATAAACCCTCCAATACTGTGTTCGTTAAAACCAAGGTCTTTATTATCTATTTCGGGATTGAACACTGTTAAATTGTAGGCTAGGTTTTATAAAAGTTTCGCAGCTTGTAATAAAACACGCAATTGAAAAATAATTGAAATACAATTTTCATTCGGTTAAAAATGGATCGTATCAGTTTTTTTCGTCGGTTTATATATTTATTTAATTATGTTATTTGGGTAGGTATGTAAATTTGCCAATATATGAAGAATTTTATAAGAAACACTTGCTAACATAGGTATGCTAATCAAACTCAAACATACATTTATTCAAGATGTTATCGAATCTCCAGATCATTTATCACTGGATATGATAGTCTAGTTGCTTAGATTGCTTAGATGCAATGCTTATGAATTACATTACATTGATTGATTTAAAATCAATTTACACAATATACAAAAACACTAAACATTAGGTCAATTCACAAAAGAATATCTGCTTTT
This sequence comes from Colias behrii, assembly GCA_029959065.1. Lineage (NCBI taxonomy): Eukaryota > Metazoa > Arthropoda > Insecta > Lepidoptera > Pieridae > Colias > Colias behrii. Next base: position 5,029,481 of record JARWMC010000025.1, read on the forward strand.
TAAAGTAATGCATCGAGTCACATCATAAACTGTTTCTTCCTTAAACATCTCAGAACGAAGAAAATATTATCTGCTATTGACAAAATGCATCGAATTACATCAAAAATTGTTTCACTTTTAAATAAACTATCACACGATGTAAATATCAACTAAAGCAATCCCAAGCTTAGGAAGTGAGGTATTTTTAATGCTTAAAAGTGAGTGCGTATGCAGCTTTGACGAGATTTACTTCTTAGCGAATGCTGTATGCGAGCGACTGCTAACGAAAACATTTTGTAGGGTTACTACAGAACGAAAACAGTTTTAATTTTACAACTGTATGCGTCCCTATAGGCACTACGGGGCTCTTGATGTGACATAATTTTCCAATATGCTCACATATTTACATAGCAAGGTAAATCAGAACTTATTACTTTTTGGATGGCCTTTTTCAAAAACATTAGCTTGATAAATGCAGTTGGGAATTAATATACCTCAAATTAATGATATAATTATTATTATTATAAAAAATGGGCTCGTTATACAAAACTTCGAAAGAGGTTTTCTTTAAAAGAATGCAAACATTCTCACAGTGCGCATTGGTCCTCCTGTATTCATTCGTAGACGCAACTATTAGTTCATTGAAAAGTTACATTTGGGGTTGCGTTTTTTAGAGGACGCAATTTTATTTTTTTGATGTGTAGGGGGGGTCAGTGTGAAGCTATCACCAAGTTTGTGGGGTCGCCACCCTTGTCCCACGGCCGCCATCTTGAAAATAGCGATTGAAATTGTTTTTAAGATATATCTCTTAAACTATTTATCTGATAATAAAACAATGTTAACATTATTCGTTGCAAATTAAATTCTCTACAACTTAGGTTCAGTAACTTTTTGTCGTAGAACTATAAACAAAAAAGTTATAAGCGAAAATGTTCAGAAATTAGAGATGTTTATATTTTTCAATAAAACTTTTTTTTTATATGTTTACGAAGAAATTATATCAGACCATTTTTGTAGATTGTTTTTCGAAGAACAACTTTTATTTACAACATTTTTTCATTAAGTAAATAGCTAAGGTTTTACAGCCCTCCGAAGTGAGTACTATTTTAAGTACTCTTTACTTTACAGTGGATCCCATCCCACGTTGGATTATTTGGTAATGAGGTAGCTGATCGACTAGCTAATGAAGCAGCATGGGATGGGCCACTATTTGAATGTTCACCAACATGCTCAGATATGTTGCATTTACTCAAAAAATATTGTATTAATATTTGGAAATTGTATTTTGATGAGCGGTCACTGTGTAAAGGAATATGGTACAAAACTATACAACCCGATCTTACTCGCTCACCATGGTTTGCTGGAGCAAAATTAATCCGAGCCGAACTAGTAACGGCGTTCCGTCTCCGTTCTGGACACATCCCACTGAACAGTTTTGCATACCTTATGAAGAAAGTTCCGACTCCTAGATGTTCTGAGTGTGACATGATTGAGGATGTGTATCATATTTTGGTGGAATGTGTTCGGAATGAAGCGGAGTGATATTCATTTACATCCGTAAATGGTATATACAATTTGCGAGAGGTGGGACTGATAAATTCCTTGTTATCAAGTCCTACCTCTCATATTACTAGAAAGTTGTATAGTTTTGTACTTAAAGGAATTAGTCGTAGATCATAGATATTTTTTAGTTTGTACCTTAGAATAAAAATAGTTAAGATGTCCCTATGGGGATGACATGTTCAGATCATGAACAAATCCCCTTTTAAAAAATAAAGATAATAATAATAATACTCTTTACTATACAGAATACGATATATTATGTGTGTACTAATAATAATTTGTCACCAGTAATTATTTTATTTTTGTTATTATAATATTTTTAATAATTAATTTTACAATATTATTAATAATTAATTATTGAACCTTTTCCCCACCACCCAGGAGGTAGAGTCTGGAAGTGCGTTTTTTTTTACGTCGAAAAGCAGGGCTGAAATGTTCTGCAGTGTGCTTCCATTGTTGTGGAGTCTGGGAAAAGAGCCAATAGCCAATATATTATGTATAGTTACTACTGAAAAATAGTACTCATTTCTGAGCGCTGTAAAACCTTAGCTATTGACGTAATGAAAAAATGTTGTATATAAAAGTTGTTCCTCGAAAAACAATCTACAAAAATAGTCTTATATCATTTCTTCGTAAAATGATAAAAAAAAGTTTTATTGAAAAATATAAATAGCTCTAATTTCTGAACATTTTCGCTTATAACTTTTTTATTTATAGTTCTACGACGAAAAGTTACTGAATCAAAGTTGTATAGAATTTAATTTGCAACAAATAATGTTAACATTGTTTTATTATCAGATAAATAGTTTAAGAGATATATCGTTAAAACCATTCCAACCGCTATTTTCAAGATGGCGGCCATGGGACAAGGGTGGCGACACCACAAACTTGGTTTTAGCTTCACACTGACCCCCCCTACACATCAAAAAAATAAAATTGCGTCCTCTAAAAAACGCAAGGTCAGGCCTAAAAAATGTAACATTTCAATGGACTATATAATAAGAGGCCCGAATTTAACTACTGCTATTTATTTTACGCAAACCTTTTATTAATATTTCGGAATGAACTGTTTAAAATATTTATTTAATAAAATTGTTATTTCACAAACTATGGTTAGTTTGCATGATGTTTTAGAATTTTTAATTAATGCATTTTGTGTTATAAATTTTAGGATTTCCTGAAATAGTTTTAACGTATTTATAACAAAACAAGTAACGCTGATGGAATAAACGTTTAATAAATCACTACATAGTATAAACAAAGTCGCTTTCTCTGTCCCTATGCATGCTTTTTTATGTATGCTTAAATCTTTAAAACTACGCAACGGATTTTGATGCGGTTTTTTTTTTAATAGATAGAGTGATTCAAGAGGAAGGTTTTAGTATATAATTTATTATGTTTTAGAAAAAGCGGGCGAAGCCGTGGGCGGAAAGCTAGTGTACATATAAAATTACTATATTAATTAATAAGCGCTATAGCGTTTATGAAGAGATAAAAAATATTCCCGAAAGATTTTCCTTTTTGGTTGGTAAAGGATAATCGTCCTAAACATTAGGCTTTATCCCAAATTTCTTGAAATATCATTATATAGATAAGATTGATAAGTATTAAGTATCTGATAATAAAATGACTAGTCAAAGTTTCAACAAAACAAAAATATTTCTATGAATACATTAACTGTTTTCAAACATTTATATTGCTTTTACCAAAACTCCATAACCATTAAAACCTAAAATTTTCCAACATTTCTAAAAATGCAAAACATTTGTTCACCATTTCAAGAAATATCCAAGTAATATCAGGAGCATATTAAATACATTTTTATGCAGTGAATACAAAGTGCTTACCCATAGAAATGGGCTTTATTGAAAAACTTACCTCGTTATTAAGTTCGCATTGCGATTTATAAGTTGCAAAACGGAAAAGTGCAATTTTCCATTGCAATGCAGAATTCTTCCGTTCACTGGTTTCTTTAACTGATAAGCATTTACGAAAGGCTTTGTTATGCTATTTCTTATTGTATTGATATCATCTATGTATTAAATATCATCTATTGTCTTATAAGAAGTTCGTAAGTTTGACTAGCTATTTGTTTAATAGTATGTATTACTAACTTCAAACAGTTTATATTGATAATCCTTATCCATTCTTGTAGTATTAAATAATGCGAAAGTTGTATCCGTATACTGTGGTAACTGTCTACCCGTCTGTCACTCTCACAGAACATAATATATCCTCTGGTCACTCTGCCTGTCGGTCTCTTCTTCACGCGTAAAGTACTGAACTAATTTAACGAAATTTGGTACACAGATAGTCAGAAACCTGAGACACTGAAGTCTGAACCGATGTGGATTTGAATTTGATACAAAAATAATTTGAAACCTGAGAAAGGACATAAGATAGATTTTAGTATGGAAATCTCACGGGAACTGGCACTATCCAGGTTTTTCATAACTACGCGGATGAAAAGCTAGAACGAAATAAATAAAAGATTAAAATAAAATTGAATAATGAAATTTAACGACAATTTTAGTACCTAACTCGAAAACCTAACACCGCAACAAAAACTATAAGTGCAATGTATACTTTAATACACTTCAACAAACTATAAGGTACAGAAAAATTAAAACCAAACGTTAAGCTTCTCGTAATGAACCCAATATAAAGATAACACAACAATAGATTAAAACTTCCTACAATCTCAGGCGTGCTCGAACTTTGGCTTCGAACTTAACAAATTGTTTTATGTTTGTCTTATCGTACTTGTATTGAGAACTTTACTAGTTTTATGAGCGTTTCTTGTATAAGGATAGATTATCACGAATATCGCATATCTAGTTACTAACAAAGTATAGTAAAATTGTAGTTTTTGATAGACAACAAAATACTTAGAGATTATTTTGTGCAATCATACCGTCCACGTCGTAGGTCGTCGTATTATTGCACAAAATAATCTGTACCCGCAATTTTTTACTTTTTTTTGTCTAGGTACAGTACAAGTTTATAAATATATAATAACTAGCTGGCCCGGCGAACTTTGTACCGCCCTGCAGTCAATGAATGTCGTGTTACCTTTGGGCTTGGAACTAATTTAGGCTATGATGAACGGAATACAATGATACAAAATAAATATAGATATAGGTATAATGGCTTTTATTTTCGATGAATAACACATATACAAATATTACACATATACACATATACATATACATATATATCTATATATATATATATATATATATATATATATATATATATAAAGAAAAATATCTATATATATAAAAGAAAGTCTGTATGTTCCAACACTTATAACTCGAAATCTGCTGAACCAATTTTCATGGTTTTGGATTTGTTGGATTTGTCACCGCCCAGAATAGCAGAATAAATCATAAAGGTAAAACTGTACATTATAGGGCGTGGAATTTGGGGGTGGTGGGGGGTGGAGAGAGGGGGGTGGGTACTAGGAACTTCCCCTATTAAGGGGGGGGGACGGAAATTAATAGTTTTCGAGATATTTACAAATGAAGTTTTTAAGGTTATGTTGGATTGTTACCACTTTTTGGCAGGCAAGGATGCAAATTAACATCAATTTATAACTAAAGCATGTATTTTTTTCCAGTTCCACATTGATCTGAAGCAATTAATATTAATTATTACTTTACAATAATAGTTTTCAATACTAGTAATATTGCATTAGCTCTTTGATTTGAAATATGACAGATTTAATGTAATAGACATTATGGTTAAATTTTTGAAACATGCTCCCTGAATTTCATTATTTTGAGGTGTCTAATCGATAAAGGGACTTTTCATAGTAAACTGCTTTTCTTTTTAGTTTCTTGACCTGTACTTTTTTTTTTGTTTGAGTGGGAATCGCCCTAAAGTCGCTTCTGGCACTCGCCGGCCGCTGCCGCGGCACGCTCGCTTCGCTCGCTCGGCTCGTGCAGCAGTTCAAATGTTAACCTAATACGCTCGTCGCTTCGCTCCTCGCTACCTATTTATTATTTGAATACTAAAAGTAAAAGTTTAATAGTTTTGTACAGTTTTAGGGCTTAACAGGAGTACACACGAAACGATCTCGACTGAAAGGCGGCAAACGAACAGTAACTGAAAATGATAATAGTTTTCAATACTAGTAATATTGCATTAGCTCATTGATTTGAAATATGACAGATTTAATGTAATAGACATTATGGTTAAATTTTTGAAACATGCTCCCTGAATTTCATTATTTTGAGGTGTCTAATCGATAAAGGGACTTTTCATAGTAAACTGCTTTTCTTTTTAGTTTCTTGACCTGTAGTTTTTTTTTTGTTTGAGTGGGAATCGCTCTAAAGTCGCTTCTGGCACTCGCCGGCCGCTGCCGCGGCACGCTCGCTTCGCTCGCTCGGCTCGTGCGGCAGTTCAAATGTTAACCTAACACGCTCGTCGCTTCGCTCCTCGCTACCTATTTGAATACTAAAAGTAAAAGTTTAATAGTTTTGTACAGTTTTAGGGCTTAACAGGAGTACGCACGAAACGATCTCGACTGAAAGGCGGCAAACGAACAGTAACTGAAAATGATAATAGTTTTCAATACTAGTAATATTGCATTAGCTCATTGATTTGAAATATGACAGATTTAATGTAATAGACATTATGGTTAAATTTTTGAAACATGCTTCCTGAATTTCATTATTTTGAGGTGTCTAATCGATAAAGGGACTTTTCATAGTAAACTGCTTTTCTTTTTAGTTTCTTGACCTGTAGTTTTTTTTTGTTTGAGTGGGAATCGCCCTAAAGTCGCTTCTGGCACTCGCCGGCCGCTGCCGCGGCACGCTCGCTTCGCTCGCTCGGCTCGTGCGGCAGTTCAAATGTTAACCTAACACGCTCGTCGCTTCGCTCCTCGCTACCTATTTGAATACTAAAAGTAAAAGTTTAATAGTTTTGTACAGTTTTAGGGCTTAACAGGAGTACGCACGAAACGATCTCGACTGAAAGACGGCAAACAAACGGTAACTGAAAATGACGTCGTTATTGTTTTGTTCCACGGTACAAACCATACAATTAATATTTTTGTTGAATTATAAATTGCGAATATTAATAATTTTATTTTATTTAATCTATTTTACAATAACTATACTTAATAATAATTATTTTTAATGTTGTTGTTAAAAAATATACAAATTTCATAAATAAAATTTAAATTATAATATTTTTTTTTTTTTTTGTTAGAAAGTAATGTTTTACCTGAAATGAAACGCGTTTGACAATCGCTGTATGTCAATTTGACACTGTCATAACACTAAGTTCGCGTTTCAAAGCTAAAATGGAGTAAAATTTTCCGATTTTCATAAAATTCGTAACACAAAAACTAAAAGTTTCCGTCAAATGAAATTTCAGATTTAGGTTCCATAGGACAATAGCTAACCACAAAAAAATTTACGACTCTCAACTCCACGCCCTATAATGTACAGTTTAGCCATCATAAAAATAACAAAAACTAGACGAATAAATATTTTCCCAAAATTTTGATTTTCGTACATGTCAATCATTAGTTGTCAATCCTGTCAAATACGGAAAATAATGTTTGACATTCATGTGTTCAAAAACGTATTATGTGTAAAATAATTAAAAAGTAAAAAGGGTGAATAAATTTTGTTTGTATTCTTTTAAAATCAATAATTATCAAAAAGTGCAATAAAAGCAGATACATAAAAATTCCTCAGATGATTGTGTTTACGCGTGTTTTCTGAAATTAATAAGGTATTTTTGGTGAGAAACCAAGAAGGTTAGTTCGCTTAATTATTAAAAAGAAATTCTATAAAAATGTAAAAATTCTGACAATTATAATTTGTTGCAATTTCATCGACTGCTTCAACAATATTGCGTTGACATAATAATATTATTATGTACTTACAGGTAAATTAGCTTGGAGAAATTTTTGCATATGTAGTGGTGTGTATATTACTCAGATCTTAGAGCGCGTTTCCACTATATCGTTCTGGCCTATACAAAAATGTTTCGATATCCTAACATTGCTATTTAATTTTATACTTATTCCTAGCAACACTTTTGTTTTCAATAAAAACAAGTTTTTATTTGAAAGAAAATGGTTTTGACTTTATAAAAAAAAATATATCATTCAATTTTACGTCCTTGAGCAAACGACAAGGCGACTACCGTGAAACAATAAAATATCGTGTCCATAATAATTTGTTTCATAATTAATATTTGACCATAATAATTACGAAACAAAACAAATAAATAAATCGTCACTTGATAGTGGAAAGTGGAAACACGCACAAAACCAGAATAAACCAGTTTACGCTGTCCGCAGGTGCCACGTGCAGTCGTTTGGTACCGTTAGAACATAAAGCACATTTCATTCAAAAATTATAATTATTATGTACGTAGTTTAATTGATAAATTTTGTATTTGTTGATTGTTGTTATTATTTGTTATTATTGTTATAATATTTGTTGAAGTGAATTACATGTCCCGCAGCCGGAGGCCCCAAATGAAAACTCAGATGTACTTAAAAACTACATTTAATAGCTAAAATGAGACTTTTACACCCATGTCTGCACGATGCAGACCGGAGTTAAAGAATGAATTTATACAGTTTAATAATTATAAAGACGTAAGCTTGGATGCTAACTAAGGGAAATCGCATCCACATTCTATTCCCGTGCGAACGGCGTATTCAGCAGTTTTGTATGAAGGCAGGGCCATAACTAGTGTTTAATTTGTGTGTAAGTGTTGTAACTTTATATTGTTAATTCAATATGGCTCCAGTGTTAAAACATGGTCGAGGCAAGCCTTTGACTTCTCAAACTAAAGAATTAAACTTTAAATGTCGTTTCTTTTTCAGGTTAGTAAATTTTTCATTTTAGTAACATTGTTAATGTAAAAGTTATATGTATGTTAAATGTGCAAATATTAAAATAAAGTCTCATCTTTTTCAGAGGAGAAACACATATAGTTTAATTTAAAATCCCTTATATATACAGGGTTACTTGTAAAACACCGGCAACCTCGCAGGACAAGATAGCTAACATCATAAGTAACAACATTTGTTCTACGACTTTTGATAATTTGTTAGATTTTATTTTCATACAAAAATAAATATTCATTTAATTTTCCGTCTGAATATTATAAACTCTACGCCTCCCAAAAATTACGTAAACAAAAAGCGAACGAGAGGGGGAAGGGGGCGTCGCGTCGTCCATCCGATAATTAATAGAACATAGACTTACAAATGTAAGGAGAGTACAATAAAAGTTTAAAAAATCATTTAAAAATAATTTATTGCGTTATGCCAAAAGTCGTAGAACAAATGTTGTTACTTATGATGTTAGCTATCTTGTCCTGCGAGGTTGCTGGTGTTTTACAAGTAACCCTGTATAAAATAAAAACTAAAAATAAAATGTTGTTTTATTTTATTTGCTGACCATACACTACTACAAACGCAAAAATTTCTCCAAGCTAATTTACCTGTATATAACGTTAAAATTGAAACGGAGCCCCTGATTCATTGGTTCGAACCAAGCTAAATTGCGTTTTGAAGATTACATCCATTTACGTGATGCAATTAGCACAGAGAAGAAGATGCAGAAAATGTTGGTCTGTTTACTGCGACATACACAGGTCATGAATATGCGCAAGATGCAATGACATACATAATAATTATTTTCGTCATTATGGTCGGCCAGATCTATCCATTACATTTACGTGTAATCCGAAATGGATGGAAATTATTCAACTGCTGCTTCCCGGACAGATATCAAGTGATCGGCTCGACATTACCACACATGTTTTCAAGCAAAAAATCCGATCATGAGTTACAAAAGCAACACATCTTTGGGATTATTCAATGATGGATGTATTCAATCGAATGACAAAAATAAGGCTTGCAGCATGCACACATTTTAATTTGGTTAGTCGAAAGAATTCGGGCGGATAAAAATTGTATGTGCGGTGATTGCTAATCCTGTAACCGATCCAGAACGACATGACATGACTAATCACGAATATATGATTCATGGATCGTGTGGCACCATCAACCGCCAATCACCATGCATGGTTAACAGCGAGTGTTCCAAAAGGTATCCACGAAAATTGACGGCAAAGACCATCACAGGCAACGATGGTTACCCACTGTATCATCGTCGGTCGCCCGATGATAGTGGTAGAAGTAGAACTATCATAATTAAAGTGAAAGGAAACGATTTGTGGTCGACACCAGTTAAAGAACGAAAAGAGTTAATTCGAGTGCATCCCAGGCTGCAAAACGTAGTTTAATTCAATAGGTAATTTTTCTCTGACACGTGTAGGTATGAAGTATTTAAGTAATTATTTTTTTATTCTATTTCTATATGTGTTATTCATCGAAATAAAAAGCCATTATACCTATATCTATATTTATTTTGTATCATTGTATTCCGTTCATCATAGCCTAAATTAGTTCCAAGCCCAAAGGTAACACGACATTCATTGACTGGGCGGTACAAAGTTCGCCGGGCCAGCTAGTATAGATAATAAATAATAATATATATACAACGTTACAATAATTTGTGAATTATAAAAATCTTTGAAATAAATGTCTCTAAACCTTAACAAAAAGACTGAAGTTTGTCATTATTGGTCGGCATAATAGTTATTTCCATATACCTAGTATTTTCTAGTGCTTGATTTTACGCGAGTATTATACATTTAGAAATTAAAGATTATTAACGGATTTTAAACGCGATTTATTCATTATATTATTTACCCGACGTTTCACACACTTTGCAGCGAGCGTGGTCGCGGGGAGACTAAGATCTTAAACGTCTTGACGGTCATTCAAAAATTGATATTTGTAAACTACCCTCCACCTATTTATCCTTAGAAACGTCGGGAAAAAATAAAATTAATAAATGGCGTTTAAAATCCGTTAAAAATCTTTTATTGATAAGTTATTTCAATTTTTAATTTTTGCGTCCGCGACTATGCCTGCATTTTTAAATTTAATACATAAAATACTTCTCGAGAGCCACTATTTATTGTTGAAAACGGTTTGAAAATCGGTGTAGAAATTCCAAAAGAGTACGATTCATTATGTATAATTTGTAGGGTAATTGCGCTGGTTTGCCGTCCAGTTTCGGTTTTCGTCCATTTGACTGACCTGCTACAATCACGTGCGTAAAACTTGAATACAAACCTACCTTCCCGCGCAAGTTTGCACTTTTTACGGTCCATAATGTGTAAGCAACAGTACTATCAACATGAAAATTTGATTTGACAAGAAGAGAGTTCAAAAAATTAACGTAAAAGTGGCCGCTTCCCATCCGTGCCTTGAAGATGTCATCGCGCGAGAGAAAAATTTGCCGGCGAGAAAAGTTCATGGTAAGTTAAATCACTGTTTTAGCTAGTTTACGTAATGTTTTTGGTACGTATGTTTAGTTATAAGCCTATTAAACGCAATTAGAAGTGTTTATCATACTTTTTTTATAATACTCTTCGAAAAATTAAGTGGACGGATACTAGGTTACCAAATTCTCAAAATATTTGGTTTTCGTCCAAGTGGACGAAAACTCAAACAGCTACGTGAATATTTGTTAGGTTCTTTTTACTCTATCGGACCTTTAAAATACTGAATAGTTTCTCCCGAAGTGATCTTTATTGCTATTAGTTTAGATTTTTTGGTTTCCGTCCACTGCTTTGTCAGTGCTGCCAAAATAAAAAAATATTTAAAGAAGTGGACGAAAACTAAATTTAGCTTTAAACGTTTTAGTTTTCGTCCATGAATGAGTATTGGAGTGGACAAAAATTAAAAATAGCTATTCTTTTGCATTACTTTTCGTCTTTTTTACGTATTGAAAAGTTTTCTATTCAGTATCTTCCTTATAAATAATTGGTGAGGGCCAGAGTGTTGTAGGTACCTAATATTGTCATTCATTCAGTCATGTATCATTCTCCTTATGTGAAGTAGAGTCAATTATTCGTAGCATAAATGGGGGTAGGTCAGACATAATACACTGTATTTTTCTTGATTATCATTCACTTGAGTATCATCTTTTATTCTAGGTCTGTTTTGCCAATGCAATATTTTTTTATTCTACTTACTCAACGTATCCTAAGAAAGATCTTATTGTTTTTAGATGGCCTCGAAGGAGTCTAAGAAAGCTAGAAAAAAAAACGCTACGTACACTGAAGAATCTTTAATAAAGGCATCAGTAAGACAATAATGCATAGTTCAGTAAGGTATAGTATAGTTTATTTTAGTAGCTAAAACGTATTATTATGGCTGTGTTTAATATAGTACGTTTCATTTGATAAACAAAGTATTAGAATGAATATTTCTGTTTTTTGATGTAATTTCTTAGTCCTATAATTATTACTTTATTCATTTACATTGTAAGTAACGCATTCCTTTCTTTATTACGAATGATTAAACAGTCATCACTAACGCATATAAAGACTGCCAAGTGCTACATAGATCTCAGTGTTGACTAGTTATATTGAATAATATTAGTAAAACTAAACCTGTAAGGTAGTGAGAAATTGTGATGTTGATTAAATAAAAGTATATATTTATCTGTAATTGTTTTTTAACTTAATAGTTGACCTACCCTCCTTTTTCTACACGGTGGTCGAAAACTAGCTTACACTAGGACGAAAACCAGTTTTTTTGGACGAAAACTAGCATATACCCTACTTTTGCAGAAAATAATTTAAATAAAAAGATACGTCAAAATGATTTATTTTCACTTAATATTATCTTAAAGAAGACTATATAAGGACTAAATAAAAATATTATATGTTTAAGGAAGGCTGCTCCAAAATATTTATTTCGCATCACAAAGTTGGCAACTCCCATAACTGGACGAAAACCAGCGCAATGACCCTATAATGAAAAAATATAATGTATTGCCTTATTATTCAGTATACTACCTATAATAGTTACATTAATAACTGTAATCATTCTAGGAATAGTGGCATAATAAACATATGAATTTAATTCAGATTCTATAATTACTCCCTACCATTGCTTCTAATTATAGCCCCTTTGGTGCTTATAATTACAGTTTAATATGCTATTTGGAATTGTAAGTAATATTAATTATAATAATTACTTCATAAACTAGTAACAAAATCAATAATGGCTACCTATACATAATTATATTGTTAGACGTAACTTTTGATTTAATATTTTTGTCGATGAATAGTTGTCAATATAGTTGTCACTGTTTCCTGTCCGAACATGTTTAGCTGTCGAATACTATAAATTATTGCCGCCGTGCCGCGTTCCTTTGACTCGTGGCGCATTCGTACGAATCGTGCCTAGGGGCTCGGACGTTGTTTATACGACGTTCGACCCAACTACCTTCACTTTGCTAATAGTCGTTGACTTGCTGCGATTTGTTATCAACTACCTACATCAATTAGGTAGCTGTGTAGAATCGCAGTACATTCTTATTACATTCAAACTAATATTTAACCCGGCCTCGCGTGTTATTTCTTATAATATCATTTACTAGCTGCGCCCCGCGGTTTCATCCGTGTGGCTCCGCTTCTGTTGGTCTTAGCGTGATGATATTATATAGCCTATAGTCTTCCTCGATAAATGGGCTATCTAACACCGAAATAATTTTTCAAATTGGACCAGTAGTTCCTGAGATTAGCGCGTTCAAACAAACAAACTCTTCAGCTTTATAATATTAGTATAGATATATCTATAGATTACGACCGCGACAGTCGCAATATGTAATCTAAAAATTTCTGAACATTTTTACTATATTTTCTCGAAATTTCCAATACACGAAAAAAAAGGGATCATTCGCAGCATAATTATTTCTAAAAGATCTGACCACTTATAGCAAATCCATTTCATACAATTAAAGTCCATGTAAAAACAGGCCTTAATGCGTATATTCCTATGAGACTATCATACCATTTATATTTGAAATTACCTCCTCTGACAGTTTTTGTATCCATATTACTTTGGGTTAGGCAATTTCAGAGCGCTTATATTCAGATAAGCTGACAACATTTATTTATTTTACGGTTAGTTACATTCTTATGAATTGGAGTAACTAATGTTATTGTTCTTGGCTTTGTTTTAAATATTTGACTGTGTTACGTAAGGAAAAGCGTACGTGCGATTGAACGAAAGAAAAGGTGTGAAAAGAACTAAAGTATTGTAAAAATATCGTTTATTTTATGTAACTTGTTAAGGATATCAATGAGGGTGGCGTTTAGAATATCTGATCTTTTTAATACGCACAGTCGACCAATATGAAGATGATTACATGGTTAAAAGTAATGAAGACAAGCATGTATTGAGTCCTAATTTAAGTTGGATAAATGCTAAAATTAAATCATTTGACTTTTGTTTCTTTCATTTAAACTAAATATATTGGATGAATACATGTGTTGGATCAACACGTATTAATTATTATCATAGAAAGAAAGAAATAAAATTTAAATAAACCTGATGCTCTAAACTCATATCTTAGTATGAAGTTAACGTTTCGTTATCCATATAAACTAAAAGTATTGCACAAAGATATGTGTTTAGTGTTATTACCACATGATTAAGTTTTACATCCACTATCAACCACAATCAATACCCGATGTTTTCGTCCAAAAATTATAAAGTATAAGGATAATCTATGAAAACTTAGCTCATTTATAAAAATAATAATAACAATAGACTTAACTGGTGTCCCACAACACATTAAAATTCTCCAAAGGGCCTCTGCGTGTTGGAAATGTGTCATGTCTGTATCTTCCTTCTGGTGGTACCCGTGTATTATGGAAAGAGACAATAGACTTACCACTTTTGTATATGTCTCCTATCAGGTCACAATTTACCTTTCTAAATACATATTAATAAAAATCATTATCCATTAGGTAATACGTTATAGTCGAACATGTTATTTTAGTGATTTATAACAGTGACCCAGCGATGTGCGATAGGCTTTGTTATTTACTGGTTTTCCTAGTAATATTAGCGTATTAGGAGCGATTACGTCGGGTAATTTTAGATTCTTATCAAAGTTTCAAGCCTATTATGTTTACTTGAGTAGCGTATTGAATATCGATGTTTTTTAGTTATTGTGAAAATTTTGTTTTGCTCTGTCATGATTATTTAGACGTTGTTTGAAGATTATTAGTATTATTTTTTTTTAATGATCAATCAATGTTTATGTTGAATTTGTATAAGCTTTTTTACATTTTACATTTGCAAGTAATACACATATAATATCAAACGTACGAGCAGGTAGGTATATGAAAAAGTTATTTTTTTTTAACAAATGTCATTAAAACTGTTCGAATGATACAAAAATTACAAGACGTTGCTTATAATATATATCTGTCTCTTTTATTTATATGAAAACAAGTGAGACAGCAACATTTCCGAGCAACTTTTAATATTCAATAGATGTTAGCACAAAGCGGATAATATAGCCGATATTAATGCATTCAAGCGAAGTTATCCATCAATATCTGAATACATTTGATTGTAATATGCATATTATATAACGGTATTATAACAGCAGTTGGGTCAGTCTTACAAATACAATAGTTTGGAAATTTTAAGCTTAATTTACTACTTTAAAAATAACTATAACTATATCAATCAGGTACCTAAATAAATTTAATGAGAATATTCCAAGTTAAACAAAACATGACTGACGCGGGATGAAAACAATTAATTCAATCCTTAGCCACTAAATAATAATGCAGCGTAAGAAATTACGCAGTTAATTAATTTGTACCAACAAACAACGTTTTTGGCAATATTATTTATAATTAATCAGTCCCCGAATTAGAAGACGAGAATTATTTCACCTATTATTATTTTCGTACTCCACGTTATAAACTTTAACAGATAAAAAAATCCATTTTCCATACTATGCTTTATTCTTTGTCTATGATTGAAAGAATCATCATATTATTATTATTGTACCTACTATATTATACTAAGTCTACACTTCTTACATAGTATAACTTTATACTATACTTTTTACTTGCAGTACCACAATTTTGCTGACCATGTCCTCTACTTCAATATAACAGTTAACTTTTATTAGGTTCTAAACTTTAACTCGAACATTCTAGACGTCGCTTTCTATATTATCTGTAGCAAGAAGCTCAATCTACTTCATATTGCCTCTGGCAAGACCAATCCGCTGTTTCCCGCCTTTATTTCGACGCCATTTTATTTTATTTACAAAATGTCGAGTTGACAAATATTGTACTTCGTTATTGATAGCTTGAATCTCTTTTGTTTTGTGTATTGTTTATATTAAATGTGTGTTGTTTGTGTGGTTTAAAGTCAATAATGTGCTGTTCTTGGAATTTGAATAAACATTATAGTGTTATTTTAAAAACTTTTTTACATTTTGTGTCAGTGCGTGTGTTATAATAATTGATATATAATTAATATTATAATGTGGAAATTCAATAATAATTCTATAGGTACCTACCTAGTTAGATATGAAGTTTCTTTCCGGTTCTTCTCCTTAGATACTGCTTTCCGAATCGGTGGTAAATGTTAAAAATATTTAATGACGATTCAAAAGTGCTTCTCGAAGAAGTCTAATTGAATAAATAAATGTTTGAGTTTGATACTGCATTGTTTTTCGATCGAATTTAACGCACAAATAACCGTATTAATTTCAGTAGAAAGAAACTAACAAACAACAAAGAAAAATTATACAAGAATCTTCTGGAATTGTCATATTGACAGAAATAGTTAGTGTCTTTGAATTTAGCGAAAACTTGCGAAAATACCAATTTCGCTTCGACCATTCAGCGTACGTGACTAGGCGGAATATCTTAACGTTGTTACAAAAAAAAAGCTATCAATTTTCACCTTTATTACCTTCACTAAAGCCTATATTACGCGTAATAATTGCGAACAAAGGAATTTATCTCTTATCACGGTTGTTATAGAATAACTTTTCCAAAAACCAAATTTTGCATAGTAAAGAACTCTGTTCGAATTTGATGAATGAACTAAAATAGACATAACTCATTTTTAGCTAAATGGAAATTGTAGGTGTAAATCTATTGAAATGGTTTTCAGGTAAGTATTATAAATATTATTTTATAAATGGATTTTTAATTCGAAATAGTATCAAGGAATTATTAAACTATTCATAAATTCAATATAATATTAAAAAAAAGACGTGTGGCACTCGGGGACTGCATGCCGCGGTAAAGCTATTGCATGCTATGCCTTCAAGCCACACCTCAGTGCCCGTCGGAGTGGGGAGCGTGAGGTTTTTTCGTTACGGAATTTCTGGATTCGGTCTCCACGCTCAAGGCCCGCGATAGAAGCTATGCAATAGCTTAAAAATTTTTTCTATGTATTCCTTTTAGCTCTTGTGTAAGTTCTTGCCTCACTAGGTAATATTTAAATTTTAAACAACTATTCCTGAGCTAAGCGCGTTCAAACAAACAAACTCTTCAACTTCATAATATTAGTATAGACTACATCTCTTTGGAACATTCTAGAAGCTTCCGAAATTCTCGTATAAAAATAATCCCCTTGAAACAAAATGAAAGGCAAACATACGTCGAATTTGCATGCTAACGATCCAACAACATCTTGAAAGTAATCATCATTGTTGGTTCTTAGGAAAATTGAGTCCAGTTATGAACAGGTAGTACAAAAGGATGCATTTTGACGCAGTACTTCATAATTTATATGTTTATTGACCATAGTAACAAAAATGTAATGAAATATTATACGACATGTAACTTTATACTATAGTAAAAATGTATGAGTATTATTAAAACTGATAGGATAGTTCTGTTTAAAATTGTAACAATCAAAAATCTTACATATAATTGCTTAATTTATTTATGCCTGTATCTCCTATCTAATATTTTCTTCATGTCAAAGCTCTAACAACTTCTTCACGTAAAAACAATTAAACATTTCATTTAATTACCAGTTTCAGTAACAAAATGAAACAAAAACATTACTGATAATTTGCATACAAATCGTCCGATCTGCAATTAAAACTTCCCCTAGCAAATTGTGTGTGGAAATTTGTCAAATTGGCTTCCTCACTCGTGGGTTTATCATAATTACGTCTTATGAATATTTATTGGCATTGTAATTAGAATTACTTTATAGGTGACTAAATTGGTAGCAATTGGAGCGATTGGGAATCGAGTTGAGTCTATTTTGGTTGTAAATTCTTTTCATACTAACTAACTATATTGATATTAGTTGTATAACTTATAAGCCTTGTTTTAAAAGATAAAGTGGTTCAAGAGGATGGTTTTAGCCAAAGCTGAAAGCACAGACATATATTAAGTAGACAACGCAAGTACCGCGATCTGTATGAAAACCAAGCGTGTCATATTTTTTGTACTGACCTTGACGCGTTATGATGTCACGAGCGCTTTTTAGTGATGGTAATTTCATTTTACGCTAAATCGATTAGGACGCCACTCGCGCGGCGATTCTAGTATCGTCCTATCCCATCGAAGTAAATCGAAAGAAATCAGATCAAACTAGATCTATGTCTAAGAGGTAGTCAAATAAATGAATCGTAATCGATTACAAAATCGATTCAAGACAGAAAAATGATAATTACCATAGACAGAGGAATGATAAAATAAAGTTATAAACCTTTTAATATTCTAACAAGTAAACTAATGTGTTTTAGCTTTTTCTTACATATGCCCATTGAGTTACCATGTACTACGTACTAGAGAGGCCATCGAAAGAAAGTAATGAAACTGTCAATCAATCAATCTTTATGTCCCGTTGCATCGATCCATTTTTCTTTTATGTTCGGGTTACTTGGAAAACTGAAAAAACAAACATAGTCTAAGCAATAAGGAGTTTTCTTAAAAAACTCCCAAGATGACACTTTAACTAATGGCGTCCATGGCATAATATTTATTTTTAGTACCTTTGTATTAAAATACTTAAAAGTTCTAGGTCAAGTCGTATTAAATGACAAAAAAAAATCTATGCCTTTTTTTCTGAAAAATTGCTCCTTCAAATTATCATTTTTCTGTTCGATTATAAAATCGATTAGAATCGAGAACTGTTGCATCAAATGAACATCACTAACCACAAAATTGGACAGAAAAATGAGAACAGAAAAATGAGAAGACGCTATTCATTGCTTATTATCATACGACGCGATCTTTACCGTGCCAAGTAAAAGCCGCAATGTATTCCGAATCATTCCGTATGGTTTGGTATCCATGTTTGTCACGATCGTTTTCCACAGATATTCTTTATTTGATTTTAAAATAAATAGTGCATATTCTGATTAGAAAATTACTTACCGGTGGAAGGAAACATCTCCGATAACTCGGCCACTCACAGCTGTGGAGTTTCTACAGTTTATAACGGCGCAATTCGGCATTTTACTTTATTCAGCTTCACGTCTTTCCTTGGCGAACTGCAAGCGCGGACTGAGTGTAGGCCAGCGTCAAGTAAGTTTCATAAACTTAGTTTGGACACGGGAAGTACATACACTCGCGTAGTCTATCTTGATACATGTCTGTGGCTGAAAGCCAAATTAGTACTTATTTTAGTATTTAATTATGTAGTTAATTTACACTTTTTATTTAAAGGCTAATAATAACTATCAATTACAATATTATTTTAATATTTATAACAGGCAGTTAAATTGCGTTAATCGTATCATTAATTATGCAGTGTTGCAGTAGCATGCAGGCGTAGTAATCCATGTTTTAATATTAATGGTCAATTAATGGATAAACGAATGATTAAAAACAAATGTAATTAAATCATTTGGGTAATTATATTTTCAACGTGCTTTAAATTATGCTGTTTGTTGAAAATGTATTGTATCGAGTTCATTATAACAATACAGAGTAAAATTATACAATAAGTTTTTAATATTTTAACAGAACGTTTTTTAAAAACAAGTTCCGACACCTTTTTAAACTATCTACAACTACGCAATCATACCAAAACCAGCCCAGCAATTTAAACGATAGTACAAACAGTCTTTTAACGTATAGTTACCATTACTAAATGAATTAGGATTACAGGTAAAAGCAACAATTCCACAAATCGTTAGCCGCTAATATTCCGAATTCCTTGCCTTGTTAAGCACGGTCTTTTAATAGGCAGGTTCACACAGAGCGAGCAGCCTCGCGAAGCAATTGCTGCGCGAAGCAGCTCAGTGTGGACGTGGCTCGGCCGAGGAAAGCGCGTGTTCACGGATCAATCATAATTATGAGAAGTAGGTAAAATTGTCGTTTAATAAAAAAAAATGTGTGCGTGTACTAGTGTACACACGTAAGAAGTGAAACTTCTTTATGACCTTATTTTTCAAAAAATAATTTACTATATGCAACTACAGAAATACGTCGAATCGCGCGTGGTAGGGATAAGAAAAAGATGGCGCGTAACGGAAAAATGTCACGCGTAACGAAAAAATGTTACACTAAATTTTTTCCAACCCCGATAGAAAAGTTTCACTTCAATAAAAACGATCTAAGCACTATGTTATTAGTTTATAATATTACGTTGTATTTGCAGTGGCGTAGCTATCATATGGCCAGGTGGTGCAGTGCACCAGGGCCCCGGAGCTCAGGGAGCCCTCAAACCTCAGCTTTGAAAAAAAAATTAATTTTTTTTTCAATTAAAAAAAAAAAAATTTCGATACACTAAATTCATCAATGTTTCCAGTAAAAGTGTTCAACTGTCAAAATTAGATGACATCACCGATTTTCATACTGTACGCAGCAGCAACAGTTACAGTGTTACAGTATTGACTACAGAGCGATTCATTTAATTTTACAGTGTGGCACGGTTGTTTCACTGTTCTTTATACGGTTAGTGACATTATCACCAATACACGGACACGCACAACACTGTGTTTAACAGTGTTGAACTGTTAAAATTTACTTTGGATTACACTGTAATTTGAGCACTTGTTCGACTTCCTGATGCCAAAAAACTTGCTTAGCTGGAATGAAACGATTTTACTCGAGAAATGTGATCAGTTTCAGAAGAAATATTGCGATATAATTGGACCCAATTTCTCGCTCCAATTTCTTAATGTATATCATCTGATTCTCCCTCAATTGATGGAGACGTGGTCTATTCGCCAGCTTTGCAAAGAAATTATAACAAAATTTGGCGTGCTCGAATGTGACCTTACGGAAGTGTATACAGCGATGCTACTGTTTCATACAATTCCTGTTACTTCCGCGGCAGCAGAAAGATCTTTCAGTAAACTGAAGATTATAAAAAATTATTTAAGAAACAGCATTCGACAAGATCGCCTCCGACATTTATCGTTAATTGCAATAGAAAATGAGGCGGCATCAAACTTGGATTTGAGTGAAATTATAGACGAATTCGCAAAAATTAAAGCGCGCAAGAGATTGTGAATTGAATTGGAATTCTGTTAAAATCGTTTTTTCCATTAATTAATCTCATCTGTATAATAAATATTCTATATTGTCATGTGCGTCGTTGTTTATTTATTCCCTTTTTCTTCTATTAAACACATGGAGATTCTAATAGAGACGACGTATGGATTTAGCCTACTAGGGATAAGTTCACTTACTGTTTTCTATTCTTATCAATAATTTTGAAGGCAAATATAAGTTCAAACTACGCGGAAAGAGGGGAGGAGGAGGGCCCGATTCTTTCCCTATGCACCAGGGCCCTTGTCCCCCTAGCTACGCCACTGTGTATTTGCTTTAATAATGATGCCGTTTAATCTAATAAGTTTGATAATCGTATTCAATTATGTGTGTTTCTAACCTCAACAACTTCAGCACTTCTAATGACAAAGAACATATAAATTGCTTGTTTATTTGTTAATGTACTTTGCTTTCAGCCTTTGAAATTAATTCTGAACAAATCTTATAATCCGCCCAATTTTAAACGTCCTTAACAAACATGTTATCATTACATGAACCATTGAATTTGGTCGGATTTTAATCCGTAAAAGAAATTAACAAAGTAAAACAGAAACTTAAATAATAAAATGAAATCCCTTGTAAATGTTCTACGCAATGAAGTGGGATGCAATAAACGGATGAAGAAATATAAAAGTGTACTTTAAGAAATCTCAAAGCGCCTGGTAAAGGTATTCTAATAAATTCTAGAACGGATTCTTAAGCTACTAAGGACGCTTATTACTAAGAAGATTTCAATATTACTTGACCAATTGTACATTTCACGGTTTCATATTTGTTTTTATTTAATTCAATTTTACTTAAGGTTTATCGTTTTGATAAATGTGTTCCAGATGTTGTTATTAAAAGTTATACATTGTTACAGTAACCTGTACAAAGTTTTCAACTGAAAATAAGTCATAAATATTAAGCAGTGACCATTATTATTTTTTAGTAGAATTTAGGTGATAATCACAACAAAAAATTACTTACCTATTTCAATTCTATACATACATATTAGTTTTTAATATTCGCACTAGCTAATCCCCGCTATATCGCGGCAAAATAATCATTTTGCAGCTCAAAGCTCTATCCAAAATATCTTACAAAAACAACCCTTAAAACACGATGGCAAAATCAATAAAAACTAAACTAGATATATTTTTTAAATCCACAAACCAACACGGTCCCAATACATGCAAAGACTTTGAATTCACAAATTTCATGTACCGTGTGGATTTTTGTAATATCTAAACTTATGTAACACTAGCTTTCCGCCCGCGGCTTCGCCCGCGTTTTCAAAGAAAAACCCGCATAGTTCCCGTTCCCGTGCGATTATCGGGATAAAACCAATCCAAGTGTTAATCCAAGGTACCCTCTATATGTGTGCTAAATTTCACTGTAATCGGTTCAGTAGCATTTCCGTGAAAGAATAAGAAACGTACACACCTACACATACAAATGCATCCATCCTCACAAACTTTCGCATTTATAATATTAGTAGGATAGGATTTAGTGTGAAATATAAAATGTACTGAAAACTGGAAATATGCACCGCTATAATATTATGTGTGCAATGTTATTTGCAAAATTGAAAATGGGATAAGCTCATAAAGTTTATTTCGTGCAATTTAATTTGAGATTACTTCCGTCGATAACTAGTGAGATAATCATATTATTGTGTGTTCAAGTTTCAGAGCTTTTTAGCGCTTATCTTGTTGATTGTTTATAATACTAGCGTCGCCCTGCGGCTTTACATGCTATAACCATGCTCACATTTCCTATGAAAAATTGTAATTTGTTTACTCGTGAAATGGTCATTATTAAACTGTGAATACGTTTTATTGACTGACAAATTTAGTACTTAAAAGATAACAAAATCTGCCAGACTCAATCTAACTAATAAAATTTATTTACATACAAAAAACAATAAATTTTCTGCAACAAATCTGCTAGTCACACAGAATAAAACCTCATACATAACAAGCTTGTGACTTAAATAAATCCGAGATAAAATGCATGCAGCTAACATGGACTAATTTGTCACCTTGAATAAAGGATCTCAGAGCATAAGGGTGCTTTTCCACCAGAGATTGTGCTATGCTTGTTACTGTGAATGCGTTTGATACCAATTATATTCATTGATGTATGTATGTGACACTGATGGAACCGGATTTAACTAAGATAATTATAATATATAATATATAGAAAGTTGCTTCATATGAATGTGTGCTATGGATGCGTGCTACGGATGCGTGCAACGGATGCTTACTACGAATGCGTGCCACGGATACGTGCTATGGATACGTGCTACAGATGCTTACAACGGACACGTGCTACGGATACTTACTACGGATACTTACTACGGATACTTACTACGGATACTTACTACGGATGCTTACTACGGATACGTGCTACGGATACGTGCTACGGATGCTTACTACAGACACGTGCTATGGATACTTACTACGGATACGTGTTACGGATGCTTACTACGGACACGTGCTACGGATACGTGCTGCGGATACGTGCTACGGATACGTGCTACGGATAGGTGCTACGGATGCGTGATACGGATACGTGCTACATATACGTTCTACGGATACGTGCTAAGGATACGTGCTACGGATACGTGCTAAGGATATGTGCTAAAGATACGTGCTATGGATACGTGCTACGGATACGTGCTGCGGATACGTGCTACGGATGCGTGCTACGAATACGTGCTACGGATACGTGCTACGGATACGTGCTACGGATACGTGCTAAGGATATGTGCTAAAGATAAGTGCTACGGATACGTGCTAGGGATACGTGCTACGGATACGTGCTATGGATACGTGCTACGGATACGTGATACATATACGTGCTACGGATGCGTGCTACGGATACGTGCTACGGATACGTGCTACGGATACGTGCTACGGATACGTGCTACGGATACGTGCTAAGGATATGTGCTAAAGATACGTGCTACGGATACGTGCTACGGATACGCGCTACGGATACGTGCTACGGATACGTGCTACGGATACGTGCCACGGGTGCGTGCTACGGAAGCGTCCTGTGGATACGAGTCATGTGAACATAGGTACCAGTCATCAGTCACATAGTTTATTTACATTAACTTATAGCTGCATAGCACATCACTTGTGGAAAAGCACCCTAAAGGATTTCTCTGAGCATAAATGTTGCGAAGCAAAGAATGTCTTTGGTTCTTTTTGTGTTCAGAAAAACATGCCGAATAAGTGGAGTTGAGTTTGAGTTTGAGTTTGAGTTTGATATCAGTAGTCCGTATGGCGGAGGTATGTCCTACGGAAATGAATTTTATTTCAATTGGGGACTGTAAAATCATTTAATATGTTATGGTCACTGTTTGCAAGGAAATTCTTGCCAATGATCAAGCAGGATAAAAATACCAATAAATTACAGATGTTGTTCTTTGGTCTTTCGAATGTTCGTGTGTTGCTAATATTATGATAAGGCCATTTTTAAATCGCTAAGGTTTTCAGTTATAAATGAACAAAGCTAACCTTACATAAAATTATAATATACGTATTAAACACTCAACTAATACAAAATGTAGCAATCACAGAACAGTAAAAACATATAGAAGTGCTATAATGTCATAATTAGTATGAAAACCAGTGTCGCCAAACCCACACATTTAAACCGATAGTTATACAGTACACTACAAGTAAACTATGCCTTTGATTGGACAGCTTAATTTGAGTAAAAACTGACTTTTTCATAGGAAATGTGAGCATGGTTATAGCATGTAAAGCCGCAGGGCGACGCTAGTATTATAAACAATCAACAAGATAAGCGCTAAAAAGCTCTGAAACTTGAACACACAATAATATGATTATCTCACTAGTTATCGACGGAAGTAATCTCAAATTAAATTGCACGAAATAAACTTTATGAGCTTATCCCATTTTCAATTTTGCAAATAACATTGCACACATAATATTATAGCGGTGCATATTTCCAGTTTTCAGTACATTTTATATTTCACACTAAATCCTATCCTACTAATATTATAAATGCGAAAGTTTGTGAGGATGGATGCATTTGTATGTGTAGGTGTGTACGTTTCTTATTCTTTCACGGAAATGCTACTGAACCGATTACAGTGAAATTTAGCACACATATAGAGGGTACCTTGGATTAACACTTGGATTGGTTTTATCCCGATAATCGCACGGGAACGGGAACTATGCGGGTTTTTCTTTGAAAACGCGGGCGAAGCCGCGGGCGGAAAGCTAGTGTTACATAAGTTTAGATATTACAAAAATCCACACGGTACATGAAATTTGTGAATTCAAAGTCTTTGCATGTATTGGGACCGTGTTGGTTTGTGGATTTAAAAAATATATCTAGTTTAGTTTTTATTGATTTTGCCATCGTGTTTTAAGGGTTGTTTTTGTAAGATATTTTGGATAGAGCTTTGAGCTGCAAAATGATTATTTTGCCGCGATATAGCGGGGATTAGCTAGTGCGAATATTAAAAACTAATATGTATGTATAGAATTGAAATAGGTAAGTAATTTTTTGTTGTGATTATCACCTAAATTCTACTAAAAAATAATAATGGTCACTGCTTAATATTTATGACTTATTTTCAGTTGAAAACTTTGTACAGGTTACTGTAACAATGTATAACTTTTAATAACAACATCTGGAACACATTTATCAAAACGATAAACCTTAAGTAAAATTGAATTAAATAAAAACAAATATGAAACCGTGAAATGTACAATTGGTCAAGTAATATTGAAATCTTCTTAGTAATAAGCGTCCTTAGTAGCTTAAGAATCCGTTCTAGAATTTATTAGAATACCTTTACCAGGCGCTTTGAGATTTCTTAAAGTACACTTTTATATTTCTTCATCCGTTTATTGCATCCCACTTCATTGCGTAGAACATTTACAAGGGATTTCATTTTATTGTTTAATTATGTCACTTACGCGATTCTAAAAAAAATGTCTGAAAAACGAACCAAAATATTTCATAAAATGCACTATCCCCAAAGCACCATAAAATATGATCTATCGAACCTTAACATTAGTAAAAATACTAAGCCAATGTGAGAAGGTTTTATAACATAATATAATTAATCTCCCAGACGAACAAGCTAAAAGCTTTTTAAGGTATTTTTTTAGGATCACTAAGTTAAAAAGCCTTTACAATATAACATTTTTGCGTACGACTTTTTATTCTGTGGACCTTTAAGAGTTAATTTAAATTAATATACGCACTTTTTATTTAAATGTCGCTTAATAGAAATTTATGTAGACTTGGTTTTCATTTTTTGGTCTGTGAAAATCTGGGCTTTATTATACCTATTTTTAATATAATCTGACTTACATTAGTATATATAATTCAATATCATTGAGATGTTAAATTGTATTATTATTTCATAAGTACACCTACTCAATATACTTAAAGAGAAATGAATAACTAAAATGGAAAAGTCTAATATTATGGCTCTTAATTTAGCTATCCACCACTTACACAAATTATAATAATAAACCTTCACAAATTATAACAATATTCTGTATCTTATAAATTAATTTTCTATCATCAATTACGAGGTTAATGAATTAACTTCTTCACATAATACGAACACTCTAATTAATAATCGTTTAAAATGCAAAAAATACAGACGCTGTTCTGCCTTATTGCATTTTTTTGTGTTGCCTCTCCATAAGAATCTTGTCTTGTGCCTTAAGAAAAACGTTAAAACAATTAGCCAAATAAGTCGAGCCGTTTTCGAAGCTTACGCTTTAGCAATGTACATATTTGGAGATTCAATTTTGTTATAAATATTACAAGATTAATAACCTCTTTACATCATACGTCGATCAATTTATTTTATTTCAGCTAGCTACTAATAATAGCCGACAGCTTATCCAAAAACGTTAAATACCAATTATCGAAAACTACCGTTAATTGACCTATGACCTCTTTGTATAAAACTTCATCTCAGCGATTTTCGATTCATTACCTACAAAATTGTCGACGAAGCAGGCTTGATAGATTGCGTTTCAAAAACACACTCTCATTAGGAAAGACCCAAACCATAATGGATCTTTTTGTAATGGCTGTTCATCTAAGAGTATGTATTTTTCTTGATAATTCATACTGTATTTATTTTTTGTTTATGTTTCGTTGTTTTGGTATAACTACCGTTTTAAAGAAGGATCAATCCAATTAGCATATGTTTTAATAAACGCAGCCTATGCAAATATAAACAATGTTTAGTACTTTTTATTGGTCTTTATTTTGTTTGTACCTGGAAATTCGCCGAAATATTTATCCTCTTTTAAATATTAAAAACAAAAAACCTCTACATAATACAAATTTTGTAGAAAGCTACTAGATATAACCCACATAACTTTACATAAACACCAGAACATTAATTTGTAACATACCTTTTCATTTAATAATAGTGTTGTACGAATTAAGGATACAGCCACGTCATAGCGTCTCTTTTTCATAGGCTGTGTGATGCAAATTGCCTAGGTAGCCTCGCTTTGAAATTCAAACTACATTGCCAGAACGTTGTACATTCACAACGGATGCCCGGTAAAGACCAGTAAATAATGGGAAAAGCAAGCTTCTATTTGTCGCATGTGTTAAGAAAAAACGTGTGTTCTATCGTTCTATCCCTAGATACTAGTATTATAAATGAAGTCTATCTTCCTATAAATCCTATCTTTACTAGCATTATTAATGTGAAATTATGTTTGTTTGTTTTTCTATATTTCACGTTGCAACGAAATAATTATACCATACTAGATTTCCGCCCGCAAGAAAAAAAACCCACGTTCCTGTGGAATTTCCGGGATAAAAAGTATCCTATGTCTTATTCTGGGTCTTCAGCTACTTACATACCAAATTTCATTGTAATCGGTTCAGTAGTATTTGCGTGATAGAGTAACAAATATCCATCCATCATCACTAACTTTCGCATTTATAATAGTAAGATGTTTTTTGTGATAATACTGTGTGGTGATAATTATGAAGCTGGAGAATGTCATAAGCTTTTTATCGTGGAGAAACATCTCATACCTACGGAAAACTCCTTTCATTACGCGGGCGAAGCTGTATGTGGAAAGCTAGTCTATACTTACTATAATATTATAAAGCTGAAGAGTTTGTTTGTTTGTTTGTTTGTTTGTTTGAACGCGCTAATTTCAGGAACTACTGGTCCGATCTGAAAAATTCTTTCGGTGTTAGATAGCCCATTTATCAAGGAAGGCTATAGGCTATATCATTACGCTAAGACCAACAGGAGTGGAGCCAAGCGGGTAAAATCGCGAAGCGCAGCTAGTATTATACAATAAGTCTGATAAAATACCTACGTAATGTATTATTCGGTTAAGGACGTTGTCACAAATCTGCGTTACTCAAATTTAGGTATCTAACGTCGCCACGTGGTTCGCGGGAACATCACGCTCACGTAAACATAGCGCATTCCATTTTATAGACCATCTTCATACTTGATATTATTTTTAATTTTTTAATTTTATTGAAATTGATTCCAGAAGATTACTAGGAACTTTAAAAATTCATTTTGTTACTTTTATTAGTAGGTACGATCCTAATAAGTATGTTAGTATATTCAACCAACTTAAAAAAGTGTGACTATTTTACAACAATAATTCATTAATTGAATAATAATCAATGAATTGTATACAATATCAAGAAATGTATAAAATACTTTTTTAAGAATTATTAGCATACATATTATGTTACCGGCACTGTATTAAATCCGGCATTTCACCGGCGCGGCGCCGATGAAAATATTAAGTACATCTTTTCGTCATGGATGTCATTTTCAAGGTTTTTGAGATAGCTATTAACTAATATGAGGTTAAAACAAAATCCAAGATGGCGCCGACGAAAATTTAACATCTTTTCGTCATAGGTGTAATTTTCTCAATAATAAAGAAGTAAACTAAAATAAAATAACAAAACTGTTAACGCTGTTACTTTTTTCCGTACAAAAAAACTAAAAGAGATATTGCAAAAAAATTGATCACCCATCCAATTTATGACCGCGCCAACCGATGCTTAACCTCGATATTTTTATTTGTTGTTATCGGTAGCGGTAAAGGAAATAACCTCATCTCTCAAAATTTTAACTGTTTACCTATCACGTTTCATGAGATACCTGGTGACGGATAAAAACACGAAATCTTAGTAATGAGGTCTTTTTACATTTACATAAAATTTATATTTATTCTATGCTAATAATATGAAGAAGAGAATCAATTTTAAAAAAATAATTTTCAGTTTGTATTAGTAATTAGGTACAATAAAACAAACAAAACATTTTCTAATTATGTAATTTCCGATATTATTAATAATTACAATAAATCTCGGCTCCACAATGAGCTATGAGAATATGGGGTGGGTTCAGTATTTTAGATGAAAGTAAGTAAAATAAAAATTAAATCATAAAAATCTCTATATATCACTTTTATATAAGACATGATGCAAAAATACACCAACAGTTGTACTGCTATTGAACTTTTGCTTAATTTTTGTCAGTCAACGGTCTATTGCATTTATGTGAGTTATGGTCCCTTAAATCCATTGATCTCGAGTATCGAGGATCCACAAGTTCTGGTAGTAAACAGGTATTGTAGAATTTTACTAAATGTCCTTCCATATTTTCTTTCCAGAACTGATCGTCTCTTTTCACGAATTCATATTTGAGATTACCGACGCCTGTCCATACTGCGAATATACAGACGTCTTCCCCAGTTACTCTTAACTGCCCTTGTATTTGGTAATACCACTTACTTTTTTTATTTACTATAAAAGCATCACTTCTGTACACACAAAAGTCTATTTTCTTTTCTTTTATTGCATCTTCTGGATTTAATTTTAATGCATACGCAGAAGATGGGCATTTCACTTCGACAATGCCAAGTTCGCATGTGCCGTCTGGAGTGGCCCCCAGAAAAGCAAATTCTTTGTCTATAAATAATCCACATTCTTGAATATTTATATTAAGTGCAATTTGTAACTCTTGCAGCGCTGTGTGCTCGTTCATTCTTCCATGTTTTATGGACGGCAAATTACCTAGGTCATTGTTATATAAAATCTGTTTTACTAACGAAGCACAGTTAGTTTTTTCACGCCTCTTGCAAACTCTTGCAAACCAGGACGCAGTCAAGAGTTTGCGCCTAGTCTCTAGCCACTTTGGGCTTGCGCTTTGCAAGACAGTGCTTCGTTCTAAATGATTCCTCTCTTCTGCAGAGAGTATTAAACTTTTTAAAAATTCTTCCTTTCTTTCATTGTATGTCGATGCATCCATGTCAGGTTTTTGGCAGTGAGAACCATAGTGGGCGTCTTTTGTGGTAACACTTTTCAGTGGCTTTTTCTTTTTGATGTTTTTGCGTTTCAAATTATAATTTTTGCGCTTATTTTCAAGTCGAATTATCTGATCATTTGCATCGGTATTAAATATAAATTTATGCACATATGTTTGTAGTGTGCCGGTATTGAACGATATAACGGCAGCCGCACATCTTCCGCTATAGGATCCTTTCAATGAATAATTTACTCTTTTTCCTCCTACGTACTTGGCAACTCTGGCATTAAAACTTTCCACTAAATTGTTAGTTTCGTTATACGCGAAACTGTGAGAGTGTTGGGAAAGCCTATACGCCAAATCGCTAAGTTTTTGAAACACCCCAAAGGCTACCAATTCCGGTACAAAGTTAACTGAATTAATTTTATTACAAAAGTATGGTGCACATTGACTGTGATCACCGAATATGTGGTGGGGCCCATTTTGGATATCTTTTTTTATATTGTCGGTCTTTTCTGCAAAGGGAATGTTTTGTTTAGACCAATGTTTTATTGAGGAGTCAACTCCCCAACGTAACCTCAAATAATTTTCTTTCACAAGCTTCCTAGCTTTTATATGATAAGATAAGTTAGTTGACAATGCCAGCAATGCTTTACAATAGTTTCGTAACAGGTGGTTTTTGCACTCGATTTTTGCAACTGTTAAATTTTCATATGGTCGAGAATTTCTAATGCATGCATATGTATTAGCATCTCCATCAGCAATTAAATGAGAGTAAATAAGTCCATGCTCAGATAAAGAACTTTTGAATCCTTCACTAATAATTGCAGCTTCCATTGCAGCTGAAGGACCGGTGAAGTTTTTAAAACATGTATGTGCAGGTGCCTCAATTCCTTTGTTGTGAGATCGCGAACATATCACACAATATTTATTTTTCACTCCACAGTATAGCACTTTTTTGCTGTGCTGGCCAACAATTGCCGCGGCGCCTGAAGAAGCATCGTAATTTGTGCCATATGAACGTTTACTCCAACAGGCATCCGCTATAACAGCTATCATTGGAGTACCTTCCGATGTCGTATTTCTAATGTATTTTGCATGTTCGAACTCTTCTTTTCCTGCTTCAGACATGCAATGGTCCGCTGTTTGTTCCCACCATTGAGAAACTTGATCATGAGTTTCTTGATATATCCGCAGAGAAATTGGTGGAATGTCGGCATGTGCAAGGACTGTATTTAGTTGGCTATATCCGGCACCAGTAGACATTATTCCAGATACTACAACCTGATTAATGTCCATTTTAAAATTGTCTTGTCGTACTGTTTGAATTTCAAAATTTTCACCACACATTTTGCAGATAATTTCAAATTTAGAGTGCAGGCCATGCTTTTTTTCTTTATAAATTGACATATGTTTTACGCCGCAATCAAATAGAGACGTGTGACTTCCTATTTGGATTAACTGTTCAAACAGATAATCAAACTCAACTATTCTTTTTCCTTTTGGCTTAAATTGTACTGAACATTCTTCTTCCTGAAAATTAAACGAGACTAGTAGTGAGAACTTATATAGAAAAATATATCATTTAATAAACGAACTTAAATTAAACTTACCAATGAAATTTCATCCTGCTCATCATGGTCTAATGAGGCATCAAAGCTGCTTTCACTGAAAACAGAAAAAAATAACTTGGAATCAAATTCAAATTCAAATTCGAATTCAAATTCAAATTCGTTTTATTCAATCAAACTTAACCTAACCTTAGAGCTAAATACATTAGGTGTTGTACATATGTTTAATGATAGGTATGTATCAAATAAGTGAAACTCGGCAAATGTGATGGGATATTTAACAACAAAATACAAAAATAATTAAGGCTTCAATTATCTAATAAAATAGAAAATGAAAATACTTACGTAGGCTCATTACTTTTAGATTTAGGTTTTTTTAGTCCAAACTTCCGAATACGGAAAAACCTTGAAAATGACACCCATGACGAAAAGATGTAAAATTTTTGTCGGCGCCATCTTGGATTATAGTTTTGACCTCATATTCGTTAATAGCTGCCCCAAAAACCATGAAAATGACACCCATGACGAAAATATGTCAAATTTTTGTCGGCGCCATCTTGGATTATAGTTTTGACCTCATATTCGTTAATAGCTACCCCAAAAACCATGAAAATGACACCCATGACGAAAATATGTCAAATTTTTCGTCGGCGCCATCTTGGATTTTAGTTTTGACCTCATATTGGTTAATAGCTACCCCAAAAACCATGAAAATGACACCCATGACGAAAAGATGTAAAATTTTCGTCGGCGCCATCTTGGATTTCAGTTTTGACCTCATTTTCGTTAATAGCTTCCCCAAAAACCATGAAAATGACACCCATGACGAAAAGATGTAAAATTTTCGTCGGCGCCATTTTGGATTTAAGTTTTGTCAATTTGCTTTACCCCACCAATCCATTCAACAACCCATAAAAAAGAGGATCTCAGTCAACGTAATTTTTAAAACATAATTTTAAATTACAAATAATTGGAATATGAGACTTATACAGTTTACTCTTATAAAGTATCAAATATTTCAAATCACGAAAACGACAGTGCACGTACAATAATCTTTTTCTTATTCGTTTTTATTTTTGGGACGAGGAGCGATACACCCGTCCTTTCAAGAGCGCTTCTGAGCGCGGTCTGACGACCCGCGAGAGCAAAATGTATGAAGAAATCGACAAGTATTTTTAATTTAGCTTATAATTGAAATAAAATTTTGATTTAGATTCATAAAAATTACACCATATATAAAGGACTATATATCCCTCAATAATTTATAGGTAAGAAGATAGATTAGGCTTTTAATTTTCTTAAAATGGTACCGTTTTAGACCCCATTTTTTTGCATTTTATGCGATTATTGTGCTGGGAAAATCGTATTTCAGCGACAATTTTGTATGACGTCGTACCATTTTTATAAGATGAACGTAGAGCTGAATATATTATCTTTAAATTAAGATATTACTATGTTCTCACTTGTAATTGCTTTAAGTTAAAATGGTACCGAAAAACAGCGTGTTTTTGTAAAAATACGTAATAGCGTCCTTAAGTGTAAACAGAGATTGTTGAAGTGAAAACTTCTTTAGCGGCGTTGAGCACTTTTTCTGTAATGGGTATAAAATCTTAAACTCGCGTCAGGACACGTGACCTGATCGAAAAAGCGTAAGACGGATGGATATCAAACATGCTCAACGTTAATAATCAAGTTTTCACTTCTGCCGGCACTCCCGGAGTGCAACCCGTCTTTTTTTTTATTTAATTACTTCCCTATTCACTCGATTGATCTCTCAATCAGTCACTCAGACTGACTGATTAATTTACTGATATAATGAGTCACATTACACACACATACATAATAATATACATACACAATACGAGTCTCACTCATGCATTGTCCATGTTTATACATTCGCTTTTACTAAATGTTAAAAGTACTGCATTTTGAACCTTAGATGTTAGGAACAATTTAATCATTCGATCAGTAATGTTTGTGTTATGGAATAAGATATTTTAATACTAAAGTATATCATAAGTCTAATATGAGTAGATTTATTTGGACAGTTCCCTTGCATCGACCTACTAATATTACTTATACACTTTTAATAAAACATCATTTTCAATTCAACACATTCATTAAAAAGACGCCCCCTAAATCACCTATAGACATTAAACCAAAAACTTACGTTATTAACAATTCGACAAACTTCAGCATTTAAAATAACATTACCAACTTTAATAGTTTCCATACAAAAGCGTTCGAAGCACAAAATAAGCGCATCGATGGTAAGTTAGATTATACAATACAGATACCTTCATGTTGCAATGCGATTCAATTTCACGCCAAATTTGCAAGCGACCAAGTTGAGAGAAAAAGGCGAAAAACAGTTATTTACGAGGAAAATCTGTTTTGTTTCGCTGCAGCATAAATAGAACTCGCATTCCGCTGAATATAGGATTCAAGTTGGATTTTATTTACTACTTCATTTTACAAGTAGTGGCATTGTCGAGCGCTTTGTTTACAAAATCAATATCCACATTAATTTAAGTGGAATTCTGTGCTGTTGTTGCAAAGGGACAAATGCATTTCAAATCGATTTTTCTTTAAAGTAAAAGTAGTAGTAGCTTTCTGTTGATTGTTATTTGTGAGATTATGGTGGATCAGGGGGGATTTTATTACTTTCTGGAATTACTACGTATGTAAGAAAATGTTTACTGTAATGAATGCCTGTTTGTTTATAAACAGGTATTAATTAAAATTATCATAGTGATTGTAAGTAAAAACTCAAAAAAAAAATACGAAATTAGAAGAATAATGCTTGAAAGAAACCTAGATGTCGCTTTAGCCTTTTATTGAAAACGTTTTCTTAGTTCCACTCCATTGCCCACGACGTAATTAATACATTTTCTTGGATAGTCAAAACAACAATTACTAACTTTTACTAATGCTATTCTTAGATGAAATGAAAATTACCAGGTAATTTATGATTATTTGAGCACTGCAAAAGATGACTTCAACTACCAAGAAACCCCGAGAACTAAAGTTTCTGAAGTTTCTTAGTAGAATATTAAATATGAATAGTGTAAGACACTGAGGTTATACTGTCAGAGAAAGGATATACTATTGTCAGTTTCCAACAATTAATAAACTGCATAAGTACAGCAAAAATTAATTTCTGTCAGGAAATATCTAAACCTCAAAATGAAGTCAACGACAAAATTAGTGAAGATAGACAAATAAATATATCTCTTTCAAAAATAACTGATTAGAGCTGGATGAAGAATTGCACAGAGGTAGAAATCTTAATAACTACATAATACATACATAGGTTCTTATAACGCAAGTAACCCATCAATAGTAGTCATCAATAAATATATCAAAGACACAAGCGCTTATACTCATACCACACAACGAAGAATGAGGACAGGCAAGCATCGATTTAGGTAATGTTGACGGTTAAAGTCCGGTCGCGGAGCAGGAAGAATTTCGTACATTAACCTGTTATTACCTGTCACTGTCACTCCCTTGTAAAAATAATGTGTCTTGCTCGCACAGGTGCAATGACCGCCGTCCTTAGGGATTGTAAACCTTTAACCTGAGAGCGTAAGGTTTGTGTTTGCTTCATTGGTGTCAGGTGTTCAATTATGATTTTGTGAATTCAAAATTTATAAGAATAAACCTCAAACTCTTTATGTCCAATCAAAATCCGCCTAAGTCGAAATCGCGTGTTAGACTAACGTATTTCTGTAATATTGTACTGTATAGTAAATTATTTTTTGAAAAATAAGGTCATAAAGAAGTTTCACTTCTTATGTGTGTACACGCACACTTTTTTTATATAATATATCGTTGTTATCGAAAAAGTTAAAATGTAACTAGCTAATAAGTATTGTAAATGAATAAAGGACATTTATTTAATAAATTAGTAAAAAACATTTTCTCCTCCAAATATTTAATGTAAACTGCACTTCATTCAAAAATGTTTGTGACCACTGTCAGTAGGTAAAGAGGTCATTGTACGAAATTCTTTCTGCTCCGCGACCGGACTTTAGTTGCCTAATTATCACTGCTTTCCTATTTTCAGGTCACAAGTCGGGTAATACGTTCTCTGCACGAGGTTCATTTCATATGTCGCGGGAAACAGTTTGATAAATTTTATGTAACGAGTTGTGACTGCAATTTGCAACTGCTATTTGAGCTTTTCATTCCCTAGTGCTTCAAGGTTGTCTTCATTTTAATGTTGTGTTTTGAATGCAAATTTGTTTTGATATGGTGTGGCTTTTGATAGTTTTGTTTAAGTTTTAATGGTATATATTTTGTATGTGGTTTTAGATATGAATGTGTTGTTTCTACTATAACATGTTTTCTATTATTTCTTTGTGTGATAAGGTAACTTTTGAAGATGTTAAAATTGATGATATTTGTTTTAACGCTTACTTAGACCAAGCTAATACTGTATGCTGCGTTTATAAAAATCTTTTTGTGTAAAATTTTCTTCACGATAATATAAACAGTAATACAAAGAGTTCTAGATACTTTAAAATGCAAAATAACACTGCTGACGTTAATTTATTCTCGTACATGCAAAATTGATTCACGCTCACAATCCGGCCATTTTGTTTCTTCGCTTGCATTATTCTGCTATCAGTTACCAACAAAATATTTCCGAATGAGATTTTTCTTATCAGCTCCCATCAGGGCATTATCGTTCTTATCTCCAAGTGGTATAGGCGACAGTCGCTCGTGCCGAATCTCGGTGTTGTTCATCAGGGGATCTCTGGAGTGATCTTTTGTAATTGAATTCGGTACCAAATTAATTGCCGCCGTAAGTGGACCGAAACCGAAGCTGTTTGAGTCGATTTACTTCATGTCATGAACGTTCTAGATGCTATCTGTGGATTAGATATTTTTCGTTCGGTAACGTTGAATTGATGACTAGGTTTTGAGGGTTTGTCATAGAGATTAAGTACTACAATGTACTAATAATATGGCTAGATAACAGTTTTTTTATATAATCAAAGTTAAGTTAATATTCAGTATGTTCTAGTAGACTTTATCGAGTACAATTCCTTCCAGCAATAGGGAAACAATTATTCCACTGATGAAAAAAAAACCTCTGTCCTACAGAGTCTGTATTTATAGGACAAAAATCCTTTTAACATCTTTACTAATATTATAAAGAGGAAAGGTTTGTATGTATGTATGTATGTATGTGTAGAATCGCACCAAGCCGAAATAGCGGGTGGCTTCTACTACATTAGGGAAAATTACGTTAACACAAAATATCGATGTTCAGAAATAGTGAGCAGCAAAAACAATGCACCACGTACCTTTGAGATGCTGCAGCACTCGATGAATTTACGCCCAATTATCCGATGCGATACACGTGTTTCAATGGCCGCCGCGCGCGCACAGCAGAGGAGCGGCTCGATCGAAGGCGGAAGTACAAGTGTCGACCACAGATTAAGGTCTCGACTGTCGTGGTGCATGACAGTTGCAAAATAATTTGACAACCTTTGTTTGCATACTCTGTGCCAAACATCGATAATAGACACCACGATCAATTACACGGTAACGAAACATCCCGCCCACCAAAATGCCTATGGTATTTTCTGGTCAGACGATAAATAGAACATAATGGGAACGAGAACGATAAAATGATCCGTATAATTATTGATGATACTTATTGATTACGATAAAAACTAGTTACCTAACGAATTGATTCTGTATAACACGATAGATGTTACACAGACACGATATCTTATTACTAACGATAACTTAATGTCTAGATACCTTACGATACAAAAAAAAAAGATAAACGATTTAAGCTAGTCCTCGATTGGTAGAGGGCATAACTTAACCAACGGTCTTTGAATTATATGATTTTTCGCTGTTTTAACTACTGCTATCCGAGCGACACCATCAGAACCGGGTAAAAGATCCACTACTCTGGCAAGAGACCATTGTAGTGGCGCACGATTTTCATCCTTAATTATCACCATTGAGCCTATCTGAAGCGGTTTAGAACCTTTGGTCCATTTGGCGCGTTGTGTTAGTGAATTAAGATACTCGTGTTTCCATTTGGACCAAAAACTCTGGTGAAATGATTGTAACAACTGCCACCGATGAAGCCGACTTATATTAACATTTGATAAATCTTCATCAGGGACAGCTGTCAAAGGCTCTAAGGTAAGGAAATGGCCTGGAGTTAAGACCGATAGATCATTTGGATCCGAACTGATTGCACAAAGCGGTCGCGAATTTAATACTGCTTCGATTTGCACGAAAAGCGTTGTAAGTTCTTCAAACGTAAGAACTTGATCACCAACTACACGAAGTAAATGAGACTTAGCCGCCTTGATTTGAATTTCCCATACACCACCGAAATGAGGAGCTGATGGAGGATTAAACTTAAATTCAATCTTTTCTAAACTAGAAGCCTGATGCATAAGAGACGATAATTGATTTCTTGCACCGATAAAATTTGTTCCACAATCCGCGTGTATCACGTTACATCGACCACGGCGTGCCACGAAGCGTCGTAACGCAGCTATAAATGCGTCAGTTGACAGTGTAGACACCACCTCGAGGTGTACTGCTTTTGTTGTAAGACAAATAAAAAGACAGAGATAAGCCTTTTCAATCTTAGCACCTCGATGTGGGCCTAATTTAATACGAAACGGTCCGCCGAAATCGACGCCTACTATAGAAAATGGTTTGACTTGATTAACACGGTATGACGGTAAATCACTCATAAACGGTTGTAATGGCTTCGGATTAGTTCGATAGCATTGTATACATTTGCTTAAACGATTGCGTACAGTACGTTTTGCCGATATGATCCAAAATTGTTGAAGAAGTAAGAAATGCGTAGTATTGATGCCCGGATGCAAGTAGTTACGATGAATGTTGTCGATAACTAAAAACGTTAATGGATGATCAGACGGTAGAAAGGCTGGATGCCTTTGTTCGTATTCTAAACCTGCGCGTGAAATTCTACCGCCCACCCTGAGAATACCTAATCGATCGATAAATGGATTGAGTTTTCGAAAAGGTTTTGATAAAGGTTTGTTCGATTTAAGATTAGCAATTTCGTTCGAAAAGACTTGACTCTGTACGTGTTTAACGATTTTTAATAATGCGTTGTGCCTTTCAACGTTATTAATGAAATTATTACGATTAGCTTGAGCTGGGTTTCTAGAGTTATTGATAAAACGATATACAAATGCCAAAATGTTAACGATTGTTTGAAATGATGAATAACGATTAAGTAAAGAGTCAATTATTGTTGGTTCGATTGGAGCTCTCTCTTCAGCGGAAAGAGCTACCTTACGTTGCTCCTGCTCCATAGCGTCCTTCTCCTCATTTGATGTGATAACTGTATCCGTAGGCCAAGTATCACTACCTTGGGCTAACCAGCACGGTCCCGCCCACCATAAGGCATTGTGCACAAGCTCACTTGGAAATAAACCTCGCGAACACAAATCAGCAGGATTATCACCTGAGGATACATGATGCCACCAGTCTGTAGGGGTGATATCCTGTATGTGACTGACACGATTCGCGACAAATGTTGTCCAACGCGAAGAATGAGAACGCAGCCAAGACAAAACGATAGTTGAGTCAGACCACAAACATACAGAATCAATATGAATACGAGAAAGATACGTATCTTTTACAAACTTGTAAAGATCTGATAGAAGAACTGCAGCACAGAGCTCGAGTCGTGGTAACGATGTATGTTTAAGAGGTGCAACTCGAGCCTTAGAGCAAACGAAGAAAACATGAATATTACCAACAGCATCTGTAACACGTAAATAAATGACAGCTCCGTATGCAAGGGTAGAACTGTCACAAAACCCATGTAGCTCATACGATACAGCATCCGTGCAGGTAAGTTGCCGAGGAATTAGAAGCTCACTCAAGAGATTAAGTTGAGTGCGATGTTTGTTCCATGTATTGATGATCTCGTTAGGCGGCGTTTGGTCCCATCCAACGCCGAGAATCCACAACTTCTGAATTAAACATTTTGACTGAATTGTGATGGGAGATAGAAAACCTAACGGATCGAAAACCCTAGCGACTTCACTAAGGATTGAACGCTTAGTACATGGCCGATAAGTAGATTCAATTTCGAAAACGAACGTATCTGTGGATGGATTCCATTTAAGACCTAATACCTTAAGAATTTGATTATCAGAATTGTCTAACGATACGGATCCAGTCAAACAACTATCACTGGGTAGATCTGACAATAACTGCGGTTTGTTACTAGCCCACTTCCTAAGTTCAAACTGTCCACACTTAAAAAGTTTAATAATCTGTGACTTGGCTTCCTGAGCGACCTCTAACGATGAAAATCCGGTTGTGACGTCATCACAATAAACATCAGACAGTAGTACTCGTTTTGCGAGTGGATAAGAATCTCCCTCATCTTCAGCAAGCTGTCGAAGAGTACGGCAAGCGAGAAACGGAGACGAAGCTAATCCATATGTGACTGTATTTAAACGATATTCTAAAAGGGGCTCCTCAGGAGAACTCCTCCAGAAAATACGTTGGTAATCACGATGTTCGTGCGCTACTACTATCTGTCTAAACATTTGACGAGCATCAGCCATGAAGACAACGTTGTGTTCCCTAAAGCGTAAAAGTAAATTTAAAATATTCGGTTGTAGCTTTGGGCCGATAAGTTGTGTGTCATTCAGTGACTTAGAATGCATATCCTTCGCAGAAGCGTCGAATACGACGCGGAGGCGCGTGGTCGCAGAGTCAGGGCGTAGAACGCAATGATGAGGTATGTAGTATTTTCCTGTACCAACTTGTGCTACAGGAACCACTGTCATGTGACCACTTTCGATATAATCAGACATAAAGTCGACATATTGCGATTTTAATAAAGCGTCACGTGACAACCTACGTTCAATAGCATAGAACCGACGCAAAGCAACTTCGCGAGAGCCCTCAAATGTAGGTTCTGAATTATTCTTAAACGGAATACGAACAATATAACGCCCAGATTGATCACGTGAGTGTTCATTAACGAATTTACGTTCGCATAATAACTCATCTGGAGTCAGCATTGAAGTTTGCGGTACTGAATCTAATTCCCAAAAACGTTGAACTAATGAGTTTAAATCATTATTGATTACAGGCAACGTCTGCAACAGACTACTACATGAAATATTAGTTTTACCTAGAAGTAGCCAACCAAAGATTGAATTAAACGCGGTAGGTTGGTTGACACCTCCCTTGATATGTTGATTAAGAACAGAGTCAGCGAATACATCAGCAGCAAGCAAAATGTCAATGGGACCAGGTATATCGAAACCAGGGTCCGCTAACGGCAACGATTTAATATGGGACCAACTCGATGAATTAAGTTGAGCGATAGGTTGATCGCCACATATTTTAGATATGACGTGCATATCTAAGTTAAATAGAATTTGACCGTTAGTGCCGATAGAACAAGTGACGTCACCAATAATAGGTGCATCCGCTTGCCCTATGCCACTAACTGCCGCGGTTGTTGAAGCCGGCGTTAAATTTAAAAGTTTTACTGCTGATTCTGTTATGAAATTGCTCTGACTGCCCGTATCAAATAGGGCACGAAACGATTGCATATTACCTGAAGCATCCTTAACCTGAACGATAGCTGTGGCTAACAGCACTGTATGATTCGTATGTGACCTTGACACCAGCGACGACCCGATTTGATTTGATTCGATCTTAGTGTTATGATCGCGATGGAGTAAGGTGTGATGTTTACGCTTACACATACGACACGAAAAAATAGATTTGCAATTTTTTAATTGATGTGATGGCTTCAGGCAATTAAAGCACCAATTTTTTTGAGTGGCAATAGCCATACGATCGTCAATCGATTTACTAATAAAATCTTGACAAGAAAAAATAGAATGCGACTTAAGGCAATACGCGCAGCTACTTGAATAAACTTTAGACTTATCGTTCGAATTACCTCTATTGTTCATAGCAACAAGTGCATTTGAATTGAAACGTTTCGTTGATTGATTTTGAGTAGTCGAAGGCTTTAAAGATTTGTTCACACCAGAAAAATGTGTATCTCGTAATAAGGCTTCGCATTTGGAACGCAAAAAACCCCTTAATTGATCATAAGACGGCAACTCCACGTTAGAATATTTCTCCTCAAAATCGCGGCGTAAGTTCTTGTCTAATTTTGATAAAATATGGTAAACTAAAACAAAATCCCAACGATCTATCGGTAACTCAATAGATTTTAAAATATTTAAATTTTCATCGAATAAGTCGAGTGACTTTTGAAACTCAGTTGCGTTGTTATGCATGAAGTTAGTGTTTAAAATATCTTGCCAACAAGTAAAAGCTAATGTTCGTTTACATTTATAGCGATTAATAAGAGCTTCATACGCGTCGCGATAATATTCATGAGTCATAGGGAACGCCTTAACCACCGATAACGCATCCCCGCTAAGAGAAGAAATTAAATAATGAAACTTTTCCGTGTCCGAAATTGACGTTGAGTTATGAATTAAAGAATTAAACGTATCATAAAACACAGGCCACTGCTTGATATTGCCCGAAAAATGTGGCAATGTAATTTTAGGTAAACGGATATTCGATGAATTGATGTTCGAGTTAATCGAATTATTTGTATCATGTTTAGTTAAACTAATATAAATAGACTGTATCTGAAAATATAATTCATCGAATTGTTCCTCAATTTCAGTTTCATTATCCGCGTCGTCCGACAGATCGAGTATATTAAAATGAGCATTTTCGAAATTTGAAACGATTTGTTTAATTTCCTGATGATACGATAAAAATAGGTCGTATTGTGAACGATCACTCAAAGCTGCATTACCTATCTCTAACGCCTTCGATAATCTTTTAAGCGCTATAGTACGTTTTCTACGCAATGTCGATAGTAGTTGTGATTCGCCGGTTCTGGCGCAAGCGCCAGAACCGGCGAATCACGTGTTGGCGAACCCGCAAATCAGTGGTACCCCATCCTAAAAAAAAAAAAAAAAAAAAAAAAAAAAAAAAAAAGTTTGGACTCTTTTCCCACTAAAGCGGCCACGCTGAGTCGATAGCACTCACTCCCGAAGCGATAGGATGCACGGTTTCGGAGATGTGCAGATCGATTAACTCTTATCTAATTGATATCCGGTGGGTCATTAGCGTCCCATGGTTCACCTTTTCCTATTAGCTAATTACACCGTCCGGCGTTCTTATCTATTACTCATTGTGCACCTCGCTTATCACTGCTTTTGTATTAAACTTCTTTGTTATGACCTACCTCACTATTCTAACCAAACGATGTATTATTATATTCAAGAAAAAATACGTCTAAAATCCTATAACTATATTTATATATTATCGTACTATATTATCATAATTGTTGCTTTTTTAAAAAGCGATTCGCTTCTGGCACTCGCCGGCCGCTGCCGCGGCACGCTCGCTTTGCTCGCTCGGCTCGTGCGTTGTTTATCAAAGTCTAACCTAACCTAACCTAATTGTTGCTT
Organism: Colias behrii; assembly: GCA_029959065.1. Taxonomy (NCBI): domain Eukaryota; kingdom Metazoa; phylum Arthropoda; class Insecta; order Lepidoptera; family Pieridae; genus Colias; species Colias behrii. The sequence goes on from JARWMC010000025.1 coordinate 5,072,818, forward strand.
TTTTAAAAAGCGATTCGCTTCTGGCGTTGTTTATCAAAATCTAACCTAACCTAACCTAACCCAATTATTTTTCCGGGTAATCTGATGTATCGAACTTTGTTACGAGCTACCTCACTATTCTGAATCATCAATAAAACACATTCATTTTACTGCCATTTTTATTTCCAAAATGTTGTTGCTTATTATCTACTGGTTTGTGTATTTGGCGACCATTTGTCCATTTTGCTATATAAAAATAATTATTGATGAACATTTGAATTGTAGCCTTATCTACTTATAAAATAGGAGCGAAACATCTCATCCACTAAAATATCGTTGTACAGTGTGTTCCCTGTAAATATGCTCGTAAAACTATGCATTGAATATCCCTGAAACTTATATGCTTTGCTCGCTCGGCTCGTGCGTTGTTTATCAAAGTCTAACCTAACCTAACCTAATTGTTGCTTTTTTAAAAAGCGATTCGCTTCTGGCGTTGTTTATCAAAATCTAACCTAACCTAACCTAACCCAATTATTTTTCCGGGTAATCTGATGTATCGAACTTTGTTACGAGCTACCTCGCTATTCTGAATCATCAATAAAACACATTCATTTTACTGCCATTTTTATTTCCAAAATGTTGTTGCTTATTATCTACTGGTTTGTGTATTTGGCGACCATTTGTCCATTTTGCTATATAAAAATAATTATTGATGAACATTTGAATTGTAGCCTTATCTACTTATAAAATAGGAGCGAAACATCTCATCCACTAAAATATCGTTGTACAGTGTGTTCCCTGTAAATATGCTCGTAAAACTATGCATTGAATATCCCTGAAACTTATATAGCAAATACATTAAGCAATATTCTCCACAAACTGAAGTCCAATCATTCTGAATCCTATCAACATTCCAGTCCCATCTCTTACAATTCCTTTTCAAAAACTGGAGATGATATCGCTCAGGTGTTCGTCCATATGAATCAAAATATTGACCGATGCCATTCGTATCGATATGTACAGCTACCCAGTGTGAACCCGGTTTATCATCCGCATCCAAATTGCATATTATATACGTTGGTACATGGGTATACATAGGCAGTCTATTAGCAGCATAAACATTATTTTCTAGACTGGGATGAATCTTTTTCATATGTTTTTGTAATTCTAGTGTATCCATGATATTACTGTTATTAGCAGATTATTACAGTACCAATCTATTCAATGGTTGTCATAGGAATGTTCAATTATAGTGTTTTGTATAAGATTAAATAGGAAGTTTGTAATGAAATAAAAAATAGTAAATTGCATACAATTTGTTTTATTTAATTTTATAATGTTTCCTTTAGTTACATATACACAAAATGCATTAAGCATAACACATAAATCTAAAATATAACACACATTATAACCTTAACTACTATAGTCTACAGTAACATTTCTATTTTTATCTATTTCAATAATATTATCAAACTCAGCATAAACAATACAGTTAATTGTTTGTGTTAGTGAGGATTCAAATCGTACTTCTAATCTTACACTACCATGCTTTATGAGATTCCAATGAGCTGATGAGTTAGCTGATAAATCAGGAGTTAAATCAAATGCTAAAAGACAGTAGCCTTTGGCATACTGTTCACGAGAGATTGCATTTCCTTCATTAAGAAAGTGAATACCAGTCCCCGAGAATAGAGTATGATATGCCGATGTGAATATATTATTATTAAAAGATGGTTGCAAAGCTTTTGAAGGTATTTGTTGACCATCAATATATAAGCTGAAAGAGTTAATACCATAGTTTTCAAAGTTAAATGGATTTTTAGTAAGTGAACCATTAAATGCGGAATTGTTCACAAATCCAATAATACATCTTTTGGGTACCTGTCCCAAGAATATATTATCAAGAGTTTTTCCTTGAACACCTGATGGAATTGTTAAAACTTTAACTTCAGCACGAGTAATAGGATATTTAGCAGTTGTAGAAGCTAAAACTTTCTGATGTGCGAGTAATACACTTGGATTAATTCGTGCTCTTCGAACAATAAGAGTTGCATCCGTAATGCAAACTTTAAACTTTTCATCATTTGACCCAGCAATTAAATTAAAACTCTCTCTTGACCGAACTAATTTTACACTCATTTCAACACCATTAATTAAAAATTTATCTTGATTGAAAATGTCACCATGAAGATGACCAATCATTTCTATTTCCCGGCTTTCATTAACTAATTCCTGTCTTTTAGCAAATCCTGTGTTTTTACCATCTGTGGAATCCATTTTGCCTGCTGTATCATCATACCAAAGACTACAAGTAAGATGAGATTGTTTAGCAGCAGGAGCATAGTTTAAAAGGGTTTCCATGTATGCTCGATAGGCATAGGTATTATTAGGTGGTGATACAAGTTTTTGGTTTAAATAAACATCGAGTTGACTAAAAAGTGAATGCAACCAATTATTTACAGGTGCTACTACTGTAGCTGATAACAAGTTTGTTGAATCTTGATTTAATACTTTTGCCTTTATGTGGAGTAATGTATGAGACAAATCTATGTAGTCATCGCCTGTTCCAGGAACTTGAAACTCGATAGGTCCATCATCAGCAAGAGATGAAATTGGTTTATAGTGAATCCACAATCCATTTTCAATGCTTGTTTGTGTGGACGGTAATGCAAACAAATCTAATTCTGACTTAACGCACTCACAAGAATGATTATGAAGGAAAGACATACTTAATTTGAAAATATATCTTTGATGTTTTTTGGTTTTAGACCAAGTTTTTTCGTAGCTTTCACTTTAGCTGTTAGTGGTGGAATGAACGAGGCCAATCGTTTTCTTTTAGTTATATACCCAGATCCTGTCATGTTTAATCGATCAATTTTGTTATCAGCCTTTCGTTTTAAGTTCGTACTAACTTGCTTTAGACGATCTTTTATTGAGGCTTCCATAGGACGGGCTTGAATCATATCCGATAAAAGTCCTACTCCAGCGTTTAATGCCTCCTTACCAACCACTCGAGCACCACTTGAAAGTAAAGGTAAAACTGATCTAAATAATCCTCCTAAGAAGCTCCCAATACCATGACCGCGTTGGTATGGTGAACCCTTATAAATTACTCCAACTCCTGATCCAGCTTGATGTGAATAATAATTTTCATATGGACATTTATGATGATCATGAGGAGAATACATTATTATAATTTGCGGAAATGTAGTTTAATACACACGGTCCCAAACTGGAATGGTATTTTTTGTCCTGCGCTCGATCTTATATCCATTTCCAGCGTATCGAACTCTCTTCGCATAACGGGTAAGTAGTGAGGTGGAGAGAAAACGTGCATTTTATACGCACCATAAATGTATTTTGAAGGATCTAATGAAATGACTCTTAATAGCGGAGTCATAACATCACCCACAATCTGAGGATCAATAATGTCGCAATATAGAAATAGTTGAGATGGTAACCCTAAATGTAAATTAGCAGGACACTTCCCAAAATTTCTGTCTAGGAGATTTGTATTTGGTTCATAACCTAGTTGTAAACTTAATTTGGGTGATAATGTTACGGATGTTATATTTTTATCCAAAACAGAAACAGACACAAATTTTGTTATTTCATCATAACGAAATTTCAAGTTCTCTCCGATACCATTTAATGCTCTCAAAATATGTTCAACGTTATCGTAGTTGGTAGCGGGAATATGTTTTTTGTAGTACACTGTTGATGGTTTATCTTCATTAGGAATTAACATGGTTTTTGTGATGTATACAACATTTTCATGATCTTGAACAGTAAACATTGTGCATGGATATTGAAACTCGACAACTCCAACCAACCATTCACCTTCTAATTTCATAGCTTTTGGTAATTTTGTTGAAAAATTTGTGGTCTTGTTATCAGGAAAGTATTCCATTGAACTATTGCTGAGCAAAGTTAAATAAAAACTTTCTTTATTCATATTTCTTTTAAACTAGAAGCTAAAATCCAACTGTTAAATTTATCTGGATAACCTTTCCACTTCACTAATACTTCTTTTCTGGTGCCCGAATAACGAGTACCAATTATTTTATCTATTTTATATTGTGAGGTGGGGTTGTAAGTGACCTTCTGTAATTCTCTTTCATAAAAAGTACCAACTATTGGTTCATTTTGTAAATCTGTAATTGTATAAACAACCCATGGAGATCTATCAATTATTGAAGATATAATAAATATTTCATCACTCCAATTTGATTCATATCCTTTTTGGAAAACATGTTTATATTTAGTTATTCGAACATAATCACCCACGTTGAAATTTGGTTTTGAATTTTCTAAAGAAAGTTTGTTTGACCCTCTATCATAAAGATTAGTCCAAACTGTCATAATATTGTTGGAACTTACATCACATGGGCACATCTTAATACTCGAGTGAATGCTGTGATTATAAGAGTATATTAAATCTTGTAAAACATCTATATATCTATAAGTATTATTATGAGTGAAATAACGCCACATTTTCATTTTTAGAGTTCTTTGAAATCGTTCAACAATACTAGCCTTAATATCAGGATTGTTAGTGGTATAGTAATTTATCTTTTTGGATTTAAAGTATTTTTGTACATCTTTTGAAACAAATTCTGTACCTTTATCAAATTGTATGTGAGTAGGGGTTGAATTACTTTCAGTAAATATACTTTCAAAACATTCTTTAGTTGTTTCTGAGTTTTTCTTTTTCATTGGTCTTGCAAAAGCATATTTACTAAATACATCAATAACACAAAGTATGTAGTTGAAACCATCATTATATTGAGAATAAGTTCGCATATCACTTAAATCGGCTTGCCACAGCTCATTAATATTTGATAGAATGTACCTATTACGCGGGAATTTTTTCCGAATGGGTTTATGTAATGTATATGTTTCTTGTGATTGTAACCATTCCTTCACTTGCTTTTTATCCATTTTACCCTTCATAGCTTTTGATAATTTATCAATACTACCAAAACCAGCGGGGTTAGATGGATCATAATAAATCCTGTTAATTTCTTCTAGTACGGGGTCCATTTTTCCCAATCGATCTTTTTACGTATTTTAGTTATATATCTTTTATCTCCACTGCTCGGTGTAGAAAATTCTTGAACTTCAATCTCAGAGGTTTTGTTCAGATCTTTCGCTTGAAGTTGGTTAATAAACTCACATCTCTTTGGATTTCCAATATAAGTAAGTGGTACTTTAATATCTTTCAATGCTTTAGCAAATCTATCCCACCCTATCGGATCACTTTTTTTTAAGGGTCTAAGTGAATCATTTATTAAATCAACAATATTACTTCCTGGAATTTTTTCATTATCAATTATGACTGTGCCTTCATTATCCCAACGTATTTTACTTTTACTTGTTCCAATTAAGTTTAATAATGACTCACCTTTTTTATTATAAGTTTTTGGTATTAAACTGAGTATTTGTGTTGGTGAATACAGTGGATTTGCCTCACTTTCTATACTTTTAATGGAACCTTTCTCCTCCAACAAAGATTCAGCATCAACTGAACTTTTTAGATCTCTATCTTTATTTTTAAAACCAATTTTAGACTCATTTGAATATTCATTAGATGTATCAGAATAAATTGGTAATCTGAGTGGTTGACGATCCTCTTCGGTAAAGTGAAGGTATCTTTGTAGTGTTTGTAAATATAACATCCACTTCTTTCGGTCTTCCGTCTTACTATTCATAATATTTTGCATTTCAATATCTAATCGAGACAAATTACTTGTATCCTTATTTTCTTGTTTTAATTTTTCAATCAATCCAGGTTCAATAAGTATCATTTTCTTAGCATTTTCCATGTTAACTGGCTAGTCCACTTACTAATCCACTCAATATTGCACCTAATATTATTGGTAAGAAAGTCCCTCCTTTTTGTATAATAATATTTTTTCTTAGTTTATGTTTACACTTACGCACCAGTTTACGGAGTATATTTTTGTGTTTATTCAATTTTTGTTTATCTTGATCTTTAAGTGGTATCTTTCCTTGTAAAACGTTATGAATACATTCACAAATACAATTTATTTCTTTTTCATCACACGTTTTAAGTAATGCTCTTTGATGTTTTGGTTTAAGCGTATGCAAAGCATTTAGCAAATGTTTATGCGTTGTGACTCGACGATGCATCATTTAGAAATGATTTGAATTGTTTGATTCTTGGTGTATTTAAACTCTTTCGTGGGGACGTAGACTGTACAGTGACCATTAAATGGGAATACATTTGTCTTGATACGACAAAAATCATTTGTATTCTGTTTTAAATCTACCATTAAATATACAACTCATCATCATACGATGAATCGAACAGTTCACGCTTCTCCATTTCATCACAAACTTTATGCAGCTCCTGATTGAATTCGCTGTTGAATTGTTCTATATTCTCTTCAATGGGTGCGGAAAAGAAAGCACTGGTGCACATTTCACTAAAGTTTTCCATCTTTATAATAAAGAAGAAAGTATGTAGCACAGTAAGTAACAGTTAAGTGTTGGTAGAGTAACTGATACTCAATTTAAAAAATGTTCAATATTTATAGTCTAGCATAGGATTAGGAAAGTTTTGTAAAATCTAATGAGTACATGGAAGTAATTTAAGAAAACAGAATCACATTAACTAATGATCATTGTTAAAATAGTAACATTAACTAATGATCATTGTTAAAAAAGTATTTTTTCACTTTTTCACTTTCTGCTATTGTCTTTGTAATATTGTATACGAGGGCGTTTGTGTTGTCATAGATGCTATCCTTATTTTTCTTTACGTAATATTTAATCCTCGTGGTAGCGTGCTTCCAGTGATCACTAGTTGGAATCTTGGATAGTTTCTTCATATCATACATTTCAATTTTTATGAGATGCATCGCTTGGTCTCCGTCATCAGAATTTGTAGAGATGTATGATACGCCATCTCTAGCAGCTCGTGCCACAGTTGACGATAGCAGCTTCTTCCTTTTTATTTTTGGTGCCACTTCAAAAAATTGATCAATTGACTGCAATTTCCTTTTTCCGCCATCGTCTGTGTTATTAACGATGATGTCATCACTCTCTTCTTCGTTTTGAGGAGAGAGTGGCGAGTAGTAACACAGTTTATAGGTATTTTCATCGAAGTTGAATGATTTCTGCAACAACAGAGTTATCGCGTTAATATCAATTTGTTTACACTTAGTCTGACACACACACACACACATGTTAAGAGAAATACAAGTAAGTTTGTCAATAGAATAATCACTTACCTCCATGATCATTGATGACACAAAACACAACACAAACGTAGTATTGGTAGACGTATACAATCCACTGTGGTCCAACGACCATAGACTGACTGCATGACTGCAACTGTTCGATCATATATAGCACCATTCTTATCTAAAGCAAATTCTTAAGTACAATGAAACTGATTGTAACTCTATGAGTCAACAAACTTATCTCACGTTCCTTCGCAAATGGCATCAACCTGCTTTGTGACTCTCACAAAAGAATGCGATTAAATATTAACAAAACGAAACTGATAGTAACTCTATGAGTCAACAAACTTATCTCACGTTCCTTCGCAAATGACATCAACCTGCTTTGTGACTCTCACAAAAGAATGCGATTAAATATTTACAAAACGAAACCGATAGTAACTCTATGAATCATCAAACTTATCTCAAATTGCTTCGCAACAGGTATCAACCTGTCATACTCTATTCTCGGGGACTGGTATTCACTTTCTTAATGAAGGAAATGCAATCTCTCGTGAACAGTATGCCAAAGGCTACTGTCTTTTAGCATTTGATTTAACTCCTGATTTATCAGCTAACTCATCAGCTCATTGGAATCTCATAAAGCATGGTAGTGTAAGATTAGAAGTACGATTTGAATCCTCACTAACACAAACAATTAACTGTATTGTTATGCTGAGTTTGATAATATTATTGAAATAGATAAAAATAGAAATGTTACTGTAGACTATAGTAGTTAAGGTTATAATGTGTGTTATATTTTAGATTTATGTGTTATGCTTAATGCATTTTGTGTATATGTAACTAAAGGAAACATTATAAAATTAAATAAAACAAATTGTATGCAATTTACTATTTTTTATTTCATTACAAACTTCCTATTTAATCTTATACAAAACACTATAATTGAACATTCCTATGACAACCATTGAATAGATTGGTACTGTAATAATCTGCTAATAACAGTAATATCATGGATACACTAGAATTACAAAAACATATGAAAAAGATTCATCCCAGTCTAGAAAATAATGTTTATGCTGCTAATAGACTGCCTATGTATACCCATGTACCAACGTATATAATATGCAATTTGGATGCGGATGATAAACCGGGTTCACACTGGGTAGCTGTACATATCGATACGAATGGCATCGGTCAATATTTTGATTCATATGGACGAACACCTGAGCGATATCATCTCCAGTTTTTGAAAAGGAATTGTAAGAGATGGGACTGGAATGTTGATAGGATTCAGAATGATTGGACTTCAGTTTGTGGAGAATATTGCTTAATGTATTTGCTATATAAGTTTCAGGGATATTCAATGCATAGTTTTACGAGCATATTTACAGGGAACACACTGTACAACGATATTTTAGTGGATGAGATGTTTCGCTCCTATTTTATAAGTAGATAAGGCTACAATTCAAATGTTCATCAATAATTATTTTTATATAGCAAAATGGACAAATGGTCGCCAAATACACAAACCAGTAGATAATAAGCAACAACATTTTGGAAATAAAAATGGCAGTAAAATGAATGTGTTTTATTGATGATTCAGAATAGTGAGGTAGCTCGTAACAAAGTTCGATACATCAGATTACCCGGAAAAATAATTGGGTTAGGTTAGGTTAGGTTAGATTTTGATAAACAACGCCAGAAGCGAATCGCTTTTTAAAAAAGCAACAATTAGGTTAGGTTAGGTTAGACTTTGATAAACAACGCACGAGCCGAGCGAGCAAAGCGAGCGTGCCGCGGCAGCGGCCGGCGAGTGCCAGAAGCGAATCGCTTTTTAAAAAAGCAACAATTATGATAATATAGTACGATAATATATAAATATAGTTATAGGATTTTAGACGTATTTTTTCTTGAATATAATAATACATCGTTTGGTTAGAATAGTGAGGTAGGTCATAACAAAGAAGTTTAATACAAAAGCAGTGATAAGCGAGGTGCACAATGAGTAATAGATAAGAACGCCGGACGGTGTAATTAGCTAATAGGAAAAGGTGAACCATGGGACGCTAATGACCCACCGGATATCAATTAGATAAGAGTTAATCGATTTGCACATCTCCGAAACCGTGCATCCTATCGCTTCGGGAGTGAGTGCTATCGACTCAGCGTGGCCGCTTTAGTGGGAAAAGAGTCCAAACTTTTTTTTTTTTTTTTTTTTTTTTTTTTTTTTTTTTTTTAGGATGGGGTACCACTGATTTGCGGGTTCGCCAACACGTGATTCGCGAATCACAACTACTGTCGATAAGTCCTTAGTCGTATAATATTCATCCACCGATTTAGATTTTGATTTTTTCAAAGAACCTAACTTCCGAGTTGTTGTTGTTTTAGTAAATAAAGACATCTTGTTAAATTTAAATTTAAATATCGAATAAACAAAATGTAAAAACGTTTATAAACAAACAGTCAAATAACAAAGTTAATCTTCGATGTAATTTTTCAAACAATGAAATAAAACGAAACAATGAAATTATTATTTCACCTTTACGCATATGAAGTTAAGGATGAAAATCGCGTGAAACGGTAATGTGAATGAATACAGATTATAACTTACAATAACAAGTTACAATGATGATGCGCTGCGCGAGCCGCTGGAATGTTCGACGTACGAATAATTGTCAATTTACCCCCGAGTTTTAATATAAAACGAAATTATTTTATATTACGATTTAACCTAATATTACGTTTTAATATTAGTTATGTAGTTAGGATAAACTGTAACGTGAATGAATTATGTTTTGGAATGTGAAATTACTATAGGCCTGTGTAAAATTAAGCACCGATGAGATATGTGATTGCTTAACTAGTTCCTACAATAATTAAACACTTTTGACTTGTACTTCTGAATATGTATTAAGTTTTAGAATATGAAATTGTTTTAAGCCGATTGAATTTAAGCACCGACAAAATAAGTGTTTGCTTAAATAGATCTTATAACAACTTCCTACTTTGTTAAACAAAGAACCTAATACGAACGGAATTGAATTTGATTTTAGATTATGAATTACGTGTGACCAGTAATACCATAAGCTTTTGAATATGATAATTGATACGCAAATTCCCGGGTTTCGGCACCAGAAATAATGTAGAATCGCACCAAGCCGAAATAGCGGGTGGCTTCTACTACATTAGGGAAAATTACGTTAACACAAAATATCGATGTTCAGAAATAGTGAGCAGCAAAAACAATGCACCACGTACCTTTGAGATGCTGCAGCACTCGATGAATTTACGCCCAATTATCCGATGCGATACACGTGTTTCAATGGCCGCCGCGCGCGCACAGCAGAGGAGCGGCTCGATCGAAGGCGGAAGTACAAGTGTCGACCACAGATTAAGGTCTCGACTGTCGTGGTGCATGACAGTTGCAAAATAATTTGACAACCTTTGTTTGCATACTCTGTGCCAAACATCGATAATAGACACCACGATCAATTACACGGTAACGAAACAGTATGTATGTATGGTTTTCACGCATAAACTACAGGACCGATTTTGATGAAATTTGGCACAGATAATCTTTAGACCCTGAGAAAGAACATAGGCTACCTTTTCTTGCGAAATATGTACCACGGGCGAAGCCGGGGCGGACCGCTAGTATATTATGTAAAGATTATCCACCGAAGTAATGTTACCAATAGCCTTCTTTATTCCCTCTGAAGGGAACATAAGCCTCTTTAGATCATAATGCTATAAGCAATAATCTACCCCGCTTCCCTAAACTATATTCCCTATACTTAATTTTCTTTTTTTTTAATACATTGGTTGCTCGGGTTGCTTGGAAGAAATTGCTTGAAGCAATAAAGCCGCCCTTTGCATCAAATGTCCTGTCTGTGTGTGTGAAATTTGTATTTATGTTTTGTATGCAATAAACATTATAAATAAATAAATAAATAAATACATGTGTCGTTTTCATATATTTAGTTTTTCCTAATTCTAAACCAATACTCATTTAATATTGGTATTTATTATGATAGAATTATGTATGCAATAAGATGTGTTACAAACATTATATAATAATAAATTTGAATAGAAACAACACAAAATAATTCCATAAAAGCTTTGTTGTGTTGGACAAAATAAATCCATCGGTAATTAGGTTTTCATTACGAAAACGATGCATCAATGCATCCACTTTTAGATCTATGCGAATAAATATCGAATAAATAATTTAGGACTCTACTGCAAATATCAAAATAAATCTCTCTGATAAATAAGTAAAATAAGCAAATCGCAGTAGGTAGTTTTTAAAACGATCTTACTCCACTATTTAGGAAATATTCATTATGTTTCAATATGTACGTGTTATCTGTATTAGATTTAGATGGTATTCGTATAATAATTTTATCTTATTCAATATCAGTGTGTTTCCTTCTAAGTATATATTTATTTATGTATAATATTATAATATGTAATTGGTATGTATATCTGTTTATTATATTTATATATTGTGTATGTATATGTATAGTATATGTGATATTGTATATGGACATGTATTATTTAAGGTAGATATATATTATTATTTTTTTTGTTTTCTTGCTTTTCTTTTTCTGTTCTCGTCCCGCCAATTAGTGATCATTTTGCTTGTTTACCTTTTACCGTGGTTGCCTGGAAGAGATCACTATTAAGTGATAAGGCCGCCAAAATAGTGGTACTCTGTTCTATGTGTAAGTAGTTCTAAGGCTTCTGTACAACTGTTCTGTACAACTATTAAAGAGTTAAATAAATAAATAAATAAAAATAATTGCTTTTTTTGTCTGTTCTAGTGTAGGTATGGACTTTGCTATTGATCCGATTTTGACCGTATTCTATCTAGCATAAGCTGTATATAAATACACACACATAATAATATGACCGTAACAATATTATATTATATTGTTACATACCCTCAAAATCCTACTTTAGCATCTTTCATTAACAATTACTTCCTTAGAGCAAAGCAAAAAGCCGCGGGCGTAAACTAGTGCGTAACATCTCTCACAGCACATAACAAACACCGATTTTACCATCTAACAATTCACAAAGAACTTTGTTACACGCTTTCTTTGTTACCAAAAAGTTTGTAGAGTTTCACTAAAGTTGTGATAGCTTCCAGGTTAATTGTCCTGGCTTGGAACACGGTTTTTTGTTCATTCAGGATTTGACCGCTTTTTAAAACCTATAGCCATTATGTTCCGATATGTACCTTGATTGTATGAATGGTAATAAACATAATATTGTGTAACGATGAAACATGTAGGTATAAAAACTTATTTTTTAAATTCGATGAACACATGTAAAAATCTGATACAGTTTACTAAAAAATCTCCCAAATATAAACGCAAAGAAGCTCTATGTAAACATAATATAAATAAGATTTCATTAATGTCATTTCAAACATTAACGTTATTTTTTCAAATCGGACCAGTAGTTCCTGAGATTAGCTCGTTCAAACAAACAAACAAACTCTTCAGGTATAATCGTATTAGTAGAGATATAATATTATGATATCTTTTAATACAGTATAGATAAATAATATAGTACTTATAGGTACTAACATAACCTAACAAATATATTATAATATTGTCATTAGGTATATTCGTTCTCCTATTCAAACATTTTACCTTTAAAAATTCATAACCTCTACTATTAAGAAGGGATTTACCTCCATAATATTGAAGATCAGCAACAATAAACTCTTGTAATAAAGACATTGTACACAGCTTAGTCCATTGAATTCAAGATAGAATAATATTTAGTCTACCTGTTGCCTTGGATACGGCAACATTTGTGGCTATGGATTTATATTATCTGTGGCTTGGAATATTGAGATTATATAATCTGTTATATTTAGGTGTGATAAGCAGAAAAATTAAAAACAAGTGTTAAATGTCAAAGAAATTTAAAAAATATGACATAAGTATATAATATACTAGCGGTCCGCCCCGGCTTCGCCCGTGGTACCTACATGTTTAAACTATCCTATCTGTCAAATTGGATCGAACTGCACATGGTGTGCGAATTTTATTATAATCGGTTAAGTGGTTTAGGAGTCCATTGAGGACAAACATTGTGACACGAGATTTATATATATTAAGATTAACAACTAAGATACAATCATATGAAATCTACGTGATATCTTAAGAAATACAACAAAATGCTACAATTTAATATTCTATTAAACTCCGCTCCTGTTTTCTTGATGCCTTCGTCGATAAATGTGCTATCTAACACTGAAATATTTTTTTAAATCGGACCAGTAGTTCCTGAGATTAGCGCGTTCAAACAAACAAACTCTTAAACTTTATAATATTTTAGTATAGATGTATAAAAATAAGATTTCATTGATATGAAAATTCTATTTTTATAACAAAGTTACTTTAAAAGTATTAAAACATTTTGCAGAAGAATGTGTTGTCATGTAAAAGCGAAATATTTCACATACCATTTGCAGCATTCTTTCGAGACATTGCATCTTCTATTATATAATAACCTATTTAAAAATAAAAACAAGTAGAATATTTTCAATATTCACGGATATTTAAATAATAATCGATTGCAATTCTTAAAATGGAATAAGTATAGAAATATTTTAATCTGGGGGCACGGTAGTGCCCCCGCCAAGACGAGCCAAGCGAAGCGCACGGGCACTACCTACCTTTTCTCGAAGCGCTTCGACGTTTTTTTGAACCCTCATAACTTGGGTTTGGATTATGCTAGATCAACAAAATTTTCGGGATATATTGTCAATAGCGGACTTATTGAACATATTAAGTTTTAATTACATTAGCTTTTATACTTCAGATTTTATTTATATCTAAATAACGCTAATTTCGTCACTGACTCACTGATGATCATCAAAATTCTTAAGGTATTTCCTAATGTCCTAGAAAGCTGAAATTTTGTATGTAAGCTAGTATTAGCACACAAACAACAAAAAAATTATAAAACTTGTAACTTTCATCCCTCAACCCCTTAAACTAGGGGATGTGAGTTTGTATGAGACCTGTAATTTTAAATTAAATTTTGATGACGCTAGAGGTCTAATCTAATAATCTAAAACTTGGTTCCCCTAGATATATATATATATATGTATAGGTACTCCTTGTTAAAAAAAATTAAAAATTTAATCGACATAATATATTGAGACATATACTTCAGATCAGATCATATAAATATGAATGAATAGAAGTGTTGCGAACGTCTCATGCCTCTTACGTCCACACAGTAGCTAAAAATAAAAAAAAGACCTTGACAGCGAGCGCGTCGATTGTCGATTGTCTTGTTTTGTTGATTGTCGATTGTCTTAAAGGGCTGATAGACGTACAAACTTTAAAAGGGGTGACAGACGTACGAGTAAGTACGCGAACTTGTGGCTCGACGACCTTTTTCGCTCGTGTGTCACCCCAAGTACGCGTACTTAAAAACCGTCGAGTAAGTTCGTTGACGATCCAACATGTTTGAAATTTTACTCGTAGCCCGCCTTCGCTCGCACGTCTGTCACCGCCGCGAGCCGCGAGCCTAGCCTGTCTAGCTATAATAGGTGTTACTAAGTGCAAAAGTTCAATTAATTTCGTCTTCTTCTTTTAGTTTTATGAAAATAATTTAATATAATTAATATGAATGAATATAATATAATTGAATATTGGCGAAGGTATCTTTGAATCACGCCAAGGAAGTTTCACTCCTGACGCGTGGGCTCGGCGCACACGCTCTTTTTTTGTAAAGTACCCTCAAAATATAATAGTAAAAACGAAAATATATCCTTCAATTTTTGAACATTTATTTTGTTAGAATGCTATTTACTTAAAAATAAGTGCTGCTTATTAAATTAAAAATGTCTGTCAGAGGGAATTTTATGTTATTCAGGAATGAAATATCATTCCTGAATAACATAAAATTCCCTCTGTTGATGACATAGAGACATTCGATATCGGTGACACGTAAGGTGACACGCGAGAAGCTACTGACCAAGCTCTTGCGTGTGTCACCGACGTCGAGCCGAGTAAGTACGCGAACTTTAAAACCGCGATTTTAAAGTTCGTACGTCTGTCAGCCCTTTTAAATCGCGGTTTTAAAGTTCGCGTACTTACTCGGCTCGACGTCGGTGACACACGCAAGAGCTTGGTCAGTAGCTTCTCGCGTGTCACCGATATCGAATGTCTCTATGTCATCAACAGAGGGAATTTTATGTTATTCAGGAATTAAATATAGACATTTTTAATTAAATAACTTACGCGAACTTGTGGCTCGACGACCTTTTTCGCTCGTGTGTCACCCCAAGTACGCGTACTTAAAAACCGTCGAGTAAGTTCGTTGACGATCCAACATGTTTGAAATTTTACTCGTAGCCCGCCTTCGCTCGCACGTCTGTCACCGCCGCGAGCCGCGAGCCTAGCCTGTCTAGCTATAATAGGTGTTACTAAGTGCAAAAGTTCAATTAATTTCGTCTTCTTCTTTTAGTTTTATGAAAATAATTTAATATAATTAATATGAATGAATATAATATAATTGAATATTGGCGAAGGTATCTTTGAATCACGCCAAGGAAGTTTCACTCCTGACACGTGGGCTCGGCGCACACGCTCTTTTTTTGTAAAGTACCCTCAAAATATAATAGTAAAAACGAAAATATATCCTTCAATTTTTGAACATTTATTTTGTTAGAATGCTATTTACTTAAAAATAAGTGCTGGTTATTTAATTAAAAATGTCTATATTTAATTCCTGAATAACATAAAATTCCCTCTGTTGATGACATAGAGACATTCGATATCGGTGACACGCGAGAACTCGCGCGAGAAGCTACTGACCAAGCTCTTGCGTGTGTCACCGACGTCGAGCCGAGTAAGTACGCGAACTTTAAAACCGCGGTTTTAAAGTTCCTACGTCTATCAGCCCTTTACGAGTAAAATTTCAAACATGTTGGATCGTCAACGAACTTACTCGACGGTTTTTAAGTACGCGTACTTGGGGTGACACACGAGCGAAAAAGGTCGTCGAGCCACAAGTTCGCGTACCGTCTGTCACCCCTTTTAGACATACATCTTATATGTTTAGATATAGTTGACAAAAAGTTGTTGCATTGCATTTAATCCAGTATTCGTTTAGAATTGCATTTAATCCAGTATTCGTTGAGAATTTTCGTTAGTTTGAACGTTGTCAATTTTGCCACAGTTGACAGATATATACTACGTACATACAGTTAGGAAACTAAGCCCCTGCGATGAAATTATGACATAAGCACTATTATAGCTATAGGGCTGTTACCTTTTTGATATTTAACCGACTTCAAAAATAAAGGAGGAGGTTATCAATTCGGCCTGTATATTTCTGTTTGCTTTTTTTTCACAGTTGATTTTGTGGTAATTTTGAGATAAAAACCCGTTAAAATAAAAAAATGGTGAAGCCTAAATATGAATTTATACAAGAAGAAACAATCCGAATTAATACACCTTGGTAAATACGTTTTTATCAGTGCTATATTTCGAAAGTTTGTTTTGTTATGGACGCCAAAGGCTTTTTAATGTACCTAAATTATTTATAACTAGCTTTCCACCCGCAGCTTCGAAAAACCCGCATAGTTCCCGTTCCCGTGGGATTTCCGGGATAAAACCTATCCTATTTCCCGGGGTAAAAAGTAGCCTATGTCCTTTCTCGGGTATCAAAATATCTATATACCAAATTTCATGCAAATTGGTTCAGTAGTTAAGGCGTGATTGAGTAACAGACAGACAGACAGAGTTACTTTCGCATAATATTAGTATGGATGCTTGATATTTGTATTATACATATATTCAATAATTCTTTTAAACCAGAATTTACAATACTTGTATGTAGGTATACCTACTAAATTATTTTTAAAACGATAAATTAAATTAAATTAAAAAACACAAAATATGCAAAAATAAATTAAAATTATTATTATACGAGCATAGAACCTCCACCTTTTTGTTTTAGGATGAAAAAGAAAATAGTTTGACAGGCTTAGTGCTTGACAAAGTGGTAAAGTCACGTATCGATAAAAATACAATAATTATAATATCTATCTTTTTCTTCCCTAATATTTACGTAATTATGCACATAAATTTAAACAAGATTTTTTTAAGGTTTCCATTTTTTTAGATTTTTGTGCTCTTCTAGAATGCGTAAAAAATAGATGCGATCTTTAAACAGACTGGACTCCTAATAGTGACTATTTGTAGCTATCATTTTGGTGGAAATATGTCAACATATGTAATTTAAAACTCATGCTGCCATATCTATAGAAATTAAAAAATAGTCTCTTTTTAACTTGTAGTCAGATACGGTATTTACAAATATATTTATTGAAAGGGCTACAAACTGAAACAATCGATATTTATTTAATGTGAATTTACATCACTTTAAACTTTTTTCTATACTATGTATCTTTGTCATTCAAAATCTGTGGATGTGTCACCCGCTACTATCGATCCCCCTCAATACCCTCGTAAACACGCTTGATGGGGGGGGGAGCCATTTCGAACATTTTGTATGAAGTTTCCTTACTGTATGTATCTGTATATTGTGATTTTGCTACTGATTTAAAAGTGAACTTGGATTGTGAAATAGTTTCACTTGAAGTAAATCTTGGACCTTGCCATCATCATGTGGTTCATATGCCGGGAGATGGTTCCTGGCTCTTTCATTCCTTGACATATTTAATGTGTGAAGAAATAGACTTTGAAGTGGCGTTGCAAGTCAGGACTGCTATTGTGCGATATGTTGTAAACCATTGGGATGAACTACAATTGTATACTTGTGCCGACAATGGGGAAACCTATCATGATTCCGATCTATCACTTATTATAAACAGTAAATCAACAAAGAAAAAAGGCAAAGATAGAGAGTGGGCTATAAAAAAGGCGTCTCTGATGTGCAAGAAATACACCCCAAAAAAAGAAGAAAAAAATAAAAAAAAATTTGTTACAAACAACTTACAAAAAGAAATGAAATCCCACCAAAAACATTTTCATGTAAAATGTTGCCAAGACGAGCCCATATGACTCGCACTGTCAAAAAGTTATCAGATCTCATGTAGAGCCAAGCTTCTAACACTACACGCCCTAACTCTACAAGGCCTAACTTCACAAACTCTACACCTTAGTCAAAATATGTGGCTTGGCCGTTCGTTACTACAAGAACTATTGTATAACACAAAAGTAATGAACAGTGAATTAATTTTTCACCTTACGCCGATGTGAATGTAGCGAAATGGCCAAGCCACATATTTTGACTAAGGTGTAGAGTTTGTGAAGTTAGGGCGTGTAGTGTTAGAAGCTTGGCTCTACATGAGATCTGATAACTTTTTGACAGTGCGAGTCATATGGGCTCGTCTTGGCAACATTTTACATGAAAATGTTTTTGGATGACAATCTAATTAAGATAACCTATACAAAAAACAATTAAGAACGCTAGGTGTTTAATCACACAATTTGAGACATTTTATCCATACTATTAAATATTATAAATGCGAAAGTAACTTTGTCTGTCTGTCTGTTACTCAATCACGCCTTAACTACTGAACCAATTTGCATGAAATTTGGTAGAGAGATATTTGGATACCCGAGAAAGAACATAGGATAGGTTTTATCCCGGAAATCCCACGGGAACGGGAACTATGCGGGTTTTTCTTTGACTGCGCGGGCGATGCCGCGGGTGGAAAGCTAGTTCATAATATTTTTATCCTTAAAACAATTTAGAACCAGTGTGTAATAAGTCGTTATAATATTTAGAACACTCAAACTACTACAGTAATATTTACGAAAAAATACAAGAAACCTAATCACACAGTAATTACTAAAAATTAAGTCTATATTTTTCTTGAATATTCCACAATAATTTCAGTACTAATAACTTTCCTAGATCTAATATTGAAGTGAAAACTTCTTTAGCGGTGTTGGGTATAAAATCTTAAACTCGCGTCAGGACACGTGACCTGATCGAAAAAGCGTAAGACGGATGGATATCAAACATGCTCAACGCTAATAACCAAGTTTTCACTTCTGCCGGCACTCCCGGAGTGCAACCCGTCTTTTTTAGACATATTTTGATTTTAGGTTATTACAACCACTAAAGAAATGTAATTAGACGCTATCGTATACTTATTTCAGTGTAGAACCATAATTTTGTTGAAAATATGCTGAATTATGTTTTATGAATAGAAATCAAATTGCTGAGACCTTGAAAGTAAAATAGGCTTCGAGGACACACTTTGTCATAAATTTTCGACGTCTAGAGGATATTAAAACGTTTTGTGTTTAGTAGTTTATAACTTTAGTTCGATGATTTAGAAGATTGAAGTGATTTATGGCTATTTCATAATTTTTCAACCGACTTCAATAAAAGGTGGTTCTCAATTCGACTGTTTTTTTTCGGGTATGTTACTTCAGCACTTTGTACTGGGTGAACCGATTTTTATGATTATTTTATGGAAGTGAACTTCTTTAGGCGCGTTCGCAGTAAAATTTCGAGGTCGCGTCATGACAATAACGTCACGTCACGGAGCAAGGCGACGATTTTGGTATGTTTGAATATTGCCAATGAAGTTCCACTTCTGACACGGGTGCTCGGCACACACGCTCTTTTTTATTTAGTTCGGCACAAGCTTTAACGTGATTAAGTTTTAACGGTAAGTAATCAAAATACATGTACGTACATGGATATTCCTTTATATCTATATATATAAAAATGAAACCCGTTTCGCGTTGTCACGGCATCACGTGTGAACGGCTGAACCGATTTCGATCATTCTTTTTTTTTAATGTTTGTGGAAGTCCAAGGATGATTCTTATGTAGAGAAAACGTAAATATGTACCACGGGCGAAGCCGGGGCCGCTAGTTAAAAATAAAAATATAAATATTAAACATCACAGCGACTATTTGAATATCGCGGCAAAATCTGTTTATGATATACATTAAATTAGTTATAAACAAGTCTATAAATAGAATACTCAGAAAACCTCTGCCTCCAGCTAGCGATTAAAATAATATTCTCTACAAATTGTAGCAATATATTAACGTGGAATTTAAATAGAACATTATTTTATTAGAATAAAAGAAGATTGTTATCATCCTAAGTTTCTATTATAATGAGAAAAATATAAAATAAACCATATTCTTCCATTTACATTTAAAAATAAAAGTTGAGTCGAGTTTCTAATCTATACTTTATAATTTTCAATCCATAATTGAAAAGTTAAAATTATAATTATGATACATTTTTAAATTTTATCCAGATACAGATATAAAACGTAAATTACGTTTCTCTTGTTTTATCAAATCATACCAAACTTTCTCTTATCAAGTATCGTATAATTTATCACTTACTAGCTTACCGCCCGCGGCTACGCCCGCTTTGTCTAAAACCTATTAAATTATAAACTAAAACCTTCCTCTTGAATCACTCTATCTATTAAAAAAAACCGCATCAAAATCCGTTCCGTAGTTTTAAAGATTTAAGCATACAAAGGGACATAGGGACAGAGAAAGCGACTTTGTTTTATACTATGCAGTGATTAATAGCACATCATCACAATACCTAAACACAGAAATTCCTAACAATTGTCCAAATCTAAGATAAGCCAAATCAATGGATAATCCTTGCTTGAATTCACTTTGGTTTCAGCGTCATAACCATTGCATTCAAATTTCATCAACGAATTTGCTATTTCAGAACATGAATATTCAATAAATCATTTGCAATATGAATGGTCTTAACAACGAGGTCGGGTATCCAGGAATAGGCTTTATCTATGCTAGATCAGAATTCGTCATTGCGTCACAAAGTCGCTTTCTTTGTCCCTATGTCCCTTTGTATGCTTAAATATTTAAAACTACGCAACGTATTTTGAAGCGGTTTTTTTTTTAATAGATAGAGTGACTCAAGAGGAAGGTTTAAGTATATTATAATTTATTATATATTAGACAAAGCGGCAGAAGCCGCGCGCGGTAAGCTATAGTTAATAGAAAATACATGATTTTTTTGATGTATTATTTTTCAACTTTTGTACAAAATAAGTGACTGAAAAGGCATCTAAACATTTCCAATAATACCTGTATAGGAATCAATATTCTTTTTTACCTCAATTTTATAAAGCATTTGAATTAGCTCCTCCAAATGTACTTAACAGACCCTAATCCCTCATTCTTATTTGGACGCTTGACGTTGATTAATCAGTGTTTTGTTCCTTTTGCCTTCAAGTTATTTGACAAAAGGAAGAAAGAAAGGCAATCAAAGTTAGAATTGTGGTTAGAAGGTATTGAATAAAATACATTTGTTTTCCTATATTTGTAACAAACGTTACTAGTATTTATTTCAGGACAATACTTAGCTCTTAGATTAGCTATTAATATTATAAATGCGAAAGTATGTTTATTTGTTAGTCTGTTATACGATTTTTAAGTCAATTTATAGTCAAACTAAATACGCGAGCGAAATTGCGGGTTTAAAGCTAGTATTGAAAATGATTTGTTTATAATGTTGACAATATTATGGTGTAAAGCTAACTACGAATTTGTCAATATATAAGTTACCATACTAAATCATTCGTAAATACGTCATGCATACTCTTAAGCTAGTCTTAAGTATACCAAATTCCGACCAAGGAAAGGGTTTTTCCTACATAAGGATAGAACATAAATGGGTTAAATATACTAAAGTGATAAGAGAGTGACTTCCATTACCCAGCGAGTCGGTAGGGAGTCGTAAACCTTTCTTCATTGATGATTCGTCCCCACTATGGTGAAATTTGCTGCCTTTGGCTTTACAAATACGGAGAGAAGAGGTTAAGTTTTTAGTTTTACAATTGTATATATTATAGCTACTACATATCCAGTAATATTTATTGAGACATATTGCTGATTTCCGGACAATAAAAATGGTATACTCAGCTCTATGTCATTCAATCATTAATTATTATATTAGCTCCTGGGGAGGCGCTTGCAAGGTACACCTCATAGAAGCTGAAAGAGCACAAAGAGCCTTACTCAGAGTAGGAGCTGGTTTACCTTTTCGCTATCCTATTTGCGAACTATACAAACGCTGGGATGTACTAACTGTCAGCTTTTATCTTATCTATTATAATAAGGCAACATGCACAAATAAACTATGATCCGAATTTCAATAGGGACAAGCGTAGAAAAGAATAAATATTATTTGTAAAAACAACTCTTTTAATTCATGTCTATCACATAGATTTTATTATTTTCTCGGGGCATTTTTATACAATAAAATCAATAAGTCTATCTCAATATACTCTCTTAGTACATCAAGGTGTAAGACGTCGGTATGTAAATGGCTCAAAAAATTAGACTATCAAACATCAGAAAATTTTATTCATTCAATTCGGTAAATAGTGAAACTGAAACGTACATACTCCATCGCAAAACCTCATCCACACCTACCGTCAATCACTCACTCTCACACACACACACATACACGCGCGCACATACGCACACACACACACACACACACACACACACACACACACACACACACACACACTCACACACGCATACACAAACACTCACATTATACACATAGTATATCAATTCACTTACCTTACAACTCATCTTTAATAATTTATAATAATATGTCCATTGGTAATTTTTCTATTTTAATTTTTCATTTAACTTTAGTTACGATTAATTCTTTCTCATTTCATGTTCACGCTCATTGTTTATCTTATAGATGTGATTGTTAATGCTTTGGGGGCCTGGTGACCCGTAACACAAGTATTTTATACTTATCGCGGGCACCAGTCTCTCACAAATGTTAGTGTTAAGATATTACATATATAGATTAACGTATATTGTGCATTTGTGATGAGAAAAATAAATAAATTTAATTTAATTTAATTTAATTGTAATGATATAGGCAGGTAAGTTTATCTTATGAATACTTAGTATATAAATATACTAGCGGTCCGCCCCGGCTTCGCCCGTGGTACTTACATGTTTAAACTATCCTATCTCTCAAGTTGGATCGAACTACACATGGTGTGCGAATTTTATTATAATCGGTTAAGTGGTTTAGGAGTCCATTGAGGACAAACATTGTGACACGAGATTTATATATATTAAGATTTACGAAACTAAAATTCGAAATTATGTAGCTTAATAACTGTATTATTAATAAACATATTTCATATCGAAAATATAATTTGTGCCTTTTTTTATAGTGGGGAAATCTTCCAAAGATACCCACTGCCCCCGGGGAAGGAGCCGTGGGTTATGTCGGATTCTTACCGACTAAAACCCCACTGTGTTCCGTCGAGCCGCTTTAATGATGGGGCCGCGGGTATTGGTTGGAATTCTTCCGCGTTGTATAATAAATGTCGATATGTTTTCCCAAGGAAAACCAACCAAATTTAAAATTATGAAAATCCACAGTCCAGCCCTTGCCTTATAAGGTCCTACGACGTACCAATATCGTAATTTCAAAAAAGACGGGTTGCACTCCGGGAGTGCCGGCAGAAGTGAAAACTTGATTATTAACGTTGAGCATGTTTGATATCCATCCGTCTTACGCTTTTTCGATCAGGTCACGTGTCCTGACGCGAGTTTAAGATTTTATACCCAACGCCGCTAAAGAAGTTTTCACTTCAAAAATACTTAAAAGGTTGAAGAAAAAAAAGGGTTTAACTTTATAGGGACGTAATTATTTGTACATAATTTGTAATTTCAGTACATAACCTAATTAAACATTTTACTACATTGGTTCGTAATGTACACAGATCAAAATTTAGGCTGGGCCTTACGAGGTTAAAGTGCGAATTTAAGGTGATGAATTAATTTTTCTAACATTTACGGCCCTTTTTAAACCTTCGTAATTTTTATATTATTAAAGTTGTCGTGATGAAAATTCTTGACAAGAAAGTTCAATAGTAACACAATACGTCTACCGTTTTAGAAACATGATTCCATGATATTTTCTCGATAGAAAAAAAATACAAAGTTCTCATTGTTATTTTTTTTTAATCTCTGGCATCTTCAATATCAAACGTAAAGTTACGACTTTTTGGATATTAACTATAAAATATATAACCTATACGTCTACCGAGTTAGAATTTTGAAATATGCGATGGTTTTGAAATAAACAAGAAATACTTGAAATTAGCGCGCGACCAGCCAATATAGCGAGAGCCGCCCTGTTCCTTCCTACCCCGATCGCTGCACGAGTCATTCCCGCTACGGCCGTCACACGGGGAACTTGTGTCGCTCGCGCAATCGTAACAAAGGGTGACAACATGATAAGACAAAATGAGACAAATGGGGACAATAAAGAAAATAAGAAGAAGAAACATAAAGGTTGGAGGAAAAAGAATGCTTACAATTGGAACAAATTAATGAAGTAAGTTGGTTTTATTTTAAATTTGATGATAATTGTATTATAGACGATGTTTGATATGTACCCCTGTTTTAAGTACATAACGAATGTGTAAGATTTTTTCATTTATAGCATAGATAACCTTTTCTGAAATCCGGAATCCAGAAGGAAAATAAACCCACTGATTGTTCACAATGGTAACCCACTCCTTCGTAAGTACCTTTATTCAGTCAAAAATGTATGTCATCAACGCTCTACTGGTTTTATCGCATGATTCCATTTTTAGCAAAAAGCAACAAAGTGCAAAGAAATAAAAAATCATGGTGAACTTAGTGGAAGTATGGTGGACGTAATATGGAACAGGAGCTCATTGGAGTAGTATTATATTTAAAAAAAATACGAAAAAATTTCAAGAATTACATTTCTTAGTAGGTGGTAGATAAGTATGTTGTATAAAGAATTTGATGTTGATATTTATTTCATTTATACTTACTACACCTGTGCGGGAAATTGCTTAGTACTAAAACAGGTTTATATTCATATTTACATAGTAATGTGAGTTTTCATTTCGAAAAATTTTGTGTAAGTATATTAAATTGAGTTCCTGGGTGATCTGGAAACACAATTGGGCCCGGAAGATGGCGCTGCAGTCACTCCTCCTAATCAAATGAACCGATTTGGATGAATATTTGTGTGCACATTTCATTGTTGTGGGATGATTGGTTGATTCGTTTTCACATTAGCTAATATTATGTATTTTTGTTGTTAGAAAGTAAACTTAATTTAATATTTATAATACATTATTATTGGTATAAATAAGCCAGTGTTCGTCTCACATTGCTGTACCTGCCTACCTACCCTACCAGGGCCTAACTTTGTTCTGGCTATTTTATTTTGATTATTTGTAATGAATAATTACAATTATAATAGAGTGCAAAAAATAAATACATGCGTCAATATATTTTGTGTTTTTTTTAAAACAATTTTTTTATTTAAAAAAATATCATTCCGACCGCGGCTTTGCCCGCGTGGAATTAGGTTATATCGTGAATCCTGTTTTATCCCACAGAAGTGTTCAGTTCGGATAAAAAGTATCCTATGTGTAAATCCAGGCAATTAGCTATATTTTATCAAAATTGGTAATGTAGTCTTGACGTGATTAAGTAACAACTAACAAAAAAATATACAAATTAACATCCAAAGTTTCGCATCAGTTTTACTGTATTAGTGATATCTTCCACTCTTGACTTTGACTGAGAAGAATTAGGGTTTATAACTTCTTTTAGAAATAGTACCTTTCATTTCTGGGCATGATGTAATATCTACGTCAGCATCAAATTCTATCTAAATCAATTCAGTAGTCCGCGTTATTGAGTACCATTTCATTTTTTCAGAGTAACAATATTTTTTGTTATTTCAAAGATTATTTATAACCTGTATTATTTTGTAATAAAGTAAACATTACGAAATAATAATAATTATTAATAATGTCTAAGTAGTTGTTAAAAAGAAGATTATTTGTTTATAAGCAAGAAAATAAAACCAATAAATCAACAATTAAATATATGTATAACAATATTATAACTGTATGACGACTCCATACATGTTTGTCCCGAGTCGGCCAGCGGCAGCGCGGCGAGTTTGCAAGAATGACTTCGCGCACACCCGCGTTCGCGATAGCGAGCTATTAGACTCCGCCCACCAAGCAGTGGATTTTTTTTTTGTGTATCGTCTTAATAAGGCATGCTCTAGATACCTTGAGAAATTATTATATTATGATAACTTTTAATGGGGATATATAAGTTAAAAAGTAATGCTGACCTGACCTCCTTATTTTATTAAATTAAAATTTAAGAAAATTTATTTAAACACATACAGAAATCATCTCAAAACAAAGGTAGAGAAAAATGTTATATCGAGTATCAAGTTTCGTTCAGTGAAAATAGATGTCGCTACACGCTGTTGAGTAGAATTGAATCGCGCTAGCAAAGTTTTTTTGTTGTACATTGATATAATTTTCGAATGGTCACAACAATTAACTATACAGACTGTGATTATCGATTATGATAACCGCAGTCTGTAAAGTTAACCCTTCAAATTTCAATTCCCATGAGTGTCACCTGTAGGTGACAGTAGTTTAAAATTTTTTTTCTACCACATGAAAATTTATTTTTTAATTCTACCGCGTTTGTAGCAAAGCTTATTAGTTGAACTATTCATGTTTTTTTTTTTGGCAAAGCTAACCTTATGATATTTATCAAATTTGTTTAGTTGTTTCGCGCGTACTTGAAGTAGTCAGAGTTTGTGTGATTCCTTGAAGTATAAAGTGATATAAAAATGTCCCGACAGTAAGTATTGTTTTTTTTCTTATTATATATAGTAAATGAATGTATTAGCTATAATATAAATATATTTTATGCTAAAAATAACTAATAGCATCTTCACTACAGCACTGAAAATATGCCGTGTCACCTGGAGGTGACACTGGGCATTATAATAACTTTATTATTCCGAATTCATTGTAAGTAATAACAAGACTGTTGTTTATATTTTGTCTTATTGCTATGTGGTGATATTGTTTTAGAGCTTGTTTACGTATTACAGGTTGACGTTAGATGAGATTGCCGAGGAGTTGCACGCCGGAGAAGACCCAGGCGATATTATTTTATTTCCTCCTGATGATGGTGTGGTGACTGACGAAGATAGTGGAGACGAAAATGACGCTAGTATTTTTCATTTTTTAGTCGCATGCTTTGGTCACAAGTCAACTGGTCACTGTCAAAATAGAACTTCCGTCTCTGGAGAAAATTGTGTACATGACGAGGAAGAACAAGTCGAAATATCGAAGAAAAAAGATATTAGAAAGCTTCTGATAAAATTATTACCGCCAAGTGGCATGACAACAGCATCGTTACTATCGTATCCAACTAACACGGATTGGATCCTATCATAAAAGTAATTCACATTGGATTTGTGGATAAAAAACGGGTTTTGGCATAGAAGCAGCTTGCCAAAATGCATGACTGATCAAAGGGCTGATGGAAACTAACTGGACCTACTACGATTTCCAGCGAAATGTGGCAACCATAATTCTGCCTGGGGCGTTTCAGCACAAATGAGAGTGCCCACAGAAGTGAGGAGTGCTGGAACTGTGGACGACCACTCGGCAGTCGATTGCTCACAGCGAAGATGCAGGTACTATCACCAACGCACTAGAAAAATGTGCACCAAGTGCAATATCGGTTTACTTCATAATTCATAATTCATAATTCATAATTCATAATTCTTTATTTACGTTAAACATGGTATTTTTAGATGTTACATTTTTACTTATAGTAGGTACAACATGTTTAGCCGTCATTAAAAAACAGCATGCAAATTTTATAATTGTATATAAAACAATGGGTCCAATTAAATTATCAAATGTTAATTACAAAATTATTACTTATATCATATAAATTAGCTTGTCAATTATAATTTTATTTCTCGTCATCAAAAAATTCTTTAATACTGTAGAAGGACCGATTAGTTAGCCATTCTCCTAGTGCTTTTTTACATAATTTGCCATTATTATTTTTAAATTTATTAGGTACGTGATTATAAATTTTAATACACATAAAAATACAATTTTTGTTATACAACTTTAGTCGAGGATTTTCATCTAAAATAAGTTTATTAGGATCCCTACGACTACGATCATTTACATAAGAAGCCTTTTTGAAAAGATGCAGATTTTTTGAAACAAACACACAAACATCGTAAATGTAGAGTGACGGAAGCGGCAATAGACCAAGTTTTTTAAACATTGGTCTACAGGATTCATCGGGAGCTCTGCTACATATGGCTCTTATGCATTTCTTCTGTGCAATAAACACCCTTTGTACATCCGTGCTATTACCCCAAAAAATAAGTCCATAATGAAGTACTGATTCTACACAGGCGTGGTAAAATGTAACAGCCGTGTTTATATTTGTGACAATTTTAATTTTTCTAAGAGCGTAAACAAATTTATTAATTTTTTCACAAACTATTTCAACGTGTGATTTCCAATCTAAACGTTGATTGATATTAAGTCCAAGAAATTTTAGGTTATCTGTTGCTACTAATTTCGGAATGTCAATAGAATATTTATTAAATTGTACATACATTGATTTACTTAAATTAATTTTTAGATTATTAAAATTCAGCCATTCTATAACTTTGTCAACAGTTACATTAATCTCATTAACATGATCCTTTAGCGTATTATTTTTCTTTTCAGATGTCACAATTATTGATATATCGTCAGCATATAAAATAACCTTATGATTTGTTACATTCAGAATATCATTAATATATAGAATGAAAAGGATAGGAAATGCTGCCCTGTGGAACGCCACATTTTGAATATTTGTATTCCGAGTTATAAGTTTCAACTTCATTCATTTTATTAATGTTAGAAATCATAACACATTGCTGTCTGTTATATAGATAAGAGGCTAACCAATTAAAAGCTGGACCTCTTATACCATAATTTTCTAATTTTTTCAGTAAACATTCGTGAGATACAAAATCAAATGCTTTTGTTAAGTCAAAGAAAAGTCCTGTAGTTATTTTATTTTTATTTATACTATGTAGAATTGTATTGATTAGGGAATGTAAAGCGAGAACCGTGGATTTATCTTTTTGAAATGCAAATTGTTCCTGTCTTATAATGTTAAATTTATCACAGAAGCTTATTAAACGTTTGTACATACATTTTTCAAAAATCTTTGAGATGATGGGTATTAATGTAATTGGACGATAGTTATTAATATCTTCTTTGCTCCCTTTTTTGAATAATGGTTTGATAATAGATTTTTTCAGTCTTTCAGGAAAAATTCCTTCAGAAAATGAGGCGTTCACAAGATGTGTTAAAACATTAACTATCTCCATGCTACATGCTTTTATTATTTTTGTGTTAATATTATCGTAGCCTACTGAGCTTGTGTTTTTTAATGATAAAATTATAGTTTTTACTTCATCTACAGACATTGGAGCTAAAAACATAGAATTTTTATTTAAGAATGAAGTTTGTGTTAGGGCAGAAATAGTATTTTTAGTGAAATTTATATAATAATTATTAAATGCATTAGCTATTTGTATAGGTTCTTTTAAATATTTTTCGTCAGATTTAATAACATGTATAATATCTTTTTCTTTTAAATTATAGATCTCGTTTTTTATAACATTCCATACTGCTTTACTCTTATTTTCACATTTATTTATGAATTTAATGTTACTGTGTCTTTTGGATTTAAATATACACCTTTTTAATACATTAGAGTATTTTATGTACTTAAGTTTATTAACTACGTCTTTATTTTGATAATATTTATATCTAAGAAGTCTCTTTGTTTTACAACTCTTTCGAATTCCTTTACTTATCCAGTTATTGTCAATCCTATTACATAGTTTTAATTTAATTTTTACGTTTGGAAAACATAGATCATAAAAAAGACACATTAGGTCATGAAATATATTAAATGATTTGTTAAAGTTTAATTCATCGTACACATCAAACCATGAAAGATTCCGCAAGCATTCTCTAAATTTTTTAACATTAGCATCACTATAATCTCTTTTATAAATATATTGGGGTCTTGACAATTTAACATTTTTTATGGGAAAAGATAATAGCTGTGCAGTCTCGTGGTCAGAAAGGTGAAGAGGTAGCACTGATCCCGAAGCGTCAGATATGTTACTTATGATATGATCAATACATGCGGTATTGCGAGTGGGAACGTTTATATGCATTGTAAAATTATAATTGTGGCATAAGAATTTAAAGTCGTCACTTATTTTACCTTTCTTAAGCGTATTTATATTAATATCCCCAGCTAGAATTATTTTTGTTTTAGAGTTAAATTTTTTAATAAAATCATGTAAGAGTTTATCCAGAGTATTTAAAAAAAGAAAAGGGTCCGATAATGGTGTTCTATAAACACAAATAATTATTGTTCTAATCTTAGGTAGTTCTACACTGCATACTTCAAATATGTTTTGTGATGCATATTCTTTGACAAAATGCAACTCTTTAAATAATATATTCTTTTTAATTAATATACACGAGCCACCACGTTGTTTGTCTCTGCAAAAACAAGCTGCCATTATAAAATTATTGATTTTGATAAAATTTTCATGGCCTTTTTTTAAAAACGTTTCTGTTAAGCATATAACATCCGGATAACAATCTATATCCTCCAGATCTCTTAAAGTTAATTCCAAAATTTCTTTTTTAGATGAGATGCTGGCTATATTTTGATGAAGGATTTTAAATGTTGAATTTAATTTATTTAGTTCTTGCGTTTTAGATACGAAAAAATGTACTTTCTTGAATTGTGGAATTATCAGAATTATTATAATTGTTATTTTTGTCATGATGTTGATACCGGGTCCAATAATAAGGAAGCGTTCCCTTTTTAGGAATATTACGCAAATACGATTCATTTGTGTGTCTGTTATTAAACATAATTTTTTTGAGATTAGACGGATTGACAAATTGTTCATCGTAGTCATAAGAATCAATACAATAGTTTACAGATTTACAGATATCAAGAAGAACATTACCGCAATGGACATATTTACAATGTTTGTACCACCTACATAACTTTTTAATACTGTCATTTAATTTAAATGTATTTAGAAAGTTATTTTTATTAACGTTTAAGATTATAATACAATTTTGATCAAACTTTTGCAAAATAGTGCGTAAACAAGAAAGAACAGCATTTGGATTATTGTCATTTTCACCTAGGCATAGTACTAATTTGTCTTGTGATGATAGTTTGACGTTTTGACAGTTTTGTACAATATCTATACTGCGGGAGTTTGGTCGCGTTTCACCATATACACGATACGTTTCATATGTTGTATTGTATCTAGAACGAGAAAGAGCTGCAGCCAAACCAGAACATCGTTGTGCGCCATAAATAAGAATTTTCTTTCTCTCTGATAAATTTGTAGAACTTTTCAGTTTATCGCATCTATCTATGGTTGTAGTCAGTAAACTTCTTGAGATTATCTCCAATCGTTTAGTGAGTAACTCAATTTCTTTATTTGTAAGGTCTTGCTTTTGCTGTAATTGTTCCATTTGTTGTTTGAGGTATTGTATATTGATAGTAGGAGGGCGCACGATTATTGGTTGTGTAACAGGAGAGGATGGTACGGACATACTGGAAAAAGAGCTGATTTGTTTGTCGTAACAAGGTGTTATTGAATGAATTTTCGATGATAAATGAAATGACTTCAGCGTATTTATTTCAGTGTTCATATTACTAAGCTGTTGACGAAGTTCAATGTTATCTGCTTTTATGCCCGACAGAGTGGTTTCCATATTTCTAAGGTCATTTTTTAACTGACTTATTAGCTTGTTTATGTCCTCTATTGTAGGTTGATTATTGTTTATAATTTTGTTTTGAGGTTGGGTTAATTTTAAAGGAGAGCAGAAAAGTTCATCCGATGAGTCAGTTAGTATGTGAGAATCTACAATTTGAGATTCTTTAGGTTCATCTATATCTTGCTAAATTGTGGCTGTAATTGTATGTTTGTACTGTTCTTTGCGCATTGTTATATTATTTGTTAGTTCTTGATCATTAGATTGTAGACGGGAAACGCATTTTTTACACGCCCATTTATCTCTAGACTCCTTCGACATTAAAAAGTACATTTTCTGTGATATTCCAGCACAATCAAATTGTAGTATTTGCTAACAATGTGAACATTTTAAACAGCGTTTTATATCTACAACATCTTTACACTTGGAACAAATTGTTTTATCCGCCATCTTTCGGTGAATTTGCACGTATTTAATAGACGATTCGGTACAGCTTAATCAGCCACAAATTGTATTTTTTTTTCATTAAGTAGTTATCATTATTTCTACAAACATGTTAAGTTATAATATTTGTAACTATTCAAATAATAGAAGAAAAAAACTTGAAAATAAATAATCTTAGAGCAGCCCCCCGTGGATCGATCTCCAATCTTTCAGTGCACAAATGTACATTCGTCCTCAGAGCCGTCTATGCTTTAATAGAACAGTTGAAAATAAGCAACTTAGTGTAACTATTGCGACTCGGTTGTTTTTTATGAGACTTGGTTCAATGACCGCCGTGAAATAGTCAACCAATCAGCTGTTGATTGTTGACATCTTATAAACTTAGTCTAATTGTCAACGGTTTTCAAACAAAGAACGTAATTTGTTTTTGATTTTTAGTCCCTTTTGAGCAGTTATTATCACTTTTATCACATAGCCATCAATTTATTGTTCGTTTTGGCATAGCACAAAAACAATTAACACTATAATTTTGTAATTATTTTACTTTTGTGTTTGTTTTGGTAGCACTTATTGTCACACTGTTTTTGATGCACTTATTCACGTCGGATTATCTCGTAAACAATTTCGAATAAACTTTGATATATAATGTTCCTTTTAAATCACTTTTTATCACACTGAGTTTACTTTAACTATTTTTAAATAATTTTTATTTACGGAGCCGAAGTGATCGTTGGCTGTCACGGCTGTCAATATATAAAAAAAGTGACTAAAAAAAACACTTCTAAAGTGTTGGTACATGTTCCACAAAAAATAAGTTATGGTTTTTTTTTTACTTGTTCATAAATAAATATTATTATAATAAAAATCGATATTTTATTCCTACCAAAAAAAGAAAAGTTGAGTTGAGTTTCTAATCTATACTTTATACCTAATTTTCAATACATAAACGAAAAGTTATATGATATACATTTTAAATTTTATCCAGATAGAGATATAAAACGTAAATTACGTTTCTCTTGTTTTATCAAATCATACCAAACTTTCTCTTATCAAGTATCTTATAATTTATCACTTATTAATAGCACATCATCACAATAAACACAGAAATACCAAACAATTGTCCAAATCTAAGATAAGCCAAATCAATGGATAATCCTTGCTTGAATCCACTTTGGTTTCAGCGTCATAACCATTGCATTGAAATTTCATCAACGAATTTGCTATTTCAGAACATGAATAATCAATAAATCATTTGCAATATGAATGGTCTTAACAACGAGGTCGGGTATCCAGGAATAGGCTTTATTATCTCGGCTAGATCGGAATTCGTCATTGCGTCACGTGTTTTTGTGAGAGTATCATGTTACCTAGATTGATTATTTTTTAACTTTCCGCGCCGCTTCGACCGCTTTGTTACTTAACAAATTATATTTAACTACTATCTATTAAAAAAAAACATCAACATCCGTAGCATAGTTTTAAGATTATGGCATACACAGGGACATACAGCGACACTTACTTCCTTTTATAAGAAGTACCTAGTGATGATTATAATAAAATATTTTAGAGACGAATAGTGGTATACATATATATATATATATATATATAAAATATAGAATCTACTAATTTGACCATTATTACTACTACAACTTGGAGATTAACGTGAAAAAAACTTTAATCTCACTCTACATGACTGAATTTTAATCTCTTATCCTTTTATGCATAGCATATTTTATTTTATCAAACCTAGATAATATTGTTTGGAGCATCCACTTTACTAATCGACTTAAGTACAATTGGAAAGGAGTAGGTATATTATTGTTAACTATTATTACTCCTGCCGTTTCTTATTTTTTAAAACAAAAACGCTATAATTCAAATCCTGACTTGTCGAATTCTAAACACTTCCACTCCTTTCTCCAGGGAATCCTATGTCAAGATGTATATCGTTTTCTAGACTAGTCTAGAAATTTTTGTTCGCTCAATAGATGAAGCTTTGATATTGCCTGCTATTCAAGATCGCGCTCGGCGCAAAAATGTTTAATCTTTGAAATGCCTATCAACGCCTGTATACCGTTTTAGGTTCAGACGTTTTATAATAGCTTTTATTTTGGCTGTTCTTTGTATTGATATTATTTTAATGTGATCTTTAATATATAATATATAAAAGTTTATATTTAGCTTTTAAAAGTTTTTGCAGCTTTTATTCTTAATTTAATGTAATTAATAAAAAAATACAAATAAAATCTAGAATTTGATATTATGTTAATTTCGTCTTAAATTGTAAATAAGATTTTTATTACTGCAGTTTCGCAAAGTTCTTAAAGGTTCCCTTATAAATAATTATGTTTAATTAACTAAAAATATAACGTAACAATTATTATAATAGTTATAATTATTATCCATTAATTATTTTTAATTTATTAAGTAAAAAATAGCAATTACATGTTGTACTTTTCCATATAATTATTATTATAATGTACTTTTCCATTCTACTCGCATATGACTATAATAATAATAAATAATATAAAAACCGGCCAAGTGCGAGTCGGACTCGCGCACCGAGGGTTCCGTACATTGCTGTTTCTTTTGATTGCGTTGACATAGAAGTTTGATTTTGTTACAGCTTAAAGGTATTATAGACCTGAGTATTTGGTATGAATTTCAATTTAATACCTCTACGCGTTTATGAAGAAATGGGTAGTAAGTTTAAAATTATTAAAAAAAAATATATTATGTGATGTAACTAAAAATTTATGGTTTTCGTAATTTTTCCTTTATCTATGCTATAAGACGTTGCTTCGTACCAAATTTCAAGATTCTGAGTTCACGGGAAGCACCCTGTAGGTTTTGATTCCCTTGCAAGTGTCGAAAATTTGCGGCATAAACGGCTGTATCTTTTGATTGCGTTGGCTTAGAGCTTTTTTCACAGCTTCAAGGGACAGTAGACCTGAGTAATTGATATAAATTTCAGCTTCATACCTCCACGCGTTCCTGAGAAAAAGGGTCTTGACAGACGGACGGACGGACGGACGGACGGACGGACGGACGGACAGATGGACAACAAAGTGATCCTATAAGGGTTCCGTTTTTTCCTTTTGAGGTACGGAACCCTAAAAATCATTTATTTGCAAGTAAACATGGTATACATAGGTGTTAAGAATAAGATACATTATTTCAGCATGTTTAGCCGTTATTCAACGGCATGCAAATACATTTTTCATTAGATACATTACATTAGATTAGATTAGATTACATTAGATATTACATTTTATATTATGTCTTCTTAATTTTATTTTATTAAAATCAATTCATTTGTTATTCATTCACATTATTATAATTAATATTTCACAATTCATTCATATTCATTACAAAAATTACATACATTATTACAAAATTAATATTAAGACGCAAGTAGACAATGTTAATTACGAGTTTAGGTATTCTTTAACACTATAAAAACATTTCTGTTGAAGCCATTTATAAAGTTCTTTAAAAAATAATTTAGTATCTAAGTTTTTTAATTTAGTTGGCACTTTATTATATATTATTACACTCATACAAAGACAGTTTTTATTATATTTTTTTAATCTAGGATTATCTTTTAAAATTAGTTTACTTGGATCTCTGCGACTACGGCTATTTAAATCACTTGCCTTTTTATAAAGATACATATGCTTAGTCACAAACACGCACATATCATAAATGTAAAGAGATGGCAATGGCAGCAGACAAAGTTTTTTAAATATCGGCTTACAGGACTGATCCGATCTCATACCACATAAGGCCCGTATACATCTCTTTTGAGCCAGAAATGCTCTTGTTATATCGGTACTATTGCCCCAGATAACAAGTCCATAACGCAAAACAGATTCCACGTAAGCGTAATAAGAAGTAAGTGCGGTTTTTAAGTTTGTAACTCTTCTTACTTGCCTTAATGCAAAAACAAATTTATTTAATCTACTACACACATTTTCTATATGTAGTTTCCAGTCTATATTTGTATCTATTGTCACACCTAGAAACTTTATTTCATTTTTTGCTTGTATTTTAGGAATGTCAAAGTTAAATTTATTAAATTGTAAAAATTTTGTTTTGTCCAAATTTATTTTCAAATCATTAATGTCAAGCCATTTTATTATGTTGTCAATACTATAATTAATGTCATTTATGTGGTCATCTATATTATTTTTGTCAGAACTTACAATTAAAGAAATGTCGTCAGCAAATAAGATGCACTTGTGATTTGTTATATTAACTATGTCATTTACATATAATACAAAAAGAACCAAGTACACTGCCTTGCGGTACGCCATATTTTATTATTTTGTAGTCAGAAAAATAATGCGTTATTTCATCGTTTTTATTTACTTCAGAAATTGTTACACACTGCTGCCTATTTTGAAGGTAAGATCTTATCCAGTGAAGCGTTTGCCCTCTTATACCGTACGATTCTAGTTTTTTTAATAGTTTATAGTGTGACACGAAGTCGAACGCTTTGGAAAGGTCAAAGAAAAGAGTTGTAGTTAATTTGTTTTGATTAATGCTGCCTAAAACTTTATCCATCAGGGAATATATAGCCAATGTGGTTGATTTATTTTTCTGAAACGCATACTGATCTTTAGCAATAATAATAAATTTATCACAAAAATTTACTAGTCTTTTATGCATACACTTTTCAAAGATTTTTGATAGAATGGGTACCAAAGTAATAGGTCGATAGTTATTTACGTCATGTTTGTTGCCTTTTTTAAATAACGGCTTTACTATAGATTTCTTTAACGCTTCTGGAAAAATCCCCAATGAAAAGGAGACGTTTATAAGATAGGTAAGAACATCTAGAATTTCATCAATACATGACTTTATCACTTTAGTAGTCAATCCATCATAACCTACAGAGCTAGTCGTCTTCAAAGAGTTTACTATCATCTTTACTTCATTAGTCGTCATGGGATTAAGAAACATAGTGTTTGTATTTAAACTAATATTACTTTCATATACCATAAAATTGCGATTTGTCAGGGTCGTAATTGAATCTATATAATGTGTATTAAATGTATTAGCAATATGTGTAGGGTCTGTAATTGTAGTATTATTGTATGTAATTGTATCTATGAAATCTATGTTATTTTGATCCGCAACTTCATTTTTTATTACTTTCCAAACTGCTTTAGTAGTATTAGAACTGTTATGTATAAATTTTATATTAGCAATTTTTCTTAGACCCTTACTGATCCAATTTTTAGGTATTGTGCAGCTACTTTTCAATTTAATTTTAATATATGGAAAGCACAGGTTATAAAAAAGGCAGAAGTGTTCGTGAAATGAATTAAATGATGCGTTAAAATCTAACTCTTCACAAACATTTGCCCAGGAGAGATTACTCAGACATTCCCTAAATTTTTTTATATTAGTTTGATTATAATCTCTTTTAAAAATGTAATGAGGTGTAGGAAGATGTTTTATGATGTTTGTTGGAAAACTTATCAATTGTGCTAGTAGTTGTGATTCGCCGGTTCTGGCGCAAGCGCCAGAACCGGCGAATCACGTGTTGGCGAACCCGCAAATCAGTGGTACCCCATCCTAAAAAAAAAAAAAAAAAAAAAAAAAAATTTGGACTCTTTTCCCACTAAAGCGGCCACGCTGAGTCGATAGCACTAACTCCCGAAGCGATAGGATGCATGGTTTCGGAGATGTGCAGATCGATTAACTCTTATCTAATTGATATCCGGTGGCCTTATCTATCAACACCGTCCCAACTCGGCGTTCTTATCTATTACTCATTGTGCACCTCGCTTATCACTGCTTTTGTATTAAACTTCTTTGCTATGATCTACCTCGCTATTCTAACCAAACGATGTATTATTATATTCAAGAAAAAATACGTCTAAAATACTATAACAATATTTATATATTATCGTACTATATTATTATAATTGTTGCTTTTTTAAAAAGCGATTCGCTTCTGGCGTTGTTTATCTAAATCTAACCTAACCTAACCTAACCTAATTATTTTTCCGGGTAATCTGATGTATCGAACTTTGTTACGAGCTACCTCGCTATTCTGAATCATCAATAAAACACATTCATTTTACTGCCATTTTTATTGGAATTGTAGCCTTATCTACTTATAAAATAGGAGCGAAACATCTCATCCACTAAAATATCGTTGTACAGTGTGTTCCCTGTAAATATGCTCGTAAAACTATGCATTGAATATCCCTGAAACTTATATAGCAAATACATTAAGCAATATTCACCACAAACTGAAGTCCAATCATTCTGAATCCTATCAACATTCCAGTCCCATCTCTTACAATTCCTTTTCAAAAACTGGAGATGATATCGCTCAGGTGTTCGTCCATATGAATCAAAATATTGACCGATGCCATTCGTATCGATATGTACAGCTACCCAGTGTGAACCTGGTTTATCATCCGCATCCAAATTGCATATTATATACGTTGGTACATGGGTATACATAGGCAGTCTATTAGCAGCATAAACATTATTTTCTAGACTGGGATGAATCTTTTTCATATGTTTTTGTAATTCTAGTGTATCCATGATAGTACTGTTATTAGCAGATTATTTCAGTACCAATCTATTCAATGGTTGGCATAGGAATGTTCAATTATAGTGTTTTGTATAAGATTAAATAGGAAGTTTGTAATGAAATAAAAAAATAGTAAATTGCATACAATTTGTTTTATTTAATTTTATAATGTTTCCTTTAGTTACATATACACAAAATGCATTAAGCATAACACATAAATCTAAAATATAACACACATTATAACCTTAACTACTATAGTCTACAGTAACATTTCTATTTTTATCTATTTCAATAATATTATCAAACTCAGCATAAACAATACAGTTAATTGTTTGTGTTAGTGAGGATTCAAATCGTACTTCTAATCTTACACTACCATGCTTTATGAGATTCCAATGAGCTGATGAGTTAGCTGATAAATCAGGAGTTAAATCAAATGCTAAAAGACAGTAGCCTTTGGCATACTGTTCACGAGAGATTGCATTTCCTTCATTAAGAAAGTGAATACCAGTCCCCGAGAATAGAGTATGATATGCCGATGTGAATATATTATTATTAAAAGATGGTTGCAAAGCTTTTGAAGGTATTTGTTGACCATCAATATATAACCGATCATTTATTTTTAGCAATATAATATATATATTAAATTTTTACATTAACATTTTCATTTTTTATTTCATCCCTTTAAACTCTAGACGTGCGAAATGTTTCACTTTATCCATCCGTTTACTGCTATTGTGGCCGGACCAAGTGGATGTGGGAAGTCAAATTTTGTAACAAATTTCATAAAATCAGTTAAAGAAATATGTAATTGTGATTTTAATCATATCACATGGTGCTTTGATGAAATGCAACCTTTATATAATTTACCAAATGTTAACTATCATCAAGGAATTCCAAATCTTAATATGTTCGATGGTGAAAACCCACACCTTATTATTATTGATGATCTAATGAGAGAGTCTGATGGAAGAATTGTGGATATATTTACAAAAGGTAGTCATCACCGGAATCTTAGTGTATTTTATTTAACACAAAATTTATTTCATCAAGGTAAAGGTCAAAGAGACATTTCTTTAAACTCAAGTTATATAATTTATTTTAAAAACCCTCGAGATAAAACTCAAATAAGATATTTAGCACGACAAGTGTCACCA
This sequence comes from Colias behrii, assembly GCA_029959065.1. Classification (NCBI taxonomy): domain Eukaryota; kingdom Metazoa; phylum Arthropoda; class Insecta; order Lepidoptera; family Pieridae; genus Colias; species Colias behrii. The sequence goes on from JARWMC010000025.1 coordinate 5,112,905, forward strand.
GATAACACAAAATTCATTGAAGACGCCTACAGGGATGCAACTTTAGAAGCACATGGATATTTAATGGTAGATTTAAAACAGAATACAAATGATTTTTGTCGTATCAAGACAAATGTATTCCCATTTAATGGTCACTGTACAGTCTACGTCCCCACGAAAGAGTTTAAATACACCAAGAATCAAACAATTCAAATCATTTCTAAATGATGCATCGTCGAGTCACAACGCATAAACATTTGCTAAATGCTTTGCATACGCTTAAACCAAAACATCAAAGAGCATTACTTAAAACGTGTGATGAAAAAGAAATAAATTGTATTTGTGAATGTATTCATAACGTTTTACAAGGAAAGATACCACTTAAAGATCAAGATAAACAAAAATTGAATAAACACAAAAATATACTCCGTAAACTGGTGCGTAAGTGTAAACATAAACTAAGAAAAAATATTATTATACAAAAAGGAGGGACTTTCTTACCAATAATATTAGGTGCAATATTGAGTGGATTAGTAAGTGGGCTAGCCAGTTAATATGGAAAATGCTAAGAAAATGATACTTATTGAACCTGGATTGATTGAAAAATTAAAACAAGAAAATAAGGATACAAGTAATTTGTCTCGATTAGATATTGAAATGCAAAATATTATGAATAGTAAGACGGAAGACCGAAAGAAGTGGATGTTATATTTGCAAACACTACAAAGATACCTTCACTTTACCGAAGAGGATCGTCAACCACTCAGATTACCAATTTATTCTGTTACATCTAATGAATATTCAAATGAGTCTAAAATTGGTTTTAAAAATAAAGATAGAGATCTAAAAAGTTCAGTTGATGCTGAATCTTTGTTGGAGGAGAAAGGTTCCATTAAAAGTATAGAAAGTGAGGCAAATCCACTGTATTCACCAACACAAATACTCAGTTTAATACCAAAAACTTATAATAAAAAAGGTGAGTCATTATTAAACTTAATTGGAACAAGTAAAAGTAAAATACGTTGGGATAATGAAGGCACAGTCATAATTGATAATGAAAAAATTCCAGGAAGTAATATTGTTGATTTAATAAATGATTCACTTAGACCCTTAAAAAAAAAGTGATCCGATAGGGTGGGATAGATTTGCTAAAGCATTGAAAGATATTAAAGTACCACTTACTTATATTGGAAATCCAAAGAGATGTGAGTTTATTAACCAACTTCAAGCGAAAGATCTGAACAAAACCTCCGAGATTGAAGTTCAAGAATTTTCTACACCGAGCAGTGGAGATAAAAGATATATAACTAAAATACGTAAAAAGATCGATTGGGAAAAATGGACCCCGTACTAGAAGAAATTAACAGGATTTATTATGATCCATCTAACCCCGCTGGTTTTGGTAGTATTGATAAATTATCAAAAGCTATGAAGGGTAAAATGGATAAAAAGCAAGTAAAGGAATGGTTACAATCACAAGAAACATATATATTACATAAACCCATTCGGAAAAAATTCCCGCGTAATAGGTACATTCTATCAAATATTAATGAGCTGTGGCAAGCTGATTTAAGTGATATGCGAACTTATTCTCAATATAATGATGGTTTCAACTACATACTTTGTGTTATTGATGTATTTAGTAAATATGCTTTTGCAAGACCAATGAAAAAGAAAAACTCAGAAACAACTAAAGAATGTTTTGAAAGTATATTTACTGAAAGTAATTCAACCCCTACTCACATACAATCTGATAAAGGTACAGAATTTGTTTCAAAAGATGTACAAAAATACTTTAAATCCAAAAAGATAAATTACTATACCACTAACAATCCTGATATTAAGGCTAGTATTGTTGAACGATTTCAAAGAACTCTAAAAATGAAAATGTGGCGTTATTTCACTCATAATAATACTTATAGATATATAGATGTTTTACAAGATTTAATATACTCTTATAATCACAGCATTCACTCGAGTATTAAGATGTGCCCATGTGATGTAAGTTCCAACAATATTATGACAGTTTGGACTAATCTTTATGATAGAGGGTCAAACAAACTTTCTTTAGAAAATTCAAAACCAAATTTCAACGTGGGTGATTATGTTCGAATAACTAAATATAAACATGTTTTCCAAAAAGGATATGAATCAAATTGGAGTGATGAAATATTTATTATATCTTCAATAATTGATAGATCTCCATGGGTTGTTTATACAATTACAGATTTACAAAATGAACCAATAGTTGGTACTTTTTATGAAAGAGAATTACAGAAGGTCACTTACAACCCCACCTCACAATATAAAATAGATAAAATAATTGGTACTCGTTATTCAGGCAACAGAAAAGAAGTATTAGTGAAGTGGAAAGGTTATCCAGATAAATTTAACAGTTGGATTTTAGCTTCTAGTTTAAAAGAAATATGAATAAAGAAAGTTTTTATTTAACTTTGCTCAGCAATAGTTCAATGGAATACTTTCCTGATAACAAGACCACAAATTTTTCAACAAAATTACCAAAAGCTATGAAATTAGAAGGTGAATGGTTGGTTGGAGTTGTCGAGTTTCAATATCCATGCACAATGTTTACTGTTCAAGATCATGAAAATGTTGTATACATCACAAAAACCATGTTAATTCCTAATGAAGATAAACCATCAACAGTGTACTACAAAAAACATATTCCCGCTACCAACTACGATAACGTTGAACATATTTTGAGAGCGTTAAATGGTATCGGAGAGAACTTGAAATTTCGTTATGATGAAATAACAAAATTTGTGTCTGTTTCTGTTTTGGATAAAAATATAACATCCGTAACATTATCACCCAAATTAAGTTTACAACTAGGTTATGAACCAAATACAAATCTCCTAGACAGAAATTTTGGGAAGTGTCCTACTTTCTTAATGAAGGAAATGCAATCTCTCGTGAACAGTATGCCAAAGGCTACTGTCTTTTAGCATTTGATTTAACTCCTGATTTATCAGCTAACTCATCAGCTCATTGGAATCTCATAAAGCATGGTAGTGTAAGATTAGAAGTACGATTTGAATCCTCACTAACACAAACAATTAACTGTATTGTTTATGCTGAGTTTGATAATATTATTGAAATAGATAAAAATAGAAATGTTACTGTAGACTATAGTAGTTAAGGTTATAATGTGTGTTATATTTTAGATTTATGTGTTATGCTTAATGCATTTTGTGTATATGTAACTAAAGGAAACATTATAAAATTAAATAAAACAAATTGTATGCAATTTACTATTTTTTTATTTCATTACAAACTTCCTATTTAATCTTATACAAAACACTATAATTGAACATTCCTATGCCAACCATTGAATAGATTGGTACTGAAATAATCTGCTAATAACAGTACTATCATGGATACACTAGAATTACAAAAACATATGAAAAAGATTCATCCCAGTCTAGAAAATAATGTTTATGCTGCTAATAGACTGCCTATGTATACCCATGTACCAACGTATATAATATGCAATTTGGATGCGGATGATAAACCAGGTTCACACTGGGTAGCTGTACATATCGATACGAATGGCATCGGTCAATATTTTGATTCATATGGACGAACACCTGAGCGATATCATCTCCAGTTTTTGAAAAGGAATTGTAAGAGATGGGACTGGAATGTTGATAGGATTCAGAATGATTGGACTTCAGTTTGTGGTGAATATTGCTTAATGTATTTGCTATATAAGTTTCAGGGATATTCAATGCATAGTTTTACGAGCATATTTACAGGGAACACACTGTACAACGATATTTTAGTGGATGAGATGTTTCGCTCCTATTTTATAAGTAGATAAGGCTACAATTCCAATAAAAATGGCAGTAAAATGAATGTGTTTTATTGATGATTCAGAATAGCGAGGTAGCTCGTAACAAAGTTCGATACATCAGATTACCCGGAAAAATAATTAGGTTAGGTTAGGTTAGGTTAGATTTAGATAAACAACGCCAGAAGCGAATCGCTTTTTAAAAAAGCAACAATTATAATAATATAGTACGATAATATATAAATATTGTTATAGTATTTTAGACGTATTTTTTCTTGAATATAATAATACATCGTTTGGTTAGAATAGCGAGGTAGATCATAGCAAAGAAGTTTAATACAAAAGCAGTGATAAGCGAGGTGCACAATGAGTAATAGATAAGAACGCCGAGTTGGGACGGTGTTGATAGATAAGGCCACCGGATATCAATTAGATAAGAGTTAATCGATCTGCACATCTCCGAAACCATGCATCCTATCGCTTCGGGAGTTAGTGCTATCGACTCAGCGTGGCCGCTTTAGTGGGAAAAGAGTCCAAATTTTTTTTTTTTTTTTTTTTTTTTTTTTTTTTTTTTAGGATGGGGTACCACTGATTTGCGGGTTCGCCAACACGTGATTCGCCGGTTCTGGCGCTTGCGCCAGAACCGGCGAATCACAACTACTTGTGCTGTCTCGTGATCTGACAAATAAAGAGGCAAAACGGATGCAGAGGCATTAGGTATATTGCTTAATATGTGATCTATACAGGCAGTATTTCTAGTTGGAACATTAATATGGATGTTTAAATTAAAGTTACGCATCAAATGCTTAAAGTCATCAGTAACTTTCCCTTTCCTTAGGGTGTTAATATTTAAGTCTCCTGTAAGAACAAATTTTGTTTTTGAGTTATATTTTAAATTTAAGTCATGTAACAGTCGATCAAGTCTATTTAAAAACGAATACGGATCTGATGAAGGTGTTCGATATATACAAATAATAATTAATTTTATGCTTGGAATCTCTACCCCACATACTTCAAATACATTCTGTGAAGCATATTGATTAAGAAATGTTAGATCTTTAAAATGTAAGTTATTTCTTAGTAAAATACAAGATCCACCGCGCTTCTTTTCACGGCAGAAGCATGTTGCCATAATATAATTATTTATTTTGAAAAAACATTCATACCCTTTTTTTAAAAATGTCTCAGTAAGGCAAATAACATCTGGATAGCAATCAACAAGTTTTAATTCATTTATTGTTAATTCTAAAATTTCCTTTTTTGATAAAATGCTAGCAATATTTTGATGTAAAATTTTAAAATTTGTAGGATTGATTTTGTTTAATTTAGGTACGAAAAAAAGACTATTGTTCGTATAAAATTAATACGCAGCCTTAATAGTTATAATCGACAAGCTATTTGTCAAATGTTATTGATTATCCCGACAATATGTAACGAAGGAATGACGGTATTAAGTCGAGTATTAGACCCATGAATATATTAGTACGGGCTTAATATTTGGTTCAAAGCCTTCGAATATAGCATAAGTTTAGATATAACGATGATTGAAATATAGACTTGTTCGTTTAAATTCAATTTCGAAGCGATTTGTACAATTTCGAAACCCTTTCAAATGAAATAGTGTTAAAATTAAAAAATAAAATCATTTGAGAAAAATATTACATTACAATATAGTTATTAAATACATAATATGTACATATATTAAAATTACCATTGCCTAAAACGTATAATATTCAGTAAGAAAAAGTAAAGTTTTTACTAGGATCAGAAAGAAAAAAAAAAGACGGGTTGCACTCCGGGTCCGGGAGTGCCGGTAGAAGTGAAAACGCGCGTAGTAGAGAGGGGATAGCTGTCTACTCTCCATCCGTCTTACGCTTTTTCGATCCAGGTCACGTGTCCTGTCGCGAGTTTAAGATTTTATACCCATTACAGAAAAAGTGCTCAACGCCGCTAAAGAAGTTTTCACTTCAAAAAATTTCGGAGAATTTTAATATATTTGTTTATAATTATAATTAACTTACGAAATATTGTAATGTATAAGGAAATGTAATATAATCGATACACGTCTTCTGAAAAATGTTCATAACAGAGTTTTGTTCAAAAAATTCACTTACGATTTTCGCATTTACAAATGGACATACGCTCGTACATTTTAAAGTTCAGAATTCATCTCGAAACATACATTTAAAGGATACAAATTTGTTCCTGCACCATGCAATTGTAAACGTAGCATTTTAGAGATAGACTGGCGGAGCAAGAAAATGGGATAATTAGTTTTTCGTTTATATTCTTCTCGTGTTTCTGTTATATTGGTTATCAAGGTATAGTGGGGGTGTTTGTTAGCATGCATCAACAAACAGCATTTATAGCATATATGTATGTAGCATGTATGTTAGGTGATATTGTATAGTGATTTGATATAGAAGATAATATTTCGTGAGATCATGATGATAATGCTCACAAAATATCATCAATCTTAGAGGTTTTAGTTGCATTATAGTTTTAATTGAGAATCATGAGTCGGCCGTATTTAATCCATACTTACAGGTAAAGCTGACGAGTTTGTTTATTTGCTTGAACATGCTAATCTCAGGAACTACTGGTCTGATTTCCAAAATTCCTTCAGCGTTAGGAAGCTCATTTGTTGAGGAAGGCTATGGGATATTATAATATTTGATCATCACGCACATTGCACAACCAATAAGACGGAGCAATATGGGTAAAACCGCGTGGCAATGCTCGTATATAATAAAGCAACTCTACTTTATTTTCTGTTAGATATTTGGTTTTAAAGAAACTACATTATTGTTACGGATTCAATTGAATGAAAAAGCAATACGCAAACAACAAGTCTTTATTTATTTCTACACTATAATTTTATATCTCCCATTATACATGTTTTCCAAGATTATTCATAAACTTTTGTCAATAAAATATAATGATTATGTTATGAACGATCATTACGACGTTATAAATAGACCTATCATTAACATTAAGCGAAGCTGTTAATAATTTCTTGTCGTAACCTAGAAAAAAGGGTCGTTCAAACCAAATGTTCTTATATAATAGATTCCAGACGACCAGTGTAACAAGACCTCTGGATGACACTTTTGATTTCACACTCCCTTCGATTGCCTGGGAAAGAAGGGTCTGATTATATTGGTCTTGTCCAATAATGATCGGCCTGTCAAGTCAGTGTAATGGACAAAGTTTGAACTTCAATAATTGATGGTGGCTGTTCTCGAGAGTTTTTAGTTTTAATGTCATGACTTGGACTGTAAGGTAATAAGTCGATAATTGTTTCTCTGCACTTGAACTTTGGTACCCTTGGTTTCTTTGTGACAGAAATCTGACGAAGTTTAGTAAGAAACTGAGCTTCTAACTTGTTTCTTCTAACAGAAATTAAAAAATACTTAATACTATTGGTAACTTGGTATATACAGGGTGTAATCGTTAAGTGTGCACAGGCGATTATTCCGTAACTATTACAGATATCAAAAAACTTTAAACTGATATCGAAAGTACTTAACCTACTGAGTAAAATGGCCGTAAAAATTTTTTAAAAATAAAACGAGAAATATCCAAAAATGTTACATTAAACGCTCCCATACAATTTATTTCCCATACATTTTGTATTCATAGCAGATTTTCGAAGTGACGTCCTCATTGTGTTATACAATGAGGAGCTCTATTTACAGTTTCTAAATGAACTTCCCTTCAAATTTTCCAAGTAATTATAGCAGAAAACCAAAAAAGAAAGAAAAAGCTAAAATCTTTCATATTAAATGTACATGGGATATTCGTAATATCTCATACTAAATGTATGGGAGGGTTTAAAGTTAATTTTTTAGATATTCCTCGTTATTTAAAAAAAAAAATATTATGGCCATTTTACTCAGTAGGTTAAGTACTTTCGATATCAGTTTAAAGTTTTTTGATATCTGCAATACTTACGGAATAATCGCCTGTGCACACTTAACGATTACACCCTGTATACCAAATTATATAACTTGGTTCCTAACAGAAATTACAAAATATACATAAAATACGAAATTCTTCATTTCTTATTAGAATAAAATATCGAAATAACTATGATATAAAAAGCTTTTCATTTAAAACTATTCAAAGCTACGTAAAATCTTGTAATAACAAAAACAGATGTTTTGAAAGGCGTAAACTGAAGGCTGAACCTCCATTGTCCATAAATAAAAATAAATGAAAGAAAGCGAAAAAAGATCCCGATGAGAGCTATTGAAAATAAATTATTCGAGAAATTGAAGCGCCGACTACTTCTTGTTATTACATACTAGCTTTAGTCCGCGGCTTCGCTCTCGTTTCAAAGAATATTTCGTGGGAATAAGATATACAGAGGTAAAAGTCTATGTCACTCTCTAGCCTCTCATCTATCTATAGACACAAACATTATTGTATAGAATTACTCAGTTACGTCACAGGAAGACAGAAAAACACATAGTCACATTTATAATATAGAAAGAATTTTCTAGAAAATCCATCGGTTCGTTTTTCATCTGGGATTTCAATTTAAAAATTCGTAATAGGTAGAATAAATTAGATACTATACAGGGTGTAATCGTTAAGTGTGCACAGGCGATTTTTCCGTAAGTATTACAGATAACAAAAAACTTTAAACTGATAAAATGGTTGTAATAAATTTTTATAAATAAATCGAGAAATATCAAAAAAATTATCTTTAAACCCTCCCATACATTAAGTATGAAATATGAATATCCCATATACATTTAATATGAAAGATTTTAGCTTTCTTTTTCTTTTTTTGGTTTTCTGCTTTAATTACTTCGCAAATGTGAAGTGGCATTTTCCACGCTTTTTCCGGACATTTTCACGCATTTTCCGGATATTTTCCGGGAATTTTCCGGGCATGTCCGGGCATTTTCCGGGGATTATCCAGGCATTTTCCACGCTCTTCCCGGACATTTTCACGCATTTTCCGGATATTTTTGTAAAATATCCGGAAAATGCGTGGAAAATGCCTGGAAAATCCCCGGAAAATGTCTGGAAAATATCTGGAAAATATCCGGAAATTCCCAAAAAATGTCCGGAAAAAGCGTGGAAAATGCCTGGAAAATCCCCGGAGAATGCCTGGGAAATGCCTGGAAAATGTCTGGAAAATATCCGGAAAAAGCGTGGAAAATGCCTGGAAACTCCCCGGAAAATGTCAGGGAAATGTCCGGAAATGCCCGGAAAATTCCCGGAAAATATCCGAAAAATGTCCGGAAAATGCCTGGAAAATGCCTGGGAAATGCCTGGAAAATATCTGGAAATATCCGGAAAATGCGTGGAAATGTCCGGGAAAGCGTGGAAAGTGCCTGGAAAATCCCCGGAAAATTCCCCGAAAATATCCGGAAAATGCGTGAAAATGTCCGGAAAAAGCGTGGAAAATGCCCGGAAAATATCCGGAAAATGCGTGAAAATGTCCGGGAAAAGCGTGGAAAATGCCAGGGAAATGTCCGGAAAATGACTAGAAATGCCTGGAAAATATCGGGAAAATGCCTGGGAAATGCTTGGGAAATCCCCGGAAAAAGCGTGGAAAATCCCCGGAAAATATCCGGAAAATGCGTGAAAATGTCCGGAAAAAGCGTGGAAAATATCCGGAAAATGCGTGAAAAATCCCCGGAAAATCCCTGGGAAATGCCCGGAAATGCCCGGAAAATTCTCGGAAAATATCCGGAAAATGCCTGGAAAATCCCCGGAAAATGTCAGGGAAATGTCCGGAAAATGCCTGAAAAATGCCTGGAAAATATCTGGAAATATCCGGAAAATGCGTGGAAAGTGCCTAGAAAATCCCCGGAAATTTCCCGGAAAATATCCGGAAAATGCGTGAAAATTACCGATAAAAGCGTGGAAAATGCCCGGAAAATATCCGGAAAATGTGTGAAAATGTCCGGGCAAAACGTGGAAAATGCCAGGGAAATGTCCGGAAAATCACTGGAAATGCCTGGAAAATATCCTTTTTTTATTATTTATTAATTTACCATTTATTAACACTATATAACCTTAACAAATTTTCGCCAAACTGTAAAACAGTTTGTTGGCGTTGCGCTCCTACTTATTATAGATTACCCTGGGTTATACATTGCCAAATTAGTTGATAAACAAACACTTAAATACCGCTATAAATGACATACATAGTATAAAACAAAGTTAACATAGTATAAAACAAAATCACATTTCTCTGTACCTATGTATGCTTAAATCTATAAAACTAAGCAACGGATTTTGATGCAGTTTCTTTTTTTTTTCTCTGTTAGAGTGATTCAAGATGAAGGTTTCAGTATAAATAATCTATATTATGTTAAGTTTCAGCCAACGCGGGCGAAACCGCGGGCGGAAAGCTAATACTAGATATTTGACAAAATGTATTTTTTTAATTTACTCTTTACAGATCCTATTTTTAATTTATTATCGTCTAGTAAAATCGGGTACATGTTACAAATTTTTGGTATATAATATTTTCTAGATCGCTGGTCATAACAATTTTTTGTTATTGGTACATAAAATTTTCTGCTAAAGTGTTTAAGGTTAAGCTGCTCGTGGCCCAGCGTGTCGAATGCTTTTTTATAGTCTATAAACAGTGCCAGGACCCGCTGCCCACCGCCAAGCCCTGTGTTCACATAATCTGAAAAGTCAGTTAAAGCCGACGCAGTACTACGACCCTTCCGGAAACCATGCTGTGCTTGAGACAATACATTATTACTTTCCAAAAAAGAACTTATTTGTTGAATAATTATTTTTTCTACAATTTTATTAATTACGCACAAGATGGCTATAGGTCTGTAATTAGAATAATCTAAATGACTACCATGTATATGGTATACCATGTATTAATATATAAATATTGGCCTAATTAGAGATTTCTTTAATTCTGTCCGGAAAATGCCTGGGAAATGCTTGGGAAAACCCCGGAAAAAGCGTGGAAAATGCCTGGAAAATCCCCGGAAAATCCCCGAAAAATATCCGGAAAATGCGTGAAAATGTCCGGAAAAAGCGTGGAAAATATCCGGAAAATGCGTGAAAATGTCTGGGAAAAGCGTGGAAAATGCCAGGGAAATGTCCGGGAAAAGCGTGGCAAAATGCCAGTAAAATGTCCGGAAAATGACTTGAAATGCCTGGAAAATATCCGGAAAATGCCTGGAATATGCTTGGGGAATCCCCGGAAAATGTCCGGAAAATGCCTGGAAAATATCCGGAAAATGCGTGAAAATGTCCGGGAAAAGCGTGGAAAATGTCTGGAAAATCCCCGGAGAATGCCTGGGAAATGCCCGGAAAATGCCCGGAATATTCCCGGAAAATATCCGGAAATTGCGTGAAAATGTCCGGAAAAAGCGTGGAAAATGCCACTTCAAATTTGCGAAGTAATTAAAGCAGAAAACCAAAAAAAGAAAAAGAAAGCTAAAATCTTTCATATTATTTAGTATATATGGGATATTCATATTTCATACTTAATGTATGGGAGGGTTTAAAGATAATTTTTTTGATATTTCTCGATTTATTTTTAAAAATTTATTACGGCCATTTTACTCATTAGGTTAAGTACTTTCGATATCACTTTAAAGTTTTTTGTTATCTGTAATACTTACGGAAAAATCGCCTGTGCACACTTAACGATTACACCCTGTATAGTAGAAATATTTTAATGAAATATACTGGAAAGAAAACTAACGACTTTTTTATAGTTGTGGAAACGGAATCGAAGGTATCTTAATAATATTATGTACAGATATAGATAATATTATTTATTAATCTAAATTAGGAATATAAGTTTAATGTTTTTCTTGTTCGAATCATTGTCAGAAACTGAATAAAATACTGAATAAAACACGTTTAAAATCCATTAAAAAGTCACTGTTAAGTTTATTATTTCCCAAATGTTGACACCCAATTATGTCGTTCACAGAGTATAATAAAATGACTCGGCTTAATTTGACATTTAATTTCCAACAATTTAAATTGTTACTAGAAATCCGTTTAAGCCTTTATGACATGGAATGAAATATCGATTAAGAAATTGCTTGTAATTGTAACGAAACAATTAATTAAGATTTTCAGCTTAAAATTTGCAGCCTTATCATCAAAAACGAAATATAACTTTATATAGTATAACAACTTGATGACTTACGAACTTTAGATTATTAAGATCTTATATTATATTAATCTTATATTAATACACAAATTAATTTATGATTCACGATAGATTTAAGAGAGATTCACGAGAGAATTAATTACCCCTTGAATTAAGAAACAAAAAGGAAATAATGATCATGCAATATTTTTCTTATCATTAAGACTCATATTACTGAAACTCATCTCTAACATTTATTTATTAAACTATACTTTTAGAAGCGCATTTAAATCGTCGTAATAAATAGAATTTGAAAGAAGAAAGAAAGAAAGAAAGAAAGAAAGAAAAAACGTTTATTTAATGACACATAGCCTCACACGTACATAATGAAAAACAATTTATACAATACTTATATGCTACAATACTACTACAATACTTACTTACTACAATACTTAAAAATACACATTGAAGTGTGTAGTCTGTGAAGCATGATGCCATTAAAAGGGGAAATCACTCGGTGAACATCTGTGACGTAAAAAAAACGTCACAGCACCGATTTTCAGTGAGCCCCGAGAGCAATTATTCGTCATAATATATTTTTAATTGAAGAAAAGAAAATAAATACAATATTAATAGTATAATGTAAAATATAGACATAATAATATACTATAATATATATACACACATACACGTATTATAATATATTACATATAAAAGAATTTAATGCATAATACATTAAGTAGAACCACTAAACAGGATTAAGAAAGAAAGAAAGAAAGAAAGAAAGAAAGAAACATTTATTTATCAGAGACAGCACAACACACACACATACATAGACATCTTCTATACATATAATAAATCTGTAGAAGGGTCATTTCTGTACATTGAAAATATTGAAAAAATAAATAGCAGGGGGTGTTACTGGATCGATACCAAACCCAAATATGTGATTAAAAAAATTTTTGTCTGTCTGTCTGTCTGTCTGTCTGTCTGTCTGTCTGTCTGTCTGTATGTGAAGACATCACGTGAAAACTACCGGTTCGATTTCGATGAAACTTGGTATAATTATACCTTATTATCCTGGGCGTAAAATAGGATACTTTTTATCCTGGAAAAATACGTAGAAAAAAAATTAATCTTAATTTTTCAGTTTTATCCATAGACGTTGTTCTGTAGAACCGCGAACACGTTGCGTATTATTATAGGCCTAGCCGTATTTGGGTCCAATAGATATTTATAAGATGTCATTGTCAGAGTTACTCAAAATGGAGAAATAAACCATCCACGCGAAGACCGACATCCGCGCGGACGGAGTCGCGGGCGGAAGCTAGTAAAACATAAAACCGTACAAGTTAAATAAGAAAACACCGCAACAAGAAATAGTTACAATAAAAGAAGCAAATACTTGAATTAATAACATGAAAAACACGTACAAAGAAATAATAGTTTAAAAAAACTAAAAAACACGCTTTTTATAGAAAACCGAACTAAAAAATAGAAAATAAATTTAAATGAATTTAAATTAAGAAAATAGTGTTAAAAATTTCAATGAATATAAATTAATAATAGTGTGAGTAAAAAAAATATTTTATTTTAAAAAAACGTGGGGTGCATGGTGTCAATGGTTATAGATATTTTATTGACAGATATGAGTAGAGTGATTATCATTTCGATAATATCTTAAGAAGCACCCCACGCTTTTTTTAAAATAAAATAATTTTTTTTACTCACACTATTATTAATTTATATTCATTGAAATTTTTAACACTATTTTCTTAATTTAAATTCATTTAAATTTATTTTCCATTTTTTAGTTCGGTTTTCTATAAAAAGCGTGTTTTTTAGTTTTTTTAAACTATTATTTATTTTCTACTTTTTAGTTTGGATTATTTATAATAGCTTGTTTTTTTAATTTTAAACTATTGCACGACTCATGATGCGAAGCATCAGAGAGTGCTTTACGATCGAAAAATTTTTTTCGCCTTATTTTGGAAACTATTTTTAGTATTATAGCCTTGTTATTTATTTATTTATTTTATTTTAGACACTTTATTGTGCTGCCAACATAACAAAAGTGGGTACAATAGAACTTAAACTAGTACAAACAACACAGAGGGCGGCCTTATTACTAACAAGTAATCTCTTCCAGGCAACCAACAGATTGTGTGAAAAACAATATTACTACAGCGGAGGTAGGTAAAAAGTAAAACATAAATAGATGTTACTAAAAATACAGTCATAATATACACACTAAAATAAGATATAATATACCATACCAAAAGATATATACATATAATAATATAATGCTATAAATAAAATAAATATAATACTATATAAATACATCATAAAAATATAAACATAATATACTATAAAATATACTACAAATACAAAAAACTATATCGATTCAAACGCAAGATTTAAAAAGTGGTCACGTATGAGGTTCTTAAATTTAGATAGAGTTTGAGCTTGCCTTATGGGTATAGGTAAGGAATTCCATAGATTAATGGCCGTAATAATAAAAGAATCACCATAAAAGCGCGTGCGATGGAAAGGTGTGCACAGGACAAGCCTATCCACTGAACGAAGGGAATAGCTTTCACAGTGCAGGAAGTCAAATTTATTTTTAAGGTATGAAGGGGTCTTAGGATCAAAAAGGACACGATAAAGTAACTGCAAGTAATGCACATTCCGGCGAAAGCGGACTGGGAGCCACTTGAGCTTCTTGCGGAAGGAAGAGACATGGTCGTATTTGCGAAGACCAAATACAAACCGGATACCATAGTTCTGGAGGCGCTCAAGTTTTTCTATCTGCTCGACTGATAAATCAGGAAAGCAAGCATCAGCGTAGTCAATAATAGGAAGGAGAAGGGACTGTGCTAGCATAACTTTGGTCGATATGGGTAAGAAATTACGAAGACGCCGCAATGAACTGGAAGCAGCATAAAATTTCCGACTCAGTTCCTGAATGTGATGCGACCAAGATAGTGTCTGATCCAGGTAGACACCTAAATTTTTGACGTGCTCGCTATAAGGTATGATTTCTCCCCGAATCTGTACAGAAGGCAGTATACCCCAATCAACCTCCGATATTTGGTAGGGACTACCGATAACGATGACCTGACTTTTCGACGGATTGATTTTTAGGCCAAATTGGTCACACCATGTTACTATGTTGTTTAGTTCTTTGTTGATGGACTGAACTGCGTTAGGTAGGTTATCAGGGGTTGATTGCGTGTAGATCTGTAAATCGTCGGCAAACATATGGTAGGGAGAAGTTAATTGAGATGTGAGATTGTTAATAAATATGGCAAATAGGAGAGGTGACAAGACGCCACCCTGTGGCACTCCGGCGGGTACTGCACACCAAGATGAATGTTTGTCATCCATCAGGATACGCTGCCGCCGGTCGCCCAGGTAATTTTGAAACCAGTTAAGAACTGTCGATGAAAAGTTAAGAAGTCGTAGCAAACTCAGAAGGATATTGTGATTTACCGTGTTAAAAGCATTGCTAAAATCTAAGAGAGTTAGAACAGTGAGTTGCTTGTTGTCCATACCATAACGAATGTCATCGGTAACTTTAACCAGGGCTGTCGTCGTACTATGACCGGGACGAAAGCCTGACTGATAAGGACTAAGGATGTTATTAGTGTTAAGGAAACTGGTAAGCTGGGAGTGGATAAGACGCTCGAGTACTTTAGAAAGGAATGGTAAGATGGAGATAGGACGAAAATCAGGTAAACTTAAAGGATTAGATTTTTTGGGCATGGGAATGACATGAGCGTCCTTCCAGGAACTAGGAAAAGAACCGGAGGTGACTGAAAAATTAAGGATATGTGTTATGACGGGAATAATGATATCAAGGATAGGAATGATCATATTACGACTGATATGGTCAGTACCAATGGCATTCGATGATATGGACAGGATTGTCTTCTTAACTTCATCCACAGAACTTTTCTTGAAAATAAACGGGGGAAAATCAGGAGTAGAAATGGTAGAAAGATTTTTAACAGTAGAGGCAAGTTGTACATTATGATTAAGAATAGACGAAGAAGCAAAGTGTGAATTTAAATTATCGATATTAATGTTACAAGAAGAAAAGGTGTGGGAGGCTTTACCAACTCCTAGAGATTTTAAAAATTTCCAAATTTTAACAGGGTCGCCGTTCTCGACCGACTTATGGATATGGCGTCTTTGTGCATCCCTACACAATACGTTGCAACGATTACGGATATTTTTATATTTGACCTGTACCTCAGCAGTTTTAGCAGTTTTCAATTTAGACTTGGCACGATGTTTTTTATTTAGAAGCGATTTAAGTTCTGGAGAAAGCCAGGGTGCAGGTGTGTGCTTTTTCTTCACAGGTCTTAATGGTGCGTGTTTATCATATAAAGCAAGCATGGCATCGTTAAATACGCTCACTTTTAAGTCCATGGTGTCTGCATCATAAACTGCCTGCCAATCACACTCAGAAGCATCCAGTCGAAGTTGATCGTAATCCATACCGGCAAAATTACGCAGCAGGATAGAGGAAGGTTTGAACTTAGGTGGGCGGAGTTTGTAGGATAAGTAGATCAGGTCGTGATAGGAAAAAGCATCAGCAGAACACTGCCCATGCTTGGATACGGAAAGAGGGGAGGAGACAATGATAAGATCAAGAAGGGATGGGCAGCAGCCAGGAGAGAAATGAGTAGGAGTAAGTGGGAGTAATTGGAGGTTGTGTGAACAAAGGAGAGAGCATAATTTTTTACTACGGTGGTCATCTTTGAGTAGACATGTATTGAAGTCACCCATAAAAATTATGTGATCATATTCGGGAGTTAGGTCATCGAGGAGATTCTCAAAGGAAGGGAAGTAATTATTGGTCAGGGAAGGGCTATAGAAAACACCAAGGAGAATTTTGGAGTTAGGTAGTAGGACTTCGATGAGGAGATGTTCAGTGGTGTTATTAGGAGGGGGCTGAGAGGAAGATCGAATCAACTTAAACGGGATGTAAGACCGAAGATAAATCGCGACTCCACCACCGCCTTTGCCAATACGATCATTGCGGATAAGGTTAAAGCCAGGAAGGGAATAATTGGCTGAAGGAAGGGAAGGCTTTAGCCATGATTCGGAGATAAGGATAGCATGGATATTATTTTCTACGAATGATGCAAGCATGTCAGGAAAGTGAGCCGGAATACTCTGTGCATTAATGTGAGTCACGTTAAAATTTTTATGGGCATCATTAAACAAGGAAGAGAGGACAAGGTCGAGAGGAGAGGAAGCACTATGAAAGCTATTCTCATCGCTGTTTAAAGGATCAGAACTACAATCGTGATACTCAGAACTTACGTTTGACATTATATATAAAAATAATAATAAATTACTTATAAATATTGATAATATACAAATAATATATATAAAGAAAAACAAATATACCGATAATGATAATAATAAATGAATAAGTTAATACTATGATATACCTAGTACCTTCCGGAATTTAACTATAAAAAATAAAAGTATAGTTTTACACAAAACACCAAAAACAATTATTACAATTTAAAACTACTATAAAAAATAAAAGTATAGTTTTACACAAAACACCAAAAACAATTAAATACAATTTAAAAAATAAAAAGATTATTCAACACATTTAAGTAGAAATTTAAACATGGCAAGTAAATGCTTCATTAATTAGACATATTTTGACACAGAGATAGTTGACATCTATTGACATTTGACATTTACAATTGACAGACCGGTGACAACCGAGAGATTTGTAAACAAAATAATTAAAATAATTAAAACTGTAAGAAGGTAGCTATATTATTTTGAAAAGGTAGGAGGTAAACTGTAAAAGAGTAGAAAGTTATACAAATTACAAAAGCAAGAAAATTCGACGATAAATACACTATAATAACTGCAGAGCGAATTACAAACGAACAAATTTAACAACGTGAATTACATATCAATCCGAAACTATTTTGCTTTAACATTAAGCCTCCTAGAACGGGCTACCTTATTGTCCTTGGAGGGAATACTGGATACGGCAGAGGTACCTGGGTTTGGTTTGTCCGGCGCAACCGCAGAAAGAGCTTTAATATCAGCGATACTCTCAACACGATGACGAACGCCCCCAGGTCCGATGACAAATATGTGCCCATTTCTTGTCCAGCACTTAGTTACTCCAAATTGTTCACGAGCAGCCATAAAAACATCATGTCTATTCTTGGTGAGGAATTCAGAGAGAGTAATTCCTGTACCCTTCAGATTTGTTTTCGACGACCAAATGAGCTCCTTGTCGGACAAATCACGAAGTTTGATGAGGATTGGACGTGGTTTATTGTCCTTGGGGTTACCGAGCCTGTGGCAGCGACTCACTCCATTGATAGACAAATTAGGCAGCTTCATGTTGGTGGATAATATATTTAAGGTTTGAGAAGTAACATTTTCATCATTGTTCTCCGGAACACCATGCAGCAATAGAATCTTCCTTCTACTTCTCATCTCCTGGCTTTCATATAATTTATAAAGACAGTCAATCTGAGTCTGTAGACATTGCAGTGAGGTGATAACAAAGGAGCGGAAAGCGGTAAAGTCAGATGCCAGCCTAGACGGGGGACTTGCCAAGGAAGTGGTAATTGGATGTTTTTTTAAGATCTTCATGAAATTCAATCATTCTTTTATTACACATTTCGGACATCTGTGCCATAGATTCCTTGATGCCTTGTAAATCCATGTTGTCATTCATTCTTAGGATTATAAAAAGTGAAGTCAAGTGAGGTTATGAATGACAGAGTGAAAAACAGTGAAGAATAGATGTTGAGTAGGAGTTTTAGTGATATTACAGTGGGAGAATGATCCGGCAAGTACGTAGGTGATTTAACACATAATTTATTGTAGTTTTAAAAATAAATACCAATTAAATAGCATGGAGCAAATTATATATTAATAAATTTTTTTGGTGCAATAACAAAATAGTTTTCTTATCAATAAAATTTGTTACTTGAACAAGCTATTCCGTTGCTTTAACAAATCGATTTATTACTTCAACAAAACTATTTTTTTAAAATAATTGAAAGATTCGGTTACAATAACGAAATAATTTTGTTGAGTGAACATATGATTTTTAATTTTTTTTTTTAAACTTATTTGTTTTGTAGAATTAAAATTCTCTTTAGTATACAAAAATTTGTCAATATTAGAGAAAACGGCTAAAGATAATTATTGGAAATAAAAATTAACATCGAGTCCTGCCTTATCGACTGTAGAGAAAAATTATAGAAAATTTTAATTATTTTCTTACCTTATTGACTATAGATGAAAATTATATAAATTAACAAAAATCATATTTTGCAAATTGAAAAATGGAATAATTTTATCAAATTAGTGTATTGTCATCGGTCCTCAATAAATCTACAAAGTTTGAACGAAATCTGGCCGTTTAAAGTGGGTCAAAATTGCGCCCAAAGAAGTCGGTTACAAACAAACATACAAACATAAAAATGGAATAATTTTATCAAATTACTGTATTGTCATCGGTCCTCAATAAATCTACAAAGTTTGAACGAAATCTGGCCGTTTAAAGTGGGTCAAAATAGCGCCCAAAGAAGTCGGTTACAAACAAACATACAAACATAAAAATGGAATAATTTTATCAAATTAGTGTATTGTCATCGGTCCTCAATAAATCTACAAAGTTTGAACGAAATCTGGCCGTTTAAAGTGGGTCAAAATCGCGCCCAAAGAAGTCTGTTACAAACATACAGGTGAAGCTAATAAAAAGCGTGTAAAAAAAAATAGAAAGATAACTACATTTATTAAGGTGTGTCATACGACCCTGACAAAAAAGAGACAGCTTAGCATATGCTGCAACGTCCAGGAACATTGGCAGCGCTGTTTTTCAGTGCCCCCTTTATAATAAAGGCTTCGAGTTGGGACGAAAGGAGTTACTTATGACTACATATTATATACATAAATATATAAAAATAAATAAATAAATAAAGGAGTTATAATAAACTTATAGATAGATCATACGACGATATAACGCGACTAACGTCCAAGGTAAATATTAAATACATAAATAATAATTAATAAATACATAAATAATAAGTATTTTTAGGACAATTTTCAGGTTATGTTTAAATTACCACTAAACCTGGATTTGGTGAGCTAATAATATACTTTTAAATTTAGATTTAAAAGTATATAGTGTTCGTAGGTTCCGTAGCGGTGGTGGCAAATTGTTCCAGCATTTAGTGGCGTTATATTTAAAGCTACCCTTAAAACAAGCGGAATGGT
This sequence comes from Colias behrii, assembly GCA_029959065.1. Taxonomy (NCBI): domain Eukaryota; kingdom Metazoa; phylum Arthropoda; class Insecta; order Lepidoptera; family Pieridae; genus Colias; species Colias behrii. Next base: position 5,133,079 of record JARWMC010000025.1, read on the forward strand.
GTTTGGGTACGAGGAGTTTGTGTGGGTCCCTGGTGTTGTATTGAGTGTTTTGTTCACTCCTCCAAATAAGTTTTTCAAACAGATAGCGAGGCGATTCTGTCTTGACAACGCCAAAGAGAAGGGACGCAAAGTGCAGTTGCCTGCGGTGCTCCATGTTTAGACATCGCGCATTATTAAGATATGGCGTGATGTGTTCCCTCGGAGGGACATTCCAGCAGAACCGTGCACATGCATTCGTGCATCGTGCATCGCTGGATTACCCGTTTTGTACGACCTAATAACCGGTGTCCATACATCACATCCATATAATTGAACTTTGATAGAACTAGACTATCACATAATTTGAGTCTGAGGCTGGGTTCAATATATTGTCTGATGCGATATAAAACCTTAAGTCTATAGAAACAATTAGCTGCTGTAGTGCTAATGTACTTCTCAAATCTCAGATTCTCATCAAAGACGATGCCAAGATTTCTAACCTCCTCAACACGCTGTATAGGTACCCCGTCTATTTGTAAAAGTACGGACGGCAGCTTATTTTTTATTATCTTGACAGTAGAAGGGGTCCCGAGTATCATATATTTGGTCTTATTGGGGTTGAGAACAAGAGAGTTATTTTCCGACCACATTCGAATTGAATCCAAGTCTGAATTTAGCTTTTCTTCTGCAATTTGCGTCTCATGTGGGCAGAATGAAATATATAACTGCACATCGTCCGCATAGATGTGGTACCGACACGATTTTATTCGCGTCACTATGTCTGCACTGTACAGTATATATAACAGAGGCCCCAAAATAGATCCTTGAGGAACTCCTCGTGTTACCACTTTACATTCAGAGAGCATAATTCTACCATCCTCCTCTGCAACTGAAACAGTCTGAGATCGTGACGATAGGTAGCTATTGAACCACTTTACGGTCAATGAGCTTAGACCGTAATAAGTGAGTTTAGATAGTAGCAAAGGCACGTTTATGGTTTCAAATGCTCGCGTGTAGTCCAGTAATACCAGGAATGTACCTTTGCCCTCATCTTGAGCCGATAATATATCGTCTACTACGTCCGTTATACTGTTGCAGTACTTTTGTTTTTTCTAAAACCAGACTGACGATCTGGAAGTATATTATTGGTCTCTAAGAACTTCATTAACTGCTTATACACTATCTTTTCAATGACCTTGGAAAGGCAAGGCAGTATACTTATTGGCCGAAGGTCCTTCAGGTCTTGTGGATTATTAATTTTCGGTGCAGGACGAACGAGAGCGCTTTTCCATAAACCAGGGAAAATGCCAGTGTTCAGAGATTCATTAATAATATACGTCAGTATTGGCAAGGTAGATGGTAATGTGGATTTAAACATGTCCAAAGTTAAGTCATCAATTCCAATGGCTTGTGACTTCAGTTCCTTTAAAGTGCTAAACACCAATGACTCATTTACGTTCGTAAAATTAAAAATAGCATCACTGTGTCGATTAAATTCATAATATGTTAATATGGAAAGATGTAATTGGTCTTTACCAGGGACATTTAGAAAGTGGCTATTTAACACATTGGGATTACTGAGATGAGAAGGTAACAATGAATCCTTTTTAGGATTGATGGTAACATTGTCTTTTATATGTTTCCACATGATCTTAGGTTTGTTTGAATTAGAATTAATGTATGAATTAAAGTAAGCCTGTTTTTCACGATTTAAAGCTAAGCTGGTGAATTTTTTTAAATCCTTGTAATAATGTTTGTGTGCATCCTCCTTAGTAAGACGCGCTCTACTTCTAGCCTCATCGCGTAATTGGAACATTATTTTGATGTTCTGTGTAATCCAGGGCGGCCGTTTCGTCTTGACGAAAATCCTTTTCCTAGGTGCGAATATATCATAAAGAGATATGATATATGAAGTCAGCATGTTAACCATTTCATCCACGTTATGAAGAGAGAACAGAGATGACCAATCGATATTATACAGAGACTGATTAAAATTATCTATGTTAATGTTCGCTATAGGCCTGAAAGTGATAAATTTTGGTTTAGCTTTTTTCTTATAGATATTAAGTGTGCAGGAAACAAAAGCATGGCTGCTGAGTTCCTCTATGTGGTGGTGGATTAGGTAAATTGGTAAATAAATATATAAATAAAACAAAGCAATGAAAGTTAATAAGGATTCCGCTACAGTATATACTTAAACCTACAACCATGGACGTGAGCCCAAGGAAAGCAAGTTTCGACGAGTGAAGGCCATAGGCGATAGGCGATTAGCATAAAAGTGGTTAGCTGGTAGAAAAGGTTACAATGCAACTAATGCTGATCTAACTGCGTCTGAAGAAGATAGTTTTTGTACTTTAATCTAAACGTTGATACGGATTGAATATTGCGAAACGGAGGCGGCAAGTTATTCCAACATTTAGTTGCATTGTACTTAAAGCTGCCCCTGAACGCCTCAGTTCGAAACTTATGTGGATACAAGATATAAGAAGATGCCCTTGTTTTATATTTTTTGTTTGTGTTACATCCCCACGATAATTTATCATGGAGATACTGAGGTGTAGCTGTTTTCACTATTCCAAACAATAAGGAGGCAAAATGCATGCGACGTCGATTTTCCATATTCAAAGTCTTTGCTTTGTTTAAATAAGGTGAAATATGACTTCTAGGTGGTATTTGCCAGCAAAATCGAGCACATGCATTCTGCACCCGTTGAATAGCTTGCTTCGTTCTAGCAAATAGACGGTGACCATACACAGTATCTCCATAATTAAACTTGGAGAGAATCAATGTATCACACAGACGCATCTTAATGTCCGAACTTAAATACCTTTTCAGGCGATATAGTACCTTCAGCCGATAGAAACAGCTTGAAACTATTTTACTGATATGCCCCTCAAATCTTAAACCCTCGTCAAAGATGATTCCAAGGTTACGTACCTCCTTAACGCGCTGTAAGACCGTCCCATTTATAGATACCTCAATACGCTGCTGTTTGTCAAGCTTTTCGATCTGTTTCGGTGTTCCCATGATTATATATTTTGTTTTGGCTGGATTAAGAACTAAAGAATTGTTTTCTGACCATTTATTTATTCGATCCAGGTCAGCACTCAAATTTTCTAATGCCGATTGTGTTTCATTTGGTGAGAAAGAAATATAAAGTTGAATGTCGTCCGCATACATATGGAACTTACAGTTGTGTATGCAAGCCGTTATATCCCCGCTGTATAAGATATAAAGTAAAGGACCGAGAATAGATCCCTGTGGCACACCTCTGGCTATATTTTTCCTATCAGAATACAATGTAGTACCGTCCTCTTGATTCACCGCCACCACTTGACTACGGTCACTCAAATAGCTTCTGAACCACTCAACAGCTTTCTCGCTAAGACCATAGTAAGAAAGCTTTGCTAAGAGTAAGGGTATGTTCAACGTATCAAACGCCCGTGAGTAGTCCAGCAAAACTAGAATGGTGATTTTCCCAGCATCCTGTGCAGATAGAATGTTATCCAGAACATCAACAAGAGCCGTGGCTGTTCCACGTTGCTTACGAAAGCCTGACTGTAATGTCGGTAAGATGTCGTGGTGTTCAAGATATTCCATCACCTGACTGTACACTGCTTTTTCTAATAATTTAGAGAGACATGGAAGAACACTTACGGGACGAAGGTCTTTAAAATCATTAGGGTTATTTTTCTTCTGAATCGGTCGTACTATGGCTTGGCGCCACAGGGATGGAAAAGTACATGAAGTTAAAGAAAAATTTATAATATGGGTCAAAACAGGTAAAAGCTCAGATATAACGACTTGCAACATATCCAAAGTAAACCATCCACACCAACAGCATTAGATTTGAGCCCTCGGAACATCCTTAAGACCTTATCTTCAGATACTTGACTAAATGTGAATTCCGAATGTTTAAATCTATTATAAGTATAATAATTAAATGTATCATCAGGCACAGTATCTCTTCCAGGTACATTTAAAAAATGAGAATTTATTAAGTTAGGGTCTCGTATATGTAGAGGAAGTACAACGGCTTTATTAGGTTTCAAATCTATGTGCTTATTAAGATGTTTCCAGAGAGTTTGTGGCTTATCTATGTTATCATTAACGTAACGATTATAATATACAGTCTTTTCAGTTGTTATTGCGTTATTAACATATTGTTTTAGATCCTTATAGAACTTCTCATGATGTGACATCTTAGTAACCTTCGCCTTAATGTGGGCCTCGTCGCGTTTCCTCATCATTAATTTTATGTTGTAAGTTATCCATGGGTAGCCTTTATCACGCGTCAATACTGTTTTAAGCGGTGCAAGGAAATTAAACATATCCAATATTGAGGTGGAAAAGTCATTAACTAGGTTATGTCATATAGAAAAAAGCGATCAGTGTCAAAATTATTTAAATATGTAAGAAGTAGTGTTGAACTTATATCCTTCATGGGTCTGTATGTTATAAATTTCCAGGCTTGGTAAAGTTACTCCAGGCTAGCAAGAAACTGTTACCATTTTCAAATCATATTATACTCACTAAATGTTTTAAATCTATACTAATATTATAAAGCTGAAAAGTATGTTTGTTTGTTTGAACGCGCTAATCTCAGGAACTACTCGTCCGCTTTGAAAAATTCTCTCCGGTGTTAGATAGCCCATTCATTGAGGAAGGCTATAGGCTATATATCATCCAACAAACAAACCAACAGGAGCGGAACCACGCGGGTGAAACCAGGGAGCGCAGCTAGTAGAATAATATTACCAAAGAACTGTCCTGCGACTAAAATACAATTTCATAACTAAATCAAATATTCGAAACATAATAAATAATAATAGATTTCAAATACAGAAATGTATTGAAATATACACGTTAAGTGAAACCTTGTGAAATATTATACATATAATGCTATATCTCTTCCTCTAATACTGAAACCCATTTAACTCCGTCCTCTGGAATAACCAAAATATATTCAGTACAGAAATATGGGTCGACCTTTGATAAGAACATATTTCTTCGACTTCATGATAAAATACCATTTTTTTCCTTACAAATATTAAAGGTATTTCGTTTGAGCCTTCATCTTTTGGTTTAACATTTTCCAAGCGTTTTTAGTTTTTTAGTAGCTGTGAATATCATAATTATGTATTAATGTTTAAGAACTTAGCCCTTATAAAGATCCCTTTTCCGTTTGTATAAAGGTATTTAAGATAAATTTTCCGGGTAAAAATTATTTTTTGATAATTTTATAAGCAAGTTAACCGTTACTTTGAAATTATTTTTTAATTCCACGGTAGCAGAAAAGAAATCTATTTATTAACATTAGGTACCTACTTAATTTAGCTTTTCGGTCAGTTATTTAAGATCAGTTAGTCAGGATTAACTACTGACTGAATAAAGTATTTAATTAAAATATACTGTAGTTGTTTTGTTGAAGATTCTATAAATTCGATCATATTATGCGTCATTTATGATTTAGTTAATCTTTTATCCTAATAGTTAATATTGAAACAGAAATTTTAATTCTATTTATTCGTAAAGGTAAATTTAGTTAATATTGTAAGCCTTACTTTCTTCTTTGTTTACTTAATTTATGTAGGTAAATACAGTCCTGAAACTATAATATAACTCAATTTTTCAAAAAATGTTAGTTGTGCCCTTTTTTCTTGCGACGGCAGTATAAACCTATAACTTTTTCACTTACAATAAAGGAATGCTAATATTTTCCTAAAATTATGTAATTTCAAGGCGCTTTCGAATATTTTTGCAACAGAAAAAAAACGTTCCGATAGCGAAGTTCTTTGTATATTTTATAAGTTGGCTAAATTCTGTAAATCTGTACTCAATTTTAACTTTGTATGTAAACGATCGCGTGAAATTCCCTTTGAAAAATCCTTCTTGTTTTCGCGAACAAAAACTTCTAAGTTTTGCTAAATTGTACTCATAAATAAACGTTAGTTAGTACAGCAAATAAGAGTCGCAAATTGCCGAATTTACAAGTCAATCCCGGAACATAAATACGGAATACTGTAACACCCCGAAATTTACTGGAGTTACAATGGAAGGTAGGCCAAAATTATGAGGTCTGTTGTTATTTGCAAATTGTTTCCGATTTTGCGTTGAAAACTCACTAACTTCACAAAATCTGAGTTGAACAGAGATTAATGTATAGAGTTGTGAAATCTACCTTCGCGGTGAAAGCGATGAGCTTAAACGCGAAAGTAGACAATATTATCCTGTGTTAAATTTTATATATAGTAGCTAGCTTACCGCCTGCGGCTTCGCCCGCTTTGTCTAAAACCGAATAAATTATATACTTAAACCTTCCTCTTGAATCACTCTATCTATTATAAAAAACCGCATCAAAATCCGTTGCGTAGTTAAGCATACAAAGGGACATAGGGACAGAGAAAGCGACTTTGTTTTATACTATGTAGTAATGTACATTCTGTGGTATTGTGACATATTTTAATATTATGAGTTGAATACTGAAGCATTGCCTTGCAATACATAAATAATTATGATTGTACGAAGGAAAATGTTTATTAAGAATACTTTATTCTGTGGAATAAATTGATTCGAAAAAATATGTATTAAAATAAAACTTGATCAAACAGATATACCAACGCTAAACGTACCCACGCAACAAGTCTTACCAGTAGATTTCCTCCAAAATATGTGTTGAATAACCCAATTTGAAAGTCCTAATAAAAATTAAAAGTATAAGAATTTATAAAATCGCTTTGTCTCACAACTTGTTATGCTTTTAAATTATCAAATGAACGTTTCAACTAGGAACCGTCCGTGCGCGGGTTAATTTTTTGTTAACGACCTTCTGCTAAATCACTACATAGTATAAAACAAAGTCGCTTTCTCTGTCCCTATGTCCCTATGTCCTTATGTCCCTATGTCCCTTTGTACGCTTAAATCTTTGAAACTACGCAACGGATTTTGATGCGGTTTTTTTAATAGATAGAGTGATTCAAGAGGAAGGTTTATATGTATAATAACATCCATTAAATAGTGGAGAAGTACTGTTATTTTTGAGGTTTCTAATATGATGTCGTAAAAAATTACATTTTTTCCGCTTACATTGCAAACGCAGGCTGAACCCTACGAGTTTTATCAAAATAATGTACTAAGTATTGTACACATTGAAAAGGTCTACAGAAAAGTTCGCGATGGTATATGTCTATCTCTTATGGATAACCCACAATAACTTTTTTTTGTCATTTACTTTTTACGACAAATAATGGTTAATTTTCGAAGCGATTTTAACCAATACAGCATTAATCCTTAACCAATTAAATACCTTGAGTACATTGGGGCGGGTCGCTAGTTAACATATAATAAACAAGTTGTTTTAAACTAAAATTATGATATCTTCTTCTTCTTTAATACACGTGGGTCGGTTTTTGTTAATATTTTGGAGTTTTGTCTCCATGTATTTTAATACAAAGATAGGTACTAACTAATATTATATCGTCATTTCCTTATATAGGAAAGCAGAACTTAATAGCAGAATTTATAGGCTACTAATATAATTATTGTTTTGTAACAAAACTGTTCTTAAAATTATTTTATTTACTTTCTTAAACATGTTCAAGAGGTAAATGCTTTTCTTACTTACATATTTATTATTTACTGACCGCCTCCTTGGGTGGTTGACGTGTGAGCACCGAGGGGTCCTGGGTTCGATTCCCGGTGGAGACGAAGAAAAAAAAATGTCTTGGTCTGGTAGGACACAGAAGGCTGATTACCTATTTGTCCCTAAAGAAAATCGTTTAGTGAAACAGATGCATAATGCATCTGCCCCTTACCCCACTTGGGGACATGGGACTTCACTTTTTTTACAGTTTTATAAGCTATACCTAGAAGCAATTCTGAATAACCATTCATAATAAAACAGGCAATCGTTACCAAGAATACTATTATATTCTTTAGTATAGCTTCTTAATAATGTTTTTAAAATGATGAGTATTCCATTCTGACTAATATTAGTCAGAAAATTTACTGAATACAGTAAACGGAATAAAATAATTATCATTTAAACACAAGGCCGTGATAGAGGTCACCTTCAATTTATCAAGAATCAACAGCTTGCCAAGTGTAAGTTGAACTAAGCCATGAAAAGTCTAATAGTTCTACTATGAACCCGAAAGTTTGTAAGTATATTATAATATTATTATGCATGTTTCACAAAACAAAGCACTGAACAAATTTTGATGATACTTGGCAGTGATATAGTTTACATACCAAAATAATCTACACTATAAAGCTGAATAATTTGTTTGTTTGAACGCGCTAATCTCAGGAACTACTGATCCGATTTGAAAAATTCTTTCGGTGTTAGATATCCCATTTATCGAGGAAGGTTATAGGCTATATATCATCACGCTAAGACGAACAGGAGCTGAGCAATGCGGATGAAACCGCGGGGAACAGCTAGTATTCAGTAGGTTCACCCGCATCTGAAACCAACCGGCAAAGCAAGTATGTTTCGATGAGAGGCAGAATAAATTATTTCTTTATTTCAAACTAGCGGTCCGCCCCGGCTTCGCCCGTGGTACATATTTCGCAATAAAAGATAGCCTATGTTCTTTCTCAGGGTCTAAAGATTATCTGTGCCAAATTTCATCAAAATCGGTCCAGTAGTTTATGCGTGAAAACCATACATACATACATACATACATACAAACCTTTCCTCTTTATAATATTAGTATAGATAATTTTCAGGCAAATTTAGTTCGTGATTCACAAACTGTGTGAAAAATATATTTGATACTCTGACAGAATTATTATACTTAAAAAGGATTATAACTAATAGCCCACTCAGCACCCTTCTAGTCTGAATTTCTAAAAACCAAAAGGTCAACCCATTTTCTGTCTTTTATCGAACATTTCTAGTTAGCAAAAAGGCGGTTTATTTGCGAAATTCTAGGCAGGTGCAGGCAATTCTAGGTGCTAAATTAAAACGTCAAATATGACACGTGATAATATAGAAACTGAAATTAATTAACCGTGTTGTGTTTGGCGTTTGATAAAATACAATTTAAATGTATTATATGAAATAGGTCAATTCAAGGACGGTCTATTAGGCCCAATCTTTATTGTAATGGAAAATCATATAACTGGATTCATAATGGCCTGTTTTGCAGCCATAATTTAAATCTATCACATCATTTATAGCGTCAGAAAATTGCCTAAATTTAAAGCATTTTTCTTTAATAATTTTTAGTAAAAGAATAAAAAATAAAATAAAATCTATGATAAATGTTTATTGAGAATCGCTACAAAATAATATATAATAATAAAAGAAAGTCGTTTGTGATATCTGTTTGTCCCTATGTATGCTTAAATCTTTAAAACTATGCAACTGATTTTAAAGCGGTTTATTTTTATAAATAGAGAGATTATTATACAATTTGTTAAGGTTTACGAAGGCAAAGCGGGTGGAAAGCTGATCATGTATAATATTATGTTCTTGGATGGAATTACGTAACGGTGCATTTACATCAAACGATCATAGAGCTAGAGCAAAGGTATTCTTTCGTGAAGAATACTCTTGCTCGTAGTGTGTGAAGTGATGTCTAGTATAAACGAAAACTCGTATTCAGTGTTGTTCAGTATTAGAACATTGCATAGATTCTTTTCGAACGCACTAAGAACAACGAAAGAATGCTCCACGCCTATTTACACTAAAATTATTTGACATAGTGGGGTTAAAATGAGCATTCACTCGTTTGATGTAAACGCACCGTATAAGAACCAGTTCTAACTAGTTCAAATGATTTGAGATTACTGAACAATATATTATTCTCTATGTAAAACTGATATGTAAAGGCTTTCCTGGAATTTAGAACACAAACTTATGTGTGAATATATTATGTTAGATTGAAATGTTTTGATATTCAAAGATCAATTAATATCAACAATACCACTTTATAGAAGCATAATTTACAAACATTCTAGTAACTGCTCGTATTTTTATTACTACATACGAATACTTTTTTATAATAAATCATCTATCTCTGCACTAAAATTCATCGATCAGTCGTGAAATAATAAGGAATATCAATATTTTTATATAATAATAATAGTATAAGATTGTCACAATATTCTATAATTATAATTGTCTCGTCTATAAGTGAAAGAGCTGATTGTATTTTATGAATTTTGTGTATAATCGGCAAATCTGAGAAAAGGGCAAAATCTATTTTTATACCTCTAAAGTCTAAATGAAAAGGGTATCCTATAAGGGAATCCTTATCAGCTGGTATAATCTATAGTTTAAATTATCTTTTAAATAAGGTTGAGTTAGTTACACCACTTTTAACGCAAGAACGGAATAATTTTAATTAATTATTTTGAAGGAATTACGGGATCCGTGATTAACATTCTTAATAATATATAAAAAATCGAAAGGCTTATAAAAATATCTACTTAAGCGACGAAGGTGCGAACTAGTTTGATATAATATTTATACGAGTAAAATAACAAGCTATGTACACGCTTTCGAGATTAACCGTAAATATCCAAGTAATTCAAGCTTTGCTGATTTAATAGAGCTATAAGCACCTATTCATAATTAATAAACGGTGAATAGTTCATTCCGACACCTTCTAACTGCGGTTACCGCAGAGTTGAGTGGTCATAGAGTAAATTATAAACAGATATTGCATTTATTTATATTATAATTTAGGTACAAATTTTTTTTATTCACGTATAAAATGATTATAGTAGAATATTGTTTATTGAGTAAAATTAAAGTTAGATATTGCAATTATTTGCACTTTGTTAAAGACCTAAGAAATACTTTTCCGTTTAAAAATAAATTATAAAGATAAGAAACCTATCTTGATTATGGTAACGAAAGTGACATTACTTAAAAGTAAGTACTTCAATATGTTGATGCTTATTCACATTTTTTTTTTGTTTTATTTAATTTTTATAAAATACTATAATTAGCTGTTTCTGTGTGAGTTAATCTTTGAGTCTCAATGGTTTCTTTTGAAATCTTACTCAGTCCTCCTATTAATACATTTCTGTTTAAACATCATATTATCCTACTTCTACGAACAATTTGCTTGTTCTATGCTGTCTAATCTTAGACATCAAAGGTATCAGCCTATTTTAATATGAATTCGAGGCCACGACGGAACGGCGATGATAAATCATGTATTGTTGTAGTACAAAAGAAGTCATTTCGCCTTTAAGTGCTCGTACCTGGCCTTTTATTTGCGTAAAACATCGTGAAGGTCAGAGGTAAAAAATTACACTGATTTTATGGAATATTGAATGGATATTTTTGTTTTATTACTTCCTGGTGAGTGGAATTGAAATATGGTTCTATTGTTGCTAATCGTTGCGATTTTGCGTGAAAACAGACTCTGTGTAAACAATAAAAAAATTGTAAGATGATAAACGTATTCAATATTTTTGTATGTGTTTGAAAAATTGCTGCGATTTTGAAAGTCATTTAATGATGGAATGTGTATAAATAATGAACATAATCACTACATAGTATATAACAAAGTCGCTTTCTTTGTCCCTATGTCCCTTTGTATGCTTAAATATTTAAAACTACGCAACGTATTTTGAAGCAGTTTTTTAAATAGATAGAGTGACTCAAGAGGAAGGTTTAAGTATATAATTTATTATATTTTAGACAAAGCGGAAGAGCCGCGGCTGGTAAGCTAGTTAATAGAAAATACGTGATTTTTTCAACTTTTGTATAAAATAAGTGATTGAAAGGACATCTAAACATTTCCAATACTACCTGTATAGGAATTAATATTCTTTTTTACCTCAATTTTATAAAGCATTTGAATTAGCTCCTCCAAATGTACTTAACAGACCCTAATCCCTCATTCTTAAACATTGGACGCTTCTACCAATAATTTGACGTTGATTAATCAGTGTTTTGTTCCTTTCGCTTTCAAGTTATTTGACGTAAGGAAAAAAGAAAGGCAATCAAAGTTAGAATTGTGGTTAGAAGGTATTGAATAAAAATGATTTGTTCATATTTGTAACAAACGTTTCTATCTACTATTTATATCAGGACAATACTTAGCTCTTAGATAAGCTATTAATATTATAAATGCGAACGTATGTTTATTTGTTAGTCTGTTATACGATTTTTAAGTCAATTTATAGTCAAACTAAATACGCGGGCGAAACTGCGGGTTTAAAGCTAGTATTGAAAATGATTTGTTTATAATGTTGACAATATTATGGTGTAAAGCTAACTACGAATTTGTCAATATATAAGTTACCATACTAAATCATTCGTAAATACGTCATGCATACTCTTAAGCTAGTCTTAAGTATACAAAATTCCGACCAAGGAAAGGGTTTTTCCTACATAAGGATAGAACATAAATGGGTTAAATATACTAAAGTGATAAGAGAGTGACTTCCATTACCCAGCGAGTCGGTAGGGGGTCGTAAACCTTTCTTCATTGATGATTCGTCCCCATTATGGTGAAATTTGCTGCCTTTGGCTTTACAAATACGGAGAGAAGAGGTTAAGTTTTTAGTTTTACAATTATTGTATATATTATAGCTACTACATCTCCAGTAATATTGTAATGTTGCAGGTAAGTTTATCTTATGAATACTTAGTATATAAATATACTAGCAGTCCGCCCCGGCTTCGCCCGTGGTACCTACATGTTTAAACTAAACTACCTCTCAAGTTGGATCGAACTACACATGGTGTGCGAATTTTATTATAATCGGTTATGTGGTTTAGGAGTCCATTGAGGACAAACATTGTGACACGAGATTTATATATATTAAGATTTACGAAACTAAAATTCGAAATTATGTAGCTTAATAACTGTATTATTAATAAACATATTTCATATCGAAAATATAATTTGTTTTTTTTTTATAGTGGGGAAATCTTCCAAAGATACCCACTGCCCCCGGGGAAGGAGCCGTGGGTTATGTCGGATTCTTACCGACTAAAACCCCACTGTGTTCCGTCGAGCCGCTTTAATGATGGGGCCGCGGGTATTGGTTGGAATTCTTCCACGTTGTATAATAAATGTCGATATGTTTTCCCAAGGAAAACCAACCAAATTTAAAATTATGAAAATCCACAGTCCAGCCCTTGCCTTATAGGTCCTACGACGTACCACTATCGTAATTTCAAAAATACTTAAAAGGTTGAAGAAAAAAAAGGGTTTAACTTTATAGGGACGTAATTACTTGTACATAATTTGTAATTTCAGTACATAAACTAATTAAACATTTTACTACATTGGTTCGTAACGTACACAGATCAAAATTTAGGCTGGGCCTTACGAGGTTAAAGTGCGAATTTAATAAGGCATGCTCTAGATACCTTGAGAAATTATTATATGATAACTTTTAATGGGGATATATAAGTTAAAAAGTAATGCTGACCTGACCTCCTTATTTTATTAAATTAAAATTTAAGAAAATTTATTTAAACACATACAGAAATCATCTCAAAACAAAGGTAGAGAAAATGTTATATCGAGTATCAAGTTTCGTTCAGTGAAAATAGATGTCGCTACATGCTGTTGAGTAGAATTGAATCGCGCTAGCAAAGTTTTTTTGTTGTACATTGATATAATTTTCGAATGGTCGGGCACGATGATACAAACCACAGTCTGTAAAATTTATTGTTGTAACTTTTTGAAAAATCTGACAAATAGATTTGATGATTTATCTAAGATTGTATTGTAATGTATGTATGTTGTGTGTAATTAGGTAATTATTAACCACGTAATTACTATGTATGAAGTATATAATTAAGTTATTTGTTATAATATATATTTGTGTCATTTTTTAACTTACTGCATACGATTTTCATTTAATAATTTATTTTTATATTTTAAAATTGGGTTGATGATCGTAAGTTTAGTATCTAAATGACACTAATAACTTTTAAAAAATAAAACGTGATATATCCTAAAATTTTATATTAAACCGAAAATATTTCAATAACACTAACGGTAAGTACACAGCCTATAGAATATACAAACCGAGGGTTGCCTATTCTTCTCCTGGCACATTTTTGGGTTGCCAGGTGTAAACAGGTATTTTGCTCGTAGTTATTTTCACCTATTTGTTTAATGTATTAACCAAATATAAAAATAAGCGCTGTTTTATTGTGAACTAGCGACCCGCCCCGGCTTCGCACGGGTGCAATGGCGGCCGGCCGGTACCGCCACAAACGCTACGTCCCGCAATTTTTAAATCTGTAATATCTTCGAAAATATTCACTTAAATCATACGGTGTAAAAGGCCATATAGATCTATATTAAACAAACAATGTATTCAAGGTATTTAATTGGTTAAGGATTAATGCTGTATTGGTTAAAATCGCTTCGAAAATTAGACATGATTTGTCGTAAAAAGTAAATGACAAAAAAAAGTTATTGTGGGTTATCCATAAGAGAAAGACATATACGATCATGGACTTTTCTGTAGACCTTTTCAATGTGTACAATATTTAGTACATTATTTTGATAAAACTCGTAGGGTTCAGCCTGCGTTTGCAATGTAAGCGGAAAAAATGTAATTATTTACGACATCACATTAGAAACCTCAAAAATAACAGTACTTCTCCACTATTTAATGGATATTATTATACATATAAACCTTCCTCTTGAATCACTCTATCTATTAAAAAAAACCGCATCAAAATCCGTTGCGTAGTTTCAAAGATTTAAGCATACAAAGGGATATAGGGACAGAGAAAGCGACTTTGTTTTATATACTATGTAGTGATGATGATGAATAGCATTGTAATGTTATCTACATATTTTTTACAGTCCATGATAGTCAGGTGGTCGTCTTATAAGTACTTTAAAGAAGGTTTATAAAATTTACGAGTATGTTCATACTTTTAGTATGAGCACAGAATACATAATAGTAGCTAAACGCTACAGAACGGACACTCTCCGCCTCCCGCCAAAATTAAACTTACCTCACCCCGCACGATCGTGATTAAAATGGGCCATATTTTTCTGCAAGGACGATACGCAACGAAGGTTGACAACATTAATCAAATTGACTTAAAGTAATTGTATTATTTTGGATTTGTGATTATCGTTTTTCGTAGAAAATGGTTAGATATTGTGCTGTTTACGGATGTATTTCATCAGAAAAACGCGAATTTTTTTTTTACGCTAGTCAAAAATGTGCCAACCATAAAGCGTTAACACACACATTTGCAGTCTCTACAGTGTGACTGTCAAAACGATAATTTTGTATGGAGTGTCCGGGGTGTGGTATGAGAGTATTGTTGTTAGTATGCCACATTTTAAAAGTAATAAGTATAACAATGTAATAGTACTTTCAAAACGATCCTTGTCCAAGTACAAATAATGTTTATAATATAATTGGAAATACCCATTGGACGTATTTTTTCATCTTCACTAATGATATATAAAATAGGTTGAATTTTAGTAGAATTCAAGCGTAGTTATTATGTGTAAGATGGAACTTTTCAAGGATGTATTTTTGTCCCGAAAACAAAACTTCTACAGTGAAATAGTGCATGAAAATTTATACAGAGAGTGTTGGTCGTGAGATAACTGGAATGCGAAAGCAAGCAGTGCGGAAACTTCTCAATAAAGATCTTAGAAAACCACACTCTGACAGTGTTTAGGATATATTCATACGTAAGAATGGTTTTATGCATTGTGAAACATTTCTGTTTTGTTTGCGAACTATGTGAAGCAGCCGCCACTTGATGTAAAGTTATAAGATAAACAACCTTTGCAAAACGTTTATGGTAGTAAATTATCTGTTATAGCCTTTCAATGAGGATAGATCTCTATCTATCCTCATTGATTTTATATATATCTCTAGATATTAATACAATCAATATGGTTTTCATGTAATATTGGTCTATTATAGAGTTTATAAAACTTTATTGATTGCATTTAACATTAAGTTTACAGCATTCAAATAAATGAGCATTTTTATACAATAAAAAAATCGATTACGAGGCGGGATTCGAATCCCGTGTTTTTGCCATACTGTGGCGACGCCTTGATTTTCAACCGTTTCTATTCGTTAAAAAGTTATTGATTGTTTCCAATTGCCATTCCTCTCAAACACTAACTCTCAATTAAACTCAAAGCACCATTAAAAGCACTTTACTAATAATTACAAAACCTACTTCCTTATAAACTAATAATAAATCACACTAAAAATCTGAACAGAATCTAAAGACTAAAAAGTCCACTGGGTCAAGCGAAAACAACCAAAAAGTACTGTGACACGGAAAAGCAAAACTTTAAGAAGCCCTTTTGGGTCACAAGGAGATACACATAAATAATTAGACTCTCACTCAGTAAACGGAAAATATATACGTTTGACGAAATAACTTTATGATATTTGAAAGGTGTTTATAAAAATGAAAATGAATGGAAGATAAATAAAGGAAATTAAAATTAAGCAATCTAAAGGTTTCTTTAGTTTTCTTGCTTATTTATGGGCGGAAAAGTCAGTAATTATCCTAGTGGATTGAACAGGCAATGTATTGTTTAATAATATAAAGTCTATTATTTGGTTTTGTGCGTGATGATATTTAACTTAAACAAAAGGTATCGAGTGTCTGGAAAATCCTCCGAATTACCGCTTTTCAATCGTGAAAACATACCCTATAAAGCCATTTACAAAATGTTTCACAAAGATAAAACGGCAAATCATCATAGTCATCATTTTATTATTCATTATTGTTCCTGGATACAGGCATCCTATTAGGGATTATAGTCTAAACACGATCTACCTAATCATAGGCAATATGCTTCAAAAACACATTCATAAACAAAACCGATGTTATAGCATGTAAAACCTTGTAACCTCATGACTCTACAAAATTTAACTCTTAACGTAAAATATAATCCAATAAATATAAATATTAAATCCGTTGATTGATAAATTTTTAATTTTTGAAACACAATGTATAACTCGCACTGTTCGCATATTAATCTTGCCTCAGCATTTTGTGCGATAAAAAACAACACAAAAAGATATTTTCGCTTCATTTTTAAAATGCTGTAAACATTGTTTTGCAACGGTCGAATAATTTTAACGAACCGAAAATGCTGAATTTTAAAATCAACATAAGTCGTGTTTATTCATTTTATTCGTATGTTTCGTAATATGGGAATTTATAAAGACTCTTTGCTGTTATTAATTGGCTAGTTCATTGGTTCTAGTTAATTTATCAAATAGGGAGTTAGAATGTGTGGTATTTATTACATTAAATACCTATTAGGAAGAGAAAATAATTGATCGATAAAACTATGTTATATCTAAAATTGGCTTTCGCGTTATAATGTAAATGCTCTATTTTGTGTGACATGACAAATTTGTAGGTAATATGAACAAAATAACATACAAACATTTAAAAGAAAGAAGTAAATCAATTATCACTTTAAATACATTTAAAATAAGTAATTAAAATCGAGGAGCTTATTTTCTCTTAAATTTTAATATTTATCTGATTTTGTCAAATATTAAACTTCACCATACAATATTTAGGGCATAGTTTAATATACCAATCATAACGATATTATAATTACATTCGATTATGTTATACCAACTGTATTATAATACTTACCTATACCTTTGCAAATCTCTAATAATCAACGTTTCCACAAAACAATACTATAATGTTCAAGTTGCGTGTACGTCTTTATTCCTTGATGTTTGCATTCACTGATTAACGTTTACGCCTTTGTTCTGATATAAAGCGATTTTTGCTAACTAGCTCTTGCCTGCGACTTTGTCTACAGCTTATAGCCACTGTGCTATAAACAACTTGACTCACCTATTAAAAGGGCGTTAAAAATATCCGATTGTTGTTTAAAAAATTAATTGAAACTAACATTTTATTTCATGATAGTAATGATCAAAGTCGTGTATTGTTTATATAAGAAAACTCTGCTTAACAATCACGTAGGTAGAGTTTTGCTTCAGACAATTTTGAGCGTGATAAGGCATTCTTGAATTTGTCTCCCCCTAGATTAAGATGGAGACTTATCTATACTTAATATTATAAAGCTGAAGAATTTGTTTGTTTGTTTGAGCGCGCAGGAACGCGCATCTCAGGAACTACTGATCCGATTTGAAAAAAAAAATCGGTGTTAGAAAGCTCAAAGCCCATTTATCGAGGAATGCTATAGGCTATATATCATCACGCTAAGACCGTACTGTAGACGAGTACTGCGGGTAAAACCGCAGGGCACGGCTAGTGAAATGTAAAAATTACCAAAAAAATTCTGCCCGCAGTGGGCAGCTGCTATTACATATTCTAAGCTCAAACAAACTTCAAAGGGCATCAATCTTTTAAAATAATTGCCTTACACATCCCGAAGACCCTGAACAAACGCTAGAACCCTACGATTTAATTATGCAAGCCATTTACCCTCATAGCGTAAGAGCGACCGACGAACTTAATTAGAACTTCCAAATGTTCAGCGTCTTTCGTAGTTTTATTTGATCTGTCAAACGTCTTGGATGCGCTCTTGCATCTGTTTGAAGATGGGTTATTTGATTTGACAGGATTTTGTAGTACGTTCTAATCCCTTGCAATATATATTATACGAAAGTAACTTTCTCTGTTAGTACGCTTATACGCATAGATTGTAGAGCATTGAATAATTTTTGATGAAGTTAAGAATATTTGTTAAACTTTATTGTATACTATATTACACACACAGAAGATAGAGAAATAGAAAAATAATACAACATTTGAATAAACGTACAAATGGCATTATTTTCGCTAGGTAACCATCTCTTCCAGACTACTATAATTATGTATTGCGTAGAATAAACAAAATTGTCAGTAAGATAATGTACGCAATATTTTAACAAGAAAACAAAACATGACAACATTAATGAAGTATACACGAACAAAGTTAACTTAACTAAATTAACTTTACAATCATCATAGACAGAACAAAATATAACAATTTCGTAGTTAAGTGGTAAAGTAGGTTTCCAATAAATTGACTATAATTGAAGCAAATACGCAATATTCCATTCTTACACTCCAACAGGATTTATATAAAACTCCTGCTTTATTGACGAACCGTTCGAAGAATCGAAAATGAATAGGCGTATTCAAATACTCGTTTAAAATAGTAGGAACATTTGCTCTGAAATACACGAATTCATTTTAACCTTCACTGAGTTAAGAGGTCGGATCTTGTGTATTTTATCAGCTCTGATTAAATGAAACCTTGAGACGCTTAGGGATGGTTTTAAAACATCGATTCAAACAAAATGTTTTATCTTCAATTCGCAATTCTTAGAGTAAAAACGATAGCGTTTGTAATTTGTAAATTTTTAAAAGTAATTTAACCCATTGAGCCCCGAACGGCCCGATCGGTCCACGACACAATAGATTTTCTATTGTGTCTGTGATTCCGGGGCCTGAATTATTAAAAGTAATTTGTAAAAGTTTGTAAGTGTGTAATTGTATTTTAAATTTTTCGAAAATATTATGAAATTTAAATTTGATTGGATTTATAAATAACTAGCTGTGCCCCGCGGCTTTACCCATATTGCTCTGCTCCTGTTGGTCTTAGCGGGATGATATAATTATAGCCTACATACAGCCTTCCTCGATAAATGGGCTATCTGACACGAAACGAAAAATTTTTTCATGAAAATTTTCACATAAGTACGTACGTAACGTACAAAGTAGTTCCGGAGATTAGCGCGTTCAATCAAATTAACTCCTCGGCTATTTTTAATATTAAGTATAGATATCCTTTCAAAAACGACTACATACCACAGCTAGAGTAAAGTTCCCTATCATTATAACTATGCGCAACTTAAGCTCTTATTTGTCCCACTTGGACGTAACCAATAATGAACAAATGAAGGCTTATAGTATCTTCAGATCTCTTATCACTGGTCACAGCTTTTTCTCATTAATTTTGGCCAGCATTGTATTCGTTGGAGTGATTATATTGACTTTCCTAATATAATGCCTTAAAATGTATGAATATTATGTCACGAATTTCGCCACAGTTTTCCAAAATCACACTTCTAGTAATTTTACTTCAAGCACTGAAGCATGTTAAATAATTCACAATAAGAAGGCAGTACAACATTTGTCCTGCGCAACTTCCAAAGTTACGTCCTTACAAAGTTAGTAACTATTAAGTAAACAATTTAATAGGTAAATGAGTGTGTTGCCGCTCAGTTGTAAGCAAAGTGGCTATTTGCTCCTTTTTAATGAGACACGCTCGTAATTTAGTGACGAATTTCGTACTTATTGTATGGAATGAGACGATATTAAAATGAACAACTTTGTAGACGGAATTGGAGTTGAATTTGAGAATGTTTGATGCGTTTTACTAGATAACATTTAGGTCAAACGTGTAAGGGAAAGGAAACACACATCCCTACTTAATTTAATGCGATAGAAACCCTGTCTGTCTGTTTGTTTGTTTGCATGTTTGTCTCTTCTTCACACCTTAACCACTGAACCGATTTCGATGTGAAATTTGGTACAAAGATAGTTTTAAATTGACTTGGAAAACGTTTTTCGAAATTCCACGGGAATGGAAACTATGTGGGTTTTCTTTTTACCGCCGAAAATCAAGTAATCTTATATTGCATCGATGATATGATACATCACTAACGTGTAGATTGTATTTTTCAATCCATACTAATAAAATACTATGGAATAAATGGTTCAGAAATATATATGCGTAAATTTGTACTGCTAAGGAATTAAGGATGAATGAACATGCATATAACAAAAATAAAAAAAAATGGTGTGCTCTATTTATTTTATGGTATTGGATAGAAAAAAGGTGGATGAAGTAAAGCATATTTTGTCATACAACAAAAAATATAATATCTTTTAAAATGATAGAAGATCAAACGCTTCCTTTGAATTCGAGCGAAAAACTCTTGCCGTGTTCAAAAACGAGAAAAAAATAAGAAACATGATAAACAACTTTATTTAATATTGCAATTAGTGTTTTAATTCTTTGTAGATTCGACGGACTGGAAGTCACAATTTAAATTAATTAAAATAGGATTTGTGTATGAAATAAAGGCAATAAGAAAATACGGAAACGTGGTGATATTTAATGTTATTTGTTCTGTTTTGATAGACATTTTCATGTTTATTTTCAATTATGTATTATGTTTCTCTTGGATATATTTCAAGATGCCTCATACTACAAAGCTATAGAAGGTTATTTATGTTGGGATTCTTAGAGCTAGCGCGCAAGAGCAACTTTTGTCTCCGCAACTATTTCGTCTCTCCCATCAACTCGTCGCTTGTCGTCGCTACGTGCGCGCACTTTCTTACTAGCCTATGGGCTAGTAAGAAAGTGCGCGCACGTAGCGACGCAACTCCCGGGAGACTTTTTTACTAGCCCTAGAGTTGATGGGAGAGACAAAATAGTTGCGGAGACAAAAGTTGCTCTTGCGCGCTAGCTCTTAGTGAATATGATCATATGAATATAATGATCACCTGTGTGTGTGTATATTATAATTTATAATTATATTTTTGCGCTAATTATAACGTTACAAAAGCTAATAAAAGTATTAGCTAAGAAACTACTAAATCTATCTGTGGTTAAAATTCGACCTTCATTTTTACTCTTACGATCCTGTTATACAAATTCAGTATAATTAAAAAAAAATGTAAATAAACTGGTAGAGTATCATATACTCCTTAGAAAAAACCCACTGTAATTCAATTTCTAGATCATATAAATTGCGGAATTCAATCAAAATAATATGGGTATAATTAAATATTATAATGTAATAAATGCAATCTAAGTATATCAAATTACGATACAGAACATCGTAACTGAACTTACTCTACGAATCGACTTCGTAAACCTAATACATAACCTTCATTAATATAACCAAAAGTAACGCATAAGTTTATAAAGAAAACAGCAATCAGCAATCCTTCCATAATTTACGAAGAAAAACAAATGTATTGTAAAACGTGATGAATAAATGGAATATTTAGCAAACAAAGTTTATTATGCACGAGCAAATAGCCTCCGTGTGCGAACACAATGTCGCTAGTCCCGCGGCTAATGAATAAGGGCATTTATAGACCTGACGACTGTCGAATATGTAGAAATTATCGATCGAGAAACTCTTTAAAAAATCAATGGTTGCGGGAATTAAATAAGACCAATCAATAAAAAAAAAACAATCTTTTTTTTTATTAATATTAATACAAACAATAAATTAACACGTCTTAAAAAGTAAACGACACACTTTTTACACATTTAGTCACTCTGAAGGCATCTTTTGTAAGATATTGGAAGCGCGCTGCAATAACAGTAAGTATCTACACTAAAATCTATTTTTGATACATGTTATTAATTTCTTTCAATATCTTACAAAAGATGCCTTCAATATCTTACAAAACACGCCGTACACGGACCGCTTCAAGCAGTTGAGACCGACCGCTTGAAGCCGCGACCGCGCGGTGAACTATAGGCATTCATTCACCGCCGTACACGTGACGGCTCGAGCCGTCGCGACCGCTTCAAGCCGTCAACTGCATGACGAAATTCCACCGTGCCGTTGACGGCTCGCGAGCGGTCGTGAGGCATACACTGACTGCTCGAGCCGTTGACTGCGCTAGAGCCGTCGACGGCTCCCTCCCCCCCTGAAAATCAATGACTTGACTAGTCAAAAAAATCAATCGCTCGAGCGGTTGGTAGCGACGGCTCGAGCGGTCAACAACCGACGGCTCGAGCAGTTGACGCCGACCGCTCGAGCCGTGCGTGTACGTCGCTCAGCCGTTAACTGCTCGAGCGGTCCGTGTACGGCCGCCCTAAATGTGTGAAAAGTGTGTCGTTTACTTTTTAAGATGTGTTGTTCTTTATCAATGAATCCGTATGTCAACTGAAACTCAAACTGAAACATAAAAAAACACAATCAAAACATTATTTACGTATAAAAATACAACATATACGTTGCAACACGTTTTACCGAAAGTGCATCAGTTGTAATAATTTCAACAATAGCTTCAGTTTTCAAACATTTTCTTCAAACAAGATACTAAGCCTTCTGAGCGTTAAAATAGCGATCGAATATAGAATTTCAATATCTACACTAATGACCGTCTCGTTAACGACCACCATAAAGGAATTCGAAGTACGGAAAAACTGCCGCTCCTAATACTTTGTCGCAAATAAGGCTGGCTACAAACGTTGCAACATGTCAGCTTGAAGACTTTTTTGAGTTAGCTTTGATGTGAAACGTTAGTGCAGGCAGGTTTTTGATTGGAGTCTTTATAGTGTATGAAACGTGGGATATGCTTCCAAAATGTGGGTCGAAATTGAAGTTTTGATGCTACGTGATTCATGAGATTATGTGTATGAAATGGGGATATTATATGGGGATTTTATTTGAATTTTTCGTTGTTTATTGAGTTGGGTATGAATTTTTGTGATTTTATAACATTGTCTATTAATTAGTGGTTTATATTCAACTCAAGAGTAGCTACACTATGATTGTATTTAAATAAGAATTAATATAATATTATCGTAGAACAAACACTACGAAAATTGTTATTCATATGAATAACATACAGACAATGTCTAACAATTTTTAAAAGTATCTATCTCACTAGGTAACGCCTTTTAGTACGTTCATGATATTTTTTTATGAGCGGTGTGAATACTTAAACAAATTTTGACCTTCTTACAAACTATGACAAACAGAAAAAAAAAATATCTTTCACTCTACTCTCTATTGAATAAAGGAACTGATAAAAATAGAGGATATTGAAATGGCTTTCTATATTTCGTAGAAATAGTATGAAATAAAAGATACATATACTCTACAGCTTGGACTCTGTTACAAAACGATTCCCATACAACAGAGAGGCTTTCATACACTGGTCGTATAAACCACATTTTCCTATAAAACCGTGGTATGGTGACATAATTTTCTATGAATTCTACTGCAAAGACTTGCCAGTAAAATACGAACAAGTATGTAATTATAAAACTAGCTTTATATTTAATTTTACTCAGAAATGTGAAATTAAATTGTTGTGCTTTACGTAATTGGCAACATAAAACCAGGGATACTTGATGTCAAGTGTATAACAAGCCTACTCCGTACTTTGCAAACTTGTACAATTTTTCGTGCCTCATAATAATTTATAAGTTTATGAATATTTACTATTTATTACGGTGTTGGTATGTTATGTTAATGAGTACATACTTACTGAAATAATAACTTGTATACGCTACACAGTCATATCCTGATTGAATAAGATATGTATAATACATTTTTCTAGGTTTTTATTTCCTAAAAATACATTTTTTACCGAACCGAAACATAAATTCAGTAAACTGCAATTTTCTCTTTTTAATTTGCCTTGGAAAATATTTAAAAAATAAACTTTACACACTAGTCACGTAATATTATGGCAATGCTGTATCATAGCATTTTATTATGTTAAGCTTATACGAAATAATTTTAAAACCATTGCCAAAAAATATACTGAATAAACTGCCTTTTAAAGACGCCAATTTCCAAATACTAAATCGTCCAAATACTCTCTAATCATACTAATGTACTCACTTATAAGTCTATAGAACGTATATAAAAGGAATAACTTCACTCAAGTACGTAGGTTGTTGAAAAATGAAATTTTATGTACCGTCGTTTCGAGATCAGTCTAACGATACTGTTTGAGTTTCAGTTTTATCAGCCCTCGTTAAAGGGAACTGATTACCTTTTGGGCCGTTCCAGGATTTCTTCTCAAATAGTTTTTACCTTTTGAATGTGCTTTGGAAATATTACACTGTATGGAGAGAGGGATAATGTTACCTTTTGTCCTTGTTTTTAAGTAGGTTAGATGGATGTGGAAATTGTTTTTTATAATGGGTAATTTTAAATTGAAGTTAGTAGAAGTGGGCTGTTGTTTGGGTTTTGTATTCAAATAAGAACATATTTTTTAGACTCTTATAGTCTTATATTATAGTTAAAAAATGAATATTGTAATAGATAATATTGACTATGGAAACATAAATAAAAGTGTGTATGATTGAATTTTATTTTTTGTTCGTACCATGCTAGTTTTAATTTGACACTCATAATTTTCAGTAATGTTCTTAATTTACAACTGACACTTTGAAAATTAACTGTAGATGCTTCAAGTAAGCGATGATGGTTTTAATCCTTTAGAAAAAAAATTTACTAATTTCGTTAAGGATATCGATAGATTTCAATATTATACTGTGCTAAATATTATTGTAAAAGAGAATTAAAATGGAAAAGGGAAGTATTTCATAGATTCCATAAAAACAATAACTGTAGGATTTAAAACTCTTAAATAACGATAATATCGTTAATGTGACGATAAAACGCCCTTTCTTCGATTAAGTCGTAAAAACTTGTATTTCACTCTTGGGGTTAAATTGTATCACCAAGTTTAACAATAAATGAGTTTTGGAACTAATAAAATGAATCATTTTTGTCTTCGACGTGTTGGAAACAGTTGTTTTATGTTTTTTCCGGGTTTAGAAATATCCTTAAAAGCTACCGATATTAATTTGAATGGTTTTTTTATGGATAAATTAAATGGAAGTGTTTATTTGTAGAATGCATATTATTTCAAAAAAATAGTTCACTAACACGTTAGTGTTCCCATTACTTAGTTATTAGTAGGAAATAGTACTCAAATAAAAAGTAATACCTAGTAAAAATCAATTTGCAATAAAAATGAGAATTATTTTGCAACCCTAAATAATTAACGGATTTTCGTCCGCAACCGATATTTCTCATTAAAACATTCGAGCATATTGCAGATTTTCCTTGAATTATTACAGAGAAATGACTCCAATTATGTCGATATGATTACATTAAAAATATGTTTACATAAATACAATCTCAATATTTTATATTGTGACGGAAAATAAAAATAACGAGGTATATAGAAATATAGGGGAAAACAAATTTAATTACCTACATAAATAGGTGTTTACAATCATATTCTTAACAAAAAATATTTTAATATCTTTCATCTTTAGAAGTCTCTAAATTTCCTACCAATAGATTAGGTCGCCTAATCTAAAGAATAGTTCATTATTAATTAATATAAAACAATTTTAAAATACAGTAGGTACAATTTAAGTTCCAGACCTTACCTTACCTAAGTACCTATTCATAAGCTTAAAAACCTTTGGAGGTACTAAAACTTTCACTCCATCACAATTACTATAAGATTTATCAGCGCTATCCATTATCTATTAAAAATAACACCATAGCTTTTCCGAAAAATACAATTACTTTAGCCAGAGGATAGCAATTTTGAGGAAATTGAATCGAAGCAAAACTGACTCAGCTGAAACTGCTTTCAGTGGAATGGTGGCTCAATCGGAATAGATTAATTGATAGCTTTTAATTAGTGTACCTACCTTAATTTTTAGATAGATTGCAGTCTTTACTTAAAAACTTACACGTTAATTAGACCTTAATAGTAGTAATCACCATACACTTGGCATGCTGTGTTGTTTAGTAAAAGGCCGAAATATTACATTTATTTGGGCTTTGAAAAAGTCATTATGATAGACCTGAGGTTTGACCAGTCCAACCTACGAGTGCCTGAACTTCGGGGTTTGACTATAACATATAGATTACTTTGTATAAAATACTTTCATACCAAATTAAAAGGCTTGAAAATGCTACAAAAACCTATTAGTATCAAAATATTCTCCTAAAATAGATGATTTTTTGTATTATTTTAACCTTATTACTTAATCCTACAAAAACACTAATAGCACTAAAAATACGATTAAAATAAACCATTTAAAAGCGAATGTTCCTTTAGTTTCCTCTCAAGTACTTGAGTAAAGCGACACTGATCGTTGAGAGTGGACGCACTCTGTACGATTGTATTGCCAATTTTAATTCAATGGAGTTAAAAAGCTATTGTTATCTTAGATGGCTTTTAGAAGTTAACGAGTTAATATTTTTGTATCAATCGGGATGGAAATGTTTATTTCTATTGATTGGTTTGATATAGTAATTTCTTATTTTGGTCAAGTTTTATTTTTAACTAGCTTCCGCCCGCGACTCCGTCCGCGCGGATGTCGGTCTTCGCGTGGATGGTTTATTTCTCCATTTTGAGTAGGTAAGTAACTCTGACAATTACATCTTATAAATATCTATTGGACCCAAATACGGCTAGGCCTATAATAATACGCAACGTGTGTTCGCGGTTCTACAGAACAACGTCTATGGATAAAACTGAAAAATTAAGTTTAATTTTTTTTCTACGTATTTTTCCAGAATAAAAAGTATCCTATTTTACGCCCAGGATAATAAGGTATAATTATACCAAGTTTCACCCCCTGCTATTTATTTTTTCAATATTTTCAATGTACAGAATTGACCCTTCTACAGATTTATTGAAGTGAAACTTCTTTATCGGGGTTGGAAAAAAATTTAGTGTAACATTTTTTCGTTACGCGCCATCTTGTTTTTATCCCTTACACGCGTGCTTGACGTATTTCTGTAAAGTTGTATGTACATATATAATAAACTAGTGGTCCGCCCCGGCTTCGCCCGTGGTACATATTTCGCAATAAAAGGTAGCCTATGTCCTTTCTCGGGTATCAAAATATCTCCATACCAAATTTCATGCAAATTGGTTCAGTAGTTTAGGCGTGATTGAGTAACAGACAGACAGACAGAGTTACTTCCGCATTTATAATATTAGTAGGGATTATTTTTTGAAAAATAAGGTCATAAAGAAGTTTCACTTCTTACGTGTGTACACTAGTACACGCACACATTTTTTATTTTTATATGTATAGATGTTATTGAGATCGACATTGAATTTATATTTTTGGTTTTATGGCATTCAAATGCTTTATAAATATAAATTTATAAAGAATAGAAAAAATTCGATCACGAGGCGGGACTCGAACCCGCATCCTTCGCGCCATTCCGGGGCGGATGCCTCACCAACTCAGCCACTCGTGTTCGGGTTGAAATGGTTGTTAATCATCTCAATAGATGGCGCGCGGTGTGTCCCTTCAGACACATAAAAACTGAAAGAATAGAATAAATTCGATCACTCGGGCGGGTCACGAGTGGCTGAGTTGGTGAGGCATCCGCCCCGGAATGGCGCGAAGGATGCGGGTTCGAGTCCCGCCTCGTGATCGAATTTTTTCTATTCTTTATAAATTTATATTTATAAAGCATTTGAATGCCATAAAACCAAAAATATAAATTCAAAAAAAAAGGTCGTGTTCCATCGTTACAATATTGTATTCACTGAAAAGTGCTTCATATTGGTTGAAATGGTTGTTAATCATCTCAATAGATGGCGCGCGGTGTGTCCCTTCAGACACATAAAAACTGAAAGAATAGAATAAATTCGATCACTCGGGCGGGTCACGAGTGGCTGAGTTGGTGAGGCATCCGCCCCGGAATGGCGCGAGAGATCGACATTGTTAACACTTTTAAAACTTATGTTAGTGTCTTTTTAAAGAGAATTTACACGCAGATTACCAAAAAAAATAATTGAATATCTACTTTATTTGCTTAATATAATTTGTACTATTATTACCTGAGTATATTGTAAGTTCCTTGAGTATTATTGGTTAATGGGAACAATAATTCGAGATCTTCTTGACCATTAAATTAAAGAAATAAAATTTTTAATAAAAGCCTGCATAATTACAAAATTAACGTCGAAAAGGCCTACTCGCTAATAAATAAAACGTATCTCTAATGAAAGAAAGCACTTCCTTATCCATTGCCATATTATCTTATATAATTTCAAGTCGAAATGATTCGCGCGAAACCCAAAGATAAATCGCAAACTCAACAGGAATCAAAGTAAATCCACTAGCAAGATGTAATTCGGTTATAGCAACGCTTGCATTTTGTACGCTTCGTAATTGATTTGCTTTGGATCGTAAAACTCAAGTGAACTCCAATTTTCGGTGTATATATTCTATTTCCTAGATACGGTTTTGATAGAAGTTTTAGCTTTCAATTATGTTAGAGAAATATGTGAAACAAAATATCAATAAACAATAATATGTTTAATGTTATAAACATATTATAGATAAGTAGGTACATATTAAAATCACCCATCACTACATTATATACAACAAAGTTTATTTAAAGTTCAAGCGCTTCCCTATCTAGAATAAAAAAAATGTGTGTCTTTATGCTTAGATCTTTAAAATTACGCTACAAATTTTGATGGGATTTTTATTAGATTCAAAGGAAGAGCAGACGAAGCCATGAGTGGAAAGCTAGTTTATTAATGATTTACTATAGAAGTAGTCAAAGTGCTTAGTATTGATTTATATAATGGAGATGCCAGTGAAATTTTCACACAAGATCGGTCAAAATATCTAAAACGAGTTGAAATAAAAAAGACAAAATTTATACACCTACCTACCTATGCAAAAAATGAACATCAAAACCAGACAATTCATTGGTATTTATTTGCATTAATATTATATAACTTCAGTGACCTTTAACCATACATTTAACTATACTACTATACATTTTCAATTCAGTGTGAAGGCTATGCTAAAATCGATAACCTTTCTCACAATATGTTTGAGGAATTGCCTTGTTTCTCTACTAAGATGTATTTCCCAGCGGTTTTGATCTAAATAGATTATACTCTTGACATATATGTATAAACATTGTTATAGTAAACTTATTCAGATGTAGTAAAATATAAAATGTTAAGCTTTTTGATAAATATGCTCATTTTGTTATGATCGCTATATATACCTAGTATTTCTAGTCGATATATAATCTTATCTAGTTAAGAATTTTGATTTTGAAAATGTATCTTAATAATATAAGTTAAACTATTATATTTTATTTATATTATAATTTTATGAATAACCTCTACGTGAATATAATGTTATTAAACAAAACAGAGCTTTTAAAAGTTATGTAAATACATTTAGTTTATTTACTGTGCCTGCTCATATTTTCGTTACACATGTGAAATAAAGTATTTATTAATTTTTATAAAAAAAAATAACTATTGCAAAAGTAAGAGTTAAGATAATACATTTCTTAACAATTCCAGTTTAATAAAAAAACGTTATAAGAATACTAGCTGGGCCCACAGTGCTCTACTCCTGTTGGTCTAGCGTGATGATATATAGCCTATAGCCTTCCTCAATAAATGGGCTATCTAACAACGAAATAATTTTTTAAATCGGACCAGTATAGTTCCTGAGATTAGCGCGTTCAAACAAACAAACAAACTCTTCAGCTTTATATATTAGTTTTTTTTTTTTTTTTATATAAGAGGAGGCAACAGAGCAGACGCGTCACCTGATGGAAAGTGTACTGCGTCGCCCATAGGCACCAGCAATGCCGGGGACATTGTCAGTGCGTTGCCGGCCTTTAAGGTAGGAGTACGCTCTTTTCTTGAAGGTCCCTAAGTCGTAACCGTTTGGAAACACCGCATGAGGAAGTTCGTTCCATAAGTTTGTTGTGCGCGGAAAGAAGCTTCTTTTGAAGCGCGCAGTCGTCGACCGCCAAGAATTAAGGTGGTGTGGGTGGTATTTGAGTTTGTGACGTGCGGTACGATGATGGAACTCAGCGGCAGGTATTGTTCCAAACAGCTCCTCAGAGCACTCCCCATTGTAGATGCGATAGAGAACACACAGTGAAGCGACGTCTCTTCGCAGCGCCAAAGTATCAAGCCGATCGGTAAGACTTGGCTCGTTAACGACTGCGACTGCGACGTACTGCTCTCCTTTGTATACGGTTACGGTCAAATGGAAGGAGGTGTTGTTGGGGTGCCCCGGCCCAGATGTGGGAGCAGTATTCCATGTGCGGCCTAACTTGCGCCTTATAAAGCATAAGGCGGTGGTGCGACGTGAAATACTGCCCCGCTCGACAGAGCACACCTAGTTTCTGTGAAGTAAAAGTCGATACGTCAAAAACTTTATCGATAGTTAGAAGTCCTAGTTCTGCAGGAAGCAATTAGCACTACAGTTCTATATATCACAGGAATAAATGTCCAATACGTTATGTGAAAGGTTTTTGATAGACGTAATTAATCGTGCTCTTAATCAGTTGTCAAACAAATCATTCATGCTTAATGGGTGTTGAAGTGAGTGATATTCGTGATATTATAATATGTATAATCTATATAGAACTGTTTTGATGTTATGAAAAATCAAATACAATTATATCATAAGTATAATATGTTATGATCAAAGAGCGAAAAAATAGTTCAAAACGTATTGTGATCTAAGTAAAAAAACCACAACGCGAAATTCGTATTGTGGCTCTAATGAAAAAGCAGAAAACGCGTTCTGGCGATGAATTAATGCAACGACGCGTTCTGATTATTTTAAGTTGGTATTTGATATTCGCGTTTTGAGCATTAATTGGAATTCGGCACTTGATCATAACATAAACATACAAATTTACTTTTTTTGTACGCTTAATAGGTCAACAAATATTATACTTCAACATCAGTTTACCTAGCTTTCAATGTTTTTGAAGTAAATCAATAATTTGTTTTCTCTAACATCTTGACTTGCTTGTATTATAAACACGATCATTTAGGTCGCAAGTCCCTGCTACATTTCAATTTAGCTTATAACGCACTACTGGAGAAATACAGTCTCCTTTTCTCTTGAATTGTTTGCTGAATTATAGTAGAATTTCAATACTAGTATATAGAATTTCAATACTAGTAGTACAAAAAGCAAAGTATACAATTGCATCCCTTGCTTTACCATTATACAAATTACTAGCATACCGCACGCGGTTTCACCAGCTTTTTCTAAAACCTAATAAATTATATTTTAAAACCTCCCTCTTGAATCACTCCATCTGTTGAAAAAATCTGCTGAAAAAACCGCATCAAAATCCGTTGCGTAGTTTTAAAGATTGAAGCATACAAAGGGACATAGGGACAGAGAAAGCGACTTTGTTTTATACTATGCAGTGATAATGCATTTAATAATAGGCATGACGAAAGATTTTGAAATCCTCTTCCATAATGTGTGTATACGTTTACAATACAAGAAAAACCCTATATTTCGGTAATATACTTAAATTTAACGAAGATAAAAGCCATTTTCCAAAAAATATTTATTAACTGTACCAAAACAGCTCGCAGGTGTCATGGCGTAGGCGTGACGTCACACTTTGGTAAATACGTAATTATTTGTACGCATTGCGAAGAAAATTAAAAAAATATTTATTTAATATGTGTTATAGAAACGAATTTCAAAGTTTATAAGTGGTGTGCAGTATTGCAGTGTGAATCCACATAAAAATAATGCTCAAAAATGTGTTAGTAGGTAATTATTTTAAGCGAGAAAATAATAAGAAATGATTGTATAAAGTTGGCGCGGAGAACCCCGAACCATGTATTCGTGAATTCGCAATTATATTTCTGTTCTGAGTCGATAAAGCATACGTGAAACAATAGAAAATAAATAAAAATGCGTATTCTCAACATATTCATAACAACAAAAAACATCTGACGTGAGTTGTTTACTTAAGCGTGACGTCACGCGTGTTTTAGTCAAAATGGCCAACTGCAGTATTTCAATGTTTTATTTTATTGATAATCTCATTAATCTTAATGTTTTTAAGATTTCTAAGTCACTATATGTAATTTATCTATTAAACATTTTCCCTTAAAAACACTAATACGATCATTTATGGATACTGTCGTCATGCCTATTATACAGGGTGTAATCGTTAAGTGTGCACAGGCGATTTTTCCGTAAGTATT
Source organism: Colias behrii (assembly GCA_029959065.1). Lineage (NCBI taxonomy): Eukaryota > Metazoa > Arthropoda > Insecta > Lepidoptera > Pieridae > Colias > Colias behrii. The sequence goes on from JARWMC010000025.1 coordinate 5,165,819, forward strand.
ACAGATAACAAAAAACTTTAAACCGATATCGAAAGTACTTAACCTAATGAGTAAAATGGCCGTAATAAATTTTTAAAAATAAATCGAGAAATATCAAAAAAAATATCTTTAAACCCTAATTATATATAAAGTAAATACATTAATATGAAATATGAATATCCCATATACATTTAATATGAAAGATTTTAGCTTTCTTTTTCTTTTTTTGGTTTTCTGCTTTAATTACTTCGCAAATTTGAAGTGACATTTTCCACGTTTTTCCGGACATTTTCACGTATTTTCCGGATATTTTCCGGGAATTTTCCGGACATTTTCCGGACATTTCCCAGGCATTTTCCGGGGATATTCCAGGCATTTCCACGCATTTTCCGGACATTTTCACGCATTTTCCGGGTATTTTCCAGATATTTACCAGGCATTTTCCGGACATTTCCCTGACATAGCCTGTAAATGTCTGGAAAATCCCCGGGAAATGCTCGGAAAATCCCCGGAAAATGCCTAGGAAATGCCCGGAAAATAACCGGAAAATGCCTGGGAAATGTCTGGAAAATATCCGGAAAATGCGTGGAAATTTCCGGATAAACCGTGGAAAATGCCTGGAAAATCCCTGGAAAATGTCTGGAAAATATCCGGAAAATGCGTGAAAATGTCCGGAAAATATCTGGAAAATGCGTGAAAATGTCCGGAAAATATCCGGAAAATGCGTGAAAATGTCCGGGAGAAGCGTGGAAAATGCTCGGAAAATCCCCGGAAAATTCCCGGTAAATAACCGGAAAATGTCTGGAAAATGTCTGGAAAATATCCGGAAAATGCGTGAAAATGTCCGGAAAATGCGTGGAAATGCCTGGAAAATGCCTGGAAAATATCCGGAAAATGCGTGAAAATGTCCGGAAAATATCCGGAAAATGCGTGAAAATGTCCGGGAGAAGCGTGGAAAATGCCTGGAAAATCCCCGAAAAATGCCAGGGAAATGTCCGGAAAATGTCTGGAAAACACCCGGAAAATCCCCGGGAAATGCTCGGTAAATCCCCGGAAGATGCCTGGGAAATTCCCGGAAAATAACCGGAAAATGCCTGGGAAATTCTCTGAAAATGTCTGGAAAATATCCGGAAAATGCGTGGAAATTTCCGGAAAAACCGTGGAAAATGCCTGGAAAATATCCGGAAAATGCATGAAAATGTCCGGAAAATATCCGGTAAATGCGTGAAAATGTCCGGAAAATGCGTGAAGATGTCCGGAAAATATCCGGAAAATGCCTGGAAAGTCCCCGGAAAATGCCTGAGAAATGTCCGGAAAATGTCTGGGAAATGCGTGGAAAATCCCCGGAAAATGCCAGGGAAATGCTCGGAAAATCCCCGGAAAATATCCGGAAAATGCGTGAAAATGTCCGGAAAAAGCGTGGAAAATGCCACTTCAAATTTGCGAAGTAATTAAAGCAGAAAACCAAAAAAGAAAAAGAAAGCTAAAATCTTTCATATTAAATGTATATGGGATATTCATATTTCATACTTAATGTATGGGAGGGTTTAAAGATAATTTTTTTGATATTTCTCGATTTATTTTTAAAAATTTACTCATTAGGTTAAGTACTTTCGATATCAGTTTAAAGTTTTTTGTTATCTGTAATACTTACGGAAAAATCGCCTGTGCACACTTAACGATTACACCCTGTATATAAGGATGAGGTGAGTATTCAAATAAATGCTGCTAAGATAACCTCCACATACGTAACAATTATTATAAACTGGCCAGATGCCAGGCTCGGGAATAATCCATATTAAGGGTTTATTCTATCTTGAAAGCTTTCACCGCGTATAATCCAATTTAACTCGAATGGATTGTAACGTATCTCAGCTATGTCCTAACCCAATATATTATTAGTATTACTAAAGAATATAGATGATATTTTCTGTAGTTGTTGATGCAATTAAGAATGAACCTGGAGATTTATTGAATTTCTTTATGTCATTCGTTTTGATGATTATCACAGTGCTATTTTTTCTGAAAATTATTTTTTTTCTCTATGTATAATCGACATTAAATACAATGTTCAATTCAATGTTAAATAAATGCTGTATATACCTGTAATTAATAGTCGATTTAGAATAAGATTTAATGTAAAAATTCAAATAACATAACAAATTGAGCTACTGTTCGTACGTCTTAAAATAAATAAATTAATAAATGAGCCTATATCCTTTTCTATACCCTTTCCAATTATTTCCGTTATTCCTTTCGTCTAAATTTTACATAATACTCACAGATACGTTTTTAATAATAACCTTAAACTATTTATGACTTTTAACAGATCAAACATTGCTTAATATACGGGATTTAGGAAACAATTAGGAGTACGGTAACATCAGCTTCGTCTGTGTAAATAAATAAATAAATCATTTATTGCATAAAAACATGGTACATACAAAGATATTAAGATCGAAATTAAAGAACATTAATGTTTTTACTATAGCTACATAGCATACAATAATTATTATAAATTCACAAAATAAATGAGAATGATTAGTTACAATAAAAATACGAGTCAGGAGTATTGTCACTTCAAATTAGTTTTATACATAAATCACTAGTCATACAGTCAATCAAATATCAAAATCATTATTTTATATTATTTATGCATTTTTCATATTATACAGAAATTCATTTAAGTTGTAAAAACAATTCTCTAACAAATATTTAATTAATTTATTTTTAAATCCTGGACTCTTCCAGGAGGAGGGGTTCCTCTGAACCCCTTGCAAATCTTTTGGAATTTTATATAATGTATTTTCCAATTTCTTTATTAAGTTTAAAATATTGAGGATGTTTTTTTATGAAAATACAAATTTCTTTGATATATATACATGCAAGAGGCAGGATTCTCAAGTTTTTAAAGAGTTCCCTACAACTCACAGTAGGCCCAACATTATAAATAGCTCTTATGCACCTTTTTGGAATTTAAATGCTCTGTCAAACTCAACCGAATTGCCCCAAATTATAATACCATATGACAAAACTGATGATACATAGCATATGTATGTAACTGACTCCTATAATCTCGATTTTGATCCACTTTCGGATCACACCCTTGTGTGATCCGAAAGTGGATCGGTGACAATAATATAATAATTTCATGAGTTTAAGTGAGTTTTTGTTTTTTGAACATTAATTAATGATTATGATTTTTTTTCAATTTTTACACTCATGAGATTTGCCCGTTCATCTTTTTTTACCATTGAATACTCTTTCTTACTACACAGATGATTAACTCTAGTAAATCTAAGTCTGTATTTACTAATACAATACTTACTCGAGGTCACGGTTCCAACCAACGCCGGGGCCGCGAATAGGTCAAGTGCTAGCACAAAAGAACAAAGGTAAGAGTTAAACTATGGTTGTTTTTATATGGAACATTTTGCGGCTTTGTGTGCAAGACTTTGATGTTGATAAAAGTTTAAACAACATCGCAAAAAGTAAAATGTCATGAAAACAAAGTGGAAAAAAACACACACACAAAGACGGCCTATATTGAAATAAAGTAAGTTTATTTTCATCAGAGATAGTTTTATACAAAATTGACGTCAATGTAAGCATTCAACGTGCATTTTAAATATAGCGTTTTAACGCCACGTTTAACAGCAGCTGCAGCATGGTTACTGGTTAGCCACCATTTAACCGCTGTTTTATTTAAATACAGCTCATGAGGAATAAATGAGAGTGAGAAGTGAGCATAAGCATGCGACATGAGAATGAGCATGAGGCATGAGCATGAAGCATGAGCATGAGGCATGAGCATGAGGCATGGGCATGAGGCATGAGCATGAGGCATGAGCATGAGGCATGAGCATGAGGCATGAGCATGAGCATGTGGAATAAGCATGCGACATGAGAATGAGCATGAGGCATGAGCATGAAGCATGAGCATGAGGCATGAGCATGAGGCATGGGCATGAGGCATGAGCATGAGGCATGAGCATGAGGCATGAGCATGAGGCATGAGCATGAGCATGTGGAATAAGCATGCGACATGAGAATGAGCATGAGGCATGAGCATGAAGCATGAGCATGAGGCATGAGCATGAGGCATGGGCATGAGGCATGAGCATGAGGCATGAGCATGAGGCATGAGCATGAGCATGTGGAATAAGCATGCGACATGAGAATGAACATGAGGCATGAGCATGAAGCATGAGCATGATGCATGAGCATGAGGCATGGGCATGAGGCATGAGCATAAGGCATGAGCATGAGGCATGAGCATGAGCATGTGGAATAATCATGCGGAATGAGCATGAGGTTTCCGGCTAACAAAAGTACTATGTACACATATAGTTTGTATACATTCTTAAAAATTTGCGCGTTTTTATCCATTAACAATCTTGCAATTATATTAAGCGCCTCAATGCATGTATAACGTTTATAACATTAAACAAGAACAGTTAACAATTAAAAATATAATCATTCCCCCACAAGCTTAAAAACGTAATACAAATTACAAGAATATGTGGAACGGACGCGGCAATTCTTTGACAAATTCACAGTTATCTATTTGTACAATGTACATACGACTGCATACTTTGTACCTACTATTTGTACGTACTACGTTATCACGCTACCAAAGTAACGGCTTACTTGCTTTGTAATGAAATTCTGGAGAATTCACTTTTACAACGTAAACATGACAGACATCCGGACAAAAGAGTCGCTCGCTTTGTGGATACCACTGTTTGTTTAGATTCAATTAGATGTAGGACATTTTTCCATTGAAAAATGTATTTTGGTATTAATGACGCTTGTATGTTATGTACCAGTACTTGATTTTCAGTAAGAATGTATGTGTGTGTGATTGTTAAAATAAATATAATATGAAAATGGATGTACAGATAAATCTGTATTGATATAGTGTATAAAAAATACAACATGAAAAAAATATGTTTAGTATATAAGTATTATCTTACTGTACCTCGCGACCCGCCGCATTGCTCCGCTCCTGTTGGTGATGATATTATAATAATAGCCTATAGCCTTCCTCGATAAATGGTCAATCTGACAACGAAATAAATTTTCAAATCGACTAGTAGTTCCTGAGATTAGCGCGTTCAAACAAACTAACAAACAAACTCTTCAGCTTTATGATATTAGTATAGATTATCATACTTTTTATAATCATTATGCAGCATGTTTTAATTTTATTGAAACTTACGGCTGTAACTATAATATAATTTCAGTAAATTATATCAATAATTAATTATATATATAATTATATCAATGCATAACAATATATTTTTCCTCAAGGAAATGGAAGCGAGTAAGTATCAAAAGAAAAAATACAGGAAAATTTTCGAATCACTTCCCCGAACAGTTAAATCTCACGAACATAATATAACAAGGGCGCCAAATTTTTACGCTTTACGTCAATGGATCGTGAAAACAGTTAATTGTAACAAAAGATTTGAAAACAATGAAAAATTAAGGTCAGTGCTAAGCCTCTTTTATGTGAAAGGCAGAAGGCTGTGGTTTAATATTGGCCAAATATTCGTACAAAGGCTACCACAACTGCGTTTGCAAATAATAAGTGTATTTTTGAAGTACCTATATCTACTTTTAAGGGACTAAGTTATTAGATCATTAAATAGCGCTAAATGGGAACGGGAAAATAACTGTTTGGAAATATTATAAAGAGAAAAGGTTGGTTATATTTTGTTTGTTTATCACGATCAATCAATAAGTAATTGTATTAGAAAGCTGCATATTAACAGAGTAACCTAAATATTATTTTTTTTCCAGGGCAACGCTGGTGAAGTCGAAACAAGCAGCTAGTTGAATAATACCAAAAGAAATATTTCGCTAAATACACATAAATAGTCATACGTCTCTTGTCATAATAAATTCATAATTGACTACCTTATAAAGTGAAGTCCCGTGTCCCCTAGTGGGGTAAGGGTCAGATGTATACAAAGTTTCACTGATCGATTTTCTTTAGGGACAAGTAGGTGATCAGCCTTCTGTGTCCTGCCAGACCGCGATATTTTTTTTGTCTTCGTCTCCACCGGGAATCTAACCTAGTACTCCTCGGTTCTACGCTCACGCGACAACCACTGTTCCAAGGAGGCGGTCATAAATGACTATTATTAAGTTCATAGTAAATTACTATTTGACTACTTTTAAGTCATTACATATCTATACTAATATTATAAAGAGGAAAGGTTTGTATGTATGTATGTATGGTTTTCACGCATAAACTACTGGACCGATTTTGATGAAATTTGGCACAGATAATCTTTAGACCCTGAGAAAGAACATAGGCTACCTTTTATTGCGAAATATGTAGCACGGGCGAAGCCGGGGCGGATCGCTAGTATTTTATAAGTATAAACGATCCCAAAACCTCTTTACCTGGAAGTCGCATGGTTACCTTTGATAAAATTCCGCAATTAGTTACTTGGTGTAAATAACTATCTATAGCTCTATTACGTGACCCTCATATTTATATCTTAATATAGTAATTAACGAGTTTTTTACACATTTTCGTTAGATGAGACGTGAGAAAGTCGTATAAAGATAATAGTGATAAAGAAATGACAATTCATAACTACGTAGTTTGCAAGAATGAAATTTGAACTTAGAGTTACGGTGCATTTAAATCAAACGAGTGCATTTACGGTGCATTTTATCATTTAATCCCACTATGTCAAATTCGTTTAGTGTAAACAGGCGTAGAGCATTATTTCGTTGTTCTAAGTGCGTTCGAAAAGATTATATTACCTATGCAATGTTCTAATACTGAACAACACTGAATACTAGTTACAACAAAGATCACGAATGAATGCTCTTGCTGTTGCTCTAGCTCTATGTTCGTTTGATGTAAATGCACTGTTATAGATACAATTTTAGATTAACTTGGCAACGTGATTTATTTGTATAATATGTATTTATTGTTGTTAATGTTAATCTAGTCTCTCCATGGTTCTAAAATAAAACTTGTGTTGTATTATTTTCTATTGGTTTTCTTTAATAGTTTTTTCTGTTAGGATTTTGTTTTAAGAATACACCGGAATCTCTTTATAAGACATGTATTTGTTAATTTATAAAAATTACTAGCTTTCCACCCGCAGCTTCACCCGCGCAGTCAAAGAAAAACCCGCATAGTTCCCGTTCCCGTGGGATTTCCGGGATAAAACCTATTCTCTTTCCCGGGGTAAAAAGTAGCCTATGTCCTTTCTCGGGTATCAAAATATTTCTATACCAAATTTCATGCAAATTGGTTCAGTAGTTAAGGCGTGATTGAGTAACAGACAGACAGACAGAGTTACTTTCGCATTTATAATATTATATAAAGTATGGATTCTTATATACATTGAAATAATATCAACGCGAATGTATCAATGTCTATTTTATATATTCCTTATAATTTAGTTAAATAAAAAGAAAGTTTTAACCCGTACGTACAAACCTACTTCTAAAAAACTAAGTCAAATATAAAACGGAAAATCAAAGTGTTATTAACAAGCTACCCACGTCATTCTCAGCCTTTGAATATTTATTCCAACCGTATCGTTTCCTACAATATGGCGTTTTATCTTTTAATTCTAAAACCCAAGATATGTTTTGTTTTGGTGGAATTATTTTCTCGAAATCTTGCATTTTGTATGTCTTTTGAAAAATTTGATATTAATTGAACACACTATGTAAATGATCATACAAACACGCAAACAGCCGTAAGTCCGTAGTTTATACTGATAGTAACTACTTATATTGTAGCAAAATTAAAATAATTAAGAATTTAATCTTATTCAAACCCAACTAATACATTTCCTTTAAAGAACCGGGCGAAGCCTCAAGCCGTAAGCTAGAAGACTAATATAGAAAACTATTCGAAATCAACATTAGCCATTTTTATAACACTTTTGATAATAAATAATTTCAATACTATATACATATCAAACGCATTGAAACAGAACACCCATCCTTCACGTTCAATGAATCGCGAGTAATAAATTAAAAATTCTTTCCAATACCTTTGCTTGTGAACAATTGTGGAATCGATGATGATAGATAGCCCGCGGTTTTATTTTTAGTGAAAGCCTTTTAGGCTATTTTAGTTTGTGTTTGTGTAAATAGTCTGTTGTGTGTACGTAAAAATGTGAGTGGATAATATTATATTGTGTTTATGTGTAAATATTCTATTGAAATTGTCAGTTACTTGTTCACATTTACAAACGTCATCGTCAATACACAACATTGATCGTTTTCTTTCAAAGTTAACTAACTAATTGCCAACACAAATATTGACCGTACTTTGTAAGATAATGCCACTAGTAGGTAATATTATAGTCTTGTTAACAATTTTCAATGTATATTTGTCATTTTACCTGATAGATTAGCATATCAAGAAACTCAAGAACCAGTCTTTCAAGCAACCAATCTTTATTAGTGACATTATTTCATTTAGAAAATCCACCGTTATAATCCTAAAACAGATTCTACAGAGCTCCATATAATAGAATTAGGCGGTAAACCCAGTACTTTAGGCGCTAAAGTTTCTAACCGCTACATTAACGAGGTGTTATAATATTAATATGATCATCAAGCTCGCATGTTTCTTTATAATTAATATGTATGGCTAAGTGCGGGTTGAAATTTGGTTGAATAGCATTCAAATCCCTACTAATATTATAAATGCGAAAGTAACTCTGTCTGTCTGTCTGTTACACTTTCCCGCTTAAACCTCTCAACCGATTTTGATGAAATTTGGCACAGACAATCTTCAGACCCTGAGAAAGAACATAGGCTACCTTTTATCAAAACACCATGCTTTATAAATGAGAAATTCAGTAAAAAACAAGAAAACAATCTGTCACGAGGCAGGATACGAACTCGCGTCTTTCTGCAATTCCGGGGCGACGACGCCTAGTCAACTATCGGCTAAGCGTTGCCTAAAATTTTCAACAAAATCTCATTTATGTGTGCGGGTTGGTAAATGTTACATTACAGTTTAAATCACTACTTTACTTTATATATAGGTACTTATAATATAAAGATGTATGTTTGTTTGAACGCACTATTGATTACTGGAACGATATGAAAGATTTTTTCACCGATCTTTTTGTACATGATCCTTGAAAGCTATTATTATAGGCTATATAATATTATGTACTACGGAAGCGCTAGTAATTAATATATTATGTAATTCTAAATAGTATTATAATAAATGCTACAGTTGTGAAATATTTGTCGTATTTGCATGTGTTTCTCTCTGTCGGAAACACCTTTGAAACTATTTGCTGCAGAACGTAGTATGTAGATTATGACCTAAAATTACGTGGGTTTTTGTTGATTTACTTACCAGTATAATTTATATAAGATATCATCGTAAAAACTTACGTATTTACCTAGTATAAATTGTGTGAGAAAGATGATCTACTCATAGTTTTTTTTTATTTACCTGTTATAGTAAACCGTAGTCTTGTAGGTACCCGTGTCTCACCTCCCGCGCCCCTCTGTAACGGCCGGCGCGTCTCCCGCACGTGCAGCCGGGACGCTTGCCAACAAGGCTCACCTCACCTCCCGGCTCCCGCGCCCCTCTGTAACGGCCGGCGCGTCTCCCGCACGTGCAGCCGTTATTTCCAGTCGAGGATAAACCGCGAACGCGATACTACGCCTAACTTTAACGTTTCCCGCGCAAACCCTAATTTGATCTTGTGTGCATTCTCATAATATAGTGTATTGTGACCTTGTGTGGAAAGGCGACCACTGATCCACAACCTCTGTACAAGTATTTTATTAGTAAAGAACTGACATCCACCCCTGAGTTATCATTTCTGCCTGCTGGCAGTGGCGTACCCCATACCTGTGACGACCTATGTCTATATCTGGCGTCCCAACAGTGGGTGGATTAGTGGTTAAACGATTCGTGTTGTGTAGTTGAATTCGTACGAACTATCCGTTATTTCAGTTAATAATAATGACGCGTACCAGACAACAACAACAGGAGTACCAGCATGGCGGCGAGGGGGATGATGCAACACGCATTCCCCAACCCCCCCCCCCCGCCCCTCACTTCGCTGACGCAACATACTCGCAAGAGAGTGTGTCCATGCTCCTGGAAGGTCTTCAGAGAACACAAACAAATGCAATAAAAGAAATCCTGGATAGTGTTATGGGAAACCGCGCAATGACCTCGACTCCCGCGCCGACGGCCGAAAACGGTAATTTTGCGCGGTGTAAAGCGGTATTTAGCGGCGCACCGAACGAATCGATAGAAGGATTCATAGACGCAGTGGAAAGCTACAAAGAGTGCGCCAACGTGGCTGATACCAACGCAATTAAAGGGATGTCAATGTTGTTGACGTATGATGCGGCCACCTGGTGGCAAGGCATTAAGAATCAAATATCTACGTGGGACGAGGTCGTATTTAACTTAAGAAGCGCTTACGGCGACCGACGGCCGCCCCACAGAATATACCGCGACTTGTTCGAAAACGAACAAGGGAAAGAAAATACAGATGTGTTCGTGGCGAAAGCTCGCGCCTTGTTGGCAAGGTTGCCACCGAGTGACTTAACGGAAAAAGTGAAACTAGATATGATATACGGCCTGTTAAACATTCGTATAAGAAAACGACTCCGCAGAGAGGAGTTTACGACATTCGCCGAATTACTAAAACACGCGAGAAATATTGAAGACTCCATGGGAGAAGAGGTACGACGAGCATCAACAGCGAGGCCATCGCCGTCCGCCGGCGCGAGTACTTTCCGCGCCGCTCCGGCCCCCTCCGCTGGCGGCGAAGCGCAGGCACGAGGCGCGCCCGCGATGCGCGCGTGGCCTGCGGCCTCTGTTTCGCCGCCGCCGCACCGCGCCGCCGTAGCCCTGCACGCGCCCGCGCCGCCGCAGCCGCAAGCGCGCGGAGCGCCTGGCGTGAACGCGACACCTCGGGCTCCTCCGACGACCTCGGCCTCCGGCTCGGGTCATGCACGTCCCTACTGTACCTACTGCAAGCGCTACGGTCACCGACGTGAACAGTGTCGTAAGTTAGAGGACAGAGGTGGGTCTTACAGTCATAATAATAACGCGAGTGAAAGTGCCGTAAATTACGTAAATAAATCGGAAAAGTTCTATAGTCTCGAATTACCCGTGCGCGATCGTGACTTTCAAAATCGTTCGTTAGGTACAGTGAACAATGACTATTTTAATAGTGAAATGCTCACCGGTATTCCTTATGAAAATAAGTTCTGTCAATCGGACATTTTATTCGCGAACGATACATACAACAATCATGATCACGATGCTCATCCGATTGGTTCGCATATTAACCAAAAGTGTATTAAGTCGGATTTTATATGTAATAAATTTTCAAAATGTAAAACCTGTAATAAGTCAGATTTTTCGCAAAAATCAACGGATGAAAAAAACAATAACGTTACTGATGATGTGAATTTAATATATTGTTATGATGATAATTATGTGCGTGTTAAGGACGATGACGACTTGTTGGCATGTAGCGTCGGCGATAGGCCCGTCAAACGTCGCGACTTACGTCCCATTTTCAAAATCGAGATTTTGGGAGTAAATGGTACAGCTTTAATTGATACTGCCGCGAAACACTGTATTGCCGGTTACACACTATATGCTCTCCTTCTACGCAAAGGCCACCCGCTCACGCCCTCGACGAGGCAAATTAAACTCGCCGATGGCCACGCACGTGAAATGAACGTTCTCACTACCACGTTGCAGGTGCGGTTGGAACACGTTATCATCACAATACCATTTCTTATTTTCCCCGAGTCCGGCGACAACGAGACATTACTCGGTATAGATTTCCTTAGGGCTATGGGTGTCGTTATTAATTTCTCCAAGGAATTATGGTATTTTGACAACGATCATCACGTTAAACATACGCTATTTTTTGAACCAACTTCGCGTGGCACTACTTGTGCCTCTACAGATGTTCTCCGGGATGACGAGGGTACTCAGCTGGAGTCGGCAGAACGAGACGAACTCGCTCAGATCCTCGTTAAGCACGCGCACATTTTCCGTCTAGGGGGAGCTCCTACGCCTTTCGCGGAGCACCGTATAGATACAGGTGAACACCCACCGATAGCAGTGCCCCCATACCGTTTGAATCCCGCGAAGAAAGAGGTGATGAAAAAAGAAATTGAGAAAATGCTGCAAGAAGATATAATTGAAGAGTGCGAGTCCGCATGGTGCGCTCCAGCGTTGATGATACCTAAGGCTCGTGGTGGCGTCAGGTTCTGTGTAGATTACAGGCGCCTGAACGCTGTTACCAAATCGGACACGTACCCTATGCCACTAATTGATGAGCTCCTGCAATCAACAAAAAGGAACTGCTTCATGAGCACGCTGGACCTCAGATCTGGGTACTGGCAAGTGAGCGTGCGGGTAGAAGACAGGGATAAGACAGCCTTCATATCTCCGCTCGGCATATATCGCTTTAAGCGCATGCCTTTCGGCCTCAAGAACGCGCCGGCCACATTCCAGCGGCTGATCGACCGCCTCCGCTCCTGCGCATCTTTAAAGGGCGTAGTCCTGTTAGCCTACTTGGATGACCTCCTGATAATCTCAAGTGGATTCCAACAGCACCTCAAAGACCTCGAGGCAGTTTTCGAGCGCTTGACTGAATATAACCTCCATGTAAATAGAGAGAAATGTGTTTTTGCAAGGGAGAGAGTAAAGTACCTTGGACACATAATCACACAGGAAGGCGTCTCCATCGACAATGATAAGGTTAGCGCTGTACTCGAAATGAAGGAACCGGCAAATCTCAAGCATATGAGAACTTTCCTTCAAACGTGCTCGTGGTTTAGGAAATTCATTCCTAACTTTTCCCAAGTGGCTGAACCATTAACGCGTTTGACACGAAAGAACCAACCATGGACTTGGGGTGCAGCTCAATTACAAGCTTTCAATGAGCTCAAGCGGTTGCTGACTTCAGCCCCAATTTTGATCCAAGCTGATTTTAGTCGGCCTTTTATATTACGAACGGATGCCAGTAATTACGCTTTAGGAGCTGTGTTACTTCAGGGGGAGTTAAAAGAGGAAAGACCAATTGAGTACGAGAGTCGACTCCTTACCTCAGCGGAACGAAACTACTCTACCACCGAGCGTGAAGCTCTGGCGGTGGTATGGGCAGTCGAACGTTTTAGATCATACCTCGATAGGCAACCCGTTATTATTGGAAGTGATCACCAACCACTCCGCTGGCTGCTGACCTTAAAATCACCAACCGGTCGGCTAGTGCGGTGGGCTCTCAAACTCCAGTCGTTTGATATACAATTCCAGTATACTCCAGGTAAAGCAAATGTTGTGGCCGACACACTAAGTAGGCCGATCTGCACAGGAGAAACCCGCGATCACTGCGGCATTTGCTCTGTAATAATAGACGTACCTGTGAAGAAACCGGATCTGTTGAGACAGGAACAGCTGGCAGATCCAGAACTGGAGAAGATTGTCAAGGAGCTCGAAGCCACCGATGAAGTCGCAGCCCAGCGATGGACAGAGCGGGGATATATGATGGATCAAGGAGTGCTGTACCGGTATAACCCCGACTCGGACAGTGAATCACCACAACTCGTAGTTCCAGCTGGTCAACAGCAAGACATCTTGAAGCAATGTCATGACTCTGCAGTAGCAGGGCACCCTGGTATTGACAATACTTACAGGAAAGTATCACAGCTGTACTTCTTCACAGGAATGCGCAGGATAATAGCCGACTACGTGAAAGCCTGCGTTCAATGCCAACGATACAAGGCCACCAATAACAAGCCTCCAGGCCTCCTCCAGACGCCCGTCATGAATCAACGTAACGAGGTGTTGGCCATAGATCTATTCGGCCCATTACCGGAAGGAGAGGAAGGGGAACGGTGGATATTGCTCGTTGAAGACACGGCCACAAGATGGGTAGAGCTATACGCGCTTAAGGATGCTACAGCTGAAGCCTGCGCACGTGTCCTCATCGAGGAATTCTTCATGCGGTTTGGGTTGCCTCGTCGGATCATATCCGACAACGGAGTTCAGTTCATTTCGGCAGTCATGCGTCAATGTATGTCAGTCTTGGGTGTGACACAGAACTTGGTGCCACTGTACCACCCAGAAGCCAACCCAGCAGAAAGGAAAAACCGCGACCTTAAGGCACAGTTAGCACGATTGGTTGAAGGAGACCATAGTACCTGGCCCAAGAACTTGCCGGTGATCAGATTTGCTCTAAATAGTGCCGTGTGCCGTACAACAGGAACAACACCGGCGTACCTGACATTCGGAAGAGAGCTGCGGTCACCTTCGGAAGCAACACATGACCAACGTGCCATACTGGACAAAGATAACTTTGTTCCACAAATAACACCCTACTTACGACGATTCCTCAGCTCGTTGTCGGCGATCAGAGAACGAGTCGAGAAGCAACAGGACAAGGCGAAAGAATACGCCGACCAGTCGCGTCGGCGGGTAGAATACAAGGTGGGTGATAAGGTGCTACTAAAATCGCACCTCTTGAGCAAAGGTTCAAAGGCACTCACTGCAAAATTTATGCCGAGACGCGATGGTCCTTACGTCATCACCAAGAAGATAAGCCCTACGACGTACAACATTGCGCGTATGGAGCTGCCTCACGAGATTATAGGGAAATACCATGTTCAAGATTTGACCCCGTTCATTAGTAACGATGATACTCCGCCGGAACCTGTTAACCCCGTCAAGAAACGCGGACGACCGAAGAAGGTTAAAGAGCAGCTAGTCCAGGAACGAGGGCGTACACCTGAACTAGAGGGGGAGTATATAGTAAACCGTAGTCTTGTAGGTACCCGTGTCTCACCTCCCGCGCCCCTCTGTAACGGCCGGCGCGTCTCCCGCACGTGCAGCCGGGACGCTTGCCAACAAGGCTCACCTCACCTCCCGGCTCCCGCGCCCCTCTGTAACGGCCGGCGCGTCTCCCGCACGTGCAGCCGTTATTTCCAGTCGAGGATAAACCGCGAACGCGATACTACGCCTAACTTTAACGTTTCCCGCGCAAACCCTAATTTGATCTTGTGTGCATTCTCATAATATAGTGTATTGTGACCTTGTGTGGAAAGGCGACCACTGATCCACAACCTCTGTTCAAGTATTTTATTAGTAAAGAACTGACATCCACCCCTGAGTTATCATTTCTGCCTGCTGGCAGTGGCGTACCCCATACCTGTGACGACCTATGTCTATACTGTGTTTTTATAAGATCTAACAGACTATATTTTATTACAACAGTTTATTTCTTAAAAATAGAGAGTAAGCTAAAGTTGGTATAAAAAAAGTCGCTAAAAGTCGTTAAATATATTTTTACAATGAGAAGTTTAAAAAAATAAATAAGATATCAATTCATTTTGTTATCATTAATTAATAATTCTACTAATATTACTTAACATCTCCAATAATGTACTCGATATTAAAATGTCCTTACATTTTGATCTTAATGAATTACCTATCTTAAAATATAATATTACGCGGCTCGAAAATCGCCTCCTTTCACGTGTAAAGTACCCTTAATTAAATCAATGGTTTTCAAGAAAACCAATTACGATCTTAATCGGCTAATCACAGGTTTTGATCAGCTTAAAGCGTTTTTGAGAAAACTCTTTGCTTGAATGTTTAGATGTTATCTATAGTAAGAAGGTACTTTACGCGGCTTCACCCGCGTGGTTGTAGGAATTTACGTTCTTGGAAGGAGTTATCTTCAGATAAAAAATATATAATATTATGGCTGCATATTTTTTAAATATAAAATTACAAAATAAATAATTGCGATGAGATTGAAAGACAAACAAAAAATACACTGTTGCAACTCTATCATCCAGTAAGAGTTCCATCAACATCGGTTCCGCCATTATTTTTTTCGTCGCTGTTATTTTCAATCATTTAAATAACCTTATCAGAAATCCATCATAAAATATTATTATTTGTATTGAGAATGCCGCCTGTAAAGTCAAGAGCGACTAGACTTCACACAATTTCATAAAAAATAGGACCTTATCGTCTTAATTATAAACCTCAAAATTCCTTAAATATTCGAGCTACACTTTTGCCTTATGAGACCATATTAAATTTCTATGTCTTCTCTTATATTATATTTTATTCATTAACTATGAATATAAATAATAAATTAGAAAAAAAGTAAGTGAAAGGGGATTAAATAAAACAAATGAGAACTTGGCACGTTAAATTGAAAATTATTTATTCTTAAATATTTTGACAGATAATTTACAATTCTTATACATGGCTTAAATATAATATTATTTACAGTTAACATTATTGTTCTCTTTCAGTATACGTTAGAAGATTGTTTGTGAGGCGTAGTATACAAGAAGTCTGAAATAAAATAAATATTTCAAGACAATTTCCACACACGGCACGATCTGATCCCATACTAAGCTTTCGCTTGTGTTATGGAAACCAGATGGCTGATAAACATAAATATAGAATTTTAAATAAATACTTATATGGATAATTAACACCCAGACACAGAGCAAACATCTATGTTCATCACACAAATATTTGTCCTGGGTGGGAATCGAACCCACGAAGGCTTGGAAGGCTACTTACTACCAACTAAGCCTACCAGTCAAATAATATTTCTTTGGTAAGGTCTTTCAGGTGTTTGAAATTAAAAAAAATCTGTTGTAGTCTGTTAATAATGTCTGAGATAATAATTGTTAAATTGTCAAAGCAGTAGTTATGGATATTAAAAATATTGTGAGTGAAGTCCCATGTCCCCTAGGGGCATCTGCCCCTTTGACATTATGAATACATCTGTTTCACTGATCGATTTTCTTTAGGGACAAGTAGGTGATCAGCCTTCTGTGTCCTGCCAGACTGAGGCAATTTTTTTTTCTTCGTCTCCACCGGGAATCGAACCCAGGACCCTTGGTGTCACACTCACGCGTCAACCACTGTACCAAGGAGGCGGTCAAATATATTGGGTTGTAATGATTAGTAATCCTGTTCTAACAAATATAACATTATCACCTCAATGCATGGTATACTAGAGTTTTACGTAGAGCTTTTCCTAATTTTAATGATATTATATTATTTAATATGTAGTTTTTTACTATATTAAAATAAGGAAAGGATCTAGAGACGCTAAACAAAACACACACAACAAAACTGTTTCATTTTCAATTACACATACGTGATTATTTATTACAACAATCCAATCAAAAGTGCAACAGCCGTTATGGATATTACGCCTCACGTAAGTTAGCATAAATTTTGAATCAGATTATATAGAAAGCTAAATTACATATTTTATTGTCGTGTGATTATATACAAAATGACTGAGTGACATTTTTATATAGCTACCAATACTGTACAAGGAATATTTGAATAGATTGAGAACAGAATTACTTATATTTTAAGTCGGTTAAATGTTATGTACAATTAGTATCATTATACTATTATTTACATACATTTAATATTTTAATATATTATATTGAATCTCAGTATAGTTAAATGTTAAAACTACAAACACCATTAGAATATAATCATGATATAAAAAAACGTTTTTATATAAAAGTACACAAAACCTAATTATTAAATAATTTGGAAAATCCAAAAGTGCACGCCTCATAATTTTTTTTTAATAATTATTTATTAATTATTATTTTTGTTTATTTAATAACAATTAAACCACATCGAATCAGACCCTGAAAAATGAAAGGGTTCTATTCCTGAGCATACTCAAGCGTAAGAGAAAAAAAAAGACTCGATTAGTAAAGTATTTCGGTCGCTATCGTGTTAACAAGAAAATCCTCCGCACATACAGACACACGGACGTCCAAGACAGAACTTTTTTAAACTGTTTTTTAACTAGTTTAAATAACAAAAATGACATCAAAAATATCATGAATGTTAAAAATAGTGTTTTTTCTTAATATGTGTGTGTATGTATTATCTTACAAGTGCAATGTATGATACATAAAGACATTTTAAGTTTGAAAAATCAGATGTTTTGCGCGAAGTGACAGTAGTACCCACCTCAACGCTTCGCTTATGAGGCGTGCAAAAAAATATTTGCAAGAAATACAAATTCACAAAAAAACACAAGATTTATTCATAAATTAAAAGCAATAAAAATAACCGGTTTCAAAACTTCTTGATAAAATCACTGATAGCCTATTTAACACTTTTTGACTTATACAGGATGTCCCACTATTGGTATACTAAGCGCGAAGGGGCTGTTGCATACACTGATCACAAAAATAATACTTAACAACAAAATTACATCAAAAAATGTTTGCTAAACTTTTCCTGAAATCCATGTTCTCTTCTCTAGCTTCGCGCAGCCGGCATATACGGCTTCGCTAATGTGAGCATTTTGTCTATGAAAACATAATCTTGAACGATAGCTCACGTGCTGCTAGCAAAGCTGGGCGGGTTGCTTGTTATGGGTGTACACATAGAGTTTTAAGAATTCATCTATTTGAAAAAAAAGCTGTGCCTGGAATTTAATAAGTATTTTTTTTACGTACTCAGCGTATGAAAAACTATAACCTCCTTTGAGCTTAGTATACCAACAGTGGGACACCTGTATTTTTAAAGCATTTTTGAAAATTCATCTAACAGATAAGCTAAACAGAACATATCAAGAAGTTATGAAACTGAACGATAAACATTATTCATCATATTTTTATCAGCGGCTTATGGATAAAACAAAATGATTTTACTATAATTTTCTATGAGCTGTTACAAGTTAGAAATATTTATTTGTATGAACTAGAATATAAATAATGCATTCGTGTATCCGTTACGATATGAATAACATTTCATAAAAATAATTGAAAAAAAAAAAAATATTCTACGCATTGAGAAGCTCCGTGGTTTGAGGAAACTATTATTGAAATATTACTACACTAGCTTTCCAGCGGCTTCGTCCGGGTAGTCAAAGAAAAACCCGCATAGTTCCCGTCCCCGTGGGATTACCGAGATAAAACCTATCCTATGTCCTTCCTCAGGTCTCAAGCTATCTCTGTACCAACTTTGAACCGGACAAAAATTTCTAAACTATTGGAATATTATTGCAAACGTTAATGAAATTTAAAATGTTGTAAAAAATACGATGTTTCAGTGAAGTACTTAACTATTTATCATGTTGTAAAAGGTGTTAATATTATGTTGAATTATAAATGAATTATAAGCTAAGCTTAGCGAAACCTCACAAATATTGAACACGGCTAGTTTTGTAAAAAAACTGCAGGGTAGATAATGACAATGTTGTCATTACTAAAAAGCTTATGTTTCACAATAATAATAATAAATAATAAATGTTTCGGGACAATTTTCACACACGGCACGATCTCATCCCATACTAAGATTTCGCTCGTGTTATGAAAACCAGATGGCTGATAAACATACATAATATAATTAAAAAAAAAATACTTATATAGATAATTGACACCCAGACACAGAGCAAACACATGTTCATCACACAAATATTTGCCCCGGGTGGGAATCGAACCCACGACCAGAGACTTGAAAGGCAGGGTCACTACCAACCAAGCCAACCGGCCAGTCAATAAACAATAGCATTTGCATTTAAAACAAAACACTAACTACTTTATCCAAAATACCTCAAGTAATATACTATATATAGTACTTGAGATATTTTACACTGAAATGAAAACATATTTATCGATATTACAGTACCTATATTGATGATACCTACTATATAAAGTCCAACTACATGCGACGTATTACAGTAGTTTTGTATCCGATGCTTTTCTTTTCTAAGTACTTGAGCATATTGAACAATATTCATCAATTGTAAGCCTTTTTATAAAAGTGTCCTATAAAAAGTAAGTAACCATAATTACGCTTCGCTTTTACGAAAACATCGATCAATCAAAACACTCGTTTTATGACATGTTATGAAAAGCTAAGAGTTTAATGTTTAAAATGCACTTCTAAAGCTCCATTTTTAAAAAACATAATTTTACTTTTATCGACGAACAATTATTTGGTACTAAAATGTTATATTATATCAGTTTATTATAGATCAGAATATTTCGTCGTTAGTGATTTTTTCTTTACTATTTGTCTGAAAGATAGTGATGATTTTGATTCATTACTAGAGTATTACATAGACCTTTGAAAAGTGATCCGTATGAGGTCTAATAGTACTTTCTTGGTAGTGTCAGTAAAATACAATATCTATTGAAATAATCCAACTTTGCACTTCTTGTAGTTGGTAAATACGGAACTTTACGTAGAAGCAATTTAAACTGAATATTTCTGCGTATACTTACGATGAACTATTTTGCTTAGTATATGTCACTTTGATATTCTACAAATCGTAACGAATACACCAACACAATATTATTAAACCACCAAAAAAACACAAATAAACAAACATTACATAATAATCATCTAAACAATTGTACACAGGTCGTTATCCAATATCCCTAGCCAGCTTACATAGTATACTTAAAGACAGTACTAAAACTAAAAGTTCATACAACTGCGTATAGTTTTTCGTCGAGACGTTGTTACCATGCTGCATTGCCGCGGGGGTTTCACCTGCAACAAAATTATATCTTGTAAAATATAAACGGTTAACGAGGTGCATTTTAAAATGTTCCAGAATTTTCGGTGCGGTAATAACGTTTCTGAGATAGTTATTGCTTTACGAGTTGGGATGAAGTGGGAAATAATATTTTCGACGGAGTGTTCGTCATAAATATTATTTCCCACTAGCTGTGCCCCGCGGTCTTACCCGCATTGCACCGCTCCTGTTGGTCTTAGTGTGATGATATATAGCCTATTACTTTCCTCGATAAACGGGCTATCTAACACCGAAAGAAGTTTTCAAATCGGACCAGTCAAGTCCTGAGATTAGCGCGTTCAAACAAACAAACACTTCATCTTCATAATATTAAGTATAGATAAGCTTCAGCCTTCAGGTTTTCTTGCGTAGCACATAAAGTTCAGTATTAGATAAGAAAGGTCTTATGTAGATAATAAAAAAATACACAACATTTATAACATTACATTATAATGTAATATTATACATTTTTCATGCATTTTTGGTTTTGAAAAACTTTTTTCAATCTACCTTCGTTTGTAACATGTGTATAAAAAGCTTAACTATACGGATTATCCCTATAGTTGAGCTGGCCAAAATATCATAAAGATTCCTCAGTAAATATTGTTTATGTTTTTTTTTTCTGATTTTTAGGTTAAGTAGATTTTAAGTTTATGTATCAAACTTGTTGTGGCAATTATTATCATTCATTCACTTAGAAAAGGATGTTTCATAGTAATAAACTTGATATAATTTGATGTAGAAATTAACTACATTCGACGAAGTTTTTAGCGCTTGAAAGCTCTATAAAGTAATTGATAGTATTTGTTTTTTGTGTAGAGCAAACTTTATTAAATATAAAAACCTCACAGTTAACACCCAGTTAGCATCCACTAGCTATTTAAAAAATCACTTTAGCAATCGAAGCCAGTTGCAACATTACAATTAGTAGTGTAGTAACTTTACAAGTAGTAGTTTACAGTTAAGAAAATCTTAAATCACCTATGAAATTAAAACCAGCTTAACTATCAATATGTAATAACTAATATGGAAAGGCTCTAAATTATAATATTTGTACAAAAGTAAATACATTTGAAAACTAGTTTTTAAAATTACTTTTATTTCAATAACAGTTTCGCCAGTCACTTTTTTGGCAACGCTTCATCGCCGCAAGCATTCTAATAAAACTCGTTTATAAAACGAGAAAACAATGAAAAAATTTTAAATTTTGATTTGAATATTTATCCTAATAAATATCATAAAGATAACTAATTTATGATTCAAGAAAAAATTTGAAATTAAAGACTTTAACGGATTTCATACGCGTTTTATTCATTATAATATTATTATTATCGCGACGTTTCAAGAAAACATATTACAGAAAAGTAGGTAAAGCAAGACGATAATTAAATATGTTGGTCTAAAATAAAAATAAAATACAATTAAAGAAGCAAGCAATGACACAAGAACATGTACGTTATTAATTTTATATCTAAAGAGGTTTAACTTAATAACAATAACATTTTATTTCTTCGTAAAATAAGCTCCCTGAACCCAGCTTAACTGTCAATTTTCGGTAGTTAAACATAAAAAAAAAAATTGTTGCTCCTCACATCGTTCACTGGCACAGTGTACAGAGCCAGCAACAAAATAGAAACCGGAAGTAGAGTTAATAAATTGACGAATTTCTAGCAAACCGGTTTCAAAATTAACTCTACTTCCGGTTTCTATTTTGTTACTGGCTCTGTACACTGTGCCATTGAACGATGTGAGGAGCAACAATTTTTTTTTTATGTTTAACTACTGAAAATTGACAGTTAAGCTGGCGTGGACGAATTTCTAGCAAACCGGTTTCAAAATTAACTCTACTTCCGGTCTCTATTTTGTTGCTGGCTCTGTACACTGTGCCAGTGAACGATGTGAGGAGCAACAATTTTTTTTTTATGTTTCACTACCGAAAATCGACAGTTAAGCTGGCGTGGACGATTTTCTAGCAAACCGGTTTCAAAATTAAATCTACTTCCGGTTTCTATTTTGTTGCTGGCTCTGTACACTGTGCCAGTGAACGATGTGAGGAGCAACAAATTTTTTTTTATGTTTCACTACCGAAAATTGACAGTTAAGCTGGCGTGGACGATTTTCTAGCAAACCGGTTTCAAAATTAACTCTACTTCCGGTTTCTATTTTGTTGCTGGCTCTGTACACTGTGCCAGTGAACGATGTGAGGAGCAACAAATTT
The DNA here is from genome assembly GCA_029959065.1 of Colias behrii. Classification (NCBI taxonomy): domain Eukaryota; kingdom Metazoa; phylum Arthropoda; class Insecta; order Lepidoptera; family Pieridae; genus Colias; species Colias behrii. The sequence goes on from JARWMC010000025.1 coordinate 5,188,613, forward strand.
TTTTTTATGTTTCACTACCGAAAATCGACAATTAAGTTGACGTGGCCAGTGTTATTTTTGGCGCCAATGAAAAAAATTCAAAATTTTCACTGTTTTTATGCAGCAACAAATTAGCAACAAATTCACCTGCATTTTTGCAACGATCCATCCCTTTTTCCGATTTCTTCACGCTACCTTAACGTTAAGCTAGAACTGTTGCTGATTTTCAGCGAACGGGTTGAGCAACAAAATCGTCATTATAGCAACTAATTAGCAACAAATAAGCAACAAATTCTGGTGTTGTTTTTTTTTAATTTCGCTAATTTTTCATCGCCAGCTTTACGTACCTTTCAAACAAACAATCAATCTCTTCAGCTTTATAACATTCGTATAGATTTATATTTAGACACACTTTAATTACATTAGTCGAATCCATACTAATATTATAAATGCGAAAGTAACTCTGTCTGTCTGTCTGTTACTCAATCACGCCTTAACTACTGAACCAATTTGCATGAAATTTGGTATAGAGATATTTTGATACCCGAGAAAGGACATAGGATAGGTTTTATCCCGGAAATCCTACGGGAACGGGTTTTTCTTTGAAAACGCGGGCGAAGCCGCGGGCGGAAAGCTAGTCAGTGTATAAATAACATTCCTGCAAGAACTGATAAATATGCACAAGTATCCTAAACATTAGAAGATATAACATTACATAGAAATACTCTGCAAATGTAAATAAAAATCAATATACTAAATCCGTAAGTACTGCCATATAAAGTCTATTCAAAGCAAGCCTCCATTAAAAGCTTCATGCAAATATATCAAAATATTCCCTCACAATATATTATGAATGGGGAAAACCTGTCCGGATGTCAACAGCTGACATGTTAAATCTTCAAATTAAATTTGTTTTATTGTAGAAATAGAAATTTTAATATTTATATGGAGTTTAGAAATTGTAATAATAGCAACAAGGGGGTTTCTTAAAAAATATCCCCTTTTAAAGGAAAGTTTAGATGTCATATCTAAAATAAGAAATATTGAAATCTAAGTATAACTTTCTGTACCTAGCTTTTATTTTATCCATTACAATCACAAACAGAAGTGAATGATTTGTTTGCTTGTTTGAACGCGCTAATGTAAGGAACAATTGGACTGATTTGAAAAATAGTTTCACCGTTGGATATGCACGTTATCCCTGATGTGTAAATGTGTAATTTCCATCTGACACCACCGGTTTATAAGAAAGAGGAGATTTTTTTGTGTGTTTGTAACGGATAAATTCATATCTATAGAACACTTTGTTTCATCAGTAGAGAGCTATTATTCTTGATAATGCCTTTTTCCTTATATTGTTAATTAATTTTTAATTTTATGAATCTTTTACAGTCTTCAATGATGGTCGATTTTTCATATTTTAGAGTTCATTACAAGCAAAGGCAAATACATTATATTCATACAGATTCATTATACATTAAATCGTGTACCAACATACAGTTAAATATTAAACTACTGTGTACCATGTGTAATTATTATTTGAAACGGAATTGCGTACTCTAGGAATTATTAATATACCTGTGTACGATATACTTGCTTTAATTAATAACTATAATATGATGGGTATATTGTAATAAACAGTCATATTATATTGTTATGTTGAAGATAATCAAAACATATTTGGATACGCAAAAATGTAATATATTATTATTAAAAGCAAATAATTTGTTAGATAAAATCAAACTATGTAAATGTTATAACATAAATATAATTTTATTCTTAAAGCTTAATGATGTATTTTAACTCGTTTGTCTAGGCATTTAATAAAAAGGTATTCAATATACTAATCTTTACTGTGTATTCTGAACGTGTGTTTTATAAATTGTATAATCAATAATTAACAACATATAAGAAAACATATGATATCATAAAAAATAGAGGAGGAAGGTTTTTATTTTATATATTAGATAAATGGAGTGGAAAAACATCGCATTATTTTAACGAGAGCGTAAGAGGTATTTTTCTTTATTGTACATACATAAAAAATCTTTTAGCACCTTCCACGCAATACCTACTTATTTGACGAGAAATGGGTCAAATAAATGTGACATATCTACTGTTCATAAAATCTACAAGAATGTTTGTACAAACTCAAACATTTATTTAGTCAAATAGACTTCTTGGAGTAGCGATTTAGTCGTCATAATAAATCGTAACAGTTTGACGAGACAAAAGCGGTTTCTACGAAATAAAAAAATATAATTAAAAAAGACATGTGGCACTCGGGGACTGCCGCGGTAAAGCTATTGCATGCTATGCCTTCAAGCCACACCTACGTGTCCGTCGGAGTGGGGAGCGTGAGGTTTTTTCGTTACGGAATTTCTCGATTCGGTCCCCGCGCTCAAGGCCCGCGATAGAAGCTATGCAATAGCTTAAAAATACACGTTTAAACTCATGAAATTATTGTATTGTCACCGATCCATGATAAGTGTACAAAGTTTGAATTAAATCTGTACGTTGAAAGTAGGTCAAAATTGAGTGTAAAGGAGCCGGTTAAATACAAAGCTACAGGTGAAGATAATAAAAGAATGTTAAAAAAAGCCGGGAAAATTATGCAGTATGTAACTCAGTATTTAACGTAGGTATCTATAGTCTACTAATATTATAAAGCTGAAGAGTTTGTTTGTTTGAACGCGCTAATCTCAGGAACTACTGGTTCGATTTTAATAATTATTATTTTACTGTTATATAGCCCATTTATCGAGGAAGGCTATAGGCTATAATCACGCTAAGACCAACAGGAGCAGAGCAATGCGGATGAAACCGCGAAGCGCAGAGTTAATTATAATTCTTCCGTGTAACTAAATTTGTGTTTTCTAAAGCTGAACTTTTTTTGTATATGAAAGTGGATCTAAGAATAATTTAGGTTCATAATTCTATTCATTCATTTGTATGAATGTAAAATGTATGTAAGTTTATAATCCAGCTCATTAGTATGGGTCCCCATGCCCCACAAAGGATTTGGGACGAGATACGATTTTAAAAGGCTTACCCTATTTGCCTACATGTAAAGCAATCAACCATGTAATGTTTCAGAGAATTTGGCACTTTGCTAGTGATGTAATTTTCTAGCGAACTTAGTACCTACTTTGTTATTGTTTGAAAATGTTTTAGAATAATTTGTAATTTTAGAAAGAAAGAAAGAAAACATTTATTCCAACACACACAACACACATATAAAATAGCATTGTAAATTTTAAATAATATGTAATAGAAGACATAAATATATGTGTGGTTGCATGCGCTAAAAAAGGAAGCCACTCAGGATACCTGAGGCATAATACCTCAGCACTGATTTTCAGTGACCCCTTATGACATCCAGAATGTCAGCTGCTTTACTGGATAATAATAATAAATAAGGACAAAGTGATAAATAAATATAATTCGTGGAGTACACAAATAAGATACCATAATGCTTTAATGAATACGCTAATATTTTAATAAATAAACTTACATGTAATAAAAGATATGAATGGATATGTAATATGTAATTAAAGATATGAATTAATATATATGAATATACAATAATAATATAATATGAATTAATCTAAGTAATCAAAATGGATACTTAGGTACTATTAGTTTATTCGTTACAGACGCATCGAAAGCTGTGGAACTTGCTGTTTCAAAACAAACGAAAACTGCCTCTAAAAGCTGCGGTATGATGTTTTGGTACAGATAATTTGACAAATGTGTTTCTGGTCCTATAAGTTGAATCTGAGTCACCTAACCAAGAAAGTTTATCATACAGATAGATGGGAACCCTGGAACGAATAACCGAGAAGAGCAAAACCGCAAAGTGTAACTTCCGACGACTCTCCATGTTCAGCACCTTGGCATCATTTAGGTAAGGCGTAATGTGGCTCCTCGCAGGTATGTTCCAGCAATAGCGAGCGCACGCGTTTTGAACACGCTGGATTGCATTCCTTGAGCGCGCAAGCATTCGCTGACCATATACGACATCACCATAATTAAATTTCGATAATACTAAGGTATCGCACAGCCTTACCCTTAGTGATGGTGCAATGTGATCTCTTATGCGATATAGTACTTTCAGTCGATAAAAGCAATTAGATATTGTTTTGTTTATATGTTTCTCGAATCTGAGAGACTCATCAAAAATAATGCCAAGGTTACGGGCTTCCCTTACACGCTCCAACGATCTTCCCTTTATAGCTACCGGTTGAAGCAAAAATTCTACTCTATTTATAAGAAAAGGAGTGCCAAGAATCATATACTTAGTCTTTCCTGGATTCAGCAACAAACCGTTCTGCTCGGACCAATCAGCTATCCGATCAAGATCCGAGTTAAGTCTATCAATAGCCAGTTGCGTGTCTCCAGGATGGAAAGAAATATACAATTGGATATCGTCAGCATAAAGATGGTTGATGGTTGATGGGACGTATAGAGAATAAAGAGCAGCGGTCCCAGAATGGAACCCTGAGGAACGCCTCGGGTAAGCCGTTTGCGTTGCGAATAACGCGCTTTGCCATCCTCTCCATTGACTACTACAGACTGATGTCTTTTGCTAAAATAACTTTCAAACCACAGTACTGCTTGCGGACTAAAACCATAATGAACTAGTTTGGAAAGTAAAAGCTGTACATTAATGGTATCAAATGCCCGTGAGTAGTCGAGTAAGACTAAAATTGTGGCTTGACCCTGGTCTTGTAAGGCCAGCACATTATCGACAAAATCGGCTAAGGCTGTTGTTGTACTTCGTCCTTTTCTAAATCCTGACTGCAGATGAGGCAATATATTTATAGTTTTATGAATTTTTAAAGTTTCTAGAAATAGAAAGTTATGCATTTTATGAATACAAAGATGCAATAAATTAATTTACGTCAGATACTCAAATATTACAAAGTCTTTTTCTGTCATATTATCTATACTAATATTATAAAGAGGAAAGGTTAGTATGTATGTATGTATGTATGTATGTATGGTTTTCACGCATAAACTACTGGACCGATTTTGATGAAATTTGGCACAGATAATCTTTAGACCCTGAGAAAGAACATAGGCTACCTTTTATTGCGAAATATGTATCACGGGCGAAGCCGGGGCGGACCGCTAGTGAATATATATAGTTCTCGAATATATAATTTTAAACAAATAACTTCGTATTACATGTTTAATACGAAAATTATTTTTAAACTTGCTTTTAAATTTAACTATTGTTTTCCAGTACCCTACAAATTATAATAAATATAATAAATATGTACTATATTTTGCCTGACTGTATATACAGTAAAGTAAGTTAGATAAGTTATTACATGACAGGTGTCAAGTTAACAACGTTTACTTAGAAGAAAGACCTTTTTTGTTCCTCTCAACCCACGCAAGCCAGGAACACTCAGCCTGTTTCAGACAACTATCCTTGTAGAGTTGAAATATTCAAAGTGGCTAGACAATACAGGTGTATTTATTAATTTAAAACAAATAAAATATTAAATTAATATTATGTATTGTATTTTCAGTTTTATAAAAACGTAAGTATAAGTAGATATATATACTAATATTATAAAGCTGAAGAGTTTGTTTGTTTGAACGCGCTTATCTCGGGAACTACTCGGTCCGATTTGAAAAATTATTTCGGTGTTAGATAGACCCTTTATCGAGGAAGGCTATAGGCTATATATCATCTCGCTAAGACCAAAAGGAGCGGAGCCACGCGGGTGAAACCGCGAAGCGCAGCTAGTTATGTATGTTACGCTATTTACGATACTCACTCTGAACAACATGTACGGTGACGGAGGCAGCCCGCGCGTTCGCTGGCACGCAAGTATAATTCCCCGCGTGACGAGGTTCAGCTTTGCCGATCACTAGCTCGCTTGTGTGTCTCCCGTTGTGAACGCTTACGCCATCTGTTGAAGAAAAGTGCTGTTAATATAATAGTACTGTAAATATAACAAACGATAACTTGTTAAGTACATATAACACGCATTAATTATAAGAAGATGCATAAGGCCACCCAGTAAGGACTTGTACCCAGTAACGATTGCGACATCGCGCACACCTGCGATTCCAGAAAGTATTACGGCAATCACCACCACCGCGACGCTGCCCCGCCGAAGACGATGGACACTCTTGGTTCCAACATTGAACCGGAGGGATGTAGTTAATTAAGTTAGATATAATTAAAATGTATTTTTTTTTATTACAATAAATAATTATTAAGTAAATTTTTTTGCGCCTTCGCGGGTCGGTCAATTTGATTAACTCAAAAACAACTGTTGTACGTAAATAACTAGACGCACAATCACGTTAAAATATGTCGGAGGCAAAACTCTGCCTATGCGTTTGTTAGGCAGAGTTTTTGTATTAGAATACACAACAGACTTTGAGCAGTACTGCCACGAAATAAGGTGCTACTTTGAATGAATATTTTATACAAGCGCGATGATTTTCTTGTACGGTCTTTGTCATTGACGTAAACAAAGCAAGATAATTTAAGGGTCTTTATCAATAGCGTGTTAAAAAAAATCATAAAACATAATATATGATAATATTATTATGGTATCAAACATATTTCTATTTTAATACTATCGAAGACTAAAAATATTTTCCTTCAATGCAATTTATTTTATGAGAGTAAACTTCAATATGCATTCCAATTAAAAAAGTTAATTGCTCAAAAATTTTTACTGTGTTTGTGGTGAATAAAGTATATTTCAATAAATTGCCTGAAACCCCTCTAGATGATGATGAGTTGAGTTTAAAATTTATAGTCTTTTAAGTTGATCAATGTTTTTTATGCTTTATAGTCTTTAAATTTGCGAATAACATGATAATATGATGATTTTTAACATTGTAACATACCATAATAATGATTTTTAAATTGAAATGCTCACGTAACAAAAAGAAACAATGAGAATTTATCTAATATTGCAATTGTTAATTTTTCCTAGTTTCTTGTAAGTTTTATTTGAAAAGCAAAATATTTTTTGTAGCCCATTTATCGAATAGTCTTTAAACATCACTCTACAACCAATAGGATCGAAGTGAATAAATGTACCGCTGTTATATTATTTACTAGCTGTGTTCCGCGTTTTTACCCGCATTGCTCCGCTCATGTTAGTCTTAGCATGATGGTATAGCCTTCCTCGATAAATGGGCTATCTAACACAGAAAGAATTTTTCAAATCAAACCAGTACTTCCTGAGATTAGCACGTTCAAACAAACAAACTCTTCAGCTTTATAATACTATTATAGTATAGATAAAATCGTTAAACTTAACTTAATAAACACTAATAAATAAGGTCTCTGTGTGGGTAAAGACAAATCCACTATCTATTTTGATAAGACTATACAATTCAACTAATCCTTAGAAATCAGGCGCAGGCCTTTATGCTATAGTTTGTATTGTTTCCTGCTAATGGATTGCATTTATGAATCTAAAATAGCTTTAGGTAACTACTGTATAAATGAATCCTTATTTATCTTAAACTGTTATTATGATTTAATCGATCTGGTCGATATTTTTTTTTAATTAAAGTTTTTCACACTTTATAAATATAAAGTTATTAAATAGAAAAAAAGCCTGTAGAATGCATAAAGATTAAATTGAAAATGGATAATACTGTAAAACGCAATCATCTTGTGGTATTCTATGCAAGAAAATAATTCAGCCAGTATTTAATATAATAAATAACACGTACTCTACCTAATAAATGATGAAATTGTTTAACGAGCAAGAAAAATCAGGAAAGTTCAAATGGTTTAATTTGATATTGCCTATAGCCCTAATTATTTTAGAATGCGAGAGAAACCTCTAGTTAAACCTAGTCTCCATAAATAGTGACCTTTTGTTTAACACCCCGTTGCGCTGCTAAACAACATGCTATAGCGTTTTAGTCGATTGCTTTGAGAGTGAGTTTCGCAAATACTTGGGAAATTGATTTATCATAATAATGCCTTGGTTATTTATACACTATAACCGTAATGGTTGGTATTGTATGGTTTATTTATAAAGATTGGATCGATTTTCGACAGTTATTTTTGCGTTTTCTTAAATAGTAATTTATGTTAAAATTTAACATAAATAAATACTAATTAACTCAATTTCAATATTTCAGAATCCTAGATAACATACCATACATGTTTTGAACGTTTAATTATAATAATTTTATATTGAAAGCGTAAATCTAACTTCTATCTATCTAAATTATTTCAGTTAGTAAAAACACATAGGAATAAACATATTATATTCACTTATTTAGTGAAGAGTGTGTAGAGCAAACAAAATTATGTCTGGTATTTGAGAACTTATTTCACAATTTAAGGAAATTAATTTACACATTCTATCTACGGATAAATTTCACATACCAACTACGTGGACGAGATAACACTTTAAAACTATAATGAACTACGAAATAGACAACAATACATACAATACATACAATACATACAAACAAACACTATCCTAGTAATATTATAAATGCGAAAATTATGAGTATGAATGTTTGTTCCACTTTCACGCAAATAACACTTAACCGATTACAATGAAATTTGGTATGTAGGTAGCTCAAGACCCAGAATAAGACATAGGCTACTTTTTATCCCCGAAATTATCCCCGAGGAACGGTTACTATGTTTTCTTTGAAAACGCGGCCGAAGCCGCGGAAATCTAGTGTGTTAATAAATACTAATTGGCACTTAGTTGTGCACGAACAAACATTCAATTTAATTGATTTGAGTGAAATTGCGGTAAAATGTCACTGTTTGAAACTCAATGGATCTCTGATTCTAATTGTGTTGTGGGCTCCGTATATATACGTAAACAATAATTGATCGTAATTGTACACGCTTCGTATTGTCTATAATTTGTTAGAATGGTTATGTTTCAATTATAATAGGTTATTGTGGATGTAATATTAATTACCTACCTATCCATGGTTATGGTTTGGGTAATAAATAAATAAATATTTCAGGACAATTTTCACACACGGCACAATCTGATCCCATAGCTAAGCTTTCGTTTGTGTTATAGAAACCAGATGGCTGATAAACATACATATAATATAATTTTAAATGAATACTTATATATAGATAATTAACACCCAGACACAGAGCAAACATCTATGTTCATCACAAAAATATTTGCCCCGGGTGGGAATCGAACCCACGACCTCTGGCTTGGAAGGCAGGGCCACTACCAACCAAGCCAACCGGTCAGTCAATATAAGGTAAGGATATAATATATGGCTTAAATGTTTGTTTATGTACGTTTCAGATGGATTTAGAAATAGCTAATTAATAAACAAATTGATTACATATACACATACAATTTATTTTATGTTAACAAAAAAATTCGTAAAAATAAATGTTAAAATGAAGCTTAATAACATGTAACTATGTGCATACTTTAAAAACTGAAGTATAAACAAGTTGGTTGTCTTCCTTTATAATACAACGATTTTTTTTTAATAAATAAAATAAAAGAATGTATTAAAATTTTTATAGTTAAAAATTACACATAAAAGTAAGCTTTTAATTTCCGTCAGACGTCTATTAAAGTAGAGCGAAAACTAATTTAAATACACGGTCATAGTGTAAACTTTCTGTGACGTCATTTGAAAAGTTTTTAGCCTACCCTTGTGTGATATTTGCAGTGGTTTACATTAAAGTCTGTATTTTATAATTGACAAGCTTTCCGCCCGCGGTTTCGCCCGCTTAGTCTAAAACATAATAAATTATATACTAAAACCTACCTCTTGAATCACTCTATCTATTAAAAAAACCGCATCAAAATCCGTTGCGTAGTTTTAAAGATTTAATCATACATAAGGACATAGGGACAGAGAAAGCGACTTTGTTTTATACTATGTAGTGATGTCTAAATTTTATATCAATTTTATTTTATACGGATTTACCAGAGGTTTACCTTTTTTAGAAAATTCATCTTGAACTTATATAGTCCATAATAACATTTATGTATCCTTCCAAGCTACAATTTTAAGAACAAATGTTTGCATTCAATCCTTACACTAGTAGTTCGAATTCTCGAAGGTTCCAGACTTTTATAGAAAATAAACGAAATATTATTGTTACGGTGCATTTACATCAAACAAGCGAATGCTTATTCTAACCCCACTATGTCAAATTATTTTAGTGTAAACTGTAAATAGACGTAGAGCATTATTTCGTTGTTCTTAGTGCGTTCGAAAAAATTCTATACATATAACATCGAGATATATGTACATATAATTATTTAAGTTTAAACAGGCGTAGAGTATTCTTTCGTTGTTCTTAGTGCGTTCGAAAAGGTTCTATACAATGTTCTAATACTGAATAACACTGAATACGAATTTTCGTTTACACTAAAAGATCACGAAAGAATGCTCTTGCTCTAGCTCTAAGTTCGTTTGATGTAAAATACATCGTTACAATAGTTGTAACTTCTTCGAATTCTCGAAGGTTCCAGAGTTTTATAGAAAATAAACGAAATATTCCACTGTAACGTGAACAAGAGCATAACACTAGATACACAATACGTAACTTTGCCTGAAGTTTTACATAAACAAACTTCCTGGAATCTCGTTCATTGTTAGTTTTCGGACTAAAGTTTTCTATATAGTGGGACTGGAAGTGGGTCATGGTGGGATATCTGTATATTGCAAACATCGTTTTTATATAACAAAAATTTGTATTGTTTTTATACAGTATATAAATAAATACGGCGATTATTGAACGTATTATGAAACGTCAATATTTTAACTATATCCGAAGAAAATCGCAATTATTTATCCAGTCAAATTAGCAACGATTTGTCAATAAATCGTACATTAATATTTTTCTTTAAAGCGATTAAACCAAAGCCGATTATATATTGCACTATGTGATCATAATTATTACCTATATAAATATACTATCTGTGCCCTGCGGTTTTACCCGCAGTGCTCCACTCCTGTTGGTCTTAGCGTGATGATATATATATATGATATATATATATATATATATATATATATATATATATATATATATATATATATATATGATATATATATAGCCTATAGCCTTCCTCTATAAATGGGCTATCTAACTTCGAAAGATTTTTTCAAATCGGACTAGTAGTTCCTGAGATTAGCGCGTTCAAACAAACAAACAAACAAACAAACTCTTCAGCTTTATAATATTCGTATAGATTACCTACTTTAAACTGCAAATACGATTAGTTTAATTTCACATGAATTATAATAATTTGGGAGCAATTATTAATGTATCATTAAAATAATACTTATTCCTATAATATTATCCTTATGTTTGCTCATAATCAACATAATTTATTAAATGAGTATCAACTGCCTATAAAAGGCTCATAAATTAATTCCCAGAATCTCTTAATAAATGTATATTTTGTACTGAAATAACATAATAATTAAAAATTTCCAGCTTCCTTATTTTATATCGAGAGATGGTTCGCCTGATGGTAAACGATTATAACTGCTTATTAACTTTTGCACAAGCAGTTACATTATGTACTAACGACTCGGTGGCTGCTGTCGCATGTAATTATAATTGCATCACTCTATCTAATAAAAAAATACGTTTGGCACTCGAGGACTGCTGCGGTAAAGCTATTGCATAGCATCGCATCGCTGCGCCGGTTGGAGTGGGGGGTGTTAGGTTTTTTCGTTACGGAATTTTTACATTCGGTCGCCGCGCTCAAGGCCTGCGATAGAAGCTATGCAATAGCTTAAGAACCCATTCGTAGTTTAAGAGATGTAAGCTTACATAAGAACAGACAGCAGGAAGCCAATTTGTTTTACAGTTTACACTATAATAATATGATTTTACAGTTTAAACTTTAATAATATGATTTAGTATTAAAAATTAAAACTACTTTATTATCAAGATTATATTAACTTCACCTGTATGTTTGTATTTTGACCCATTTTAATGACAAACTTTCTACACTTATCAAGGATGGCTTCCAGTACAATAATTTCATGATTTTTTTAACTTTACCTTTTTATGTTACATACAAATACTTACTTAAGTCATAGTTGATCATCCTGTTCTCAAAATACCAGAACACATAGGATGGTGGCTCCGTGGACCTCTTGACGACACACACCAGCTTCAACATGGAACCTTCGTGGATTATTTTCTCGGATTCGCCGACAATTTCTGCGTAGGCCGCTGTTGAAAAAAAAAAAACATAATATGTAAGTTTAGTTGGAAATTGAAATATGTTTTACTAGGTTTAACTTTATATTATAACTAGATATACGCCCGCGTTTTCAAAGGAAAACCCGCATAGTTCCCGTGGGATTTCCGGGATAAAACCTATCCTATGTATTAATCCATTTTAATCCAAGTTACCCTCTATATGTGTGCTAAATTTCTTTGTAATCAGTTCAGTAGTATTTGCGTGAAAGGGTAACAAAAACACACACCCAAACAAACTTTCGCATTTATAATATTAGTAGCAAGTAAGATAGGATATGATAGGTTTTATCTATATTTTAGTTGAATAGAAAATTGAATATTTATTTCTATGTTTAACTTTGTTTATATAGCAATTATTCTATATAAGACACTCGCCCCGGTAAGTTTTTTTTTTGTTGTACAGTTACCTAACAGTTATTGTTATTATATTGATTAGTTGTGTATAGAAAAAAAATAAATACAATTTAATGAATCTATTAAAATATAATATGGTATCCTAAATCATTTAATATCTCGTTAATTGAACGAAAACATAATTTATTAAATAAGTATCAACGGACAGGAAAATGCTCATGAATTAATTCTTAGTATCTTCATTCTTGGAATAATAATCTCATAATTATTATTATACTTATAATTCACGTTTTTATTACATATTTATTGAGCTTGATCAAATGATTTATCATTTATTAAACTTCTCTATCGAAAATATCATAAAATTAAGCATGCCCCAAAAAATCTTAGATATTTATTTTAATCTATTAAAATAGGCAATTTATATAATCACTAGATTTCCGCCCGCGGCTTCGCCCGCGTTTTCAAAAGAAAATCCGCATAGTTCCCGATCCCGTGGGATTTCCGGGATAAAACCTATCCTATGTGTTAATCCAAGTTAGGGTAACTTGGATATGTGTGCTAAATTTCATTGTAATCAGTTCAGTAGTATTTGCGTGAAAGAGTAACAAAAACACATCCCAACAAACTTTCGCATTTATAATATTAGTAGGATAGGATAAATAAACCTCTATAATCGCCTAGTCTAGAAATCTCTCTGTTTGTTTATAATCAAATATTCTACAGAACAAAACTGAGCCCAGACAGATTGTCTCAAATCTTTGTTTAATTTCAGACAATAATAGGTACAATATTTACATGTACTTATGAGAGCAATAGACTTTCATAATATATTCTTAACTAGCGGACCGCCCCGGCTTCACCCGCGGTACATGTTTACGTTTTCTCTCCATAAGAGCCATCCTTATACTTCAAGGGTTATTATAAAAAAGAATTAACGAAATCGGTTCAGCCGTTCTCAAGTTATGCGCTTACCCACAATTTTTGAGATTAATTTTTATATTATAGATATCAATTTATTTTAATAACATGGCGTTTATATAAATATTACGTAACTGAAAACTTTCCAAGCGACGGCATCCATTTTAAATTAGTCTTTAGAAAGTAGGATGCAAGAATATTTTTAGCTTGGAACAACAAAAGTTTTACGACGGAAAATTTTCATTAAAATAGCCACTTATTTACACTTATTTTTACGTAATTAACCATGAAAATTCTTCTTTATGTTTCGTATTACTGAATATCAAATAGAAACTTTTGATATAAGGGGAATATAGTATACGAAATAGGGACAAATGATAATATGCGAAAGTCTGTTTAAAGCATACGACACGATATCGGATACCTGACGTGATCTTTTAACACATGTCCGACAAACAATTCTCGATACTTATAAAACATATACACTACTCAGTATTTTTAAACCGAATTTATTAACCAGTAAATCAACGCAAAATCATCATTTATTTTCCACACAATACTAAGCATTATTCCATCTATAAAATGTATTTTTCACTATATCACTTCAAGCACACATTGTCGTGTTACAGACAAACCACAAATTCAATAAAATCGCTGACTTACCAACTAAAACGAGCTTGAAGAAAATGCTCGTCGGCGGGTGTGTTGGTACCTGGCACTCGTAGTAACCCGCGTCAGCTGATGTCGCGAAGCGTATGTGCAACGCCCAGTCCTGGTAAAGAAATGTTATGTTAACAGGTACATTTTAGGGTGCTTTTCTACCAATAATGTGCGAGGATAGCGAGGAATTACCATTAAGACGTAGGTATAGCATCTCACTTTATAGTGACGAGCATCAGAATAATTAATAAAATAAATTCACGAAGAAAAAAAGTCATGAATTTCAATAAATAAAACTTACACTAGACTCTTCTATCAAATAATTAGGTACTAATCGAAATATTGTGAAGTTAATAACCGTCTCAAAAAATAGAAACAACTTATTGATTCAAGTCTGTTTCAGTAATCATTTTAGCGGACGATAGGTTATCAACCTTTTTACGCTTGCCAAACGATTGATTTTATACCGTCCTGTAGATAGATTAATCATGAATTTTAAGAACAACATTTCTGATGTGAGTCTTGGTACATACAGATTGGTACATGTAGATTATATTTTATGTTCTCACGTAGACGTTTGTTGAACTTCAATATTATTATATAGAAGTTACCATTGCAAAAGATGAAAAATAAACATAACTTACTTGATGGATATTTCTGTGTATGAAAAACATTTTTTTAAAAAGATCGTGTATTCATAGACCCTTTCTATTCTCAACAAATTAATATCGCGTATTAATTTGTTGATAAGAGTAAATCGTTAGAGACGATCAATCCAATCCTTTTTAGTAAATATGTACAATATATTATTATGTTGTAGTTACTGATGTTGAAACTAACATTTTAACGAACAACTAGCGGTGTTTTGTCTGGATTATTATAGTCAAGTGTTTAGGTTCCCACTGGAAAAATATTGTCTGATGAACATTGTTATTCTAGCGTCTGGGTGTACATACATGTATGATTAACCCAACGGTTTATCACGCGTACAAAACAAGGGCAAAAACTTATTCTATTTCATTTGTTAGTTTAAATGTTGATAAAAAAAAATCTACATTTTGCTTTGCGACTGATGATATTTTTATTTAAAATAAAAAAAATGCCAAGGTAGGAACTCGGTAATAATGTAGGTAGTTAGGTAGATATTTTACTAATCGAAAAAAATGATTTTTTTTAATCGATAGATAAATGCAGTAGTTTTGGTCAAAGTATAATATTGTGCCTACTACGTGTAGAAAAATAAATTTAGATCCTGTACTTTTTAATAACAATCAAAACTTTATTCATAATATTTACTATTTATAAAGAAAAAGCATTCTCAATTACATAAAATTACATTATCTGTATACCATTTAATCCCGCGATGCTGTCGACAAGTAAAACAAAAACTTATATTGAACTTCACAAAGTAATTACAGTGAATTGAACGAATTTAACGTTAATTGTTTTTATAATTGCCTTCCTTTCAATGCTTGGTATTGGGAATAATCTACAAATTGCTTGAACTACTTTGGAGTTTTAAATGTTCTTGTAATTTTATAAATGTAAAGGTAAAAAAGTAACGTAAAAATTGCAGATACACTTTTTGTAATATTAAGGTTTGTTGGAGTTAAATATTAACTACTAAACGAAAAGAACTGAGATAAAAAAAAAATTGTTTGTCTATAAAGTCGGTTTACTGACGATAGTTGAACGTGACAACGTCCGATTGTGCTTCTTTGTCGCACGTTCCGCGCTCTCGCTTGCACTTCAAGCCTTACATGGAACGCCTCAGAGCGAGGTAACGCCGCATGAGTCATGTTTTTTCGTGCGTGCAGCCGGCTCTATCGAATTATAAGACGTTGTCACGTCAAAAAATGCATAAGTAAGTTGAGATGTAGATCTTCAAACGTTGAAGAATTGTTAAAAATCGGTAGTGTTTGTTGAGTTTCATCGTTATTTACGAAAATACATCACATCTTTCCTCTTTATGATATTAGAATAGATAGTTCACCTTCAAATTCAACAAAATTGCGTAATATGATAGAAAAGAAACGAAAGAATATCGATCAAGCAATTAGAAGCGTATTTAATAAGTTAATAAACGATCCAAAAAAATAGTTACAATGTATTTTTACAATATTCAAGTCTGTTTGTGTTAGTTTTAGCGGACAATAGGTAATCGACCTTTACCCTGCGAAGTGGTTTTAGATTTCACTATCGATTAAGCGATCTGTAACCCCAATAAATTAAGCAATAAACTAACTGAAAATACGTGAGTAAACAAATTACTAATAACTATGACTTAGTTTTGTAGACTGACTATAGACTCCAAGAACAATACTTATCTACCTATAAATAAATAAATCCTTTATTTGCATTTAAACATGGTATATAGGTAAAGGTGTTATAACTTACAATATCATATTACAGAATGTTTCGCATGTTTGCATCTTATTTACGAGTGCAAGAATTAGAATATAGTTTTTTAGTCTATCTTCTAAGAGTACCTACATTTTTCTTAGATTCCATAATAACGTATAAAACTTTATAATTCAATAACATCAAAAGAAAAAAAAAGCAAAGTACAACAATTATATTTTTCATAAAACGAAACATCACTGTTATCATAAAAATAATATATCCACAATTATCTTCTTCTCAAAGAATAACAAACAACTAAAAACATTACTATAATATTTATCTAAAAGTCGCTCTTACTTGTACAATAATGTATTTTATATGTTAAATGTACCTTTACCGTATTTCTTTGTATTTTATAGCTGTTGTAATTTATCTCGAATAAATATCTTTTAGCAGATTTTATATTCTAGGTTCTGTCATTTTATTTTATACTAGCTTTCTGCCCGCGGCTTCGCCCGTGCAGTCAAAGAAAAACCCGCATAGTTCCCGTTCCCGTGGAATTTCCGTGATAAAACCTATCCTATGTCCCGGGGTAAAAAGTAGCCTATGTCCTTTCTCGGGTATCAAAATATCTCTATACCAAATTTCATGCAAATTGGTTCAGTAGTTAAGGGGTGATTGAGTAACAGACAGACAGACAGAGTTACTTTCGCATTTATTATATTATAGTATGGATTTTATGTATGTACATTATATTAAAGGATTCAATTCAAATAAGTAAGCAGTTCAAATTCTAAGAATTTAATTTCGTTTTCCCATAAAACATTCCTATCAAGTAGGAATTATCACGCAAAAACCGATGAAGCTTACATACAAATTATTTTCTTACCATCGACCGAAATAATTTGAATTCACCATTAACATTTGTTGAATCAAAAACCGCTAAGTCATTTATAGGAAATACAGTTAGTGACTATAATCACTAAACAACCTTATAAGAACTAATTTCTAAAATTATTCAATATATTTAATTCGAATCTTCTGAAAATGCCTTAAAACAAATCGAAACTCCAATTCAATCGCAATAATGCACTCTATCAAGATGGATTACAGTTCAAAATACCTTAACATGTCTTCCATGAGCTGAGAAGAATCTGCTATCCGCACTATACGTCACTAAGCCGACAGACAATAATGAGTAGTCTTTCCTCCTGATCCACGTTACCTGAAAGAATGTTCTCGATTAACTGTGTTTTAAGATACGAGGTTAAATCCTTTGATATATACTAGAAGATTGCAACTTTTGATAAGGATTTTGTACGGTATTTTCACAAATAACAGTAACTTTACTATTCCTACTCATAATAACAGCAGGGTTTAAAGTAGTATTAATACAAGTGTGATAAAATGACTGAGCTATAAAGTCGTCTAGTGCCATCACTGGAAATAATACTGCTGTAAGACACCTACTCTTTATAATATCAGGCAGGTTATCATAACGTCTTAAAGCAGTATTAATTTCATAGTGGAAAAATGACAGAGCTATATAAGTTTAGCGCCATCACTTTCTCACTCTGGAAGTAATACTGCTTTAAGACAGTATCATGGTAACTCCCCAGCCATCACAATCGTTTTGAGGATACAAACAAAATCTTCATCATTATAATTTTGCTATATCCATACAAACAGGAACTTAAATTTCATCGTTAATCGTTTGAATTTCAGAACAAATATTTATGTTCAATTTTCCGTAGATAACTGGACTTTACCAAATTGTTTGTTCAAGAAGATCAATGTTATTTTACCCAGTATGAACGTATTAAACAGTGCAAACAAGAAAATCATATAATAATCGTGTATACCCGGTAACATTGAAAATTCTATTAAACATCTACATCTGCAGATAGTAAATAAAACTCACTCTTATTCTTAAGTACACGAAATAAGAAATTCGCTTAAAAGCAAATAAAGAATGGGCAATATATTTCTGTTACAAGACAGATATGACCTTTTGGGAGACTTTAAAGGTTTTCTCTTGAAGCTTATTCAATTTAATGTGTGCTCAGAAAAAGATGTACAAAATGTTTACGCTTGAAATAAATGCTATAATATTTGTTGTTGACTTTGTTTAGATGTTATTCTAAATTTATAGAAGAGTCTCTCAATACAAACAACAGGGCAATGTCTTTTTTAAAACTATATACATAATTTATAAGAATAGATCTAAACCAAAATAATTTATTTAAGTGTGTACGGTGACCAAATTCATAAATGTGGTAGCACGAAAACATTTTGTAAATATATGGAGAGTAGAAAAGATTCGATCATAAAGCGAGAGTAAAACAAGTATTTCATCGTACTGTAGTTTATAATGTAAAACAATAAATTAAAACACTAAAAAAATGAAAAAGTTTCAACTACTTACCGTGTTTTCAGTAATATCGCTAACTTCACAATGCAATATAGCTGTGGTTCCTATTTGAGCTATAACTGTTGTACAATTTTCAGTCAAAAATATACCATTTTTACTACTTTTACCACTTAATTTATTTACTGCTGATGCAGTCGAGTCTCTATACATTTTCTTTACTTTATTCAATGATTTCGACATTGCTGTTTCATCCATTTCTAACACTACTTCTTTATCTGATAATTTGTCGTGTTTGTGATGTTTATCACGTTTAATTTCTTTATTTTCTTCAATTATATTATCTGTGTTATCTATATTATCTGTATAATCATTATCTAATAGAGTGGCGGATAGTCGAAGGGGTTTTGGTAGTTTTGGATGTGTAGTGGTATATGTACTTATTGTGTAGGCATTGGTATGATCATCTGTTGTTGAATACATTGCTGGTTCTGTGGTTGTACTCGTTGATGTTGTCCTTCTTCTATGACCTGTAATAACAAGTTTATTAAAGATTTTCTATTTAATATGATGAGCGCTATAAAAGAGAGGATTGGGAGCCATCGATCAATTACTGATAGTGACTTGCTTTCTTTCCTTTATTATTATTAAACACGCCAATCTGTTAAAGTAGTACCATAGTATAAAGAGACTATGGCAGTAAGTACAATGGATTGACCAGAATGTGTTTAATATATTATGATCGTTAAGGTACCAGCAAAGTAATTGGGTAACATTGTAATTTAATATTAATAAAAATACACTGAATTATTTCGCTGGTCGCTCATATTTTCATTTAATATTATTAATTAATATAATAATAACACTACATTTTTTATTCAGTATTTTAATTTTTATTGTAGTTTATTTTATCTCAAATTTGGATGTTACTACACATTATAGTTTATTATCATCATGTTGCAAAATTAAACGACGGTGGCTCTTTTTTATGTATATTTTTGCATAAGCAAATTAAATGTCCGAATCATTTAGAAGTCTAATGTTAGATAGTATTCCAAACAATATTTTTGTCGTTAAAATAATTATTAATACTTTTTATTTTCTGTACGATCGTATATTTGTGACTTATTCGAATGGATAAAATTAGTGTCCACTGCAATTCAGATTGCATCTACTCATATGTTATTATATGTGTTAAATATTAATTGCAATACCATCAAAATAGTGTTCATTTGTATGTTTTCTTAGTAATGTATCTGATAAAAGACTTTTGCTCCCTTCCCTTTTGTTGACCCCGTATCCTTATTATTAATTTTAAACTTAAACTTCCATTTTTCAATTAACATGCCCCGTCAATATCAACTTCAATTAAATGAATGTTTTATCATAAAGTGTATTAAATTTGTATTTTAATTATACGCTTCACGATTCCTTGAGTTGATTGAGTGGTATTCAGTTTTATTCATTAATTACTACAGGTTCATTATTAACGAAATATAATACTTTTTTATTAATGAGGGTTGAACATTGAAGTGTTTATTCCCAAGGTTTACTTGGAAACTATAATTACGATAGCTTAGGAGTTATTAGATTTGTGATTTATTTGGGTCATAAAAATTAAGTGTTTTCAGGCCATGCGGTTATTGTAAGTTAAATTTTTTATACTATACTAGCTTTTCGCCCGCGGCTTCGCCCGCTAAATACTAAATCTATAACAAGGGCTTCCTTGAGGATCACTCTATCTATTAAAAAATCGCATCAAAATCCGTTTCGTAGTTTTAAAGATTTAATTATAGAGACGGACAGACAGCGATAGGACTTTGTACGTAGTACGACTACGTAGCCTGTAGTGATAAGAAAGAAACAAGTGGAAATGTGACATAAAAAGAACAGAAATATTATTATAACGTAGCTAAATAAAACCTAAATAGGTTATAATTAGGTCTTGAATAAATTTATTTTTCATTAATTTCTTATTAAAGATTTAAAACTTTTATAATACAATAATATTTTGTTTCCAAAACATTAGATATCAAAAATAAGACTTTATTTTTTCTTCGGCAATTATTCATGAATTGCCTCAAATTAGTTTTTCACCGACCAATTATAATTATTGTTTTGTTGGACTTATAATTATTATTATTCATATTGTGTTTGATCAATTATAATTCATTCCTTTTTTATCTATTCGTTATGTAGAAATGTTTACGAAAAATATTCATGATAAAAATAAAGATTGTATAAAATGAAAAAGTATTTATTTGCTGATCGTACATGTTATTTGAATTATAACCATAGGTAGGTATATAGTTTGCTCTTTGAAAGATTTGTATACATTTTTGAAAGTGGCATGTTGAATCAAAGGATATACGTTTTATGATATGTTATTTTTTACTTACCCTTTTTATGATGTCTTGTAAAATTACCAAACACACTGCCCAATCTCTGCTGATTTCTAGCCGCGCACAGTTCCAACGAGGTCAAATCGTTCGGATTCTGCGTCACGTAAATGGAAGACTTCGACTCCATAGCACCTGTGTTCACTAACATTTCCGCTTCTAGCAACAGAACAACAGTGGCATAGAGTAGCTTTAGTTCTTTACAGCAAAACATTGTTTTGGCACTAGCGACACGTTTGCTGTTCACATAACGCACTTAAGTTTATAGTCATTATTGTTTTTTGAATTGGCTGGGTGTTATCTTGATTTTCGGTGCTTCTGCATTCTGGAAAAAATGAGATTTATTTTAGTTTTGTGATACAGATACCTTATTGTAATAATTATCAGTTATATTACAGAGGGTAATTCAAAATATATACACAGCATATTATGGTGAGACAACTTGTTTTTTTTTTTTAAGCTATTGCATAGCTTCTATCGCGGGCCTTGAGCGCGGGGACCGAATCGAGAAATTCCGTAACGAAAAAACCTCACGCTCCCCACTCCGACGGGCTCGGAGGTGTGGCTTGAAGGCATGCTATGCAATAGCTTTACCGCGGCAGTCCCCGAGTGCCACACGTCTTTTTTTTAAGTTTGAAATTAACTTTAACAAAGTAATCCTCACCATCCTTATCCGTATGTATAATAATTAGTATGAAGGTTTGTATGCCATTCTTTCACGTCGTAACGGAGTGACTTTATCATATGATTTTGTGTCTGGAGATAGTTAGAAAAGCAGATAATGACAAGTGTACTTTTAAGCGGAGTGAAACATATCATTCCCAAGGGAAATTTCCTTTCACCACGCGAGCGAAGCCGCGGGCTGAACGCTAGTACATTAAAATTGCTCGTATGATTATATAATTCGCTTTTAAGCCCGCTGTCACTCCCTTCTAACCCTAAACAAACATACCAAATATTGTTTCACAATTCAACCTCTATTCAAAGACCATAATAAATTCAACTTGGCCTTATCAAACTATTGACAAGTAAATGATAGTGTTCTGAAGCAATTTACCAGCTATTGTGGTTACGTATTTGAGTACTGTGTTTATTGTATTGAATGTTGACTTTGTATAATTAGGGTTGGTAATGGTTATTACTTTTATATACATACCTATATGAATGTAAATCACATACCAATCTAAGGTCTGTATGTAATTTACAAACATATAATATGAAATTTCTTTTTGGAGGATAAACAATCCTATATAGCTGAAACAAAGTTTATAAAAATATATCTACCTAATGCAGTCATTTTAGGCCAAATTAGGTGCAAATCTCGGAAAATCGAGACGAGACAGCCAGTGTATTTACCACGTAAAAACTTGTATTCTGGCACCTTAAAACTTTTTGCAAATATCACATTAATTGGATGGTCGCAAGTATGAAAATCAGAATAAATAAGGTCACAAAAATCGATTTCACGCTTTTTATGGGTTTTACGCTTTTTGTATTTATTATCAATATTGTAGATAATTCAATTCTCTACAACTTTTCTATTTAACATTTTTATATAACTTGAACTATTTTCGAGACAGAAGACATTCTTTTCTAATTACTAGAAGTAATCTGAATACGATGATAATTAAATTACAATTATAATAACGATAATTAATAATAACTGAACCTCTAATAATTATTCTAAATCAATAACGTATAATACGAAACATAATATCATTCACTTAAAGCCTAACAACGATATAATAACAATTGAGAACAGCTCATGTGCACCGATTATCGACAATTATCGTTATAACAGTTAGGTAACGGTTTAAATAACGATATAATAATATCTGTGGTATATCGGTACTTTGTGGTGTAGACAAGGTTTTAGTGAAGACTAGCTTTCCGCTCGCGGCTTCGCCCGCGTTTTCAAAGAAAAACCCGCATAGTTCCCGTTCCCGTGGGATTTCCGGGATAAAACCTATCCTATGTGTTAATCCAAGTTACCCTCTATATGTGTGTTTAATTTCATTGTAATCGGTTCAGTAGTAGTTGCGTGAAAGAGTAACAAACACACATACCTATACACATCCTCACAAACTTTCGCATTTATAATATTAGTAGGATAGGATAGTTAACTGACTAAAATATACATACTAGCTGTCCCGGCAAACGTTGTTCTGTCTTACTCTTATCACTTAGGAATATGAAAAAAAAATGTTGCCCGATTCTCAGATCTACTCAATAGGCACACAAAATTTCATTAGATGCGGTAGTACCGTTTCTAAGGAGTATGGTAACTAACATTGTGACACGATAATTTTATACATATGGCGAAGATATAGAAAAAATAATAAAGCTCAAGAATTGATTTATTATTTACTATTTAATCGCAGATATTATTGGTTCACATTGAAATGATTTTGTGTTAGAAAGTTCATTAAACGACTTTGGCTTATTATCACGCTACAATTAAAGACCCTATCTTTCTAATAAAAAAAAAAAAACTAAAAGATTGGTTCAGAAACCAACGCGTACTTAACCTTCCTATACTCGCGCCAATTTTTGTAACACCTACACTCGCGCACGGTGTCACAGACCGATAATGTTTACCCCTACAGTAAATATCTTTACTAAGAAAACCGAAAACTATTACAATTTTTTTAAAGTTTAGGATGTACTGAAACAAAATAGTATTAATCATACTTAGTTTATTAATTATTTTACTGACTTATAGTCTATCACAAATCAGTCTTCGAATTTGAGATGTTTTTTCTTAAGTACTAGGAAAACTAAATTAAAATCTGAACTTCTTTTTCAAAACAAAATAAACTTCTGAATAATAATAATAAACATATCAAAGCACATATTATTAATCTACGTTTGGCTTAGTTTTGAGCCTTGTCTGTCCATCTTTTCCTAAGTAAAAATCACGTGAACTTTCACTGTGTTCTTCAATGATATATCTCTTCAATGTCATCATCTTGCTCGGTGTCGTATATCTCTACTTGTACCTCCACGTTGTCTTCCACCTCACTGTCATTTTCGTCTTCATAACTTGAACCAGCACTTGATTCTTCCAGCAACAATCTGATTTGATCATCGTTCATTTTGACATGAAGTATGACCTAAAAATTTGGTCAAAATATAATTAAGAGCAACATACATACATATATTTTACTATAAATACTTCATAAAGTATTAAAAGTCTGTAAAAATATATAAATGTACAAAATATATAATATTAATACTTACACAAAAAGTTGCACCGATACTCGCGTCGGTCTCATGGACCGATTGGCGCCAAATGCTATGACAAGTGCGCTTCGTCCGACCACGCAACGTGCACTAAAATGAAGTTAGCCACAAATCCGGAAGCTAGCAAGGAACTCGACTTCACAGGATTTACCTGCATAAAAATAATTACGAAAATGTGTTTCGTCGGTCTGACAGACCAACGCGCGAGTATAGGAAGGTTAAAATAAAAGGGAAATTTGCTACGAAAATGCTACGCAGCTTATAAAGCGGTAACCATAGCAGCTTTTTTATTAGATTGTCGAAAAGTATTAAACTCCTTGAGTGCTAAGGATTCAAATACTATGTTTTTATGTTATTTTTTTATTGTATAGTTCTAATTCGCATGCAAATATTAGACAACATAGATACGCACGTGAAATGTGATATCCAGATTACCGGTAATATTAAATTGTTTTAAGTTTTAAGTTCTGCATAAAAGTTTGCAGCTAAATAGGTTAGCATTTAGGATAATTCGAATTGTTTTACAAGAACAACATAACCCACTTTACCATTTCAGGCCCTAAGTTTAATTTATTCCATATTCTTTACCTCTAAATTGTTATTTTTCTTTACCCAATTTAGTATAGAAGCCTCAAGCTTCACCCATATATCTATCTATATAAGACCTAGATTTATAGGTTTCTAAAAAACGTAAACAACACATAATCACTGGGGGTTGCCACCCGTAGTCCAGAAAAGAAACGGCCGACAAAGCAATTAGCGAATCCAAGCTTGCAAGAAAGGAAATTTATTTTTAAATTGTCTCTGAATCGAACGGTTCATTTCAATGAATTTTAATGTTACGGAATCTATGAGGCATAGACTACCTGAGTTTTATTGAACGTAGAAACAATGGAGACAATCGTGCGTTTTCATTCATTTTATTGTTGCCTAATCGAAGAATTATGATACGAATGAAATAAATGTTTAATTTGAATGAATAATTGAAAAGGCTTCCGTTTAATAACAATTAGGAAAATCCGGATTCAACTAGATTATTTATTGAGAAAAATCCCTGCTTAATATTAAAGGAAATAATTATAAATGGGAAAGTAGCTCTGTCTGTCTCTTCTTCACTCCGGAAAATCTAAACCGATTTGGATGAAATTTGGTACAGATGTAGTTTGAGATCTGAACAAGGACATAAATAGATTTTATTCTGACAATCCTACGAGTATGGGAACTATGCGGATTTTTCTGTGACATTGCGGGCAAAGCTAGTATTTCATGAAATTATTGACAGTTAGGTTAGTATTTTATACTTGCAACTACAATTCAACTATGAAGTATGATATTATAGCAGTCTTAAAACTAACCGCGCTTAGTTCAGCAACAGAAATAAATAAAACAAATGACGTGTACATCCACTGCCTTGTTTCAGTAATAATGTACCATATATTTATGAAATAAATATTGTATATTTACGAAACATGCATTTACAAAGTTAAATAATATTTTAATGCATTAAGTAATCTCGATCTATATATACCCCTCGTGAAAAATAAACTTTTAAATATGAATTGGTTAAAATACCAAAATATTATGATACATTTATAAAAATAAAAATAAACGTACCGTGCTGTTGATGGATAGTATTTTGATAGTCACGATAGATTCATCTTAATTAACTGTTAGTGGGAATATTTTTATCAAAATACCAAAAAAAATCGTTACCTATTCACAATTTGCACGTAGACGTAATTTGAATAACTACTAGCTGTGCCCCGCGGTTTTACCCGCATTGCTCCGCTTCTATTGGTCTTACCGTGATGATAATATATAGCCTATAAGCCTTCCTCGATAAATGGACTATCTAATAGTGAAATAATTTTCCAAATCGGTATCATGTTTCTTGAGGTTAGCGCGTTCAAGCAAACAAACAAACTCTTCAGTTTTATAATATTAGTACCTACATACAGATTTTTAATTTCAACATAATATAAATTAAATTTAAAGTTAGTTAAAAAACTAGTTAGTCTGTAGATTTAGGCCAACGTCTCATTTAGATTTAGACGTATATATTGCAACACTTTCAGCGCTTCACAAAATAAAGTTATAAAATATTTTCACAAATTTCGCAACGAAGCAAATAGTTTTAATATTTATACACACGCAAGAACCGCCGCAGTACTTAAGTATTCGTTTTTACGACTCAAAGCGGCTTATGGAACAAATTGATTTAGACCTTTTGAGCATTTTTTGTCGAGCGTTTAATATTTTAAATCTTTTTTATTAAAACAGGTGTTGTTTTTGAAATATTTAATTTTGGGTGTTATATTTTATGATTAGACAGGAAACCGTCCTTCGAGTTTTATCTTTTCTATTAAGCATATTAATTATTATTTGAGCTTATCTGTTTTGCGTATTTTTGAATAACAAACACATAGACAATCGTAGATTTACAGTTTATATTTCAGTCAAATAATGTTGTTTATATTAATTGATGATGATGATAAAAGATGAGTAGACTTTATTTTGTAAACATAGAATAGGCTCAAATTTTAGGCTAGGTATACCTAGGTAATTAAATTTTATGTGGCATACAAACTATTTTTATATAAGAGTATGGCTGGGCTTATATATCGAAAAAGCTAAGCTAAAAAAAGAACTGCATTATTCTTATTTTATTGATGTAAGATTAAACCTTGATAACGATAAAATCTCTTCCGCATAAACTACTTCATTACCTACGCTCACCTTACCTGAAAGAGATTGCTTTGAGCGATAAGGCTGCCTGGTTTTGCATTAGTGCATAGCTCTACCTAAAGTATAAGTACGTAATGTACTAATAGTAGCTTAGCTAAGGATAGAACGGATTATAAATCACAAAATAAATTAATATTAAAAATATGCCATTCGTATCAAATTTAAAATTAAGATACCTTTATTTAATTAAAAAAAAATGTTGTGTGGTTTTATGAAACCACGGTAAAAGTGAAACTGTTCGAACGGTTCCGAACACTGCTTTGTGTAGCGCATGTCGCGTGTCGGTCGGCTGCCGAGTAGGTATACCTACTCGGCAGCCGCGATACACGCGACATGCGCTACACAGACCAAAAAGTTTGAGACGATGTAATAAAAGTTTCACTTTAAAAGACAAGTAAGTTTATCATGGAACCTAACTAAAATAATACTTTACCATATATTCATGTAATTTGAAGTAGTAAATAATATGTATTGTCTGAATTTGAATGAAATAAAAAAAAATTCAGAAATATTTCTCGTATCGATTCTACTAAAAAAAACAATAAATCATTTCGTTAGTTTGTACACGCTTATCTCCAGAACTATCTGTTTGATTTTAACAGTGCTTTTTGCATTGATAGCTCACTCTTTTAGGATGATTAATATCTACGTAGCTGTGCACGTGTGCTACGCCGAACGAAAGAATAAAAATGTTTGCCTGGGTAGGTAAATAATTCGATGGAATTGGGAAGAAAGTGATTATTAATAAAGTTATGAATTTATTGTAATAATATTAATTCAATTATTAAATAGCTTTTGTGTAATACCAATGCAACTTCTAGTGAAATCGTTAGTGCGATGATTTATGCATACACTTTTTCATTTGATAGAAATAGCTCTTGAATTACTGAACTGATTTTGACAATTATTTTACTTATGGAAAGCTGCTTATTCCAAAGACAAACAATAATATACCAAAAACATTAAAACGGTCTTTATCCAGAGAAAGCTCGTGTGCGCGGCTTTTTATAATTAAAGGCTATTTATTATCTATACTAATATTATACATATTTTTTGTGTGTTTGTTTGTTTGAACGCGCTAATCTCAGGAACTACTTGTCCGATTTGAAAAATTCTTTCGGTGTTAGATAGCCCGAGGAAGGCTATAGGCTATATATCATCACGTTAAGACTAACAGGAGCGGAGCCACGCGGGTGAAACCGCGGAGCGCAGCAAGTCGTACTCGTATATATAGCGCCTATTATCAAATGAATCAACCCTACAAAATAATACCATCTTATACATAATACGGGTATCAAAATATTATTCAACATTAATTAAATAAACATTGGAAAAGTTCCAAACGGTATATGGATGTAATTCCCTTCAATAAGCTTTAGGCAAAAACATCCTATTGTCGGTCTCATGTATTATTCCTGTACCACAACGTAGTTGGTACTTATTTTTTAGAGATATGACCCATTTCTAGCTGTTATGTTTTGCCACCTTTTATTATTATACTTATTGAAATCTGTTTTTACGACATCTTAGATGAAGTATAGGTACCTACCTATAATATAAACACAATAGGACAGAAACATAGAAAAAAATACGTGTGGCACTCGAGGACTGCCGCTTATATTGCATAGCATCGCATCGCTGTGCCGGTTGGAGTGGGGTGTTACCTAGGTTTTTTCGTTACGGAATTTTTACATTCGGTCACCGCGCTCAAGGCCCGCGATAGAAGCTATGCAATAGCTTAAAAATATATTTAATTGATATTTTTTTATACCTAAATTATATTTGGTACAGATTCAAGTTTTTCTTTTATTTTAAAAAATGAAAATCTAGTTTAGTATAATGATTATTATTTTAAATCTGTCGCGTATACACGGTTTTCACTTCTTTATCCGTCTTAATTAAAGCTATACCATGAATAGACTAAGAAAGCGAGGAGGAAACATATATGATTTCAAATGAGAACTGAATAGTTCGTAGAAACTCGACATACGAACAAAAACTGTGGGATCTGTTGACCTCTAAATGACTGACTCGGAATAGCATCATTACTGTCAAGTACGACTGTGGCGCTCTTATTACTGTTTTTAAGTGTTTTTTTATTAATAGTTGTGCAACCTTGTTCTTGTTTAAATGTGTCAAATAGTTTAGGAAATGTACCAGGTATTAAGGAAGGCGTGATTCTTCCATCGAAAAATGGAAGATGTCTAGCAGAATACGCGACGTAAGGCCTCGAAAGATGTTTTCGTGAACACTGATAACTTATCAAAAGGATAGATGGGTTATAGACCACTAATAATCATTTATTTTTAAGATAGACTAAGCGAGTGTATGTACTTCCCGTGTCCAAACTAAGTTTATGAAACTTACTTGACGCTGGCCTACACTCAGTCCGCGCTTGCAGTTCGCCAAGGAAAGACGTGAAGCTGAATAAAGTAAAATGCCGAATTGCGCCGTTATAAATTGTAGAAACTCCACAGCTGTGAGTGGCCGAGTTATCGGAGATGTTTCCTTCCACCGGTAAGTAATTTTCTAATCAGAATATGCACTATTTATTTTAAAATCAAATAAAGAATATCTGTGGAAAACGATCGTGACAAACATGGATACCAAACCATACGGAATGATTCGGAATACATTGCGGCTTTTACATGGCACGGTAAAGATCGCGTCGTATGATAATAAGCAATGAATAGCGTCTGAATTTATATTTTTGGTTTTATGGCATTCAAATGCTTTATAAATATAAATTTATAAAGAATAGAAAAATTGAATAGAAAAATTTGAATGCCATAAAACCAAAAATATAAATTCAACAAAAAAGGTCGTGTTCCATCGTTACAATATTGTATTCACTGAAAAGTGCTTCATATTGGTTGAAATGGTTGTTAATCATCTCAATAGATGGCGCGCGGTGTGTCCCTTCAGACACATAAAACTGAAAGAATAGAATAAATTCGATCACTCGGGCGGGTCACGAGTGGCTGAGTTGGTGAGGCATCCGCCCCGGAATGGCGCGAAGGATGCGGGTTCGAGTCCCGCCTCGTGATCGAATTTTTTCTATTCTTTATAAATTTATATTTATAAAGCATTTGAATGCCATAAAACCAAAAATATAAATTCAACAAAAAAGGTCGTGTTCCATCGTTACAATATTGTATTCACTGAAAAGTGCTTCATATTGGTTGAAATGGTTGTTAATCATCTCAATAGATGGCGCGCGGTGTGTCCCTTCAGACACATAAAACTGAAAGAATAGAATAAATTCGATCACTCGGGCGGGTCACGAGTGGCTGAGTTGGTGAGGCATCCGCCCCGGAATGGCGCGAAGGATGCGGGTTCGAGTCCCGCCTCGTGATCGAATTTTTTCTATTCTTTATAAATTTATATTTATAAAGCATTTGAATGCCATAAAACCAAAAATATAAATTCAGACGCTATTCATTGCTTATTATCATACGACGCGATCTTTACCGTGCCAAGTAAAAGCCGCAATGTATTCCGAATCATTCCGTATGGTTTGGTATCCATGTTTGTCACGATCGTTTTCCACAGATATTCTTTATTTGATTTTAAAATAAATAGTGCATATTCTGATTAGAAAATTACTTACCGGTGGAAGGAAACATCTCCGATAACTCGGCCACTCACAGCTGTGGAGTTTCTACAATTTATAACGGTGCAATTCGGCATTTTACTTTATTCAGCTTCACGTCTTTCCTTGGCGAACTGCAAGCGCGGACTGAGTGTAGGCCAGCGTCAAGTAAGTTTCATAAACTTAGTTTGGACACGGGAAGTACATACACTCGCTTAGTCTATCTTGATACATGTCTGTGATTGTCACCGATCCTTGACAAGTGTACAAAGCTTGAATTAAATCTGTCCGTTTAAAACACCATCGAGTCTAAAGTCAGTTACAAGCAAACACACAGCTAATAAAAACGTGTTATAAATTAGCACTGCACTTTGCCCTCAATAAATAGACCATGAGTTTAATATAACCGGTCGATATACTGCAGGGCTGAGTGCGGTACGAAATGTCCAATTAAAATTGATCTAGTTTTTACGACCTTATAAGTTTGACGTTACGCCAATCAAAGAGAAGGGTGACCAAACATGATATACTACACACTGCCTATATGATCATGAAGCCCTAGTACTTATATTTTTTCAATCGATATATAAATTAATAAAAATAACTACGTTAAAACAACCGACTTCAAAAACGGAAAAGTAAAAAAAGATTTGATATTATTAATTACTACACATTATTTAGATGTGCTTTTTACTAAATAGGTTTGATGTCGGTGCATGGGCTTAATACTAAGTGCTTAGTGCTTGGCACCGACTTTTTATAATTTTACATAAGTAAAATTATTACAGTAGATTCAATTTTCGTTAAGAATATGAAAATCATGTGAAATTAAACAAAAGAGAATGCTAAAACAACAAAGAAGCAATACAATGCAGTGAAAAAAATGCTAACAGCCTTTGATTTATAGGGACGTGAATAAATGCTTCCCGTAATAGGTCAATAATAGAATTATAGAGGCTTTATAAATTAATTATACGAGCTTTAATCCATTCAAAATCCATAATTATACATATCAATACTTACACAAGTGCCGAAATTAATTGTTTTCACATCCAAATAGCATCTATAAAGTATATCGTATTTTTGAAGTGAAAACTTCTTTAGCGGCGTTGGGTATAAAATCTTAAACTCGCGTCAGGACACGTGGCCTGATCGAAAAAGCGTAAGACGGATTTTTTTTTTTTAGCCCTTATATTCCATGCGTAAGACGGATACCATTCCAAAATATCAAACATGCTGAACGTTAATAATCAAGTTTTCACTTCTGCCGGCACTCCCGGAGTGCAACCCGTCTTTTTTTTCATCATAATTAGGTCAATTTCTAATTTCTAAGTCTATTTATTGATTAATTATAAGTTAGAAGTTAGTAGGAGTGTTAAAAATTTGTATTAAATAAATGAAACAATTATTAATTGCGTAACTTTAATGGTATTAGTATATTGCGCCCATAGCCAAAAATAATTATTATTCACACTAATATTATGAACGAGAAAGACAGACTTTCTGTTATGCATAGGACTAAACTATTATACCGATTTGGATGAAACATAAACCACTTTTTTTGTAAAAACCCTCAGAGTCTAACTTATCCCACTTTTTTTAAAACGATCTAAATGAGGAATGTCAGCTTTCGCCTATCATTTAGGTCCAGGCACAGAATAAATAATAATAACTAGAAACCGCGGGGCGTAGCTAGTAACATAATAGTTGTTGCTATGTGCTTCGCAAATCGTAATTAGATTTAAGTTGCAGTGACTTACACTGTAGAAGAATGTACTTACTAATGTTACAAAGTATACTACTTATGGTAAATTGAATTAGCTTTGAACATACTTTGAATTCAATTCAATTTAATGATACCATTGCACTTTTTTTCTAAACTAGCTGTGCCCCACGGTTTTACCCGCATTGCTCCGCTTCCGCTCTTAGCGCGATGATATATTATAGCCTTTAGCCTTCCTCAATAAATGGGCTATCTAACACTGAAAGAATTTTTCAAATCGGACCAGTAGTTCCTGAGATTAGCGCGATCAAACAAACAAACTCTTCAGCTTTTTAATACTAAGACGTATAGATTGAATATACCTAGTAAATATTTTGTTGTGACACATTATACAAAGTCAAAATAAAGAAAAGATCCGGCTCGTGATTGATTTTTTTCTATACTTTCAAAAAATATATTCATATAAAGCATTTCAATGTCATTAAATACTACATATCAAATTCAAAGATAAAGGAAGGGAAGAAAATTACTAGACATTAAATATCACTATCACTACATAGTATAAAACAAAGTCGCTTTCTCTGTCCCTATGTCCCTTTGTATGCTTAAATCTTTAAAACTACGCAACGGATTTTGATGCGGTTTTTTTAATAGATAGAGTGATTCAAGAGAAGGTTTTAGTAAATAATTTATTAGGTTTAAGATAAAGCGGGCGAAGCCGCGGGCGGTAAGCTAGTCGACTATATATTTGGAAGATCGAGATTACTAATAACATTGAACAACAATTCATAATTATAAACCATTTCAAACAATACATAGTCCAAACTTATATTTTATTTTATTGTTCTGAAAAAAAATAAAAACCTTTTCATAGCGGTTCCATTTAGGGCTTATGCACGAGTTGGTACTTTAACGGTGTCTGAGTGAATGTACTTAAAAGGTCAATTGTGAAATTCGTCACGATAATAAAATATTCCTTGTGATTTTTTGTATTTAGTATTATGTTTTTTTAGGTAAAGGTTAAGTGGGCTATTGAAGACAGTTAGGATGTT
Organism: Colias behrii; assembly: GCA_029959065.1. Lineage (NCBI taxonomy): Eukaryota > Metazoa > Arthropoda > Insecta > Lepidoptera > Pieridae > Colias > Colias behrii. The sequence goes on from JARWMC010000025.1 coordinate 5,222,227, forward strand.
ACTTAAAAACATTATCTATTATATTATTTAGTCTAAAAAATGGAAACAAAATTATAAATTACGGGTTACATATTTAGAATAGTTTTTGTACGTCATTTTACTCAACAAGGAAATATCACATTAAATATCTTGATATTACAAAATTAGGATACATTTATCTTATACTAGCTTTCCACCCGCGGCTTTGCCCGCTTTGTCTAAAACCTAATAAATTATATACTAAAACCTTCCTCAAGACCACTCTATCTATTAAAAAAAAAATCAGTTGCGTAGTTTTAAAGATAAGCATACAGGGACATAGGGACAGAGAAAGCGACTTTGTTTTATGTTTGAATATACTATGTAGTGATATTTGAATTATTAAATACTCCAATACGAATTACACAAACTTAAATGATATTGAATTTCACAATCTAACTATTTGCTTTAAAATTTACGTTTTGGCATTATTTTAAAAATATAGGGCGCGTTACATAAGATTTGGTAAGTAGTGTCAGAATGGTCTCTGTTACGTAAGCCCTGTTATATATAACTCAAGGGTCTTTTTATACTGGTGACATTTGAAATGTGTTTTCTTGAACAAAACTATGAATGTAGTATTTAACTTTCTCGTAGTTATATGTGTTAGAAAGCGAAAAGAAAAGTGTTCGTTTTTGGAAATAGAGCAAAAAAGAAGATTAGGTAGATATTTTTCTATTAAGATTGATAAATTCGGTGGTAGAGGCAAAAAGAAATTAATTATTATAGTATGTTTTTATTATTATGAACCAGCTTTTGTTTCTTTTTCGTCTTTTCTATCCATAAGAAATTTTCTAATTGTGCTGTAACAAAAACTTTAAAAAATTAGCCGAATTGGCTGAGCCGTTATCGAGTTTTTACTTACTAGTTTAAAAAACAACACATTTGGCGTTGCATTTTTATAATAAAGACAAAATAAAGCATGTATTTAAAATATATTTTCAAGGATTCGTAAAGAATATACAACACTAAGTAATTTAACCCTAATTATTTCTTACTTAGACCCAAATATACCCATTGAAATATGTTAAGGCCCTTACAGATTCAGTGTTAATAAGTAAATGGGTATGTGGGTCACTAAATACTAAATGATTGCCCTCCGCAAACCACAGGGCATTTCGATATTAGAAGGAATTTAACTGAGGCTAAAATGTCTGTAAATACTGGTACATTCTATATAATAGATTGATAAGAATATGTATATGAATATAGAAGAATGTATGGAAATGGTTTTTCATGTTTTAGTTATTAATAAAATTATAAATAGTTAATAAATTTGTTGAGATAAACGCTATAATCTGTGTACATTTATTAAGCTCAAAGACTGAAATCGCTAATAAAGTAAAAAATTAACTCACTACGAAATATTTTGCAAAATTATGTCTCGCCAACGAGGAATAAAAAGTATTAAAAAAAGACGTGTGGCACTCGGGGACTGCCGCGGTAAAGCTATTGCATGCTATGCCTTCAAGCCACACCTCCGCGCCCGTCGGAGTGGGGAGCGTGAGGTTTTTTCGTTACGGAATTTCTGGATTCGGTCCCCGCGCTCAAGGCCCGCGATAGAAGCTATGCAATAGCTTAAAATGTATAAAACAATGAGCAATCTAACTCTTCATTGTCTTACTTACCTCTTATTAACTGAATTCCTTTAAAAATTCGTAAATCTTTTGAAGTGAAACTTCAATATTCATGGCAATACCGTCACGTCATGTAGTAAGGCGATGAAGAAGAAGTTTCACTTCTGACACGTGTGCTCGGAACACACGATCATTTTTTATTGTAGAAATAACAAAAGCGAGCGATAAGTCCGCCACTGACATAAGCCATAAAAATATTGAATCTGTGGGATATAAAAGCAGTTATAAGTACAATAATCCTTGAACCATTATAGGATTCACGAACTACCTATATAAAGTAAGCATGGTAACTGACTTAATAAAAACAATTTATTTATCCCACTATTCTCTGTATAATAATTAAATAGTATGTAATAATATACCTAGGTCTAGTCTCTATGGTTTAGCTGCGAACAAAACTACAAGCTTATAAAACTAACCTATATATTATTTTGAACTTCGATTTTCAACTATTTCCATTTGAATTTTCATCGAAATCGGTGCTGTATTTTAGACAGCCAGACTTTCGCATTTTACTATGGATGTTAAACATCACAGTAGCTAACGATTTCTTTGAACAATGCAATACACAGAATCAAACATAACTCTAACACTATGCCCTGAGCATAAAATATTACACTACGCAACAAATATCAAAGCCTAAATTACAATCAAAATGCATTACCGCTCAATGAAATTGTATGTGAAATGGTGGCAATTTGTGGTATTTTATTTACTAAAAGCACTCTATTCCAGGAATTGTAAATTAACTCTAATGGATTTGCAGTAAAGATTCGAACGTTCGATAACTCGATGCAAGTAGATCTGAATTATTTCTAAGCGTAACTGTAAGTGTGAACTTTGTCTAAAGTATCTACTGGTGTATTATTTACATTATACAAAAGTTTTGACGCAAAAAATTTGGACTACATTAGAAGTTTTTGCAAGAGGCAACTGTTGTCTGTCAGTAGCTGAAAAATTATGATATTACTAGCTGCGGTTTCACCCGCGTGGCTCTGCTCCTGTTGGTCTTAGCGATATGATATATAGCCTATAGCCCTCCTCGATAAATGGGCTATCTAACACCGAAAGAATTTTTCAAATTGGACCAGTAGTTCCCGAGATTAGCGCGTACAAACAAACAAACAAACTCTTCAGCTTTATAATATTAGTACCTATAGATTAGATTGGTAAGCGGTAGAATTTCTGAAAACAGAAATTTTATTTTTTTAAAGTTTATTTCCTGCTTTTGATTAGGAACGCATCTTCAACGGTGATGTATGCAATTTTATGGTAAACGGTATTAAAGTATATTAAACCAGGAAAATAACAATATCCATATATTTTGTGAACGTGATTACTTAAAACATCGAATTTCAACTCTATATCTTTAAAGCAACGAGTATTTTACTGTGTAATATCTAATTTACTCCTACCACTATTTTTAACAAGAATCCCTATACTGAAATCAGAGACAACATTACAAAGCAATAGTATTATACGCTAGAGAGGGATACACGATTTAATTGGATGCGAGTGAAGAGGACAGCCTCTCGAATTTGATTGAACCGCAGATTAGCCTGTCAATAGCAGATGTATTGTTGTAAATTTCAAATTTCGATGCAATGTACAATTCTGGATAGTATTGTGAATCCGAACCAAATTTACTTGATATTATGCACATCAATTTGGAATTAAACAATCAATTTTAATTAGATGTATAGAAATTTAATTTGTGTGAATAAAAAAATTAATTGGTTTTTCAATTTATTTGCTCACTACCCATATTATCACTGCTCAAATCAGTAAAGGAAAACACGGCGAACGAAACAACGTAATAATATAACATAATATGATCGACAATCGACGTACTATGATGATACCTGATGGATAATGATTAACAACGCCCCTGTGCCCCAAGCAGATGATTTTTTACTATTATTGTAAACTTAACATTATTATCAGCTGTAATACATTACTTTGCTGTAAGATTTTTTACGTATTTCATACAGAAATCGCTCATTCTATTATTTATCCTGTGACTTCGAAGACTTTACAACAAGCGTGGCCACGGGCAGACTACACGCTTACAATACGTTAAAAAAGCTTACATTTTTAAATCTATAAAAAAATTATGTCCCTCATTCCTGCAAGAAGGAGTTCTACGTTTTATTTTTGGTTGTCTAGTTAAACAAATATTATTTCTTTCTATAAAATCGAATACAAAACTCAAGGTTTCTGTAGTAGATATCCATATGTCAAATTCACATTTTCTGTAGCAGTTGATGTAATACTCTTACTAATCACTTACTTCGAAGCGCCCTAACACGGTGTTTGGTTTTCAAAGGAAAATCGTTGTGACTGCGATACCCATAGTGAAATTTATGCTGTGGTACAAGTCAAAGGAAATTGGAGTATTGGAAATTGAGATAACTTCGATGGTACTTATATATTTGTACTGCTTGTGGGTAGGTGTTTATTTGAATATATTATTTTGAATAATTATCCAAACAAGTTAATTTTCAAATCGTTTATATGTTGAAGTGTTCAATATATTTATAACCTTCGAAAATGTTCATTATCAAGACTTCGGTTTATTCAGCGTTAGGATAAGTAACAAATTATTGTAATAACGCATTTATAGGTCCGTAGGACTTCATGTCTTAGACGAGGTATGGCTGTTACAATTTTTTTGAACTCAATATCTACGTTATAAACTAATTACCAACGGTTAGTGCAAAATAAATTAAAGACAGATTATCTTTTATCTTCATTAAGTCTGTTATTGGTTCATGAGTTAAAAAATTGTAACAGCGTAATTGCAAGACATGAAGTACCTACATATAGATGCATTTGTATAATAATGTATTATTTAGAGCTAGAGCTAGAGCCTAGAGCTGATTAAACCAAAATCTGAGGATTGAACATGGAGGACATTGGATGGAAGTATTGTGACGACAATATACCTAATAAATATAAAAGATAATCTATACTTATAATAAATCTGTAGAGAGGCCAATTCTGTACATGAAATATATTTAAAAAAAAACTATGAAGGGGTGATAAGGGATCGCTACTGATGCCAAAAATGCAATCAGTAAAATTTTTGTCTGTCTGTCTGTCTGTCTGTCTGTCTGTCTGTCTGTATATTCGTTATAGAAATAAAAACTACACGACGGATTTTAACGAAATTTGGCACAATTATTCTTCATGCTCCTGGGCAGGTTATAGTATACTTTTTAATACGCTACGATCAATATGAGCAGAGCAGTGAAGGGAAATATGGGGAAAACGGGAGAAGTTACTCCATTTTTTAAGCTTCCGTCACGTGTGCAGCCGTAATGGTTAAAGCTACATAGAAATCATGTACGACACAAATGTTCTTAAATTATTATTATTATATAAAAATAAATTCCTAGACAGCATATTATGTCTATCTTTTAAAATTGACTCACAATAACACGTGAAACTTCAATAGCTTAGCAATTCGGAGATTTCTGATTATATTTGTCTACTCTTACGTTTACAGAACTCTCACTCATCCCTAATAATTAAAAAAAGTTAACATTATTACCTATGCAATAAAAAAAGAATCATGTTAATCGGTGTAGAAACACCAAAGTTATACATGAAATACGCTGTAAGTCATCGCGCGTGAATACAGAATCATGCCATAAGGATTATTTTTGTGTATCAGTTGCCGCGTTCGACGCGCTTCGCGGCGGGAGCTATAAAAAGGCTGCGGGTCCGCACCCGTTTCGCGTTGTCACGGCATCACGTGTGAACGGCTGAACCGATTTCGATAATTCTTTTTTTATTATATTCCTTGAAGTACGAGGATGGTTCTTATGTAGAGAAAACGTAAATACCACGGGCGAAGCCGGGGCGGACCGCTAGTCTCTAATATATTTTGTACCACCCCTTAATTCCCATAACACAGTCTACCAAACAAACCCCTGATATGTGTTTTAGTAAGATTGGAACAGTAATAGCTAACCCCGTTTTATTATTGTCAACACTTTGATAGGAACAACTTGTAATTATTATGAAGTGGTTCATTTTCTGGGTCATTCCATTTTTAGATTTAAATGATGTAAGTAGTTAGAGAAGTACACTCAAACTCAAACATTTATTTATTTAATAAGTTTTCTTATAGAATACTTTTGATCATTCAAAACTCGTTGTCATAACATATAAAGTTTTTAACATTTGTCACCGGTTCGGTAAGCAGTTTCTTAGAGCACGACATGAAACTCCGTAGAGGTAACATAGAGCATAATGATAAAGTTTAAGAAGAAAAAAACAAATAACTAATATGATTTTTTACGTCGATAGAAAGATAGATAACTCTTTATTGCACACACACATACAAATATAACGTAACACTCCGATATGTGTATGATTTGTCTTTCACAAACAGAAACAAGTGTGCAAATGGCGGCCTTATCGCTAGGTAACAATCTCTTCCAGACACCATTAATGTAAATAAAGAGACACATTTAAAAGAGGTGGGTGAGGATTACGTTGTTTAGTAGTTTAAGTATTTTTTACGCAATCTGCTTATAAAAAACTATACGTTCCATTTAGAATAGTTATCATGCATGCCGCATGTGTATAGCGTAAGTATATTCTTCTACGATAAATGGACTATCATATAAAATATTTTTAATTTGAACCAGCTGTCCTAGCACAATTTTTAGAGGTTTATAATATCAGTACGGACACCAAAGAAAGTATATAACGTAATAAAATATCGTTTCAGAAACCTACAATAGAAAAGCACAGAAGAAAATTGCACCATTTCCGCGAAGAGTGGACCATTGCTTTTGCTTGTAAAGTTATAAATTATTATCCGAGTAATATTTAACACGGTTTGAAAGTATCGCGGACAGAGAGCGGTAAATGGCACGGTTTTACAAAGATAGTTCGCGCTAAATATTATTGTGCTGATATTTTTTTTACATAAAATGTAAAGTGTTTAAAGTACGGTTTATCTGTACAAATAGAAACCTAGCTAATTGTTTCGAGTTAAACTGTCTGTGATAAATAAGCGGGTGTGTATATGGGTGTGTGTGTATATATGTGTGTGTGTATTTTATGTGTGCATTTTATTTTCTTATATCATGCAACAAGTTTAACAATATGTGATGGTTTCGAAGCACATTAACAATTGAATTAAATAAAAAACTACAGAAATGTTTGTTCACGCATTTGTTTGAAACTAATAAATTAATTGTTGTAAACAAATTGTTTTTAAATTTATCCCAATATTAAATACTAGCTGTTTCCCGCGGTTTCACCCGCATTGCTTCGCTCCAGTTCGTCTTAGCGTGATGACATATGTACCTATAACCTATAGCCTTCCTCGATAAATGGGCTATCCAACACCGGAGAATTTTTCAAATCCTGAGATTGGCGCAATCAATCAAACAAATAAACAAACTCTTCAGCTTTATAATATTAGTATAGATTAATGTTGTTTTTTATTTAAATCAATTTAACAGTTTATTACAGTAACACTAAATGTTACAAAAGTCGCTTAGGTATAACAATTGAACCAGAAACAAGGACCCTAGTTATGCTGGTGTAAACTTTAAAACGTCGAACGTCTATTTTAACTGCACGGTGCTCATTCATTTTTAATTCGCTTTGTTTCAGAAGAGAAACGACTCGAAGTATCTTTCGACTGTGAAAACGGAACTTTTTATGCTGTTCAGTCAGTTACTGTACGATAGTTTTAGCTTTTCCGACTGCGCAAGAAGAAGAGTTAAGTTTCTCGTGTGTATTTTTGTACGTGTTTTGACTTATGAAGTGTTATTGTAATCATCAATATTTTTTCTTATATTCCTAGTTGTAAAAGGTTAGGTTCGAAGCGTTTAAATTAAATAAATTATTAATTATTAACTTTATCAATAAAACAAATAAGTTATAGGTATATACAGGGAAACCAGGAAAATAATGACAAATCAAGTTTACTAAGGCAGTAATTTTAGTAAAAGCTGATTGGACGTATGCTCATGTTCTTATTTGAAATAGAAAAAAAGAAAGAAAGAAATATTTTAATATACCTACGTATAATATGTTATTGTTAAATTATTGTTATGACATACATTTAACTAAGATAAGTATTCGTTTTAATAACTGATACCGATACTGGGAAGTCAACAAGAAAAACGAGCTTATAGGCACAAAAATTTTGTTTACTTTATGCATATATATATTTCTTACTAGCAAGAAATTTCCAGCAAATGTTTTTACGAAATAAATCACAGACATCTTTTGAAATAGGAATTTCTCACAGAGGTCTTAGAGCTAGCGCGCAAGAGCAACTTTTGTCTCCGCAACAATTTTGTCTCTCCCATCAACTCTATGGGCTAATAAAAAAGTCTCCCGGGAGTTGCGTCGCTACGTGCGCGCACTTTCTTACTAGCCCAAAAAGTTGCTCTTGCGCGCTAGCTCTTAGGGACTTGATTAAAAATCAATTTTATAATTGGACATATTTTTTGTTTACTAATTAGCTAAAGAAGACGAGACAGTCTTTTATATTGTGTGTGTTGTGTGTTGTACAGACAGACTGAAAAAATTACATCATTATATTTATAATATATTCATAACTTTAGCCAAAATAACAAGTATTTGTGTGAAAAAAAATTTAACCATGTAAATAGGTGTGAAAAAAAAGTGAAGTCCCCAAGTGGGGTAAGGGGCAGATGCATTATACATCTGTTTCACTGATCGATTTTCTTTAGGGACAAGTAGGTGATCAGCCTTCTGTGTCCTGCCAGACCAAGACATTTTTTTTTTCTTCGTCTCCACCGGGAATCGAACCCAGGACCCCTCGGTGCTACGCTCACGCGTCAACCAATGTCCCAAGGAGGCGGCGGAGGCGGCCGCGGCGGCGGATGTAAATAGGTAGGTAAATCATATTTAACTGTTGACCAAATTTTAACTAAGATGACGTCATGACTATATTAAACTTGTCTCTTAAAACAGCAAATTAAACCGATAAAGAAATATAATAGCAATACACAAAGGAAGTATACGGAGAATAGAGATACATTTTCAATTTAAATATCAACAATAATTGTTATTTAATAAAAATCTAACAAAAATACAAAGGATGTATTTACACCTACATACCACAATAATTATGATATACAACCCTTTCTTATTAATAAATCATTCGCGTCCCGTATAACCCATATAAAACTATTGCTCAATACAATAACGTTGAAAAAATGGAATCTCAATTTTTACACATGTTACGACGATGTTATTGAAGTTTGAAAATTTTCCAATTTACGACTTTTGAGGCTTATTATTACTGTCACGTTCACAAACGTGACCCGTGATCACGTTGTACGGCTTTTTACGATATATATTTTCAGTTTTGGCGGGTAGTTTGCGAAATAGAAAATTTAGTTGTTTAGTAGTGAGTGTGAGGTTCGTGTTTAGTGTCTTGTAAAAGCGTGATTGTATATATCACAATTACTATTATATCGTGTAACTTCACGTTTTATAGAGCTTTTTGCGGGTAGTTTGCGAAATAGAGGAAAAATTGTAGGAAAGTTGTGATATAACAATGAATATTATAATAATCTTAGATTAATTCTCTTATGTATCTTATTGCTCTATCTGTTAAAAAAACCACATCAAAATCCGTTGCGCACTTTTAAATTTCTAAGCATAGTACATAGAGACACACAGTTGGATTTATATTTGTTTTATACTAGTAATGGTTACTTAATTATAATAATTATTTTGTAATTCACAAATTGTAATTTGGTTAATTCAAATTAGTACAACTAGTTAGCAGTAATGAGTTTACCAATGCATTGCAGCAGTGGTTTATAATTAGTTGGCTTAACTAACGTTACAAAAGAGCGACGTTGTTTAGAAAATTATAATGTATCTATACTATCTATACTAATAATATTATAAAGCAGAAGAGTTTGTTTGTTTGTTTGAACGAGCTAATCTCAGGAACTACTGGTTCGATTTGAAAAAATTTTTCGGTGTTAGATAGCCCATTTATCGAGGAAGGCTATAGTCTATATTTCATCACGATAAGACCAACAGGAGCGGAGCAACGCGGGTGAAGCCGCGGAGCACAGCTAGTACATAATATATAAAGGTGATGTAGTTTTTCCTACACCATTATAAAAACAAAAAAGACGTGTGGCACTCGGGGACTGCCGCGGTAAAGCTATTGCATAGCATGCCTTCAAGCCACACCTCCGAGCCCGTCGGAGTGGGGAGCGTGAGGTTTTTTCGTTATGGAATTTCTCGATTCGGTCCCCGCGCTCAAGGCCCGCGATAGAAGCTATGCAATAGCTTAAATACAATACCTACTCTTAAAATTAATACAAATTTATCCAGTGTTTAAAGAAGGATACGACTTCAAAGGAATGCCACACTGAAAACCAATTAAAACCTTATACGCAAAGAAAATCTGGGTTAACATTCCGACGCTGGAAGGGCTCTCAGTTTAAATTAAGTTGCCAGCTTAAGAATTCTTGAATGAGACTACAACTACTTCCAAAATAATATTTTTCACTATAGTGATACAGGGAGAAAAGCCGAAGATGGTGCAATTTCATATTTTAAATAATATTATTTAATATTTTTGCTTGACTAACTTATAGAGTTGAATTTGAATTTGAATTTATAACCCGTTTACTAACGTTCCATTTTTTTTTTTAAATTTCATTTGTTAAGGGCCTAACCTAAATTAAGGCCTTCACATATTATAGTTAGCTCACAAGCTACTAGTTTTACTACTAATTCAGAACTAAAGGACACAATAAATGAACAGAATAAACCAAACAATACGTAATTTAGACCCTAAATAAACTGATCGTATTTCAAACAGTTGAGAACAAACAACGAAATTACAAACAAACAGCAAGTTAGAAGGTTCCCACAAACAGTTTTACATACCTAACTTCGTAACAGGAAAGCATTTTAATAATATACGAACGTATTATAGCTATAATATGATGACGTCATGTATGTATTGTGAATTTAGTCTGCAGACTGATTTTAAAATTAGCAAGCTTATAATTTGTTTTATTTAGGTTTTAAACATGACATTGTACCTAAGCCTTATTTATTTTTACGTCTAGCATAATAACAATTTCTTTATATGAAACTACCATAAAATGTATTATAGAAATGTTTTTCGATTTAACGTAATTAAAGGTATATTTTATTGCTTTATGCATTTAGTACGTAAAACTTTTAGTGAGTATGCACCTAAATCTATACTAATATTATAAAGCTGAAGAGTTTGTTTGTTTGTTTGTTTGTTTGAACGCACTAATCTCGGTAACTACTGGTCCGATTTGAAAAGTTCTCTCGGTGTTAGATAGCTCATTTATCAAGGCTATAGGCTATATACAATCACGCTATGACCAACAGGAGTGGAGCCATGAGGGTGAAACCGCGCGGAGCAGCTAGTTCTCATATAAACTTGTGCCAAATTTAAATGAATACACTGTAGAAATATATGATGTAAATGATATAGTTGAAATAATAAAAAAAAACCTTTAATGCCAACTTTATGTAAGTTTTTGGTTAGTCCATTTTAACCGAGTGACCCAATTTTGTCGTTCCCTTCGTTGAAGTAAATGTCGGACAATACAAAAAAGGTTCGGTACAATGACATAAATAGATGAAAGTAATACTTAACACATTTTTCACATTTAAATGTATAATGTGTATGATTTTGGTAGCTTTTGGAAATAACCTGTAATAGATCATACGAGGTGAATATACCTACTAGGTAGGTACATACACTAGCAGCCATATAATATTTACGTATCGAATTGATAACCTTTATTTTACTCGTAAATCAATTTAAACAAAAATTCCCTAAAAATCTAAAACTAAATGCCTAATCAATAAATCTAACAAAGTCAATTAACAATTAAAGGTCCCCAATAAATCGCATTGGATTTTATCTTCCGAACCCCGCTGCAATGTAAATCTATTCAAATAAAAAGACCTATGAATAATTGCTTCAAAAAACCTCGCTCAGCGAAAAACAGACATACCGATTTTTCCCTGCATTACGCTATTTTGTCGCGGGTCAGCGATTTTTTCCGCTTGTTTTTGATTGAATAATCAAAGCTCACATGAATGTTGGGTGATGCTGCGAATTCATATGTTTCCTTTGCTATTGTACCTCTATTAAGATAATATTGTGGTGAAAGGGTTTGACCTTCTTATGACCTTTCAAAAACCTTTCAATGGAGAATGAATTGGAGAAATCAGGCCTGTTTCGTGTTTCCATGTCATCTTTGGAATTGGTAAAATCAGGCCTTGATCATCATGGTTACGATATTATATTATATTGTAAAATAATTTTTCACATTTATTGGTTGATAAAAGTTACCTATTGAAACTATGTAATTTATACAATCCTCATCCTCTCATTAAAACATCTACGATAAACGTTTCGTGAAAACGTAAAATAAAATACCTACACATTCTATAATAAACGAGCTATCAATTTATTATAACTACAATTTTATATCTGCTTTTAGTAAACTATTAACGATGAAAATCAATTAATAAAGGTATTGAAATGATTCGGATTATATTACCTACTATTTCATGAATAGGATAAAGGAGATTGCCCAAGTGACTATGGCACGTGGTATCGCAATCAAACTTATTGTGTCAAGATGAAATATAGCTCAATTTAAAGCTTGATGTTAGTACTTTTAGAAACGATTAAAGTTTTTATGTAAATAAGCCGCAGTTCGCGACAATAAAAATAAAACAATAGTTTTATTCAACACTTCAAAAAAATACTTTATCGAGTTTAAACTAACGATGAACGATAAGTTTTACATTTATTACACAGGTAATATTTTAATTTACATAATATAATTAAAACATTATTTCAAAATAAATAACGTCGAACAATGCGTCGAACACATTCATTCAACATTCATTTCAAATAGAAACTATGACATATGACGCAGGACGCTTGCAAGTGAGATAGATATATGTGTCAAAACAAAAACTTTTACTTTTATTTCTATTTATTCGGTATAATTACGACTTAATAGTGATAAATATGATCATTATAAATACAGATAGGAATTAAGGGTGCGTATAAAGCAAAATTACCAATCTTCTATTAGATGATACGTGTAATATTCAAGACCAAATCTAAAAAATAAAATATATATCAAACTAGATGATATATTCAACGATTCTGTTCAATCAAAAACATAAAATATTAAAATTGACTCGATAAAAAAAAATCACCAAGTTAGCTCTAATTTTCACACTTTTACGTTTTCTACTTGACATGGTAATACTTATTATGATTTTTTTTTCATAAACAATTATATTAAAACATTTGCAAGATATTTGTCAGAGCATTTTGTGTAATTACTTTTAGTTTTGGTTTTATCTGCGATAAACCACTTTTATCGTGACAAAACCAAACGTTTATCTCGAGAAAAAAAGAGCGCCAAAAGTGGTTTATCGCAGATAAAACCAAAACTAAAAGTAATTACACAAAATGCTCTGACAAATATCTTGCAAATGTTTTAATATAATTGTTTATGAAAAAAAAATCATAATAAGTATATTAAATTAAAAAAATTACCATGTCAAGTAGAAAACGTAAAAGTGTGAAAATTAGAGCTAACTTGGTGATTTTTTTTTATCGAGTAAATTTTAATATTTTATGTTTTTTATTAAACAGAATCGTTGAACATATCATCTAGTTTGATATATATTTTATTTTTTAGATTTGGTCTTGAATATTACACGTATCATCTAATAGAAGATTGGTAATTTTGCTTTATACGCACCCTTAACAATATCACGAACACGTGACACAACTTGTATTTTACCGATTCCATACGTTGTCATACATATTTCAAAACACAAACTTTTACTATTATTTCTATTTATCCGGTATAATTAAGACTTAATAGTGATACATATGATCATTATAAATACAAATAGGAATTAACAATATCACGAATACGTGGCACAACTAAAATTTTACCGATACCACCCGTGGTCATTCTCCTTTAGTAAAAATAATATGTGAAATTGAAATTTAGTTAATAATCCTACTAACATTATAAATTCGAAAGTTTGTGAGGATAGATGGATGGATGTTTGTTATTCCTTCACGTAAAAACTTCTGAAGCGATTAGAATTAAATTTAGCACACATAATATAGAGGGTAACTTGGATTAACACATAGGATAGGTTTTATCCCGGAAATACCACGGGAACGGGAACTATGCGGGTTTTCCTTTGAAAACGCGGGCGAAGTCGCGGGCGGAAATCTAGTACCTACTTGATATATTTTGATACAAAATTAGGTAGGTACATTAGTTTAGGAATAATAGGTCGTAAACTATATTTTATACCCCAGCGATATAGCAAAACATTATTTCCCGATTCAATTAGGCTTTAATGTATTATATATATTAAATTAATAGGTTGAAATGGCATGTAGGTCATAAATTCTTGCACTTTATAATATACTAGCAATGCCCTGCGGTTTCACCCGCATAGATAGCGATATCGTTACAGTGAAAAGTCTACTATAGGTCGGACTATAGGTTTCATTTTTAATCACAGCAACATAGGCTATATTGCATTTTCAAAAAAATTAGAGATCCTTACCAAAAATGCAATAATGTAACCCAAGATGTAAAAAATTCCTCAATAAAACTTCTGTCATCGCGTGCGCTGCGGAATCTATTGAAGATAGAACAAAAAAATGTTGTACGGTATTATAGAATGGATCAATATCTACAAGAAAGTCCGCGATACCATATGTCCATCTTCAGTAGTTATGTTACTACAACAACTTTTTTACGTTTTCAAAGTAAATAGAAGTGCCGACAGTAATCAAACCATGTTATCCATACACATATATTAATCCTTATCCCATTAAATGATGTTTTATTATAGACTGTTTCAATACCAGCAAAATACTTTTTAAATGAAAAAATTGGATATTCCATTCAAAAGATATAACGAATTTTTAAAAGTGTCAATCTACAGAAAATGTGATAGTACTGACGGGGTAAAGGTGATTTTCATGTTATTAAAAATTAAACCTATAGTCCGACCAATAGTAGACTATTCATTGTCACGATATCGCTATCTATGCGGGTGAAACCGCAGGGCATTGCTAGTTTATTTATAATTTCATGCCAAGTCAACCCATGCTGTAATTGCTTATAATCGTTATTAATATAAATAAAATATAATAGCTCTCCTTTATGTCGAATATAGCCTTCGGGCTTCGATAGCCCACAACAAATTGCATGATGAATTTTGTATTTTACAGGATGTTTTACATATTAAGAAAAAAGAAACGGAATATATTTAAGCAAGGAAAAACAGCTGGTACAAGAATATAATTTCCTCGACATAGAAATTGTTATTATAGAGGGTTCTTTATCGTAACATATTATATAATAATATGTAGGTATATCATTTAATTTATTCCTCAATGAAGCCGAATGGGCGGGTCAGTAATTACTGATACAAATATATAATTATTATAGACCTTAACAGTCAAACAGGAAAATAAAATTTTGGCTATTTTTCTTTAATATTAACAATTATATAAATGCTCTTCTCTGCATCTGTTTCTTCTATATTATTTTGATGTACAATGTATAGATACACTAAAAGATTTTTTTTCAAATACAGACGTTTTTGTCTTCTAATAAAAAAAGAGATTATTGTACTATGTATGTAATGATTGTATACATAAGAAAGTACAGTAAGATAATGCATTATTTTGCTATGTCCCTCTGAAGTACCTAAATAAAAGGGTATTTGTTTAAAACTTTACGGCCTTATTCATCAGAAAGTTGGATAAAACAATTTAACCTTCTATTTATATCAAGTAATAATTGCGACCTGAGTAAATTATTTGTTATTTAGGTTCAATAAATCGATTGACGTGTAGTCCGTGTCTGGCGTGCAGTGCTCACGAATAGCACTACTCCATCTCTGCCCGTGGATGTCGTAAAAGCCGACTAAGGGATCTCTACCGAGAGGCGGGCAGCAGCGCCTCTTGAGAATCATACCACCGTAATGCGATCACCAACACGCCTGCCAAGCGTGGTGATTATGGCAAATTCCCGTGTGTGAATTATAATAAAAACCATGACAAGTACAACTCTAAAGCCCCGGCCCCCAGTACCCGGCAGCCCCGCTATTCCTGGCTACGATAGCGGCCATGGTCACGGCGGGGCAGGGGGTGCTAAGAATCTCCGGAAGAGATACGGCTATCAACGACGACGACTTGACCTGGCAACTTATAACACACGTACTCTGCGAAATGACGAGAAAATATACGAACTGGAAGAAGAATTAAGCGGTTTGAAATGGGATATTATTGGATTGTCGGAAGTCCGAAGAGAGGGAGAGGACACATTGATTCTTAAATCTGGAAACTTATTCTACCATCGTGAGGGTGACCAAAAGTCCCAAGGAGGGATCGGATTCCTTGTTAGTAAGTCGCTTGCAAACAATATTTCTGAGATAGGAAGCGTGTCGGCGAGGGTAGCATATCTTACACTCAAAATGACCAAACGGTATTCCCTGAAAGTAATACAAGTATATGCACCGACGACAGCATATCCAGATGAAGAAGTAGAATCCATGTATGAAGATATCGCTAAAGCCATTAACATTACTAAAACACATTATACTGTGATCATGGGCGATTTTAATGCGAAAGTGGGCACAAAAAATGCAGGCGAGACAAGGATTGGACTTTTTGGAACGGGAGTCAGGAACCCCAGAGGACAAATGCTTTTGGATTTTATGGAGAGAGAGGGTACCTGATGAACTCCTTCTTTAAAAAACCGAAGCAACAAAAGTGGACCTGGATTAGTCCAGACGGATCTATTAAGAACGAAATTGATTTTATTCTTTCCACGAAACGACATATATTTAACAACGTCTCAGTGATTAGTAGGCTTAAAACTGGTAGCGATAATCGTTTAGTTAGAGGAACGTTAAATATCAATGTTCGGATGGAAAGATCGCAACCGGTCAGACCCACTTTTCGTCGTTTAAATCCAAGTTTCCAAAAACAAGAAAGCTTTCAGCTCGAACTTCATAATAAATTCGAAGCGCTACAAGACCTTGATTCTGTCGACGACCTAAATGACTCCATAGTAAAAACTATAAATTCAACTGGTTTGAAGCATTTCAAGACCCCCCGCAAAACTAAAAACCAAAAGATCTCGGAAGCAACTCTAAAACTCATAGAAGAACGTCGCCAAATGAGGTTACAAACGTCGACGAACAAAGAACATTACTCACAACTTAACAAGCAGATCTCCAAGTCACTGAGATATGATTAGAAAAGCTAACACGATCCACATACAAGATACAATTGAGCGAAATAAAGGCTCCAAAGTATTTGCCAGGGATCTCCGTATCGGACATAGCCAGATGACTCAGCTGAAGACCGAAAGCAATATTCTTGTCTCGTCCAAGTCAGAGATGCTAGGAGTAATTGAAAGGTATTACAGCAATCTATATGCTTCACAGATCCAGCCGCCAATGAATGAAAAAGATAAAAGAGCCAAGCTTACTCGCCATCATACCGATGATATCCCAGATGTTAGCTTGTATGAAATTAGATCAGCTCTCAAACAAATGAAAAAGAACAAAGCACCAGGGGAAGACGGTATTACAACTGAACTACTTAAAGCTGGTGGAAAACCAATACTACAAGTCCTACAAAGGTTATTCAATTCCGTTATCCTGAACGCTACCCCACCAGAGTCGTGGAGCAAAAGCGTAGTGGTTTTGTTTTTCAAGAAGGGTGATAAGACACTCCTAAAAATTATAGACCTATCTCACTTTTGAGCCACATATACAAGCTTTTTTCCAGAATTTTGACAAATCGCATAACACGAAAATTGGATGACTCCCAGCCTCCCGAGCAAGCCGGTTTCCGCAAATCATTTAGTACCATGGATCATATCCACACGCTGCGGCAGATTATAGAGAAGTACGAAGAGTATAATCTGCCGCTCTGTTTAGCATTCGTGGACTACGAAAAAGCGTTTGATTCGGTGGAAACCTGGGCTGTAACTCAGGCTCTTCAACGATTCAGAATAGATAGTAGGTATATCGAAGTACTGAGAGGATTATATAACAAGGCCAATATGACAGTCCGTCTCCAAGACCAGAACACAAAATCAATCCCTATACGAAAAGGCGTACGACAAGGAGACGTGATCTCTCCCAAGCTCTTCACTGCCACCTTAGAAGACATCTTTAAGCTTCTGGATTGGAAAGACTCAGGGATAAACATCAATGGGCGATATCTCTCTCATCTTCGGTTTGCCGACGATATAGTTATCATGGCAGAATCCCTTGATGAACTGAATAAAATGCTAGAAGACCTCCATACAGTATCTCAACAGGTAGGCCTGAAGATGAATATGGATAAAACAAAGATTATGTTCAATGCCCACATCGAAGCTAAACCTGTCTCTTTGGGATGCTGTCAACTCGAAATTGTCAATGAATATATATACCTGGGACAAACGATCCAGCTCGGTAAATCCAATTTCGAGAAGGAGATAAACCGCCGAATCCAACTAGGATGGGCAGCTTACGGGAAGCTACGTAAGATCTTCTCATCAAACATACCGCAATGCCTAAAAACAAAAGTATACAACCAGTGTGTGTTGCCAGTTATAACATACGGCGCAGAAACATGGTCGTTCACAAAGGGCCTGATAAACAAATTAAGAGTGACCCAACGAGCTATGGAGAGAGCAATGCTCGGAATTTCTCTGCGCGACAAGATCCGCAATACGGAAATTCGCAGACGAACCAAGGTAACCGACATTGCCCTCAGAATCTCCAAACTAAAATGGCAGTGGGCAGGCCACATAGCCCGCAGGACCGATGCTCGTTGGGGAATACAGGTCCTTGAATGGCGACCACGAACCGGACGGCGCACTGTTGGACGCCCTCCCACTAGGTGGTCGGATGATATAGTCAAGACAGCTGGACGCAGATGGCTGACCAAAGCCAAAGACCGGCAACTGTGGCACATTATGGGGGAGGCCTTCGTCCAACAGTGGACTTATCCGGGCTGAATGGATGGATGGATGGATGAAATCGATTGAAACACTTAGGTAATATTTACTCAGACTGAAAGGCAATAAAACTGTTTTATGTACCTACAAATAACATTATCATAAAATTGAGATGTTTGAAAGTACATTATGTAGTTATTCGGTTCTTTGAAGTTAATAAATAAATATTTCAGGACAATTTTCACACACTGCACGTTCTGATCCCATAGGTACGTACTAAGCTTTCGCTTGTTATGGAAACCGGCTAATAAACATACATATATAATTTTCAATATATACTTATATAGATAATTAACACTCAGACACAGAGTTAACATATATGTTCATCACACAAATATTTGCCATGGGTGGGAATCGAACCCACGACCTCTGACTTGGAAGGCAGGGTCACTACCAACCAAGCCAACCAGTCAGTCAAAAAGTCAGCAATATTATGTTTTTGTAAATGTTATCCAAACGATAATTATTAGACTACCTATCTCTCTATTATTTTGTACAGTATGAGATGATTTTATTATTATTTTATGAATGGTTCTTATGACCGAGAAAAATCTCATATAAACTAAATTACAGGAATAATTTGTGCAGTTAAATCAGTAAAGCTTTCGGCTGCTTATACAGAGACCAGTTAAAATCAAATTCAAAAGGTCTTATTTCTAAACATTTTATCGTCGTTATTTATTTATTAAATATAAATAACTAGGTTTCCGCCCGCGGCTTCGCCCGCGCAGTCAAAGATAAACCCGCATAGTTCCCGTTCCCGTGGGATTTCCGGGATTGCGTCATTTTCCCGGGATAAAAAGTAGCCTATGTCCTTTCTCGGGTATCAAAATATCTCCATACCAAATTTCATGAAAATTGGTTCATATATCAGTAGTTTAGGCGTGATTGAGTAACAGACAGACAGACAGAATTACTTTCGCATTTATAATATTAGTATGGATGTATCACTCATGTACGTTTCACAAAATATAAATATATATTCTACTTTTAAGAACCTTCACTATCACTATCATTACATAGTATAAAACAAAGTCGCTTTTTCTGTCCCTATGCCCCTATGTCCCTATGTCCATATGTATGCTTAAATCTTTAAAACTACGCAACGGATTTTGATGCGGTTTTTTGTAATAGATAGAGTGATTCAAGAGGAAGGTTTTAGTATATAATTTATTAGGTTTTAGACAAAGCGGGCGAAGCCGCGGGCGGAAAGTTAGTACGTAATAAAACACAGTTTAAACATAGTATATTATCATAGTCATAAAGCACTTGGTTTCAGCATTGACTTATTTATTCAGTGTCTCTTTTGTGTCAATTTATTTGATGTTATAACTTACAACGGAAGAAACAAGCGCTTTTAACATTGATTAAAAAAGTTTTTCAACTAAATGGCAAACTGTGTTTAAACCAAATTCTAGATTCCAGCATCTTGCATCTTGCAGGTAAAGGCTTTTTTATAAGATTATAAATCTTATCGAAGCGAAATATTTCTATGACGACTTTTTAGCATATTATTATTAACATATGAGAATACAAATTCGTTTTATGTAATACAATCTATGCCCGCGGGTTTCATCCTCAGAAAAAACATATAATTACAAACCCTTCTATTTTTTCCAACTAGGTAATAGGTACATTTGATTTTGAAAGGAAAATGGCACATTGGGTCGAGAATCTCCCACAATTTTTTATACAAATTTCACCCAAATTAGTGCTTTTGCTTTGTCCTGAAAGCGTTATGAACGAAAAATACATACTTACTTTGTGTTTACAATATTGTAATTTGTAGGTACAGATTAGAATTTTAAAAATAAACAAAATAGATTTACAATTCATTGTTTATAGAACGTGTCATTAAATAATTATGCATTCAGTACAAATAACAGCTCGTTTGAACGGTTTAGAAACTAAATATGGTTGAAATAATATATCGTTAGAGGAAGCGTTTTATTTATACATACTGCATGTGCAAACTGAACATACAGGTTAGAATAATACAGCTTGCCGCAATAATATACATTAGAACTATTATTATACTTACTTAGTTTACAATAATTTTCAAACGTTGTGTAATTAATAATGAAATTTTTTGTTTCGTCTACCTTAGATAGGTACTATCTTAATATATATAAATATCGTGTCACAATGTTTGTCCTCAATGGACTCCTAAACCACTTAACTGATTATAATAAAATTCGCACACCATGTGTAGTTCGATCCAACTTGAGAGATAGGATAGTTTAAACATGTAGGTACCACGGGCGAAGCCGGGGCGGACCGCTAGTAAAATTATAAAGCTGAAGAGTTTGTTTGTTTAAACGCGCTAATCTCAGAAACTACTGGTCCGATTTGAAAAATTCTTTTGGTGTTGGATAGCCCATTTATCAAGGAAGGCTTTAGGCTATATATATATATCATCACGCTAAGACCAACAGGAGCGGAGCACTGCGGGTAAAACCGCAGGGCACAGCTAGTTTTAAATAAATGGCGAAATATTATGTAGTTTTAACAAACTCAAGAACGGCTCGCCAATTCGGCAAATCAAGAGTAAGCGCGAAAAAGGGACAAAATATCAGAACAACGCCTGCCGTAATCTATACTTCTATACTAATATTATAAAGCTGAAGAGTTTGTTTGTTTGTTTGTTTAAGAAAGAAGAACTCAAGAACTACTGGTCCGATTTGAAAAATTATTTTGGTGTTGGATAGCCCATTTATCGAGAAAGGCTATTAATAGGCTATATTATATTATAACCCGCAGCTATCTTATAAAATACTGCCAATTTCTTAATCTAGACTTATTTTTATAATCAACAAACAATAAACTATCTACTATTAAAACTAAGTCTAAAAATAAAATTCACAACGTTCAATCTATTATATTACTTTACTTGTATAAAAGCGCTCCTATTTACTATTTGAATAGTAGGTACCTATAGCCAAATCAAATACCTTTCAAGACTGGGCAAAAGCAAAGAAACCTCATTTTCAGTTTATCTGCATATTATCCGCATGACCGCTCTAACTGAGAAGGAAAATATCTATAGATAAAATGTTTATAGTTTATACCTTCGTCTGTGATTATTCATCTATATTATTGCGTGAATTAGGTACCCAGTACTTTTACGAGAGTATAATTTTGTCGTTCCTCATTTATTTTATGTTTATCAACTATATTTTCACAAAAATACTTAAATAAAGAAAGTTCTAATCCGAAACTAAACGGGAATCAATAGTCAAAAGAAATTTGAAAATTAACACTAACTTTCACTTCGGCAATGCACATATTAAGGTCTTAATTGTTAATTATTATTACATATAAATAAATACACACTTTAACAGAATAAATTAATTTATTATACAATATACAACTATAAGATGAACGGGTACTTTAAGACAACTAAACTACCAACATAAATTCATTTGTTTAAAAAACATCACTAAATTTTTAACCATTTTGCACTTAAATATAAACACTATTAATTATAAAATTGCCTTCAACATGGATAAACAAAACAGAATTAGTAAACAAAAGAGCATTCAATATGTATATGTTACAGTCATAGTGATTAAGTAGCTATTATACATAATGACTGGTCATTATACATACCTAATACCCAAATTGACTAGATAATATGATAAATTAATCACTTACATAAGTTGGAGAAAATATCTACTTGTCAAGGCAAATTTAAAGAAGCCAATAACAAATATAAGTTCAGAGTAAATAGGTCGTGAGTAGAAATGTTTTGGCAATGAAACATGAGAAACGAAGTTTTCATATCGATATAAGATTTGTTTTGAATATTTATAATGATACTAGCGGTCCGCCCCGGCTTCGCCCGTGGTACCTGCATGTTTAAACTATCCTATCTCTCAAGTTGGATCGAACTGCACATGGTGTGCGAATTTTATTATAATCGATTAAGTGGTTTAGGAGTCCATTGAGGACAAACATTGTGACACGAGATTGATATATATTAAGATATTAAGATTATGTTTTATTCCTTTAGTATAAAGTTATACACAGTTTACCTTTTTTTTTAAGTGGGAAAATCTAGTTTACAGTACGTCTACTATATCAAATACAATTAGTCAGTTTGTGAGTTTCCTCTCTATAAGTCTCATATATACAACAAAAACGTTTTGCCAAATTGATCGAGCAAATCTGTTTTTTAAGTCAACGAATTTGGCGACATTTTTATATAAGAAACTGAATAACCAAAATATGTGTTGCTAAACATAAAACTCGAGAACGGCTTGACCGATTCGGCTTAGTTTTTTACGTCTTGTTATTTTTGCTTCCAAAATTCTGGCAAGTTATAACGCATAAACAGAAGACAATATCTAGTAACAAAAAGGAATTATTTTCACAGTCAAATGATATGCCTTTATCATAACTTCAGAGCTAAATAAACTGCAGTGTGTACCAGCCACAACAAGGTTTGAGGTTTCCCTTTAATCAATAACGTTGATTCAAATTTCAAATACGGCACCGTTTCAATGTTTTAGTTTTTGATTTGATTTCTTCTTTTGAATTGAACATGGAAACATGATACCTACTACTTTTTGTTGGAAATATATTCGTTGTATTGATTAGTAGTATTAGTAGAATTAGGTTTGGAATTTTGTATTGCAATGTATTATCATAATAAAAATATAGTAAAAATGAAATCAGATAATGCTCTTTATACGTCTAAAATTTTTCAAACTATCTAGTATCTGCACGCAATTTTTACAGTTTTCAAACTAAACAAGGACAATAATAATTTTGGCGGAGATAAATCTAATAAAAAAATATTTAAATTCTAATCGGTTCTGTATGAAATTTGGTGCAGAGATACGCAATAATCCAGACTATTGTTTATCTACTAGCTTTCCGCCTGCGGCTTCGCCCGCGTTTTCAACCAAAAATTCGCATAGTTCCCGTTCCCGTTGGATTTCCGGGATAAAAAGAAGCCTATGTCTTATTCTGGGTCTTCAGTATGTACCTAGATAACATACCAAATTTCATTGTAATCGCTTCAGTAGTGTTTGCGTGAAAGAATATCAAACATCCATCTATCCATCCTCACTTGATCCTCACATACTGTCATTTATAATATGAGTATTACCCAGATAGTGAAAAATAATGGTGTTTGATATCACTCATAGTTACGGAATAATCCCCAACTGAGTACAGTTAGCGATTCCACCCTGTAGATAACTTTTATTACATCTGCCTTTCACATAATATTGGTTTCAAGGATAAAAACATAATCATGTTAATGTTTCCAGACATTTTCAATTACTTTACGCGACACAACGAGATTATACAAGTCTGCGATGGAACATATTTGGATCTATATGTGAAATTGAATTTATACGTTCCACGATTTGGAACGTTCGAGTAAATTTAGGTCTTTTCGGCCATGTTGGATAGTATGTATGGAAGTTATGTTTTATATTTTTTACAACTAAAAGAACTATTGAGTTTAAATTGAATGATGTACCTACTTACATTACCTATTAACATAATATACTGATCATATTATATACCAGTATTGGGAAACTGTTATGTTAGTGTTTTTATATATGTATTAAATAAATAAACATATGTAAGTGATTATACCTATCATTCATAAACTCGAAGTTTCTTCCTGGTGGTGTTTCTTTATAAGTATACATAGGTAGATTGTTATAAATTGAAAACTACTACACAGGTTTTCATTCTAATTTTACTAATGAATAGCGTGATTCTCGAGAAAAGTTTCAGTATATTATAATTTAAATAATACATATTAGCGTGATTAATTTAACGATAAAATTATATTTTAAAAGTAAATCAATTGATGAACTTAATTAATTATTTTAATAATAATTAAATGGATAAAAGTATTAATAATCATTTAGCTATCAAATAATAATAATATTAAATGTCATATTGAAAATAAGTGGAAAATAACGATCAAAACAACACAAATAACACCTGCGCTGACTCACACAGTCACCCCACTCGAATAGTTGTTTTGATCGTCCTATAAATAACGGTCGTCTGCAGTTGCGAGTCATTCTTGTCTTGACTTTGGTCGAGTAAAGATGTCTAAGAAATATTATATCAGTATTTAATTACGTAATACAACCACGCTCTAACATACATATGTAATTTGTTAAGTTTTAGACTATCCGAAGCCGCGGGCGGTAAACTAGTTTATATAATAGGTAATATACATTTTAGCGGTAAAATATGACCTCTATATAGTACATTACGTAGTTGTATTAAATGTAATTCATACACAATCTTCAAAGGGTGACATTTACTTGCAAATGAATTATTTTATCTAAGTGCCGCAGTGGATAATTAAATGGTCGACAAAATGTATAGGTTTTATTCACTTGGGCTGTAATGTGATAATAGTTTGACTGCGCCTTTAATGTTTTATTTTATTTATTAAAAAATAATGTAAACTATTTTTACGTAACGACAATCAATAAGACATCATAGATATTATAAACGCGACAGTTTGTAAGTATGGATGGATGTGTGTTTGTTACCCTTTCACGTAAAAACTACGGGAATGATTAGGAGTAAATATTGCAAGAATATAGGTGATACATCAGAATAACACATGAGCTATAGAAATACCTACTTGATTTAGCTTGTTAGCATATAATTCTATTTTTTATTTATCTTTATTATGTAAGAGAGAAAAGATTTATAATATTGAATTATAATACAACGGTATAATATGACGTATGTAAATTTTTTTATTACGACACAAATTCGCTTTATAAAGATATCTGTCTGATTCTGATATATTATGTAGGTCAGCCCCTCGGCGAAAACTCACTGATTTTCAATAGATACCTCAAGGGAATTTTAGTATATCTCAATGTATATAAGTCCCATTATAATATTACTAATATTCGAACATAAATTATGAAGAATTTTAACAAATGTCTATTGCTAATCTCTCTACTTATATACAGGTATATTTATAATCGTGACATCTGTGATTTTGTCACACTTTTCAATGAAAAGTATACTTATGCATAATTTACTATATAAAAATAAGTCGGGTTTTCCTTCCTGACGCTAGAACTCCAGAATGCACGACCACGAACCAATTTTCACGGTTTTGCATTCGTTGGAAAGGTCTCGGGCTCCGTGAGGTTTATAGCAAAGAAAAGGTGTCTCTGGTGGCGAAACGGAGTTCGCCCGGTTTGCTAGTATTTTATAATGATGTATCAGATGTTACTTTATAATATTAAATAGATAGGTAGGTACATTATAACTTATACAGGCTTATTGTGTGTGTAGGTACTAAATTCGCCGAAAAAAATACCTAATATCCGGAAATAAGATAAAATGATTACAACAGCATTTTAACTACCTACCTATTTATTTAATGAAATATACTTTGTTAAACTATTATAATATTGTTAAAAGACAAAACTAGCATTAAATTTATCTCTACGTCTTTTCTACAAAATTCAAAATATAATTAAGGATATTGTTTACATCTATACAAAATACACACACACAAACAACACCTATTTAAGCAACCATGCAAATTATGCAACCATTTCAAATACCACTCGAGTGATAAAATACTTCCTACACATTGCACTACATTTTCATTATACAGGTTTATATGTGATGCTCTATTTTAAAAACATTAATGAATTCCGTTTTAATCAAGACACGTTTGTGCTTTGTGTATGAAAATTGTAGGAAATGGTTGTTTTAAAATTGACAATCGGAATGCTGGACAATTTTCATTATGTACTATTTAAACTGTGTTGTTTTATAGAACGTTCTGTTATTGTTTAAATAACTTGAACTTGTATTACTAAAAATATTATAAATTAATAAACTATAATTTCTGCTCCAAGGTTTTACCCGTATTGCTCTGATAATATTGGTTTAAGCATGATATTTAAATCACTACTGCCTTCCTCGATAAATTAATAATGGGCTATCTAACACATTGAGATAATATTACTACGTATGGAGGAGACACCACGAACAAAATCTGTGCGCCATTTTTTTGCTCTAACTAAGTTTTAAAAATTATTATCTAGTTAGGTACTTACCGATGAAAAGTTATGTTAGTCACTTTTCCGTATTATTTGTATTATTTGTGCAATATCGTAACACACACGAAGGCATATTTGATGCGTTTCACTTTAAAACAAATAAAAAATGAGCGTGCAGTTAAGCCATATGGCTTATGGTGAGCGGAACATAAGTGATGTAGGCGGTGTCGTCTCCATATTATGTATATCTCAATGATCTAACATTGAAATAATATTACAAACGGGTCAAAAAAACAACCACACACTCTTCTGCTTTATTATTTAGTAAAGATGTAAAGAAAATGAGTGAAGAATTTTTTTATAAAAAGTTATGACATTAAATAGTCTATGAAAAATTGGGTAAAAGTTAATATAAATATAGGTAAAATTTCAACTAAAAATACCAGTCAAAGGTAATTGCGAAATACATTCCCTAATCTCAAACACACGTGGACAATGCTGAACTAAGTAATTTTAAATTTAAATGAAAACCCTCACTTCTAATCCATTATTACTGAACCCGAATAACCTAGAAACTGGGTTCTTTTGGCATATTATGTATTTATAAGCTGTTACTATCCCGTAAGGTTAATGCTATACCAACTTTATTAGTGTTTTGTTTTAAATTAGAGCCAAAACTTGGGGTATTATTCATAAATTTAAGTTAGGAATTAGGTATTAGGTAGGAATAAATATTATTTTTGAAGTGAAAACTTCTTTAGCGGCGTTGGGTATAAAATCTTAAACTCGCGTCAGGACACGTGGCCTGATCGAAAAAGCGTAAGACGGACTTTTTTTTTTTTTTTTAGCCCTTATATTCCATGCGTAAGACGGATACCATTCCAAAATATCAAACATGCTGAACGTTAATAATCAAGTTTTCACTTCTGCCGGCACTCCCGGAGTGCAACCCGTCTTTTTTTTTTTATAAAATTCTATTAAATGTTATGTTAAAAAGTAATGTTAAAAATTTAAATTACAAGAAAAAACGATGTTACAATTTATTAAGCCGTTATTAAGGCTTTTTTAAGGTAAAAGAAGTGGGTAGAAGCATGTTTTACTGACCAATCTTTAGGCCCAGTTTCATCATGCTCTGTTAGTTAGTTTAACACGCTGTTAACTCTTTTAACGGGTCTTTAATGTAAGGGAGTGTCCCACCATGACCTGATGGAGGATTAGTTTCCTTAACACGGCATTATATTTGATTACTGGTATAGAGGCTCTTTAAATTTTTAACAAACGATTAGAAAAAATGATTTGATGTTTTCTTGCTGTCAAGATGGACTCTGCATACTATTTTATTTTTGAAAATGAAGATGTGTTGGATGATTTGTATAATTTGGATTATATAGTGCGACCGCGACGGCCCAGAATTTATAAAGAACGTCGTCATTGTTTCGAAGAATATGATGATGTTGATTGTAGTACAAGATTTCGTTTATCAAAACAATCGGTTTTGGAAGTATTGCAATTAATTGAAGATAAACTCGAATAACCTTCGGATCTGTAGGTAAAACTATCTCGTGAGGTAATATTTATATTTATGTGCATAAAAGGTTCCTTCCTACATACTGTATTATTTTCAATTAAACCATAATAATCCTGCGAGTCATGTCAAATCTAGTATTGAATACCAATATAGGTACCTACTTAAAATGTAAACTTCACCACTACTCAGGTAAGGCTCAGGCCTCCTCATGATTATGAAATGTACTTATCTTAATTTTAAATTCTGTTTTAGGAATCAATCAGTTTCACCTACAGACCAACTGCTTATTGTAGTGCAGTGCAGTGATGGCTCAGTGGTGAAAAACATCGTGAGGAAACCGACATATCATAAGATAGCGTGGTGGATAAAGACCTGATCCCTTACCGTGTTTAAGTTTAAGTTAGCACTACCAATCCCATGTCCCAGCAGTGAGAACGTATATGGGCTGACGATGATGATGATCCTAATTTAATTTAAATGTGACATTGTTATAGAAATATGTAATTTTTCATGTTACCTAAATAAATAAAACTTGTGTTTTTATAAAACATTTTTATTGTACCTATCAACATCATTCAATAAATAGGTTATAACTTATAACAACTAGATACTAGGTTATTACAAACAAGAATTTACTATTAATTTACTTTAAATGTATCTTGCTGCTTTCTTTTATCTTTGTCTTTATTTTTCTTGTTTTAATTGCTCTTCTAGTATGAGATCTCTCCACTTTCCTTCGGACTCCGAATTTTTTTTCGTAATTTCAACCAGATCCAGTCTACCTTCTACCAAGTGAAATTGAACCGCAATTTTTCTTCAACATTATTGTATTTATTCAACTCAAAATAAAATTAAAATAACACAAGAAAAATCACAACAAAACAATCTCCAAATAACATCAAACATTTGTAACCATGGTAACGACCAAATCGTTTGACATATAAACCAGTAAACGTAAAAGTTACTACATGATTATTAAATATTATACTGTATTAGAACATTTCAATTTAGTCAAATTACCAAACATGACAGTTATTATACAACTAGAACAAATAGCCCTAATGTGCGAAACTATGGCATTGTCAACTATGACATTTTGTTTCGGGCGGTTTAAAATACGAATGAATGATTCGTGAGTCGGTCAGTTAATGGTCGATTTGTTAATGGTCTGTTAGATTTCCTTCTTGGAACCTGTAGAGTTGACAACGATGTTAAAATACATGTTTATTTTAACAGTCCATTAATTAACGCCTGATTTAGAAAATAATGGTGAAATCGGGTCTTAGTCTTAAAAGTTCGCGTTAAATAATGACATAAGTGTCATATGTACCCATTATTACCTAAATATTATCCTACTATCCTACTAATATTATAAATGCGAAAGTTTGTGAGGATGTGTGTGTGTGTGTTTGTTACTCTTTCACGCAAATACTACTGAACCGATTACAATGAAATTTAGCACACATATACTTGGATTAACACATAGAATAGGTTTTATCCCGGAAATCCCACGGCAACGGGAACTATGCGGGTTTTCCTGTGAAAACGCGGGCGAAGCCGCGGGCGGAAATCTAGTTATTGTATAAATACTACCCTAGATAATATATTTTATTAGTATAAAATAAAACGCTGCAAACAAAGTGATCGTATTTTCCATTTTCAAGCCTTACCTACAATTTCGTCAGTCTTTTAGACGGTTATTGGGTAACAACCTACGACAAATTGGAAATCTATTTTCAACTGTATAAAAACAGAACCTTTCTAACTATGTATATCAACTACACCTACGGCCTACCTTTAAACACGTAACTACCTTTTATCTGTAGAAATATTTCTAAATGCAATTACTTCCACGTAATGCCCTCAATACCCAAGATTCCAGTCTAGAAGACTTATTAAAATAAATACATTAACCCAATTAAACGAGGAAACCATATAGCAATTATAAAATAAAAATACGAGTACAAGTAAATCTTCAAGCCGAAAATATGTCTAAGTTTGAAGTGAATACGCTACTTACGTAGATACCTACCTATATGCTGTTTCTTCCAACTTCAATAACTTATTTATTTTACTGTATAAAATAACATACCTAATATATTACACTAGCTGCGTTCTGCGGTTTCAGTTTTCAACCGCGAGGCTCCTGTTGGTCATAACGTGATGATAATTATATAGCCTATAGCCTTCCTCGATCAAAGGGTTGTCTAACACCGAAAGAATTTGTCAAATCGAACCGGTAGTTCCTGAGATTAGTGTGTTCAAACAAACAAACAAACTCTTCAGCTTTATAATACTTATTAGTATGGATTGAAGGAAATCTTGTTTTTTTTGCTTTATTGCTTCTTAACTTACGCCTGGATGAACCTATTGATGATTATTTTTATTCCATAAAATTTTTGTCTACTTCTGACAATTTTATTTTCTGACATTTGGTTTTTTGTTAAAATAATGATTACCCACGTTACAACGTAACGTAAATTATTGTTGTAACTTGATGTACCTAGGTAAGGATTTGTTACAAAATATTAGGTTTTAGTTACAAATAATTTGTTTCAGCATAATTATCGAAAATATTTAATAGCTGTTTGGAACATGATATACCAGCTAATTTTATGTTATACCTACATGTTTAATTTCAGAATTCGTGATTGTTCATACTGAAATACACAAATATTTTAGTACCTAACAAAGACTGAAAAATATATTACAATATAAAAACTCGGTTTTTCTAAGTATTCTCGAAAATTTCACGGAAACAGGGATAATGGAGTTTTCCTGCAACAATGCTACAGCTGTTGAGAACATCACATTTCTTAAAACTCCAACAATGTAGGTATAATATAATTGAAATATGTACGTGTATCCACTAGACTAAGCTTTTAAATGGTCCTTTACGTAAGTAGGTATGTGGTTAATTTTAAAGTTATTTTGTAACAGTTTTCATCCCTTATAATCATACTTAGGTAGGTAGGTTCTAACACTGCAAAGATTCTTAAATCGTAATTTCAAACTATCAAAAAACGGGCTCGATTTTCCGTGTTAAAAATATCGATTTAAACAAACATTTTGTGAATACAAGAACGTCCAATTCAACGAATTGTTTCTTCAATATTTGTTGAAGGTTCAACCTAAAAACAACATTTGTTTTTGATAGAACAACGTTTGTCGTGACAGCTAAAACCATGCTAAAACCGAATAAATAGGGTTTCTTTTTATAAGAATACTATCCGCTCGTCCCGGCTCTACCACGATTGATCCGGGATAAAAAGAAAATAAAATATAGCATATCACTTTGTCTGGTAGAGATGGCTCTTAACCATAGGGCCATGGCAGTTTTTTAACCAACTAAACTTCTCTACATAATTTAAACTACATAGTTATGTGTCTTGTATTTTTTTGTATTTAATAAAGAATACAAAAATAATAACGTAGGTACACGTAGATTTCTGCTGGTGATTTCTTATTAGTTCTAAATTATACTACTTATTTAAAACATAATTCGGAACCTATTTATTTCAAACAAACACACGATCAAATCTTTCCTTTTTTAATAAAACTGTAGTACACAAAAAAATGAAACATTTTTGTATGAAATAACAAATATTTTTTTACGTTAGTGCATACCTACGTAAGTACTACATAACCAAACAATTCACTCAACTGTAGCTATTAGCTAAGTAAGTTATTAGAATAAAATTATAAAACCTTGCTTCCCCTCTCGTTAACAAAATAAAGTTACTTAATATTATTCTATGAAAATCTTCTCCAGTTTTACTTTCGGTACTACTTCATAATAAATAATAATATAGAACTACCTATGTAGGTACGGTCAGCCAAGAAAGTGGTTTACCAGTTTTGATTTAGTTTCCCGGTCATCGAAAATTACAACAAGGTTCGTTATAAAAAGATATTACTGAAAGAGACAACATTATCATGACGTAAACCTATGTATTTAGTATTC
This sequence comes from Colias behrii, assembly GCA_029959065.1. Classification (NCBI taxonomy): domain Eukaryota; kingdom Metazoa; phylum Arthropoda; class Insecta; order Lepidoptera; family Pieridae; genus Colias; species Colias behrii. Next base: position 5,254,506 of record JARWMC010000025.1, read on the forward strand.
ATACGTCATATGTCATATATAAGTACATGACATTTTAACCTTTAGTATAAATGAAAAGGACATTAGTTTCTACAAAGCAATTGAAATGTTTCCAAACAAAAGTAATAAAAACTATTTAAATAGACAACCGAATTCTATTTGAAAAAGAAAACTGACAATTGACATTTTGTCAAATATATGCAAAAAATCGATATATTTTCCGTGTTATTTTTCAATCAACTGCATATAAAATCATCTCAATGCCTGCCAACTTGACCATTGCCGAAAGAGCACAAATAATTGCCCAATTTAATGAGGGAAGCAGTATCAGTGCGATATCCCGGAATTTGAATATATCGAGGTATTCTGTCCGCTTTTGGATTCGTCGTGAAGGAGAGGAGGGAAGTTTGTTGGATCACAGAAGAAGTGGTCGCCGGCCTGCACTCTCCAATAACGATAGAGAATTCATGAGACGGGAATATGAAATCAATGGTTTTAAGCCCACAAAACATTTTGCGGAGATGTTCGATGTGAGTGCCCAAACAATAAGGAATCATCTACATTACATGGGGTTGCACCACAGGCATTACGCCAAGAAAATATATTTGACGGATGCTCACAGACTTGCTCGTCTGAACTTCGCCAGAGAGCACTTAGAGTTTGATTGGTCTAATACAGTGTTTTGTGATGAAAAAACGTTTAAATCCAGTCAGCATGGACGTCTTCACCTTTGGCGATATAATTCAACACGGTATAAAGATGATCATGTAATCCCAAATAGAGAATCAGGTCGAATTTCCGTAAATATTTGGGGCTGGATGAGTGCGGATGGTGTAGGAGAATTGTGTTCTCTACCTCCTCGAGCGACGGCTGTAAATTATATCGACGTGCTTCAGAATGCAATGCTACCGACAGTCCGTAATGTTTACCCGGAGAACGAAGTGCCACAATTTGATTTTGTTCAAGATAATTGTTCAATTCATAATGCGAGGATCGTAAGAGCCTGGTTTCGTTCACACACTGACGTAAGGGTAATTCAGTGGCCCTCAAGATCGCCGGACCTCAACCCGATAGAAAATCTTTGGGGCCTTATGGTCCAACGATGGTCGCATCAAAATGAAAGAACCAAACAAGCTCTTATTAGTCACTGTAATTATATTTGGGAGGAAATGCGGGGAACCGATATTTGCTCACGGCTTGTTGGTTCAATGAGGTCTCGTCTTTTAGAGGTTATAGAGGCCAACGGCGGTTACACCCGTTTTTAATTTTTTAAAATTTTCAATATCTTCTAAATATTACTATATATGCTATGTTTTTGTTTGTTATAAGTATTTTAAAATTGATTGTAGAAATTTAATAAAAGGATAAATCTATTTTTAGCTTGTTTTTTATTGATATTGTAATTACAAGTTTACAGAAATTGTAGGTTTGTGGATTCGCCTTGTGCCTTTACAATTTTATGTAACTTGTTGATTACAATTCTGAATTTGTAGATACAATTTTGTCATCAAAATCTACAGCCCCCCGCCGTTGATTTTACGACGTCATTGGTTCCATCAAGTTCAAACTAAGAACAGCTGTCACGTTACAAACAGTAATAGTCGTTATCAATAATCAGATAAAGACAGCAATAGAAGTTGTCAGATCGATCTGCAAGCGAAACTAATCTTTATCACCTATGAATCTGCAAGCGATATTCAAACTTAGGGTGGTACACCACTTTCTTGGCCGACTGTACCTTGTTCGACTAAAAAAAATTCAATAATGCGTGCGTTGATCAGAATGATTTCTATTACTAATTTTACTCGATTTTGAAATAATTCACTGCATTATTTTTGCCAATTTTGATGTGCTGTTTAAGTTCAATTTCCTATTTAAATATCACAGCATTAGCGTGATATTTTAAGGTAAATAGCGTAATTATGGAACCATTTAAATAAATAAAGTCTGTATTCATCCGTGCTAAAATTCTCATCAATACAATGCACACATCAAATATTCAACATAAAGTAAATGTGACATTAAAAAAATTACCTCATTCGCAACACTCAACGCTTGCATAAACAGCCACTAATCACAGTACTAGGTACACTAAGATATTCCAATCTCATTTCACCCACAACACAGCACAGACTATAAAAAATTATTTATCTGTATTTTTCACATCGCGCGCGAATTCAAAATTCGTGACGAGTATCCGAACAGCGGTACGTACTACCGACGCGAGGAATCAAAACGCACTGGCAAAATGCTCATTCAAACGTGCGAGGGAGAGGGAAGATAACGCAAGGGTGGAATCTATTTTATAGCTAAGCCCTCAGCGATAGGAAAGCTATGAACTATGTTTTCTTGGTGCTCAACCTATTTCTAAACGGTTCGTATGGTATTGTCACATTGCAAAATCTTGACTACTATAGTCTGTCCACTATAAGAATTGCTTTTTGACAGCTCGACGGGTGATACCAGAAGTGATGTTCAAAAGATTATCGATTGTGATACCATTTAAATTATAAATTCAAAATATTATCATAAATCGAATCAGGTACGTAAATAATAATTACAACGTAAACGTACTAATAAGATATATAATAATAAGACCACATATCTATGCATTGTATGTTAAAACTAAACTAAACTAATATTTTATTATTTATTGGTTTCTATCTTACAATTTGGTTGTCTTTACGTTTAAATTATATAACATAATAGAAGAGTTTTTCTGTATCGGATATATTTTACAGAGTATTTCTATCGATTATTTTAATCTATCGACCCATCATTGAATAATTCTGTGTAGGCATCACTAAGTGGGCGGGACCTGTCCATGAAGTACGATAATTATTTGTATGACATTTTAACATAGACAATACAATCCTACATAGGCGTGCATCTGTCAAAAAGCAAATAATATAATGGACAGAGTATACATAATATTGTAGTCACGTGATACATTGGATATGGAATTTGGGGTTAGCTGTGATGACGTCATCAGAATACGTTTAAAATGGACTTTGTAAGTTCACAATATAATCATCATAAAAATAACTTATTCAGTCGTTTTAAAACTTCAATGAGCAAGTTTTATTTAAAGAATTGTTTAAGGTGCTGAAATTCTTAGAGCGGCCATAATATTGTAATTGGAATTTGGAAGGTATCAACGAGTTTCTTATCTTTCTTTACCTCAAGGAATACTTTTGTCCTTTAAACATAAGAATGATTACGCTCTTTTTATTAATATTATCAAAATTGTTAATTGTTTATGTTTATCTACATCACTGAAACTTCGTTACATGTTAGATAAGATTAGTATAAAACTTTATAGCAAACAGAAGATTATAAAAAGAACTATTTTTAGTTTTACCCCTGATTCTAATGGGTGTTAGTTAACGTGTGTATTTGTGTCTGTCTGTGCCCTGTGAAATCGTAGCCCCCAAATAGATGACCCGATTTGGTTAAGGTAGGTATAATATATCAATCGAAAGTTTAGATTATCGACATAGTTTGCGTACTAGTTCAAATTTAACATATTTTTATATAAGTACATTTTTTATGACTTATGGTTTGTATAATCGCTATAATATTCAGCGTCATCACGCAAGCATCATCGAAGCAACGCGGGTAAAACCGCGGGGCACAGTTAGTATAATATAATTAAACGAATGCTAGTACTAACCTTAATCTCAAATGATGCCACTTTTCATACGTCAGTTATAAACCTGAATCTCCACACGCCTACACTTTAACACCTTTTCAAAATAGACGATACAAGTACCGTAAAAAACGACACCGGTTAAAAAAAATCTCTTCAAAACTTGAAACAGTGGTTACACAATACATTTTTACATTAGCCGTGTTACATTATATATTACTAGAAGTCCCAAAAGCCTTTGTAATAAGAGAACATGTCAACCTTAGTATATTCAATATGGCCACATCAAAGGGAATTTATATCAAGGACACTTGCTATGTTCGCTATTCAATGTACTCTGATTAACTGATTTCATGTAAAAATGTAAATAATATGTTCAAATATATTTCTTATAAGCTTCCGAGTTCGAAAGTTACCTTTAAGGTAATAAATAATATGGTTTCGTTTCTGATAATATAAGGTAGTAACTGAATTCAATACCTATGGAGGCGTACATATTGCCAAAAATATATTTTGGTTTTATGGTATTCAAATGCTTTATAAATTTATATATTTAACACTAGCGGTCCGCCCCGGCTTCGCCCGTGGTACCTACATGTTTACGTTTTTTTTTCATAAGAACCATCCTCGTACTTCAAGGAATAGATTCCGCAGCGCACGCGATGACAGAATTTTTATTAAGGAATTTTTTACACCTTGGGTTACATTATTGCATTTTTGATAAGGATCTCTAATTTTTTTGAAAATACGGGCGGCGCCGGGCCGGACCGCTAGTACATACATAATTACAAACCTTTCCTCTTTATAATATTAGTATAGATTATTTATGTAATCTAAGTCTAGTTAGTATCTACTCGTAAATAAGTCATTGGATTTATACCTACAATTGTAATTACTAAGTACTATTTACAAGGTAATATGTTTCTAGCTTTCGGTGTATAAAAAAACAAAGTATAGCTTAGTAAAGATAAAAATAAAAAGTGCCTAGTCAATAATTTGCAGTGAAGTTTTCTTGCATACTTTTAAGTGTTTTAATTTTTGGAATATTGGGCTAACCATCTATTTTAACAATTTTTAATTAATTATCTAGTTAGATGTGAATTGATAATAATTGATAAAATCTCTTTACTTTAAATGGCATTATAAGATTATATTAATATAGCCTAATAAAATACTTCTAAAATTTAACTCAAAAAAAGGTAACCTCTCACCAAGACAACAACAAAACGCAGTAATTAACGTAAACTTAATTTAAAGTGAAACAGGAAATTTTCCATTAATTATATTAGACTCTCAAGTGGATGTAGATGAAGTGGTCTTCTGAAAAATAAGTCCTGTCCCTTTTATTGTCGTTATTGTTGATAATTTATTACATTTTACAGGGCCATGAACTTTAGTTCTAACAAATAAATTACATATTTGATTTGATTAGTGCTGTTTGAAACTTGATCGTTGTTTCAATCTTTGTGATTTTGCGTTTGGCTATTGAACGATTGAATATTCTTTTGGGAATAAGTTTTTTATGTTAAGAATAAATAAAAATAATAATTAATAAAATCATTTATTGAACAAGGTTCCTTATATCAAAATAAAGACTATAGAGTATAGACTACATAATATAGCATTCGCTGTGTTTCAGGAGTCTCTGCCTTTCCGATGCAAAACATTAGAATTAATTCTCAATAATTTATCAAAAAAAAAAAAAAATACACACGGCATCGATTTTTCAAAGAATTCGATCATTTCAAAACTCGATGGAATTATTAATTATATTCCTAAGAATTAAGCAATAGGTTTTACGAAATAGTAACATGATTCTATACACATAACAATCTAGTGAAAAAGTGAAGTCCCATGTCCCCTAGTGGGGTAAGGGGCAGATGCATTATACATCTGTTACACTGATCGATTTTCTTTAGGGAGAAGTAGGTGATCAGTCTTCTGTGTCCTGCCAGAACGAGACTTTTTTTCTTCGTCTCCACCGGGAATCGAACCCAGGACCCCTCGGTGTTACGTTCACGCGTCAACCACTGTACCAAGGAGGCGGTGATAACAATCTAGTAAGCACTGATTATTCAACGCCATGAGTGATTAGTTTCGTATTAGTCATGAAGATTACTATCTGCTACTGTTTATCATTATCGACATCGGTGACAAATTAGGCACTAATTGCTTTGAAATATCAGCATTTCAGTATATCTGACAATTAGCCTTGAACTATATAGCTTCTGAATCGTTAAAAATAAATTTGGGACTGTTTGGAATTTTTTTTCGTTCAAATTTTTGAAGTTAAACTTCTTAAGGCGCGTTGGGATTAAAATTTCAAGGTCGCATCACAGCAATACCGTCACGTCAGGTGGTAATGCGACGATTTTTGTTTTTTAAATATTTGTGATTATTTATTTTTTCTTTACACTTCATTATAATTTTATCCAATTTTCCTATATTTTACGGACCAAATTGTGGAACTGATAAATTGTTGAATACCTAGTATGACATTCTATGAAACATTTGACGTATTGCATGTATGTTCCCTTTGAAAGTTTGATTTCTGATAATCAGTGAAAGCGTTGTATAAAAGGTTTTTGTTAATACGTTTTATCAATAGTTTTAATGGTTTCTATAGAAAAGTTGTTAACTTTACGATTTTTAGTGTTTACAATAAACTAGCTTTTGCTCGCTGCTTCGTCGATGTGTTCGAAACCTGCATAGTTCCCGTTTCTCAGGTCTCAAACATTTCATCCAAAGCGGTACAGTGGATTAGGCCTGAAAAAGAGAAAGACAAACTAAAGTAATATGTAGTAGCATTTATAAAATTAAGTAAGAATTTCATGAAATTACTTTTACTCATTTAATAACGAATACATTACATTAAAACCTTTAAATGTATTATGTAAAACAAATATGAATTATACCTGTTAATAAAGAGAAATCTGTTCTTCAACTTATACCCAGTAAATATTATTTTCTTGATTAACAATACAATAAAATTATTAAATACGTTATACTTAGCACCATTACAATTATACTACACAACCACACAACGCTACGCACCAAAACAGTTCCTAGCCCATATTTTTAACTCTCACTCAAATATTTACTCTTATCGACGTTTGTATAAAGATTCAAGAGCAAAAACTTTACTAAGCATACACACGAATTTTACGACCCGAGTTTTACGTGGGTCTAGTAACCTTTATGACCCTAAACTGAAGAATAGTAGACGAGGTCATGTTATAACGTATTAAAGATATATAAATATTCAGACAGCTTTTTTGTAGGATTTAAAAGAGATTTTTTATTGATTATCGGATAGAAATAGAAAAGTATTGGTAATAGATTCTGTTTAATATATTTATAGGTAATAGCATATAACCTAAAAAATATCTCAGATGCTCAACATTATGTACAAATTTCATTAATTCTGTGTTAGAGAGACAAAAATCACAATGTCTCAGGCGCGGCGGTTCTAAAAAGAGTTATAAGAATTGAGTTTAACTGAGTTTTCCTTCATCTGGGTTACATAAATAAAACATAAAAGTTTTTCATGTATATCTAGTATAGTATTAGGTATATTACCTGTATCCGTATTTATATTTCTTATCTCTTGAAATACTAATAAATGACTAAGCCACTCATTACAGAAACAAACACAGATAATCACGACTATTAAGCCGACAAATTAAATATCCCCTCATTTATGGCTGTATTTAGAATGTAATCATACTATATCTAACATCTAAATCCAGCCGGGTAATCCTCCACTACTGTCTCTCCCCTGGAGATATTTGCGTGAAGATTACGGGATATTTATTGCTATGGTGACTGTCTGCGTAAAAACGAATCGAAATTAGCGTCTTCTATTTATAATATTTTTACTTACCTTGATAATCTTATAGAGTGTCATCGTGTTTCGGGTATTTGTCATAGACAATTTCTTTATTATGTAGGTGTAACTCTATGAGTGGAATCCTACTATATTAGGTAATATTATAAAATATGCAAAAGTTTGTGACGATGGATGTATGTGTATGTTATGTATGTTTGTTACTCTTTCACGCAAATACTACTGAACCGATTACAATGAAATTTAGCAGACATATAGACGGTAACTTGGATTAACACATAGGATAGGTTTTATCCCGGAAATTTCACGGGAACGGGAACTATGCGGGTTTTTCTTCAAAAACGCCGGTGAAGCCGAGGGCGTAAAGCTAGTTTATTATGTAGCTCTTTGAGTGAAAAGATTTATAAAGGTCGTCTTCAACTCGTTATGTTATTGATTCTTATAATATTTATTCTTGAGTATACAATATACTAACAAAATAATATTTCTTTTATACATTATTTGAAGAATAAATGGAACATTATTTCGTTAATTTCATTATTGTTCGTAAATGTTTTATCTATATTTACCAAATAATTTACGGTGCGTTGCTCATCTTTTGTCAGAATTATGGCTTTACACAAACATATTATATTTATTCTTTCTTTTATTTCTTTTTTGCGCTATCCTTATTCTTCTCACATTTCCTTTCCTACCAGGTTGCCTGGCAGAGATTGCTGTGTAGCAATAAGGCCGCCCATTGTGCAAAATTTTTGTACCTCATTAATTTGTACCACATTTCCTACATTTTTTTGTACAATGAAGTGTTATAAATAAATAAATAAATAAAATAAAATTATGTTTAGAAAATATTTATTTTCGAAAGAATAAACACAATAATTATGCTAATACGTATTATAATTTTGTATTTAGAGTTTTAATAAAGAAGAAAAAAAATCAGAATATTCCAAATAGATTACGAAATCAACATACGTACCTAATTAGGCATCACCCCGGCAAGGCGAAAGATATGGGTTCGAATCCTGCTTCGTGATGAAATTTTTATTATTTTATATTCTTTAAAATTTAAATATTTCTCATAAATATGATGTAAGTATTTACTATTTATGGAACTTGAAAAGCTATAGAAATAAAACATTCTAAACTTACCAACTTCATTAATTTATACATCTATTAAAAGAAACTTAAAACACTCATAAATAACGGCTGTTTACGAAAAACTGGATTATTTCAACGCCCATAACATCTATTTTTATTTGACCGCAAAAAGCGCGGGATTTTGTCAGCCCCCGTATTTATTTGAGTCGACTCTTAAGGACCAGTAGGAGGATATAAGGAAATGGAATTATCTTGAAATTTTTATTTTTTACGCTCCGTAGAATTGTGCGGTTTATTTTTATAACTAATGAAGCTATTTGGTAATGTTTTTACTACATAATGGGGATTGTTTGATTGTCCTGTTATTGCATGTAGGGCATCCAATCCCGGTATTCCGAGATCTCGTTATTCCGAGATCCCGCATCATTTTTCAGTCCCGCACAATGCGGGATTACATGCGCGGGATCCCGCGGGATTTGCGGGACTTACATTGGCTTCAGTTGCTTCTCCTAGGCGCACATTGTGCCAAATCAATTCTATTGACTCCATAATAAAAAAAGAGATGACTTTGTATGAATCTGGAGGTACACTAGGCAAATATTTATCTTTGTCATACAATGCACTTAAATGCATTCCGCCCACTAGTGTAGAAGCCGAGAGGGCTTTTTCAGCTGCAAGATATTTAGCTTCACATATTCGCAGCAGCCTGGCAGATGATACATTAGATACATTATGTATCTTACGAAAACATTTCCAAAAAAATAATATGTCATTATAATCGTACTTCTTGCTTGACTTGATAATTAAAACTAATAAAGCTATGTTGATTTTTATTTCTTTTGTATCCTTCAATCCTTACACTATATTTACTAATATACAATTTAATGTACCACATACACATTTGCGGGATCCCGCCAATACCGAGATCCCGCGGGATTGAGAAATATCAATCCCGCAAATACCGAGATCACAAAAATGCTGCGGGATTGGATGCCCTAATTGCATGTAATAACATTTCAATAGCATGACTATAGAGTTTTTATGAAACATCCTATTATTGATTTTCGTGTTCTTTTTATTACTAGACGGCCGTAGTTAAACAATATTATCAGAGGCATCCAAAATGGTGAATAATTTATGAATACATTTATGCTTTTTCCATCAGCATATTTGCCCGCTTTGTGTCATAAGTAATTAACAAAATAGGTTCTTATACCTTCACTGATTACTTCACTCTATCGTTTAAAAATTACAACGTCAACGTCCGTTGTGTAGTTTAAAAGATCTTATGCATACATAGCACAGGACAGAGAAAGCGACTTTGTTTTATACTATGCAGAAATAGTAAGGTAGTAGTAAGCTTTGTAAGCTGCGTAAGTAGCATAATAAAATACCCTTGTTCAGATAACCGTACTTCTTATGGGCCCTCTTCACAATGGGCAGCGTTGGGCGAGTAGAGACAATCACGATAGTGTAGAGGGCCTAAATGTCTATGATGGGCCATTGCAGATGTTCATTCATAATCGCAGTAATGGTAAACATTCACGATCATTTGTTGGGCCAACGCTGCCCATTTGAAGAGATAAGCATACATAGAGCGGCAGGTGAAATATTGTTTTATACTATGTAAAAATATATTGTTAACTAGTTTATTTTTCCCAACGCATGAATTTTTGCTCACCCACCTTCTGTGTGTCTCTTTATTTACATTAATGGTAGTCTGGAAGAGATAGCTACCTAGCGCTGCCATTTGTAGTACTTCTACTAGTAGTTTACTAGTAGTTTGTACATACTATTTGTCTTTCTATCTGCGTTTAAAGTAAATCTTGTTGCAATAAAGAATTATTTATCTACCTATCATCTAAAAATAGAAAGCTTAGTAGACTGTGTAAGTAATAAAATACCCTTGCTCAGATAACCGCACTCCTTACAAAACATTTTATAAGTCGTAAGAGGCAGACTTGACAAGGGTACCTTTATCTCGCCGTTTCAATGTCAGCTTCAATCCACCTGTGTTGTATAGTGGCTGAATAACATGTAGATGTGTTTTTTGTTAGGAATAAGTTTAGGATTTAATTTTATTTGATCTTGCTCTATTACTATGCAAAAGTTTTACTTCAGAATAAATAATGTTCAATCTTTAGTAACTAGTGTTGCCCAAATGCAAGAACAAGACGAGACTTAGCCAGTCTTGGTCTTGGTCTTGCGCCAATACACCTGATCTTGGTCTTGGTCTTGGTCTTGCGCTCCCAGTCTTGGTCTTGGTCTTGGTCTTGCAGCAAGAGTCTTGCAAGTCTTGCAATTACCTATTAGTCTATTACTATTTATTAAAGTTTACTTTAAATCTTAGAAAAACGTATTAGAATTGGAAAATTGTGAGCTTGAATTAACATAGCCATAGTAAAGATCAAGCAGATTAATAAATAACTGAAGATTTGATAAGAAATTCGAAAAATCAACTAACCTATATGTCGTTTTCCATGGAAGTAACTGTTTCTTAATAAACATTTATGATTTATAAGATTACATTTGCTAAAACATGTAAAAAAAGAAAAAAACTTTTAAAACCATATAAGTAATCAATATTATAATATATATACTTACTAGAATGAATTAATATGACATCTACTACGGACTACCTATCCTTACCATTTTATCCTAATCATAATACTACTTGCGTGATCAGTATAATGTATTCATTTTCATTCTAAGCACTCTGAAACTTATTTACTCTTTGGAACACCTGTAGGTACTCTTAAAAAAATTCGAAATTATTTTGCATGAGTATACCTACGCCCTATGGCGGCAATCAAATAGTGTCAAATGTTATGATTTCGGCGTGGCGGCAACGATTGTTTTAGATTTCAAAAGAAGCCGCCGGCGCGTGTATCATAACCATGTACTTCCGAAAAGCGGCAAATTTCTTTGAGAAGTAAGTACAAATTACAAAACCTTTGATGCCGCATTATCAAAGTGCCGATGGTTAAAACATAACTCTCAGTTTGATTTTAATAGATATTTTTTTATTCGCTATGTTTATAGTATTAGTCGTAATGCGCAAAGGTCCAGTTTTTCATATTCTTTGATACAGTTTTTTGCGTCTCATAGAATTCCTAAGCGTACCTACCTATACACCGAACTGTTACACCTAACTACTCAGTGAAATAGCGCTAAGTCCTAGCTGCAAGACGCAAGAGTCTTGCAGGCTATGTCTTGTTCTTGCTCAAGTCTTGCACGGTCAGTCTTGGTCTTGGTCTTGCTAAAAATACGCGGTCTTGTTCTTGGTCTTGGTCTTGCAAAAACGCAAGAACAAGACCAAGACCGCAAGACCAAGACTGAATTTGGGCAACACTATTAGTAACGTTAGGTCGAAAACTCAATAGCGATAAAGTTTTTATTATTAACTTAAATAATGGAACCTAGGTACTTACTTATTTTATTAACTCTAGAAATACGAACAACAAACGTAATTAACTAATAATTAATTATCAGTCCAACAAAAACAAAACCAATGAATTTAGGATATTAATTAAATTCTATCAACACGTGAAAAACATTTTCAAAGTATTTCTGACGCAATCGGTTAAAAATCAGATACGTTTACTGGCAAACCATTTCTGTACAATTCAATAGTTCTTCCACATGAATACATAGCAAGTGAGCATTGAACACGATAAAAGATTTGAAAATTAATTTCATAATTTTTCGCTTAAATTCATAGCGAACGAGGTCGTTATAATTATCTATTATAAATATTGTTAAAAATAATTTAATATAAAAATGAAATTATTGTATTGTCATCTATCCTAGAAGTGTACAAAGTTTGTATGTACTTGTAATAGATAAGATAAGATAAGATAAGGAGATGGATTCGGTTTAGGTGATACATGAAAAGGGTGGTTCTACTTACTAAGTAGGTAGGTAGTATTCGCAGTAATTAAGAAGATCGATTAGTTGACTGATACATTTGTGTCTTTTAATTCAAATAAATGCTTAGCTAAACTTCTCGATGCAAGAAAAAGAGACAGGAGACTTTTGAAATGAATAATTGAGATATAAAAAATTATGTAAGTACATATTATACAAATATTATCTTCACTACATAGTATAAAACAAAGTCCCTTTCTCTGTCCCTATTTCCCTATGACCCTTTGTATGCTTAAATCTTTAAAACTACGCAACGGATTTTGATGCGGTTTTTTTATAATAGATAGAGTGATTCAAGAGGACGGTTTAAGTATAATATAATTTATTAGGTTTTAGACAAAGCGGGCGAAGCCGCGGGCGGTAAGCTAGCCTCTTAACCACCGAGAGGCCAGATCCGACCGCGACACAATAGATTTTCTATTGTGTCTGTGATTCCGGGGCCTGATGGATTAATTAATATATATTTCTCAGTGTATAAAATATTATGTATGTGCATAATCATATCATATTTATCAAATCAAAGACCTTTTGAAATAGGTGTCGCTGAATAAACATTTGCGTTCCGAATATCAACACCAAAATTCCATTTTACATTTTCGTTCCAACTTGAAAAAGGCTAAATCTAAAAATGTCAGAATTTTCGTTACAAATTGTTTCGTAAAAATAGAAAGCGTGGAAAAATTGTGAGATCCGATTATTCTGATTCCCATATGGGAGATATTCCCATAACTTTCTCAAAATTTCAATACGTACGGCATAGTACGCGTCTTTACTATTTGTGATTTTTGCGCTCCTAGTTTCTACTTTCGTGTGAGTCAAAGGAAACTTATATCTTCATAAAGAACATTATTTATATGAACTTATAACATATGCAAGTAAATTTTTGCGCTGTTTATAAAGGTAAGGTATAGTTTTGAAATACCGTTCAATATCTCTCTGAAACTTAAGAAATTAGGAATATAAGTAATAATTCAATTTCATTAAACAATTTATTCTTCCTCACTTCTGAATCAACAATAAAAATAACATTATTTAGCAGGTGATATTCCTTCGAAATTAAATAACATTCATATCTCTATAGTACACGAAAAACAGTCACAATACGGAAATAAAACACATTTCAAATGATTGATACGCACTTTCCAATAACTATAAGTACCTTCATAATATACAGGGTGATTTTTTTCCCAACGCATTAATTTTTATAGGTGCAATAGTTTTAAAAGGATTGAAGTATAGCTCATTTGGAGTAAAAAAACATTACCTAGCCGAATCTCATTAGTATCAGGAATATTTGATATTTTAACTTATTTTGAAAGGAGAATGACCACGGGTGGTATCGGTAAAATTTTAGTTGTGCCACGTATTCGTGATATTGTTAATTCCTATTTGTATTTATAATGATCATATTTATCACTGTTAAGTCGTAATTATACCGAATAAATAGAAATAAAAGTAAAAGTTTTTGTTTTGACACATATATCTCTCTCTCTATCAAGCGTCATATGTTTCAATTTGAAATGAATGTGTTCGACGCATTGTTCGACGTTATTTATTTTGAAATAATGTTTATTACGATTTACTTTTCACATTTGTCTTGTAAATTAAAATATTACCTATGTAATAAATGTAAAACTTAACGTTCATCGTTAGTTTAAACTCGATAAAGTATTTTTTGAAGTGTTGAATAAAACTATTGTTATATTTTTGTTGTCGCGAACTGCGGTTTATTTACATAAAAACTTTAATCATATCTAAAAGTACCTACTAACATCAAGCTTTAAATTGAGCTATATTTCATCTTGACACAATAAGTTTGATTGCTATACCAAGTGCCATAGTCACTTGGGCAATCTCCTTTACCAAATTCTTAGAGAAAACGATAAAAGTAATAAATTGGTGATACTAATTTTAAAACTTTCTTTACTCCAAATGAGCTATACCACCCCTTTAAAACTATAACACCTTTCACAAGACATCCTGTATGTATTTGCTCGCAATAAACCAACATAGTATAATATGTATGTAGGTAAGTATATTCATAATATTATAGTTAGTACTATGACACGACAGGGAAATCTTTGAACTACTTTGCGGCTTTTTATTAGCGGTTTTTTACGACTGCGATGGGATATTTTTATGACACATAAAATCATCGATCCTGTTTTATAACCCAGATGCCATTTATTGATACTTCCATTATATTTAAAATTAACTTCATCATTATTTCATAGTGACAAATATGAAGAGTAAAATAATATTTCACTTTTGTATTATCGATATATTTTGAAAACATCGAATAGAGCGTGTGTGCCGAGCACACGTGTCATAGCTGAAACTTCTTTAGCAAGAAGATACCAAAATCGTCACCTTATTCCATGACATGACGGTCATGGATGTGATGTCCACACATGTCATGGAATAAGGTGACGAGTCATGTCATGACGGTATTACGATGACGCGACTTGAAATTTTACTCTCAACGTGCCTAAGGTAAAGTTTTAACAGTGAATCTACGATGAAATTTTTTTTAATCGTAGTATCAGTTATTTTAATTAACATCTGAAGCATTTAAAGCATTATCAATAGATGAAGAAATAAAATATTTTAAATGTATTTTGTGTAAATAATCCAAAACTACAAACAGTAAAAATAAAGGATAAAATAAACGTCAAACGTAATTCGTTGAAGAGCCGCAAAATCTAAAAGAGCAAGCAAATCTAATTTATTGCGAAATAGGTTAAGATGTCGCCAATTAAAAATAAAATTTCAACAATTTTCGTTCAAACGAAACGGAACGGGAACTATGCGGGTTTTTCTTTGAAAACGCGGGCGAAGCCGCAGGCGGAAAGCTAGTACCTAATACAAAAGAAGAAATAATAGCATAATTATTGCTTAGATTTTGATTGAGTATACATTTTAAATGAAAAGATTCAAATGTCGCATTTATTCATCTATAGTTCGAGACTTCTATTAATAAAGAATATTCAGCAAAACTTATTTATTTTATTAGCAATATGCCCCGCGGTTTTACCTCCATTGGTCCGTTCCTTACCATGGTCTTACCATGATGATATAATAGCCTTCAGTCTTCCTCGATAAAATCGACTAACAGTGAAATAATTTTTGAAGTGAAACTTCTTTAGGCGCCTTGAAAGTAAAATTTCAAGGTTACTTCTTGGCAATACCGCCACGTCATGGATTTTGTTATCTTTAAATCTTGCCAAAGAAGTTTCATTTCTGACACAATATGTGCTCGGCATACACGCTCGCTCGGTGCCTCAGATAAGCGCGTTCAATCAAACAAACTCTTCAGCTATATAATATTAGTATAGATACGTTAAAATTATTTATTTAATTAACAATTCTCAAAGAATAAAGCGAAGATCACATTAAATGAATACTTTACTGAATTTCACTGAATTACTGAGTTTTACGGCCGCCATATTGTAATAAAAATAAACGTTCCGAGATTTCATAGCCCACATAACTTTATTTGGGAGTCGGTGATATAAAATACAGCTATCTCGTAAATTAACGACATTTCAACTGGGAAAATAAAAGTCGTTAATGGTTTATATTGCGTAAGTATTTTAACCCCTAATTGTGTGTTTTAAAAAACTTATTTGTTTTTGTGTGGTATTATATATTTTAGTAATGATGAATGACTTAAAACTGACTGATTTATTTGTTCTAATGAAAAAGTGGTAAGTATTAAATTTAAGAAAGAAGAACTAACTTTCCTGAGCTAACTGACTTCGTTCCATGACAAAATTAATATGTATTCTAAAAAAATTGAAAAAAAAAATTTAAATCGCCCTTTTTGGAACATTATAACATACACTAAAGAAACTTTATCAATGATATCACCTATAATACGTTAAATTATCTGAGATACAGGTACCAAAAATCATTAATCTCTTTTCTACGATTTTATGTAAATTTATAAAGGATGGCCTCAAATTAAAATTAAGATACAAGCAATTAAAAGCATACTCAGCTATCTGTCAGATAGTATAACAGTAAGACTTCATCGAAAGCATTGAATAAGCCCCGGTAAGACCAGTGGTAGACCCGTCAACCGCACTTATAAGATTGTGGAAGATTGACAAATTGGTATTAAGATAGTGTTTCTAATATTATTAAGATGGACCTGCGTTACGGTATTATTTGAGTAAAATATATAGTATTATTTGAGAGTTTTAGTAAACTGTATTGTGTCTAATAGTGAGTAGGGAATGTTGGAACGGTATTCTAATATTATTTGGGAGAATGTAAATTATTGTTTAGTGGTAAATCAGTGAGAGACTACACCGATAGTAATATTATACAAGTAATAATTATGAACGTAAATTTTTGTGAGGACGCATGCATGTTTATGGACCTTTGTTACACTTTAAATGCATTGCAGTTTTGGTACAGAATTATCAAACTCGTGTAGTTTATATGGCCGTTATATTTTAGCTGTTACCATTTTTATTAATTTTTGGCGCAAAGTTCTTAAGGTTTTTAAGGGAGTTCAATATATATGTATATATATTCATATCTCTTTCTCTATTATTCTCTAAAAGTGTCAGATTTTACTCGCCAAAGGACACTATCTTGATAACAACATTAACAACAAAAAGTATTCTCATATAAAGATTATTATAGGTAGAACATTTAATGAAATGTGTTAAAATGTCAGAACTATCTATAATTTATTTTAATAATTGAAAAGTCGCAGATTGACTGCAAAAATAACGAGGGCTTCGGCTTTCGCAAATTCTCATTTCCATATTACTCCATTTTAATTTCGAGACACTCGCACCTACAAAAAGCGAAAAATTACAAAGGCATTACACCCGACCCAATATGATAACATTTTGATAAAATAATGTTCACGCGATATTGGCAGCTATTCTAAACCTGTAAGAGACAGATTCGGATATGATAAATTGCTATAAAAATACATTGATCACGTTCTGACGTTAGCAGTCGGAAATTCTATTATTTCCCGAACATCTTAATTTCAGGACTTACAATGGACGGAGGGAACAATGCTCTGTCCCATCACGTAAAATGTGAAGGTGCAGGGATGTCCGAATCGGAGTTTAATTAAAATTTATCAATTTTAGGAATTCCTTAATGGAAGAGGAATATGTTATTAAGATATTCACATATTTTGACAGGCTTCTCCGTAATATGTAATCCCTTCGAGATTTTATTATATATTTTTTTTATCAGATTTTGCGTTGAATATTTTGGCACATATTTAGTTGTTTTTTTTCGTTAAATTTGATAATATTTATCGATTTAGCCTCAAAATAAACGGAATTTTATATAAACTTATCGCCCCTTTCAATCTTAACTGTTGAATTTAAAGAAATCCTTTAAATTACAAACCTGACCTAGCAAAAGTAAGAAACATGGTGTAAATTTTAAATGTTTCTTATCCTAATAATTTAGTTTATACCTTGATAAATAATTGAGTCAACTTTTCCTATTTAGAAATAGTGATAAAACTGGATACATTTATTCTAACAGTATTCCTATAATAATACAGTACTATTCTTATATCCCTGTTTCATTCAGTTATATAATTCCATTTATGTTAGGGATGTAATGGTTTCGAATGCATAATTTATATGGATGACGTGACTATCACACATCTACTCGACTGTTGCTAAAAACCTCGATTCTTGGTATACATTTAGTTCCTTGTTAATCTTTTATAAATGCAAAAGTTTGGTTAAACTACAAATCAAAAATAAGTTAATCAATATGCAATACCAAAGTAAAGTGAATTTATGTGAAATAAAATGACTTTGTATTGTCCAATAAGATATTGTAATTTAAATACCTAAATAAAACATTTATTTGCACAAAATAATTCATCATTCAAATTCATCTATTCAATTATCTATTCATAATTTATCTCAACACTTTAATAATATAGAATTAAAGTTACATTCGTAATATCCAATATTCACTTACATGTAAGTATGATTTCATAACCATACTCTCAAAAATTCATATCTCCAATTTTCTAAGCCAAGAATTTAAACTTCAAATCGTTAGCTGTCAACCCTAGACAGGGTATTGTCCACTTGATATATAGACTTCGATCAGTATAGGGCACTGGTTTCCATACAATGAATTATGGGTTCACACCGCCGATTTTAACTTTTAGTACTTTTTCAAACTCTGCGGATGTATATCGTTTACAAATTTGTTTTTTTTTTGCTCTCTGTGTTGATGACTAGTTTCATGCCATGTTTGGCTTTTGATTCGAATTTCTAATTACAGTTTTTAAGGATTGCTTAAACAGAAATGTTATGGATATTTCATAATAATTGGAATTGCAAACAAAAATAAATTGTAGATGACCTCCTTGCATCTTATGACCAAGATGAGTTTGATTTTCAACTCAAATTACTTTGAATTTGTTTACTATCAGGATAGAACAAATAAAACACCAATCTTTTAAATAGATTATGAATGAATGAATGAATGAATGAAAATACTTTATTTGCACCAAAACAAGGAAACAATACGAAAAAAACACATACAAAACAAACACGTGCAAAAAGGCGGCCTTATCGCTAAAGCAGCGATCTCTTCCAGGCAACCTTTAGTCGCGGATCATGAGAATTACGTTTTATGATGAGGTTGATGGTGCAGAACACAAAAATCGTTAAATAAATAAGTATAAGACTACACATAGGTATAGATTATGAATATTTGCCATAAGAAAGACATCCATATCGAGTACAACTTTACTTATTTATATTTTGTTGCGGATGAACTCCCGTTAGGTCAATATGAGTTATAGCACCTGGCAAACTTCTTGGACAAAAAGTGGTGCAGTGGGGGAAGTTTGCACATTAAGTTTTTGTACTTATTTATATGCGCAAGCTTCACCCAATACGCTAAATAGTGTTCAAGTTACGTGGCGACAACTATGATACTAGTATGATTGCGTATTAGTAACTCATAAATATATCACAGCCTAGCTTCGCTCCGCGGTTTCACCCGCGTGGCTCCGTTCCTGTTGGTCTTAGCGTGATGATATATAGTATACCTATAGCCTTCCTCGATGAATGGGCTATCTAACACCGAAAAAATTTTTCAAATCGGACCAGTAGTTCCTGAGATTAGCGCGGTCAAACAAACTCTTCAGCTTTATAATATTAGTATAGATAATATAATACTATACTAGGCTGTAGGCACATCATCCACTACCACTTTAAATACAATACCTAGGTACAATAGTTTTACACCGAATTATAACGTTTTTAATCAATATCAAGACGCAATTTGTTCTTCGAAGCATCCATCCCTAGAGGTTCCACCATTTTGTTTCGTCGAAAACAAATCGCACAACTCTTTAATTTACTAAAAGGCTTCGTAAATATAAAACAATATTGCCAAAATATTTCAGCAGTTTTAACTTGAACAAAGGTGTCTGCATTTGTATACTTTATTTACCAAAAAGGTTCTTTTTGTTTACGCCGACATTGTAAACAATATTTTAACATGAATTTATTTGTTTTAATAATGGTAATATTATCTAGAAGGGATTTAACTTGACATGTAATACCTACTCGTGTATTTAAATTATAGAGCGTGTGTGCGAAGCACACGTGTCACAAGTGAAACTTCTTTGGCAAGATTTAAAGATATCAAAATCGTCGCCTTACGGCATGACGTGAATATATTGCCACGACGCGTTTTACTTCAAATAGTTAATCCTTAATCCTTTTGGGAGCAGTGAAATTATTTAGATAAGTACCTATTTTGTAAAAGAAAAAGCTTATTTCAACTTCAATCAACTTCAATTATAGGTAGGTACTAATAGCACAGTATTACAATATTTATAGTGTCAAAATAATTGACTTAGACTTGTGTTTATTTGATAAGATATTCAGTTTCAATTACAATCAACTGAAGAATTGAGAAAATTAGAACATAAATTCACTATGGTTGATATTTTAGAAAATAGCTTATAAAAAGTATCTCAAAAAAAAACAAAACAAACATGAAATACATTCTAATACACGAGAGTGTAACCCAAGTATAAAATATTATATCAAAGCCAATATCTAGATGGTACATAAAATAAAGCCAATATCTAGATGGTACATTAAGATTATCTCAGTATTGTATTACCCGTCACTAGCACTCATTCACAAAAGGCCATAAATCGTAATTATTGCACATCACTATTTATCAGGAAGTCGTCATTGAGTAGGACAGACGCGCGACTTTGCGATTTTTAGTCGCAGCGCATGATTAATCGAATATGCTTTTAGATACAGTTCATGATAATGAATATGTTTTTTAAGATACTAATGCTATAACTGTATCTATTATTTCAGAAGATTGATACCTATAAAACAAACAAGGTAAATTGAAGTAATTTCATCATTCATAATTCCTCATTAATTTACCAAACGTTTCTCATATTATAATATAGTCCAGGAGAAGTTAATATAGTATTAAATAGAGAGGATCGTACTATTTGCCATAATTTAATAATGCTCCAATTTTCGAAAATGTATCATAATAATTCTGTACGTGAATTAAGTTCAATAATTACTCTCCTGCTAACCATTATCTACAAAATGTATGACACAATAATTTCTGAAAATACAGTATTCTAGACAAAACACCGCTGATTACAATAAATATCTTCAAGGAAATGAGCTAAAAAGAGTACATTCTTTGTTATCCAATACCATTGTATCTGTATTGCAATCACGTTCGTCGCTCGTTTACACCAATCTCGTATAATCCGAAACGAATCTGCAGAAGCCCGTCTCAAATGACGCGAATATAAATAACAACCGTATTGCGTGCACATAAGGTTCAAATTAAATATGTTACCAATACTTGGGGTTGTAGAATGCGTTACCACTAAGGGTATTTACCGTGAAATATCGTTGCAAAGATCGAATGCACTCGCTAATAAATGACTGAACTGTAACTGCTGTAAGTGAAACCAATCTTTATGTGCAGGCAATAGGGGATATATTTGTGTGATGGGATATTTATTTACGTTTGTATTGTGGTCGGGTGTACCCACAACAAATCGTTTCATCGACCATTACTGGTAGAATTGAAATCACAGACCCCTATGTCGAATGTCTAACAAGCTGTAGACCATGGGATATTGAATTTTACTGTACTTGATTTATTGTGTTCTAATCGTAATATTTAACGAGATTGTGAACAGTGTCGCTTTGCAGAACATGCACACGTCATGGTAACTTATCGGTTTTTTCATACAGATTTCGTATGCTCCCAATTCCTTTTACCTTTATAGAATGCCAAGTCTATAAAATAGGTTATTTGTGCACATATTCCTCCTGTTTAATTGTGTCAGTATAGATTTTTATTCAAAGAATTTGATTAGAAAAGGTTTGTGTAAAATCAATCAAGTCAATCGATAAAATATTTCTATAAAATAATTATTAAGAACTATTATTTTTAAGCTAATATAAAACGTACATGTTATGTGGAATTAACAAATCCTTACCAAGCTTTCACATAATTTTTATTTCGACAATAATATAGATGCATTTTGGCAGAGAGTAGCAATCCTTTTAAAACGTCTAACTTCGACATATCCAGGCTTCTGCCAACAAGCTTTAGACTCCTTATTTGAATGGCTTTACAAATATAAAGTAATTTTGTTTGAACTCATGTGAATTTATATACTTTCGCAAAAATATACGCAGGTCATACATATGATCAAAAAAATAAAAAATATAAGAAGACCTATTAAAATTACAGACAGATGTACACATAAGGTGCCCCGTCATTTGATAATTTTAAGCATTTTTAAGTAATTTACTAACATTAATGGATTACTATGTAATCTAATTGTTTCAAGTAATATAAAATACTATTACTAATGTTGGCATGACAAAATATATATATAATAAAAATGTTAAAAAATTTATATTTTACACATAATTATTAATCGTCCAAAATTACATAAACGTTCTTTCGCTTTTTGAACTTGAAAATAAATCAACTTCAAGCATATATTTAGCAAAGTTCTAGCTTATGCACAAACATATCGTTCTTATCGAAAACATAAAGGCTATATCCTTCCATCGTGAAATAAGAAAAGTTGACACATGGGAGAAAAGCGTGTATTACTATTTATCTACGCCAGCATAAGCTGACCTCTATCCCCATATAAATCCCCAAAAATAAGAGCTCAACAATATTGGATATTCACCCCTCTACGATAGAACATATTGCGACGGCAAATTCTTATTATACTCACAAATTATATAGATTTATGGTGATAAAGTTTAGATAATTCCATGGAATTTGAATAATATTTCTTTCTATTCGCATATTTACATATATTTGAACATATTTTCAATAACGTAGACTTACTAGGCGTAAGTTTTGGGTCTTATTAATTCACAGACTTTCAGAAGATTTCGTCTTTCTAACAACAAATATTATAAACTTAGAACTTCTTCTACAAACTTATATACAACTACGTAAACTGGCCATAAATACGGCTACTTTTAAAAACAAAAACATGACATTACATTTGAATTTGGAATATGTCGTTGTCATATAAAATAGTCTGGCTATAAAAATACGGTTACAATTAAAAATAAAAACATGACATAACATTTGAATATGTAATCTGTCATCCTCATATGAAACGTCATTGTCCTTTCTCATTTTCGCGCCAATCGAATGAATACCTACTTCTGTTGTATTAAAATGAAGATATTAACACATATTAATTACTGTGATAGCGTTACACAAAGTAGGTGAAAATTATAATTTATCTTTCCTTCCACTTGACATTATAAACCTTTACACGTAAAATTAATCGAAAAATAATGCGGTATCGTCCGCGGGTGAAACCGCGCGACACAGCTAGTTAGCTTATAGAGTTTATAATCAGCTATTTACCTCAATAATATTAAACATCGTAAAACTAATTATACCTTCATAATATTCAACGACATAAAACTAAAGTGACTAAACTTCCAACAGAAAAATGAATTTGCATCTCAAATGAATGTAACAACACAACGTCTTCAAGCAAATAAATTCTTAATCTGCTTTCTGAGAGCGGGCAAACAACGTTGAAAAAACAATGTTTTAATCATGTAATTAAACGTAGAACAAGCCAATTAAGCCTCTTTGTGTAAGTTTTTAGTTTACATAATACTTAACGTGCCTTGTCTCGGCTGAAACGTGTTTTTCTTAGGAATAAAGTAATATTATTGTATTACTGCTGCCTCGTTGGTTTCGAGGAATATTTGATTAGAAAGGTTTCAGGTTTGAGACTGGGATGGGTTAAAATATTAAACTTCTTTTTATTTTATTAGCCAATTAGTATTATTTGGTTTTAATAATGCCTATTATTAATTTTGGAACTAGACTATAAAAATATGAACTTGATTACGAGAAATTTTTGTTAATACATTTCGTGAATATTGCGTGGTATTTAAACTGCTTCAAATTATAATTTCTGATTATTTTTACTTTCAATTACGAAACCGATAAAATATTTAGCGGATTTTTTCAGGCAAAAGCGAAGTACATCCTTATTAATTATTATCCTTGTTTCATTTATATAAATAGGCTCTCATTTAATATTTCATACAGGAGGGCAATAAACAAAACGTGTATCTTTTATTTCTAGATACGCAACGTACCGTCAGCAAAAACATCAAATGAAAATTAACATTGTAAGGATTTTTTATTAAAGTGAAACTTTTATTACATCGTCTCAAACTTTTTGGTCTGTGTAGCGCATGTCGCGTGTATCGCGGCTGCCGAGTAGGTATACCTACTCGGCAGCCGACCGTCACGCGACATGCGCTACACAAAGCAGTGTTCGGAACCGTTCGAACAGTTTCACTTTTACCGTGGTTTCATAAAACCACACAACATTTTTTTTCTTTATACTTAATTAACTTTGTTGAGTATGAATATACAATAATCATAATAATGTTCAACACGTTTTTATAGCTTTGACTTAAAAAAGCTATGTAAGTTTTTTTTAGTGTTTGATTTTACAGCGAGCGTGGTAAAGGGGAGACTGAGAATATAATGAATAAATCGCGTTTATAATCCGTTAGTCTTTAATATCTGAAAGCAATTCAATTTTAAAGTGAAACTTTTATTACATCGTCTCAAACTTTTTGGTCTGTGTAGCGCATGTCGCGTGTATCGCGGCTGCCGAGTAGGTATACCTACTCGGCAGCCGACCGACACGCGACATGCGCTACACAAAGCAGTGTTCGGAACCGTTCGAACAGTTTCACTTTTACCGTGGTTTCATAAAACCACACAAGTATTTTTTTCGAAGTGAAAATTCTTTAGGCGCATTGAGAGTAAAATTTCATGGTCACGTCATGGCAATACCATCACGTCATGGAGTAAGGCGACGATTTGCATTGCATCTTAGCAAAGAAGTTTCACTTCTGACAAGTGAAGTCGGCACATACGCTCTTTTTTTAATATTTTAGATTTAACTTTATTTGCTGTCTGTACAAGTCAGCACTCCGCGGTCATCTATCATTCATATTCTCGGATATGAGACATTTCGGGAGACAAAAACTCGCACAGTCACGGTACATTTGTTTTTAACTTCAAAAAAGGACGAGATTCCTTTTGCTTCAATTGCGTTGTCGCGAAAGATATTAGGATTTGATATTATGAATGGCTTCCTTTATGCTCTTTTAATAGGATTAATACCTTATCTATACTTATATTATAAAGTTGAAGAGTTTGTTTGTTTGAACGCGGTAATCTCAAGAACTACTGGACCGTTTGAAAAATTATTTTAATGTTTAAAAGCTCATTTATCGAGGAATGCTATAAGCTCTACATCAACACGATAAGACCAATAGGAGCAATGCTGGTAGAACCATGGGTAGAGCTAGTATCTTTATAAATGAATACGTAAGATTGTATAATGAAGTCCTGCCGCCTTGTGGGATGGGCAGATGCATTATAACATTAGCTGTTGCATTGCTCGATTTTCTGTACGGACAAGTAGGCGATTAACTTTCTGCTTTATACAATATATAATACCATGTTATTTTATTTTACTTCTTTTATAAATCAAGGTAAGCATTATCAATTTATTACCACTGCAGTGTCAAGAAAAGACACAGTCAATGAAGGATTCCCGTATCTGTAAATTGTAACTGGAAAGATGATGATATAAATTATGTAGTCCATATTATATTTTTTTTTTCGATATTCGATTTTAACGATTAGATTTCGTATTTCAACGATTCAAAAGCGCTTCTAAATTAAGTGTAGTTAAATAAAATAAATGTTTGAATTTGTAAATAAATAAATGTTTGTATTCAGGATCGTAAAACTGCCTTGTCTTTACTTGGTCCTTCACTATAATCTAATCCTTTAGCTAAAACAATTAAATGTCCAACAAATCTCCGCGTTATCTTTTCATAAAACTCATAACAGAGGAAGTTTTCCCGACAGCTGATTTTTAGTTCCATTCCTTGAAGATTTCTTTAATTTCCACATTTCACAGCAGATGTTCCAGACGGAAAGAATTAAATAGATCTCATAGATAATGTTGTATAATTAGACTTTAAATTACACATTAAAAACGTCACAAAATGCTCCTTTATAGCAACGTAATTTCTAGCTCAATACCTGTTACTGTAAATTGTATAAATTACTAGCTGCGCTCCGCGGTTTCACCTGCGTGGCTCCGCTCCTGTTGGCCTTAGCGTAATGATATAGCCTATAGCCTTCCTCGTTAAATGGGCTATCTAACACCGAAATATTTTTTTCAAATCAGACCAGTAGTTCCTAAGATTAGCGCGTTCAAACGAACAAACTCTTCAGCTTTATAATATTAGTATAGATTTCTTGCTCAATCACTTGATGTACCTGTTTCTGTGAATTATTATACGTACATTTATACGTTTTTTCTCCATAAGAACCATCCTCGTACTTCATGAAATATTATAAAAAATAATTAACGAAATCTTTTAGCTGTTCTCGAGATTTGCACTTAGCAACAAATTAAGCGTTTCATTTTTATATTTTAGAATATAGAAGACTAGTTGAACCGCACAATTTTACCAAAAGACGAAACCGCGGTAAAGTTTTATCGAAATCTGATGAGCAGTTTTTTCGTGAATAAACAAACGAAATATATAGATACATTCTTACAGACTATCGCTTCATAATATCAGTAATACTACTCCCTCCTATAAAATACTCGAAGGACCAAAAACTCATTATGTCTTGTATGCAATTTATACACAATAGAAACACTATAAAATTACACACTTTACACTTATAATAATAACGGTGTATTGTGACATATGTTTGCAAAAAGATTACCTCGCTGAGAACAATACCACTAATTTAGTCTCCCCTTATGGTAAACATTTTCTGAGCGCCCCATTTAGATTACACGACACGATAAATTGGAGACGACGTGTCGTAGGGAATAATCGAGTAATTTTGATTAGAGTCTTTTGTGAATGTACATTTTTACTGATGTTAAATACAGTGTAGAACTACAACTTACAGAATTTTATCGTTGTCGAACACATTAATAAATAAAAATAACTTCACAGTCAAAATCACAAAATACTTGATCCATAATATGTTTATTTTTTTGGCAAATACTCTATGAATAAATAAATAATACATCCAAACCTACAATTAACATTTAGTTTCATCTCATTCGGCCTTTTTAATTAAAAAATTTAAACATCGTTGTCGCATTGATATTAATTATTCACGCACATAGCAACTTTACAATTCATAATAGTTGGCCGTGGCTAGTAGGTTTTTCTAACATTATAGAATTTTGTTAATAAATTAAAAAATATAATATTTATCGTAAGTAATAAAAACCATGCAAAATGTAGTAAAATCAAAAACCACCCTCCTAACTTCACACATGGCGCGACACGAAGCAATCGATAAATTTAATTATTTTGTACTATTCACAACATGTAATTACGATACATTCTTAACACAAAAATACGTTAAATCGACCTTAAAATTGCTTTAACATTTTATTAGATTTTTCCATTAAAATAATAGCTCATTGTGAGCAGCTGTTGTTATATATTAATTTTAGTTTGTAAAATTATCTATATTGCATAAAACAAGCACCTATAAATTGTTTTATTTATCTACTAAAATAGAAACAGACATTAATGTTGTTCTAAATGTAATTTTTCTAATGAAACAAATTGAACAAAATTATAAAAATAAGAAACAAGCCGCTAATATTATAAACCCTAAAAAATAATCCCTATAACAAACAAACCAAACAAAACAAACCCTAGCGAAAACACAAAATGCTTCACAAAATGTGACAAATTGTGTACTTTCATAATTTTAATGCTGCTAATAAGGCTCAAGACGTTGTCAGTCATTATGAAATTTCTCTAGTTATAAACAGTTTTCTCTAAAGATTTTCACTAGCGCAACGAAGGCATAACGCTACAGTTTCATTTTACTCAAGCAATTAGTCGACCCACAGAGTCGACCTAAACAAGCAGTGGAATACATATTAACAGAGGCTTGCTAATCGAGATTTGAAAGAATTTTGATGGGCTAAACCCTAGTGAGCGATAGAGATATTTTGAATTTACGCAGTAGTAGTATTATAAGCTTTAGGATTGTTTGTGTTTCTATAAGTATTCCATCTTAGCAGATAATGAAGTAGAGTTTTTTAATCGCATCTCAATTGTCGATTATGTTCGTAGTTTTATATTTTATATTTTATATTTTTCTCATATTACCTTCTATAATTTCTCTCCATCACACTCTATAAACGACAGCTTATTGGTGACTAGATAGGGTCTACGGATAGATCATATCTATTAATTTTTCATTGCAAATAACTTTGCTAAAAATATACTATAACAATACAGCGTCTTATTTAACTGACGTTAATAAAGTGCGATAGTTATCGAAACCATTTA
This sequence comes from Colias behrii, assembly GCA_029959065.1. Taxonomy (NCBI): domain Eukaryota; kingdom Metazoa; phylum Arthropoda; class Insecta; order Lepidoptera; family Pieridae; genus Colias; species Colias behrii. The sequence continues at coordinate 5,282,971 of JARWMC010000025.1, forward strand.
TCTTCCATTTAAACTAACATACATTTTCTTTAAACACTTTTTAAATCGTCGGACTTTATTTCTATTTTTATTCAATTGAATATTACTTACTGTGTCATTTAAGCATTTAACTACTATAGCAAAGTATTTAATGTTATCTCTAATTTATATAATGTAATAAAAAAGTAAGAACATTTCCAAAGGTTTAACAATCCGCTAACAAGATCACAGACAATTTTTTCCAAGAAAGATAGTTACGCTTGAAACTGCACTTTTAATAAATGCTTTGACCAAAGGTACTATTGTCGGCAAACTAGCGTATTCCTAACCGGGTCATGACCCGTTAGTTTTTCGTATTTTCCCAGTACATTCGCTAAAGATTTTACACTATTTGCCTTTAAGAAAATACTGGGCCAGATGAAACATTTATGTAACGCTTAAAATGTTATAAAAGCGGTTTTATTATGTTCAGTAGGATGTATGTGGAATGGAGCAGTCATAGAATTAAAAAGAAATTGGTTAAATCATATTTTATGTTATAAATCCTAATTCTAATACTTCAATTACACACAATAAAACTTATTACTATTACCTATAATAGTTAGTAACTATTATGACCTATTATAATAGTTACAAGCAATGTAATAAGAATTACGATTCAAGTAATAATAAACTAATCGAAATTTTTGTTTGACTAAATTATTATCTGGTTAATATACAAGTATTTGTAAAGTGTTATTTGTAAAGTTTAGAAATGTCCGGGAAATATTTGATATATTTTTATACACAAATACCATTTCGACGAAGTAAACTTATTATTAGAGGCGGCTTGCATGTTTTGAAATTCCGTTATCCAGATTAATTTATAAACTTAATAAATACGTATTCCAAATTCCTTAACAACCCTCCGGTTCAATGACCTATGTCATCTATATCATAACATTGTCATATGAAAGAGGGTATTTACGGATTTATCAACGTACAAGCGAATTTGAACGTTACTGCTTTGTGATAAGACACCAAATTGAAAATCATGGAATGTTTTAGTAGAATCAATCTTGAAGTTTTAAAATATGTCTTTAGAGGTTGGATATTAGCCAAGAATTCAGTAGTGACTGAAGCAAAGCTGTACTGAGCTATGCAAATTGTAATAAAACTATTTTGTAGGATTTAAGTAATAGCAGTATTAAAATATTCCGACTGTATCGACTTGCGTTCTAGATGACATAAATTTTCAGTTACGCTTGCTGCATTTCCTTTTTAGAATGTACCTACATAAGTTTATAAAAAATATGCAATTCTGTTCATTTTAATTTGTTTTAGATTAAACAAAATTTAAGATACGTTATTAAATTGATAGGTATATTAAGTTAAGGTGTAGGTAAGGTAAGTTTAGGTAGTGAATACAATTCTTCACTCAATTATAATACATAGTTAAATCAGTTCATTTCATTTTCGTATTCATAGAATTAAAAAAATAACAGCTAGTAATGCAAGCTTATTATAATTTACAATTAAAAGATGCATCAATGTTTATTATGATTGATATTGCAATATCAAGCTAAAAGTCATATTAAATCAGTCACAAGTTATATATTATGTATGAAGTTGATGAAAACGTTAACGTCGGGGCCACAATTTGAATATTTTACATAACATTGTCATAACTTTAGTTATTGATTCATAAGACGTTGTCTGCGAATAAGTTTAATAGGAAAATGGCTGAATTAATGATTCAGGAATGAGCTTAAGCATTGTCAGTTCAATTAAGTAGTTTTTATTTATTTTTATAGTCTGTTTTTAAATTTACTAGCTTACTAAAACTGTCTAAAACACAACAAATTATATATTTTATAGCCTTCCTCTTGAACAACTCTATTTAATAAAAACGCTACAAAATTCGTGACGTAGGTAGTTTAAAAGATCCAAGCATACCTATAGGGACAGACAGTCAAACAGCGGGAAGCGATTTTTATTTTATACTATCTAGTGATACTAGATAAAATTTTAGAGCTTAAGAAATCTTCAGCTGCCATTTTTTTTTGTACTTGAATTAATCGTAGAAAGTGTTTGAAATCGAGTTCTGTGGAAATATGAGTCATCTCGCTATTACGCTCTTATTGCGTCTAGCATAGTATATCGAGTGTCTTATTGAAAGGTAATAATGTGCCTAACCTAATATGTTATGTCTAGTTTCAAAATAGTTCCTTCTGAGTTCCATCCTGTTTTAGTTTCAAAATCTAAAAAGTATATTCATTGCATAAAAAGACCAAACAAAGCACTATTACCATAACTTACGAAATTCTCATTCCAAAATCAACTCAACTCCATCCACTTAAGGTACATTTTGGAGCTAAACCTGTACTTTGAGAAGACGTGTTTTCGCTCATTACCCGTATTATTAGCTACAAGCTATCTCTCGGGAGCTAGTGTTTCCTCATTTAACGAATCTCTTGAAGATAAAAGCATATCATGTGAACGTGTTGAATTACTGAGTTGTAGGTTCGAAACTAGTATAAAACTTTTGTGACAATCTGCCATATTTGCTTTAACGTATTGTTCTCTCGTTTGTTCTGTTTTAGCTTGAGTTTTAACTTCATCGTTGGTTTTAATGTTTTCTAAAATTAAATGATCATTTTTAAAGATACCGATATTTATATTTAGATGCAGGAAATGTTCAAAATTAAATATTTTAAATTATATCTTTAAAAGGTGTTCATACAACCACAAAATTCGATCTACAAAAACGGGACACGAACGTCCCACACACACGTCAAAGTAAATCGCATCATTAATTATCGATAATTGTATCGAGAGCGAAAAAGTGACAACTGAATTTCTGTCTTATTAGTCACATTTCTACCATTTCTACTGAGCTATTTTAACTTATCCACACCTATATACTTATAAAATCGTTGATGTATTTTTTGTTGTTTCGGACATCCACAAATATTATTTTGTAATTTTTATTGATTCAACCTTTTTACATAACGTGAAAGTTTTGGCAACAAATGGAACAAAAATTTTTACCTACATAGATTAACAAATTTTCACCTAAATTTTCACGTTTATTGCAATACGCTATTAATATTTATTTATGTAAAGGCTGGATATAATAAATCGTTCGGGATTTATGTATTTGAACCCGTGTGATTAATTTAAACGCAAAATGCATTTGTTACTTGCATTTACATTTAGATTTGATTGTAATGGGAAATAATAATTCCTGTATCGTTGTTTTAGAAATTGGCATAATATTATGGGGTTTGTATGGTATCAATTTTATTTAAGTATGTTGGTTTTATGTTTGGTTGTCAAGTATATTTTTTAAGAATTTGCCGGAAATTGAAGTTTTTGATTGTTTATGTAGTGTTTTATGACTGTTATTATAATAATGACTACAATAAAAGGTCATTTCATTATTAGTTATTTCCACGGGATTATTCAATAAATAACTTAATAGCTAAATCGAAATTTACAACAAAAAAATAAAAAAAGCTTTAATTTATAAATTCCTATTATATATAAAATAATTTCACAAAATATATTTAATTTCCAACCTACGTCTTTACTTTTTTAGATTAGCCATTCACTTTTGTAGTACTAATTTAAAATTAAAATAAGCCCTCACCCTCAAGGGTGTGGCAACCCCTGATGACTAAGAATAATTAATAAGAAGATTTTATTGCTTGCTGCATATGGCATAATATTCGGCTTAATCTGTGGAATACATTTATAAAATATTTGTTTTTTGTTTGGATTTACATTAGCTAAGAAGTAAGGAATAAATGTTTTGAAACAAATATCGAGGATTTATATTGTTTGTGTCTGTAATATTTATTTATGTACCATTATTTTATTGTATCGGTTAAAAACTTATTGAATTATAAATGTAATGAATGAAAAAGATTCGTGGCATGATGCAGCAAAATATTACTATATGAAAAATATTGTAGAAATTATTTGGTTTGAACAGAGCAACTGCAGAGTTTCTTACCAGCTCTTCTTTGTAGTTTCCTATGGTATTTTTTTCTATAAGTATAATGGTATTATGAAAGAAGTAAGTTGAATATTATGTTTGAGTAAAATTAACCTTAAACCAAGTCCTTTAAAGACAATATGCGATAACTCTTATGTTGCGTGGGAAATCGTGTAGGTTGGTGGTTTATCGCTTTAGGAAAGAGACCTTTTGCCAAAATAACGATTACAAATTACAAAGATTACAACGTATCTTATTCATTACATATTCTGGTGTGTTTAGCTCGTGTTGTATTTTATATTCAAGAATAATTAAACACTAGAATATGACTAAGGTTTAAGAATGTCTTTAAAGATAATTTATATTTTATTTGAAGGATAGATTAATAAATGCAGATAACAACCTTCCGTGTGCCTTAACAAAAACGTTAAAAAAATTGCCGAATTCGTCGAGCCGTTCTCTAGTTTTACGCTTAACAACATAATATTATTATAAATTGAGCTTTACTACAAATGCCTACCAAATGATACAAATTCGATTGTATTTTTCTACAATTTTCTAAACCAAAACTGTTGAGGCAAGCAAAATAAAGAAAAATGAAAATTGAGCCAGTATCTAGTTTTATGACTCCAAAGCACAGCAGTTGATTTTTATTACAAAAATGGCTCTGCAAAACACTTTTAGACTCACATAGATAGTTGTGTATGCGTTTTTGTTCAAAATATAACTGATATAAATGACTTATGACTATTGACTATGCACGAATTAATGTTTTAGTTTTGAAGGTATATCGAGAAAATATTTTTTTTTGCGTTAGCGCTCTGACGCGCACTAAGGTGCTAAGAATGCGTTCTATTTGACAAAGCCGTCATATTTTTTTTTTGGACGTGTAGAAAAAGGAAAGCCTAGGCGAACACGAACTTACTGTACAATTGCGTATGTGTGAACAGTAGGTCTACCATGAGTTTACGCACACGATACTCGCTAGCGATTGTAGTAAGCGGTTTGTATGAAATTTCGTACAGCGCCCCTAGTGTGCCGTAGCGGAACTAAAAAGCCTACCATGAGATGCATTATAGTATACTACAGTAGATAACGTATAGTTAACTATACTACACTCGCTGTAGAAACCATACAATTTTTGCACCATGAGTTCTAATTTTGACATATGTCATAGTTTATAACTATTCGATGATAGATACGTCATTCACGGAAAATAATCTCGTGAACTATTCACGTTTACTATTGTAGTTACGTCAGACGATTTAACTATGTCAACTCATGGTAGAGGTACAGTGGTTCACGATATTCGTATACGGATGTTTCAACGAGTGACGAGGAGAATGTCAAACACCAATGTGTAAATTTGTTATCATATATTATGGGCCTCTTCACAATGGGCAGCGTTGGTCGAGTAGAGGCAATAACGATAGTGTAGAGTGCCCAAATGATCAGCCGTCATTGCAGATGTTTTTTTCATAATCGCCGTAATGGTAAACATCGACGATCATTTGTTGGGCCAACGTTGGCCATTGTGTAAGCCCATTATGTGAAGCAAAAAGTCACTAAACTCATACAGAAGCACAAGGGGACAATACAGAGGGGCCGAGGTTTGTCATATGGCGTAACTCTGTTATTTAGCCCAACCAAAAACCGTTAATGAGAAAATTTGTTGACTCTAGGGAGTTCTTGAGGGGTTACTGTTAAGCGCGTTGAAATAATGAAATTTTATGCTTGCTTTAAATGTTAAAGGGACTTAAATATTTTGTAGGTAGGTATATTTATATTTTGATAGGTTGTATTTGATGTTTGGTAAATATATTAAAAATAAATAAGAATTTTGGTAGACAAATAGATAAGTTAACACAAGCCCAAATCAATTTAAAATGAAATCAGTTGGAAAGGTTGATCGGTCGGTTAGTGTTGTCGAAATTGTTTACCAATAGTTTATAAAATTATTATATCAGTCTACACAATATTAGTTCAAATACACTTATATTATACAGAGAAATCAGACCGTTCATACTTAGTAAATAAAGAAAAAAAAAATATTTAAAAATATAGGTACAAAAACACTATGTCTATGCATATTTTCTAAACATATCTTTTCCTTATAATCTTACTCCGGATACCAATTGTCTCCACACATATTACACATCACAAATCCCATCTTCCATCCCACTCTAACACATGCAACGCAAAATCCCATCAACCCTTCGATTACCTTCCGAATTTATAATATTTCGAGATCCGAGGGTTTACCATGATATTTTAAAGCAGTTTTTATTCCAGAGTGTGAAAGTGATGGCGCTAGATGACCGGTATAGCGCTGTTCCTTTTCCACACTGGAAATAATACGTCTGCTTTAAGACATCATGGTACGGGGGACCTTCCGATTGGAAGGTCAATAGGTCGAGTGGGAAGTGCTTTTCAGTACAATAAAATTCATAGCTAATAAAATTTACATATGAACATAGATATGGAAATTAGAATGGGACTATGACTATAAACGGCTGATAAAAATAGACGTTTGAATATAAAACCAATATGTTATATATTTATTCTTGTGTGGTGTTGGACCTAGATATTGGAGTTTTGATTTTTTGTTTGTATTGTGTATTTCCCGATTTATTTGAATAGTCGAATAAAAGTTTATGACTTTTACTAAACTGTAATTTCTGTTCCAAGTTTCATCTAAAGTTGACAAGCCGCATACACTAGAAAGTTCATAAAACATCTTCTAATTCTTTTATTTTTATGAGTACAAGTTATTATAGAATTACGAGCTAAAGTATTGTATACAAAAGTACCTTTTCTCATCAATTAATCATATTAAATGTCACTTAATTCTTCTATACAAAGCTAATACCACAGATAATATAATACAACACTATAAAAGCCATTATCCTATACTACATTGTTAACATATGAGTCTACATAATACCCGATTAGTTTCTATGCACGTGCGCATTTGGTCGGATTAACTAGTAATCTATAATTTTTTCATAATAATATGGGGACGCTATAGTAAGGGGAGAGGAGCATTTAGCGTAATGTCACTGCATTTGTTACATGCAGTTAACATAGGTTGGTATTTTGTTGAATGGTATCTAATGTAATGTCATTGTTTGATTTTGAACTCTATTTCTAGTAACAACAGACTTCAGTTTAGGTACTTGTGCTTAGGTATTATTTAGTTCTCTTGACGGAAGTATTTAGAATAAAATATATAATATCGATATTTAATTGCTTATTTATGTAACCTTTTATATTTGATTGTATAATTAGGTATTTTTGAAGTGAAAACTTCTTTAGCGGCGTTGAGCACTTTTTCTGTAATGGGTATAAAATCTTAAACTCGCGTCAGGACACGTGACCTGATCGAAAAAGCGTAAGACGGATACCATTCCAAAATATCAAACATGCTCAACGTTAATAATCAAGTTTTCACTTCTGCCGGCACTCCCGGAGTGCAACCCGTCTTTTTTTTTTTTTTAGTAAAAGTGTTTTGAATACTAATTTAAACATAATTAAATTAAATTTTCTATAAACTCAATCCTGAGATATGTTTACCATTACGCCAGAAATGTTATCAAATTGTAACAGATTGCCTTGAAAGTTGGGGAATATTTACTGTAAATTTTGGTATAAATTTATCGTAGTAAATTTATGAAATTGTTCTCATAATATTATTATAAATATAATATCCATACTAATATTATAAATGCGAAAGAAGCTCTGTCTGTCTGTCTGTTACTCAATCACGCCTAAACTACTGAACCAATTTGCATGAAATTTGGTATGGAGATATTTTGATACCCGAGAAAGGACATAGGCTACCTTTTATTGCGAAATATGTGCCTCGGGCGAAGCCGGGGCGGACCTCTAGCATAATATTATAAATGCGAAAGTGTGTTTATTCGTTTTAATGTGACATGGCCATGGGTAACTTTTGACAGCGGTGAAACGACTCATACTAATGCGAATTTAACATCAGGGAAATCCGCGGGCAAAGAAAAATATATGAATATTATTTTCAATAAAAATGATGATGATGATATTGTTCATGAACGCCCAACGACCAGGCGAGTTTATACGTTCGCTAGCTATGCAGATACTGAGCCATCTGCGCACGCGCGGCCTGTGGATAGAGAGCATAGCGTACGGGATGTGGGTGGGAATAGGTGGGTGGTTTACTTTAATCAGTCGTCACAATTTCCAATTTTAAGAAGATTAGAAAAATGATTTAAACAATAGTTAGGGAAATTTCGATTGACAGAAAAATTACGCTAAGTCAGGAAAAATTTCTATAAGTCAGGAAAATGTTTATAAGCCAGGAAAATTTCTATACGTCAGGAAAATTTTTATAAGCCAGGAAAATTTCTAAACGTCGGGAAAATTTCTATAAGCCAGCATTCTATAAGCCAGGAAAATTTCTATACGCCAGGAAAATTTCCAAATGAAAGGAAAATTTAAGACAGGAAAATTTCTATACGTCAGAAGAATTTCTGTACGTCTGGAAAATTTCTATACGTCAGGAAAATTTCTATACGTCGGGAAAATTTCTCTTTGCCGCAAAATTATGTAGATAAGGAAAAATTGTATAAGTCAGGAAAATGTTTATAAGCCAGGAAAATTTCTATACGCCAGGAAAATGTCTATACGTCGGAAAATTGTATAAGTCAGGAAAATGTTTATAAGCCAGGAAAATTTATATACGCCAGGAAAATTTCTATACGTCGGGAAAATTTCTATAAGCCTGGAAAATTTCTATACGCCAGGAAAATTTCTATACGTCAGGAAAATTTGTAAAAGTCAGGAAAAATTATATACGCCAGGAAAATTTCTTTACGTCAAGAAAAATTCTATAAGCCAGGAAAATTTCTATACGTGAGGAAAATTTCTCTTTGCCGCAAAAATTTCTATAAGTCAGGAAAAATCCATAAGTCGTGAAAATTTCGCTAAGACAGGAGAATTTCTATACGTCAGAAAAATTTGTATAAGTTAGGAAAAATTATATACGCCAGGAAAATTTCTTTACGTCAGGAAAAATTCTATAAGCCAGGAAAATTTCTATACGTGAGGAAAATTTCTCTTTGCCGGAAAAATTTCTATAGGTCAGAAAAAATCCATAAGTCGGGAAAATTTCGCTAAGACTAATTTCTATACGTCAGGAAAATTTCTCTTTGTGGGGAAAATTTCTATAAGTCAGGAAAATTTCGATAAGTCAATAAAAAATAATATTATAGATAAATTATGATAAAATACGTATTTAAGGCGATAGAAACGATTCAACTATAAATTTATATTTAAACATGGTATGCATAATAAATAACCTTATATTTCGTGTTTCTCAGAAATAATAATTAAGAAGAGAACTTAATACAACGGCTCGGTGAGATGGGAGAGGATACGGAAGATTGCTCTAAACCGTTATTGTGAAGGTAATATTATTATTTATTTAATTAAGTATTTAATTTGATAGATAAATAAAAAAATTTAATCAGAGAGATACCTAATGTAAAAAGCAGTTTTAATCCTACTAATATTATAAATGCGAAAGTTTGTGAGGATGTGTGTGTGTGTGTGTGTTTGTTACTCTTTCACGCAAATACTACTGAACATAAAATTTAGCACACATATTATAGAAGGTAACTTGGATTAACACATAGGGTAGGTTTTATCCCGGAAATCCCACGGGAACGGGAACTATGCGGGTTTTCCTTTGAAAACGCGGGCGACGCCGCGGGCGGAAATCTAGTTATGCTATAAATAATTTGCAATGAATTACCAAAATTCATGTATCATGTATCATTATGTTCACGAGTGCCGTATTAATATATTATTGTCTTAAATATCGATATATCATATAACATACATTTTAATTCCTCTGAGTAATTTGTAGATAGTTTAATACAAAAACATAGACAAAGATATTGAATAGAGCAATAAATAATGCACAGAATTTACTTAAATGTCAACAAATAATTATGTTATTTTTGAAAGTTTTGTCCATCTTTTAATAGACATCGAAATTATTCAACTCTTGCTACAATCTACATGATGTTTCATTAGGCAGCCACACATTTTAAGAAACTAACTACTAAATATATCATACAGACAATTTAAACATCTTATAAACAATATACCTATGTATAAATTTATAAAGAATAGAAAAAATTCGATCACGAGGCGGGACTCGAACCCGCATCCTTCGCGCCATTCCGGGGCGGATGCCTCACCAACTCAGCCACTCGTGACCCGCCCGAGTGATCGAATTTATTCTATTCTTTCAGTTTTATGTGTCTGAATTTTTTCTATTCTTTATAAATTTATATTTATAAAGCATTTGAATGCCATAAAACCAAAAATATAAATTCAACAAAAAAGGTCGTGTTCCATCGTTACAATATTGTATTCACTGAAAAGTGCTTCATATTGGTTGAAATGGTTGTTAATCATCTCAATAGATGGCGCGCGGTGTGTCCCTTCAGACACATAAAACTGAAAGAATAGAATAAATTCGATCACTCGGGCGGGTCACGAGTGGCTGAGTTGGTGAGGCATCCGCCCCGGAATGGCGCGAAGGATGCGGGTTCGAGTCCCGCCTCGTGATCGAATTTTTTCTATTCTTTATAAATTTATATTTATAAAGCATTTGAATGCCATAAAACCAAAAATATAAATATACCTATGTTTTTTTTTTCAAATTATTCAAAGCTATAACAATCTCATGGTGCATTTACACTTTCGTGCGAACAGCGGGGCGAATGACGAACACGCATGTTGTTAAGACCGATTTTTCAAACGTAATCAAAGGGATAATGAATGTATGAACAGTGGTTCGCGTCGACTCTCAAATAAAAAAAATGTTTCGTCGAGTATAAAGTCGAGTCACGAGGCAAAAAACGATGAACGTGTAAGAGCACCATCAAATAAACATAGTCCTTGTAACATTTCATTGTTCAGTACAGAAGGTAAGCTTACAAGATAAGCATCTTATCAACGCTGATTCCTACACAGCATTTACATTTCAAATTGCATACACGGCACGGATAACAAGGCCATTTGCTGTGACATCCCTTGTGCGGGATTAAGATGCATCGTCGAAATGAAGATATTATGACTGATGCTCAGTTTGTTAGAAGGCCTGTCAACTGTTGAAACGTAAACTAGTATAAGTATATTTATTTGGAGAGTATAATCCACAGGTATATGAGTATGATCCACAGGTATATGTGAGTGAGGTGAATAAAAACAAAAATGCAATGGACAGATGAAACTAGTAATATTGAAAAATTAATCATCGCTCGCTTATTATTTTTACACGCTTTTTATATTAGCTTCACCTGTATGTTTGTAACCGACTTCTTTGGGCGCGATTTTGACCCACTTTAAACGGCCAGATTTCGTTCAAACTTTGTAGATTTATTGAGGACCGATGACAATACACTAATTTGATAAAATTATTCCATTTTTCAATTTGCAAAAAGCGTGTTTTTAGTTTTTACACGCTTTTTATTAGCTTCACCTGTATGTTTGTAACCGACTTCTTTGGGCGCGATTTTGACCCACTTTAAACGGCCAGATTTCGTTCAAACTTTGTAGATTTATTGAGGACCGATGACAATACAGTAATTTGATAAAATTATTCCATTTTTATGTTTGTATGTTTGTTTGTAACCGACTTCTTTGGGCGCAATTTTGACCCACTTTAAACGGCCAGATTTCGTTCAAACTTTGTAGATTTATTGAGGACCGATGACAATACAGTAATTTGATAAAATTATTCTATTTTTATGTTTGTATGTTTGTTTGTAACCGACTTCTTTGGGCGCAATTTTGACCCACTTTAAACGGCCAGATTTCGTTCAAACTTTGTAGATTTATTGAGGACCGATGACAATACACTAATTTGATAAAATTATTCCATTTTTCAATTTGCAAAATATGATTTTTGTTAATTTATATAATTTTCATCTATAGTCGATAAGGTAAGAAAATAATTAAAATTTTCTATAATTTTTCTCTACAGTCGATAAGGCAGGACTCGATGTTAATTTTTATTTCCAATAATTATCTTTAGCCGTTTTCTCTAATATTGACAAATTTTTGTATACTAAAGAGAATTTTAATTCTACAAAACAAATAAGTTTAAAAAAAAAATTAAAAATCATATGTTCACTCAACAAAATTATTTCGTTATTGTAACCGAATCTTTCAATTATTTTAAAAAAATAGTTTTGTTGAAGTAATAAATCGATTTGTTAAAGCAACGGAATAGCTTGTTCAAGTAACAAATTTTATTGATAAGAAAACTATTTTGTTATTGCAACAAAAAAATTTATTACAATAACAAAGCCATTTTGTTAAAACAACAAAATTAACTTCAGAGCAGTGAAAACTCATTTGTTATTGCAACTTAGTTCATCTTGTTATATAAACTAGTTGATTTGTTATTGTAAGTAAATTCATTTTTTATCACAGCATATTTATATCTTGATTCCTTTAACTAACAAGGCTATAATACTAAAAATAGTTTCCAAAATAAGGCGAAAAAAATTTTTCGATCGTAAAGCACTCTCTGATGCTTCGCATCATGAGTCGTGCAATAGTTTAAAATTAAAAAAACAAGCTATTATAAATAATCCAAACTAAAAAGTAGAAAATAAATAATAGTTTAAAAAAACTAAAAAACACGCTTTTTATAGAAAACCGAACTAAAAAATAGAAAATAAATTTAAATGAATTTAAATTAAGAAAATAGTGTTAAAAATTTCAATGAATATAAATTAATAATAGTGTGAGTAAAAAAAAATATTTTATTTTAAAAAAAGCGTGGGGTGCTTCTTAAGATATTATCGAAATGATAATCACTCTACTCATATCTGTCAATAAAATATCTATAACCATTGACACCATGCACCCCACGCTTTTTTAAAATAAAATATTTTTTTTACTCACACTATTATTAATTTTTTTTTTTTTTTTTTAATTCTAGATAGGGAAGCGCTTGACCACAATCTCGCCTGATGGAAAGCTAAGATGCGGTCTAAGATGGTACGCGCTTCCCTAGTAGGTACCGGTTCACTCTTCGCTTGAAGACCCCCATATTGTACTCGTCGGGGAACACAGATTCAGGAAGCGCGTTCCAGTCCCTCGCGGTTCGGATGAAGAATGTGGAATCGAACCGCTTAGTCCGGGTACATGGAACGTCCACCATATGGCGATGCCTAGAATCTGTGCGCCTCGACGATCGATGGAAGAACGGGGATGGCGGAACAAGTTCGTGTAGTTCCGCAGCGCACTCACCAAAGTGTATCCGGTAAAAAACCGATAAGCTGGCCACTCTGCGACGATGAGCGAGGCTCTGGAGTTTTTTGCCTACTAGCTCATCGTCGTTTATGAGCCTCTTGGCACGCCTCTCTATCGCCTCAAGCGCCTCTAGCTGGTACTTGGCGGAACCGTCCCAGAGGTGAGAGCAGTATTCCATGCACGATCGGACTTGTGCTTGATAAAGGTTGAGCAACTGTCCCGGGCTGAAATACTGTCTCACCTTCGCCAGAATTCCAAGCTTTTTTGAGGCTACTTGGGCTTTGGATTCTATATAGGAACCAAAGTTCAGAGTAGGCGTCAAGGTGATGCCAAGAAGCTCGAGGTGGTTGGTTATCGGTACGGACACACCCTGGAAAGTCGGAGTCAGATGGAATGGACTCCGTTTAGCGGAGAATAGACACGCCTGGGTCTTAGTAGCATTGAACTTGACCAGATTGGCATCGCCCCAGTCGGAGACCGCCTGTAAGGACAAGTTCATGCGATCAACCATCGCCTCCCGTAGAGACTGGATTTGTGCCATACTGGCTCGCGCGCTGGATACATATCTCTCCACAACAGTGCTATCGTCTGCGTACCCATAGATACCGGGTTTCAGCAGATCGTTGATGTGTAGCAGGAAGAGTGTTGCGGAGAGAACTGATCCCTGAGGGACCCCGGCATTGATAGCCATTTGGTCGGACGAGCAACCATTTATATTCATTGAAATTTTTAACACTATTTTCTTAATTTAAATTCATTTAAATTTATTTTCTATTTTTTAGTTCGGTTTTCTATAAAAAGCGTGTTTTTTAGTTTTTTTAAACTATTATTTATTATAGATAGACCTGTAGAATTTTATAAAATTCATAAATTTACAGCATATATCTACGCCGTAGGCTTACGCCGTATAAGAGTTCATATTTATTAATAACCTTTTTATATTAAGTATTCTTAAACTAGTAAAATTTTAAAAATTAAAGCTTAATTGCTTGTTTGCAATTTCTGCAACTATCCGACAAATAAACGAGCTTTTTCCTTCCGCACTGAATTTATAGTGAAGAACAAGTTTAAAATCATTATAATTTATTACTTCTCTGTCCTGTTATTGTATGGCATCACTCCATGCATACAATTATTACAAAATTAATTATTACAGAGATATGATAGTGTTTCATCTACACGCTCCCTAAAGCTTGTTCATTTAATTTCGATACTGACTCATTAAGACTCAGAAACTTCTGTAATCAATGTAATTAAATAAATAAATATTTGGTAACACGTGTCCACGTTCAATGTAGTATGTAGTTTAAATGTAGTGTATTCGTAACATACATAGGCGGAGTGCCATAGAGCGAACAGCCTCGCGAAGCAATTGCTACACGAAGCAGCTCGGTCAGTGTGGACGTGGCTTGGCTGTGGCTTGGCCGAGAAAAATGACGTCATATGCGATTTCTTCGCGAGCATGTACTTCGCGAGACAGCTCGCTCTAAGTGACCCGCCTTAGGTGGTATTCCACCAGAGATGTGCGAGACTGCGTAGTGAGGGATGTGTTTTTAAAGAACTAATAGAATCAATTCATTTACCTCGCCTCTATCGGCACAGCTATAGCACAGGCTCAGCGGTGCTAAGTTTTTGCGCATACAAACAAGCAAAGTACCTATATTAAGTGCGAGGTATGTTACTTAATATCCTAATGCGAGGTTACTTAATATCCTAATCCTAAAGCGAGGTATGTTCGTTAGTTCTATAATTTTGACCAATAGAAGACATTTCACAACTACGCAATGCAAACTCGCACAATTTCCTTACACAGCTTTGATGGAAACCCCCACACATTCACACCACAGCTAGACATCCTCGCGCGACACATTTTCCTCGCACAGCTTTGGTGAAAAAGCACCCTTATCGCGTACTACAATTCAATTTGTTACCCCTTTCTGTGCACGTCTTTGTGGAACGATGCTTTGTCAATGCTGGCTTAGGGCCTTAGGTTGCTTTAATGCCATGAGATCGAGAAATTTAATCATCCTCAAAAGAGAGAAAGCTAGTTTTGGGATTTTCTAAGTGGATGTATAATGCTATCAGTGTATTGGGCTTAATTTGGATTATGTAATGATGATAATTATTATAAAGCAAAAACTTTGAACCCTTTAATATAGAGAAGGATTACGAATGCTAGTATTTTTAAAATAAGGTGTGAAATCATGATAAAACGAAAAGGAAAAGCATTGCAAAGCACACACGATGCATTTAATTCGACTCAATTTAATCATAGAACCATAAGTTATAAATTTACAATCCGTTTGTTTAATACTGCGAATACCTTTTTCTATTTAAAGAGCCAGAAATCACATTCAAGAATTTCAAATTGAGGATGTATAAAGCAAAGACTATTAAATATTATTAATACTTTTCAACACAAAATCATTACAATAGAAACTCTACATCATACAAAAATTTGTCACTTTATTTATAAAACAAGAAATAAACCGCCAAAACCAAAATTGCTTCTTTACTTACAATATTCTTCTGAGAAATTATTTATACAAATCAAATAAACGGTTATTTCTAAGACTCGCACATTTAAAACAAAAATTTCACTCATTGGATATTTCCTTGTTTTCATTGAGATTGACTCAAAAGCATGAATATTTAAAAAGGTATTTTTGATACGAAAAAGTTTTTGAAAATCCCTTTCCGAGAACAGTCTGTGCTTTGTCTGTCATTTATTTCTAAGAATACGTGAAAATACAGAAAACATATTAAATCATGGTATCTTTTATTAGATAAATAATTATTTTTGTCATTGCTTGGTTGAATTCTGACCTTTAAACAACTTTAGGAAAGAATTTCTTTTATTTTTAACCGACTTCAAAAAGAAGGAGGAGGTTATCAATTCGGCCGGTATATTTTTTTTAAATATTTATAACGTCAGAATTTATTTTTTTGAGCGATGTTTATTTTTAAAAATTTCAGACCAGTTAACTTTATAAACGTGTAGAAGTGTTTGTCTTTACAAATTGAAACGATAACAGCTAATAAAAATAGTAAAAAATGTGGTAACAGCACTTTAAAAAGTATTTTTAAGCTTTAGCTATACATAATAATATTTTTCAAATAAAAAATCCTTCGTTTTTTCAAACCAACACTTTGAAGTATAAATAAACCCTTTAAACCCTAATAAACGCCTTTTACTATTTTCTTGTGTTTGATTTTACGCTATTTAGGCATAAAAGACTTTTTAACTGATTTTAAACGTGATTTATTCCTTATATTATTTAAACCATCGTTTCGAACACTTTTTTTGTTGCGACGTTTCGAGCGTGATCACGGGGAGACAGTCTCCCAAAAAATTGGTTGTCTGTAAAGTCGGTTTACTGACGATAGTTGAACGTGACAACGTTCGATTGTGCTTCTTTGTCGCTCGTTCCGCGCTCTCGCTTGCACTTCAAGCCTTACATGGAACGCCTCAGAACGAGGTAACGCCGCATGAGTCATGTTTTTTCGTGCGTGCAGCCGGCGCTATCGAATTATAAGACGTTGTCACGTCAAAAGTATTTTCGAACGCGCTAATCTCGGGAACTACTGGTCCGATTTGAAAAATTCTTTCGGTGTTAGATAGCCCATTAATCGAGGAAGGCTATAAGGCTTTATTTCATCACGCTAAGACCAACAGGAGCGGAGCAATGCGGGTGAAACAGCGGGGAACAGCTAGTATATTATTATAATATAGGTATCTAGTTGCATTTATTTAAGTATCTTTCTCAGTTAACTAGAATTCTTACAGAGTCAAGAGTGTAGATAATACTTTCCAATCGCAAAAATCATACGCCAAAGTGCTATAACTACTCGATATGTACACATTTGCTTATAGCGAAGATATTTGGAGCCGTGTTGATTCTATGAGAGTAAGATAACCACGGAATTAGATTGTACTAGAAGGTTAACAATATTACAATAATTTGTGTATTATCCATGTAACAGATAAATTAAAAGTAAGGTAACAACCCCAATAGTTCTCGTTCCTTTGGGATTTCCGGGATACAAATAGCCTTTGTCTTATTTTGGGTCTTCAGCTACCTACATACCAAATTTCATTGTAATCGGTTCACTATTTGCGGGTAAGAATAACAAACATCTATCCATCCATCCTCAGAAACTTTCGCATTTATAATATTAGTAGGATAATGAAGTACTAATTTATGTATTTGTATAACTTATGCAAATATAACATAATGTTTAATTTCATCATATTTTTTAGGTCATGGAGAACTAAACCACATGCTCTACGTACAGTTATAAACAACGCTACATTTTATTAATTCTTATATTATCTATTTCAGTGTCCCTTCTAGCATCCAACATCCTTGTTCGTACGTCGCAATACTCATAGGTATATCCTTATAAATTATGAATCCAGCGACACGATACAATCTCCTGCCGATGGGAATATTATACCGTTCCTATCTACCCTCCAGTTTTTCAAATACTCGATACACGTGCATTCTCCAATCAGATTTTGCGATACACGATTTAAGTGTTCACTCGATTCCCAAAAGGATGTTTGAATAAGATTGATAATAGCACAGATAATATAATAAATAATAGAGGTAGGTAAGTTTAGATTCATAGTTTATGAGGTTGAAAGTGTTTTGTAGAGTCATTTTATTATAAGTGTATCCAAACGTATGTGTAAAAAGATATTGTTTACAAATTAAAATAATTTTAACGTAGTTATTTTTATAAACATCGACAAATGTTTATAAAAATAACTATGTTAAAAAAACCGACTTCAAAAACGGAAAAGTAAAAAATAAAAAATATTTGATTATTAATTACTACATATATTATTTAGTTGTGATATTTATTAAATAAGTTTGAAGTCGGTGAAAAGCGGTACAAGTGACCTGTACTATCTGAATTTAGGTACATATGAAATCGGTGTAATAAAAAAATATACCGGCCGAATTGGTAACCTCCTCCTTTTTTTGAAGTCAGTTAAAATATGATTATATTATTTTGGTATCAAAACAATAGTTATAATATTTACAGTATCTAAATGTGTTTACGATTTGTTATTTATTACAAATATAATATTTATTACTATGAAAATGTATAAGATACATAAGCGAGTTATAAAGTACATACAAATTATGTTATTTTACATTCCAAAAAGTATTGGCAATAATTCTAAGAACTGCAACGCGTGCGTGCTGTGTGGTCTTATTCCGAGTATTCCATGTTTATGTGAGTTCTCGATACCAAATTAGCTGTGAAGATAATCTATATATATAAAAATGAAACCTGTTTTCCTTGGTCACGGCATCACGCGTGAACGGGTGGACTAAATTCGATAATCCTTTTTTTTTAATTATGTTCCTTGAAGTACGAGGATGGTTCTTATGTAGAGAAAGCGTAAATATGTACCGCGGGCGAAGCCGGGGCGGACCGCTAGTTTTTTATAGTTTTAGTTTTATTATACTAGGAGGTTTAGTATTAGTTATACTAGGAATATAGTGGGCTGTCTGTTCGTATAATATGTAGAAAAAGAGCCTTTACAGAAATCATCACAATCATTGCATATCACAGGAGCCGATTTCGTTATTTTTTTTAAGTATTCCTTGAAGTACGTGAATGGTTCTTATGGAGATAAAACCAATATTATTAGATATTTACCACTAATAAATCGCGCTTTTTAGTTTGTCTCTATAAAAAAATCATAAGATATTAACTCTGTTTCAGAATAGTAACTTTGTTTTGTTTTTTATTTTTATGAACATGATAGCACGAGCATTGAGCATACCCTTTTATTTTCATTTCTCAAACTACCCTAAAAAAATGTTCCTGCATTTAAAAAGCGACATGTAACGTTGCGTGATACATACCTATATCGAAACTCATTCGTCTTATTGACTTATGAAACCAGAACTAATGACATCGAAATAATAAATCATTCTTAATAATATACTTCGGTTACAAATTACAGTCATTTTGTATTTATTCAGATGTTCACAAAATGGCGTCGTAAAATGGTCGGGTTATAACAATTTCCTGGTAAATTGTTGTAATTATTGGATAATTGCTCATAAATTTGTTATTAGGGTTCACAGAGCGAGCCGCCTCGCGAATCAATTGCTGCGCGAAGCAGCACGGTCAGTGTAGACATCGCTTGGCTGAGGAAAGCGCGTGTGACGTCATTTTCCTCGGCCCTGCCTCGTCCTGATAGACCAATCTGCTTTGCATAGAAATTGCTTCGCGAGGCTGCTCGCTCTGTGTGAACCCGCCTACCATAAAACCCATTTTAAATGGGTTTTATGTCAACTAATGAATTTATGGAATTTAAGATACTATGGAGCAAGATATGAGTTAATTAAAATAATGAACCAAGTAAAATGTAGGTAATTTTTTTTAAAAATTCATGTCATTGTAACTGTATAAAAACGATTTATTCTCTATATTATTATATCCCAAAGTTATATATACACAAAGTCTACATACACAAGTTATGACTTAACTCGAACTCAAACATTTATTTAACTACACTTCTTTGAACAGAGCTTTTGAATTGTTGCATTCAAATCGATTGCGTATCTGTTTGGAAAATAGTTTCAACAGGATAAAGAAACTCTGTAGTTGTTTTTACAAAAATAAAACTTTATGTAGGCTTTTATTTCAAAACCCGCTTAACCACGCAACTTTGTCTATCTTTGACTGGATTAATAAATATATTTTATGAAATCAGGTCTTCCTGAATTTTTCCTGAAATATATCTGGAGATAGTAATTAGTGAAGTGATGAGACTTTAATAGATCGCAGTGAAACATCTTATTCGCATAGAAATATTCATTGACTACACGGGCGAAGCCGCGGGCGAAAAACTAGTAGTTAAGCTCGGGAAACTAAATAAGTTCTAAGTCTTAACTATTTGATAATGAAAAAGTATTTTCTCACTTAATGAACCCCTACTATCTCTTGTGAAAGTGTTATATTACATTTTTAACTTTAAAAGTCGTATAAGATCTAATCTAATAATATGAAGAAAAAAGATTTATGTTTTGTATATTTTTTAATGCTCGTAACTCAAAAGGTAATGGACCGATTTCAAAGAGCAGAAGGCTACATTATTACTGCTTTTTTTTATTACACATTGTAATTGTTTGATTTCATTATGACAAAAATATACAAATCAAATTCGTAAATAGGTTATTATAAAATCATGGCCAGTAATCTAAACTTATTAAAATGAAGTAAAATTTGATGATTAGACATAGGTAGGTAGTGAAATAATTTTAAGTATTCCCATAAAAATGTTGCCAAATGTATTGTAATGGAAGGTTAAACGACTAATCAATTAATTTAGTTTAAATTTTAATTCGACTTAGTCTTATCACTTTTCGCGTTTTCTGTTTAAACTTTCGTATAGAAACACTTTTTTTAAGGTGACATTTTTAACACAGTGTTACTTCAACCATCTTTCATAGTAATTATATTAATAGCAAGGTTCAATTTTGAAATAATGTTAATATAAAAAGATAACATTAACGTCCGCATGTAAATAAATCGTTACAGAACAGTAAAGGACCCATTTTGTCTTTCAGCCGACAAATTATTTCCTTCTAACGTATTTAACGTCGGTTACAAACGTAAATCAAATTTTATGTCGCTCATCCTGCCTAATTCTGAATAATTTTATTACAAATCCACCTTTATTCGTTCTCAGAATTTAGATTTTAAAAAAGACTATGTAACTAATGTTAGGGAGTTAAAGCTTTTTAAACTCAAACATTTATTTATTCAATTAGACTTCTTTTGGAATCACTTTCGAATCGTCATAACATATTTTTAACATTTACCACCGTTTCGAAAAGCAGTATCTATGCCATAGATACTGCTTTTCGAAACGGTATTCATATGTGTCGATTCTTCTCCATAGATTCTATGGAGAAGAATCGACAAGAAACTCCATAGTTGATCTTTTAAAATCATGTCAATGTGTGTTTTAGATATTGTTAGTTGTATAAAGTCATTTTTACATACATTTTAGTCCTTAAAATAATCTGTTTTTTTTTTTTGCATTTTGTAAGTTTACTTTCAACATACACAGTTAATAATAAATCTCATATACATTTTTTTAAACAATAACAAAATATATTTACCTGAATGAACAATAATAATAAGCTAATTTGTTGAATTTTATATTTTTCGTTTTATGGCATTCAAATGCTTTATAAATATAAATTTTTAAAGAATAGAATAAAAGCTAATTTATGAAAAAAGCGCTACGAAATATTATAATATAGCTTATATAAATAAAAACAAACAAAAATAAAATACGTCAGCTCCTATAAAAATATACCGTGTTTATTCGGTTACCGGGTATTGAAAAATTGATCTCATAAGATTGAGAAGTTTGCATCCAGAGTCACATCTTGTAAATTGAGTTCGTGTTCTACAGCTGTTATTTTTAGTATTCCACTATGTCCTGGGGATTTCCTTGTATTTGGATTTTGTACTATAAAATATTTTTAAAATAGCGGATGTTAGCGCTTAGTCTATTTCTTAAGTTCTCGATTAATTATAATTTCCTAAATCTATACTAATAGATATTATAAAGCTGAAGAGTTTGTTTGTTTGTTTGTTTGAACGCGCTAATCTCAGGAACTACTGGTCCGATTTGAAAAATTCTTTCGGTGTTAGATAGATGTTAGGTTTATCAAGGAAGGCTATAGGCTATAACATCATCACGCTAAGACCAACAAGAGCGGAGCAATGCGGGTGAAACCACGGGGAACAGCTAGTCGTTAATATTTTTCTATGATATTATGGTAGCCTTGTTTTCGAACCATACTAACTATTTCCTGGGGATTTCATTTTTAATGCTATAAATATTACGAAACTACTGGATGTTAGCGCTTAGTTTTCTTCTTCTAATCTAATCAAATCTTTTTGTGTACCCTTGGTTCCTTATCAGCTATCCGTTATAGGAAAAATTATTAAAAGGAGACCATTTTTTTTGTTTGGAGAATAGGCCCACCTCAATTTCTTAGCGTATATTAATGAAATGTGTGTTAATTTGTTCCTTGAAGTCCCCAGATTACAGCGGTGACATTACTTTTACATGTTTTAACCGGAATCTTTAGAAATACGTGTGCAAACATTCACCTCATTACTACATAAAAACTAACTGATAATGAGCGATTTGTCTTGTGTAACCCATCCGAATCATTGGGTACAATATATTTAAATAAATGAATAAATAAATATTAGAAAACATCATATACATTGTCACGATTCCAAGCTCGGAAATCGGACACAACGAAGGTACCACAAACACAGAGACCCGATTTGGTTAAAAATAGTATAGAAAATAGATATAAGTGGGTGTACCTCAAGTTTCTGGACCTTGATGCGATTTTAGCGATTGGGAAAACTGATTCAATAAGAAATTATTAGTTAAGTAGGTAGGTATTTAGGTACGTGATATTTTATGACTAGGAGTAGGTACATAATATTAGGATAGGTATCCATTTGCACAGCTATTCTATTATTCATGTTCAATTGTAATATTAAACGCTCTTAAGTTGTAGCAATTTCATTTTAAAATAGGTAAAAAAAACATTGTTTACATTCATTGCAAACATTGACGCAAGGGGCTACGACAGGAGGAATCTGACATATTCCATCAAAGCAGTTAAGCAGCCAATAGATATAACGTTTCGTTACACGGATTTTTTTAGCTGAGTAGAAACAAATTGTTTTATTTGATAAATGACAGGATTTAAAATCGCTATCAATCGTATTCTTCCATATAAATAAGAATAAAAACAGTTTCTAAAGTGGTTTATTGAAGGCAATTTTTTTCGCTTTTTGGTTTTATTTTCATTCTACCGATAAAAACGTTTCGTTCCAGTTTTTTTTTTAATGTTGGCCATTGTTCTTGGTTTGTTGACAGCACTACAGCAGGGATGATATCAAAATAAGGCTTTTTAATTCGATTTCATGATTCCGGTTTCGTTTGTAAAACAACGAAGTTACAAAATTCATAATATAATTTTATATTTTTACACTTTTTTTTTTATGACTATACGTTACCGAGTCTTGGTGGGCCCACAAAAAATAGTCTCCTTTGTCCAGCTATTTATTAAATTGCTGTAGGTACTGTACCTCTGAAATAAATTGGCGTTCGAAGTTTTTAATTGTTACATAATGTAGTAAAACAGATATACCTACTGAAATGACAGAGGGTGGTCTTGTCGCTTTATGCGATCTCTTCCAGGCAACACTTATAACAGATAAATAAACTTTAATTACAAATACGAAAAATAAGATACATAAAAGGTAAAGTAGGTAAATAAGTTGAAATGGTTTGATATTTTACGAAAATTGAAATAACTTTATTTTCTGAATACACATATAAAGTGGTAATAATCTTAAAAGCTACGTTGAAATAGTAAAAACGATATTCATGCGGATTTCAAAATACTTCTTTCGTACATTTTAAGTGCTTATAGCAAATGGAAACATAAACATAGGTGTATGTATTTACAATCATAAAATACTTACACATTCTTGTTTGGTTAGAGTTTTCTATTACGTATATTATGTATAGCTGCTAGCGATGTTTTATATTTATTAGTAGTTTATACAAATGCTTTGAAATAATTTTGTTACTTTTAAAAGTTATGTTCTTTTATTTCGCAATTTCGAGTCTATGTATGTATGTATGTATATTTCTTTTGCACGCCATACAGCCTTAACCACTGGACAGATTTTGATTTGTGAATAATTGTCGTTGTGAAATGTAGCTGCTACATAAATTAGCAGTCGGGTTTTTTTTTGATAATAATAATTCTTGTTCAATATCTATGTATCTATGTATATTGTATAAGTAGGTAAGTTTTAAGTATATTACTTACTAGCTGCGCTCCGCAGTTTCACCCGCGTGGCTCCGCTCTAATTGATCTTAGCGTGATGATATATAGCCTATAGCCTTCCTCGATGAATGGGCTATCTAACGCTGAAATAATTTTTAAAATCAGACCAGTAGTTCCTGAGATGAGCGCGTTCAAACAAACTCTTCAGTTTTATAATATTAGTATAGATGTAGATTTTACAAGCGTCTATTAATCAATTATTCAATGAATTATGCATTAGCGATAATTAAATGATAAGGGTAAACAACTTGGGATATTCCCGTAGGACAATTATGGTTAATTTTGCGAATCTAGTAGATTGGTTCAGTAGTTAAAACCTCTGAAAGTAAGTGATCAACGAATAAAATAAAATTTTTAAATTAACCACCACATTACCTATTCTCTCATAATGAATGAATTGTATGTTGCCTAATAAGTTTGATACATAAATTTAAAATCTACGTAACCTAAAGAAAAAAGAAAAAAGAAAGGTTTATTTCCACATTTTTATCACACTATTAGAAACTAAAGATTTTTAACATATTTTTAGATTTTTCCCCGTGATCACGCTCGCTGCAAAGTGTGCGAAACGTGGGAATAATATTATTATATTGAATTAATCACGTTTAAAAAATCTTTAATTTCTTAAGGTCTTACTAATAAAATGTTACCCATTCGCTTTGCAATGGATTAGTTATTGCCTGTCTTGTTTTTATGATTGACGTTTAATGTGAGCAAGAGCAGGACACAGCTATGGTAGAAAATGGTAGTTGTTTAACTTTTTATTAGTAAGGCCGTTAATGTATAGGTAATACCCACTCGCGTGAAATCAAACAACAAAATACTGCTTAGCTTTATCTTGTGTTTATAAAAATCTTTTAATTATACACTATGTACATAAATTAGTTCTTCATACAATAAATCATTCATTGTACAGAGTTGTCAACAGGTTTTTACTCTAATTATGATTAATTACATTAAAACAACAAGGGAAAGCATTCAGACTCACAAATTAACGTCAGTATACGTTCCTGATAAAATAACATTTCTATTCATATTCTTATACTAGGATAATGATGATAGAGTACTAGAAGTTAAATTAAATAATTTTAATAGTAAAAAGTGAAAGTCGGTTGTAAAGATGTTTCTTTTAATTTTTATAAGAAGAACAATAGAAATGAAACAGCATTCTTTAATTTTATTATTAAACAGAAATCGTAATAGTCGTAATATATATTATTTTTGTTAAATGTAATGGTTTTTGAATAACTATTTGAACATGAAGATTGAAGCGCCTAATTCTGCTCATCTCTATGAAAAAATCATAAAAGTAGGTATGGCTTAAAATGATTTATTAACTGAAATTTCTAAATGCATAATACTCGTGTAAAATCAAACATCGATTTAAACTCTAATACACGGCACAATAAACATATACACTCACCGGCACGGAATCTTGGCCACTGCAAATTTTTGCGTAAAATAACACTATTTCTTTTCTACTACAGAATTCAATTAAAATTTAATCAAAACTAGTTACTTTAATGTTTTTACTAACTTTTAGTAATAATTGGAAGTTTATAAGAAGTATTACCGCGTAGATATGAATTAAACAAGAATTTACGCTTTTCCTCTGAGATTCAAATGATTTCTTAAAAAATGCACAAAAATTAGAAAGAACGTTTCCATAAAAAAAATTAAACCTTTTAATATAGGGTGTTTCCTTCTCTTGCCTTAAACACTGTTTGCATCCAGTCTGGCATACTCTAGAAGACATTTTTGATGTCCACTTGAGCTATAGTGTACCAAACGGCCCCAGCTGTATTTCTAAGCTCATCTAACATTGGTGCTGGGTTGGAATCGAACTTTATGTTTCTTTTAAGCATGTCCCAGATGTGTTCTATTGGATTAAGATCGGGGCTACGAGCTGGGTACTCCAATTTTTCAATAATAACCTCTTGAAGGTACTCTTATACGCATCGTACGAAACGCGGACATGCGTTATAGTGTATTAATAGCAAATTTTCTTCACTGATAAACCTGTAATAGGGCTGAACATGTTCCTGGAGAATTTCATCGATGTACCTGATCAAATTTAAGCCATTATCTACGATAACTAACTCCGTGCGAGCATCGGAACTTATACCTCCCCATACCATTATTGACCCTCCATGAAAAATCGCGGTTTGAGCGTGGTGATGGGTGAAAACCTCTCTTCTCGTCTCCTCTATACTGACTCTTGGCTATCAAAAGCTCGTAAAGTGCCTTAGCAGTCATCTGTGAAAACCTCACGAGCGCACTGGCTGTCGGTCCAGTTTTCATGTTCTCGTGCAAAACGAAGACGTGCTTCTCTGTGATGTCTGAGGAGTTCTGGACGGCCTGCTGGTCTGCAAACCTTCAAATTAACTTCCTTCATTAGTCTTCTCACCGATTGCTCACTCACATTTATTATCCTGGTGTTTTAGAGCCGGTGGCGTATCTCAAAAACTGTCAGAAAGCCATTTCTGAGTATCTCTTGAACAATAAACGAGTCTTATCGAGCTGATGAGCACCTCATGCCTTCATTTCCTGGTCTGCACGTGTAGCTACCAGTCTCCTGGTATCTTCTCTATGCATAGTGCATCGCTGAACGTGGTACGTACTGTACATTAGGTACTTTATGTTGCGGCAGTCATTGGTCTAACATTGTGATGGCCTAAGCAGGTTGTTCAGATGTTAACGGCATTTTTTATTGTTTGTTATGATCATTGACTACCGTACAACAATAACAATATCTTAAAACGGCATAAACGATATCGAAAAAAGTTTAAAAGGAACAATTCGTAACTTCGGCTTAACCGCACAAATCACAAATTTCGAGTAACTCTTAAAAAGTGGTAAAAGATTATTCTCAAACTTAATTATTTCTTACCATAAAATTAAACAAATAATATGTTAACATATCTGCATACAAAAAAATCGTGAAAAACACTTCAAACTTTTTTTATCGGCAAATTTGTAAGTGGCCAAGATTCCGTGCCGGTGAGTGTAGATTAGCTGATTAACACAATATATTAAACTTTTCAAAGCCCTCATTGCGTCCTATTTTTAAGAACTTCTAAAAAGTAACATACTAATCAAAACAAACTCCGCAAACTTACACTTGGCAACATTATCCCAAAATATGAACTAAAGCTAAAATGGCGGTTTAAAGTAACAAGGAAGCCTGTCACGGTGTAATTAATCATAATTAATCGAAACAGGAGTCCGCGCTGATTTATTACACTCGTTATGGCGTCTCATTTCCGACTTTTTGAATACATTTACTTATAATACTAGCTGTACCCCGCGGTATTACGCACGGATAAATCCCCTACGTGTAATCTTTAGTCGGAGAAAAAATTACGAGACAATTCAACGGCATTTAACTATGTAGGTATGTAATTGTAATATTTGATAGTATTAAAGCGTATTGGAGATTGATTTGTCAAAAAAGTGGCCTATGGTTGACCTCAAGTTTGTTTAAATTTAAAATCTATTTTAACAGTAAATGGTAAAACTATGTTATGACGATTCAAAAGCGCTTCTAGGAGAAATGTATTTGAATAAATAAAAGTTTAAGTTCTTTTTTTATTTGTTAGTTAGTTTGTTTTAATATCCGCGAAATAGCTTCTGTCATTCTCTACTTATAATTCAAATTAAACATTTGCTTTTAATAAATAAAAGCAGTAGTTTATAAGTAATACTTAAAAAAACTTATAAAATACCAGACATTCAAACCAATTTAAAACTGCGTAAATTCATCGTTTAGATCAAAGAGCGTGTAAAAGCATGTTTTATTAACTAAAGTATCTCGACCGCTAGTGTTTTTAGAACACTTTAAATAAATCTATATCTTCTTTAATTATTCGGATCATAAATAACCTCTTAATGACATGTATTTTAGGAATGGTGAAGCTATTTGGTGAGTCATTTATAGAATTCATGTTAAAATGTTAAATTTTATATGACACGAAAGCTATGAGTGTTTTAATGCTACGTATTTTTATAAATATTTATTTAGATACGTATTTTAATAAAAAATATGACTCATTTATTAAATAATCCACTCACGTACCTAGTACACGACAACGCTATGCCTATTTTGTTAGTCAAAACTTTTTTTTTTTTTATTATCTTTATTTTTTAAAAGGGGATTTGTTCATAATCTGAACATGTCATCCCCATAGGAACATCTTAACTATTTAATAATCTAAGGTACAAACTAAAAAATATCTATGATCTACGACTAATTCCTTTAAGTACAAAACTATACAACTTTCTAGTAATATGAGAGGTAGGACTTGATAACAAGGAATTTATCAGTCCCACCTCTCGCAAATTGTATATACCATTTACGGATGTAAATGAATATCGCTCCGCTTCATTCCGAACACATTCCACCAAAATATGATACACATCCTCAATCATGTCACACTCAGAACATCTAGGAGTCGGAACTTTCTTCATAAGGTATGCAAAACTGTTCAGTGGTATGTGTCCAGAACGGAGACGGAACGCCGTTACTAGTTCGGCTCGGTTGAATTTTGCTCCAGCAAACCATGGTGAGCGAGTAAGTTCGGGTTGTATAGTTTTGTACCATATTCCTTTACACGGTGACCGCTCATCAAAATACAATTTCCAAATATTAATACAATATTTTTTGAGTAAATGCAACATATCTGAGCATGTTGGTGAACATTCAAATAGTGGCCCATCCCATGCTGCTTCATTAGCTAGTCGATCAGCTACCTCATTACCAAATAATCCAACGTGGGATGGGATCCACTGTAATTTAATATTTTTATTACAAGCCAAAATCTTACATATATCTTTCAGAATTGTATAAGCGATAGGTAGACCTTCAACATTATTTGTACAGCTAATCAAGTGCTGTAAGGCACTTCTAGAATCGGTCAAGATCACATAAAAACCGGAATCAAATGAATCTACATACGATACAGCTTCTGCTATAGCTATTAATTCTAAATACATAATAGAAACCTTTGCTGTTACTCTAAGTTTAACAGAACAATTGGCTTGAGGATCGTAAACAGCTAAACCTGACCAGCCTGTCCAGCTTCATTCCATACAAATTCCACGATTCACGCCAGTATCTGCAAACCAACATTTACCTAAATCTATTCCCTAAAAAAACAACATTACAAACTCGCGTATAATATTTGACGATTTATGTATTCCCTGTACACTTAAAACGTGTCAATTAATTACACTAAATAACAACTTGCATCCGCCAGTGACTAACGTCCGCAAAATAAAAGCTACACTATATATTAAACTACAAATTACTCCAACATGACAGTTAAAATTAAACTTCTGTTAGCAGTGCTTAGACATCAAAAGATTTTAAATCAGCGGAATATACGTAGTTGTAATAAAACGCGGTAAAAACGAATGCAATCTCGTCTCAGATAAAGCCGTGGAGTGGTGTTGTTTGTTATTTTTTGCGGTTGTTACGGTAGCGTGACCTGCTTTCAAATTATAGACAATTAAAATAAAGGATAGGATTGCAGGTGTAGTTAAAATTGTGGAAGTTTTGTGAAAAGTTACTTCTTTGTGGAGTGGTTGTAATGTAATACTTTATTTTATAATGAAAACAAATATAATATTTAGAATTTATAGCGTATCGTAACCAGACATAATTAAAAGTTCACTATTTTACACAATTTATAAAATAAACTTACACGTTCTATTAAAATTAGAGTTAATTAAAATATAATATTATCTCAAAACTATTCATTAACTTCTATACATTTTTAAAGTATGTATTTAACTAAAAACTAACATAATTTATTCAAAAGAATTCATATACAAGAGTGAGTCATCAGAAAAATGAATAAATTTTCAGCAACACAGCTCCATAGTTTTTCTGTTTTACATTTGACGTATATTAATGCGCACAGATGTCCTCATGCTTCGTAGAATTACGGCATGTAAATTTACCGCTACATTGAGATTATAAGTCAGTTATGAATTCCATATCGCTTCATTTTTGCAACAGTTTTAAAGAAAGAATTAAATAAACATAATAATTATGTACAATGAACGTAATTGAGAAATTAAAAAACACTCGAGGACTGCCGCGGTAAAGCTATTGCATAGCATAGCATCGCTATGCCGGTTGGAGTGGGGGGTGTTAGGTTTTTTCGTTACGGAATTTTTACATTCGGTCGCCGCGCTCAAAGTCTGAGATAAAAGCTATGCAATAGCTTAAAAAATCTAGTCAATATAAAAAATTACAAAGTTTAAAATTATTAAGTTGTTTTTTAATGCTTCCTACTATTGCTACTTTCTAGAAGACCACAATTTACTGTCCCGAAATAAACGATGTCATTACAGCTTCATTATCAAGCTTGACTCTACCTAAATCAGTTTCCAAAAAAATTTCAAACAAAAAAAAAACTAAAGCGACTCCACACCTTTTTGTTCCACGACGTATATTAATGTGCACAGATGTCCACATATCGTGCTTCGGAAGTCCCGCAACCGCTCTGCAACTTGGAGATAAACCGCTTGCAACTTCCTGACGCCACTCTTTCTAGGAACTTTTCTGCTATTTATCAACTGTTGAGTATTGAAAATTTGGCAACGAGGCGGGCTTCGAGGTGCTTCGAGTTAATAACTCTAAGAACTTTTGGAGTATGTATCATGACACTCCATGTATTTTACTGTGCTTTTAATTAGTTATTTTTTATAACATTATAACTTTGTGTGACAGATAATATTTATACATCGCAATCAATTGACTCATTAAGAAATAAGTATTGACATTATAATTTGCGTTTAAGTATATGTAATGCAACCTTCTTGTACGTGTAGGTATAATAATTTATTATTACATTACTTATATACAACAGTTTATTTATTTTAAATCAATTATTATTTTGACTCTACTGCATCATAAAACTCTACATTACTCGTCTGTAAACATTAATATGTTATAGAACTTATCTCTTGTATCTTTAGATTATTTGTGAGTTTCACCTGTATTTTAAAATGAAAAACACATAACCTAGCGCCAAATTGTATCTTCTAAAATTTAAATTTTACAAACATTCTCTGTTTATAATGATTTTGTTAAGAAAACTATGCTCTAATTATGCATTTCCACCTGATAAAGGACATGTTTAAAATATTTAATTACACACGTGCGATTGTCAAAGAAACAACTATACAATAACAACTTACGAACTCTCAAAGTTTTAGAGGAACTCCTGAACAACTGCCACAAGAGACTGGCAAACTATTCCTTGTGTGTACTTGCGAACTATTGAACACTTATTGATAAAGGTAGATCAGAGATTGTCTTTGTTACTTTACACTTTAAGCATTTTAATGCTGCTAATATACTTTTATAAACGAAGTAGGTACAATTCAATTTACTTTATCATTTGTTATTGTATTAGGTTCTTAAACAAATGATTCTCAATCTTAAGAGATCTTTTTAAGTGTTTTTTTTTTAAGTTTTTTTCATTTATAAACCCAATTCAGCTGTATTATATGAATAAATGACCTCAAAATTGATGATTGTTTGAAGAATGAATCTCAGAAAATTACAAATGATTCCATTTTTTATATGTTAACACTATTTTATCAGGTAACACAATCCATTAATTACACAATTATTATAAAAAGGTTAAAAACAAGTATTATTATATTCATATAAAAACATCAACTTGTCTTAAAATGCCTTAAAAACTATTTTTAAAGAAAAATTTGATACCAATTATTTATACATTAACGCACATCTCAACCATATATTCAGTATTGTGAACAAAAACGTTTTTTCAATGAAATATAACAAAAAATCGTTTTGTATTCGTATCACATGTGAATACGACGTTGATTAATTGTACCTACGATACATTGTGCGACTTTTCTTTACGCCTCGATGTTGCTAAAAGTTTTGTATTAAAATGTTATTGAGAATATAAGCTAAAGAGTGTACAATATCAAGCTTTAATCTTTTCAATAATAAAATATGTTTGAGTGTGTGTATTTGAGTTTAGATACCTTAAACTGTTCAAGCGGAAAGAGCTTTGTCAACCAACTGTATTATATGTATTGTTATGTATTATAAATGTTATGTTATCTGATATTTTTTCGAGGCAATTAGTACCTACATAAATTAAAAATTTTCAAATAACTTCACACAAATTTTAGTTTACTTAATTTACCAAATGAGTTAACCAGTTCAATTCAAGTAAATAATATTTAAAATTGTAATTATAATATCCTCTAACCGTGTTCCGAACGGCTGGCCCATATCAAAATTTTGTTATTTCCTCCGGGACCGCCTTCAGGCAAATTTTCGGTAAAAGTTTACGATTTACTGTACGAAACTTGCTCATACTTTATATTGGGTTGCTCGTATGAATTTTGATGTATTTAACCTCAATTAGAATTTAATTCGAGTCGAAAATTGGGAAAGGCGTATGAAAAATGTAATGGGATATTTTTTTTCCAACCAGCTTTTGACCTTGATTATACAATCGATTTTTAATGTATAAAATAATACAAAAATCGACTACTTACGCATTTTTTAAATAGATAACTGTATTTGTAACTGATATACATAATATACCTACCTACAATTTATAAAATACTAGCTTTCCGCTCGCGGCTTCGCCCGCTTTGTCTAAAACATAATAAATTATATACTAGAATCACTCTATCTATTAAAAAAAAATTGGTTGTCTGTAAAGTCGGTTTACTGACGATAGTTGAACGTGACAACGTCCGATTGTGGTTCTTTGTCGCTCGTTCCGCGCTCTCGCTTGCACTTCAAGCCTTACATGGAACGCCTCAGAGCAAGGTAACGCCGCATGAGTCATGTTTTTTCGTGCGTGCAGCCGGCGCTATCGAATTATAAGACGTTGTCACGTCAAAAAACCGCATCAAAATCCGTTGCGTAGTTTTAAAGATTAAAGCATAAGGGTGACAAATCAACATCGAGCTATGCTGCGCTGTACTGCGCTGTGCTGTGTTTGGTCAACTCGCTCGTTTAATATTTTAATGAGGATACAAACAAACCATGCTGTGCTGCGCTGTGTGAGGCTACGCTCTGTTTAAAAACGCAGCAGTCTCGAGCGAGGCGCGCTACCCGCCGTGCTGAGCCGCGCTGTGCCGAACTGTGCTATGTTTTTATGGAGCTCTACCATGCTGCGCTGTGTCGAGCTTATTAATAATAATTAAAATGATTTTAAGTCATTCGCAAATATTTAAAAAAATCGTCTTCAGTGGCAATACTCTTTAGAAAATTAAATTCTCCGTATTTTTCACGTATGGTGTGAGGTAACAACCTACCGTGACTGGACTCTTTTAACGACAAAATCCTACTACTATTATAAAGGCGAAAGTTTGTAAGTATGGATGTATGATAAAATGAAATAAAATAATAAAATAACATTTATTTGCCAAAAACATGGTACAGAGATAATTATTGTTCAACATGTTTCGCTTTGTATAAGGCATGCAAATATATATGCGTAAAACAGATAAGTACTAAATCTAATACACTACACATGCATATTATATAATCGATTTAACAATTATCATTTAAGGTCAAAAAAATCTTTTTGGCTATAAAAACAATTAATGATCAGCCATTTCTTTAACTTATTTTTAAATACATTCAATGTTTGGTTTCTTATGCATTTAGGAACATGGTTAAATATTTTTATAAGCATAATAGGTCCACTTTTAGAAAAAAGCGCAGTTTTACAACGAGGCATAATTAGTTAGTCTCGAGAGGGAACAATACTCACGTCAGCCGCTTTTGTGAAATATTGGGGGTGTTTTATTACAAAGATACAACACTCCGGTATGTACATAGAGGTCAGTGTCAGAATATTTAATTTTCGGAATAGTGGGCGACAGCTTTCTAACGGCCCAACCCCGCAAATAGCTCTTATACATTTTTTTGTGCCAAGAATGCTCTATTCATACTTGTTGAATTGCCCCATAATATAAGTCCGTATCTTAGATATAGATGGATGTTTGTTACTCTTTCACGTAAAAACTACTGAATGGATTTGAATGAAACTTTACCACAATATAGCTTATACATCGGAATAACACATAGGATATGTTTTATCCCGGAAATCCCACGGGAACGGGAACTATGCGGGTTTTTCTTTGAAAACGCGGGCGAAGGCGCGGGTGGAAAGCTAGTAACACATAAAGTATCCATATCCGCTTCTTCTTCACTTTCATCTTCTTCGGATTCAACTATGTCGTAATGTTTACGTTTTTTTGAAAATAGGGTCATATTTGACGAGATAAACGACTACACAAGCTGCTGATTACTTTATACTGAGCTAGATTGTTAAAAAACGTAGCTTAAGAAACACAGCACAGCACAGCGCAGTACAGCGCAGCATCGTTTAATTGTTAAAAAAACGCAGCTTAAGAAACACAGCACAGCACAGCGCAGTACAGCGCAGCATAGCTCGATGTTGATTTGTCACCCTACATAGGGACTTAGGGACAGAGAAAGCGACTTTGTTTTATACTATGTAGTGATGAAGAATAACGTTACAAGATGTTTATGGCCTTCTTAATTAGATCCAAGATGTACATTCGATGCGAAGAAACCAAGTCCATTACAATATAAAAAATTCTCATAAAAGCTCAAAAATTAATTAGAGGAATGTTTCAAATGTTTTCAAAACAAAGACCTTTGTAATTGTAAAAATAAACATAAATAAGTAGCGAAAATAAGACGAGGAAAACATTCAAAGTGTTTTTCGGTTTATTATACTTAAAAGTATTCATCCATTGGAGCATTATCAAATCTCTGAGGACATTGATTGATCATTTACATAACAAATGATTTAAGGGTTTATTGTATTGTTGAATGGAGTTTATTTCTTATTGCATATTCAAATAAAGCATTTATTCTTCAGAAGTAAGGATTTATGAAGCCTAGCGTGGTCGCTTTGATTTACGTAGATATCAATTTACCTATGGTAAAGTGGTTAACGCATGAGCGTAGTATTAAACGATGAATATAAACGTCTTCTCTCTATAGGGTCACAAAAGGCTGATTATCTACTTGTTCATAAATAAAATTGTATCAGGTAAATATGTGTAGATAAGTAGACCGTATATAACAGTACAAAAAATCTATCATGAGGCGCAATTCGAACCCGCGTCCGTCATCTTATCGTGGCGACAAGGCAAATATCAAGGCCGTATGTTATCCCACTACTACGGTCGAATTTCTCCGGCCCACGAGGCTTTTCATTGCAAATCTCTACATTTGTGACCTTTTAAGTCAAACAAAATTAGCTTTGAAACCTAATAAATTACAACAGACTATACAAAACGCCAACGTTTTAAGATGCCAGCTCATATTTAACGCTGGGAACTTTATTTTAAGCTAGATCAAGTCTAGACACAAATAAAATATATTCTAGCTACGTTTTAGAGTTGCTCTAAAGGCCTCGTCGTATGAAATTTAAGTTGTCTCATCGTGCTGTGGTACAAGAATTGTATTCAATGTGTTTGAAGATTTACACAACTTTCTTAACTATTACAAATCTGGTTATAAACTGTAATAAAAATCTTTTCATCAGTGTTAAATAGGTTGTTAACTGGACTTTAGAATACTACGGCTACATAAAAATACCTATATCAAATAAAGGGAACCATAATATCTATAGGCAGAGAGATAGATTCAATTAGTTTACACAAAAAACACATCAAAATTTACGATGTGCCGTGGAAAAGTTCTAATTTGACTTTAGAAAATATTTTTCAATCCTGTAAAATGTTAAGAAATTTACAACAATTGCAAATTTGAACCTTGCCCATTCCTAACCGGGATTAAGTACTAGTACAAGAACAGTTATACCGTTTTTCATGATAGAGCAACAATCATTCGTAATTTTTTTTAGTAAAGTAATAATAAATAAACACAAAAGCATACTCGTAAAAACATGCATAATATTAAATCTCTTCCAGTTTTACAACTTTTATTTGTATCTTCTAAAAATAACTTTATTTCCAAATTGATCGAACCATTTTGCTCTAAACTTTTTACCGCTATACCCCATAACTCGCAGCAATCCTTTTAAAATTATTTTGTTTTGTCTCAAAACTTCTACAGAAGAATTCACGTTTTACCCCCGTTAGAAACACTTGCAGAGAAATTTTAAAGAACAAACTTTTAAGGAATGGGAATTATTGTTCTTTGTTGTTAAATGTAATGTTTATTTTTTGAATTATTATATTGTTATAGTTCAGGATCCATCGCCCATTTTTGCACTTGATTACTATCAAGCAAATTTTCCGTGAGTAGCTTTATTTTGATGAGACGCCCAATAATTTCTTGTACGAAACTCTCGATTGTGGTAGCTTACAGAGATAACAAGGATAAAATATTTTGATTTGATGGTTCTCAAATATTTATTACGCAATTTGTAGGACAATATGTCTGTTGAATTATATAAATATTAATTAAGTGAAAACAAAAAAATCAGCTGGTTATAGTCCTTTTCACCTATGATGATTCCTATGACACTTCATCGTGTTCCGAATTACGTATTTTATGTTTAAAAAGCCAAAATAATTTTAGTGCATAATATTTTTATTTTATGGCGGCATTTTTACCAAAAATATAAAAATGAAACATCTTAAGCTTATAAATCAAAAACAGTATTGTTTAGTTTAATATAATGAAAAATAAAATAAAATAACACAAAAATATAATACCTACGCAATTCGTGTACATGAAATGGATCGTTGAAAAATCATAGAGTTGGAAAATCATATAATCGGCGCCCATCTTGTGATCGTTTGTCAATCGAGTCAATCGTCTGTACGAGTGCGTCAGCCGTGTATACAAGTTGCATTTTTATATTGATACTTTACGTGGTATTCTGTTATTGTTACTAATTGTTATTGTTGACTTTTTGTTGTTGTTGTTTGCTAAGTTTCCTTACTTAATTGTTGGCGAAATTCCGAAAAAACTAATTTTGGTACTTTATTCAAATCGATTTCATTTCCATATAAAATATAATCGATTATCGGAAACAATTGATACGATTTCAGTAAAGGAAATCTCTACACATGTCAAAAATCGATGTGTCACAGAAATCATCTTAGGTGGAAAGGACTATAGTAATCATTTATGATGACCTCGTTATCGATACACATTGGAAAGAGGGGACTCTTTGATCAAACCATAGATTTTGTAGGATAAATATTTTTTCGAATAATTTAGATAATTATCTTGAGATTGAACAAAAAAAAAATTCAGTTAGTAATAAATATTTGGGAACCATCAAATCAAAATATTTTATCCTTGTTATCTCTGTAAGCTACCACAATCGAGAGTTTCGTACAAGAAATTATTGGGCGTCTCATCAAAATAAAGCTACTCACGGAAAATTTGCTTGATAGTAATCAAGTGCAAAAATAGGCGATGGATCCTGAACTATTACTGCCACAATCTGCACATGAATACACTATTAACCTGTAAAAGTTTTGTTTTAACCCAAACAACATTTTAATATTATTGCGCAGTTACATTTATATCTAGATTAAGTTACCTTGTTGTTATATTATATCTTATAATATATCTTATTGATATACTGTTTGTTATCCCAAATAAAAAAATAATAATAAAAGAGTGTGTGTACCGAGCACTCGTGTCAGAAGTGAAACTTCTTTGTCAAGATTCAAAGATACCAAAATCATCGCCTTACTCCATAACGTGTCGGTATTGCCATGACGTGACCTTGAAATTTTACTCTCAACGCACCTAAAGAAGTATCACTTCAATATATTTAGATTTTATTGAAACTCGTTATACAACATTAAATAAATCGAATAATACATGTATTATAGAAATTGGAAGATAAATTTTAGCTCATGTTACTCGTTAGTATTGTAGTCCTTGATAAAAGAAAGTATTTTTTAAATATTTTCGTAGACAAACAAATATTTTCTCCTTTCATCGTTATGTTAGTAAATCTTAATGATATTCCTTCACAAATATATTCTAGTCATAAAAGTATATTTCGGTATTCGATATAAATACAATTTATTTTATTAACATTCGATTCGTAGACAGACTGAATACATTTTAAAGTGAAACTTTTATTACATCGTCTCAAACTTTTTGGTCTGTGTAGCGCATGTCGCGTGTATCGTGGCTGCCGAGTAGGTATACCTACTCGGCAGCCGACCGACACGCGACATGCGCTACACAAAGCAGTGTTCGGAACCGTTCGAACAGTTTCACTTTTACCGTGGTTTCATAAAACCACACAACATTTTTTTTATATTCAGTACGTTATGGTACTGAATTCAAAATCATATGAACAACCTATTTGTACATCTATATCTATACTAATTATAAAGCTGAAGAGTTTGTTTGTTATATGATATAATCTCAGGAACTATTGGTCCGATTTGAAAAATTCAGTGTTAGATAGCCCATTTAACGAGGAAGGCTATAAATTATCACGCTAAAACCAACAGGAACGGGGCACTGCGGGTAAAACCTCGGGGCACAGCTAGTCTTTATATAAATGTACATGAATATTTTTGCCAATTTATTACGTAAGTAAATATTGGCAGCACGTATCTTTTTATTGAAATTCAATCAGCTTATAAAACGTGTATAATATATTTTGTAACGTGAAAAACATCGTCTACTTGATTTTTGCTGAAGCAACTCGATGTGTTCCCGATTTCCAAGTAAAATTTACATTTTACGTAGATTGTATCGAGTGAAAATCACTTAAAGGTAACGCTACATTTGGCTGAAGTAAAATATAGGTATTTTGGGTTATATAAAAGGAATAGGTTTTAAAATATAAAAAAATCTTGAATCTAAACATGCAAAATTATACTTAACACTGAGGGTTGAATTTTTTTTAACGATAGTTTCTATAGCTTATATCCATTGCGAAGACGTTATTTTTGAAAGAATGTAACTCAATTAGAAGTTGTCCATTATTTTGAAAAGTATCCCGAGTTTACTAACGTTTTAAAAACGATACCTTTTACTTTTTCTCAGCTATGCTTCAAAATTAAATTCTTTATATACTTATACGATATAATATATTAAAATTATATAATATTTTAAAAATGCCGTAAGCATGATCGCAAATGAACTGAAATAATCGTCTTAATAATATTTATAAAAATCTTAATCCCTAAATGTTAAATACTCTCCTAAAATCTAAATAACTATAATGCACCTTGTTTTAATGTAAACAACGGAGTATTTCGTAGTTTACATAACTAAAACTTTATGCTCATCTAAAGTTATAATGTGGTAGCACCTTTAAACTATAATGACTTTGCAAGAGCAACTGGTATGCCATATATTATGTAGTTTATCTATCTTTTAGATATTCTCCGAGCGTATCTTTTATAATAAACATGACTTGCAAATCTCTTTGCTTTATTGGTGATCGTATGAGCTGCTACTGAAAGTTTGAGTTATGATTTTGGATAGAAATAAGAGAAAAATCTGTGTTTAGTATGTAAGACTGATTTACTTGCTTACGTATAATTTAAATACACTGTACATATTTATTTGAGTTTGTTTGTTTGCTTGAACGCGCTAATCTCAGAAACTACGCGTTCGAATTGAAACATTATTTAACTGTTATATAGGCTACTAGCTGCGCTCCGCGGTTACACTGATGGTGACTGATGATATAATATAGCCTATAGCCTTCCTCGATAAATGGGCTATCAAACACCGAAAGAATTTTTCAAATCGGACCTTCTTGAGATTAGCGCGTTCAAACAAACAAACTCAGCTTTATAATATAAATTAGTATAGATTTATCGTGGAGCGGAGCAATACGGGGGCACAGCTAGTAAATAAAATTAATATAGCTAAAATAAAAGATAGAATTGTATGAAATATACCCGTTATTTAATACATTTTCCCTCACCGTGTAGGCAGAGATAATTTCAAGTAAATTAGCCGGGAGTCTTAGCGTCGGTTGCTCACTTGACCTGATTGGTCACGGAATGCCGCATCCACGAGTTTTCTGTGGCACATGAAGCGATTTAAGTGACTTTCGAGATAAAAATATAATTTTTTTTTAATAAATTAAGATATGATACAAATATGAGGAATTCAATTTTGTAAACGAACATAATATAATATACTAGATTTATGTTATAACTTACACGATGTAGAGCAACATGCATTTAAGTTTTATTTGTGCAATAAAAGTATACAAAAAGACTGTGTGTAAAATATGGGAGATCACATTAAGATGCCTTTAAAACATTAATATTAAAAAAAAGCCGGGTTGCACTCCGAGAGTGCCGGCAGAAGTGAAAACTTGATTATTAACGTTGAGCATGTTTGATATTTTGGAATGGTATCCGTCTTACGCTTTTTCGATCAGGTCACGTGTCCTGACGCGAGTTTAAGATTTTATACCCATTACAGAAAAAGTGCTCAACGCCGCTAAAGAAGTTTTCACTTCAAAAAAAATTAAAACTAAACGTCTGCAGAACGAAACCAAATTTTTATATTTAAAATATGTATATGCGCCAATGAAATCTACATCATTCTCTCGTTCAAGCAATATCGCAGATTTTTATTTCTAACGCACCATATTATTATCAACTTTTACTACGACGATTAATATTAATAACTACATAATTAGTTTTTAGTTCTCTTACAAACAAAGTGACATTTAAAATTAGCAGGATTATCCTCTTACTTGAGCCATAAGCAGCCTCCAGCGCGTCTATTGTATCATTTAATCTAATTGCATTGTCTCGAGTGCGTTTCTAGGTGATGATGATTAAGGACCCCAGGGGCTATTGCGTATGCTAATTTCGTCGTTACGTCCTTGTGTTTAAGGGAGAGGTTTGCATGCAATTTCTTTTACATTTTAGGCTAATTAATGTTGTAATGGATATAAGTCTGTGTACTTGTATTCGACCAGAGATGTCGCTGTATACGTTGTATGCTAATTTCGTCGTTATAGCATTGTATTTAAGGGAGAAGATTGCATGCAATTTAATTTAAAATTTTAGGCTTATTATTATGGTAGTATTTGTTAAAGGTTTGTTCTTGTTCATTTCTGACAAGAGTAGCTGTACGTATATAACGTTTGAATCGTAGTTTTTTTACGCGTTAAAATATTTGTAAGCTTTGCATTTTTTAATACGTAAAAAGGTTTTTTCTTCACTGTGTGTAATCATATAATATAAAATGAGAACGATAACATATTAAAATAGAATTTCAGTTGTTTCAAACATAATTAATCACAGTATATAATACGAAGCAAAAGTTTGAATAGAATTTGGGACAAATCTGAGTAAAAAGTTAGCTTTTCGTGTATAAAACTTTATCCACGCATTCGTGGCGTATTATTCGTGAGTATAATATTCCTGTTACTATGAAATTGGAAACCTTATAAGTATGAGTTCTGATTGAATTAATGTATTTAATCATATTATTATAATATACTTACGCGGATTACTATACTTTACACGGAAAGCCTTTGCCTCAATTAAGCGTAAAAATTAGATTCCATTATGAAAGTTTAGCTTCATTTAGTCACAATAAACGAATGACACTTAAACACTTGAGAAATTTTTTATAGAAATGAAAATATTGCATCACATTCGAAGCGGCGTCTTTCGCCATACCGGGGCGACATGTAGCGTATTTAAATTGGCCACCCATAATGCCACCTGAACAAACGAATTTCTTCTACTCTTTCAGTTTTATTACATGAGGAATATCAAAATTCTTTTAAACATGCCATTTATAAAGCATTTGAATGCTATAAGCCAAAAAAAGTTAAATACAATCAATAGGGGGAGTCCGGGAGACTTGCCCAGGTGGGAGAGTTGAACCACTTTCAATAACTTTTTAAATTAGGCGCCAAATTACGCAAAGTGGCAAACATATGAAAGCGCATAATCCGCCAATCACAAGCAACTCGTAATTTTGAGTGATAACAGACGCGTTCGACCGTGAGTTACGAAAAAGTGTTTTCATCGTCGCAGAGTGAATTTTTTTGGATTTGTTGTTTTAATTGCTATGCACGCATTTATGAAGGTATGTATCAAACACCTACGTTATTTCATTACTAGATTATCATATTTTGTCGTACGTTCAGTGTTGTTCTCCAATTGAAAGCGGATTTGTTGGAAAAAATCAAGATATGGCCTTGAGTCGGGTGTGGGAGAGTTGAACCAGACTGCAGTTGGGAGACTTAAACAGTGGTTTAACTCTCCCTTTGCAGTTTGTATACTATTTAAGTTAGCTTTTGTTTTGTTTCAGAAAGAAAATTCCATTTCAGTATAAGCCTAAGGAAGGTAGTCGTTGCAGAAAACCGTTTACTTAGTCTGAGATTGAAAGTGCAGGCAGAGAAATAAAGAGTGGCAAATCTATTCGTCAAATTTCAATCAAGTATGGGATAGACAGAACCACTTTACGACGGTATTAACTGTTAGGTGAAAAAAAGTTAACACCTTTGCAAGACAAGGGGAGCCAATACAAATGCTCCCAGATTTTCAATGTAAATAAAGAGAAATTGCTCGTTCGTTACTTATTGACCTGCAGTAAAATGCACTATGGTTTAACCAGAAAACAAGCAATGCAACTAGCATTCGACTACGCCAATTTCATTGAATTTAAGTTCCACTTATTAAACCTATGTTGATTTTGCATGTGTGTGTGTCTTTAAATTAGTTTTGTAGATTTATATAGCAGTAGTTACCTCAAAACGAGTATTTAATTAATAAAAAAGCGAATATTATGTTATGCAGTTGCTCTGAAAACATTTGGTTAATTATTTTCACTAATTTGTTTAGAAGGTGATTATGAATATTCTAGTTATTGTTAAACGCGTCTAAATAATGTGTAATATGCTTTATTTGCTTCGTTTCTCCTCTCTGAAAAGGTATGGGCAAGTGTCCCGCACCTTATGAGCAAGTGTCCCACCGGTTGGGGAGACTTGAATCAAAACTCATTTTTCATTTCAACTTAGTTTACTGTCTTCTCCTTGCAATTTTTATTTTCAGAATGGTATAAAATCTTAGCCAGATAATAAGGCTTCCATATGGTATAGATCTTAAAGCTCTCAAGGTCACTGATCAGATTTTATAGAGTTTTTACTAAAAAGCGGTTCAAGTCTCCCGGACTCCCCCTACTTATTAATGTTGTTACGAAGATTTTCTTAATTATACAAAGCTTTCATAATTTTCAATTGTTATTTAAAAAATCCATAACAATAATCGTTTTTTACCTTTATTATAACAGTAATTAAAATCACGCAAATGACTTCATAATTACTTACCAAACATTTGACATAACCATCATGCCCACATTATCAAAGAACATAATTATAAAACTCTTCTCCGAAATTAATTATTGTGACTAAAATTTGACATTTTCACTGAAATCATATTTCATGAGGCGCACTCTATTGTGGACTTAATTACTTTAGATGTAGGGACGAAATTTGATTGAAATATGTGGATTAAAGTTAGTAAGTACTAGATAGAGGTAAAGTGGACATGGAAGCTATTAAATTGACAACACCTCTGAGAATATATAAACACATTCGTAGTTAGGGTTTTGGTCTAATAAATTTTAATTTTAAATGGTAACTCATGTCGATATTCTTTCCTTTCAGTAACGAACAGATGAAAAATATGAGTAGGTAGATTATTTGTGATAGAAAAATTAGTGTTTACTATCTTATTATGACCGCCTCCTTGGTATAGTGGTTGACGCGTGAGCACCGAGGGGTCCTGGGTTCGATTCCCGGTGGAGACGAAGAAAAATAAATGTCTTGGTCTGGCAGGACACAGAAGACTGATCACCTACTTGTCCCTAAAAGAAAATCGATCAGTGAAACAGTGTATAATGCATCTGCCCCTTACCCCACTAGGGGACATGGGACTTCACTATCTTATTATGATTAGGTAGATATTCGATTGTTAATTAATATTATTTTCTTTATACTTTGCACCTTATTATTGGCAAATGTGAAGAGGTTGCATTACATTTTTGGAGCGTCAAAGTTTTTATCATCATGAAATAAAAAGGTATGGCTTTCCGCCGCATAAAAATTCAGAGGTTTTTAGTTTACCGTGAACAGACAGACAAGACTGTTTTTATAATAATATGTATTGATATACAAACTGAATTCTAAATAAAGTTTAATTAAAATAAAACTAGTCTTATAACTACACTCTAATAATAGATTCCAATAACGCAAGGACACGTTAAAAAATTAACTACAAAATATAGGTAAAGGAAATTAATAATTGCTCTCGCAAACTATACAAGAACTGTCTGTAACTTCACTTGTAC
Organism: Colias behrii; assembly: GCA_029959065.1. NCBI lineage: Eukaryota > Metazoa > Arthropoda > Insecta > Lepidoptera > Pieridae > Colias > Colias behrii. The sequence continues at coordinate 5,327,522 of JARWMC010000025.1, forward strand.
ATATAACGTGACAAAGAACGATTTAATTTAGTTCTGTTAATTAAAGGGAAGACTGGACCGTTTCAGCTTTAAATAATGTGTATCTAGAATGGACAAGATGAACTTAGAAAAGTATTTATGGGAGCTGTTTAATTTATTTTATTCAGAATTTCCTTATAAAATTCCTGCTATTGTTTTAGAATTCTCTTTAATAGATATAAATAGAAGGTTGTTGATATAGTATTTTTAATATAAAATATATTGTATATACGAGGATGTTTCAGAAAATTTTGGTCACAGGTTGATATTACATATTAAATCGTATTTTTTATCGATTAAAACTTTGTGTGCTGGTTAGTAACGGTCATAATGCTATTGATTTTATTGTCTTTGATATATTATGAAAATCGATTTTGAAGTAAGTTTAACAAACTATCTACAAAATATCATCTATTTATAGCTAGATACATGTTTCTTTAAATAAAAAAATATCAACAAACTCACACTTTACAATAAATAATATAACCAAAAATTCTCATAATTTACCAGTCGAACGGTACTATATTTAGAATTCAGTTTTATATCACTACATATTATAAAACAGTATGTCTGTGCATGTCTGTTCGCGATAAACTAAATATCAATCTTCACGTCTCTAGGCATCATAATTTTGAACAAAAAAAAGGTTTATCCATAAAACTGCACAGTACAATACGATGACGTAGCAAGTCTGAATACGCACCCTAGCGTTCTACACAATACACTTCAAATGACTGGGTTGTAATTAAAAATTGTAGCCCTTGCTCATATGCATTAGCAATGTTAATTACAAGGCGTGATGCAACAAGAGGGACTATATCACAGATCACAGAAACTAAAGGGACTATATACATACTTGTGATAATAATGGTGGAGATTAATTTTTTGCCAGCATGTTTGGTTAGTCTCTAGATTTGTATGCGGTCAAGTTATTAGGAGATAATAATGAGCGAATCGTAAATATTTTTATGTGTTTGTGTTGCGATATCTTGGTAATACAATACGATCTTTTCATATAATGATGCTTTAATTTTAGGTAAGCATTTTTATACCCGAGCTATGACAGTATTATCATGAGAAAAAGATTAACAATTGTATATTTAAAATAATTAAAATAATAACACTTCATTAAAATAACTTTCTATCGTAAATAGCAACAATGTAGACTGGTGTATAGTTTATAAATTAAATTCCAAATTTAAATTGTTTTGGGAGTTGGCAATTGTTTTAAAATAGTCTGAAAATTAGTTTTTCCTTGTGGCAACAGGAACGTAGGTTAACCGTTACAATGTTAACGCGTTTTTAACTGTCTTAGTGGTTTAACCGTCCTTTTAGTGTAAATGGCAACGTTATATGGAAATTTCTGGACGTAAGAGAATTTAAAATATTTCGTGGTATTTAAATATGTTTCCATAATGATCCTAGAATTTTCGGTTATTCTGTAAATATATTTCCATAACGATTCTAAAAATTTTTGTAAATATATTTCCATAACGATTCTAATAATTCTTTCAGTATAATATTTGTTTATAGTGTAGTTGCAATTAGAGAAATATGACTGTGATGAAACCTTTCTGATAGCTTTTGGATGATGATATACGTTTAAATTCGAGATAAACTTAAACATTCAATATTTCATTTGTCTATTTCTATATATTATATTCTTAGGTATTTCCTGTGACGCCTACACTATAATATCGTAGCTGCTTAGTAAATCTATATTTACGAGGATGTGTCAGTGTATCTGCATACCAAATTCCTTCTAAATATAAAAGGACGAAACTAAATAATGCAATATAAAATAATCTATTCTAATAATATTATAAAGCTGAAAAGTTTGTTTGTTTGTTTGAACGCGCTCATCTCAGGAACTACTGGTCCGATTTGAAAAATTATTTTGGTGTTAGATAGCCCATTTATCGAGGATTATAGGTTATATTTATCAAACTACGGGGCACAGCAAATTATTAGTAGGTATAATCTGTGTTTGAAAGTTGTTTAAAAAAGCTACAATAATATGTTTGTCTTGAAGTTTTGAAATTTTATGCTTTTATTTTAAATTTCTCATATATTTTATTTACATTTTCTCTTAACCAAAACCGCAGACACACTCCACACGACTAACTAACGCTGAATGCACAGTTCATTAAACACGAAGAATTGAAAGTTCCCAAGAATTTTGAATGCAAACTTTGTCACGACATACGTCGCATACTGATTAACGAAACAAATTTCTAGTATTTGTCTTTTTGGGATTAATTTAAAGGTTCTCGTGTGTGTTAATAGTAAAAGTAATTAGTTTTTATTTTCATTTGAGATTTAGGTACCTTTATTTCGAGAGATTGGTGTACCTTTGAACAAAGGTGTTCTTTTGTTTTTAAGTGAAATAAAGTCTTCATTGTTGTAAGTCACTCGCTTATCAATTAGGCGGGTTTACACAAAGCGAGCAGCCAAGCAATTGCTGCGCGAAAGCAGCTCGGTCAGTGTGGACGTGGCTTGGCCTACAAAAGCGCAAATTCCGCAATTTGTTCGTTGCCACTTTTTGTACCAGCTGCAGCGGTCCGCCCCGGCTTCGCCCGTGGTACCTACATGTTTACGTTTTTTTTCATAAGAACCATCCTCGTACTTCAAGGAATAGATTCCGTAGCGCACGCGATGACAGAATTTTTATTAAGGAATTTTTTACACCTTGGGTTACATTATTGAATTTTTGGTAAGGATCTCTATTTTTTTTGAAAATGCAATATAGCCTATGTTACTCAGTGAAGATTCAGCTTTCTAATGTTGAAATAATTTTTGAAATCGGTCCAGTAGTTTATGCGTGAAAACCATACATACATACATACATAATTACAAACCTTTCCTCTTTATAATATTAGTATAGAAGTATAGATATAGACAAAGCTTTAGAAAGGTCACCGCGGATATTACTCTGCACTTTATCTATACATATATTTTAATTATAAACTAGGTATCTAGGTACTTCAATATAACAGTCTATACAATATGCACACCCTCAAATATTGATTAAATAACTCCGAAAATTCTTTTTTACTAGTTTTTATCAAGATTCACAAGCTTTATTTATAAAGACCTAAATCTCGATACAGCTTACGCTTTCTAACAAATGGCTTAACATTGCTTTTATTGGCCGATTAAGAAGAGCTGGAACGTCAACACATTTAAACATTGCACATGTGTAGTGTCTGTGAAGACGCGCGCGGCGTGACGACATAGTGCATACGCATCATGAAAAGTCCTTCTGTCTCTCTCGCGCGCAGACTAGCTTATGAGGGTAAAGGGGACAATTATTATTGTTTTTATGTTGCAATTGTTTATAAATACAGGGTGATGTAATTTAAACAAAGACGTTAGGTATATCTACTAACTATATTCGACGAGATACTTCGCGGCACGCGGATAAGAATATTTTTTTACTTTACCTAGGTTAATTAATTATGTAATCATTTTAATAAGTTTTGTAAACAAAATGTAAACGCCGTAAGTTAAAATTTTCATACATAGCTGCATCCCCGTTTTTCCCCGTTCCCACAAGAATTTCGGGAAATCCTTTCTTAGCGGACGCCTACGTCCTAACATCTACCTGCATGCCAAATTTCAGCCCGATACGTCCAGTGGTTTGGGCTGTGCGTTGATAGATCATAGATCATATATATCAGTCACCTTTGAGTTTTATATATATTTATTATATAGATTTATGTACCTATGTGTTTCAGTTTTGTGCTGCATAAAATATATTCATATTACCTATAGTTATAGTTTTTAATGGGACACACACTCCCATCCAACACAAATGGCTATTGTTCTTGAAATTTTGAAGGCAGTTACGGTAAATTTTTATCTGGATACTGATTGGTTTTAAATTATTTGTGACTAGCTGCGCTCCGCGGTTTCACCCGCGTGGATCCGGTCCTGTTGGTCGTAGCGTGATGATATATAAGCTTATAGCCTTCCTAGATGAATGGGCTATCTAACACCGAAAGAATTTTTCAAATCGGACCAGTAGTTCCTGAGATTAGCACGTTCAAACAAACAAACAAACAAACTCTTCAGTTTTATAATATTAGTATAGATATAATAGTTAATAATTGGTACCACGTTAAATTCTACACGATTTTGTTATGAAATTTAGATACAATGAGTCTTTTTTTACATATTTTCATAATACATGCCACAAATCTCATTACAACGAATCAACATTTTAATAAAAATTCAACCAACCAAAATTCATCACATGAAAAACTTCGATAAAATTATATATTGTAGCGAGCAATATTAAAACGATAATAAATTATTCATACCAAAATTCTTGCCTCCTACACGCATCTCGTACATACGTGACAAAATATTGCGAACAGATTTAATTAAGCCCTTTCCTACGCATTAGGTCTTTGACAAATCTATACTAATATTATAAAGCTGAAGAGTTTGTTTGTTTGTTTAAACGCGCTAATCTCGGGAACTATTGGTCCGATTTGAAAAAATATTTCGGTGTTAGATAGCCCATTTATCGAGGAAGGCTATAGGCTATATTATATGAGCACGCTAAGACCAGCAGGAGCGGAGCAATGCGGGTGAAGACGCGGAGCGCAAGTAGTCATTGTATAAAGAAAAGCATGATTTTCGCAGTTAATTGTCCAAAAAAAACTCAACTAGGTATTATAATAAAATTCACAGCACAATGCTGTTCACTTTATTTCTTCGTATCACCGTTAATGTATAAGAAATAAACAACATTTATCGTAAACTAATAAGAAAGTGTGCTTTTAAAATTAAACGTACATTGAAGAAAATATAACTTCTTAAGTAGAGCAAAATAAAACTGAAACAACACGTACGAAGCACTTAAGACTTATATTTCTAATTTAGTTGCTGTTGTTTTTTTCAATGAGTAATGAAAAATTATAGCAGTAATAATTAAAATCAAATAAAGTAGTGCTATATCTTTTTGACGTCCTACAACACTGAGGTAAGTAATGATTAAAATATGAATCGGACTTTCTACCTTTCTGACTATTACCTTAATCAATAGCTTTTCTACAACAAAAATGCAAGTAAGTTAATCTATAGGCTAGCATATAAAACTAGATGTGTTTGTTCATTTGAACGCTATAATAACAGGAACTTCTAAACTGATTTCAAACATCTTTCAACGTTGGTTATGTGCGTGATCCATGATTTCCTGAAATAATTGTAAAAGCTATATAATCGAATGCAAAATATCACAAAAATATCATTAATCAAATAATTATTCTTAGTAAAAGATAGCAAGATACCTACACAATTGTCTCAGTAATAAGCAAATCTCTTTGTATTGAGTTTATATTGTAGTTGATTAACAGACGGATTGAAAGAAGTCGTGATAGGAACATTGAATTTTGCGCTATAAACGAAATGAATTGAATTAAGAGAAGAAAGTGTGGTGGTAGTTATAGCGATTTATTCATTTATTAACAAAAAACAATTTTTCACCGCATAGTAGGTATTATATGTAAAATTGAAATAAAAATATATACTTACATGACCATTCAAATAACATGCTGAAAGCTTACCTTTATCCTGCGGTTCGACACGCATACGTAAGTGCGTATATTGGAATTTTTTTTTGTCTATATTTTGTTATTGCTACATTTTTACAGGCTTAAAGATTATAATAAGAGAAGTTTGGTTCAATTTTCTAGACAGTCGTATAGTATACTTACATGTATAAAATCGTTTATAAAAAACTATAAAGCGTCAGAAAGGACCAGTTTCACGAAGCCTTGTTAAAACCACTGATAACTTATTTAACAGATTGTGAGGTAATTTTCTAACCTCATTTATTAAGCTATTGCATAGCTTCTATCGCGGGCCTTGAGCGAGGGGACCGAATCCAGAAATTCCGCAACGAAAAAAACCTCACGCTCCCCACTCCGACCTGCACGGAGGTGTGGCTTGAAGGCATTCTATGTAATTTACCGCGGCAGTCCCCGAGTGCCACACGTCTTTTCTTTTTTTTAAACTAACAGATAAACACAACGGAACATATCCAAAAGTTATGGAAACGTTTATAATATATCGAATAACCCGCGAATAAAGGGAACTTTCGAGAATAAAACGAAAATGACTCAATAAGACGGCTCGTTTGCATAACGATTTTGATTTTTTTCAATAAGAATAAACGATATTAAGACGTCTGTAGGACGGATGCTGAATTGGAATTTCGTTCTATCATTGAATTCGTTTTTATTAATAAAATGTTAATTGGGTATAAATTATGCCATTTTGGAATTCATTTGTTTAGAGAATCTGATATTTTGCGTTAAAGATTGAAAGAGAAAACTCAAAATTGTTTAAACATTCCTATTGCATATTTAATTGGTTCTAAAATGTTTGTTTATCTGTTCTGAGATTAATTAATTTCGTAACATCAAATCGTATAGCTGCTTCAACAGAAAAAGCTGCCATAAATAAAATATTATATCTTTACACATAACTAATGTCGGTAGCAGGCAGTATACTAACCCCTCAATAAAACATCTTTAGTTCATAGTTTACTATGAATTCTTGCTCATACGCTTATATGACTCACATACACACAAATACAAACATATAAACATTCCCTAAATTATAAATTTAGATGGCACAAAAGTTAAACGCCTCTACGTCGAAATTACAAACAAAATTAACCTATATTTGACGTAAGCGATCATAAAATCCAAGCGTTACATTATAACACGAACATTTACAATAGGGTGACCACAAACGGCATTAAACTACGGATATTAATTAGCCAAATCGGGACATATCATAGCGCTTTGCGAGTTTAGTTGCTATTGTGGTGAATACGGGGAGTTAAAATTTGGTTTGTGGCCAAATCAAATTTAGGACTAATCCGTGTTAACTGTGAACGCGTGGTTACACTGTCTGAATGGTTCGTGAACGATTTGTATGACGGAGAGTGCACTGTTAGGAATAGTTATTGGTTTCTCATCACTAAATAACTGCACCCTGCAGCTTCAACAACGTCGTATTTATTGTTTAGCCTTGCTCCATAAATGAAATCTAACACTGAAATATTTTTCACTACGGACCAAAATTTCCTGAGGTTAGCGCATTCAAACAAAAAAACTTTACGAAACGAAATTAAAGTTAACATTTAAAACATTATATTATAGTTTTTTTTATATAATAATTTTTATATAACTATGAACAAACTACGACACAAGCAATTTTTGAAGTGAAAACTTCTTTAGCGGCGTTGAGCACTTTTTCTGTAATGGGTATAAAATCTTAAACTCGCGTCAGGACACGTGACCTGATCGAAAAAGCGTAAGACGGATGGATATCAAACATGCTCAACGTTAATAATCAAGTTTTCACTTCTGCCGGCACTCCCGGAGTGCAACCCGTCTTTTTTTTTATTCATTTACCTCAATGTAGCTATACTCTAAAATACTGTTCAATTATTTCAAAAAATCTTTAACCCTAAAAATAATGAAACCGCCTATTCAATCGCACAAATAGAATTCTAAATTCCAAACAGTTAAATCCGTTCGTCCGTAACAAAAAGAATTGATATCCGGAACCGCTCCGGATAGCTGAAAATAATTAAGTGTCCGGAAGGCATCAGTCACGCGACGGCGGTCCGTTGACCGACGTTTCAATTGTGAACATCCTGTATATTTGCTCTCGTAAAAATACGTAGCTATAATATTATTATGTTTCGATGACAAAAAAAAACCTTTTGGTCGTCAAAACATATTTATAAAGAACTAGCTGTTGCCCGCGACTACGTCCGCGATTACGTCGTTTTTCGTCATTCGTCGTTTAAATAAAATACGTGACACTTTATTTTTGAATGTTCTTAATTGTCTCTTATAAAATTTAACTACATTAAAATTGAATACTCTGATAAGAAAATCTTAAAATCATCGAAAATCTGAGGAAAACATGAATGAATGTGATTTAAATTCTACATTACTTAGTAATTGAAATAATAATCTAAATTAAATTTAGATTAACAGTTTGAGCACACCATTATAGAATATGTACCTAAGTAATAAATTACGTTAGTTTACATAGTAACTTTACTAAAAACACGATGACTATCTTTCGCACTCGGTACCACAAACTAAGCATGTTTGTGGTACGTGGCCCGCGTCACGTCTTGACCCCCCACGAGTTCCCCTCCGTTGCTATGCGAAAATACATTCGTTGCCCTACTGTAGGAAAAATTGTAATACTGTGGCCTGGGCGTTATAACACGCCCAGGGAATTCCGTCTATCGGCATTTATACCAATTTTATATTAATATCACCATCTTGAGGAAAAGCTTCTAATGTCGATTTAAAACGCATACATACGAATTAACCTGATGAAACATGTTCTAAAATTGTGAAATGAGTTCAGTTTTAAATTCGAGAAATATTGATTCCTTGTATTCGACTATTCTGCCGTCCTTTAACTAAAAAGCCGTTAACCCTCAAATGGTCAATTTTCAGTTTTAAATGTAGGGTGACAAAGTTCAAAATTCTCTATCTTTCTGTCTAAGAATCATTTCTCTAGCATTAATAGTTATAGAGATATGAAAATATTGTGAGCCGTTAAGTGACACAATTTTCGGCGATTCCTTAACTTGAAAGCGTCTAACCAACACTACTTCGCTAAATTTCCTATAAAGTACCTTAACCGCCAGATTTAATAATTATTTTTTAGCTTTTTACTTGACTAAAAGTACGTCATCAGATTATACTTGACTATATGGACGCAAAATGACTATAACTGCTTTGTGATATGCTTTCATATAACAATTCCAATGGAAATCCTTACCTTATTTGCAGTTACTCGCCCTTAACGCTTTTTTAGTTAAGTAACTTTATTTAGGAAAAATTCTAATTACACTTTTTTGCTTAGCTACAAAGCAGCTAACCCTCATTTTTTAGCTAAAAGGCAGTTATCCGATTCTGGTGATGCGTCAGTTTTGGGGATGAGAGTGATGCTGTAATTGTGTCGCTCCCAAGCAGAGTACCGATTGCTTTTGATTTTCTTTTACAAGACGTATTGTTTTTGATCAGGTTTACTAAGTTTAATACAATCTAGCAGCTAAATTACGGAAAATATAACAAGTCAAAGTTACGAAAATTTGGTAGGTAATGGTTACGACAGTGCGAACTTTCAATCGTACTTCTCTGTTTAGACTCTGATTAGTCTCTGTAACCGAGAAAGAGGACATAGGTAGATAGTCTGTGCTATTTATTAATGATGTAATCCCCTTGGGTGGAATTAGTAATCGACTGTCTAGCAATGTACTAGAGATGGTGATACAAAAATTGTTATGAGTAGGACACTACCTTTGACCCGCTGGCGGGGAGTCCATTTTGCCACTATTTCTATTTTTTCTTTTCTTTATATTAGATTATTAAGATTAAGATTTGTATTTTTTTACATGGTAGCAAATAAAAAGTTTTCTATTTCTACCTCCTGCTATTTTCCACATATTCTGGTATATTATATTTTCTGAATGTGGATGAAAGAGTCTTCTAATCATTTGATAAGCGGTTCTACATTATTTATTAAGAGCATCCCACATGTAAGATCTTGAAGCCCTATTGAAACCAGGATGTTTTTTTTCAAAAGCCTCGCGCACAAGTCTTATTTTTTTTTATGTTTACATTGTTTGTTGTCCTATTTATACTCACATATCCGTGACTCGTGTGATGGCTTCGCAGAAGAGTATTTACAAAATAACGTTATAATTGCAATTCTAAATGACAATACGGTTCCAAAAAGAAAAGCGAGAATATTTATCTCAATATTAACCCCTTAATGAGCCTCTGTAATGAAATAAAAGTGAACATGACGTGAAAAAAAAAGGTTAATTTTATCAAAAACTTAAAAGAGTCATTTAGTAAAAGAGTTTAAAATGAGAAAACCATTAATTTAGATAGTGTTTAAATCCTTAATACTTAAATCTAAAAGCTTTTGATCCTTTTCCTTTCCATTGGTTGACCTAGGGGATGTAATTACCGAGAGCAAAGCCTCAGACAGCAGCAAATTTTTAACATAAGTAAGATTAAAATTTAGTACAACTATACATATAGAATCGTAGTACAAAAGCATCCAAAAGCCCTTAACCGCTGATTATAAAGTTTTTGAAATATAAATTAAAGCGAAAGTCATAGCTTAAAAGCAGTTATAGTAGCTTAACGACGTTTTAGGTAAGCATTTTATTAATAAATTTAAAAAAAATCACAAAATGAAAATAAAAATACTAAATTACTTAGCTAAAAAGTCGCTATGGTATGTCAACGGCCGTCTTGTCCAGTAAAAAGTTAAAATTTTCAGATTATATGCTGAGCTAAACGAGGAAAAGTGAATTTAAAAATAAATTATTACAGTGTCTGGTTAGAAACTATTATTTATATATAATATAATTAAATGTCGATCGATGTATCTCACAATAATTATTCTAAGTGTCATAATTTTTAAGAAATAACAATTTCCGTGTTTTTTGCCTTTTACTCGAAACTCACTTCGTTGGCTTAACGGCTTTCTAGTTAAAGGACGGCAGTATTCGTCGTAGTCGAATACAAAATATATTTAAAGAAACTTAGGTTGGCCTTCAGGGAAAAGGGATCCTATCAAATGATAAACTTGACCTTGTATCTTAAAAGTAAGCATGAAAGGACCCTCTGATAATTGTTGAGCACCAAAGGATCATTTAAAACGCACTACTATAAGAGCGAATATTGTCTAAGAACTGTTTAGATTGCACATGTTCCTCTAAAAGTAGTGATTTCAAAGGTTCCGGTGTATCTTCAAACGAAAGCCGACTCCTTACTCCACTTTAAAGCATTACAAAAAAAACATACTACGTTAATACCTATACAGAAGATGATTTGTAATCAATTGTGAGGTTATAAGCAAACCCACTTTTATATTTGTCGGACCACACCACCGAATTTGTAGATTGATCTTCTATGTTTACCTCTAAGTCATTAAGACTATGTCGAAATCTGTCTGCAGTAAGACGGGCCTCTCGCTATTCGTCCGTTTCAAGAGACCAATAGTTTCAATTCTTAATCTTTCATTAAACAAACTTATTAATCGTTCTTGTCTCAAATAATGGTAATACTACTCTAGTCATTGCTTATGCTCATGTTCATCTTCGAGAGATCGAATAATATTATGGTGCACCCTATTATTTGTCAAACGGTCTTCATATTGAGTAAAAGTTTCAGATTCTCGAGATAAAATATGACGATCGTGATCAGCTGTGAGACGTAATTCCCTCTCAGTGAGGGTTTCGGTCTCACAGGATAGTACAATATGCCATTTGCGATCAGCTGTGAGACGTTATACCCTCTCAGTGAAGGTTTCGTTCTCACAGGATAGTACATGCCGTTCGCGGTCAGCTGTGAGCCGCAATTCTCGTTGTGAAGCGGTTTCAGGTTCGGCATAACACATGTTGTTTTCGGTCAATAGTAAGCCTCTTATCTCTAACGATCCTTGAGAACTCTTATTTCTCATTTTCATAGCTTTGCTCGAATATCGATATAAAGATTTTTTAGGTGGCACTGATGCGGGTGTTTAAAAATTAAGTTAAAACGGACTAAGAGTGTTATAATCATCAATCATCATCATCAATACATATAATAAAATTGTGGAAAAGTGATGTCTGTACAATTAAAATATGTAGAAAAAAATTAGCAGGTGTTATTATTATCGAGAAATCGATAGAAACCATTTTTTTCTCTTAAAAGCTCCCCCCCTCCCACTTCCCGAACTCCGATTGACCGTAATTTATTTTTCCTTACATTTTAATCATATTCCCCTCCTTTTCTAATGGGTTTCATCCTACTGCGATTTTTTTTTTGTTTCAAAAATTATCTACCCTGGTGTATAGGTAAATTTTCCATATAAAATGTCCTTTAAATTATGTCGTATTATATTTTTAACCCCCGACGCAAAAAGACTGGTGTTATGTGTTTGACCGCTATGTATTTCTGTGTGTGTATGTGTGTCTCTGTCTATGGCACCGTAGCTGGTGTAGCAACAGGTAAACCGAATTAGATGCGTTTTTTTTTGTTAGGCAGAATATTTTCCGACGCTGGTTCTTAGATAAAGTGTATCAAAATCGGTTCATCCACTTATTATACCTACATAGGGGTAAAAGTGGGAATGAAAAAAATGAAAGTTATAATTTATTTTTAAAGATCGTCAGGAAGTTTATGAAATTATTTATTCCTTTTTCTATACACTTTTCTTCGTCTAAACGGTTTAGTTACGTGCTCTCTCTCTCTTCAGCCTTTAGTTACGTGCGTGAGACGGGAAAGATCTAATTTGGATTTGTTGCTGGATTTGATAAAAACTGAGTATCGATTAAGCTGATCAGTGGCTACACCATACATTATTAAAAACATCCATTTAAGAAAGGAAGGAAATAGAATTTGCTCCTACCCCCCCCCCCCCCCTGGTTCCTAAAAATAATATGACATAATTTAAAAGAAATTTTACGTAGAATTAGTTAGGCATTTCTTTTTTGATTTTCGATATTATATACTAATCATAATTTTTAATTACAATATGTAGTAACTATTTGGTATAGGTTAGGCATTTCATTTCTTGGTTTTCTTTAATAAGTTGGTACGTAAGTTTTTTAGCTCAGTTTAGTAAGAAATTTTAATAACAATTCTTTTAATTATTTATGGTAGTACGTATTTACTCAATAATTGTATGTTAAGTAGTAATTCAGCATGGGCGTAGCCACGGTGGGGCTGGGTGGAGCGCTTACCCTGGCTGTGATCTGGTAGGTACTAATTGTGAAGGGGAGTGGGCGTGGGCGTGGGACTGGGACTGAACGTGACATATGGCGTGGGAGTGGGCGTGGGAGTGGGTGTGGGAGTGCGAGTGGGTGTGGGAGTGCGAGTGGGCGCGGGAGTTCCCACTCCCGCGCCCGCGACAAACAGACAAAAATTCTAAAAACTATATTTTTGGCTTCTATATCGATTATAGATCATGGATTATGTATTCTTTTAAAAAAATATTCAATGTACAGTTTTGACTTTCCTACGATTTTATTATATGTACCTATAGATAAGATGTTTACTTTGATAAATAATTATTAATATTGTTTAAATCATACTTTAATGGATCTAAGGAATCCATAAAAAAATATTTTTTCAAAAATAGAGACTCTACATACTACTATTATTATACTTACTATACTTATGAATTTTTGTAATAAGAGTCGGTAATATTTATAAGAAGAGTAACTAAAAAAATATTTTCATCGATAATAGTCTGTTAAACAAACAGCCTTTGTAATAACTTAATTTTTTATACTCGACTAGCGGTCAGCCTCGGCTTCGCCCGTGGTACATGTTTACGTATTCTCTCCATTAGAACCATCCTCGTACTTCAAGGAATAAAAAAAGAATTATGGAAATCAGTTCAGGCGTTCTCGAGTTTTACGCTTACCAACACATTTGGTGATTCATTTTTATATTATAGAATATTGAGAACTTTTAAATATGTCGTTGTAATAAATTATGTCGTTTGTATTATGTCGTCCTCCTCCATCGAAAATTCACCAATTCTCATATCAAGCATATTATATTTATGTCTCTCTATAATTTCAGAACTATTCCTAATTTTTCGATGTATGTTATTAATTTATTAATTTATTAATCAAAGTTAAGGCTTTTCAATCAACATATAGTTTTTATGACGGTCAATTATAATAATGTTAATGACTGCTGACTGCATTAACATAGGTACATAAAACCCTTAAAATGAAATAAGCTCTAGAATGAACATCTAGAATGAACTCTGAAATTATTTAGATTTAAAAGCATTGGTGAGTTGTTTAGGGCGAAATTTATAGTTGAAGTCATTTAAACTAGGAATTCTGATCGGTAACGGTTTTTTTTTTATTTTAGAAGGAATAAAATATCAATACAGCTTTTCAATGTTTCAACGGTTATAATAGAGCTAGATTCGAACTGTAACTTGGTATCATGTGGTATCATTGTGAATGCAGATAGCAATAATGGAACATACAGTCTAAATTGTATTAATTACAGGCGTAACAGATGAACGTTTGGAGTTCTTCGGAAAAATTGTACTCTTTACGGCCACGGTCACTTTTGCGACCACGTATGGCTTAGCTTTTGCACTAAATATAGCTATATGACAACTTTCCATTCACAAACTTTACTTGATATATTATTATATATTACATAGCAACTTATTTGAGACATTGAGTCGACAATTCATTGATGATGTAACCTAATTCCGGCGCGCAAAATCTCAGTTCCGGTACGTTGCGGATGTGCCTCCGTCACTTTCTAATGTCGGACCGCCATCCGGCTTTTTGGCAATATCGATTAGATACAGTCACGCCTTTTTATTCCTAATTCAATAGATACGTGATTAAATTTGATCGAAACCTAACGTATTTCAATGGAGCTTTGTTTGAACACTTTCTATGACTTTAATCCATCAGGCCCCGGAATCACAGACACAATAGAAAATGTATTGTGTCGCGGTCGGATCTGGCCGCTCGGTGGTTGAGAGGTTAATATAATAATGCCTTCAATACCGCACATAAACTTTAAGTTTAATTATACAACCACTAATTTTAGTTATACGTACATTAATCTACAAAAAATGTATAAAGTAATTTTTAGATGCAAATTTGAGAAACTCAGGTCGTAGTTTATATTGCTCGCGCCATAGAAATCTAAATAACAAGACACATAGAAGTGCTATAATGTCATAATTCGTATGAAAACCGCTGTCGCCAAAATCAACACATTTAAACCGATAGCTAAACAGTACACACAAGTAAACTATGCCTTTTATTGGACAGCTTGATTTTAGTGAAAACTAACTTAAATATTAAATTAAGCTTTTTAATATGTATCCTAACGCATGAATTTACGGTTTATTTTAGAATAACATCCCTAAGTATATGAGACGTTTTGTTTATTTTTGCTCCAATACGAAAAAAATCGGCTTTTCTACAACAGAGGTTGTAAATTTTCAATAGATATAACTTTGAACTTCAACTCATAGAAATAAGGTTGAAATTTGTGTTAAACGTGATAATAAGAATGGTCGACTGTGTCATTCATTGTTATTTCGATTACTATGGTGACACTCGTAATACTTGTAAATATTCTATAGGATATATAGGAAAAACGGCAATATTTATAAACAAAAATACTTACCGGTGAAATTTTATTCCTTTATTAGTATAATTACAATTTATGGAAGAATTTCCGCACTGGGAAATGCTGTAACACACCATGTTTACTCACGCACGTTTCAGGAACAACTGAAGAGCGACGAACGCACTGGTGGTATGGTGGTGGTATGGTAACCACCTGAGCGGCGACAATGTCACGCGCGCTTACGACTTCTATTGCCTTGTTATTTAGATTTCTATGGCTCGCGCGCTCTACCTTGATTTTACTTAAGTTATTTTTGTAAGTCGGAACTCAGTAACAAAGAGTATCTAAATTAACAATGATTCTTATAAATTATAATGTATAATTTACGAATAAGTTGCGGTTCATGTAAGTATTATGATAATCTTCTAATTAAAGTTAGTTACATTTAATAAAACGGTAACTGAAATAAATCTCTGCAATTAAGCAAAAAATATCCAAACAATCATGCTCAGGTTGATTGGAATACCGCCGTTTAGGAACCAGGATAAAATTATTACTAGCGACCCGCCCCGGCTTCGCACGGGTGCAATGGCGGCCGGCCGGTACCGCCGCAAACGCTACGTCCCGCAATTTTTAAATCTGTAATATCCTCGAAAATATTCACTTAAATCATACGGTGTAAAGGGCCATATAGATCTATATTAAATGAACAATGTATTCAAGTTATTTAATTCGTTAAGGATTAATGCTGTATTGGTTAAAATCGCTTCGAAAATTAACCATTATATTTTGTCGTAAAAAGTAAATGACAAAAAAAAGTTATTGTGGGTTAACCATAAGAGATAGACATATACCATCACGGACTTTTCTGTAGACCTTTTCAATGTGTACAATACTTAGTACATTATTTTGATAAAACTCGTAGGGTTCAGCCTGCGTTTGCAATGTAAGCGGAAAAAATGTAATTATTTACGACATCACATTAGAAACCTCAAAAATAACAGTACTTCTCCAATATTTAATGGATGTTATTATACATATAAACCTTCCTCTTGAATCACTCTATCTATTAAAAAAAACCGCATCAAAATCCGTTGCGTAGTTTCAAAGATTTAAGCGTACAAAGGGACATATGGACAGAGAAAGCGACTTTGTTTTATACTATGTAGTGATGTATAATTTACCTGTTTACCTATAAATTTATAAACCTATTCATCTTACCACATAGTAATAATATTAAAGGTATCAAAAGGAAACGCCAGATCCACTAATCTCCACACACACCACATAGTAGCAAATAATTAAGTGTCCGGAAGACATCAGTCACGTGAAACTGGATCCGATAAGCTGACGGCTAATTCACTGAACAGTGACATGCTTGAACTGTGAACACCATGTATAACCTATAGTAGCCAGGTACATACGTATTTTACGAATCTCAAAATATATTTATACAAATGCATATTATCAAATTAAATTTGTGAACTGTAAAATCTAGATATATCGATTTTTTCTCGAAATAAATCTATAATTTTAAAGAGGAAAGATTTAATTGTTTGCATTGAATTAAAAACTACGGGACCGATTATAAAAAAAAAACAAAAACATTTTACATGAAGAAAGCTACATCTAGAATTTATTATATTATCTTCAATTTATTATTTATTGTCATTCCGAGTAAAGCTAGGGCGAGCAGCTAGTTTTTAATAAATATTATGTGCTACGTTTCTCCTTGTTTCTCTTTTATTCTTAGGGAACTTATTCCTTTAGACTAGACTAGTCAATATTTCAATAACCACTTAGTTTAGCTATAGCCTATAGCCACTACATTTAAAACATAAAATTTCTATACCACATATAAATCCAAACCATTTGCAAACAGACAATGCCAATAACCATTTCTATCGAATAAAGCAAACTGCCGAAATCGCATAGAACGACACAACTAGTTAAACTTTTGCACCATACAACGTGACAAGAATTCTAACGAAGTATTGGGAACGTGTAACTCCCAAAAACCACTCTTATGCCTCAAACATAAGGTTCATTTTTCAATAGCAATTATCATGTTTAGGAAGACACAACCTTCAATTAAATTTATACTCGTTGATTACGCGTTAAGGTTCAATATTCAATGAGAGGATAATTTGTTTTGATTCAATTATGGGAATTAGATTGCGGACGATTATGCTTTTGTTGAATAGTTTTTGCAATTGAGATAATACTTATTAGCATACATGATAAATTCACAGTTATAAAAAACTATTGGTAGTTTATGGTCAACCAATAAAAACGCTTACGAAATAGATATAAAATCATAAATTATATGCCAAAATGAATGGCTTTGTGAAGGCTTTGTGTTGTACGGTATAGCATGGAAAAATGTAAAAAATATTGAGGATCAAAATCTTTTTCTTCCTTTTTAAGACGTATTAAATATTTTATCTGAATGTATCATACAAAATGGATGTTAAATCTGAAACATCAACCATTATAACAGGATCCCTGCTTTAAAATAACTCCTACACCCACCCAGGTCGTCTTAAACTGGTTACATATTTTGTTCCCAACCTCGGGTCACAAAAACGCTTAACAATAAATCGAGCTCTTTCAATTTCCGATTCATTTTACGAAATGTTTGCAACATCATAAAACCCACAATCAACTAAAAGCGCGAACACCGACCTCTTTAAGGGTTGTCGCTTCATTAATATAATTGATTCTTGGCATGCTTGACGTACATTGAGCATGATTCTTTGAAGATACAAATGATGTGTTTTTGAACTTCTTTATGCGCGTTGAGAGTAAAATTTCAAACTCCCGTCATGGCAATTTATAGGTACCATTGGTACCACGTTTAGGCGACGATTGTGCTAAATTTGAATCTTGCCAAAGAAATTTCACTTCTGACACTTGTGCTCGGCATACACGCTCTTTTTTAATATAATATTGTATGGCTGTACATTAAAGCTAGAATACACTTTAGATTTGCAGTTTTACGATAGTTATTACTTCTGTTTATTCTCTTAGTTAAAATAATAAATAATGTAAGCGTAAGTATAAATTGGCTATTAGTAACGTCATCAGAAAGAGATGAAACTGATTGTTATCATTATAATATCACGTTTTCAGTAATAATATATCTGATACAAATAAATAGCAATAATATTATTAGAATTTAGTAAAGATAGTATCTTCTCAATTGATACTTATATAGCAGCTCATCATTTATTAGCCAATATTTGCCTCAGAATAACTACCTCCAGACTATTAACTCATCAAACGTTGACATTAAGGAACAATACCTCATTTATACAGTGTCGTAGTTTGCGTAATAGAGTGATACTAGAGACTAATAATTTACAATTGTGACGTTTAGCTTTCCAATTCAATTCCGAACTGTCAAAGTATCCGAAATTATATTCCTTGTTACAGTTTCTAATATTCTAAATACAAACATAAGGTATTGTTTGTATATACTAACTGCGGAACTACACGAACTTGTTCCGCCATCCCAGTGGCCCGTTCTTCCATCGATCGTCGAGGCACACAGATTCTAGGCATCGCCATATGGTGGACGTTCCATGTACCCGGACTAAGCGGTTCGGATCGACATTCTTCATTCGAACCGCAAGGGACTGGAACGCGCTTCCTGAATCTGTGTTTCCCGACGAGTACAATATGGGGGTCTTCAAGCGAAGAGTGAACCGGTACTCTACTAGGGAAGCGCGTACCATCTTAGACCGCATCTTAGCTTTCCATCAGGCGAGATTGTGGTCAAGCGCTTCCCTATCTAGAATATAAAAATACTTGAGCGATGTCAAGGGACATCCGGATAGAACGAAGTGTTAAGTTAGAGAGAAACAGACAGAGAACCACGCGCACGCCGCACGTCTTACAACTCTAGCAAAAAGTGTCGTGACAACTTTTCGTAAGAATTTTTTCCATCGAGCCCCCTTTCACAACGCGCGATAAGGAACTTCGTTCCAAAAAAAACATAAGGTATGACAATATTTAAGAACAGAAGTATGAAGAGAAGAAATTAAAATGATAATAAGTTACTATTCTTTGAACCTTGTTTTCATGATAAAAATTGTTGGGCAACAGTTGAACAACAATATTGTTGTAAACTTTGTTCAAATATAACTCATAGGTACTTTTCAACATGCGTAATCAGCTCTGCAGCACGTAGTGTTGCCTGCAACATGTTGACAGCAACTCCTAAATATGTTATTCAATTTTGTTGCTGAAAAAATGTTGGACGAGTAGAGGCGAGAATAGCCATAGTGTAGAGGGCCTAAATGTCTATGATTTGCCGTCTTTGTAGATGTTTTTTCATAATGGTCGTATTGGCGGCAAACATCGACGATCATTTGTTGGGCCAACACTGCCTATGTAGAGGGACCATAAAAGAATAGGTAGCTAGTTGACGTTGTTTCTTCTTCCTGTAACATAATAAACTCAAATGAGCGTTTATCCTTACATTCATTTCTATTAAAAAGAACAAGTTTTTGTCATACGTGACTACAATAGGAGGGATTCATAATGGCGGATCTAAGGGCTCTTTCAATTTATGCGTTTCGTATCGGACCGCTGCCGCACGTTTTCCGTGCCGCTAGTTATAACCCGCTGCCGTGCCGTTGCAGTACGGTAGCAGTCCGTTACCAAACGCTTAAATTGAAAGCGTATCTGACTGCCGTGCGTTTGTATGCTAGTGCTGTTTTAAATTTATACTTAGTTTGGTTTTTAAGTTGGCAACTCTGTTAGTCAATTTCAATTTCAACTACCCGTCCGTATTATTACCACGACTGACTTATACATTATAACCTCAAAACGCGCGTATTTCTGTACTTGAGTACCCGTAGAAATGTAAGATGTTTGAATTAGATTAGACCAAAAAATTAATTTTTAGAGCACGAATATTCTCTGTCAAATCATACCAATATATCGATACAGGTAAATTAGCTTGGAGAAATTTTTGCATATGTAGTGGTGTGTATATTACTCAGATCTTAGAGCGCGTTTCCACTATATCGTTCTGGCCTATACAAAAATGTTTCGATATCCTAACATTACTATTTAATTTTATACTTATTCCTAGCAACACTTTTGTTTTCAATAAAAACAAGTTTTTATTTGAAAGAAAATGGTTTTGACTTTATAAAAAAAAATATATCATTCAATTTTACGTCCTTGAGCAAACGACAAGGCGACTACCGTGAAACAATAAAATATCGTGTCCATAATAATTTGTTTCATAATTAATATTTGACCATAATAATTACGAAACAAAACAAATAAATAAATCGTCACTTGATAGTGGAAAGTGGAAACACGCACAAAACCAGAATAAACCAGTTTACGCTGTCCGCAGGTGCCACGTGCAGTCGTTTGGTACTGTTAGAACATAAAGCACATTTCATTCAAAAATTATAATTATTATGTACGTAGTTTAATTGATAAATTTTGTATTTGTTGATTGTTGTTATTATTGTTATAATATTTGTTGAAGTGAATTACATGTCCCGCAGCCGGAGGCCCCAAATGAAAACTCAGATGTACTTAAAAACTACATTTAATAGCTAAAATGAGACTTTTACACCCATGTCTGCACGATGCAGACCGGAGTTAAAGAATGAATTTATACAGTTTAATAATTATAAAGACGTAAGCTTGGATGCTAACTAAGGGAAATCGCATCCACATTCTATTCCCGTGCGAACGGCGTATTCAGCAGTTTTGTATGAAGGCAGGGCCATAACTAGTGTTTAATTTGTGTGTAAGTGTTGTAACTTTATATTGTTAATTCAATATGGCTCCAGTGTTAAAACATGGTCGAGGCAAGCCTTTGACTTCTCAAACTAAAGAATTAAACTTTAAATGTCGTTTCTTTTTCAGGTTAGTAAATTTTTCATTTTAGTAACATTGTTAATGTAAAAGTTATATGTATGTTAAATGTGCAAATATTAAAATAAAGTCTCATCTTTTTCAGAGGAGAAACACATATAGTTTAATTTAAAATCCCTTATATATACAGGGTTACTTGTAAAACACCGGCAACCTCGCAGGACAAGATAGCTAAAATCATAAGTAACAACATTTCGACTTTTGATAATTTGTTAGATTTTATTTTCATACAAAAATAAATATTCATTTAATTTTCCGTCTGAATATTATAAACTCTACGCCTCCCAAAAATTACGTAAACAAAAAGCGAACGAGAGGGGGAAGGGGGCGTCGCGTCGTCCATCCGATAATTAATAGAACATAGACTTACAAATGTAAGGAGAGTACAATAAAAGTTTAAAAAATCATTTAAAAATAATTTATTGCGTTATGCCAAAAGTCGTAGAACAAATGTTGTTACTTATGATGTTAGCTATCTTGTCCTGCGAGGTTGCTGGTGTTTTACAAGTAACCCTGTATAAAATAAAAACTAAAAATAAAATGTTGTTTTATTTTATTTGCTGACCATACACTACTACAAACGCAAAAATTTCTCCAAGCTAATTTACCTGTATTTTTTAATAAAAATATCAATATCGATATTGATATTTTCAAAAAACATCGATACGATATATATCGATACTTTATTGCATTTCCGACATCCCTATGGGACTTGCGACGTTGCCGTCCTGCTGTCGAGCGTTCGCGGTACGGACGCCGCACTGTTGCCGCACCGTGCATTTTGTATGAAAACAAACGACCGGCCGTGCGCCGTACGACAAACGCACCGCTTCGGCACTGTAGCGGTCCGATACGAAACGCATAAATTGAAAGAGCCCTAAAACCGATTGCTGACGACAAAACTTTATGAATGGCTACGTTATCGCGTGATTTTTGTTAGAAACTAATACGTTTTATTGTTTGTGGCTTCGGGACTTTTATTACAAGTGGTTTGATAGCATCCTTTTGATTTGGTTATCTTTTCACTATACGAATATTTTGAATAGGGTGACCATTAATTTTGTTTTAAATGTTCTTGATCATATTATGTAACGTTTGGTAATAATAATAATGTACCTAATAATGTGTATAATTTGGTAAATATGTACGTCGTTACCCCCTTATCAAATGCGTTTTATAAATCACACACTGAATAAGTAGTTTTTTTTCAGTTTACGTTCAATAAACATTTATTTTTCCATAAGAGCAGTATTTTTTTATGGAAGTTGTACTGGCAAAGACACGAACTAAAGTTGAACCAAATTACCAAAACTTCTGTTCCTAACCTTTCAGTACATTTCAAAAAGTCATCAAAATACCAACCACACAAAGGAAAGTTCGGTGACAAAATGTTTAAATATCCATAAAAAGTAAGGCCGAGCCAACCGTTATCTCAAACCCGGGAGATAATAAGCTCATTTGTTTTAGTCACCGAGGCGAAATGCGTCGCCAGCAATTTCTTCGCTGACTCGCTTTACTAGGCTTAAATACCTTGGCTACATGCAATCTCCCTCACAAAGAACGAATGGTTTTTATTCGTTTCCATTGCTATTAATGTGGTTAGGGAGCCAGGTGCAAATTTGGTTAATTATTTCCTCTCAAGAGATAATTCGTCAGACGCATCAGAGTATAGTATTACAAAGCCTCGTGAACGTCAGCTGGCGCTCGGTTGGGGGGGTGAGCGGTTGTAGCCTCCCACGCACGTAGGAAACAAGTATTATTATTAAAAAAACAAAATACCCGACTGCACACTAAAAAAAGAGTAAAACAAAATATTATTATGTCTTTATCCCGTGGGACTTTTAGGATAAAATGTATCCTATGACACTCCCGTAATCAAGACAAATCTAACGATACCTCATACATCAAAACCCATCAAGCCGTTTAGGCTACAGGTGGTCACAAAGGAAAAGACATACATACATACTTACATACACTCGAAAAACATTACCCTCCTTCTTTGGCAGTCGGGTAAAAAAAATACATTCATTCATTTCCTCTCAGCTAAAAATTTGTCAAATTGTAGCTAACCCAATATCTCAACGAAAAAAAATAATCAGCTGGTTACAACATGGTGTATTATACGTCAGCTGGTGTCTCGAACATGAAAAAAATAAAATTATTTTCCGTGATTTCCTCTCAAACAAAAATTTACCTGATGATAGCTTATATGTAACTGTGGATATATATATAGGTCAGCTGGCTGTATCTTGGTGGAAAAACCGTCAGCTGATACTTTGAAAGTTATTACATAGGAGTTAGACAGAAGCATCTATTGCCAATTTATATGCATCAACTGACTAGGTTTTCCTCGAATTATTGCTAGCTGATTTTTTTTATTTATCGCATCAGTATATTAACAATCAGCTCACAAATTTTCATCTGAGATGAAATGACGTATCTTTAATTATTATCGTTATTTTTAAAAATTCAAGCAACACACGCTAGCATAATATAGACAGTAATAAGGTACTTGGAGGTGGTTAGTTGTGCGCATGATCGGGGTACTACGTACATTCAGCCACATCGGTAAACATGTTTTTACAAATATGTATTATAAAATGCATTTAAAAATAACTATCATATCATCAAATTCACATAACTACCTAAAAGTGTAACAAATATGAAATAACCCACTAAAAACATTAGTTAACTATAATTATTAAAAAAATAATAGTATAATATATAATTAATAAAGTTATTACTTATCTTTTACGGGGACTTATGTTGATGGAATTCCACGTATCTCGATGATTTTGTTAATGTCTCATTATATTCGAGACACCAGCTGACGTATAATACACCATGCTGTAACCAGCTGATTATTATTTTTCGTTGAGATATTGGGTTAGCTACAATTTGACAAATTTTTAGCTGAGAGGAAATGAATGAATATACTTTTTTTTCTTACGTGCGTGAGAGGCTACAACCGCTCACCCCCCCAACCGAGCTCCAGCTGACGTTCACGAGGCTTCATAATACTATACTTTGATGCATTTTACTAATTACCGCTTGAGAGGAACTTGGTCATAAAATCTGCTTCTGGCTCCCGGACCAATGGTTTGGAATTCCTTTTGTGATGAGATCGATGATATTGGTAAAAGTAATACTAA
The DNA here is from genome assembly GCA_029959065.1 of Colias behrii. Taxonomy (NCBI): domain Eukaryota; kingdom Metazoa; phylum Arthropoda; class Insecta; order Lepidoptera; family Pieridae; genus Colias; species Colias behrii. Next base: position 5,351,778 of record JARWMC010000025.1, read on the forward strand.
CTTTTCATACAGGTCGACAGAATCTATGTTAAGAGGAGGTATATTGAATACTAGCTGCGCCCCGCGGTTTCACCCGCGTGGCTCCGCTCCTGTTGGTCTTATAGCGCGATGATAATATCATCGCGCTTTAGGCTATATATGTATATATAGCCTATAGCAGCCTCGATAAATGGGCTATTTTTTTCAAATCGGACCAGTAGTTCCTGAGATTAGCGCGTTCAAACAAACTCTTCAGCTTTATAATATTATTATAGAAAGTATAGATAGATGAGCATAATATTACATAATTATAAAATAACCATTGAATCAGAAATTTAGAACGGAACGTGTTATCTATTTACGGTCAATGTTTATTTCATTCCAATCAATCTGCATAGCAAATTTTTTTCAAAACGACTGTGTAGATTTTGCGTGAAATTGCAACAATCACATTCATATCCATTCACTATTAAGAATTGTAAACAATATATTTACTTTAATATTATAAAGTTCTATAATATAATGAAATAATCGGATAAGGATCGATTTCTTTATTAAATTTTAAAGGGTACATATTATATTCCGTAGGTCATAGAATAGGTTGTAAACTGTTATAAAGGATGTCCTGATTGAAAAGAGTTTTCCAAGCTATTAGCTACTTATCTAGTAGTTATTCAATAAATATATTTAAAACAATTAATCGCAAAAATATCAAACATTGTGGTTTATAAATATTTCCCCTAAAGTATTGTGAATGTAACAATATGTGAATGTAGCTTGAATATAAACAAAGAAATGATCGATATATCGATTAATCGATTGATCGATTGATTATATTGATTGATTGAATGATTAATTGAATGATTGATTGATTGATCGATTGATTGAATGATTGATTGATTGATTGAATGATTAATTGAATGATTGATTGATTTATTGATTGATTGATTGATCGATTGATTGAATAATTGATTGATTGATTGATCGATTGATCGATTGATTGCTAATCGATTGATCGATTGATCGATCGATATATCGATTGATCGATTGATCAATTATTGATTGATCGATTGGTCGATTATTGATCGATTGATTGATTGATTGATTGATTGATTGATCGATCGATCGATCGATTGATCGCTTGATCGATTGGTCGATTGATTGAATGATCGATTGATTGATCGATTGATTGATTGAATGATCGATTGATCGATTAATCGATCGATTTATCGAATTGATCGATTATTGATTGATCGATTGATCGATTATTGATTGATTGATTGAATTGATTGATCGATTGATCGATCGATATATCGATTGATCAATTATTGATTGATCGATTATTGATTGATTGATTGATCGATCGATCGATCGATTGATCGCTTGATCGATTGGTCGATTGATTGAATGATCGATTGATTGATCGATTGATTGATTGAATGATCGATTGATCGTATTGATTGATTTGATTGATCGATCGATATATTGATTGATCGATTGATCGATTGATCAATTATTGATTGATCGATTATTGATAGATCGATTATAGATTGATTGATCGATTGATCGATTGATCGATTGATCAATTATTGATTGATCGATTATTGATTGATTGATCGATTGATCGATCGATGCATCGATCGATGCATCGATGCATCGATCGATGCATCGATTGATCGATTGATTGATTGATTGATTGAATGATCGATTGATCGATTGATTGATCGATTGATCGATTGATCGATTGATCGATCGATCGATTGATTGATCGATTATTGATTGATTGATTGATTGATCGATCGATACATCGATTGATCGATTGATCGATTGATCAATTATTGATTGATCGATTATTGATAGATCGATTATTGATTGATTGATCGATTGATCGATTGATTGATTGAATCATCGATTGATCGATTGATCGATTGATCGATTGATCGATTGATTGATCGATTGATCGATTGATTGATTGATCGATCGATATATCGATTGATCAATTATTGATTGATAATTTATTGATTGAACGATTATTGATTGATTGATTTGATTGATCGATCGATATATCGATTGATCGATTGATTGATTGATTGATTGAATGATCGATTGATATATCGATTGAAAGTCGATCAGCGAATCTACTCTCGATTTACTATGTACAAATATGTCCGTTTTTTCCACACTCGTTTGCCACATCCCTGAGCTCGGCGGTCATGCTATGGTCTTTGCGAACTTCAAAATTAAAAATCCTAAATCAATTAGTACTTTTGTCACTTACAGACCTTTAAAAAATATCAACTTGATGGATTTCAATAACGACCTTGCCTCAATTCCTTGGAACAATGTTTGCCAAATGCTAAACGTAAACGATATGGTGATTGCTTTTAATTCATATATTATATCTCTGTTTAATAAACACGCTGCTAAAACCACCATTTCGCTTAAGAATAGGCGCTCTCCATGGTTGACAAGTAATCTCAGACATTTGATGTCGGTTCGGGATGATGCACTCGTTAAATACCGTACAACAAAGTGTGAAAAGGACAAGATTTATTATAAATCATTAAAAAGTTTTGTCAATATATGTTTGCACCAAGAAAAGATATCATTTTATGATTCCCATATTAATGCTCATTCAAAAAATAGTAAAGTTTTGTGGAAAAAATTAAAGAGTCAAATTCTGCCTAATTTTAAAACTAGTGCCGTTTTGCCTGACCATCTTCGAGATCCAAATAAGATTAACTCACAATTTTTGAATATTCCTGGCACTGGCAATGTAGATCAATCCATCCTTGACTACTTCAGTAATAATAATTACGGCAAAGGTGTCTTTAAATTTGATCTTGTTGATGAAAATGCCGTAGCTAAAATTATTATTAATTTGAAGTCCAATGCTGAGGGTTATGATGGTATTCCTAGAGATATGATTTTACTCACACTTCCTACGACACTTAAAGTAATAACAGCTATTGTAAATCGCTCTCTGGCTACATCTACGTTTCCATCTATTTGGAAAATTGCGCTCGTTCGTCCTCTGCCTAAAACTGACAATCCGGTGGACTTCAAAGATCTTAGACCTATAAGTATACTTCCATTTCTATCTAAGATACTCGAAAAGGTTGTTTACTTTCAAGTTGTGAAATACTGTGATAAACATAATATTTTTCCGGAGTTACAGTCGGGGTTCAGAAGGCAACGAGGCACTACAACAGCTTTGCTCAATGTCACCGATGATCTGCTTGCTAATCAGGATGAGGGATATGCGACAGCATTAGTACTTTTGGATTTCTCTCGGGCCTTTGACTGTTTAAATTTGCAGCTTATGGTCGCTAAGCTTTCTTTCTATGGGTTTGATACCAGTTCTTTAGAGTGGTTTCATAGTTATCTAGGTGGTCGCTCACAAAAGGTTATTGTTAACAATAGTGATGGTTCCACTTCTACATCTAGTGAACTTTTTGTGACACGAGGTGTACCTCAGGGATCCATTCTAGGTCCTCTTCTCTTTATAATATATGCAGCAGATATTACTAACTGCCTTAACCTTTGCAAATATCACATCTATGCAGACGATCTGCAGGTGTATTTGCCTGTGAATTGTAAGGATTTGTCTTCATCGTTAAATAAAATATCTCAGGATTTGAATGGTGTATCAAAGTGGTCATATAATAATTCATTAGTGTTGAACCCTAATAAATCGAAATACATGATTGTTGGCTCCAGGCGACAAGTGCAAGCAATAGAGAGCTCTAATATTTCTCTTTATATTGAAAATGTTCCCATACAGAAGGTAAATGAGGCTCGTAATTTAGGTGTTACTTTCGATAAGCATCTAAAATTTGAAAGTCATGTCCTTGAAGTTGTGCGTAGTTGCTTCTACCGATTAAAAGTTATTTACAAACTTCGGCCTTACATAGGCACTAACCTCCGTATACTTTTAGCTGAATCTCTAGTACTATCTAAGTTAAATTATTGCATAAATGTGTATGGACCTTGTTTGCTTCAACGTTCGCAACGTCTAATTCAAAGAGTGCAGAATGCTTGTGTTAGGTACTGCTTCAACGTCCCTCCGAGATCACATATAACACCTTTTTTAAACTCCGCCAAAATGCTAAACATGAAAAGTAGACAAGATCTATATTTGGCTTGTCTACTTTTTGACCTATTTAAATCCAAGCATCCTTCGTATCTCTACGAAAAATTAAGATGGAGAAAAGATCATGGTTTGAATCCAGTAAGGAGCGTAACTAATGTGCTGTCCGTCCCTCGGCATCGATCGCAAGCTTTCCGTGGTAGCTTTAAGTACTGTGCGACAAAGTGTTGGAACAATATCCCTCCGCCGATAAAACAAGTGTGCTCAAAGGGCTCTTTTAAAAAAAAGTACAAAATCCACTTACTTAACACACAAATTCAAAAGTAGAATTATATTTATTTCACTCCGCACTGCACAGACTTAGGGCTGCCACTAAAAATCTTTTCTTTTTCTCATTATATTTTACTTCTATACTATCCGATCTGTATTTTATGTATTATTTTTATTTATTCAAATTACTTTTATGTAACTATTGGTTTTTAAATTTAATAATAACTATATACTTACTTTATTTCTTTTATATATGCTAATATCTATAGTATTTATATTTTATGTTTGGTACGATGAACTTCCTCAAATGGGTCTTGGCAGAATATCAGCGTTGTGGTTCTTAGAACCATGACAATGTGCTGAGCCAAGACCTTTTCAGGAAACAATGCTTTTATAAATTTTTCTTTATTGTTATTTCAGATTTTAAATGTTTTTTGTTTTATTTTATTGTTTAGTATTTAAAAATTGTACTTAAATGTTTTCCTGAATAAATGTATAAATAAATAAATAAATTGATAAATTATTGATTGAACGATTATTGATTGATTGATTTGATTGATCGATCGATATATCGATTGATCGATTGATCAATTTTTGATAGATCGATTATTGATTGATTGATCGATTGATCGATCGATACATCGATTGATCGATTGATTGATTGATTGAATCATCGATTGATCGATTGATCGATTGATTGAACGATCGATCGATTGATTGATTGATCGATCGATAAATCGATTGATCAATTATTGATTGATAAATTATTGATTGAACGATTATTGATTGATTGATTTGATTGATCGATCGATATATCGATTAATCGATTGATTGATTGATCAATTATTGATTGATCGATTATTGATAGATCCATTATTGATTGATTGATCGATTGATCGATCGATACATCGATTGATCGATTGATTGATTGATTGATTGATTGAATCATCGATTGATCGATTGATTGATCGATTGATCGATTGATTGATTGATTGATTGATTGATCGATCGATCGATTGATCGATTGATCGATTGATTGATTGATTGATTGATCGATCGATCGATTGATCAATTTATCGATCGATATATCGATTGATCAATTATTGATTGATCGATTATTGATTGATCGATTATTGATGGATTGATTGATTGATTGAATGATTGAATGATTGATCGATTGATTGATTGATTGATCGATCGATCGATTGATCGATTGATCGATCGATATTTAGTGTACAGAGGCTGGGGTCTTCAAATTAAATACCGGATATGCTGAACTACTTTATTACATTTATAAATTTATACACTTAGGTGACTTAGGTAGGCGAGTGGCAGGCGACTGGCTCTCACAGGAGTGTCGCCATTCGCCGCGCCACAAACCGCTGAATTTACGATATTCGATTACTGCGAATAATAACACACACTACATACACCCCCTTCTAAAAAAAAAATGATTTACATAATTGACAAAAATTAGCAAACATTAACATTTGGGAGTCACAGTCAACTCACGGCTTCGCACGGGTGCAATGCTGATACTAAATACGCTACAGAAAAACTGTGAACGTTGTACATATTATATAAAAACAGCGGCCCGCTCCGGCTTCGCACGGGTATAAAATAATATATAGCCGGGCGGCCGGTGCCCGGTCGGTACCACCGCAAATGCTACGTCCCGCAATTTTTAAATCTGTAATATCTTCGAAAATATTCACTTAAATCATACGGGGTAAAGGGCCATATAGATCAAATATAGATCAATATTCAAGGTATTTAATTGGTTAAGGATTAATGCTGTATTGGTTAAAATCGCTTCGAAAATTAGCCATTATTTGTCGTAAAAAGTAAATGACAAAAAAAAATGTTGTGTTGTTTTATGAAACCACGGTAAAAGTGAAACTGTTCAAACGGTTCCGAACACTGCTTTGTGTAGCGCATGTCGCGTGTCGGTCGGCTGCCGAGTAGGTATACCTACTCGGCAGCCGCCATACACGCGACATGCGCTACACAGACCAAAAAGTTTGAGACGATGTAATAAAAGTTTCACTTTAAAAAGTTGTATATCCATAAGAGATAGACATATACTATCGCGGACTTTTCTGTAGACCTTTTCAATGTGTACAATACTTAGTACAATATTTTGATAAAACTCGTAGGGTTCAGCCTGCGTTTGCAATGTAAGCGGAAAAAATGTAACTATTTACGACATCACATTAGAAACCTCAAAAATAACAGTACTTCTCCACTATTTAATGGATGTTATTATACATATAAACCTTCCTCTTGAATCACTCTATCTATTAAAAAAAACCGCATCAAAATCCGTTGCGTAGTTTCAAAGATTTAAGCGTACAAAGGGACATAGGGACAGAGAAAGCGACTTTGTTTTATACTATGTAGTGATGATTTTTAACACGATTTTATTAGCTTCACCTGTATGTTTGTATGTTACCGACTCTTATATACCTACTCATTTTTGACCTACTTTATAGGAACAGATTTAATTCAAACTTTGTATACTTATCAAGGATCGGTGACAAACCAATAATTTTTTAATTTAAGAGTGTTTTTTGTATTTGTTTTTATAGACTGTAGGTATTAATTATTTTGACGAGAATTTGTGAAGCATCTATTTGCAGAATTGTGGTTATAATATTATATAAGAACACAATATTATATTATATTATTCAAATATCAAATATTATATATAAAAGCAACAAAATATCTATACTTTTGTAATATAACAAAACTCTAAAAAATATCTCGGTAGGTTAGCCATAATTTTTGTTATTATAAAACTCCGCTATGTCCGATATTTCCTTCCTCGATGAAAGGTACCTATTGCTATATACAATGTGCATTTAAATTGAAAATTTTACGCTCGTCCAATCTCTAGTTCTAACGGCCTCGACTTTTTGAACGTCGGTTGTTAAGGTTTGACTACTGAAAAATATTTATATTTTTGGTTTTATGGCATTCAAATGCTTTATAAATATAAATTTATAAAGAATAGAAAAAATTCGATCACGAGGCGGGACTCGAACCCGCATCCTTTCGCGCCATTCCGGGGCGGATGCCTGACCAACTCAGCCACTCGTGAAAAGTGAAAAGTGCTTCATATTGGTTGAAATGGTTGTTAATCATCTCAATAGATGGCGCGCGGTGTGTCCCTCCAGACACATAAAACTGAAAGAATAGAATAAATTCGATTGCTCTGGCGGGTCACGAGTGGCTGAGTTGGTCAGGCATCCGCCCCGGAATGGCGCGAAAGGATGCGGGTTCGAGTCCCGCCTCGTGATCGAATTTTTTCTATTCTTTATAAATTTATATTTATAAAGCATTTGAATGCCATAAAACCAAAAATATAAATTCAACAAAAAAGGTCGTGTTCCATCGTTACAATATTGTATTCACTGAAAAGTGCTTCATATTGGTTGAAATGGTTGTTAATCATCTCAATAGATGGCGCGCGGTGTGTCCCTCCAGACACATAAAACTGAAAAAATAGAATAAATTCGATTGCTCTGGCGGGTCACGAGTGGCTGAGTTGGTCAGGCATCCGCCCCGGAATGGCGCGAAAGGATGCGGGTTCGAGTCCCGCCTCGTGATCGAATTTTTTCTATTCTTTATAAATTTATACTGAAAAATATCTTAATATATATAAATCTCGTGTCATAATGTTTGTCCTCAATGGACTCCTAAACCACTTAACCGATTATAATAAAATTCGCACACCATGTGCAGTTCGATCCAACTTGAGAGAAACATGTAGGTACCTCGGGCGAAGCCGGGGCGGACCACTAGTAGAGTAATAAAGAACAAAAAATCAAGATAATTGGATAGAAAACATGGCTTCTAGGTTCAATCTAGAAATCTATATTGTATATAAAACTCAAAGGTGACTGATATAGTGATCTATCAACGCACAGCCCAAACCACTGGACGTATCGGGCTGAAATTTGGCATGCAGGTAGATGTCATAACGTAGGCGTCCCCTAAGAAAGGATTTTAGAAAATTCATCCCCTAAAGGGGTAAAATAGGGGATGAAAATTTGTATCATGTAAATTTATCTTTTCCACGCAGGCGAAGCTGCGGGCAACAGCTAGTTAAATATTATACTTATAAATAAATCTTAGAAAATAAAAATAAATAAAATAAAAAGTTCATTTATTTGCCTTCACAACTTAAAACTATTACAAACGAACTAAATAAGTAGCATTTTCATTGTGAAACACTAGTGTCTGAAATAGCTATAATCTGAATAGAAAATACATGTAAAACGCATGCAACCTTTCCACAAGATAATCTTTTAATAAAATTATAGGAACACATATTTAACACTCCATTTAGTATATGGAAATTTTGAGACAAAATATGTGCAATAAGCTTACGTATTACGAAAAACGCTGTTTCCATATTTTTTAAATCCACCTGTGTGCACTTACATTATAGTCCTTAATTCGAATTCGAATTAAAAAACAAAAAACTATCAGAAAAATACAGCAATTTTTGTCACATCAATGTCACGAGAAATTTTGAAAGAATTTTGCACAAAATTTCCAGATAGTTCGATTTCACCTCAATTTTCATGCGATAAAAATGGATTTTGTTTCGTTGTTAATTATAACAGTTTTGGGTTTGACGGTTTTGTTCTATTGCCTACGACGTAAAGGTGGTAGAGAGGGCCCGTACTAAAATTTCTTTTTGTAATTTTATTTATGGTATTTTAATAAAAAACGGGAGATAAATGAATTTTTATTGTTCCTTGGATCGCTCCGTTTATATTTTATACAAACGGTATATTGATGATTTTTTACCTAAATAAACTTATTAATATCATAAAGTACGTAAGCAGGGTATGAAACATGAGTCAAGATATTTCTTGACTTTTGCTTCCTTATTAATTGTTGAAATACATAAAATTTACTATCTGATTGTAAAAGCTTAGTAATAAAATCCAAATCTCATTATTTATCGCTACTAGCTATCAGAACATATTATTATATTACCTTACTAGCTTTCCACCCGCGGCTTCGCCCGCGCAGTCAAAGAAAAACCCGTATAGTTCCCGTTCCGGTGGGATTTCCGGGATAAAACCTATCCTATGCCCCGGGGTAAAAAGTAGCCTATGTCCTTTCTCGGGTATCAAAATATCTCCATACCAAATTTGATGCAAATTGGTTCAGTAGTTTAGGCGTGATTGAGTAACAGACAGACAGACAGAGTTACTTTCGCATTTATAATATTAGTATGGATTTATACACTTACTTATAGCTACTACTACAACTTGCGCCACATATACTACACAAATATATTATTATATATCCCATGAAACAGTTCATTAAAACGCAAATACAAAACTCTATTACTTATCAAAAGCGGCAAAAGTACCCGAACAAAAACGCACACTTACCAAAATAGCCTTCATCACATTAAGAGATTTTACAATAGACTCCATTCATTGAATTACACCACTTTTCCGGGTCATTTCCATCTCTTTTAAATATCGTCAGCAAATTCGCCGGGTTTTTAGCATTATCCCGGATCCGTCAGTCCACTTCAGGATTTACGGGGTTATAAAAAATCTTTGTGTTAAGATTGTTACGGGTTACCCGAGATTTGGGTTAAATGTTCGGATTATGGGCATGTTTACGGGTACGGAAGGTGACAAATTTGTTTTTTATAGTGAGGAAATAAGTGTTACGTCGTTATTACATAATTTATTCTTTATGAATATCAAACGCAAACTCAAACATGTATTTATTGAACTAGAATTCTTATTAAAATGTTGAAACACATAGATCAATGTTTATCATCGGTCGGAAAGCAGTTCTTACCGTGGAGAGCCGATTAAAAACTCTGAAGTTGCTTTCTATCATGTAAATTTTTCATTTATGATAATAATAATAACAAAGAATCTGTTGTGGTTCTTAAGCTATTTCATCAATTTCCAAATCTATCACAGTTACTCAATTAATTAATAATTATTGTATCTACTACAGTATATTGTACCTAATGGCAAGATATGATAATCACTTATTAATATTATTTATCTATTAAATATAAACATAACAGATTTGAGTATGCTATCTATGACCACTTTAAACATTATAAAATAAAATTACAAGCTATTGTACAATTATAGTGTTAAATAAAATGATACTAAAATGTTCTAGAAGCAAATTAAACACAACCTCTTTATTTCTTTCTCCTTTAGATTCATGCGAGTGGAAATTTTCTTTTACTTTTATTTCAGCTTGTACAATTCCATTACATGCTATAATAGTCTCGATTCTCGTATTATTTTTAATCAGAAAAAGAAAATTCTTATATATTCTTAACCAATGGGAAACGTATAAAATACGCAATAAAAAAAACTGTATGCTACCGATATTAATTGAAAATTTAAATAAAAATTTACCAATCAACACAGATCCTTATTTCTCGATCAAATAAAAAAGTTTGTCACAAGTTTAAAATCAAGGCATTCAAAATCACAATGTGTTTTATTTGATTAAAAAACGTGTGTTTTAAATACACAGAGACGTATACTTTCCAAGATCATATTTAATGCGTAAAGTAGAAAAATGACACACAATATCGTAAGTTTGCAAAAAATCAATAATTAGTAACTCAAAACAATGTAAAGGATAGCATTGTTAGCGTCTATTCTCTCAAATCCTACTAAATCTAGTACAGATATAAATCCTAAATCCACATTTTGACTGCGTGACGTCATGCATCATTAACTAATGAGCAAGCTTGTCAACAATATCAGGTAATACCACAGATAGTTATAATAGTATAGTAATACACTAAGATTAGTATGACCGTCAGTCGTTGAACAATTAGTATTGATTAATAGACATGCGTCGTGCATTTGATTACAAGTGTTAAATTATAAGTCGTATCACACATCTTTTTATCTATACTTAATATTATAAAGCTGAAGAGTTCGTTTGTTTGAACGCGCTAATCTCAATAACTACGGGTCCGATTTGAAAAATTCTTTCGATGTTATATTGCCCATTTATCGAGGAAGGCTATAAGCAATTTATCATTACGCTAAGATCAACAGGAGCGGAGCCATGCGGGTGAAACCGCGAAGCGCAGCAAGTATTAAATATATATTTCAAGAACCAGCATTAGCTGTTAGAAAGATAAAGAAAGTTCCAGAAAGTTCTTTTCGCTGTATGATGTCATGCTAATGGAATTGCTGGAAAATTATTCTTTACAATTACCAGAAAATGTGTTGACAGTAATACTTGGAATATTAATTTAACTATGCTTTAATATTAAATTTTATAAAATTTACTGTAGATACCGTAAATTAATATATTTTATCAAGGTAATAATTTTCCTAGCATGTGAATTCGTTTTCAATATTGAAAATTATTATATTATATATGGATTATTTTTCCGACCCAAATATCGACCAATAGAATTGCACCATTCGACGTCACGTGGTACAACCTACATGGTATTATACTGATAATTTTTTGAAAATTTTCTCTGGTCGTTGACGTCAAACTGACAGGTTCAATTCAATTGTGAAATTATTGGCCGACATTTGGGACGGAAAAATAATCTCCCGAATACCACACGAGCTTCAAAATTATCTGGCATTTCCCTCAAGGTTCCCTGCAAACAAATAAAGTCGTCAAGTTTTTCAGGAAAAATCACTCGCGCTTCGCGCTCGTGATTTTTTAACCTTGACTAAAAACTTGACTCCTTCATTTGTTTGCAACGAACCTATCGGAAAATACCCGATAATTTTGAAGCTCTTGTGGTATTATAAGTGATAATACAATACAGATAATAATTGATATAAATAATAAAATATTTGTTATAATAGAAAAAAGAATTCACAACACATAGTTTTCTATAGAAAGTAGTTCCATTATAATTTTAGTATAATATCACCTTACACGTAGCAAATTTAATTAAGCCTTGTTCATAACTAGACTTACGCTGTGGGAAATGTCATATTTAGTAATATTACAATCTCTGCTCCATTTCTTTAATACGAATTTAATTAATATCTTGTATATTGTAAAATCGTAGGCTGTTGGACGAATATGTTTTTAGGTTTATCTAAACGACGTAAACATGTGTGAGTTATATTTCTGTAATTCTAAACAATTTCAAAAAAAAAAAGATATACTTACCTACCATTTGAAAGCTGGAAAAAGCAATATGTGCCATTTTATTCATTCTCGCTACCTTAAAACAAGTGACTAAAAAAAGTAAAAATAAAATTCATTAAATACAGATAAACCTACAATCATCATATTTGGTTATTTTTGTGTCCTAGATTTGAAATCGAACAATTTTTTGATTATTTAAATTGTGATTTATTGATATACTGATAAACTTAATACTATTATATTGCATACAAACGCAAGAACACGATAGAATAAATAAATAAATATTTGGGGACAATTTTCTGAACCCATACTAAGCTTTCGCTTGTGTTATGGAAACCAGATGGCTGATAAACATACATATATAATTTTAAATAAATACTTATATAGATAATTAACACCCAGACACAGAGCAAACATCTATGTTCTAACACAAATATTTGCCCCGGGTGGGGAGCGAACCCACGACCTCTGGCTTTAAAGGCAGGGCCACTACCAACCAAGCCAACCGGCCAGTTAAATATTAATAGTGCTATATTATAATATGATATCAAACAAATGTAATAAGTATAAGAAAATTGGAATGCCAGAACCAGTGCACTTGGGATTTAGCCAGCTGGACTATCTCATTACATATTCGCTCATAAATATGTATCGAGTATATTTATCTTGCATCGATCAAGTTAAGCTCGGTTTAATTTTGTTTGCTGACGTTTTTATGCAAAACTAGTGTTAGGTTTGATGCAGTGTTTGCTGTATGGTAAGTTGAGTGCTTCCAAAAGACAAATTTTTAAGAACGGAAAATAGGAATAGAACTAGGATATCGGTTTCAAGAAGACGTATACACTATACCTACAGAATGTTATTATTAAGTTAAATTAAATTGTAAAAAAATGATTATATTTACAAATATAGGTAATTAAAAATCTATTACATTTAATGTACTCATATTGTTACAATTTACAATTTATCACAGTTTGTAAAACGCTATCTGTTATAATTCATTTTATGTGTGCATATAGCATATTAATTTTTATTCGATCAAATATATTTTTCATCATTAAGGCTTCATTGGTTTTGTTATTATAACAGCCATGTGTCTATGTGTCTATGTCCAAAATGCACAGACCAAAAACGCGTGTATGGAACATAAAATCGTCACTGGTAGTCACAATTCCAAAGAACTTCTAAATGAGCGCAAAATGTACCACAGTGGAAAGGATCCATGGTGCACTCATAATTTTATATTTCCTTACATAATAGCACTTATATGCCGTTGGAGTGTCACTTCAGACAGCTTTGTTAACTTTTACATTAATTACACCCTGTATTTTGGTCCTCTGAGCCGGATAATTGCAATGTTTTTTCTTTGGTGACAGATGCGGTTTTAACGATGCTATTTGATGTGGTTATCTATATTATCTGCACAAATAATATTTACACATAACAAAAAGCAATATCTAAAAAACATACCCTTCCCTTCGAATGAAGATCTCTGATCATTTTTGAAACTTTATTTTAAATTAAATTTATTATATTTTTATTAAAGGTTACCTATTACAAAAAATAACTCAATAATTAAAATGTATGTTCTTTTGTTTCAGATAATCTTCGAAATGGAACGACCTTAACAGGACCTTCACTGGCAAAGCTCATCAGCTTTTTATTGTAACACTAGCGGTCCGCCCCGGCTTCGCCCGTGGTACATAATATTTACGTTTTCTCTACATAAGAACCATCCTCGTACTTCAAGGAATATAATAAAAAAAGAATTATCGAAATCGGTTCAGCCGTTCTCGAGTTATGCGCTTACCAACACATTTTGCGATTCATTTTTATTAAGATTTTATCAATTGTGTAAAAACCGGAAGACCTATAATTTGTAAAGTATGTTTTCAGATAATAAAGTATAGTTTTGAAATATCATTTTATTATTCCAAACAATCCTATTTACACTCTAAGCTATATTAATTATTTCTAAAATTGTATAACAGTCGCAGCTGCTAAACCACTATTAGAAATCACATCTTTCAACCAGTATTTACCAATAAAGTCCACATGAAACACGCAAGACAAAATCCAATATGTCATTTATTTCCAAGAAGTAATTGCAGCACTCAATACGCCTTCCTTGGGGATAGCTTGCTCTTCTATTGTGTTATATTGTGCAAAATAAAATGCATTCTAGTCGTGCTCCGCTCCGATTTATCGAAGGTTTTTTTTATATTTTTATGGTTTACCTCCAGTGCTTGCTTGCCCAGGTTGTTGAAGCAATTGTTTTTGTTATAAACAATTTATAGCTGGGCCGTCTGTTGAACAAGAGATTTTTGGCCAGTTTACACGGGCTTAGTAACTAAGTGCTTAGTGCTTGTGTGAACTGTGACATAAGTGCTTGTTTAGTGATGTTGAATAGTACAACATAATATAAATCGATCTATCTATTTTCTAAGCGACTAGGACATAGGTATACCTAACCGTTATGTTTTTACTGACCATGTAAACAGCTCGACAAGTGAAACAAAAACCATTTCGAATGGCTGGTCACTAATAAAACTTACTAGCTCCAAACGGTAACTTCTTACTGATCAATATCGGGACTCAGTGGTTTTATTTACCAAGTTCATGGCTTTGACCAACTACTTTGTACCAAACTAAAGGTCACTAGCCAAGTTTCCTTACACCAGATAACTACAGTATCATCAGGCTATAAAGAAATTATCATAACGTAACGTGATTCTTATCACGACACCCTAATCACCCTTAATGACACTACCCATTACTCTGCAGCCATTTTATCTCCTTATTTTAATGTTGAGACCGCGTGCTGCCATCATTAGTATGGGATTCCGTTGTTTTACCGTTGCGAATTTGAATTTTAAATCGTCACTAATAGGGGTGTTATTACGTTAATTTCCTTTGTCTGGATTATATTTATTGGGTTCGTTGTACACCTCGTTTTATGGTGTAATTGTTTCGTTAAAGCGTTATTGCATAGATGTTAATTAATGTAAGGTGAATTGATGGTGCACATAAATTTTGTTGCTTATTATACAATCGAATTCGATTATTATAATTATTGTTATTGCTACTTAGAATTTTATCCGCGTTTTGACTTTATTTCAAAGGTGAAATATTGTCTTGACTGTTCAATAATGTACTGAGTTAGATGAACTGGTATTATAATAGTCTTGAAGAAAATAAAACGAGCTCATTTTTCAAACGTCCACTATAATTTAATATAATAAGCTACAATCTCACTTTTTCTATCATCAAGCAAAACCATTTTAAACAAATTGCATTCGCTTATCACGCGACTGATCGTGTTAAATTATAAAAATGTAATTTCCATCCCGAAAGAGAATAACTTTAGAAAAATGTAAATTCACTCAAATATTCATTTAGTCTTTCGTGGGATGCAAATTTCGCAACAAAAATTTTGCTCCTCGCGCTACCTGCTTTAAAGTTTAATATAAATAACGTACCTTCCTTTGCGTAACGTTTTCCGCATAAATTCAGAAGGTTGTTCATCTCTCGGAATTATAACGGAGGTGCCTTTACGACTAGCTGGGGCTTTCCTGTATGGAATATGAGAGGGCTCATAAAGGTGACGGCTTCACTTGATTTCTTTACGCCTATGCTGCCCTGGTACTTTGAAGATTAACCAATTATGGCCGACCTTGCCTAGTAGTAGTTAGTATTTAATTCAACATGAAATATAATTTAAAGTTACATTTAGCAAACAGGTATCTTATTTAGACTAAGCAGTTTTTAACATACTTTATCATGTTTAAAATTTTACCTCTTGGCTCTTAAATAACAAAATGTAGAAATATACTTAGGCCAGGAATAGCAACCGATATGCAAATCGTCTACATTCAATTTATGTACCTATTTAATTAATTATTAGTCTACTAGTATAGTATTATAATAACATCTTCGCATAGACAAAACTATAAAGAATATATCCGATAGATAGAGATAATATTCGATGACGTACAACAATATAATGCATAATTATAAAGGAAGAAAATTCCGTCTGATTCAACAAGAACTTCAATCCCTAGATTGTTTGACCCCAGAAAGGTAAGTTCGAGAACTTTTATAAGGTTCTCAATTACAGCAAGTATTTAACGAAAACAGTTTGAATAGACAAACTTTATATAAACATAAAGCGATCCGTTCCAATGGTTTTTACGTTGATTTAATACAAAACTTTGCCAATAACCGAAATGATATTCCCGATTATATTTTGTAATACAAATAGTCCTAAACCAATGTTAATTTAAAGATTTGTTTAACTTGTTAAAAGCATTCCGATTGTTTTGTTTGTATTTAAATATATTACTGGTTTTGAACACGTTATATTTATTTAATAGCGAATATCAATCCAATACTATGGACTATTTTTTGTATTTTATTAAACGAATTTAAAAAAGGCGGAGGTTCTCAATTCGCCAGATTTTTTTCTGGCTTTGTCAAACTTCAGAACTTTCAACTGTTTGTTTTGTTTAAATAATAATTATTTTAATACGTTGTATACTTAAAATTATTGTTTACTTAAAATTGTATAACATCTTTGTAATTTAAATTTGTATTGAAACTAAAATAAAAATACATTTGTACGACTGTATTGCATAGTATTGCACAGTTACCATAATATTTTCCTTATTACTGCCTGACATGAAAATCTTAAAAAATAGTTATAAATCGTAATAGCATTTTGAACATTAATTTTTTATTGAACTGAACAAAAGATAAATTACATACATTTTGTTGACGTTGATAAACCAATATTAATGAATTATACTCAATTTGAGAGTCTTTTTTATTTGTATCGCACTGATTATATCATTATGTACATTATAATAATTATTAACGTGCAAATCGTATTTCGATAATCAAATTCGTTGTGAATTACAATTGTATTTTCAACCGACTCCAAAAAGGAGGAGGTTCTCAATTCGACTGTTTTTTTTGTGTTTGCTATCTTAGAACTTTCAACGAATTGAAACGATTTTCATTATTATTGTTTTGAAGTGAAACTTCTTTCGGCGCGTTGAGAGGAAAATTTCAAGGCAATACCGTCACGGAGAATGGCGATGATTTTGGTTTCTTTGAATATGTATTACCAAAGAAGTCTCATTTCAAGCGTGTGCTCGACACACACGCTCTTCTTGAGTTTGCTACCTCAGAACTTTCAACTAAGTGAACGGATTTTGATGATTCTTTTTTATTTGAAAGCTGGTACCTAGCTGTTACCCATTTAAATGTATCTATCATTATAATATTTATCCAATTATGTATCTTGTTTTGACAATTAAAGCACTTTTAAATTTAAGCTTAAAAAATAAATTAAGTTAACCCTTAAATTAAGACGCCTTCAACGAAACAATTAACAGAAGAAATATTCCCACAAATGTTCGCAAAACATCAAGCCAACTAGACGTAAAACCTAACTCAATTTCGTTTTCAAGCACTCAAACTATATATATAATTCTAGAACAAAAGTTCGTCTGTAAGTCGAAACATTGCAGTACATTTTAACGCAATTTCTGTGAGAGCGTTATGTTTATTCAGCCAATTAACGTGATTCTTAACAAGTGCAATGATGGAAAGACTGGTTGTATTAAATAGCTTGCGAATTAACTGAAGTATTATATTTCAAAGATTGTTTTACTTTTCATCCGATTTCAAAAAAAGAAGGTTCTCAATTCGACTGTATAAATTTATTTAACTTCGATTAGGTGAACTTGCTGATTATTTTTAATGCGTTTTTGTCCATTTCAGACCATTTGAAAGCGGTTAATTTTTTTTTTTTAAGAATTATGTTTTTGTTTAATTTCATGTACTAAAACTGATAACTAGCTGGAAATGAGGATGAAATCATTTATGTTAACTCGTGTCTGTAAAGAAAAAAGAAAATCGATTAGTGAAACAAAAATGTATAATGCATCTGACCCATACCCTAAAAGGGAACTTGGGTCATTACAAAAGCTAAACTTTTTCTTTAAAGCAATTTGCATATAACATAATACATAATTTTATACAATAACTAGTTAAGTACGTTATACGTAAGAATCTATTACGAAATTTCAGTGAAAAATAAAATAAATATAAAAATAGTAAGTAGCCTTATAGCCCAAGGGTCGCTGCAGTAAAACGAAAGACGCAAGCTTGAGAGCCGGGTCTTACGATCAAATAAAACATTATAAAAGACAAAGTGTAAAATGGACACTTAAATTAGAAAGTTTTTATGGTTGCGAAAGTATAAATGCAACACCTGATGGTAGAACTGTAGTTTGTACATTATTTCTATATACTATAACTTCTGTAGTAGAGCAACTACATAATAATATAATTATAGACTCGTAGTTACTAACCTTAAACCTAAATATTCATGAAAAACGTTTAAACGTTTAAATTTAAAATTGACTTTTAATCTAGTTGTTTAAACAAGACCTTTTCATTAAATTAAAGGCTAGTTCAACTACTTTTATTTCGTAAATAAAAACTAGCTTTACATGCAAAAAAGTCACATCCACGAACGAAGTCTCAAGCAAACAAAACCAATTGAATAAACCACGTGTTACCAATTCTATTAACCATTTTTGCACCCGTTCCAAGCATTAATATTGTACAAATGTGCCACACCATGTACACGTTTTCACTAAATTTTTGCAGCGAAAATCTGCGAACAAAATTCATATTAAAACGCCGTATTATTGCAGCGTGCGTTCGTGCAGTCTATAAAACATTTGAACTCATTTAAGGCTCTCCCAGCGGTAAATCTAAGAACACCTTAGTTTTATTCAGCCAATTAGCGTTTAGTATTTAAGCAAGCTGTGTAACGGCTTGAAACGTTAGTTCACTTTTATACTAGCATTACTTTAGTGAATGGCTTATTTTAGACTTATTTTCCTTTTAATTGAATTTCCGTTTACACTGCCACTTTTCACGGTTTATGTGATGAATGAAGAGCGTAAAAAACAATATACATACAGGATTTTTTAAATTGAACTTCAGGAATTTTCTTCTATATTTATGCCTTTTTTCACCTTTAAGTACTCATACAGAATCTTAACATTAGTATGAGATCCCCCTAACCTATTTTACTATTTTTTCTGAGTATAAGTGCTTTCCTTACCTGCAACTATCAATCCAACTTCAATTTCCAACGACTTATACCTTTACACAAAGAAATCAATATCAATATTTCAATTGCAATTTATAATCATAACGCGATTTAAAATACACATTAAAACACGCAAGTACTAGAGAAAACTCGAAACACCACTGCAACCATTCTAAGTTTATCAAAACAGCGTCTCAAGAAATTAAAGAATACATAAAAGAGATTTATTTCTGCCGTCTTCAACTAGCAACGTAGAAATGGTGTGTAATAAATCTGTCTTTCGTTTCACCCTAGCGTTGGAATTGTTGTGAAACAACTATAAATACAGCAGGAATATAGAAACGAAAATATAATGCCTGTTCGATCTCATGTTTGTACAGTTTATCTCATAGTTTCGCGCTTGTTCTGTTCCTAATGCGGTATTGAGATTTTCTTTTAGATAGCGCTTTATATGGAATGGTTTTCTGTGTAGATTCTTCGAGAACGTGTTATGTAGAAAATACTGCAAAATTCAGTTACCATGAAATTTGGTGTTGAAAATCTGTAAATATATCTATAATTCAATGCTTCTAATTTAATGTTTTTTGTTATGATCCTTGCCACTGCAGACAATTTGTCCCCTACTAAAATGTAACTCTGGTCTTGTTTATAACAAGGATTTTTCATGATGTTCTTCTTACTATTACCGCAGTATATTTACCTGTATTAACTATAACTATACGTTTCCTTTAATATCTGTTTAAGTGTACTATACCTGAACGTTACGTACCTATAATAAATACAACAATATCAATTTAAAATAGCAACTAATCAACCGGCATACATCAATCGAGCCAACCGAACACGTGGCCACAAATTGACATACTGCTTTCCGAATCGGTGGTAAATGTTAAAAATATGTACTTAATGACGTTTCAAAAGTGCTTCTAGAAGAAGTCTAATTGAATAAATAAATGTTTGAGTTTGAGTTTGAGTTTGAGTTTGGTTGGGAGTTGGCTAATCACCCAATGTAGAGCAATTAATATTTAGTTTTAGGAATATATTCGTAGTATTTATCAAGTATTCATGGTTAAAATGTAGGTAGGTATAGCTAATAAGAGCGCCTATAAAGCTATAAGTATAGAACAAAGTTTAAGATTATTGTTTGCTCAGTAGGTATTCTTGTGTTCGCGCTTGAAACCTTTAATTTTTAGTTATTCATAAACAAATAGTATTTATGTTTTTCAATTTGTAGGAACATACCAAATTCAAAAGTTCGCGCGAGGAAAACAATAGGCAAACCAAATAAGTTTATAAATCACGTTATAGTCCGGGATCCATCGCCTATTTTTGCAAGTGATTACTATCAAGCTAATTTTTCGTGAGTAGCTTTATTTTGATGAGATGCCCAATAATTTCATGTACGAAACTCTCGATTGTGGTAGCTACCAGAGGAAACAAGGATAAAATATTTTGATTTGATGGTTCTCAAATATTAATTACTAACTGAATGTTTTTTTTTTGTTCAATCTAAAGATAATTATCTAAATTATTCGAAAAAATATTTGTCCTACAAAATCTATGGTTTGATCAAAGAGTCCCCCTTTCCAATGTGTATCGATAACGAAGTCATCATAAATGATTACTAACCAGCTGATTTTTTTGTTTTCACTTATTTAATACTTCTACAATTCAACAGACATATTGTCCTACAAATTGCGTAATAAATATTTGAGAACCGTCAAATCAAAAATTTTTATCCTTGTTACCTCTGTAAGCTACCACAATCGAGAGTTTCGTACATGAAATTATTGGGCATTTCATCAAAATAAAGCTACTCACGAAAAATTAGCTTGATAGTAATCACTTGCAAAAATGGGCGATGTATCCCGGACTTTTAACGCAATTTACGAAATATTGTTTCAAATTCAAAGCTATCCTACTCCTACTAACTAATATTATAAATGCGAAAGTTTGTGGGGATGGATGTATGTGTTTGTGTATGTATGTATGTTTGTTACTCTTTCACGCAAATACTACTGCCCGATTGCAATTAAATTTAGCACACATATAGAGAATAACTTGGTTTAACACATAAGATAGGTTATATCCAGGAAATCCCACGGGAAGGGGAAGAAGCCGCGGGCCGAAAGCTAGTCTAACAATAATTTAAGCTCGAACATACATCACTCTGCTATAAAACATTATTAATTAATCCTTATAAAATAATATTTTCATCTTTATTATAAGAGCCAAGAAAACAAAAAGATAATGACTAAAGAACATCGATCAGTGAAACAGATGTGAAATGCATCTGCCCCATTAAGCAAAGGGGACTTTCAGAGGTAGTTAGAAACTTGTGAAGTTTTGATAGAAACTACACTTCAAAGAGATATTCTACATTACATATGCTATTGCTGAACTAAAAGACACTGCTTAATGCTTACGTTCATTTAATTTAGGTACATTGTTTAAATTTAACTAAAATATGATACTAATGTGTAAAGAAATTAATTTGTAAAAATACATTATAATGTTACAAAATATATAGTTACTAAAAATAATTTATTGTGTCACTGATATTTTGCTTTCATTTAGTACAATAATTTATTTGGAAATAAACAATTAAGGTACCAAACGTTGTGGAGATTTTTAGCTCAAAATTTAGTTTTATTGTACACAATATCTAGTTTAAGGCAATAGGCATAATAATAATGCAGAGTCTTATTTTTATAAAACTTCAGGGAAATCTATTAGGTCACAAAATATGAAAAAAATAACACAATTTATAATTAGAATTTCATTACCGATTTAACACAGTATTTCTTCTTAAAAAAGTAAATATAAATCAGTAATCACAAACAATATCGCAACAAATAACAAAACCCGTAGATCAAAATTTACAAGTCATGCGCCTAACATGTTCAGCGTTACCACTTAAAACGTGTCACGCAAAAACCGACCTTATTATCCCATCAACACTTCACTCCATAATTAACTATCGCGTGCAGTTTTTTGTAACTTTTAGTTCTCTAACCCGAGGGTATTAGGGAACTCTTGGAAAATCTGGGGAAGTACGTGTGGAGAGTTGGAACGAGGGAGGCATAGTAATGAGACTGATTATTTACTAAGTTTAATAGTAACTCGGCTTATTAAACCTCCAATACGATGAAATAACTATGAATAAAGATTGCGTGATTTTGGAATACTTTGCTGCGATATGAGATGGTCTTGGATGGATCTTTGGTAACATGTTGATCTTGATGTTTCTTTAATCATAAAATTATCGGGCTCTAGTTTATGATTGGGTAAATTATGAAATACAATAATTATTAATAGATTAAGAAACCATTTTCAAATGCAGCTGGGTTGACAAGCGCGCATACAATTCAATATTCCAATGCAAGTATAAGGTAATTAATAAATGTTGCCAAAAAATGTATTTTTGTTTGACATGCTTTCACGCCTTAACGACGCCACAGATTATAATCACTACATAGTATAAAACAAAGTCGCTTTCTCTGTCCCTATTTCCCTATGTCCCTTTGTATGCTTAAATCTTTAAAACTACGCTACGGATTTTCATGCGGTTTTTTTTAATAGATAGAGTGATTCAAGAGGAAGGTTTTAGTATATAATTTATTAGGTTTTAGACAAAGCGGGCGAAGCCGCGGGCGGTAAGCTAGTTATTAGATAAAATATGAAATATAATATTTCAAATATCAATGTTATAGTTTTATTTAATTAACACAACTGTTTTGTATAATCATTAATCAAATCATATTCCTGACTGAGTTTTTACCTATTTTGTACTTCTCCTTTTATATCGTAGTATAGTTTTCCATCCAGTTTAATTGTATTCTCAAGTGTTGTAATAACGTCGGGTTGAGGATTCCGTTATTAATTTTGTACAGTTACATGGAAATTGATATTAAAACTGAATAATTTAAGGCTATTCTAATAAAATTTAATGTTACAGAATACATAATATCTTAAACTTAAAGGTTTTAAACTGTAAAGTATGACCAAGATGCGACTGCACTCTGATGACGTCATTGATTTGAATTTAAATTTGAATTTGAATATCTCTTAATTTGGCTTCACTCCTTTCAGACGCACATGCTTCATACTCAGAGGCATTACTCTTGCTTATGCCTCATTTTTTAATAGATTTTATTTTTAATAGATTTATACATAGTATAGAGCGTAGCTACAACTTTTATGTTGTTTTGAAATGAGATTTAAAAACAAATAAAACATTTCCCACTATCTGTCTACTGTTTTGTCCTTACCCCGTCCTACAATAAATTCTCGGAAAAATCCATTAACCTTTCAAATATTGTCACCAAGAAATTTCCCGTACCATGATGTTTTGAAGCGGTTTTTTTTCCAGTGTAGAAAAATGACAGCGCTATATAGGTCATCTAACGCCAGCACTTTCCCACACTGGAATTAATGCTGCTATAAGACATTATTATTCGTCAATGAATAATATATGACGCCGTTATCTAGTTGAATCGGATATTTGATTGAATGACTAGCGTGTTCATTGAATGATGACATTCAAGTGATGTTAATGGCCGAACGTTTATACTATATCTATACTAATAGTAAAGAGCTGAAGAGTTTTGATTGTTTGAATGCGCTAATCTCAGGAACTACTGGTCCGATTTTAAAAATATATTATAAATAAATATATATTTCGGTGCTAAATAGCCTATTTATCGAGGAAGGTTATAGGCTATATATCATCACGCTAAGACAAACAGGAGCGGAGCACTGCGGGTAAAACCGCGGGGCACAGCAAGTCTAGTATACAATATGAATGGGATGTGAAGTGAAACTGCGAAGCTTGTTAGCGGAATGCTGCCACTAACTTGCCGAACTTGACAGTAAATTCAATTGAATCAAGCTGTATTGATTTTAAAAATTTGCGTTGAATATTCCCAGTTTGCTCGCATTAAAATTTCTGATTGAAAGCAAAATAAAACAGAAAAGTTAGTATAAAACCTTGGAATAACTACTTATTTTTAAATGAATTATCATTGGAATATTAAAAACGTGTAGCTTTGACGTGTTGTCTGTGTAAGGTGCACTCACACACATCAGTCACCGTCAAGTCACCGATGACTGATCGGTGACGGTTTGTGTACGTATCCACAAACACCAGTCACCGTCATGTTGTCCGTCAGTCACGTCGCCGGTTTGACTGAATCATTGAACACATACATCAGGTTAGTCAGTGATTAGACGTGTGTCACGCTAGAGAACAT
This sequence comes from Colias behrii, assembly GCA_029959065.1. Taxonomy (NCBI): domain Eukaryota; kingdom Metazoa; phylum Arthropoda; class Insecta; order Lepidoptera; family Pieridae; genus Colias; species Colias behrii. Next base: position 5,376,646 of record JARWMC010000025.1, read on the forward strand.
GTAGCAATTGACGGTAGCACGACGCTGACTGAACTGAGACGTGACGGCACCGGGTGAGTGGGGATAAAAGTATGATACATGTATGGAAAGATTATTTGACGTGCCTGACCGGTGACGACACTGATAGATTTCGTGCCGGCGACTGTCGTGTGGGAACAGAGTCATACTAGAACTATTGATACATATTTTTTTTTAATCCTGTCCGGTGACGTGCCGTGACGGTGACTGATGTGTGTGAGTGCACCTAAACAGATTTTTATTTTTAAGTACAATTCATTATAAGGATATCAGTAACTCCTACCCACAAGTTTTACCACTGGCATTCAGAACTTTAAGTATTTTTTCGGATATTTTAACGATTATTTTGTATTTTTTGTCCCCAAGCATAAATTAATCAAATTCTCAATACACGCTTAAAATCAAACTTGAATTTACCACCATATTAGATACCACCTAATCCACGAAAATGATAGTATGTTTTTATCAAAACTTACTATTTATATCTGATGAGCAATGTGGCAATGAGTATTTTGGTAAAGAGTAAATGACAAATTTTATACAAGAAAAATAATGCAATTCTTACAAAAGTATTATTTACTACGAGCAAAGTCAGAAGTATCAGCTAGGATGAACAACCGCGTCCCCTTGACGTGGCATTTGAGGAAATCCAAGACTTTAATTTCGTTTCAGAAACAAACAAAGGGAAGACCCCATTGTTTTAAATGTAAAATAGAGATAAAAGATATTTAATTCGCTAAGACTTTGCATTAGAATTTGAATAGGACTATTTTTCTGGCCTTAATTACAGCTAAGTGTATTATAAATAAGGTTTCTTCAATTAAAACGCTATTGGAATTAGAGTTCTAAATATTGTAGCAGTTTAAGTGGAGTATCATGTTCATTTAAGCGTGGACTGATGAATGCATCGATATAAAATGTATTCGTTTGTAAATTTAAACCAATTTTAAATTTACAAACAGATTTCTGACTCAGAGGTACGAATCTTCAGCAAAAGTCAAGATATTGAGACTTATCAAACGTTGACAAAAGTATTTTATTGGTTAAGGTACCCTGTACTGCATTATATTACAGGAAATTACAGTATTATAATTACTGAATTATACACACAAATAGTCAAATTAGTAAAAAAGAGCGTGTATGCCGAGCGCACGTGTCAGAAGTGAAACTTTTTTGGCAAGATTTAAAGATGCCAAAATCGTCGCCTTACTCTGGCGTGACGGTATGGCCATGCTGCGAGCTTGAATTTACTCTCAACGCGCCTAAAGAAGTTTCACTTCAATAACCAAAGTGCAATCTAAAAAGTTTTCATAAAAATTGGTAAAATAAGGTTCCCTGTTACTTCCATGTTTTTCCTTCCAATCATCTCTATGTTGCTGCCAAAGGTTTCAAATCTTTAAATAAACAAACGAACATGCGAACCTTTGCCAATGTTCGTAAACAAAAATGAGTGAAATATCAAATGCACGGTTTATACGGAAGTTTTATCTAAAATTGGATCGCCTGCAACGAAACCGACCAAGGTTTCTGTACATTACTTTCCTTATTGTTTGTACGTGATACGTTGTACGGTTCGCAGAAAAAGTGCTTTACGACTGGCTATTTTCGTCTGCAAATTATTGTCGTACAAAAACGCAATGGGTTATTTGAATGGCTTTTTCTTGAAGGGTAACTCCTGATTTCACTGAATATTGGTACAGTGCACACTTAACGATTACACCCTGTATAAATTACTAATTCAAAACAAAATCAATTATTTAAAAATATCGTCTTCATAATAATGTTATGTTTAGTGAAACAAAATAGACATTCTGTTGAAATTATTTTTATTTATTCAAATCCTTTCGCTTCAAAAACGACACTGTATTCAATACACGGTCCATACCTGAAAGAAATTGTTTATAAACATTAATAGGCTGCTTTACAACTTCTAGATATTGTTTTCTATAGCTTATCTGTCAGTTAAAATGATAATAATAATAATGACCGGTTTGACAGCATCTAGATGTATTTAGTTCAACTTATCTAGCAGTTTGAGGGCTGATTTTTCAATCCTTGGTTAATACTTATTCGTCGAATAACGTATTAAACTACCATTTCAAAAATGTATTCTTTGCCCGTCTTTGACAGTTTACGGGTGACATTTTAATATTATCGTTATAATATATTATTATTATTATTATCGTTATAATATATTATTATATAATTTTAATATTATCTTTATTGGGCGGATAAGTTTTAACTATGGATTGAAAAATCGGCCCTAAATTACACAATGAATGAAAAGGATACTTCAAAATGTGTTTAATAGGCATTATTTATCAACATTTGGTAAAACTAACCCTTAGGCTTCTGTTTCTCCAGATTAAGTTAAAAGTATTGAAATGGAAACCGAGCTTAAGAAAATAAAAACTATGAAATAATAGTAATAACATTTTATGTAACGCGTTCTTAAAACTTCACCACTATTGAGTTGAATGTTTATTGTATACTATATATAATAGAAACTCTAGAAAATAAGGGCAAATTTAAAATATTTACATTGTTATAATTGAAGTTTCCACAAACTTTATTAAATGCTGTTTCTTCCTTTTAAGGCTCACGCTATGTTTACTACTTAATTCATAATCATTAATAGATCTGAAACCTCATGACTTACCTCTATGGAATATCACTACACATATTTCTACTAATTTCTACCAATATAAAGAGAAATACTAGCAAGTATTTTTTTTTTGTTTTAAAATAAATAAAGAGGAAACGGCAAAGAGTATTGATGAACTATATTATGTGATATTACAGTTTCATTTATAAGCACTTATAAAAGAGATTTGGAAAAACAAAAGTTAAGCGATCTTAGATAATAAGCGATAATATTTAATTACGGCCTTACTAATAAAAAGTTAAACAATGGATAAATTTCTACCATTTCCTACCATAGCTGTGTCCTGCTCTTGCTCACATGAAACGGCAATCATAAAAACAAGACAGGTTATTGCAATAACTAATCCATTGCAAAGAGAATGGGTAACATTTTATTAGTAAGACCGCTAGTCACTTAATAATTCGTTATTTTAGATTTTTGTTACTCATTTATCCTTTGTTTTTCAATTACAATGAATACATTTAAATGGAAAATTATACCTATCAATAAAAACCCAGTCTTCTTTCTTCCTCTTGCTGTTAAGACAGTTCAATCGGCAAGCATTTATATACGTTCTCTTGTCTTTTCCACAAACAGGGACGTATGTACGAGGACACTCCCCGCAACCCAAATACTCCAATACAGGTAAATCATCAAATACCACAGTTGTTAATACTTGTTGTATGAGAATCGAAATAATCACTGAAAATAAACAGATAAATTGACTGGAACATGCTTCCTGAATCTGTGTTCCCCGACGAGTAAAATGTGGGGGTCTTCAAGCGTAGAGTGAACAGGTACCTTCTAGGGAAGCGCGTTCCATCTTAAACCACATCTCAGCTTAACATCAAGGGAGATTGTGGTCAAGCGCTTCTCTATTTTTTTTATTGTCTGACGGTGCATTAAAATCAAACGAACATAGAGCTAAAACTAGAGCAAGAGCATTATTTCGTGATCTTTTAGTGTAAACGAAAACTCGTATTCAGTGTAATTAGTATTAGAACATTGCATAGAATCATTTCGAACGCACTAAGAACAACGAAAGAATGCTCTACGCCTGTTTAGACTAAAGAATTTAAAGACATAGTGGGATTAGAATGAGTATTCGTTCGTTTGATGGAAATGCACCGTTACATTTACATGAGTATCAAACATTGACACTGAATTATTTTCATTACACCAAAAGAATGTTCTGTCCCTCTCTATAACAAATGCTTTAAGTGTGAAAACACAGTGTGAAAAGAACAAAACAATAATAGTAAATCACAGATTAAAAAGGTTTTACTAGCGAAGCCCTAAGAGATTAACCGCCTTGACCGCAATCGATGTTAACATTCGTAACATTGGATTAGATAATATACATTGTAATCCCTTGTAACAACTTTAATTCAATAAAAAATACAACGATGCGTAATACAGAACTATCTTCATATTGTTTAAATATACGAATAATTTATTTTAAAAAGAAGGAATTCCAACATTTATGTTCTTGTAAACACTTATTTGTATTGAATTAGTTAAATAAAACAAAAGCCACCATAATTTTTGTATATCAAACATTTTATTTTACATTTCTTTATTAATGTACAAACATTAAGCAAACAATTTTAAATAGATTATTTAATAACTTTTAAACCAACATTGTTATAGACAAATGGCCCTTTTTTATTACATTTACACCAAAATAGTTTTAGCATCACATTTATAATATTCCCGCGTATCGCTTAGCGGAAGTAGGTGGCAGTCGCACGGATTTACTGTTTCCTCTTTGAAGATATTTAAATATTAAATATGAATTATTATTTATATACTGTTGGTATGTTAGTATTTATGGTTGATGTCTTGGTACATGTGTTTTAGATATGTAACATGGTTTACAACATGTAATAATTAAAAGTTGTTTTATATTGTAACAGAAGAAGAGACTCCAGGAAATGCTTACCGTATATATAATATTCTTCACAAACATAATACATAGTATTTTCTAGTGCTTGATTTTACGCGAGTATACATTTAGAAATTAAAGATTTTTTAACGGGTTTTAAACCCCCGCGCCGTGACCACGCTCGCTGTAAAGTGTTCGAAACGTCGGGAAAATATAATGAACTAGGTTTCCGCCCGCGGCTTCGCCCGCGCAGTCAAAGAATAACCCGCATAGTTCCCGTTCCCGTGGGATTTCCGGGATTGCGTCATTTACCCAGGATAAAAAGTAGCCTATGTCCTTTCTCGGGTATCAAAATATCTCCATACCAAATTTCATGAAAATTGGTTCAGTAGTTTAGGCGTGATTGAGTAACAGACAGACAGACAGAGTTACTTTCGCATTTATAATATTAGTATGGATAAATCTCGTTTAAAATCCGTTAAAAAATCTTTAATTTCTGAACATAATACAAACAACATTACGAACAAAAATTTTCTGAGATAATAATGCAGTGAAAAGTGATTTAGTAACAAAATATAAAATAATTATTGACGTATAAACTTATACTTTTTTTTACATTTTATGCTTGTCCAAGGCTCCTTGGATAAGTATAATTTGGTCTCTACTATTCCAAAAAAGCAAAAATTTTTAAAAAACATTCAGCCGTTCTTGATTTATAAACGATATAACTAAGACGACTTATTTTCTTTTTTTTAATAAAAAGAATATGTAAAAAATGACACTAATTAAAAAGAAACAAGTATTACTTACCAATACTGAACATAATGAATCTTAATACTAAACTGTAATTGAAATTAGATACGCTTAATTAAAAAGGCATTATTTACTGAGTACAAATTAATTTCTTTCAGCCAGAATAAATGCTTTGTAATCAGTACTTAGCTACAAGGTAATTTAGTACAGATTTTTAATGTAGAAATATTTGATGCTAACAAATTGGTACATACACATATGATATCTATATATATATATATATATATATAGATAGATAAATCCCATTATTTGGTTTTAAATAAAATATGAAAATAGATTAAAGAACTACAATTATGTTTCATGTAGCATATGTGTATGTACCAATTTGTTAGCATCAAATATTTCTACATTAAAAATCTGTACTAAATTACCTTGTAGCTAAGTACTGATTACAAAGCATTTATTCTGGCTGAAAGAAATTAATTTGTACTCAGTAAATAATGCCTTTTTAATTAAGCGTATCTAATTTCAATTACAGTTTAGTATTAAGATTCATTATGTTCAGTATTGGTAAGTAATACTTGTTTCTTTTTAATTAGTGTCATTTTTTACATATTCTTTTTATTAAAAAAAAGAAAATAAGTCGTCTTAGTTATATCGTATATATATATATATATATATATATTATTTATCTATATATATATATATATATATATATATATATATATATATATATATATATATATATATATATAGATAAATCCCATTATTTGGTTATATATATATTATTTTTGGTAACAGGTAGCCGCTTCACCCGGGTTCATGTTGGTAGCATATAAAATATGACCTACGTTACTAGTTAAAGATAAATTATTGTAAGGGCAAAACAGTTTTGAATATCAGTTTAGTATTTTTAAGTTAAATCTTACGTCCACGAACGCACAAAAAAACAAACCTACTTTTTTTTCTAATTACGTATTTCAGCTATAGCCAGTAGTGTTATTAATACATAATAATATGTATTAAGGACACTACTGGCTTTAATAACTTTATAGCAGTACTAGCGGTCCGCCCCGGCTTCGCCTGTGGTACCTACATGTTTACGTTTTTTTTCATAAGAACCATCCTCGTACTTCAAGGAATAGATTCCGCAGCGCACGCGATGACAGAATTTTTATTAAGGAATTGTTTACACCTTGGGTTACATTATTGCATTTTTGGTAAGGATCTCCCTCTTTTTTTGAAAATGCTATATAGCCTATTTTGCTCAGTGAAGATGCAGCTTTCTAATGGTGAAATAATTTTTGAAATCGGTCCAGTAGTTTATGCGTGAAAACCATACATACATACATAATTACAAACCTTTCCTCTTTATAATATTAGTATAGAAGTATAGATGAGCTAATATTCTAGAGATATTATGTTATATTACTCGTATAACCTTGTAAATAATGTCTATCTTATAAAAGGTAGTATATTATACATAATTTGACTCGAAACAGACGTCTGTCTGTCAGTGTATCTTTGATAGATCTTTTACACTAACACTCAAGGGAATGTATTGCGTAGCCTGATTTAAAATTAACTTTAAGTGAGAACAATTATTATTTTTTATAAGTGAAAAGTTTAACATTTGCTTCTTATTTGTATTCATTTGAGCAATATTATATTAAAATAATAATAGGACACTAGCCGGCTGTAAGAATATTACCTAAGGAATAATGTAGATTTCAAATATCTCATTTCAAATGGTCAAATATCTCATTTTTCTCTCGAATAAACAATACTAATATTTTAAAAAATGTGTGCGTGTACTAGTGTACACACGTAAGAAGTGAAACTTCTTTATGACCTTATTGAAGTTTCACTTCAATAATTAATGTCCCATTTGTTTCTTACACATCTACAGTTTAAAAATTGCAACCAAAACTAAACGATACCATTCCCAATGACGCACAAACTTTTAATTAATAAAAACTTTCTGTTCTGAATTGTTGGTTTTTAACAAAAGATTTTACAGTTCATAAACAGTGTTTTTGTAATAGTTTCCTCTGGGGTATAACAATATAATGTAAAAGCCACAGATTAAGAATCGTCTAGACTCTACATTATAAATATTTGTCCAAAAATATTGTAAACCTTATCGGAATTATTCTAAACCTCTAGCAATTGTACAAATAATTCTGCTGCAGAATCTTTAACAATTTTTTAATAATAATTAATCAGTTCAAATTGTTCCAAAGAATCTTCACTAATTTATAAGTAAACAGTCGAGATTATTGAATAAAAAGGATAGGTACAGAGTAATTACATGCAAAGTTGTATCTCTTGTTATAATATATTTTTTTAATATTTTGCGTGTTAATAGAATTATGAATACGCCATTGCAGTTATATAAGAACAGCATACCTGCTGTTAAAGTTACCACTTGACACATAGATTATGTTTAAGAAGAAAATTTAGAATTAGAATTTATCTAAAAATATACGCCCTTCACAATAAACACACAAATCGACTTTAAGTAGACCATAGAAACTTCGAACAAATAAAAATGTTTTAGATTAGTTGGTGCAGGTCAAAAGCCGGTGCCAGGCGCCATTCAGTGCTTGGTACAAGTTAAATGAGAGTTACGAATTAAATCTATACTAATATTATAAAGCTGAAGAGTTTGTTTGTTTGTTTGAACGCGCTTATCTCGGGAGCTACTGTTGTTACTAAAATTCTTTCGGTGTTAGATAGCTCATTTATCGAAGAGTATCATCACGCTACGACCAACAGGAGCGGAGCCACGGGGGTGAAACCGCGCGGAGCAGCTAGTAAATTATAAACAGAGTAAAAATATATGCTTCTTATATTTTATTGTCTAGTTAGAAAAACGATGAAGATGATAAGAAGGCGAGAAGTAAAAACAATTAGCAAAATTATATGAATAATATACCAATAAATCAAACTACTCCGATGACCAATTGATCTCGAAATTGGCCTTTTATCTTTTTGCAAGTAAAGTAGCCCATATCTGTACTGCCTAATCTCTTCTTTCTGTATTTAAATTTCATCGTGAAAAATAAACATCTATCATTTACAATTTGATCTCTAAAATCATTACAATTCCCAATACTGCGAGATCGCATAACTTGACACTTATTTATTTATTAAACTCTCTTTCTCTTATAAATTGAACCACACATTTAAGCACTAGCGTGTAAACATTGCACATTTATGAGCGAAGAAATGATTTATGATTCAACAGGATATTGCTTTCCTTCAAATATTTGAAGCCTAGTACAAATAGGCTTTATTCGTGAAACCCATTCTTTGGCATCTGACGCTATATCACTGATCACTTCGGTATCGAGAATGACACCTGTACACACGTATTTGCTTGTGTAGTTTTATAAATAAAATGCTACATATACGATACGAACGATTTTACTTTCTTCCTTAAGTTTAATCTACAAATGCGATATAGAAAACTGATTAAGTTATTTGTAATGAATTACAATTTATTTTTGGTTTACATAACATATAGTTAATTTTTCTATTACTATAATATCAATATATCTCGACCAAGCTAAGTTTGCAATGCGGGGCGCTGCATTCCAACGAGGTCCAACAAAACAATAAATGCAAAGTAAAATCTAACAAACATTTATTTACCTTTTTTAAGTCATTTCGCTATGACTATGATCCTTTTTTGCAGACCGTACGTAAACGTCAGTGTGACGTCATCGACGCGAGGTGCAAACTTAGCTTGGTTGAGTTGTACATACATATATTTTTTAAGTTTTGTATGAGCATACATAGCACTCTATATTATGTCTGTGTTAGACATAAATCTATGCTAAACTTGTAAATTATTTTCAAAGAAACAAATGAGTTATATTTTAGTCTAGAATCTAGATCAAGCAGAAAGTCCATGAAATCTACGCGATTTATTTCACCACGAAGACCCTAACATGCGTGTTCAAGCATAATATTTATTTTCGCAACCCATAAATAGAAACAAAAAATATTTATGCTTTATACGCTCATTGTTATGTACTGTGTATACACGCCTTAACTATTAGAGGATGCATGGGGCCACCCAAGAAGGACTTGCACCTGTTAGCAATTGCGACATCGCGCACACCTGCGATTCCAGAGAGTGTTGCGGCAATCATCACCACCGCGACGCTGTAGCTGCTCCGCCGTGGACGACGAGCACTCTTTGTTCCAACATCGAACGGGAGGGACGTAGTTTAAGTTAGGAATAATTTATAATGTAATTTTTTTACAATAAATTATTAATAAGTAAATTTCGGTTTTTTTTGCGCCTTCGCGGGTCGGTCAATATAATTGGCGCAGTCTTGTGGATAATCCTTGAGAGCCGTCTCTCGGAACGCGAAACTACAAGCATCGAGTATCGCTATTCCATCGGAGGGACGACGACGGGGATCCAGAACCTACACCATTGGCCGCCGCAACGCGAAGGGTATCCGAACATTGATACTGCAGGAAAGGCCGAAATGAAAATCCTGTAAGTACACTAATTCTCTTAGTGACTTGCCACTCCTAGATTGTAAGTTTTCCTAGATTACCCATTCACGGGAACCGAGGAACTGTAGTGCGTAGGCTTAAAATATATTAATTCATCGCGAATTAATTTTAGAATTTTGCAAAATCAATTTGTAAAATTCAAATATATAGATATTAGGTTGATAAAAGATTAATAAATTTAAATATTAATTAATTACGAATTGATTAATTTTCGAATTTTACGAATTAATTCATTTTATAATTCAAATATATTAGGTAAAGATTATTAATTTTTTATGTTAGGTTAACGAAGTAAATAAATTTAATTAAATTTAATATATTTTATATAGGTAATACAGATATTTAAAATGTCAGATTTGGATAAAATTTTTAATGCACTTAGGCTTTTGCCAGAATTTGATGGTAATATTAACGTTTTAACAAGATTTATACATTTAAGTGACCAATTAGCTGAGGAATTTATAGATAAAGATCCCGGAAATACTTTAAAAACTGCCGCGTTATGTAATGGTATTTTAAATAAAGTCACTGGGCCCGCAGCCCGAGTTATTAATGCAAATGGTATACCTACTACTTGGCACGGTATTAGAAGCGTATTAGTTAATAACTTTTCTGACCATAGAGATGAGACCGCCCTTTATAACGATTTAGCCTTATTAACGCAAGGTCGTAGCTCTCCTCAAGAGTTCTATGAAAAATGTCAGCATCTTTTTAGTACCATAATGACGTATATAGCATTACATGAAACAGTCGTTACTACTCGTGAGGCAAAAAGGGACCTGTATCAAAAATTAACACTACAGGCTTTCCTACGTGGTTTACGAGATCCGTTAGGCTCACGCATACGTTGCATGCGCCCCGCAACCATTGAAAAGGCATTAGAATACGTTAATGAAGAACAAAGCACTTTATACCTTCAACAACGTAATGAAACTTTTGATAGGAAACCCCACGTACCTTTTAGAATGCCGTACTCGCATGAACCGTTTTATAGACATAATGATTTTAGTGAACCTATATCTTCTAAACCACAGCCTATACATTCGTTTAGACCGCAATTTAAGCCATCAAATTTTATTCAACCATACGGACCAGCACGTCCAACTCGTACTATGCAAATTTTCCGCGCTGCACCCCCTAACTATAACCCGCAGAGCAATACGTTCAGATTACAGCCTAAACATCCCGCGCATCCGAAACCGCATCCTATGAGTGGCGTTAGCCATTACGTGACAAAGACTTTACCACCGACACCTTTTGCACGCGCTCATGATTGGTCAAAATTTGGCAATCCACCCCCGAGTAATTATTTTAAGACTAGGGAGATGAATCATAATGAATATATAGATGACGAAGATTATTACTGTACCGATTTATATCCTTATGAAGATGACTATTATAATAATGAATATTACTGTACGGAATATGAACCCTATGTACATTACGAACAGACAGACGCACCTGAAAATTTTGTTGAAACGTGTGACGTACGTTCAGAACACGATCAGGATTTTCAGAATCCACCAAAAATTAGAAAAACCAAAATAGAATTAAATCTACACACGCAACGTCAACTTCCTTATATTCAAATTCATAATCCTCCACTTAAATTGTTAATTGATACTGGAGCTAACCAATCTTTTCTTAGCCCTGATGCAGTACAGAGATATTTTCCTGACGTTACTCTTAATTATGATCCCTTTGAAGTAAGCAATGTTCATGCTGTAACACGTAATAATTATTCTATAACATTACCTAGTTTTCCTGAATTTAATGACCCTGACGATATCACATTTTTCGTTTATAAATTTCACAATTATTTCGACGGCTTAATAGGTTCAGATTTGTTAGATAAATGGGAAGCATCCATTAATTATAAAACTAAAACTTTAAATACATGCAACGCTACGAATCAGTTATTAGTATATGACTCACGGAACGCTAATCTTTATGAGGACGTCATACCCGCAGGAAGTAGTAAATTAGTTAGATTACCCGTAGATGTTGAGAATGGAGACGCTATTATACCGGAACAAATTATATGTAATTGTCATATTTCTGAATGTTTAACGAAGGCGAAAAGCAATCGCGCTATCGTGGAAATTTCTAATCCAACCCGTAATGATGTAATTTTTTCAATGAATCGACCGGTATGTGCCGTGGTTTATAATAACGAGTGCACGCGCACCAAACGTTCGTCCGACCGTGTGAAACAGGTATTATCTCGCTTGCGTACTGATCACTTAAATAATGAGGAACGTTTAAATTTAGAGTCATTATGTACACAGTATGCGGATGTATTTTATATAGAAGGAGAAAACTTAACATTTACGAATAAAATTAAACATTCTATTAGAACTAAGGATGAAATACCGGTTTATACGAAAAGTTATCGCTATCCAATTATTCATAGGCAGGAAGTACAGAATCAGATAAGTAAAATGTTAGAACAGGGTATTATTAGACCATCAGATTCAGCATGGAGCTCTCCTATTTGGGTGGTACCTAAAAAGGCAGATGCATCCGGCAAAGTTAAATGGCGTTTAGTTGTTGATTTTAGAAAGTTAAATGAGAAAACTTTGGATGACAAATATCCGATTCCTAATATCACAGATGTCTTACATAAATTGGGTAACTGTCAATACTTCACAACGCTAGATTTAGCAAGTGGGTTTTATCAAGTGGAAATGAACCCGGCTGACATTCCAAAAACTGCTTTTAGTGTAGAACATGGTCATTTTGAATTCTTAAGAATGCCCATGGGTCTGAAGAATAGTCCATCTACTTTTCAAAGAGTAATGGATAATGTACTGAGAGATTTGCAAAATTCTATTTGTCTAGTTTACTTAGATGATATAATAGTGTTTAGCACTTCTTTACAGGAGCATATCGTTAATCTTGGAAAAGTGTTTCAGAGATTGCGTGAATCCAACTTTAAAATACAGATGGATAAATCGGAATTTCTTAAACTCGAAACCGCGTATCTTGGTCACATTATTAGCAAAGATGGGATAAAGCCTAACCCAGATAAGATATCTGCCATCCAAAAGTATCCTCTTCCGAAAACTCCAACCGACATTAAACGATTTCTAGGTCTATTAGGTTATTATAGGAAATTCATACCAGATTTCGCTAAAATCACGAAACCCATGACACAATGCTTAAAAAAGGGTTCAAAGATAACATTTTCTAAAGATTACATTGAATGTTTCAATAGGTGTAAAACATTATTAATGAACGATCCAATTCTTCAGTATCCTGATTTCAATAAAGAATTTATTCTTACAACTGACGCGTCGAATTTAGCTATCGGTGCTGTACTCTCTCAAGGCCCCGTTGGTTCCGATAAACCAATTGCGTACGCTTCACGTACACTTAATAGTAGCGAAATTAATTATAGCACGATTGAGAAGGAGCTATTAGCAATTGTCTGGGCAACGAAATATTTCCGCCCTTACCTTTTTGGCCGTAAGTTTAAAATTATAACTGATCATAGACTCCTTCAATGGGTCATGAATTTAAAGGAACCTAATTCCCGTCTCACACGTTGGAGGCTCAAACTTAGCGAATACGATTACACTGTAATTTATAAGCAGGGAAAGCAAAATTGTAACGCCGATGCTTTATCGCGTATTCAAATTAACAATGAGGAAACAGATTCTTTAGCGGTTAATCCAACAGAAACAACACCTTCATTAATAAGAAGAAGTTCAGATACAATTACTGTTAATTCAAATTCAAGTACGATTACTGCACATTCGAAATCAGGTACTCTTACAGCAAGTTCCGACACCGTCACAGTTCATACTGACGCGGAGAACCCAATTTTAGATGTACCTATAACAGATCACCCGTTGAATAAATTTAAGAGACAGATAGTTATTACTTTAATAGATAGAGTACCGAGTAAGCCTATAATTTCAAAACCTTTTGAAAATCATACTAAGATAGATATTAATGTTAACAAAGCGAATATTGATAGTGAAATAGTTTCACTTATTAAAAAATATGTAGATCCTAAGATAAAAACTGCAATTCTAGTTCATCCCCCTGATGCTATGTGTGCTATAGTTCCAATAATACAGGCTAATTTTAAAAGTTCATGTATGGATTTAGTTCTTACAAAATTAGAATTGCAAAATGTCAAAGATTACTTTAAGCAACAGGAAATAATACGAAATTATCATGAAGGCAAAACTAACCATCGCGGAATTAACGAAACTCATTTATCTTTATCTAGGAAATACTTTTGGCCTAAAATGAAGGAAGCTGTAACTAAATATATTAATGAGTGTAGCATATGTGGTCAAGGAAAATATGATAGAATTCCAGTAAATCCAAAATTTCGAATCGTAGTTCCTCCTACAAAGCCTTTTGAAATAGTACATCTCGATTTACTTAGTATTGATTCTCAGAAATATCTCACTATAATAGATGCATTCTCTAAGTATGCTCAAGCATATTGTTTAAAAGACGCAACCGCGATAAGCGTAGTTCAGGCTCTTTTGACGTTTAGTACACATCATGGCTTACCTATGACTGTCGTAACGGATCGAGGTCCTGAATTCACGAACCAAATATTCAGTGAATTTGTAAGACTTCATAGAATAAATCACCATAAGTTATTAGCTCATGCACCTAACGAAAATGGTATGGTAGAACGGCTTCACTCAACTTTATTAGAACATATACGTTTACTAAAACTTGAACGACGTGGTGAATTAATCATAAACTTAATGCCGTATGCTGTTCTTGCCTATAATAGTTCGATCCACAGTTTCACGAAGTGCAGCCCTCTTGACATTATAACCGGTCATTTAGATCCCCGCGATCCTGTAGATATCGATCTATCAGAAAATGTCTTACAGCAATATATGCAAGAACATCGCGATAGTATGCACAAAGTATTCAAAATTATTAATGAATCGTCTTTGGAACGCCGTACTCAAATTACAGAAAACATTAATAGGAACCGCGAACCCGAAATACAGTATTATCCAGATCAACAAATTTTTGTAAGAAATCCTAGGGCTAGACGGCAAAAGACCGCACCGCGTTTTACGCACGATACCGTACTAGCTGATTTACCTATTCATATCTATACTAAGAAGAAAATATATGGCGCTGTTGCTAAATCTAGGCTTAAGAGGGTACCTAAATTGTTACAGAATCCTTCCTCTGATCCTGTGCCTGATTCAAGCGGAGGATCCCACCCTGAGTAGCTTGGATGATGGACCCGGTATACTACCATTTAATATTGGAACTGCAAGAATTGTCACTCATTATCATTCATTTTTGCAAATTATTAATTTAAAAGATATTCGCGATAGTATAACCATAGTAAAGGATCAATTAAATTCATTAACACCTAATTTGCACGATAGATTATTTTCGCTATATAATTCACATATCGAACACTTACATTATAAGATTATTAAATTATCAAATCAGTTAGAAACTTTTGAACCCAATCGCAAAAAGAGAGGTCTCATAGATGGTTTAGGTTCAGTAATAAAAAGTATTTCTGGTAACCTAGACTATACGGATGCAATTAAATATGATACCGCAATTAAATTATTACAAAATAATGAAAATAGATTGGTCACAGAAACGAATAATCATATAAGCCTCAGTAAAGATTGGATAAACCAACAATCTGACATTTTAAACAACTTAATTAAAAATCAGGAAAAAATTGAAATAGCTATAAATGATTTAAAGGAAAATAATTTAAACATTACTATATACATCGATTTAATTCAACGCGTAGCAATTTTATCAGATAACATTGATGATATATCTGAGGAATTACATAGATTAGAAAATTTATTAGGTTTTATTCGTGCGAAAAGTACGCATCATCTTATGTTCAATTCAAATTCACTAAAAGAAATGTTAAATAAGTTAAACAAATTTTATGGCAAAGATCAAATCCCTCAAGTTAATTATAGAGAATATTTTGATTTAGTTAAACTAGGCTATTATTATAGTAATAGAAATATAGTTATAGTTTTTATGTTCCCGGTTGTCCTTCCTGCTACCTTTGAATTATTTAAATTATCCATAGTTCCTAATAAAGATAGTAAAGTCCTAATTCCACCCTATCCTTTTGTGGCAATTCACGACGAGGATTTTATGTACATGGAGGCAGAATGCCCGAAGTCTGGCCTAGGGTATCTATGTGAGGACAAGTTGAACCATCATCGATCCAAAAATGACTGCGTGTATCACCTTATTACCACGCAACGAGTCGTCGCATCTTGTCTCTTCACGCCTGTGGAGCTCGGAGCACCCGCACTAGAAAAATTAGACGACGCCCACTACGTCATCAGTTTCCCAAAGCCATCAAAAATTCACCTATCATGCTCGCAAGATCAATATGACGTCATTAAAGGAAGCTACTTAGCCACAATACCCAAAAACTGCATTCTTCAAACGGAGGCTTTCAAGATAGTCAATCGAGAAGACCATATCAAAGAACAGATAATGAAAATTGCAAACCTGCCAGATTCCAGCCAATATAATACAGATGAAGAAGTTCTGAAGTTGAATTCGATAAATTTGGATAAATTACACGCTAGTAACAGAGCTATATCAATGGAAATGCCTATCAGTACCAACAACGGATACGAGATTCTCTATATGCAGCCTTCCATCATACCGATATATGTTATATTAATAACGAGTGCAGTTGCCCTAGTGACATGGTACGTCGTACGGAGAGTGCGTACATCAAAGCCTATTACTACGAGTGTTCATGGTAATCAAAGAGAAGAAATAGAACATCAATCGGCGGAGTGTGAAATTTCAGCGATATTAACGAGCCTTGCCCGCCAATAATCGCTGAACTTCAGGAGGGAGGTGTTATGTACTGTGTATACACGCCTTAACTATTAGAGGATGCATGGGGCCACCCAAGAAGGACTTGCACCTGTTAGCAATTGCGACATCGCGCACACCTGCGATTCCAGAGAGTGTTGCGGCAATCATCACCACCGCGACGCTGTAGCTGCTCCGCCGTGGACGACGAGCACTCTTTGTTCCAACATCGAACGGGAGGGACGTAGTTTAAGTTAGGAATAATTTATAATGTAATTTTTTTACAATAAATTATTAATAAGTAAATTTCGGTTTTTTTTGCGCCTTCGCGGGTCGGTCAATATAATTTCATCCTAAACACACATTCGTTGCAAAAACCAAAATATTTCACAATCAACACAGCGAATATACATTTTAAAATTATATACCTGAAGCCAATCAGCGTTATATTAAATGGAATAAAATTGCCAATAATTATGTTACTAAGTAAAGAAGGCAATCAAAAGCTATATCCACATAACACGCAACCCTTACCACACTGAAGGCTTTGCCAGATAGATCGCGTACTTAGCACGTATCAGAGCGCTAACCATGCTATGACTCCAATATTTATAATAATAATATGACAACGCACGTCAAAGCGCTAACCTGACGCCGAACTACGATGCCGCGCTACGACACCGCGCTACGACGTGACTATGTATTGTTAATACACTAATATACCGCGTAATACCTCGCTACGACGACGTATTACGCGGTAATAATACCTTTCCCATAATATAGAACGCGAACTTAGCGCGCGTCAGAGCGTCGTCGCTAAAATGAAATGCAGCATTAGCGCGCGCTCTGACGCGCTAAATACGCGTTCTGTCTGACAAAGCCGTTACCATTGTGTGAAGCTATTAGTAGGACGTATTAATGCCTCACTTTCAACAAATTCCTTTGAAGATGGAAGCTATTATTGCTCCCTTCTGATCAAAGTGTGATTATGGTAAGAAATTGGCTGACAGCCTTATGTGACGTTTTAAATGAGTCGATTAACACTATTATAATAGCCCTTGAACGTGTGAAATAGTTACGTTAAATTGATGATGAAAATTGATATATTAATTACAATTTAATAATTATAAGCCACATTTTATTAAAAAAAATATGTATTTATTTCAACAAAGAAACGTAACATGTAACAACGTAGCTCTTGAATAGATTTTAAGAAGAAATGAGGCAATTTTATTGTTTCATAATAAAATATTATCATTGAAAAGCTTATATAGATGTAAGTAATATAATTCATTACTACATGACCCCGAAAAGAATAACTAAATTTAACTTAAGTCAACAAAAACAATTAACTCCTAACACAGTTAAATTTAAATCGAGTTGGCTTTAAATTATAATCATGACTTAGGGCTAGTTCAGAACGATTTACATAGGTAAGGCATGTCTGCATCTAATAGAATTAACAGGCATGTAGACCGGTTTAACATTATTTAGGTCATATCCCGTATATTATTATAGCATAATTGTATATAGTTTGTCTAAAGTCAGTATATCTAGAGGTTACTTCATTTACCACAAACACAACATAATTTTAATAATAATTTTGTAATGTAAGAAATTAAGAATAGTCCCGCCTCGTGATTGAATTTTTTATATTCTTTATAAATTTATATTTATAAAGCATTTGGATGCCATAAAACCAAAATATCAATTTGATGTAAGAATAGGGTTTAAAAAACCAGTCGAATTGAGAACTTTCTTCTTTATGTCGGATAAAATCTTTCTGTCTTACATATTCTAAGAAGGGGGCCAAAACTTTTTTTATTTATTGCTTTGAAAATCACCAACATGATAAACAGAGGTAACATAGAAAGCCTTTCGAAATTTTAATAATGGATTTACGGCTAGTTTCTAGATTAAATTTAAAAACATTTCAAATTATACTTAAATGCAGCTTAAATATTTTCCTGTATCTGACGTAAGCTTTCTCAGACCTTAATCAAATCAATTCTCAGTTCAGAAACCGGCTGTTAATTCAAAATTTACCAAATCTTACTAAAGAGAGCTATGCATAGTAGTCGTGTATGCATTCGTAAGTTCCTTATGCTTATCTCTAAATAATACACGGGTACCACCAGAAGGAAGATACCCGGTCCTCTGGAAGGCTTACGTGGGGACACAGGTCCAACACGCAGAGGCCCTTAAGAGAATGTAATGTGTTGTGGGACACCAGCCGCAGCCTGCCTATGACTGCACTATAGAGATACAGCCCTGGGCAGTCCGCGGCCAATGTAGGACAAAAACAATGGACGGGAATAAAACTGGGCTATGGATAGGGGTGTTAAATGGACTGGTAGGCTGGGTCTATGCGGACTATGGACGTCTGCCTTTTCAATATTAAAAATTGAAAATAATGGCAGACGGTGACTTGCCAGTTCGGTCCACGGGCTCCCAAAAAGGTTACCGAAGATGGCAACAAGGGGGCAACATTATAATTATTATCCTATAATAACATCTACCATACACAATGCTACAAAAAGATACACATCACATCTAAACAAACGCAACCGCTGGACCGAAATAAACTAGCTCTTTAAAAGCGAACCCACATCTAATTTTATTTATTCTTAACACACACTTTCATCGCACAAAAGGAAATATAATACGCGTCAGTAATAAATAAAAGATAATATTATGAATCCCTGGTTTTGTGGCATTACAGAAAAATCCGGGACGGCGGAAAAAAACATCCTCCGTTTTTATTGTGTTTCATTTATCAAGTGCTATCATGTATTGTGAGTGAGAGAAAGAATTAAATCTTGCGGAAGTGACAACTTCTTTAAATTAGTATTTTTAGATGTTGGGAATTTTTTGTAACTACTCGATAAATAATTATAGTAACATCATATTTATGTAATACTAGCTGCGCTCCGCGGTTTTACCCGCAGCGCTTCGCTCCCGTTGGTCTTAGCGAGATGACAATATATAAGCCTATAATAGCCTTCCTCGATAAATGGGCTATCTAACACCGAAATAATTTTTTAAAATCTGACCAGTAGTTCACGAAATTAGAGCGTTCAGACAAACAAACAAACAAACTCTTCAGCTTTATAATATTTAGTATAGATAAGTAATTTTAAGACGAATGAACTTTTTATCACGCAGGGTATTATTTCTTTCTTTTATCATATTTGCTAGATTTGCACGTTATAGTAAAAGATAATGTACTAATTGGTTACAAAGTTATTATCACTTTACATGTACAATAAAATGAAAATCAACAATTTAATAAACTGGCTTCGGCATGCAGCTTCATTCATGTGGTACCCGTATTAATGAAGTCTATGTACAAAAACACATTATAACATAAAAAAATATTATTCTGTTTTCTAAATTTTATTTCAACTGTTTTTCGTAAACCTGAAACAAACATTCAAATGTTTCCACAAACTATCTTGTAGTTAGTTAATTGAGTATCTCTGTTTCTGGATTAAGGACGAAGATGGAATGAATTATTGACATAAATTAAGTTTCACCTTCGACCTTGCCTCGAAACTTGTGTGGTTTCTATAAATAGACATAAATATTTGTAGACTTTATTTAGGTTAATGTCCTTGACTAAGGGCCGATTTTTCAATGCTTGGATAAAACCAAGGATAAAACTTATTCGTCGAATAAAACTACCATTTTAAAAACGTATTCTAATTGCCCGTATTTGACAGTTTACGTGACATTTTAATATTATCGTGTAATACTTTATTGGACGGATAAGTTTTATCCAAGCATTGAAAAATCGGCCCTAAGTTAAGTAGGAGTTATTCAAAAGATAAAGTATTGTTATATTAGAGTAAATTGGTATCTTCCTTTTATTTCTCATCTTCTCCAAAACATTATTAAAAATTAAAATACAAATAGCAAAATTGTTAATTTCAATGCCGCATGTTTTCAAGGCATATTCCTTAAAAATTCAAGATTCGTTCTACTTTTGAATATTAACTCCATTCAAACAATTACGAAACGAATAGATAAAAGAGCGGGTGTGAAAACACACGTGTCAGAAGTGAAACTTCTTTGGTTAGTTTCAAAGATAGGATAGATCATCGCATTACTCCATGACGTGATGGTATTGCCATGACGCGAGCTTGATATTTAAGTCTCAACGTGCCCAAAGAAGTTTCACTTCAAAAATACCTAACCATAAAAATCGGTTCACCTGCTCGCAAGTTCTGACGAACATAAAAATTTGAATCTAATTGAGAAACCCCTCTTTTTCAAATTCGATTGAAAACGTATATTTTATTAACCTACAGCTACCACAAGAAATAACGTTTGATTTACTCACAAACTATATACTTCCCGTATACTTTTGCACTATCATAACAGTTCATCTAACATTGCTTAGTGGCTCACAAATTACGACCATTCAACGACCCAGAGATATGAACTTTATTGGTGTATTTTATGGTAAATATTGAGACTATATTCTGTGTTATTTTAGGTCGGAACATTGAAATTATAGAAGTTTGATTTGGGTTTATAGAATTTTTTAATGTAATTTTTGTAAGGAGTTTTGTTTTGATTGTATTGATTGAAATGCTAGTCATTTGTAGCGATTTTTTCCATATTGTATTTGAATAAAAAAATGGTTTTAAAGACTATAATATCTATTTAAATTTTTCAGTCAAATCGCTTCAGTAAACTTTTCGTTTAATTACAAATTCTGCACCAAATTGTTTCTAAACATATAGTTGATTCGTGAATGGGCCACAGACAAATTCATATCCATAATATGTATAGACAATCTTTTTTACTATAGTGATATTTTTAGGTCACTTAAATATTGAAATAAAAAAGTATGTTTTTCAAATTCAGAACAAATGAAGATTAATTTATACGTCTAAATAAATTAACACCAACTCGGTGTAAGCAAACAGTGACATGTGAGAAGTTAGTACATAACACTACTAACTTAACACTTAACTGTAACTTAACTTAGTTAATAGAATGGGTTTCTAAGCGTACACTAAGTACTGTAGTACTCAGAATTGGCCAACAATTTAACATGTTAACTTAACTGACCTGGTTATATTAGTCTTGCAGGTTAAGTTACATACTAGATAAAGTACTAAGTTAAAGAAAAAACCAAGGGTAGGTACGTACCTCTAATCTAAGGGAACACGTCATATACCCTTACATTATTTAGTTCGCTTGTAGATAACGTTTAAAATTCTTGAAATACGATTCAATTTTTAATTATAATATTCTTACGGGTATAATTAAAATAGAAAAAAAAAGATTGCTGTGATTAAAAATTTCTTGAATATTCTATTTTGCATGTAATTCTCCCTTCCCAAAGCTCCTCAACCGGAATGTAACAGACAACATTAAAAACACTCCATAACCATCAGCCAACTTTACACTGCAACAAAGAACAAATTAATTCGTCACTTCCACAGAGTATCAAATTTTGTATCACAGAGCATACACAGGCAATTTCCAGTGCTAGCTAAGATGGTTGTTCATTTCATTTCCTCCAGGAAGCGGCGAAGTGCCCGCGGTTCGCTGAATAGCATAGAATAGCACGCAGATGCGGACATTTGGTTTATGCCTTTGACCTTTTAAGTTTACCCTTTTATGAAATTTGAGTGCTTATGTTCGTACATTAAGATAGGATGTATTCATAGATACACTATAAACAGTTTAGTTTATACATTTCGCCTTTTAATTCGATTATAAAATTGGAATAAATCTTAGTCCATCCAGTATAAGTAATTTAGTTTATATTTATAACTAGCTTTCCGCCCGCGGCTTCACCCACTTTGTTTAAAACGTAATAAATTATATACTACAAACTTACTCTTGAATCACTCTATCAATTAAAAAAAACTGCATCAAAATCTCTAGTGTACTCTTAAAGAATTAAGCTTACATACATACAGACAGAAGCGGGAAGCGACTTTACTTTATACTATGTAGTGATTGTTAATGGGTGACTCCACATATATCCGAAACTGTTCATCCATCCATGATAAAACATATAAATAGGAAGAAGTACAATAATAATGCTATCCATGATAAATATGACAAAATAATAGAGACATTCATTTACCATTTTTATGCACAGTAAATTCTGAAACCAAAATTAGGCAGAACAACAGAAGAGCTGGGTTAAATAAAATACTATAAAGTCAAATCTACAAGCTGTAAAAGAACATTAAGAACAGTGTCCTGACTCTTAACAAATACTTAAACCTGAATTCAGTTCATCGCACTAAGGCCAGTATAATTAAATTTGCTCCAAGCTTGTTACCAGCGAATTGTAAGAACTCTAGATGATGATTGCGCACGGATCCTTTTAAGTAAAAATATCTAACCCCGATGAGAACTCCATCAAAACTAACAACTTTCTGTTAGTCTGCAAGTTGCGAGTTGCAATTATCAAACTAACGTCTTTCCGTTACTTTAACTTGGCCATTCTTTGAGTAAAAAGTTTATACATCAGATGATATTGTAGTCGAAAACAACGTTTGTATTGTATGTTTAGAGCTATTTTGTTTTGTAGCTTATTGTACCCTACGCTGTTATCGGGAGACAAAATCACGATTAAAAAAAGATGTGTGGCACTCGGGGACTGCCGCGGTAAAGCTATTGCATGCTATGCCTTCAAGCCACACCTCCGCGCCCGTCGGAGTGGGGAGCGTGAGGTTTTTTCGTTACGGAATTTCTGGATTCGGTCCCCGCGCTCAAGGCCCGCGATAGAAGCTTAAAAATCATATTTAGATATTAAAGACTTTGTAC
The DNA here is from genome assembly GCA_029959065.1 of Colias behrii. Taxonomy (NCBI): domain Eukaryota; kingdom Metazoa; phylum Arthropoda; class Insecta; order Lepidoptera; family Pieridae; genus Colias; species Colias behrii. The sequence continues at coordinate 5,400,099 of JARWMC010000025.1, forward strand.
ATTTTAAATTTGATATATTAGCATATTATTTATTCCAACGTTCATCAGTTAAAGGCTTGATTAAAAGAATCCAAATATATTTTTTACATTTTAGAATTAAAAGTATCCCTTGATAATTGAAAAAGCGAAAATTCACGGTTTCAATTATTTATAAGTAATTTAGCAACTGAAAATGTTTACGTTTAAAATTCGTAAACAATTGGATGAATTTTAGGAAACGTTGAATAATATTCCCCTGGAGTTTAGCTAACTTCCTCAACAGGTCGTTTTTAAATGAAAAATATACTAATTTTATGTTTTTATCGTACTAATATGTATCTACGGTTACATCGAACTTTAAAAATTTAACAGAAAAATTAAAAAAAAACGATTGTTTATTACCCTTTATTATTTAACAAATTAAAGATATTATGGTGCAGTGGTGCAATATGTAATTGAATTCGAATATAATTTGTATTCTGAAATTATAATCTTTGACGAATGTCCGATTTCATGCAGGCAATATATTTGTAAATGTATCTTTGTTTTGAATTATTACGTAATTCATATAAAGTGCAATACTACTATGGCAACTAGATATTAATAAATGATCAATATCGAAGATTATATTTATAGTATGTTTCTATATTAACTAAACAAGTATTAATTAAAATTTCCTAAAAAAAAGTGGTGAAGAACAGGCCACTGAACACTCAATGCAAGTGTGATTCTACGTTATTTCTATAGGAAATCATTACTTAAAAATGCGAAGGTAACTCTGTCTGTCTGTCTCTTCTTCACAATCACACCTAAACCACCGATTTAGATGAAATTTGGTGGGTGACTGTGAACGTTAGTAGGGATTAATATAAAAACAGCTCTAAACATACATAGCTCTAAGCTACATTCGCATGGTAACATGGTACATGAGAATAATTATCCAGCCTTTAATTATTTAATACCGATCATACCAGATCTTTTGTATTAATGAGTACCAAACATCCGTCCTGCCAAACTTTCACATAATTTCAAATAGATATATATTAGTAGAATCATTTGAATCATATCCTTAAATGCGTCCAACATTGAAAACACCCGTCATACAACTCGAACAAAATCCAGGTTAATATTCTTCAGTCAAGTTCGTCAATTAGGACGAACTGGGACGAACCATAAATTGACATTGATGGTAATGCATTTTGACATTTATGGCATTAAAGGGTCGGTAGTTACTTTGATGTGGGTTGAGACACCTGCTCCACGATGACATAACTAACATAATAAATATTAAATTCACCTCGACGGCTACTTTTGCGGACATTATTTTTCTTATGTCTTCGATGGGCGTGAGCGAAATCGTAATATTTAGTAGTAGTTCATAGTTTTGTACGTGTATCTTATCAATATCATAAAAGTGAAGTCCCGTGTCCCCTAGTGGGGTAAAGGGCAGATGAATTATGCATACATTTGTTTCACTGATCGATTTTTTTTTGCGACAAGTAGGTGATCAGCCTTCTGTGTCCTACCAGACCGAGACATATTATTTTTTTCTTTGTCTCCACCGGGAATCGAACCCAGGACCCCTCGATGCTACGCTCACGCGTCAACCACTGTACCAAGGAGGCGGTCTATCAATATAGTCCGTAATAAATGTGGTAGGTAGTTAATTATTAGTTTTGTAATATTCTGTGGTAGTTAATATTTGTATGTAAATAAATCCCATAGTCATTAGTCATGTCATTACAAAAGTACAATTATTACCATTTCATTGCTGTTTTAAGTCTTAAATATATTATATTTTGGTAAAATTTAGAATTGCAAGTTTCAGAAAACATCGTGACTTTAAAGCTAAGTTCAACAACTTTTAACAAAATAACACATAGCATACTAAGCATCTAAAAACTTAACATGGAATCACATTAATATAATATTGTATGGATATTATTTATGTTATTTTAGTCAATGCTGTAGCTAACTTTAACTTTACTCCGAACAATAATAATCTATCTGCACAATTAAAACAAAATTACTGAGTCTAAAACTAAAACTACTGTTTTTTGGCGTTATAACAACCTTATTAAAACTCCAAAGCAAAATACCATTTATTAAATAACCATTTATTCGAATTTTCTGATTAATATCAACTTTATATACGAGCAAATAAATATATATGAATTTGAATTTGAATTTGAATTTAAAAATTTTATTACCTGAAATAAATGTTTTAACCTGAATTCCCTTCGGCAATAAATAATATGCAGTCTAAATATTTCGGCCAAATCATTTAAATTTCTAATTAACCGCATTAATATAGAAACGTGTAATTTTGTAGGGTAAATACGGTTGGCATATTAACTAGGTATTCCTTAGGGACCGCTATAAAGTTCATATTACCAGATCTACCTGATATGGGATAAATTGACTTTTATATCTCCAGTTATTTCTGAATCATGTTTCCTTGTGAAATAATATTAGATGGAAAAATTATTTCGTAAAATTTAGTAAATATTATTCCTGTTTATAATATTAATAATAGATATCTGAAATTGAGAAAGATAAAACCTATTCCCACCTATCTATTATAATAAAACAATAATAAACTTTTTATTTTTACAATATAAGACAAATAATGTATTCTATAAGGTGTACAATAAAGTATTTTTCATTCATTCATTCATTCCAATGCAATTTAAAATCTTCAAATAGTTATAACAAAACATTTTCAATTAAAAGAGCGCGAATTATGAAAGGAATTACAAAGAAATTCCCTCAAATGTTTATGCAAATATTCAAGGAGATAAATCAGGACTATGACATTAAAATAAAGACATTTTAAAAGAAACCTTAAAGAAAATTAGAAGGAAAAACGCCGGTTACAAAAGAGGATCTTAAAATAAATGGCTATTTTAATAGAGCGTACATATAAAATTGTATTCTAATATATTTTTACAATAAAGATAAAAAAGACAGAAATTTAGTTTTTATAGCATTCAAAATATGCTTTAAACGAAAAATGTTTAAAGCATATTTTGAAGTAGAATAAATTCGATCACGAGGCGGAAAAAACATTACAAGTTAAAAGTCATCAAAAAAACTGCCTTCTTTCATTCGTCCTCAAATATTTATAGACAATGCGTTATTTGTAATTCTAACAGACCATAAAGCACCTAAATAGACCCAAAAAAATTACCATACAATCACAGAATACATTCAAATAAATCCATCCCGTAACGAGGTTACAAATTTCATGTAAATTGTAACACAATGCCAATATATTGGAAGGAATCTCACTCCATAACTTGGATTTTCAAAGACATCATTATTCGGAAGTTTTGAAGAATTGGTTTCGAGACGTGATCATGTTTCTAATGGTGGACATATTTGGCCTTTTCTATCCTTTTTACCCTATTTCTAAACGGATTGCTCATTTGTGATATTCATGAAGTCAAGATTACTTTTTGTGGAGTGAAAGTAAAAGTTTTTGCTCAACTTACATACTTTTATCATCATGAAATTTGAGATAAATCTTGCAATCTTAAAGTTCTACGTCTATCTATCTCTGTAGGTATAGCTTTCTCAATTTTTCATACTTAAGGTAGATACACAAAACAATTAAAGTCAATAAATTAACGTGAAAAGATTTCAATTGAAAATTTATTAAACTACAGTCAAGTACCTAAATACGACTAGGTACAGAAATCTTGCGACAACTTTTATGCCATAAAATTGTGTAAAATTATACAATAAATATTTGTTTTATTTTATAAGCGCATTCTTCTAAAGTTCTGATAGCTTATGCTTAAAACAGTTTTGTACTTTAAACTACACATACTAAGAAATATGATTTTCAGCAATCAAGTAAACAGAATGAACCTGGGTGTATAAAGCTAGTATGTCATAATTAAAAATATAAAAAAATAATTACGCTATCAAGCAACCTGACTCAAAAATATAAGTTTCTCAAGCGGATGCGAAGCTTGTTAAAAGTTGAAGCTGTTTCTGACATTAACGTGAACATACATAATAACTTCTGAAGTCGAAAAACAAATCGGCTAATTTCATAAATGAGGATGTTTCATTGCATGAGAGTTGTTTCTCACTCTTTATAACAATCACTGATTTCAATTAAATTCGTTTCTATTGTAATAATATAAAGACTACATTTTTTTTGTAGATATTATGTTATTAATAAAGTACTTACAGTACTCCAAAATTAATAATGCGCATGCAAATCTTCGCTAATTGTCGTATTTCCGAAAACACTCGAATCATTGAAACGTAAGAGCCCTAAACAATGCACTTGCATTTTACACCTTGTTCAAAAGAAATAAAAGTCAATTCACGGTCATACACAATCAAAAACAAATCGGGCAGCTAGGTGACGGTAGCCTGTCAGTCAAAAAACTCAAAAATCCGTCAGTTGTCTTTAAATATTGGTGGTGACTGCACGTGTTCTCTCTGTGTGGAATTATATAGAGCTGCTATTACATACCCTTCTTGGTTTTGTTTGTAAAGGTGAATTGAATTAATCGATGAAATGATTTACACAGGTGATAGCAGTAGGGAAAGTGATAATGAAGAAGAGCATAATGAAAGTTCCGATGCGTCTAAAATGTCAGAAATAAAGATAATCCCTGATTTTGATTGTTTTTATTTTTATTTTTTTGTAATTGTCATAATATTGAAGAATGACCAGTGCTGTAAATACTTTTCAATTGAGATTTTAATGATTAGATTTATATGTTTTAAATGTAAACCTGTTTGAAAACCATATTTTATACAATATAAATTTTGTGTTAACTATTTTAACCTTCTTTTCTTCCATCATTACACCAGCTTCAGTAAGACACTTTAAAAGTACTATAAAATTTTCCAAGTAAATTAATCCAACAAAGATATATTCGCAATCGTGGGGTTATCCTCGCTATTTACTTACAAGGAATTATCGAAACAAAATCGTTACTTACAAATAAATATTAATCTCTTTTAGCACAAAACACATAATTTGACTAAATTATGCATGAAGAAAATCCATTTAACCACTCTATATACATATCATCTTCGGACGCTCCGGGAATATGACAGTTACCGAACAGTGACGAAGATTTCTATGCGCATTATTACTTTTGGAGTACTGTAGTTACCTACTCATTATAATGCAGATATCTCAATAATTACGGAATGAAAAATAACAAACAATTTTCTAAATTTGCTTAGGTACTTACCCTTTGAAAATTTATGAACTAGATAAACTTACATAAAAAAACTATAGTCGAAGTAAAAATAAAAGTATAATAACCTCATTTTCAGGTCGGTTAAAAGAATATAACTGCATCTGAATCTCCATAAGCTTAAGAAAATAGATGCCAATATTACGCAAGTGTTCAAGGAATCCCATTTATTACGCGTAGTTCCATCAAATGTTCCCTTATCTATGCCGCTAGCAATCACAGCTGTAATCGCCGTATATAATGTCATTACTTAAGTCCATAATGCACTCAAAGCTGTGATATTTGTAAATAGAAAATGTTGTGAAATGCTTCTTTTTCTTTATCAATAAACATATAGAATTACAAAACATTCATTTCATTTACCAACAAGTGGGTAGAATATTACATTTTATTCATTAATTTGTCGATATAATCACGATGTATAGATTAAAAACAAGATGGCGGACCGATGATATGACTTCATTTGACAAGTGACAGTTCTCATTGCCAGAATCGAAAAAAAGTGCCAGTTCAAGGATAAAAGAGTTTTTATTAATCACAGATTATAATTATAATACTATACTAGTAGTTATTATTCAAACCAACATTTTTTTATCAGGCTTGACAATAATATATTGTGAACTAAGATCATAGTTATAAGATTTTAATTTATAATCGACATGGTTATTGGTTATGCTAATCAGGTTTTCTAAAGTGTTTGCGAGCGCGAGGTAAGATTTAAGAATAAAAAGTAAAACTAGAATATTGTTTGCGATGAGATGTTACTAAGATTACGAGCAGTACCTACTTTGAATACAAGCTAATCTAGTACTTAGAAATTAAAACCATTTAACGGTTGTGAAGAGCGATAGTAGAGAGCAATTCGCATTAATAAAACTATAGTTGAAGAAACTCATAGCATCTTATTACATAAAATAAAGAAACCTGGTTTAAACCCAGACTATAAACTTAACTCTAGTACAGAGTACAGGTACAGGTTTAACAGGTACAGGTTTACAGTACAGTACAGGTTTAACTTTAGTACAGAGGTTTAAGCTAGTTCTTATCAATTGTCTTTGTCCATTATTTGACAGTAAAACATATTAATTTGTAATAAGACTCTTAGAAACATGATTTAATACGTTTTAATCAAGTTTTTAGTTACACCACGTTTTGTAAAAACCACCACGTTTGTGTTGTTTTGTGACAGATAACGTTCCTAAAACAAATTCAGTGGATATCAACCCTTAGCCACCGTAAACAGTAGCGACAATCAGATCTGCCCTCTTTAATAAACCGCACCCCATAGGAATGCCATACTGTGGCCGAATTTAATATTCCCTATAGTTAGTTCCAAGGGGATTCAATTAGAAAGAAAATATTACAGCGTGATGCAATTTGTTCCTTTCATTTGGACTGTGTTTATTTGGTTTATTTAACCGCTTTATTTATTAAAGGATAATTTTTTTTTTGTTTTATTATTTAGAATTAATTAAATCTGTACCTATACACGAAGTAGTAGTTTAAATTATTATATTGGATTTGCAATAAATCTTTAAGAACAAGATTATAATAAATTGCCGATACATTTCATCGTAAAATATAATCTGATTCTATATCGTTTTACAGGTTTTATCGGTTACAAATGTAAAATAGAATTTCGGCAAATACTGAATGGTCTGTAAATAACTTTCTGTAAAAACTGAAAAAAATATCGTCTAAGTATAATTATTTAGACGATATTTTTTCATCAGTCTTATTCTTATCAAAATAGACTGACTATATAGATAATGAAATGACTGCTTTCAGAAATAGACTGAAAATGTAATCTTCCATATTACATTTACTAAATATGTGTAAGATATAAGCAAGATTACTTTCAAGAACAGCATTTTCATACAAATTAATTGTCAAAACCACCCGTGCCCGTAGTTCTAAGACAGTCGGCAAGTCCTTTATAATTTTAATAAAGGAGCCAATTGAACGTCATAGTGGCTGTGCTTCGCCTGTATTCGCTACATTTCCTGACAATTTACTCGGAAACCGAGACTTAAGGGGAGTGTACATTGATATTTTTTGTATTTTAAAAGCTTGTTCATAAAATTTATTTTAACTCGAAGTTCGTAATGCATTTTTATATCTATATATTGATCATGCATTGATATGATGGAGTGAGATTTATCCTAAAGAATTAATTGCGTATAGATCAGCCTAATATGGTAGCGAATGAACTTGTAAGTGACAGTATTAAAATTTAAATAATAAATTGTAATAGTATAGAAAGACGAGTTATAAAACTGTTTTCATTAATCTCTGTTGTTCATTTTACGATTAAACAAGAATTTCAACATTCAGGCACTCAATCTCACATTTCTGTAAAGTAGAAAATATACAGAATATTATTGAAAATAATCATTTATATACGATTGTAGTACATAGACCATGAGAGCATATAAGTTTGAAAAGCGAGTGATTCGCTAGAAATCCTTTTCTATAGTGTGAAGAGCTGTCACTGCTTGTTTGTTGCCTTAACGATTTACAATAAGGCATTCCGGGAATATGAACTTGAAATTCGTAATATTATTTTGATTTTGACGTAGGTACATGTACATTATATCACAACATCTACGGCAATAGTATTGTATATAAAGAGAAAATATATATGGTAGGTAACAAAAAATATCTGGACTGAGGTGACAATGCTTTTAATTTGAAATTCGAAAGTTTCATTTTTACCGAATAACATAGCATAGCTATTTATTATATTTCTTTTATCCAGGGAGAACGAGAGAGAGACAAAGCCGGGATAAGCGGCTAGTATAAATATACAGTCAGTTAGTTTACTTTTAAGTTAGCGGTGTTTTATAGGAAGCGCTTTATTTCTAATAGTAAAACTGGTATTATATTATCTGTAGTAAAACAATAAAATAATACTATATTACATAACTAGATTACCGCCCGCGGCTTCGCCCGCGTTTTCAAAGGGAAACCTGCATAGTTCCCGTTCCCGTGGGATATCCGGGATAAAACCTATCCTATGCATTAATCCAAGTTACCCTCTATATGTGTGCTAAATTTCATTGTAATCGGTTCAGTAGTATTTGCGTGAAAGAGTAACAAACACACACACATCCTCAGAAACTAGCGACTAGATTACTAGCGACCCGCCCCGGCTTCGCACGGGTGCAATGGCGGCCGGCCGGTTCCGCCGCAAACGCTACGTCCCGCAATTTTTAAATCTGTAATACGTATCTTCGAAAATATTCACTTAAATCATACGGTGTAAAGGGCCATAGAGATGTAGAATGTAGTGATGATGAAATACAGTATGTCCCCCGCCTTAAGTTATCGCGGTTTACACTTGGCGTCTCTCTAGTCCAAGTATGTGAATTAACTTTACACACGGCGTAATATATTTGAACTAACCCTAACTTTACTTATAAAACTTGTAATGGATAGCTGTGAAACCGCATAAAGCAAATTTTTCCAGCATTATGTTACTAACTACTTTGTTAAATTGAGTGGTAGTTTATTGGTTAAGATTTTTTTATTAAAAAATTGTTATTGGAATAATTTAGTACTGGTAAATATCACTTATCTATACTTAATGTTATAAAGCTGAACACTTTGTTTACTTGTACACGCAAATCTCCGAAACTAAGGATCCGATTTGAAAAATATTGTATGCATGAAATAAACTCACTATATTAACTAACACTATTCGCATACTAACTATTTAATATATTTTAGAAAAAAAAATAACGCACTAGTAACAAGACAACATTCACCATAATAATAAAATTATTTTAAATCCAATATCTAGGTGCGAGCACACAATAAAATTCTTTTAATTTAATCAATGTTTCGCCCGACCTGATTCTGAACGAAATAAAATATTTTATTGGGAGCAAATAATATTTTTGATGATATTTTCCGAGTAGGATTTACGTTTTAACACTATTTTATGACTCTTTGACTGTAAACGGAACTCTTATGGGTTTTAAAACCATCTTTATTATGGCGACTTCACTATGTCAATATAAAGATTTTAATTGTTTTCAAATAATATAGATATCTTGAACTATTATTTGTCATATGATGAGGTAATTATAATAAAATCGGCGTAATTTAAGCAGTGATTAGCATAATTCGTTTATTGTTTATAATTGGTTATATAATATTATTATATCTTTATCATTAACAAAAATGTAAGGAACTGACTGACATAACCGCCCACGAAGTTTCGAAAGATTCTCGAAATTGTTGTCAAAGTATAAGTTAAGTGTGTTATGTGTAGGATCACATGCTTTGATACCATGACGTTAGGGGTGTGTTGAGAACATTAAACAGAAGTTGTTTAACTGCGTTATTTTGAGTATAATTAATATAAAGTAAATAGGGAGCATTTTTCTAATGTGTCTACCTCTTTTATATCGTTGTTTTCAATTAAAGAACGTTCGATTTAACGTTTGAATTAACATTCCACTTAGTAAGAAAACGATTTCTCTTATTATTAAATAATACAGTACTTATATGTATATCATCTACAATAAATCTCCCATACTAGCATTATAGGTAATAGGTAAATATATAAAACATATTCATAAACACAAAAGTGCTTTCAAATATTCCATTGAGATTTAAAATAGGCAAAACTCGGTACATGTTCCAAGTGATGGCAGAGTTTAGAAATAGAAAACCAGCGGTAACCTAACGAGGGGCCACCACTGTACTCTACCACTTGAACTAGATGATAACTCGAAGGTAACTCGAATTTAACTAGACTTTATAAAACTAACAAACAATAAAATAAAGGCGAGGTTTAATAGAATTATTTTTTTTTCAGATTGAAGCAGTGCAGTGACAAGAACTATTTTTTTTCGTGCAATTTATCTGCGCATGTTATAATAATATGACCACTGTTTGAAACAGTGAAAGAAAACATCGTGAGGAAACAACGACAGCGACATTAATAGGAGGCTCGTGTCCCTGCAGTGGTGGCTGATGATGATGAACAATTTTAACAAGATTTTTCAAGAAAATTCAAAATTCCGATTGACAAAATAAAATTTATTTAAAACAAAACTTTACTTTCTTATTCTTTATTAATGAACTTGTATATTTTATACACATTAACAGCAAGAGCTCATATGGACTTAAAAATAGATTATGGTGACCGTCGTATTTAAAGGAAATCTAAAAAATTTAAAAGAGCTTTTCATTAAATAATATTACACATAAAAACATAAAAGGTCCGTTCAGGCCCACTTCAGCCGAATCTCCATCCAAATATTTGAATGCCCTTCAAAAATAATACCACAAAGTTCCTCGAGGACATACTTTTATGTTCTTATTAGTACTCGAACCTTAAAGTATAAGAGATTTTTTGTTTGACCGATATTATCTTAGGAATAACTAATTCAAATTTAAAAATATATGTATTGGATAGCCCATTTATCGAAAAAGCCTGTCCGATATAAAATATTACACTTCATAATATTAATATGGGATATAGGTATCAATGAAAACTATTGCTAAACTGGTAATAACATTATTTTTTAAATTGCGTCGATTACGATTACCTCGATTAAAATTAAATGACTGCATGCACTACATTTTCTATTTCATTAATTCATATCGTAATCAGTTTCTGCCACCTATCATCCTTATTTATTTTTTTAATTTAATTTTAAACACTTTATTGTGCTGCTAGCATAACAATAGTAGGTACAATAAAAACTTAAACTAGGAATAACAATACAACACAGAAGGCGGCCTTATTACTAAGTCCTTCATTCAAAAACACTTAAAACTCGAAGAAACCTCGACAGAATGATACTAACGAACAACTAGTACGGGCCACAACACCACCTCTGGCCGCTATCAAAACCGTCAACTAGAGGCAAACCGTTGCAATGGACAGTTTTAAATCTTCCAACCCATTCACATTTCACTTCACAGTAATATATTCACGTGACAATTTGAAGGTTGGGAATGTGGAATTTTTACCTTATTTATGGGGCTTTGCGGACACTATTTTACCCTTATCACGGAGACCACTTCATTTCAGGTGGCTGAGTTAGTGATTGTAGTTCGGAGGATGGATGGAATGTTTCAAAAAAGTTTCGTTAAATATACCTATTCAACTGTTTTAAAATATTACATTTCATAGTATATTTCCATATATTTGTCTGCTAAACATTTTACAAGTAACTAGATGCCACAATTGGAGATATTCTCTTGATTATAATATCTTATGAACAGTCCTTTATATTTTATTAGATTATCGAACTAATGAACGAACTTTAACAATTGTAAGTAATTGGAACCGAGTAATATAAAAAGAATAGAACAACATGCATTCAGGCAGGATTCGAACCCGCCTCTTTTTGCCATTCCAGGGCAACGCCTAGCCATGCTATAAAACTAAATATCAGATTCAACAATTAGAACTTTTATTATATAATACAGTCCCTATACTAAGCTATATTCGTTCCGATCTTATTAGTGGAACAAAATATTTATAACCCACTAGCTTTCCACCCGCGGCATCGCCCGCGCATTCAAAGAAAAACCCGCATAGTTCCCGTTCCCGTGGGATTTCCAGGATAAAACCCATCCTATGTCCTTTCTCGGGTATCAAATTTAAATATCTCTATACCAAATTTCATGCAAATTGGTTCAGTAGTTAAGGCGTAGGTAATTGAGTAACAGACAGACAGACAGAGTTACTTTCGCATTTATAATATTAAAGTATGGATATACTAGTCCACTAATACATCATCATATATAATTCATAGTCATGTTACAAAAGGTTTTCCATCCCCAATGACTTAAGGAGTCCTCAAACATAATTAAATGAGCTGGTATATTCATTATAATAATTAATCGATTGCTGTTATTATAGGGTTTGTTATTGTTATTGTATTGAAAGAACTTCGTTTTCAACCAACTTCAAAAAAAAGGAGGCTCTTCTATTCAACTGTATTTTTTGGGTTTGTTGCCTCAGAACTTTCGACTGGATGAACCGAATTCGATGATCATTTTTTATTCGTTAGCTAATGCGTTCCGGTTAATCCCATTTAAAATGTTAGTTCTGATAATTTCCATGCTATTCATTCAAGTGTTATAAATTAAGGTGAATCAATAAGTAAATAAATCAATAAGTAATTCAGGACAGTTCTCTGGCATATTATTATAATATACTAGCGGTCCGCCCCGGCTTCGCCCGTGGTACCTACATGTTTAAACTATCCTATCTCTCAAGTTGGATCGAACTGCACATGGTGTGCGAATTTTATTATAATCGGTTAAGTGGTTTAGGAGTCCATTGAGGACAAACATTGTGACACGAGATTTATATATTATATATTAAGATGATGTTACATATGTATTTTGTAAAATTAAATTGTAAAACTGACATGATATAAAAGAGCAACTATGGAGTTTCTTGCCGGTTCTTCTCCGTAGATACTGCTTTCCGAATCGGTAGTAAATGTTAAAAATATATTGTAATGACGTTTCAAAAGTGCTTCTAGAAGAAGTCTAATTGAATAAATAAATGTTTGAGTATGAGAGATCAATATCTCCGAATATTTTATTACAGATTGATTATTTATTGTTCATTGAGAAAGCAAAAATGGAACGAAACATAAATTACTTCAACAGCTAGAATTACAATAACAAAATTTCCTAGAAAAAGGCCTTGACGCAATCGTGACCCTAATAATATTTTCCATGAAGTAAATAAAATAACTATACTAAATACACTAATTATCTTAACTGTAATATCATCAATCAATCAATTATACTGCGTTCTAGAATGGTCTAGATTCCCATTTAGGTTTCTCTAATAACTTATAGACCGCTGCCTTGGCATAGTAAATAATAATGTCTATGAGTAACTTCCATAAAATATAGTTAAACCATTTTGAGAAAAAAATAGTAAACATCTATCAAATTTATCACAAACTTTCTCACATAAAAAGTTGTAAACAACATTTGTTTATTACAAGAAAATCGTATAATATAACTTGGAGACTAAATAAATAATTCATAAAATTCTTATTTATTATTTTTCATAGCAGGGATAGAATCAAAAGCCGCTTGTAAGTAAATAATTAATTTTAATAGAAACAGCGCAATCTTTGAAAGTTTTCAAAGTTCAGTAATTGTGGTAGTTTGTTGAGAGTTTAAGTTGTCTCCTTCATTGTAATTTGCATCTATATTAGAGATCGTGTTTAAAAGAACTTTTATTTTTTAAGAAAGTTGGGTCACTTGATATTTTTAACGTAATAAATATGTTTATAAGAGGGGATATGCTAAATTTGCTTTGAACTATTGTTACAATTAATTCTACATGTCATTAATTATTATACATTGTATAATTTATAAGTTTGTTTCAGTTACCATAAATAATCAAATCCTATAAATAACAAATAATTTTTTGTCATCTTCTGCTTAATCACAACAATAAAATGGATAAGGAAAACTTAAGTATTTAAATTAGGTACTATTGTCATGAATAATGTTTTCAAGTCTTCATAATCATTATTACTCCATATAACGGTAAAATCAATACAAATGATCTGGCTTCAAAAATCAAATCATAAAATCTGCACACTTTTAAATTGTGACATACTATTTATAATCATTTATATCAACAACATCTATTATATTAAGATCATCTCAATTTATTAAATCCTAAAACACCGTAAAGAAACTCTTCTTGAATACACCTTCATTAATCTCTCAAAAAAACTTCCCCCAGTCTTTACTTAAGACAATTCACCAAATTAAAAAGGTACGTACAAAAACAATTGTTCCAGTAATTTGTTCATAAAAATTGAGTTTTCCTAAAAAGCACTCAGGTAATGTAAACAAAAGACAAGAAAGTGAGGAACATTAACGAATTCATTCGACGAAAATCTCGACTGAGTCCGTGTTTTGTGAAGATATTTTACATCACGTTACTACAAATATTTATTATGAACTAGCGGTCCGCCCCGGCTTCGCTCATGGTACATAATATTTACGTTTTCTCTACATAAAAACCATCCTCGTAGTTCAAGGAATATAATAAAAAAAGAATTATCGAAATCGGTTCAGCCGTTCTCGAGTTATGCGCTTACCAACACATTTTGCGATTCATTTTTATATAGGTATAAGAAGATTGTTCTAATCTTTTGCAGGTTTGTTGCTTGCATATAAGTTTGACAAATATTATAAAATGGAAAATTTGTCTTTTTGTAAGTTGATTATCCATACTTAATATTACAAATGCGAAAGTAACTCTGTCTGTCTGTCTGTTACTCAATCACGCCTTAACTACTGAACCAATTTGCATGAAATTTGGTATAGAGATATTTTGATACCCGAGAAAGGACATAGGATAGGTATTATCCCGGAAATCCTACGGGAACGGGTTTTTCTTTGAAAACGCGGGCGACGCCGCGGGCGGAAAGCTAGTTTCATATAAATAGAAACAAAGCTACGCAATCGATTTCAAAAGCTTTTTCAAAACCAGAATTTTGGAGGTGGAACTTTTCTAAGCGCGTTTACAGTGAAATTTCAAGGTCGCGTTTTGGCAATACCATCCACGTCATAGAGTAAGGCGACGATTTTGATATCTTTAAATCTTGCCAAAGAAGTTTTACTTCTGACATGTGTGTTCGGCACACGCTCTTTTTATTGCATAGCTTCTATCGCGGGCCTTGAGCGCGGGGACCGAATCCAGAAATTTAGTAACGAAAAACCTCACGTTCCCCACTCCGACGGGCGCGGAAGTTTGGCTTGAAGGCATGCTATGCAATAGCTTTACGACGGCAGTCCCCGAGTGCCACACGTCTTTTTTATATTTACTTTATTACCCTGCTGAATAGAACACGAAAATTTGAAGATTTTTTGCTGCCAAGAAGAAACGCAATATCATACTAAACTCTTATATAAAAAATCTTCAATAAAAATAGCATTTTACAACCGCCATAACTGAACAAATATAAAAAGATATAACGATTGAAACGACAAACGTAATAATTTATTGGCCACCTGAAAGGTTTTTTACGAGCACCAAAAGATGATTTCTGCTGCCATTCGCCTTTGTGGTCGTTTCTAATGGTCCTTCTTGAAGAGTCTATCTTATCTTTAGATATATTACAGCCATAACTTATATAGATATCTCTCAAATTATCAGCGCCCTAAATCATCAGGCAGTCATGTTTATAGCGTTCCTTTGTTAACCACAGGACCGGCCCTGACTTACATTTAGGTCCTAACCTAAAAAAAATTATAATAGAGCGGGAAATTCGTCTATCGCCTTTAGTCCACGGAAACATATAATTTTCTTTATACAGATAACGAGTCTTTACTTTTAACTTTTAGTACTATAGGAACGGTTCAGTTTTACGAAAAAATGCTGAATCACTTAAAATCTGTTGAATTTATATTTTTGGTTTTATGGCATTCAAATGCTTTATAAATATAAATTTATAAAGAATAGAAAAAATTCGATCACGAGGCGGGACTCGAACCCGCATCCTTCGCGCCATTCCGGGGCGGATGCCTCACCAACTCAGCCACTCGTGACCCGCCCGAGTGATCGAATTTATTCTATTCTTTCAGTTTTATGTGTCTGAAGGGACACACCGCGCGCCATCTATTGAGATGATTAACAACCATTTCAACCAATATGAAGCACTTTTCAGTGAATACAATATTGTAACGATGGAACACGACCTTTTTTGTTGAATTTATATTTTTGGTTTTATGGCATTCAAATGCTTTATAAATATAAATTTATAAAGAATAGAAAAAATTCGATCACGAGGCGGGACTCGAACCCGCATCCTTCGCGCCATTCCGGGGCGGATGCCTCACCAACTCAGCCACTCGTGACCCGCCCGAGTGATCGAATTTATTCTATTCTTTCAGTTTTATGTGTCTGAAGGGACACACCGCGCGCCATCTATTGAGATGATTAACAACCATTTCAACCAATATGAAGCACTTTTCAGTGAATACAATATTGTAACGATGGAACACGACCTTTTTTGTTGAATTTATATTTTTGGTTTTATGGCATTCAAATGCTTTATAAATATAAATTTATAAATGGTGTGTCCCTTCAGACACATAAAACTGAAAGAATAGAATAAATTCGATCACTCGGGCGGGTCACGAGTGGCTGAGTTGGTGACACTTAAAATCTATTGACACTTTTTTGAGAAAGCAATGAGACGAAGATAGTTCCAAGTCTCAATATTAAGTCATAAGTATTAAATAGTTATCTACCATAAAAATTGGTAGCCACTACTCATAAAAGGTTAATTTTCAATTAATTTTATCACAAACAAAAATATCAGACACAGGCACGGAATACTCTACTTAATTACAACGCATCCAAAATTACCTTGTAATTTGCCGACCACGTCCACTTTTTCCTCTTAACTTTAGTAATTATAATTTATACTAGCAATCTCAAAGTGTCAGTAATACGGGGGAATAAATAAAATGAAATGACAGGAGCGACCGGTAATTCCTCGGATCAGTGAAGCGAATAACCAGTCTAAGTATACTGTTATGAGTTAATTATGCACACCATGAGCTATGGGACTATACGATACAAGTAAGAATAGGAAGGTCAGTGACCTTTATGTGTATGTGTCATTAAAAAAAAGTTTTAGTAGGAAAAACTTAACTACAACATCCAGTAATGGATCAGCTGCTTTTGTTTTAAAATAAATTTCGTATGAGTTATTTTCAATTTGCAACTAAAACTTTAATGTCTGATTTCATGGCCTCTAGATTGAGCTGTTTCAATAATTTGTCAGTAAATAACAAAAATTTATAAAAATAACCTGGATATTGAACTTTTGATGCTACTTCTTAATTTGCTTAACTGATGGTAGGAACATTTCTGAATAGAATTAGCATTGTTTCTATTTCATATATTTCTTCATATATTTACTATTAAGAAATATGTATTATATATATTACACAAGACGCCTCCTGTAACTTCGCATTTTTTTTCAATTATCGAATTGCCTAAAGCCTTTTCCAAAAATAAAACCATTATGTAATGTTTACCTTTAAAACCGTTTTGCTCCATAAAAAATCATAACAAAGACACCCTGTCCGTCTGTTTAATATCGCTTTTATTCCCATTCTGTTACGAGTTTATAAAACTTTTGTGGAAACGTATAACAAACTGCATTTATCGCCGGAAAAACTCCTGTCGTGTACCTTTTTAAATAAAACGTTGATATTACAACATCATACTTTGTTATATATTTTTTTAATCATAAAATGTATTTTCTGTGACATTTATTGTTGAAACTATCATGATCTCGCTCCGCTTTGCTATGTTTTCTGTTTCATCGTAACAAATATTTACGCTTACTATAATATATTGTATTATTAAGATTTTTGTCTATAAATAACGATTTAGATAGATACATATATACCTTTTTAAAAGCCTGACACATCTGCCCATTATAAGATGCCACCTGCAAACCATATTCACATAGTTTTCATGTAAGAAACATCCATATATATTTAAATTCGTTTTATGTATATATTTTCGTACCTTAATATTATGTTCACGAATCTCATCTACATAATCTTTTTACTACAAAAATGAATATAATATATATTTAGATAACCTTTTCAACATACCCGTATACCTAAGAAATATTGATCAGCACACACAAGGAAAACCTTATAAAACATTCATATTCCAACCTCGTTTGTAAAAATGGCGCATATAATAATCATTCATAAAACAATCTTAATATCTAAAGAGGAATTTAAATTTCCAATGCCGCCGATGATATTAAGATTAAAATTAGCTTCTTTGTGGCTGCCCTGAATATCAGAGGGGGAAATTCAATAGCTATACCATAGTATACAGAGAAAAAGTATGTTATATTCGAACAAAGGGACATGGCCGTTTGTATGTACGCGGAGCGCTTGGCCACGCCACCAGTTCATGTACGTACGCAAGCTAATACACAAACACAACATGACAAGTGACAACCCTGCGCCGTGCGCCTCGCGAGTGTAGGTACCGTGCGCTTCTGCACGCCGGGAGTTGGCCTACTTGTTCTCTTTATACTATATTTTTATACTATGGCTATACTGTAAGGGCATTTGAATGTTTGATATTGATAGTGATTTTATTTATATTTTATGAGCACCTTTGATATTTATGGTTAAGAAAATTGGATTGATAAGTATGCAATGAATTATGTATAATGTAATAAAATAATGATAATTAGTTTGGTAAATTTGAATAAAGAGAATGTTATTTAAGGAATATTTCTTTTTGGTTATATATTATTTTTATAATTAATATATATTCTCTTGTGCTGAGTGAGCGTTCGATATTACTTCAAGCATACCATCATTTTTTATTATTAACTACTGACATTGTACCGTTTCTTTATATCACACAAATAATATTTTTAAATATTTAAAACAACATATAAAATACAACACGTGTGGCACTCGGGGACTGCCGCGGTAAAGCTATTTTTTTTTTATTTTATATTTTGCATAGCATGCCTTCAAGCCACACCTCCGAGCCCGTCGGATTGGGGAGCGTGAGGTTTTTTCGTTACGGAATTTCTCGATTCGGTCCCCGCGCTCAAGGCCCGCGATAGAAGCTATGCAATAGCTTAAAAATCATTTGAATATAAAAACAAATGTATTTTACTTGAAATTACGCTATTTCCGTATAGCAACAACAAACAAATACGACGTGTTGCCGTGACCCCGGTTACGGTCAGTTAATAAGTTCGATCCCTACAGATTTATCTGTTTCCTTAATCAATGAACAAAAATAATTAAGGAAGTAATAATATGTAATTATAATATTACGCGGCATTTTACGTGTAAATCAAAGGAAGAAGGAAACATGAAGTGTAGCCGTATTAAATGGGATAAACACAGCTTCATTAGGAGGAGAATAATAATTATGTTATAATATTAAATCATTGTCTTTTGAATATAAATCAGCAATTGATTATCGAAATTGCTTCCATGGCAGCTTACACAATTATCAGATAACAAAATTTTAGTTCCGTAGCAATCCTATTAATAAAAAAATGGTTGCCTGTAAAGTCGGTTTTACGGGCGAAGATTTTACGTGACAACGTCTTTTTCTCGGTAGAATATTTATGTGCTGCGCGCGCGGCAGACCGCGGGCCTCTCTCTCGTTCGGTGACTCATCGTAACGTTACCGAGCGTTACACTTTTTCATAAGTGACTCCCAGTCGCAACCTAATTTAAGACGTTGTCACGTCAATAAATAAAATAATAATAAAAAGCCCGTTTATTTCCAATCCACAAGTTGATACAGATAGTTTACATATACTTAAAGCTGTTTTCAATATAAAAACAAATTACACTATTTCTTAGCTTAAAATTTAATTACTAATACTTAATTAATTTATTTTTGACGTGACAACGTCTTAAATTAGGTTGCGACTGGGAGTCACTTATGAAAAAGTGTAACGCTCGGTAACGTTACGATGAGTCACCGAACGAGAGAGAGGCCCGCGGTCTGCCGCGCGCGCAGCACATAAATATTCTACCGAGAAAAAGACGTTGTCACGTAAAATCTTCGCCCGTAAAACCGACTTTACAGGCAACCATTTTTTTCTATTTTTTTTTTTTTCATTTTAGATGTAACATTCTATCACAGCTTGCTTATCTATCAGAACCATTGATCGGAACCCCTTCTCGGGTATAGGCCTCCTCCAACTTTTTCCAGGTATCTCTGTCCATTGCCTTTGATCTCCAGTCGTTTCCTGCTATATTTTTTATATATTCTATCCACCTTTTTTTAGGGCGTCCTACATTTCTTTTTCCCTTCGGCCCTTTCCATATAGTTGTCTCCAGTGTCCATCTTTTATCCGTGCATCTTGCTATATGTCCCGCCCATTGCCATTTCTGTTTTAGTGCAAATTGTAAAGCGTCAATGATTTTCGTCTTTCGTCTTATTTTTTCACTTTTTACTTTTTGTATTTTTCTTATTTTAAGTATACTCCTTTCCATTGCTTTCTGGCATGCTACTAGTTTACTTTTTAATATCGAGCTGTATGTCCACGTTTGGCAACCATATGTAAGGGTAGGTAAGACACATGTGTCCAGTACAATTTTTTTTAGATGAAGGGGAAATTCACCTTTTAAAACTTCCTTTAAGGACCAGAACTTTTTCCAGCTTATATTAATTAGTTCGCCTCACTACCTCTAGTTCTTCGCTTTTGTCTTCGAAGGATAGTTGTTTGCCCAGGTAGATGTAATTGCTGACATATTCAAGTGGCTTCTCATTTAGGAATATAGCATGTCTGTGGCTGTTCGTCAGTAGTTTTGTTTTGTCCTCGTTCATTTTAAGACCTACTCTTTCACTTTCTTCATTAAGGTTGTTTATCATTTTGTCTAATCCCTTACTTGTTTCAGCGAACAGAACAATATCGTCTGCGAATCTGAGGTGTGTAAGTTGAGCTCTGTTAACTCTTATGCCATCGGACTGCCAGTTAAGATTGTTAAAAATGTGTTGTAGTACCATTATGAATAACTTTGGTGAAAGCGGGTCGCCTTGCCTTACTCCTCTGCAAATCGATATATCCGGACCTCGAGACTCTAGTTTCACCTGACTCACACAACCCTGATAAATATTTTTCAGGACCTTTACGTAGTTTTCGTTTATGTTACACTTGCTTAGTGATTCCCAAATAGAATCATGTGAGATCGTGTCAAACGCTTTGGCATAATCGATGAATGCAATGTATAGTGGGCGGTTGAACTCCTGGTATTTCGCCATCACTTGTTGTAATACGTGCATATGGTCTGTAGTAGAGAAACCTGAACGAAAGCCTGCTTGTTCTACAGGCTGGTAGTTATCGATTTTCGGATCTAGCCGGCTCTGCAGAATTGACGCGAACAGTTTGTATACACTTGAGAGCAGACTAATCGGACGGTAGTTAGAAATATCTTGAGGGTCACCTTTCTTGTATAGGAGAATTATATCAGATCTTTTCCACTGCACTGGCACCTGACCAGTTTTAAGAACCATGTTAAACAAGTAAGTAAGTGGGCGAGCCAATAGGGTAGCGCCAGCTTTAAGTGCCTCATTTTGTAGACCATCTGGACCTGGACTTTTGTCTGGTTTTAGTTTTTTAATGTGCTTGATGACTTCCTCTTCATTCACTAATGGGACGTCGTTAATACTTTGGGAAGTCGCTGTTGCTACATCAATTGTATTAGTAGTAGAGTTGGATTTTGTGTATAATTTTTTGTAAAAATCTGTAGCACAGTTCAAGATATATTTTCTAGTTTTTGTTACTTCAGATGTCGATTTTATGTTTGGGATCCAGGTTTTGTGGGTTGTTAATTTCTTGTAGGCTTTTTTGTGCTTCTGTGTGTGTTTAGATTATTCTCAATTATTCGGTATCTATGGTCTTTGTAATCTTTGTTAATCGCTTTGCTTGTAGTTTTAAATAATGTGCTTAGTTCTTTCTTCATTTCTTTAGACTTTTGCTTCATTTTTAAAAGTTCGGTTCGTCTTGTGAGAAGAGCTCTAGTAGATTCGCTAAGTATTTCGTTGGTAGTTTTTAATTTTTTATTTTCAGATCTGCGTGCAAGGCTGACAATGATGGCGTTAACTAATTTATCGTAAAAGGTTGGAATATGTTCTTCTTTTTGTGTTTCTATTCTAAGTATGTTAGTCTCTAAGTTTTCCAAGTATAGTGATATATCTTCGTTCGTTTTAAGTGGTTTAGGTTGCGCTTTGAAATATGTTCTGCTCTTTTTTGTTAGGTCTAGAATATACGTAGCTCTAACTAAGCGATGATCAGACCGGAATCCAAGGCCATGTAAAACTTCTACGTTCCTAATCCTTGCGGGTTGATTCGACAGTATAAAATCAATTTCATTTTTAATGTTACCACATGGTGATAGCCAAGTCCATTTGCGGTTATTTCGACTTTTAAAGAAGGAGTTCATAATTGTAAGTTTATGCTCGAGTGCGTATTGTATCAGTTTCTCTCCCCTTCCGTTTCTGATTCCATAGCCAAATTTTCCAAGAACAATGTTATCGCTGTCTTCCATGGTAGGTTTGCCGATTTTGGCATTAAAATCACCGATAACGAGTACTTGGTCAGCTGCCTGGCTTTGGGCTACTTGCAAAGTTTCATAGAATAAGTTGATTTCTTCATCGGTGGCCTTTTCAGTAGGTGCGTGCGTTGAATTTTCTTTTACTATGAGTTTATCGTACTTTATGTAAGCCAAGTTTCCTTTTTGTCTTTCTTGCATTAGTTGGGGTTGCAGTGACTTCCTAATTTCTAACGTTTCTTTAGAGTAGTCTTCTGTTATATATAATTCTTTTAATTTCTTTTTATTTCTCATAATTTCGTTTTTTTTCCATCCACTTATCAATGAGAGAAGTAAAGGCCTTGGTTTCCCATGTTTATTTTTTGTTCCAACCCGAAATATTTTATTTATTTCATAATTTTCTATGGTTATGCCTAATTCTGCTATGAAACACTTTTTAATGTATTTCATTGCATCCAGTGTCGACTGCTCCTTTTCAGCTAAACCATGAATAATTATATTATTACTCTTCTTTTCTCGCTCTAGAGACTCCACCTTCTTTTCCAGCTTTTCTACTTTAAGTTTAAGTATATGGTTTTCTTCTACAACGGTTTTTAATTTTTCTTCCATTTTTACGAGCAATGTGTTGGTAAGTTCTGACGTTTGATTCTGCATTTCAATCTTCATCTTGTCGAATAATAGTTGAAATTGTTCGTCCATAATTTATGTGTAATTGTATAATAATATAAAAATAATCTCCCCTTTTTTGTTTTATTTTTTCAGTAAATAGCGCGTTAAATATTATTACAATCTCTCAATCACACTAAGATTTTTCTTTGGATATAGTAATATAGTTGAGACTGTGACTTTAAACTATTATGTGGAATATTTTTAACGGAGCAATGACACTTTGATGTTTACAATACGAAGTACCGGAACCGAAACCGTTTTGTTATTATATTATACGGAGATAGTTTTAATTTAAAAAAACATGACATTGATATAGGCTTTCAAAAAATGTTGAAAATTAGTAGTGAGACAAAATGCAAATTTATGTTGTGTACACTGCCATATTTGCCTGGTTTGACACAAAATCAAAACAAATTTATCTATAATATTAATTTAAAATTATATAATTTAACAAATCATCATAGTGATGCATTTATATATTTTGACATAAATTCTTGTACAAAATCTTTTGGTTTGACAAAGAATACAGTGTATCTGCCATCTAGATATAAGAGAGAACTTGCTATGTTAATAGCATATAAAATTATTAACCAGTCTGATACATGTTCAGTAGCAGACCATCGATCTACTATAATTTTATGTAGTAGTAATTATATACATCAACCTAGGTTAAGTGTTGACGGACAAACTAGCCCTAAGCTAGATTTAAACTAGTATGTAAGACAACAGCTAAGCAGCCTTTTTCCATTGTACATCAAAATATTCAAGGCTTGGCTAGCAAATTATTAGAAATAGAATTATTTTTAAATCATAATAGAATTAAAATATTTTGTGTAACAGAACATTGGCTTAAACAATGTCAGTTGTTAATAAATATTGATAATTATAAATTAAAAAGTATATACTTTAGGACAAATGCTATTCATGGAGGTTCTCTTATTTTTGTACACAATAGTTTAAAATGCAAGGAACGAACTGACATTGTTAGCCTTTCTGTAGAACGCACCATTGAACTGTCCTGTGTTGAGCTTGAGCGTTACATTATTGTTTGCGTATACAGACCTCCTTCCAGTGACTATAATTTGTTTGAGACAGTCATGGAAGAAATATTAAAGCGTTTAGGCAGGAGTAAAAAGAAGGTAATAGTATGTGGTGATTTTAATATTGATTTACTTTCATACACACAAACGGCAACACGAATAGTTAATTTGTTTCATTCATTTAATCTGTATAAACTTTTTGATGAACCCACACGAATAACACCTACTTCTGCAACTTGTATTGATAATATATACTGTGATTGCAAATGTTTAGAAAAATATATTCTCAACACGCTAACTTCGGATCACTGTGGCCAGAAAGTAGTTTTTGAATGGGATTGCATACCTACATTTAAAAGAATTAATGTTAGGCCTATAACTAGAAAAGGCATTCATACATTTAGAAATAATATTGATAATAAACTGCCTGACCTGAATGATCAATCCTTTCATAAAAATCCTTGTGAAATGTTTACAAATCTTTTTAAGTTCATTCATAGTGAATATGAAAAAATATTTAAAATTAAATCTTTAACTATTACCAAGGATTTACCATTCAGCCAATGGGCAACTCCTAGTATACACAGATGCAGGAACGTTCTTTACGAGCTATATGGTATGAAACAATATAACAAAGACTTGTCATTTCTTAGTTATGTTAGAAATTATTCAAAAACATTTAAAAAAGTTTGTTTCACTGCCAAAAGTTTGTATGTCAGAGATAAAATACGCAACTCTGACAATAAAGTTAAAACGGTTTGGACAATTATTAATGGTGAATTGGGCAAAAGCCGATCAAACGATAGTACCATAAAACTTGTCAATTCTGGTAGGGTCATTGACAAAAGTGCTGATGTTGCGCTTGCTTTTGAAGATTTCTTTAGTAGTGTCCCTGCTAGTTTAACTAAGAATTTAAATTCGTCTTCAGCGCTTGCAGAGTCTTTATTGAGGGATCACGTTGCTGAGTGTAACAAATTATTTGAATTGCGACACGTGACTGCTGATGAAATTGTTAAAACTTTTAAAACATTAAATTTAAAAAAAACATGTGATCTCTGGGGTATGCTGTAAATTTAGTAAATAATATCATAGAAAACATTGCCAATCAACTAGCGTTTATATTTAATCAGTGTTGCGACTGTGGTATATTCCCTGATTTACTAAAGTTTAGCAAAGTTATTCCTTTATTTAAAAGTGGTGACCAAGAAGACAGTAATAACTATAGGCCAATTTCCATATTACCAACTTTGAGCAAAGTCTTCGAGAAGCTAATTTTAAGCCAATTAAGTAGTCATTTTGCATCAAATGGTTTACTGCACGCCAAACAGTATGGTTTCACAAAGGGGCGCTCTACCACTGATGCCGGAGTAGCTCTTTTGTCACATATATACAAAGCATGGGAAAATTCAAAGAATGCTTTGGGGATATTCTGCGACCTTTCTAAGGCTTTCGATTGTGTAGAACATTCCACTCTATTACGGAAACTAAATTTTTATGGTATCAAAGGTTTAGCTCAGGATCTCATAGCTTCATATCTTCAGAACAGGGTACAAACCGTTGTCGTTAATGGAGAGAAATCTCGCGGCGCGCCGATTAACATAGGTGTTCCGCAGGGATCTATCTTAGGACCGTTTTTGTTCTTAGTGTATATTAATGACCTACCTTATTATTTGCAGGATATGTGTGAAATAGTACTGTTTGCAGATGACACCTCATTAATATTTAATGTGGATAGACATGACACAAATGTTGACGAAGTAAACTCTGCTCTTTTACGCATATCCAATTGGTTTAATGCTAATAATTTACTATTAAATACAAAAAAAACAAATTGTGTAGAATTTATCCTCCCAAATGTAAAAAAGGTGAAAAGGAATATTATTTTAAACGGGGAGGCATTATACCCTGTGGAATCGACTGTCTTTCTTGGTTTGACATTAGATGAGAAGCTTCAATGGGGGGCCCATGTTACCACCACCGCTGCTAAGCTCAGCTCAGCTGCATATGCAGTTAGAAGAATAAGGCATCTCACTGATGAAGAAACGGCTAGATTGGTTTACTTTAGCTACTTTCATAGCATAATGTCCTATGGAATTCTGCTATGGGGCAGGGCTGCAGATATAGAAACTATATTTATATTACAGAAAAGAGCCATACGCTCTATATATAATTTGCGTGCTCGAGACTCACTAAGAGATCTCTTTAAGAATACTGGTATCCTTACTGTACCGTCGCAGTATATATTTAATAATATTTTATATGTACACAATAACGCTTACTTACACACAAAAGTAGGAGATAGACATTGTTATGACACAAGAAACAGAAATAAAATTGAAATGCCATTTTTTCGGCTAGCTAAAGTTAAAAATTCATTTATGGGCCAAGGTATACGCTTTTACAACAGAATTCCTCATAATATTAAAGAGTTTAGTAGTTCTAAATTTAAAACTTATATAAAAAATGTACTTGTCCAGAGAGCCTATTACAGTATTAAGGAATTTATGGACGATAAAAACCCATGGAGGGTTGTCGCGTAAAAACCACAGGACAGTTCTTTGGCATATTATGATAATATATTATGATATTACATATGTAATTTGCAAAATTGTAAATCTGACATGATTAAAAAGAGCAATTATGGAGTTTCTTGCCGATTCTTCTCCGTAGATACTGCTTTCCGAATCGGTGGTAAATGTTAAAAATATGTACTTAATGACGTTTCAAAAGTGCTTCTAGAAGAAGTCTAATTGAATAAATAAATGTTTGAGTTTGAGTTTGAGTTTGAAAAAAAAAACAGCAATCCTATTAGTATTTTTAAATTGCCATAGTTAGCTGTGTAGCCCACTGTTTAGCAGAATCAATAATAGTCCATTTAGCAGTTGATATAATTAATCAACAGCAGCCGCCACAATCTTATATAAAAGATTCTATATTTTTTTCTTTATAGCAGTTATCATAATTAGTTCAATAGCAATCGTAATTGGCTCTGTACAGCCACTACAGATTCTTAAGGAATAGATTCTACATTTGCCTTTGTAGCAGCTATGATAATAATTAGTTCAGTAGCAGTTATAATTACCTCTATAGCAGTGGGCAATGGGCATAGACCTTAGTAGCAGCACAGATAATATAATACTATACTAGTAGTAGCATATTCAATCATTCAGCATACAGCCTTTGTAGCAGCTATTATGATTAGTTCAATAGCAATGCCTTCATAAAATCTGTCGCAATATCCTAAATAGTAGTTGCAGTTATTCCTTCAGTAACAACTAACAAACTTCATATTTGTTTCAGTAGCAGCTACCATACTTGATTAGAAGCCTCATCATGCAAAGAAAAATCTATGTATCTTCTCTATTATATAATATACAAAAATCTCGTGTTACAATGTTAGTTACCGTACTCCTCGGAAATTGCTGGACCGATTCTCATGAAATCTCGTGTGCCTATTGAGTAAATCTGAGAATCAGTCTTTTTTCATACCCCTAAGTGACAAGAGGCAGTTTAAATAGATAACAGTGACCATTCAGCACACCACTCGACCTGCCCAGGACTTCTAATAACTATTATTATAAACACGTTCGAAAACATGTCAGTTGTTATTGCAGTTGAGAATAACTCGGACAGCAGAACTTAAATTAGTTGTTATGTGCTAGTCAAAGTTTATTCGAGATGTCTTGAAACGTAGGATCTTTTGTTTTCTGAGCACGTGTTGAGACACGTATTGAGTGGACTTTTATTTGAACGAATATGGTTAATGTTTTTTCATATCTATACTTAATATTATAAAGCTGAAAAGTTTGTTTCTTTGAACGCGCTAATCTCGGGAACTACTGTTTCGATTTGAAAAATTATTTCAGTGTTAGATACCCCTCCATGGTCCTCCATGAAGGGGTATCTAACACTGAAATAATTTTTCTTTAGCCTATAGCCTTCCTAGGCTATAGGCTATATTATCATCTCGCTAAGACCAACAGGAGCGGAGCACTGTGGGTAAAACCGCGGAACACAGCTATTGAACTTATAAGATTGTATTGTCTATTTGAAACTAGTTATATACGCTATTCTTTGATAGTATTAGTAGGCTTATAAGTAATGAATTCAGGTAAAGACGAACTTTTGATACTTATTATAACATTAATCAAGTTACCCAAAAATATGTACCTTCTTGTATTTTTAAAAGTTTGCATGTTATAAGAACTTATCACACAAAATAAGTGCGAAATTTCTCTACCCATAACATTATTACGTGTTTACAAATTGAAATAATAACCCAATTAATGAACATACTACAAAAATAATGGTTTCATTTCAACATGGAAAATATGATTATCATCAATTTACTTTGCAACATTAATTTGTTTTAAAACAACTGTTAAAGCAACCCACACGAGTTTATTATGTCTTATTACAAAGAAAAACGACTTTACACGTATGCCAAATCCCCACCCTTTATATTTATTACAACGCAAATACCTTCATCCTATAAATCTTTCCGACTTGATTCATGAAATCGGGTCGAAAATTACTCCTTTTTTCACAAAATAAAATGATTTACGGCATTCAAATTGTTATTTACACAGGTATCATGAATTGCAAAAACAAATAAATTAAAATTTATTGTTTTAAATTTATTCAATTTGTTTATGTATCGGAGTATAATCCGGTTTAGTTTATTTATTGCGTTGAGCAAATCTTTGGATATTGTTTTAATTATGTTTTCGATGAATTTATGAGCATTTCAGTTACAAATAAAAATAAGTTTTAAAGATACATTAATTACTAGCTTACCGCCCGCGGCTTCGCCCGCTTTGTCTAAAACCTAATAAATTATATACTAAAACCTTCCTCTTGAATTTATCTAAAAAAACCGCATCAAAATCCGCTGCGTAGTTTTAAAGATTTAAGCACACAAAGCGACAAAGGGACATAGGGACAGAGAAAGCGACTTTGTTTTATACTATGTAGTGATTATACTTGTAGTCTTGTTCTAAACAAAAATCATGATTTTTAGGTCGAGTTTTTGTCTTTTATTCGTATCTTTTGTTGGAATTTTTATAAAAATTGTTTACAATGAACATAGGAAGCAAACTTAACGTTTGAGTGTACCTGAATCCCTTTGACCTTTTAGTGGGTTAAGTTGAGGTGAACTGTAGACGATAGGCGATACAATAATTAAATTTAATGAACTAATATAATAATAATATAATAATAATATATATAATAATAATAACTTCGTAATATCCGGTATCGCCAATGTTGTGGTGTGTTTAGTAAAACAAAATTGGAATAACTTACCATAATATTTTGTTTTTTTTTGTTATCTTTGATTGGAACACTTACAGACCGTCTGAAGGACCTTAAGGTACAAGTTACGTTATAAATATATAGTAACTAGCTTCCGCCCGCGGCTTCGCCCGCGTGGTGTTTTGATAAAAGGTAGCCTATGTTCTTTCTCAGGGTCTAAAGATTGTCTACAGTGTCAAATTTCATAAAAATCGGTTGAGGGGTTTAAGCGGGAAAGCGTAACAGACAGACAGATTACAGAGTTACTTTCGCATTTATAATATTAGTTGGGATGAATACATAAGTAGCCTATAAAATAATTATATGAAAAACCTGAAAATAGTATTTAATTATTAATTATTTACTATTTTCAGGTTTTTCATTGAAGTACGATTTTAAATGATCTTATTTACTTTAAACTTTTACGTTAATCTCATTTTAGTATATAATATTTCATACTTTCTCTTCTTTCTTGCGACACAACACCTCCCACATTGATTTTCACGATTGATTTAATTTCTAAAATTTTCATGTACGCAATGTAAAATCTAACTTTCAATCTTCCTTTAGAAATTAAAGACTTTTTAACGGATTTTAAACGCGATTTATTCATTCTATTATTTTCCCGACGTTTCGAACACTTTACAGCGAGCGTGGTCACGGGGAGACTGTCTGTTCAATCTTCCTACTTGCCATTTTACACAACAAAAATAGTTGAAAGTATTTTACTCAACCTTATACAATCAAATATAAATCTACTTTAATAAACTTACACAAAACAGTTATTCACCAGAGGGTGAATAACTGTATAGAGATACTAAACAATATTTGCACCAAAACCCAAACACATGCATATCGCATCCAATTAGACACTTTTGCCTATACCTGAGATTAAAAAAATAATGAAGTTAAAAAACCGTGCTAAAGCAAAATTGAGAACATGTAAATCGAATGAGCGTCGTGAAAAATATAAGAACATTAGGAATCGCTGCAATACTATGTGTAGGGATGCGCAACGACGCCATATCCATAGCTCGGTCGAGAACGGCGACCCATCCAATGTATGGAAGTTTCTTAAGTCATTAGGTGTCGGAAGCAATAAAAATGGTACTGTTCCTTCAAGTGTAAATTTAGATGACCTTAATAAGTTCTTTTGTTCCAATTCTTCAGCTCACATCAACAAACAGGCTTCTTTAAATGAGATTTCTCTTATTCCGACCCCTACCTATCCTCCGTTCTTTTTCCGTCAATTTTCCGTCTGTGGTGTTAAAAAGAATATTCTGTCCATCACCTCGAAGGCCGTTGGCAGTGACGGTATTAGCCGTAATATGATCATTCCCATCCTTGATATTATTGCTCCTACAATCACTCATATCCTTAATTTTTCCTTAACCACACGTACATTTCCATCCATGTGGAAAGATGCTCATATTATTCCTATTCCTAAAAAAAGTAATCCTTCATCCTACAATGAGTATCGCCCTATTTCTATCCTTCCATTCCTCTCCAAAGTTCTCGAACGTCTTGTATATAATCAACTAAGTAATTTCCTTTACTCAAATCACATCCTAAGTCCTTTCCAATCCGGTTTCCGTCCTGGTCATAGTACGGTTACTGCTCTAGTCAAAGTTGCCGACGATATTCGTTTAGGTATGGATAGCCAGCAACTCACAGTACTCATTTTACTGGATTTCACGAATGCCTTCAACTGTGTTGATTTTGAGTTACTGTTGAGCTTGCTCAATTCTATTAACATATCTCCAACGGTAATTGAATGGTTTCAAAGTTACCTGTTTGGACGCCGGCAACGCATTATAATGAACGATCGAATATCGTGTTGGAGCAACATTACAGCTGGTGTCCCACAGGGTGGCGTGTTGTCCCCACTCCTCTTTGCACTTTTTATAAATTCTCTTACTCCTAAACTATCTTCTCCCTACCATATGTATGCAGATGATCTCCAAATATATGCTCACTCAGAACTCAACACTCTTCCTAATGCTATTCAAACTCTGAACACTGATTTGGAATCTATACACGAATGGAGTAAACTATTTGGTATTAAGATTAATCCTAATAAAAGCCAAGCAATAGTCATTGGAAGTTCACAACTACGCTCAAGAATTAACTGGACCGATTTTCCATGTATACAACTCGATGGGTTTGTTATACCATACTCTTCTGAGGTGAAAAATCTGGGGTTAACCTTTGACGAAATACTATCATGGGTACCACAAGTCAAAGCTGTTTCTAAAAAAGTGTATGCATCCGCAAACAGCTTAAAACGGTTAAGCCACTTCCTACCCATACCTACCAAGGTTATGCTGGCGCAGACTCTTCTTTTGCCCCTCCTGGATTATGCTGATGCGTGTTACACAAACTTATGTGAAGAGCAGCTTAATCGACTCGAACGGCTCCAAAATATTTGCATCAGATTTGTTTATGGGTTGCGAAAGTTTGACCATATTTCCGAGTATCGTAAGAAACTTAAATGGCTGCCAATCCGTTCACGCCGGAATATTCATGTCCTCAAACTTCTCTACTCTATTCTTTTCTGTCCTAATTCCCCTTCTTACTTAAAATCTAATTTCAACTTCCTTGCAACTGATACCTACTCTCTTAGATCTTCCAACAATCTTTTGCTTAGCTTCCCTATACACTCAACTAAATATTACACCTCCTCCTTCACTGTCACTGCAATCCGTTTATGGAACAACCTACCTGAGAGAATTCGTTGTGCTCAAACAATAAACTCTTTCAAGAAAATGCTGAAAGATTATTACCTTTCCCTCTAATTGTAGTATTTATGTAATTATCGTATTGCTGTTTGTATCTGTATGTATGTATGTATATTTGTATCTGTATGTATGTATGTATGTAATTATTATATTCTGTATAATATTTATGTATATGTGTTACTATATATATTATTATTTAAATATTTATTACTCATGATAACTATTGGCTCACACTACCGAAGTTATTATATTTTTATCCTTTACCCGACGGTTGCCTGGAAGAAATGGCTTATAGCCATAAGGCCGCCCATTGTATATCTTTTATTGTGTTTTTTTTTTCATTTTTGTATTTCCTTGATGTGTATACAATGAAGAATAAATAAATAAATAAATATGCCACTGCACTGCAGTGCGGCACGTCTGTCAAACAATCTCAATAGATACCTGGAGTTCTATATTTGTTTTACCACGTTTTACCTGACTGGAATATCGTAAGGTGAAGTAAATTTGGTAAAAAAACATACAAATATATCATTAAATTTTGAAAAATAACATCTCATAATATAATTTCAATTTAGTTTGTGTCACCCATGTGTCACCTAACTGGAATATGGGATAAAAGCTAATGTTAATTCATTTAATTACAAAATGCCTCGTAATAATCGCATTAGAACAAATTTTGTCATATTGCCTAACGGTTCATTTACATCAAACGAACATAGAGCCAAAGCTAGAGCATTCTTTCGTGATCTTTTAATGTAAAAAAAACTCGTTATCAGTATGTAGTGTAGTTCAATAGTAGAACATTATATAGAATCTTTTCAAACGCTTTAAGAACAACGAAAGAATGCTCTACGCCTGTTTACACTAAAATAATTTGACATAGTGGGGTTAGATTGAGCATTCGCTCGTTTGATGTAAATGCACCGTGAGAGGATTGAATTCTGTATGAATCGCTGAAATGTACAAGTGAACTGTTAATGTTGAAATAATACCCATTTTAGACTCAATAAAGGAATTAGTAAAATATAAAATTAACCCTTTTAACAATAGATAACGTTAACATTATGATAATTGTATCAACCGAAAACCAAAAACAATCAATAAAATATTAATCAAATCAAAATGTATTTCATTAAATACACCTGACTTCGGAAATTAATAAGTCCAACCATTAATAACATGGAAACTGACACCTTTGCTATCCCTCCTTCCTATATAAAGAATTATACAGACCAATAATTGCATAAAAACGCGACCTTTTTTGAATATTTTTTATGCACGAGACTTTGATATCATACAATCGTAGACTCATATTGTAAAAAAAAAATATTAATTTGTTCAGATGAATTGTTGTTTTTTTTTTTGCTCTTTCACGCAAAAATAGTCTAGTAAATCTTACCGGAAATGTATGATGTATAGGATTTGGTATATTTATATATAGATCAGAAAACAGAGCACTTTTATATAACACTAGCGGTCCGCCCCGGCTTCGCCCGTGGTACATATTTACGTTTTCCGGGATAAAATATAGCCTATACGGATTCTGAAGAATCCCTCTAAGTAATGCTAAAAGAAATTTTGAAATCAGTCCAGTAGTTTTTGAGCCTATTCAATACAAACATACAAAAATACAAATGTTTCCTCTTTATAATATTAGTATAGATATATTTCACTTACCCCTTTTTATAATATAATATGTATTTATCACAATAATTCAATAATAAAATGTAAGAGTTACTCATAAAATACTTTTATAAATATTTTCATTCAACGAACAAGAGATTTAAAGAAACGAGTCGTTCGCAGTTCACAGTTCATCAAACAATAATTTAACCATTTCCTTGTATTTACGATGGAAAATCATTCGTAATGCAATATTTTAATATTATTTTACCTTTATTGATTCGATTCGATTAATGTAAAAAAATATTCTAAAAAACTTTTTTATGAGAAATCTGTACCTACTGAAATATAATTTTTCTGATTGATATTTATACAATATGCATCACACTGAGTGAAGTTCCAGGATCAGTTGTATATCTAGTACGCTTTAAGAAGTCAATCAAAACATTTTATGAACCTTGTTTGTATGTGTACATTCTGTTACAATATTTATAATAATATTCATAATCGTCGTTTTTAAACATACAATCCACCCGTGTGTTTTCATAATGAGCTTAATGCATTTTTAATTAGATCTGTCCGGATTTAATCCCCATAATGTTTTTTATAGATTATTAATACTGAAACTTCCTTTTTGCGTAAGATCTTTACTTATTGAGTTTATTTTCTTTTGAAATTTTATAGCCATCAGTTTAAGTGTAGTGAAGTCCCGTGTCCTCTAGTGGGGTAAGGGGCAGATGCATTACGCATACATCTGTTTCACTGATCGAATTTTCCTTAGGGACAAGTAGGTGACAGGTGAACTGAGACATTTTAAGCTATTGCATAGCTTCTATCGTGGGCCTTGAGCGCGGGGACCGAATCCAGAAATTGCGTAACGAAAAAACCTCACGCTCCCCACTCCGACGGGCACGGAGGTGTGGCTTAAAGGCATAGCATGCAATAGCTTTACCGCGGCAGCCCCGAGTGCCACACGTCTTATTTTTTCTATCATTGCAGGAAAGGCAGGAATCATGTTAAAAATGTCCGTAAAACTGAACACCTGGTATATGCATGATATAACGAGTAATGTAAATCTCGAAAAATGTCTCAGGTCAAGCGTCTACAAGACCTACATTGTTAGCCTTCACCCATATTTTTTCATATATTTAAGCTAAGCGTTCGTCTGACATACTAGTTTTGAAATAATAAACAGTAAGATAAATGAGGAACTTAATAGGAATATTTATATCAAGTATCTTGCCTATTCTTCTCGGTAGAAGCAACCTTCCAAATCAGTGGTAGTTTAAAAAATGCTATTATTAAACCCTTGTAAAAATTTACATGAATATATTTAAGTAGAAGTAGGTGCATCATTATTTAAAAATGTATCACAAATATGCAAAGATATATACCATAATAAAATATTGGATGACATAAACATTGAACAATATTGAATTTATCAATATATTTTGTAACGGTAAACGTTGTTGAAGCATATCGTGCTTATATGAATATTTCCTTTGATCAATAAGTAAGCCCTACTTAAAGCTATAAATTCGAAAGTTAACATGAAATAAAAGATCTTTGTTATTCTTTAACCCAGAAACTACTAAACCGATTCACCTGAGTATGAATATTACCATTTAATTATAGAATATTTTTATACAAACAAAAACTTTTTATAGAAGAACCATGCAAGCCACGCTGACTTAATTGACCAAAATCTACAATACTATTTTCAGTGTTACCGCTGCAACGTATCTCGATCCCCAAAATATACAAATAACCTTAATACCACATAATCCCACCACGTTACTAAACATTAACGCATTTAGCTTATGCAATTTAACTTTCCGATAACTCTGCTCGCATATTATTCAGAGACTTACAAATGTTAATCCGAAATTAGTTTTGCAACGACCGCGATGTTATCTTAAATGCATGAATAAATAAATACTTGGAATGTTTTAAAACAAGTCAAAGTAATTACACATTTGAGCAACATAGTAAACATATTATGGTGTATACCCATTATTCACGGGACAGGTCTACGGCGTAGAACTACAACGTAAACCCACGACACAGGCCTATGGCGTAGACCTATGTCGTAGACCTACGGCGTAGACCTATGTCGTAGACTTATGTCGTAGACCTATGGCGTAGACCTACGGCGTAGACCTATGGCGTAGACCTACGGCGTAGACCTATGTCGTAGACCTATGTCGTAGACCTATGTCGTAGACCTATGTCGTAGACCTATGTCGTAGACCTATGTCGTAGACCTATGTCGTAGACCTATGTCGTAGACCTATGCCGTAGACCTATGCCGTAGACCTATGGCGTAGACCTATGTCGTAGACCTATGGCGTAGACCTATGGCGTAGACCCATGGCGTAGACCCATGGCGTAGACCCACGTCGTAGACCCATGTCGTAGACCCATGTCGTAGACCCATGTCGTAGACCCATGTCGTAGACCCATGTCGTAGACCCATGTCGTAGACCCATGTCGAAGACCCATGTCGTAGACCCATGTTGCAGACCCATGTCGTAGACCCATGTTGCAGACCCATGTCGCAGACCCATGTCGTAGACCCATGTCGTAGACCCATACCGTCGACCCATGCCGCAGACCCCATGTCGTAGTCCTATGGCGTAGACCTATTTCGTAGACCCATGTCGTAGACCTATGTCATAGACCTATAGCGTAGACCTATGTCGTAGACATAGGTATACGACATAGATCGTAGACCTTTGATGTTCACCTACGACGTACTGCTATGGCTAGAACTTTGAGTTATGAACATAATACAAAATTACATATCTAATAATTTTGTTATAAATCACGATTACCATAATCTCCTCTCATTCATGAATTTTATGATCTAAAAGATCATTTTGAATTAAAATTTAAGATTTAGAAATCATTGCTCTGCAAAATCTTCCTGACTCCCTCAATTGAAATTTCATATGAAAGCGTTATATTTCACAGCGAAAAATATCAGCCAATAAAATCAGTATAAACGTAAGGGATTCAAAAGGGAAAGAAACGCAAACATTAGCTTACACATTTGCCCTTATTTGTCTCGTATGTTTGACTACATGACTGTATTATCAAAACGTTTGTAGGCTTTTATTTTATTTATTTGGGCTTGTACTATTTATTTAAGATATAAAAGCGAAACTTATTAAACAATATTATATTTTAAGAATATTGAAAAAACACACTAAAGATATACTGAGCGGGCAATATCGATTTTTATGACAATATACTTTTTTAAAAATAGTTTAGTTATCTAACCTTATCCAAATGGATAAAACTTTTGAAATAATATAATCCATAACGCACATTTTGACCGCCTCTTTGGAACAGTGGTTGACACGTGAGCGTAGAACCGAGACCGTCCTGGGTTCGATTTCCGGTGGAGACAAAGAAAAAAATATCTCGGTCTGGCAGAACACAGGAGACTGATCACCTAATTGTACATAAAGAAAATCGATTAGTGAAACAGATGCAAGCATAATGCACCTGTCCATTCCATAGGGCCACGGAACTTCACTTTTTTTATAACGCTTTTTTAAACATGTCTGTACTTACTAAAATTTAGATTATATTTCTTCCATTAAAACGATACTATACTTATTTCAATATACCTGAATTAATTGATTGCCATTAAATTTACATAATAATATCTAAACTAAACTATAGTTATAATAAAGCAAGACAATATCATGCATAAATCACAAACTAAATTTTAACCTCACCACTAGCTATGAACACATTGATTATCATAAATAAACTCGCTCGCTATCTGAATTTCTAATTCATTCCACACACGTTTTCAATTTTCACAATTTTCAACGTGTAGAACGCTAGACTTTCAAATAAGTAAAGATGTAAGAGTGTTCGTTTTATCAAAGAATACATGACTGCCTGTGTTTTATGAAAGATCGTTGATTGAATTGAAATGTCTTAAATTATAAGCGCAAACCTTTTACAATGTTTTAGTTTTTAAAGTAATGTGCCTACTACTACTATAAATGCGAAAGTAACTCTGAATATCTTTTC
Organism: Colias behrii; assembly: GCA_029959065.1. NCBI lineage: Eukaryota > Metazoa > Arthropoda > Insecta > Lepidoptera > Pieridae > Colias > Colias behrii. Next base: position 5,437,815 of record JARWMC010000025.1, read on the forward strand.
ATCAGGCTTAAACAGCAAAACCGATTTGAATAAAATTTGGTACAAATAAAGGTTGAACGACATAGGATTTATCGAGGAAATTTAACTAGAGTGGGAACTATGCAGGTTTTCCTTCAACTACGCAGACGGAAAATTAGTTATCTTCTAAATATTGTCAGTATTTACCCACCAAAGTCGCAAGGGTCCTTTTACTACTTATAATTATAATAATAACCTTAATAAATATATAATAAATGTAAAACTTATAAATTTTCAATTTCATAATAAACCGTAAACATCAAAGTACAACAAAAACGCAATAATCCACAATACATTTGATTTGCCGAAATGGCAGCGGCGTTCAGAATTCAATTTCCCTGCACATATTTCATGGGAAACTAACAATTTCATCCAACTTTTACGTTTCTCAGATTTATTAACTTCGCCTGAAGCTGTCGCTGTACCGTAGATGTCGATATATGAGTAAATAAACTGATATTATAAAGGAATGGTTGTTTGTTTGGGCCGATTGAATTCGAATATTTTACAATTACAAATGTACTTTTTAACTTACTGAGTTAGGAGCTTATGTAGTAACATAAACACATAATACATAATACATGTAGTAGCTAAACGCACATAAGCTTCACCATTCACATTATTTTCTAACGGGTCAAGAGAAGGTAAGAAAAAAAGTAGCTAGTAGTTATTTATATTGTGCAAGTAATAGCAGAAAATGATCTTCCCATTCTTATTTTAAATGTAATGATTGGATCCAAAATTAAATGAAGATTAAGCAATTTTAATTGACATAATTTTAATGATTATTATGCAAAATTATAAATGTAAATAATGTAATTACATAAATATGGATTTTGGTATCTGAAATAAAGATCTATTTATTTATTATATTTAAATAGCTATTGTTAGGAATCTATTTAATAAAAGCAAAGTGACCTTATAATGCTGAAGTTCCGCCCTATTATAAATTTATATATTTTGGATGATAAAAAACATCTTCTGGCCTTCAGTTATTTTTAGATAATAATCCAACATTCTTGGCTCAAAAATCAAAGTTGTACCCTTTAGGAACGCCCTTGGGCTTATTCCTAAAGCGTGGGTTTTGAAGAGGAGTGAGAATGAGTACAAATAAATGTTTTATAAACAAAAATAAAAGTTATTGTTTTGCTATTTTACACATAACCTCCTATATTGCATTTATTTATAGGCTTAAACAGTTATATTATAGTCAGCACCAGCTAAAAGCCAATAATAATCAGTTAGAAGTACTGCCGTAAGAAATGAAAACATATAGGTAACTTAACTAGCTGCGCCCCGCGATTTCACCCGCGTTATACGATGATATATAGCGTGATGATATTAGCTTTTCTAGATAAACAGGTTATCTAACACCGAAAGAATTTTTCAAATCGGACCAATATTTCCTGAGATTAGCGCGTTCAAACAAACAAACTCTTCAGCTTCATAATATTATAAGTATAGGTTCGTATTGAAATTTCGAAAGTGACGCTCACCCAAGATTTTCTACCAAAAATTATTCAACGCACCTAAAAGTGTTCAGTTCAAAAACTTATAGAAAAACCCACGTTTCGTTTAACAATAGAAAAAATTTGAATACAGTATAATTTCAGTTGACCTCTAGGCCTGCACGTGACTTCCTCTCAAAACCGGGATAAACCCGGTCAAAACGGATTTTGACAAAGTGGAAAATTATTGTGCCGACTTATGAAGGAATGCTTGCTTTATTAAACTTTCTAGTGCGGCAATAATAGCAAGTGGACTTTATTATCTATTTCTGTAGATAATCTGTTATATTAACATTAACATTTTAAGATAAGCTTCTAAGATTAGGAATCTTAATAGTCCTAAAAACTACACAGCAAAAAAATTACTTTCTTATTTATAATTAGACCTACAACAGAATAAAATGTATTCCTAGGAAAAGATAAAAAAATGTCTTGAAAAAAGATATTTATTCCCAAAAAATCTTTGAGGTGGTCTACTTTAAAATAAAATTCGAATTCGAATAACTTTAGTTTTATATCTGTTTCTCCCATAAAATAAATGTTTGCATAAACAATGAAATTAATACGCGAAGTCGAAAAAGTTTATTTAAACTGCAGAAAGAAATTATTTAAGTGGAACTTGCATACAAATCGGAATAAATATTTTTCAAAGAGCGGTATAAAACACACACACACAGGCACACATATAGAGGGTAACTTGGATTAACACATAGGATAGGTTTCATCCCGGAAATCCTACAGGAACGGGAACTATGCGGGTTTTTCTTTGAAAGCGCAGGCGAAGCCCTGATCGGAAAGCTAGTTTCAAATAATTAGTATGCAAATATATCAAATACTACAGTGTAACTTTAGCTTAAATTCGGTAATTCGCGACTATATAACCTGAAAAATAAATAGTTATACGATATTCGCTAATAAAATGAAAATAAGCAACTTTTCCTTTTCAACTCATTATATTAACAATATGATTTATCAGAATTTATATAATACATATCACATAAATAATAAAAAAATTCAATGTTTTAGCTTGCTCAGTCTTCAGTCCCAAAAATAACTTCAAATATTTTAATGAAAACGTCAACAGGAGCCGTGTATAGCAGGAATGCTGTATACACGACTTCATTTTCTCCCATAACTATCTTCCCTCCACCGATGACTAATTGCAACTCTAATATGAACATCTGTAAATAATTATTTATTGTTATAGACTACAGGCCCATGTTGAAAAAGTTATGGGTTATTTGAACTACCAGGTGACCTATCTAGAACGAATTAAGAGCATAAAATAATAAGATTCAGCACTTTTTTTTCAAATCGGACGGAAATTTTTTCTAATCGGACCAGTAGTTCCTGAGATTAGCGCGTTTAAACAAACAAACTCTTCAGCTTTATAATATTAGTATAAAAGACTTACTATTGCATGTAGTACAGTACCCACGGGTAGCAACGTCCAGGAAATCGAATTCAATGGTATTTCTTTTAATGGGTTATGGTTTTTTAATGCATGCATCATAATACAGGTCGCAGCAAATGCTGTTATTATACCGATCACGTAAAGATACCACGCTCTGAAGTTAAACTAAAAATTAAAAGAATATTAATTAAAAATGTATTAGTAGTAATCTATACGTATATATTATATGTACTAGCTTTCCGCCTGCGGCCTCGCCCGCGTTTTCAAATAAAAACCCGCATAGTTCCCGTTCCCGTGGGATTTCCTCTATAAAACCTAGCCTATGTTGCTCAGTGAAGATGCAGCTTTCTAATGATGAAAGAATTTTTGAAATCGGTCCAGTAGTTTATGCGTGAAAACCATACATACATAATTACAAACCTTTCCTCTTTATAAAATTAGTATAGATTATTACAGGTACTAACTAATAAACATTTTTAATTTTATTAGGGAAATTTATCTACAATTTCGTGCGATCGCGCAACCCACAAAACGGCTGGACCGATTTTAATGAAATTTTTGTGTATATTCGGCAGGTTTGGAATGATCTCTTTTTATATTTCACAAATTCATATTAATTTGTAAATCGTCATGACTATGGGTCAATTCATACTAGCGCAGAGTCGAAGCGAATAGAAGCGTCAATCGGGAACCTTATATAGCAAATTCACCCTTATCTCCACAACGTAATGCACATATTTCTTCATAGGGAAAAAAAGACGCGCGAATTCACGCGCATTCGACGGAATTCCCGCTTCTGCGCTTATTGTGAGGAATTTGACGTTTCGATGCGCTTCGACTCTACGCTAGTATGAATTGACCCATAGTTTTACCATTTACCACAGTTTCAGAAGACAGTTTCTACAGAGAAGAACCGGCAAAAAACTCTTTTAGACTTACGTCAATTTTACATCTTAATTTTACACAATATTTACATAATCATAATAAGTATGCCAAAGTTCTAACTTATAGATTATAATTTATAATATACTAGCTGTCCCTCACGGTTTCACCCGCATTGCTCCGCTCCTGTTGGTCTTAGGGTGATGATATATAGAATTTTTTAAATCGGACCAGCAGTTCCTGAGATTAGCGCGTTAAAACAAACAAACTGTTCAGCTTTATAATATTTTAGCTTTATACTCACCTCTGTAAAAGAGAGAGCTATGCACACAGCCACCACAGCGAGGATTGATATGGAAACATACAAAGGGACCAGGGTTATATGCCGGCAGGTATATGCGAATGAGAGGAAACAAGCACCAACGACCTGAAACATTGTATTACTGTCACTATATAATGATATTATTATACACTAGCGGTCCACCCCAGCTTCGCCCGTGGTACATATTTCGCAATAAAAGGTAGCCTATGTTCTTTCTCAGGGTCTAAAGATTATCTGTGCCAAATTTCATCAAAATTGGTCCCGTAGTTTATGCGTGAAAACCATACATACATACAAACTTTTCCTCTTTATAATATTAGTATGGATAAAGGTCTCACATAATACAGTTTGGTGGTATAAGCTAAAGCATGATTTATTTTATTTATACTTTATTGTTCTTAGATAACTAAATATGAACTTAATCTAATTATAAATTAAAACAAATGACGGTCTTATCGCTAAATAGCGATTTCTTGCAGACAACCGGAGTACGGAAGGAAATTAGTTAGAGGAGAGGAATAGGGCAGAGCATAAATATATGATTCACGCTAGACCGTACCATCCCGGAGGCAGGAAACAAATGAAACAATATCCATTCACATTTCAACGACGTGTTTCGCCCGAGCTCCGGCCGTGCCACGGTCAGGCATGAATCACTTATAATTGTAAAAAAAAATAAGAAAAATAAATAATATTTACCGCCATCAATAAAAATAAATAATGAAAAGGAACCCGTGTAAAACAATCGCTGCAGAACATAATACAGTTTGGTGGTATGAGGAGCAGTCTGAAATCAAGCAATAATTGAGAATCTTAACCACAACAACGGAAAGAATAGAAATAAATTAAAGAAAGAAAGAACCTCTCTTTCTTGTCTACATTTTCTAATTTACCGGAAAGCCATAATACATATAAGCTATTGCCATATTATAATAAATGAATTATGAAACTTTTTTTATTTCAGTTTTGTAGAAATAATAATAGAAGATAAATAATAATCGCAGTTAGAAAAAAAGAAAAATACTTCCTTAGTAAATAGATATTATTATCTTAAAACAATTATCAGTTCTACACTTACAGTCCAATAAAGAAATACAGGTAAAAGTATAATTCTATAAGTGGTTCCCGCAAATAGTTTCTGAAAAAAAAAGTAAAAAAAGTTGATTTATACAAATATACAGGTATTCAATAAACTTTTATAGATTTAGTAGTTTTGCTCTACTCTCTACACTATTATGCCCATAATTTAAATATTTATTACCCATTGAAGTACTGAAATCAACTTGATCCACAACCACCTATCAAAAGGTTGACAATATTCATTGATATAAATTTATAAATCATTTGAATGCCATAAAACCCAAAATATCAAATTTAATATTCATTGAAATGAATACCCTATTTCGTGGTAGTAATGTTCTAAGTCAATTGTACAGCTATTTAGAAAACTCTGCCTCACATGCGCGTTTTGATTCGGACAGTTATTGAGCGTGATTATGAGTCTATATTGAATTTGAAATTTTCAAGTAATAAAAATGTTTACCAATAAAAAATACTAACGAATTGATGATATATGACAAATAACCAATATTTAAACACAGTAAAACAGCCACGATTATTAGGGGATATTTTAAATAATCATTTCTGTCTGATTCGTAATAGAACCGTGAACCTCTCTCGTCGTAATCACTACCGAATAATGAAATCAAGAGAAATTACAGAAAGGAACACAATTAACACGTTCACTGCGGCACCTAAAATGCCAAACTTACCGTTGTTGCGGCATGTCTTCCATACTTCACATCGGCAAGTTCACCACTGTGCGTCATGAGCCATTTTTATCACATCGCACCTTCTGACTTTGAAGGTTAATAATTTCATGAAATTTCAAGATATTTCAATTTTTTTTTTCAGATAATAGTATATATAGTCTAGTATATACCGCATAAATAGCTTTTAGTTTGACCCAATAGTTTAAGAGATATAAGGGAAAATGTAAACCCCTGATTTTGTGAAAAATTATTTGCCATCCCGCACTGCGTTGATACGGCATGTTTACAGTAATAGCGATGGGAAACACTGTAAAATAAAACATCGATATCGATATAAATCAATTTTGTATATTTCAGTCTGTTTGTTAACAGATAACGAGATCGTCGATACAAAAAAAAACACATATAAAACAAGGTACCTGATAGAGTACTATCAGGAAATTGTTCAGTAACTTTTGTTTTAATTTGTTCAGTAACTTTTGTTTTTGTTTTATATTATTTTCACAACTGTCATCACATTTTTGCATTTATGCTACGAAATAAAAGAAAGTAAAAAAACTAAAGCCTCTAAGGTATCATTGTCATTTAAAAAAACTCAAAAGAAAAGTGCTTCGGTCCTGGTGCATCACTATGCGAGACTGACACGCGGCGCGCTCGCAGTACAGTGCGGCATGAGGTGCTTGTCCATGGCAAAATATTTGACATGCCGCACACAAAAGAAACGGTTTCTTTTCTATGCGTTGTGTCCAATATTTTGCCATACGATTTTTAAACGAAATTGAGTCCTACTTCAAACTGTGATCACAAAAATATATTTGTCTCTTTTCTAGTCATTGATTAACATATAAAAAACCTCGCCGCACCACGGTGAAAACTGCGATTTTGGGCGACGCACTGTGGTGTAGTCGCTGATGGCCCGATACTGGACATGCCGCAGTGAACGTGTTAACAAAGACACGAATAAAACAAACCGGAACGAAACAGGTAGTCCGTAGTTTACAGCAATATTGCTAAATATTTCTAACTAGCTGTGCCCCGCGGTTTCACCCGCATTGCTCCGCTCCTGTTAGTTTTAGGGTGATAATATATAGCTTATGACCTTCCTCGATAAATGGGCTATCGAACACCGAAAGAATTTTTCAAATCGGACCAGTAGTTCCTGAGATTAGCGCGTTCAAACAAACAAACAAACTCTTCAGCTTTATAATATTAGTATAGATTACAATTAAAGTCGATAGGTGTTCTCAATGTATATGCACACAGAAGAGATTGAAAATAATTTAACAGTAGGTACTTATACGTTTGAAGGTTTGATAATTTAATGGGTAATATTCCTTACCTTGCCAATTTAACAAAATTATAGACATATTAGAAGCACAGATTACAATACGTATTATATTCAATACATTTTGTAATAGATTTACCTGTACCAAATTGTACCCAAGTTATCTGTTGACGGTGCTTTTCCCCCTTTAATTTCTTCCCACTATCCTTATCACGTACACCCTTTTTAACGACTTTTTCTACTTTTTCTTCATCACCATTTACTTCCTCAAACTGTTCTTCTTTAAGATCTTCATCATTTTCAACATCTTTACTTGTAATAGTTTTACTTTCTTTTGGTTTATCAGTTTCATGATATTTTTCGTTCTCTAATATATTGACTTTAAATTCACTCTGCCTTATTTCAGCAACTGCTTTTAAATTCATTAGGTGTTATTTAATCAGTATATATCAGGAATATAATTATTATTTGTTACATCAAATTGGAAAAAAAATTGACAAATAATATAGATTCTCTGAGTTTGATTATTCTGTCAATACAATTGAATTGACATCTTTTTTATTAATATATTGTCGATGCGTTCCTATTATTATTGCGTTATTTTATATTATTTTACACCTGTATTACTTTGTTATACATCACAACATCTTATACTTTTATCAGCATACATAAGCTGTATAAAAATATAATTATTTGTTTTACAATTAACCTTCAACCTATTTAAGTGGAGCTTTGCATACAAATCGGAATAAATATTTTTCATAGAGCGGTGTAAAAAACATTGTTGAAGCATATCTATCATTTCTATTCGAAGCGTAGTTTCTTTAGAGTTTAGACGAATTAATATTTCAAAGAATTTATACTAAGAATTTATATAATACTAGCGGTGCGCCCCGGCTTCGCCCGTGGTACCTACATGTTTACGTTTTTTTTCATAAGAACCATCCTCGTACTTCAAGGAATAGATTCCGAAGCGCACGCGATGACAGAATTTTTATTAAGGAATTTTGTACACCTTGGGTTACATGGTTACATTATTGAATTTTTAGTAAGGATCTCTATTTTTTTTTTGAAAATGCAATGCCTATGTTGCTCAGTGAAGATGCAGCTTTCTAATGGTGAAAGAATTTTTGAAATCGGTCCAGTAGTTTATGCGTGAAAACCATACATACATACATACATACATAATTACAAACCTTTCCTCTTTATAATATTAGTATAGAAATATACAGTGTACCTATAGCTTAAAGTGGGTAATTACATAACGTCTATATAACCTGAAAAAGAAATAGTTATACGAATTATTCGCAAATAATATGAAAATAAACAACTCTTCCTTTTCAACTCATTATATTAATAATATGATTTACCAGAATTTATATGAAAAATATCACATAAACCATTAAAAACTCCGTGTTTTTGCTCGTTCAGTCTTCAGTCCCAAAAATAACTTCGAATATTTTAATGAAAACGTCAACAGGAGCCGTGTATAGCAGGAATGCAGTATACACGACTTCATTTTCTCCCATAACTATCTTCCCACCACCGATGATTAATTGCAACTCTAATATGAACATCTGTAAAGAATTATCTACGTTAATGATATGAACATACTATAGATATGTCGCAGTCATCTAGTTGAATCTGCAATTTGATTGAATGACGACATTTAATTGATTGCCTAATCTCTTCTAACTCTTCAAGTCGTTAAATGTAACGTTCAATGTCTTGACTGAACTTCATTTAGCATAGACGTTGATTTGGATATGGGGTGGGTTAAATTAGATTCGTCGTATTTTTGAAAGACGAGACCCATGAAGCTGTCTCACAACCGTCCTCTAGTGGACGTTTGGCAAAAGTACATTCTGTCATCATTCAATGAACGCACTATTTATTCAACAATATGCCGAGCGTTATATCCAGGCTATCTTACAATCCGATAACTAATTAGCTGGACGTTGAGTGAAGCTTCAATCAACAATCAAATGCCATAATCTATGCAATTTTATGGTTAACATTACTGAAACAGTTGGCTACTTTAGTCTTTGTTATACCATTTTTTATTCATGTCTAGATGTTTGTTACCATACAAACTGCTATTATAAACAAATTGCGCTTCGCGGTTTCACCCGCGTGGCTCCGCTCCTGTTGGTCTTAGCGTAATGTTAGCCTTTCCGATAAATGGGATATCAAACACCGAAAGAATTTTTCAAATCGGACCAGTAGTTCCTGAGATTAGCGCGATCAAACAAACTCTCCAGGTTTATAATATTAGTATAGATGACTTACTATTGCATGAAGAACAGTACCCACGGGTAGCAACGTCCAGGTAATCGATTTCAATGGTATTTTGTAACTGTTTTTTGATACATACATCATAATATAGGTCGCAGCAAATGCTGGTATTATAACAATCACGTAAAGATACCACCGTCTAAAGTCAAACTGAAAATAAGAAGAATATAATATAATTAAAAAAATACATAATATTTATATTACTAGTGCCTATGAAAAATGATATTAAAGATAAGGCAAATGAATCTAAATTTCTTATATTGGGTTAAGAAAGAGTGTTATACAATATACATATTGTTAACTAGGTTTCCGCCCGCGGCTTCGCCCGCGCAGTCAAAGAAAAACCCGCATAGTTCCCGTTCCCGTGGGATTTCCAGGATTGCGTCATTTTCCCGGGATAAAAAGTAGCCTATGTCCTTTCTCAGGTATCAAAATATCTCCATACCAAATTTCATGAAAATTAGTTCAGTAGTTTAGGCGTGATTGAGTAACAGACAGACAGACAGAGTTACTTTCGCATTTATAATATTAATAAGGATATGTATATTGTATAAGACAAATTCTCACATCACAGTGTTTGAAACTTAACTTCTCCGTAACGGCTAGATAGATTTAAATGAAAATTTTTAAAACTCTTCCGAAACAGTCATTTTGTAACGAACTGTAAGGTAGGCCTCAGAATGAACAATTTTTATATCTCTAACTAGCTGCGCTCCGCGGATTCACCCGCGTGGCTCCGCTTCTATTGATATTAGCGTGATGATATAATATATTACGATAAATAGCCTATAGCCTTCCTCGATGAATGGGCTATCTTACACCGAAAAAAAATTTTTCTGCAGCTTTATAATATTAGTATAGATAGATTATTTACACCTACCTCAGTGAAAGAGAGAGCTGTGCACACAGCCACCACAATGAGGATTGATATAGCAACGAACAAAGAGACCAGGGATAAATACCAGCACGTACATGCGAATGAGAGGAAACAAACACCAATGAACTGAAACATTATATAATATTACTATCACTACATCAACGAAACTAGCTGTGCTCCGCGGTTTTACACGCATTGCTCCGCTCTTTTGGTCTTAGCGTGATGATAAATAGCCTATATGTTGACTCGACTGTTAGTAATATTCATGCAAAAAGTACTTTTTAAGTTTAGCCCGGACATACATATTTTAGCTTCGATATCAATTGTAGATCACGCTTCAAGTATTCTTTTAAAAAAATATTCAATGTACACGTTTTGACTTTCCTACGATTTAAAAACAGTAAATTTCTAAGTTTAAATTTATTTTAAGGTTGAAGTTCCGTCATGGAGTGGATAAATTGGAATAATTAAATAAGAATGAATACATTATGTAAATCAAATTCAAAATGTGCTTAATAAAAGAATTAAAATTCAAAGCAAAAAATAGTTTGAAATCCACATTTCTTCGTCAAAGTTATTTATTCTTATTATTCACTAGGTTTCCGCCCGCGGCTTCGCCCGCGCAGTCAAAGAAAAACCCGCATAGTTCCCGTTCCCGTGGGATTTCCGGGATTGCTTCATTTTCCCGGGATAAAAAGTAGCCTATGTCCTTTCTCGGGTATCAAAATATCTCCATACCAAATTTCATGAAAATTGGTTCAGTAATTTAGGCGTGATTGAGTAACAGATAGACAGACAGAGTTACTTTCGCATTTATAATATTAGTATGGATTCATTGCTTATTCTTAGTTTCGTTTTCGATTGCTTTTATAAGTCTTGTAGCAGCTTTTTTATATAACACTATTAAAAATACTAATATATTTTTAAAATATTAACTGCTTTATATAGTCAAACTGAAATTCTTCCTGCAGAAGAAATGCAGATTTTTGAGAGGTTTTATTTCTATAAAACCTCTCAAAAATCTGCATTTCTTTTATAAAATTATCCTTACGTTAAATTAAAAGTTGTGTACCAAAATTAGAGACCTTAGAGACATAACCGCAATGTTGTATTTGAATTTCACAGAAATTGAAAATATAAGTATGAACTTTCATTTACTTCAGACCTTGCCAATTTTTTAAGCTATTGCATAGCTTCTATCGCGGGCCTTGAGCGCGGGGAGCGAATCGAGAAAATCCGTACGAAAAAACCTCACGCTCCCCACTCCGACGGGCTCGGAGGTGTGGCTTGAAGGCATAGCATGCAATAGCTTTACCGCGGCAGTCCCCGAGTGCCACACGTCTTTTTTTTGTTCTAATCTCGCTTTCCATTCAATATAATTGTAAAAAAAAGTTAAATAAAAAAAGAAAGTTATATAATAAAAGAAACATAAATAATATTTACCGCCATGGCTAAAAATAAATAATGAAAAGGAACCCGTGTAAAACAATCGCTGCAGAACATAATACAGTTTGGTGGTACGAGGAGCAGTCTGAAATCAATTAATAGTTGGGAATCTTATCAACACTTAAAATTTAATATTTTTAACAAAAACCTAAACTTCCTTAAAATTGTCAGAACTGGACAAAATTTAAATGGCGACTAGACTAGACACTTGCTTTCAAATAATAAAAAACATCAATATCGGATCACCAATCAGTCGAGAAGTAACAATCCCAAATTGTGAACCTCCTCCTCCTTTTTTTAAGTCGGTTGAAAGAAGAATCTTTCTTTTGTTTTTGTCTACATTTTCTAATTTCAATTAAAATGTAAACTTAAATAATGGAATTTAAAAATAAACGCCATAGCCATATTAATAAATGAAATGTGATACTTTGAGAAAGTAATCAAGAAGAAAAAAGACCTGCTGTTTTTATTTCATTTTTATAAAAACAATAATAGAAGATAAATAATAATCGTAGTTAGAAAAAAAGCTTCCTTAGTATATAAATATTATTTATAACAATTATCAGTTATACACTTACAGTCCAATAAAGAAATACATGTAAAAATCTTCTTCTATAAGTCGTTCCCGTTTAAAGGTTCTGAAAAAAAATAAAAAAGTCAATTTATACAGGTATTCAATAAACTTTTATTGATTCAGTCGTTTTGCTCTACTCTTTTCCCTGTTATGCCCATAATATAAGGTATTCCCATTGAAGTTCTGTAATCAAGTTGACCCACAATCAACTATCAAAAGGTTGTAAATATTCATTGATATAAATTTATAAAGCATTTGAATGCCATAAAACCAAAAATATCAAATTGAAATATTCATTGAAATTAATACCCTATTTCGTGGTAATAATTTTCAAAGTCGATTGTATAGCTCTTTAGAAAACTCTGCCTCGAATACGCGTACGCAGGCTTTTGCTTCAGACAATAATTATTGAGCGTCATTATGAATATGAAAGTAATAAAAATGGTTACCAATAAAAAATACTAACGAATTGACGACATATGACAAATAACCAATATTTAAACACAGTAAAACAGCGACAATTATTAGGGGATATTTTAAATAATCATTTCTGTCTGATTCGTAATAGAACCGTGAACCTCTCTCGTCGTAATCACTACCGTAACCACCAAATCCTGAAATTAAGAGAAATTACAGAAAGGAACACAATAAACATAGTCACGAATAAAACAAACCAGTACGAAACAAGTAGTCCTATTCTATGAATCTTTATGATATTAACTAAAACTAAACAGTTTACAGCAGTATTGCTAAATATTTCTAATTAAAATTAAAGTCGATAGGTTTTCTCAATGTACATTGTACACAGAAAAGATTGAAAACAATTTAACACGTTACGTACGTTAGAAAGTTTGAAAATAAATTGGGTAATATTCCTAACCTTGCCAATTTAACAAAATTATAGACATATAATACGTATTAAATTTAATACATTTTGTAATAGATTCACCTGTACCAAATTGTACCCAAGTTATCTGTTGACGGTGCTTTTCCCCCTTTAATTTCTTCCCACTATCCTTATCACGTACACCCTTTTTAACGACTTTTTCTACTTTTTCTTCATCACCATTAACTTCCTCGAACTGTTCTTCTTTAACATCTTCTTCATTTTCAACATCTTTACTTGTACTTACAGGTTTACTTTCTTTTGGTTTATCGGTTTCATGATTTTTTTCGTTCTCTAATATATTGACTTTAAATTCACTCTGTCTTATTTCAGCAACTGCTTTTAAATTCATTGGGCGTTATTTAATCAGTATATATATGGAATATAATTATTATTTGTTACATCAAATTAGTAGAAAAATTGACAAATAATATAAAATCTCTGAGTTTGATTATTCTGTCAATACGATGACATTTGTTTTACTTGTGGCACAGAATACTTATTAATAGTAGCTAATGCTCTTGCGGTTTAAAACCGGCTACTAACGTACCTGTAGCAGGGGTAATTTTGAAATTGGACCATTTATTAAGGATGTGTCTATACACAGAGGCAAGGCAAGCAATTTAGAGAACAGCTGAAATTGCTCCGACCGCCGACCAACCGAGATTTTTCCAATATTGCCCCTGCAGGTACGGTAAGTAGCCTTACTAATATCTATATTTACGATGCGTTCCTAATTATTATTTATTGACACCGTGTAACATGAATATCTATTATTATTGCTTTATTTTATACCCGTATCACTTTATTATATATCTTATAATATTATTATTATACATAAGTCATAATTTGTTACACCACCAACCCCTCCTTAGTGTTTACTTCCTTGCTAATATTGCAAACTGTGATTGCAAAAGTCTTAGGCAAAAGTGTACGTTTGTTTCTTATTTTCAAGTCACATCAAAATGAAATTTCTGTCAAATGCGATTTCTCTTGACTATATAGGCGAAGCCGCGGGAAGAAAGCTAGTGGACCAATAAAATTAACATTCCATCGGACCTCTACTCTCGTACGTGACTTCCCCCAAGGCCGGACCAACCCCGGCGAAACGGTTGTGACAAAGTGGAAAATTATTTTCGAATGATGACAGATCACTTGCAATATTTTTAGGGAGAAAATAATATTACTTTTAAAAAGTAGGTGGCCTTCATAATTTTGTTCCTGGTTAAAAGACTGGTTCCAGTAAACCAGTCTTTATAGAATTTTGTTTAATCAATTAATTTCATTATCATCAGACAAAAGAGACATATCTAACATCTTTGCATGGCATAATACAGATGGAATAACAGAGGTACCTATTTAATAAAGATAATGCAACTTTCATTTAATATAATTTATTACCCGGACAATATCCCCTAATCAACATAGGTTTAGAACACTGAAGACTTTCCATGAACAACAATTCATTCACAATATAAATATTCCTAATAACTATACCTATAGTACGTATTCATAATTTTTACTATCTCTAGGAAGGAAAAAATGAAACACCATTCATATTCCATTATATAATTTCACTCATCCATCAAGCCCATTATCTGAACAATCTTAAGGAAAATATCAACAATACTCGTGTACAACATGTACGCAGCCAGCGTGTAATCATTCTCCCCAATCTCTATCCTCCCTCCTCCAAGGATCATTTGCAACTCCATTATTAACACCTGCAAGAAATTGTCTGGATAAATACATAGGGAATACACTAGGGACGCTTTTGTGCCGATACAAACGAATGAGTTTATTTCGTGAGCGTTTCGTCTATGAAGAGTTAGCTATTTTTGTTTTTGGTAATCTGCGAGACAATCTATACTAATATTATAAAGGTGAAGAGTTTGTTTGTTTGAACGCGCTAATCTCGGGAACTAATGGTCCGATTTGAAAAATTCTTTCGATGTTAGTTAGCCCATTTATCAAGGAAGGCCATAGGCTATATATCATCTCGCTAAGACCAATAGGAGTGGAGCACTGTGGGTAAAACCGCGGAGCACAGCTAGTTAATAATATTGCCTTAAAGTAGCGCATAATAATTAACAATGTTCTTAATTGTAAAGCGTAAGTAAGTTTTCATAAACATTTTTTGAGCAACAAGTTGATAAACATTGCTGCTGAAAACTATGTAATGTTGACGCTGTTGCATATTGAAATGCGTTAACTATACAACATGCAGTATTGCCAACAACTCCTCAACATGTCGATTCAACTTTATTACTAAACAAATGTTTACCACGAAACTTTCTATATTGGTATTGATAGGTGACGTATATGTATAGGTTTTTGGTTAACAGTTTATCATAACCTGGGTCACAAGCATGTAATTTATTATGGGGCCAATAAATAATTAATTATCATCATTTCTTTATTAATAACTTACAACAACATTAAGTATCGCCCCTGCGAAGAGTAGACCAATATGCAAGGGCTTATACCGTATGTTCATAATCAACATCGTGACAGATATGATCGTGGATACAACAGCAAACGCTACCACGATAGCAACCACGTATAGATACCAGGCTGTGAAGTCGAACTGAAAAAGTGATTATTAGATACTTTTGGTTTAGCTTGTGTTTTATTATATACTAGCTGTTGCCCGCAGCTTCGCCTGCGTGGAAAAGATAAATTTTCATCGTACAACTTTCATCCCCTATTTTACCCTTTTAGGGGATGAATTTTCTAAAATCCTTTCTTAGGGGACGCCTACGTTATGACATCTACCTGCATGCCAAATTTCAGCCCGGTACGTCCAGTAGTTTGGGCTGTGCGTTGATAGATCACTATATCAGTCACCTTTGAGTTTTATATATATATATATATAAAACTCTATATATTATAGGCTGATAGAGATGATAGAGTCATCATGATAATATACTTCCTAACTTTTATTTCATTAATTCCGTGCATAACATTTACACGTTTATACGATTCTTTATTTGATAAACAATTTTAAATAGGGTGGTACAGACTTCAAGACTTCGAGATTGCAATAAATATGATGAAGTCGCAGATTAATGAGAATATTTTATGGTGAAAGTTCAAACACACAACACAAAATAATGTTAACTCTTTCTTAGTCTCGGCAGCCATCATCAATTAAAAAACACATGCTATATAATACATATTATAATACATTAAATGACCAACTAGCCAACAACGTTTACACTCACACTAGTGCAAGCCAGAATCACGCACACAGCGACAACGACTACCGTAGTGATGACAGCGTAAAGAATGATGTTCGTTCTATACCGACATGTGACCGCAGCAACTAGTATACTCATACCTAGAACCTGAAAAGGACACATTTAATGAAAAGTGAAGTAGATATTGATAATATAAAAAATAAAAAGACGTGTGGCACTCGGGGACTGCCGCGGTAAAGCTATTGCATGCTATGCCTTCAAGCTACACCTCCGTGCCCGTCGGAGTAGGGAGCGTGAGGTTTTTTCGTTACGGAATTTCTGGATTCGGTCCCCGCGCTCAAGGCCCGCGATAGAAACTATGCAATAGTTTAAAATTGAACTGGACTTAAAATAAAGAACAGAAAACAGTTTTTCTATTCGTTATAAATTTATATTTATAAAGCATTTAAATGCTATAAAACCAAAAATATCAAATTCAAGAAAACATTTGATCATGAATCTTCACCCATGATTCCCTTTAGTTTAAGATACGTGCCTAATTAAACCGATTTTGATGGACTTTGGAACCTTAGAAAAAAAGGTAGCGAAGTAGAAGGAAAATTTTTAGATAATTAAAACAGAACAGTTAAAACATTACACAGAACTTATACTATTGATATTGCTAAAACATATGTATAAAATGAAGCATTCAATCTCCAAGCATGTACGACGTATGTACCTAATACATATGAAAAGTGAATATTATTTCTACGTGTACCTTTACTGGTATATTTTGCGTACTAATACCTATTACCGACAGCTTTATTTGCTCTCAGTAACGGAATTTAACCAGAATTCAAGCGTTATATAGATTTAATATTTGCCTTTGAATATCTATACTAATAATATTATAAAGCTGAAGAGTTTGTTTGTTTGTTTGTTTGAACTCGCAGGAACTACTAGTGCGATTTGAAAAATTCTTTCGATGTTTGATAGCCCATTTATTGAGGAAGGCTATGGGCTATTATATCATTACGCTAAGACCAACAGGAGCGGAGCCACGCGGACCAAACGCGAAGCGCAGCTAGTAAAAAAATATTTAAAAATCAAATGTACCGCAAACACAAGGCATACGAAGTTACAAGGTGGTCGTCTGGCACACTCGCTGCAGAACATAACGTAGTTTAACGGTATTACAATACACCTGAAACAATTCACCAAAATTATTTAATCCATAAAATTGTTGTTCAATTTTTATTAAAGAGTTCACAGAAAGTAAACATTTTTTTGACGAAAATAAATAGGCATAACGTAATTGTATATAAGATACCTATTCTTATATTTATCTGTTGCTGCAAATAAATATTGTTTTATGAATCGAAATCACAGTTAAAATATTATAATGAGTTACACAACCCTTCTGTTATAAATTAATACTAATGCACCAAATTTTTAAGTAATTTTTGGTGGACATAAATAGTTAAAAAGTCACTCACATTGCCAAGATAATGAAAAGCAAATTGTACTGCCGAAACGTTTGTTTTATATCTGGCCTGAAAATAATAATAAGTAGTATAATATAACTAAATATATGTAATTACAAAAACAACTAACGTAAAGCATAAAAAGTAATCATAAGAATTTCATAAATGTGCAGAGTTTAAGATAGATCTAAAGATAAGCTTTTTTGCAAGTCATAGATAAGGATAATACAATCCCTCATAGTTCAATAACTCCAAGCGAAGCTAAGGGACGTTGTTACAAAATAAACTAGTGGTCCGCCCCGGCTTCGCCCGTGGTACCTACATGTTTAAACTATCCTATCTCTCAAGTTGGATCGAACTGCACATGGTGTGCGAATTTTATTATAATCGGTTAAGTGGTTTAGGAGTCCATTGAGGACAAACATTGTGACACGAGATTTATATATATTAAGATATAATAGGCCCTCTTCACTATGAGCAGCGATGGGCGAGTAGAGGTAATCACGATAGTGTATAGAGCAGTCTTTCCCAACGTGGGCGATAACGCCCCCTTGTGGGCGCTGCAGGCCTAAAGGGGGGCGGTAAGAGACCCAGAAAAAAAAGGGGGCGTTGTGTAGGGCTTTGGGGTCGATTTATAATTTCATCTACCTAGCTAGGAAGACTTTTAGACGCCGACTGAGCTCTCGACTTCGAGAGTCGACATCTTGTGAACATCAACTAATATTAATTATTAAGATATAGCTCAAACTCGGTTCGATATAATAGACCGCGGACAATCATGTTTTAACAAGTTTTTGTTAAATAATCCGATTTGTACATTCCTGTATCAATCGGCTGGTTCTATAATACTTGTTCTTGCTTGTCGAGTACGATTGGGCGTCGAATGAGATAAACGAGTTTAAGCACGTTTGTCTTATTCCTGTTGGTGCGTGCTGCTTATGCAATCCTATATAAACGACGTAAATTTATTTTATTTTCATTTGCGGTTTCGCGCATAATAGATAAGCAGTACTTGATTTCAACACTTACGTATTTCTCAAAACAAAACAATGTCGGAAGTAAAAAAGAAGAGACGGCAATACTCTGCGGAATATATTAAATTCGGATTTATTGAAAATCCCACAAACCCGTCGTCGCCTTTGTGTCTTCTATGTCTAAAAACATTTTCGAACGAAGCAATGAAGCCTTCAAGACTGCAAGATAATTTGAATAAAATGCATCCAGATAAGAAAGACAAGAATGTAGCATATTTTCAAGACCTAGAGAAGAAGCATAATACTCAGCCAAGTGTATCAAAACTATTTTCGGCGGCTGCTCAGCAAGATGACGACGGACTTCGAGCTTCGTACAATATCTCTTTGTTAATTGCTCAAAAAAGGCAAACCACACAACATCGGAGAAGAGTTAATATTGCCAGCTATAAAGGAAGTAATAACTGCTGTGCTTCATAAACCGGCCGCAGATATTATCCGAAAAATTCCTTTGAGTAATAATTCTGTGCAAAGACGAATTGATGAAATGGCTGAAAACATTGAAGAATCATTGTGCAATCATCTGAGGACTAGTCAATTCTCAATTCAGCTCGATGAGTCCACTTTACCAACTAATGAAGCGTTGTTGCTATCTTACGGGAGGTTTATTAAAGATGAGAAAATATGTGAAGAACTATTGTTTGCCAGAAATTTGGAGACAGATACAAAAGGCGAAACCAAATTCAATACATTGGAAAAGTTTTGTGAAGAGAAAAAGATTCCTTTGAAAAATATTATATCAGTTGCTACGGATGGCGCTCCGGCTATGACAGGGCGCCATAAAGGCTTCATAGCATACTTAAAGAATAAAATTCCAGATGTCCTTGCTATACATTGCGTTATTCATAGACAACATTTGGTTGCTAGAAACTTAAGTGAACGACTATTTCAATCACTGCAATATGTCATCAAAGCAGTCAATAAAATCCGTAGCAGCTCTTTGAATGATAGATTATTTCATCAACTTTGTGCTACTAATGACGAAGATTTCAACCGTTTGTTGCTTCATACTGAAGTTCGTTGGCTGTCAAGAGGCAATTGTCTGATGCGATTTTACAACCTGTTTGACTCTGTGATAGAGTTCTTGGAAACTAAAGATACAGAACTGCGCAACAAGCTCATAACATCAAAGAATGATATAGCTTACATGACAGACCTGTATAAATTGTTCAACGACATGAACCTCCAACTGCAAGGCGATGAACTAAATTTAATTAAAACAAAAAATGTCGTTGCTGCTTTCGCAGCCAAACTGCTTCTGCACAAAAAGAATATGGGCAGACGTGAGTTTCACAATTTTCCGAATTTATCGGTATTCTGCAGTAACGACGACTTGTTTGCCTACTGCCAACATTTGGAAAACCTCCACATTGACTTCACCGAACGATACCAGGACATTTTAAACTTGGAAATACCAGACTG
Organism: Colias behrii; assembly: GCA_029959065.1. Classification (NCBI taxonomy): domain Eukaryota; kingdom Metazoa; phylum Arthropoda; class Insecta; order Lepidoptera; family Pieridae; genus Colias; species Colias behrii. Next base: position 5,458,210 of record JARWMC010000025.1, read on the forward strand.
GGTGTTGGATCCGTTTTCAAATGTCAACACAGCAATGTCACCTCAGCTGGAAGAAGAACTTATAGAATTGACAACAAACGAAGAAACAAAAATCAAGTTCAAAAATGGATATCAAGAATTTTGGCTACAAAAACCGATCCCGCAATTGTACCCTGGATTGTGGTCAATTGTTCAACGATTCTTGATAGCATTCCCATCGTCATATTTGTGTGAACGTGGATTTAGTGCTGTGGCAACGCTGCTTATTAAAAAGAGAAATCGTTTGCGTGTTACCGAACGTGGCGACATGCGGCTGTTTTTGAGTAAATTGGAACCTGATATCAACAAACTTATTGAACAGCATCAGATTCAACCTTCACATTAGTTTTTATATAAGATTTGATTATGTTTGTTTTATTTTCAATAAAAGATACTCTGTCCGAATACTATAAAATTGCGTTTCAATAATCAGTTATAAGTACTTAGCGGTTTTTAAGTATGTTTAAAAAGGGGGGCGTTAAAAAATAATTTATTCTTAAAGTGGGCAGTAGACAAAAAAAGGTTGGGAACCCCTGGTATAGAGGGTCTAAATGTCGGCCTTCATTGTAGATGTTTATTCATAGTCTCTGTAATTGCTGCAAGCATTGACGATCATTTGTTGGGCCAACGCTGCCCAATGTTAAGTGACCACTATAAACATTACACATGCAGAAAATCAAAAAAAGGAACTAACGTAGCCAATACAAAAGCGGTGAAAGCAGCGGTGATACACAGCATAATGAGTACAATAGTGAACACAAATTTGACGAAATAGTTCCGACTGGTCGGGTCGTAGTGTAGCGGCGCGCCGTGACCTTCGTACCCCCCTCCAGCGCCTCCACCGCCTCCATAGCCACCGTAGCCTGAAAGAAGTTTAGTAAGATAATATGTATCAATTGGCTAGTCTAAAATGTAAAAGAATTGGACAAGAAATCCAATACAATTTGGTTTATGTTCGTTCTAAGATTTCACTAGTGTATCCACGGTTGGAAAATATTAAGAAATATCTACGAAAAAAGCAAAAAGCGTAAATGAAAGAAACGGTTGCTCTATTATATTATGGGTAGGTTATTCACCTTTGAGAATAAAAATAAGAATCGATATAGATAGAATTAATAGAAAACAATTTTGTTAAATTTTCCGTTATTTTATAAACTTTTTAAAGTATTTTTAAGTTATTAGTCAAGATTAGTACAAAGGCTTTTTACCCACGAGTGAACCTTCCTCTAATATAATATTGAATTTGAACTAGACCATTGGAAAACTAATTAGAAAATATCAAAGCCTAATTTCGTCTGTACACTAGACAACCTCTTTGTTCTACCAGTTGAACAAATTGATTATTATTAACACAACTTGATTTAATTTACGAATTGAAATTCATCCCTTTACAAGCAAATTGATTAAATAAATATGAATTTAATTTACTCAGTTCTTGTACATATTTCATAATGAATAAATATCTTGTGTATTTTTATTCCATTATTTTACTCTGATGACGTTGCATTCGTTTTAAGCGAAAATAGGTAACGAATTCTACCATAATTGAATACGAAATTTGTAGTTTCTGGAAATGGAAAACCAGAAAACAGGGTATAAATAATTTCTGAATATGTTTCATATTCTTCATTTTACACCGTATGTCTAAAACATTATTCAGACGTCTATCTCAACATCCATATTGTATATCTCTTTGTTTCTCTCCATGCCATTACTTCGTGGACAATATTTATAAAAAAAAAGTTCTCAACGTTCATTTATTATCTTACTAGCTTTCCGCCCGCTGCTTCGCCTGCTTTGTCTAAAACCTAATAAATTATGTATCAAAACCTTCCTCTTGAATCACTCTATCTATTTAAAAAAACCGCATCAAAATCCGTTGCGTAATTAGAAAGATTTAAGCATACAAAGGGACATAGGGACAGAGAAAGCGACTTTGTTTTATAGTGATATTCCGCTTTATGTATTGTCATAATAATATGAAAATTAAATTACCTGTATTGAATTGAACCCAAGTGGTCTGTTGTCTCCGCTGGTCTCCCTTTGATTTCTTTCCATCTCTACCAGTTAAGCCTTTTTCAACATCTATTTCAAATATTCCATCTTTGAAAGGACTTTCTTTAAGCTGGACTTCTGTACGTTCTTCTTCATTTTTAACCTCTTTACTTTCAGTTTCTTCTCCGTGAACATGTTTACTTGTAAGCGGTTCTTTATATTCTTCTTTTGATTTATTTCTATCATCATAATGTTTTTTCTTCTCGTCTTCTAAAAATATATTAACTTTAACATCACTTCGAATAATTTCAGCAACTGAGTTAAAATGCATTCGTTACAACTTTGATTTCATCAGTTTATACATTTAAATATTATATAAAGTAGATAGAAAAAGGAAATTCTTCAAAAATAATATAAATTATATGCTCATTTGATTTGACTTTGCTGTCAGTTTTGTTTAGTTGACTTTCCAACAAGGTTTCTAATGTTCCTGTCAGTCTACTTCAGTTGACATTTATTCCAAATTTCTTGTTCCCAACATATAAAATAAAATAAACTTTAATAATCTGTTTTCCGTCTAGTTCGCAAAAATTTAAATGTAAAAAAAATTATTACATGGGCATAATAGGCTAGTTAACAATAAAAAAGACGTGTGGCACTCGGGGACTGCCGCGGTAAAGCTATTGCATAGCATGCCTTCAAGCCACACCTCCGCGCCCGTCGGAGTGGGGAGCGTGAGGTTTTTTCGTTACGGAATTTCTCGATTCGGTCCCCGCGCTCAAGGCCCGCGATAGAAGCCATGCAATAGCTTAAAAATTATAAGTGGCACCCATTTAAGGCTAAATTCAAGTAAGCAGAGAAAATAATTTATTATGTCACATAATTAAATTAACAGTGAACATTTTCCACAATGAATGAATTAATCGAATAATAATGATAATTGAACCCACTTTAGTTCTTGTATTCCGTTCCTTTGTTGAAGAAAAATGTCTTCATGAATTTTAAGTGAGCGAAGTTTGCATCAAGTTTCTGGAAATAGCTATGAATGTTTCTTTAAGTATTCACTTAAATATCTTTCAGGCTTAATAGAGGTATATTTTTGTGTAATTATTTGACGACCAGATTGCGACGAAGCAAGTTAGTTCGATACCACTCGATACTCACGTTTTTAAAATATTTTGTCAATAAACTCTCTCATTATGATGAATGTGTATTAAAGTTTAAACAATAAATTTAAGAACGTAATATTATACCAAAATTGCAATACAATAAGTAAACTAAAAGCTTGCTAGTAAACTAAAAGCTTGATAGTAAACTAAAAGCTTAGTAACCTAAAAGCTTGTTAGTAAACTTAAATCTTAAATCTTATTAAGCTAAAAGCTTGTTTAGTAAACTTAAAGCTTAAATCTTAGTAAACTAAAAGCTTAGAAAACGAAAAGCTTTTTAGTAAACCAAATGCTTGTTTAGTAAACTAAATACTTGTTTAGTAAAGTAAAAGCTTTAATCTTAGTAAACTAAAAGCTTGTTCAGTAAACTAAAAGCTTACCTAGAAAACGAAAAGCTTTTTAGTTAACTAAAAGCTTGTTGATAAACTAAAAGCTTTAATCTTAGTGAACTAAAAGCTTGTTAGTAAACTAAAAGCTTAGAAAACGAAAAGCTTTTGACTAAAAGCTTTAGTAAACTAAAAGCTTTAATTTTAGTTAACTAAAAGCTTTTCAGTAAACTAAAAGCTTGTTGATAAACTAAAATCTTTAATTTTAGTAAACTAAAAGCTTGTTAGTAAACTAAAAGCTTAGTAAACTAAAAGACTTTGACTAAAAGCTTTAGTAAACTAAAAGTTTGTTGGTTAACTTAAAGCTTGTTAGTAAACTAAAAGCTTGTTAGTAAACTAAAAGTTTTTTTAGTGAACAAAAGCTTAAATCGGGATAAAAATAAATTGGGATTTTCATTCACATATTTATATTGTCATCATTACAATTAAAACACTATTCTCCCATACATTTGATCCTTTAATTAATTCATAGAATCAACACAAATAGCAAATAGCCTTCCACGTGTCCTTCCAATTGTTCATTGAAATTCAAATATTCCCTTGTGAGGAACATGTTTGCACACGTGCTAATTAGAGCTCATTGGAAACGTATTTGCTTTGATTGCAATTACGGACGTGACGCTAATCTAATGAAATACGATAAACTATTGTATTTACAATATTGTAGGGTAATTAATTATGGCTTCTAGTACTTACTACATGTTATAGTCCTCCGCGTCTGTTTATCCTAGCGCACCGAAAGTCAAAAACTATAGCACCGATTTTCAATCTGTTTTACTTGTTCACGATAATCTCATAAACTACCGCACCGCACCTTCTGTTTTTACCTATAGATAGCGTGGTTCTCGATGAAGGTTTAAGTATATTATTTGTTAAATTTTAGACAACTCGGAAAAATATAAAATTCGTTACGTATAAAAGATGGGTGCATCTCACTGCATTTGTAAATGCACTGCAACTAATAAGATGGTGGAATTTTGATGCACGATATTAACTTATTTGACTATGTATGAATATGCAAAAGATAAATTGTTGTATGATATGGATGATTCTTACCGAAAGGCTGTATCAAAATAATTGTGAAGCCGATCGATCAGGTAATACTGTCATTGAATTTTTAAATTTCACCAACTTTGTCCAATACTAAAGTATCTAATTACACCAATTAAATCTATAAATTTAAATTACTTTAACTCCACACTCAGATGCCAAAGTAAATGATACTTTAAGTAAATAACAAAAGGTGTATTTTCAAGTACACATAGTTAGAAAGGACAAAACATTATGGCCAGAGAGCATTAGTTAAGGTTACTAGCTTAGAAGCTTAGTGTCAGGGGAGATTAGGTCGTCTTCTACTGGTTTTTGTTCTGAACAGGATTTAAGAGCAATTTTATACAAAATATTTGAAATTTGTCACAATGTTTTTAGAATAGAAGTTTTAAAGTAAACTTTTTACAGGATGAAAATCCTTTTTCTTTTTCAATTTGACTGACCGGTTGGCTTGGTTGGTAGTTGCCCTGCCTTCCAAGCCAGATGTCGTGGGTTCGATTCCCACCCGGGGCAAATATTTGTGTGATGAACATAGATGTTTGCTCTGTGTCTGGGTGTTAATTATTTATATAAGTATTTATTGAAAATTATATATGTATGTTTATCAGCCATCTGGTTTCCATAACACAAGCGAAAGCTTAGTATGGGATCAGATTGTGCCGTGGGTGAAAATTGTCCTGAAATATTTATTTATTTAATATTTAATTAAATTCTAGTTTCAGTCAATATACATTACAAAATTAAAAATTAATCGCTAGTAGTTTTCGCCTTTTTATACGCTACGTTGGGGATTTATAAAGAAGTGGCTCTATGAGTAGTTGTGATTCGCCGGTTCTGGCGCAAGCGCCAGAACCGGCGAATCACGTGTTGGCGAACCCGCAAATCAGTGGTACCCCATCCTAAAAAAAAAAAAAAAAAAAAAAAGTTTGGACTCTTTTCCCACTAAAGCGGCCACGCTGAGTCGATAGCACTCACTCCCGAAGCGATAGGATGCACGGTTTCGGAGATGTGCAGATCGATTAACTCTTATCTAATTGATATCCGGTGGCCTTTTCCTATTATCTATCAACACCGTCCCAACTCGGCGTTCTTATCTATTACTCATTGTGCACCTCGCTTATCACTGCTTTTGTATTAAACTTCTTTGCTATGATCTACCTCGCTATTCTAACCAAACGATGTATTATTATATTCAAGAAAAAATACGTCTAAAATACTATAACTATATTTATATATTATCGTACTATATTATTATAATTGTTGTTTTTTTAAAAAGCGATTCGCTTCTGGCGTTGTTTATCAAAATCTAACCTAACCTAACCTAACCTAATTATTTTTCCGGGTAATCTGATGTATCGAACTTTGTTACGAGCTACCTCGCTATTCTGAATCATCAATAAAACACATTCATTTTACTGCCATTTTTATTGGAATTGTAGCCTTATCTACTTATAAAATAGGAGCGAAACATCTCATCCACTAAAATATCGTTGTACAGTGTGTTCCCTGTAAATATGCTCGTAAAACTATGCATTGAATATCCCTGAAACTTATATAGCAAATACATTAAGCAATATTCACCACAAACTGAAGTCCAATCATTCTGAATCCTATCAACATTCCAGTCCCATCTCTTACAATTCCTTTTCAAAAACTGGAGATGATATCGCTCAGGTGTTCGTCCATATGAATCAAAATATTGACCGATGCCATTCGTATCGATATGTACAGCTACCCAGTGTGAACCTGGTTTATCATCCGCATCCAAATTGCATATTATATACGTTGGTACATGGGTATACATAGGCAGTCTATTAGCAGCATAAACATTATTTTCTAGACTGGGATGAATCTTTTTCATATGTTTTTGTAATTCTAGTGTATCCATGATAGTACTGTTATTAGCAGATTATTACAGTACCAATCTATTCAATGGTTGTCATAGGAATGTTCAATTATAGTGTTTTGTATAAGATTAAATAGGAAGTTTGTAATGAAATAAAAAAATAGTAAATTGCATACAATTTGTTTTATTTAATTTTATAATGTTTCCTTTAGTTACATATACACAAAATGCATTAAGCATAACACATAAATCTAAAATATAACACACATTATAACCTTAACTACTATAGTCTACAGTAACATTTCTATTTTTATCTATTTCAATAATATTATCAAACTCAGCATAAACAATACAGTTAATTGTTTGTGTTAGTGAGGATTCAAATCGTACTTCTAATCTTACACTACCATGTTTTATGAGATTCCAATGAGCTGATGAGTTAGCTGATAAATCAGGAGTTAAATCAAATGCTAAAAGACAGTAGCCTTTGGCATACTGTTCACGAGAGATTGCATTTCCTTCATTAAGAAAGTGAATACCAGTCCCCGAGAATAGAGTATGATATGCCGATGTGAATATATTATTATTAAAAGATGGTTGCAAAGCTTTTGAAGGTATTTGTTGACCATCAATATATAAGCTGAAAGAGTTAATACCATAGTTTTCAAAGTTAAATGGATTTTTAGTAAGTGAACCATTAAATGCGGAATTGTTCACAAATCCAATAATACATCTTTTGGGTACCTGTCCCAAGAATATATTATCAAGAGTTTTTCCTTGAACACCTGATGGAATTGTTAAAACTTTAACTTCAGCACGAGTAATAGGATATTTAGCAGTTGTAGAAGCTAAAACTTTCTGATGTGCGAGTAATACACTTGGATTAATTCGTGCTCTTCGAACAATAAGAGTTGCATCCGTAATGCAAACTTTAAACTTTTCATCATTTGACCCAGCAATTAAATTAAAACTCTCTCTTGACCGAACTAATTTTACACTCATTTCAACACCATTAATTAAAAATTTATCTTGATTGAAAATGTCACCATGAAGATGACCAATCATTTCTATTTCCCGGCTTTCATTAACTAATTCCTGTCTTTTAGCAAATCCTGTGTTTTTACCATCTGTGGAATCCATTTTGCCTGCTGTATCATCATACCAAAGACTACAAGTAAGATGAGATTGTTTAGCAGCAGGAGCATAGTTTAAAAGGGTTTCCATGTATGCTCGATAGGCATAGGTATTATTAGGTGGTGATACAAGTTTTTGGTTTAAATAAACATCGAGTTGACTAAAAAGTGAATGCAGCCAATTATTTACAGGTGCTACTACTGTAGCTGATAACAAGTTTGTTGAATCTTGATTTAATACTTTTGCCTTTATGTGGAGTAATGTATGAGACAAATCTATGTAGTCATCGCCTGTTCCAGGAACTTGAAACTCGATAGGTCCATCATCAGCAAGAGATGAAATTGGTTTATAGTGAATCCACAATCCATTTTCAATGCTTGTTTGTGTGGACGGTAATGCAAACAAATCTAATTCTGACTTAACGCACTCACAAGAATGATTATGAAGGAAAGACATACTTAATTTGAAAATATATCTTTGATGTTTTTTGGTTTTAGACCAAGTTTTTTCGTAGCTTTCACTTTAGCTGTTAGTGGTGGAATGAACGAGGCCAATCGTTTTCTTTTAGTTATATACCCAGATCCTGTCATGTTTAATCGATCAATTTTGTTATCAGCCTTTCGTTTTAAGTTCGTACTAACTTGCTTTAGACGATCTTTTATTGAGGCTTCCATAGGACGGGCTTGAATCATATCCGATAAAAGTCCTACTCCAGCGTTTAATGCCTCCTTACCAACCACTCGAGCACCACTTGAAAGTAAAGGTAAAACTGATCTAAATAACCCTCCTAAGAAGCTCCCAATACCATGACCGCGTTGGTATGGTGAACCCTTATAAATTACTCCAACTCCTGATCCAGCTTGATGTGAATAATAATTTTCATATGGACATTTATGATGATCATGAGGAGAATACATTATTATAATTTGCGGAAATGTAGTTTAATACACACGGTCCCAAACTGGAATGGTATTTTTTGTCCTGCACTCGATCTTATATCCATTTCCAGCGTATCGAACTCTCTTCGCATAACAGGTAAGTAGTGAGGTGGAGAGAAAACGTGCATTTTATACGCACCATAAATGTATTTTGAAGGATCTAATGAAATGACTCTTAATAGCGGAGTCATAACATCACCCACAATCTGAGGATCGATAATGTCGCAATATAGAAATAGTTGAGATGGTAACCCTAAATGTAAATTAGCAGGACACTTCCCAAAATTTCTGTCTAGGAGATTTGTATTTGGTTCATAACCTAGTTGTAAACTTAATTTGGGTGATAATGTTACGGATGTTATATTTTTATCCAAAACAGAAACAGACACAAATTTTGTTATTTCATCATAACGAAATTTCAAGTTCTCTCCGATGCCATTTAACGCTCTCAAAATATGTTCAACGTTATCGTAGTTGGTAGCGGGAATATGTTTTTTGTAGTACACTGTTGATGGTTTATCTTCATTAGGAATTAACATGGTTTTTGTGATGTATACAACATTTTCATGATCTTGAACAGTAAACATTGTGCATGGATATTGAAACTCGACAACTCCAACCAACCATTCACCTTCTAATTTCATAGCTTTTGGTAATTTTGTTGAAAAATTTGTGGTCTTGTTATCAGGAAAGTATTCCATTGAACTATTGCTGAGCAAAGTTAAATAAAAACTTTCTTTATTCATATTTCTTTTAAACTAGAAGCTAAAATCCAACTGTTAAATTTATCTGGATAACCTTTCCACTTCACTAATACTTCTTTTCTGTTGCCTGAATAACGAGTACCAATTATTTTATCTATTTTATATTGTGAGGTGGGGTTGTAAGTGACCTTCTGTAATTCTCTTTCATAAAAAGTACCAACTATTGGTTCATTTTGTAAATCTGTAATTGTATAAACAACCCATGGAGATCTATCAATTATTGAAGATATAATAAATATTTCATCACTCCAATTTGATTCATATCCTTTTTGGAAAACATGTTTATATTTAGTTATTCGAACATAATCACCCACGTTGAAATTTGGTTTTGAATTTTCTAAAGAAAGTTTGTTTGACCCTCTATCATAAAGATTAGTCCAAACTGTCATAATATTGTTGGAACTTACATCACATGGGCACATCTTAATACTCGAGTGAATGCTGTGATTATAAGAGTATATTAAATCTTGTAAAACATCTATATATCTATAGGTATTATTATGAGTGAAATAACGCCACATTTTCATTTTTAGAGTTCTTTGAAATCGTTCAACAATACTAGCCTTAATATCAGGATTGTTAGTGGTATAGTAATTTATCTTTTTGGATTTAAAGTATTTTTGTACATCTTTTGAAACAAATTCTGTACCTTTATCAGATTGTATGTGAGTAGGGGTTGAATTACTTTCAGTAAATATACTTTCAAAACATTCTTTAGTTGTTTCTGAGTTTTTCTTTTTCATTGGTCTTGCAAAAGCATATTTACTAAATACATCAATAACACAAAGTATGTAGTTGAAACCATCATTATATTGAGAATAAGTTCGCATATCACTTAAATCAGCTTGCCACAGCTCATTAATATTTGATAGAATGTACCTATTACGCGGGAATTTTTTCCGAATGGGTTTATGTAATGTATATGTTTCTTGTGATTGTAACCATTCCTTTACTTGCTTTTTATCCATTTTACCCTTCATAGCTTTTGATAATTTATCAATACTACCAAAACCAGCGGGGTTAGATGGATCATAATAAATCCTGTTAATTTCTTCTAGTACGGGGTCCATTTTTCCCAATCGATCTTTTTACGTATTTTAGTTATATATCTTTTATCTCCACTGCTCGGTGTAGAAAATTCTTGAACTTCAATCTCGGAGGTTTTGTTCAGATCTTTCGCTTGAAGTTGGTTAATAAACTCACATCTCTTTGGATTTCCAATATAAGTAAGTGGTACTTTAATATCTTTCAATGCTTTAGCAAATCTATCCCACCCTATCGGATCACTTTTTTTTAAGGGTCTAAGTGAATCATTTATTAAATCAACAATATTACTTCCTGGAATTTTTTCATTATCAATTATGATTGTGCCTTCATTATCCCAACGTATTTTACTTTTACTTGATCCAATTAAGTTTAATAATGACTCACCTTTTTTATTATAAGTTTTTGGTATTAAACTGAGTATTTGTGTTGGTGAATACAGTGGATTTGCCTCACTTTCTATACTTTTAATGGAACCTTTCTCCTCCAACAAAGATTCAGCATCAACTGAACTTTTTAGATCTCTATCTTTATTTTTAAAACCAATTTTAGACTCATTTGAATATTCATTAGATGTATCAGAATAAATTGGTAATCTGAGTGGTTGACGATCCTCTTCGATAAAGTGAAGGTATCTTTGTAGTGTTTGCAAATATAACATCCACTTCTTTCGGTCTTCCGTCTTACTATTCATAATATTTTGCATTTCAATATCTAATCGAGACAAATTACTTGTATCCTTATTTTCTTGTTTTAATTTCTCAATCAATCCAGGTTCAATAAGTATCATTTTCTTAGCATTTTCCATATTAACTGGCTAGTCCACTTACTAATCCACTCAATATTGCACCTAATATTATTGGTAAGAAAGTCCCTCCTTTTTGTATAATAATATTTTTTCTTAGTTTATGTTTACACTTACGCACCAGTTTACGGAGTATATTTTTGTGTTTATTCAATTTTTGTTTATCTTGATCTTTAAGTGGTATCTTTCCTTGTAAAACGTTATGAATACATTCACAAATACAATTTATTTCTTTTGCATCACACGTTTTAAGTAATGCTCTTTGATGTTTTGGTTTAAGCGTATGCAAAGCATTTAGCAAATGTTTATGCGTTGTGACTCGACGATGCATCATTTAGAAATGATTTGAATTGTTTGATTCTTGGTGTATTTAAACTCTTTCGTGGGGACGTAGACTGTACAGTGACCATTAAATGGGAATACATTTGTCTTGATACGACAAAAATCATTTGTATTCTGTTTTAAATCTACCATTAAATATCCATGTGCTTCTAAAGTTGCATCCCTGTAGGCGTCTTCAATGAATTTTGTGTTATCTGGTGACACTTGTCGTGCTAAATATCTTATTTGAGTTTTATCTCGAGGGTTTTTAAAATAAATTATATAACTTGAGTTTAAAGAAATGTCTCTTTGACCTTTACCTTGATGAAATAAATTTTGTGTTAAATAAAATACACTAAGATTCCGGTGATGACTACCTTTTGTAAATATATCCACAATTCTTCCATCAGACTCTCTCATTAGATCATCAATAATAATAAGGTGTGGGTTTTCACCATCAAACATATTAAGATTTGGAATTCCTTGATGATAGTTAACATTTGGTAAATTATATAAAGGTTGCATTTCATCAAAGCACCATGTGATATGATTAAAATCACAATTACATATTTCTTTAACTGATTTTATGAAATTTGTTACAAAATTTGACTTCCCACATCCACTTGGTCCGGCCACAATAGCAGTAAACGGATGGATAAAGTGAAACATTTCACACGTCTAGAGTTTAAAGGGATGAAATAAAAAATGAAAATGTTGATGTAAAAATTTAATATATATAGCGAGGTAGCTCGTAACAAAGTTTACCTATACATCAGATTACCCGGAAAAATAATTAGGTTAGGTTAGGTTAGATTTTACAAACTTCCTATTTAATCTTATACAAAACACTATAATTGAACATTCCTATGACAACCATTGAATAGATTGGTACTGTAATAATCTGCTAATAACAGTACTATCATGGATACACTAGAATTACAAAAACATATGAAAAAGATTCATCCCAGTCTAGAAAATAATGTTTATGCTGCTAATAGACTGCCTATGTATACCCATGTACCAACGTATATAATATGCAATTTGGATGCGGATGATAAACCAGGTTCACACTGGGTAGCTGTACATATCGATACGAATGGCATCGGTCAATATTTTGATTCATATGGACGAACACCTGAGCGATATCATCTCCAGTTTTTGAAAAGGAATTGTAAGAGATGGGACTGGAATGTTGATAGGATTCAGAATGATTGGACTTCAGTTTGTGGTGAATATTGCTTAATGTATTTGCTATATAAGTTTCAGGGATATTCAATGCATAGTTTTACGAGCATATTTACAGGGAACACACTGTACAACGATATTTTAGTGGATGAGATGTTTCGCTCCTATTTTATAAGTAGATAAGGCTACAATTCCAATAAAAATGGCAGTAAAATGAATGTGTTTTATTGATGATTCAGAATAGCGAGGTAGCTCGTAACAAAGTTCGATACATCAGATTACCCGGAAAAATAATTAGGTTAGGTTAGGTTAGGTTAGATTTTGATAAACAACGCCAGAAGCGAATCGCTTTTTAAAAAAACAACAATTATAATAATATAGTACGATAATATATAAATATAGTTATAGTATTTTAGACGTATTTTTTCTTGAATATAATAATACATCGTTTGGTTAGAATAGCGAGGTAGATCATAGCAAAGAAGTTTAATACAAAAGCAGTGATAAGCGAGGTGCACAATGAGTAATAGATAAGAACGCCGAGTTGGGACGGTGTTGATAGATAATAGGAAAAGGCCACCGGATATCAATTAGATAAGAGTTAATCGATCTGCACATCTCCGAAACCGTGCATCCTATCGCTTCGGGAGTGAGTGCTATCGACTCAGCGTGGCCGCTTTAGTGGGAAAAGAGTCCAAACTTTTTTTTTTTTTTTTTTTTTTAGGATGGGGTACCACTGATTTGCGGGTTCGCCAACACGTGATTCGCGAATCACAACTACTTCTATGGCATATTTTACGACTTTATTCGTCAAATATTTATTTAAAGGTCTCATTAATTAATCATATATTCCACATGTTATTTAGATTATTGAAGACAAAGTCTGAAACAAAACACAGAAAACTTAAGCAATAAATCAAGCATAATTCCAATTCCTCATTTTTATAACAGTCACGTCTTTATAAAACACACTATCAAACCTTTAAATTAGCTCCACCGAAAATGTATCATAGTGTGACTATCATAAAGACGATTTTCCTTTGAAAATGCATTTTAAAGCGCACACGATATACTCCTCTAGGAAATTAACATATCCGGGGCGTTTCCATACGGGTCTACTTATAACTTTACTATTAGCCACACTGTTAGGCAATCTAATCTAACTTGCTCTGTGGAATTAACTTTTTCTAGCCATATTTTATACGAAGGAAACATACAATTTAAAAAACGTTGCATGCCATTTTAATTCTTAAATCTTCATGACTTGCCTTAAAAGGCGTTTCAGGTTAATTGTAGATGTTATCTGTGCTTATTTTAGATATAAATTTCAATTAAAATTATATTTAACATACCCTTTGAACGCGCAAATCTCAGGAACTACTGGTCCAATTCGAAAAATTCCTTCAGTATTACGTAGCCCCTTTATTAAGAAAGGCCATAGTGTATATATACCTATCATCACGCTAAAACCAATAGGAACCAATTACCAAGCAATGCGGATAAAGCTGCGGGGCCCAGCTGCTGGCATTTATTATAAGACCTTTCTAATTAAACGACAATTCAAAATTATTTATTCCAAATTGATACGAAGCAAATGTCCAACCAATAACGTCAAATTATGCACAAACTGAATAAACAAGGAAATACGTTCAAATACGAGGTTAGAATACCAAAAAACTTACGTCTTCATTAAAAAGCGACACAATTTCGTTCGAAATTACATTTTATAAAGAAATGCAAACAGCGTTAACTCCAATTGTAAGCGATGGGAGTTTAACGGTCATTAGAGACAATTGGGACGTCCCACGGCCATTCTGACAAATTTGCATTTTACCAGAAGAATTGACACAAGCGAGTACATTACAGTTTCATATTTAAGAGGTCCTTAAATAGTGTTTTTATGAAATAGGTTTACTATATGATGTTGATTATATTACTGCGAAAAGGTATAAAAGTGTTTTGGTATAAAATCACTACGTAGTATAAAACTAAGTCCCTATATGTATGCTTAAATCTTTAAAACTACGCAACGGATTTTGATGCATTTTTTAATAGATAGTGTGGTTCTCGAGAAAGGTTTTAGTATATAATTTATTAGGTTATAAACAAAGCGGGCGAAACCGCGGGCGGTAAGTAGGTTATAATGTATAATGATGTTGATTCTATTACTGCGTAACCCTACTGTAAAGAGTAAGGTAACAAAAACGTATCTTTTTGTAAGAAAAAGATAATGTAGATTCTACTGTTATGTATTTAAGTATACTTACTGATTAAACATGATGCATATTTACGTCATACATAATACGCATAAACTAGTAAACAAGTTATGATGAAATTTAGCAAAATTATAATTTAAAATCCAACTTGGAAATGTTACAGGTGAAAATAATTTATTGCATAAAAACAACAAATTTGTATCATAATTTTCCTTGAAAATTAAAATAATAAGTTGTTTACGAGTAAATTAGGAGTCAATGTAGGATATTTTTTGATATTTAGTTCCCAGAAACATTGGATGAATTTTGATATCTCTTCTTATTTGTGTGGTGTATTAATAGATGTTTCTGAGAATTAATTTTCATTACAAAATATTATTATGAAATATTTGCTTTTGCTTGAAATGATGTTCACAATAACCCTAACTATTTAAGGTCATAATAAACATTTGCTAAAATCTAAGCATTTTGCGTCAGCTTTTCAGGTCCAAAGCAATTTATACTAACTACAAAATACTTAAGAGTTATTATCAAAATTAATTGTGTAGGAAGATTTCAAGGTTTCCAGGCTGAAAATAACGTAATTACAACTATATTTAGCGAATCAAAATAGTGTTTTTTGACCGTCATACATTATAATTTTAGAGTCGAAAGCTCTTTACTTCGATTCCTAAGGTATAACAGTAACATAAAAAAACAGTCGTTAACAGTTAAAAAAGAGTAAACAGAACACCTACCATCATGTACTTATTCACATTTATTAATTCTTGTCTGATATTTTCATCGCTTTAATCTCAGATACAACTTCAAATGCATTGTTGATTTTCTTACAATAACTTCATTAAAAAAGTTATGTCCCCATTATATTCGTACAGCTTCAACCATAAAGTTGCCTTTTCATCTACGAAACCAAAAAGTGCGAACAATAAAAACTGTCCTTATTTACCAGTTAAAACCTGACAAAAGCACTGAAATTTGACTAACACTAAGCCCGCAATTCTTAACTTTGTCCAAGGCAATAAACAGGGACGAGAAGTGAATAAAATCTTGAGGGATTGTTCCCTGGGCTTGTCCGCTATGTTTTTGAGGAATATTTTATCGACACAACGTACATTGTATCTTAAATAAAAGTTATTAAAATAATGAATTCCCGTGTCCTCTTGTGGAGTAGGGGTAGATGTATTTAATGTATCGATTTCACTGATCGATTTTCTTTACAGAATTGAAGGTGATCAGCCTTCAGTGTCCTGCTTGACCGATACATTTTATTTTTAAGCTATTGCATAGCTTCTATCGCGGGCCTTGAGCGCGGGGACCGAATCCAGAAATTGCGTAACGAAAAACCTCACGCTCCCCACTCCGACGGGCGCGGAGGTGTGGCTTGAAGGCATCTGGCATAGCATGCAATAGCTTTACCGCGGCAGTCCCCGAGTGCCACACGTCTTTTTTTTGCTACACGAGGAATCGAATAGGTAGGTACAGGACCCTGTAGTTCACGTTCAGTCACACCCTTGCGATAATTACTAAAAACTAAAGAATTATGTTTAATAGCGACTATACTTTCACAAGTTTCCCTGTTGATATTTTTTACTTACATCGTTTCAAATTTATTCATCCAGCGCATTCGAAATATCCAAACTATAACCCGACCATTTGCAAGTACCTAACAACGTTACATCGTTCGAATAGGAACGAAAGGTTCACAATCAAATTTTACACCCCTATTTGTTTTGATAAGGCTATACCGATTGGTATTCAAAGCACGTACCTTATCGAAGTCTCTATTTGAACACTAGGAATCAATTATATTGATATTAGATGTGTCATTGCTTAGATGTGCGTTAACAAACATATAATTGACAAAATTGTACTATTAATTTCGAATGGAACTGTTACTAATTTGATTGAATTCGAAATCGTTTAGAAGCGTATATGGGAAAGCTTAATAACCTCGCGCGGTGTTGCTTGTTTCTAATCTGTGGGAACTGTCAAACATTATGTTAAATATTCACTCCATTGATAACATTCATTTTTTTTTATACTAACTACTACGCACACGATTAATTAAAAGAATAATAACATCAGAACATATAGAGTAGACAAGGTACATACCTAATAAAAATCATATTATGTGTATAGATTCGACAAAATGAAGTGCTAGTTTTACGCCCTAAAAATGTGATTAATAAAATAAACCATTTTCATTACCTATAAGAGTATTGTCTATTATCCAAAAAGCATTTTGATTTTCTCTGAAAACAGCTGTAACTATAGATTTCATAAGAACAAAATATAATAAATATTTAACACGCATCTATTAATTTGAGTGCCTTTTAATTTAGCTAGAACTATACTGTGATAATTGTTTCTTAGATATCATAAAATGATTGCTCAATTGCTTTTACAGCTAAAATAAATATTTTTATCTTAGTATTCTCGTTACTAAGTAATAATTTATTATTTCTTTCGGCGTAATAAAAACGTTTATTTATATTTCTAAATTTACTTATCTTGATTCAGACCATAATAATTTATCTCAGTGCCAAAATAATACATCCATTTTTGTAAGAATATTCACATACATAATTATATTTACTACATCCTCACAAATGTTTACGATTATTCACCAAGTACTAGTATGGGATTTGTTGAACACTACTATAAAAATTTAAAAATATTAAAAGCTTAAGTTTCGTTAATCATCAGTATTATTTATATTATAATACTTATAAATAATTAAAATACATTTATTTTTGTGTCCTAAAGATGAAGGCTGTATAAATATATTTAGATATCCTTATATATACAGATACATATTTTTAAATAAGATTTTGCCTCAACCCACATTTTTTTCGGAGAAAGATAATTGTTATCTTCCCGTCCAAACTTCAGAATATTAATTACCATTTATATTCTGTTACCTTCTGATGATATAATTTTGATGTTATTTGTAATTCTAATGAAAATATTAAGTTGACACGTAATATTTTTTAACTTTATTAAAACCCAAACATGATTTTGTGACAAGAAATTTAATACGGCATTCTTGGAATATAATTTGATTTTTCAATCACTAAATCGTTTTCAAACGTTGAAGAAAATATGGTTAATTTAATCACATAAACATAAACAGCTATTTTTCTTTCTTGGGACTTAACTACACCATATTAAATTGTAAAACGATATCATTATTTTATTTTTTTATAAGATATAACAATATATAAATGCACAATACGATATATTATTGTAATAAAAAAATGTTGTATATTTTAATAATAATCGAAAATGTTTATTATCAATGAGCAATCGAATCGAATTGTTACAAAATTACCTTAAATTACCTTAAATCCAACGCACACACGGGCACACCTGTCAACACTAAGGGTTCATACGCACTATGCGGGTAGCCGCATTGCGGGTAGCCGTCCGGCTGACCGCAAGCACAATTATGTACGTAATATTCATTTCTATGCGCACTGCGATGCGGCTACCCGCAGACCGCTCCGGTTGCTCGGAGAGCTGCGGCCCGAGTGACGGCCAGCCGGACGGTTGCTATACGCACTGTGCGGTTCAGTCTGCGGCTGCCCGCAATTGAGTGAGTGTGTGCACGTGGTTGCAAAATGCTTGCTCTCATCTCGTGTTTGCAAATAAGGATGCACCCAGTACTTCTTTCTTTGCTTTTCTTCTTTACGTAACGTGTGTAAATGTAGTAAATAGCTGCAACTTCTTCCACTTCCATCTTTGAAATAGATCGACATGACCGCAAATCGCAACGGTTCTTCAACCGCACGTAGCGGTTGCGAATGCGGCTGCCCGCGATCCGGCTGGCCGCATTCGCAACCGCATCCTACGGTCAGCCGGACGGCTACCCGCAATGCGGCTACCCGCATAGTGCGTATGAACCCTAAATCTAATATTAGGAACTGCAAACAATAGTTTGTAAAGAGGTGTTTTCTTCCTTCCCCGGGGTATTGAGTTATCGAGATTTGATAAGACCCCTAACTTTGTTGGACCTTAATGTTTTTAACGCGATGCAGGACAGAAGTAAGTTTGTAGTAATAAAAAACTTATCCAAAACTAAGTTATGTTTGTGTGTGTTATGTTACGGTGCATTTAGATCAAACGAGCGAATGCTGATTCTAACCTCACTATGTCAAATTCTTTTAGTGTAAACAGGCGTAGAGCATTCTTTCGTTGTTCTTAGTGCGTTCGAAAAGATTCTACGCAATGTTCTAATACTGAATTACACTGAATACGAGTTTTCGTTTACACTAAAAGATCACGAAAGAATGCTCTTGCTCTAGCTCTGTTCGATTGATGTAAATGCACCGTTATATTGTCTTAGAAAACTTCCCTTTCAACTTCATTTTTAGATTTCTGATTCCTTAAAAAAATCGCAAATTAATGATAAAATCTCATCAAAAATGCTTAACTGATTCGCCGCGAAAGCTTGACATGCATAATATTATTATGACAATTTCTATCGCTTAATACCTAATGTGATTTTTAAAGATATTTTACATCAATCATACAAACAATTAAAAAATTCCCTATTCATCGTATTCCTATATAATACAAATCAACAGTAATCATTGTTCTATTATTTTCACACTCTAATAAAAATAGAAAAACTATTGTAACAAAACATTACAAAAATTACCAGCACAAGCATTCAATATCCCATATAATTATACAACAAAACATTTTATTTTACACATCATTGAAGAAGTAATAATGAGAAATGTATAGAACGAACAATGAACTATAATAGATTGCTTTTTTAAGCTTTCTAGCTTCAATAGAGTGATTTTAAATTTGCAATCAGTATTTGTTAGGAATAATATAGATGAGCTTACAAAATAATAATTATAACTCTCAATATATTATGCTTATATGTACATTGTATTATTTAAATATAACTGAAAATAAATGAAATTAAAAAACAATAATTATTACGTCACAATAAAACAGAGATTAAGAGAAGAAATTTATTAACAAACCGTCTTGAAAATACATTGTCTTACCCGGTTATAAGACAATGTTTTAACTCAATTAATAATAACTTACCTAGTGATAATATGGTAATAATAACGTTACGTATCAAATTTCACCAACTTTACTGCAATATCATTGCAATATGATAAACAGTTTCACCCACCCAAGGGACCTGTCAAAACTATTTCAAACCTCGGCTAGTTCAAACACAAGTTCACGAAATTCCAGTACTGTTGCATTATTGAGATTCACCTAACTTTTGTAATCTTTAATAGCATACCACATTATTTAGAGAAATGAAAAATGGGTATTTTTCGTGATATAATTGAGAAGAAGCTTAATATTTACCACTTAACTACATAGTATAAAAGGTGCTTTCTTAGTTCCTATGTAGGTATGCTTAAATCTTTAAAACTACACAACGGATTTTGATGCGGTATTTATTAGATAGAGTTATTCAAGAGGAAGATTGAGTATATAATTTTATACAAAGCGAAGCGAAGGCGAGTAAATTAAAAACATAAGAAGGTTGAAGGTTTCAAATACGTTTAATGATGGTTTAATCATTAATGCAATCAATTCACATTATTTCAGAGAGTGTGTTACTACTTAATATAATTAAAGTTGACACAACTTTCCAGCAACGTTAACATCCTAATCTTAATATATTATATAAATCTCGTGTCACAATATTTGTCCTCAATGGACTCCTAAATCACTTAACCGATTATAATAAAATTCGCACACCATGTGCAGTTCGATCCAACTTGAGAGATATGATAGTTTAAACATGTAGGTACCACGGGCGAAGCCGGGGCGGACCGCTAGTAAATAATATAGAAACTTGTTTATTGTGAAATATATTTTGTGGTAATAATTATGTGAAAAATATTATCTGGTTTATTATCTACTCAATAAGAATCATTAATAATTTATTATCATAACAACCATCTCTATTTCCTTGTTTTCCCAAATCTATGTAAAACCCCGCCCACATTATAAAATCCTTTAACTCGTGAAAAACGTGGTGAGGCTCAGTGGAACATTTCATTTCTATCAGATTTCCCTGTTTACGTCCGACAGACCCTTTTATGAATTCTTAATCCATTGTCACTGAAAATCCCCGTGAAACGAGTTTTAAAGGCTCTACCATAGTATAAAGAGAACAGTAGGCCGACTCCCGGCGTTTAGGAGCGCACGGTACCTAAATTTGCGAGGCGCTGGGTTGTCACTTGTCACGTTAATATTTTAAATAATTGTATAAACTACTAGCTTTCGGCCCGCGGCTTCGCCCGCGTTTTCAAAGAATGACCCGCATAGTTCCCGTTCCCGTTGGATTTCCGGGATAAAACCTATGTGTTCCAATTTACCCTCTATATGTGTGCTAAATATCATTTAAATTAAATATATAATATATAAATATCATCGGTTAAGTAGTATACGCGTGAAAGAGTAAAAAAAAAACATACACATACATCCATCATCACATACTTTCGCATTTATAATATTAGTAGGATAAACAAACACCGAACGTTCTTGGACCGTTCATAGCATTAGCGCGGCCCTCACGAGATCGGTCCATGAGAAGGAACCGAGCGGCGTTGTGTGCGTGCGTCAAGCTTGCGTACGTACATGAACGGGGGGCGTGCCCAAACGTACCGCGTACATACAAACGGCGCGATGTACCTTTGTTTGAAGATAACTTACTTGTTCTCTTTATACTATGGCTCTATATAAAGTAGAATGAACACGGAATGTATAATCACGGATATACCTAATACTAATTTTTAACTCGCAAGGCTTATGGGATTTTTCCAAACATTTTTGTTTTTTATTTTTATGAGCCCAGGGTTATGCTTTTGAATTTTTATTTACTCTTTCACGTGACTTTATTATGTAAATCCTATGATTGCAATTGCTAAATTTATGTTTAAAATAAATTCGGTAAGCGGTACATTTTATTAGTTTTATTCAGCTGTTTTTGGCACATTTTATTTGTTTGTCTTTTTTTAGTATATCCGTGTGATTCTTGCTGAAAAATATTCAAAACAACGTGTAAAATAGAAATAAATATAAAAGCTTGAAGCTTTATATTCAATTGTCTGAATAAAAATAAAAACCACCGAGCCTAAACATAAATAAAATATATGGGTATGTAGGAATATTTATTCTAAATGGATACCTCATAAAAATCACAATTTGAAGCGTGACGAATTGACAGGAGAAAAATATTTTATCAAACATACTCGTAAAAGCCCAAGAAGAGATATATACATTAATATATCAACTAGTACATACGTCCCAGATCCATCTACTAAGAATATCAATATAGTACAGGTCACTCTAGAATAGTATAGTACTATACTATTATCTCTGGTAGTACCTTTTTTATAGTAGGGCAATCATCTCTGGTACCTACATAGTAAAGTAATATTTGTATACGTAGTATACTGTTTCTAGTCTGTGGTAATATATTGATTGTGCTATTTAGTAAGCTATAGAAGGCAGACAGACAGACAGACAGAGTTACTTTCGCATTTATAATATTAGTATGGATATGGGATAGGATTATATTGTGTATTGCGATATTTCTGAATTTTATAGTACAATATATCAATGGCTAATGCACCAAATGTATTTTACCAAAATGTTCGTGGTCTGCGTACGAAGATTGAGGACTTTAAATTGAATGTTCTATCTCATGATTATGACGTCATTGTTGCAATCGAAACCTGGCTAACTGACAGTTTCTATAATGGAGAGTTATGTGATGATCGCTATGACATTTTTAGATATGATCGTGACCTGAATCTTTCTGGCAAAAAAACTGGAGGTGGCGTTATGATCTGCTGTAAAAAATCTATGTTCGCTCAAGAAAAGTCTGTGAAGTCTACCGACGATTGTGAATCGCTATGGATTACTATACCCTCAAACATTTTGGGATCTGAAAATCGTCGATGCCTTCATATTGGTGCCGTTTACATACCTCCTGATAAAAACCAAGCTAGAACTGTCGCGGCTTTCACCTCATTACTCTCCAACTTCTTACTTGATAACCCGAATGATAATGTATTATTACTTGGGGATTTTAACTTTCCGCATGTAAAATGGTCCGAACACGGTTGTACTCAATTGAAAAGGGGTTCAGTAGACTTACAAATGGCTTGTAGCGATTTTTTAGACTTATGTAACCTATCCGGACTGGAACAGTTTAATTTTTTTTACCAATATCGCGCACAATACTCTTGATCTAATATTTTGCAATTTTCAAGTCGAGGTCCTTAGAGCTTCACAACCACTCGTACCTGAGGACTTATATCATCCGTGCTTAGAAATCGACACTAAAGATTTAACCTTAAAATGCATGAAGAAAGCCTGCAAGCCGCGGTACAACTTCCATCGGTCTAATTTTACTGTGATAAACGATAATTTGTCTAAAACTGACTGGTCTAAAATTTTGGTTGGTAATAATATAAAAGAAAAAGTAGATGTATTTTATCAGAGACTTTATGCTCAAATCACCCTTTTTACACCTAAGACCAAGGGAAAAACAGCACTTAAATTCCCTAACTGGTACAGTAAGCCACTTATTCATGTTGTGCGGGATAAATTAAAGGCTCACAAAAAATGGAAACAGTACGGGAACAACAGTTTAGATTTTGATGAATTTTGTTTGCTTCGTTCTAGGCAAAAAATGTTGCAAAAGAAATACTACAAACATTATGTAGACCGCATGCAAGAGTATATTCGTAAAGACCCAAAAAGCTTCTGGACGCACATAAAATCACTTAGACAGAATAATAAAGGTTACCCCAATACTATGAAACTGAATGAACAGAAATTTAGACATGATTTATCTAATAGACAAACTAAATGAAGAAGCACTTGAGCCTTAATAAGTAAAATGAATCAAATTTACTATTATTCATAATTATTTTCAAATCCAATTCCCGTATATTTATTACAATAATCCCTGCTTATCTTTTTAATTCCGTCAATACGGCTATACATTAAAGTATCATTCAAACAATGTTTAATCTTTTGACAAATATCCTTTGAAGGTCTCTTTCTTTGCTTCCCGCTTTATGTTGGGATCTTAACGATGGAAACCCTCAGAGAGCCTTTATTAAAATAATCTTTTGAAAACATAATTGAAAATATACATACGAATTTTTAAATAATGAAAAGTAGAGCACACTCTAGTTGATACACGGTGAATCTAAAAAGATATAGAAGGAATTCTCAGATAATCTCTTTAATAATCTCTTTAATATAATCATACCTGAGGCTAGAAAAAGTGAAGTGTCATAACGGTATTTTTGCTACGAGGAGCAATTTTTAAATCTTTGGTTAAAACTTATCCGTCTAATATAAAGTACTAGCTTCCCGCCCGTGGCTTTGCCCGCGTTTTAAAGTAAACCCCGTATAGTTCCTGTTCCCGTGAGATTTCCGGGATAAAACCTACCCTATGTGTTAATCGAAGTTACCCTCTATACGTGTGCTAAATTTCATTGTAATCGGTTCAGTAGTATTTGCGTGAAAGAGTAACAAACACACATCCTCACAAACTTTCGCATTATGATTAGTAGGATAACACGATCACAATATTATGAAAATCTCATTCGTAAAATGTCAAAAGTCGGGAAATAGGATACATGTTTGATAATATGGTTGTTAGATATTAGACAAAACTAATTTTAATTTATGTTAGTTAAAATTTTCATTTTATTTTTTTCATTCTTGAATTATTATACCAAACACAAAACCTTATTTTTAAGCAGCATAAATAATTCATATCGCATTTAAATCAAAAATAGATATAGATCGACACAATCTTGATTGAATTTAAGTCTCAGAATAAAACTGTTTTCATTGGAAACTTTTCCGACTAAAAGTTTGTCGGATAACTTCAATACGATTCAATATAATACTTATTTTGAGTTGAAAATAGGAATATAAATCGAAATGGAGTTTCAAAGTGTTCTTTTAGATTATACTCCAAGTTTTAATGTCTAATGTATTCGATAATGTTTGTATTGAAGCTTCGTTGAGTTCAGTCAACAAAATTGAAACTTTAATTCGTAAAGAATAATGCTTTGTAGGTAAATTTAATGTATTTTTGTTATAAATTTCATAATTTTTTATCATTCATCATTTCCATAATACTCGGGTACCACCAGAAGGACGGTACCCGGATCTTTGGAAGGCTTACGTGGGGACACGGATCCAACACGCAGAGGCCCTTTCGAGAATTTTAATGTGTTGTGGGACACCAGCCGCAGCCTGCCCATGACTGCACTATAGAGATACAGTCCTAGGCAGTCCGCGGCCGATGTAGGACTATTGCAGGGTATGGAAATTCAATAACTGGGCTATGGATTGGGATGCTAAATGGACTGGTATTGGGGACTATGGGAAACTATGGCACCTGCCTTTCTACTAAAAGAAAGTAAAAATATGTTGGCAGGTGATGACTCGCCCTCTCACTGTATGGGCCCCCGAAATAAGTCGCTGCAATAGTGCGACAAGGGGGCAACATATTGTGAGCAGCTAAGGGTGGAGAGGCGTCCCTGGACTTTAAACGACGATCACGCGCTCCCTGAGGGTCCAGCATCACGTGCCCACTCGCCACTTATGATTCGCATCCACCCTTCGAGCTAAAAGCTCTCGCGACTCCACTCTGGCCGGCCGGTTAAGGCAAGCCAGAGGGGGGGGTCCTGTCCTCGTCAGGCTTCACTCCGACCGGCCGGTGAAGGCGAGCCGGAGATCATTCATCATTATTATTAATTAGGCAATAGTAGAAAAATATATTTTCTTGCAATTTATTGTTGTAAAAACTTCTTTTAAACATACAAAACTACAATTTCTCTAATTAAAGAGATACAATATATACATACTTCTTATTACAAACAATTATCTTATATATAAAATTCTCGTGTCACAATGTTAGTCTGCATACTCCTCCGAAACGGGTGGACCGATTCTCATGAAATTTTCTGTGCATATCGGGTAAGTCTGAGAATCGGCCAACATCTATTTTTCATATGTACCACGGGCGAAGCCGGGGCGGACCGCTAGTTATAATAATAAATATGTTACTTTTAAGATCTTGATTTTTTATGTATAAATTGAAATACAGTGTAAAATATACTAATGTATCGAGTTTTGATAGATAGTGCATTGTTTAACAATATTTATTTAAATGTTACATTTTATAAATACTTGACTCATATAAATCTAACTAAGAATTTAACGATATAGCTTACCTGTACTCTATACTATTAACTATTCCGTGCCTGTACAGTGTACATATTATGATTGACTTATTGGTTTCACAAATGCACGTATTAAATGGTTACTAATGCCACAGATTATCATTATTGTTAACTAGCAGTCCGCCCCGGCTTCGCCCGTGGAACATATTTACGTTTTCTCTACGTAAGAACCATCCTCGTACTTCAAGGAATATAATAAAAAAAGAATTAACGAAATCGGTTCAGCCGTTCTCAAGTTATGCGCTTACCAACACATTTTGGGATTCATTTTTATATTATAAGAAGATTAATCATTGACAGATTAGCTGAATTACATGAATAATTGAATATTGATTTGTCTCAAACATATTTAGATTATTCATATATATTTATTTATTATTTATTTATTTAAATACTTTATTGTACTGCCAACAAAAAAAATTACAAAAAGAAAACTTATACTAAAAGAAGACACAGCACAGATGGCGGCCTTATCACTTATAAGTGATTTCTTCCAGGCAACCAACTGAAGATGGGATAACATAATAGAAAAAAGGAGGTGGGTAAAAAGTATACGCAATAATTATGTAATATAAAACTAATAGAAAAAAAAAATACTAATAAATATACTATAGATAGTACATAGATATAATAATAGATATCATATATATACATACGTATATACCTATAATTATATATACATACCATAAGTAAAATAAATACATACAATACATATCGTAATACATGTACATAATATAATATGTATAAAAAGGCAAATTACAGCGAAAGAGAGATCATGAGCTAAAATATACTATCCCGAGTCAAAAGCAAGATTCAAGTAATGATTCCTGACAAGGCTTTTGAATGTGGATAGCGTTTGGGCTAGTCTGATATTTATCGGCAAGGCATTCCAGAGTTTAATGGCAGTAACCGCAAAGGAATCGCCATAGAAGTGTGTGCGGTGAAAAGGAATGCCCAGAACAAGCCTATCCACAGAACGAAGAGAATAATTTTCACAATGCAGGAAGTTAAATTTATTTTTGAGATAGGAAGGGGTCTTAGGGTCAAAAAGGATACGATATAGTAGCTGCAAATAATGCACATTCCGGCGAAGACGGATTGGGAGCCACTTGAGCTTCTTGCGAAAGGAGGAGACGTGGTCGTATTTGCGAAGACCAAATACGAACCGGATACCGAAATTCTGAAGACGCTCAAGTTTGTCTAATTGCTCCACTGTTAAATCAGGAAAGCATGCATCAGCGTAATCAATAATGGGTAGGAGTAGGGATTGTGCTAGCATAATTTTTGTCGATATGGGTAGGAAGTTACGAAGACGCCGTAGAGAACTAGACGCAGCGTAAAATTTCCGACCAAGTTCCTGAATGTGATGGGACCAAGATAAAGTCTGATCCAAGTGAATACCTAGATTTTTTACATTCTTACTGTAGGGTATGATTACGCCGTGAATATTTATGGAAGGCAATAAACCCCAGTCAACCTCAGAAAGTTGATAAGGACTACCGATAACGATAACCTGGCTCTTTGATGGATTCAACTTAAGGCCGAATTGATCGCACCAACTAACTATGTTAGCCAGTTCGTTATTAATAGAGCGAACAGCATGCGGTAGGTCATCAAGCGTTGACTGGACATATATCTGTAAATCGTCAGCAAACATATGGTAGGGAGAAGTTAATAGGGATGTGAGATTATTAATGAAAATGGCAAAGAGAAGAGGTGACAAGACGCCACCCTGTGGCACACCGGCGGAGACTGCGCACCAAGATGAATGTTTTTCATCAAGCAAAACACGCTGCCGCCGATCGCCCAGGTAACTTCGAAACCAGTCAAGAACTGTTGATGAAAAGTTAATAAGACGTAGCAAACTAAGCAGTATATTATGATTTACAGTGTTAAAAGCATTGCTAAAATCCAGAAGTGCTAAAACTGTGAGTTGCTTGTTATCCATACCGTGGCGGATGTCATCAGTAACTTTGACAAGGGCAGTGGTCGTACTATGACCGGGACGGAAACCAGACTGATAAGGACTAAGGATATTATTAGTGTTGAGAAAGGTACTAAGCTGGGAGTGGATAAGACGCTCAAGTACTTTGGAAAGAAAGGGTAAGATGGAGATGGGTCGGAAATCAGATAAACTTAAAGGATTCGATTTTTTGGGAAGAGGGATGATATGAGCGTCCTTCCAGGCGCTAGGAAATGTTCCGGAGACAATTGAAAAATTTAGGATATGGGTAATGATGGGAATAATGATATCAAGGATAGGAATGATCATATTACGACTGATAAGATCAGTACCGATGGCATTCGACGATATGGACAGGATTGTCTTCTTAACGTCATCAACAGAACTTTGTTTAAAAATAAAGGGAGGAAAATCAGGAGTAGAAACGGTAGAGAGATTTTTGAGAGTAGAGGCATTTTTTACGGTATCGTTAGGAATAGATGAAGACGCAAAGTGTGAATTTAAATTGTCAATACTGATGTTGCAAGAAGGGAACGTATGGGAAGATTTAGCAACTCCTAGAGATTTTAAAAATTTCCATATTTTAACAGGGTCGCCGTTTTCGACCGACTCATGAATATGGCGTCTTTGTGCATCCCTACACAATACGTTACAACGATTACGGATAGTTTTATATTTGTCCTGCATCTCGGTTGATTTGGCCGTCTTCAGTTTAGTCTTTGCACGATGTTTTTTGCTAAGAAGAGATTTAAGTTCTGGCGAAAGCCAAGGGGCAGGAGTGTGCTTCTTCTTCACGGGCCTTAAAGGGGCATGCTTATCATACAAAGCAAGCATAATGTCATTAAATATGTTCACTTTTAGGTCCATTGTTTCAGCATCAAAAACTGCTTGCCAATCACATTCGGAGGCATCCAATTGAAGTTGGTCGTGGTCCATACCGGCAAAATTACGCAGCAGGATAGAGGTGGGTTTGAATTTAGGAGGACGGAGTTTATAGGATAAGTAGATGAGGTCGTGATAGGAAAATGCATCCGCGGAGCACTGACCATGCTTGGATACGGAAAGGGGGGAGGAGGTAATAATGATATCAAGGAGGGAAGGGCAGCAGCCGGGAGAGAAGTGGGTAGGATTAAGTGGTAGAATATGGAGATTGTGTGAATTTAGGAGAGAGTATAATTTCTTACTGCGGTGGTCGTCTTTAAGTAGGCATGTATTAAAGTCACCCATAAAAATAAGATGATTATACTCAGGAGTGAGGTCATCAAGGAGGAGGTCAAAGGAAGAGAAGTAATTATTGGTTAGGGAAGGGCTATAGAATACACCAAGGAGAATTTTGGAGTTAGGTAGTTGGACTTCGATAAGGAGATGTTCGGTAGTATTGTTAGGAGGGGGTTGGGAGGAAGATCGGATCAACTTGAAGGGGATGAAACTACGAAGATATATCGCAACTCCACCACCACCTCTGCCAATACGATCATTTCGGATAAGATGGAAACCAGGAAGGGAATAATTGGCTGATGAAAGGGAAGGCTTAAGCCATGATTCGGACACCAGGATAGCATGGATATTATTAGATACGAATGATGCAAGCATATCAAGAAAGTGAGCCGGAATGCTCTGTGCATTGATGTGAGTGACGTTAAAATTTTTGGGAACATCATTAAACAACGTAGGGAGGACAAGGGAAAGAGGAGAGGAAGCACTATGAAAACTACTCGCATCGCTGTTTAAAGAATCGAAAGACGTTGAATGACTGCAATCATGATACTCGGAATGCTCAGAAATAATATTAGACATTATAAAAAAAAAGTACTAATAAATAACAATAAAAATAAACTACTTAAAAATAATAATAAAATTTGAAACAAAAATAAATAAATATAAGATATAAAAAAATATATATAAGTATATATACTAATTACAAATATTATAATATTACAGATACTAAAAAACTATACTTAACACCTCGTACCCTCCGGAATTTAACTATACATCAATTTAATATACAATTCGTATTAATCACAACACAAAAATAAAAAAAATAAAAAATATTTAAAACAAAAACAGTAGATCACAATCAATTTACACATGGCAAGTATATCTAACAAGGAATAATTAGACGCTCGGAGCAATTAACAAGCCTGGAGAAGTAACAATTAATTGAACGTTTCTTATATAGTGGCTCTCTTTTATTCAATACCCTAATTAATGCGATAGAAAGAGACAACACACTGTTATTGGCTTGGCATTCAAATCCACATGTAGCCACTTTTTGTTCTAAAAAGGTAGTGCTTGCCACTTTATCGAATACTAAAATATCGATAAATAAAAAAAATTAAGTTATAAAATTGCTTGAAGATAATTTAAGATTCTTTTAATTTTCAATTATGGATAGGTAATTCCAAATTTTAAGATTCGTTTAATTTGGAATTATTCATTTACGATGCGTATTGACTGCCTTGCATTGTATGGTAGTGGTATTTATAAAAAAATATTATTAGGTATGTCGGTTTAGGTTGTTTTTTATGGTTTCGTAAAAAGGTACGTTTTTTTTCCTGTTTTCATAGATTCATTCATAGAATTATACGGAACCATTCGTGCGCGAATCTGACTTCCACCTGGTTGATCTTTTTACAAATCAATAATCGTATCCTACTAATACTATAAAAGCAAAAATATATAAGAATGGACATTTGATATTCTTTCACGAAAAAACTACTGAATGAGTTTTTAGGGAACTTTACAATTATACATATTAAAGATTAAACATCAGAATAACATATAGGCTACAATTTACCGCGGGAAAATAACTCATTCCCACAGGAAAAAATTGGTAAAAGTTTAAAATAAATTGCTTCAAATAAAACAAATAAAATTTAAAAATTTTTTTACAACATTTTATTTCGATACTTAAGTAAGAAATTACAATATTTATTATTTAAAATAGATGCCACCTTAAACTTGTGGCACGGCATCTCTGCAAAGCACTTTACTTTTCTTCCCGTCTGATTCGAAATGATTTGAACAAGGCCGAGAATGTTTTGAAGGCTTCCAATTTTCCCTGTGCTATAGCTTTAACCCAAACATCTTTTAATTTTTCTCAAGCCAGAACAATAAAATCCATACTTAAATACCTTTTTTTTTCTCCTAACCTAAAGCAGTCATTATCAATGAAGTACTTCGTACCTACTCAAGTATCAATAATTGCACAACACTATGGAAGTTATATTTTGCATTTTTTCTAAGAACTAAGCTGATTATGATTTCATTTCAATGATTACGGTTAGATAAAACATAGATGATTATGAAAATAACGTAAATTAACTTATTTATAATACAATTAACAAAAAAATTGATCAAAACACTAACCTGTGAAAAGACAAATTCCAATCTTCATCCGATTTCCCAGTACTACGGCTTTTACAGCCGTGAACAACACAAGCCATGTAATCTTTAGTAAATTATCTTTTCAGAAAATAACATAAGAAACTAGAAAACACGTTTTTCACTTCAAAAACAATAGTTAAAATCACCATGCGTTAGTGACCAGACTGGTCACTAAAACAAATTGAAATGGCTACATGTCATTTCAAACTGTCGAACTGACATATATCTGTCCTCTTTTTTCGCATGACATTTTGCCATAAGCCAAAAAGGCCAAACTAGTGCTTTATTGTTCAATTAATTGTTACTTCTCCAGGCTTGATAATTGCTCCGAGATTAGACGTTTGACATACAGTTTACAAATGACAACTGACACTTGACAAATGACAATTACAAATGTTATCTTAATAAGTAAACAACGAAAGTGAAAGAATTTAGCTTGGAGGTAGCAAAAATAGATTAAAGTAGAAGGTAGATTGGAAAATAATAGGAAAGTTATACATAACTATGAAATACGTCACAACAGTTTATGAAGGTCATAAATAAGTAGTGTTTAAAGCAAGTTCAAGCCAAAAGTTAACAAAAATTACGCAATTTAAGAAAACAGAGAAGAGAATTGAAGTTGTGAAGGTCCTATGATGTGGAATACATAATACTATTGTGCACTACTTCCCTTTAACAAGCCTTTTTGAACGAGATACTATTTTGCTATCTTTGGAAGGAATATTGGATACTGCAGTGATACCTGGATTAGGTTTATCGTTCTGAGCTGCCAAGATAGATTTAAAGTCAGCAATGTTCTCCACCCGATGACGAACACCTCCAGGTCCAATGACAAAAATATGCCCATTTCTTGTCCAGCATTTAGTGATGCCAAATTGTTCCCGAGCAGCCATAAAAACCTCATGCCTGCTCTTGGTAAGAAATTCGGAGAGAGTGATCCCCGTACCCTTCAGATTGATTTTGGATGACCAAATGTGCTCCTTGTCGGACAGGTTACGGAGTTTGATGAGAATAGGTCGTGGCTTGTTCTCCTTGGGGCTTCCTAGCCTGTGACATCGACTCACTCCATTGATGGACAAATCTGGTAACTTTAAATTGGTGGACAAAATACTCAAGGTTTGATAGGTCACATTTTCATCTTTATTTTCCGGAACACCATGCAGCAATAAAATTTTCCTTCTACTTCTCATTTCCAGATTGTCACATAACTTATACAGACAGTCAACCTGAGTCTGTAGGCATTGCAGTGAGGTGATAACAAAGGATCGGAAAGCTGTAAAGTCAGATGCCAACCTAGACGAAGGACTGGCCAATGAAGTGGTAGTGGAAGTTTTTTTGAGATCCTCTTGGAATTCCAGCATTCTTTTATTAAACATTTCGGACATCTGTGCCATAGATTCCTTGATAGAATGTAAATCCATATTGTCATTCATTCTTAAGATTATAAAAAGTGCAGTCAAGTGAGGTTAGGAATGACAAAGTAAAATAGAAAGTGAAGAATTGATTTTGGATAGTAGTTTTAGTGTTATTTTTGTAGGAGAATGATCCGGCAAGTACGTAGGTAATTTAAAACATAATTTATTAAACTTTTAAAATTAAATACCAATTAATTAGCATGGAGCAAATTAATCGCGTGTGTACTTTTTTACGCCTACCGCCCAAAAAAAAAATTTATTTTATTCGTGCATATGAAATATATCTAACTTGAGGCAAGCTTTTTGTGAAAAAAAAAAAAACAATACTCTTTGCATTGCTTTGATTGATTTCTAATAATTATGTTATTTAAAGTCACTGACCTTCCCTGGGGAAGAAGGTTGATCTTCTAAAATGGGACCAATAATTATCATAAAAATAATCACGTCAAAACCAAATTAAAATAGCGTTGTTTAATAAAACGAGAAGTGTAGAGGCGTGTAGAAAGGCGCAACAAACGATACATATACTCAACTAGCTGAGCACCGCGGTTTCACCCGCGTTGCTCCGCTCTTGTTGGTCTTAGCGTGATGATATATAGCCTTATAGCCTTCCTCTATAAATGGGCTATCTAACACCGAAAGAATTTTTCAAATCGGACCAGTAGTTCCTGAGATTAGCGCGTTCAAACAAACAAACTCTTCAGCTTTATAATATTAAGTATAGATTCGCTTTCCCCATAATATATTAAACGATAGCATTCCACCAAAGATAGCAAGCGAAAAAATGCTTGTCTAAAAAGGTTAGCCAAGATTAGATCACGAACATGCCACGAATCTAAATAGAATTTTCGACAAAATTGTTGTAACTTTCCGTCACTTTCAGGGCACGTACGTTGGAAAATTCTTAAAGAGATTGCACAGGGAATGTGGAATTACTTACATTAATTATCAAAACCAGTCTAGTTCGTTGCTAATCTTCAATCGTGAAATATACAAGTTTGTACATTAGTTAGTATACGTTAAATATTAAAATGTGGTCTAGTTTAAATTATTTAGTCGAAAATATGCCTTAACTTGTAGAGAGCATAACTATTTTTTGTATTTTTGTATCTTCCTATCCAATTAAGGAATCGGTGCAGTTTTCCTTTAAAACATGAGATTACATAATAAATATTATATTATAATCCTAACTTGAAGATATTTTAATCGTAGTTTACTTGATTGTATATTGAAATCACATTCTTAGTCTTATTTCTGTCTATGTTGCGAAAAAATTCATGACTAACTGTTATATTCTTTAAAAGATACTCAATTTCCATATTCAGTAAGCCAGTATTATGAAATGTTATTTATTTTACATCTCGACAAGAAATCCCGTTCGCAAAGCTCGTATATGTTCTGCTGAAGGGACAGTCCTGACATAATATTATTTAAGATGCACTGCGATAGAAACATTCATGCATTTTATCTTGCATATTGGAATATAATCCTTGATTCTAATATGATAAAACTTAATTCTATTTTGATATATGAGGAGAAGATGAGGGGGTTCAAAATATAGAATGTTGTTATTGATTTGATTATTTATTTATTTTTTGGCTTATGTATCAAAGTTAATATTTAAAGCATAATATCACAGTATTACATAGGAAATAATATTGTAATACTGTGATAATATCTATTAAAAGTGTTATTATATTAATAACAAGAAAAAGTATTTTACGAATGCTTCATTATTTTTTTCTAAATTAAACACAGTAAACATATACCTTGAATCACATTATTATAGAAAGAATCTGCTTAAAGCTAGTATGTAGCTAGTATTAGTAGAAGTAATTAAAATCATGATATAATTAATTTACCTATTAGTCCTTCTATCTGAACGTATAAAGCGAAATAATTATACCTTAATCTCAACAATTAAATACGACTTGGTATCAAATAAACCTAATTCGATTAAATCCTAGGTGAAACAGTAAATCAGATAGAGTTTAAATAAGATTACTACGGCTTTATCTGAAATCCCTAACTAACTATTGTTTATTAGTCCTCTGGTAAATGTTTAGAGAATATTAAAAAGTGAATCGGGTCGGATAATTCATTGATTTAAACTGTATTAGTAATTGACCTTGCTTTTAAAATTGTATAAAATAAGTTACCTTTCATTATATATGAAGATTTGTTGAACAGAAATGAAAATAGTATCCTACTTTTTCTATATATTTTAGAGTTTCAGGCTGATACGTACAACCAAAATATGTACTTTGAACTGTATGTATCTTTTGCAAATAATACAACGTAGAAGGAAATGCCTCGGCACGATATTACTTATTAAAGAATCTATATCTACTAATACAGAAGATTATCTTCTACTTCTAAATATTTAAGATTTTTCCTTCCACGAATCGTATTAAAAGTTAAATTCTTCACATATTTAACTGCTAATCATGTAGTGGATAACAGATAAGCTCTTTACAAAGAAAGGGTTGAAGTCCCACCTCAAATCTGGTATTATTTAAAAAGCAATGTATGAATAAGGGTGTTAAAAGTACCGAAGCCCCGGTGAAGCTTGGTTGTACAGCATTTATTTATACAGCCTCCTGGGCTACACTCATTTTAGATAGCGTCACTCACGCGTCTCGCGTTTGCTAAGTATTTAGTATGGCCATTAAATATGGACAATTATATTGTATTTAAATATTTAATGTATAATCATATAGATACAAGTAATTGATACCTGGGTTAATTATGTAGAAACAATAAGTTTGGTCTTTTCTATATGATAAATATGATTTATTCTTCAAATACTTACCGATATATCAAATTAGAGCCAGCGCGCACGAGCAACTTAGTTGCCCGGCAACTATTTTGTCTCTGTCGCTGTCTCCTCGCAAAGTTTTGAACGATGCGCACACGAAAGCGACAGCAACGCAACTTTTTCTTTAAAATTTTCTGCATTTATCAACATGGTTTTCGAAGAGACGGTTGTGGTCTGTGCTCTTGTCCTGCATAGTTCCCATTCCCGTGGGATTTCCGGGATAAAACCTATCCTATGTGTTAATCCAAGTTACCCTCTATATGTGTGCTAAATTTCATTGTAATCGGTTCAGTAGTTTATGCGTGAAAACTGAAAACCATACATACATACAAACCTTTCCTCTTTATAATATTAGTATAGATATGTAATCGTAATTGTAAAAAGTAAAGTAGTTTTTATTTAATACTTTTTAGTGTATTTTTCAACACGAATCAAACGAGCCCAAACTCGATAAAGTTGAGTCAATATATTACTAAGTTCCTATGGCCACCTTCCGATTCCATCATCAAATCAGCTCTATGTCATAATAATGTTTCATCGCTTTCCAATTTACATGCGTATACAAAATTTCAGCTCAATCGGTTACCTGGAAATGAATCAAAGTTACTTGCTACATTTCAATTAAGTCATCGAGACCAGACAAAAATGCTCATAAAATAAAAACTACTGGGCTTATCCGAATAAAATTTATGGGACCAATTCCACACCATTCCGCATCAAAAAAAAAAAAAGAATCACGTAAACCGGTTCAGAAACCTCGGAGTAATCGGTGTACATACATAAAAAAAATATACCGGCCGAATTGATAACCTCCTCCTTTTTTTTGAAGTCAGTTAAAACTACTGTGTACGAGAATAAATACGTTGACATAAATACGTACTATCGCTACGCCGGTTACGCGGCAACTGGCCGGCGGCCGCCGACCGGCAACGTTTTTGTCGCCGTGCGCGCACTTGCATTGAAACCAATAGATAGGGCGACAGTTGCGTCGCGGGCTTGTCTCCGAACCCGCGGACAAAAAAGTCTCCCGGGAGTTGCGTCGCTACGTGCGCGCACTTTCATACTAGCCCATAGGTGGGAGAGACAAAATAGTTGCGGAGACAAAATAGTTGCGGAGACAAAGTTGCTCGTGCGCGCTAGCTCTTAAATTAAAGCCAATCAAATAAACGTCACCAGTTGGTGACGTTTATTAGATAGGGCTAAATTGTTCTGTAGACTTTTTACATGACATTATAGACTGCTGAATAAAGTGGTCGAAACAGTGGTCTTTGTTGATTAAATATTTTTATGTATATTTTTTTTATATTAGCACCTTCACTCCTCTAGCTATGTGTACCTTCATACCATCTGAGCAATTTTCGTAAAAAAAGTTATTACGTATTAAAAAAAAAGATTAAAAATCTCCCGCTCGTTTCATAGCCCCACTCTAAACAAGGTACAATTTATTTTAGCATGGGAATAAGAGGTGACACGAAAGAATTCCTTTAGAGATAACTCTGGTTGTTATGCGTAAGTAGTTTACTTTGAATTTCTTCATACCAACACTTACCTTCAAATAGAGATGTTTTAAAGTTTAAAGAGAAACTTTGATCCAATTTAACTTCGAGTTTTGATAAATATGATGTGTGGAAAATGTTTATTCCAACGATCCAATCATTTTAAAAGTATTTTTTTCAACCGACATCAAAAAAACTAGAAGGTTCTCAATTCGACTGTATTTTTTTTTTTTTTGATTTTTTACCTCAGAACTTTCGACTGTATGAACTGATTTTTACGATTATTTTTTTTTTCGACAGCATGTGGTCCCGTTTAAATTGGGTTTTTTAGTTTTGAGAATATGAAGGCGGTTTTTAGATTTTTGTTAAAAAATAATTATGTAAACCTAATTAAGCACTTAAATGCTTTCTTTCTATTTAATATTATCTCTAATTAACAGTTCGCTTATTTTATCTATAATTTCTGTTCGTTGTAAATTGTTATTGAATTGAAATAACATAGCGTCATAACCAAAACCTCTAAAAGAATATCTCTTACGTTTATATGTACTTTCTCAGTTATCCCTAGCTTACCCTGTACAGAAAATTTATATTTGATTGTACAAAATGCGGAAACTAGCGCCGTTAGCAGTATATAAGTCTTAACAGAGACTCCATATTTCTGTCAATTGTGGTTGTAAGCCAGCGAAGTCAGCCCCAGCGTTTGTCAGAAGTGTACGAAGTTTACTGTATTTTCGGAATTATTTCAGTGGTTAAAGAATTTCAAAAGAAAATTTAACAACATAATTATTATTATGTATGGTGCAACTGTTTTACTTTAATTAAAGCGTTTCAAATAAATTATAATATTCAAATTCTTGCCATGGGAGGGACTTCATTTCATGAGTTAATAACATTTGATTTTCGTTTTGGTTTTTGATATGAACATTGAAGCCTTATTTATTATAATTTTTTGAATTTAATAAGATTAATTGTTTAATAGAATACATGTTTCACTAGTAGAGTAAACTTTTAAATGATTAACGATTTTGGCAAAGTGTTTATATAGTATAAACAATTTTAGCGAAGATTCTAAAAACAATTTATTTAATAGAAACGTTACTGGGGAAGAAACTACAATGTATAAAAGATACGATTGTGTCAGCGTTAATTTATTGCGATCTGTTCGTAAAATAAATGCCCAAACCGATAAATTAAGTCATGGATTTTTTCGCTTACATAAAGTTTAATCCTCGCAGTGGGAACATTTACTGATAATGTAACAAACGTTTAAAATATCTCGTGTAGGCGGGTCCACACAGAGCGAGCAGCCTCGCGAGGCAATTTCTGCGCGAAGCAATTCAATCTGTGTGGACGTGGCTCGGCTGAGGAAAATGATAGCATACGCGCTTTCCTAACTTGCAAGACTGCATTATCTATGGAGATTCCTCTTGTGGTTTTTAACACGCTTGTAGCGATACCTCGCTCTGAATCGCGCAAGCGAAATGTTTTCGCTACAGAGCAAAATATACACAACTTTCCGACATCATCCATTGGGGCCTTAACGGACGGCCAGTCGAGTAGACTGGTCGAGGATCCTCCCTTTTTTGATGGAGGAATTCCACCTTCCTTTCCCCACACGCTTTTATTAACTTCACCTGTATGTTTGTATATAACCAATTTTAGCTCACATTTAATTCAAACTTTATACACTTATCAAGGATCTGTGACAATACAAATTTTAAATTCATGAGTTTAAGCTTATTTTGTATTTTTTTTTTTGACTAGGTATATTAAATGTGTTTTTTTTATTTTGCTCAAAGGTGGCCCCTGTCATCGCGCGCGCACTCTGGACTCACACAATCGTACGAATGGGTCGGCTTTGGGTGAAAAACATCTTCGATATAAGCAAGTTCGGAAAACGCGCGTAAAATGCTTGGCAAGGCTGCTCGCTCTGTGCGGACCCGCCTTATTACGTTATCCCATTTATAACGCCGCGCAGTCATTAGGGTTTTCCACGCGTTGGAAAAATGTGACGCTAATTGCGGATGAATGTTACTTTTGTTTCGAGGTTTTTGTTGACACTCTGGTCCTTTTATGTTGCGTCTGTGTGATACATACGAGGGCTTTTTAAATTTCATTGTGTGTGGTCTTTTTCATTGTGTTTTGTTTGCTATTTAATGTAACGTTTAGCTTAAGTGAGCAATGTAATGGAAAGGATTGTTTTATTCCGGCTTTAGTAAGTAGAGAAAATAAATAATTTTGACTCTGGACGGTGGTAAAAATATTATGTTTACCTCTATTGTGGACCAGACTTAAGAATGTGATTTTAGGCTGATTATTTCAACGCTGAAATTGTGAAATAAACAAGCATTTTTTACTACTACTGCTCTAACTACTAAAATATAAGCCGCAAATTTGTTAAAATCTTCTTCTTATGTCGCATTATAACATAGCTTATTGTACCTTGAAACATACACCATCTCTTGCTTTAACTATATGCGACGTTCAATTCAATATCTGCAAGGAATTGGAATTAGCACTGGATTAAGTTTGTATCAAGTAAGATTGCTAGGACGCGTATGCCTGGATTAGATTTTAAACTACATATTACCTGTGTGTGGGGCAAGTATTAAGCGACTGGTATATTGGCAGAGTAACTAGGATCGGTTTGCTACAGGCCTCGCCACAGACATATATTAAGTAGACAACGCAAGTACCGCGATCTGTATGAAAACCAAGCGTGTCATATTTTTTGTACTGACCTTGACGCGTTATTATGTCACGAGCGCTTTTTAGTGATGGTAATTTCATTTTACGCTAAATCGATTAGGACGCCACTCGCGCGGCGATTCTAGTATCGTCCTATCCCATCGAAGTAAATCGAAAGAAATCAGATCAAACTAGATCTATGTCTAAGAGGTAGTCAAATAAATGAATCGTAATCGATTACAAAATCGATTCAAGACAGAAAAATGATAATTACCATAGACAGAGGAATGATAAAATAAAGTTATAAACCTTTTAATATTCTAACAAGTAAACTAATGTGTTTTAGCTTTTTCTTACATATGCCCATTGAGTTACCATGTAGTACGTACTAGAGAGGCCATCGAAAGAAAGTAATGAAACTGTCAATCAATCAATCTTTATGTCCCGTTGCATCGATCCATTTTTCTTTTATGTTCGGGTTACTTGGAAAACTGAAAAAACAAACATAGTCTAAGCAATAAGGAGTTTTCTTAAAAAACTCCCAAGATGACACTTTAACTAATGGCGTCCATGGCATAATATTTATTTTTAGTACCTTTGTATTAAAATACTTAAAAGTTCTAGGTCAAGTCGTATTAAATGACAAAAAAAATCTATGCCTTTTTTTCTGAAAAATTGCTCCTTCAAATTATCATTTTTCTGTTCGATTATAAAATCGATTAGAATCGAGAACTGTTGCATCAAATGAACATCACTAACCACAAAATTGGACAGAAAAATGAGAACAGAAAAATGAGAAGACGCTATTCATTGCTTATTATCATACGACGCGATCTTTACCGTGCCAAGTAAAAGCCGCAATGTATTCCGAATCATTCCGTATGGTTTGGTATCCATGTTTGTCACGATCGTTTTCCACAGATATTCTTTATTTGATTTTAAAATAAATAGTGCATATTCTGATTAGAAAATTACTTACCGGTGGAAGGAAACATCTCCGATAACTCGGCCACTCACAGCTGTGGAGTTTCTACAGTTTATAACGGCGCAATTCGGCATTTTACTTTATTCAGCTTCACGTCTTTCCTTGGCGAACTGCAAGCGCGGACTGAGTGTAGGCCAGCGTCAAGTAAGTTTCATAAACTTAGTTTGGACACGGGAAGTACATACACTCGCGTAGTCTATCTTGATACATGTCTGTGGGCCTCGCCTTTTGAGGGCCGCGAAATGTCTAAAATTATAAAATGTTAATAAAATATATGCACTGCTTAATAAAGTCTCTCAATGAAATTCTACAACGCACTACTGATTACTAATTATGAAATTAAATTGAATTTGAATCGGGATACAAAGAACATTCAAAGATATTAACAACTAATAAATAATTATTGTAACTTGTTATCCTATATTCGTATGAAAAACCCTGCCTCACCACTTTTTGTACACATACATTCATCATGACTGATTGACAGCTACCCCAGTATATACATGAGACAACAATATATTATTATATCTATTGAATAGGTACAAACCTTGTACAAACACTACAAAGATTAAGGGCGTACACGGACCGCTTCAAGCAGTTGAGACCGACGGCTTGAAGCCGCGACCGCGCGGTAAACTATAGACATTCATTCACTGCCGTACACGGACTGCTCGAGCCGTCGCAACCGCTTCAAGCCGTCAACTGCGCGGTTGGTAGGGACAGATCGAGCAGTCAACGACCGACCGCTCGAGCAGTCTGTGTACGGCCGCTCTAAAGTGTTGTATAAAACATTCTTTAAAGAAGATATCAAGTTTACTTCCACTATTAGCGATAGCATAGCTAATTTTAAAAGTCATACACACTGCATCTGTAATCGTATTGCAAGCCAGCAAAAAGTTTAGCAAAAAGCTGTAAACACAATATTATAAAGAGGTAAGATATTTATGTATGTAGTGAATATAGTCAAAAACTACATATTTTCTTCTGAATAAGTAAGCTACTTTATTTATCTCGGATCAGCCCGGCATAATATAAAGTATCCACATTTAGTTAATTTATCTATGACTTAGATTATCGCACGTTCATAACTTAAACCGTATTTCAAATTAGTGACAAGAAATAGCTTTTAGGAGCCTCGTAATGACGACCTGTATGTGCAGCCATAACTGCTCATTTTCATTGTCGACGTGCATTTAACTGCATTAAAATTCATCTTAAACTAGATGGGCATCTTAGTGATAGAGGTAGTTTGGACTTGGCCACTAAATTTATCTGGCAATAGGCTTAATAAGTAAAAAGTTGTATGTGTATACATGCCTTAATCGATATAATATTATGTATTAGAAGTGGTTTCATTACTATTTATACTCAAAAGTTTTCTATCCATGTATCACGATGAGGATATATCGACGTTTTCATAATACAGGGAAGGCTTAAATAATATTATCTCCTATGAATATTGCATAGACACTAAGCCATAGCAATAAAACGAAACGCACAAATAATAAAATTGTTATTTAGTAATTAGCACATTGTGCCAAAAGCCTATTAACATTCTTCTCACTTTATTGTAAGTAACCTACTTTCAAGTGATTCGTAGAAAACTCAATACATAAATTAGCAAAACAAACGCAAAGGAAACGAATTAATTAGAATGGAACAGATAATCAAAGTAACCACAGATTAAATAAAGTCGATAAAATCTTTATGGTGTAACCATTTACATGTTAACACAGCAAAGGAAGGCTTTCAAGTTTATTTGGTGTTGTCACGCGACACCATTACAAGTTCTTAGCATTCGAACTATAATTGTATACTATAATAAGTATAGTTTAATAATTATATTTAAACAAAAGTACGCATAAAGCATTCAAATTGTGAGGACTAAACCAATTTAAATAGGACTACATGACAGGCACCAGCTTTCCAATAAAAAAAGATTTATAAAAATTTTGAGGTAACATACCTTAAAAAAATACAGTCGAATTGAGAACCTCTTGCTGTTGAGAAACATGATTTAATGTTATTTAAACTCAAGAGATTATTTATTGTCACCGATCCTTGATAAGTGTATAAAGTTCGAATTAGATCTGTCCGTCAAGTGGCTCAATATCGAGTCTATCGAGTCACATACAAACTTACAAATATACAAATGAAGCTAATATAAAAGCGTGTTAATATTATAATTTAGTTAGTATAATTTGGTGTTTAATAGCCTTTGTAACAATACAATAAAGCTACACGTGTACATTATAAATTGCTTAGTATTAACTATCAAGGTCAATATAGTTGTTACCGCGAATTAGATCAAAGGCGAGTCACAGATTATATTATAACACTCTCTGTTATATAATTTGTGACTTAGTATTGTTAACCAATACGTAACTATATTCAAACTTGCTTGGAGGTGAAACCGGAGTCTTAAGTGATCTTTAGAGGTGAATATTGTATCAATATATTATTTATTTATTTTTATGTCACAGCAAAAAGTAAAACGTACTAGAACTGTAGCTTCATTGTTTTTGAAAAAGAAAAAATACGTACAAACAAATAGTTAATTTTTAGTAGCACGAAACACATAGGCTTCTTTTAACATTTATTTTCCGACCTTTTTCAACATACAAAATGCTAATTTTAGAAGAAGAAAACGACGTTATCTCACGCTTAAAAAAAAGTATAAATTCAACTTCATTTAATTAACATATTTTCACTTAGGCCTAGCCAATGAGTCAAAAACTAACTAAACTTCAGAGACTTAAGTATTATTACGAGACATTTCACAGTGGATCTTCCAATAAGTGTCAGCTGTAAACCGAAATTACGAAAACATTGTCAAATAATAGTGTCCGTACAAATT
Source organism: Colias behrii (assembly GCA_029959065.1). Lineage (NCBI taxonomy): Eukaryota > Metazoa > Arthropoda > Insecta > Lepidoptera > Pieridae > Colias > Colias behrii. The sequence goes on from JARWMC010000025.1 coordinate 5,501,960, forward strand.
TGGGGGCTATGGGATATTTCTAAATCTGTATTAAGTCTTACTTTCTGGTAGTAATATAATATAATTACAATTGACAAAATGTATTGGATCATATTTTGAAAGACTCAAAGACATCATAATAACAAGACCAAAAAATAATTTTGTTTAAAATCTTTTTTCAACTTCCAACTTTTGTACATATATTAATTGCCTTACAGTATCATAGAGCGACTAAATGTCTTAATGCATTAACTTCATATAATGTGCTACAGTCTACGCGCTACAGCCTACGCGCTACGGTCTACGAGTTACCCTCTACGCGCTACAGTCTACGCGCTACAGTCTACGAGTTACCCTCTACGCGCTACAGTCTACGCGCTACAGTCTACGTGCTACAGCCAACGCTTTACAATCAAACCGCGCGTTATGTTGACACTATATTCCTTTTCGAGGACATAAGTGCCTTAAAATACTCTGTCCTCAACACCTCTAACGTCTGGCAATACTACACCACGCTGGGTTTAAAGACCCTCGTAACATAAAGCTTAACGTCATACCAAAAGCACTTAAAGCATGGTCAAGAAGGTTTACGACCGAACTCTTGTTGCTAAAGATTTCACGACAGTTTAAGTGTTCACTTTTACAATGTAGTTTACATCTATTATGGTAATAAGAGATTGTCTGTGTGTGGTCGAAATGGTAGCAAGAAGTTAACCACCTTCTCTTCTACAACATAACTGAGGCAGCTTTGATAGAAACTTATTCTAGAGTCCAAAATAAATTAAGAATACAACTTTATATCCAGTACTATATAGATGGAGGATTATTTGGACTGTATCAAGCATATTTCACAACTAAAACTAAACAAAAGAATCATGAAAGAAACTGTATCTTTCTTTTCTATGCGTTAATGCAGAAAACTTTTCCAAATATACACTCCTAAGGACTGTCAATCCACTCACAGTCACAGCTACTAACTATACACTTTACAGTAAATTCAATAAAAGCAACAGCAGAAAGAAACTAAAGCCTAAATACTTCCTCTACGATAGCAAAAGAAACCCCCGCTCTACGACACATCAGCAAAAAGCTAAGTAACCAATTCTACTAAAATCACATCAATACATCTCAATAAAAGACAAAGCGTATAATGCATCCGTTCTGGATGGGATATGTATTAGCGGGGAGACCGTATTTATTGCGTTGTAGCCCGAAGATTTATAGCTATGTACCGATTGCGGCCGATACTCCAATTCAATTTGATATAACGCGTCGATTGGTTAGGATTTGTTGACTGATTTTAGAGTCTAACAACGCTATTGTGGGAGTTGAAGCGAATTGAGTTGGGATCGGGGAATATAAATGCCTCTGGATTATCGTTTAAGGTAGCTAGTTTCTTCTACAATATGATTTGATGACCAGAAATATCATGAAGGGACAGACTCTGAACATTATTTTACTTTTGAAACCCAATACAAAGCATACTATGTAATTTAAGCATTTGTTGAAATCAACCGAATTAATTCAACGGCTTAGTTATAAAAACTTAATACATTTTCATTCATCTATAACATTTACACGAATATATTTTCCACCAATAATATGTTAAAACTTCATGATTCGCGCATACAAGTCAATAATTCACCACATTACAGGAAGGTGATATTTCAAAATGGAGTCATTGATATTCCACGCAGCCAATTTGCCACTTATAACTAATTACCACACAATAGCCCTGATTTTAATAGCGACCATTATACATTTTGCAAAGTGATCCGAAACCCTGTCACGTCGTGGTAATAATGTTGATTATGATATTCCTAAACTATTAATATACTAGCTGCTCGCACCGGTTCTGTTTGAGTACTTTAACATAATTAATTAGTACAAGATTTATTGTTTTTCAATTCATTTAAATCATATAATATCCAGAAATACAATAAAGAGATGTATTTATGGATGACTGTATAGATAGAGTTGCTTTCACATTTATAACATTATCGCATTATCAATATACATACATTATTTCTATAATAATATCAATATTCTTTATATCACTCTCTATATTTTCCGTCAATATTTCAATGATCTATTAGAACTTTTCCGGACTAAAACTCACACAAACGGAGGAATGATAGGAGAGCTATTTATAAATTTGTGAAAGGACAAACTCATCCCGGTTGATGTGAATACTGTTTAATATTTATTAATGTAGTTTTCAACGCTATAGTTTTACTTAACAGTGGTTTATCGATTAGCCGCTCCGTCTGGGTTGAATAGAATATGAGTATAAAGGGTTTTTAATGCATTCAATTTTAATTACGTTTATTCAACTGTCTCATATCAAATTTATACTGATTTCAAAACAGTAATAGGTACACAAATATGTATGAATACTTAATAGCATTTACCACATTAATGAATGTTATTTTGTACATTTATTATAGGCATATAATAAAAATTATATATTCCAACAACAAATCACGTATAAATTAAGCCAAACGCTACAAGATACTAGTCTGACATAGTTTAAGGCTGGAAAACAAACCCAGATTACAAAGCAAATGATATTCAATTCATTATTGCATTATAATACCAGGCAATAACCATCCCTATTGCTTGTACCATTAGGTAGATAAACGCGTAACAATATTATCTAAATACTCTCAGGTGGTTCATAGTTGTGCGCCCGTATTTGCATTTTGCTATCTCGATATGAATAGAACATTCCACGTGCATTTAAGAGGTGCGAAAATTGTCGTAGACGTTATTAAGGTGTTAAATTTAATATCACATTTCGTATTGAAGCAGGGAAATATGTATTTAAGAGGCTTATTTTCTGAAGAAATAACCTCTGATATTCTTTCATTTCAAATACTATTTTTTAATAAATTTAATTGAAAAAAACGTGTTGTCATCTTTCACGAAAATATTGTGTTGGCAAATACTACGGTTGATTTTATGCAACTAAAACATTTATTACACAGCTGAAGTATTATGTTACTTTCTCTTACTTACAAATAAGTACTATTCAATTTTATATTATGTTATCCATAAATTACATTCGTTGTTAATTTTCCATTTCAATATTTCATGTTAATATAAAGTATAAACTAAAATGTATTCAGAACATACTCGACGAACTAACGTCGACAACCCCGTCGACTAAAGTTAAACAGTTACCGTACATATTACGTAAACAATACGAAGCCCGAATGTACTAATTTCCGTACTAAAATACATATGAGAAAACTTAACGGTACTTGATTCGAAGTTAGTACTGCCTCTTAAGGGAACTTTCATATAGTGGACTTTCGTAAGCGTAATACGCTACGTGACGTAGCGGTTGCTACGCAGTGTAACATGTGCTACGAAATTAAGTGCATTTTGTACTTGCGTAGCACAGTTTGATTTAATGTAAGCGTAGATCTTATTTATTTGTGTGGAATATTATTATGATGCATCTTCGAAGACATCGTAATATTTGTTGCATAATAATAATCAAACAAGGTTTTTAACTTACTTCATTTGCGTATAAAACGAATCAAGTAAAATGGGTAGTTCTATCTTCATTTTTACATATTTTTACATACAAGTAAAGGTAGTAATATGTAGTGAGTTAGTCATTTTAACTATTTTTCACATTTGTGTTTATTAATTTAACGAAAATGTTTTGGCAAGCAATTTTAATTAAATAAAAATTCAATTTCTTAAAATAAAATACGGTTAATATGAATGTAGCCTAACTTTCCAACTACTTAGCAATGAAGACAATCTCAAGTTACAAGTCGACCTGAAATGTTAAAACGAAGTGAACAATTAAAAGTAATAAAACAGCAGTTCTTTGTTTCAAGTTTTATTAATGTTATAATGAATTGCTACGAATTTGCTAACTCGTGTAGTTAGAATTAAGTTCGTAATTATTTTAAATATATATTAAAGCTTTTTAATTACACCAAAAAACCATAATATGGTTTTGATCAATAGAGGGAGTAATGAACGAAAGTTTATGCCAAGCAATTAATAGAAAATTTTATACCTTCGGTTACAAAATTATTTAAGTTATGTTTGTCCATTTGTCTTCAAAAGCATCCATCTGACTCCATGGATCCAACCATCGATCAACATCTAAGAATGACTTGCTGCAATATCCCAAAACATTCAATCGACTTTAATTAAATATTCAAAGACCGACAAAATGGGGAGCAGTGAGCAGGACGATGAGCACGACGAGTGGCATGACGAGTAACGTGGCCACACTATGTCTCTGCCTACTTTCCTCGTTACTTCCCATACCACTCGTCGAGTGTGTGGCCGCGCAGTTACACTCAACTCCACATTTGTTAAATAATTACGTTTTTTCCTATTCTAATGACGATGTGTTCCTATGAAATTCAACATAAATGTATACCGTTTCTGAAATCCAAGACACAGGCAACAGCCCAGTTTGGATCTCCAGTAATACTGTAATGTTCTACACTTTTGGTTAATAAAGATTTTTATTTATTTACTATTTTTTATTAATTACAATTACTTTCTATACATACATGTATCGAAAAAAATGTTGTGTGGTTTTATGAAACCACGGTAAAAGTGAAACGTAGGCACAAAATTATCGTATTTGTACGATAATTATCGTACGGTTCCGAACACTGCTTTATACCTACTCGGCAGCCGACCGTCACGCGACATGCGCTACACAGACCAAAAAGTTTGAGACGATGTAATAAAAGTTTCACTTTAATAAACATAAACATATAAAAATAATACTACTTTATGTTTTCCATAACCATTGTACAAGTTTGTATCTATTTTTCAGGCTTAGCAAACAAGTTGCGTCGATAACAATAAACTCTCAAACTGTTATGTCCCACGCCATTAACAAACGATCATGATACTTGAATGGCTCAGTATGTTAGGCTCAAACGATATTGATATTTGCTAGCTTTGTAGCTAACTATTATAGCGAACGAACTGTTTATATGTTGATACTTTTAAAGGTAGCTTTTACATGCGTTTTGTTGTTTAGTTTTGAAATGAGTGCATTTTAAAAAATAATATGAAATAATGTATAGCGTATTAGATTAGCTTCAATTAATTTTTTTAAACGAATGATAATCAAGGACGGAATTCAAATCTATCAGTCATTGCACGATTTTAAATCGTAATATAGATGATCGATTTTCTTGTTCATCACGCTTTGGCAAGACATTGATATTGTATGCAATACAAAATAATTTTTCAGTAAGTTTAGTTCTGTAGTTCCTAAGATTAACGTGTAAATAAGCAATAAAACAAACTCTCTAGCTTTATAATAATTACTTGATACTTGACAAATTTAATATCGTACAAATGTTTTAACATAAAATTTCATTGGTCAATTTTAAGGCTCTATTAGTACTAAAACTTTTCTTTTCATAAGTCTCCGCCGACCACTAGTGATCGAAACTTTTAATTTACTTGCTTAATTAGTTCTCAAGAAAGTTCCTTTACATTTATAAGTATTCAACTGCTATTATTTTGAAAATTTCGTCAAATAAATTAAATATTCTTAAAATATTTACATGATACAGATACCTACATAAACTTGAACGTGAACCTTCCTTTCATAAATGGTGATTTTTACGTTATGAGAAACCCAAACTCTCCAACTCACTTCTATATAAGTTGTATTAGTTTTAAATCAACTAGATGTTTCATGCGAAGCTTTAGAATCGTCATATTATTACATAGTTATTACCACGGATTCCTAAAGAAATTAAACTTTATAAAACCACATAATAAAAAGCCAACACTAAACACTAAGTACTGATTATTCATGTAAACTAATTGGAACGAGAAGCAATTATTCCAACACGATTATGATAAACCTCCGTTGCGTGTACGACTTGCGGTCGACTCTAAGTACGATCACTTACACTTCTCACTTAACTTGAAGTGTTCTCTTTATTAAGTAATTAAGTTAAAAAGTACTATAATATGTTTATAAATGTTATTAGTAGCTAGAAGTTATGCAATCTATACTTAATATATTATTATAAAGCTGAAGCGTTTGTTTGTCTGTTTGTTTGAACGCGCTAATATCAAGAACTACTGATCCGATTAAAAAAATTCTTTCGGTAAAAAAAAACCAACAGGAGCGGAGCCACGCGGGTGAAACCGCGGAGCGCAGCTAGTAATAATATTGTGTATGATTAAACTTGAGTGTGTGTTTTGTATGTGCATGTGTACACCGTACACACACATATGAAGGTATGATATAAAACTTTGTATCACAATTATATAACTGTACATAATACAATTTTTAATATGTTACATATTCAAAATGTGTGCCTTGTGACCTTTTAATCCATAACTTTGCAATACATTTTAGTTCATAAATTCGACAAACCAAATTTAAATAAAAGCAATTTAAACTGGAACTACGACAAACAATTTAACAAACTTTACGTATATTTTCTGTACTTCACTTCATTTAAAGATAACGTTTTAATCACACTAACAAAAGCCCGCGATTTGACACGCGTGGCACCCCTTCCAAAATAGCTATCTATCGTTGTATCAAATTTCATACAAATTCGGTCAGCTACTTTCTAGTGAATAAGTAACAAACTTTCAATTCAAAATTATCCAATACACTCGGACTTGTACCATAACATTTTATATTTAGTTAAGCCTACTCTACTAGTTATTATTCTGTGGTTAGGCGAAAGACGCTGGTTCGATTCCCGCCTCGTGATCAATTTATCAAGTCTTTAAAATGTTTTCAAGATATGTATTCAAAGAATTATACTGGTTATATTTCAAGATGCGGAAGAGTAAAAGTTATAGCATTAAGGGATTACCCTCAAAGCCTTATTATTGTGATAATTAGAATGAATTATTTATGAACGTTGAAACTCTACAACAGCTGTAAATAATGTTAACTCCTCCGTTGGTGACATTTTAAGTAGAAATGAGCAAAAAGGAGCAAATGGAGTGAATTTTACATTAAGAGATATCGCTAAAATTATATTATTTGGTGTATAATATTTTGAAGTGAAACTTCTTTAGGCACAATGAGAATAAAAATGTTAAGGTCATGGAGTAGGCGACGATTTTGGTATCTTTGAATCTTGCCAAAGAAGTTTCACTTCTGACACAATATGTGCTCCGCACACACGCTCTTTTTTTTTACTACTTACATCATACATATCAATATGTAACTCTTTATTTGATTTAAAGATAGTTTAATGCGAATAATATTAAAAATAATTCTCATTGACTAACACACTTTTACTTTAACTTGAAATCCATTAAGCCTGACATAAATTCGTTCTAACCACAACACTTACCTTTTCAGTTTGACCTTACCATTACTCTAACCAAACATTAACAAAAACAATAAAATAAACTCAAATATTTTAACATTCACATGTCGGCTCGTATTGCGGGTTTTTCAACATTAACCGGTGATTCTTAGCATTACCCAACACCGCTAATTGCTCCTAACTGCTGTTCAGATTAGCCCGGGCAAAGCCCATTAACGCTATTTAGATTTATGAGCGCTAAATAATTCGTGAGATACTATCAGAAATAAATAATAATTGTTTATGTTTGTGCGGGTTAATTATATTTTTATGCGGGAAATAAATTCATTTCAACTTATATAAAACCTCCGCCCCGGCTTCGCCCGTGGTACATGTTTTCTATCCACAAGAACCATCCTCGTAATTCAAGGAATATAATAAAAAATTGGTTGTCTGTAAAGTCGGTTTACTGACGATAGTTGAACGTGACAACGTCCGATTGTGCTTCTTTGTCGCTCGTTCCGCGCTCTCGCTTGCACTTCAAGCCTTACGTGGAACGCCTCAGAGCGAGGTAACGCCGCATGAGTCATGTTTTTTCGTGCGTGCAGCCGGCTCTATCGAATTATAAGACGTTGTCACGTCAAAGAAGAATAAACGAATTTGCTTCATCCGTTCTCGAGTTATTCGCTTACCAACATTACGATTCATTTTTATATTTTTGATAATTAATTAATACTTATTTATTTTTAGAACTAACCTGACATAGAATGAATGATCTGATAGTATAAAATATTTTGCTTTGTGTATGAACGTATTGTAGGTTATTTCTATCCTAATAAGGACAAGCAGGACAAATAAATAACGTTCATTCAACTTCCAAAATCGCACTTAATAATTAGCACGTGTTTATAATAGGTAAATACTTCATCGAATAGATTAATTGAAATATGCCTCAAGGAAAAACAAATTATTCTAGTAATCATTTCATTTCCTCACTAACTTAATCTATACATAATATTATTAATAATAAATCACTTAAGTGATAAGGCCGCCTTCTGTTCTGTTTTTTTTTTCTTTTAGAATAAGTTATGTTTGTATTTTGGCAGCACAATAAAGAGTTTTAAATAAAAATAAATAAAATTATTAAGCTGAATAGTTTGTTTGTTTTAAGGCGCTAATCTCAGGAACTACTGGTCCGATTTGAAAAATTTCTTACGGTGCGGTGTTAGATAGCCCATTGATCGAAGAAGGCTTAGGCTATACTCGTTAGTCTATCATCACGCTAAGACCAACAGGAGCGGAACACTGCGGACGTAAAACCGCGGGGCAGCTAATTTGTAATATAGCGTTACATTCACTGCGTACTCATACAAATTTGATTATTTATTTATTTATTTATTAAGTTTATCTCACGTAATACCCATTGTCCAACTTTGTCAAACAAGAAACAATAAAATTATATCACGTCGTTTATACTTTATACTAATATATTTAAGCGCGTCACACACGGTGAAGATACTATAATATTTTATGTTAAGATTCTCTAATATAAAATATTACAGTATCTTAAGGTATCCGGTATCAGCGTTCTGACCATCATTTTTCTTTTTGTCATTGCGTACTAAGACCCCTGTAGAACCGCCATCCTGTTACAAATGACCCGAAATTTTGTGTCAGTGTTTCCCCATAACCTACGAAAGCTAACGCATTACAATGTGTGCTTATTCACAATGTCTAAAATACAATGCATTTATAACATTTATCAAAGTTGGGACACTGGTTATGACGCGAAATGAATTCACTTGGCTGTGCCAAGTCAAAATTGTAGATTTTCGCAAACGTATGACTTGCTATGTAATTACGATCAGCCCATTAAGAAAGCGACGGGTTGTTATTATAGTTATAAGTTGTTATTATAAAGAATAAATGTTAAAATAGTAGAGCAAGGTTGACTTGTATATTACTAAGTTGTGACTTGTGATGAAAGTAACTAAATAACAACAGCAAAATTTTATAAGCATGACCTGAGAAACATATCTATTCTTACAATTTTATGCATTGTCAGTGTAAATTTTTTTTATAATATAAGTAGGTGCCTAAGGCCCGCCCTGTATTACTTGTAGTAAAAATAACTAGCGGAGTTATAGATTTGCTATGGCTTAGATGTTTACTTCATGATTCGCACATTCCACCCTTCACATCAAAATCACAGAAAGATATAAGATACCCATTACCTGTCTATCCATAAGCTTTTTACAATATTTAATTCGTTTAACCAAATCCGCCTTTCTCATAGCCCCACGCACATTTCTACAGAATGTACTATTTAACTTGTAAGCATGTTCCGTTGTTTGTCTAGCTTACGTCACTTGCCATTAATTCCAGTTCCCAGAAATCTTCCGGCGCCTTCGGAAATTTCAAACTATCCATATTAATGAAGCTCTCTTCTTTGCTATTTTGGAGCGCTGCATGCGATTATTCTCGTTCCTTGATAAGACTTAAATTAACGCTAAAAGCATTTTCATTTGATTAGTGTATTGAAATGAATGAAATGAATGAAATGAATGAATGAATGAATGAATGAAAAATTCTTTATTGCACACACATACAGGATTACAACAGAAGAGCGATAAAAGTTAAAACATGTACAGAGGGCGGTCTTATCGCTGTAAGCGATTTCTGCCAGACAACCCGCAAAACCATAAGGATAACATAATTTTATGGTGAAGGTGCAATTACAATTGGGTACATTTTGCTTAAAATTGAACAAAATCTATAAATAATTATTACGTAAATAATAAATATATAAATAAATACATAATAACTTATATACATAATATAATAACTTATTACATACATACATATATACATTCATATATATACCTACACATATACATATTATACGAAATTAAGGACGGACCCATAAGAAATACTCAACATCCAAGTGATGATAATATATATATAATATAAATTATAGGCAAGGAATAACTTGAAATATATAATAAAGTAGGTATAAATTATAATGTGTTACGAAGATGGTTGCGAGAAATATTGTTTTAATGCATTTTTGAAAACATTTATTGATTGAGCACGCCTTATCGATTCTGGAATAGAATTCCAAAGATTGATTGCAGACACAGTGAAGGAAGAATGGAAGAAATTGGATCTGTGGGAAGGGACACTTAAGGTGAGTAGATTAGAGGAACGGAGAGTAAGGCTATTTTCGCCCAGGAATTTAAAATTTTGTTTCAGGTAAAACGGGGTTTTGGGATCAAATAGAATTTTGTACAATAAATGCAGGATATGAGCATTCCGGCGGATGCGGATGGGAGGCCACTTGAGCTTGGCTCGGAATTCGGACACATGGTCATATTTTCGCAGTCCAAATACGTAACGTATACATACGTTTTGGAGTCGCTCAAGGGAATCAAGTTGTTGTTCGGAGAGGTCAGGGTAGGAAATGTCAGCATAATCCAGGATAGGAAGGAGTAAAGTCTCAGCAAGCGATACCCTTGTAGGAATGGGCAGAAAACTGCGCAATCGACGAATGGAACCTACAGCGCCATACATTTTTTTCCGCAACGTCTCTATTTGCACATTCCAAGACAAGTTCTTATCAAGCAGAAGCCCGAGATTTTTGACCGACTCGCTGAACGGAATGTGCGATCCACAAAGAATTAGCTTTGGTAAGCTGTTCCAGTCTAGCTTGGCAGTCATTTTGCGGCTACCAATTATGATAGCTTGAGTCTTAGATGGGTTAACAGTTAGACCGAAATTGTGGGACCAGGTAGTGATATTGTCTAGATCAACATTTGTTCTTTGTATAGCTTCTGAAATTCCCGAGATGGTTGTATGTGAGTAAATTTGCAAATCATCTGCATACATATGGTAGGGAGAAGTTAAATTTGTGGAAATTGAGTCAATAAATATTGAGAAAAGGATTGGCGACAACACGCTACCTTGAGGGACACCGGCCCTTAAGTCACACCAAGACGACAGAACGTCATCAACTTTAATACGTTGCCGGCGCCCCTGAAAAAAGCTACGGAACCATTCAATGGCCGCCGATGAATTAATGTTAAGAGAAGCAAGCAAACCCAGCAAAATGTCATGATCAACCGAGTTAAATGCGTTACTGAAATCTAATAACGTAAGAATTGTGAGCTGCTTGTTGTCCATTGCTTGGCGGATATCGTCAGTGACTTTAATGAGAGCAGTGGTCGTGCTATGGCCTGGACGGAATCCGGATTGGAAGGGATTGAATAAGTTCTGTTTATTCAGAAATGAACGTAACTGTTGTTCAACAAGGCGTTCTAGGATTTTAGAAAGGAAAGGCAGTATTGATATAGGACGGTACTCATGGAAAGCTGAAGGGTTGGTTTTTTTGGGAAGCGGGATAATGAAGGCTTCCTTCCAAGCTTTGGGAAATGTGCGAGAGGATATGGATATGTTAAGGATGTGAGTTAAGATAGGGGCTACAACTTCAAGGATAGGGACAATCATATCACGACCAATACTGTCACTACCGACGGCTTTCGAAGAAATGGACAAGATGCTTCTCTTAACACTATCGACAGCGAATTGACTAAAATTAAACGGTGGTAGGTTCGGGACCGGTTTTGATGAAAGATGGCTTAGTGTCTGAGATTTGGCATTTGCATCTACACTAACTGCAGCATTGGTGAAAAAGTTGTTTAATAAATCAATATTTGTATTAGTACTGCTGCAGCTGGCTTGAGACGATTTGCCAATCCCTAATGATCTCAGAAATTTCCAAACCTTTGCGGGCTCACCGTTCTCAATCGTTTTATGGATGTCACGTTGTTGTGCATCCCTACACATAGTATTACAGCGATTGCGAATTACCTTGTACCGTTCTCTATTGATATCGGAGTTGTCAGTCCGCAGTTTTGCTTTAGCACGATTTTTCTTATTTAATGCAGATTTAATGTCGTCTGTTAGCCAAGGTGCGGGAAGGTGCTTTAGTTTAACTGGGCGTAGCGGTGCATGCTTGTCATAAAGTTGAACAATAAGCGAGTTGAACAGATCAACTTTTTCATCTACCGACGAAGCGTTAACTACGACTGACCAATCTGTTTGTTCCGCATCGAAGCAAAGCAATTCTCTGTTCAAACCCCCAAAGTTTCGCTGCATAATGACTTTACGTTTGGGTTTAGGAGGGCGGATGTTATAGGAAAGGAATAACAAGTCGTGGCAAGAGAATCCATCAGCAGGAAATTGCCCAGACTTCAAGACATGATCAGGGGAGGAAACTATGATGAGGTCAAGAAGGGAAGGAGCTGAATTTGGAGAGTGGTGAGTTGGATTTAATGGAGGAAGATGGAAATTATAAGAGTTAATGATGGAAAGTAGTTTTCTCGAACGATGATCATTCTTTAAAAGGCATATTCAAAGGCAAAGGTGTATTATTATTTATTAATTGATTAAGTATCTTGTCGCTAATGGAGCCAAACTAAATTCTAGAACAGTGACATCATAATATTAAGTATACCTATTAATTACCTATAAGATGTCTAATGTCTTCTTCATGTGATAGATAGAGATTGTTAATTAAAATGTTTAACATAGATAATCAAAGAAAGGTAACTAGGTACATAACTAATCAATATTTAATTTGTCCAATTGGTTTTTGTTATCAATTTTTGTTACTTAAGGTATAATTTTGTATTAGTACCTACATATTTTATTATGTTGTGGTTGTATTATCTTGTAAGTATTTCTCCAAAAAAATTGTGGTCTAAGCTAAAACATCAACACATACAATAATAAAACATCGATCGGTTTCTATTCTCGTTAACTTCGTCTGAAGCGTAGCGTGATATGAAACTTTGGCGAAACTTTTTAAATTAAATTTATGACTTTTTACGAAAATACGCCTACTAAAATAGAGCCGCACACAGAGATGTTAGACCCAGAATATATGACATGGTTTCTCAATTACTAACTAGAAATAAACATAAGGATTTTAATATAAATTCCTCGTATAGCTAATGAAGTACTTATTTGAAATATTCATAGAGCGATGTTTTTTACTTGGTTCAACCATTAGCAAATGAGTTTTCCACAACTGTTCGAAATGCCAATTCCAATTTACATGTTTATATTTCGTATTAAAACTCTGGAACCATTAACTCTGTACTAAGTAGTTCTGCTTACTGCTATGTAAATTGAATCTGCAATCGTTGACAACTCGACCCATAATCGGAGGCTAAATTAAGTTCGATGTTCATCCAAGTTTGGCTATTCAACTTGACGCTTGGCCTAACTTTGACTATAATACACCTCTAACTTGCTTCTCGACAACTTACCTGTATTTTTAATGGCTATTAATAAGCCGGTTCTATGAAATTGTTGGCAAAGTTTGGCATCCATCATCGCGGTATAGCGGAGCATAAAAGGCTTTTAAGAAAAATCGCATTTTGCAGTAATTTTGTATTGACTTCTTGGCTTACTTTCAATATGTAAGGCATTTCTATGCCAAATGATTTGCTCATTTTTGACCCTAACAATAATTGTAGGTATATTTTGTTAATAATTTACTGTTTTTAAAGAGCTTGATTTTTTTTAGGATACCTTATGTAGAGAAAATAATATTTTTGAAGGCGTTTTCTTTTATGAGCACAAAAATAGATATTAAGTGCTCTATATTATAATATTGTAAGTAGGTAAATGCGTATCTTCATAAAGTATATAAAATAGGGCAGTATGATTTCAATTTCTGTAGGGAGCAGTTTTTAGAAACATTGGAGTTTTACTAAGTAGGTATTATGAGAATAAAAAATAGAACAATAAAAACTTTACTAGTTACATCGTATTGGAATGCGAGTTTTGTATAAAATAACAATCAAACTCATAATAAAATTTTAATGCAATTTCATAGATATTATCAATAGAAATTTAGTTAATAGATAAGAATGTTGTAAGAATGTTTTAACATGTGTTTATTAAATTGCTCCTCTTATATTAAAATTATAGGCTAAGGTCAAAGGATTAAGGTAGGAAAATAAAACTACTTTTTGGTAAATCTATCTTTTTTTCTCTTACTCATCCCATTAAGATACGTAATAAACTTTTAAAAATTATTGCTTTTACAGTAGGTATAATATGTACATTATATACAATTATTTACAAAACAACTGCTAAACAAGCTCTTTTGATGTTATTGAGGCTTTAAATAAAATAACACATTTAATATGTATCTAGTTCTCTTTCACTCTTAAATTTTAGTTCATAAAAAGACAAGGATAACTCATACACATCAAAATCGAATCATATTTTTGCTGATAATAACTAAAAAAATTAAATAAAAAAGGAACAATTTAAGTTAAAAATTTACCTTAGTACCTATACACAAAATCATAATTATTATGTTCTAGTAATGTTTCAATCAGTCAGCAATTTAATATTAATATATTATGGCCCGGTATCACGACTTGCTGATAATGTCTGATAGCCTATTTGACACTTCTGGATGAATATTTTTATACATTAGCCAGGCCGTACACGGACTGCTAGAGCAGTTAACAAAAAGTGAATGAATGTCTATAGTTCCCCGCGCGGTCGCGGCTTCAAGCCGTCGGTCTCAACTGCTTGAAGCGGTCCGTGTATGGCCGCCCTTATTTGACACTTTAACTGACAGACAAGCTATATAGAACATATTTAGAACATGTGCACCATGTGTACCACGTCAAAGAGCAGTATTTTAAGTGTGGAAAAATGACAGCGCTAAATAGTTGGTATAGAGCCATTACTTTCCCACAATGGAAATAATACTGCTATTAAACATGATGATTACTTATGTTTGACGATGTTGGTCGAAAGTCGTCATGTTTAAGAGCGGCCGTACAGGGGCACTTCGAGCAGTTAACGGCCCAGCGACGTACACGGACTGCTCGAGCGGTCGGTCGTTGACTGCTCGAGCTGTCCCTAGCAACCACGCAGTTGACAGCTTGCTCGAGCAGTCATGTGCACGGCAGTGAATGAATGTCTATAGTTCACCGCGCGGTCGCGGCTTCAAGCCGTCGGCCTCAACTGCTTGAAGCGGTCCGTGTACGGCCGCCCTAAATTACTATGGTATAAGACTTCAGCTTGTTTTCAGAAAATATTATATAGCGTACTTATATAGAATAGAAAGCCTAAATTGTATGTGATATGTACCTATGGGTGTTATTTCTTCTTCTGCTTTCTTAAAAATTAAATACTTAGATAAAACTTAGTTTATTAAGATCTATGTTTTTGTTTCATCAAATTATTATTCGGTATATTTGTGCGTTCTGGTGTTTGGTATCGACGTTGAATGTAGAAAATGATTGAATGTAGATGCGAATTTCATAATAATATACAAATGCAAAAAAAAAACGTTCTTTAACCCATGTTAAGACGTAATAGATAAGAATATTTGACATCTTCCATGATTCCGTGGTACCCCTAGGGATTTCAAGAAATCTCTGATATCCTCATTTCCCTGCGGCATACACAATACACATATCTATTTAAATAAATAATAACATTTATACGAAATTATTAAGCTTATGACTTCGAATTTGACTTAGTAAAGACTTTTATGCACTGGGTCTTATTTAAGTGAATTACGCTAAGAACCGACAACCTTTAACATTTTCAAACAAAACTCGTACCTAAAATTCGTTCAGACGTTCTGAGTGGTGCAACCAAGGTGCAACTAGCACGACTCACCTGTTATATAATATATAATCCATACTTCCATACTATAATAATATTATAAATGCGAAAGTAACTCTGTCTGTCTGTCTGTTACTCAATCACGCCTAAACTACTGAACCAATTTTCATGAAATTTGGTAGGGAGATACTTTGATACCCGAGAAAGGACATAGGGCATAGGCTACTTTTTATTCGGGGAAAATGACGCAATCCCGGAAATCCCACGGGAACGGGAACTGTGCGGGTTTTTCATTGACTGCGCGGGCGAAGCCTAGTATATAATATGTCAGCCCGCGGCTTCGCGAAAGGCGGAAGTTTGTTCATTTGTCGTAGAGCGATTTTAAGGACTAAGGTATCATTTTTGTGGCGGGAGATAGGAGGCTAGAAGTTAGAACAAAATATCTGAGGTTACTTTTGAACATTTAATTATCATGTTAATTTCCTTCGA
Source organism: Colias behrii (assembly GCA_029959065.1). NCBI lineage: Eukaryota > Metazoa > Arthropoda > Insecta > Lepidoptera > Pieridae > Colias > Colias behrii. Next base: position 5,518,378 of record JARWMC010000025.1, read on the forward strand.
TTACGCGCGCGAAGTCGCAGCTAGTAAGTATTTATATTTTCTTTTATTTCTCTTTGCGAAATAAAATAAATCAAAAATAAACAATTTCAGACTATGCAGTGATATTTGGACATCTGTTGACGTAGTTCCAGCAAAATCGAATAGATGGCGCTGTTTTAAATATCAGCGTTTTTGAAATCTTTTGAGTTATTTTAAAATGAATTATGAATATTGCTCATATTTTTTTATTAGTAATAAAAACGACCCTATTCATCCTAAAACCCACATTCACTAAATACATATTACACTATAGTGAATTATATTTTGGCGCCAATTTCTTACGTTATTAAAAAAATATATCAAAATAATTTAATAGATAATACAAAATATAATTTATAAGTTAATTCCATTATTTTGTCGCCCACCTACATTACCTACGTACATACGCTATTTATACCTATATTGTACATTACATACAAAATCCCCTTTTTATATTAAATTGAAATATGATATATAAATAGTGAGTATATAATATAAATTTTATACTAAAAAGATATTGCTAGTTGCGAGTTTGTACCCAAAATAGTTATGCTTTTAATTTTTGTTATATAATCGAGATTTGCCCTAAGATAGGTAGGTATACCTAAATTCATTATATAATTATTTATATTCTATTTGAGATTTTGACGTACCTACATTCAGTATATTTTTAGGGAATAATGTGTTCGATTCCTTTATTTTCCTAATTTTTGTACCTGAACTTTTACAATAAGTACATACTTTTCATTTCTTTTATGCAAATTTGTACTTTAATTTTTTGTCTACTTTACTACGAACACAGTTCAGCAAATGGTTCTTATTTTTTAACCTTTGTTATATCCAACTTGCCAATATTATTATTACCAATACCCTATTCACAATGGACGGATTTTTCTCTATAATAAAAAATAATAGTTTAAAAAAACTATAAAACACGCTTTTTATAGAAAACCGAACTAAAAAATAGAAAATTTTATCAAATTAGTGTATTGTCATCGGTCCTCAATAAATCTACAAAGTTTGAACGAAATCTGGCCGTTTAAAGTGGGTCAAAATCGCGCCCAAAGAAGTCGGTTACAAACAAACAAACATACAGGTGAAGCTAATATAAAGCGTGTAAAAACCTTAATCTTGTACAACCCAATTATTTATAATTATTCGCCTTATAATCAATAATAAAATAAACACATCACACAGTAAAAACAACGGTGACTATATTTTGTTTTTAATGACACAATAAAATATCATCTATATTTAGAAACAAGCTGAAGTTTTACACTAACATTATATTACACTAAGGGCCGATTTTTCAATGCTTGGATAAAACTTATCCGTCCGATAAAGTATTACACGATAATATTAAAATGTCACGTAAACTGTCAAATACGGGCAATTAGAACACGTTTTTAAAATGGTAGTTTTATACATTATTCGACGAATAAGTTTTATCCAAGCATTGAAAAATCGGCCCTTAATTAAAATAAAGAGCGAGTGTACGCAGAATATGCGAATACATTTCACTCAACTATCAACACAATCATTACGAAAACATAATTATTTACATAAATATGCACTTTAACACTAATAAAAGTAAATATTTTCTTGTTTCTCAAAAGAAATAAAACTGAGGCTGGGTGAAACTGCACGTCAAACAATTGCTGGCAAAGGTCCATATACAGTTCAGTTGTCACCAAAACCTTTGGGGTCTTGGTCCCATCCACCTATTGGGCATTCTGGGACCATTTCGGGGCCAAAACCGCGGGGAGAAATTCTGTCTAGGACCCCAATTACGAGGAAACCTTTGTCTTGGTCCGTTCCATTCGACGTCTTTGGCAAATTCATCATTCCGCTCCATATCTAAGCTTCTAGTTCGTAGATCATCTTCATAAGCACTATCATTTGAGTTTTCTTCTCTATCGTAGTTCGGAGAATCGTATGGGTTCTGCTGATAATTGCTTGGATGGTTCTGTGGGAAATTCGGATGGTTCGGCAAATTTGGACGATTTTGTGGTAAATTGTTCGGTTGGTTGTGTAAGTTATTCGGATGGTTGTGGGGTAAATTATTCGGATGGTTATGGGGCAATTTATTTGGATGGTTATGGGGCAAATTATTGGGATGGTTCTGCAAGTTATTCGGGTGGTTACGCGGTAAAGTGTGGTTTTGTTTTGGATGGTTCAAATGATTTTGGGGCAGATTTCCCGGATGATTTTGGGGCAAACTGTTCGAACGACTGAGCCCGGGGGCAGAATTAGGATGCGCATTGCTTGGAAACTCTGGGGGCATAGTGAATTTTAGATTCGGTGGCATTTTCTCAAAGGGGTTGGATAGGGGTGGTATAATAGGGGCAGATTGTCGCCCGTCTGGTTGTGTATGTTCGTCGTTCGGTTTATCTTCACCGCCGACCAGCACTTTGTTGTTGTTGAACGAATTCCGTCTGTTGTCCATTTGGCCTTGCGGGTACATTGCTTCTGAAAGTTTATAAATGTTGTTTTAATTAATTAAAATTTTCAGTTTACACATCATAAGCACAACAATGCAAAGAACCTCTACCTAAGCATACGTATATCACATATGAATATTTATTAAAATATTAAAACTTATTTTAAAACATTGTAAAGACTATAATATAAATACTTTTTTGGTAAATTTTATAAACATATCTATACTAATATTATAAAGCTGAAGAGTTTGTTTGTTTGAACGTGCTAATCTCAGGAACTACTGGTCCGATTTGAAAAATTCTTTCGGTGTTAGATAGCCTGTTTATAATAATATAATAATAAGGGCGTAGGGATGTGACGACCCCATCGCCCACGATTGGAATATCTGTTGTCTACGTGACAACAGATATTCCACCCGTGCAATCAGTCAACCCGCAGGACACCTTGTGGCGGGGTGTCGGGGAGTAGCGACCCCGCGGGAACCGAGTGCTCCCGGGGGAGGACCCTGTCTTCATCTCCGGCTTGCCTTCACCGGCCGGTCGGAGTGAAGCCTGACGAGGACAGGACCCCCAGATATTTAATGTGTAATTCGATACAAATGCACTAAGTGTTAGAACAGGATTTTAAAATATGTTTCCGGTATTGGAAACGAAAATTATTAATATTTGTCAAACTGGTTAATGGTGGTGGGATGTTGTTCCAACACTTAGTGGCATTGTATCGAAAGCTACCCTTGAATGCAGCTGCGTGGTGCTTGGGTATGGATAGTTTACAGTTTGCAGACCTAGTTAGGTAGTTTAAGGCACTTCGTTCACCTACCCATGCGAGTTCGTAGAGATATGTGGGTATTTTCGACTGCATCAATCCAAAAAGTAAAGTGGCAAAGTGTACCTGGCGTCTTTTTTGCATATTAAGGACTTATTCATATTAAGGACTTATTCATATTATGCATATTAAGGAGGATTTATCGAGGAAGGCTATAGGCTATATATCATCACGCTAAGACCAACAGGAGCGGACCAATGCGGGTGAAACCGCGCGGCACAGCTAGTACATAATATAACACACAATCGATACACCGCACAAACACACACACGACACACACTGAGTATATGTGTGTGTTTGTTTATTTCACTGACACACATACACACATACAAAAACCATTTCCTTACGTTGTTCCTCATCTTCAGACAAGTCCATATCAACACTTTCAACTATGTCCGGTGGAGGGACCATCACCGGCACTCGGTAATCCTGGAAAAAGAAAGGAAAAATTATAAATATTATATCAGATATTTTTATCAAGAAAATTTTTATCTGAATAATACGAAGAAAGTCGCCGGATAAGTCTAGTTAAAGCTAGCTTATCCTCGTATTTTCCACCAAAATCGCATGTCAATAAAATAAGCATTCAGAAACACAATACACATATAGAATCAATTAAAAACCCTGGAACATAACACTCAAATACTTATTTCTCTCATTGAAATAGTTACATAATTATTTTACCTGCATTAATTCCTATAAAAATAAATACTTTTTTGTTACAGATCGATTACCTGATCAATAGATACTGGATTGTGCTGCCTTTGCGGTAATTGATGCGTGAGCGATATTAAATTTCTGTGGTCTACATCTGGAAATAAAGAAACATTCTAATAAAATATTTCTAAGTTCTTTGTTTAATATTATGAATTTAATCATTGTTATTTGCTTACTAAATCTATAGGTACATAATATAATAAAATCGTAGAAAAGTCTATACTGTACATTGAATATTTTTTTTTAAATAATACTTGGGGCGTGATCTACAATAGATACCGAAGCCAAAAATATAATTTTTAGAATTTTTGTTTGCTTGTCTTAAATAAATAAATATTAATTAAATGTATGTATGATCGTCTAAACTCAAAAAGTGCTGTATGGATTTACTTCAAATTTGGCACAGAGATAGCTTGAGACCTGAGGAATGACATATGATATGTTTTATACCAGAAATCCCACGGAAACTATGCGGGTTTTTCTTTGCCTACGCGGGCGAAGCCGCTAGCGGAAAGCTAGTTACAGTATAAAAGGGCAAATATTACAACTAACGATAACTAACGATAGACGATAGACTTATAATTAATAGATTACCTTGTTGTACAGGATGCCTTGCGGGCGGTGTGACGGGTGCAAGAGGCGGCATACTCGGCATTAGTCTGTGGTCCACGTCTTCTATATCTATAGGAAAAGTATATTTATTATCTATACATGGATTTATTTCTAAAATATTAATTTTATTTTGACGTTGTAGAAAATTAAATTATATTTTTAAGTTAGCTATTTCATTATTACTAATTCTTGTATAAAAATTACATTATTAAAATAACACAATTTGAGAATTTTTGAAATTCTTCAAAAAATCGAGACGTGACAGTACGACATGAATTTACAATTTTATTTATATGAATATGCCAGTTACATTTACACCACTTTTACTAAGAAAAAAGACAGTAATGAGAGTGTATTTTATTATATTTTATTATTTAATTTATATGACTATAATAATTTATTTTTAATTTATACACTACTGTATCTGTCAATTTAATTGTAATTCCCTCTTTTTGAAGTGAAACTACTTGTCGTGTCGAGAGTAAAATATCAAGGTCGCGTCATGGAGTAAGGCGACCGATCTTTGAATCTTGCCAAAGAAGTTTCACTTCTGACATGTGCTCGGCACACGCGCTCTTTTTTGAAGATCACATTGAAACTATCAAATAGATGTACTTTTTTATATTTAGGTCATATTATAATAACTTATTTGAATTGACGACGCGGTTGGCGCAGTGGTAAAGTAACTGCCTACTGAGCCGACGGTCCCGGGTTCGATCCCCGGTCAGGGCAAATATTTGTGTGATGAACTCAATTATTTGTTCTTGGGTCTGGGTGTTATTATCTATATATGTATTTATTAAATATTATATTTATCGTCGCCTAGTACCCACAACACAAGCCTTAATTGAGCTTACTGTGGGACTAGGTCGATTTGTGTAATCGTCGTCATCAGCCATTGGACGTCCACTGTTGGACATAGGCCTCCCCCAAAGACTTCCAGAACGGCCGATCACCAGCGGCCTGCATCCAGCGGCTCCCCGCCACCTTGATCAGGTCGTCTGTCCATCTTGTTTGAGGCCGTCCTACGCTGCGTCGTCCTGTACGTGGTCTCCATTCGAGAACCTTTCTGCCCCAACGGCCATCGGTTCTACGGGCTATGTGCCCAGCCCAGCTCCACTTCAACTTGCTAATCCGGTGGGCTATGTCGGTGACTTGAGTTCTTTTGCGGATCTCCTCATTTCTGATTCGATCACGCAAAGAAACCCCGAGCATAGCCCTTTCCATAGCTCGTTGAGCGACGCGGAGCTTGTGCACAATGCCCGCGGTTAGGGACCACGTCTCAGATCCGTAGGTCAACACTGGCAACACACACTGCTCGAAGGCTTTCGTCTTCAGGCACTGCGGGATCTTGGACGAAAAGATGTTGTATAGTTTCCCGAACGCTGCCCATCCGAGTCGGATTCGACGATTGACCTCTTTCCCGAAATTGGACTTACCTAATTGGACAGTTTGTCCCAGGTAAATATACTCGTCAACAATTTCGAGCACAGAGTTTCCAACTGAAACCGGAGTGGGCACAACATGGACATTCGACATGATTTTCGTCTTGTCCATGTTCATGCTAAGGCCCACTTGTTGTGAAACTCTGTAGAGGTCACCGAGCATTGTATTGAGGTCCTCCAGGGACTCCGCCATGACTACGATATCGTCGGCAAATCGAAGGTGAGTGATGTACTCGCCATTAACATTGATGCCAAATCCTTGCCAGTCCAGGAGCTTGAAGACATCTTCCAAAGCAGCGGTAAAAAGTTTTGGAGATATGACGTCTCCTTGTCTGACGCCGCGCTGCAGAGGAATTGCCTTCGTGCAATGCTCCTGAACCCGGACTGACATAGTGGCGTTATCATACAAGCTTCTCAACACTTCGACATACCGATAGTCAATGCGGCAACGCTGGAGAGACTTCAACACGGCCCAAGTCTCGATCGAATCAAAGGCTTTTTCATAGTCCACAAACGCTAAGCATAATGGCAGATTATACTCCTCCGTCTTCTGTATAATCTGCCGCAGCGTATGAATGTGGTCCATGGTGCTATAGCCTCTTCGGAAACCGGCTTGTTCGGGAGGCTGGAAGTCATCTAGCCTGCGTTCGAGACGATTCGTGATGACTCTCGAGAACAACTTATAAACGTGGCTCAGCAGTGATATTGGCCTGTAGTTCTTCAACTGGGTTTTGTCTCCCTTTTTGAAGAAGAGGACAACCATACTGCTGCCCCACGCTTGTGGCGCTGTGCCCTCGAGTAAGGTGGAAGTGAATAATCTCTGTAGCACTCTGAGGATTGGTTTGCCACCCGCTCTCAGAAGCTCAGAGGTGATTCCATCCTCACCCGGCGCCTTGTTGTTCTTAAGCTGTTTGAGAGCCATCCTAATCTCGTACAGGCTGATGTCCGGGATATCTTCGGTGTAATGTCGGGTAAGTCGGGCTCTAGGATCTTTCGCCGGACTCGCAACAGGCTTAGCAACGGAGGTGTAAAGTTGTCCATAAAACTTCTCGACCTCTCCTAGTAGCTCCGGTTGAGACGACACAATTTTGCCACTTTCCGTCTTCAGCTTAGTCAGCCGGCTTTGCCCAATAGATCCATCTCTTGCGAACACTTTTGAGCCTTTATTTCGCTGTATCGCTTCTTCAATATTTTTAGTATTGAAGGAGCGGATATCGTGTCGCAAGGACTTTGTAATTCGTCTATTGAGCTGCCTATATGACTTCGCATCGTCGGAAGTATTCAGTAGCAAAGAGCGTCGCTCTGCCAGGAGCTTGAGGGTATGGTCGGAAAGTTTTTGTGATTGATTCTTACGGGGAATCTTGCAGTGATGCAACCCTACCGTACGAATCGTTTCGATAAGCCTGTTGTTCAGATCGTCCACAGATACGTCATCGCCTAGGCAAGCGAAGCGATTTTGGAGCTCGAGTTGAAAGCTTTCGGGGTTCTGAATCTGGGTGCGGAACGGTCGAAGAGTTGACTTCATCAAGCGAGACCTTTCGAGTTTTATATCTATATTCAATGTGCCTCTTACCATACGGTGATCGCTGCCGGTTTTCACCCTGTTGATCACAGAAACATCATTGAATATATGTCTCTTTGTTGTCATGATAAAGTCAATCTCATTCCTCGTTTTACCGTCGGGGCTTATCCAGGTCCACTTCCTATGCGGAGATTTCTGGAAAAAAGAATTCATCATAAAGAGTCCTTCTCTTTCCAGAAACTCAGCGAGCCTCTGGCCCCTCGGGTTGCGCTGCCCAAATCCAAATTGCCCCACTCTCAACTCATCATCGCCTCTTTTGCCCAGTTTCGCGTTGAAATCCCCCATCACAATATTGAAATGTGTTTTCGAGGTGTGTATGGCTCTACTGATGTCCTCATACATTACCTCCACATCTTCATCGGAGTGTGTTGAGGTCGGTGCGTAGACCTGAATGACCTTCAAAGAATATCTATCTGATATTTTGAGGATCAGGTACGCTACCCTGCTCGACACACTTTCGATGGCTATGATATTGTTGATGAGGGGTCTGCGAACGATAAACCCTATTCCACCTTGGGCTTTTTGGTCGCCCTCCCGGTAGAAGAATAAATTACCGGACGTCAGGGTTACCGTGTCCTCCCCCTCTCTTCGGACTTCTGATAACCCTATAACATCCCATCGTAATTTACTCAATTCTTCTTCCAGCTCAACAATCTTTTCGTCCGTCCTCAATGTGCGTGCGTTGTATGTTACCAGGGCCAGGGGTCGTCGGGAGTGGTAGCCGGATCGCATCCGGTGATTCTTAGCACCCCCCACCCCGCCGTTACCATGACCGCTACCGTAGCCAGGAATAGCGGGGCTGCCGGGTACTAGGGGCCTGGTTGTGGTCGTACTTTTCATGTTGTTTTGAGTCTACGGGGGGAAAAGTGCCAATACTCGCCACGCTTGGCAGGCGGGTTGGCGAGCGCAGTTGATGGTGAGGGAGATCATGCATAACGCTGCTGCCCGTTTGCATGTAGTTAACCCTTAGTCGCCTTTTACGACACCCACGGGTAGAGATGGGGTAGTGCTATTCTAGGCCGGCACCACACGGCACGTGTGATAATGTTTGTGTAATAATGTCCTATAATATTTATTTATTTATTTATTTATTTTATATATTTAGGTCATAATATAATAACTTATTTATAACTTACGTCCCAACATAGGCAATACGGGTGGAGGGGGAGGGGGTGGTAGAATACCCCTGTGGTCTACATCTAGGGCTGAACTTTCCTGAAAACATAAATTAAATTAAATCAGTAAGTTTATAAATAGAATTGAAATAGAAAAAATCTTAAAGTTTTAAAATAATACACTTAGGGCCGATTTTTCAATCCCTGGTTAAAACTTATCTGTCCAATAAAGTATTACACGATAATATTAAAATGTCACCTGAAAACTGTCAATTGCGGGCAATAAGAATACATTTTGAAATGGTAGTTTAATACGTTATACGACGAATAAGTTTTAACCAAGGATTGAAAAATTAGCCTTTAAATAAAGTTTTCTTTGTTTAGTGTATTTATCTAATACTAGCTTTCCGCCCGCGGCTTCGCCCGCGTTTTCAAAGAAAAACTCGCATAGTTTCCGTTCCCGTGGGATTTCCGGGATAAAACCTATCCTATGTGTTAATCCAAGTTACCCTCTATATGTGTGCTAAATTTCATTGTCATCGGTTCAGTAGTATTTGCGTGAAAGAGTAACAAACACACACATACACATCCTCACAAACTTTCGCATTAATGTTGCTGCTGTTTGTTACTCTTTCACACAAATACTACTAAACCGATTACAATGAAATTTAGCACACATATACAGTGTAACTTGGATTAACACATATGATAGGTTTTATCCCGGAAATCCCACGGGAACGGGAACTATGCGGGTTTTTTTCAAAACGCGGGCGAAGCCGCGGGCGGAAAGCTAGTTATTTTATACATTTATTTATACATACCGTAGGCCTCTCAACAACTGTAGGTACGACTATGGGCGGTACCATTGGAGGTGCTAAAGGTGGTGAAGCCGGAGGTTCTGCGAAAACTGCCCGATTTGAGGGTATCGGCTGCTGTAATACAATAATAAGTTAAGAGGGCCTCCTTAAGTATAAGTTAAGAGGGCTCCCTAACATAATTTCTGGCACTGAGAGACCGGTTACGGTACTAGACGCTAACACAGCCGTAATAAAGTTGAATATCGCGTGCGCTCTTTGATCGCGTTCGAGCTCGAAAAGTAAGTCTCAATTCTTATTTCGTTTATAACTAAAGTAATAATTGATCTAGAGAAAAAATATCTTGTGATTCAATAGTAAACTCTATTTTCTTACTGTTAACATTTATTTTAGACATAAAGACCAAGTAAATCTTTAAAAAAATGTAATAATCCTTAAAAAAGGCATAATTTTTGAATAAAAAATGAATCGAGCGAAAATGTTATAATTACGTAACTGTCTTGTACATGGAAAGAAAAAGACCCAATAAATCATATACTAATGTTTCATTTTGATTGTATGTGTGCCTGTTTCAGAATATTAATGCAAATTCACATAAAATTTAGGGAGCCTCCCCTTTAGGGCCCTTTGTAGGTGAAAACGGCAAAATGGACTGTTATCTATGAGCTATAATTGAAAATATTGAAGTTTTTTCGCACTGCAATTTCTAATATGTATTACAGAACGTATGTGTGATGGGATGACTGTTTCCAAAACACGATTGGAAAAATTTTGCTTGATAAAAAAATCCTGAAGTTACCTCTAAAATATCATATACATAAATGCTCATTACAACCGTATTTTACGATAATAAGGGTTAATTTTTCAATCCTTGGTTAAAACTTATTCATCGAATAACGTATTAAACTACCATTTCAAAAATGTATTCTAATTGTCCGTATTTGACAGTTTACAGGTGACATTTTAAAATGTTCGTATAATACTTTATTGGACGGATAAATTTTAACCAAGGATTGAAAAGTCGGCCCTAATTCGTATAAAATCACAAATACATACCTTCTCGATTTCGTGACTGTTTTAGATTTAGAAAATACTAAATATTTTCATTTACTTTTTGATAAAAATTTGAATGGCGCTTACGACTTTTAGTTTCGAGCACGTTGATTCCATACTAAACGCGGACCCCCTCACCCCTTACCTCAGGCCCGAATAGCTGAATTTTCGCTGACCGCTTAACCCCCCCCTTAATATATAACTATCGTAGTATAAAACAAAGTCACTTTCCAGTCCCTATATCGCTATGTATGCTTAAATCTTTAAAACTATGCAACGGACTTTGATGCGGTTTTTTTAATAGCTATAGTGATCCGTGAGGGAAACCGCGGGGCAACATACAGCTAGCTATTAGGTAAAGTAATTTCAGTGTGACTTTGCAACAAAATTTACATAAACAAAAAGTTACCTCAAAGAAAGAATACTGAAATAAAATTGTATGATTATTTAATAAATATTCAAACCAAAAATAAAATGCAGAAAAAATAAATAGAGATTATTTATATTAATCTCATTGATAACTAGTTTTGTAGATTCTTTATTCAACAACAATGTATTCTACAGTATTTTTTTATTTTTGGACTTGATGATGTAATTTGACGACGCGGTTGGCGCAGTGGTAAGTAACTGCCTACTGAGCCGACGGTCCCGGGTTCGATCCCCGGTCAGGGCAAATATTTGTGTGATGAACTCAATTATTTGTTCTTGGGTCTGGGTGTTATCTATATATGTATTTATTAAATACTAGCTTTTGCCCGCGACTTCGTCCGCGTGGAATAGTGACTTCCGGCAGAAAAGTATAGATAGCTGTGCCCGCGACTACGTCAGCGTGTAACTCCTTGTGTATTATTAATTTAAAATGTATTGGTAATATTATTTACATCAGGTTCACATGAGGCTTAAGGACCTATAGAACCAAAATACTTTAGCGCAAAGCTTCCGGGTAAACTATATTGAAAGTTGACCCGTCCGGCACGTGAACATAAAGATTTCTAGAACTGCTAACACGGGAAAGAGCAACGTATAACTGACCATGCGAGAAACAACTGACACCGAGATCTACTCCGGCAACATGAAAAGTCTGCCCTTGAGCCTTATTTATTGTCATTGCATAACACACCGATACTGGGAATTGCGTCCTTTTAAATTGGAATGGAAAATTATTTGGTATTAAGGGTATTCTGGGGATAAAGACGGTTTCTCCTGCACCGCAACCTGTTAAAATTTGAGCCTCGATTATATTTTGTTGCAACTGGGTTACTTTTAGTCGAGTTCCATTGCAAAGTTGTGGTGGTCTTAAATTTCGGAGTAGAATAATCGGAATGCCAATTTTTAAACAAATTTCGTGAGAAGGAAGTCCGGGCATATTTAAAGAATTTAAAAATTCTATCGGGTAATTAGTTGCTTCTTGTTCATCGACCATTCTATTTATTGATCTATAAACTTTGCTTTCCCCCTGTATATTCGACAGTATTTTGTTATTAATCTCAGATGCCTGGTCATTGCGAGGAGTTAAAATAGATCTTTCGCATAGCCAGGAATTGTCCCTATTTAATATATTTGTTACGTCACCGTAAACCGACGATATAAGATGTGGTTGAGATTGCACTATACAACATAATTCAGGCGTCAGAATAAGTTTTCCTTGGTGTAGTTGTGGATAGGTACCTTCACCAATCTTTAATAATGAATCAGAAAATTGACTATCATCCGGGTTATCTCCAGTTCTCACTCGCATGTTTATAGTCAAATGCACCGATTGTATATCACGCCACAAATAAGAGCTTTTCAGGCAAGCCCTAACCTCATCAGCTCGGGTTCCCCGTGGTATTACCGGTAAGGTTTGTCGGAAATCACCACAAAATAAAACCGTGATACCGCCCATTGGTCGATCATTTTGTCTTATATCCCTTAAAGTTCTATCTACCGCTTCTACTGCTTTTCGATGGGCCATCGTACATTCATCCCATATGATTAAATTACACTCGCGTAATACCTTTGCTTTGTCGCTATTTCTTGAAATACTACAGGTTGGACTTTCCGTGCGATCTAAATCAATTGGTATTTTGAACATAGTGTGAGCCGTTTTACCTCCTGGTAGCAATGTTGCAGCTATCCCAGATGAAGCTACGGCAAGAGCTATTTTACGCTGATTTCGAACATAAGCCAATATTAATTTAGTCAAAAAGGTTTTCCCAGTTCCTCCAGGTGCATCTAAAAACCATATTGTTCCCAAATTATTTTGAACACTTCCGCACACGCGGTCATAAACTGAACGTTGTTCTGCAGTCATCATTGGGACACCGTTTTCTAATGTTGTCAGCAGTTCCATTAAGTTGTAACCAATCTCTGCGGAATATTCCCTATTAGTTACCTCTCCGACTGAGGTTGGTGTTGGCAAACCATATTCACATAGTGATTTACCGCCAACTGCTGTTAACTCATCCTGAAGAGCTAATAAGCACTGATTTATGGCAAGATCACGGAAATTATCATTAGTTGTGCCTTCATCATTGTTAGATATATTTCTAAGAAAGTCTTCTGAAAATTTGTCTTTATATTTTTCCCATAATTGTACAGCATCTGACAAATTACAAAATGTAAGTAATGTTACAAATAAATGACGTAACCGTCTTGGATTATCACTAACACAGGATTCTGCTAAAGCGTCATCCCAATGCTGATCATTTTCAAGCAAATGACGCGCTTGGCAAGCTGCATGATAACTGGGAAAAACAACATCGTCTACTTTTCTCAAATCTATAAATGAGGTTGGTCCTCGCACAGTATGTAATAATAATCGCAAATAGAAACACTCAGCGTTGTTAGGATGAACGGTGTATACTCTACCAAGAACATGTTCTTTGAAAATACCTGACTCGCCATCTACAGGCCTGCCACGGCGTCTACGATTAAAGACACCTCGTTGCTTATCGTAGGTATAATACGATGGAACTTCTTCATATAAAAGAGATTTTGCAAAATCATCAGTTTGGCAAAGTCGAAAGAATGCTAATAAAGTTGTTTGTCTAGGGTTCTCTAACCGTTCTGTGACATTTTCGGTGTTGAAATATATACGTTGACCGCCTTCAAGATGAACATCCAGATGAGTCACAGGTGGATATCTTTCATGAATGTTGAAACTTAAGATCCGCCACACAGCTTCTGAAGAACTTATATATCTGCCTGACTGAAATCTTGTAACTTCATCATTTTCATTTCTCAAAGCAAATGTAGCTTGGTCACTGCCCTTATTAATGTACTTACAAATATATTTTATTGACTCTACACTATTACACATTTCAACATTTATGTGAGCTTGAAATGCTCTGGACAACACAGGAGAATACGGAACGACCCACCTATTGTCTAAAATAACCTGTTGTCCAGACACTCGCTTTTCAACAGTGAAACCACCAGTATCTCTTGAACGGCGACGATATAACGGGTATCCATCATGTCCTGTTACAGTTTCTTCCACTAAGGCTTTTGGATATCTTTTAGTGCAACGACCGTCTTGCATGCAAGAAGAATTCACGTTAAATGCACCACATGGACCATGTATCATATGAGTTTTAACAATGTCGTATAACTCGGAATCTGCAATCGGACTTGGAATTTCAGCACTGATTAAACTGTCTACATCATTAGGTCGAACCTTATCTTTTAACCAAAGCAGGATATGTGCGTGGGGTAAGCCGCGTTTTTGCCATTCAACACTATACATATAACACAATACTTCTCCAAAAATGTTATCTTTGGTAAATAGATCTATCATTGATTTTAATTTTAAATGAAAAACTCTTGCGATGATATCATGGCGGTCATGCGGTGCTTGACCCTCAAGAAGCTCCCGAGTGATTTCATCCCACTTAGGATTGGTAGTTACAGTAATAAATAAGTCGGGACGTCCATATTTTCTTACGTAGCAAAAAGCATCTTGAGTACGTTCGTGCATGTAGCGTGGACCACCAGTAAAAGAAGAGGGCAAAATAACTAAACGGCCCATATTCACCGTATCATTATCTTGCTGCATGGCGTCGCGAATGTGCACGTATTCTTCAGCGCGCAGCTGCCTTTGATTAGATCGTATATAAACTAATCTTTCGGTTTCAATTTTTGCGTACATGTCTACAATAAACTGATTGAATAAGCCACGAAAACGTTGCAAGTATACAAACCTATTCCGTCTTACTTGCAATTGGTAACAGTAAAATTGAAGGCATGAAATCTTTTTATTATAAATAGGTGCGCCTGTATGCGGATCAGTTTGGTATAAAGCAAAATTATAACCATCTTCCCCTCGACAATATATCAAAGGATATTGTAAACCGTCGTAAGCCCTGTGGGTTTCGTAAATACGTTGTAAACGATTGTCTCTGGAACGGATAACGATATCACGCCTATCACATTCCTGGTCGACCAATACCACAGCAACTTCATTCGTGGATGGAGCATTATAACGCCCAGGGTGTTCCTGCGTTGGACGCCTATCGGCATTTATAACAATTTTATAATTGTTATCATCATCTCGAGGAAGAGCTTCTAATGCCGATTTAAAACTGCATACATACGAATTAATCTGATGCAACATGTTCTGAAGTTGTGAAATGAGTTCAGCATTTAAATTTGGGAAATATTGATTTCTTATATTCGACTGTTCGTTGTAGTCGGATACAAAATATATTTGAAGAAACTTAGGTTGGTCTTCAGGCAAAAGAGATCCTATCAAATGGTAAACCTGACCTTGTATTTTAAAAGTAGGCATGAAAGGACCTTCGGAGATTTGTTGAGCACCAAAGGATGTCATCTGAAACGCACTATTATAAGTGCGAATGTTGTCGAAAAACTGTTTAGATTGCACATGTTCCCCTAATAGTAATGATTTCAAAGGTTCCGGTGGGTCTTCGAATGAAGGCAAATTTATTTTACCTCCAGAACAACAGAATCCAGCCGACTCCTTACTCCACTTTAAAGCATTACAAAAAGAACATACCACGTTCATATCGCCTATTACAGAAGATGATCTGTAATCAATTGTGAAGTTATAAGCAAACCCACTTTTATATTTGTCGGACCACGCCACCGTATTTCTAGATTGATCTTCTATGTGTACATCTAAGTTATTAAGACTATGTCGAAATCTGTCTGCAGTAAGACGGGCCTCTCGCTGTTCGTCCGTTTCAAGAGACCGAATATTTTCGATTCTTAATCTTTCATTAGACAAACTTATTAATCGTTCTTGTGTCAAAGAATTGTAATGTTCGCGTACCGACTCTAGTCGTTGTTCATGCTCATGTTCATCTTCGAGTGATCGAACAATATTATGGTGCACCCTATCATTTGTCAAACGGTCTTCATATTGAGTAAAAGTTTCAGATTCTCGAGATAAAATATGACGTTCGCGGTCAGCTGTGAGACGCAATTCCCTCTCAGTGAAGGTTTCTGACTCGCGAGACAATATATGACGTTCGCGGTCAGCTGTGAGACGTAATTCCCTCTCAGTGAAGGTTTCTGACTCGCGAGACAATATATGACGTTCGCGGTCAGCTGTGAGACGTAATTCCCTCTCAGTGAAGGTTTCTGACTCGCGAGACAATATATGACGTTCGCGGTCAGCTGTAAGACGTAATTCCCTCTCAGTGAAGGTTTCTGACTCGCGAGACAATATATGACGTTCGCGGTCAGCTGTAAGACGTAATTCCCTCTCAGTGAAGGTTTCTGACTCGCGAGACAATATATGACGTTCGCGGTCAGCTGTAAGACGTAATTCCCTCTCAGTGAAGGTTTCTGACTCGCGAGATAATGTATGCCGTTCGCGGTCAGCTGTGAGACGTAATTCCCTTTCAGTAAATGTTTCGGACTCGCGAGATAATGTATGTCGTTCGCGGTCAGCTGTGAGACGTAATTCCCTTTCAGTAAATGTTTCGGACTCGCGAGATAATGTATGTCGTTCGCGGTCAGCTGTGAGACGCAATTCTCGTTGTGAAGCAGTTTCAGCTGCTCGGGATAACACATGTTGTTCTTGGTCAATGGTAAGCCTTAGCTCTCGTTGAGAAAAGCTTTGAGACGCCCGTGATGTAGCTCGTCTCGCTCTGTCAGCTGCTAATCGCATCTCTCTCTCTGAAGAGCTTTCATTGGCTCGAGAAGTTGAGGCACTAACTCTCATAGAGTTTAACCGATGTGCTCTTTCCTCTGCCGATTCTTGAGAACGCGCATTTCTCATCCTCTTAGCATCTCTAGAATTTCGAGATAAAGATGGTCTTTTTTTAGGTGGCATTGTGTATTTTTAATCAACAGTAACTGAAGCTACCTTGCACTTATGAAATCTAGGGGCCGGCGGACGACAATTTTTCCATACAAACGTAATACCAAAATCATTTTCAGTTTGAGCATATTTCCACTTTATTGTGCTGTTATTTGGAATAAGACAGTATTTATCTAGGTTCCCAAATGATTTTTATTGCAAAATACTTAAATACAACGAATTGTAAACAATTTGTATTTCTCACATTTTTTAAGTATAAATGATATGTTTTCTACTCATCAATTCTGTATTAAAAACGGCAATATTCTTAATATAATGTAATTCGAAACATGGCTTATATTGTTAAGTTACACAATATGCAAAAAAAAATTGGAAAAGCATCGAGTTTTCATTCATCATTTTTGGTATTACGGCACACATTCAAATTAATCACAAATTTTCATCGGTCGTCGTGCTGTCGCATCAAGCGTGGGGCCGGCGGGAATTGTGCAACAGAGACAACAATATTTGAGCGTATTTTGACTTCGCTTCGAATTGCAGTTGCGAGCGGCCTCCGCCGGGTTCTTAATATTATATTATAATATAAACACTACTAAAATAACTAAAATGCGTACCTACTACTACTTATAAAGGAATAAAATGTAAACTAATAATATGCTTAAACACTACCGAAACCTATAGAATAACAACAAAAGAAATCTATAAATGAACTATAATAATTATAGTTAAACACTACTATAATAAATATATGATAATTACGAAAATAAACTATTAATATCTACCAAAATAACAAAGATACGTACCTACTGCTACTTCACTTATAAAGAAATAAAATGTAAACTAATAATATGCTTAAACACCACCAAAACCTATAGAAAAACAAATAATTACGACAATAAACTATTGATATAATTAAACACTACCAAAATAACTAAAATACGTACCAACTGCTACTTCACTTATAAAGAAATAAAATGTAAACTAATAATATGCTTAAACACCACCAAAACCTATAGAAAAACAAATAATTACGACAATAAACTATTGATATAATTAAACACTACCAAAATAACTAAAATACGTACCAACTGCTACTTCACTTATAAAGAAATAAAATGTAAACTATTAATATGCTTAAACACTACCAAAACCTATAGAAAAACAAATAATTACGAAAATAAACTATTAATATAATTAAACACTTCCAAAATAACTAAAATGCGTACCTACTGGTACTTCACTTATAAAGAAATAAAATGTAAACTAATAATATGCTTTAACACTACTAAAACCTATAGAAAAACAACAAAAGAAATCTGTCAATAAGGTCGAACACTCTGAACGTCTATTCGCATCAACAGCCAAATATTGTATGAACCTCGCACGCGGACCCGCCGCACGTTTTATTTTACAACCTTTACAACTTGATCATTTGGAATTTATTATCTCTATTGTTCGAACAAAAATAAGTTGCCGACTTTAAGAACTTGAACTTTTTTGTGTACTTTTTATGTAAAACAATCGATGTACAGCTGCTAATGAGCCTTAATAAAATAAAATAAAATAAAATAAACTTGCCGACAATGTAAGTACACTATTGTTTCTTAGAAATCATTTTAGGACTATACCATAATAAATTTATGACTCACGTAAACACGTGTTTGCATTATCTGATGACGAAATTATCGATTCAGTAGCTCAGAAAACCGAAGATGACATAGAAGACGTGCTTAGTACATGCGCTCCATGGGTTTCCATCAAAGAGGCGCGAACCGCATTGAATACCTTACGTAATTTTATATGTATAACTTTGGTGTTTCTACACCGATTTACATGATTCTTATTATTATTATTGAATAGGTAATAATGTTAACTTTTTTAATTAGGGATGAGTGAGAGTGTTGTAAACGTAAGAGTCGACAAATATAATCAGAAAGCTCCGAATTGCTAAGCTATTGAAACTACGTGTTATTGTGAGTCAATTTTAAAAGATAGACATATTATGCTGTCTAGGAATTTATTTTTATATAATAATAATAATTTAAGAACATTTGTGTCGTACATGATTTCTATGTAGCTTTAACCATTAAGGCTGCACACGCGACGGAAGCTTAAAAAATGGAGTAACTTCTCCCGTTTTCCCAATATTTCACTTCACTGCTCTGCTCATATTGATCGTAGCGTAATAAAAAGTATACTATAACCTGCCCAGGAGTATGAAGAATAATTGTGCCAAATTTCGTTAAAATCCGTCGTGTAGTTTTTGTTTCTATAACGAATATACAGACAGACAGACAGACAGACAGACAGACAGACAGACAGACAGACAAAAATTTTACTGATTGCATTTTTGGCATCAGTAGCGATCCCTTATCACCCCTTCATAGTTTTTTTTTTAATATATTTCATGTACAGAATTGGCCTCTCTACAGATTTATTATAAGTATAGATTATATTTATCGTCGCCTAGTACCCACAATACAAGCCTTAATTGAGCTTACTGTGGGACTAGGTCGATTTGTGTAATAATGTCCTATAAAAAACAAAAAATTAAAATGTTAATTTTAAACTTACCGCCACGGGAGGCACATTCCACGCGTTATTCGTCCACTGACTGCTCACAACCGCTTCTGGTAAATAATGCTGTTCCACGGCATCATCTGAAAAATAATAAATATGTAAAAACTATATAGCCTATGTGAGAAATATTTTAATGTGTTTACTTGGTTTTTTTACTCAATATCACACTTGATTTATATTTTTTATATGCACAAAAGATAATTCTCTTTTTAACACAGTAGGAAAACGTTATTTTCACTAGAAAAGAAAAAGGCATCTAGAGCTTTCTTAAACGAAATTCTTAATAAAAGAAATACAGTTATAAAATCAGAAAGTCTGTATGTATGCATTCACTGTTAACAATATCACCAAATGTCATTCAAATTGGTTCAGAGTTTGAATGAAATAACTAAATATTAAATATAGCTGCGCTTCGCGGTTCCACCCGCATGGCTCCGCTCCTGTTGGTCTTAGCGTAATGATGTATAGCCTATAGCCTTCCTCGATAAATGGGCTAACACCGAAAGAATTTTTGAAATCGGACCAGTAGTTTTTGAGATTAGCGCGTTCAAACAAACGAACTCTTCAGCTTTATAATATTAGTATATATTAGTCTTCAGTTTCTCCATTTATTTTATTTGTATTATTTTAAGCAGCGTTTTAAAGTGAAACTTTTATTACATCGTCTCAAACTTTTTGGTCTGTGTAGCGCATGTCGCGTGACGGTCGGCTGCCGAGTAGGTATAAAGCAGTGTTCGGAAAGTTTCACTTTTACCGTGGTTTCATAAAACCACACAACATTTTTTTGTTTATTTCTGTTTATTTATTTATTAAAAACTCACCGTTCACATTGCTAACAGCATCCATACTCCTATAGAAGGAAGTGGGTGGAGGGGGGTTGCCCGTACTGTCCGGGGTCAGGAGATCCAACCCGGGTAACGCGTCTTGTGACTTTTGGGACGCACTACCCACTATAAATAGGAATAAAAAATATATATAAAGTACATATTATATATAAATTTTTTGTAATTTGAAAATTAGCAACATTAATTTTACTATATTGCAACAAAAACAAAAGCTTTTAAAATGTATTTATACTGATACAGTATAATGAGACGCTCGTTTATTATTAGAATAATGATTTTTTTAGGTTAGATTGTTTAGCATATCATAAAATTCTATTGTATATACACGGACTTAGTTATATTCCGCTTTAGCATCTAATATAACATTCAACGAATTGACTTATGCTTACATTTTATGCTATTTTTGCCAATTTATAAATAAAATTGATCCAGCGGTCTTTAGATATAAATTCACTTATAAAACGACTTTTTATTATAGTCTATATTGACTATTTTCTCCTATTACCATAATAATTAAATAAAATAATCTTACCACTATTAACAGGCGATACTGAATTATTCTCGGCCGGCGTGAGAGTCTTCAGAAAATCGTTTATACTGAAATCCTGTTTGTCGCTCGGCCTCGTGTTTATTACTTCTATTTTATTGGCTATTATAAAGCATAATTATTATTTAAAATATAGAAAAAATTAGTAGAAATATATAATTAACTTTAAAAAAATAAGGTTTTCAAATCGGACCAGTAGTTATTGAGATTAGCGCGTTCAAACAAACTAACTCTACAGCTTTATAATCACTCGTGGTAGGGATAAGAAAAAGATGGCGCGTAACGGAAAAATGTCACGCGTAACGAAAATATGTTACACAAACTATTTTTCCAACCCCGATAAAGAAGTTTCACTTCAATATTAGTAACATAGTATAAATTTATCAATTTACTTACCATTAGTGAGATCGATTTCTTCATTGAACATAGCTAGTGGGTTGTCCGATGTGAGGAACGATGATAAACCCAAATTGTACAGCGAACCATCAGCGGATACCGTCGTATTGAACGTCTGATCAATGTTGTATGCTACTGAAAGTAAATATAATACGATTAAATTTATTTTTAATATTTATTTTATATATTCCTTATCACTACATAATATTTTAAAGAAAGTGGTCGTTTGTCTGTCTGTTCGCGATAATATCAAAAACTACTGCATCAATTTTCATTCTTTTTCACTGATGGTTCTCGAGGATGGTTTTATAAAAGTTAAACTTTATGCGAAATAGAGGAAGGAAATATCAATGGGCTTTTGCGATAATATGAAATACACACATTTTTAACAAAAGTTAAAAAATCATTCGCCAGCATTTAGTTTAGGTTTTATTTATTACATTATTGTAAAAGTTTAATGTATTATATTGCGTTCAAAGGAAATTCATTCGGAAATAAGACATACCACCACTATAAGTATTTTATATAACTCTAGCCTCAGAAAGGTAAACAAACTTTCGCATTTATAATATGTTTCGCAACAGTTTCTCCATGCCTTTCGTAGTGAAACTTTTTTAGTCGCGTTGAAAGTAAAATTTCAAGGTCGCGTCATGGCAATACCATCACGTCATGGAGTAAAGTTGCCAAAGAAGTTTCACTTCTGACACGTGTGCTCGACACCCTTAATTTCTTGTTTAATACGCTAATACATAATATATTAATACCTTCATCACTATCACCCGGTGGCGGGAGATCCAGGTCCTCATCAGGCCCCGGAGACGGTACATCTTCCTCCTTGGGTGGTGAAGGCACAGCACTCGGTAATGTTGGTATCAGTTCATCTAGTTTCCGCTTCAATGCTCGAACGCGGGCACCAAAGTTTTTGTACGCCTGAAATTGTTTGTGACAATCCATACTAATATTATAAATGCGAAAGTAACTCTGTCTATCTGTCTGTTACTCAATCACGCCTTAACTACTGAACCAATTTGCACGAATTTTGGTATACAGATATTTTGATACCCGAGAAAGGACATAGGTTACTTTTTACCCCGGGACATAGGATAGGTTTTATCTCGGAAATCCCACGGGAACGGGTTTTTCTTTGACTGCGCGGGTGAAGCCGCGGGCGGAAAGCTAGTAATATTATAAGTAATAATTAGTATACAAAAAACCACGCTTAAACTCATGAAAATATTATAGTTTCACTGATCCTTGGTAAGTGTACAAAGTTTGAATTAAATCTGTCAAGAGAGTCAAAATCGAGTCTAAAGGTTACATACCAACATACAGAAGCTAATACAAGCAATGATATTTTATGTATAGATACGTTATATACTCACAATATATCCAAAAAAAATGCTTCATATGCAGTGTCAGGCACACACAAATACAAGTTTCATTTTACTTAATTTATTACATTCACAGACTGTATAAGAGAGATGGCTCTAATAAAATGATATAAACAAAAAAGACAAAGATAGTTTGTCACTTCCGCGCAGGTGTAAGCAAAAGTCATAAGAATTCACCAATTAAATATAAATAAACAAATAGTTGCCATGGTAATTTGCATAGACTAACGACACAGAAGGTTCAATGTTATAGATGTTATGTTTCCTGCACAAGTAAACAAATGTGACAATTTCATTTACTATTTAATTATTATTATGATGTTGTATTAAAATGAAAAAACTTTTTTGGAGATATAACTGTATTAAGTATTTATTACTAGCTGTGGTGTTCGTTTTCGGTCATCATCATTTACCCGATAAACACCCACTGCTGAGCATAGTCCTCCTTATAATAATGACCGATCTTACGCTATTCGTTTCAAGGCAGTTCCCGAAACCCGTACAAGGTCATCACTCCAACTTGTAGAATATAATAATAGTGGTGCCTAGATGAAAAAAAAGGATGAAATAAAAGAAAGGATGAAAAAGCCTTTTTTATCTAAAACACAAATAAAATTTATGTTCAATAGCTATTTACAGAAAAGCAAATAGCATTTTTCGTCAGTAGCGATAATCTTTTCTTTAATGTATACGTATATTCAACATCATTTTTGCAAAAAAAACATTTTTGCCATCACGATTTCTTTGTATATAATAAATAGATATATTTGTTAATTACATGCACTGTGTGGATTTAAATATAAAAATAATCAAGTATTTACCCAAATCGAAATTAATAAAATAACCGTTCTATTTTCAATAATCGTATCTACATGATAATCTTTGAACACAGTGTACGCTAGCTTTGTCACACTAGTGATTGAAGCAATGTTTTATCCCTTTCATTATTTCAATACAAGTGTCAAGCATGTGTCATTCATAAAGAATTGTAAATTGTTATTTTTACTCATAAACTGTAATAATTTAATATATTTTCCTGTGATATGATATTCCTTTATCTTTTTGCACGAATACGTGCACTTTCTGAACACACAGGAAG
This sequence comes from Colias behrii, assembly GCA_029959065.1. NCBI lineage: Eukaryota > Metazoa > Arthropoda > Insecta > Lepidoptera > Pieridae > Colias > Colias behrii. The sequence continues at coordinate 5,542,128 of JARWMC010000025.1, forward strand.
GCATTTTCGACAACTTTAATGTACCTATCGGCACATGCGCTCACTGGGACCGGTGACAATCTGACTGATTGCATTGGTCCCAAATAGGACCAATTCACGGAAGCAATTTTGGTGCGTTGATGACGTATCTACCTCTTGTTTCTATATATAATATCATTGAATACAAGCATGTTAAATAGGTGTAGATAAGTTATCAACGCAACATTCGATCCTCAAAAACGGTACACTAAAGCAAACACAATTAGACGTCAAAGTGAGATAGAGAAAGATTCAACTATTGTGAGCGAAAGAGACAACTGAAGTAAAATATGGCTATTTAACATGTCGACGTGTCCCTTCTGGTGCGCTAATAATCTACACTTTTTACTTATTAATAATACGATAATAAACTAATAACATTTAGAAAATATTTTAATATAAATACTTACATAAGCCACAACTTTAACCTCCCCCCTCTGCGTAGAATAATATTGGTTCGCCGAAGTCAATAACGCTAGCAAAGCTTCCCTGGCTACAATCTCTCGCTGTAAAGCCTGCGTGTACCTCTCTATACAACCGACGCCTTCGCTTATTTCCTTTTCAACATCACTCCTTAGACATCTTTCTGTAAATAATACATATACAATGTGGTAATTATCGATAGGCCCTGTAGGAAAAGTACTTGAAATACTGGAGATAGTAAATTTAGCTGAAAGGAAACATTCCTTTGCTTTTAAAAAGAGATAGAACTGCATTCAAATATTATCGAAAATTCGCTTACATCAACTGGGAAACACACAATTCAAATTTTAAATATTAGGAGGATCTTAGGTATTTTTTAATAAAGTATAAGGTGAAGGTGAAGGTGGTTTTTAAGTATATAATTTTTATTAGGTTTTAGACAAAGCGGGCTAAGCCGCGGGTGGAAAGCTAGTATGTATTGTATAATAATAATCTTGAAATTGAATTCTTTAAGTATGTACTTGAATATAAAATGTAAAAAAGAGCGTGTGTGCTTAGCACACGTGTAAAAAGTGAGACTTGTTTGGGAAGATTCAAAGACACCGAAATCGTCGCCTTACTCCATGACGTGACGGTATTGACATGACGTGAACTTACAATTTTACTCTCAACGCGCCTAAAGTTACATTTCAAAAAAAAACTATTAAAGTACACAAAACAATCACCTTTTAAGTTCGCACACAGCGCGTCAGCGTCAGACAAATCCAAACTGCAATCATGTATGTGCTTCAACCTCAAATCAGTGTCGGCTTCCAAAACCGAACACTGTTTTATTTTGTTAACTAATTGCTGCGGCTGAAATAGATTTGTTTATTTTTGTTACAAAAATATAGAAAAAATTGTTACAACTACATGCAATAACAGATCCTTAGAGATTCACTAAAACACATGTAAAGTTTAACAAAAATAACTGTGAAATATATTATATATGAAAAAAAAAACAAATATTACTGTTGAGAGGAAATTAATAGGTCTCAGCTTGTTAATATAAGCCTTAAAGATTTTTTTTTATTTAAATATTCAAAATAGGATGTTGAATGTCACTTTTCTTTTTGTCATTAATTATTATATTGCTTAATAATATCTGGTTACTAGCCTTTTAAACTAAATGAACCTAAATCATACATTAAACTAGATTTATTTTAGAAGTACCTATGAAATATTCAAAGAATAGTTAATAGTTTCACAGAAAAAAGGCAGAACTGTAGTTGCTCTTTTAAAATTACACATTTTCATTATACAAGGTATACCATACATGTAACTATTTTTGTCTTCGAATCTCACCTGAAAATCTAAATCGTCATCAGTCTTTTTAACAGCACCAGCAACAAGCAGACCAGTTAGATCGGACAAAAACTCATCGTCATATACAGATCTTTGCTCCCATATCTTCAATATCCGTAGGATTTTTGGTCGCACCTTTTCATCCCTGTAATGATAAAATTTACACATTGAAGTTGGATGGTTAATTTTCAATCATAATAATAAATAAATTTAAGACAGGACATTTGAATTGGCACCCAGGTATGGTTAAAAACAATGACAATATACACATAAACATAAGTCAGAGAAGTTTCTTGAAATATTGGTTTTGTGCTTAAACAGAAATGTGCTTTAATAATAGTAAAAGGTTGTATTTATAGTTAAAAAAACCTACCTACTATGGCATCACTATCACTACATAGTATAAAACAAAGTCGCTTTATCTATGTCCCTATGTATGCTGAAATCTTTAAAACTACGCAACGGATTTTGATGCGGTTTTTTTTAATAGAGAGAGTGATTCAAGAGGAAGGTTTTAGTATATAATTTATTATGTTTTAGACAAAGCGGGCGAAGCCGCGGGCGGAAAGCTAGTATACAATATAATTAAACACTATATTATCCAGATACAACTCAAGGTATGGAAGTTAAGCAAATACACACCTGACAAGTGGAGTGGCTTTTTGTAAATTGAGTCCCCAACTTTCAACAAACTCATAGTTCTTCCTCTTACTATACTGGATAACATCATTGGCTAAATAGAACAATACTAATCTTTGCTCAATTTTAACCCGCTTCAAAACATTAAGCCAACTGGAGACAATTTTCTTATGGTGTGTTCTTTGTTTTAAACACCAGGAAGATAACGATTGTATACTCTCCTGAGTATCTTTTAGCTGCGTCAATTTCTTTTCAAATTCCAGTGTATTGAATTCTTCAGTCTCACCCATTTTTTGGGGCAATATTAACACATAAACATTGGATCACAAAAATCTAACTAAATACTCCATTTCGTCACAATATTTTTATAACTTCACTATGTATCAAAATAAAACCATGTAAATCTGATGAAATTTCCAAGATTCTTCATCAAATAACCCAAAAATTGTTTACAATGCGTTATTTAACCGCGTTGTTGTGTCGATACGATATTAACTAATGTATCTACACAACTATCACAAATAAATGACAATACTATAAGTATCTGCAGTACGATATTACGTACTATGTCAATTAATGTGTAGTAATCTACCTTGTTATTTACTTATATAAATAAGTAAAACTTTATTTAGGATTTCATTAAAGCAACAACCGCCATTTTCTTTACAGTAAAGATTAAACATAGAAATAGAAGCTGTCGTTTGTCATAAGTCATTACAGTCAAAGTGACGTATTGCACAGATGATAAAATAATCGTACTTATATATGTCTGTGCCAAGAAGCTTATATCTAATCTCGGAGCAATTAACAAGCCTGGAGAAGTAACAATTAATTGAACGTTTCTTATATAGTGGCTCTCTTTTATTCAATACCCTAATTAATGCGATAGAAAGAGACAACACACTGTTATCGGCTTGGCATTCAAATCCACATGTAGCCACTTTTTGTTCTAAAAAGGTAGTGCTTGCCACTTTATCGAATACTAAAATATCGATAAATAAAAAAATTAAGTTATAAAATTGCTTGAAGATAATTTAAGATTCTTTTAATTTTGAATTATGGATAGGTAATTCCAAATTTTAAGATTCGTTTAATTTGGAATTATTCATTTACGATGCGTATTGACTGCCTTGCATTGTATGGTAGTGGTATTTATAAAAAAATATTATTAGGTATTTCGGTTTAGGTTGTTTTTTATGGTTTCGTAAAAAGGTACGTATTTTTTCCTGTTTTCATAGATTCATTCATAGAATTATACGGAACCCTTCGTGCGCGAATCTGACTTCCACCTGGTTGATCTTTTTACAAATCAATAATCGTATCCTACTAATATTATAAAAGCAAAAATATATAAGAATGGACATTTGATATTCTTTCACGAAAAAACTACTGAATGAGTTTTTATGGAACTTTACAATTATACATATTATAGATTAAACATCAGAATAACATATAGGCTACAATTTACCGCGGGAAAATAACTCATTCCCACAGGAAAAAATTGGTAAAAGTTTAAAATAAATTGCTTCAAATAAAACAAATAAAATTTAAAATTTTTTTTTACAACATTTTATTTCGATACTTAATTAACAAATTACAATATTTATTATTTAAAATAGATGCCACCTTAAACTTGTGGCACAGCATCTCTGCAAAGCACTTTACTTTTCTTCCCGTCTGATTCGAAATGATTTGAACAAGGCCGAGAATGTTTTGAAGGCTTCCAATTTTCCCTGTGCTATAGCTTTAACCCAAACATCTTTTAATTTTTCTCAAGCCAGAAACCTGCAAATAACAATAAAATCCATACTTAAATACCTTTTTTTTTCTCCTAACCTAAAGCAGTCATTATCAATGAAGTACTTCGTACCTACTCAAGTATCGATAATTGCACAACACTATGGAAGTTATATTTTGCATTTTTTCTAAAAACTAAGCTGATTATGATTTCATTTCAATGATTACGGTTAGATAAAACATAGATGATTATGAAAATAACGTAAATTAACTTATTTATATTACAATTAACAAAAAAATTGATCAAAACACTAACCTGTGAAAAGACAAATTCCAATCTTCATCCGATTTCCCAGTACTACGGCTTTTACAGCCGTGAACAACACAAGCCATGTAATCTTTAGTAAATTATCTTTTCAGAAAATAACATAAGAAACTAGAAAACACGTTTTTCACTTCAAAAACAATAATTAAAATCACCATGCGTTAGGGCTCTTTCAATTTATGCGTTTCGTATCGGACCGCTGCCGCACGTTTTCCGTGCCGCTAGTTATAACCCGCTGCCGTGCCGTTGCAGTACGTTAGCAGTCCGCTACCAAACGCTTAAATTGAAAGCGTATCTGACTGCCGTGCGTTTGTATGCTAGTGCTGTTTTAAATTTATTTGACACCAGTTAAGCTATGGACTCTGACGAAGAAACATTACTGTTAGTGCTCTTGTTGAAAAACATCAAACAAAAAAATAAACAAAAACTACGCCTCCGTAAAAGATGATTGAATTAGATAAGACCAAAAAATTAATTTTTAGAGCACGAATATTCTCTGTCAAATCATATCGATATATCGATATTTTTGACGTGACAACGTCTTATAATTCGATAGAGCCGCCTGCACGCACGAAAAAACATGACTCATGCGGCGTTACCTCGCTCTGAGGCGTTCCGTGTAAGGCTTGAAGTGCGAGCGAGAGCGCGGAACGAGCGACAAAGAAGCACAATCGGACGTTGTCACGTTCAACTATCGTCAGTAAACCGACTTTACAGACAACCAATTTTTAATAAAAATATCAATATCGATATTGATATTTTCAAAAAACATCGATACGATATACATATCGATACTTTATTGCATTTCCGACATCCCTATGGGACTTGCGACGTTGCCGTCCTGATGTCGAGCGTTCGCGGTACGGACGCCGCGCTGCTGCCGCACCGTGCATTTTGTATGAAAACAAACGACCGGCCGTGCGCCGTACGACAAACGCACCGCTACGGCACTGTAGCGGTCCGATACGAAACGCATAAATTGAAAGAGCCCTTAGTGACCAGACTGGTCACTAAAACAAATTGAAATGGCTACATGTCATTTCAAACTGTCGAACTGACATATATCTGTCCTCTTTTTTCGCATGACATTTTGCCATAAGCCAAAAAGGCCAAACTAGTGCTTTATTGTTCAATTAATTGTTACTTCTCCAGGCTTGATAATTGCTCCGAGTATCTAATACACTGGAGATTGCACTATGACCATTAACTTGTAACAAGAAAATATGACCTTGAATGACGTCAGTGTTGTTTTTTGTCTCTTTCTGTGGAGTGACCACGCTGGTTTGTATATTCAGGATTTTTCGAAATAGAAAAAACTAAAAATCATGGTCTATAAATAATAACGACATATATTTTTAACAGTATTTATATTATAATATTACTGGTCATACTTTATAGGTACATACAATTTTAATTGGTATAGAATGATAGTTTTAAATAACTTTTGGCTACAAAGCTTGGATATGAACCAATATATAGCATTAACATCCTTTGTAAATAGAGGAAAGTTGTGTTTTGCATCGTTTTGCATCAGATGCTGTTTACCAAATTGTAAGCTACTCAGATCTTCTTTTTAAACGCGTTGCTTCGACGGGTCAATTTCAAGCCAAAATCATCAAAGAAAAACTGTTTATAGCAGCCTTGCACAAATTTCAGATAACTTTACAAAGTTTATTTTTCAAAAGGTATTTTTTTCAGGGTCGTAATCCTCAGTAATTTTACCCTTGATGGGCACATATATTTCTTTTTATTTTACTTTTTGGAAAGCTGAAATACGTAAAACAAAAAAATATGAGGTAAGTTAAAAAAGTATAAATTTCAATGTAAAAACGAACAATCTTATAAACTACATGTGAGTGCAATACCGATGTCGTGTGTTGTTTTATTACTAGTAACAATCTTGAAAATGGTGTTCTAAATTTCATCATAATATTGTTATTACAATATATTCTCTTCGCTATCCATAAAAACTCGTCATCATGGATACCTTACTTGTTAAATTTGTTTATTGAAAACTTGTTGAAAAATGATAAAGTATTAGGAAAATAACAAATTTAACATGACTGCTTACTAAAATGATGCAAAATTTTACAATTTTTGCCATTGTAATGATTCTAAACAGGTAAATGCAGGAGTATTGAGGAATATTGTAAATAAAGTAAATATACCATTGAGATAATATTACTACGTATGGAGGAGACACCACGAACAAAATCTGTGCGCCATTTTTTTGCTCTAACTAAGTTTTAAAAATTATTATCTAGTTAGGTACTTACCGATGAAAGTTATTCCTTTGCACTTTTCCGTATTATTTGTATTATTTGTGCAATATCGTAACACACACGAAGGCATATTTGATGCGTTTCACTTTAAAACAAATAAAAAATGAGCGTGCAGTTACGCCATATGGCGTATGTTGAGCGGAACATAAGTGATGTAGGCGGTGTCGTCTCCATATGTATATCTCAATGAAATATACACTTGCCTGTGAAATTCTATACCAGAATTTGGTGTCCAAACACTTCTGCAAATTTGCACAATACAATGCATTCTTTATATTCGGAAAATATTTATTAAATAAGCAACAATATTAACTTAAATATTCGAAGCGACGCAATTTTTTTGACACACATGCCATATTGACAAAGTGAGAGTTGCTACAATTTTATTATGGTGACTACCCATAATCAGGGAGTATCTCTTTTTAATAATTGGTTCAGATACTTATTTTATTTAGCATAAATAATAATTGTCTCATCCAACAATGCTTCTGAATGACGTTGTTGGCAATTTATCAACAAACTCATGTACAAAAATTAACCTTTTGCACAGAATATTACAGCATACATAGTAGCCTTGGGAAATTATTTTAATTATTTATTAACAGTGGCAATACCAAGTTAGGTGTGAAAGTGATAAAAAACAACAACTGGGCAATATTTTCTTGTTACACGTTAATGTTCATACCGAAATCTCCAGTCTTTTCTCCAGTGTATTAGATATAAGCTTCTTGGTCTGTGCCTGTGGTCTGTGCGTAGAACAGTGAACATAGTGATTACACATTTCACATAAAATAACATTATAATATGCGTCTAGACACGAACAATATTAATCGTCAGTAACGTCTACTATGGATTTATTTTAAGAAGTATTACTGTACAACAATTTAATTCAATCATGTAAATATTTCAGTATGGTAATATAAAACATAGTATGCACATTGCACATAGCTACACTAAATTTTTAAACATTTTTATCTGTAAGCATTCTATCGAGTTTAAAAAAAGCATCCAATAATGATACATACGGTTTTGTAAAGCTAAATTTACTTCTATTATTACCTAATTACCTTCTTCATGTTAAAGTAAAAAATAACTTTTCCTAGCCTACTAATATTATAAATGCGAAAGTTTGTGAGAATGTGTATGTGTGTTTGTTACTCTTTCACGCAAAATACTACTTAACAGATTGCAATGAAATTTATCACACATATAGAGGGTAACTTGGCACATAGGATAGGTAGGTTTTATCCCGGAAATCCTACGGGAACGGGAACTATGCGGGTTTTTCTTTGAAAACGCGGGCGAAGCCGCGGGCGGAAAGCTAGTAGAATAAAAAATAGACAGAAATGATCAGGGAAATTTTTCAACATCTGTAACACACGCACACAGTACATTGAAAGCAGAAAGAACAGTTATAGGGGCGTCAAATATCCAAGTATTCGGCGAGTTCGGTGCGCTGCATCCGTCTTTCATAATCTAAAATAAACACCAACAATATCCTATTTCTAAACGGCAACAACCATTAGTAGAAAACTATTACTCACACGCATAAATCCTGTGCATAAATCAGATTACATCTCCCTTTCTCGCCTACATAAATCGGGCAATTACCTGATTTTACGTTGCCAATCTAGACCGTGTATCGTTTCTATAACTAGGTATAAAACATGTAGGGGTGAGGTAAACAAAGACACAAAATAGGTAGCAAAGTTTTTTATTAATTTATAAATCCAATATAAAAAAGCTTAAGTTAATGAGTAAATTCTGTGACTCGTAAATAAAACATACATAGATGATTAAGCTATCTTAAAGTTAGATTAGTACCTATATCGCTTTCTTAACGTTATGGCATTTATGACGAACTTTATTGGTATTTTAAAATTCAATATAAATCTAGAGCAGTGTTTTTCAACCTTTTCATGACTTCCACACTAACCATTTATGTAATAAAATAAATAAGGATCATATTTTGCAAGTTTTATTTAATGGGCTAAGATCAACTGCCGGATCATTAGGTATATGAAAAGCCTTTTTTATGTTTCCATTAATCTATAGTAAAAAGTAAAAAGCAATAAAAACATTTTTATTGATGTTTACTAAAAATATATTATGATCTAGATGCGTCCTTCGAAATTAAAAAGATGATTCGTAAAATTCGAAAATATAAAATCGTAGATTAGTATAATTCTAGTTAACTAAACGTAAATTTAGCATAAATTATGAAACATTTAAAGCAAAATGTAGGAAATACAACAGAATTGTCATAAGATAAGACTGAACAAATGTTAAAGTACCTACCTATTCATTAACGTTCGGAGAAAAAGATCGAATAATTTACTGATTTTCAAATCTTTTCTCATAACCATTCAAAATGAACTTATTGTAATACAAACTCTGAACTTCAAAATTATTAATTTGTTTCAATTTTTGTACAAACTGTGAACACAGTGTTTTAAATATAGCTCTTGGTCTACATTTCATATCTGGTAGTAAAGTTTCACTTAATATAATAATAGAAAGGATAATAAGGTCTGTGTCGGTACCTGATACAATTTCATTACATATATGCCCTATAAGAATATCACCATCAATTCTCGTTGACATCGCCAAATATCGTATATTAGTCGTTATAATATCACCTATCACGCCCAGTAAGCTCGGAATCAGTTTATTGTTATCTCTTAGATATTGCATGAAGATTAACAATGACTTGTGTACAAGATTCGCTATTCGTTCAACCCTTGTAGCATTCTCACATTTTATTTTCCACATCATTAGATAAAGTTTCACGTCCAAAACTGTTCGGAACATAACATGGCCTGGGGAGTATTCTAGAACAATCTTAAGAATATGTTCATAAATAGTAATAATATATTCATTATTACCATTCATATCAAATGTGTCGCTTCTAAGCTTTTCGATAAAATGATCAAAGAATTCAATCACGACGAATTTACTATCCACAACTACATTCCAATTCTTGAATAACAGTTCTAAAATTGTTTGCAATAGTGCAAGTGATTCCTCCAGTTCACTTTGGTTATTGCAAGTTACTATATATTTAAATGTTAAAAGCCATAACTGCTCTTGTAATTCTTTTAATTCTGTTTTATGGTTTTGTAGTAGTCCATTTTCATGTAACATGTACTGAAGGTGTTCGTCAATTATTTGAGTTCTGCAAAAGTGTCTATCTGGTGTGTATTCTCTAATTGCATTTAATATTCTTTCCTTTATTTTTAAGTTCCTGGATTTTTTATTAGAAAACTTTTTTACAGATAGCCAAGCAGTTTTCAGTACAGAAGTTTTAAATCTCGAAGGTACATCATTGGAGAGCATAGTGTCGTACAATTCATTCTGGTCGTCCTCAATTAAATTCGAAGTGATGGATATCAAAGAATCCATCAACTCATCTTGGGTAGATTCCAAGGATTTAGCAATTTTTTGTACAAGAGCTTTATAAATCACAACTCTTAACGACACATTCTTAGTCCTTTGCCAAATTTGGGATATCAATGCTTTTAAATCTTTTGGATTATATGCATTGAAGGCTAAACGTATACCGTGTTTCTGAATTGAAACTGGGTTATTTAACAGAAACTCAATTAACCTACACGACATTGACAATGGTAAGCCAGCCAGGTACATATTAAACATAGGCATACAATAATGAATATAATCCCCTTTAATGTACGATGTAATGCTTTCCAGAGGCACTGGAGGTCGAGAATAACATGCAAAGCGGCATATTTGTTCTTGAGTGAATAAAACATTTTTATCAATTTTATCGTGTGCAATTTTCCCTTCGTTTGGTGCATACTTTGTCAAAAATTTTAGTTTAGTATCCTCATTTGCTAATTGTAAGATACCGAACACAGCAGAACTTCCAATATACGTTGATTGTACATAGTTATAAGGGCTCATATTATTATCTATGCAATCGGTGAAAAATTTAACAAATTCATTTGAAAGGTCATTGGAAAAATATATTCGAATTTTGCTCATCAAACGTTTAAATCTAAATTCACTATCGTCCATGCTCTCTCGCAATTCAGAAAATTTATTACTGACCAATTTTTTATCTTTCTTCAAAAGGCGCAAAAGAGACACCTCTGTTAATTTTTCTTTTTTTCGGTCGTCTAAAGGCAATAGCTTATAGTAATTAAATTGCTCGACGTTTTCTTCTATAAATGACTGTACATTCAAAGGCAAATCGACTTTCGTCTTTTTAAAATATGTTAAAACATCAATTAATTTATTAACAATGTTCATTCTTTCCTGCTTGGTCGTATCTGCATCATTTTTAACAACCGTTTCAAATTTCATGACATGATGATCATAGAGGTACTTATACATTTTATCACAGTCCTCTTTTTTTAAACGTTTACACACGGAATCCAAATCCCAATACCCTATATTATCTATGTGAAGTAGTAGAACATCGTTGTTAGCTTTGTCGTGTATTATATTGTATGTCAAACATACCAATTTAAACTTACGATCGGATCCTGGGCTATACACTCCCACACTACACAATATTTTATTAAATGCATCCCAACAGGCATCATCAAATTCAAATACATTCTTTTCTGATATTATCTTGGAGATGAAGTCATTTTTATAAGTTTCACTTTCATTAACAAACCTCTTGTAATAGTAATCAAATAGATTCTCTAAATCTCTCTGGCTTCTAGATGATTCTACTAAAATACTAACCATATTGTTTCTGTCTTGATCATTTGTAGTTACAAGAATATACTGCTTTATTCCTTTCAATGCTTTATCAAAGTTAACGAACTTATACCAAATGTAATCATTATTACTCCCCAAAAGCTCTTCACCTCTCTCTATATGTTTCAGAGCCCATTGTTCTCTTTCTTCTTCAGTAAAAATACTGTAATACTTATTTTTATAGAAGCTAACATCCGTTTCAAATGGTTCATTTCCAAAATGAGACACAAAAGTACTTTTGAGGAAGTTAAATACTTCTGTTTTGGGGATTAAGTCAAAAAAATGCTTATATTCGCTATAAACATTACGTTGCCAAAACTCACCGATCGTTTTTGGAAAAAAAACGGTTATGTACTTTTTCGCATCATCTGCTGTACTGTGTCGAAGTAATGTGTATTTTTTAATTTTTGGAACATATATAAGTGGTAACCTGAGTACTCGATCTTTATGTTTAGTCATAATACTCTTAGATATTTTACCTCCAAATTTTTCGTTAATCACAGCTTCGGAATTATTTTCAAATAAGTCTAAATACTGATTATCATCAATATTATACAAGTATGAAAGGCGAATTAAAGCACGATCCTTTGTGTAACTCGAATTTAATTCCGAAATAAAAGCCTTAGCGAGAATAAATGAATTGCCAATATAATTTGGTAAATGCTCTACATATTCTTCAATAAAATTCAAATAATGTTTGAGAGCATTAAGTTTAAAAGTCTCCGATGTGGATACAAGAAATTTGAATGCGAATTCATTCATTTTAAGATTTTTAAAATATTCGTAGAACGCAATTGCTCTTGCTTCATTTCTAATTTGAACAGCAATTGTTTTAATCGTTTTCGTTTTCATTTTTGGAGACATGTGTGGGAAAATCTCGTCCTGTAAGTAATTAGGGTTGATAATATGTGCATATTCATCGTTATACAGCCATTCACACTTCAGGGCTCTCGACACGTACAAGCTGTCTCCACATTTCAACACCTCTACAATATAATCAATATTTTTGTATTGAGATGCGACATCAATCTTATACAACCTGTCAATGTCGGATTTTTCTTCCAAATCTTTTATATCCTCGAAAACTATTGCTTTATGAATTGTGTCCTTTACCTTTGCGTTCAGCTCCTGCTGTCGCTTGGCTAAACTTTCTCCACTTAACTCGATCATCTGAAACCAAAATAAACTATATTTATTATTTTAAATAAGAACCCACACATAAATTATACCTACGTTTTGTATGTAATAATACTAATAATTTTTACCTATGCACAGCAAATACTTTTTTTTTATTATTTATTCGATGAGTCTATATCAATAAATCTTTCAAGTTAGAGACGATAGTCGCTGTTGGTTATAATTTTGGTAAGTTTATCTGACTGAGATGTATAGATATTCATTGCTGCTCCGTTCGAAATAGTCGCCGCATGAAATTATATTACCTATTATTTATTTTTTTTTTTATAAGTGATGATCTGTCTTCTAATAGAGCTTCAAATCAACAAAATTTGTTATGGAGGAGAGGGTGTTTAAGCAAAACATCACGTATTTTTTCCGTGACAAATGGAGTTAAATTAAAAAAAAGTGTAAGCGTGAGCAAATTTAATTGATCGACAGTCTCGTGTCTAGGATGCCCTTATCACCTAGATTGTTAATAAATACTTACCTAGTATTTAAAGAAAATTGTTGTAAAAAAATAAAGACTTTAACGGATTTTAAACGCGATTTATTCATCATATTATTATCCCGACGTTTCGCACACTTTGCAGCGAGCGTGATCACGGGGAGACATCGCGTCGTTAAGAGTTCAAGCCGTTTCAAAATTCAAAGGAGCCTAACAGGCATCAACTTGGCATACATATATCGGTTTATATATTACTAGCTGACCCGACAGATGTTGTCCTATCTTAATTAAAAAAAATTAACGGTCAAACGCGTAAAGGGTTCTAATTATTATTATCAAATAGCGCCATCTATAGCATACTTACTCAAACCAGTCAACAATGCTTAAAAACATTTATTGTATAAAAAAAAAATATTGTAACATGGGGAGATAGTGCCGTAAGCATTACAGGGATTGCCCTAGTTCACGGTTGCTTAATCTTTTGTGTGTGTTAATATAAAAAAAAAATTGTCTGGCAATCTGTAATTTAGAATAAGTTTTTATGAGAAAATAAATTATTTATTTAACAGATGTTGCCATATGTAAAAATGGTTTAGAGTTAACAGAATATAATATTATGATTGTCAAATAATAAAATGATTTTGCGACTATAAACTGAGATGTAACACACACACATGGGGTGCATATCAAATTTAAAATCAATTCAGAAGTTTTGGAGTCCATCATACTCTCCACATACTTTTTATGTATACTTAAAAGAAGAAGTATTCTAACCTTGAGAACTTTAAATAAAAACTCAAATTAGCGGAACACAACTCATATTAGAACAAAAAAATACAAATACTTAAGTATTCAAAATTAACATGAATGGTTTCAAAAATGTTTCAAAAGATTATCTCGCTAATATCTATGATTTTTAAATGAAAATTTCAAATGTATTTTATAAGGAATAACTAATAATTAAAAAGTAACACTTTAACAATTATTTGATGATATATTGTGGGTATATTACAGGAAATGGTATTATATCAACCTCAATATAAACTACAAATATTATTGAAAAATAATGCACCTAGGTAAATTACTATATTATTACCTACGTACTAATGTAAAACAGAATAATATTGTGTTGTACCTACAGAAATAATTAACTTTCTGTAGGTACAGCACAATATTCTGTAGCTCAACATAATTATCTTCCTATTAATTCTTACTCGATATCGTTATTATTCCCGATAGCTTATTGTCTTGAATTCTTAATAAAACATATCTTGCAAGTTGCATCCTTTTCTTACTAAAATTGTCGGTTCTAGTCGCTGTTTGATCACTCTAAAGTCTAAATAAACAAAACCAAACTTTATAATGTACTTACTCTTAACGATGTTCACCAGATACAAACACAGATACAAAGAGTACAAATAAACGACTATCTAATTATGTTTTAAATTAAAGTATAAGTATATTTTATATTTATTATTCGCGATATTTCCGACCTCCTGTAGCCGGTTCCTAACAACCGGTTATCTGATATCTGTCAGTGTCAAGTCACAATTAGTGTCAACTGTCAACTACGGGTTGCCGTAAGGAAATTTAAATTCCAACATTCTCATAGCATAAAATTTATAATTATAAGTAGGGAGTATGCATGATTTTTTTTATTAAGGGAGAAAAATTTCGCAGCCAAAAAGTAATTAGAAAGATTATTCAAACGACGCGGCCATTTGGCGCGCTTCGTGTGACGTCACAGTTCATGACAACAAACAAAATATCAAGTCAAGAAAATAGTTGAACAAGTTTTAGAAATTTCTTTGATTCATTCTTACAATTGTTAATAAATCGTTATGGAACACCATTCTTCAATAGAAAAATACAAAAACCTACATACAAGTATTGTGTAGTGCCTAACTGCGAAAATACAATAAGAAATGCTCCAAAGTGTTTGTCTTTGTAACGTAGTAGTAATAGTATCTCTATGGTTTGTAAGAAAAAGTGGTGTAAAGCTATGTAGGTGTAAAGAGGCGTGATCTCTTCACGTAGTAATATATTAAGCAATGTTTCAAATTTTCCAAAACACATTCGAAAATACTCGAAGAATTTGACTGGATCTTTCTTCAAATCGGTTAACAAATATGATGGTAAGTATTCACCAAATACATTTCTTTTCTGGCATGAATGAATGAATGAATGAATGAAAATACTTTATTTGCACCAAAGGAAACAACACAAACATGGCATATATCTCGTCGTCGTTTTTTATTTTTTTGCTCTTCCTCAAGAAGGATTTGAAAGTTGAAACCTTAACATCTCTTCGTCGGAGCTGTCCATGGTAGCGCGATGTCAGTCCAAGCACGAAAACACGTCTGTTAGATAAAATCCGCTTAGGCGGTCCGCCGCGCCCCGTACAGATGGACGCAAGAGCATAACAGCGCCGCGGCCCGTTCCAATGCGACCCGCCCCGATCCGTCTCTAAAGGACGCCAGCCTTTACACCAAAAATCTGTACATATCTATATATTCTTTCTTTATATCCATATTTTTTTTTCAACTTCCTTAATAACATCATCTTCTAATAATTTACCCCTTTTCATTGCTTCTGTTTGATGACTTACAAAATTGTAAAAAATGTTGTGCATTGTCTGGTTTCTTTCGACTTGTACTTACAAACAAAAAAATGCATGGATAATTTTTCAGATTCACTTGGTTCTGGTTGTTTGAAATAGGGTAAACGCAGCTATCAACGACCCATCGAAAATCTGAAGGTATTACCGACCTATAAAAGTAATTCGAAATTTAAACGTTTCCAGAACTATTCTAGCTATAGGTAGGCAAAGTTATACACGAATGTATTACTTGAGCATCGTATACTTTTAAGTTAGTGTGAGTAGCTGTGCAAAAAATAGTAAAAATACGTAAGTTGCTGCGGGGTAGCGTGGATGCAGGACGTTTCGTACTGTTCCGTTGTTCCTTCGGGTAAGTACTGTGATTTATCTTTTTAAGACATTTACAAACAAATGACATCTATACTTTAATTTATATTACTAAATGTCAATGCATTTTAGTGTCAACTTTTCATTTCTTACAACATTTTATTAATAAAAAGTAATTTGAAACGATAAAACTTTAAATTAAAATGGGACGGTGTTAGCTTCACCAGTTTAAGTCGTGGCAGGTATCAACGACCCGTAAGTCGGCAATGGCAGCAACGTAACTTTTTGTTTAAATTTTCTTTTATGTTATTGTATCACACTAACACAAGTGGTTTTATGGACCAGTTTAAATCTAAGCTATGAGTCTTCATAAAAATCTATTAGCGACTAAACTTTTTTTGTCTAGTGTTTACCTTTTAGCGTTGTCAATTTATACAAAGTTATGATATTTTTCGAGGATCGATATCGAATAGTTACAGTAGTAAATCATTGTTTTTTTGTTCAAACAATATGCATTTGTTCATATTTTGTATGACATTAATCAATTATAATCTATTTTAAGGTAAACGCAGGTATTAACGACCCCTCTAAGGCAATTTTCAAATCAACCATATTTTTTAAGTATACTGGTTCTTCTAAAGATTTATAGTTTCATTTTATATGCTAGTGTTATGTATAAAAAATGTTTTTATTGAAGCAAATACATTCTAATAAAGGATTATCTTGTAAAAAATAATTTACAATGTGACTTAGTCGATTGTTGCAATTACCGACCCATAAAAACGGCTGTGAAGCTATTAACGATTTTTATGCAGCTATTCCCGATCGTATGTGAGAGGAGGCCTTTTTCCAGCAATGGCTAGTGATGATGATGATTACCGATCTTAATAAAATGAAATAAAAATGCAAATATATTCGTATTTTTTTATTATAGTTATTTTTAATAAAACAAATGAGTACTTCTTAGTAATGAACTAAATAATTATAAACTTTTAAATTAATCAACATAATACTATTAATATATGTACATATATTCAATTAAGGATTTCAAACTCTAGGAAATTTCCTTATGCTATTTGATTGATTGCTTCGGCGAGTTGTGTTTTACTGTATACTTTTCGCCGCTTCTGTGGCTCCATATTTCTGGAAAAAAATATAATTATATGTTTTATGTTAATTTAACCATGAAGAAGCATTTTTTAATAGGCACCTATTATGTCATAAAAGTATGTAGTAAAAATATATTTGCACGCTCAACTACGAGCAGAATGTTTAAGGATCGATATTATCTGTATCTACAAACATCTTTATTCTACATTCTGCAAATAAAGCAATTTGAATTTGAATTTGTAGATGAGAAACTAAACAATCTATATTCGATCGGTAATAGCTTCCTATAGTTGCTATTGCCGACCCACATGGGTCGGTAATAAAGTATGTAAGTATAAACCTAAATTGTATTACCGACCCATAAAAAAATGGTTATTTTAATTCATTTGACCATCAGACTATAAAATAGATTATAATTGATTAATGTCATATTGTCATTTGAACAAAAAAACAATGATTTACTACTGTAACTATTCGATATCGATCCTCGAAAAATATCATAACTTTGTATAAATTGACAACGCTAAAAGGTAAACACTAGACAAAAAAAGTTTAGTCGCTAATAGATTTTTATGAAGACTCATAGCTTAGATTTAAACTGGTCCATAAAACCACTTGTGTTAGTGTGATACAATAACATAAAAGAAAATTTAAACAAAAAGTTACGTTGCTGCCATTGCCGACTTACGGGTCGTTGATACCTGCCACGACTTAAACTGGTGAAGCTAACACCGTCCCATTTTAATTTAAAGTTTTATCGTTTCAAATTACTTTTTATTAATAAAATGTTGTAAGAAATGAAAAGTTGACACTAAAATGCATTGACATTTAGTAATATAAATTAAAGTATAGATGTCATTTTTTTGTAAATGTCTTAAAAAGATAAATCACAGTACTTACCCGAAGGAACAACGGAACAGTACGAAACGTCCTGCGTCCACGCTACCCCGCAGCAACTTACGTATTTTTACTATTTTTTGCACAGCTACTCACACTAACTTAAAAGTATACGATGCTCAAGTAATACATTCGTGTATAACTTTGCCTACCTATAGCTAGAATAGTTCTGGAAACGTTTAAATTTCGAATTACTTTTATAGGTCGGTAATACCTTCAGATTTTCGATGGGTCGTTGATAGCTGCGTTTACCCTATAGTCTGATGGTCAAATGAATTAAAATAACCATTTTTTATGGGTCGGTAATACAATTTAGGTTTATACTTACATACTTTATTACCGACCCATGTGGGTCGGCAATAGCAACTATAGGAAGCTATTACCGATCGAATATAGATTGTTTAGTTTCTCATCTACAAATTCAAATTCAAATTGCTTTATTTGCAGAATGTAGAATAAAGATGTTTGTAGATACAGATAATATCGATCCTTAAACATTCTGCTCGTAGTTGAGCGTGCAAATATATTTTTACTACATACTTTTATGACATAATAGGTGCCTATTAAAAAATGCTTCTTCATGGTTAAATTAACATAAAACATAAGTATAATTATATTTTTTTCCAGAAATATGGAGCCACAGAAGCGGCGAAAAGTATACAGTAAAACAAAACTCGCCGAAGCAATCAATCAAATAGCATAAGGAAATATCCTAGAGTTTGAAATCCTTAATTGAATATATGTACATATATTAATAGTATTATGTTGATTAATTTAAAAGTTTATAATTATTTAGTTCATTACTAAGAAGTACTCATTTGTTTTATTAAAAATAACTATAATAAAAAATACGAATATGTTTGCATTTTTATTTCATTTTATTAAGATCGGTAATCATCATCATCACTAGCCATTGCTGGAAAAAGGCCTCCTCTCACATACGATCGGGAATAGCTGCATAAAAATCGTTAATAGCTTCACAGCCGTTTTTATGGGTCGGTAATTGCAACAATCGACTAAGTCACATTGTAAATTATTTTTTACAAGATAATCCTTTATTAGAATGTATTTGCTTCAATAAAAACATTTTTTATACATAACACTAGCATATAAAATGAAACTATAAATCTTTAGAAGAACCAGTATACTTAAAAAATATGGTTGATTTGAAAATTGCCTTAGAGGGGTCGTTAATACCTGCGTTTACCTTAATAATAATAATATGTTGGTTGTCCATGTCGTTTAATCATACATTAAAAGATGCACTTGCATCATTGATGCACAGCCGTTAAACAGCTGTCAGAAAGCTTCCTTTATGAACCTGAATTTCATTGAAGCTAGGGCTTCTTGGGTACATAGCCATCACCTCTCGTTTTACTTGAACGAATCCATAAGCTGATCACCCTATGATTCTCTTTCAGACCTTTGAAATTACTAGGTAAAACTGTACTTTATCGGACGTTGAGTTGAGAGACGAAAATTTTTTCACAAATCGCAAAAAAAGTAACCGAATTCCGAAACTCATAATTTGTAAAAAACTCAGAATTTATAACAACAAAATATAGAAGTTCGAATGTAGACCAGTGTTACTAAATAAATATTTTGAAACTCCTTGTCCCCCCAGCGCAAGCCATGATATACCGTATATGTTCTGGTGTAATAAATCTACATCTAAATTTTGAACACATTTTTGCAGCGATTAAAAACGAAAACAATATCAAAAGAAAAACACTCATCCCGAATTTTCAATTCGAAATCTCTCTGTATAGTTTCCTTAAATTTAGGGATAACAGCCTACCTTGGCAACACTGACGCAGATTTAATAAATGACACTATGGTACCACCACCACGTAACTACCTCTTTCTACGTACCACGTGGTACCTTATGCATTATGACGTCATAGTTCATGCGTTTGTTCTGACCAATGGTGTCGCGTTTTATAGGTATATGTATTTGAATAATATTTACCGGCGTAAAAGAATTAAGAGTCAATTGATGTTTGCGTTACTACAGGTTCTTGATCTCATCTAATATAGTATGATGCTGTGCCGCGCAGCTTCACCCGTGAGAAAAACAAGTATTTCTGTAGCATAAGTGTAATTCTGATACATAAGCGACATCACTAACAAGTAGATAATATACCTAATCAAAATCTATTCAGTAGTTTTACCGTGAAAGAGTTACAAACATACATACATCTATCTTCACAAAATTTCGCATTTATAATGAGAGAAAATATAGGGTCAGTCTACATAAATAATAAAAATTGGATTATTAATGTAGTACAGATATTTTATACTAGCTTCCGCCTGCGACTCCGTCCGCGCGGAAAAATTAAGATTTATTTTTCTACGTATTTTTCCAGGATAAAAAGTATCCCATTTTATGCCCAGGATAATAAGGTAAAAATACCAAGTTTCATCGAAATCGAACCGTTAGTTTTCACGTGATGCCTGAACATACAGACAGACAGACAAATATTTTTTTTATCACATATTTGGGTTTGGTATCGATCCAGTAACACCCCCTATTATTTTTTCAATATTTTCAATGTACAGAATTGACCCTTCTACAGATTTATTATATGTATAGATGACAGTCAAAAGTTACTCCTTTAAAAAAAATATTCTATCTAGGGGGTGAACATGGTAAAAAAGAGAAAATAGCTTAGAAGGAAGTGGTAGGAGGAATTTATAGTAGGTAATATTTAAGTCTACCAACAAGGGTAGGATTTTGATAGAAGAATACAAAAACCACACAAAACATTGTTAACAGTTTAATGGTATAAAAATAAAATTAAATGGATTGTCTACATTTACCATAAAACAGCATAATTTTATGTACAGGGTGTCCCACCGTTGGTATACTAAGCGCGAAGGGACTTGTAGTTTTGCATACACTGATCACGTAAAAAATACTTAATAATAAAATTTTTTGCTAAATTTTTCCTTAAAATCCATGGTTTCTTCTCTAACTTCGCGCAGCCGGCATATACTGCTTCGCTAATGTGAGCATTTTATCAATGAAAACATAATCTTAAAAGAAAGCTCACGTGCGGGCGGTAAAGTTGGGCGGGTTGCTTGTTAGGGGTGTACATACAATGTCGCTCATATGTAGTTCTTTTTATGTAACTTTATAGAGAATATACAAATATAGATACCTAATATAACAATCCTTAAAAATATCGGTTATTAAATGGTAATCCTACATCGTACCCACATTTTTCGTGCAAATATAATTTCATTATTTTGCATTAGTCAAATGCTTATAAATGCCTTACTTACAAATGTTTTACTTATAGGCAATAGCGTAATATACTTACTTTTTCAACATTCATATCTCTTTTTAAAATCCTGTAATATGAATTTATTATAATATAAGCTCTGTATTTCAAAATTATTTATGTGTTTCAATTTTTGTACATATGTTCCACTTAGTTCTCTAAACAATTCTTTTTGATCATTTGAATCCGGAACATCAAGGGGTAACATAGTTATAGAAAATCTTAGAAGGTCCATATCTGTGCCTGCCACAATTTCGTTACAAAGATACGCTATCAGAATATAGTAATTTATTTTCATTCTGCTTGCCAAAGTTACCAAATTATTTGTGATAATACTACAAGTCTCATCCAAAAAACCCGGAAATAGTTGATTATTTGATCTTAAATCTTTTATAAACATCACCAGTGATTCATATGCAAGTTTAGCTACGTGTTCACTGTCCCAAGGATTTTCAATCTTTATTTTTATCATCATTTTTGAGAGTGTCAAGTCCAAAATGGTTCGATACATCACATGACTTGGGTAATACTCTTGAACCATCCGGAGAATCTTTTCTAATATTTTGAAAATGTAGTCATGATTCTCTTGTCGATACGAGTTTTCTTTTATTTGTTTTATAAACTCATAAAATAATTCAATCACGACAAATTTATCATCTACAACTACATTCCAACGTTTGAACAACAGCTCCAAAAATGTTTGTAAAAATGCAAGTGAATCCTCCAGTTCAATTAGATTATTGCAGGTCACTATATATTCAAATGTGAACTGCCAAAATTGATCATGTACTTTAGTTAATTCGTATTTGTGCGTTTGTTGTATTCCATCTTCGTGTAGCATATAATGAACGAAATCATCGATGAGTTCAAATCTGCAAAAGCCCCTGTCCGGCCTGAATTTTCTCATTTTGTGCACAATATTCGCTTTCAGTTCTAAGTTTTTAATTTTTTTATCAGAAAAGTCTCGTGTACATTTATAAGCATTTTTGTATACATCGGTTTTAAACGTCTCAGGTACTTTGTCACTGAGCATGCAGTCGTACAATTCGGGCTGGTCGTCCTCGTTCAGACTCGATGTGAGGAAGTACAAAGAATCGATTAACTCATATTGGACAGACTCGTGGGATTTTGCAATTTTTTTTACAAGAGCACAATAAATCACTTTTCTTAGCGACACATTCTTGGTGTCCTGCCAAATTTGGGATATCAATGTTTTCAAGTTTTCCGTGCTGTACACTTGGAACGCTAAACGAATACCATGTTTCTGTATTGAAACCGGGCTATTTAATAGAAATTCTGTTAATTTAATTGACACAGCAAGTGGCAATTTTACCATGTACATATTTATCATAGGCAAACAGTAATGAATATAATCCCCTTTAATGTACTGTGTTATACTTTCGAACGGAACCGGTGGACGGGAATAGCATGCAAAACGGCATATTTGTTCTTGAATTGTTAAAATCTTTTTATTAATCTCAGAGTAACTAATTTTTCCTTCCTCCGGTACATACTTCGTCAAAAATTCGGATTTGGTGGATTCGTCTGCCAATTGGAAGATACCGTAGACCGAAGTCCTCACAACATACATGGCCATGGGATACTTGCAAGTGGACAGATCCTCTATGCAATTGGTGAAGAAATTAACAAAGTCCTTTGCAATATCATTGTAAAAGTATACTCGTAGTTTCTTCAACAAATGCGTTAGTCTAAAGTTACACTGCATCATTCGCTCTTGTATTTCGGAAAATTTGCTTATCACCAATTTGTTATCTTTTTTTAATAACCGCAGCAGAGTGGCGTCCTTTAATTTTTCCTCTTTCTTTGGTTTCCATAATCCGTAACATCCAAATTCCTTAATATTCATTTGTATAAATGACGCTACCGACGAGGGCAAACAATCTTTATCTTTTTCAAAATACAAGAAAATTTTTATTAATTTGTGAACAGTTTCTATTCTTGCTGGTGTGGACGAAGAGTTTTTATGAAATTTCTTGATAAAATAGTCAAATAAGTATTTATACACACTATCAAGTTGCTCTTTTTTTAAATGCTTATAAAATTTACTGATTTGGTTACAATCTAAATCAGTATCTATATAAAACATTAATGCTTCATGCATATCTATGCCGTGTAATATATTGTATACGATGCAAAGCATTCTATATGAATCCTTTCCATAAAATCCAGGGGTGTACACTTCCATGCTGTACAATATTTTATTGAATGCTTCCCAACAGGCGGCATCAAATTCAAAAACATTGTATTTGCCGATCACTTTATCGATAAACCTTTCTTTGTGATGACCAATTTCCTTGATGTATCTCTCATAGTAGTAATTAAGTAGATTTTCTAAATCTTTCTCATTTCTACACGAATCTATCAATATCCTTGACATTTTATTTCTTGCAGTTTCATCTGTAGTTACGAGTATATACTGCTTTAAAGCTTTCATGGCTTTTTCGAAATTTACGAACCTATACCAAATAAAATCATTATTCTTTCCCAATAACTCTTCACCTCTCTCTATGTGTTTCAAAGCCCATTCTTCTCTTTCCTCAATTGTAAGCATTTGATGATATTTCTGGTAGTAGAAGTCTATATTCATTTCAAATGGTTCATTTCCAAACTTAGATATAAATGTGTTTTTGCAAAAGTTAAACACTTCTGTTTTAGGTATATGGTCGAAAAGTTCCTTGTTGTTTTCATAAAAATGATTCAGCCAAAAAGATTCCACATTCGTTGGAAAGAGGGCGGTGATATATATTTTCACATCATCAGCCGTACTGTGTCGACATAACACGTTTACGTAAATTTTCGTTATATATGTAAGCGGTGTCCTGAGAACTCTTATTTTATGTTTAGTCAATATACTCTTAGACATATTTTTACTGAAATGGAAATATGTGCATAGGTCGGAATAATTCTCAAATAAATCTAAATATTTATTTTCATCAATATTATATAAATAAGAAAGTCGAGTGAAAGCCTCACCCTTTTTTACATTCCCGTAAACGAGTTCTGAAAGGTATGCATTAGCAAGACTGAATGAATTATTAATGTAAAATTTTAAAAGTTTAGGATGTTTTAGAGCGTAATCAAAATTATCTTTGATAGTATCCATTTTAAACGACTCTGGTGTTGATAAAAGAAATTTAAAGGCTAAAGCATCCATTCTAAGAATTTTGTAATATTCATAGAAATCTATTGCCCTTTTTTCGTTTCTAATTTTATCAGCTATAGTTTTGATCGTTTTCGTTTTCATTTTCAGGGACATGTGAGGGAATATTTCATCTTCTAAGTAATTAGGGTTGATAATATGTGCATATTCATCAGTATACAGCCATTCACACTTCAGGGCTCTCGACACGTACAAGCTGTCTCCACATTTCAACACCTCTACAATATAATCAATATTTTTATATTGCGATGCGACATCAATCTTGTACAACCTGTCGATGTCGGATTGTTCCTTTGCATTCTTAATGTCGTTGAATAGTATTTCATTTTGTATGGCTTTCTTTACCTTTGCGTTTAGTTCCTGCTGTCGCTTGCCTAAACTCTCTCCCGTTAACTCAATCATTGTAACTGTAACAAAAGAGAAATTATTTATTAAATTAAACAAACAAACACAAACAGTACAACAAATACAAATCAGTCTAGCTGCTCTTGCTGAATACCTTGACTAAGGGAAGTTTAATATACTAGCCTAACGTGGCTTAACGTAAATGCTACGCATCTATCAGAAATGGAGAGCTCCACATCCTCCCCACCCACAAAAAAAGCCCTAAGCTCCCTTTATATCGAAAAAATGATGTTCTACTGCACGATTTTGCGTGGTCACTGCAAAAGTGACTGAATGAAAATCTCGCGAGATAGGTATAATGCAACCTTTAGATTATAATCTATCTAATATCTTTACTTATTTATCTATTCACTATTGTGATCTATCTGTGGATCTATCAATAAATTATGATTCGTAAAATACTGTTTACAATTTAACGCATTATTTTTCGTAGATGTTAGCTATGGAAGTGAAATAATTTTACATTGAGGCGATATAATATTTAAAATAATGTTGATGTTTAAAAGAATGTTAATTAAACGTTATAGTTACACCAAAAACTCTAGATCGGCAGATCGGATTTTCTTGATTTTTGCTATCATGGACTTGCCTCAGCATGAATTAGGATAAGAATTGAGTAATAATATGTACCCGGCGGAAACGGGACGAGCATCGAAGATCTCTCTCTCTCTCTCTTCTCGTCATTTTTTTAAGGATTTGATAGGTATGTTAGTTATATAAGCATTTCAACCAAATGATTTATAATCAAAATTAGGTAGTGTTTCGTTTACTTCGGTCGATATTAGAAAGTGGGAGTGCACAAATTATTGTCCATTTACAGAAATTGATATTTGTAACAGACGACAGCAATGCTGCTAGATAAGCTTTAAAATTTTCGAATGTATTGATTTCCATTTGGCTAAAAACGTGATCCGCAGCCCGGGCACCATGGTCCATGAGTCATGAGAGATACCTACCTAGAGTGACGTCATCATGATTCGTGATCGTGAATGACGTTACTCTCTAA
This sequence comes from Colias behrii, assembly GCA_029959065.1. Classification (NCBI taxonomy): domain Eukaryota; kingdom Metazoa; phylum Arthropoda; class Insecta; order Lepidoptera; family Pieridae; genus Colias; species Colias behrii. Next base: position 5,568,057 of record JARWMC010000025.1, read on the forward strand.
TGGCTGGCGTCCACTAGGCGGATCGGGCCGGGCCGCATCGCAACGCAAAAATACGCCGGCCTATGTTTTGTATGAAACATCGTCCATTAGCGACGGATCGGGCCGGGGCGGGCCGCAACGCATTGGCGGATATCGCTTCGCAGGCGGATTTCTGCCGGCGGTGCGCTGCGGCCCGGCCCGCCCCGACCCGTCTAGTGGACGCAGGCAGGCGGATGTGAGCGGCGAGCGTCTGTTAGATAAAATCCGCCTAGGCGGTCCGCCGCGCCCCGTACAGGTGGACGCAGGAGCAAACAGCGCGTCCATTAGAGACGGCCCGTTGCGATGCGGCCCGGCCCGATCCGCCTCTAATGGACGCCTAGCATAAACATTCAATCAATATATTTAATTATATTTACAAAAATTAGGCTTGCGATATTAATTAATGAGTCAGTAATAAGGAAAAAATTGTTTATCCAATGCCCAAACAACAAACGAACGTTCTGGGAATCCCAATTCTCATTCGAATTTAAAAATAGAATTTTGATATTGAGACCAGAATTGTGCGGAATGAGATCTTATTGGAATACTAAGTATTAATTTTAATATATTCGTTATCTTAATAATAACGTTAACTTATAATTGAAATTAATAAGGAAATAAATAAGAAGTTTATTAAAACGAAAAACACACCAAAATAATTATGTGAAGCCTTGACGCTAATTTAATTCAGAATAAAGTACCTAAAATAAAACATTTTTTGTGATAATAACCACGCAAGTCTATAGCTTTTACTGCATAATATATTGCCGGTACCGGCAGAAAACTTTAAGAAAAACATAACCAACCTTGAAACGTTTTGTAAAGGCGTGTACAGTATTTCACAATAGGTAAATAATTCTGTTTCTCTTCAGCGAAAAGAGATATAACTATACAAAAAATATCTCGTATCCTTTTCTCACAAAGTAAATATAAGTCACTAATTATTAGATCAAACAACCGGGCACAATATGCCATTAAAACTTGTGTACTTACTGTTATATAAATAACACCACCTCCACTAGCCGATTAATACTGATAATAATGTAAAAATATGATAACTCTGATAATGATTTATAAGAATTTTTATGACTATATAGTGATTCACATTGCACAAAATAACAAGCACCAATCCACCAATAACAAAAAAAAACATTTGAGACTTGCAAGCACAGATCTAGCTTGAGTACACTGTCGTCTGTCAAGTGTCAACTGTAAAGTGTCATCAGATTGTTGAAGTGTTGCCCTTTACAAAAATAAAACTTCCGAAACTTGCAAAAGTGAATTAAAACAACATATTAATATAATCTTAATGAAGTTTTGTGATTTTTCATTACATACTATAAATTATTATTCAAATTAATAAACAAAATATGAGTTTATTCCAGTTAATTCCCACACCGGCGGCAAACTGGCCGTTCCGTCTGTGGTTCCGTCGTCTTTAGTACCACAGATAAATATTATAATACTATGAAGTTTATAGTATGCTGTTGGACTTGTACACAGAACAGTAAAAACATATAGAAGTGCGATTATGTCATAATTAGTATGAAAACCTGTGTCGCCAAACCCACACATTTAAACCGATAGTTATACAGTACACTACAAGTAAACTATGACTTTGATTGGACAGCTTAATTTGAGTAAAAACTGACTTAGGTTATAAATTCAGCATTTCAATATGTACCCTAACGCACCATGTTACGGTTTATTTTAGTATAACATCCCTAGGTATATTAGCTGTTTTGTTTCTCATTGCACAGAAATTCCAAATTCGAAAACATTCAGCTACTCCACAACAGAGGGCGTTAGTTTTCGATAGATATAAATTTGAAACGCAACACATAGAGATAAGGTTGAAATTTGTGTCACTCAACATTAATGACATTAACTTGATATTTATCTGATGCTATGCTCTGAGGGATGTCAGCCTTGTTATCGATAATTCACAAATAAATATTTTTTGTGTATTTTTTTTTTCTTTCTTTTATATGAGTATAGTATAATGTGTCACATTTTGGAGTATGTTTATTACTACTAAGTAGGTCTTTTTTATATTATTATTATTAAATAAAAAACGGAATAGAATAGTATTAATCTATATTTACAAAATACAAACAGAAAATATGCATTATTTTAAATCTTGGAACTGCCGTAGGTTTGCTGTATCGGTGGCCTTTGTTAGACCGCTTAGTGCTGTTCGGCATCCAGTTAACTCGTCACGTTGCATTTATCCATTTCTCTTTTAAATTAGCCTCTTTGGGAAATCTATAAATAAATTGGACAAATGAAAGCTAAGGAAAAATAAAATAAAATTTAATATTTATAATGTTTGTCTTTTCTAAAGTATCGATACTGTCGATATGCGCCACAAGCATCACTAAAGCGACATTCGTTTGTTTATTGCAATAATATTCCAGAAAGTCTTGTTTGCTGTTCAATCTATAATAGTACTAATTTCTTACGGATTAAGGTTCATTTTGACTAGATATTTGTATACAATTTTGACAAATTACGACAAGCGAAGTTATAACATAAAATATAATTAAAATAAATAAAAATAAGACTTACCGATGGTATGAAATGCCTCCATTGCTGATATTATTTCGTCTGCTATCATTTTTGCACTCTAATACCGAACAACACGTCCTAATTAATGAATAAATATGGAAAAAAGGTTTGACATCTGACAACCGACTCGAATATTTTTCTGCGCACAACTGAGAGCAAGTTAGGTGATCTTACCTTACCAGTGACACGTGGGCCACGCCCACATCACACTTCTATCTACTTTACTGTTCTGTGGACTTGTAGCTTTTTGTACAAATCACAGAACAGTAAAAACATATAGAAGTGCGATAATGTCATAATTAGTATGAAAACCAGTGTCGCCAAACCCACACATTTAAACCGATAGTTATACAGTACACTACAAGTAAACTATGCCTTTGATTGGACAGCTTAATTTGAGTAAAAACTGACTTAGGTTATAAATTCAGCATTTCAATATGTACCCTAACGCACCATGTTACGGTTTATTTTAGTATAACATCCCTAGGTATATTAGCTGTTTTGTTTCTCATTGCACAGAAATTCCAAATTCGAAAACATTCAGCTACTCCACAACAGAGGGCGTTAGTTTTCGATAAATATAACTTTGAACCTCAACATATAGAGATAAGGTTGAAATTTGTGTCACTCAACATTAATGACATTAACTTGATATTTATCTGATGCTATGCCCTGAGGGATGTCAGCCTTGTTATCGATAATTCACAAATAAATATTTTTTGTGTATTTTTTTTTTCTTTCTTTTATATGAGTATCACAGAACAGTAAAGTAGATAGAAGTGTGATGTGGGCGTGGCCCACGTGTCACTGGTAAGGTAAGATCACCTAACTTGCTCTCAGTTGTGCGCAGAAAAATATTCGAGTCGGTTGTCAGATGTCAAACCTTTTTTCCATATTTATTCATTAATTAGGACGTGTTGTTCGGTATTAGAGTGCAAAAATGATAGCAGACGAAATAATATCAGCAATGGAGGCATTTCATACCATCGGTAAGTCTTATTTTTATTTATTTTAATTATATTTTATGTTATAACTTCGTTTGTCGTAATTTGTCAAAATTGTATACAAATATCTAGTCAAAATGAACCTTAATCCGTAAGAAATTAGTACTATTATAGATTGAACAGCAAACAAGACTTTCTGGAATATTATTGCAATAAACAAACGAATGTCGCTTTAGTGATGCTTGTGGCGCATATCGACAGTATCGATACTTTAGAAAAGACAAACATTATAAATATTAAATTTTATTTTATTTTTCCTTAGCTTTCATTTGTCCAATTTATTTATAGATTTCCCAAAGAGGCTAATTTAAAAGAGAAATGGATAAATGCAACGTGACGAGTTAACTGGATGCCGAACAGCACTAAGCGGTCTAACAAAGGCCACCGATACAGCAAACCTACGGCAGTTCCAAGATTTAAAATAATGCATATTTTCTGTTTGTATTTTGTAAATATAGATTAATACTATTCTATTCCGTTTTTTATTTAATAATAATAATATAAAAAAGACCTACTTAGTAGTAATAAACATACTCCAAAATGTGACACATTATACTATACTCATATAAAAGAAAGAAAAAAAAAATACACAAAAAATATTTATTTGTGAATTATCGATAACAAGGCTGACATCCCTCAGAGCATAGCATCAGATAAATATCAAGTTAATGTCATTAATGTTGAGTGACACAAATTTCAACCTTATCTCTATGTGTTGCGTTTCAAATTTATATCTATCGAAAACTAACGCCCTCTGTTGTGGAGTAGCTGAATGTTTTCGAATTTGGAATTTCTGTGCAATGAGAAACAAAACAGCTAATATACCTAGGGATGTTATACTAAAATAAACCGTAACATGGTGCGTTAGGGTACATATTGAAATGCTGAATTTATAACCTAAGTCAGTTTTTACTCAAATTAAGCTGTCCAATCAAAGTCATAGTTTACTTGTAGTGTACTGTATAACTATCGGTTTAAATGTGTGGGTTTGGCGACACAGGTTTTCATACTAATTATGACATAATCGCACTTCTATATGTTTTTACTGTTCTGTGATGAGTATAGTATAATGTGTCACATTTTGGAGTATGTTTATTACTACTAAGTACGTCTTTTTATATTATTATTATTAAAAAAAAATGGTTGCCTGTAAAGTCGGTTTTACGGGCGAAGATTTTACGTGACAACGTCTTTTTCTCGGTAGAATATTTATGTGCTGCGCGCGCGGCAGACCGCGGGCCTCTCTCTCGTTCGGTGACTCATCGTAACGTTACCGAGCGTTACACTTTTTCATAAGTGACTCCCAGCCGCAACCTAATTTAAGACGTTGTCACGTCAATAAAAAACGGAATAGAATAGTATTAATTGTATACGTAGTATATTATTATTAGTCTGTGGTATTAATCTATATTTACAAAATACAAACAGAAAATATGCATTATTTTAAATCTTGGAACTGCCGTAGGTTTGCTGTATCGGTGGCCTTTGTTAGACCGCTTAGTGCTGTTCGGCATCCAGTTAACTCGTCACGTTGCATTTATCCATTTCTCTTTTAAATTAGCCTCTTTGGGAAATCTATAAATAAATTGGACAAATGAAAGCTAAGGAAAAATAAAATAAAATTTAATATTTATAATGTTTGTCTTTTCTAAAGTATCGATACTGTCGATATGCGCCACAAGCATCACTAAAGCGACATTCGTTTGTTTATTGCAATAATATTCCAGAAAGTCTTGTTTGCTGTTCAATCTATAATAGTACTAATTTCTTACGGATTAAGGTTCATTTTGACTAGATATTTGTATACAATTTTGACAAATTACGACAAGCGAAGTTATAACATAAAATATAATTAAAATAAATAAAAATAAGACTTACCGATGCGCGATGGTATGAAATGCCTCCATTGCTGATATTATTTCGTCTGCTATCATTTTTGCACTCTAATACCGAACAACATGTCCTAATTAATGAATAAATATGGAAAAAAGGTTTGACAGCTGACAACCGACTCGAATATTTTTCTGCGCACAACTGAGAGCAAGTTAGGTGATCTTACCTTACCAGTGACACGTGGGCCACGCCCACATCACACTTCTATCTACTTTTTTTTTTTTTTTTATTTATTTATTTATTTCAGGTGACAGACAATAAATTGTACAGACCCATAGAATAAATACCTTACAGACTAACATACATATAATAATTTAAAACTAAACTAAATTAATACAAAACTAAGAATATATTAAGCACTACACTATACACAATTCACGGCACTGGCGGTGTCATATTGCGCTGAACGGGCTTCGGCTGGGTGTTGCGAAGCCGCCCGCGAAACCGCCGGAACACAACACCACGGGGCCAGAACTCCTCGCTCATGAAGGTCGACAGCTGCTCGTTCGGTACACGCACAACAAATGAATTAAAATTCAAATTGTTGCGCGGCTCCAGGCGCTGGACCCTCACGATAAACTTGGTCTTCACCCGCACATACTCCACTACATCAGAAGCTTGGGTGGAGTGGTGCAGGCGGGACACGTACAGCTGCGTCGTCGGTATGGCGGGCCGCAGCAGGTGGTTGTTACCGGTCGGGGCGGTACCGCACTTGTTGGAGGAGGGCTTCTTTTTCTTCTTCCTTTTCTCTACCTTTGTAAAGCCCTCCTCATCGAGTGGATGACTATTCGCGCTCGACAAGGGTGCCGCACGGCGCGGGGAGTCCCTGTGCTTAACGGGATCTCCATCTCGGGTGATATCTTGCCGCTTTACGGGAGGCTTGGCGGCAGCGGCCGCGTAACCAGCAGGTGTCGGGTTGGCTACACGTGGCGGGCTCTCCGGGGGAGGCGCGGGTCGGGCGGGGCGCGGCGTGACGCGGTCGACGGCCGGCGGCGTCGTTAAATTCGCTGACTCAAAAGTCTCACGTTGCGCTCCACGACGTGTGTTCACATTTGAAACCTCCGTTGACCTACATAATGAAATTGAATCGCGCAGGGCGACGACCTCATTACGCAGCTCGTTGATGGTGGATTGGGAAGCTCCAAATTTGAACTCCATCTCCTTTAGGGCCGTCCTTAAAGAAGTGATATCCTTAAGAAGGCGGGTGACGTCGACGTGGTCGAATGTGACGGGAGGCAGCTTACGCAAATCCTTCGCCACGAAAGTCGGCACGTCGTCCGGATCGGTCTCCTTGAACACCTTGATGATGTCCCGTAGACTTCTCTCTCCCTTCTCGTCCCTCCTGCGAGACGGCATCCTGTCGGCCATATTCAATGCCGAAAAGAGAAGTGATTTGGCGTCACGAATCTCTTCCTCCGTAAAATTGCTCGTGCAAATTTGTTCTATGCTAACTTCATCCATGACATCCAGCTGATACTGCAGGAATGCCAGGACTTCATTAGGCACAAGCGTAGCGCTCATTGTTACGAGCGAAAACTTCGATAATAAAAAATATTAATTATTTATTATGCATATTCTGCACAGCGCAATGCGTCCGCTTTGGAGCGCGCAACTTGAACTTTACTGTTCTGTGGTACAAATCAAGAGGTAGGTATTCAATTTTTTTATTTATTAATTATTGCACGAAACTATAATAATGTTATTATTAGTAGCAGACGTAGTAATGATATATTCATAAATAAAAAAAAAATCACTTATTCCCATATTTTGTAATATGTATTCCTCTTGATTCTCATATTTTATGTACAATAGAAAATAAAACGAATCTGATAATTTGCAAACATAATTATTTATTTATTATACTAAAAATGCAACATTTATCAATATTTCGTATAAAAATAATTACAATAACAACAAATATTTGATTTGCTACAACGCAACACTATAAAGCATAGGTATATCTATATTATACTAGCGGTCCGCCCCGGCTTCGCCCGTGGTACATGTTTACGTTTTCTCTACATAAGAAAGATCCTCGTACTTCAAGGAATATAATAAAAAAAGAATTATCGAAATCGGTTCAGCCGTTCTCGAGTTATGCGCTTACCAACACATTTTGCGATTCATTTTTATATATAAGATGTATCACTAACAAATGTATGATTTGTGTCGATAATGAAGGTAATGAATAAATCGTTAAAACTAAGGAGAAAATAAAATCTTTTAGTTATTTATGAAGTAATGAATGAAATACTTTCTTTTATCAACACAGGCGGGATTTATGATAACAACCATAATATATAATCTATGAGCTATTATTACTAGAGGTACGTACTTAGTAATAATTGCTCAATGTATGTACCTATAGTTTAATACACTGATAAACGGCAGTACATTGCAAATATCAATAACAGAATAATCGCGTTTTCAAACCAATTAGAAAGTCTGTGCTTTTAACTAATACATTATCAGAAAATTAAAAAAATACATATAGTCCATTGAATAAAAAGTTCTAGAGTGCGTGAGTTAGTAACGTAAGATGTTTCTTCGGAAACATGTCAAGAGTCCCTAGGTAATAAACATACTAAAACCCCGGGACACTAGGAGGAGCCCCGGAGTGGGGGGAGGGGGGAATGGGTCAATTTTTTCATTTTTCGCTTAAATCTCAAAAACGATACATGTTAGAGAAAAACTTTCAAGGAAAAGTTGAAAGGCCATAAAATTATCTACAAGTTGTACCTAGATCATTTTTTCCTATATCCTACCGTTTCTGAGTTATACGCAGTAAAAAATGATTTTGGCTCAAACAATTTCCCCATACTACACATCAATCGATCAAAAAATATTTCTTCCTCTCTTCCAAAAAACTCAAATGTGCAACTTGTGACCGGTACTGATAGATTGCTCTTAATTAGGTCTATAATTGGTAAAATAAACACATTCCTCCATGGAAGCCTTTAGGAGCAATCGATTGTCAAAATATTATATTAGGGTAGTTTGAGTTACTGAACTTGATCTTTTTATTTTTTTCTTCCAAAAAACTCAAAAGTGCAACTTGTGACCAGTACTGATAGATTGCTCTTAATTAGGTCTATAATTGGTAAAATAAACACATTCCTCCATGGAAGCCTTTAGGAGGAATCGATTGTCAAAATATTATATTAGGGTAGTTTGAGTTACTGAACTTGATCTTTTTATTTTTTACTTCCAAAAAACTCAAAATTGCAACTTGTGACCGGTACAGATAGATTGCTCATAATAAGGTCTATCATTGATAAAAATACTAGATTCCACCATGGAGGCGTTTACGGGGAATTGAATTTTATTAGGGTAGTTACGATACTTGAACTTTCTATTTTTTTTCTTCCAAAAAACTCAAAAGTGCAACTTGTGACCGGTACCGATAGATTGCTCATAATTAGTCCTATCACTGATAAAAAAATCAGATTCCACCATGGAGGCGTTTAGGAGGTATTGAATTTTATTAGGGTAGTTACGCGATACTTGAACTTTTTAACTAACTACCCTAATAAAATTCAATTCCCCGTAAACGCCTCCATGGTGGAATCTGGTATTTTTATCAATGATAGACCTAATTATGAGCAATCTATCTGTACCGGTCACAAGTTGCACTTTTGAGTTTTTTGGAAGAAAAAAAATAAAAAGTTCAAGTATCGTAACTACCCTGATAAAATTCAATTCCCCGTAAACGCCTCCGTGGTGGAATCTGGTATTTTTATCAATGATAGACCTAATTATGAGCAATCTATCTGTACCGGTCACAAGTTGCACTTTTGAGTTTTTTGGAAGAAAGAAATATTTTTTGATCGATTGATGTGTAGTATGGGGAAATTGTTTGAGCCAAAATCATTTTTTACTGCGTATAACTCAGAAACGGTAGGATATAGGAAAAAATGATTTAGGTACAACTTGTAGATAATTTTATGGCCTTTCAACTTTTGCTTGAAAGTTTTTCTCTAACATGTACCGTTTTTGAGATTTAAGCGAAAAATGAAAAAATGGTCCCATTCCCCCCCTCCCCCCACTCCGGGGCTCCTCCTAGTGTCCCGGGGTTTTAGTATGTTTATTACCTAGGGACTCTTGACATGTTTCCGAAGAAACATCTTACGTTACTAACTCACGCACTCTAGACCCCCTTTGGAGGAACTCATTCAATGGACTAATAAGTACTGTACTATATAAATTGCAGATATTTACCTACTGCTCGTTTTTATTTCCTGGAGGCTGATGATTAAATTATTATTTTAATTTCAATAGATAAACGCTTTAAATGGAAACGAAGCAAAATATATTATGTTGACAAAAATAATGCACACATTTGACAGGCCTATTAAGCTCAAACTAGTTAACACTTATTCTAACCTATTTATTTCTCTCAATATACTTATGTATAGGAATGAAGTTGAGGATTTTTTTAGTCACAAAAGTTTGTATATTGCAAATATAAACGAGTGAGAGAATGGAATTAAAAAAGTTTGAATTAAATGAAAATGGTCTATAGTCTGTGGTCATTGAAATAATATTTTAATAATAACCTGTATTCGATTTTAATGCTTTAAAATAGATTATCCTTTCTCATCAAATAATTTTTGCCATCGGATATACCTACCGGTATTCTTCTGATATTGTTCGATTTTTTTATTTATAGAAGTAAAAAACATAATCCACTACCGTTCATATAATAACTTTCTTATTATTTGAAGAATTATGTTTGACCACCCTTCTCTTTTATTTTAAACTGTTGCTTTAAAACCCAGTGAATTTGAGTATAATTATAATAACAAATATCTTAAAGCTATATGACTATGGATTTTTTTATAAAACAATTTATTATCTTTGACTTTTGAGCAACTATTATAATTTATAATATGTCCAAACTTTCAGAAGAAACATCCTCAACTTCATGTTAAATATCAATTACAAAGGAATGTTACATTATATCTATAAGTAGGGTTTTAGTTGAGAACAGTAAGAATTTATTTTTATAACAATATTTTTTGCGAGTGTCTTTAGAACGGAAAGATAAAAAGATTAGAAGATATCAAGGAGAAATATAGATAAACTGTAGAAGTACCCTTGTCATGCATGGCATGTATTATGTTATATTTTTACAAGAAAAACGAACGTTTAGGCACAATATACAGATATAACCAGTAGGGAAACTTCATACAACACGATCGAAATGGCTCACGCACACAAACAAGCGTGCTTAAGTAAGAGAATCGTACGCATAGAAATCTAAATAACAAGACACTAGAAGTCGTAAGCGCGCGTGACCTTGTCGCCACTCAGGTGACTTTCACACCACCAGTGTGTTCGTCACTGTTCAGTTGCTCTGGAGACGTATGTGTGTAAACATGGTGTGTTTCAGCATTTCCCATTGCGGAAATTCTTCCACAAGTTGTAATTATACTAATAAATGAATAATATTTCATCGGTAAATATTTTTTTTTGAAATAATGCCGTTTTTCCTTAAAATTATAGAATATTTACAAGTATTACGAGTGTCACCATAGTAATCGAAATAACAATGAATGACACAGTCGACCATTCTTATTATCCCGTTTAACACAAATTTCAACCTTATTTCTATGAGTTTATGTTCAAAGTTATATCTATTGAAAATTGACAACCTCTGTTGTAGAGAAGCCGATTTTTTTCTTATTGGAGCAAAAAGAAACAAAACGTCTCATATACTTAGGGATGTTATTCTAAAATAAACCGTAAATTCGTGCGTTAGGATACATATTAAAAAGCTTAATTTAATATTTAAGTTAGTTTTCACTAAAATCAAGCTGTCCAATAAAAGGCATAGTTTACTTGTGTGTACTGTTTAGCTATCGGTTTAAATGTGTTGATTTTGGCGACAGCGGTTTTCATACGAATTATGACATTATAGCACTTCTATGTGTCTTGTTATTTAGATTTCTATGATCGTAAGGGTATTATGACAATTGACAGATATAATAATACCCTTCCGATTCTTGTTTGTGTGCGTGAGCCATTTCGAGCGTGTTGTATGAAGTTTCCCTACTGGTTGTATCTGTATATTGTGGTTTGACTTGTTATGCAGCATGAATGCAGGGTCAGTGGTAACATAGAAATGATTGTCAAATAATTGCTTAATGAAGAGTCAGATCGAGCAAAGAGAAATAGTAAGTCTAATAAAAAGTAAAATCAGAATTTATAAATAGAAATAAATATGAATTTATTCGACATATACATCGACTCCGTACAATAACTTTCAACGACAGAATAAAAAAATAGTTTTCATTAAATCTCGTGACAAAAATGAAATTCCTAAATCCTAACATCGTGTGATAAATATAAAGCAATTTGTATCTCTTCGCAAAATCTGACTTAACTCTATGTGAAACAATAAACACATCAACAACATCGAAAAACTTCATCCAAATGTATTAAAAATGCTAAAAAAGCCATCATTACACGTTCACAGCATTATCACATACATTATTTCTCGTTGATACGAAAAACTCTTGACATTTATTTGTACTTAGTTCGAACCACAATGTACCAAAGTGCTATCTCGATATTTCGGGGTAAATGTGACTTTTGTTGTGGCAGCCCCATCTATTTTCTACTAAAACGTCTATCGACGAAACGAGCATATACTAAATACTGCACCTAAAATACAAACTAAACCACTAACTACATGTTTTTTAAGTGTTTCCAAACTGTAAAATATGTTCTGAACAAAAAAAAAACAAAACAAAATGACACATGTCAAACGGAACTTTTTTTGAAAGAACTGTCAGTGTGACAGCCTTTTATCGAGTACTGTTTTACAAAACACTAAAGAAAATAAAACAAAAAACGAAAAATTTATTTAATCAATAAATAAATTGACCTATCCGTTAATGATCAAGCGGTTCAATACAAAATGTTAATACTAAAATGTGTAACTATAGGAAGTTTTACGTAGACGGTCTCGGTTTGACGTCGTCCACTTGAATTAACTGCTCTATCGGTATGAGAGACAGTTCTCCGCCAAGCATAGGTGCGGGGGGACCCTGGAATTGAAGTAAAATTAAATATAAAAAATATTAAATGTGGGAATATAATATCTTACAGGTGCTCTCGCAGTGTTTAGTGTATGTGTGTGTGAATGTTTATTGCACGTCAAGGATGAGTGTATGTCAATGTGTCAGTGTGAAGCACGTGTATGTGTATAGTGAGTGTATAAATTTTCGCCTGCGGCAGCCATCTTCACACATAAACACAGCGCTTGCAGCGACTCTACCAATAATTATTTTAACTATTTTACGATATGATCATATAATTTTGATCATTTCATGAAAAAACCGCGCGTTTAGTTGCCCGTATCGAGAAACGATTTCTTATCATTGATATGCTTAAACCACATCATGATAATATGATATGACTATTCATATGTCTATACATTCAACCATTTCATGAAATGATCAATCATTTTATAAAGTGAGCAAATCTACGATATGGCCACGACATATAAGCAACTAGCGCGCGTTTAGTATGTGTGCCTATCAGTGTGTTTTGTGTGTGTAAGTATATCAGAGTATATGTGTTCGTATCGTGTTTTGCTGTATGTGTGTTTCGCGTTTGGCGGTCGGGCGCGGCCTCGCGCGTATATAATATTATGTTATGTGTTATAGTCTGTCCACTATAAGAATTGCTTTTTGACAGCTCGACGGGTGATACCAGAAGTGATGTTCAAAAGATTATCGATTATGATACCATTTCAATTATAAATTCAAAATATTATCATAAATCGAATCAGGTACGTAAATAATAATTACAACGTAAACGTACCTACTAATAAGATATGTAATAATAAGACCACATATCTATGCATTTTATGTTAAAACTAAACTAATATTTTATTATTTATTGGTTTCTATCTTACAATTTGGTTGTCTTTACGTTTAAATTATATAACATAATAGAAGAGTTTTTCTGTATCGGATATATTTTACAGAGTATTTCTATCGATTATTATAATCTATCGACCCATCATTGAATAATTCTGTGTAGACATCACTCAGTGGGCGGGGCCTGTCCATGAAGTACAATAATTATTTGTATGACATTTTAACATAGACAATACAATCCTTCATAGGCGTGAAGCTGTCAAAAACCAAATAATATAATGGACAGAGTATAAGTGTATGTGCGTGTGTATCTGTATAATACGCGTCTAGCGCGCGTGTTAGTGTCCGTTAGTGTGTGGGCGTGCCAATTTTCAGTATGTGAGTGTGTACACTGTATGTTATTTTCTAGTCTGTGTGTGAATGTGTGCATATTTTTGAAGTGAAACTTCTTTATCGGGGTTGGAAAAAAATTTAGTGTAATATTTTTTCGTTACGCGTGACATTTTTCCGTTACGCGCCATCTTTTTCTTATCCCTACCACGCGTGATTCGACGTATTTCTGTAAAGTTGCATATAGTAAATTATTGACGTGATAACGTTTTTAAAATCGTTTTAGTCGGGTGACATGTTCAGAAACTTGTGTCACACCAAAACCTCACGAGCGCGATCGCAGGTATAACGAGAGAGAGACGGACCGATCTCCCGTCTCATCTCGAGCGCTGCCACCAATAAGACGTTATCACGTAAACATCTCGATCGTAAACCTACTTTACAAACAACCAATTTTTTTTTGAAAAATAACGTCATAAAGAAGTTTCACTTCTTACGTGTGTACACTAGTACACGCACACATTTTTTTTATTTTGCGTATGTTTTTGTGTATGTCTGTGTGCACTCACGGGCGCGGTGTATGTGTCACTACGTCAGTCCGTCAGTCTGTCTGTGTGCACTCACGGGCGCGGTGTATGTGTCACTACGTCAGTCCGTCAGTCTGTCTGTGTGCACTCACGGGCGCGGTGTATGTGTCACTACGTCAGTCCGTCAGTCTGTCTGTGTGCACTCACGGGCGCGGTGTATGTGTCACTACGTCAGTCCGTCAGTCTGTCTGTGTGCACTCACGGGCGCGGTGTATGTGTCACTACGTCAGTCCGTCAGTCTGTCTGTGTTCACTCACGGGCGCGGTGTATGTGTCACTACGTCAGTCCGTCAGTCTGTCTGTGTGCACTCACGGGCGCGGTGTATGTGTCACTACGTCAGTCCGTCAGTCTGTCTGTGTGCACTCACGGGCGCGGTGTATGTGTCACTACGTCAGTCCGTCAGTCTGTCTGTGTGCACTCACGGGCGCGGTGTATGTGTCACTACGTCAGTCCGTCAGTCTGTCTGTGTGCACTCACGGGCGCGGTGTATGTGTCACTACGTCAGTCCGTCAGTCTGTCTGTGTGCACTCACGGGCGCGGTGTATGTGTCACTACGTCAGTCCGTCAGTCTGTCTGTGTGCACTCACGGGCGCGGTGTATGTGTCACTACGTCAGTCCGTCAGTCTGTCTGTGTGCACTCACGGGCGCGGTGTATGTGTCACTACGTCAGTCCGTCAGTCTGTCTGTGTGCACTCACGGGCGCGGTGTATGTGTCACTACGTCAGTCCGTCAGTCTGTCTGTGTGCACTCACGGGCGCGGTGTATGTGTCACTACGTCAGTCCGTCAGTCTGTCTGTGTGCACTCACGGGCGCGGTGTATGTGTCACTACGTCAGTCCGTCAGTCTGTCTGTGTGCACTCACGGGCGCGGTGTATGTGTCACTACGTCAGTCCGTCAGTCTGTCTGTGTGCACTCACGGGCGCGGTGTATGTGTCACTACGTCAGTCCGTCAGTCTGTCTGTGTGCACTCACGGGCGCGGTGTATGTGTCACTACGTCAGTCCGTCAGTCTGTCTGTGTGCACTCACGGGCGCGGTGTATGTGTCACTACGTCAGTCCGTCAGTCTGTCTGTGTGCACTCACGGGCGCGGTGTATGTGTCACTACGTCAGTCCGTCAGTCTGTCTGTGTGCACTCACGGGCGCGGTGTATGTGTCACTACGTCAGTCCGTCAGTCTGTCTGTGTGCACTCACGGGCGCGGTGTATGTGTCACTACGTCAGTCCGTCAGTCTGTCTGTGTGCACTCACGGGCGCGGTGTATGTGTCACTACGTCAGTCCGTCAGTCTGTCTGTGTGCACTCACGGGCGCGGTGTGCGGGCGGTCGGGCTCGCGCGGCTCGTGGCGGTCGAGCGCGGCCTCGCGCGCGCGCCGCAGCCCCAGCGAGAACACCGCCACCGAGCGGACGCGCTTCACTAGCGCGGCGCGGGCGCGGGACCGACCTGCTGTGTTGTTCATTACTCACACATAGAGCTTCGTATAGATAGATAAAGGAATGAACTAGTCAAACGGTTCATAAAGAACTGCTATAGCTTGACCATAACCGCAACCGCTGTACCACTGTATATCTATGTGCGCGGGGAGAGAGTACCGACCGTTCCCTTTCTTTCTAACTTCTAACTCGTGCTCTTCCTTACCCGGTCCCCGCCTCACCGCACATACCTAGGGCGCGGTACAGCCACTGCAGTCAAGCTATAGTAAACGAATGAATGAAACATTCCTTATTGCACGCTAAATACAGTATAACAAAACAAGATAGAATTAATAGCATAACAAAGGACGGTCTTATAGCTCGGCGCGCATGCCGCAGCCCCAGCGAGAACAGACGGACGAACAGACAAGTACAGAGCAGACGCGCTCCACTAGGGCGGCTCAGGCGCGGGAATAAATAAATAAATAAATAAATATTATAGGACATTATTACACAAATCGACCTAGTCCCACAGTAAGCTCAATTAAGGCTTGTGTTGTGGGTACTAGGCGACGATAAATATAATATTTAATAAATACATATATAGATAATAACACCCAGACCCAAGAACAAATAATTGAGTTCATCACACAAATATTTGCCCTGACCGGGGATCGAACCCGGGACCGTCGGCTCAGTAGGCAGTTACTTTACCACTGCGCCAACCGCGTCGTCAACGAACGAATGACCTGTTACATTAATTAGTTAGGGCGGCCGTACACGGACCGCTTCAAGCAGTCGAGACAGACGGCTTGAAGCCGCGACCGCGCGGTGAACTATAGACATTCATTCACTGCCGTACACGGCCTGCTCGAGCCGTCGAAGCCGCTTCAAGCCGTCAACTGCGCGGTTTATAGCCATAGCTCAAGCAGTCAACGACCGACCGCTCGAGCGGTCCGTGTGCGTAGCTCAGCCGTTAACTGCTCGAACCGCCCGTGTACGGCTGCTCTTCGACATAGAGCTAGTAAACGAACTGAACGAAAGAATGATTGAAACATTCTTTATTGCACTCTAAATACAGTATGACAAAACAAGAGCGACCTATCCCGTTGTTGATAAGATATAAATAAATATATATTCCAGGACAATTTTCACACACGACACGATCTGATCCCATACTTAGCTTTCGCTTGTTATGGAAACCAAATGGAAAATGGAAAATGTTATGTAGATGGCTGATAAACATACATATATAATTTTTAATAAATACTTATATAGATAATTAACACCCAAACACAGAGCAAACATCTATGTTCATCACACAAATATTTACCCTGGGTGGAAATCGAACCCACGACCTCTGGCTTGGAAGGCAGGGTCACTACCAACTAAGCCAACCGGGCAGTCATATAGACAGAGAGCTAGTAAACGAATATCCGAACGAATGAATGAAATATTTCTTATTGCACACTTAATACAGCAATACAATATAACAAAACAAGTAATAGAATGAACAGAGGGCGATCTTATCGCTGTAAGTGATTTCTGCGAACGAAAGATTAAATGCGAATTAATAATTTCCTCAAATAAAAATAATTAGAATTTTGAACGGAAAAGCTTATTGATAACCAATCTTATCTCTCACTTATCTTATCCATCCTCAAAAACTCGCATTAATTATAATATTATTATTAGGAAGTAGGATAAACTGAAACACAAACATTTATTTATTCTATCAGCACTTTTATAAAAATCAAAATTTTAACATTTACCACCGATTCGGAAAGCAGTTTCTACGGAGAAGAATAGGCAAGAAAGACCATAGTTGCCTTTTAAATCATGTCAATAGGATACTTACTACTTTTATCCTTATCTTTAGGTTTATCATCTTCACTAGAGGTGGCGCTAGTGTCGATAGACGTCGTTGAAGGTACTGCATTCAAATCTGGCTCCGATCCCCCCGCACTCACAGTGCATGATATTTCCTGGAAAAGTATTATCTAGAAACTTCTAGTACCAAAAGTTTGTTTTTTACGTTAACTATAGTTAATACCTGATGATGATGTAAGGAAACTGGGCGTAGTTTATATATAAAAATTGAAATAAAAGTATATATTTCTATTATTTTTTAATAACTCAGGCCCCGGAATCACAGACACAATAGAAAATCTATTGTGTCGTGGACCGATCGGGCCGTTCAGGGCTCAATGGGTTAAGTAAATAAAAGTGGGATTGTGTGTTTCTTCATAAAATCTAAACTATGTATCTCTATACATATATAACAATACAATGTATAAAATAATTAAAAAGGTTAATGCGAAGCTAATAATTGCGTGAATTCACAAATGACATGAGATAAAAACATAAATAATGTCATTATTTACCAAAAAAGTAAACGGTGGGTTAACAAGTGGAATATGCTTAGTGAGGTATGAAAAAATCTCGCAGTAAAAATTTTAAGCATTATTAATAATCATCAAAAATTCTTCAAATGTAAAATTTAGATTTATACTACAAGCTTTTTATTAAAGTATGTATGATAGACCGAAATTTTGTATGTACACGTTCAGATTGGATGACAATGCCTAATTAACGACGTGTGACGTTATTCTTAATACAACATGACGATTTTCGACATATTCAAGATGGCGGATCAATTGTTTTAAATGCACTTCTATAATATGTGTCAAATAAATAAAATGGATTGCCAAAAATAACCCAATAAATGATGTCGTCCTATACCAATATAGCGCAGTAAGTCACTTAAATAAAATCTTGTTTTTAGAAACAAGGTTTTATATAACATCACCACTGCTCAAGCGGTGAAGAAACCGGCATGTCAAAAAAATCAAAAGTTCGACGACATGTGTCAACCGCCAACCCGCACTTGACCAGCGTGGATTATGGCCTGTACCCTCAAAGGAGGCCTGTGTCCCAGCAGTGGGAACGTATATGGGCTGATGATGATGATATGAAGTAAACAATAAACTAAACATAACTAAGCTTCAAAAAGTGCCAAATACCTGTAAAGTAGGGTTAACAAGTGGTCTATGTTGAGTGGGGTGTGGTATGCAGTGGGCCGATCTGTGTAAGGGTTCATCCCTTAGCCCTCGCACGCCGAGAAGCGATAAGGGCGCTCCTGCACCTTCCTGAAATTATATTTCAATCATTTGAATGTAACTAAATATTTAAATAAGGTTAAGATTATACAACCTGTCGTGTTCTTATAGAAAACGGTCTTAAATTAGAACAGAATAGTAAGGATAATTTATATAAATAGATTGCTATACACAGGATCTTAGCCATTCAGGGAAGCCATTACAACATGGTATTTTAAATATTTTCAATGAGTTTAATTGATGAAGAATGTATATTTAATGAGGGCCGTTTTTTTATATTATGTTCCATCATCAACCTCTCAACATGAAGTTATTTTCGATTAAACTTTTTTAATATTCTACTATGTTCAGTTCTTCAGGTTGGCAGTAGACGTATCTTATACTAGATTTCCGCCCGCGGCTTCGCCCGCGTTTTCAAAGGAAAACCCGCATAGTTCCCGTTCCCGTGGGATTTCCGGGATAAAACCTATCCTATGTTTTATTCTGATGTATAAGCTATATTGTGGTAAAGTTTCATTCAAATCCATTCAGTAGTTTTTACGTGAAAGAGTAACAAACATCCATACAAACTTTCGCCTTTATAATAATATTAAGATACCAGAATAGCACATAAGCTATAGAAATAGGATTTCAATTAAACTTTTCGAATATTCCGTTGTTTTCCCGGTGAAACTTCGCACAGCTAATTTATGCTTACCTTTCGTAAAATAGGTTTCGTGGGACTAACATCCTGCAGCATTTGCAGTGATCCCGTGACACCTGGATCTGTTATGGACGCCGCTTTAGGCCTGGAAATTTCAACCCTTTAGCCCACCTTTATGTATAGATACCTTATCGTTAGCAAGGATAGCGGAGTGTGGATGGAAAGTTTTTAGACATTGGTATAAAATTGCTAATTTTTTTAATTATTGCTGAAAAGTAAAAGGGCTTTTGAACACCGTAATGATTTTGAGTGTTTGTTACGAAATTCCTACGTACGGCTGGACTAATTTTTACCCGATTTTTTGTGCATATTGGTTAGGGGTCTGAGAATCGGCCAACATTTTTTTTTATCAAAAACAATTGAATGGTCAGCTAATAAATCTAAATAGTATAAAAATGTCCAGTTTTTATTATAATATCTTGCAAGATTTATTCAAAACTTTGACTTACACTATATTAAATTTTATACCAATGACTGTGCAAATAATATTTTGATAGATGGTACGAGTTTTGTGCTCAGTTTAGACTTAGATGCAAGCAGTTTTAGCCAAAGTGGCCTTATATGATATATGGAAAATTCAACCATGTGCTTGTGTAAAAGTTAAAGAATTGTCTTATATGTACATTGCATGGAATAATAATAAAAAAATGCTCAAAAATAGTATGATGCCTGTTTTAAGAAATGATTAGCAGTTTTGTTGGATTAAATCAAGGTCTACTAAGAGGATTAGGATTCAAAAGTTAACTTTTACTATTGATAGTGTGATTAATGAAGGAATAAATATGGCATGTCTATAAGAATAAAATTTACCTGCGTACGCCTTCAACATTTATACAGGGTGTCCCACTGTTGGTATACTAAGCTCAAAGGAGGTTATAGTTTTGCATACGCTGGGTACGTAAAAAAAAACTTATAAAATTCCAGACGCATTTTCTTTCAAATATATGAATTCTTAAAACTATGTGTACACCCATAACAAGCAACCCGCCCAACTTTGCCACCAGCACGTGAGCTATCGTTTAAGATTATGTTTTCATAGACAAAATGCTCACATTGGAGAAGCGGTATAATATGCCGGCTGCGCGAAGCTAGAGAAGAAAACATGGATTTTCAGAAATTTTTGACGTAACTTTGTTGTGTAAGTATTTTTTACGTGATCAGTGTATGCAAAACTACAAGTCCCTTCGCGCTTAGTATACCAATAGTGGGACACCCTGTATATACAACACAAAATCCACAGTTCAAAGTCTACCAATACATCGAGGTAAAGAAAAACATCAAAATAGTGATTTAAATTTATTCGCAAATTAATATAAAAAAACAGAACAATGTTATTAAAGCATACAATGAAATACTGACATAATTTGAAAGTATAATATCTCGATAACTACACACCCATCCACGATATGTGTCAAATTAACTGAAAACAAAACAATGAAACTAATTTATAATCTATATTAGCGCCATGAAACTGAAATCTTCTTTTAACATTTTTTAAAGAAAAATAACTCTTATAGCTATAGAAATAAAGTTCAAAACTAATCTGATTCATGTTAAAAGAAGATTGTTATTTACTATAGATTTTTCATAGCACTGTATCACTACAATTTATGATGAAGTTACAATAATATTGCCAATAAATAAATATACGAAACTTTTTGTTATATATTTTTGAAGTGAAACTTCTTTAGGCGAGTTGAGTTAGAATCTCACGTCACGTCATGGAGTAAGGCGACGATTTTGGTAACTTTTTAATTTTGCCAAAGTAGTTTCACTTCTGACACGTGAGCTTGGCACTTTTTTTTAATATGGCAATATTATTGTAGCTTATATTCTTCATGCATGTGAAATGACACATTTTTCACAGCTATCTGTGTTATTGTTGTGCAAGCATTTTGTTCTATTGTATTTCTATGTGACATAACTTTCACATGAGATTTTGATATTTTTGTAATTTTGATCATATTTGTGACCCAAAAGTCATGGAAATTAATCCATAGACCTTCCTAAATAAAATATAGTGTTGTATATGTGTTTGTGTGATTTTATTATACTATTTCAATTTCCTAGTACACATTTTCTATATTAAGTGATATTCCATCTATATCAATATAACATAATATCATCCAAAAGCAATCCTAAAAGCATTTTATCATTCTGCTACTAAACACAATTATTATGCTGTTAACATACATACTATGGCCACATCAGCAAAATTGTATGTATTATACTTTATTTTTATCAAAACAAGAATTAATTCTAAATTACATACGTCTAGGTGTTCAATAGCAAACTTATGAAATAATTGAACCAATTTTGATTAAACTGTTTTTATTCGAACCGTGATTTGATCGAACATAATATCAAAACTTATTTCTTAAATTGCATACTTGATTTTTTTTCATTCAAAATCCATAAAGTAAACTTAAGTGTGACGTATGTCATTATGTAATTCGTATACAAGATCATGTCAAGTTCCATTTCAACCAACAAACAATTTAGAACCATAATACTATACGAATAAAGCTCAATTTCTGACGCAGCTCAAACACACACCTGTCAAACATTGCAAAAACATCAAACATTAACTCACCTAAAAGGCGGTATTTCGGGTATCTTGCCGATATTAATCTTCTTCTTATCCTGCTTGTCATTTTTCTCCGATTTTTCCGATTTGTCAGACTTGTCAAATTTGTCGAACTTGTCAAATTTGTCCATTCTGTCGAACTTTTCGATTTTGTCCGTTTTCGGCGTGCATGGTGTCACGCTGTGAGGCGAGTTACGTGTAGATGTTCGTATGTCGTCTTGACTTGTGCATTCAGACTGGAATTTTTAATATTTAATGCCATTATGTGTACATGGAAGATGATACAAATGCGCTTCTAAAAGTCTCGTTGAATAAATAAATGGCTGAGAATTTTGACGTTTTGTGCTGCCAATTTTAATTGAGACAGAGATATTATCACACATTGAGACAACATACATATTAATTTGACTGACCGGTTGGCTTGATTGGTAGTGGCCCTGCCTTCCAAGACAGAGGTCGTGGGTTCGATTCCCACCCGGGAAAAATATTTGTGTGATGAACATAGATGTTTGCTCTGTGTCTGGGTGTTTATTATCTATATAAGTCTTTATTTAAAATTATATATGTATGTTTATATAACCAGCCATCTGGTTTCCATAACACAAGCGAAAGCTTAGTATGGGATCAGATCGTGCGGTGTGTGAAAATTGTCCTGAAATATTTATTATTATTATTAAGGGGGCAAGTAGCAAGTATTAGTAATATCTGTCTGATCAGATTCAGATCAATAGACAAATATTTGACCGATTTGATTTCCTTTCCTGAACAAGATATAGGTCAATATATGCTTGACTTGGTATTATTAATCCACGTGGTTTAAAATAAGGACCTTTTATTCGTAAATATTAATCACGGTACCAACAAGACAATCCTAATTTATTTACCAAAAAAAAAAACAATTTTATACGACTACGAAGAAAAATTCTCACATGAAACACACTTATTCCTATAAAAATTATATTTTCTACTACTACATATATTTTAAAACATTCCCTACATAATTTAAATACAAACACATAAAAAAACACGATGATCAAAATCAAGTAAACCTCTAACCTACAAAAGTAACAAAATCTCACCAAAAGCGGCGCGTGCGCAGCGTTAATAGCCTCCCGTCGTTGGAACTCGACTTTGGCCATTTCAGTTGCAAGCCACGCCGGGATCTCGGGTATAGCCATTCGTAATGCTAATACAGTCACTAATACTACGTGCTGAAAGGTAAACATATATTTTAATAAGTGAAATAAGATGAATAATAACAAGGACTTATAAACAACATAAAATTTGAAACTACCCTCAATAGACCGATTTCTTTAAAACGAACCTTTTAGGTTCTATATTTTACAATTGTATTAGAAAATATGACAATTTTAAGGAGACTAACTACTCGATAATTAAAACTATGATCATCGGGTCGTCAAATCTCTCATTAACCGAATCAAAATCTCCAATAGAACTCCACACTTAAAATAACTTTTAACTACCCACAAAAACAAACTACCCATAATTCAAACTTCTCGTGAATTTCAACTACCCAACTTTCTCCAACTTTTCATGTTTTTCTTCCTATTTTATGTTATTTTTGCACTTCTCTTATGCGTGTGCCGAGCAGACGTTTCAAAAGGGAAACTTTTTTGGCAAGATTTAAATACCAAAATCGTCGCCTCGTCGCCTTACTCCATAACGCGACGGTATTGCCATTACGCGACCTTGATATTTTACTTTCAACCCGCCGTAAGAAGTTTCACTTCAATAAAATAATAAATACCTCCAAAGCGACAACAAGTAGTACAGTTTGAGCCGGTGTAGCGTCCGGTAACAGCCGGTGCGCAGGTCCAGAGAGACCAATTAACGCACAGTTCACTAGCACTGATACAGCCACCATCGCCTCCATTGCGTGCTGTAGAATAAAAAAGTTTGGAGAATCCAAAAGTGCAGTATGCTTCATAATGCTCATTCCTTCGCCGAAAAGAAGAATATAATTTTAGTTTTAAGTTGATAACTATTAAACGGTGCTAAATAATATCACATTACATTTCTTTCCGGTTTAATTTTCTTAGATCAATTTTTACCAGTTACAGTATTAATCTCCATTAAATCTACTATATAAAAATAAGTCGGGTTTTCCTTGCTGACGCTATAACTACAGAATGCACGAACCGATTTCCACGGTTTTGTATTCGTTGGAAAGGTCTCGGGCTCCGTGAGGTTTATAGCAAAGAAAAGGTGTCTCTGGTGGCGAAACGGAGTTCGCCCGGTTTGCTTGTTGTGTATAAAATAATGTGCAGATTTAGGAGATTACGCGGATTACCAATCGTGTGATTGATTAAATAGTTGTGGAACCAAGGCAAAACAAATTTTTCGATCGTAAAGCATTCTCTAAAATAACATGACCAATGACCATGGTAGTGTAGGACAGACGCAATGTTGATGTAAAATCTAATTTGCTGATAGACTGGTATAGAAAATACATCACTACATCTTGTATTGTGTGTCTATGTCTGTGTATACTTGTGTGTGTGTGTTTCACTAACCTGCCAACTGCCAATACTACTAACACGTTCGCCAAACGGTCTCTGAGCAACGTGACATAGTTTGAACGCATCCGCTCGTATTTCACACGCGTTGTTTAATAGCGCACATAATGCCGCTAGTGGAAATGCAGCTGAGAATAGTACCACGTGGCCGAGTTGGGTTAGCATCTCTAGGTATTCCGCGAATGTGCCTTCGTACTGAAAATATTTATTATGTTTTATTGGGCAAGAAAGAAACAAATCTTATTTATAAGTAATTTAACAAAAACAAATTTTGTTCAAAACGCAGAAATCTCTCCCAGGCAACCTGGTAGGAAAGGTTATATCAATATTTTAAGGAAATAATTAGGCTTTTAGATAGAAAGTATAGAAACTGCAGTATTTTGTGGATATTGTTGAAGTGAAAACTTCTTTAGCGGCGTTGAGCACTTTTTCTGTAATGGGTATAAAATCTTAAACTCGCGTCAGGACACGTGACCTGATCGAAAAAGCGTAAGACGGATACCATTCCAAAATATCAAACATGCTCAACGTTAATAATCAAGTTTTCACTTCTGCCGGCACTCCCGGAGTGCAACCCGGCTTTTTTATTGCAATATATGTTCTTATAACCATTTCAACCTTTTCATTCTATAAAGATATAAAAAGAAAAACAAGTGTTTATTTCTTTGCTCAAAAAAAATATTTTTTCCAACTTTAAAAAAAAGTCATACAGTTTCCCTAAAAACTAACCTTAAACAACTGCGACTCTAATTCAGCCTGGTGTATGATCTTCTGCCCAACCACCGGTTCGGAATCTCTCCTATCCTTATCTGTACCGTTTATCATCATTTCTGGCGCATCACTTGATGATGTACGCTTATCCTTGTCGAATAGCTCCGTTAGTTGTTCTGATGTTTGTACTGAAATTTAGTTTTATCTTTTTAGAAAGTGCCTATAATCTTACTGAGCAAGATATGGATGGATTAATGACCATAATTTTACAATAAAAAGTTGGGAATTTGTAGGCCAGGAGCTTTTATAGCTCCAGGATACCTAATGTTATAGATTTTGATGAAGGAGGATTATTAAAAAAAATCCTTAAAAATAAGTGTTTCTAACTTCGACACAATAGATAAAGTGTAAATTCTAATTTGTGTGCCAAATTTCACCTAGACCTATCTTTTTGTTAGAAAGAGCAGGAAAAATTGAGACACTAACATTTGTAGTAGGAAGTTAAGTCTTCCAAAGATATATTTGGTTTCAATGACATTTCGACATTTTGAATATAAAAATTTTTCAACATTAGTTCTAGATTTACTAAGACAGAGACATTGTGATAAAAATCAATGTGTAAAAACTTTTCTATACTCACCTTTCGTAGGACTCAACGCGCCAAAAACATCAAAGCAAATTTTCGCCAACCGCAAGTTTTCTATAAGGTACGGCAACGCAGATTCTTTCAAATTTCCAATTATCTGTCTTGTTATTAGGAGCACAGCTAATTGCTAAAAATAAAACACAAAGAAAACATTCGTATTATTTTGTGTATGTATGGGCTTATAATATTTTAAAATTGCAAAAGAATACAAGTGGATTCGTGATTTTGGTTATAATACAAATTTGTCTTTTGTCTTGTAGATCTATAAAAATATTATTAAGTAGACATTATATTACATATATTGAAATGTGTTGTGTTACATACCTACAATTTTTTAAATAAGAAATCAATATGATTTGTATTCATTTTTTAAGTCAAACTTCTTTAGGCGCGTTGAGAGTAAAATTTCAAGGGCACGTCATGGAGTAATGCGACGATTTTGGTATCTTTGAATCTTGCCAAAGAAGTTTCACTTCTGAGACGTGTGCTCGGCACACGTTCTTTTTTTGTATGGGATTTTTTATATCTTGAATATGGAGTTAGACTTACTTCTTTTAATTTATCCATATCCTGAACATAGAACGCAATGTAGAACAAACTCATAAACGAGTTTACGAATTGAAACTGTGAAAGGAAATACATTTATATTAGAATGAAGAAAAAAATATGTATTCGTTTCAAATATTTTTCTAGCATATAATATCTGCCTTAGTCCCAAATTTTGACGACATAGAAGCTACAGAAAAGAATAACATTATGATCAACTGTAAAGTATTGAAAATTGAAAATGTAAAGTATTGAAAATTTTCAATTATAATAACAATATAAAAATCAGATTGGTGTGAACTCATGAGGGTTTACTCATAGTACTATGTTATAATAGGGATTTTAATGATTTTTTTTATAAATTAACAGGAATATAACATTTATTTGGGTTACCAACTAAATCTATACTTGGGTTTAAAATATGTTTTTAAATATGATGTTTACAATTGAGTTAAAAATAAGTTTTTATGTCACATTATCTGCCACCTATGAAACCTATAAGGAAAAATGTATGTATGCATGTGCACATGGTATGTGATAAATATAATATTTTGGATCATGAGTGCTGTGAAGTATTAAAAAGTTTAAAGCTGGCCATACACGCTAGGGTGTACCTGACAGGTTTGCCTGTGCAGTTACGCCTGTCAGGTAAAGTTGAGTTAAGAAGAGGACATACACGCAGCAGTAAACCTGCACAAACTTTCATTTGAAACCATGCCCTCGGCCGCGGCGCTTGATATCGACGCAGTAGCATTAATTGGTTTATTATTTATTTTATTGAAGAAAAATAAATATAAACGGAGATACCGTGAACGATGGTGCAAACTATGGTTATTGCAAAGAAAAGAGTACTCTCGTGTGAACTTGTTGAAAGAATTGAGATTTCAGCCGAATGATTTTTGCAACTATCTACGAATGGATGAAAAGACGTATCTCAAACTATTAGCAGCTGTGACTTCTTTACACATATGCACGTGTTTCCCTGCTAGCACTCACTGGACAACTGACGACTACGTCGAACCGCCCCATACACGCTCAGGTTTGCCTGCACAGTTAAACTGCACAGGTATACCCACGCGTAAAAAATATCAATTTTCAATATTTTTTCTGTCGCCTGAACAGGTGTGAAAACTTGCACAGTTCTGTAACATACACGCTCCGGTTTACCTGAACAGGTGACCTGTACAGGCAAACCTGTCAGGTACACCCTAGCGTGTATGGCCAGCTTAACATTTAGAGCTAGCGCGAGCGACTTTGTCTCCGCAACTATTTTGTCTCTCCCATCAATTGTATGGGGAGTTTCGTCGCTACGTGCGCGCACTTTCATACTAACCCATGGGTGGAGAGACAAAATAGTTGCGGAGACAAAATAGTTGCGGAGACAAAGTTGCTCGTGCGCGCTAGCTCTTAATGCAATTTTTTAATTATTATTAATATAAGAGAAAAATGTATCTAATAGTTACCTCCATGCAAACAAGACTACATCGCTTA
Source organism: Colias behrii (assembly GCA_029959065.1). Classification (NCBI taxonomy): domain Eukaryota; kingdom Metazoa; phylum Arthropoda; class Insecta; order Lepidoptera; family Pieridae; genus Colias; species Colias behrii. The sequence continues at coordinate 5,596,094 of JARWMC010000025.1, forward strand.
AGTGTTATTTGCTTTATTTTGTGCAAGTTTTAAAGAGAGTTGCCATCGTTAATAAAACTAAATATTATTAGTGTTATTGCCATATAATGGTAGCATAGAACAGTTTTTTTTATTAACACAGAACGAAGTATACTAATACATAATTCCCTTAATTTTTCCCCGTTTTGAAGGGATTTTGAATACTATAGGAATTATCTTTATAATTTGTTACACATATTCAAGTATACGTAGATGCAAATTTGCTTGTCATTTTTAATGTGTAACCAACACTGAGAATATTTTAAAATTGATATTAAGTTAACACCAAAATAATATTGAAAAATGTTCCCTATTTTATTTTCACAGATGGCAACACTCGCAAGCAAAGCGAACGATTACAGCGTTCAATACAAACCAATGCTATTTTCACAATCAGATGATTCTCATATTTTGTCTCTAGACGATAATTCTCTATTTAAATCCCAGTGTTACCATGACGTTGTATCCATATCCATTTGGTAAGCGGTAAAGAGAAAACAAAATTTACTACCATAGATTACTAATACTTCTATTTTTTATCTGTGTCTTTTACATCTAATCCATTTTTTCAACTATCAAAACCATGCGTATTATTTTTCAAATACTTTTACACAAGTTACAATTTAAAGGGCAATCCATGTTTAAAATTAACCTATTATCTAGTCATTTTTTCAAATTACATTATGTACAATTTATACACTGTTTTTAATACATTACACTAACATACTATAATACTTAATATCATTACAGGACCTGTGTTTCACGAAGTAATGTAGTACCTAATTGATATTTGAAGCTAGATTTTATAACTTTATTTTGAAACTAGCTTATCGCCCGCGGCTTCGCCCGCTTTGTCTAAAACCTAATAAATAAATTATATACTAAAACCTTCCCCTTGAATCACTCTATCTATTAAAAAAAAAACCGCATCAAAATCCGTTGCGTAGTTTTAAAGATTTAAGCATACAAAGGGACATAGGGAAAAAGGGACAGAGAAAGCGACTTTGTTTTATACTATGTAGTGATAAAATAAAAACAGTCTGCACGTAAAATAAATGGTTTGATCGGAATGGCTATTTGTAAAATGAAACTTTTATAGTAAAATTAAATTCTTCTTCATTTGAATCATATTAGTAATAAACAAATCAGCAAACATCAGGCCCTTTACCAAATCAGTTTTCATTAGAAATACCTAATCTTTCTCTAATTAGTACAAACCATAAATATAGATAAAATTCAATATTCAAAATGAGACAAAATGTCTTAAAGATAATTAACGAAATGTATATTTATATTAAACTTAGAAATTACAGTCATATTATTCGTATGTACTCTTTTTTATTACACTTTTTTTTATAACCAATTCTCTATATCTATGGTACTAGCAAACACACAACTCTAGTGTCAAATGCGAATAAAAAAATCCAGAAAAAATTACAAAAAATCACAAAAAATATTTCGCATACCTTTATCATTGAGCCACTTGGCTATTCTGGCGTATGCTTCTTCTTCTAAAGCTATGATAATCGCCAACATGGCGCGCGGTATCCAGTTGAAATAGCCTATCCTATTTTCCCACCAATCCTGGAATATTTTTTGTTATTTTTTATTATGATTTTTTATTGTCGATAGGTAAGCGCTTGATCACAATCTCGCCTGATGTTAAGCTGAGATTTGGTCTAAGATGGAACGCGCTTCCCTAGAAGGTATTTATTCACTCTATGCTTGAATTTAAAATTGAATTGAATTTATTTGAAATTATTTTGATACAGATAAAGCGACATTACATTTAATTTTTCAAGCAAACAAAATATTATCGTCTCCTGCTATTTATATTCTTCTTTTTTTATACAAAATGATAAATTGAAGTGATACCTAATGCAGTAACCAGAATGACAAGACGAACTAAATCAGTTAGCCCACACACATACAACTTATATCTCTAAGCTAGTTAAAACGAAAATAGCAACATTTTTCGTATTTTTTCATGAAACTACCCTCAAAAGCACACAATTTTCAGCGATATTTCATACCTTTTAATACGATTTATTACCTAAATCTTACATTTTTTCTTACCTGAGCCAACAATAACGTAAAAGTAGCAGCCGCAGCAACTCCCAAGCACAGTAGCATAACCGGGAATGACACACAGTGCCTCCACACGCGGCGACGCCACGCGGCATACTGAGGCTCTGGTCGACCCGTTACTGGACTTATGCTCATTTCACCCTGCCAAGGATAAAAAATGATTTTTTTTCTTTTTAGCACAGATATAGTAATATGAATGCAGATAATTGATGCTTTTCTTCTTTTTTGGCACAGATAAAGTACCTAAGCATCGTCATGAAGTTACATTTTACTTCGATGCAATAAAAGCTAGAGGAAGAATGATGGTAATTATTTTTCCGATTTATGAATTTTGATTGATGGTTATTATACAGGGTGTAATCGTTAAGTGTGCACAGGCGATTATTCCGTAACTATTGCAGATATCAAAAAACTTTAAATTGATATCGAAAGTACTTAACCTAATGAGTAAAATGACAATAATAACTTTTAAAATATAACGAGAAATATCTAAAAATTAACTTGAAACACTCCCATATATGTATATTATACACCCCGTATATATTTCCTTAGACACATAATCTCATATTTCTATACTTCTATAAAAGGAATCAAACAGTATACAGGTATACTACAATTACCTGAAAAAGCGGTCTAGGTTCCAGCAATAGGTCATCCCGCTGATCTATCGTACCCCACTTATAGGCTAGAACATTTGAATATCTGTAACACAAATCAGGCACATTCAAGTTATTTTACCTATTATTTTCACAAAAAGAAAAAACTTTTTTTTTTAATTTTATAAAAAAATTACAATATTAGTTTGTTGTTTGTGTAACTTTTTTAAATGGATTCAACCACACACAAGAAACTTAAAGCAGAAGAAAAGAAGAATTAAATATTAAAAAAACGTTAATTAACATACCTTTTCCACGTCTCCAAATACACACAGGCCCACAGAACGTTGAACAAGGAAAACAGTACATGCGCTATGTCCTTCCAATTTTCATTAGCTGTACCGAGCCATACCTGAAAATAAGTAACATAATGTCAAGTGAAATACATATTATTTTAGTAAAAAAAAATATAATGTATCATTTATCCCACTGCAACTGCGACAATGACAGTGACACTGACATATGTCATAAAATAAAAAAAATTGTGGATGTTTGGCGCCAAAATAAGGAATTGGATTTTAAATATTTTAAGAACATTAAATCGACAATTAAATATGTAATTAAGTTTTAAGGTAATGAATAAATACACTTACCCAAAACACAAAACCGACAACAGCTGGCACTGTTAAAGACCTCGTGTAGTGACCGAGCCAAGCGAAATACATGGCTATCTTCACACCAAAGTATTCGCTGATTTCATCTGAAATATATAAATAAACCATATATACATTAATTCATTAGATTGCACATACAATTTTGGTGTCTATATTTCATGTTTTAAACAACTGAAACGATTTTGATGAAACGCTTTTGAAGTGACATCTTGTTGTGTTGTTGTGTTGATGTTCACCACTTATTATCAAATTTAAAGAAATATTCAATGAAACAACATAGTAACGAAAGGAAATCTATACATAAATGTTTTTAAGCTATTGCATAGCCATAGTCTATCGCGGGCCTTGAGCGCGGGGACCGAATCCAGAAATTTAGTAACGAAAAACCTCACGCTCCCCACTGCGACGGACGCGGTGGTGTGGCTTGAAGGCATAGCATGCAATAGCTTTACCGCGGCAGTCTTTTTTTTAAAGGCAGATTATTTTCGATACTTAAAAAAAAACTTAATTTATTTATTTTTTATTTATGACACTTTAGTGTACAATACCAGTAATAAAAAACATATATAATTTAACATGGAGAACATGAATATGGTAAGTGCACAATTGGCGGCCTTATTGCTTAAAGCAATCTTTTCCAGGCAACCGTAAAAATAAAGGACATGTACGATGCTGGTTAAACGCGAATTTAATCCATATAAAACAAAAAACATACCCAAAGGCTGCGGCGAAAAAAAGCTTTTCACCCACTTAGCACGCAGCGCATCAAGCGCGGGCCGCTCGTGCAGCGGGAACATGCTCGCTATCACGCCGCGGGATACGCACGCCGGCACTGCGGTTTCAAACTCAAACTCAAACATTTATTTATTCAAATGCACTTCTTTTGACGTGACAACGTCTTATAATTCGATGGAGCCGGCTGCACGCACGAAAACACATGACTCATGCGGCGTTACCTCGCTCTGAGGCGTTCCATGTAAAGCTTGAAGTGCAAGCGAGAGCGCGGAACGAGCGACAAAGAAGCACAATCGACCGTTGTCACGTTCAACTATCGTCAGTAAACCGACTTACAGACAACCAATTTTTTTTAACAATTACCACCGATTCGGAAAGCAGTATCTATGGAGAAGAACCGGCAAGAAACTCCATAGTTGCTCTTTTAAAATCATGTAAATATTACAATTTAATTTTACATAATGTGTAACTTATATCTAACTACATAATATCTCATAATTAAATATTCTCTACACTATCTATCTAACTACATAATAATATAAGAACTGTCCTGTGGTTCTTACACGACAACCCTCTATGGATTTTCATCTTCCATGTATTCCTTAACGCTATTCCTTTCTCGTTCTTCCGTTTGTATCGCGAGTTATACGAGCACATAGTGTTGCAGTTCGTTTGTTACACAAGCTATATATATATATTATATAGCTCTTCATGTCCGCTCGTGCAGAGGCAACATGCTCGCTTATTGTATAAGAAATAAATGCGCAAAAATCTCATCAATATTGCAACTATTATGCAGAGGATTTTTAATTTAAACTGTCTCATTTAGAAATCGAAAACAAAGGGGTTATGTGAAAAGAAGTTGAAAGGTTTAATCATTCATATTTATTGTATTAGAATACAAAACAAAAGGCTTCAATCAAATGACAATACAAACGTTTTGATAGATAATAATCTGAAAGTTGGTAGTAGGCAGCAAAGTAGGTTAGATATTGTGATTACCCTTTCGCAGCGGCCAGCAGCTTTATTTACACGTATACCTACTCATAATGTTTTTCAAATAACATATAGCATTTCTATCAAATTATCTAAAAATACTAAACTGTAACTGTAATCGAAACATAAAACTATATTTCTAGCTCTTTGCTTAAATATAAATAACCAATATGGGTTTGTTCATCATACATCATTGCATCATAAAAGGTCAGTAATTATTCTAGAATCCAGGGACACAATACCTTTATTCCTATTATTTTTAAAAACTTGCGTGACTTATTATACATATCGTTGAAACAGAGCAATAAATCTTTTGTTTTAGTGTTTTAATGAAACTCAAAGGCAATTAACTCTAATGACAGACGTACGCAAGGGGTTCTAACTTTTAGTACTAAAGTAAGTATACAGTTTTATGAACACTTAGGTGTGCTAGAAAGGGTACAATCGATCTTTCCAAAGAAAGTTTGAAGTCTAGACGTTAATGATTGTACTTAAGAAGACTTATTACTTCTTATTAATTATCGACATTTCCACTAAAAATAATTTCAACCACATTTTCAGTTTCAATGCACATTTTATTTTGGAACTTGTGGTCAGGAAAAGATTACGACATGTCAATCTTAAAGTAAAAAATCTTTCCGGCAACTGTAGGTCTACTGATTATTATCTAAATTCTATTTAAAATCGTCTATCTAACTGCGTGTTTTAACAACATTTATAAAAAAAAAAACACGTTACAATGCTATAATCAATTGTAGCTGTTTCTGAAAACATTGAAGTGGAAAAAATCCATCATTAAAAGCGAAATTGATCGAATTTTTTCAATCTCATTTTTTTTACATATTTAAGTATAAAACGTCTCAAACACCATGAAAAAAGAGGGTGTATGCAGAAGTGAAACTTCTTTAGCAAGATTCAAAGATACCAAAATCGTCGCCTTTCTCCATGACGTGACAGTATTGCCATGTCGCGACCTTGAAATTTTTCTCTCAACCTAAAGTTTCACTTTAAAAATTAAAACCATCCTCCCATACTACATAAATAAATTAAAAACTCACCAATACTCTGGCCAGCTCTCAAAGTAAGCGCTGGTTCTAGTGCCTTTTCATCACCTGGCTCCGCTCTCGCAGATTCCAAAACGTGTTTGACTAGAGCACCTCGCTCTTGCGAATTTAATAGCTCTGATGCTGATGTGCCCTAGAGAAATTGTGTGTCAGTCTTTAATCAATATATCATACTAGCTGCGCTCCGCGGTTTCACCCGCGTGCCTCCGCTTCTGTTCGTCTTAGCGTGATGATATAATATAGCCTATAGCCTTCCTCGATAAATGGGCTATCCAACACCGAAAGAATTTTTCAAATCGGACCAGTAGTTCTTGAGATTAGTGCATTCAAACAAACAAACTCTTCAGCTTTGTAATATACTAGCTTACGCTATACGCCTGCGGCTTCGCCCGCTATGTCTAAAACCTAATAAATTATGTACTAAAACCTTCCTCTTGAATCACTCTATCTATATAAAAAACCGCATCAAAATCCGTTGCGCAGTTTGAAAGATTTAAGCATACAAAGGGACATAGGGACAGAGAAAGCGACTTTATTTTATACTATGTGTAGTGAAGTACAGATGTCTCTATAATATTGTGAAAAAAATGTTGAATTGGAATTTATCTAACTTCTTGCATCTAACTTGCTAGTTTGGAAACTCGCGAAGAATTATGATCGGTAATATTTGCTTCCAATTTAACGCATTATATTTTTTTGTTGGATTATAATCTAACGAACTTCTAACGAATTATGTTTACAATTTCACGATGACATAAAGGCAAGATGACATATACATGATACTTTGACCTATTAATGCAAAAAAAAATAAGAAAATTTGTCAGTACCTATAAATATAATATGGAAGTAATAAATCACAGTAAAATACTAGTTAACAATAAAGTGCTTTCTTTTGTCTCCAGTTCATACTTAATCCCCAATTTTCTTCAAATAACAAACATTTAATAACTTCCATAAAAATATAATTCCATTCCGCTTTATCATGGAAGTTATTCCAGCATTGCAGCAAAAGGGGACTTTATTTAACATTATTTAAACAAAACTTCAGAGAATTTCCCGAGACGCGGTGAAATTCATTTAACTTAAAACTCTCGAGCATTCCAGTTTAATTACACAGTGAAAAGTCTCAAAGCAAGTCATACAAATGCTTAGGAAACCTTTAAGCTTTGAACACTGGTTGTTTTATAAAATAATTATTGCTGCACACTCGTATTTCATTTTTAATCAAGTAAATAGTGACACCTTTTAATAAAACATTTAAATATAACAATCTTTAATTATAATTCTTTGAATAATTTTCTTAAAGCGTAAACATTTTTTTAGACGCTGTTTAGCCAAATTGAAAATCACACTTCGATCTTTCTTCTATTAGTAAATATTTGAACGTTAAACATGAATGATGCACATATTTCTGTAAATTAATGATTCGATTTGATGTCATTCTAAAATTCAATGCTACAATCGTTTATACACTGCAAATAAATCACCATATCTCGTTTACCAAACGCCAAAACAAACCAATTATTTTGGCGTGTCCTGAACCAAAATTGCGAAAACAATAAAACGGAAAGATACAAGCGCTATATAAATAATTCGATTCAATTGTATTCGGAGCTAATAATAATAATGTTGAGGAACGCAATAACCATAAACCTAAGAATTTATTAGTTCAAGACTCGCCGAAACATCGCGTGGTTTCGATGAAATATATACTGAATTGAGCGGTCTTTATTTAGGCATTTTGGTCGAGTACTAATATGGAGTTTTGCCAGAAATTTTGTGCTTTTGAAAGCTTATTTGGTATTTTAACTGATAGAAAGAATGAAATGGTAGATTCATGTAAAACAATGGAACTAGTACGAACTAAGTAGATGAAGAGTCAATAGAAATGTTTAGACATCTTTATCTCATAAATAATAAAAAGATGCCAAATTCTAAAATGCAGATCCTATAGTCATTATAACGAAAATTTCAAACTTCACTCTACAGGTCAACTTTTATGCTAATTGCCCAACTTTCAAAGAACTATTTTATTATAAGAATTTAGTTATGACAAGATATTTTCTCATAATATTGATTAATTTTTTCATCTTAACAAATGGCCATCTTATCGCTATCTAGCGATTACTTCTAGACAACAACATTCATATAATTTAACTTATAATACCTGGAAAGTAAAATACCGTCAACACATGATGTATAGGATGATGTATGAAAACATCTAAATATCATTTATAGTTAAAACACACACATACACACACAATACATTTACTACAAAAACATTAAAATACCTTATGAAAGCAATGCATATCGCGTACAGTGAATTCCTTGTATCCCCCTCCAAATTCCGGCTTAAGCAGTTTTGGCAAATGTATCTCTTCAGCAGTTTGTAGAAGCCTGTATAACAAATTTATCGTTTGGCAACATGACAAACTCTGCTTTTACGGTTTTCCGTATGCTTGTAAACATTAATCGTAATAGCGGGTAGTTGTGTATATTAGATTATTGTGGGTAGTTGTATCTAAAGATGATTAGCTCAAATGTTGAACATGTGATTGGAAATTTCTAGAACGTTTTCTATTGAAATTTCGTTTCGAAAAGAAATTTATCGAAATTTCGACGTAAAGTTTTATACATAATCACTTCACAAACATAATTTTTGCTGTTAATTCTGAGAAGTGTGTCTTAGTTTTTCACACTGAAGTAAGAATTAAAAGATATACTGGTTTAAATGACAACAAATTGCTCGCATAAATGTCTAAAGTAAGCTTTAAATCATGATTTATTCTACTCATTAGGGCTCTTTCAATTTATGCGTTTCGTATCGGACCGCTGCCGCACGTTTTCCGTGCCGCTAGTTATAACCCGCTGCCGTGCCGTTGCAGTACGGTAGCAGTCCGTTACCAAACGCTTAAATTGAAAGCGTATCTGACTGCCGTGCGTTTGTATGCTAGTGCTGTTTTAAATTTATTTGAATTTTGACACCAGTTAAGCCATGGACTCTGACGAAGAAACATTACTTTTAGTGCTCTTCAACTGCCCGTCCGTATTATTACCACGACTGACTTATATATTATAACCTCAAAACGCGCGTATTTCTGTACTTGAGTACCCATAGAAATGTAAGATGATTGAATTAGATTAGGCCAAAAAATTAATTTTTAGAGCACGAATATTCTCTGTCAAATCATACCGATATATCGATATATCGATATTTTTTAATAAAAATATCAATATCGATATTGATATTTTCAAAAAACATCGATACGATATATATCGATACTTTATTGCATTTCCGACATCCCTATGGGACTTGCGACGGTTCCGTCCTGCTGTCGAGCGTTCGCGGTACGGACGCCGCGCTGTTGCCGCACCGTGCATTTTGTATGAAAACAAACGACCGGCCGTGCGCCGTACGACAAACGCACCGCTTCGGCACTGTAGCGGTCCGATACGAAACGCATAAATTGAAAGAGCCCTTAGTTTTATTCTTTAGAAAAACAAACAAACGCAAAATTTCACGAGTCGTACGCCTAATTAGCAAATATTTCAAAATCTTAAAAAGCCGAGGATTTTTCCTTGTTACAATGAGACCGTATCAACAAGTCCAGAGTTCAAACATTAGGGTCTTGAAGGGCCCATCGAACGAGCGAAATAATTTTGACCCCTCGAGATTTGACGAGGTAGGTCACGTTCGCGTTCAAGTGAATTACAAAGGAATTATATTTATTTTACGGAATTGAATTTCATTTTATTGTTACTTTATACTTTTTATTTTTCTTAAATAATTTGATGTAATATAATTTTATTTCACAAAATATTATTTCATACCAATATTTAGTAATTGCATGCTTATTTTAGAGAAAATTAAAGTTAAACATTTCATCCGTCTCGTAGGACCAAATTCATTATAACTAACAATACAGTCGTTTTCCTTACTGTGTTTATTAATAACAAAGATTAACATTGTACTGTCACCGTTTAATACTAACAATTTCTTTTATCATGCATTAATAATAGCATAAAAATTGAAAATACTTACACATCATCATCAGCAGTAATATAGAAAGCAGAACATTGCGAAGACGCGTGCTGTCGTACGCACACTCGTAATCTTGGTCGACTGCCTCGTAACTTTTGCAATAGCCAGAGAAGCATGCTGTCTGGTAAGCCTGGGGAAAATTTCCTACTATAATAATCTATTTGAAGGTATAGGATATTTTTCTATTGTGAAGCTGTCCTTTATTCACTAGGTAAATAGGAATAAAATAATACAAAGCCAGGCTATAATTTATTTAGGTGAAAAATACCATACTGAAAAATTTCAAGGCACCTATGATTCAATTCACTTAGATTTAGAGATTCACTAAGCTTGATATGAAATTAAATAAATTCTTAAAAGGCTGATTGTTCAAAAATATGATACTGAAAGATATAATAATAATATCTTTTCCAAAATACAAACAATGAACCATTCTGTGAAAACATTGCCCATTTTGTAGTTTGTACAGACAGTTAAGGACGAGGTGTAATACCGAAACACGAACTTTTAGCAGTAAGTACTATTGACAAATGGATCGTTGGATGCATGGCTTCGGGCCAAGTAACTTCATAGCGACACCATTACGTCAGAAAAAGTTTCAAGTTCTATTGCAGAAGTCAGTGAGCTCTATATATATGTACATATACTACAGCTTCTAAGTTCTAACAATTTTAGAGATAGTAAGTGACAGTTGAAAAATCTTTTAATGGAAAATGTATATAGATTCTTTTCCCGATATTTTTCCCATTTGTAAAAATGCTAATGCATATCTTAATTCTTAAAGTTTGTTGGTGTAAATTTTATTCACATAGGGACTATTCATATGTATTATATAAACCTATTCATGTTAAAGTACAATTCTTCAACTAATATAGAAAATAGACATGATTTAGCCTCAATTTTAAAAGCACAAGGAAGTATCCAGCACGAAATTGCACCAAAGGTTGTTATAGCAACCATTTACCAAATTACCAGTATTACTGCATTGCACTAAAATAAACCCATTATTTCATATTCTATACGAATTTCTTACTGCTATAGCCTGATCATTTAAACAGGATTGTAAAGCTAATATGAAATAATGAAGTCATCCTAATAAAAGATTTGGTGTAACTATATAATAATATTTTGAGAGAAACTGTAGGTAAAAGGAAAATTAATATTCTTGTGATATTTTTGGCGCCAAATCACAAAACTTATTGTTTGCGTCACACATTGAAAGATGTAACTAATCAAAATTAAAACAATGTTTAGTTTTTTCATTTGTATTATAACTGGCAACTAAATTACAGAAAAAATTGCATTAGAACAAGAATCTACCAGCAAAATTATAAGTATTCAAGTTTGTTTAACAAGACATTTATCTCTGTAATGATAGAAATTAGTGTTGCTGGAAAACGGCCAATATTTCCTTAAACGGGCTTGTTCTGTAATTTATGTACTAAATTGCCTTTCAGTAATGAGTGCAATTATTTGTTAATTATTTTCCATACACAGTAAAATGATAGAAAGTGATTATGTTGGTAACATGAACAAGGAGATGTACTTTTGGTAAAATTTTTCATAAACATTTTGATTCTGCATGTCTTTTTGCATGCGGTGTTAGCGTAAATAGTTATTTCATATTCATAATTAGTAATTTTGCGTTCTTTTTTGTTCTTTATGTTTGTGTTGATATAAAAACTATGGACCTTAAATAAATAAATAAACAATATTTCTGAGCAACCAATGTTACAATTATAAACATAATAAACATATAGCTTTCTTCATGTGTGTATGTAGTGTATCACTGTCCACACTTAAAACTATTCATATGTATAAATTATTGGTTGTTGTTTTGCAATAAGAGAAACACTCTAACTCACATTCTGTATAGCTAAGGGCTTTACAACATCATCCTTTGTCTAATTAGAGGAGAAAATGTTAAGAAATTTTGTAAAGACGGAAAATGAAATTCCTTTTGAGGACAGACAAAATAACATGCTTCAGCTAGTGTTTACAAATTATGTTGATTTAAAATATGAAATTAGACTAATATTTTATTGTTACAAATGCTATAGTACTAACTATAAACTTTCCTTTAAACTCTTCTTGGTGCAATGTATACTGAATTGGGGGTAGTTTAAAAAACTATTCATCAACTCTAGTAGTTAAAACTGAATAAAAAAGTTTTGAAATTATTTTCAATAATTAAAAAAAATTGTTATATCTTACCTTTCGGAAAGATCAGGACTACATCCGTTTGTTGTGTCGGTGTAGAATGCAGCAACAGTCTCCGAGGATGTATCAAATGAGCACCAATTTGACCAGCCATTGGCAGCCGCCGACGAAGCTCCCTTCCAGCTAATGAATATTTAAATTTAAGAATAATCATAAAAAATAATCATAAATCTATACATATAATAAATCTGTAGAAAGGTCAATTCTGTACATTAAAAATATTGAAAAAATAAATAGCAGAGGGTGTTACTGGATCGATACCAAACCCAAATATGTAATTAAAAAAATTTTTGTCTGTCTGTCTGTCTGTCTGTCTGTCTGTATGTTCAGGCATCACGTGAAAACTAACGGTTCGATTTCAATGAAACTTGGTATAATTATACCTTACTATCCCGGGCATAAAATAGGATACTTTTTATCCCGGAAAAATAGGTAGAAAAAAAAATAATATTAATTAATTTTTCTTAATTTTTCCGCGCGGACGGAGTCGCGGGCGGAAGCTAGTAAATAATAAACGTATTAAAAAAAATAAAAGTATATTAAAAAAAATATGCATGGAATTTAAAAAATACCAATCGTATTTGCAAAAAATTACTTCACACAACTGTTATACCTGTTACAAAATAATTAAATTACTAAATTCTATTTTAAATATACAAGCTATTAATTAAAAATAAAATAAAACATATACGAACCGCTATCCAATTTGTCCTTCGCAAATTCCGCGAACGACTTATGTTCTCCCGGCGTTGAATGGGAGCTGCTTTCATTTTCTTCCTTATCGCAATTTCCAGATGCCATGATGTCACTTTCCATGCCCAAAATGCAGAATAAAGTAACAAACAACACACGCACTAGACCTTCAATGTTCTTACATCATCAATTATAATAGAAAACTATACCTAATAAAGTATTTTTCACAGCACTGGCAATATTGCTTGGATTGTTATTTTTTCATTATTCATAAAGGCATTTTTTTAAATGTATTTCGTCAAATAATTAAAATTGTTTTGAGTTGTAATTTCGTTTTACATACAATTGCGTGTTATACACCCATTTGACTGCATCTGTCAGAATTCAAAATTGATTTTCGGCCGCCATTTATATAGTTGCCATGCTTTATAGGCAAGGAAAAAAGTTTCCATAAAATTATATTTATATTATAGTACTACGAAAAGTGTCAAATATATTTATGTAGCTCTTAGAGTATATATACTATCTATAGAGTGCGAACAACCAAGTGGGAACAGTAGGCACAGGTGGGAACAACACGACGTTCCCGCCGCGAGCGCTCGTAGTCGTGGTTGAGTGCTGTCGAAGTGCGTTGCTCTGGAATTTTTTTAATATTTACGAATAAACATGGTGAAATGTGCAGTTCTATCTTGCAAAAACGATACTAGAAAATACACAAAATTGAAATCCAGTATCACATTTCATCAGTAAGTCGATTGTTATACTTATTTTTATGAAAATAAGTCTAGCATCGCGGGGGTGAAGGGGAGGTGGGAGGCGGGCGTGTCCGCCTCCCACCACAGGCTCGCTCGCGCGCCTCACTGCCGCCACGTGATCGTAGTGATGTGACCTGACCAACGCTGTACTCGATATAAAGTTTACTAGAAGAAATATATTTTAACAAATTATTTATTTAACTTTAAAATTAAAACTCTTTTAAAAATTTATCATAAATAAATTTGTGGTGTGTTTTGTATGATACACTTTCTAATATTATGAATGCGAATGTATTATAGTGTAAATGTATAGTATGTAATGTTACGATATATTTTCTGAACCGCTAAATTGATTTGGAAGATTTTAATAGTAGAATGGATAAAATTAAATAAAAAAATTATAAAAATTATTTATTATATTATCATTTTAAATTATTAATTATTTCTTATTTTTATTTAAAATTTTTAAAACATTATTATTATTGTTTGATTTATTATTAAAGAAATAGCACTAAACCCGATCTTTTATTTTATTAACTTTATTATTTAAAAAGTACTCACGTTTTTCTGATATTCCAATTAAACATATTTTTTAAAGTACTTATAATTAATACAAGAAAATTTATTATATATTTAATATTCAAATGGAATAAACAAACTTTATTCAGTTGGTAAACAAATTTAAAATTAAATATTTATACTTTATTCATATATTTTTCCTTTAATAACTTATTGAACATAAAATTTACTTATGATACATATTTTTAGGGTTCCGTACCTCAAAAGGAAAAAACGGAACCCTTATAGGATCACTTTGTTGTCCGTCCGTCCGTCTGTCAAGACCCTTTTTCTCAGGAACGCGTGGAGGTATGAAGCTGAAATTTATATCAATTACTCAGGTATACTGTCCCTTGAAGCTGTGAAAAAATCAAACTTCTAATCCAACGCAATCAAAAGATACAGCCGTTTATGCCGCAAATTTTCGACACTTGCAAGGGAATCAAAACCTACGGGGTGCTTCCCGTGAACTCAGAATCTTGAAATTTGGTACGAAGCAACGTCTTATAGCATAGATAAAGGAAAAATTAAGAAAACCATAAATTTTTAGTTACATCACATAATATATTTTTTTTAATAATTTTAAACTTACTACCCATTTCCTCATAAACGCGTAGAGGTATTAAATTGAAATTCATACCAAATACTCAGGTCTATAATACCTTTAAGCTGTAACAAAATCAAACTTCTATGTCACCGCAATCAAAAGAAACAAGGTTTGTACGGAACCCTCGGTGCGCGAGTCCGACTCGCACTTGGCCGGTTTTTTTACATAACTTATCGATAGTTCAACACGCAATTGATACCTATCCATCCCTATTTGTCACACACACATCTCTATAGTATCTATAGCTCATCTGCCTACGATGTGCACAAAGCAATTTGTGCAATACACTCGCTCTATACCTCTACTACTGTAATATATACTCTAAGATTGTAATATATACTCTAAGGACAAAACAGAATACTATACAGAGTGTCCCAAAAAGTAGTGATGAACGGAAGCTGGGAGGTAGAGGACCTAGAGGGCTATCCGAATCACCCCCATGTATGTTATGCGATTTTTCGTATTTTCGGAGTTATGACGTTTTTTTCAATTTTTCACCTATCGCCGAGTACGACGATATTTTCACTCATGGTGACGTCAATTATTGCGGAAGATGCTTGATTTTTTTTGTGTGCTAAGCTGAAAGATAGGCCAATTCAGTATGGTAACATTTACTATCGTTAGATCTTTGAATGGAATAAAAAAAAGAATTAAATGCTAAGAAAGATAAAATTACCCAGTATGTTCACCACTTCAAGGGCCCGTAAAAAAATAAAATCACATAAAAAATGTTTTCCGTTTGGCTTTTAAAAACTTGCTCTATCTATCAGGTAGCTACTAGGGTTTCCGGAACCGGTCTCTTTTTTGAGAACCGGGAATTTCGGTACTTTTCCTTAAAGGAACCGGGATTTCCCGGTTCTTTCGGTATTTTCGGGACTTGGGAGTTTTTTGTATTATAAAATTTTAAACAAGTTTTATGTGTGTTAACAACAAGTCAAAAGTAAACTACAATCAAATATTCAAGTATTTTTATTGTAAATTCAAAGAAATCTAAAAAAATAACATTAGCATTAATCAGACTTTAATCATCAGTCTTATTAAGTAATTAAATAAAAATCACCATCAATCAGCCTTTCTACTTGTCATTTATATGTAAGTAAATAAGTATTTAGGTACCTACTATCAATGAAATGGCAAAAAATAGGCAGCTACTTATCTTAAAATCCTTGGGGCACACTTTTCAATCCTCAAATAAAAGTTATTAGACTAATAAATTAATAACTAGCAAAAATAAATGTCATCCAACAAGTGGTGAGCATGAAACTTTGCCTTGTGTCGGGCAGAACGATGGTGGAATTCTGCGGCAGGTAACAGTTCAAACAACTCATCAGAACACTCCCCATTGTACAGACGATAGAATACACATAAAGATGCCACGTCTCGTCGTAAAGCTAGTGAATCCAGCCGATCGGTAAGTGCTCGGTTGCCGATAACTCTGACGGCTCTTCGTTGCACGCTATCGAGTGGAAGGAGTTGATATTGTGGGGCGCCGGCCCAGAGATGAGAGCAGTATTCCATATGAGGCCGTATTTGCGCTTTATAAAGTAACAAGAGATGACCTGGCCTGAAATACTGCTTCGCTCTATTAAGGACGCCTATTTTTTTAGAAGCTAAAGTAGCTTTGCCTTTCAAATGATAGCGGAACTGAACGTCATCAGATATATCGACACCAAGAATTCCGATACTAGGCTTTATGCTTAGGGGAGTGTTCTCAAATAAGGGAGCTGTGAGAAATGGGGTTTTCTTGGCTGTGAATACTTGCGTCTTGTCAGGGTTAAATCGGACAAGATTTTGTCGACCCCACTCAGAGACTTCACCAAGGAGAGCCTCAATATTGGACACAAGTATGTTTCGGTTTGTATTGACGTGTTCTCGAGAAATATTTGGGCGGCCGGTATATATAGCATCTCCAGTACTGTCATCTGCATAGCAATGAATTTTACTGATTTGTAACATGTCATTGATATGCAGTAAGAACAGTGTGGGTGAAAGGACGCAGCCTTGAGGGACGCCAGCGTTCACGGGCAGTAGTACAGAGCTCGTACCGTCAACCAACACCCGGATACTACGAGATGTAAGAAAGCTGGCAATCCACTTACATAATTTCTCTGGGAGTCCATAGGCTGGAAGTTTCGAGAGAAGAGCCCGATGCCACACCCGATCGAAGGCTTTTGCAACGTCCAGACTAACCGCTAAGGCCTCCCCTTTACTCTCGATCGCCGTAGCCCAACGATGGGTTAAGAGAAGTAGGAGATCACCAGCTGACCGTCCATGGCGAAAGCCATACTGTCGGTCACTGATCAACTGGTTTTCCTCCAAATAACCCAAGAGTTGGCCGTTAATGATGCTTTCCATCACTTTTGAGAGTAAAGAGGTAATCGCGATAGGTCTGTAGTTGGATGGATCAGAACGATCGCCTTTTTTAGGGATCGGGTGTACAGAGGCAGTCTTCCACGAAGCAGGGACAGAGCGACCATGTATTTCGCGCGTTTTTTCTATAAGCTCGGAGCTATTTACATAAAAGTTTTGAACTTTTGAACAGTAGAAAGTGTGGAAAAGTAAAATAACAGTGAATAAGAGTTTTACAGTGAAGAAAAATAATGAATTAGATAGTAGGAATAGAAGTTTGAAAGAGTAATAGATAAACTAGTAGTATTAAATAATATTCCCGAAAGAACCGGGAATCAAAATTTATTTCCCGGTTCCATTTTACTAACAAAAGAACCGGGAATTCCCGGGATTTTCGGTTCCGGGATTTCCCGGTTCTGAACCCTAGTAGCTACCCTGAAAATTTCATTTTATTATTCAGAAGGCTTCAATCGAAAAGTTGAAATCTAAATGTGGTAAGTGCAAAAATTGAATTAACATGATGATTAATAAAAACAAATTAAAACCAATAACAAGGTGTTTAATTACCAGAAATTTTTAAAATGACCCCGCTGTTGCTCAGTGCAAGTGCGACATCACCGTAAAATGTTGTCTTTTAAATGTCTGAATGCCCTTTTATCATTTTTAATGGTTTCTTCTGCTACTATGAATTTCCGGGTTATTTTGTCCAAATTGTGGCAGTCTCTCGTTAATGTAGTATCCCCACGGAAAAAAATCAATAGGGTTTATGTCCGGGGACCGTGGAGGCCAGGCTAAAGGGCAAAGATACCCTGAAAGATGGATTGGTCGTTGCAGCCTGCGCATGCGCCGGTGACGCCTGCCTTAAAGCCTGGCCTCCACGGTCCCTCGACCTAAACCCCATTGATTTGTTTCAATGGGGATACTAAAAAGACCTCGGCTACTTGAGAGAATGCCACAATTTGGACGAAATAACCCGGAAATTCATAGTAGCAGAAGAAACCATTAAAAATGATAAAAGGTCATTCAGACATTTAAAAAACAACTTTTTACGGTGATGTCGCACTTGCATTGAGCAACAGCGGGGTTATTTTAAAAATTACTGGTAATTAAACACCTATTTATTGGTTTTAACTTGGTTTTAATGATCATCATGTTAATAAAATTTTTGCACTTACCATATTTAGATTTCAATTTTTCGATTGAAGCCTTCTAAATAATAAAATGAATTTTTTAGGGTAGCTACCTGATAGATAGAGCAAGTTTTTAAAAGCCAAATGGAAAACTTTTTTTATGTGATTTTATTTTTTTACGGGCCCTTGAAGTGGTGAACATACTGGGTAATTTTATCTTTCTTGGCATTTAATTCTTTTTTTTATTCCATTCAAAGATCCAACGATAGTAAACCTGTAAATACTGAATTGGCCTATCTTTCAGCTTAGCACACAAAAAAAAAATCAACAATTGACGTCACCATGAGTGAAAATATCATCGTACTCGGCGATAGGTGAAAAATTGAAAAAAACGTCATAACTCCGAAAATACGAAAAATCGCATAACATACATAGGGGTGATTCGGATAGCCCTCTAGGTCCTCTACCTCCCAGCTTCCGTTCATCACTACTTTTTGGGACACCCTGTATTTTAAAAAGACAGATCACAGAATATATTATGTATTACAGAGAATATTTTTGTTGAAACCAAAGATCACAGAGCATTTTGTATCGTAGTAGCTGTGGTAGTAGCGCTTAGATCATTAAGTACTTAATGATCTAAGTAGTAGAGAAAATGTGTTGTTATAGGAAGAATTCAATATGGAATCCGAGTATATACCTATTATAGTATAATATATATGTCGTGGCCATATCGTAGATTTGCTCATTAAATTTCATGAAATGATTGATCATTTCACGAAATGGTCGCATTTCATGAAATGGTTGAATGTCTATTGGCCACATCATGATGTGGTTTGAGCAGATCAATGATAAGAAATCGTTTCTCGATATGGCCAAATAAACGCGCGGTTTTTTCATGAAATGATCAAAATTATTTGATCATATCGTAAAATAGTATTATTGGTAGAGGCGGTGCAACATTGCGGTGCAAGCGCTGTGTTTATGTGATGAGATGGCGGCCGCTGGCGAAAATTTAATTATTCGCATTTAAAAACTTCATAATTCGTTTAATGTGTTTAATTACAATATGAAGAAAGTCATAGCGAAGAGGTTCAAGTACTATGGAAACTGTGGATATCTTATATTGAAGAAAAAATGCGTCTAAAATCCTATAACTATATTTATACAGGGTGTCTCAAAACTCAACGTCAAGCCAAAACGGGGCGACAGGATTGATTGTAACCATCATGAGAAAAATCTGAAAAAAAAATCTATCCCATGCAGTTTGAAAATTATGGGCATTTAAGAAAAACCTAAAAATTTGGTCAACCTGTAACTATTTTTCGGTTATTGTGGTTAATTTTTATTATTTTTGTTCATTTAAACTTTGGAACCGTAACCCTAAATAACATTTCTAGAATCACAGTCAAAAATAATGACACAATTGCCCCAAGTTTCCTTGAATTGAAGACTATTTGTTAAACTATGAATTTAAAATTTTTAAAATTTTTCGACTTTGACGGCCCCTCCTTTTAAAAAAATGTAATAGAGTGCCTTGGCAAGTGCCATTAAAAGTTGGCGCATTTAATCAGGATTGTAAAAAAACTACAATACTTGTTAGTTTCATACTAAAAAAAATGAATGAAAAAATAAAAACCTCAAGTAACCCGATTTTTGCTAACCCATTTTATTCAGTTAAAATGTTTTTTTTCGCACAAACTCTTGGTAGGTTCTTAGTTTTACGGCAAAATGATGAGAGAGATGGATAGTGGACATGTTTGCCATGAGTGAGCGAGACAGATAGTGACGCCACTTTTACCAAAGTCAACAAAAGTAAGTAAAATTAAAAAAAATAATTAAAAATCTTGACCTAGTTTACTTTAGGTTTATTGAAATAAAAGTCAGATAGGGAAATAACATTTTTTATTACAATAAATGTTCAAATTGTTTACCATCAGCCTCAATACACGCCCTACATCTTCTTAAAAAAGATCTACTTATTAGCCGGGCATATCCTCGAGAGTTGGTGTCCTCAGCAGCTTGAGAAATTCGTTCACGCAGCTCGGCTACGCTCTCAATGGGCTTTGAATAAACTTTTTCTTTGAGAACGCCCCAATAAAAAAAATCCAGGGGATTTAAATCTGGGGAACGGGCTGGCCACGAGATAGTGCCTGAACGTCCAATCCACCTTCCCGGATATTCCTGGTCAAGGAAATCTCTTACTTGCACTAAACACGATCGGAACGAAACGGCGTCACTATCTGTCTCGCTCACTCAAGGCAAACATGTCCACTATCCATCTCTCTCATCATTTTGCCGTAAAACTAAGAACCTACCAAGAGTTTGTGCGAATAAAAAACATTTTAACTGAATAAAATGGGTTAGCAAAAATCGGGTTACTTGAGGTTTTTATTTTTTCATTCATTTTTTTTAGTATGAAACTAACAAGTATTGTACTTTTTTACAATCCTGATTAAATGCGCCAACTTTTAATGGCACTTGCCAAGGCACTCTAGTACATTTTTTTTAAAGGAGGGGCCGTCAAAGTCGACAAATTTTGAAAATTTTAAATTCATAGTTTAACAAATAGTCTTCAATTCAAGGAAACTTGGGGCAATTTTGTCATTATTTTTGACTGTGATTCTAGAAATGTTATTTAGAGTTACGGTTCCAAAGTTTAAATGAACAAAAATAATAAAAATTAACCACAATAACCGAAAAATAGTTACAGGTTGACCAAATTTTTAGGTTTTTCTTAAATGCCCATAATTTTCAAACTGCATGGGATAGATTTTTTTTCAGATTTTTCTCATGATGGTTACAATCAATCCTGTCGCCCCGTTTTGGCTTGACGTTGAGTTTTGGGACACCCTGTATATCCAACCATTATCCTTGTATATTATTAAATTGTTCATTTTTTAAAAAGCGATTCGCTTCTGGCATTCGCCGGCCGCTGCCGCGGAACTAACTTATATGACAATGAACAAGTTCTTAAAATATTCTGAAATTTTAAATATTTTATGGACTCCATTGGACTCTATATTTTATACGATCCGGCCAAATGTGGATGACCACATCGTGAAACATTGACGATTCAAACTATGTTGGCAGATTGAATTATTATAACAATCAAATGTTCGATGGTTCGAACAAACGTTATTTATTGAAGAACAAACGATAATAAATGTTTATAAATCATAGAGATAATAATATGTAATACGTACATATTATCTCTATGTTATAAATTACTAATATGTAATGGAAAAAAATATTAATAATTTTGAATGGGGGAGCCAACTAGTATATTTTTTTATTTTATTTATTGTTAATAAACAATTAAAGAAGAAACAATTATTTAAGGCACACAATTAAGAGTAAACCATGAACTAACGATATGGCATAATAAAAATATAAAACTAAAAAAAAAATTTGCGGCGGTCAAGTTTGGCTACGTTGTGGGCTACGTATTCCTTAAAATATACTTTGTATCAGAGACATCTAGTGGTGAATAGAAGAATCGAAATTAATAATGACTACAGCCTCCTTCTAATAGATGGCGCTGTATTCAATTTCAATATTATACGATTCGTGAAATATAATGCAAATACTCTATAGCACTAGGAAAAAAATGTATAATTAAATTTTTGGTGGCTATTTAAATATTGATATAACTGCAAACTTATAATATCACAATAATATACAAACTAGTAGCGCCATCTACATAAATATCAGATTAATTATATTTTATTACTGTGACATCTATCGATAACTAGTAATAACTAATTGCACAAGAGTTACTGCCAGATTCTAATAGATGGCGCTGTTCTCAATTTCATAATTACTGAATAATTACCATATTACGGAATAAAATGTAAACATAAATATGGATGGCAAAAATCAGTTGTGTTAAAAAAATGCACTTTTCATTTTTTATGTTAATTATAGTGTTGCTTTAGTGAAAAAGCTATTTATAATTAAATCTAGTAGTGCCATCTACATTTATATTCTATATCATTTGTTTTATATCAGCGACCGACGTGGTGACTAGAAGTATAAAAATTAAAAATAAAATAACTACAGCCTAGTTTTAATAGATGGCGTTGTGATGAATTACATGAATACCAGAATGTGACGGCCGGGCCCACCAAACCTTTTATATTATACACATATTATTCCACTAATACTGTGTATTATTCATTACATTTATAATGTAGAGAAAGAATAAATAAGTATAGATTATTATGTGTGGTTAGCTACGGCGTCGCGTTGTCCGCTTTTTAAAAGTGTCAAAATAATTGACGTTTGAGAGAATGACAGATTCGTTAATGGCATTGACAAACAGACAAATGACAATTGACAAATATATCCAAAGAGAGATCTATACAGCCAGCCGTGAGCCGGGTGCTCGGCCGGGTGCCTTTCTTTAAATTCTAAGCCACAGTTCTAAGCCTGTCACCAAATTGCCACCTAAGTGAACGTGTAGCAGCCTTAGAGTATATATACTATCTATAGAGTGCGAATAACCAAGTGGGAACAGTAGGTACAGGTGGGAACAACACGACGTTCCCGCCGCGAGCGCTCGTAGTCGTGGTTGAGTGCTGTCGAAGTGCGTTGCTCTGGAATTTTTTTAATATTTACGAATAAACATGGTAAATGTGCAGTTCTATCTTGCAAAAACGATACTAAAAAATACACAAAATTGAAATCCAGTATCACATTTCACCAGTAAGTCGATTGTTATACTTATTTTTATGAAAATAAATTTAGCATCGCGGGGGTGAAGGGGAGGTGGGAGGCGGACACGCGCAGGCTCGCTCGCGCGCCTCACTGCCGCCACGTGATCGTAGTGATGTGCTGACCAACGCTGTACTCGATATAAAGTTTACTAGAAGAACTATATTTTAACAAATTATTTATTTAACTTTAAAATTAAAACTCTTTTAAAAATTTATTATAAATAAATTTGTGGTGTGTTTTGTATGATACACTTTCTAATATTATGAATGCGAATGTATTACTTATAGTGTAAATGTAAAGTATGTAATGTTACGATATATTTTCTGAACCGCTAAATTGATTTTAAAGATTTTGATAGTAGAATGGATAAAATTAAATAAAAAAATTATAAATATTATTTATTATATTATCATTTTAAATTATTAATTATTTCTTATTTTTATTTAACATTTTTAAAACATTATTATTATTTTTTGATTTATTATTAAAGAAATAGCACTAAACCCGATCTTTTATTTTTATTAACTTTATTATTTAAAAAGTACTCACGTTTTTCTGATATTCCAATTAAACATATTTTTTTAAAGTACTTATAATTAATACAAGAAATATTCAAATGGAATAAACAAACTTTATTCAGTTGGTAAAAAAATTTAAAATTACATATTTATACTTTATTCATATATTTTTCCTTTAATAACTAATTGAACATAAAATTTACTTATGATACATATTTTTTTACATAACTTATCGATAGTTCAACACGCAATTGATACCTATCCATCCCTATTTGTCACACACACATCTATATAGTATCTATAGCTCATCTGCCTACGATGTGCACTGAGCAATTTGTGCAATACACGCGCTCTATACTATTGTAATATATACTCTAAGTCTAAGATGTAGCTATTATCTTTTAAACCGCAACTAACATTATTGATGTAAATTGTAAGTAGTTGCAATACTTTAAGGAATAAAAATAAATATGATGTGGATTCAGGATGGTTCTAATTCTAGAAATTGTACGTACGTAGTCAACAGAAGCAAGAATTTAAATGAATTTCTATTTTATTTAGTTCGTATTATCTAAATTCCAGTCTTCTTCGAGTTTAATATCAAATTGAGACAATTTGCAGATTTGAGTTGAGCACACTTATTAAAATATTTTCTAATGATTTGTCATTGTCAAATGTCAAAGAAAAGTTGACGTTCGACAATCTTCGTTATGTTGTATTCAAGCGATTCACCCGACAGTCGAAACCCGTTTTCCATTCTTTCATTATTTTGCGCGATAATTAAAGAGATAATGGACGTGTAACTTCACAATTTTATTATTCGGTTTATAATAAGTGTCATACGAAGTTTTTTAATAAAAGCTACAATAGAATCAATTATTACTCTACAGAGGTGAAAACGAGACATACAACTGAAGGTGCGTATTGGTATTTAAATGACCTTTCTTTGTTTGTGCGAAATAAATGTGTAAAATCATTTAACTTTTTAATAAATAATACCCGTATAAATTTAAATATTAAATACACTTAGAAACTTTCTATTTTCGATATTTGGGAGTCGTTTTCTGGGTTTTGCGCAGTTTCGGAAATCCATATTATTTAGCCTACTTTCTCGCAAACAGCTGTTACATCGTCATAGCTTTGGTTTACAGCTGAGTTTGTCGTCACTTGTTTTTATTTGCTCAACGCACACGTCGGGCGTGCCATGAAGTGAATCGTAATTGTGACAATCGGACACAGTAATGAAGGTCATGGTTTTGCTTACGATGTATGGAAAAGTTTCATTCTCATTATTAAATCAGTATAAGAAATTAATCGTTGTTAAAAATTCTATATAATTATGTGTGAATAAGGAATCAAGATACTCAAACACAAAACCATTTATGATCATTTAATGTGCCATTTATATTTACATATAGCTATTATAATTATATTTATTCAAGGCAATATTACTTTTTATAATTGTCACAAACAAGTGTCGTTTTATGAAACCTTGCATGTTGTGTTGAAAAAAATTTGAATATATACCTAACACATTATTTTTAAATATTCTAATTAATATTTATATGCATGAATATAAATAGAACTAGAGTAAAAAGTAAAAGGAAATATCATTAGGATTGGTATGCATTGGCATTTATGTTTTTTTTGCTTTAATACTGTTATAACATACATAAGGTCATCAGGGTTTTATTATAAAATTTATAATTGCAAATTTAGCATATATATATTTTCATTTTTTGCCTATCTCTTTTTAATCCATCAGGCCCCGGAATCACAGACACAATAGAAAATCTATTGTGTTGCGGTCGGATCTGGCCGCTCGGTGGTTGAGAGGTTAAATCAGGTTTCATCGCAGGTTTAGTCTAATACTTTTAAAGATTTTGGGTGTTTGAGTCACTAACATAATGTGGTTTCCATTTATTAAAATAACTTCAGTTCTAAATTCCTACCATATTTAATATTTCCTAGACATATATGGATACTGCTCACCTATATAATTTTTTATGCCAGACCCTTCAGTCACAATGAACTTCTTATGTGACCTATTAACAATATTCACATATTCATTTAAAACAATTTGTCATTCTTTGCATTACAGTATCTCGAAGCAGTTATATCAGTTTGTGATTAATTTATCATTTTCTTATTAGATTTTAAATCTATATTTGGTATATGTAATAGTATTTTGTAAGTATATAGTGTAGGAAACAACCTTATGTAATCAGTAATCAATTATGATTTGATAGAACAGATAACTGTTGACATAATATTATGTAGTACTGCTTACAATAAAATGCATTATTTGGTAATAATAATAATCTATCTATCAATGAAAAAATTAAATTATGAATTGAACATTCATTAAAGGTTAGGTTAGATTTGGTTTATTTATAAACTACACAGAAATAGGGCCTCAGCTTGTTCAAATCACAACCTACACCTGCTTCATACTACTTCCTACTAATATTATAAATGTAAAAGTTTGTGAGGATGGATGTTTATTACTCTTTCACGCAAATACTACTGAACCGATTACAATGAAAGACAGGCTTTTTATTCAGGAAATCCCACAGGAACGGGAACTATGCAGGTTTTTCTTTGAACATGCGGGTTTTACTTTAAACATGCGGGTTTTTCTTTGAACATGCGGGTTTTGCTTTGAACATGCGGGTTTTTCTTTGAACATGCGGGTTTTTCTTTGAACATGCGGTGTTTGCTTTGAACATGCGGGTTTTTCTTTGAACATGCGGGTTTTTCTTTGAACATGCGGGTTTTTCTTTGAATATGCGGGCTTTTCTTTGAACATGCGGGTTTTTCTTTGAACATGCGGGTTTTTCTTTGAACATGCGGGTTTTTTTTGAACATGCGGGTAGAAATCTAGACATCTTGCATTAACAGATGTCAGTAGGATGGGGCAGCCTACCAATACTCCCCTTGCGGTCGGTGCTGGAAAACCTCAGTTTGAAAGACGCTCTTGCCGCGACGGCCACCTGCAGGCATTGGCGGTCTTCGATCTTGGTGTATGAGGGAAAGAAGTAAGTTGTACTAGCATTTACTAGTTAACAGTTCTTAACTTTAAGGTTATATTAATTAGCTTTGCAAAAAATATTAATTTTATATACAAGTAAGACAAATGAAGTATGAGTATGAAAATATGTACGTTCTATGGTAAAAATGTAGCATTCTAATGGTAAAACTTAAAAGCATCTTAAAAATGTGTACAGTAGTTTTTGAGTTACATCAATTCAAAGAAGCAAATAAACATGTTGGACAATACTAACTGTATTTAATTGATTAACAGTTGAAAAAAAAAAAAACAATTTTTGTAATGCGCCTTTTTATTTTGTTACTATATTAAAATTTAAATTATAAACCAGTTTCAGCTCACTTATTCCACATAATATCTTTATATCATTATTTTGATTAATTAAATATTAAAATAATATGTACTTCTAAGTCATAAAGAAAGAGACAAAAGAAGCAAAACTACAGCAATTTTTTTAACAGGGAATTGTTAAAGTTAAGCGTGAAACATCTGGAAAAGAGCGCGTTCGTGACGTCACTGTTCAAGAAACATGTACGAAGAGTGCACATATACATCAACGACACAGAGGAGAAATTGGAGACCTTCATGGAATATATCCTGCCACAGTGAGTCGAACTTTGGAATTGATACTTTATTCATCCCTACATCCAATAGTTTCTACTTCATCATTACATAAGTAGTATAAAACAAAGTAGCTTTCTCCATCCCTATATCCCTTTACATATATGCTTAAATCTTTAAAACCACGCAACGGATTTAGTTGCAGTTTTAGACAAAAGCGGGTAAAGCTGCGGGCAGAAAGCTAGTAAATTATAGTGTAACCACACAATTCGATTAAGTTGGACATATACAATGCTCTTTACGATGTAATATTCAGAGGAAGTTGTCAAGTTGGCATCCGTAATTGCATCGATTTGAACCGCAGTTTCTGAAAAGCCTTTTAATAATTCAACCTCACTTGCCAGTACAATACGACCCAGTTTTAAATAATTCGTATCGTGTAAAGGTGGGACCACACTTGATCATTTTTGCGTATCATGTTGGCTAGAGTGGACGCAAAATGATCGCGATCATTATGCACTTAGATACACCCCGATCGCAATCGCTATTAACCGCGTATCTTAATGTGTCGTAAATAATACTAATAAATTAATAATAATGTGTAATGTAATGTCGTAAGACGATCTGGTCAAAATGGGCGTCCACACTAAGATACTCGATACGATACACCTGATACGGTTACGATTACTTGACAAATGTGGACCCACCTTAACATCCATTTCCCAAGTTTACTATACATATGCACATATATTTGTATGTTAAATGTATACTAAATTTACTGATGTAGAAAGTAGATAAGTGTATTATGTCGTAACGACACTGTTACGTTTAATCGTATTTGTTTCATAATCGTGTTGTTAATAGATTGAATAAAATCGACTTGTTGTAATTGGCGTTTAATGCTAACCACATTAGATAAATGTAATAAGGCTATTGTCGATACATCAAAAAACAGAATAACATCTAAATAGCGCTGTGCTTATGAGTCATATGGAGGGTAGATCTAAATGTATCAACGTCACCCAATTTTTCGACGCATTCATAATATTATGTTTAAATTAAACTTATATGTGATACTTTTCACTTCCCCTTATTGAATATAGCATGTAGAACTAGTGATTTTATTTTCATGAATACATTTTACTATAGGCCAAGTTCATCTTCTTCCAACGTATATTTTTTGCATTTTGCCTATTGCAACTGCTTTTCTCTATACCCATACATCTGAACTGCAACTAAGGCATCAAAAAAGTAAAAAAAAAGAAATTCGAACTCCGCCTTTCGATTAATATTTTTCAATTTTTTTTTTCAAATAGGTAGTATTCATAACTGGCATGCTATGTTATGAAAAATATAAGTATGGATAATAAGTTACCACAGTATTTACTCATACTACAACGTAATACGTAAAACAGTTCTATGTAACTATTTATCAGCTTACAAGAATTTCAGGCTCTGATAAGTAGTCATTATAATAAACTGTATGATAATGTGCAATGTTTTAAACGTTTAACTATTCCACCTTTGGATCTAAATTAAAAAAAAAACTGAAAACTAATTACCTAGGTAAAGCTTCGACTGCACTTAATACATCAATAACAATTAATCATTAAGGTTTTAAGTTAAATAACTGTCGTACCCATATTATTGTTATGTGTGTTTGTGTTGCAAATAAAATAAATAAACTAGAAAAGCAGTAATTTTTTTAACGTTAAACGTTTATGTTACGGATACACAAACGTAAGTCGACTCTCAGCGCCTATACCTACAATATAATTTGCAATTTTAGTAAGTTTCATTTGGGTCTCATTAAATACAAGTAGCCCCCTAACCATAACAAGAAGCATTGCAAAAAGATTTTCCAAACTCAGACGCGTGGGTGATTTATTAAAATGTCAAATGTCGAGACGAAGCCCATTAAATCTCCAGAAAACTTAGTTACAATGTTTCACGTGGAGTCCTAACAATACGATAGAAGAAAAAGGAAAAACACGTTTAAAACTTCAAAGGTCACGGTCTGATTTCTCGACTGTTATTGTATTTAATGTTTTGTTAAGTTCTATTTTCAGAGCAAATAATGCTAAATAATAATTGATTTCATGCTAAAGGTTAGGGTTCAACTACAAAGCATCTATACGATGTTTTATGTACACAAGCTACCTATGATGGCGTGTTTATTAGAGGTAACAAAGTTGAAATTGCGATCAATTTTAGAATTAGTTTATTGGGATTACGTGATAAATATTGCGATTTGATATGAGTTTGTTCTGGTCAAATAATGAGGCTTCCAGGATAGATAACACCAACATATTTTCTTAGCTTTGCTCCTGTAGTGAGAACATTTGTAACGTTTATTTAGCCCAAGTGTATTAATACGAAAACAATTTATTGTATTAGTAATTAACATATAGCTAACTAGCTTTGCACCCGCGGCTATGCCCGCGTACTCAAAGGAAATTCCCATGGAAACGAAAAGTTTCAACGTCGTAAAAAGCCTGTGTTACTGTAGTCTCCTTACTATATCCAGACACAAAAATCGCTCCGTTGGGTTGTGTAATGGTGCATTTAGACCAAACGAACGTAGAGCTAGAGCTAGAGCAAGAGCATTCCTACGTGATCTTTTTGTGTAAACGAATACTCGTATTCAATGTTGTTCAGTATTAGAACATTGCTTAGAATCTTTTCGAACACAATAAGAACAAGAAAATAATGCTTTACGCCTGTTTACACTAAAAGAATTTGTCATAGTGGGGTTAGATTGAGCATTCGCTAGTTTGATCTAAATGCACCTTAAGAAATACAAACAGACTTTGTTTGTATTTCTTTTATAAGGACGCGTTTGTTAAGGATGATTATCGATACGGGAAACGGAAATATGACAAGCATGTTTATGATAGACTAAACAAAGAACTGTTAACTAGTATAAGCCTCGGTATGTACAATATTTATTTATAATAACATTATTATGATGAGTAAGCTGCAAATTGTTTATACATGAAGACTGTATTGCATTTGCACGTCATGTCACACTGCTTTTATTGTAGGTACTTACTAGGCCTTTTAATCGTATCATGAAATTTTTATTCCCAGGTTATATTATGCTTTCTAATGGCAAAACAATTTTTAGAATTGGTCAATTAGTTTTTGAGTTTATTTGTTACATACAAAAATTAAAATCATTCCTGTCTGTAATTAACAGCTTTCCTCCCTCGGCTATGCCCACGTCGCGTCGTCCAAAACTTTACAAATCATATACTTATTAAAACATTCTTCGAGTACCACTCTACTCATTGTAAAAACGGATATAAGTGCAGTGATTTTTGACTTTATCGCGAACAGATAGACAGACACGAGGAAAGACTTTGTTTTTATAACATGTAATAAATAATAAAATAGATGCAATTTTACCATTATTTTATGCTTATTCCGCCATTTATTTCAGGTATTTCGACACACTACAGCTAAACGAATTGGTTTTTATTGGACCAAGCTACTTACTGAGGAATAAATATGTGCCAACCGTTAGTCTTAAAAGGTAAGATAATATATTCGTAGTTACATAAATTTACAATTTAGTGAAAAGTAAATAGTGAGATTTAAACTAAGAATGGTACTGATACTGCTTATTTTCATTTAAACTACTAACAAATATTTAAAATAATAAATGAATTTCATTTGTTTTTCTTTAAAGAATAGTTTTTTTTAACACGATTTTATTAGCTTCACCTGTATGTTTGTATGTTTTGACTTGATTATGACCCACTTTATTTTACAGAATATTAACAGAAAGTCTGATTTTCAAGCACATAGAAAACCTAAAGTCGCTACTATTTATTGGCTGCGAGATGGGATACGCAGAAAGTGATAATGAAAGATATATAGTAAGTTTTGTATAATTTTATATGATTTTTTGAAGACTTTAATTTTTAATGTCACACATGGGTGTAACATTAAAAATTAAAAGTTTGTATGCATTAAGCTAGAAAATTTATTAATTCTGTTTTAAATTAATTATTTTTAGTCCAATATACAAATTAAAATTGAAAACTATAAATGAAACGAAAAAAAATCTTTCCTTTAAATTCTCTCGACTCTCCGTCTGATTAGAGACGGAGATAAGACTGCCAATTGTTTAAAGTTAAGTTTTATTGTAAAATTCTTGGATCAAAAAGGAATAAAATATAAATGAATAAATAAAACACCAAAAAATCACAAAAAATAATGTCAAAAAATGTTTTTACCAGCACGATCACGTGGAACAGCATTCACGCGCGCTCAAGTTTAATTTTACGCCATCGCCCAACGATACAGTGTTCTCCAGGTGCAATATGACGAAGATGATGTTTGCCAATCTAAAGGTATGTTTATTTGTTTAATTTATAATTCTACTACTATTATAAATGCGAAAGTTGGTGAGGATTTATGGATGTTAGTTACTCTTTCACGCATATACTACTGAACCGATTATAATGAAATTTGGTATGTAGGTAGCTGAAGACCCAGAATAAGAGATATGCTACTTTTTATCCCGGAAATCCTACAGGAACTACGCAGTTTTTTCTATGAAAACGCGGTCGAAGCCGCGGACGGAAATTTAGTTATAATTATAAATGCAAACTGTTTGTAACTTCTTTTTGTTTAAACCACGGGTTTTCCTTTGACTTTGGGCGGAAAACTAGTAAAAATAATAATAAAATCTATTTATTTCCAGTACGTAACAATAGACTACGAGCTGATAAGCGCAGCAACACTAAACACGCTCGACCAGATCCCACTACTGACTCTGCTAACACTAAACGTGGGCAACAAGCGGCCGGCCACACTCGAGCGATTTGATTGGCCGAGGATAGCTGTCAACGTGCGGGTTAATATTGTACGTATAGCAAAAAAGACAAAAAATGTGCAAAAAAATCGTAAAATAAAGTCAAAACGAAAAAAAAAACACATATAATCTTTATTCTGTCAGTTAAAAAGATACAAGACAGCAAAAAAAAGGGGTTATATATAATACGTAATAATATACTAAAAGAACGCAAATACTGGTCAAAAGTATTGGCAAGTATTATAATGTACTAGGAGCACATAAACACACTGAACGTGGGCAACAAGCGGCCGGCCACACTCGAGCGGTTTGATTGGCCGAGGATAGCTGTCAACGTGCGGGTTAATATTGTACGTATAGCAAAAAAGACAAAAAATGTGCAAAAAAATCGTAAAATAAAGTCAAAACGAAAAAAAAAACACATATAATCTTTATTCTGTCAGTTAAAAAGATACAAGACAGCAAAAAAAAGGGGTTATAATACGTAATAATATAGGTACTAAAAGAACGCAAATACTGGTCAAAAGTATTGGCAAGTATTATAATGTACTAGGAGCACATAAACACACTGAACGTGGGGAATAAGCGGCCGGCTATGCTAGTGCGGTTTGATTAGCCGAGGACAGCAGTCAACGTGCGGGTTAATATTGTGAGTATTGCATAAAGACAAAAAAAGTACAAAAAAAAGTTATCTTTATTCCGGCAGTATAAAAGATACAGACAACTAAAACGGTGAGTATAGTACGTAATAATACACTAGAAGCACGTAAATCTCATTCAACTGGCCGGTTGGCTTGGTTGGTAGTGATCCTGCCTTCCAAGCCACAGGTCTAGGGTTCGATTCCCACCCGGGGCAAATATTTGTGTGATGAATATAGATGTTCGCTCTGTGTTTGGGTGTTAATTATCTACCTATATAAGTAAGTTATATATATGTATCAGCCATCTGGTGTCCATAACACAAGCGAAGCTTAGTATGGGATCAGATCGTGCCGTGTGTGAAATATTTATTTATTTATTTATTCAACAGTATTGGTAAGTATAATGATGTACTAGGAGCACATAAACACACTGAACGGGCCGGCCGCGTGATAGCCGTCAACGTGCGCATTAATATTGTGATTTCCTTATTGCCTTTGATTTTGTTAATCACATTTAATTTTTACATCAGTTGGAATCTCAAAGCTTTACAAATTACAAACCTACTTCTGTGAAAAAAGTAATACAAATTAATAAAATGTATTAAAGCATTTCGGACTATAAAATATAAACATAAAACTCAATAAATATATTATAAGTCCGAAATGGTTGTGACGCAAGGAGTGCCACAGGGATATGTCCTAAGACCGCTTCTATTTATTGTTTATACTAATGATTATTTTAAAATATTTATATTATTAATTGTAGTAAAATATATTTTTCAGATCGCTGTATCGCAGAGAAGGTTCGAAGATATCATAACAAATGTTTTTGTGGAGGGCATGATTCTTACCTCGGTAAAAGTTATGTTCTGTAAAGCTGTAAGTGGTTTACACCTTATTTTATTACTCTGGTATATACACGTATTAAAACATAGTCAATTCTAGAGGACATTTTTCATTAAAGAGTTTAAATTTATAAAGAAGTTATTTATTAGACTAAGGGCCGATTTTTCAATGCTTGGATAAAACTTATCCGTCCAATAAAGTATTACACGATAATATTAAAATGTCACGTAAACTGTCAAATACGGGCAATTAGAATACGTTTTTAAAATGGTAGTTTTATACATTATTCGACGAATAAGTTTTAACCAAGGATTGAAAAATCAGCCCTAATTTGAATGGTAGTTTTATACATTATTTGACAAATAAGTTTTATCCAAGCATTGAAAAATCGGCCCCTTAATATTTTAAACACTTGTAAAAAACTGTTTTAAAGGTTTTTGAATAGAAACAAAATATATTTTCTGATGACATATCACAAAAACCACTATACCTACACCAAATTTTGTTATTTTTATTATGAAAGTCTAGTTTAAAGAAATTATATTTTAATATCAAATTTATCTATATATCAAAAAAATTTAAATATATGTATTAATTTCAGCTATACATACCTCTGATAAGCCACATCGTGGGAATGTATAAAGCGACTTTGAAAGAATTCCTATGGGTCGATAGTCCGTTCGAATCTTTCGAAAATTTGGATAGAATTGTTAGACCTAATTCAAGAGTTTATGTAAGTGATATATTGGGTGTATCTATACTTAATATTATAAAGCTGAAGAGTTTGTTTGTTTGAAAGCGCTTATCTCGGGAACTACTGGTCCGAATTCAAAAATTATTTCGGTGTTAGATAGCCCATTTATCAAGGAAGGCTATGGGCTATATATCATCACGCTAAGACCAACAGTGCGGGGCAATGCGGGTAAAACCGCGGGGCACAGCTAGTGTTTTATATGAGCTTGAATGGATTTAATGATTGTAAATAAATAAACAAAAGGAGAAATAATCAATAAGTTGAATAAGTAAGACATTTGTGATATTAAAAATGGTGAATAATTCCGTTTATTATGTTTAGAATGGTTTATTAATTAAATCAAATATTAAAATTACTCATATTGGTCATTAAATACAATAATTCAAAATCAGTGATCATAATTGAAAAAAGTTAAGCAATTGTGCAGTTGTAACAAAACTATGTATTATTTTATGCCTGTCGTAACAAGGTTACGTTGTTGAACTGTCAAATGTTACCTATTAAAATAAACTCTACTATAATAGTTTAAATAAATAAAAACATTAATATGCTTTTCAGATCGACATGTGCCCAGTAAACCCGTTGATATTATTATGCTGGCAATGCCACCATTTGAAACGACTTGTTATACATGGTAAGTCATAAAAAAATGAAATCAATATAAAAATATTAAAATGTGTAAAAATAATCTCAGATTGTCCGACCTAACTTAAATTGTAAATAAATAAATAAATAATAATAAAACTCGATCAGTGAAACAGATGTATGCATAATGCATTTTCCCCATACCCCACTAGAGGACACAGGACTTCAAATCCGTTTATTCAAATAAAAATTTATTTATTTAATCAAATACTTAAACCTAACCTTAGAGCTAAATACATTTAGGTGGTAACTGTATAAATATTGATCCTACTAATCCTACTAATATTATAAATGCGAAAGTTTGTGAGGATGTATGTGTGTGTGTGTGTGTGTGTGTATGTTTGTTACTCTTTCACGCAAATACTACTGAACCGATTACAATGAAATTTAGCACTCATATAACTGGGATAAACACATAGGATAGGTTTTATCCCGGAAATCCCACGGGAACGGGAACGATGCGGGTTTTTCTTTGACAAACACTGGCGAAGCCGCGGGCGGAAGTCTAGTAGGTATATAATGTCTTCATTTAAATAAATAAAAGATGTACTTAGATGTTGCGGGATGTTGTTAGTTTTGTGAATGAATTATGAATGTATGTAATAACTTATATGTATTATTGTTTGTCAATGTTAATAATTATCGAATCTTGTTTCTACATATATCGACGGCGCTGGCGCGCGGTAAATCTATAAAGAGATTATGATTGCGCCAGATTTAATGTATAATAAATAAATTGTATTAAATCTATACTAATATTATAAAGAGGAAAGGTTTGTATGTATGTATGTATGTATGGTTTTCACGCATAAACTACTGGACCGATTTTGATGAATTTTGGCACAGATAATCTTTAGACCCTGAGAAAGAACATAGGCTACCTTTTATTGCGAAATATGTACCACGGGCGAAACCGGGGCGGACCGCTAGTAAATAATACATTTTCTTATGTTATTTCAGGATACTGGATATGGCAGTATGACGTCATAGGCATAGTCCGACTGCGCAAAAGTCTCCTCGAAGTGGACATATCAGCGGTGTACGACCGACAGTATCGATTCAAGAACGACGACAGCACCAACAATATAGTCCGAGTGATGACTCACGATGTCATTCCCGCACCTGATGCGAAATTTGTGAAGGTAAATGTTTTTTGACGTGACAACGTCTTATAATTCGATAGAGCCGGCTGCACGCACGAAAAAACATGACTCATGCGGCGTTACCTCGCTCTGAGGCGTTCCATGTAAGGCTTGAAGTGCAAGCGAGAGCGCGGAACGAGCGACAAAGAAGCACAATCGGACGTTGTCACGTTCAACTATCGTCAGTAAACCGACTTACAGACAACCAATTTTCTTTTTTGAATGAAAAAAAATATATACATATATCCTACTAATATTATAAATCGACAGTTTGTGAGGATGAATGGATTGATGGATGTTTGTTACTCTTTCACGCAAATACTACTGAACCGATTACAATAAAATTTGGTATGTAGATTACAATAAGATTTGGTAGTAGCTATTCGTACAGAGCTGAAGGTCCAGAATATGACATAGTCTATTTTTTATCTCCGAAATCCCACGGGAACGGGAACTATGCGGGTGTTTCTTTGAAAACGCGGGCGAAGCCGCGGGCGTACATCTAGTTCTCAAATAAATCAGTTTCATATTATAAATAAATCAATTTATATTCAATTGTTGATTTAAATATTTCAGCAAGTGAACAAGCATACAGAATTCAGATGGACGCCATCTTTGATGACAGATTTGCACCCGGCGCTACAAGATGGCGCCAGTCCGGAAATTCAAGCCGATTATATTCTACACGAAGCTACAAGGCCTCCTGTGTGAGTTATTTATTTTAATTTTTAAGTTTCTTTTTAAATATACCCGTGTAATATATTATTTCTTTTAATAATAATGACATTTTGTTTCTTTCTAATATATATTGGCAAAAAGCGAACTTATGTAAATAATCACAGTAAAAAAAATATATTTGCATTCTATAAACGATATGAATTGTAATACTTATTTTTCAGTAAGCTATGGTTCATAAAAAAAAAACAATTTATTTAAAAAAAAAATGTTGCGTTTTATTATTGGCTCGGATTTTTGTCTATCGAGCTTTTGAATTATTTGCATTTCGAAAATAATTTTATTTCAGTGACTTGAAAAATGGAGAAAAATACCGAGAATTATTTTTAGCATTATGTTATTAAATTATATTTTTTACAGGTTTTAAACAAGGTGCAAGAAATTTTAGCTCAAACACCAAGCGAAGAGTCATCAAAAAGGTTATTTTAATACGCGGGAACGTATTCTAACATTAATACTAAAATAAATAGCTGAATATTGAATAATTATTAATTTTTAAATATTTGGCTATTCATTAAATCTTATATGTATGAGTGAAAGGTTTATATGTATCTTATTTTTTGCAAAAAATATAACATGACTAAAGTCCGGACGCGAACTAGGAAGAATTTCGTACATTAACCTGTTATTACCTGTCACTGTCACTCCCGCGTAAATATAATGTGTCTTGCTCGCACAGGTGCAATAACCGCCGTCCTCAGGGATTGTACACCTTTAACCTGAGAGCGTGAAGTTGTTCTTGATTGCATAATATGGTTTTTTTATTGACCTTGAGTCACGACAAAACGTATCGTATAATATATCGTGGTTATTGAAAAAATTGAAATGTAACTAATAAGTATTGTAAATGAATAAAGGACATTTATTTAATAAGTAGTAAAAAACATTTTCCTCTAAATATTTCATGTAAACTGCATTTAATTCAAAAATGTTTGTGACCACTGTCAGTAGGTAAAGAGGTCATTGTACGAAATTCTTCCTGCTCCGCGACTGGACTTTAGTGTGAAATATTCTGAATATGTATATCCTATATTTTAATAAGTTTTTGGTACGAATATGTGAATTTAAAAATATTTTCTATCAGATTTGAAAATTATCGTATTTTTTTATAATTTTACGTTATTGTTACGTTTGATGAAAGTATATTTAATATTGGTTTATATAAATTACTTTTCTTTTGGTAGAAGTGTCTTCAGTAATCATATTTCTAGTAATGTTATATTTTTTGCTGTTTTCATTAAGATTTTTCTTAGTATACTGTGGTATCAAATATCTTTTCTTGCTCCTTAATAAATAAGACTTCTTTAAAATGTTCAATAATATGTTTGGTTCGCTACATTTGATTTATAAAAGACATTAAAATTTCCCAAATTTTCTTTTGCTATTAAAAAAAAGGTTTAAACTACGTTTCTAGTAATTATTGACGTATAAAAATATATCACGATGTAAATTGTAGAAACGTAAAAACTTTTTATATTTCGCGAGCTTTAATAATAAATGATTTGCACGAAATTTATATTTATACAGATTATCGCGAATCAGTATTGAGTTAGTAAAAAAGGTCATTTTAATATTTTAAACATGGTATGGGAATATTCTTATTATGGTAGGGGTAAGGTTAAGCTTTTTTTGATATTACAAAAATATATAATATATATTACAAGCGTCATTAGAGTATTAGGTTACCGATATGTTTTAAAACCAATACTTTAAGGCCTAATTTTTTTTAAATAAAGCGGCAAATTATACAGATCATATTTGGTTTTACGCAGATAATAAAAGTTCCTGATTTGTATGTAAAATTACGTTACAGATTATAAATTATATTCATTGCATTCACGAAGCACTTAGAGACGCAAAATGTAGATGTGTTTACATCATGCCTGTATATAGCTTTAAATATTCCTTATAATAATGGAAAATAACGAGATATCGAAACAATACAGTAGGTAAAGCGTAGTCGAAATAAGACGCAATTTATGTCAATTCCATAAAAAATAACAACAGATAAAAAATTCATCCAAATCTTGTCTATGATACCTTTAGTTTGTGTATACAGATTAAAAATCGAATAATTTCATTAGTGTTCTATAATATGTATAGGAAATATTGAGAAACGCCGAATGATATGTTTACTGGCACACTCTCACAAAACACGAATTTATCGCGTAGTTACGGACAAGTTAATATCTTAGAGAAATTGTTAGAATTCGTTTGATCGCACAAATCGACGCTATGACAATATAACAGTGCGAGTATGTGACCAGCTGTGACAACATTTTAATATTTTTTATCATGGCAATAAAATAATCAATAAAAAATAAAACACCCATTCCTTTTTCAATTTCAAAACAAATTTCTAGAACTTTTACAGGGAGACGTTAAAATACAAGGAGTAAATAAAACCAACCGTCAAACACCGATACAGCTGATTAAATGTAATTAAATAGTTTATTCGGTTACATCGCAAAATTATCAACAACACGTCTTGATAGTTTATTGAAAAATCGCGAAAAAATTTGTACACAAATAATAAAAATATCTTATTCAGTGGAGAATGGCGTAGGAAAGACTCAAACATCTAGTCAATATCACCGGGCTGTGTATATAAACGAAATAAATAAAAATAAAGACGCGTGAGCCCGCGCTTTAGAAGCACAAACTAACCAAGTATTACGAATACATATTATAATTTATATCAACACTATAGCTTTAAGAGGAAATCTCGACTGTATCAAATACGGTGACGTGCCACTTCAAACGAAAGTAGGGATAGAAAATTTTTATTAAAAAAAAACGGGTCGTGCAAATCGCATTTATTGGTACGTAGACGTAACTTCGCTGACATACAAAGCACCTTGAATAGAACATTTATTTTGCAGCGTTCTATACAAATCCGTCCCGAAAACACACTATGTAACATTGAATCGGTTACCTAACGAATGCGAGGTGCTAAAACGATGAATTATAACAAAAAAAATGGTTGTCTGTAAAGTCGGTTTACTGACGATAGTTGAACGTGACAACGTCCGATTGTGCTTCTTTGTCGCTCGTTCCGCGCTCTCGCTTGCACTTCAAGCCTTACATGGAACGCCTCAGAGCGAGGTAACGCCGCATGAGTCATGTTTTTTCGTGCGTGCAGCCGGCTCAATCGAATTATAAGACGTTGTCACGTCAAAAAAAAAATACAAAAAATATATGTTGTCACGCACAAAAATTGTGATTTTAACTTATTCCCAACTGTACATGCCTTCGAATAGTGTACAAAACGATACAAGTATAATATACCCTCGATATCTGAATTGAGCTGACGCTAAACGATATTATGTCTTAGACGGAAATAAGTATAATAACGCTTCACATAGCTAGTACTAAGTACTTTAATTTAGAGACTCACTAATGTGTAAAAAGAATTGAATAATTGGTTTGTTTCCAATATTTTTTACGGTGTTTATAGTTCGATGCGATGAACATATATTGTAAGGCAACTAAGAGACTAACCAAGATACATTCCCTGAGACTGACAAATAGAGAGGCTAAGGTCTAAACAATGTTATTGTTACGAAATTTCGCGTGTGTTGAGGCTGTAAGATACATTCAGTATTCATTTATGTTTAAAACAATAACGTGATATTAGGGCATTATGTTTTTGTTGTTTGATTGTGATAATCGATTCCAGAAGAATAAGATTGCGTTTTTATTGCGATTTTTTAATGTTTAAAATCAATACTTCAAAAAAATAATTAAAAACATAAAAATGTCTGTTTTTTTTTTTTTTTCAATATATCATAAGTATTGTATATCGAACAGCCTCATCACGCTTAACAAATATATTTTATCTGTTAAAATGACATCTTAATATGTATAGGCTTTACTTGACATCATTTCATTCCCGCCTCTTTTTATTGTTATTATCTCTGTCCTAACATTGACAATTACAGCTTTAAAAAATGTTGTAAACTTTTATTGCAATTAAAATTTATGTGTTCGTTTCTAACATACCAAAGAAAGTAAAAAAAAGTAGGACAGAGAATACTTACCACCAAGACTACAAAAGGCTGTGAAACAACTTGAATTCGGTTCAAAAACTAAATAAAAAGATGTGAGTAAAATTAGTTAACAAAATGTGACGAAAATTAAATATTTTTATATCAAAGAACTAAGGTTAATGATAGAGTTAACTAACTTTAGCCATTTCTTAACAAAGAGCATGACATTACAGTTCCCGCCATTTTTGTTACCTGATGACGTTAGAATTAAAAAAAAAAAAAAACATGTAACTAGTCGTTTGCTCAAAAAGTATAAATGTCGTGCGTCTTTGCAAAAAACAAAACTTACACGCAGTATTTCTCGACTCTGTGATTGTACCAGTATTTTTATAATTATTACGGTTGGTTTCAAGCATTAAATGATTCGACGTTTCTTAATCTGTGGTAATGATTGATGCCAACTTGGAAACTGTGTGTGAGGTACGAATTTCGATGAACCGAATCGCCTAGAATAAGACCAAAATTGTTGTACTAGGTTGATCCAAAAGTAATGATAATTGGGTATTTCCTTTGCACATAAAAATATAAAATAAATGTTTTTTGCTTGCTCATGTACTCACTAAGTTATCAGAAAAAAATCATATCAACAGGCCACGTTTCCAAGTATTTACATTAATTTGAATGTGAACCGTGCGAGCCAGAATGTTTCCCGACGAAAAGAAGAAACAACGATTCGACATTTAGAGGGTGAATTTCTAAATTTTTAATGAGATCAGGATAATTTTTTGTCACGATTTGTGATCTGACAACAAGAAACAATCAATGGCCTGCGATGGGAGCTTTCAAAGTGACGATGAAGAAATTCAAAGTGAAAATTAGTGGGATAGATTAAAGCGGTAGTTTTTTTGGGACGCCGAAGGAATAATTATGGTGGAATATTTT
This sequence comes from Colias behrii, assembly GCA_029959065.1. Taxonomy (NCBI): domain Eukaryota; kingdom Metazoa; phylum Arthropoda; class Insecta; order Lepidoptera; family Pieridae; genus Colias; species Colias behrii. Next base: position 5,637,982 of record JARWMC010000025.1, read on the forward strand.
TAGAAAGTAGCCACTATATTGGGCTCTTACTACACAGACCAAATTAAAAGATTGCGGTAGGTTAGTAAGGAAAAGAGACATGGTAAAATGCGGGCTTGAATGCTGTTTCACCCAGACAACGCACCAGATCACAAAGCGTCAGTTGCAATGGCTTCCATTCAAAAATCGGCATTCCAAATGCTTGAACACCCACCCTGTTTGTTAGATCTAGCTCCTAGTTATTTCTATCCCTTTCCTCGGCACAAGAAACACCGTCTTAGCAAGAAATTTTAAGACGACAGCGAAGTGATGGCCGCTGTAGAGGGGTTTTTGTGGATGAAGTCAAAGTTTTTTTTTTTAAGTTTAGGAAAAAAAATATCGAAGTATATTATCTAGTTAGAAGACTATCTAGAGAAATACATCATTATTTTAACTGTAATGACCTTGTTTAATATTGATTATCATTACTTTTGGATCAACCCATGTACTTATCCATCTATAGTGATATATAAAGGGAATGCGAAGTGAAATGGGGGAATACGAGTGTATAACAACTGTTATCCGTGTGTTTATGGTCCACTCTCATTGTCTATGCTTTCCAGATTAAAAATCGTTGCCGAGAGTGGACTCGAGAGATATTTTTTGAATTTGTTTTTAAGATCTTAATGTGTTTGTATTCAACGTTTTTGAATTGTTATTGATTTTCATTTTGGAACATCTTTTGTCGTTTGATTATTATTTTTGTCATATGTTTATTATTGTATTTGTATAGTTTACGCGAATCACGTAATTATTATGATATAATGGATATAATCGTCATTAGTTGATATTTACATGTAAACATTTACTTGACCGCTTAAATTACATGGTAGTTATATTGCATTAAAATTATAATTATTCATATACTTATATCTGTTAAATATTTACTACAATTTCAACTTGCATTTATGTTTCTTGTACTCTTGCCTTAAAAAATATCACTATATATAGATGTTTTCTAATAAAACATCATTATTTCATTGTTATATCAATATATGTATATAGAAAATTCGCCGAATATTATTAGCTAAATAAACTATACTTTTTTATGTATTAAAGCAAATATTTATAAATATATATGTCTTATGAGGAATTGTATGCAACTTTCAGTATTTAACAATGTTTTGAAATCGAAATATATATATTTTAAATTTTTATTATTGGGCTTACAAAATGCGTGATTTATTTCATTACTCTAGCTTGGTGATGGTCATTTTAAGTACATATATTTAGAATATATTGCGATATTGTAAATTCAGAGATTCCTTTATATTATTTCATCTTCAGATTTTTTAGTCAAGCAAATTTGATATTTTAATAAAACTAATTCAAATAAGATTATATAATTAATTTAATTCCTCATAAATAATATATTGCCATAATCTATATTATTTGACATTAGTTTTGCCCATAGACAAAATAAAAATAGCAATATGCAAGCACTAGGTGTATATTATATCATAAAGTTTGTAAGCCCTAAAATGTAGCTAATTACCATTTATTGCGGTTAAGCTTGAATGTGTAGACTAGATAAATGTAGAATATTTATTTTATTGAGTCATAAATTTTTAATTTCTCCATTCACTTAAAAGACTTATAACGGTGGATTTACATCAAACGAGCGAATGCTCATTCTAACCCCACTATGTCAAATCGCAGCATTATTTCGTTGTTCTTAGTGTGTTTGAAAATATTCTATACAATGTTCTAATACTGAACAACACTGAATAGGTAAGAGTTTTCGTTTATACTAAAATATCACGAAAGAATGCTCTTGCTCTAGCTGTATGTTCGTTTGATGTAAATGCACAATGCAGTTTTGATTTGAGCACGTTTATCGTTTTTCGGAAAGCGAAACTAAATGTAGTTTCAGATTCTTAAATCACTATACAAACTAAATAAACGTATTTAGTTTGTATAGTGATTTAAGAATCTGAAACTACATTTAGTTTCGCTTTCCGAAAAACAACTCATTGTCGTAAAAAAAATTAGGTTACTTCAATAATTCAATTTAAATAGCTATTCTTTAGCATTAATATAGATCGAAACCATATTATTGTGATCAAAAAAATCTATACTCAAAAATTATTCTTTGAAAATTTTAGAGGAATTGATAAAACATGTTGGCATACTTACACCTGAAAGATTTTTGATACAAAATCAATTTCAGATCATTTATGTAACATACATAAAATACACACAAAACATATAACTATAAAATATTAAATAAATAATTAGTATGTACCTACAATAATTTTTCAATGGGATTTTAGGTGAATGATGAAATTAAAAATTGTTGATTTTTACTAGTTAGAAAAAGCCTACATGGCAAAATTATTAGACTATAAAAAAATATTATCAAATTTAAATTAAATAATTTATGTTTTTTAATTTATAACGCCTTTACATGATAGAATTTATCAATTAAACAGTTAACAAAAATAACCGGTAGTCATGACTTTAACATAATTTAGATCTTCTTTGTTGCAATGTTGGAACGAAGTTCCTAATCCCGCGTTGCGAAAGAGGGCTAGGCGGAAAAAATTAAGACGAAAAGTTGTAACGACACTTTATTATAGTTAGACGTGCGGCATGCGCGCGTTTCTCTGCCTGTCTTTCTCTACTTAAAACTTCGTTCCATCCCTTGACACCCCTTAAGTTTTTTTATGAATCGCTTTCGTAATAAATACTGTTAATAATCTATAAATAAATGTATTACAAATCCATATTTTCAAAGTTAACATTTATCTATTAACGTTCTAAATGTCTATTAACTATCATGAAAAGGCGTTAGCATAAAGTAATGATCAAATTTCGTATCAAATTGTTGTATTAGTCTATTTTAAAATAAATACTTCGCTCTACAGGTATCTTAAAGAAAATTATGTGTTCAGCAAAGATCCATAGACTATTATTTATATCTGTCACTGAAACAATATATGGCCATAGATTAAAAATTTTGCTCTATGCAAATCTCTTATTTATGATGGCAACATCTTTATCTGTAGCTAAGGCTTTTTATTTAACTAGTTCTTATTTAATTTTATAGTCTATTTAATAATAATTTGTATGATAATGATTATTTTGGTCCAGTTATTTTATTTTTTGTAATATTTGCGGGATGTAGTAAAAATTGGATATGACAATTTTATCTAAAACAAACTAATTTCTAAATTGTAAAAATATCTTCAGTCCAGTTTATTACATCCTGCACACATATAAAATCTATTTGGAAATATTAATAATTTTAAATGGTAATACAAATTACTTTGGACACAACGCAACGGCAAGTACTTATTCTCTGATTAGATCAGTTTATCTTGACTGTTTTCCTTCGAAATATAATTAGAGATATATGTATGTCATTTAATAAATACGTTCATATGTGTAGCAATGCTTGTTTTATTTATTACCTCAAGCCTCACACACACACTACACATTTTTCCACACTTATAGAGATAGATATAGATTTATCAGAATCGGTTCAATAGTTATTTTACCCGTAGGCTACGAATTTTATTAGTTAGATACTAGCTGCGCCCTGCGGTTTCACCCGCGTTGCTCCGCTCTTGTTGGTCTTAGCGTGATGATATATAGCCTATACATATAGCCTTCCTCGATAAATGGGCTATCTAACACCGAGACCGAAGAATTTTTCTAATTGGACTAGTAGTTCCTGAGATTAGCGCGTTCAAACAAACATACTCTTCAGCTTTATAATATTAGTATAGATTTAATATTTATCATGTCATATTCTTTAAGACGTTTTAAAGAAAATTCCGCATTTTCTATTATAAAATCATGTTTATTTTTAAAATAATGATGCGTACAATGCGCTACTATGACATAGGTAACTATGTATTAATATTTCAAAGAGATTTTTTGTTTTCGTTACAACGGCTAATATATTCATAAACTTCTTAACAGGTTTAAAAAATGTTATCATATTATATTTAGCTTTTATACCGGTACAACCTGGGCGGGGCCGGGTCGAGCATGTACGAATTTAATATTGAAATTCATTTCGCTTTTCTTCCTTTCACAATTTAAACAATGTAAATATTAGATTGTCATCCTATACCTAAATACCTTGCAACATTTTAAAGTACCTACTTACACAGAGCTACGTTTTACAATAACAGACTACTTAGCTCATAATATATTGATTCAGCCTGCTAGATATAGGTCATACCCACGTATGCAACGCCCAGGGAACATGCAGGGACGCAAGCGCGGAGAATGATGCACTATGTAGTTAGACAATTTTCATCATTGATTTTATTCACAGACTTACGGTACGGTATCATGTATGTAACGAAATTATACAGGGTGTGGCGTAATGAATGGATACCTACTATGGTAACTGTAGTTAAGAGTGTGGCTGTTGAAAAAAATATTTTGTGTTCAGTAAAAGTAATTTGGCCATTTGGGTGATATTAAAAAAAAATACACCTTTGCGACTCTTTTGCACGCGCAACTTCGCACGCAAAGCACTCTTTTTTGGCTAAAAGTAACAGTTCAATATAGATATTAGATTGGAAGACTAATGACTACCTATAGGGTTAGTTATAATAAAACACCTGTTGCAACTAAGTGTAGCAACATTTTAATTTGCACTATTGGAATTACCCCGCCATTCGCAATGACATAATCCAAGGGGATTTTTTATCGTATCTGTATCTAATTAACATTCATGAATGATTACAAATCAAACATTTAATAAATTTAGACATCTTTCACGTACATGTAAATCATACACCTACTGACTCATGATGAGTCACGAGGAGACCCACAGGTGCCATCTTGTACGTGGTATGCACCCACATACACATAACGGGTTAAGGACTACACCTTGTGCCTATTATTATTATAGCATTGTCTGTTAGAACAATAAATAATGTTTAGATTTTTTTAAATATTACGATTCGATGTGTAGTTATCAAATACTGATGTCTGAAAATTTCTAAACACTTAGTTTCGAATTTTTAGTCTTTAACAGAATGTGTCTGTAGTCTGACTTAAAATATGAAAATCTATCTAACAGCATTCTACTTAATTTCTTAGTTACCTATAAAAATATTAAAATTAGGTCCTAACATTATTCTTCGTCTTCTTTTATTATAAACTAGATTTCGTCTTCTGCTACCTACAGACCAAATTTAATTGTAATCGGTTCAGTAGTATTTGCGTGAAAGAGTAGCAAACATCCATCCATCCTATTATCCTATCCTAACAAACTTTCGCATTTATAATATTAGAAGGATAGTATAAATTATTACTTTAATATATTGGTATAAATAATCAAATAGAATAAACTTCTTTCAATCAATACACCAGGGTTGGTGTTGAAATAATAATTATATAGGTTGTAGATATTAACTCAAATAAGAACAACGCTGTGTTTTAGAAAAAATAGCCTTTATTGAATGAATTTTATACATTTATGTGGCACTAATGTTAGTTACAAAAATAAATTTACATTAATTTAATGTAATATTGTGCGATATAGCCAGGGTAAAGATTGTTATATTAATATTTTAATGCAATCTCCTATATTTAAATTCAGCCTCCATCCAGAATTCAGCTTCAGGCAGCAGCTAATCTAGACTATCGCCGTCGAGTAGCGTCGCGTCGTCTTCCTGAAAAAGAAACAAGCATTAACAAAATTTCGGATAAGTATTATAGGTACATTAGTCTGAGTGATAAGTTGAAAATGGCGTAAACTAGAGATAAGTCAATCATACACAAACTGTGTTATACTTGTTAAAAAATATTTTTGTGGTAAATTTGTCCACGGCATGGTTTTGCCACCTTCATCACCTGAGCGGCTCCAGTTAGGCTATGGAATATGCCGAGTTCCGCACTCAACTGCGAACAGGAGTTTGGATATGCTCTACGACGTTGTAGAGATAAGTCTCTTAAAAATACGTGCGATAGCTCATTTGATTCGGAATGACGTCTAGAAAAATGTATCGGAAATGTGTACCTATTAGCACACAAAAAATTGCAAAAGTTATAAACAAATTAAGTTGCAAAAAAAAGGTATTTCGTTTATTGTTAATAACTCCGAAATTATTAACATTTCAGAAATATTGAAAAAAGATTCTTAAAGAGGAGGAAATTTCCAACGAAAATCTTCCGACTCCCGGAATTCTATCTCCATTATTTATAATTTTAATTTAACGCTGAAAATAGCCCTCCGCGCGGCATTTATTAATTATTTTTTTTAAGGTATTAAATATTAATTTAAAAATTTAAAAAAATTATGGTGTATTCCGAACACTTTAAAAAATTTGCTCCCGTTGGAAATTTTACTTAAAGTTAATTTTTCAACAAATTAGACAAATGTTAACTAACGAAATTTTTTTGAACTTCCGTCCTTATTGCACATTAAAAAAAATGTTTAAATAATTGTCGGTAAAATTTTTCACTTCGTGGAGCCCTTCATATAAATATACTTAACAAGATCGCGCCATAAAAGTTTAAAAAATGTTAATACTTTGTTTATAATAATTTTTTCAAGTTAACAAAAAACTAGAAATTTCTAGTTGTTTGATCAATTTACAAAAAATTATTATAAACAAAGTAATAAAATTTTTTAAACTTTTATGGCGCGATCTTGTTAAGTATATTTATATGAAAGGCCCCACGAAGTGAAAAATTTTACCGACAATTATTTAAACATTTTTTTTAATGTGCAATAAGGACGGAAGTTCAAAAAAATTTCGTTAGTTAACATTTGTCTAATTTGTTGAAAAATTAACTTTAAGTAAAATTTCCAACGGGAGCAACTTATTTAAAGTGTTCGGAATACACCATATTTTTTTTTAATTTTTAAATTAATATTTAATTCCTTAAAAAAAATAATTAGTGTGACGTGCTCGGTTTTGAAGCCGCGCGCGCTAACTAAAAATGCCGCGCGGAGGGCTATTTTCAGCGTTAAATTAAAATTATAAATAATGGAGATAGAATTCCGGGAGTCGGAAGATTTTCGTTGGAAATTTCCTCCTCTTTAAGAATCTTTTTTCAAAATTTCTGAAATGTTAATAATTTCGGAGTTATTAACAATAAACGAAATACCTTTTTTTTTGCAACTTAATTTGTTTATAACTTTTGCAATTTTTTGTGTGCTAATAGGTACACATTTCCGATACATTTTTCTAGACGTCATTCCGAATCAAATGAGCTATCGCACGTATTTTTAAGAGACTTATCTCTAGTTTACGCCATTTTCAACTTATCACTCAGACTACATAGTTAACTAGTTACTTAGTTAGTCTATAGATTTTTATAAACCTAACTAGGTATTATAATAATTATACGCTTTCCACTCGAGGCTTCGCCCGTGTTGTCTTAAACCTAAACAAAATAATCGTCACCTTCGTCGCAGTAGATAGATTATATTTTGAGTTTTACAATAAAACGTAGTGACTGTATTAAATTTTGAGCTGTGTTCGTTAGCTAATTTCTCTGAGAGAGGTAGATGTTCAAGGTGCCTAGTTACAATAGTATTGGGCGTATATCATTGTTACGAATAAAACCTTGACAATTTAAATTAGCATTAAATAATAAATGATGAGATGCAGTTATATAATTGCCATGCCATGAAGAAGCTTCTTATTGGAACCGTGAAAGGTTAGGCTTTGATTATATAATATTATTGGAAAATTATTATTGTAACTTTGGGATTGGAATGAAAAGTAATTTTTATAACCAAATGGGGAGAAAATAGATAGCTCGCAAACGAAGGATCATCAACTTGGAAGCTACCTAGGTCGTTGTTTGAGATATTATTTTAATTAATAATTATTGCCTCCCGCATTAATAATATTTTAGGGATAACAGCTAACAGACTACATTACTTGATCGGTCGACACCCAAATAATATTTTTAAGTTCATGTATGACTAATTTTTCAATTTTTTACCGTAGCTAATAAGTAAGGGACTTTAAAAAGCTTCCATATGGCAACCCTATATTTTCAAACGCCTGTCGCCTCTGCCTTTTGCAAACAAACATTAATTAAAACAAATTCGTACTTAAAATTGGTACAAAGCGGAACACATAGGTTTTAAGGTCAAAGGAAGTGCATGTAGGTTGACGTAGACCTTGACCATAATGGATCTTCACGTACATACCACCGCTAAGTCTAACAGTAAATTAATCATTAAACCATATTCTAGTTATTGATCATTTTAGATTAATATACCTAGATATTTAATGGAACCCATAGTTTCTATACCTATAGTTTACACATTGTTGAGTCGAGTCTGATTTTCAAAATGTGGCGAACATTCGTACATCGTAGGTAACTCTAGGTAAATACATATAAAATTAATTATACAATTAAAGTACTTATTTTTTCAATTAACTAAGTATTTCCTCGTTTGTCATTGCTAATGTATACCTAAGTAATTCTGATTGGGTCATGGTTTAGATGCTTTTATTTCTGAAAAAAAATAGCCGCAAGATTTCATCTTCTCATTTCCAATTTAAATTCTCACTTCTATTAGAAAAAGTTTTTACGAGGTTGTTGTTACATTGTCGATTGTCGCATTAAGGTGCGATGTCGCATTACAATGTTATTGAGCTTAACGATTATATAACAATGACCATTACGTAGTTTAATATAATAGTATAAACTTAATTCACATCCGCACAGAGGTCAGGGGTAGTTCCATTCTGTCTTTGTCATTACCAAAGATAATACCTTGAAAATAAGTCATTGTAAACATTATGTGGGTCCCACGGTGAATTTGTGAAGATTGACGTTCGTTTAGGCGGGAAATACACTTTCAATCTTGCTTGTGGAATATTTTATTAAAAATTTATTACCTACTTACTTTTAAATTAAATGTTGGGTGCATAATGAGCGATAATATAAAGTAGATAGGTTATAAAGCATCGTGAATATTATGTTTGAATGATTTGTGAATATATAGTTTGAATGATATAATATAGGTAGTTAACTTACGCTTTTATGTTTTTTTTTTTTTTAGTATACCTATTCGCATTCTGTTTAGCAGAAAATAGGGAGATTACGTGGAATCATCTCCTCTAGTTCCATTGGTCGGTTGTGGTAGGCACATAATTGGTAATATTACTTATTGTCACATATTTTAACTAAGGTGTAGGTGTAGAGTAAGTAAAGTAAGAGCTTGTAGTTAGAACGTATAGAGTTGACGCTTGGTTCTACATAGGTTCTGACAACTTTTTCAGAGTGCAAACTCTACAATCGCGTCTTGGCAATATTTTACATACAAATGTTTTTTGTTGGATTTATTTTTCTTATAGATTTAATTTCTTTATAATTGTTTTTGGTTTGTTAAATATTCCTATATCGTATTTCTCCTTGCGAATGAAGCTTTATTTCTTATCTATACTAATATTATAAAGCTGAAGGGTTTGTTTGCTTGAACGCGCTAATCTCGGGAACTACTGGTCCGATTTGAAAAATTCTTTCAGTGTTAGATAGCTCACTTATCGAGGAAGGCTATAGGGTATATATCATCACGCTACGACCAACAGGAGTGGAGCCACGGGGGTGAAACCGCGCGGAGCAGCTAGTAAAGTTATATGAAAGCTGGTTTAGGTATGTTATGTTCAAGGGCCACCTAATTTGCTATCACAGACCTCACAGTTGGGCGGACTCAATGTTACATCTATCGTCTCTATGTAATGTCCTATGTTGAAAAATATAAAATATCCATTGTTTATCGTGGGAAACCTAATGAATCATTAAAATTAATACATCTCACTTTATTAGTTAACCCTAGAAAGATAGTCTGCGTCAAATTGACTCCTGCGTTTTCGAAATATAGCTGTATCTTTTTAAATGTCGCGAATCCATAACTGTGCGTTTAGGAAATTTCATAAGTCACTGAGAGCTACCCTATGGTATACGTGTCAATAAAGTAAATGTAACCGATTTTGAAATATAACGACTAGGTACGTCAGTCAAAATTACGCATGATTATCTTTACCGTGACTTTTAAGATTTTGACTTCTATGGTAGTTTGAATATTTTTTAGCTTATTATTACTGTATATTGTGACTTATGTTAAAAATTTATTTTTATACATATTGAAGCAAATATAGGAAACAATTGGGGATAGAAAATTGGAAGAATATTGTATACTGGCCGCTCTTATGCAAAGCAACGAAGTCCCTGTGAAGATACCGATAGTGAAGTAGGAGGACCACGAAATTGAAGATGACGAGCAAAGTGACACAGAAGAAGCTTTTCCTGATGAGGTACAAAACAAAGATGATATATTACATTCAAGCAAAAGGCGCAGTAGATGCATTAGACCGAATGTATTCCCTGATGTCCTACAGTAGGAAGACAATGAGATGGCCAATGGCTTTATTTTATGGAATCATTAAAAATGCCTGCATATTGCATATTAAATTTATAGCCACGATGTTAACAACAAAGCACAAAAACATCTGAGTCAAAAAAACATAAAATATAGAAACATGGAACTGTCTTCTTTGTTTATGTGTGGGCGTTTAGAATCATCAGCTTTGAGAAGATATTTGCGTGATAATATCACCAATTTGTTGCCAAACGAAGTATCTGGTACATCGTAAGAAACTACTGAGGAGGCCTTCAGTAAAAAAACGTATTTACTATACTTTTTATCCTTCTGAAATATGACGAAAGGCAAATGCGTCCTGCAAAAAAATCTAACATAGTTATATGTCGTGAGCATACTTTGATATGTGCTAAAGTTGTTGCTCACTAATTTTTCATATAGCTATATGTACAACATACGAATAACATAAAAAAGTCTGATAATTGGGGTAAAAAATAAGTTTTTATTAGATATAATACGTATTACAAGAATTCTAGATTTAAAGCAGACGTTTAATGTTTTCGTTTTTTTACATATATAAAAATAATTATAAATAAATTATTTGTAGTATGAAGTATTCTAATATAACTGTAAATATATAATAACTTACAATTTATAGAAAAAAAATAATATACCTCGATTAGAGCTAACTAAAAAACATGCGTAAATTTGACGCATGACTATCTTTCCCGTACTACTCAATATGATTATCTTTCTAGGGTTAAGCAATAAGTATATTAAAAAAAAAAAGAGGTAAGTAAGTAAGTATTAGTTACTTACTTAACTCTTTTTTTATTATATTAAATGTGAAGGTATGGTGTAGTTCGTTATTCATAATACCTTAAATTAATATTAACTTCAACAAAGATTATTTAAATTCTTTAACAGCTATATTTAAGATAAATCAGTCTTTCTCTACTAACTTAGGTGTCATCGATAAAAATCTCTAGATCACAGTCTGTCTTTATCGATGTGCGGTCATTGATTTGCACTTATATACCTACGTATCTATTGAGATCTACTTATAAGAATTACTGTATAATTTTCCGCATTCCCTTAGTCGTAACTATATAGTGTATGGGACGACAAAAGAGACTATCTTATGTGCACAACTGTTTAAAATTCAAGTCAATGAGTCAGTGCTGGCAATCGTGCGCTATTGTATGGAAAATATGTTAATTATATACAGGTGAAAATAGACTTTAATGTCTTGTAAATTGTCCCAAATTACTGTGACAAGATTTATGTTTATTAATGAGTGTATGTTCAGGGTTATACTTTCCGCTGCATTTGGTCTATTTCAACTTTCAATTCACGAATTCGGTTTGATCTCAATTTTTAGCATTCTAGTATATATTTACTTACGTAAAAGTTATTTTTTTCAGTAGTTACTCTGTTTTAGAAATACTTATCAAGAGTGCAAAAGTAGGTGTTGCATTTGCATATGTACATATACATATGTATTTTTATAATTATACACACCACTAATTTTAATTTTCTTGTTCAGTAAAAATGAACAATGAAACCACATAATATTGTAATCTAAAGTTACTTTATATTATTATCTATACTAATTTAGTATAAAGCTGAAGAGTTTGTTTGTTTGAACGCGCTAATCTCAGGAACTACTGGTCCGATTTGAAAAATTATTTTGGTGTTAGATAGCCCATTTATAGGCTATATATATCATTACGCTAAGACCAACTGCAGGAGCGGAGTCATGCGGGTGAAACCGCGGGGCGCAGCTAGTAATAAATTAAATAAATGAACAATTGAAATACTGTTAAATAATAAGTAGTAGAATACATTAAAATTATATTAGCAATTCCTCTCCCCATTTACATGCAGAATTTTGATAAGCAGCAACTCCGTCTTGACAAAATCGCGCACTGCTTTGCCGCGCTTTCGACATCCAATCACAAGTTAGTATGGCAGCGGCTGTCAAGTTGTGCGCGTGATTTTAAAATATGTTGCGCAGAACGACAAATGTTAATACATACAACATCGTGAACTTTTACAAATTTTGTTAAATAATAAGTGAAGTGTTGTGATTTGTGTTAAAGTAATTAAAGATTATTAGGTAATTTTATTTTAAAAATTTTTATTGTTTTAAGATATACTTTATGCTGATATCTCAACTCAAGGAAAGACTTCGTTTTGACATAATGTAAACTTTTCAATGTAAACTAGCTTTTGGTAATAACACAATTCTGTTACTAAGCTTTATGAAAATTTACTCACAACATTGTAGAATAGAATGTAGAATAGAGACGAAATTATTTAAAAGAAAATGTAGAGTTTTTGCTCTCATAAAAATTAATAATTTTGAATTACTTACATTTTAAATTTTTGTAACTAACATTATAACATTCATATATTGAACACAAAAAAATTTCTGTAGTAGCTATAATATTATTTACAATGAAAGAAAACCGCAAATAGGCTTTCAAGTGAAAAATTGGGTCAAACCACTAGATTTACAAAATTAGCTATCTAGGCTCTTTCATAAATTGCTTTCGTTTTACTTTATAGTATTATTTAAATTCTGAATGAAGAAATTTATAAGTTTCTCTAATAGCCTAACTAGTTACCATTTTAAATAAATTATACTTGGCCTTCTTATCAAAAGTAAGTTTATCTGGTAGCAGGTACGTAGAGCCTATGTGACCTAAGTAGGTACTTTAATTAGGTAGGTAATCATTTAATGAAATACATTTTTAAATTAATCGAAATGATTTATTGATATTATATTAACATGACTCTACATTCTTGTCTCTTTTAAATATAAAAATTATAACAAAAATTCGCTACGAAAACCCCGTAGTTAGTTTTTGAGAACTTCCACTATGATGAACCAAATTTTAAGTAATTTCAACAAAAAAGTTATTGAGATATAGCAACTATATTTACGTCAAATTTCTTGTGATACCAATTTTCAAAGTCATTAAAACACCCCATAATTACTGATCATTAAATGACGAGGTATATTATCTACATCTACTTATGGATTTTTAACCGAGTTTTTTGCGCAACTAATTCTTAAATTATCTTATAGCTTCTTGGAAAGCTTTAACGAACCAAAATAAAAACAAAAGGCAAAAACTTATGTTTTTATAAGTTGGCAAAATTAACCCTACAACTACAACATCCAAATTTAATTAAATGAACCACAACATGGGTCATGGGTGACCCCAAAATAAAAAAATGATTACTTACAAAATATTAAACTTTAATAAATTTAAACAATTATTACAAGGTTTTTTGGATATTAATGGAATGTTTAAGGGGAAAAAATTTAGTACAAATCTGAAAATCTAGATACATTGGTGACAAATAGGTAACCTGTGTTGTGCACATATTTTTTTGGAGCACTTAACACATTTCTCTCTGCCCTTTCTATCTTTGGCTCTAGTGCATAAATAGCAGTGGGAACTTGAAGTTGATCGAGCTTGGGCTACCTGAGAACTGTTTTCTTCATCTACTCCCAAAACATGAAGCATTATCACTTTAAGAAATTGGGGCAAATTTTCGACCTCATCAAGGCAGCGTTTCACGTAGGGCTGTACTAATTGAAGGATTAGGTTTCTTAGAAAGTAGTTCCTTTTCAGTTTACTCCTGCGAATGTTTGCCTTGAGTATTACATATGAATTTATACCTCCAGCATCAAACATGCCGTAGAAAAATCTTAGCGGCCACCTTCGTGTTTTTCTTGCTGTTGTCTTAGAATGACTTTCTTTTATGGTTTCAGAAAGTCTGTCAATTTGTGCATTGGTATGCATCACAATAATATCCAATATTTCGTCTGGAAAAAATAGCTTCCACGCTTCTAACTCAGTTTTTGCGTCGCGTGCGATACCTTTAGGACCAGGTTGATTTATCACGATGTTTCTACTTGCAGTGCGTGTATTAGGAACAGTGAACGGAGTTCTTCGTCAAGTATAACCATTTTTGCCCATACAGAAATCAGACAGAAGAACATCATCATCATCTGATCCAGATTCAACATCAAACAAATCATCTTCATCAGAGTGTTCATTTTCTGCAGTTTCAGATCCATCTTCGTCCGAAAAACTGGAGGTTTCACCTTCATATTCCTCCAAAAGTTGTTCAATTTCATTACTTTCAAGGGCTCGTGACGTTGAGGCCATATTGAAAGACTATTCGAGAAATAAACGTGAAATCACACAACAGTTAATCACAAAAAAATAGTTTCGATAACCACAACACGGGTCGCGGGCGACCCCAAACTGCAATATCTCCGAACCTAATGGGCGTGCACACCCCGCCATGCGTCACGGGCCACTGATTACCAATTACGGAAGGTACCTAGATGCACAATGTTGTAGGTGCAAAATTCGCTAAATTAAAATAAAAATACGTGTGCGTGGGGTCACCCATGACCCAATGTTGTGGTTCTAGGGTTAATCTACCTGCTCAGTGCTCATCACATTTGAGTTTTGAATTCAATACATACCAACATACTAATATGTATCTGTACCTAAATCATGTATTGACTAGGTATAACTATGTTTTGAAATTAATATTTAATGGAGACTTTACTTCATACAACATCGTTAAACATCTATATACTTATATATTTTTATCTTTAGTTTGTTCGGTTTAACACGTTGATGTAAGAAACCACTGCTTCGAATTGAAAATTTGTTTTCTATCGAAAAGCTAATCCATTTACCGAGGAAGGTAGAGCCAACATCATGAACTCTGAAAAATGTTGCAAAAATGGTATATTCCCTTGCAGAGACGAAGTTGCGTAGTCAGCTAGTATAAAACTGTAAAAGATATGTTACATACTGTATTTACTATATACGCGAAGTGAATCGGTAAATACTAAATATACAGTGAGTTATTACATTGTGGAATGTCGAGCAATCATGATTTATTATATTTACCGCAATAATCTAACGCAGGTATTAACTACTAATGGATTCACCCGTGAAACATCCTTATTACATGACTAGACTAGCTGTTTACACGGTTTCACTTGCAAACAAAACCACGAGTAATAACTTTCATCCCCTATTTGATATTTCTTCACTGGGGGGTTGATATTTGAAAAAAAAATATCTTTACATTATAAAGCTGGAGAGTTTGTTTGTTTGAACGCGCTAATCTCAGGAAAATATCTTGGTGTTAGATAGCCCATTTATCGAGGAAGGCTATAGGCTATAATATTATATCATCACGCTAAGGCCAAAAGGTATGGAGCACTGCGAGTAAAACCGCGGGGCAGTATATATTTTGTTAAACATATACCTATATACCGTCAGCTACTAGATATTTAAATTACCTTTTTTACTAACATATTTTACGTTCTCTAACTTATCTTAAGCAACACTTCCCATGTACTTGAACATTCTCTTTCATTAAAAATTATTTACATAAAACTATCAAACGTAATGTGAATTACGAACATTAACAAAGTAATATTAGGTATAAAACTAAAGAGTTTGTTTGTTTGTTTGAACGAGCTAATCTCAGAAACTACTGGTCCGATTTGAAATATTCTTTCAGTGTTAGATAGCCCATTTATCGAGGCCATAATTATCATGGAAAGACCAACAGGAGTGGAGCACTGCGGGTAAAACCGCAGGTCACAGCTAGTGTTCGTCTAAAAATTCAATTTATTGCTTTGAAAACTCATATACTATAGTTGTACTGTGGTTATGTGCGAATTGCGAAACTTCCAATATCCAGGATAAAGCGTATTAGAATAAATTAAAGACTATTAAGAGCGCATATTCAATTTAACGCAAGTCAAAATCTCCGCGATCTATTACGATAGATCGCGGCTTGCGCTATCCTTTTACTATGAACAGCATAGGTCCACAGGAGAGCGCCGAGCAACATGTCCTCTCTCTGGAAAGGCTCGCTGCCGACTGATTTTAATCGGGTCGCGCGCAGTGTTTTATAGTACTTTAAAAAAATTTGTAGAAAAATACTAGAGGTACCTTAGTTGATTTTTTAAATTTTATCTTATAAGTAAGACATTCTTTTATTGCAATATGTATAAATTATATTCAATAAAGTCAAATATCTTGGTGAAAATAATCATTTTGTCGACTATAATTTCTAAAAAAATTCACATTGTTCGGATTTTAATTTCGTAAGTTAGGAGTCCAAAATAAAAAAATCTTTTAACTAACTATTTTAATAAGGATTTTTGCAGTTAGTTAAAAATAATTGTGTGTTAGATCTGTCAGCGATTTCAGATATTTTTAGCTTCGAAATTGACACTAAAAGTGAAATCAAGTAATCATCGGCTCAGTTATCTTGATGGTATTCACAAATACTGTATTAATTGAAAAAAACTCTTAACTAACTACATAGACAATAAAATTTCCTAAAATTATTAGTAATTCATATGTTTGTAAGATAAGTGGTTGATGGACAATCTGGTTTGAAAAATCACATATTTGAGCCAAACAGCGCACGGACCGCGTACACGGCCTTAAACTCGGTTTCATTTCTGTTACCGCTTACTTATACTTAATTCAATTATAATTACACCTATTGATGGATACTTAGGCCGTAAAATTATATTATAAGTTATAACGTATGTAAAAACATTTAATAAATACGGCTAGCTTTAGGCTCTAGCTTTTCTCTACATACGATATACAGATAAATAAGTATAATGGACCAAATTTTTCTTGTAATTTTTGGCAACACGAACATCTTGAAGCTCATTTGATTTTACTCTATTTCATAAGACTATCTAATATTTAAAAAAATAATATCACTAAACTACTACATATTTACTAAAACATATTTACTAGATGATACATCTAGCTACTTTTATTTTACACTGTATATGTAGATATAAGATAACGATATTAACCAACCTAATATTTAGCAAAAGAGAATGAAGAAAAATGCTTTGGAACACAAAACATTTTAAACGTTCATTTAATTGAAGTATTAATGAGCTTCATAAAACCTAACACCATTGTATTCATGTATCTTAATTAATTCAAATAAGAAAGAAAGAAATGATCGGAACCAAACGATTGAATCGCATTTTTTGCGAAGTGTGAGAGTTCGATTTTATAATGAACTAGGAAATTGGAAAATTTCTTATAGACGGACAATTGAGAGAGTCATTTTGTTTTGTGGCATCGTCATTTCTATGATTCTAAAACTCAGTTCTTCAACAAAATACTTCGAATGTTTCTATATGTATTATACAATTTTTGTTTGTTATTGTTAGACCGGGAGATATTGACACAAAATTTCGAGTCATTTGTAACAGGATGGCGGTTCTACAGGGGTCTTTGTACGCAATGACAAAAAGAAAAATGATGGTGTGAACGCTGGTACCGGCGGCTTAGTCGCGTGGGCGTTAGTCGAACTCGTCGGAAAAATAGCGAAAGTCAAACGATTTGCAACACAAAAATTTTAGAATTTACCGATAGCCCTTAAAAAAGAAGTAGGCGGTAGTGTCATGCCATACTTTTCCGGTGTGACTTACAGCCCGCCATACCGACGCGAATGTGTTGATTAAAAAAAAACAATTCAACCATTTGTACCAGGCTAACTTGTGCACTGGTAACCATCGTCGTGCAGCCATTTACGAAAATCGCCATGCCATACTTTTCGGACGATTCCAATAATGGTCACATTTTATCAAATACTCTCCAAAAATCCAAATGCAATACTGGTACAAAAAGTTTGGCGAAAAAAAATTTTTTGCAGATTTTCGGCGGTATGGCGACCATTTGGAATCGTCCGAAAAGTATGGCATGGCGATTTTCGTAAATGGCTGCACGACGATGGTAATGCGCTGATTACACCTAACGAGTACAGTGGCGAGTCAGTAAATACGCTCTCGGCCGAGACAGTTGCCGAACCGAGTGGGTGTTTACACGTATTTCACTAGTGGCGAGTCAGTTCAGTTTTGATCACGACGCGGACGTCTGCAATGGATCGAAAAAAAAAGAATTTAAACGGGTTTTAAATCGGCTGTTACCAGATATTATTAACGAATTGTGGGATTTATTAGAAATAATAAATAAAAATAATAATTCTTTTAAAAAATACAATGACGAAACGAACGAGTGGCGAGTGGCCGAGTGACGCGACGAGTGCGTGTTTATACCTGCCGAGCGGGATAGCGAGTCGCTGCGGGGGCAGAAGAATGAAGCGGGGAGGTGGGTACTCGGCCGAGTAAACAAATTGGGATTCTAGTGACTGTCTCGCCACTCTTCTCGGCCGAGTACTCGGCCGAGCACTCGTTGAAGTGTTTATACCAACCGAGCACTCGGCCGAGGACACTGACTCGCCACTGTACTCGTTAGGTGTAATCGCCGCATTACCTGTGCAAAAGTTAGCCTGGTACAAATGGTTGAATTGTTTTTTTAAATCAACACATTCGCGTCGGTATGGCGGGCTGTAAGTCACACCGGAAAAGTATGGCATGACACTACCGCCTACTTCTTTTTTATGGGCTATCGGTAAATTCTAAAATTTTTGTGTTACAAATCGTTTGACTTTCGCTATTTTTCCGACGAGTTCGACTAACGCCCACGCGACTAAGCCGCCGATACCAGCGTTCACACCATCATTTTTCTTTTTGTCATTGCGTACTAAGACCCCTGTAGAACCGCCATCCTGTTACAAATGACTCGAAATTTTGTGTCAATATGGGAGATATTGACACAAAATTTCGAGTCTATGTCTATGTTGAGGTCTATGTTGTATTTTGCTCATTACAAAATTTGATAACAATGTATTTCTGCAAGGTCACAATTATCGTAATACCCTTGATAGTTATGTCATAATATCTTCGTTTGCATATTAAATAACGATTTGTGTTTACACTCTATACATGATTTTCAACTTAAGCTAGTACAAACGTGGATAGCTAACAGATTAAAATGCTTTAAGTAAATATTTATTTCATTAAGTCTTGCGGAGATAGTATTCTTTAAAGTTTAAACTGAAAACTTATAGACAGTGTACAATAGTAGTGTTCAAGCAGCTTTAGAAATCTTTCAATAAAAGTGCTTTTGAGTCGTCATTATGTTACGATTTCTGAAAACAGTGTAAAGAGAAGTATCAACCAAACACTCTTGTTTATTTGATATTTCATCAACATTATACAATTTCTGCTTATTCTAGTCAATAACATTCTCTAGATTTAACCTTCCAACACACTGCTTATACGGTAAGAATTATACCTACACCTTAACTCTAAGATGCTTGTCCTTTTGATTCGTCACTGCCTTCACTTCGCACCTGTAGTTAAAAAAACATAACGAAAACATCACTATAATTGATAAACATTTAATATTTACATAACGAGTTACATAAACAATCATTGTTTGACCTGAGAATGTTCGGCATTGAGCAAAACCTACGAAATGGGGGTAATTCATTCGTGTTAGTTTGTAGGTCGTGGAATGTTTTAGCATTTACCAGTAAATACTATGTTAAGCGATTTCTTTGAATGAGTTTACGCTCAACTAAATGGTGAAGATTTCGAAGAACTTTATGATCTTAAAAGAGCAGAGATTGTATGTCCTATGGCTTGAATTTTTGAAGTGATTTGTGAAATAGTCTAGTTTAAGCTACAATCAAGTAGCTTTTAGAAGAGATAATGGTAGCAACTAGCAGTATGGTTTCGTTAATTACAGCATTCATTATTCTTTCTATAACTTTAACACTTTCTTTCCATTTATCCTATTAATTAATATAATAATGGCGAAAGTTTGGGATGTGTTATATCTCGCAAAATTTCCAAATCGGGTTTTACACGAAGACATATTTTTACCAGCGATTACACGCGAAAAAAGTCGCGGACTGAAGCTTATTACTTACCATTAATTTTGTGGCTAGCAGTTTTAGTGTATTTTAAATTTCGTCTAAATATTTTTAGGATCAATAACCTACACTAACTAATCGGTTTATAAGATTATGAAAACATCGCGTGGTTTGTGTTGTGTAATATTATATTATGACTTCGAGAAGACTTCGAGTATCTATTTACAAAGCGTTTAATCACATATCTCTCCTTGAACCGATGTATTAATATTCAGAGGTTTTTATTTGAATGATTGTTTTGTTATGAATCGATGATTCATTATAAATGAATGGTGTTAATGATTCAGAGATATTAATTTGCGTCAAACGTGTCTCAAAGCTATGACTGCATATATAACTCTTAAAAAATAGAGCTTTTTAGGTTAGGGAATCTATTTCAAAATAATAAGCTTTTGCTCTTTCAGTTTAAAGGTTATTGTATTCCTTACTGTTTAATTGGACATAATATTTCTAAACAAAACAAAAACGAATATAAAAAATAATCTCAGACGACAGACCATTGTCTCATAGCCTATGGTCTCTTTTCTAGTTAAAAACATTATGCCTATTATATTTCTTCTTATATATAAATCTAATATATATAAGAATATAATAATATATAAAATTCTTATAAATAAATCTCTATCTTCTTTCTTATATATAAAAATGAATCGCAAAATGTGTTGGTAAGCGCATAACTCGAGAACGGCTGAACCGATTTCGATAATTCTTTTTTTATTATATTCCTTGAAGTACGAGGATGGTTTTTATGTAGAGAAAACGTAAATATGTACCACGGGCGAAGCCGGGGCGGACCGCTAGTATATTATATAACTATCTACAGATATTTACAAAACATCACCTTTCTAATTTTGTCCTCACTTATGAGACAACACATCTGTGACTAATCTTTGTGGATGCTTATGGATATTTGTCGTTACACGCTTACCAACTTCCTCGTCTTTACCTTCTAAACGTTCTTATTATAGCTACCTCTAGCACATATTAGTAAATACTTACTTGCCTCTAAATTAGTAACGGCTGTGGAGGCAAGAAACTCAATATCTATAGCAATTTAGTCTGGTCTGAGCCTATGGGTAGGTAGGTAGGTACTACATTTCAATTTTCGTCTTGCTCAACTGTTTTTTTTTTAGGGAAATGTGCTTTTTACATCGTACTTTATTCTATAATTTTCTTTATTCTCTCCGTATCTAATCGACTAAACAAATATTTAAAAAACACAACTGAAATATAGTAGTGACAATACACCCATATCAACAAAAAATTTAGGATCTAGATGACATTTGTCCACCTGTATAAATGTGTTAACAAATAAGCAAATAGCATACATATACGAATTCGTAAAAAAAACTAGTTTCTCTAGTTTTGCAAGACAAATTATTTAGTTAGTCAACCCGTGGGTCGAATGACCCTTTTTTCCTACCGTTTGTGAAATACTTAAGGTCATATTGCAGATATTTATCCATAACTAAACATATAATAAAATCGTAGGAAAGTCTAAACTGTATATTGAATATATTTTTAAAAGAACACTTGGGGCGTGATATCGAGGCCATAAATATAGAATTTTTGTCTGTTTGTTTGTCCGGGCTAAACTCAAAAAGTTCTGCATGGATTTTATTAAAATTTTCTATGAATATAACTAACAGATCGGGTCAACATACATATACTTAGTTACATATCATCACACTAAGAACAATAGGAGCGGAGCAATGCGGGTAAAACCGCGGGGAACCTAATAAGAGCCAATAATTGTGTGTTTACTATAATTTCTACGTAAGTCAAGCTAAGTGGAATGCAAGTTGCCTATCCTTGAATGATTTCATTTGTTATTTAGCTACATTGGTATTTAAACTTTCAAGAAAAGTTATGTAGGTAGGAAGTTTGTGTTTAACAGAACTTAAATACCTACCTACAAAGTGATTTTCCTTGTTGTAATGGTATACTTCATACATAATTTATATTATATGATCATAATAAGTTGATGAAGATGTAATGTCAAGCAATTATTGATTAAAAAAAAAAGACGGGTTGCACTCCGGGAGTGCCGGCAGAAGTGAAAACTTGATTATTAACGTTCAGCATGTTTGATATTTTGGAATGGTATCCGTCTTACGCATGGAATATAAGGGCTAAAAAAAAAAAAAAAATCCGTCTTACGCTTTTTCGATCAGGCCACGTGTCCTGACGCGAGTTTAAGATTTTATACCCAACGCCGCTAAAGAAGTTTTCACTTCAAAAATATGTAGGGATCTCTATCTATGAGGCCATAAGGGAATTATTTATTATCCATATTAGGGCGTAGTTGGTTGTCTTCTACCTATTTATTTAATGTTACCTCCATGTATGTATCGATTTCTAATTTACCTACAAGTAGTATGTATGTCTATCGTTTTATATTATTAAACTTATTATTCACATTTCTACATGGATTATATTTTTAGATTCATATGTCTATAAATAAACTATGAGAATCGCTTTCTGTATCGGGGTATCTTAGGTATGCAATATTTTTTCTGCTTTTATTTTTCAATGGAACGAACCAACCGGTATTCCATGCAATGCCCTTATTCGCATATGAGTATAAATATTTATATGAGGTTGTTAACTTTTATGTTTTTTACGCATGCGTACTTAGTTTATTTTTTTCACATGCGTAGGTATCATAGAAGAGTATTATGGTAATTTTTGCTTACAACCTTACGTTCTTAGTTTAGACTATTGTATTCTAGTAGGTAATGTTATTATACAGAAATTACATGCCAAAAAATTTCTTTCGTCCTTTCTACACTAAAACACTTTATTTTACGAAACACACATTGGACATTCAACGAACGATAAAAGTCCATTTTTTTTTGTTATTTCTTCGAGTATTGTATTGATTTCGTAAACATATTAAGACAAGCAACATGCATTATACATGTACATACATATGTAAATTTCTCGAGGCAATGTACACAGTATTTGCATACACTGATATCTATAACGCTACATGCCCGCATATTGCTATCTTGATATCGATAATATTACGGTTTCTAAATCATCATCAGTCCATATACTTTCCCACTGCTGGGACACAGGCCTCCTATGAGGGTACAGGCCTCCTATAAGGGTACATAATCCACCTCGCTGGCCAGTTGTGGATAGGCAGATAGCACATGTCTTCGAATTTTGGATTCGTATTTCGTTGACACGTCACGTCGGTTTCCTCAAGATGTTTTCCTTCACCTCTCACGTGAGATAAATTGAAAATTTATCAGTTTATTTCTGCACGCTTGGTCTGGAACCCACAACTTATCGATTTGAAGTCCGAGGTCCTCACCACTGAGCCACCACTGCGTGAATGACGAGAGAAATATAACTAAAACAAACGCATCTAAAATTATTTTATGTTAGTAGGTAGCAATAACTATCTATAGGACTTAATTTGTTACTACGTGCGAACCTTTCGAATAATCTTGAATAATAAGCGTGAAATAAGAATTCGGATAAAAGAGACACTTTATATTATAGGCATATTTTAATAAGAGACTACTGTTACCCATGAATAATCGAAAAGCAACACTACCGCTATATAATACATGGATAGACTTAGTATAAATTTTGATCTCGAAATCATCCTGTAATTACGTGTTGTTTGAATCTTATAAACCCCTCTCATTTTCTTTGGATGTACCTATTTCGTATGGCTTGAGATTACTCGCGCTCGTTATTTTGAATGTAATTTTTCCAACCTTACCTTCTGCACGGTCATGTCAGATAGTACTGCCGTGCCTGATGGCTGATGTCCCCGCATAATCTAGGTATTTAAAAACCATTAGGAATAGGATTAGATCCAAGAGACTGCAGATGTAGTACACTACTTTATAACGCAGATTTAAAAGATGAGCTTCCTCAATGTAAATGTGTTCCAATTCCACCAGTTATAACAGCAGTCAGGAAGTAATTAATAAATAAGTAACAATTAAAGAACGCCATTCAAGAAAATAAATATAAACTGAAATATATCGTGATAAAACGTAACGACATTCGAAAGAGAAACAAGAACTGTTATTTAACGTTGATTTCTTCCGTGTGTTGCGTTCAACAGAATATAATCAATTCGCTGGTATGTTACATTTATCTGTAGTTTACCTAATTATTAGAGTAATTGGAGCGTGACAGAAAAGCTACTTTGTTGTTGTGTAGCAAAAACATGCCCTTTCCTGGACTTCTTTAAAATTTGCTAGCATACCCGCAACTGTCCCTTTTGCGTAAGGTAGTTTTCATTACCTTTTTAATTTTTGGATATGGTTTTATGAACCTAGCTTCTTACGTCACCAGAAATAAGTTATAAACTACTGATACATAAAGCTAAATACCTAATACAAACAATAGAGTTTGCCTTAATTCCAAGTCGGGCAACCAAGGAAGCTTACTGTAGATACCTGAAAAATTATACTACATATAATGCCGGTTAAATCGTAATCACAACAAAACAGTATTCACCACATTTAAAGACAATTTATTACTTCTAGCACAAAAATCATAACCCACACAAAACTAAAAGAAAGAACCATCACCATCGCCTAATTCTAATCATGCTCCCGACTCCATAATAATTCAATCACGTACGCAGTATGCCATAGCGACTACGGAAGTATGTCTAACTGTAAAGCATACGTTTTTGTAAACTGTGTGTCACAAATGGGGGTTTGTACTTTATATCCAGGTTAGGTTGAAAGTGTTTTAATGCTTTGTACATGATGGTATTGAAAGCGAAGTCATGGACTTGTTTTTGTATGCCACTCTTCAGTACATGTAGCTGACGTATTTTTCCCTTACGAAATAATTTATTACGTAAATTAAAACTCGATCGAAAATGTTTATAAAGCAATAATGATAAAAAAATCAATCAAGATTCTAAAAGATTTTTACCTAGTACGTCTAGTCTCTTCATCTAATGGACAAAAACTCCGAAAAGTGGATTTTCTATCGTGCACCCTTTACACTACTAATAAAGTAAACATATAGTGAAGACCATTGTATTTAATTAATTTATTTATTCATTGGATCAGTTTCAATAAATTTTATATAAGTCAGACTATCTTTACCTATAGGTAATTAAATGTTACATGACCGTGACCCGTAATCAAAATATCAAATTGTTAACGTTTTTCGAGCAGATTTATAAATACCATGCAGCCAGCAGCATAGTATTTTATTTCTTAGCTGGCTTAGTCTTTAAACTTATATTAGTACTTACAGGAAAGTGGTAACCGTTTCCTAGTTTACTTTACGAGGAAGTAATATTGAGAAAGTAAACGATTGAACTTGTAGCTTTTACTCTAACTACATTGGGTAAGTAATCATTGTCTCAAATAGGCAATTATCCGTTTACAGTTTAGTTCAGAAATGCTATGAATACTAATAAGATGCTTTTTCGTGTTGTATAACTTTTTGAAATGATACAAGCATACAAATAAAAATACATACTTAAGAAATATGGACATATGGAAATTCCGAGATAGACAGACTGCTTTTAAGTTTTAAGGATGAAAACTTAACTTGAAGATATGATAATAGTGCCTGAGTACTCGTAAATATTATGTTATTATCTGATGTAATGGGATAGTCAATATTTAGTATCGTGTACGTTTTGCAATTTGTCTTATAGATGCTGAGTAAGAGGTTGTGGTGTTGTCCATATTATTACCTTACACATAAGAATAAAATCATATGGATATAATTTAAACTAATATTATAAAGCTGAAGAGTTTGTTTGTTTATTTGAACGCGCTAATCTCGGGAACTACTGGTCCGATTTGAAAAATACTTTCGGTGTTAGATAGCCCATTCATCGAGGAAGGCTATAGGCACAGACTAATAATAATATACTACGCTATAGGCTATCATCTCGCTAAGACCAACAGGAGCGGAGCACTGCGAGTAAAACCGCAGCGCAGCACAGCTAGTGGTTATAGTATTTTTATACTTCTTGAAGTCACCATCATAACCACAGAACATTAAAAACAAATAGAAGTGCTATAATGTCATAATTACTATGAAAACCAGTGTCGCCAAACCCACACATTTAAACCGATAGTTATACAGTACACTACAAGTAAACTATGCCTTTGATTGGACAGCTTAATTTGAGTAAAAACTGACTTAGGTTATAAATTCAGCATTTCAATATGTACCCTAACGCACAATGTTACGGTTTATTTTAGTATAACATCCCTAGGTATATTAGCTGTTTTGTTTCTCATTGCACAGAAATTCCAAATTCGAAAACATTCAGCTACTCCACAACAGAGGGCGTTAGTTTTCGATAGATATAACTTTGAACCTCAACACATAGAGATAAGGTTGAAATTTGTGTCACTCAACATTAATGACATTAACTTGATATTTATCTGATGCTATGCCCTGAGGGATGTCAGCCTTGTTATCGATAATTCACAAATAAATATTTTTTTGTGTATTTTTTTTTTCTTTCTATTATATGAGTATAGTGTAATGTGTCACATTTTGGAGTATGTTTATTACTACTAAGTACGTCTTTTTATATTATTATTATTAAATAAAAAACGGAATAGAATAGTATTAATCTATATTTACAAAATACAAACAGAAAATATGCATTATTTTAAATCTTCGAACTGCCGTAGGTTTGCTGTATCGGTCGGCCTTTGTTAGACCGCTTAGTGCTGTTCGGCATCCAGTTAACTCGTCACGTTGCATTTATCCATTTCTCTTTTAAATTAGCCTCTTTGGGAAATCTATAAATAAATTGGACAAATGAAAGCTAAGGAAAAATAAAATAAAATTTAATATTTATAATTTTTGTCTTTTCTAAAGTATCGATACTGTCGATATGCGCCACAAGCATCACTAAAGCGACATTCGTTTGTTTATTGCAATAATATTCCAGAAAGTCTTGTTTGCTGTTCAATCTATAATAGTACTAATTTATTACGGATTAAGGTTCATTTTGACTAGATATTTGTATACAATTTTGACAAATTACAAGCGAAGTTATAACATAAAATATTATATGTAAAATAAATAAAAATAAGACTTACCGATGGTATGAAATGCCTCCATTGCTGATATTATTTCGTCTGCTATCATTTTTGCACTCTAATACCGAACAACACGTCCTAATTATTGAATAAATATGGAAAAAAGGTTTGACAGCTGACAACCGACTCGAATATTTTTCTGCGCACAACTGAGAGCAAGTTAGGTGATCTTACCTTACCAGTGACACGTGGGCCACGCCTACATCACACTTCTATCTACTTTACTGTTCTGTGATCATAACATTATTTTGATATTCCAACTTTTAACTGCGGAAACAACTAAATTAACATTGAACGAATTTTCAAGGTGGATTTGCCGGTGTTAAGATTGACATGCTAAATTTTAACGGACCTTCTAGGTTATCTACTCGGTACTAGGAAAATTAAATATTTTTTCTAACATGTTTTTTTTAACGGTAATGTGTAATTTGAGTGATGATTTGTTTTATTACGAAAACGGGATTTAGGTACTTTAAAATCTTGTTTTTTTAATATTCTCAGAATAAACTTACTTGTAGGAGATATTTATTTTCTTCTTATATTCCGAAAGTTTTTATCTAATTAATAGATAACTATTTGAACGTTTGCTGCTCTTTCACATAAAAAGAATTGAATCGATTATCTGATAAGGAAATAGGTTGAAGCTTGACTTTATTTACAACTAGAACCACGAACAATTTAACAGGCTGAAAATGAGTAACCTACCTAGCTGTGAGCTGTCTAATGTCTATAGCCTACTATGCAACTAGTGATAAAACTACCTCCTCCAATCTTATCAATTATCTTAACTGTATTTATACTTACGTAGGTATAATTGTTTATTCACTAAAAAAATGTATTCATTCATAATTATATTCCTCTTAGTTTTGTTTCCCAGCATTCCGGTTTTCTACGCCCTTGAGAATAGTGTCCACATAAAATGGTTTATTTTTGCTTTTCTTGCACTGACCTAACAGGTTCATGAGTGCTCGAAGACGGTATTGTAACTATAAGAAAACATTGTTAAAGTATCGTTTACATATTAAAAATATTAGGACCTATAAGTCTATAAGCAAAAACAGTTAATACTAATTACGTCCAAGCCACATGAGTAGAAAGACGTCTTTCTACTCATGTGGTCCAAGCTAAGAAATAATCAAAGTATTTTTCAACGAATTCGATCGCAAACAAATTCCTTGTTTGAATGCCGATTATGACCATTTAATTTCTAGACTTTTCTGACTGATTTCTCTCACACTACACATTGAGAAAAATCTTTATAACTTAATTGCAATTAACAAAGAAACTAGTAGGTATTTGTATTGTCATTCACTTGTTTGTACATGCAAGTTCATGACACTTGTACAAACATACTCATTCCACACTCAGTAGTTTTATAAAGCAAGTTATTTTTAACCATCGGTGATAAAAAATCTAGTTTAAGTATGCATTTCGTTATAATCCAGTCCATAACCACACTTATTTTAAGGTAACAGCACAATATAATCTAATACATATAGTATACATACAATATAATCTAATACATCTTAATATATATAAATCTCGTGTCACAATGTTTGTCCTCAATGGACTCCTAAACCACTAAACCGATTATAATAAAATTCGCACACCATGTGCAGTTCGATCCAA
Organism: Colias behrii; assembly: GCA_029959065.1. Taxonomy (NCBI): domain Eukaryota; kingdom Metazoa; phylum Arthropoda; class Insecta; order Lepidoptera; family Pieridae; genus Colias; species Colias behrii. The sequence continues at coordinate 5,666,893 of JARWMC010000025.1, forward strand.
CTTGAGAGAAAGGATAGTTTAAACATGTAGGTACCACGGGCGAAGCCGGGGCGGACCGCTAGTATAGTATAAAATTCTCGTGGTACGGTTTTTGACGTTCAACTCCTCCGAAACGGCTTGAAATATTCTCATGAAATTTTGTGTGAAAAAAATCGCGTACCTAGGTATTCAATCTAGTAACTTACTAATTTTTTTACTAAACACATTGAAGTAAATTTTTTTCTTAGTACATAGCTGTAAAACAAAAAGCTAACGTCTTCATTCTCACACATTAATAACACGCATCTAATTATATCATCGCGCCAAGTAAACTGTTTTGTAATAGATTAATTGATACAGATTTGCATAAATACCACAGCAATTGTTAACAATGTAAAACATTCACATACTTAGTTCCCATCTCAGGGCTTTTGCATGGAGTCATTGACGAGGAAGAACTATAGGCAAATTATAGGGATTATTAACATTGATGGGTTAGAGGCATCGATCTATAATGTAGAAAGTCTTAGGCCCAGATTCACAGTCGTGACTTTACTTTACCGCAAAAGAGTCTTCACAAAGTAAACTTTGTATGACCGAAGTTTACTTTCAACATATTTAATTTCAGAGACAATTGCTTGACTTTCCTTAGAAAAGTACGGCCTCAAAGTAAAGTACAGGGAAAGACGTGTGACTGTTACATTATACGCATAATTTATGTTTTTGAGAACATATAATTGAATTAAGTTATATTTCCATATACATATAATAATAAAATTATTATTTTATATCAAAAATTAATTGATTAGAAAAAAAAAACACAATGTAGGTATTACGTGGATTTGCAATAATAATTGTCTTTGTCAGTCAGGTAGCAGTTTCAAATCCGTTATAACAAGCCAGGGTCGGGAAGATTGTTGTAGAAATATCAAAAACCGGTAGCCACAGCAAAATTCGTCAGAAAAATATTATAATGTTATAAGACAAACGAAGCAATGCAACGATCAACAAATCAACAAAAAAATGTCACTCAAATCGACATGACGTTTCGAGCTATAACCCAACCATATTAAAATGCGTTTCTGTTCTAGGAAATTAGTTTAAAATGAAGGCCTACATGATTTATACGCATAGTCATGTAAAGTTTAGGTACTTTGAGACCAAAGTCATGATTATCGACTCCTTAGCCTTTACTAAGTAAAGTATAGTTTTCGGAAAGTAAAGATGAGCTTGACACGACTATGAAATATATTTTTCTGTGAAAGTAGATCTTTCCATCAAAGTGAAGTTAAAGTGCGATCTGTGAATCTCGGCCTTAGATAGACTTGGAAGCCTTCAAGACAAGAGCGTTTGTCATTAAAAGGCCGGCAAAGCACCTGTAATACCACCAGGCACCACCAGTATTATTAGTGTTTATGGACGGTGGTGACCACTTAACATAAGGAACCACCTTACAGGGACATGCATGCTATGCCATAGTACTGGATTTGATAACTTTCTTGGATCACTTTCTCCAAAATCTTTTTAGCCTGATTATTTCGAAGTTATTGGAAGTCTGATAGATTTGCGACGTGACCGTGACCTATCCATCTATCAAAGACACACTACAATTGTTTAATTTAACAACTTATAGCATTGATAATATCATATTAGATCGAAATCTGACCTAATTAGATAGTGATTAAACAAAAAAATTATTTCATTAACTATTAACTCTACATTCCCACTGAAAACCATTCAAGTTGTCTAGTTTCGAAACGCATTAACAAACAAGTTTTTTGATCACTTGTTGCGTGTTTTATTTTGCAAACATAATTCGGAACATTGTCAAAGAATTGTATCAAGTTAAGTTTTTATAATTGAATGTTCATTAGTGATACAAGAATAGCAGCAGTTGCCTACGCTTAAAGCTATTAACGAACACGTTTGTTGCAGGTATCGCAAACAGCGAACTCAATATAAAATAACTACTACCTACTACGACCTTACCTACATATAACTAAAACTTTCATCTTTAACATCTTCTTTTCTATCCTTATCGAAAAGATGTAGATTGGAAACGATAGAACCGAAACAAAGTCCAGTAAAAAAGCAAGTGTTTTAAGTCCATGCATTGAAGGAAAATCTTTGATAGATAAGAAACTGAAAAATCAAGACGAAACAACAGCAAGGAACGTGATACATACATATGTTCATGAATTGAAGAATCCTGTCTTCAATAACTAACTAGAAAACCAAGGAATAAATGCAATGGATAGTATTGTTATCAATCATTAGCTACATACAGTTGTGAATGAAGAAATAGCCAAAATGTCTACTAGTAATGATCTAAGTGATGTTGAAGAGATGCCTAAACTCCGTATGAAGCCTGCTGTAAGCAGTATATTCTGTTGTAGTGTGACTGCCGCCTCTGGCTTCATTGCTGCGTATGCTCTTGTAAGTATAACACTTGATAATTAATTTGACTAGTTGTTGGTTTTGCTCGTGAGGTAAAGGAAATTCCGATGGGAATTTGATATTTAACTGCGTACAATAGTAGCCTCTCACTATCTATCACTTTCTAGCCTCCTGACTACCTCCAGACATAAAAGTCAAAACATGAAATCGCTCGGATTCGACGTAAAGGAAAGAAAGAAAATATAAAGCAAGAAAATATGTTATATGAAATACTAATTAATACAGTTGAAAAACTAAATTAATGTATTGCCACTGATCTATACTAATATTATAAAGCTGAAGAGTTTGTTTGTTTGTTTGTTTGTTTGTTTGTTTGAACGCGCTAATCTCGGGAACTACTGGTCCGATTTGAAAAATTCTTTCAGTGTTAGATAGCCCATTTATCGAGGAAGGTTATAGGCTATATATCATCACGCTACGACCAACAGGGGTGGAGCCACGGGGGTGGAACCGCGCGGAACAGCTAGTCCTTGATAAGTGTAAACTGTCTGTTTTAAGTGGGTCAAAATCGAGTCTAAATGAGTCGGTTAAACATACAGATGAAGCTAATAAAAGCGTGTTAAAAATAATTAGAGATCCAGAAATAAATTATTAACAAAAAAAATCGCCTCACATAACCCAGCATGTTTAAATTTGATCTTCAAACCTACTATCACAGCTCACTATACTACTATCAAACAATGTGTGAAATAGAAGGGGCCTAGCCGGTCCACTAAGGCCAAGTTATCTCACGGCATGACGAAACCAGCTACTGAGTCGGTATGCATTGAGTCGTAATGGATAATGAATTAATGTACTTGCATTATGTTCATTTCTAGGTTAGCGACTTGGCTGGGTAGATGTAGTTTTAATTGTCGAGTTTAATAAGATGTTGCCAATGATTAATAAATTTTAATAGATGTTTTCTTATGTAAAACGTTTCGTTTACGTCGTTTATAATTACATATTTTTACAGACTTAAAAATAGGAGGATGTTTCTCAATTCGACCGACCAATTACCCTATTTGCGTCGTTTATGAACCGATTTTAAGATCATTTTTTTGTTGGAAAAAAGATATCGCAAGGTGATCATGGGAAAGCAGGATCAACAATTCTAACAATAGAAAAATAATTTATGATTACTTGGTCTAAATATAGAAAATCATGTCAAGTGGAAGTCGGTGTCCAAATCAAGAAAAAAAAATTATTTGAAGCCTCGACCTCGAGGCTCGCCTTGAGATATGTAAAATTACAACTTTATCTTTAGCTTCCTTTTTATGATGTCGCAGTCGGTGACATAATACGTAGAAAATCGATTAGATAGACAGATTGCAAAAATCCTTTGTCTTTAATTATTTAGAAAGTCATGTGTGAAAAGATGACCTTTGCCCTTTCAAAAAACATTGCAAAAGTGCAGTATTTCTCAACTCCACAGTCTATTCATCAATAGTTAAACGTATCATGTATTTTGGCAGGTACGTAAAGCTGGCGATGAAAAATTAGCGAAATTAAAAAAAAAAACAACACCAGAATTTGTTGCTTATTTGTTGCTAATTAGTTGCTATAATGACGATTTTGTTGCTCAACCCGTTCGCTGAAAATCAGCAACTGCAGTTCTAGCTTAACGTTAAGGTAGCGTGAAGAAATCGGAAAAAGGGATGGATCGTTGCAAAAATGCAGGTGAATTTGTTGCTAATTTGTTGCTGCATAAAAACAGTGAAAATTTTGATTTTTTTTCATTGGCGCCAAAAATAACACTGGCCACGTCAACTTAATTGTCGATTTTCGGTAGTGAAACATAAAAAAAAATTTGTTGCTCCTCACATCGTACACTGGCACAGTGTACAGAGCCAGCAACAAATTAGAAACCGGAAGTAGAGTTAATTTTGAAACCGGTTTGCTAGAAATTCGTCCACGCCAGCTTAACTGTCAATTTTCGGTAGTTAAACATAAAAAAAAAATTGTTGCTCCTCACATCGTTCACTGGCACAGTGTACAGAGCCAGCAACAAAATAGAAACCGGAAGTAGAGTTAATTTTGAAACCGGTTTGCTAGAAAATCGTCCACGCCAGCTTAACTGTCGATTTTCGGTAGTGAAACATAAAAAAAAAATTTGTTGCTCCTCACATCGTTCACTGGCACAGTGTACAGAGCCAGCAACAAAATAGAAACCGGAAGTAGAGTTAATTTTGAAACCGGTTTGCTAGAAAATCGTCCACGCCAGCTTAAGGGTGACAAATCAACATCGAGCTATGCTGCGCTGTACTGCGCTGTGCTGTGCTGTGTTTCTTAAGCTACGTTTTTTAACAATCTAGCTCAGTATAAAGTAATCAGCAGCTCGTGTAGTCGTTTATCTCGTCAAATATGACCCTATTTTCAAAAAAAACGTAAACATTACGTTTTTTTTGAAAATAATATAGTTGAATCCGATGAAGATGAAAGTGAAGAAGAAGCGGATATGGATATTTTATGTGTTATTTTGTCGTTAAAAGAGTCCAGTCACGGTAGCTAACCTAGCATAGCTCGACACAGCGCAGCATGGCAGAGCTCCATAAAAACATAGCACAGTTCGGCACAGCGCGGCTCAGCACGGCGGGTAGCGCGCCTCGCTCGAGACTGCTGCGTTTTTAAACAGAGCGTAGCCTCACACAGCGCAGCACAGCATGGTTTGTTTGTATCCTCATTAAAATATTAAACGAGCGAGTTGACCAAACACAGCACAGCGTAGTACAGCGCAGCATAGCTCGATGTTGATTTGTCACCCTAACTGTCGATTTTCGGTAGTGAAACATAAAAAAAAATTTGTTGCTCCTCACATCGTACACTGGCACAGTGTACAGAGCCAGCAACAAATTAGAAACCGGAAGTAGAGTTAATTTTGAAACCGGTTTGCTAGAAATTCGTCCACGCCAGCTTAACTGTCAATTTTCGGTAGTTAAACAAGTAAAAATTAACTCTACTTCCGGTTTCTATTTTGTTGCTGGCTCTGTACACTGTGCCAGTGAACGAGGTGAGGAGCAACAAATTTTTTTTTATGTTTAACTACCGAAAATTGACAGTTAAGCTGGCGTGGACGAATTTCTAGCAAACCGGTTTCAAAATTAACTCTACTTCCGGTTTCTATTTTGTTGCTGGCTCTGTACACTGTGCCAGTGTACGATGTGAGGAGCAACAAATTTTTTTTTATGTTTAACTACCGAAAATTGACAGTTAAGCTGGCGTGGACGATTTTCTAGCAAACCGGTTTCAAAATTAACTCTACTTCCGGTTTCTATTTTGTTGCTGGCTCTATACACTGTGCCTGTGAACGATGTGAGGAGCAACAAATTTTTTTTTTATGTTTAACTACCGAAAATTGACAGTTAAGCTGGCGTGGACGAATTTCTAGCAAACCGGTTTCAAAATTAACTCTACTTCCGGTTTCTATTTTGTTGCTGGCTCTGTACACTGTGCCAGTGAACGATGTGAGGAGCAACAAATTTTTTTTTATGTTTCACTACCGAAAATCGACAATTAAGTTGACGTGGCCAGTGTTATTTTTGGCGCCAATGAAAAAAATTCAAAATTTTCACTGTTTTTATGCAGCAACAAATTAGCAACAAATTCACCTGCATTTTTGCAACGATCCATCCCTTTTTCCGATTTCTTCACGCTACCTTAACGTTAAGCTAGAACTGCAGTTGCTGATTTTCAGCGAACGGGTTGAGCAACAAAATCGTCATTATAGCAACTAATTAGCAACAAATAAGCAACAAATTCTGGTGTTGTTTTTTTTTAATTTCGCTAATTTTTCATCGCCAGCTTTACGTACCTTATTTTGGCACAAGACATCACTTTGAAAGTGTTATTTGTGGTGTTATGTAACAAAATTTGTGTCAAAAGCTCTCAACCGGTTTATTTGGAACCGATTCTGAGGTCCACTTATGAATAGTTTTAATGTTAAATGAGTCATCTGATAAGCAATACAATGAGATGAGGCGTAGCAAACTTTTTTGTTATACACTTTTTGTTACAACCACACACACAAACACATATCTGTAGTAGTCGGTCGTGTACAAAGTAACTAGTAAATTCTTCAATACATTTGGTATAATATGATAGTTGCCGTCAAATTATACAGTCAAAATATTATCTGCGTGTACCGTTAATAGGAAACGTTGAGTTAGTTCACTTGTATCATAATCATTTATTAAGATAGTATCTTCTAATATCTTCTTATTCACTTAATTTTGATAATTGATCAATAGTAGCTGAGTAGTGGTAAAAAAACGTTGCAAAACCGGAAAAAAATATTCATTTTTTCTCAAAAATCTCTTGCTTTAGCTGCATAATGTTTTTGTTTTCAATAAGCGAAATGAATATGCTATAACTATTAATTTATCCATTTTAATTAACTTCCAGGTGTCCTACGCAATAGCTTTGATCTACGAAATAGTATGGGTTGTGGAATCACAAAGCGGGCTGCCCATAGCATCCGCACTTCTTATGATATGTTACTGCGTGGTTATCGCTGCTACAGTTGTTTTGGTGCATGGACTTATATCTGTAAGTATTAAATCTTAATATTCGGGGTGCGGGCGTACTGAATGGATAATATGGTGACTGCAGGTAGATGACGATATGGCAGTTAAGAAAAACATATTTTGTGTTGCGTGATATTCCAGTTTTCAGTTTTCGGGATATTCGACATATCAATATAATTACACCCTACCCTAAAAGGTATAAGATTATTCTTTAGAAGACGTAATCCATACTAATAATATTATAAATGCGAAAGTAACTCTGTCTGTCTGTCTGTTACTCAATCACGCCTAAACTACTGAACCAATTTGCATGAAATTTGGTATGGAGATATTTTGATACCCGAGAAAGGACATAGGCTACCTTTTATTGCGAAATATGTACCACGGGCGAAGCCGGGGCGGACCACTAGTTTCTTATAATTTATCCAGCTAATATGATTTCAAATTTTGAAGCTAAAGTATCAAGATCTTCTCTTTCCTTCACTGTTACATTTAAAATATGTTTTTTATTTATTTAAATGTTTCCAATATTGATGTTTTCTCTTTTCATTCATATTCTCATTGATTGGTCGATGTTTCCAGAAAAACAACACGTATCTACTGGCGTGGTTGATTTCTGTCATCTTGGTGCTAATACCGGAGTGCGCTCTAGTCTTCTATATGTCGATAAGTCATTGGGTAAGTAATACTAATTATCTTTCTTTACGTGTTATCTACGTGAATGAATCTTTACGTGAATGAATGAATGAATCTTTGAATCTTTACGTGTTATCTAGGTTTTAAAAGTGTATATTGGAGCACATTTGGAGTTTGGACTATCCGTTGTAATGAAATAATAAAAATTACCATCATCATCAGTCTTGGCTTCCACCATGCTGGTCAAGTGCGTATTGGCAGATGTCACATGTCGTCGAACTTTTGCTTCTTCGACACGTCGGTTTCCTCGCGATGTTTTCTTCACCGTTTAAAATAATAATGATATTTAATACTAACTTTTCCATTTCAGGGTCTTCAAGGTGTATACGGAGGAGCGGAATTAGCGTGTTACGTGGCTCGTCTACCTGCCATAGTGTGTGGTGTGGTGTTGGTACAATCTGCGTACGCGCTGCGAGAAGCCAGGTGAATTACAATCACTACTATCAGTATATAAAACAAAGTCGCTGTCGCTGTCTGTCCGTTCCTATGTATGCTTAAATTCTTAAAACTTCTTCTTCTTCTTCTTAAAACTACGTAACGGATTTTGAAGCGTTTATTTGAATAGATAGAGTGATTTATGAGGAAAGTTTTAGTATTAAAATTAAGTTTTCTACAAAGCAGGCGAACCCCGCCTTTATATATAAAACAAAGTCCTTCTCCTCCGCCTGTTTGTGATAAAAGCAAAAACTATTGCACCTATTTTCATTCTGTTTTCGCTAATGTATAGCGTGGTTCTAGAGGATGGTTTAAGTATATAATTTGATAAGTTTTAGAAAATAGGGGCGATGTCGTAAACCGATGGGTAGGTATGCGAAAAACAACTAATACACAAAAAAAATCAGAAACATTGATGTACTATAAATAATAACTATAACTATAACTTGATTCACAATTGCTTATTATGAGGTCGTCAAAAATGTCCAACCGGCACGGCGCTGTATTAAACAATTCATTAAATGTAACACTTTAATTCGTGGCAGTTAAGGTGATTGCTACGATCTGTTCCCAGCCAAAATCCCGCTAGATGGCGCTGAATTCTACATTTCTAGTTTATTTGAGTTTTTGCGTAATTGGAAAAGATTAAGGTCGTAGGAATAGTCATGGCGGTTACTGAATATTATATTTTATTGAAATATGTCATATCATTGCCTTAAAATCCACCCAATTCGGTAAAAAAATGCATTATAACATCTGTCATTGCATACAGGGTCGTTTACACACACAGACGTATACAAAAATGATAAAGATTTAAGTCTAGATGGCGTGAATGTAAAACAAGTTTTCCATTTTTCTGTATGGGTAGACAAAACTTCAAAACGCCACCTGCTACGGTTTATATTATGAACGATTAGCTTTCCGCCCGCATTTAAAAAAAAAAACCCGCATAGTTCCCGTTCCCGTGGGATTTCCGGGATAAAACCTATTCAATGTGTCCAAGTTACGTTCTATATGTGTGCTAAATTTCATTGTTATCGGTTCAGTAGTATTTGCGTGAAACACACACATGATACACATCCTCACAAACTTTCGCATTAGTAGGAAGTAGGATTGTTATAAAAATAAAAGTTATATTTGTTGGCGTAAACTATTTTGTTGTAATTTTGGGAAATAAATAATGTCAAAATTGATTACAATAAAACGCAGTTTTATTTTATTACATTACACTATTGTTTTTTTTTATCAAAACATGTATTTGAAGTAGCATATACCTATGATATAATATTATGCTAAGAATAATTATTCATACAACAACAAATCTAAAACACTATTTACTATGGAAAAAAACCAGGAAGGTGAAAAAGATATTTACGATTTCGACGCACTCGACTTTTAGTAAAATATAGTAGGTAAAAATTAAACAATGGTAATGTAAATTCTAAACAAACTACTACCAAAATACAATTAGAACAAAAATCATTTGACTTGTTTATTTCACCCAGTGCAGAGGCCAGAGGCGGCTCGTGACAAAATTGTATAGGTGTTCACTTGAAATAAAACAACGAAAATACAATAGCGTTCGGGATGATTTATTACAAAAAAAAGAGCACCACATTTTATAAATGTCTATAACACTAAAAATTACAAAGTACAGGCTATTTCAAAACGAATTCAATGACTAGGTATCAATAATTAGTAAATCACCGAATTTGCATTCGCGAGCGTAGGTATCCATAGTGTTTGTCACTGACGGTCACTGACCTCTATAACTTATAGTTATAGAGGTCAGTGGTGTTTGTTGTGTAAACATGTATGTATTTGAGTAGTTAGTAGCATATTATATTCTGAATTTCTGATCCATGCCTATTCACTCAAAACTAATAACACTAATGATTTGTAACAGTAAATTATTTCAATAGGTAGGTATTTGAACATTTCCCAACAAGACGTAAGAATAATTATTCGTAGGTATACAAGATACAATAACAAATCTAATACACTATTTATTATTTTATTATTTACTAGCGGTCCGCCCCGGCTTCGCCCGTGGTACATGTTTACGTTTTCTCTCCATAAGAAGTAATAGCTAGAGAGCTAGCGCAAAGCTACCTGTATGTATTTGACCAGACCTGGATTTTTGTGTGTTGATTCCCCTATACCTACTATACATGAGATGAGGAGTCACTAAGCCCAGAGTGGTGGACGGGGCGCGCGCTTAGGTAAGACAGGTGGAAATTTTTGGCGAACTTTGAAACCATTTGACCACGTCTGCCATTTTGATATTTGAAAATAGATTATTATTACTATCGGAAAATAACAATGGCAGACCATTATCACGCGGATAACATTCTGGCAGACACTTATGAAAGTGCTGAAAAAAATACAATTTTGAAAGTATTTGACCAGATCTGCCATTCATATATTTTATTTATTAGGGTCTTAAAAACTTATTTTCGAAACGGCAGACATTTTCATTGCGTACAGACTTCAGCAGACAACAAAACTTTACAGACTTCAGCAGTCAACAAGACTTAGCTTCTACATGGTCAGATGTATATATGTATTACGTTCCCTGACCTTACATCAATGATTTACTTTATTAATGTTTTTATGGTCATTTACATTTAATTTTGAAAACTATGGAATAAAATTTATAAATTTGATGATACAAAACTAAATATACATTTGTAAAGAATCTCAAATATAAAGTTGTGTTGCAAATAACAAATCATCATTTAAATATTTAGTTTATTTCTTTATTTAAGAAACAATTAACAATTACAAAACAACATAAAAAAACACGCATGCATTTATTGAAATGTTCATTCATCATCACTATCGTATGGCGTTGTGTGACTCGTCTTCATAATCCATTGAATCGGATTCTGTAAAAGTAAAACGTAAATTATATAATAAAAGAAATGAGTAAAGTCAAAAATAATTATTAAAGAGTTAATCATTATAAACTTACCTAGTAAGGCAATGCCTTTGATGTCGCACGATGCCGCCGCGCCGCCAGTGTAGGTACTTCTGCTGCTACATGAAAATATGCTAGGGTTGCAACAAATGGGAAATAAAACAATTGTGATTATTACTATTATGATGTAATCATTTATTCATATGTACATTCAAAACAATTGCGATTATTAAATCTGATGTAATTATTTTTTCATAAATATATAATTATTATTAATTACATAATATATTGCACTGTGAAATATTTACGTATCACTTTATTTTTGATGTTCTTAATTGTCTTTTATAAAATTTAAGTGACGCATTCGCATTGGGATCAACAATCCGATAAGAAAAGAATGGAGACAACATATACATAGCTTTGATTTCAATTCTACAGATACAAAATATACAATCTATCTAAAATGATACAACGGATGTTTCCTGCGTTTTCTCGTCAAAATACCGAAACAACGTAATTATTGTATAGTAGTTGGGCGTGAAAGTAAAAAAACAAATGAAAAGTGTTTTCCATATGATTATTTATTAAATTTACGCGATTAAGAATAATTTCAACGATACAATTTAGTAACCGAGAATTCAGAGGATTAAAGAAAATACCTGCCTGATCATTTTATCAAACTCTAAAAGAATTATGGTTATTTCGCATCACTCGGTTTATTAGTTTGGTAATAATTATTAAAGGTAGTTACAACCCTAGCCATTGAGTCGAACGGTAGGCAACACAATATCGACTTTGTGCGGGTACATATGGTACATTTCTTCTTGCTGTGAAGCGTAATTATTATTATTAAGATTTTTTAGGCTATTTTGAATCAGCTGTTCTAATTTAATTCTAGAAATTTATTAAAACGTGATTTTTTTAAAAGTATATTATGAGTTTATAAATACCTCAACCAATAGTTATTGTGTCCTATCCTCATTTCTTTATATCTTGGTAGTTAACTAAAGTGTTAAATTTACATAACCTCAACAACAACATTTACACTGCCACTGCACTAAAACTAATATGGAATCCATCACACAGTCTATTGATCAGATGTTTGAAGTGTTTAACCACAGAATGGATGAGTTCCAAAAGGATCTCCAGACAATTTCAACAGCCCCAATGGGTAGCCCGTCTTCTAAATTAGCGTCTGACTTTACAGTCTTTCGCACATTTGTCTTGACATCACTACAGTGTCTACAGTCTGAGGTTATCCTCCTGAGTAACAAAACAAAAGTACCTACGACGGACGACCACGCTTCGAGTTGCCAAACACACAGCCAAACAACAATAATGAGTAATAAATTGTTTACAAAAAAAACAAGTTTTCCATTTTTCTGTATGAGTAGACAGAACTTCAAAACGCCACCTGCTACGGTTTATATTATGAACGATGGTTATAAAAATAAAAGTTATATTTGTTGGTGTAAACTATTTTATTGATCAATAATTTTGGAATTTAAAACTGTCAACATTGATTACAATAAAACGCAGTTTTATTTTATTACACTATTGTTTTTTTATCAAAACATGTATTTGAAGTACCATATAATATTATGCTGATCCAAGCATTTTCACTCAAAACTAATATCACTAATGATTTGTAAAAGTAAATTATTTCAATATACATTTCATAACCAACAAGTAAGAATAATTATTATTATTCCTACCTACAACAACAAACCTAAAACACTATTTACTATGGGAAAATAACCAGGAAGGTGAAAAACATTATATTACCTATTATTTACGATTTCGACGCACTCGACTTTTAGTAAAATATAGTAGGTAAACATAATATTATGGTTTTGATTTTTGCTACTAGTATAAGAAAACTGCGTGTTCAAACTACTTGTTTGTCTGTCTGAAAATTCGGAAGTACTTTGGTAGTTTACCGATTTATAATAATATTGTATATATCGTTGTTTAAAAAATATTCAAACACAATAAAATATGATATACTGATTTATCACTGGTTTCAGTGATGAACTGATGAGTCAATGTTAGCCACTATACTTTCGTCATACGTGTGTATGATTGATGTGATTTGCAACGTGGTGATATTTCAGAAAAATCACGGGTCAAATTGTCCCACCGCAAAAAATAACTGCGTTATAAGAATAACTATACCTACGATAAATTATACATAATACAATATAGTCTCAAATGCATACTAGTGAAATATTTTATTTGAATCAATAAAATAAAAAAAAAATAAAAAATAATAATAATACAAAAATAAATTCACAACACAAGAAAATCCGCGCGCAAATCATAGCGCGTGACAATGAAATCAAGAACTTTCGAGCCGACGCGGACGACGAAGGAGCCTAACAAAAGTACCTACAATCATAGGCGGCTCGTGACAAAATTGTATGGCCGTGTTCACTTGAAATAAAACAACGAAAATAGGTACCTACAATAGCGTTAGCAGTACAAAAAAAATGAGCACCACATTATAAATGTCTATTTATACACTAAAAATTATAGAGTATTTCAAAACGAATTCAATTATTATTTAGCAATAATTAGAAAATCCCCGAATTTGCATTCGTGATCGTATTCATAGTGTTTGTCTACACTAATATTATAAAGAGGAAAACTTTGTTTGTTTGTTTGATTGTAATGAATAGGCTCATAAACTACTGGACATTTTACCAATGTTTGCAAGTTTGTGATTACTTTGATAGTTTACCGATTTATAATAATTGTATACTTATATCATTGTTTAAAAATATTCAAACACAATATGATATAGGTACTGATTTATCACTGGTTTCAGTGATGAACTGATGAGTCAATGTTAGCCACAATACTAATCACTTTCGTCATACATGTGTATGAACTATGATTGATGTGATTTGCAATGTGGTGAAATTTCATAAAAATCACGGGCCAATTTTTTGTTTTGAATCCCACCGAAAATACATATATTACTAATTGCGTTATTAGAATAATTAATTACTATACCCACGATCAATTATTACAATTTACAATATAGTCTCAAATGCATACTAGAGAAACATTGCAATTTGAATCAATTAAAATGCATAGCATACAAAAATAAATTCACAACACAAGAAATTCCGCGCGCAAATCATAGCGCGTGTCAATGAAATCAAGAATGTAATTTTATATCAAGCCGACGAGCGACGACGCCGAACTAAAGTACCTACAGTACCATTTACCTTCAGTGTACAATACAGTTTACAGACCTACGACGGACGAACAATAATGAGTAATAAATAAAAAAAAACATAGTTTCTAAGGTCATTAGTTTTATTTTATTTTATTGTTATTTTCTTTGAACGATTGGAAATGAAATTACTCAATTTTTACACAGAACTTTGATTTATTAGAATTATGCTCATTATGCATAAGATAACGAACGCGAATGCACGACATCTAGCGCGTCAATGTCTAAACATCGCCTTTCGTTTAGACATTGACGCGCTAGATCTGTAATAAGTATATAGTCTATGCGCTAGATGTCGTGCTTTATGTCGTGTTTCGCTTGGCAAAAGTCACGCACACTACTGTAGAAGTGTCAAATTTTTCCGGTATTTTACTGTTGTTTTTCTAAGTAAATATTGTAAATTATTGATTAAAAAGGTCGAACGCGCACACATTTCATTATAGAGAAGTGATAAAATGATTAGTTTTAAAGAAATAGTGTCTGTGTTAAGTGTTTAGAGGTAATCAAAAATGTATGGAGGGACGGTCGGAACATCCACCTTAAGTCCAAAATCTATATTATATATCTGAGGCGAAGTTGGGTAAAAGTTTTATTTTGTTTTTCAGGAAAGCAGAATATAGTACAGGTATGGGAGTGGGTGGTAGCGAATTCGACGCCAGCCATTACGTTCCGGAGCCTACGCCTGCTTTCACTAATGAAGGATTTATGCCTGATAATGGTGGGTGGATATTTTTTGTACTTATAATTATTTTTATTGGTACGAGATTGTTGAATTAAAATTAATAATTAATTAAAAAGCGTATACCTAAACATATTTTAGAAATAGAAATAGAAATAGAAATAGAAAGCGTTTTATTTGCCACCATGTAACTCTTAGTAATATAATACACAAAACAGAAAAAAAAAGATAGTAATGGAGGCAAAAAGGACTCCCCGTCAGCAAAGCAGCAATCATTATTTAAAATGTATTGCTGCACTGATTTTCAGAGGAGACCACGTGACTTTTTACTTTTTTGAACGTGGCTTTTTTATTTTTTTAAATTATTCGTGATTACAAATATCAAGCTTACTTTTTTGAGTATTGTAAAAAGTCGAAATACTTTAAGGATAACGATAAGTTCTACGAATGATCATCAACCTTATCCGTTCTACTTGTATATACGTATTATAGGTATTATGTATTATTAGTCTGTGGTTCTACCCTTTAGTTTCTGTGATCTGTGGGTTCTACGAACGATCATTTACCTTATTTTGAACAACACCTACTTTATACATTGATATTTTTATAGTCTAACAGAATATATTTACAAATTGCAGGCAAATCCGGCTCAATGCCTGACCTCAGGCGCCATCTAGCGTCCCGCCAATCGCACATGGGCTACATGATGGCCCAACCTCCACCAGCCTACTGGCAACACTTGGCCGATCGGCAATACGCGGCCAGCCTCCGCCTCCCCAAACATTACCCACCACCACAAGCATTTGGCACATGGGTTGGCCCACGCACTGGCCCATATGACAAACGTCGGCACTCTATAGTTGGAGCGTTTGACGAATACCCGACGAAATATGACTATGACGATAGAATGGAGTGTAAAAGTGAGATATCTTACCCGTATAGACAATATTATGACCCTAGAATGTTTCCTCCAGACTATGAAAGATATTATCAAGCTCAAGACGCGTATGGTGTTAATTTATTAAGACATGATCCTTATCATTTTAATAATAGAGATAGAGATAGGTCCTTCTATGCTGTGAGAAACAGCCATACATCTGTTGGTAATGAATCTGATGATCTGACTAAATATAAGGACGTTGCTTTATAAGGAATAAAATTTATAATCTATTTTTGATGGATTACTTCGTTTAAAATACTAAAATATGTTGTACATATGAATGAAACAAGCATGTATTGGAATTGGAATTAAGTATTCCTTCGAATCTAGAGGCTCGACACAAAAATAACTAAACTATATTTGCACAATTTGACAACCAATCTTTACGATTTCATTATGAAGGATAGCAACATTAATACTTGGTGGAATGCACAGATCTACTACAACTAGATTCCGAACATGCGTGGCCACCTCAGTGCATTTCGCTCTATCTTCGAGTGTTGCCATTTTATAAACTTTCCTGCATTTTAGGGAAAATTTTCATTAAAAATACGTCCTCAAATTCACTCTTACATTAATTATTTATTTCAATTCAGTGTAATAAATAAATAATGTTTTTAATGAATTTGAGGACGTATTTTTAATGAAAATTTACCTTTGTAGTTTTTTAAAATTCCGAATTGATAGTTTCCTTAAAAATGTCCAAAAAATCACCTGCAAAATATGTTTAATGTGACTCATAAGTAGAGAATATTTTTTTCTCATTCAGTAATAGTGTGACAAGTTGGGGGTGTGACTGGGAATAACCACAATAACCGTTTTTAACCCGCTGCTTTCATTTTTTTACTTATATGTTCGAAAGAAGACCGGTATATAGGAAGTTAGGTATATCTTTCTTATCTTTCCTTGCAAATCATCGAGTTAAAAGTTTTGTTCTGACAAAAAAGCTGTAGATAACGATGTGCACTTAATATACATAATATAAATTCGAGAAGGGAAGACCACAAATAAAGGAATATTAAATTCAGATACAGTTTCAATGTGTTTTATTATCATAGGTTATTTTATACATATATTAATTTCTGTGCTAAGGGCCGATTACAAATATTGGAACATAAAAATCAAGTAGGTACAAAATCTACGTAGCCCGATGTCGAATGTTTTTCGTACGTAAATGTACGCTTTTGGGCTTATGAAATTTAGACATAAGGAAAAGTTGCGTAATTGGCTTGAATATCGTTTCCTTGAGTTTTAGAAAATCTTTATTTCCGTTTTCGATGCTGCGGAGAACTTCTGTTTCTTCCATATTTATAAGCATTTAACAAGCAATTTCTTAAGACGATTAGCTGATATCTGTTTTTGCTTCTGCAACTGAAAAAATAAATTTTAGAATATAAAATATTTTTTGTGTCAAGTTATATTAATTATTTTAATACCAATATATTGGTATCAAAGTATAACATTAATATACATATATAGCAAATAATTAGAAATAAAAATACTTCAATATATTAAACTTGAAACTATGGCATCAAAACAACTCTGCTTTTAGAAATAAAAACATTTTTTAAAGAGAAATGCTAACAATTAATGGCAAATTAAATGGAATTAAAAGGCTTATTAGACCACCCAATTTTTAGGGACCCTAACCCTAACTAAGAGTGGTGTAATAAGACTTAGGGAGTTAGTGTCCCGATTTAGGGCGATCGGGTCTGCCCGATCTGCCTAGCTCCCTAAGCGCCCTGCAGATTGGGTAATGTAATAACGTTTAGGGCGGTTAGGGAGCTCAGTTGCCGCGCGACTAGTGCGTGGAGTGGCTGCTTTTGTATGTAAGGTGTCACCAAACTTCCCTACTACAGGTTTATATAACTTAAAAGGGAAGTTCCAAATGTTTGTGATCACACCGCCATGTTAACAAATAAATAAATTGTTAAAATCAATTGTTTATTTAATTGTTTTAAAACTCAACAAGTGTTCAAATTGTTCTGCACCTACTCTCCCGGTTCAAGCACGCTTAGTATTTGCATATTTGAAAGCTTTTCACGTAACCGCAAATACTCTTTCACCCAGATCTTTCTCTTCTTTTTTTAATATTTGTTATTGCGTCAACGGTTGCCACTGCTACAGCAACTTTTTGAAGTTTCGATACTGACGGCGGCATAATGTAAAATGCAACAATACGTTTATCTCTCTAGACATTCGCGTATAAACTGAGTTAGGGCCCAATTCGCAGAGAAGTGTAATAAGCGCCACACTAACTAGGGAACACGCCCACCCTAGATGCAGGGCCCTTCATATCGGGTAGTGTAATAAGCCTTTAATGCTTAATTTACTCCGGTTATAAATTTTTATCCATTATTTAAGTATGTATTACCAAATAACTTGTTATTTTTATTAATTAAGATGTATTTTTTAGTACAAACCAGTTTTCGAGTTTTAGCACCTGGGGACACATTTTGATCATTTGATTTCTGTCTATTCCTTTTAACTCCTCTATAGCTCGTTGATGGTATTGGAATTTGGATCATCATTTTGTGTTGCCGATACTGACTGCACAGATTCAAACTAAAAAATATAAATTCTTAGATCTATATTTTACTTTTATTTTACTAGAGAGTTAATATAAAAAGCAATTTAATATGTAACAAAGTTTAATAAACGCATATGAAAATAATCTATCTTAGGGTTATAGGGAAATCTAACAATGGAATTTGATTGTGATTTAAAATCAACTTCTTAAAATGTAGATAAGTAATTACATTCATGCTTATTGTTGGCGTAGCATTTGACTCAAGGAGAGATAATTTAGGTTTGCAAACAAAAAAATTGCGTTAAAATTCTTTGAACATATTCTCGCTTTTTAAATGATACCCAATTTTACCGACTAGCATCAATCCATATTTTACGAATGCCAGAATACGTTGGAAAACTATGGGACAAACATTTTTTTGCAATTTTGTGGACTTTTTTTCCCATTTGCAGGCAACATTGTGATTGAGGTTATCTTACACTTAAAAGCTAAAATTACCACGAATTATTAACAATAAGAATGATCAGTTGATAGGAAACAGTCAATTATAATGATTCTGATATTATGTATCTTTATTTAATTGTTTACTTACGAATGAAATGAAATTCCATCGGCGTTTGTTTCCGTGCGGCTGTTATAGCCTAATACGCTGCAACCACCCATAATTATAAACACTCAGTACACGTAGTACATTCAGAACACTTTTATAATTAACTTCCAAATGTATTTATCACCAAAAATAACAGTAGACACAAGAAAACTAATTAAATATCAGATCTGCTTTGTTTGTTTGGCCCAGTTTTGACAGTAGGCCATCAAAAAAGTGGCCACGCAGATAAGGACAAAAAAAACGTATCTACATCCCCTTCACTCACATAATGTAAGCGTAGCTATCTATCTCTTTTCACCATAGCATTGCAAATCTACTTGTACTAGATCTGTGGTGGAATGGATATGCGTGAAATGTCATTTTGACAGTTGAGTACAAACATAACTCTTAAAAACAACTGAATACGCAATACTTCAAGTAAAAAGGTTTGATTTTTGCTGATACATTATTTTCCATAAGAGCTAGCGCGCACGAGCAACTTTGTCTCCGCAACTATTTTGTCTCCGCAACTATTTTGTCTCTCCACCCATGGGCTAGTATGAAAGTGCGCGCACGTAGGAACGCAACTCCCCATACAATTGATGGGAGAGACAAAATAGTTGCGGAGACAAAGTTGCTCGTGCGCGCTAGCTCTTAATGAGTACATATTACAAAAACAATCAAACTATGATTTCACACATCACAAAAAAGGGGGTGTCTTCTATGATGCATATCTATCTACTTCTAATTAAGTTTTCAATTTTTCATAAAATGTTGTAACAACACAACACATTCTGAGATAAAAAAATGTATAACGATAATGGTATCGTTGGTCATGTCACAGTCATGGGACTAAAGACGAAATATCCCACCAAAACAGTGAGGAGCGATTTTAAGTTTTCGGATTGGTTATATTAAAATTATATTTCATTACATCATTATCTATAAACAGATTATAGCCCAAAAGCTCTCTCTACAT
Source organism: Colias behrii (assembly GCA_029959065.1). Lineage (NCBI taxonomy): Eukaryota > Metazoa > Arthropoda > Insecta > Lepidoptera > Pieridae > Colias > Colias behrii. The sequence continues at coordinate 5,686,840 of JARWMC010000025.1, forward strand.
CATATTTGATAAATTAAATTAAATTGCATAGATAAGCGAAGTTTCATTTAAATATTGACTAATTCCAGAGTTTTTTTAATGGAACAGTCACAGTACCATAGATAAATAAAGATCTCTTATCTATGGCTATTACAGATAGTTACGTGTACCTAGTTAACATTGTAAGATATTTAGTATACGTATGTTAGTTATTTAAAACATTCCGTCCAGTGTTGTGACTACATTTAAGGCGTTACCCGGCAATTTCGACTATGTTCAACCTCTATAAAGTCTGGTACAACATAAAGCACAATACCGAAAAAAATATATAAAATAGGATGGTCTTTGATCTTTAATTGCTCGCGAGGACTTTTTTCCAAAGTTAATAGATTTCTAGAAAAAAAATGTGCCGTGGTCATCGATTTTTCCGCAAATACTCTATAAACTTCGTAACCTGCTGACTTAGAGCTCTGAAAATTTTATGTTTAATAAATTATCAGTTACACAACAGTCCCTGACGAGGATTTTTTGTTTCACTGATTGGTATCTTTTTAAATACAAAATGCGAGGAAAAAAGAAGGTGCAGCGGGAGAGGTTTGAGATCCGTCAAGTATGGTCAAGGTTATTAGCGCATGTATAAGCCTTAAATGTAATGGTGCTTTTCAATTTTTTAGTTAAGTGATACGAAGTTTCATAAAAATATGTCGGCGAGAACTAAACTCAATTTAGTTATCAATTCAGTCTACTAATTCAATCATTATTAACAATTCTCTGGTTGCGTAAAAATAAAAAGGATGGAATATTCATTGTTTGTTTCTTAGTTTCTTGTCATTACAAGAAAGACAGAGACAACTCAATTATGATATGAATAAATAGACATCCTGTTTTATAATTTACTTTACAAAGAGAGTCTCGGTACCTACCCTCTGTTTTTTTCTACTGACTGACGCGACAAAATATCTTCAAATGCAAATCCCATGTACACAGGCAGATAAGATACCTTGATTTTGTGTATCGTCGTTTAGTCGTAGGACAGCTAGAACTATGACTCTCCTGCTCTAGTATCACACTTAGAACGCAACTAAATTGAGTTTAGTGTTGCTAGAAAACGCATAATAGTAAGTACCAAACCTTTGTTAAGGTGTAGAAAAAGATTTTATTACCTTAATATCATAAATAATGTAAATATAAATAAAACTAGGATAGAATGATAAACGAAATATAATTTGCACAATGAATTTAAAATTTTGATGCAGGTTATGTTTTGTTAAAATTTTCATAAATGGAGAACAATATGAAAAATCCTTATAATAATAATATAGTCTCAAGCATAATAATTTGAAGCAGGTTTTCAGAGGATTTCACAGAAAATTAATAGCCTATACCAGCTTTGTAGTACTTATGTAATAAGTTAATAGTGACAAGTTTGTATTTCTGATGATATTATTCTCTGTTTACGAATATTAAAGTAAACAATTATTTAGTTACGTAATTTAGTTAAGTTACCTAACAACCAAAGTATTGTTATATTTCACATAAAATTTTCAGTCACTACTTAAGGATGCAAATAATAAAATATTTTTTATAAATTGGTAACTATGTGTTTTATTTCATTTTTTATATTTCCGTTACCCAATTCCTACTCCAGTAATATATTATACTATTATTTAGTAAGTAGATTGATAAATGCATTCTCCACTATATAAAAATAAAGTTTTTTTTATACATAAATGAAAATATTGGAAAAAATAATTTCAGTAGAACGCCGATTATCCGAATTAATTGGAATCGGGGCACGGGGTCAATTCGGATAATTGTAAATTCGGATAACTGGGTCTGGACTCTGGACATAGGAAACGAAGTGTCGCGCATAGAATAAGCTTTATTAAGCGCAATATAATATAATGATTGCCTCTAGCATTCAATAATAACCGTTGAAATATATCGACTCCAATAATTAATTAATTCCTTGTTGGAACATAACAAAATTTGCTTAGTTTTAATTTTTTATATTACCTACGCTTAATAGGAGCGATTTGGTTAATCGGCGTTCGGATAATCGGCGTTCTACTGTATAAGCTTAAAAATTTTACATAATAATAAATACATCACTACATAGTATAAAACAAAGTCGCTTTTTCTGTCCCTATGTCCCTATGCATAAAGCTGAAACTACGCAACGGATTTTGATGAGGTTTTTTTAAAAGATAGATTGATTCAAGAAGGTTTTAGTATATAGGTAATTTATAAGGTTTTAGACAAAGCGGGCGAAGCCGCGGGCGGAAAGCTAGTAATAATATATAAACTGAGAAGAAGCGGCATGCGCGTAAAAAGCGCGTCTGAAGTCAGCTAATTAGCCGAGTTGCGTTTAGTAGGTGGTTACGTTGCTAACTGAAGTACTGGAGTACGTGAATACCGAATACGTACGTTACTATGTTTGACAGTGTGAATGGTTGAAATGCTGGTTTAAAATTTAAATTAATCGTTTACTTATACTTTATATATTATCTCTGTCTCACTAATAGTGGAGCGCCTGGGGGTTTTCACCTCGGATTAGAGTTATAGTGAATGAATTAATATGATCGATGTGGGATATTGTTAAATAAGCTATAAATTGCAATGTTTACCCATTTTTTTTTGTGCACTCCATTGTTTCATTGTTTAAACAAATTATTGTGAAAAATTCATGTTTGACCATAGAGGGTGTCCCAAGAAGTAGTGATATACTGAAGCTGGGAGGTAGAGGACATAAAGGGCTATCCGAATCACCCCCATGTATATTATGCGATTTTTCGTATTTTCGGAGTTATGACGTTTTTTTCAAATTTTCACCTATCGCCGAGTACGTAGAGATTTTGATTTATGGTGACGTGAATTATGGCGGTAAATGCTTGATTTTTTTTGTGTGCTAAGCTGAAAGAAAGGCCAATTCAGTATAGTAACATTTACTATCGTTAGATCTTCGAATGGAATAAAAAAAAAGAATTTATTGCCAAGAAAGATAAAATTACCCAGTATGTTCATAACTTCAAGGGCCCGTAAAAAATAAAATCACATAAAAAATATCCGTTTTGCTTTTTAAAAAGTTACTCTATCTATGAGGTAGCTACCCTGAAAATTTCATTTTATTATTCATAAGGCTTCAATCGAAAAATTGAAATCTAAAAGTGGTAAGTGCAAAATTTTAATGCAAACAAAATAAAACCAATTACAAGGTGTTTAATTACAATAAATTTTCAAAATGACCCCCCCTGTTGCTCACTGCAAGTCAGTGCCGGATTAAGCCAGCGCGAGGCCTGTAGCAAATTCTGTCAAGAGGCCCTTCGTTTGCTATAGTTTCTCAAGTTAAAGGGTATTAAATAAAACAAAACTATTACAAATAAACTTTTCTGCATTTAATATGGGCAAATTTAGAGATAACACTTTAACTATCGACTTCTTTAAGCAAATTATACTCTATATTCATCAAAGTAAGGTGATTAAGACGTTCTTGGCCCATCGTGTTTCTTAACTCGTTTTTAATACGTTTTAACGTTGAAAAAGAACGTTCGCCACTGCAGTTAGTGATCATGAGAGACAAGTAAATGCGCAAGGCAATTTCTACGTTTGGGAAACACGATTCTAAGGAATTATTTAATAAAAGTTTATAAAATTGCAGTTCCAGAGACTCTTGTTTCTTGCTATCAATAACAGTAGCCACATCTGTTTTCAGCAGTTCAGCAGTGTTTTATCTTTTTGTTTGTTTTCGGGAACAAATTTTACAGCGTTTTAATATCACAAGACAGCATTTTTTTACTAAAATAGCAAACCCCTTTTGACGTATTGCATGACACTATAATCGCTATAGCACTGGCGGAGGTTCGTATTCGTTTTTGATTTCTTATTTTCTTTGACAAGGGCGATGGATGATTGTCATGCTCCATCTGCCTTTTATTTTGTAATCTAAGGTTTGATAGTCGATAGAATCCTCTTTTAATTGATCGGGTTGTTACGACTAGCTCGTTCGATAACAATATCAGGGGATTCCCCTGTTAGTTTTGCCGTGCTACCAACTTGCGTGTAGCGCAGTGCAAGCAGTACAACACAACTTTTGGTGTAGCCAGCGCTCAATTGTAGAAACGTGGTAAAATTTTAAATTATTGTTGTAGATTTTGATACCAACGTCTCTCGTGGTAGGTACGTGTATTTTTTTTACGGTACGTGTATTATAAATTGATATTTTTTTACGGTCAGACAGGTATTAGACCGCGGGGCCCCCCGAGTCGCGGGGCCCGTAGCATTTGCTACTCTTGCTACGTGGCTAATCCGGCACTGCTGCAAGTGCAACATCACCGGAAAAAGTTGTCTTTTAAACGTCTGAATACCCTTTTATTATTTTAATGGTTTCTTCTGCTACTCTCAATTTCCGGGTTAATTCGTCCAAATTGCGGCATTCTCTCGAGTAGACGAGGTCTTTGTAGTATCTCCATACAAAAAAATGCCGGCGTAGTCAGATTTCATACATCAACACTTCAACTTTGAATGAATCCATCATGAATTTTATAGCCGTCCAGAAAACCGATTATTATAGAGATTATATCGAGTATAACCGACTTAGAGACACTTGCAGCAAAATATCATTCGGATTATTATAATTTGCTGAAAAATTCAATTCACCTCAGTAATGTTGAAAAGAAAATTAATCTAAGTAGATGCAGCAATGGAGCAAATATACAAGTACCTACATAGAAGAGAATGATGATTGCCAATTTACCATGCAAAAGTTGAAAAACGTCATCACTACAGAGCATATCCCGGTAGAAAAACTATTAAAAAACGACTAATAGAACGCTTTCACGATGATATTATCATTTCAACTAAGTATTTGATGTAGGCAACAATGTAGGTAATTGTAATATATTTAAATAAACAGATCTGGTACTAATAATTTTTTTTCTTTTCATTAGTCGTAATTAATTACCTTATTTTTTTAAATTTACTCAATAGAGTACGTTTAATTTATAATTAAACCGGCCGAGAAATTCCATTGTACATAGCAGTTGTGGCTCCGCTCTCCCCTCCACGTTTTTCTATCTGTTTGAGATCCCTACTGCTATTTTTATACACAGGTATCTTTGAAAAATATTCCTATAATATGTCTACTCGAATAAAAAAAAGAAATACTGTTTAAAGTGAAAATATATGGTCAAACATTAATTTTTCATAACATTTTTTTTTTAAACAACGAAACAATGGAGTGCACAAAAAAAATTTGGGTAAACATTGCAATTTATAGTTTAAGAAACAATATCCCACATCGATCGTATTAATTCATTCACTATAACTCTAATCCGAGCTTTTACGGTTTTGTATGCTCCAGGCACTGCACTATAAGGAGTACGTGAATACTAGCCCAGTGAAATTAGGTAAAAAAAGGGGTCAACCTCGGAATGAAAGATAATAAGCTGGAAATTGGTAAAAACCTTTGTTTTGTTACCCTAAATATTGTCTCAAAAGTCACAAATGCTATCGTGTCCGCGTCTTAAGATATTGAAGGTCAAAGGTCACAAAAAACGATTTTTCGCGAATATCTCGGTTCCTATTGCTTAAATGATATTTTCACCTATTATGAAAGTTGTAGAGTATAAAATTCTCTACAACTTTTGTCTAAACTTTTTTTTTATACGATCAACCGTTTTTGAGGTAGAGCGCGAAGAGTGCGCAGCGTACAGTCATATATGAGCTAATGCAGGGTCAAGCGTGAGTTACGGTTATCAGTACGTTGTATAAAGTCAATTATTGACACACAGCTATTGCCTTATCAGAACAACAAAACACTGTCGTCATCATAGGAGAAGATATTGATTTGCTCGTTATTTTAATTGGACGTACTCATTCACATCAACAGGAAATTTATTTTAAAAAAGTTGGCAAAGGCAATGTTAAGACACAAATATACTCTTCTAAAAGTTTTGACCAATATCCTCGTATTAAAAAACACATTTTATTTTTACACGCATTTAGTGGCTGTGACACGACTTCTGCGCTATTTAAAAAAGGAAAAAAAAACTGTTACTAGAGCATTGGAGAAAATTACCAATTTGGATGAACTGGTGGAAGTATTTCAACAAGAAAACTGCCCCGTACAAACTTTATTTGAAAATGGAGTGCGCATCTTTTTGGCATTATATAATGCTCCAAAATCTGAGGACAACCTTGATTATTTCCGCTACACGCAATTCATCAAATTAACAAAACTAAATAAACCTGTACAATTGTCAACACTTCCACCAACAAGTGTAGCAGCCCGTCAACATATCAATCGTGTCTACTACCAGATTCAAACGTGGCTAGGGAAGAACTTAGAACCTCAAGAATGGGGCTGGAAGCTTGAAAATGAAATCCTGGAGCCCATAACAACGTTATTACCTCCAGCACCAGCCGAACTACTAAACACAATATTTTGCAATTGCAAAAATGGTTGTGGTTCCCGCTGTGGATGCAGAAAATCAGGGCTACTATGTTCTTTAGCTTGTGGCCAGTGCAATGGACAAGCTTGCCTCAACGCTCCACTATATCCAAGTAATCCCGATGAAGAAAGCACATACGATCCTGAAATTCTAGAAGGTTTGGAAATGAATATGACCGATAATGAGGATGATGACAATGAATTGAATATTTTAGACCGACAACAAGAAGAAGACGACGAAGAAGAAGATAACTAGCTTCCATTCGCAATTTCATTCGATTCACAAATTATTTTAATATTTAAACTCACATTTTAATAAATGTATAACATGCCATATTTAATGATAAATAAAGGTATATCTAAAATATATTTCCTTACTGTCTTTTTATTTTAAAATATAACTAAAATAGATAATCCAGAATTAATAATATACTATAGTTGAATAATTAAATATAAATAATTAAGAATAAGTACAGAAATAATGGGCATTGCTTAATAATTATATTTTTTTTGCCAATAATTGACTTTATACAACGTACTGATAACCGTAACTCACGCTTGACCCTGCATTAGCTCATAATATATGACTGTACGCTGCGCACTCTTCGCGCTCTACCTCAAAAACGGTTGATCGTATAAAAAAAAAGTTTAGACAAAAGTTGTAGAGAATTTTATACTCTACAACTTTCATAATAGGTGAAAATATCATTTAAGCAATAGGAACCGAGATATTCGCGAAAAATCGTTTTTTGTGACCTTTGATCTTCAATATCTTAAGACGCGGACACGATAGCATTTGTGACTTTTGAGACAATATTTAGGGTAACAAAACAAAGGTTTTTACCAATTTCCAGCTTATTATCTTTCATTCCGAGGTGAAACCCCTAATATGACTGGGCTATACCGAATACGTATGTTACTATGTTAGACAGTGTGTAGAATGTATAAGTAGATAACGCGGAATGTCTTTAAACTGTGTAGCTATAAAATTGCTAGTCTGCCTTCGCTTGGTTCGCATAGACTGCTTTTACGTCAGTATATATATATATATATATTACAAGCTTTCCGTATTCTAAGATAATGGGTGCTTTTATAATTTACCGTGGCACGGCACGGTACGGCACGTTTTTATCGTCACGGTAAATTAGGAAAGCAAAATGTATGCATTTGTATGCAAACGCTTTTAATTTACCGTCCACGGCAACGGCACGCCGTGAACGGCAACGATCTACCGTGCCGTTGCCGTAGCATACTGGGCTCCCTATCAAATCGTCACGGTATTGTTGAGAGTGTAGTGTGTGCGTACAAGAAATTTGTATGTGTGCGTGCGTAGCCAAGAGGCGCAGGCGGCAGATGGCAGGGCAGCGCCGGTGGCGGCCGCTTCATTTTTGCACAAATAGTACAAGCAAAATGGCGTTATTTATATATGATATTGTGGTGACTTTATTGGAACTTGTTGAATCAAGACCGCCTATGGGATAAAACGTTAGAAGACATCCGAAAATAATTGAAAAACTTATTTGGGTCTTCCTTGAGCTTATCAAATATTATTATTGTGTAGTATGACCCTTCTAAATATTTTACTTTTAAAAGCGGATGTTGCCAATACTTTCTCGTAATATGTCTTTTTTACGTCTTAAATATAACAAATAGAGTATAAGTATAGTCGCTGTCTCTTCGAGAACATGTCTGCACTTTGAAGACGCGCAAAGCGTAATAATTTCACGGCGAATTATAAAATCACCCTACGGCACGGCATGCCGTCCACTGCCACAAAACTTCAATCTCGTCCACGGTAATATCGTGCCGTGCCGTGAAACGGCAAATTATAAAAGCACCCAATAAGTAGGAAAAAATAAACGCTTTTGAGCTTTTGCGAACAGACAGACGGACAGACGCGGCGGAGAACTTTTGTTTTAGGTACTTATAGGCACGTATAGGTAATATCACAGACTAATAATAATATACTACGTATACAAGTAATATGTATAACAGTGATAGCGAGGTTACCCCTGAAACAGTAATACTTTTTCGGAACTATAATTCACGAAATTAAGAAAAAAGGTATTTATTAACATTTCATTACAAACTGCTTTTCTTTTTTCCGCTTTCGATTCGAAAACTCAAACAATGTAATGCTGGTCGCTATATTAAACTGAAGTCCACACTCACCTGTTTTATTATTATATTTCTTTACTTTTATCAAATAATTATTCCATCCATTCGACAAAACCACCAATGAAAATGTGTAGACCGCTATCACAAGAACAAGCCTTCTTCTTAGATTTTGTTACATATACACACACACCGATAATGTTATACAAGATTAATTTTCAGTTACATAAAATTAAATAAAGATTATGGAACCACTTTGGAACCAGTATAAAATATTCAGTTTTAAATAAAGAGTTACCCAAAATGGCGGTATAAAATAAAATTGAACCGATTGAACTTTAAACTTTTGAACAGACCAGTGGGCAGTGACCACAGATTAGTAATTAGTTACTCCAGGACAGAGTAAGTATAGTTATCGCCACGAAAGAAGGCTCGTAGACGCGGCACCTAAAAATATAATATTGACAATATTATTCACAGATATTATTTAATTCAAACTTGAAATGAGAGCTGGGTTAATTTATTTAAAATAATATATGAAAACAGTTATATTGAAAGTTTCAATTATTTTGCACCTCTATTTCAGTTGATATAAAATGATAGTGAGTGAAATGGTATTTTGGGGGTAAAATTTACGGATCGCGTCCAAAATGAGATACTGCACTCAAAAACACAAATAATCGATGTAGCTAATAAAGCTGCTGCACTGAAATGGAACGAATCCTCCGAATGTCGGAGGAGTTGTGGGCGAAAATTACCACTTTGTGGGGGATCAGGAAAAAGGCTGCGTGGCAGGCCCAGAATAAGATGGCGGGACGAGCTCGACTCTCATAAACTAGATTGGAGCAAAATTGCTCAAAATAGGGAAAGATGGATTGAGGGAAGAGAGGCCTTTGCCCAGCTGTGGGACAACCATGGCTCATAATACTAATAATAACATACTTCATTTTTATTTCACACTTTTATTATATTTTTAATTTTAGACAATTTTCATCTATTATTCATATATAATAATTTGAAAATTTTATATTATGCAATTAAAACTGTTTCATATTTCAATAGTTTTAAAAAGTAAGATTTTATTTTTTTTATTATCAGAATTTTAACGACTGGTAACACCAAATTTCGGCATTTTTATTTCGATGTCATGTCATGTCAATCAAAATTTTGGAAGTGAAGTCGTCGACATTTCAGAAAAGTTACAAAGTTTTCGATGAGCTAAACTAACTTTTAAAAGTTGATAAAAATGTGTTAAATTAATTTTAAACATTAAGTATCTTGACTAGAATGTGTGAAAAAAGTTTTTAATAAGTTGTGGTGTGTATTAAGTTGTGTAACTGTTTATTATTTTGTGTAGGTGGCTATCTATGTGGATCAGTTTGTTCTAATGTGAAAGTGTATTTTCGCATAAAATTTAGATCCCATTGTTCAAAACTTTCCGGGTGACTGTTAAGAAAATGTGCCAGTGCCTTGCGTAAGACGTCGTCAGGACTCGTAATGCATTGTGCGTGGTAAAACTTTTTAAAACTTCTCGAAACAAATCAAGTAAGTGTAACCGAATATTTTCACGTTTTGTAAATAAACATTATCACAAACTGTATTTGTGTAACTTTTGTGTTAGCATTGACATAATAATGAGTGTGTAATATTTAAATATTGCATAGTTATAACAACTATAATATGTTTCGATTGTCATACATTAAGTACTAGTTTGTGGACAATGAAAAGTTTATTTTTACTATTTGTGGCTTACAGAAAAATTATTTAACTTTATGAGATATCAATCTTTATCATTAAATATTTATTTACATTAGGTAGAAATCCTAGAAATATACTCCAGTTCCTATAGAGTATAAGATAAACTATAATAATTTGGGATCAGAATCAGTAACAATAAAGCAATAACATTAATTAAATAATTCAAATGCATTACATTTTATTGTGATAGTTATGCAGCGTCAAATAGTAATAAATTTTATTTCAAGTTTAACTTAATTCTTCTTACCTTGAAATGTGTTTTTTTGTTGAGGATTATGAATGAAAGGTGGTTGTAATTAAATAATTCTTGAGTATAAAGTTAATGAGCTAGAAATAGAATTAATTTTCATAAAAAATACAGTTTTTTCCTGTTTAGTTCCCGTCCTCATAGAATTTCCGAGATAAAACCTATGCTCTTTTTGGATTCAGTGGTTTATACAGGAAGAAGAGACAGACAGACATTTTCACTATCTATACAGATATTACATCTAATTTAATTAATTAATGTATTTATTTTCAGATAGAAAAATGAATGTGCCATCGCAAGATAATGTCCGCCTGCTGTCATCTGGTAAGGAGTTTAATTTTTTATTAGAATTTACACAGATAGAACTAGAAGAAAGTTTTGTTTGTTACACTATTTATTTTATCAATGTTAAACATGCAGTAGTAAAAAAGCCCCTAATCCCTATCAGTATTTCTGCATCATTGTTTTACATATTTTAAGATAATACTTTCACACTTGCTAACCATTCTTTTCTAATTATGAAAATGGCAAGTTTTCTTTATATTTATTAATTAAACTGATTATTTTTGTAATTCTTTTGAATAGATTTTTTAAACTTTATATTAATCTAACTACTTAAAATAATTTTAACACCAAGGACAGTTTGATTCAAAGTTAATGGCGGTTCGGTAGCTGCGATTGCATGTGCATGCCTGCATGCATCGGTCCCTTAACATCCCGCTGATATCTAAAATTGCATTTATATATTTTTCTGCACATCTGATCGTACGGTGTTCCGAGCCGCCATTAAGTTTGAATCGTACTGTACTTAAATTAATCTAAATAAAATTTTTCATTTGGATTAAGTACTGGGCTTAAAAAATAAATTACGAAATGCACTTAAAACGCATAATTACCAAACAAAATTCTTAAGGCTGATTAACCTTATCACATGTTGATACCTATATACTTGAATGTGTTCTTGTAATGATAAAAAAGGTATTTTGAGAATGCTTCTGTTCATTGTTTGAGTGAGTTGATGTCAATATTATTATAGATAAAAATCTATGATGACTAATTATTGATTTTAAATTTGTGTTTGTTTTTGATTTTAAATCAAGATGTATGTATAATAGACTGTATTGTATTCGATTACGTACGGGAAAAAAGATTCTGAAGATTTGGAATAAGATAATATTTGATAATATTTGATTGAAATACTTTTATAGTAGTTAGTTCCTTTTTCTGTAGATTTAAAGAAATGTTTGTAAGGTGAAACATAAATAAAAATTAATAAATTAATCCATCCATAGGTACATATTGTATTGAAAAAGTATAATTATGTTTATTAACTTTATATTCTCTTGAGCATTCTTAAAGTATGTATGCATGTAAATTCTATACAAAAAATTGGTTGTCTGTAAAGTCGGTTTACTGACGATAGTTGAACGTGACAACGGCCGATTGTGCTTCTTTGTCGCTCGTTCCGCGCTCTCGCTTGCACTTCAAGCCTTACGGAACGCCTCAGAGCGCGAGGTAACGCCGCATGAGTCATGTTTTTTCGTGCGTGCAGCCGGCTATCGAATTATAAGACGTTGTCACGTCAAAAACTAACTATTCCTTCCGGAGTTATAACTCCTACACTTTGAATTTCTATCGGTGAAAAATATTGACGTGTTTTATGATTATAAAGTATAAACTCCCTTGTGAGCTATCTTATTACACTACAAATAGTTACATAACATCATACATGCACTAACTGCAGTACTTTAGACTAAGTGACATCAGCGTAATATCTCCACTTTCATATCTTAATTAGACATTGTTATAGTACTGTTTTAGTGTATTTTTTGTTCTGCCTTTCTTTAGTATTGGTTAAGAAGTATAAAGCACTAAAGTATTTATTTTTGATGTGCGCCTTAATATTATTCAATGCAATACATTGAGATTTGATTTAGAGTCGGCAATCGGCATATTAGGTATTTCTATGTTATATGTCATTTTTACATTTTATTCAAATATTTTTTTAACCGGAACTATTTATTTGAAAAACCCATTTATTTCTATAATTCTGTGATCAGTAGATATTATCAGTAGTCTTGTTAATAAATATATAAAAATCAATGGTAATTTTATAAATAGCAATGTGATTTTGCCTTTTATAATGATAATTATTACATTAGAAGTATTGTTTTAAATAATATCTTTATGGCTGCTTTATTTGCTTTTGATTTTATGAATAATTTTGTATGTACAATTTACTTATAGTTTAGCATTATAGTTTTCATGGTAGGTACATGTGTTTTATGTGAAAATTGGATCCACAACTTTTGTCTGTTTTAAACTGCTAATTTATCTATATATATAAAACTCAAAGGTGACTGATATAGTGATCTATCAACGCACAGCCCAAACCACTGGACGTATCGGGATGAAATTTGGCATGTAGGTAGATGTTAGGATGTAGGCATCCGTTAAGAAAGGATCTCCCGAAATTTTTGCGGGAATGGGGAAAAATGGGGATGCACGTACAAAGTCGTGGGCGGAAGCTAGTTTTTTAATAAAATTATATAAAACAATTTGAAAAGAAAATTTTACGTATAAGCAACTTGCGATGTTTGTAACCCAATCGCACAAGAAAAATTAAACGCATCTGGATGAGTTTGGCTGCAAAGATAGATTACACCTCGCCTAATTTTAACCAGTTATCTAAGGAAGTGATGTGTTAGCTGAATCATGTTGAGAGATAAAAGTAACAGATTAAAAATGTATATTGAATTTCTATATCACCCTGTCAATCGCCTTGTATGTGGCAAAAGTTAAAAAAAAAAAATCTATAGGCAATATAAATTTATAAAGAATAGAAAAAATTCGATCACGAGGCGGGACTCGAACCCGCATCCTTCGCGCCATTCCGGGGCGGATGCCTCACCAACTCAGCCACTCGTGACCCGCCCGAGTGATCGAATTTATTCTATTCTTTCAGTTTTATGTGTCTGAAGGGACACACCGCGCGCCATCTATTGAGATGATTAACAACCATTTCAACCAATATGAAGCACTTTTCAGTGAATACAATATTGTAACGATGGAACACGACCTTTTTTGTTGAATTTATATTTTTGGTTTTATGGCATTCAAATGCTTTATAAATATAAATTTATAAAGAATAGAAAAAATTCGATCACGAGGCGGGACTCGAACCCGCATCCTTCGCGCCATTCCGGGGCGGATGCCTCACCAACTCAGCCACTCGTGACCCGCCCGAGTGATCGAATTTATTCTATTCTTTCAGTTTTATGTGTCTGAAGGGACACACCGCGCGCCATCTATTGAGATGATTAACAACCATTTCAACCAATATGAAGCACTTTTCAGTGAATACAATATTGTAACGATGGAACACGACCTTTTTTGTTGAATTTATATTTTTGGTTTTATGGCATTCAAATGCTTTATAAATATAAATTTATAAAGAATAGAAAAAATTCGATCACGAGGCGGGACTCGAACCCGCATCCTTCGCGCCATTCCGGGGCGGATGCCTCACCAACTCAGCCACTCGTGACCCGCCCGAGTGATCGAATTTATTCTATTCTTTCAGTTTTATGTGTCTGAAGGGACACACCGCGCGCCATCTATTGAGATGATTAACAACCATTTCAACCAATATGAAGCACTTTTCAGTGAATACAATATTGTAACGATGGAACACGACCTTTTTTGTTGAATTTATATTTTTGGTTTTATGGCATTCAAATGCTTTATAAATATAAATTTGGTTGAAATGGTTGTTAATCATCTCAATAGATGGCGCGCGGTGTGTCCCTTCAGACACATAAAACTGAAAGAATAGAATAAATTCGATCACTCGGGCGGGTCACGAGTGGCTGAGTTGGTGAGGCATCCGCCCCGGAATGGCGCGAAGGATGCGGGTTCGAGTCCCGCCTCGTGATCGAATTTTTTCTATTCTTTATAAATTTATATTTATAAAGCATTTGAATGCCATAAAACCAAAAATATAAATTCAACAAAAAAGGTCGTGTTCCATCGTTACAATATTGTATTCACTGAAAAGTGCTTCATATTGGTTGAAATGGTTGTTAATCATCTCAATAGATGGCGCGCGGTGTGTCCCTTCAGACACATAAAACTGAAAGAATAGAATAAATTCGATCACTCGGGCGGGTCACGAGTGGCTGAGTTGGTGAGGCATCCGCCCCGGAATGGCGCGAAGGATGCGGGTTCGAGTCCCGCCTCGTGATCGAATTTTTTCTATTCTTTATAAATTTATATTTATAAAGCATTTGAATGCCATAAAACCAAAAATATAAAATCTATAGGCAATTTGAATTTATTATGGTTGAGTAAATGCAAATAATTAGGTGATCAGTGCTTTGCTATTCTAAAGAATTTTTTGATTTGACCCTACCGGGAATCGAACCAAACTCCACTTGCTTCTACCCTCACACGTTCAATTCAATTCAATTTTTTTCGAAGGGTGGCAATTTTGTTTGAGCACAACCCTCACACGTTTTCCATTAAACCAGTAATCTATTGTGATCTGAAATCAAACAGCACAACCCTAACGTAATATTCGTCATTATTCTGGCTCGATGCACCCGACCCTCCCAATTTAGGGAGGCAGTTATTTACTTCGGCATATACGTTAATATAGTTACGATATACAAGTTCATGTATCTAGTACATTGCGCGGAAGTGCACTCGATAACTCATAAACTGCAATACTGCGCATATTGGAACGATCGATTGAGGGTAGCGTCCCTTTTGATATACCCGTATACCTAATTATGACCACCCCTAGTCTAGACTTAAATTTTGACATACCTACCTGTATAACTGAATATGACCACCCTTAGAGTTGCAACTGACCAGACTTTAAATTTTATAAACTTGAGTTTTCTAATGTGTTGTAAAGTTGTAAAAAATTTTTACCTGTATCACGTAAAACTTTTACACACAAGTAAATAATTCACAATGACTGTTTGATACGACTGAATATGACTTTTTAAGAACTACCTTCATTGAATTTGAAAAATGTTTGAAATAATTCTTAACGTCTTTAAGTAATGTTGCCATCACGTCTATTCTTGTTGCGATTGTTTATGTTTATCAGAAGATATTTAAGTAAAAGATTGACTGTAGTAGCGATAATACGTTTTATTATTAAATTATAATCTTATCTCTTTAATTCTTAAAGAAAAGTATTGTTTCGAGTTTTCATATTGGATTCGAGAGATGCGAAAATATAAAAGTTACAAATTTAGCGGCAGTCATAACAAAGCCAATATTATTTTCACATCATCGAAGGGGTGTCGAATGGGGAGTACCTACATAGCGTATTCAAATCGTTGTGAATATTTCATTAGCTTATATAGGTTCCCCATCCAGTGCGTCTAGCCAGAGTCTCTAGCTATACTGAGGTTGTATTCAGCCCGTAGCGGCTTGGGCGGATCAATATCGCGCAGGCGCCATCACCGAGCCCTGCACAAAGGGAAGGCGACTGCCTCTCCGAGCAGGTCGCGCCGAACTAAAAATTGAAACAAATATCCAAAACGCCTTCCAAATTTAAATAAAACCGCTTATAATACTTTTTAATCAAACCGCGATGTGCCATTGACAATAAATTTCGAATTTCGAATTTCGCGTGAAGAGGTCGGATATGTGCGCGACATTGGGTCGAAAAAAAAAGTGGCACAAAGTACTGATATTAGATTAGTTGACTGAGAAAATGTGAACAACCGGGTCTCGGTATGTATACAGTACTTGTAGAGTTTACTTGTTGCGCTTTCTTAGATGTGCCCGCTGGGTTACGTAAGGCGACATTTTAAATGGTCCATTGTGCAGCGTAAAATGGTGATGGCAGGAGCCGGCCAGATTTAGCTTAGTCATCCGCGATGTTTGGTATCATGTATGTATCTTTTAAGAGCGTATTTAATAGAAATTGATAATGATTATTAACTTTTTTTATATTTATGTGTATAAATGGCGTTTTTTTTTTGCAAATTACATACTTGTGTTATATTATATATTTTGTAATTGATAGTAAAGAAATAGTTCTGATTATTTTATGTTATCATGTCTTAGCTATAAATAAAAAATGTAAATTTTAAATTTGGCAATGAATACAAAATGGAGGTACGGCAGCCGATTTGTAATGGATGCCATGTTGATATAAGTACTTAGTTATCATTTATTGATTATAAATGATGTAAGTCTAGTTGGATAAAAACTTCTTATTGATTATACTTTTGTGCATGTTTAAATATTGATTGATTGATTATTTTTAATTGAAATAAACAACCAATTAAAGTTAAAAAAAATTAATTGTCTGTAAAGTCGGTTTACTGACGATAGTTGAACGTGACAACGTCCGATTGTGCTTCTTTGTCGCTCGTTCCGCGCTCTCGCTTGCACTTCAAGCCTCACATGGAACGCCTCCGAGGTAACGCCGCATGAGTCATGATTTTCGTGCGTGCAGCCGGCTTTATCGAATTATAAGACGTTGTCACGTCAAAAACAAAGTGCGTATTAGCTATGAAAAGAGAAAAGTACCTGCGTAATTGAAATTTCATGTGATAAAATATTTCTGGAAGATTCTATCTGGTAGTATATTTGTTACTAGCCTCGCCACCCGGCTCCGTCTGCCGTCATAGCTATAGGCCGTGGTATAACTTTTTAATGGTCATCAATTTTCTACATCAGTTTATAAGTTTGCCATTGCATAGGTATATCTTTCCTCTTCTTATTTAACTTTTTCTTAATTTTGACGTTCGGCTATTTTTTCTAAATTAATTTAAGTACATGTCTCTAAAATTGGTTTCCGTTCTACCAATCAATACAAAATTCGATTCAATACATTTATTTTTGTCTAAAAGGGTCTAAGTTAGTGGCGTATCATTAAAACACTATTAAATATCGTTTTATGAACAAAGACTCATGTCGGCCTTATATTATGTATTCCCTTGTGTACTTTTGTTCGATACAAATAAATAATTGTATCAAATTTTAAATGTACTTTATGGGGGGTAAAAATAAAATGTCATGATCTTTCTCAGTACATTAGTCAAACATATGGCTAAAAAACCTACCTATATTATAGGTATGTTATGTACCAAGTATAAGATACTTAAAAGTTTTACTGAAGAAAAGCTATTAGCCATAGTAATCTATTTTTTTATAACTATTTATCTGTTAGTTGTTTTACTATCTCCATTGTTTATAAATAAAAACTACGTTAAAAACAACCGACTTCAAAAACGGAAAAGTAAAAAATAAAAAAGATTTGATATTATTAATTACTACATATTATTTAGATGTGCTATTGACTAAATAGGTTTGATGTCGGTGCCAAGCACTAAGCACTTAGTATTAAGCCCGTGCGCGTACTTTTCCGTTTTTGAAGTCGGTTGTTTTTAACTTAGTTTTTATTTATTACTTTTTAGTGTATTTTTCAACACGAATCAAACGAGCCCAAACTCGATAAAGTTGAGTCAATATATTACTGAGTTCCTATGGCCACCTTCCGATTCCATCATCAAATCAGCTCTATTTCATGATAATGTTTCATTGCTATCCAATTTACATACGTATGCAAAATTTCAGCTCAATGATCAATCGGTTACCGGGAAGTGAATCAAAGTTACTTGCTACATTTCAATTAAGTCATCGAGATCAGACAAAAATGCTCAAAAAATAAGAACTACTGGGCCTATCCGAATAAAATTTTTATGGGACCAATTCGACACCATTCCGCATCAAACAAAAAAAGAATCACGTAAATCGGTTCAGAAACCTCGGAGCAATCGGTGTACATACATAAAAAAAAAACATACCGGCCGAATTGATAACCTCCTCCTTTTTTTTGAAGTCGGTTAAAAAGTAAAGAACCCTAAACTCTGAAAAATAACTAGTTTCAGTAAAGATCCTGCTGGAATTAGCAATTCAATAATTAATTAAAAATGTTACCCATGACTATATTATCTTTGTGTTAAAATATTTATTAAACACCATTTCAATTGAAATGAAACGCATTTCGGATAGTAGCAGTTTATTAATCCCAAACATGAAACTTTAATAAAACTGTTACTTTGATTATCGTAAAAAATATGCATTCATTCGTGTCTCCCTTTTATCGTACCGTTTATACTCCACTAGCTTCCCACCCGCGGCTTCGCACGTGTGGTCAAAGGGATTCCCCGTAGGGATGAGATGTATCAAACTATCGACGCGGTAAAAATTACTTCATTGAATACTTGGTTTCCGCGTGAAATATTATGATAAACCACTTTTGCGTTTTTTATAAATAAGGATAGGGATGTGTTTATTCCTTTTCGAATTATAAAAACTATCAATTGAAGATACGTGGAAGCTGACTACTGAGCATAAAGAGTATAATTAAAATGTAACATCATAATTCGATCGCTGTGTGCGCATTGCACAGTTTTGAAACCCAATAACGTTAGATCGTGTGTCGAGATACATTTAGTTCCCATAAGAAAAACCTCGCATTGTACAACCGAGGTGATTATGAGATATTTTCGACAAAAAAGAGTATTAATGGATTGCTCAATTTGTTCTACATGAACCAAATGTATGGATAAACGGTTGTAAATTGAGGAAAACGATGAAATTGCGATTTTAATTTGATTTATCGGTGTTATTTGTAGGGTTGTCAAAGACTCAGCAGTCGCGAAGATTGATACGTACAAAAAATGTGACACAATATATAATGTTTTTGTATACTGAAATATTGACTATAAGGGAAAATTCAAGCAACATTTCATTCAGATAAATATTCGGGATGTTTTATCTTGTTGACATGGGGTGGACAAGATGGCGGACGGAAGGCATTGCATCCCTCAGTTATTTGAATAGCCCTGATTTATATGATTTATTGAGTTAACTCATAACGTTAAGTAATCGAAATCTATTATGAATTCAAAGGACGTTTATATTCAAGTTTCTTTTCTTATACCATGATACTGTAGTCGCTATTCAAGGAAGAGACTTACGCATATAAGTTCATTTTGTAATGAGAGCTCAATATTTAATAGAATGCTAAACCATTCGCTGAAATAAATGCGAGGTTGTACGTCGTATCTTAATGAAACAAAATGTCTTGATAACATTTTTTACATTCATATCATTAAGTAATAAGCAGCCCTAATACCTAACATAATATGCGCTATGACCCAGCAAAACTATTTGGAAACAAATCATCGAGACAAGGCACAAAATATATACAACTAATTAGGTATTAAACGTTTTTATAAGTAAGCTTTGTAGACTGTCAGCTCCGGAAGCTCATATCCTTTACTTTCTTCGTATCCTGTAACTCCATCCTATATGAGAATTTATAGCGTATATTAATATTAGCGTGACAATAACTTTGGAAATATTACGGTATCAGGTGACACACATGTTTATTATATTTTACCATACATGATTGCACGACAGAGTATAAAAAAGTCGCTTGCCGCTGTCTGTTTGTCTGTCCCTATCTTTAAAGATAGGACGTGGACGAAGCCGCGTGCGTAAAGCTAGTGTAGGATAAAAATAAATAGTATAATATTCCTAGATAATGTAGTTGATCAGGTATATGGCAGTGTCTTATTTATATCGCCTAGTGTGAGGTTCAAATATAACTGAAATGGTGTTAAGCCACAGAACAGTAAAGTAGATAGAAGTGTGATGTGGGCGTGGCCCACGTGTCACTTGTAAGGTAAGATCACCTAACTTGCTCTCAGTTGTGCGCAGAAAAATATTCGAGTCGGTTGTCAGCTGTCAAACCTTTTTTCCATATTTATTCATTAATTAGGACGTGTTGTTCGGTATTAGAGTGCAAAAATGATAGCAGACGAAATAATATCAGCAATGGAAGCATTTCATACCATCGGTAAGTCTTATTTTTATTTATTTTACATATAATATTTTATGTTATAACTTCGCTTGTAATTTGTCAAAATTGTATACAAATATCTAGTCAAAATGAACCTTAATCCGTAAGAAATTAGTACTATTATAGATTGAACAGCTAACAAGAATTTCTGGAATATTATTGCAATAAACAAAAGAATGTCGCTTTAGTGATGCTTGTGGCGCATATCGACAGTATCGATACTTTAGAAAAGACAAACATTATAAATATTAAATTTTATTTTATTTTTCCTTAGCTTTCATTTGTCCAATTTATTTATAGATTTCCCAAAGAGGCTAATTTAAAAGAGAAATGGATAAATGCAACGTGACGAGTTAACTGGATGCCGAACAGCACTAAGCGGTCTAACAAAGGCCACCGATACAGCAAACCTACGGCAGTTCCAAGATTTAAAATAATGCATATTTTCTGTTTGTATTTTGTAAATATAGATTAATACTATTCTATTCCGTTTTTTATTTAATAATAATAATATAAAAAGACGTACTTAGTAGTAATAAACATACTCCAAAATGTGACACATTATACTATACTCATATAATAGAACGAAAAAAAAATACACAAAAAATATTTATTTGTGAATAATCGATAACAAGGCTGACATCCCTCAGGGCATAGCATCAGATAAAAATCAAGTTAATGTCATTAATGTTGAGTGACACAAATTTCAACCTTATCTCTATGTGTTGAGGTTCAAATTTATATCTATCGAAAACTAACGCCCTCTGTTGTGGAGTAGCTGGATGTTTTCGAATTTGGAATTTCTGTGCAATGAGAAACAAAACAGCTAATATACCTAGGGATGTTATACTAAAATAGACCGTAACATGGTGCGTTAGGGTACATATTGAAATGCTGAATTTATAACCTAAGTCAGTTTTTACTCAAATTAAGCTGTCCAATCAAAGGCATAGATTACTTGTAGTGTACTGTATAACTATCGGTTTAAATGTGTGAGTTTGGCGACACTGGTTTTCATAGTAATTATGACATTATAGCACTTCTATTTGTTTTTAATGTTCTGTGTGTTAAGCCTTTAACATAGTTGATGTCACATAATGTGGATAGAGGAAGCTTTAAATAATAACCTTTCCCCGTCACGCAAGTGGCTTGTAAACTGCTGAGTTTACTACACTTTACCACAAATTAGTTGACAGATTTGTAGTTCACGTTTTCAAATACGACAATAAAATACTTGCCTTTGCCGCAGGTGTATTCACGTGCCACGGCTAGAAAACTAAAAAATAACGTATCAAGCTTCTGTATAATATTCTTATCTTTGTACACAAATGGAACAGCATTGAAAACATTTGAAAAGGCAATATGGAAATAAAACCGTCGACTCAAAGCGTAATACAAAGGTCCTCATAAATGCTGACAGCTATTTCATTTCCATCAGCGCTGCGCGAACGTCAGAGGCTTCCTCGTGCCTCAATTGTTGAATGTAATGAGGGCTCAAATGTCTGGGTGATGCGAGTGTGCGAATTGTGAACTGACATGAAATAATATGAACTGAAGGCAATGTTATTTTATTATGTGGACCATATGTCTTGTATATGTGGACCTGATGTGTCAAGTTTGTTTGGCCTATTGTAAAAGGCTGCTAAGGTTTGATTGTAGCGAAAGACCTATAATTATTTTTTGTTCAGCTAATAATAAACTATAAATAAATAAAAACATTGCTCTTCCATTCTTTAATTTGATAGAAGGTAAGGAAATATAAAGGTACTGACATAACAATCGCGTAATTTTTCAACAATTTAGAGAAAAGGGAAAAAATCTTATCTTACTACTTAGCTTCGAGTGTAAATAGAAGACGTAGAGTAAATTCATTGTGTTCTCAGGCTTAACATTACTTTTATTTCATTTACAAGCAAGCTTTCCCTAACGTTAAAGCGCAAGTTTTATAAAGCCATAATCCACATCCCCTTCATCCCCATTAGTTTTTACATCCGATGTTGCCTTGACCAAAAAAGTAGGTCAGCAGATGATTACATTTCCTGCAGTCAGGGCAGTTTTATGTCTTTGTTCCTGTGAATTTTTAATATTCAATTTACGGAGGTCTTCGGTATTGGGTTTAGAGTTTATATTGTAAAAATTAAATTGGCTTTACATTGATGTGATTAAGGGATGGTGTTGTTGGATTTTTTTCTAGGATATTGATTATTAATGATTTTCATTGGTCGTATTTGGTTGTTAGTGATTTCAATAATATTCGTTTCCTCATAATTGGTACTGCTCTCTTTTAGTTTCTCTCTCTTCGGAATGTTTGCATTGATCTCTTGAATTTCGAGCACTGTATCTATAATTGGTAATATGTCTGGAAGCGATATAATCCCCTGAATTAGTAAATACAATAAATTAATAAATGGACACTTACCTTTACCGCTAAAATGCTCTTAGGTTACCATACCATCTCATTTAAGTTATGTAGCTTTATAGATATGGATTTATAGACAGAATCTTAACCAAAGTGGGTATACATCGTAATTAGATTACATCGATCAGGTCAATAGGGCTTGATCGCGAGGTCGGCCTTATCGGAAAACTTGGCTTAATTGAATACGTTATTTACCTAGATGAAGGTCGGTTTGTTTTGGTAATTAATAACCGTACCGTTTATAGGAGATTGAGGAACGATTTGGTGTGATTGTGGCCAAGCGCTTCCCTATCTACAATAAAAAAAAGTTTTGGATGTTAGAGTTTTGAAAATGACAGAAGTCTGATATAATAATCCTCTTATTTTCTAAAAAGTGGTATGTTTATAGTATGGAAACTAGAGAACCCAATTAATGACTATCATGACACAATATTGTTTTGAATGGTGATCGAACCTATTCCTACGCCACCAGTTCTTTTAAGGGCTGATTTTTCAATTCTTGGTTAAAACTTATTTGTCGAATAATGTATAAAACTACCATTTTAAAAACGTATTCTAGATGCCCGTATTTGACAGTTTACGTGACATTTTAA
This sequence comes from Colias behrii, assembly GCA_029959065.1. Lineage (NCBI taxonomy): Eukaryota > Metazoa > Arthropoda > Insecta > Lepidoptera > Pieridae > Colias > Colias behrii. The sequence goes on from JARWMC010000025.1 coordinate 5,710,300, forward strand.
TATCATCGTGTAATATTATATTGGACGGATAAGTTTTATCCAAGCATTGAAAAATCGGCCCTAAATAGAATATCTGGTCTACTATATAATTGTTAGTTTATAGCCATTGTTCTTAATACGCAGAGCATTTTTAAATGCAATTACATATCTGACATTATTTTCAACGATAAAAAGTATTTGTGTCCTTTTTATTTGCCCTAACAGAATGCGGGTCACATTATGCATGTGTTATATCGTTTGTAAGAGCATCGAATGCAATTTAAAAGAGCTTGTGTAGTTCATTAATATTAACGATCCAATATGCGACGACCTATATTTAAAAAATTTCAGTTAATTGTCTTCATTATATACCTACTCTTGGATTTTAAGACTGCTGAAACGGATTCTAAACAAGATTCAACCTAGTTAAGATTTAATCGTTTTTAAAAACTCTCAAGTCTTTATTAAGTATAGATACTCACTTAAACACGATTATAATTTTATTTTCTCTATATAAATAGATACCTTGAAATAAGAATTGGCTTTATAATTATGCACTAGCTACAACAACGAGAGCTAGATGATTCAAAATTAAATTAGAATGTGAACTTCTGACCTCTTTTCAATAAAATGCAGACAAATCTAGATACATATTTTCGTCTCTGCTTGGATAAAGGTTTAATTCTGATTGACATGACCTGAATTGTGGTTAGTGAAAACTTAATTAGAATTGGACCCAATTCATTTGTAATCATCGTTATGCAGTTTTAGATTTTAAAAGAATATAGAAAAATTTATGAGGCAGATGTTGATGCAAATTAATGGCATCAAATCAAGTGAGACAAGGCTAATGTTAATGTTAGTTTTGTAATACATTACATTTTGTTTAACATGTCTTTTGTTTCGAGATAAATAATAAAGTATGTATATACGTAAGAGGTGTTATCGAAAATTTAAAAAGAAGTTCTTCGTTACCCTTTGATGTGCATTTAAATGCATTAATGTTCATATCAAGCTGTTTAATTTCTTAATCGTTCGTAATTAATTTTATAATTGCTTCGTTACTTTTAATGATTACCGCTATCAAAACAACAAACATACAGTAATAATCCAGCTGTAATAAATAAAATTGATCGTTAATCGCAAATAAATCGACAACAACGTAAATAACAAATGAGGAACAAATGGAATGATACGCAAAGTTTTCCGCGGCAAACTATAGACGCTATAGATCCGCCATTTTATAAACGACACGTGTTTACACGTAATGGCCGACGGGACTCGCTCGCCGGATATTGGAAATGTTACGGGGTTGAACTGAACGTTATTTGATAAGTTTTTATTTGTTTGAAGTATATTGTGAGTATGCTTATGTGAATCAATAGCAGATATTTGAAATCACTGCAAACAAGCTGGGGATAAGAGATAGATGACCATTTTGTCCCAGATTGCTTGATATCTTATTAGAAAATAGGGAATTAAAGATTTTGCGGGTTTTGTAAGTTGTTTTAAGAGGACATATTAATGTGTATAAAATGAAAAGATAGGTGGAAAAAATAAACTGTAGGTACTGTTTTATTGATTTAAGAGTTTTCATAATTTATAAGTCTATAGTGTTTCCGTTTGTGTTTTCATCGTAGTGGTCATCGTAGGTCATCATGGTAATGGTAGAGAAATATTTATTAGAGGAAATTTTATTTTATCGCTTAAATAATACACCCTATGTATATAGGCATACATTTTTAAAAGAACAACATTATCCACTTCAAAACGTTTTGAGGCAAAGAAAATACCAGTAACATTAAAACAGGAAGTAACAACTACAGTTTTAGGTACACCTACTAATAATATTTAAAATATACGCATTTGTGTTGCAGACGAGGGCGGTGGTAGCTCCGACAGTCGATCGGACAGCAGTGAAGACGAGGTCACGGAGCACGTGACAGCTACACCACCACCCATCATGGCTGCGGCTAGAGCACAGGTGAGGAATAATAGAGGAGCTTATAGAGCTATTACGCACTGTCGACCAGTCGCTGGCGACTCAGTCGCCGGCGACTGTGACTTACTATAGTTTAAATAGGGGCTTGCGCGCTTAGTCGTCAGTCGTCCCGGCGACTCGGCGACTCGCCGCGTTGTGGCGACGCACAGGCGACTGGCGGTCGCCGGCGACCAATAGAAGCACGGCTTCAAATGGGAGCGTTCACACTGCAAGCAACTGTCGTAGAGACTCTTGTAGGGACGGGATTCTGCACGAATGTACTTATAATACTGTCGCTCGGCTTGGTTTCCTGGCCCTAGTTTCTCTGTTTTGGTCGCCGAGAGACTGAGTCGCCAGCGACTAGTCGACAGTGCGTAATAGCTCATAATCAAGGAGGACAGGTAGACTAAATACACAGTTGACAGATATATACCTACATACAGTTAGGAAACTAAGCCCCTGCGATGAAATTTTGACGTAAGCACTGTTATAGCTATAGGGCTGTTACCTTTTTGATATTTAACCGACTTCAAAAATAAAGGAGGAGGTTATCAATTCTGCCTGTATATTTCTGTTTGCTTTTTTTCACAGTCGATTTGGTGGTAATTTTGAGATTAAAACTCGTTAAAATACAAAAATGGTGTAGCCTAAATATGAATTTACAAGAAGAAACAATCCGAATTAATACACCTTGTAAAATTAAATACGTTTTTATCAGTGCTATATTTCGAAATCTTGTTTTGTTATGGACGCCGAAGGTTATTTAATGTACCTAAATTATTTATAATGCTTGATATTTGTATTATACATATATTGAATAATTATTTTAAACCAGAATTTACAATACTTGTGTGTAGGTATACCTACTAAATTATTTTTAAAACGATAAATTAATTAAATTAAAAAACACAAAATATGCAGAAATAAATTAAAATTATTATTATACGAGCATAGAACCTCCACCTTTTTGTTTTAGGATGAAAAAGAAAATAGTTTGACAGGCTTAGTGCTTGACAAAGTGGGGACGTCACGTATCGATAAAAATACAATAATTATTATAATATCTATCTTTTATGTATTTATGTTTTAACATTTTGGTGAAATATATTATTTCAGTTTAATTTGAACACGTGCTTGTAGATAAGTTGATTTCGGCGATCATTTTAAAAATGCCACGTACTAATTGCGCAGTATTCGGCTGCTTGAATTCAACTATACCAATTATACCACCAGATGATTTTGTTCAATATGTCGAGAAAATGGATAACATTTTCGTTGCTGCTTTAAGAGAGAACACATAATCTGTAAAGTGGCTGAATTAATTTACAACGAATTAAACATAATCAGTTACTTAAAAAAACTGTTCATAAGATTGAGAATATTTTACACTATAAAATTTAACAATAAATTCCGAATTAGTCGTAAGTAGTAGACGAAAGTATTTTTCAGTAAATAATTTGTAATTTTTTTTTCGAATAAAGGCATATTTATGTAATGGTTATTTTAATATAATATACATATAATAAAATCGTAGGAAAGTCAAAACTGTAGATTGAATATTTTTTTAAAAGAATAATTGGGACAATAGATACCGAAGCCAAAAATATAGCTACAAACTGAAACTATCGATATTTATTTAACGTGAAGTGTATCATTGACATCACTTTTCTATACTATGTATCTTTGTCATTCAAAATCTGTGGATGTGTCACCCGCTACTATCGATCCCCCTGAATACCCTTATGATTCTCGTAAACACGCTTGCTTGTGTGCGTGAGCCATTTCGAACGTTTTGTATGAAGTTTCCTTACTGTATGTATCTGTATATTGTGCTAAATATGTGGACAGTTTTATTGTGACAAGTTAAGGAGTTTAGCGATTAGTTTAGTAGTCATTTAATTTCAACACGAAAATATTCTTTTTTTTATGTTGCTTTAGGAATTAAATTTCAATATTTTCTGACCATGGATAATTTGCTGATGCTGAATTGTAACTTAGATGATTTGTTAAATTGATTTCTGTCCTATATCTTATCAATTATTATGCTGGTAACTTAGCATAGATGACAGTCTCGAACCGTTAATCTATAATTGCTATATACCTCTCATCAAAATACGGTAAGCACCTAAATGTTTTTAGCTCTAAGATTAAGTTAAGTTTTTGATTGAATAAACGAATTTGAATTGAGTAAACTTCGAATTCTATTCATTCATGTTCACATAGACTACCTACTTGATTACAATAATTAATGGCATTGAATTCCTGTATTTCTGTTTTCATTATTAAGAATAACATATTGGCAGGAGTCTGCTCATTCACCTCATCTTCTAACATGCGATTATACCGAACCTCTCGCCACAATTAATCAAAACACTCTCCTTTTTCGCTCCATAAAACACCTCAAGATTAATGTTCACATTAAGTGTTGAGTGTCAGTCTGTCACGTTAAGATTGATTGCGGGAGTGCTCAGAATTCGGGAGTGGACTGATAATGTAACGAGGGACTACACCCTCATTAGTTATCCCGTGAATTAGGTCGAGACGGAGTTGCCATTTAGGTAGTCGGGCCGACCATTTGATTTTATTTACTTGCTGTGTTTATTGATGTGGGTCTGATTCGGGTCGTGATTTTTTCTATTTGAAAAGTCGAATGTTTATACTGTATATGATTAACGTACTTGTATTTTAGTATTAGGCTGTTCATGAAAATCTACTTTGCAAGATTCTGAAAATTAAGCTCACTTCACTTATATAAAATTTCAGCAGTCAGTAGTATTCATTCAAAATATATTTTACTAGCTTCCGCCCACGACTTTGTACGTGCATCCCCGTTTTTCCCCGTTCCCGCAAGAATTTCGGGAAATCCTTTCTTAGCGGATGCCTACGTCTTAACATCTACCTGCATGCCAAATTTCAGCCCGATACGTCCAGTGGTTTGGGCTGTGCGTTGATAGATCACTATATCAGTCACCTTTGAGTTTATATATATAGAAGATTGGCAGCTTCGTTGTTTTAAATAGTTATAGTGCATAACAGTTTGATAGTCGGTAGATTATTGTTTTCTTTCAATGATGTTAAATTTTCTGAATACATAATTCTGAATTCCACTAATAACATTGTTTTCAATCAGCTGGCCAAAAATAATTTTTTTAGACTACATTCTTCCTCAGTGCCTTTCCAACTATTGTCTTTTCCCAGGTGCCCACCATAAGTGTGACGCCGCACAGTCCAGGCGTGCTAGACGACAGTTTGCAGCAATTACGTCGCTTGCATGCAGCCGTGCAGCGTATGAGAGCAGCGCCTTTGCCGTTATTGGTAAGTTTAGTTGATACTAACTTGATTCCATGGCTTTGCTCGCGTGGTATCCGGATAAAAAGTACCTTGTGCTTATGTACGTTTATAATAGCTGGATAATGCGACTTCACTCGCGTGGTACCAGGATAGAAAGAATCCTATGTGCTTATCCAGACTATAATCAATGTCTGTACCAAATTTTATACAGATCTGATAAGCTGTATTTGCGTGAAAGAGTAATAAACATACAGAATTTTGTGATTGAAATATGAATGACATGTAAGTTGCAATAAACATAATAACTATTTACTTTGCTTGAGTTCAATGTTGGTTCATACCATCAATTTATCCTGATACTACTTATATCTGCAAAATTTTTCGAATTCGTTAAAATATTCTTTCATTAATTTGATTCCTATAGTTCTATATACAATGAGCAAGCAATGTTATATCTTATACTTATTACTATAAGGATAAATTTCCCCAGGCAACAGGCACCAGCAGACTCAGTACATCGTGCCCGTCGTTGACCAAAGATGGCGTCGTTGAAACTGAATGTTCGTCGCCTACGCATTTGGATTTCTACCCGCAGAGTAGGAAGGGTAGTGGTTAGTATGTTTGCTGTATTGAAGTGAAACTTCTTTATCGGGGTTGGAAAAAAATTTAGTGTAACATTTTTTCGTTGCGCGTGACATTTTTCCGTTACGCGCCATCTTTTTCTTATCCCTACCACGCGTGATTCGACGTATTTCTGTAAAGTTGCATAATTTTTTATGTAGGAGGTTGTTCGAATGTTACTACTTACTTACTTAGATTTTGATTTTAAAGCTTTTTGGAAACAGTATAAACTCAGTTGGCCTTAGACATAGTAATATTATGTCAATTACAAAAATAAATTTCATAAACTGTCTTAATAGGTTTATGACGACGGTTTAGCTGTCTTTATGAACATTGAATGTTTTAGTCTGTATTACATATAAATACTGTCGAATTTAGAAGTGAATATTTACTCTGGGCGTGTCGCATAATAAAATGGTTAATAAAGATTGAGATTTTTTTATATACTATTATATACTTTTTTCAGGTGAATCCCGACAGTGGATTTCATGGGAGCGTCGTGATGAAGGCCGGCGTAGTTCTTGGGCAGCGCTCGAACCGGCACCGCCTTGTGAACAACGACATAGAGGGTGAGTTTTTATATGAACATTTGAACACGTTTAATTTATATTTATTTATCTAACGAGATATTTGTTAATTGTACGGTACGAAGATAGATGAAGAGATATTATAAAAAGAAAAAATCTTTTTGGTTCCTTGTTTGTATAGATTTAGTCGTAAAATTGGACCAATTTTGAACATTATTTAAAGCTCCTCAACGAATAACACTTAATTTTTAATTCCGGGCCAATTAGTTTTGTATGAAATATGATTATTACTAGCAAGGGTGGTGATGCTCTTTCTAAAACTACAAGAAAATGTGCTCTAGCACTTATTGTTGTATTTTTTGTAGTTTTAAAATATGAAACAATTATGTATTTGTTTATTTTATACTGAATAGTTTAAATTTTGCAGTGCGCTCAACGGGCACAGTGCGTCTCTATCGTCTATGGAGTCGGAGGGCGAAGTGCCGCGACCAGTACGGCATTCTACGCACTCGTTGAATGACAACGATCTCGCTGTTAGTATTGTTTTTTTATGATATTATAATATAATTAATAATCTTGTGAAATAAATATTATGTTTAGACATGTATTTCTCAGATTGGGCTTTGCGGGTAGTTTAAAAAAAGTCATATTTTTTTGGTAAATATGTCTCTGTATTTTGGTGCTATGAAATTTTAGTTATGTAATATAAAAATACTAAAGGGTGAAATCCTATTGAAATGCCAAATATACCTGATTTACATTTTCGTATCTTATACACGATCGTGATTCCAAATAGTATAACAGTATGTTCAACAGTAGGTACAATTCAAATATGTTTCCTAACTATTTTAATTGATTCATAAATTATATTTATTCTTATGTTAATTTGTCATTAACATAAAAATCCCCTCCCACTAACAGAAAGAGTTCGAAAAAGTAACCGCCGCTCTACGCGGCGCTACGACAGCTCTACCATCGAGCACCAGTTCCCGCTTACTAGCGCGTCTCCCGCTACAGAAGAGCGTCTCTACGCCGAGCATCGTAGCCGCTGTGCAGCCGCCGCAACCCCCGCCCGCGCCCAATGTGTGAGTCACGTCATACACGCACACACACAGCCAATACAGACACATTTACACGCACACAAGCACATACATAGTACATACAGACGTATAGGGACACTGGCAGTACACACACTAGTATAGGTAGGGTTGATACGCGCACGTACACACACACATAAATAACATAGAGCTACAAACGCATCGCTCTACCATGGAACATGACGGCCCGCCTACTAGTATACACGTACATAATATAGAGCTACACACGCACCGCTCTACCAACGTGCTCTAGCTCGTGCCTATAACTAGCCTACACAATACAAATACATAACATAGAGCTACACACGCACAGCTCTACCAACGCGCTCTAGCTCCCGCCCACTAGCATACACAACACACATACATAATATAGAGCTACACAAGCACAGCTCTACCATAGAGCTACATTAGAACAGCTCTACCATAGAGCTACACACATACAGCTCTACCATCGAGCTCTAGCTCCCGTCTACAAGCATATACAATAAACATAATATAGAGCTACACACGCACTGCTCTACCAACGTGCTCTAGCTCTGTCCTACTTACATACACAATACACATACATAATATAGAGCTACACACGCACTGCTCTCTATCTCGCTGTGAATGTCGTTACGTCCATACAATGCTCGTGCCCAAAAGAAATATTATCCAAACGAACTCAGTTTTTTTAACACAAATACATACACCCCTGCATATACACACACCTGCGCACGCATTCTTTCATTTATAAACATATGACTACGCATAAATCTATGAAAAATATAAACACCAAAATGCAGTCTCCTTTCATATAAAACATACTTTTGAGCTACATACATTCTAGTTTTAAGATTTTCTCAGAGCAACTAAACATAAAATCATAATTGTTTTTGACAAATTTAATGATTTTTTTTGATAAGTATAAAAAATTAATTTTAAAATACAGCTGCTTTAAAAATTTTGGCATATCTCTAGAGAATATGTTTTTGATATTAATAAATAAATGAAATGCATGTTCGTATAAATGTTGTGAGCGCACAAAACGCTTTGGCAATTTTGTTTACGCAGCACAGTGTAACCAGTTTAAATACTATAACTGGTCTGTTTTTGTTTGTTTGTTTGTTTTGTCTGCACCATGGGGTTGTTTGTGAGTTGCCAAGTGAATAATTTACTAGTACTTTTTATACTATTGCATTCGAATACATTGCTTTTGAAATTATATATAGTCAAAGTAGATAAATATATTTAGGCAGATATTTATTACTAGTTATATTTTTATGATTACTTTTAAATTCATATTTTTTATTTATACAAGAGTAAACACGTGTATAAATGATTTGTTTTACTCTCTTCAATCAATTGATTAATAAAAAGAGAGTAAAAAAAACACAAAACCAATAAAAAAGAAACAACTGCTATATCAGTCTTTAGCAATTAGTTAAAAAATATAAAACACCCGGCACTTACAAACCGCCCCGCCTATACCCGTCCCGCTCGGTGCCAGCCTCTCCGCGGGAGGTGCGAGCGAGACGGAAAGCGACGAAGACGCGTCCACCGCTACTGTTGGAGCGACGCAATTGACTGGACGAAGAAACAACACGCACCAAGAACATCTGGGATTGCATAGATTGGCCTTCCTCGAGCAGTAAGTGCTGCAGGGTATATTTATACTCTGTCCATTACATTATTTGCTTTTAGACAGCTTCACGCCTATGAAGGATTGTATTGTCTATGTTAAAATGTCATACAAATAATTATTGTACTTCATGGGCAGGCCCCGCCCACTTAGTGATGTCTACACAGAATTATTCAATGATGGGTCGATAGATTATAATAATCGATAGAAATACTCTGTAAAATGTATCCGATACAGAAAAAATCTTCTATTATGTTATATAATTTAAACATAAAGACAACCAAATTGTAAGATAGAAACCAATAAATAATAAAATTTTTGTTTAGTTTAGTTTTAACATAAAATGCATAGGTATGTGGTCTTATTATTACATATCTTATTAGTATGTTTACGTTGTAATTATTATTTACGTACCTGATTCGATTTATGATAATATTTTGAATTTATAATTGAAATGGTATCACAATCGATAATCTTTTGTACATCACTTCTGGTATCACCCGTCGAGCTGTCAAAAAGCAATTCTTATAGTGGACAGAGTATAGGTGCTTGTTGCCACCCACCAGGCCCTTGAAAACGGGTCAAATGGGCAGTAATCGTGTGCTACATACCAGGTATATCTGTTAAGTTGGTGCGATGTAATTGGCTGGGAGAAGGAACAACACGGGGCACAAATATAGGGCATGGTATGTATGCAGGTCGTTTGAAACAGTTCAGCGGACTCTGGAATAACGCGCATAGAGAAGTTGTTGAAGTGAAACTTCTTTATCGGGGTTGGAAAAAAATTTAGTGTAACATTTTTTCGTTACGCGTGACATTTTTCCGTTACGCCATCTTTGATTCGACGTATTTCTGTAAAGTTGGATATAGTAAATTATTTTTTGAAAAATAAGGTCATAAAGAAGTTTCACTTCTTACGTGTGTACACTAGTACACGCACACATTTTTTTAATATAAAGGTAATTGGAATAGATAGTGTTTGAAATTGTTGTGATACAGTTGACCGGGCGAAGCACAACGCGTATCAGGAGCACTTGAGGTATCTCGCAGTTCGCTTGTCTAAAGGCATTGTGTTTGTACAAGCTCACCCTTACTAATTCTAAAATTAAACTTGTCAGCTTTTATTGAACTAGCCTGTTCAAATAGAAATAATATGTCGTAAGTATATGGTGTGAACGCAGGACAGATTGTCCAATTGCAAGCCTCCGGTTTCCCCTGCAGGTGAGGCTTATAAGGTATGTGCCAAGCCATATAAAAAATATTATATCTACAGGTGAAATTTGGCCAATATAATATTGTGATAATGAATTAATTAATTATTTTTCAAAAATTTTGGCTTTAAATTATTCTGCACCTTAGATAGAGCATTAAAGGTTTATTTTTCTTTGATCATGTTTTATCACAGTTAGCATTCAAATGAATACTTACCTAATTGTTGGTTTTAATAAAAGCAAAAATGTTTTTTTTTATTTGGCATGCTTTTGAGCTTTGCTTAGTGTGGTTACGTCTTTATAATAAAGCTTCTTTTTTAACTAATGTTTAATATTTTCTTAATATATGATTTTTTATACAGAGCGGCCTATGACCACCATGCTGAAAAACGACGGAAGCGAGGCAGTTTATTCTTCAGGAAGAAAAAGGTTAGATTTTCAAATTATACATGTATGTGATATTATTTAAATATAATGAAATTTCAACATTATTTTAAAGCTTTGATGGGAACTTTAACTGATTTAATTTTTAAACGTGTAGTTGGCTCTCCATTGTTTTCGAAGCAGGTAGGTACATTCAAAATAGGTTAATGGAAAGATTCTGTTTGGGTGCTGTGGTTTTGCAGTGAAAGCGAACAGACAAACAGACTTTTGCATTTATAAAATGACTATCGATTAAAAATCTCGGGACAAATCCCACACATAAATCAATAAAAATAAAAAAAAATTGCAGGATAAATCCCATATATTTTTTACTAGCTGCTCCGCGCGGTTTCACCCCCGTGGCTCCTCTCCTGTTGGTCTGAGCGTGATGATATATAGCCTATAGCCTTCCTCGATAAATGAGCTATCTAACACCGAAAGAATTTTTCAAATCGGACCAGTAGTTCCCGAGATTAGCGCGTTCAAACAAACAAACAAACTCTTCAGCTTTATAATATTAGTATAGATTAACATTTCCATATAAATAATTAAAATGATAATAAATCGCAGGATAAATCTCGCAAAGCGGCGCACGTGTGGCAGGCGGCGGTGGCCGGCGGGCACTGTGACTGGTGTCAACGCGAAGTTGCCGACAAGCCGGCTCTGTACTGTGATAGTGAGTTTTTTTTTAATTTTTCAACTTTTTGATCTCTATTTATCTCTATCTCTATGTGAGTCTTTTTGAAGTGAAACTTCTTTTGGCGTGTTAAGAGTAAAATTTCAAGGTCCGATCATGGCAATACCGTCAAGTAATGGAGTAAGGCGACGATTATGTTGTTTTTGAATTTTGCCAAACGACTTTCACTTCTGAAACGTGTGCTCGGCACACACGCTATTTTTTCCAAATAAGGTAAATAAAATTAACCGTCTTTGTTCAGTGAATGTGGTTGTTGGAATTACTTGTACTTTTTGTAAGTGTGTGTTCTATTCCACTGAAGTATCTTTATCTGAATCAAACTATGCAACTATCTCTCAAAAATATAATCAAATAGTTACATTTTCTGTCTCGTACTTGCCTCTCAATTGGACAAGTGTTCAGTTAAAATATCACTTAAATCACATGAATATCATTTAAAAATGAAATTAAGGAACATACAAATTTCTCGAATAGCATAATTATGATCGCATTTTCCACAGATTGTACAATGACGGTGCATCAGAACATATGCAAAGATTATATCGTGGAGTGCAATAAACCTAAATCATCGAAGGTATGTTTTAGCTTATATAATTTGTAACTTTTTTGCTGCTAAAATATACACACCTTATGTAATGTTTGTATGTAAGCCACTCATTTAGACTCGATTTTAATCCACTTTAAACGGAAATATTTCAAACTTTGTTCATCCATCAAGGGTCGGTGACAGTACAATATTTTCATCAGTTTAAGCGTGATATTTTTATGTTTTTAAACTTATTGATTATTTTGTCTGTAAACGTTCAATAATTTTTTTTTCTTATATTTCCTTCTAGAGTAGAGTATCTGAATATTTTATTCAAAAATCCCATTTATAATGTTTATTAAATATCTCCTATATTTTTAGACAACAGTAGGAAAATCTCTAAGTGCCAGCAGCGGAAAAAGCAGCAAACGAAGTTCCGTTTCCGGCCAATCGCAGAACTCGAATAGGTGAGTGCCACAGATTATAAATTATATCCAATTATTATATACCATATCACATGTAAATAAAAGTTCCATTTTTGAATTTATTCGAGATTGTCAAAAATTTGAGTACAATTTTAAATTTACTATATTATTATATGGCATACATATGTTTTGCTGCTTTATTTTTTAATTGCAAGGATTATAGCTGGACGCCTAAAAGACGTCGCCATTTTTTGCTATTAAAAGCAAATTTAAGATTTATTTGCGTGCGTATCGCAGATATGGTGATCGAATTTTAATATTATATAGGTGATGTTCTTTTTGAATTTGTCGTTGAAACGTGATTTTGTTATAAGAAGATACACAAGTATGTTCAGATATTTATAATGGTCAATCATTTTTTTTTCCTTCAGCGTTTGATTATGAGTTTGTTTAAAAGGTACTTCTGTTTTCGCTTTTTGCGAGATTTCTTTGAGGAATACATAAATAATTGTTGAAGTGAATTCAGAAGTAACATTTTAAAAACTCATTTTTGATACGGAGCTATATATTATTATTGTATTTTGCGTTTTATTGTTTTGTCTTCCTTTCTTAGTTACGCCTTCTTTGAGTTGGATTTTTGCTTTTGTTTTTTGGAAGCTGTGTTTCCTCGTTTTCATTTTTGGTTCTATTTATTTCTCCTGGTGATTGAATGTCTTCTTATAAGGGAATCAATTTGGATAGATTGAGGTGTATAAATTTTGATATCTTAGATAGACTAAGCATAATCAAGATGAAAATTATTATTAAAAACATTTTCTATTGTCTGAAAAACTATTTTTTAAGATTTAATAAAAAAAATGCTTCGTTATGATTAGCACAATGATTTTATGTTTGCAAAATCTAATACGAAGCATAATTTTTAACCAAAATGCATCATGCATTTTAAATTATTCTGTTAATAATGGCAAGTATACTTAATTTTATAATTATGCTTTTAAATACACTTGAGCGTTAAAAATACTTCAAAATTGACCAAAAATATACTTATAATCGAAAGATAGAGAAATAGACATATTAACCCATTGAGCCCCGAACGGCCAGATCCGACCGCGACACAATAGATTTTCTATTGTGTCTGTGATTCCGGGGCCTGATGGATTAAATTCGATACATAGCGAATTTATATGTCACCAAAACAGAACAATACCTGAAATTTTTACTAAATTTCTAATTAAAACTTTTCAATTCGATACAAAATGCACATCTCAATCTATCCAACCCAACTCTAACGTCAAACGTTCGCGCAGCAAGAAGAGCGGCTGCTACTCGCCGTGGCGGCGCGTTGCCACCAAACTGGGCGTGCAGTAAGTCTTACGTATCGAACGCATCTATACATCTGTCATGTGTCATCGTCCACTTATAGATATACTGTTTTTGGTGTCATGTTGGAAATGTTTTAAGTTAGGCAAGATTTACTGTGAAATTATAGGCAAGAAAAATAGGCAGTTTGACTGGGATTAAATAAATGTTGGCAATTTTTCATTTATTTCAGGTAACAGACAATAAATTGTACATACCTATTGAATATATACCTTACAGACTAACATAAAGTAATTTTAAAACTTAATCTAAGAACAATATGTAACGACAGGGTCGATTCTTGTATATTGGAAATTAAACTGAAATGGGTATACTTGAAGTAAAAGGTACAGAATCTTAGGGGTGTTTTAGTGTAGAATAATGAGTACGGATACTTTAAGTATCAATCTTCAGGCTATATTTTTAGAGTAGATTAAAATGTATTATCAATAATTGGTGCATAGTTTAAGTATTTTAATGTGACTGATAAATGCGATCAGTCAATTTTGTAAAAGAAAAGTTTGAACAAAGTTTAGGCTTTTTTCTAAGATATAAAAACTAATGAGTATAAAAAATAGTTTAACTTTAAATGTAAAGTTAACGTAAAAAAGTAACTATAAACACCTATCACACAATCCAACATTATCAATATCTATACGTGGATAATCACACCATCGTCTTGACCTATCTCTTCCGTCATTGACGTTCTCATCTCTCGCAGGTTATTGTTAGGTTGACGTTGATTTATTGTTTATGTTCTTAGTCTTTGTTGCTGAATTGGTGGTTTTAGAATTGTTCAAAGATTTTCTTGATTAGTTGATAGTCCAGTTTCTGTTTGGGAAATAACTGTATAGGTTTATAGGAAGGCTTTTGATATGGTTTATACTGGGATTAATTTAAATAGATTTTTTACAATTTGTTTTCGTATAGCGTTTACATATGAACTTATTTTTATCAAAAAATTAAAGTAGTTTTACTTTGGACATAGCGAATTAAAATAATCGCAGTGAACTGTGATGATAAAATGTTGGTGTTCCTCAAGGAACAGTATTTGGCCCGTTACCTTTGCTTTTATATGCCTACAATAATATTTTATGCTTTTTGATATCTTGAAAGTTTTTTGAAGTAATTCTGAAACCACCACAAACATTAATAGATTTAAGTCGTTTTCTCCATCATAGTCATATCGAATTCAGAACTTTCCTCTTTTTCGATCATCTTCAAGCCTTACTTGTGTATCTTTCTATTTCTGAAGGTAGTTTGTTGAAACTTCTTTGAAAAGTCGTTGTTGTAGTAAGTGTTGAAGTTTTGATGGTATTTTGTTGATGTTATTGTATTTGTTGTTCGTTTTTGTTTTTTTTTTATGATTTCCGTTTGTTTTATTTGATGACAGAAAAAATCCAGATTAAGTTTGCGGAGCCTCAAGTTTTATGTGACTAATGAAGAATGTGTTATTATATAAGTGTTGTTTTTATATTGATTGTGTATGAATATAAATAATTTTCAAATATAATCGAGTGTTTTGCCTCAACTACTTTCGAAGATATTCGAAAAAAAAAAAAATATTGTTAAAGTTGCAGCGTCTGAAAAATAGATTTTTCTTGTGAACGATGAGAAAGGCAATTTTTATCAATAATTGTTACGATCAATATTTAATTATTTTGTGAATGATAAATTTTGCATGATTTTTTTAATGGTGTCTTGTGAGCATCTTTCAATGCTTCTTATTATTATTTAGGCTTTGCTACAAATTACGAATCTTATAGTATTGTATTGGTTTGTCTTGTAAATCTTGGAAAACCTCTTGTTTCATTGATATCATTTGTCGAGTCGGCTGTTATTTGCCCCTGTCTGCAAATTTCAATAGATTTTGATAACGACATATATTTACAACTACCTTCTTTTATGATTAAAATATTTCCAGCTTCTATCTTTAAATTGTCTTTAGTTTCTTTAACAGAATGATCAAGTACTTTAAAATTAGTAAATGGACTGGTTAATATATGTCGTTATTTGTCTCCAATTAATTTTATTTTGATTCTCATAGCCATACCTACTCTTTCAGCACAAGTATTTACAATGACGAAAAGGACGGCTCTGATCATAAACACGATCAAAGCAAGTGAGTACTTTCATATTTATCATTTTTATTTTATTTATTGTAGGCATTCCTGTAGTATTGATATTATACAGGGTAAAAAAAAGACGTGTGGCACTCGGGGACTGCCGCGGTAAAGCTATTGCATGCTATGCCTTCAAGCCACACCTCCGCGCCCGTCGGAGTGGGGAGCGTGAGGTTTTTTCGTTACACAATTTCTGGATTCGGTCCCCGCGCTCAAGGCCCGCGATAGAAGCTATGCAATAGCTTAAAAATATTTTAGTAGTAATTTTTTATATGACATCACAAATGAAAATTTTACCCTGTATCCAATTGAAACGCATTTGTGAATGTGTGCTTTTATATCCCTAGCTTCTACAGTAGTTTCAAATCATTGTACGTACATTTTGACTTTAACTTTTAGGTATAATTGTTATAGTTGAATATTTGAAAAGATGATAAGTATGTATAAATAAAATTTACATGATTTGATTAGAATGTTGTTAAGTTATAACATGTTTTAGATGTATTTTGTTACATGAGATTACTGAAGGATTAGCCTTTGCCTTTAGATTTAGATTCGATTTTTTTTAATTCTCAATGCAGTATAGTGGTCTTTCACAACGTGAAAAATTCTTTGTAATTTAATAGAAGATGCTTAGATTACTTAAATTACGATTAATAATATTGATATTCAGAATTAGCAATAAAATTCTACTGTTTGTGACACTGATTCAGCCTAAAAAGCTATTTTACTCAATTTCTAATAATATTTAAGTGCATCAGAATGCACGCACGCAATTGCGTGTCAAAAAATGCGTGCTCTAGTTAAATCGAATTATTTTACTCAACCACAAATAAAATTTTAGTGCATCAGACGACGGTGTCACAGAATGGCCAGAAGTGTACATAACACCAGACCAATTGGGCGAAGAGGCGATACTTTTGGGTCTGGGCGCGGCAGAACCGGAGACCTGGGCGGCCGGAGCGCCTAAGGGATTGGCTAAGTGAGTGTTTTTAGAATTGAACTTAAAATATTGTTGTTTTTATGATTTTTGTTGAAGTAACTGGTTATTATATTAAAATATTTTGTTTATAATTGGGTTCCTTAGCTTCGATATTTAGAGATTATTTCGCTACTGCTACAATGCAGAATTTAAACGTTTTATAGAAATTTCAGGAAGAAGTGGTTCTAATGCCAATATTTCTGTTATTTTAAAAGAACAATATGTGTTTAGAAATCCAAAAAGCATTATTTAATCATCTCAAAATAGTGAAGCTAAATATCGAGTAATAGAGTAATTAATTCTCTTGTTGACGACATTTTTTTGAAGTGAAAACTTCTTTAGCGGCGTTGAGCACTTTTTCTGTAATGGGTATAAAATCTTAAACTCGCGTCAGGACACGTGACCTGATCGAAAAAGCGTAAGACGTAATATCAAACATACTCAACGTTAATAATCAAGTTTTCACTTCTGCCGGCACTCCCGGAGTGCAACCCGTCTTTTTTTTACTTATTGGTATGCAGACTATGATTTTTTTTAATAACAATATGAACTGCATTATTTTTAAAGGTCGCTCGGAGAGAGGGAAACAAAACGACAAGAACACATTTACGAGTTAATACTAACAGAGAAACATCACTGTTTGACGATACGACTTATGCAGAGGGTGAGTTATTGTACCTAAATCATGTATTTGTTACTTAATTTTCAAATAATTAAACTTTAATATTTATAAGAAAATGTTTATATAACACTTGGCATTATAAGTTTTCATTTAATGTTTTAAAATGAAACATGACCGTACATAAGTTGTGGTCCTTCGAGCCGGATATAACTCCTGACAACTAAGTAAATTAAAATATAAAGAAAATCATTAACAACATGAATCTAGTCTGGATGGCTTAGATTTTGAATTGTATCTGTAAATTTAAACCCATATAGATTATTATAAGTACTGTTTTTTTTTAAATATATGAATGAAGTTTGTAATTTTTATTGTCACTACTGCTTAGGGATCATGTTAGGAATGTTAAGCAGGAATTCGTATGTCTTATATTTTCCAATGTGTCTATACTTGCTGATTTGAATTTTCTTAAGTGAATGTGTCTCAATATTGTTTTTTCAATTATTTACACAGATGTTCGTCGAAGGCATGACCCGTCTAACCGGCATATCGGACTCGCAAGTGTCCCGTATGTTCCCGCGTCTCGACGAACTATGGCACTTGCACGCGGCGTTGCTCGGCCGCTTGCGGGCGAGGCAGCGGGCGGCGCCGCGCGTCAACACTATAGCGGACATACTGGCTGAAGCCTTCGCATGCGACCATCGAGCGCTGAAAGCTGCTTATGGTGAGTTTTTTTGGTATTTTTAGCTTTTTTTTGCGGCGTTTTTTGGGGATTTTTTCTTTTTTTTCGCGAATTTTTTTCTTTTTTCGACGCTATTCTTTAGGTTTAGGGCAAGTAGGGCAGGATTGGTTAAGTTAGGGTTATAGCGAGCGATGCTAGGTGTGAATACTATAGCACATAAGTTTGGTATGGTGTGTGTCGTGAATGTTACTCGGGCGCTTGAGGGCGAAGCGGCGGGCGGCGCCGCGCGTCAACACTATAGCGGATATACTGGCTGATGCGTTCGTGCATGATTCGTCCTTCGTGTTGTTATTTCCTACTGAGTGGAAAAGAGTTATAGGAAGTAGTCGAATTCATGCATGATTATCGTATGCTGTAAGTGGCAAACAGTGCGTTTTCTAAAATATATTATATAGAGGAATACAAATACTGATAAAAGTCGTATTGTGTAAATGTGTTGTGCGAATTTGTTTGAAGTTTACTGTGTAATGTATAAATTAGAAACTAACTCGTAGTTATAAATGCTTTGCGAATTTTCTTTAATTTCAAATTTGACTTGACATCTATGTGTTGAATGCTGCATGTACTACAACACGCTTAAAACATAAAATCAATCGTATATTTATGCCAATTATGAAACAATTAAAAAAGCATTAACAAGTAATGCACAGTTTGTGTATCTGTATCGCGCGGCAACCGGAGCATTTATTAAGCCTTGGCCTCGAGGGACCAATAATATACTGACTATAAGCTAGATATTAGAGATTTACCTTTTTATATTATATAATGGCAAAAGATTTTGGTGAGAACCGCTTTAACCCATTGAGCCCCGAACGGCCCGATCGGTCCACGGCACAATAGATTTTCTATTGTGTCTGTGATTCCGGGGCCTGAGTTATTACTATGACGTATGTGCAACAAATTTAGAAATTGTAAATGACATTGTGGCCTTGAAGGACCAAATATCTAGGTATGGGTATCACGTAAGTACTAAAGTTTTATCTTTTAAACTATATAGTAACAAGCTGATATTTATGGACGCCCCTATTTATAAATCAGGAAATGTGTGAAAATAATTACGTGTACATTAATTATTTTTCCTGTAGTACGTAAAGGTATAAATAGTATTAACAACTAACACGTCTGTTAAACTTTATAGGTATGCTAATACTTTAGTATTATAAGTTCTAACAAATATTATTATTAAAAAAAAAATCGACGAATTCAGAACATCTAACACCTCATGCTATACTTTAAGGCTAATTATTGTATTTATATTTTAACCAAATAACGCATCCGTCCATCCATACTTCATCCAACTTCCTTTCATCCCTCTACACATCCATTCACAAAGGTTTTCAAGCACGGAAGAGCTCGTGTGTGTTTGTGCCTTCTTACATGTTCCAGATGCAAAAAACATCTAGAACATGTTCGAAGGAGCTAACACTTTCCTACGTGGTGGTGGCTTGGGTGTAAAATAATATTATAATTCTTTTATGGTGTGAATCTCTATGTTTATCTAAATGTAAATATAGAATATAGGTGAAGAAGAGCTCGTGTGTGTTTGTGCCTTCTTACATGTTCCAGATGCAAAAAACATCTAGAACATGTTCGAAGGAGCTAACACTTTCCTACGTGGTGGTGGCTTGGGTGTAAAATAATATTATAATTCTTTTATGGTGTGAATCTCTATGTTTATCTAAATGTAAATATAGAATATAGGTGAAGAAGAGTTCGTGTGTGTTAGTGCCTTCTTACATGTTCCAGATGCAAAAAACATCTAGAACATGTTCGAAGGAGCTAACGCCTTATCATCGTGGTGGTGGCTTGGGTATAAAATAACATTATAACGCTTTTGTTTTGTAAATATTTATGTATATGTAACTATAAACGTAATATATAGTGAAGAAGAACTCGTGTGTGTTTGTGCCTTCTTACATGTTCCAGATGCAAAAAACATCTAGAACATGTTCGAAGGAGCTTACGCCTTCTCAACGTGGTGGCTTGGATATAATAAGGACAAAACTAACATAGTGCTTTTATGGTGTGGATATTTAAGAACCTGTAACTGTAAATATAATATATAGGTGAAGAAGATCTCGTGTGTGTTTCTGCCTTCTTACATGTTCCAGATGCAAGAAAACATCTAGAACATGTTCGAAGGAGCTAACGCTTTCTCAACGTGGTGGCTTGGGTATAAAATAACATTATAATGCTTTTATGGTGTAAATCTTTATGTACATGTAACTGTAAACGTAATATATAGTGAAGAAGAGCTCCTGTGTGTTAGTGCCTTCTTACATGTTCCAGATGCAAAAAACATCTAGAACATGTTCGAAGGAGCTAACACTTTCCTACGTGGTGGTGGCTTGGGTGTAAAATAATATTATAATTCTTTTATGGTGTGAATCTTTATGTTTATCTAAATGTAAACATAGAATATAGGTGAAGAAGAGCTCGTGTGTGTTAGTGCATTCTTACATGTTCCAGATGCAAGAAAACATCTAGAACATGTTCGAAGGAGCTAACGCCTTATCATCGTGGTGGCTTGGGTATAATAAGGACAAAACTAACATATTGTAAACGCTTTATGGTTTGGATTTTATATTTATGTATTACTAGTGGTCCGCCCCGGCTTCGCCCGTGGTACATATTTCGCAATAAAAGGTAGCCTATGTCCTTTCTCGGGTATCAAAATATCTCCATACCAAATTTCATGCAAATTGGTTCAGTAGTTTAGGCGTGATTGAGTAACAGACAGACAGACAGAGTTACTTTCGCATTTATAATATTAGTATGGATATATAGGGAAGAAGAGCTCGTGTGTGTTTGTGCCTTCTTACATGTTCCAGATGCAAGAAAACATCTAGAACATGTTCGAAGGAGCTAACGCATTATCATCGTGGTGGTGGCTCGGGTTTAAAATAACATTATTATGCTTTTGGTGTGGATCTTTATGTACCTGTAACTGTAAATATGATATAGGGAAGAAGAGCTCGTGTGTGTGTTTGTGCCTTCTTACATGTTCCAGATGCAAAAAATACATCTAGAACATGTTCGAAGGAGCTAACACTTTCTCAACGTGGTGGTGGTTTGGGTATAATAAGAAGAAAACTAACATATTGTCATGCTGTTATGGTTTGGATTTTATATTCATGTATAATAATATATAGTGAAGAAGCGCTCGTGTGTGTTAGTGCCTTCTTACATGTTCCAGATGCAAAAAAACATCTAGAACATGTTCGAAGGAGCTTACGCCTTCTCAACGTAGTGGCTTGGATATAAAATAACATTATAATGCTTTTATGGTGTAAATTTTTATGTACATGTAACTGTAAACGTAATATATAGTGAAGAAGAGCTCCTGTGTGTTAGTGCCTTCTTACATGTTCCAGATGCAAAAAACTATAGAACATGTTTGAAGGAGCTAACACTTTCAACATGGTGATGGTTTGCCTGCAATTAGAACTAAAGTAACATGTTGTAATGCTTTTATTTATAATGAGGATCTTTAAATTCATGTATAATATATAGTGAAGAAGAACTCGCGTGTGTTTGTGCCTTCTTACATGTTCTAGATGCAAAAAATACATCTAGAACATGTTCGAAGGAGCTAACACTTTCAACATGGTGATGGTTTGCCTGCAATTAGAACTAAAGTAACATGTTGTAATGCTTTTATTTATAATGAGGATCTTTATATTCATGTATAATATGTAATGAAGAAGAACTCGCGTGTGTTTGTGCCTTCTTACATGTTCCAGATGCAAGAAAACATCTAGAACATGTTCGAAGGAGCAAACGCCTTATCATCGTGGTGGTGGCTCGGGTTTAAAAACATTATTATGCTTTTGGTGTGGATCTTTATGTACCTGTAACTGTAAATATGATATAGGGAAGAAGAGCTCGTGTGTGTGTTTGTGCCTTCTTACATGTTCCAGATGCAAAAAATACATCTAGAACATGTTCGAAGGAGCTAACACTTTCTCAACGTGGTGGTGGTTTGGGTATAATAAGAAGAAAACTAACATATTGTCATGCTGTTATGGTTTGGATTTTATATTCATGTATAATAATATATAGTGAAGAAGCGCTCGTGTGTGTTAGTGCCTTCTTACATGTTCCAGATGCAAAAAAACATCTAGAACATGTTCGAAGGAGCTTACGCCTTCTCAACGTAGTGGCTTGGATATAAAATAACATTATAATGCTTTTATGGTGTAAATTTTTATGTACATGTAACTGTAAACGTAATATATAGTGAAGAAGAGCTCCTGTGTGTTAGTGCCTTCTTACATGTTCCAGATGCAAAAAACTATAGAACATGTTTGAAGGAGCTAACACTTTCAACATGGTGATGGTTTGCCTGCAATTAGAACTAAAGTAACATGTTGTAATGCTTTTATTTATAATGAGGATCTTTAAATTCATGTATAATATATAGTGAAGAAGAACTCGCGTGTGTTTGTGCCTTCTTACATGTTCTAGATGCAAAAAATACATCTAGAACATGTTCGAAGGAGCTAACACTTTCAACATGGTGATGGTTTGCCTGCAATTAGAACTAAAGTAACATGTTGTAATGCTTTTATTTATAATGAGGATCTTTATATTCATGTATAATATGTAATGAAGAAGAACTCGCGTGTGTTTGTGCCTTCTTACATGTTCCAGATGCAAGAAAACATCTAGAACATGTTCGAAGGAGCAAACGCCTTATCATCGTGGTGGTGGCTCGGGTTTAAAAACATTATTATGCTTTTGGTGTGGATCTTTATGTACTTGTAACTGTAAATATGATATAGGGAAGAAGAGCTCGTGTGTGTGTTTGTGCCTTCTTACATGTTCTAGATGCAAAAAATACATCTAGAACATGTTCGAAGGAGCTAACACTTTCTCAACGTGGTGATGGTTTGGGTACAATGTGACTGCTGGTAATAAGACTTGTTTTTCTGTAAATATAATTAATGTGCTTAACTGTTTATAATGTTATTATTTCGATTGTGACATTGAGCTTTCTTTATTTCGTCAGTATTTACTCCCAAAATAAACTTATTTTGTATATATTGCCTTGTACTATTTTCACTTTTCGTTCTATCATTTGACTTCAGAAATAAATTATTTTTGTTCTGTACTAATATTATAAATATTTTTTTCACTGTTTTCGTCTGCCATATACTAACACTATAGAGACTACTTATAGATGCAGCGAAGAAGAGCTCGTGTGTGTTTGTGCCTTCTTACATGTTCCAGATGCAAAAAACATCTAGAACATGTTCGAAGGAGCTAACACTTTTTCATCATGGTGGTGGCTTGGGTATATTCTATAGTAGGATCAAAAATAATTTAGCTTGTCTTATGGTGTTTGGGGTATTGTATATTTTATGGATTTGAATTTTGTTTATGTGTATGTTCAGACTTAAAATTTATGTGTTAATTATGTTATTATATCGATAACTACATTGTGTTTTTCATATCATATTGCACTGTTCTTGGTTTCATGATTTCACTATACTCTTTAGCAATAATTCGTTTAATCTTTATAACTTGAATCATCCATTACTAATATAATAAGAGTATCTCTATGACGTTTTGTGGACTTTTTACCGTTCGCCATAAACTTACACTATAGACTACTGTTATATGGAGTAAAGAAGAACTCGCGTGTGTTTGTGCCTTCTTACATGTTCCAGATGCAAAAAATACATCTAGAACATGTTCGAAGGAGCTAACACTTTTCAACATGTTGGTGGCTTGGGTACAAAATAATATATTATAATGCTTTTATGGTGTAATCTTTATGTTCATCTTAATGTAAAAATAATATAAAGGTGATGAAGAACTCGCGTGTGTTTGTGCCTTCTTACATGTTCCAGATGCAAAAAACATCTAGAACATGTTCGAAGGAGCTAACGCCTTATCATCGTGGTGGTGGCTTGGGTACAAAATAATATATTATAATGTTTTTATGGTGTAATCTTTATGTTCATCTTAATGTAAAAATAATATTAAGGTGAAGAAGAGATCGTGTGTGTTTGTGCCTTCTTACATGTTCCAGATGCAAGAAAACATCTAGAACATGTTCGAAGGAGCAAACGCCTTATCATCGTGGTGGTGTCTCGGGTTTAAAATAACATTATTATGCTTTTGGTGTGGATCTTTATGTACCTGTAACTGTAAATATGTTATAGGTGAAGAAGAGCTCGTGTGTGTGTTAGTGCCTTCTTACATGTTCCAGATGCAAGAAAACATCTAGAACATGTTCGAAGGAGCTAACGCTTTATCATCGTGGTGGCTTGGGTATAATAAGAAGAAAACTAACATATTGTCATGCTTTTATAGTTTGAATTTTATATTTATGTATAATTTAAAGTAAAGAAGAGCTCGCGTGTGTTGGTGCCTTCTTACATGTTCCAGATGCAAAAAACATCTAGAACATGTTTGAAGGAGCTAATGCCTTATCAACGTGGTGGTTGGTGACTTGGCTTATTAAGAAGAATTAACTTGTCTTGTTTTATGATGATTGGGTGTTTGTATAATCGATATATTTGGATTTAATAACTCAGGCCCCGGAATCACAGACACAATAGAAAATCTATTGTGTCGTGGACCGATCGGGCCGTTCGGGGCTCAATGGGTTAAAATATATGTGTTAATGCTATTACGTCGATAATGACATTGAGCTTTGTTTATTTTAAGACTATATACACCATAAGCAACGATGCTATAAATGAATATTGTAAATATTATCTTTCACTGTTTCTGGTTTTTATTCTACTCTTTAGAAATAAGTCATTTTATCCTTATAATATTTTGAATCGTTTAATTCATTGTTTCTATCTTTTTGACGTATTGTGGTTACCATATGCTCCATACTATCACAACTATCTACGAAGTGAAAATATATGTAATGAAGAGGAGTTCATATGTGCTTGTGCGGTATTACATGTTGCAGGGGCCGTGATGTCGTTACATACTCGGCATCTGGTATGAGTTTGTAAAACGACATCGCGGCTCCCGGAATGTGTATAGAAAAGCTAAGCACTGTAATGCTTTTTTTGGATTATAATAGATTAGATAATTTTTAATGGATTTAATTCCACAGTTTAGTATAGTGATACATGACTTCCAAGAATATGTATTTACCTTCCGTAATTTAATATGTTATTTGCTTAGTTTTAAGTAAAATTTAAGGACTATGCGAACGCAAATTGCTAATTTATTGTTATGTATATTGTACCTAATGGTTTAATTTAAAAATGTATATATCGCGATTGTATATTTATGTATTATGTGTGTAATTGTAATTAAGTGTAATAGGTATGTTATTAAATCCATAATTAACGTATTATCTCGTTACCCAGGTGAATTCTGCTCAAGGCATCGCGACGCAGTGGAGGTGTTCAAAGAGTGCTGCGCGCGGGAGCCGAAACTCGCGAGATTTATACGGAAGTGTCAACAGAATCCGCTGCTTAGGAAAAAGGTATTTTATAGTTGTTATTGGAAGTTTTAGGTATGATTAAGGCAGATCATTGAAGATCAGAATGTTATTTTACTGGATTTCTAGCCATCCCTAACTTTTGTTATTATTGTCCTTTACTTCGGGGACCTATACGGCCCCTCATCTTTAATCACCTTAAGACAGTGGCTAAAAACTATGAGCTTATTATTTTATTTTGCTCATAACATTATGAAATTTTAAGATTGTACTATTGCTAATGTAAATTTGATATTTGAGTCATCATTAATTACTGGTTATAATTATCAACTGGAAGTTACCAAGGGAAATTTTGCTTTACACATAATTTATGATTAGGAAATGCTTTGCTTTTTCTAATATAATAATCTTTTATATACAGGGTGTGCCAGAATGCGTGTTATTCGTGGCGCAGAGGCTTACCAAGTATCCATTGCTATTGGAACCGCTGTTGAAAACTGCGGGTGAAGATCTCACAGAGCGGGAGTTGTTGCAAAAAGCGCTTTGTGGTGTTAAGGTAAGGTTTATTTTGCTTTGTGTGTGATGATAATAGTAATATGTATCATGCAATTTGAATTTGTTGTAATTGAAGAAGAAGGTAGTTTGAATTGAACGCGAAAATAGTATTATACTTCTTAAATCATCAGATACAATAGGTACTACCTAAAACTTACTAAAAAAAAGACGGGTTGCACTCCGGGAGTGCCGGCAGAAGTGAAAACTTGATTATTAACGTTCAGCATGTTTGATATTTTGGAATGGTATCCGTCTTACGCATGGAATATAAGGGCTAAAAAAAATAAAAAAAAATCCGTCTTACGCTTTTTCGATCAGGCCACGTGTCCTGACGCGAGTTTAAGATTTTATACCCAACGCCGCTAAAGAAGTTTTCACTTCAAAAATTATCACGACAAATTTTTATGAAGTTTAGACTTTTTAACGGATTTTCAACGCGATATATTCATTATGTATTTTTAAATGGATAGTACTCCATAAAAACAAGCAAAAAAAACATCAATTTGCTCACATTTTTTTATGATCAGAACTTGACAAAATCCACAAACTTTCGCATAGACGAAGTCATTATGAATTTGCAAGATTTTTAATGTTCCAATTTAAATATTTATCAATTTTTACAGGAAATCTTAGTAGATGTTGACAATCAAGTGGCAGCCAAAGAAAGGGAAGATAGAAAGTTGGAAATATATCACAAGATAGATGCGAAATCGTTTGCTAACTTCCGAGGACGGAAATTTAAAAAAAGCGACATTTTACAAGGCAATAGGAGTCTCAAGTGAGTATATTTTTAATAGAGTAAAAGTTTCTGATACTTAGTTTTGTACTTGTCGGTGTGGGTGATAAAATGCCTAACAATTTATTGAATTCTTTAGAAAATAAGTAAAGATTTGAACGAAGAAAATATTTGAGATTTTAGTCTTGGTGCTGCTCTTAGATTAATAAAATCAATAACAATATTAAAAATATAGTAGCTTGATATTTAAAGCACTGAATATTTAAATTTAATAAATATTTCTCTTTTCTACCTTAAAAAAAATTGTAAAAAGCGTACCTACATATAAATATTTTTGACTCTGTACCATTACGAAATACAATGTATACGAATAAATAATAATTCAAATTTATTTAACTACAGATTCGAAGGTGTGGCAACCCTTATGCAGGGGAGGAGCAAAATGCAAACGTTGCTTGTGATCGTCCTGACTGATGTTCTATTTTTTCTGCATGATAATAACAATAAATATACCTTCTTTACGCCTGATAATAAGGTAAAGACTTAATATTATACATAATATGTAACTTAATAAGCTAAAGCTAAAGTTGTGAATAACATATTGCGTGATTTATTTATGATTTTCAAGTTGGTTAAGTTGTATATATTTTTGTAGTTTCTACGACGTTTTCACTCAAATCGGCTTCATGGAATACCACATTAGTAAAGGAAACACATTAGTCGATGTTATATTATAAATTTTTTATGTCATAAATATGTATATGAGATCTGTTCTAATAATTTTGTTTTTCATAATTTTTTGTTTATGTTTGTAGAATTTATACACGAATGCCGCGTGAAGAAGTATACTATTAATAATAAAATCGCCCGTTGCGTCCACAATTCAAAGTTACTGCTTATAAAAGACGAGCTGCTCGTCCCAGTCCTTAATCAATAATATATAGCGGAATAGAAATCGGTCCTGTAGTTTTTCTGTGTAATCAATACAAACATACATACAACAACCCAAATATTTCCTCTATATAAAATTAATGACATGATGATATGATTTTTTCATACAGACGGGAGTGGTATCACTATGCAAAGTGTTAGTCCGCGAAAAAGCGGGTGCAGAAGGGCGTGGTCTATACATAATATGCAGCGGGCCCGCTGACCCCGAGATGTTCGAACTGCGAGTTCACCGGCCCAAGGACATCGCCGCTTGGATACATGCTATACGGTAATATATGATTAAAAACACAACATATTAATTAAGATAGTCTTAGGGATTTTAAATTCAACCTAGAAAGGTTTTATTCCTCTCAAAATATTTGATTTTATATGTCTACCTTCAACAATAAAATAATAATCGACTAAAAATAATAATTAACACGACTAAACACAACCAAAACGACCGTTACGTCTGAGAGCCAAATGCAAAAGTGTTAAATCCGCTGTTCAACTCATTTTTATAACCACCCCCTCGGTTTGGGTTATATAGTTTGTAGTATATCGCCGCGTGGATACATGTATGCGGTAGGTGCAAATAAGCGTACAAGTAAAAAAAGTGTAATTTAAACAATTCAAAGTAAGATTAATTCAAATTGCGTTTAGAAAAAAAATGAAAATTGATTTATAGCTTTGTAATATCATGGTATTGTGCTAAGTGTTGAGAATTATGGTGTTTTTAGTTTCGTGAACAGTAAAATTGCAAATTTCTGTACACAATTCAAACCTGTTTTAATGACCTAATCAGTAACGTGACATTTCCGAAACATATGAATTTACACAAAATTATTTACATTGCATACATACAAAAGTTCTCGACATTTTCCTACGCAATTCAAACCCTTTATCAAAAACTAGACATTAAAAATATATACACGCAATACTTATTAAAACTGTCGATCTCTTTTTAACTATCTTAATATATGTATATAAATCTCGTGTCACAATGTTTGTCCTCAATGGACTCCTAAACCACTTAACCGATTATAATAAAATTCGCACACCATGTGCAGTTCGATCCAACTTGAGAGATAGGATAGGTTTTACCCCGGAAATCCCACGGGAAAGGGAACTATGCGGGGTTTTCTCTGAAAACGCGGGCGAAGCCGCGGGCGGAAAGCTAGTTACTACATTATATTTTATTAACATTATCCTAACAAAATGTATACATTTCGCAGGGCGGCAGTACAAAGCTGTCCGGAAGAAGCGGAGGAGTGTGAAAGTGGACAACACGCGCCATCCGCTGAGGAGAAACAGCGGCTGTTGGACGCTAGGCACGAGAACATAAGACTGATTACTGGTTAGTTTGAACATTTTTTTTATTAGAGTTAACTATTATAGACAAGTGAGTTTCCAAAATTTCTAGTAATAGAACATTAGGGTTGTTTATGGTGGGATAAGTCTTCTTTTGCGCTTTAGCGGCTGTTATATGTATTTTTAGAGTAAGATAGTTATTGTAGGAAAAAAAGAGTATTCATGGAGATTCGAGTGCCTTCAACAGGTTTGTACCATTTTAATGATTGACAGCTATCAATAGTAAGATCTATCTTATTTAAATGAGATCTTATTAAAATATTTAAACATTTGTTTAAATATCCAGGTTTTTTTGTTTACATTAATTTAGGGCTTTGTTTTTTGCATTTTGGTCAGAATTTTTGCTTTATATGTCAATGCTTTAAAAAATACATCGAATGAACTACTGGAAAAAGACAAAGATTCACGAAAACCTTGTGCATTATGTAGAGGTTTGTTATTTATGTAGTACTAAATAGTATTTTGATAAATATTCTTTGTGATACAGACGAAACACCTCATCGGCACATTGAAGGTGATATTTTTGAGCTTTCCCTTGTGTTATTGCATGAAAGCATGCATTTAGAAATTGAAATTATACTAAAATTTCTAGTATCTCAATTTCTCTTCCTTCCGCGTCTATTTTTCCTTAAATTAGTTTTAAAATTTAAGGAAAAATAGACTTTGTGATTAATGCTATTTTTGTAATGTAATGTAACGACTAGCGTAAAAATGTTAGTTTTTTGTTGTTTTGTGAAATGATATGAGTTTTACCTTGATAATGTTTAACTTCATTCAATGATCCTTAGTAGTGACTATAAATACTATTTGTTACTATTGATACGTAGTTAAGCTCAGTAGTATTGTGGATACTAATGGCTAATATACCTCATATAGGGAATGTTATTCAGTTTTGGACACATGTAAATGTTATGTAAATTTAGTTTTAGTACGCGTAATGGTTATATTAGTGTCCAAATTTAACGCAGACTGTTTAAATATGTAGGAGATCAACCTGATAATTTTTTAAATTATCTACATTGAGAATACTCCTTATACTATCTATATACCCTATATTGCCCATGGTATTTGCAGAATTATGTCTTTTTATTGTGTATTATTAGTTTTTCCCCCAAATATATTTCAATGTCCACTATACTGTTCCTTCTTTTTCCCGAAATCTTTATATGACTTTTGTTATTCTTTTTCAGAGGCATTGCGAACAAAGGACAAAGAACATGCGGTACTGCTAGAAGAGAAAATGGCGTTGCATATGAAGATGTTTGGACACACGGGCGCTTCAACGCTCGAGTTACCTAATACCGGTGGGTTTGTTTGTCATTTCGCAATATTTCTGACGTTTTCACGTCATAAAAATGCTAATTAACATTTTGCAATAGAAGAAGACATCGTATTTCCTATGTTTGCACGTAAAATATAACAAAGCGATCGCTGGCTTTTAAAAACAGGTTTGACAAAACATCGAGCGTTATGTGCGAAATACAGTTAAATTAAATTTTTTAATTGACTTTTAAAGTCATAAAAATAGTTCAAAATATAGTTTATTAAAAATAATAATTTTACCTTATTATTGATTATAAATCATTTTTGGGTTTGTCTTATCATATTATCATATTATCATCATCCTTGTGGATAAATCTCTATTGCCCAATATAAATATTAATTAAACATTATTCGAATCCAGGTGTAACAACAGTATTCCCGGGTGGGTTAGTGTTCCCGGACTACGTGCGTGTGTCCGCACCGACCGCCGACACGCATGCGTTGTGGCAAGAAGTCTGTCGTGTTGTTAAGGTGAGATTTTAGCTGTTGTATTAGTAGATGTTTACATTTAGAGAGTGTATCAAAATGTGTATCAATTTATTTAAGTAATACATTCTTAATTATTGTATATAAGTGAAAATATTGTGAATTAAGAACGAACGCTGGTAGTGTACAATGCGTACAGTACGCACAGCTCAACGAGTGCGCGCGCTAATCATAAATTATCACAGATATATCTTAAGCATTCTTCACAAAACGTGTTTGTCTGCAGTATTTTATGTATTAGTTATTCACTTATGTTACATCAGGTCATTGAATCATTTGTCATTTTTTTGTCTATATACAATTATATAGCCTAAAAGTCATAATTATTTAAGTTATACTTGCCTTATTGCCTCTCGATAGCATTTTAGAGTTTTAAAACTATTTTTCTAGGATGCGCTCGAAGTGTGCAACGCGTACAGTACGTACACTCCAATCAACGCGGGCGGTATAAGTGTCGGCCGCAGTACGAGTTCGGCCGGCGAGAGACACTCGCTAGCGTACGAGAGCCCCGCACTACCGAGACGAGCCGATACTTTCGCGGGATTCGATAAACATCGAGCTGGTAAGTATGGGAAAAATAGAGAATTGAGTTTTTGAATAAAAAAATTTTTTGTGCTAAATGGAAAGATTATATATTAGTTTTATAACAAAACTATTTTTTTTTTAATTTTTTTGCAATAATTCAAAAGTTATTTCAAAATAAAAATTAGTGTTTGAATCCAGTACCGAAGACACACCGACAACTCCCGAAGCGTCAACCGAACGCGTGTGACGTCATAATGTTAGTTTTCACTCATTGCAGTTGATAGAAAAATAATAAATACAGTATTTTGTTGGTTTTGATCTATTTAATTTTGTTGTCATTATTAAAATTATATATTATTTAAATTTATATTAAAATTGGCGAACCTCAAAAGTTATCGTTCTTGTTTTGTACCATTATACTACAAAGGCAACTCCTGACAAAAATCGGTGATCATAAATATATCAACATCAAGAATATTATTTTCGGAATTAACTAACTAATTCTGAACCAACTAACAAATCGTATTTTAGCAATAAATTTTCAATATTATTGTCTAGTCACGTGTAATAGCCGTAAACGCTGTACTGCAGTTAATAGCTATAACATTATGACGTCACAACTATAGTGACCAGTCATGGCGCGTTTGTAGTCACGTGATTTTAATTTAAATTTCATCAATTTTTTATTGCTTATAATTAACGGAAAATTTTTTTTTTGAAGTTTTTTGCATTAAATATCAATATTATTAATAATAAAGTTTTAAAATACATAAAAAAAATCAATAATTTTTTTTTATTCACATACTCAATTGTTTTGGGGGCGATTTTGTGGAAATTTGTTGTGTTGAAACAAATTTAAATTCATACAAAACATCGTTTTTTAATTAGTTTTCGTCAGTCAGCACGAATTTCACGACCTGGATCTTTTGCTGTGACAACATTGTGTTAAGAGCGTTTTTTTCTCAATGAGTTTTTCATTTTTAGTTAGTTCGATTCCCGGTCGAAGCAAGTGAATTTTCGAAAATCTTTGAATGCAGTTAGTTCTATATCTTTTTAAAAATAAAGGAATGTTTCCTTTCAACAAATAAATAAATAAATAAATAAATAAATAAATATTATAGGACATTATTACACAAATCGACCTAGTCCCACAGTAAGCTCAATTAAGGCTTGTGTTGTGGGTACTAGGCGACGATAAATATAATATTTAATAAATACAAATATATATAACACCCAGACCCAAGAACAAATAATTGAGTTCATCACACAAATATTTGCCCTGACCGGGGATCGAACCCGGGACCGTCGGCTCAGTAGGCAATTACTTTACCACTGCGCCAACCGCGTCGTCAAAATTCGCTATCTTCAGTATTTTAAGTACTTTCTCTCCAGGGCCCATCGAAAATTTCCACACTGTATAATCCAACACGTTTCAACCCACAGGTGTGCGTGCGTCAACCGACACGCCTACGGAGGGCGAAGGCGAAGGCGAAGCGAAGGCGAACGGCGCGAGAGAAGCGGCGTTAAAGCTGCAGCACGCTATATACACGCTCACGTGTATCGTGTGGCAGCAGCTGACTACTATACATAGGTGAGGAAATTTAAAGTACAATTTAGGATATAATTCATAATCTTAATATATATAAATCTCGTGTCACAATGTTTGTCCTCAATGGACTCCTAAACCACTTAACCGATTATAATAAAATTCGCACACCATGTGCAGTTCGATCCAACTTGAGAGATAGGGTAGTTTATACATGTAGGTACCACGGGCGAAGCCGGGGCTGCCCCCCTAGCCAAGTGGCTTTCTGTTAGCGTAGCGTTCAATAGAATAGACTACGAATGTATGAGATTGACGTAAGCTGTAGATACGTGTACGTACGCTACGCTAACAGAAAGCCACTTGGCTAGGGGGGCTGACCGCTAGTCTATATATATAAAAATGAAACTCGTTTTCTTGGTCACGGCATCACGCGTGAACGGGTGGACCGATTTCGATTATTATTTTTTTATAATATTCCTTGAAGTACGGGGATGGTTCTTATGGAAAGAAAACATAAACATGTACCACGGGCGAAGCCTGGGCGGATCGCTAGTTCTTTATAAAGTATCAAATTGGTATAAAGATGTTACATTTGTTTTAGTTTCAGTAAGTACAGCGTTTTAGCCGTTATTCAAAAAAAGCATGCAAATTTTTACTTATTACAAAGAATATTTGTCAATTTATTAATGGTACATAAATCAATGATTCCAATTAAATTATCAATAAAAATTACAAAAATTATTGAATATCTATATTAATATAATAAAGCTGAAGAGTTTGTTTGAACGCGTATTCTCGGGAACTACTAGTATAATATAAATTAGCTTGTCAATCATAATTTTATTTCACGTCATGAAAAAATTATTTCATACTGTAGAAGTACCGACTTTGTTTGACCTGTTATACAACTTTAGTCGAAGATTTCATCTAAAATTAGTTTATTAGGATCCCTACGACTAGGATTATTTATATAAACGAAACAAATACACAAACATCGTAAATGTAGAGTGACGGAAGCGGCATTAGACCAAGTTTTTTTTAAACATTGGTCTACAGGGTTCATCGGGAGCTCTGCTACATATGGCTCTTATGCATTTCTTCTGTGCAATAAACACCCTTGGTACATCTGTGCTATTACCCCAAAAAATAAGCCCATAATGAAGCACTGATTCTACAAAGGCGTGGTAAAATGTAACAGCCGTTTTTATATTTGTGACAATTTTAATTTTCCTAATAGCGTAAACAAATTTATTAATGTTTTCACAAACTATTTCAACATGTGATTTCCAATCTAAACGTTGGTCGATATTAAGTCCAGGTTATCTGTTGCTAATAATTTCGGAATGTAAATAGAATATTTATTAAATTGTACATACATTGATTTATTTAAATTAATTTTTAGATAAATAAAAGTCAGCCATTCGATAATTTTGTCAACAGTTACATTAATCTCATTAACATGGTCCTTTAGCGTATTATTTTTCTTTTCAGATGTCACAATTATTGATATATCGTCAGCATATAAAATAGCCTTGTGATTTGTTACATTCAGAATATCATTAATATATAGAACGAAAAGGATAGGGCCTAGAATGCTGCCCTGTGGAACGCCACAATTTGAATATTTGTATTCCGAGTTATAAGTTACCACTTCGTTCATTTTGTTAATGTTAGAAATCATAACACATTGCTGTCTGTTACATAGATAAGAAGCTAACCAATGCTGGACCTCTTCTTATACCATAATTTTCTAACTTTTTTAGTAAACATTGGTGTGATACAAAATCAAATGCTTTTGCTAAGTCCAAGAAAAGTCCTGTACTTATTTTATTTTTATAGTTACTATGTAGAATTGTATTGATTATGGAATGTAATGCGAGAACCGTGGATTTATCTTTTTGAAATGCAAATTGTTCCTGTCTTATAATGTTAAATTTATCACAGAAGCTTATTAAACGTTTGTACATACATTTTTCAAAAATCTTAAATAATGGTTTGATGATAGATATTTTTAGTCTTTCAGGAAAAATTCCTTCATAAAATGGGAGTGTTTGATGTAATTTTTTCGGATATTTCCCGTTTTATTTTTAAAAACTTATTATTGTCAGTTTACATTAGGTAAAGGGCTTTCGATATCAGTTTAAAGTTTTTTGATATCTGCAATAGTTACGGAATAATCGCCTGCGCACACTTAACGATTACACCCGGTATATTGGGGTCTTGACAATTTAACATTTTTTATTGGAAAAGATAATAGTTGTGCAGTCTCGTGGTCAGAAAGGTGAAGAGGTAGTACTGACGCCGAAGCGTGTTACTTACTATATGATCAATACATGCGGTATTGCGAGTGGGAACGTTTATATTATGCATTGTTAAATTATAATTGTGGCATAAGAATTTGAAGTCCTCGCTTATTTTACCTTTCTTAAGCGTATTTATATTAATATCCCCAGCTAGAATTATTTTTGTTTTAGAATTAAATTTTTTACTGAAATTTTAATTATGGTTTCTTAGTTTTGTTGTTTGGCAAAAACAATTTATTTTGGCTAAAATTCTTCAAATTATCGATTCGTAGGTATCATTATTGCAATTACAAGCGTTATTTACGTTCAAAATAAAAGAAAAGAAAATGAAGAATAGTATTGGTCCTAAAGCAAAACCTTGCGGAACACCGAATGTGAACTTCTAGTCTACACCAAGCTTATTGTTATTATTGTAGATATTAGGCTCTATGGCTAATATATTTGGAAACCAGTTTTATGTTAACTCGCTAGTGATTACATTTTCCTGCCAAAATTGATGTATTAAGTTTGGAAACAGTATCAAAGGCTGTCTGCAAATCAAAAAGTTAATAAGTTTTTATTTATAATTATGATTTAAAAAGTATGTCCTACTTCCTACTAATCTATACAAATATTATAAAGCTGAAGAGTTTGTTTGTTTGTTTGAAAGCGCTAATTTCGGTACCTACTGGTCCGATTTGAAAAATTCTTTTCAAATCGGACCAGTAGTTCCCGAAATTAATTATTCTAACAGATAGCCCATTTATCGAGGAAGGCTATAGGCTATAATATATCATCACGCTCAGACCAACAGGAGCGGAGCCACGCGGGTAAAACCGCGAAGCGCAATTTTGTGAGGATGGTTGGATGTTTGTAATTCTTACACGCAAATACAACTGAACCGATTATCATGAAATTTGGTATGTAGGTAGCTGAAGACGCAGAATAAGACATATGCTAATCTTTATCCCGGAAATCCTACAAGAACGGGAATTACGTGGGTTTTTCTTTGAAGCGGCGGGCGGAAATCTAGTCCATTGCGCGCGATGGTCGAACGTGAGATTGCTGCCAAATGACGCATTTCTAACAAACGACATATTTCATTGTATTCTTTGTACTTTTTCACATGTGAATTACTATTTCCTCGTCGCCAATTATGGTATTTGAGGCTTAATTTAGATTGAAACACAAGGATGATGCAATCACTTTTATTCACGGCTACAAACTGACACACGATCGGTGACATTATTTGTGTCTACCCTCACTAATCTTTATATATAAAAATGAATCGCAAAATGTGTTGGTAAGCGCATAACTCGGGAATGGCTGAACCGATTTCGATAATTCTTTTTTTATTATATTCCTTGAAGTACGAGGATGGTTGTTATGTAGAGAAAACGTAAACATGTACCATGGGCGAAGCCGGGGCGGACCGTTAGTATACTACAAATATATAAATCGTGTGTCAGCCTGGAGGCGCAGGTGTGCGCGTGGCGCTCGAGCGGCGGCAGCGCGGCGCGCACGCACGACGCGCAGCTGGAGGAGCTGCGCCACGCGCAGGCGCGCCTCACCGCCGAGCGCGCCGCCTGGGAGGCGCAGCGGGCCAACGACCGACACGCGCTGGCACAAGGTAATCAATAAAAAAATTGTTTTTTTGTAAAGTAGGTTTACGATCGAGATGTTTACGTGATAACGTCTTATTGGTGGCAGCGCTCGAGATGAGACAGGAGATCGGTCCGTCTCTCTCTCGTTATACCTGCGATCGCGCTCGTGAGGTTTTGGTGTGACACAAGTTTCTGAACATGTCACCCGACTAAAACGATTTTAAAAACGTTATCACGTCAAAAGACGGGTTGCACTCCGAGAGTGCCGGCAGAAGTGAAAACTTGATTATTAACGTTCAGCATGTTTGATATTTTGGAATGGTATCCGTCTTACGCTTTTTCGATCAGGTCACGTGTCCTGACGCGAGTTTAAGATTTTATACCCAACGCCGCTAAAGAAGTTTTCACTTCAAAAAAATCGTTTATTTAGAAACAATACATACAAACAAAATCAATTTAGACACGACGATCGCCTCAACTAGGAATATACCTATGCTAAGGTGCGCACACATACACACCCCGCAGCGGGACGAACGCACAGATACACGCAGACACAGATATGCCAACTGGAGAGACTATATGGACTGGAGAAAAAGGGTTATTTTAGTCGGTATCGACCATGAGAC
The DNA here is from genome assembly GCA_029959065.1 of Colias behrii. NCBI lineage: Eukaryota > Metazoa > Arthropoda > Insecta > Lepidoptera > Pieridae > Colias > Colias behrii. The sequence goes on from JARWMC010000025.1 coordinate 5,747,928, forward strand.
CGACATACCAGGTCACAGATCTAGACCTAAGATACTTAACTGTATTTTTTAACATTACAGATATTATGCGGATACATACACATCACAGATACACGGATATACACACACCACAGATACGCGGATATACACACACCACAGATATGCCGATACACACAGCACAGATACGCGGATATACACACACCACAGATATGCGGATACACACACCACAGATACGCGGATATACACACACCACAGATACGCGGATATACACACATCACAGATATGCGGATACACACAAACACAGATATGCGGATACACACACATCACATATATGTGGATACACACACACCACAGATACGCGGATACACACACATCACAGATACACAGATACATACACATCACAGGTATGCGCGTACGTCTACACACGCATGGCGCGGCATATGCACAGGTAAAAACATGTACGCGGCTCACCGTCTTCCACGTACAAAACGTGATACATGCGTACAATGAAATGCGCACTCGTGATCGTCGAAATTTATAATGGAAAAAAAATTACCTCAATCTATACTAATATTATAAAGAGGAAAGGTTTGTATGTATGTATGTATGTATGGTTTTCACGCATAAACTACTGGACCGATTTTGATGAAATTTGGCACAGATAATCTTTAGACCCTGAGAAAGAACATAGGCTACCTTTTATTGCGAGATATGTACCACGGGCGAAGCCGGGGCGGACCGCTAGTTAATAATAATTTAACGTAAAAAATTTGAAATTTCGCAGAAAAACGACAACTGCAGTCGATGCGGCACGAGTTGGAGGAGCAACAGAAGGACGTGGAGCAGCAACGCGAGAGGCTCTACAGGCGATTGGAGAGGCTACAGCAACACGGTAAGTTGTTTATTTCATCATTATTGACGTATTTTGTGTAATAAAAGCGTTACAGATGAAGGAAAGGTACTATTAAAGTTAAAGCTGTGTAAAACAATCTCTGTCTTACCAGAAAAAACTTTAGACAGGGTTTAACTTTAAGCGCGGGTTCTCTTTAATCTGGTTTTGTCATAGACATAGACAACTATTAAAGTTCCCTGGTTTAAAGATAGACTGTGGGGTTTAACTTTAAGCGACGCGCGACGGTTCTATTTAATCTGGCTTTGTCATAGACATAGACAACTATTAAAGTGACAGATCCCTGGTTTAAAGTTAGACTGTGTTTAAATTGTTTTGTGGTAAGACCATCTATATTTATGGACGAATTAAAAGACGACTTCCAATAATTATAGTCTTACTTACAGCACACATACATAAATGAATTAGAAAACGTAAAAAAAGCAATAAACAAAATATAATTTTTCATCATTACAAGCGTCATTACAAATTGCTCTTTTAAAATCATGTCAATATTACAATTTAATTTTACATTATATGTAATAAGTAATTATTGAATTTATATTTTTGGTTTTATGGCATTCAAAGTAATTATTAGTATCTAACTACATAATATATCATAATATGCCATTTCTCATTTACCAAATACTAATTTATTTACTTTTAGGTGGTTCACAAGAAGAAATAGCAAGTGTTGGCACATTATCTCCAGATTCTAGTGTCAGTGATACGAACAGACGGAAGGAACCTAAGTGGCGAAGTGAGTACATAATATTTAATATCATACGTTATATTTTGTAAGATTTTACCCATAAACAGTTTTCTAAATACTTTGAATAAAATATGATAACATACCTGGATTTGGTCTCCAAATGTGTTCCATCAAATTATAACACACATCAATTAAATTGACCTTTAAACAATTTTATGATTTTTAAATATAAAAAATAAATCATATTTTTCTGTTTCCTATTCTCTGTATTTCTTATAGAAACAGTCGTTTTAGAGTAAACCTATATTAATATTTTATGTATTAACTTTTTCATACAATAAAATAAAATGTATTTTAAATAATATTAAATTTTCACAGATACACGAGGTTCTACGGGTTCAGAGTCAGGTGCGAGTGTTTGCAGCGCTCGAGGCAATCCGCTACCGCCTCCACAACTATTGTCCGCTCAGAACGAAACAAGGGCTATTGTGAGGGCTCCTGTACAGGTAAATGTATATATTTTATTGGATTTTACACATTTGTGTCCATTTAATATTACTTTAAATACTAAATAGTATCCTAAAAGCGGAAGCTTTTCTCCTTAAAGTCAGATTTAATTTAGAAAATTCAGTTTAGGTAATGAACAACGGCAATGTAAGGGAAATGTAAAGTCATCTGTACAGGTAAATGTTTTATGTTGGTGGTAGTTTATTAAGTTTTAAATGTAGTGTTAAATGGACAAATAAAATTTTTGGAAAAGTCATTTTTGTGGTTTTCGGAAGCTTTTAGGACATAATTCAGTTTAGGAAATTGAGCAAGGGCTATAAGGTATAGGGTACACAGTACAATTTAATGTTGTATTTTAGCAAAAAATTGTATTTAAACGTGTAATTATCGAATTTCAGCAAATGGTCAAACAACAGTTGCCATTGAAATTAGCGAGTGGCAAATCACAGCAACCCCCGCCTGGATACCACCGATTGCACGAGTCTCCCAGCGATGTAAGTATTATTATAGAAATATAGTTTTTTTTTGACGTGACAACGTCTTATAATTCGATAGAGCCGGCTGCACGCACGAAAAAACATGACTCATGCGGCGTTACCTCGCTCTGAGGCGTTCCATGTAAGGCTTGAAGTGCAAGCGAGAGCGCGGAACGAGCGACAAAGAAGCACAATCGGACGTTGTCACGTTCAACTATCGTCAGTAAACCGACTTTACAGACAACCGATTTTTTTTGTTAGTTTCTAGAAATGGACTTGTTTGTATAAATTTTGAAGTCTGTTTCTCATAAGGATGTGAGGTTTAGTTTTTTTTTTGTACTCATGCTAGCCTAGATATTCTTTGAAGTCTGTTCCCGAAGTGTTTAGTTAATATTCAAGTTTTAAGCTGGTCTAAGTAATATTTCAAGTATGTTACAGTTTGTTAGTTAGTGCTCAGGTCACTAAGTTAGTGTTTTAGTGCCAAGTTATATTATAGGTTATTATTTTCAAGCCTGTATCGAATGCTTCAGTTTTAAATTAAATTTTCTTGATTATATGATTGCCTGTTTTAGATTCGACATGAGTGACATGAGTAGAGGCATTTTTAGCATGAATACGAATTCTTTGAAAGTTTTTCGTCATATTTTTGTAGAATGATATAAATTAAATAATCCCAAATCATATTTTATTAAAATACATGATTTTTCATTACAAATTCATTAAAATTAATGTTATGGTCATTTTGACATCGAAAAATTATACTTTTTACCAGGTATCTTGGTATTATCCCATTGTCATGATTTCATTTCATAGTTATAAACAGATCAAATGGTTGGTTTTTCAGGACGTCGAGTATCCTAATGTTTTTTAGGAAAAGTATTTTATTTCTGTAAGTAAATTATAGTACATTATTGTATTGGTGTATTTTTTTTTCGAAATTGTATGAAATATGTTGCAGTAGATGGTGTTTATTATTTTCATAGCTTTTTATTTTATTTTCAATACAACCATTTTATCTGTTCGGCTTTTGTGGCACGCTTTTTTGGTTAGAGCGGTGTTTTATTTGATTGTTGTGTGAGGATTTTGATGTACGATAATTTTGGTCTTTCAAATTTGCATATTTTGGCTTTGTGTTTAGTTTGATTTAACGAATCTCATTGGATTTCTTGCCTGTATAGGAAATAATCAATTCGTCTTTTACAAAAATATGCATGATTGTTGAAGTGAAAACTTCTTTAGCGGCGTTGGGTATAAAATCTTAAACTCGCGTCAGGACACGTGACCTGATCGAAAAAGCGTAAGACGGATACTATTCCAAAATATCAAACATGCTCAACGTTAATAATCAAGTTTTCACTTCTGCCGGCACTCCTGGAGTGCAACCCGTCTTTTTTTGCTCATTTTTTGGCAACTATTAATATAAAATTAATATAAAAGCTGGTAAAGTGGCATTTTTTTCAAATGCTATATAAAATATTGCGCAAATCAAAGTTCCATCACTCATTTATTTCCTTAATAGATATTTTTATTAACGAGGCTCTTACGATAAACTTAAGACATGAGCTGCAATAAAAAATATCTTTATTTCTTGACCACGTTTAATACTGTAATATTTTGTGAGAAATATAGTTATATTCAACAAATCGCCAATAACGTTGTAAACGACTAGATAACCATATGTCACAGAATACATAATAGTAGCTAAACGCTACGGAACGGACACTCTCCGCCTCCCGCCAAAATTAAACACTTACCTCACCCCGCACGATCACGCTATAAATGGGCCGCATTTTTCTACAAGGACGATACGCAACGAAGATTGACAACATTAATCAAATTGACTTAAAGTAATTTTATTATTTTGGATTTGTGATTATCGTTTTTAGTAGAAAATGGTTAGATATTGTGCTGTTTACGGATGTATTTCATCAGAAAAACGCGAATTTTTTTTTACGCTAATCACAAATGTGCCAACCATAAAGCGTTAACACACACATTTGCAGTCTCTACAGTGTGACTGTCAAAACGATAATTTTGTATGGAGTGTCCGGGGTGTGCATATGTTAATAATAACATGTAGGAAAATCGATATACTGCTTTGTTTATCAATATTTTAACATAAAACTAATCAAATTTTCAGCACAACCAAGGTCTAGTAATACAACACACTCGCACGGGAAGCTCGCCGGCGCAGATGCCTTCCCAACAGCCTGCTAATAACAAGGCTACAAGGTAAATATACGTAACTAGCTTACCGCCCGCGGCTTCGCCCGCTTTGTCTAAAACATAATAAATTATATACTAAAACCTTCCTCTTGAATCACTCTATCTCTTATCTATTAAAAAAAACCGCATCAAAATCCGTTGCGTAGTTTTAAAGATTTAAGCATACATAGGGACATAGGGACAGAGAAAGCGATTTTGTTTTATACTATGTAGTGATGATAATAATAAATATTATTAAAAATATTAATCGAAATTAGACATAAGAAATCAGATAAGAGGTTAGTTCTCTGATTTCTTATGTCTAATTTCGATTGCGTGTATAATAATAGAAACATGTCTTATGGAATCCAATTATCGATCAGAAAAATGTAATAGATAATAAAAAAAATATGTAATGTGTTATCTGTTTCGCAGTGTTTTATCTAAATTTGAAATCATTTTCACAATATCTTGGTAAATATAGTCATATAACATATTGTATTATGAAAGTAATTTTTAGTATAAATCATATTTACTTAAATGAGTTTTGGTTGTACATATAACCATAAACCACATTCATAAATATCACTAATTGAACTTTCCCTTGTTTCAGAACGAACACGTACCCCAAGCTGCCGGACAAGTTCCGAGTCCGTTCCCCCGACCCTCCCCCCCTGTCCAACCCCCAACAAATCCCCCCCACTCCCACACAAATACCCCAAATCCCACAAATCCCCCCACAAATCACCCCAGAGGAGGAGGTCATATACTTCTGACACACCGAAATGAAAAATAGTAATACAAGATCCTGAGGATGTCGATTGTTCTAGTATATAGACAGGGATATACGATATAGTGTACTACTAAAAATGGTGTTTAGTACTAAATATGAGATTTAGTACTAATACTTATTGCGTATACTGGAAATATATGTGACCTAATGAACTAAATGTATTGGAAAGGAAATAAGGATTGCTATTTTCCCTAAATTGTATTGGTAGGTTTGAAAATCTATTTAACCCCTTGACCACCGAGCGGCCCAATGAGACCGCGACACAATAGATTTTCTATTGTGTCTGTGATTCCGTGGGCTGAGGGATTAATAAAGAATTTAAAGCAATAAATGTTGCAATAGTAAGAAATAAACAATTAATGACTACCAAAAGTTAACAGTTTTTGTTAAATAAAGCTTAAAAAATTGTTTTCAATTTTTTATTGTGGATAAGTCAATTTTTGTCAATGTTGCTAAAATGTAAAAATGTGATCCTTATTTTCTTTTCAGTACATTATAACACAGTAAATACTTGAATATTACAGACTACGATGCTTTCCGTATGTGGATTAAGCGCAAAACACTTAACTTCATAACTTAGTGTCAGTTTCATTGCGAAAATTAGGCGTAAAACACTTACTAAAACACTTATAATATAGCGTGTCGAAAGGACTTAATTTCAAGTAATAACTTTTAGTTACTGCTCAATATTAAGTTTGGACTTTTGACTCGCGTGTCCAAATTATTAGAGATATTCTAAAAATACGGCGAGACTTTTTTTTTCTATATAGTAAAGTAAAAAATAATTATAAAAGCATGCAAAGTATAGTATAGTTATTGAAAAGATATGGGATAATGCCATCTCATACAACTTAAAACAAAAGAAAGAGACAAATAATATTTCTCTAGATTCTTTACATGACGTTACAAAAATCAATTAATTTTATTTGTGATATCTCAAACATTCCTTGTTGATCTCTTGAAAGTATTTTTTTCTATTCTTTATAAAATTATAAAATTAATATGTATTAATAATTCTGTGATCGACTGGCAACTATTTATGATCTATGTTCGCGATAAAACGCGGGAAAATGTTTGGCAGATTTTTAATTTTTTAATTATATAATCGAATCGGCAGCTCAAACTTTAACGAGACATTTTACTGAAAATAAATTATAAGAAATCATGAGAATGAAAAGTAACCTCTATTACATACATGATAAGGACGGAAATCGAATAACGACTCTTGTTATAAATTAATTTAGATGTGTCTAACATTTAGCGTAGAAGTTATTGTTACAACATGTTTTAACTTGTAAATAAATACTTGTTGAATGAAGTTTGACGTAGAATATAAAAATAAGTTAAAATAATCAATAAATTATATGACCGAATTAAAATACGGAGTTAGGTAAATACTTCAGTAGTAAATTGCCAAATTGCATTTTATTTAATAATAATAATGTTCGGTACAAATTGACCATATCTTAATTTTTAACTATATTCCAATTTTATCACATTTTAACGTTATTACTTCACCTTTTCATATAATATACTGATATTTAGATACAATTATTGCACGTTTTCCTGAGAATTGAGTGAACAGAGCTATATTTTTAAATAGATCACGATATTTAAATTAAATATTTTTCACAGATATTCTAACAAATATATTTATGAGCTTAATACTACCTTAATAATTTCCATGGCCTTTTAAAACAGTTTATAGTTAAAAATATCAATGTTAGCTTAATATGAATTATAATTTAAATTCATGAATATATTTATACATTTATGAAATGTGGAAATACGCAAACTGCTAATTTCTTCGTTAATAAAAAACACATTTTTTATGTAGCTATTTCTTATTGGAACTGTCGGTACGAGCGGTGGGTACTTCGTGTAATTTTTAGCCAATTTGAAAAATTTTAGCCAACTAATGTGAAAAATTTTAACCAACTAGGTAATGTCAGAAAATTTAGCCAATTAATGTCAGAAATTTTAGCCAACTAATGTGAGAGATTTTAGCCAACCAATGCATAACATTTTCGCCACTAAATTCTTGTCTAAAAAGGCCCAATAAATTCATCGAACTATTAAAGTTATATTAGCGTTATATTTATTCAATGCGCATTATGAATAAACGCAACTTATTGTACATTCCTCGATGTATGATAATTTAATGCTCAAAAACTGTACTTCTAAAAGAAGTCTAATTGAATAAATAAAATTAAAATTTGCTTTGATGGTCGTCAACGAAATAGACAACTTGATCATGTCAAGTTCTTCCTCTAACGAAGAATAAAATAGTCTTGAAATATTGTTACTGAACTCAACGCTCGTACCGATAATTTCACCATGTTATCTATGTACATATGTTATTAAAAATTAAATGTTATCCACGTTTCAAGTTACGAAATTCTAAATGAGATTGGCAATTGCATGTTAAGTGTGTGATTGCCCTATGATTTCTAATTAATCACAAGGACCAGACTAATAAGGAATTGGCTCGTATAAATTGTATGGATTATAACATACAATTGCTAGTCTTATGCATTTATTACGCGTTTGTACATAATTTAAAAACAGAACGAATACAGATTAATAAAAAAACATCACGTTTTTTCTTTTTAAAATGACAAGTGTTGGAAAAAATGGCGCCAAAACGTAAGTGTCAAAGTTTTTAGGTTATGTGCAAATGGCGCTTGTTTAGCTCACTTAGTATATTGTTGTTACATGAACCTACAAGACTATGTAACTATTTTTCGTGCATTTACTGTAATCCTTTTTACTATTAGGTCTTTTGAAGAGGTGATATTTTAAAACTATTGTCTTTTTCGGGACACTTTCTCTGTATATATATGAATGTTGATGTTTGAATATTAGGTAGATATATTTTAATATTGGATAATGACACTTAGGTAACTCTAATGCAATGACACCTAACATCTCTTGCTTTACTTTCATACTGACTAACTTGTTGCAAACTTTGTACAAGTTAATAGTATCGTATGATGGATGAAATGTTAACATCATGACAATAAATAAAATCTATTTTTCCGATGTAATAAAAACGTATTTCGGATTAAACGTCTGTTTAAAGATACATATTTTTTGCAAAATTATAAATATATTACAAGCAATTATATCTTCGTATATGGCAATAAATAAAATAGTTATAATTGTAATGCATTTATGTATTTTGTTCTTGAAAGTTTATTATAATGTATAAAATTATTAAGCATAATAAATGTTGCATTTAAATGTGAGAGAGTATATTTTTGGGTAGATGAGGGAATCGAGGATTTGTAACAAGCTAAGGGATATATATTTCTTAAAAGATAATCTTGAAGATATTATATTTTCTAGTATAATTTACGGTCCCTTCAATTAATACTAATAAGATTTTTTTTCCAACATCCATAAGCAATTATGCGTTTGTGATAATGAAGGCATTCTATCCGTGTTTTCCAATTACAGCACTAGAGCGCATTATGCGGCATAATGCTTAACGTTGAATGTTCCAACTACAGCAACGCTTCGCACAATCGAGCACTCTTTGCAATCGATTTATCGTTAGTAATTATTATTAATTGTTGGAAAAAATTTTAAAGCTTTCGTTTCATTGTAGTTTTTTCGAAATAATCAAAGTTAATTCAAATTGTGTTAAAAAAATAAATATAAGTATGGATGAAGGTACAAACATTGAAAAAAATGTTAATGAAATAATCAAAATCCAAATTACTTAAAATAACCGTAAATATTTTTCAACCAATTATTATGTATACCACTTTATTTACACATTAATGAGGTTATTGCTAACTCTATGAATATTTTTTTTTCAACACTGAACTTAGCGCAACCTGCTGGTGCGTTTCACGTTCCAATTAAGCATCAGCATAATTCGGCATTGTGCGCCACTGAGTCGCATTATGCTCTGTAATTGGAAAACAGCCTATGTCACTTAAGACAGTACAAAATCAATTTGAGTTATTTCTACACGTTCGTATGTATCAGCTTTTTTGTTTAGAGTATTTTAGTTTTAATAAGATCAAGATAAGTCAATAGTCAAATATTTTGTCATCGGGAGAATCACAGTATTTTGACGTTTAATTTTGTAGGTTAACTATTATATTTAGTGAGACATTACTTACTTAGGTTTAAGGAATTAAGTTTCGTGGCAATATTTAATGGATATGTAAGCTTTAATTGAATATTTATTATTTCAAACCTACTACGTATTCCCTCCAAAATTTATTTTTATCTGTGGCAACGACAATACTGTCATGTATTGCTCAATTGTGCTCACTTATTCCTTAGCAATCGATTGATATTACAATTTTGTATAGATTTAATTATTGTTAACGTATCATTTCACTTCCAATTTATTTGTCATGATCTGTGAGGGCTTTGCCCATATTATGTATTTAGAATAGTTGAATGAAATAAACATTTACTTAGAATTATGATTGTCTTTTATTTACCTACCTATATTAATATGTTCATTTTTAAATTTAAAAAGCCAAAGTACTTTTTAATTTAGTTATAATATATGAGTAAAGTCAATAAGATCGACAGAAGCAGTACTTATTACAGCAGTATTTATTATGGTAAAACTACACGATATTTTGTTTGTGTGTGTAGTGTTCTTTTGCTTCTTGAAAAGTTTGTCTTGCAGTGAATAATTATAGTAACTATCATAATTTCTCTTGTATTAAAAAATATTGCTGAACACCACTTTCAATTACAATGTCGGTTGCTACTATTGCACCATAAAGACAACTTTTCACTAAATCAGAAATTGGAAACTAAAGATTACTTTGTGGTACAGTACGATTCAAACTTAATGGCGGCTGAGAACATCGTATGATCCGATGCGCAGAAAACAATTTTAGGTATTAGCGTGACGTTAATGGACCTGTGCACACCCGCACTTGCATCTGCACCAACTTCCGAACCGCCATTAAGTTTGAATCGAACTGTACTAGCCAAGGGGGGTGAAATAATAAAACATGTTAAATATACAAAACGAACTTTATTGTTTCAATAACAAAAAGCACTAAACAACATTTCGACAACTCTTAGGACTAGATTATTTGATATCTTACAGGCTAGGTTCATGGTGCATCTTAACATAGTCTTTATCGTGAATATTTATCAAATAGATATACGAATTTTATTTTAAATTCGATATGGTATTGTTTTAGGATATTTTACTCAGTCCTTTTTGAAACAGTAATGCTAAATTAATGTTTTCAACTCTTCATACTCACATCAAGAGAAAATGACGGGATTTTCGGGCCAATTTATAACATTATTATTTATTTTTCTTAGAGTTAGAAATATCTAATAGTGAAAATTTTATTTATTTATTTATTTATTTATTTATTTATTTAGAATTTCCAACAGAGGATACAGATTACATTTGTTACATCTAATTTAAGTACATGATCTTCTGCACCTTTAATTATAGGAAATTACAGCATTCAAAATAATTATTACAATTACAATTCGTCAATCTATTAAAAAATATTAGTTAAAAAAAAAATTAAAGAAATTTAATAACATTAATTATATAGGTATACCAAGAAAAGTATCACAATAAATTACAAATTTAAAATTACAATTATATTCGTCAAATTATTAAAAATATTATATAATCAAAATTTAATGAGCACTTAATTATACATACATAATAAATAAATAATTATTATAAGAAAAAATTTATTAAAATTTATCACTACAGAAAAATTATACAGGTTGGTTACATTTAATAAAGGAAAAATAGAAAATTTTATCATTGGCTAAATTGCAGGATTAACGATTTAAAACGTGTAAGAGATTGACTGAAGATGTCTATGTCTTGAGAGATACCAGTGAGCTTGTTGTACTCATGGGTGAGTCTGACTATCGGTGAGTTTTTACCAAGGTTTGTCCGATAAGAGGGGGCACTAAAAAGGCAACGAGGTTGACGAGGAACTCTAGATGGTTTAATATTAAATCTGGTTAGTAACGCTGGACAATCGAAACCATTATTAAACACTTTATACAAAAACAGAAGATCAGATATAGTGCGACGCGATTCAAGAGATCTCATATTGAAATATTTAAGTCTGTCTTCGTAGCGAGTCACTGATTTCATGATACCAGCTCGGTAAGCCAGCTGGCGAACAAGTCTCCTTTGAATTCCTTTGATTCTTTTTCTGTGAGTCTGGTAAAAGGGGTTCCAGACGGTACTGCAATATTCCAAGCGGCTACGTACGAAGGTGTTATAGAGTAATAGCGTGGTAGACCAGTTCTTAAATTCTTTTGAGCTGCGCAAAATAAAGCCAAGTGAGCGGTACGCAGATGCAATTATGAAATCGTAATGCTCTGTAAAACGTAACTGAGAATCTAAGTTTACTCCTAAGTCACGAATCGTTGAGAGTTCTTTTAAAAAAATACCATTAATATGATATTTAGATATGATTTTATGACGAGTTCGAGAAAAAGATATTTGATAGCATTTACCGCAGTTTAGGTACATTCTATTGGTTTCGCACCAGTCAGTCAGTCTGTTTAGGTCAGTTTGCAATAAATCAGAGTCAGTAGGATTATTTATTTGGCGAATCAATTTTAAATCGTCAATCAATTTATGTCTTATTAAGATGGATGTTACAATGAAATGAGATCATTTTACATATATTTTTTTAACAAATATAATTCTAACTGAACATTATTTGAAAAACTGGCTGTTCCTAATTGACAATATATTATTCTGTAACAAGTTGTCACTATCTTTCTCTTTCTTAATATTCATATCAAACACATTCAGTTCCTACTTTTATTTCCTTTCTCTTACACCATTTTAATTTAATTGGTGGTTATTTATACTCATGATTATATCACGACTTTCTAAACACAATAGCACATCAAATTCATTGTTTTGATACCAATAGAAAGCAGTCTCATAATATTCAAGCAAGAGTATTAAGTATTAATAATTCTTGTAAAAGGCACATACTAAGCTAAATTCATACAGTGCGAGAAAGATTATTATTTTATACTATTTAACTATAAATGCTGATTAAAATCACTTGGAAGAATGAATAGTCCTTATTTTTCTATAATGAGAGTTTGATATTATAATTTCTTAAAACAATCAATTTTTTTCTAAGTGCTATGCTTTCTGTAAAAAAATCTAATATTAAGAAAAGTGATATATTTTAAATAATATTAATATGATTAAATAACTAAGAATGATTAACAATTAAGAGTTATCAGGCATAGCTGCTCATTGGGTCCTTGTATAATACTTTATCTTAAAAGTAATAATACAACCAATATATCTACAACATATCTCTAACATTGTCATTGTTATTCTTCTCCCAGATTTGTCCTGACGTATACAATCTGTATATTTTATCGCTAACTAATCTATCACTAAATTTCATCATGGCACCTTCGAATTTGTGTTGGAATATCTGCATTTCACTCTCATTGTAACCATTCATGTTAAATTTCTTAGGATCGCTGCAAGTCATATATTTATGGGTAGCTAGCATATCCAATGTAATGCTTTTCACATTGGTTGTTATATTGAAAATGTCCTCAAAAGATATCATGGTATCCAAATTCCGTATGACAATCTGTGTTTTTTCTATTGGAACATTGTAATAATGCGTTTTTTTCATTATGTCTGGGTAACCCATATCTATATTGTCATCATCATTTTGATTCAAACAGAATATAAGGCTTTCAACCTTTGAAGATCTTATTGTTAGCATAGGATCATAGTCTCTTAATAAAGCCTGAAGAGATGTATGAACTCTTGGTACTAGAAATTCATCCCACGATAAAACTGCAACATGACTGACTTTATTCACTTCTTCTTTATCGAATCTGAAGTGCCTGAATAAGCAGTCCAATTCAATTGCATTTCGCACAATGTTGTACGACTTAGAGAAAATAAAAGGGTAGTTCAATGGATAGAATTGAATGTTCCATTGAGTAATATCATTTGGGAAAAGATTAAGTCGCCTTATCACATCTTCAGATATCATGCTGTCATAGATTGTGAAATAGTCTACACCTACCATGTGGTGAAAGACTAAGAACTCTATAAATGCATCTCTTGATACAATAGGTATTTGATTTGGTATCACACAGATAGCTGGAACAACAGTATTAACAAACCTAATGTTACTTCTTTCTCGCACTTTTCTTTTGGTATTAACTTGAATTAATCTGTTTATTGGTGCATGTATAGGGTTGATATTGTAATCGTTTATGAAAAAACTTACACCTTTCGGCTTACCAAAGTTTTTATTCATTGAGCATTCAAAGACATACAGTCTAAAATTATTTATGGGCTCAGACACAATTTTGTAAGTGAACCTGCCAGATTTTGGTTTCGATTCGTTCTCCAGCCAAATATAGCATCTAAAGTTTGGTGATACATGCGCTTTTCCTATAACGATTGTGTCAACAACGTGAGCGTGTTGTGGGGTAAGCTCTTCATACTTTTGATAAGACCGAAGGAATGATGAATAGGAATAAAAGTTTTCATCGATCTCCTGAAATAAAGGCGGCGTCTCCTTCACTTCCATTGACGAATTCCTCAATATCTCTGACAGCATCGTAGCATTGAAACCGGGACCGCAGAACTCAATCTCAGATAAACCGGGTTTTCCGAATATATTTAATACTTCTAGCACGTAACGGAGTTTATAATATTCATGACGGTACATAAGAAGAGACACTATGCTAAGAAAACAAACCACAAACAGGATTAGTTGGTAATATTTCCTCATGATGCCGACTGTTGATAATTTGCGATGAGTCTTCATTTATACAGGACCATTGAATAATTTCTTTTTAATTGCACATTGAAATGAGTCTATGTATATATTCTGCAATGTTCTCATACAGTTTGATAAAAATTTCACAGAAAACACACCTATTATATATTTTTACTTCTTGAAAACCTCAACAACTCATTCGGTTTTGATAGCTAACAACAGCTGACAATTTTGACAGAAGAGTGACACAATGTCCCTCTTTGACAACATTCAGACGCATTCAGCATTCACATACTTTTTATTAACTGCCCATTTATTAATATTCATTATTTTAATTAGGCCTAATTTTTCAATCCCTGGTTACAACTTATTCGTTGAATAACGTATTAAACTACCATTTCAAAAATGTATTCTAATTGTCTGTATTTGATAGTTTAAAGGTGACATTTTAATAATATGTTCGTGTATGTAATACTTTATTGGACGGATAAATTTTAACCAAGGATTGAAAAATCGGCCCTTATTAGAGTACAGTACTCCAAAATTAATAATGCGCATGCAGATCTTCGCTAATTATCGTATTTCCAGAAACACCCGAATCACCCCGAATCATTGAATCGTAAGTGCCCTAAACAATGCTCTTGCATCTTGCACCTTGTTCAAAAGAAATAGGAGTCAATTCAGAGTCATACACAATCGAAAACAATTCAGGCGATAGGTGACGGTAGCCTGTCAGTCAAAAAATTCAAAAATCCGTCAGTCGCCTTTATATATTGGTGGTGACCGCACGTCTTAGATCATTAAGCGCACGTATTATCTCTGTATGGAATTGTATAGAGCTGCTGTTACATACCCTTCTTAGTTTTGTTTCAAAGTTGAATTTTCCGATAAATCATAAAATGATTATTTAGGTACACAGGCAGCAGATAGCAGTGGGGACAGTGAAAATTAATAAGAGCATAATGAAAGTTCTGATCATTCTACGATATCAGAATCAGAAATAGAGATAATCCCTGATTCTGTAAATCCTTTGGACTGAGATTTTAATGATAAGATTTCTACAATTTAAATATACAAACACTGGTTAGTGTTTGAAAATCATTTTTTTTAATATAAACTTTGTCTTATCCATCCTTCCATCCATACATCCATCACTACGCCAGCTTCAGTAAGACACTTTAATAGTTCTAAGTATAGAATTTTCCGAGTAAATCAATACAACAAATATATATTCGCAATCGTGTGGCTTATCCTCGCTATTAACTTACATTGAATTATCGAAACAAATTTCGTTACTTATCTCTTTTACCATAAAATCACAATAAAACTCATAATTCTAATAAACTATGCATGAAGAAAATACATTTAACCACTCTATATACATATCATCTTCGCTCAGGGAATATGACAGTTGCCGAACAGTGACGAATTTTTCTATGCGCATTATCAGTTTGGGAGTACTGTAATGCTACGGCCACACTACCTTACCGTCTACCGGGCTGTTACCGCAATAATTATGGCATTATATTACCGTCTAAATTACTGCATGAACTGATGTGGTTACACTAGAGTTTACCTAGATATGTCGGTAATTATTGGCATTTACCGCAGCAAAAAAAATATTAGTTAATAATTAATATATAATATGGTTTCTGTATTCATCAAGGATTCTTTCGTTTTCAAAAGGATTTTTTCTTTTTCAAATCATCTATTGTACTTGGAAATGATAAATTTTGTTTGATCCGACGCCACGCATCATTGTGTACACTGCGATTTTTATAGTTCTTCTGTCGGGTATCCCAAAGAGAAGAATTCCAAGAATTCCAAAAATTAGCGCCATCGAGCGCTTTTTCATTTGACCACTCCATGTCGGTCGATACGTGCGTCGCCGGTGAGCTCATATTGCACACTGGACAAACGGTAGTGTGGCCGCAAACGCAATAATTACCGCGGTAATCTTCTTTGATGTGCGAAAGAATACCGCCGCCGGAGCTATTGCCTACCGCCATTTGTCATATTGATTGGCATTGTAGAATTATGGCCATAAGTCGTGGTTACACCTAGGTGTTGTTAAAGTTGTGGCAATAATTATTGGCATAATATCACGGTAGTGTGGCCGTAGCATAAGAGGTAAGAGGTAGGTAGGTATACTAAGTATTTAAAGGCTTTGTTGCTTAGCGATAAAATCGCCCTTACCACATTATTTTTATATTATTTACTAAAAAATTGGTTGTTTGTAAAGTAGGTTTACGATCGAGATGTTTACGTGATAACGTCTTATTGGTGGCAGCGCTCGAGATGAGACGAGAGATCGGTCCGTCTCTCTCTCGTTATACCTGCGATCGCGCTCGTGAGGTTTTGGTGTGACACAAGTTTCTGAACATGTCACCCGACTAAAACGATTTTAAAAACGTTATCACGTTAAAAAATACTACATTCTATGCATTCAAAGGACACAGCTATAATATGATCTATACCTAAAAATATTTAATAAATTTATTTCATTCTGTTTTATAGTATTTGTTGGTAAAATAGCAACCTGGGGACAGGCAGACTTCTCAGTAATAAGATCCCGATTTACCCTTTTGGTACGGAACCCGAAAACAAACACAAAAAAAGTAGTATTATATTCAAAGATTATATACGCGACTAGTTTTACGATACTTACCTACCTATTATTTTGGATGCCAGATCCTGTAATTCATTGAATTAATAGTTCTACGGCTAAACAATTTGGCCGATAAAGCATCCTTCTGTATTCAGATCTAAGTATACCATACAATTTTATTATGTTCTGTTCATGTCCAATGCACCATACAATTTAGTGCCGTTTTCAATGCACTAACATTCCTTTCTACAGCTAAGTTACGGTGGAATTAATGACTGAAAATACAAGGCGTTAATAATTAAGAAAAATGAAAGGGTTTCATTGCTTTCACTCGACATAATATTATGGCAATTATGGCATGATAGAACTTGATTCCGATACAGTGTTATAACTTGATTTTTTAATTATACCTACATAATATCTCTGGAAGTACTTATAATACGAGAAACAAACACATCATTACGCAACCCTTTCAACTTCTTCAAAAATGTTATATTTATAAAGTATTTATAAATATCAAAGCATGTTTAAGTTACTGTCAACTTTCCGTCTTCTCTTAGGTACCTTCGTTTATTTCAAAGATAATTAATTCTATTATTTTTTTCTTCTTTCACATATTATAGACGAAAAGTCGCACATCTACAACGGCTCTGTTTCTGCTAACTCTATTTTTTTTCTTTTATATAAGAACTAAGAAGGAAATAGAAGGCGCAAAAGTTAGGTAAGGTGAACTTAATAAAAGATAACATCAGTTTACTTTTACTGTAATGACTGGGTAAAATTATAAGTGATTTAGAGATTTATATCTAGTTTATCGTAACACTCCTTTATCTTTATTATAACAAACCGTTTCAAAATATAGTGATAATTATTGCAAGAGATACAATCTTTGAACGCTTGTTATGATTAAGCAATTTGTCCAAGTTTTTTATAATAACCATAATTAAAATTCATTATCAAAATTAGATGTTTTGATAACAACTCACTGAACGAAATGTAGAGTGTACTTACCTACTTGAGTTTTTTTGAAGAGAAGTGGTGGCTCTTCTTCTTTTTTTGCCTATGGGGTGGTTGCTCAATAGATAAAGCTTCTGAAAAAATTAGGAAATAAAATAAGATATGATTAACTAATCTTTTAATCTACCAACTCACATTGGGTCAAATAATATGGGCTAATGATTGCTATCTAATAACCAATTAGGTACGTTTTATTGAACCTGATTTGTCTCCGCTAATACAACCTATCTACTAGAAAAACAAATGTTAGTTTGTTTGTCTTTCGTGTCGCAACAGAGCGATGTTATAATATTATTATGATGTTTATGTCAGAGCTTACATAATGATAGGTTTTCTTTTTACCCCGGTATAACATCTCATTTTGATAGGAAAATCTATTAAGATGCGTATCCTTCTAAATCTTTTAAAAAACCGAAGTCCTTATAGGACGGTATTAGATAATAGATACACACAAAGTAGTAGAGTAGAAATATCATAGAAAATAATATACTCTAAGATTATTTTCTGTTGCGGGGGAAGTCGCGGGTTACAGTTAGTATTTCATAAACCAGGATCATTTGGTACTTGGTAGTCATGTAGTTTGATCATTGATGTATAACCATCCGGAGCGTAAGAATCTAGTTTGAACGTGATTAAATGAAAATGAAAGTGAAATCTCAAAGGAATGTACTGCACTATATATTACGATTAATGCACAGATGTAATGATTTTTGTTACAGGTGGATGCTAATGGGCCGGCGAATTGCAAATGTCTGTTTAGATGTACTTAAATAATAATGAAAAAATAGCTGTGTTATTTTCTTGTGTTTGATCTAACATTCCACGGAATTATTATAAACTAGCTGTGCTCCGCGGTTTCCCCCGCATTGCTCCGCTCCTGTTGGTCTTAGCGTGATGATATTATATTGCCTATAGCCTTCCTCGATAAATGGGCTATCTAACACCGAAATCATTTTTCAAATCGGACCAGTAGTTCCTGAGATTAGCGAGTTCAAACATACAAACAAATTAGTAAAGATTAAAAAATTATGAGTTCGAGTTTTCGCCTATACGTTGACGTCTTAATTTTATTGTGACCGTCATATAGGCCCATTAAGAAGAGCTGGAACGTCAACACCACAACACATTTACACATTGCACATGTTAGGCCGGGAGATACTGACACAAAATTTCGGGTCATTTGTAACAGGATGGCGGTCTAGAGGGGTCTTAGTACGCAATGACAAAAAGAAAAATGATGGTCAGAACGCTGGTACCGGCGGACTAGTCGCGTGGGCGTTAGTCACACTCGTCGGATAAATAGCGAAAGTCCAACGATTTGTAACACAAAAATTTTAGAATTTACCGATAGCCCTTAAAAAAGATGTAGGCGGTAGTGTCATGCCATACTTTTACGATGTGACTTACAGTCCGCCATACCGACGTGAATGCGTTGATTTAAAAAAAACAATTCAACCATTTGTACCGGGCTAACTTTTGCACAGGTAACCATCGTCGTGCAGCCATTTACTAAAATCGCCATGCCATACTTTTCGGACGATTCCAAACCGCTTCCAAATTCCAATTCCGATTCCAAACCGCACTACCGCCTACATCTTTTTTATGGGCTATCGGTAAATTCTAAAATTTTTGTGTTACAAATCCTTTGACTTTCGCTATTTATCCGACGAGTTCGACTAACGCCCACGCGACTAGTCCGCCGGTACCAGCGTTCTGACCATCATTTTTCTTTTAGTCATTGCGTAATAAGACCTCTGTAGAACCGCCATTCTGTTACAAATGACCCGAAATTTTGTGTCAGTATCTCCCGGCCTATGTATGTGTCATATTTTGCAATTGTTTATAAATACAGGGTGATGTAATTGGTGTAGTACGAATATCTAAAAATCTATGAAGAATTTTGTGATACAGTAAATGGAAGAATTATAGACTATTTTACAGTATTTAATAAAATCATTTAATTTTTTGTTCATTTTCATTAGAAATGTCAATTTTTCTCACCAAGGTGGAAATTTGGATGATAAGGATCTTGTTATAAAAATATAAATTTTGACTAAAATCGGCATTTTTTTTTTCAAAAATCAAATTACTAATTAATAATCAGAGTTATCACATTATTAAAAAAAATAAGCCAAACTATACACAATTTTTACTTGATGCAATCCTCAAAGATCATGGACATAGTGTATTGCGCCTTCCACCATACCATCCAGAACTCAACCCAATAGAGTTACTATGGGGCATAATTAAAGGGAAAGTAGCATCACAAAATGTGAACTTTAACTTGAAAACTGTGGAAGAATTATTTAGAAAGGAAGCAAATGCTATTAGTCTGGATATGTTTAGTGACATTTGGAGAAAGACGCGAGAACATGAGGAAAAATATATTCAATTAGAACCAAAAGTAGATAATTACACTGACTCATTTATAATAACATTAAGAAATTCCGACGGCGAGTTCTTCGAGCGATGAAAGTTTCAGTGAAGTAGAAGATTACGATTATGATTAAATAGATTCTTCTTCTTCTCCATAGATACTGCTTTCTGAATTGGTGGTAAATGTTAAAACTGTTAAACTGTTATGACGATTCAAAAGTGCTTCTAGAAGAAGTCTAATTGTATAAATGTTTGAGTTTGAGTTTAAAACCAATAATGTGAAAATTATACAATAAACATGTAACACATATTTGTTAGCGCGTATTGGTAGGTATTACGTACTTACTAAAAATATAATATTTCTTAGATATCTTTACTCGACCAAAGTCAGGACAAGACTGCTCCGCAACTGCAGAAGACGTCCGTTATTTAAATCATTATCAAAACAACCATCCGTGTGTTGGGAGTGAGCGCACGTGTTATTTGTATTGTTTTTATGACCTGAAATTTAATTATTATTTGATAATTGAATGATTATTAATACTTTTATCCAATTGATTATTATTAGAATAAATAATTAACTTCATCAATTGATTTACTTTTAAATTATAATTTTACAGGTAAATTATGAGAGCTTTCATAATTATATTTGCATATATTTATCTACAACGCACCCATTTTACAATTCAAGTCTAAAATGAAACTAGAGTCGCATTTATTTTTGAACATACTGTAAGTGAAATTGCATAAGTGTGAGTACTGTGAACATGCCAGCTTTCCTTAATTGACCGATACCTAATTTCATTTTTATAAACATTGTTTCTTTTCTGAAAATATATTTTCAAAGGTTCCTACTTAAGGGCTTGGTCTAGTAGTGCAAACAAATGCATCCTGTCATCCTATACATATGTAAATAATACAAATGTAGGTACTAAGGGAAAGTTGCTCCACTTAATTTTTAAAAATTAAATCATTCGTATGCATAATTTAATATTCGTAATAAGTACCAAAAATGACAATTTGAAACAATTTTCGTGAAAATAACACCGGGTGATTTTTTTTATCAGTACACAAAATTTGCGAATACGTTCTATTGATATCTTCAACTTCATGTTTATATAACTGATCAACTTTTACAAAGAAATTTGGACGAAATATAAAAAAAAATGAGCTTTCCAAACAAAATGCATAACTCTATACATTTTTTTCGACCTAAGTTTCTTAGTGAAAGTTCTTCAGTTTCACTAATAAAACGGATAAACAAATATTGTATATAATAAAAAAAATGTAATGTTTGTGTAAAAAATTATAAAATAGAAAAATACGCAAATGAAAACAAAAGATATTTATTTCTGACTAGCTTCCGCCCGCGACTCCGTCCGCGCGGATGTCGGTCTTCGCGTGGATGGTTTATTTCTCCATTTTGAACTGGGAAGACGTTTCTCACTAAATTAATATTAGACGATCACTCTCGCTCGCCACACTGGACACGTCCGCTCGCATCAAAATTCATAAATTATATGCATCGCGCGGAACGCCGTCCTTATATAGGAGTCGAGGAGGCGTGGTGTCGTGCGGCCCGCGTGTGCCGCAAACGGTTCAAGCCAAATCCGACTTTTGGCGCTACAGGTTACATCGCTGAATCCACTGCGGGTAACGCAACGTGTGTTCGTGGTTCTACAGAACAACGTCTATGGATAAAACTGAAAAATTAAGATTTATTTTTTTTCTTCGTATTTTTCCAGGATAAAAAGTATTCCATTTTATGCCCAGGATAATAAGGTATAATTATACCAAGTTTCATCGAAATCGAACCATTAGTTTTCACGTGATGCCTTCACATACAGACGGACAGACAAAAATTTTTTTAATCACATATTTGGGTTTGGTATCGATCCAGTAACACCCCCTGCTATTTATTTTTTAAATATTTTCAAAGTACAGAATTGACGCTTCTACAGATTTATTATATGTATAATATATAGATTTATATTGATAAACCTAATAAATCTTTTGCTAGCATTCTGATGCTTTATCGGTTGCACTGGATTTTTCTCGTTTTTTTTTCAATCGCTTGAATGATATAGGATGGGTCCTTGATGGGCATCGAATGCTGAAGTCTCGAATCAATCAATTCTGACAGTAGGCAATTTATATAAAATCTTGATAATGGTCCATCATTTTATTTTGCCTCAACGTTACATACTTTTTTATATATTCTATTTTTAACGAATGATTCACTCCAGTCCAAACAGCAAATAAGCAGACTTCTGCTTCTGCAACGTTTAGTTGTTCCTGAATTTGGAAAAAATAGTCATGATTCTTATCTATGACAAAAGTGTTATTTTTTTGCATTGTATTTCAAATATTTTTTTTTTTTATTTTTAACCGCATCTTCCGCATTCATGTCTTTTGCCGGAATTGTCATTTTGCTCATTAGGTAAAGTAATTTCGATATCAGTTTTAAGTTTTTTGATACCTGCACATACTTAACGATTACACCCTGTATACAATCCACCATCCACATTCATAATGTTTTCCTGTCCTCCTCTCCTTTACGCTGTTCACCGATACATTTTAAATGAGTAAATCTGCTACCACTGAAGGATGTTTCATTGTGATCAGCAAATTTTCACCACTGTTGTCGATTATTTGTTTTTCATTTTTAATCAGCAATTGGGAATCATCAGTTTTGTTTTTTGCAGATTGGTGATGTACCCTAACAATATGTCGACAAGGGAAAGCATCAACGAATTATCGTTTTCGTCCTCTTTTTTTATTCTTCGCGTCTCTGTTACTTGTGTTTGTTTAGTTCTCAACACCCATTGAATTTTCTATGTTATTGTGATCTTCCATTACATCTGAGTTTTGATGATGTGATGATAATCCATTCGTTTTAATATTGGTACTTAGAGTTGGTGGACTAAACTAGAAATGGTGGACTAAATTTTTCAGCGCATCTGTAAGATCAAAATATAAAACCAACATCCTGTATTTAAGTTACAAAATTAATAATCAAACAACATGCCGCTACGTTTAAAATGACTAGAAGAAAAAATTAAAACACCTCGACATATTTGGAATTTTGGAGTAAACAAATCATTTTCCCCGTATGTCCCATTTATATATTTCGTATTTCTCAAACGAAAAATAAACATTTTTGGAATTTCAAAAAAAATTATATCATAAGAAAATTTATGAGCTTACTTTAGTTTTAAAGAAACTACATCCCTTTACTGAAACCCCGTAAAATAAAGAAATTGTTGCCAATCACCTTTGTAATCTATTTGGTTTCATTACACTTTATGTTCGAAGATAATTTTTTTCCTAGTAGTTACACGCATATTTTTTTCGTTTAGTTTCCATATCGAAATCAAATGTTTAAAAATACGAATATTTGCACAAAACTAAGATAAAAATATCAATTAACAAAAATATTAAATTTAATGAAGTAGAGCAACTTTCACTTCGGTATGAAGGAAAATCGAGCGTAGAGCACATGTCAGAACGCTCCGGCCCAAGGAGCGCGACTAAAGAAATTCGCTAGGATTTTTCACTTATAATACCACAAGAGCTTCAAAATTATCGGGTATTTTCCGATAGGTTCGTTGCAAACAAATGAAGGAGTCAAGTTTTTAGTCAAGGTTAAAAAATCACGAGCGCGAAGCGCGAGTGATTTTTCCTGAAAAACTTGACAACTTTATTTGTTTGCAGGGAACCTTGAGGGAAATGCCAGATAATTTTGAAGCTCGTGTGGTATTCGGGAGATTTTTTTTCCGTCCCAAATGTCGGCCAATAATTTCACAATTGAATTGAACCTGTCAGTTTGACGTCAACGATCAGAGAAAATTTTCAAAAAATTATCAGTATAATACCATGTAGGTTGTACCACGTGACGTCGAATGGTGCAATTCTATTGGTCGATATTTGGGTCGGAAAAATAATCAGTATAATACCATGTAGGTTGTACCACGTGACGTCGAATGGTGCAATTCTATTGGTCGATATTTGGGTCGGAAAAATAATCATAATTATTTTAAATATTTTTTAAATATTTAAAGAATAATCAAAATTAAAAAAAAAAAAAAATTAAAGGATTAATACTCATTGGTCTTCAACCAACTCGAATAAATTAATGGAAAAAATAACTTTTTGCAGTATTTATCAATAGTTTTTTGTAAGGCAAAAAATGGGAAATTTAATGAATTTATAACGTCCTAATTAGGAAAATCATAAGTTTTTCGGCAATTGTATTCAGCAGATTTGAATTACGACTATATAATGATATTTATGCGCTGATCAAATTGTGTAAATTGTAATCGGTTGCAACGTAGTGAGTGCACAAACTTAGCTCGAAATGTCTTTGGTGGAAAGAGACTTATCTTGAAGGCCTGATTAAGGTAACATAAAGTAACTTTATAAATGTGAAAAAATTCACGCGCATTGCGTATATAACACTAATTGATAAACAAGAAAAAAAATTTCAGTTTATCATTTCAATAGCCGGGAAAAAATTGTCAAATAACTTGTTGAAAACGCAATTTTGCTAGACTGCAGCCTTAATGAATTAAAGTTTAAATCATTAAAATAATAGTTTAATAATTATTAAACTATTATTTTTATTCTTTCTAGTCAAGATGCAAATGTACAAACGAAATAGTTTACCCGTAACTTATTACTAATGTGTATACGACTACGATTCCACGAGGATGTGAATCTATACCCTTAATTAAAGTCAAATAAACTGTATTTATGTGCAATCAAACTGTTAACTTGTCTTGAGCGATATAAGCACAGGATATAAGCTTAAATGTAGGTAGTTAAAATACTTATGTTTAGTGTTCTACTAAATAAAATCTATAGCAATAATAAAATTGGGGTGTCTGTTTGTGATATAAGTACATAATATTAAAAAAAAATGTTGTGTGGTTTTATGAAACCACGGTAAAAGTGAAACTTTCCGAACACTGCTTTATAGTTTATACCTACTCGGCAGCCGACCGTCACGCGACATGCGCTACACAGACCAAAAATTTTGAGACGATGTAATAAAAGTTTCACTTTAATAACCGCTTTTTACCAAATGCATATGGAATATGGATACACAGTAAGTACCTACACATACTAAAATAGAAATTTTTGTCTGTGTTTGTTCCGGTTAATAACGGGAACAGCTGGACCGATTTGGACGGGACTTTCACTGAAAGATATCCGGGTGTAATTTAGGCTAAATTTTAATTTGATATTTTATAACGATTAGGAACGCGGGTCTTCACCCATGGGACGCAGCTAGTAATAAATATGTAGGTGTTAACCTTTAATAGATGTTAACTGGTATAATTTTCTTTTCATCAAATGTTTAATTGTTTCTAAAATAAAAAAAAGACGTGTGGCACTCGGGGACTGCCGCGGTAAAGCTATTGCATAGCATGCCTTCAAGCCACACCTCATATTATGCGCTCGACCCTGCTCGGCCCAGGTTGACCCATTGTCACGGGCAGACCCGAAGGTGAAAGCTAGCTAGGAGCTTTTGTATTATTCTGGTATATAAGTCACATAGCCAATTTCATCAAAATCCATTTAATAGTTTTTGTGGTAATTATAAAATTAGTACCGATACATTTTTGGGTAAAACTGTATAAGTAAAACAAAATATATTGCTTTTTTGGCACTAGGCGTTATTTTAATCACATTCTGAGTAACTACTAACTACCTATGTGTTGAATAGAACTTTCTCTGAGAGTTATATTTTACTTTTAATCACCTTCATTGTTTATCTTGTATTAAAAGCCGCCATTTAATTATATAGTCAATCTCATTCCATTCGCAAAGAAAAGATAAATTAATTATTAAAAAAAACATGACCCATCCGTTATTTTCATTGAATACACGATTGGAAAATCTTTAGTGCTCGTGTTTGATAAAATATTTTAAAATTTTGATCTTAGGTTTTAAGCCTGAAAATAAAAAAAGACGGGTTGCACTCCGGGAGTGCCGGCAGAAGTGAAAACTTGATTATTAACGTTGAGCATGTTTGATATCCATCCGTCTTACGCTTTTTCGATTAGGTCACTTGTCCTGACGCGAGTTTAAGATTTTATACCCAACGCCGCTAAAGAAGTTTTCACTTCAAAAAAAAGACGGGTTGCACTCCGGGAGTGCCGGCAGAAGTGAAAACTTGATTATTAACGTTGAGCATGTTTGATATCCATCCGTCTTACGCTTTTTCGATCAGGTCACGTGTCCTGACGCGAGCTTAAGATTTTATACCCAACGCCGCTAAAGAAGTTTTCACTTCAAAAATAATTACTTAATTCACAAACATTTTTCATTTTTGAATGACCGTCAAGACAAGAAGTAGTTCATCAGTCTCCCCGTGATCACGCTCGCTGCAAAGTGTGCGAAACGTCGGGATAATTTGAAGATGACAATATAAAGAATAAATCGCGTTTAAAATACATTAAAATCTTTAATTTCTTAATTATTTAAGGGCATTTGCAACTACATATTATAGCATAAATGCATTATTTGTTAACGGGTTTCCTAGTCAATGTAGTCATGGATGATTGACGAGCTATCAGCTACGTTTAGTAATGCTTCGTTTGTCGCGCATCAAATGTTTACAATCTCACTGACCCAATAAACGCTACTCTATCCAAATAGCTTTATTGGGATATGAAAATAATTTACAACCTATAATCAGAGCTACCGAATAATATTAAAAAAACAGCATTAAAATCGGTCAAGCCGCTTCGGAGGAGTTAAGTTATTTCATCTTTCATAATACTTTTTGCTTGTTTATTTATAGCTATAAAACATTTTTAAAATTTGAATAAAAAACATAAGTACTGGGATTTTCCATTGAATGTGGTTAGGAAGCAAACTCAGCAAACTAGAAATCGGAAGTTGTTTCTGTGCTCATTGAATAAGCTGTCGACTTGCTATGTTATGAACATGCATGTACTAAGAGTAATTGAACTTCTATATTTTTTTTCACACTATATTTTACATGTTTGTCAAATAATCAAATATGATGTATTATAAACAAAAATATAATGTCTGTTAAATGTTCCTTTAATATACACAGATAATTTGCATAAGACCGCCATGGTCCCAGAGGAAGGGTCCTGTTAGACTAGCTTTGCCCGGGGTTTCACTCGCGTGGGTTTCAGACCAATGTCTTTTTGTTTTAAATGCTATTATCATTATAGTATAAAAAAGTCACTTTTCGCCGTTTGTGTGTCTGTATGCTAAGATTTTCAAAACTAAGGAACAGATTTTTCTAATAGATAGAGTCATTCTCGAGGAAGGTGCGGTGCGTAAACAAAGCGGACGGAGCCGCGGGTGGAAAGCTAATAAAGTAATTTATAATATAACAATTATTTTTACTAATATTATAAAAATAGATACTACAGATTAAACAATGGTATTACAGATATTATATTGTTTAGATTTCGAAATAAAGCACACCATTCACGACTTTTATTTACTTTTAAATGACCTACATAATCATAAAATTTATGATGTAACAATAATATAGTTGATCCTTATAGATGATATAATAATATCAGATCATTCAGATGGTACTGTTTTTATTAAGTTTTATTTATCAATCCTTCGTATAAAAATTATCGACCACATTATTTTAATCGATATGAAAAGCTTGGTTCCTGAACCAATTAACAAACAGATGAAACAGTCGAATCGTTTTGTTTCATACGAATAAATTATCATATTCTTGCCATGTTTATGTTTGATTAATTTCTCTGTTTGTGCTACGTATTTGCAAAAATTTAACTGTATGTTGGTATGTTGGAAATAATTTATGCTCTTCGTGTTTTCGACTTTGCGTTGAGATGAAGTGAATGTTGTTGTGCTCTGAATATCTTATATATGTACATATTTAACAGGATTACATTTTTGTTAATGATTGTAATTATATAAATAAAACTTATACAATCAGATTGACAGCACGAGCAGTTTGTAAGGAGGGAGCTTCCGACTTTTACAGGTTTTAATTATAAAGAAAAGTGTTTTTAAGTAAAAACAATGCGTTTGTAAAATTTATTATATTGATGCAATAATTATGTCGCCGTTAAAAATGTGCAAATTAGGTACCTATGATTATTATAATCATGTTAACGAATAACGTCTGAATCATTCAGAGTAATCCATACTCCATACTAATATAATAAATGCGAAAGTAACTCTGTCGGTCTGTCTGTCTGTTACTCAATCACGCCTAAACTACTGAACCAATTTTCATGAAATTTGGTATGGAGATATTTTGATACCCGAGAAAGGACATAGGCTACTTTTTATCCCGGGAAAATGACGCAAGCCCGGAAATCCCACGGGAACGGGAACTATGCCGGTTTTTCTTCGACTGCGCGGGCGAAGCCGCGGGCGGAAACCTAGTGGTTCATAAAAAAAGGAAATGTATTTTTTTTTCATCAAAAAAAATTCAGCACGTACAGATTACCTATAACACGCTTTGAAATCGATTTAGAATTGTTAGTATTTGAAAAGTCAAAGCTTCTACTTTTATATCACTGTTGATTCAATTTCTGGCTATTTCGTTCACCAAAGTATTTCTTTCGGAAGTCAGCTATATAGGTATTTATGGAAATTTAAAAAAATGTATTAGTCACTAAGCTAAAGTATGATCAATTATTTTAAAGTGGAAATCCACTAGCAATCTCCATGATTAACATTAAAATAAAACATTCAATATCATAATAAAATTATCTATAGGCTTATATAAAATCGTATGACATAATAATAACCTGCGGTTTTGCGGTAACATACCGTAAAAAATAGAAAGGTTGCCTAAATTACATTCACATTTTTCCATACTTATCAAATTTCATGTTATTCTGTTCAGTAGCACAGCTTAATTATTGTTGCCTTCTATGTAAATAAATTATTCTTAGTCTTAATATTATGAAACATTAAATTACATTTTATTTTCCATCAATATAAATTTATTTTTAAATAAGCATTAATTCTAGTAGGTACAGCAATCATCCTTTTTCAGCTCATTTTACATTTAAAATATTAAGTATGGCTGGAAAGTTTGTTTGTTTGAACGCACTAATCTCAGGAACTTCTAGACCGATTTGAAAAAATCTTCCACTGTTGGATTTCCAAATGATCTCTGAAAGCTTTAGTCTATAAATATACTATGTATCTACCACAGGCGATAACGGGGCGATCCGTGTTTGTAGATGTGCAACTTGCTATTTAAGAAAATATTATGTATTAAGCATAATATGAGAGCAGTGGTGGCTCAGTGGTGAGACCTCGGACTTCGAATCGATAAGTCCGGGGTTCGAGACCAGGCGAGCGCGCAGGAAATAAATTGATTTTTCAATTTATCTGCGCATGTTGTAACATCACCACTGCTCGAACGGTGAAGGAAAACATCGTGAGGAAACCGACATGTCGAAGAATTAAAAAAAGTTCGACGACATGTGTCATCCGCCAACACGCACTTGGCCAGCGTGGTGGATTATAGCCTGTACCCTCATAGAAGGCCCGTGTCCCAGCAGTGGGAACGTATATGGGCTGATGATGATGATGATGATGATGAAGCATAATATTCTGACTGTAACAGCGTGGCCAAATTCCTGAGGAAACCTGTACTAACGTCTTCTTTTAAATATAGGGCATATTTGGAGCTGACTGCTTAAGAAGTTTATACCGAAAACATATTATTTTATTATATGTATATACGTATATATTATAACGGGTATACATTATGAATGTATGTAATGCAATGTATCAATAACAAAGCTATCTACAGGTTTCCGGTGCGTATGATGCATTATTATCTACCTACACCATTTTTTAATCAATAACAGCTTTTACAGGTTCAGTTACTCACAAATTATAAAGTATTAACAAATATGAAGTACCTATTTATATCTCTAACATTCATAATTAAATTCTATAAAAAAGTCGTGCCTCTACTTCGACTACGAAAAAGTTTGTATGTGTAGAGCCGGGACGAGCTAGAAAACTGTAAACATCAAGTTTGTGGATATGGTATACCGTATAATCATCCAATAATAATCAATTAACAACTCTTCCTTCCCATTTAAAAGAAAGATCATTAAACTATGTTTTATTCACTGGGAAGTTCTTGTGAGGATTTATGTTTCCTCTGTATTTACTTGTAAAGTGGGAATCAGCTTATTTGGCATTAAATGTAAAGATAGGATTACGTTTAATAGGTACATATTACAAATATAAGAATTTTCCATCGACTTACTTTACAAACGACTTTTATGAAGTTTTTCGTCAAACAACTGTTTTTTTACTTATAAAAATTTAAAGAATTTACATATTTTACTACATAGTTTGTAAATATATTTAATCAAATAACTATAATATAAATCCTGTATCGTATAAGGCTCTAAATTTTCAGCCCACAAAAAAAACAACAGGTCATTGAACCCGCCCAAGATTGCATATCAATTGCATTAATTGTTCACAAACAATATTTACACTAACATATTGGCACACTTTTACCTTTTCAAAAATCATACCGTACAAAAAAAAGTTAATTGGAAAAAAGTTTGTAGTAGCCGCTCTAAAATGAATCTGCAGCCTTTCTCAGTTCCTACCTTCACTTCCTGACTGTATAAAAAGTTAGTGCATCTGTGGTACCGCAACACAACGATAGAGTCGCGAGATCATTTAAGTCTATCGACATGAAGACATTTGTAAGTTTAAGTTTTTAATTTATAATCTGTAATTATAAAATATAAACACATTATCTGTGCTCACTGCTCTGAGTTTTGTGCGCGCGTTTTTACTTTAAATTTGACGGTTCTGTTGTCCAAAGTGAATATTCTTTATTTTTTGGTTAAGATGTGATTCGTGAAAAAAATGTGATATTTTGTGAGTGTAGAAACAAAAATGGAAGGTTTATGACAACACAGTTCAAAGGAATGAATTTAATTAAAATAATTACGCGCAATAAAAATGAAAATTAGCGGGAATTTTTTTTTGTGAAATCAAGGGCGGTCCTACCCTGGAATTGACGCTTAACGTTGAAAGTGCGCTCTGGAAAAAAGAAAATAATTAATTGTGACAAATAATAAGCATAATATAAAGAAGTATTATATGTATTCGTACAATTGAATACACAATATAACAATCTTGGTTGGTCTCTTGTCCGCAAAGATGGATCAGTAAAACAGAAGTCAAAAGCATCTGTCCCATATCCTAATACAAAATGGATTCTATGTTCCCGAATCTCCTAGTGGAGTATGGGGTAAGAGGCAGATGCATTTCACATCTGTTTCACTGATCGATTTTCTTTAGGGACAAGTAAGTGATCAGCCTTCTGTGTCCTGTCAGACTAAGATATTTTTCATTCATTTTCGTTAAGAATTTAATTCATATTTCGATTGCAAAGTTCCCGATCTATTGTTCGAAGAATGTTATATTATTAGCAGATTATTATGTCTTTTTTGGGCAGACGTTCATATAATTACAAATATAGGCAGTATTAAAACTACAAATAATAAACAATAGTATAGTTTTGCACTAATAACGAAAAGTAGAGCTATTGTTATAAATTAATAGTTTTCCAAAATTGGAAATAAACAATTGAATTTCTCACAATAAAACAATAGACGAATTAAAGAACTTGCGTAATAAATGCTATTATGATAAATATGTCTCGCAAAAAACAATTGTTTTGACAGCTAATGGTCTATTGTTAGGCACTTTCTAACTTCTAGATAATCTGTAAATACATACGACAGGTGACAAATTAGGGTTGTCACTATGAACGTTTTTAAAATGGCAAACAATCTATTATTTTATTTATCTACTCCTTTTAGTAGAGACCTAAAATTGATAATTAACTGTTGCCTTTTAGGGTAATAAAATAATTAATAAATAATTAAAGAGAGCCTCTATAAAGCGCTATATCAAGAAATAAGAGCTGATATCATTTTATAATATGACATAGGTATCAAAGAAAGCTCAAAACTCAAACATTTATTTATTCAATTAGACTTTTTCTAGAAGCACTTTTGAATCGTCTTAACATATTTTTAACGTTTATCACCGATTCCGAGCTCTATATTATACGCTTGTAATAGTCTCACTCATGCTCTTAAAATGTTAATTATTTACATTCTTAAAGCGTGAACATTGAACATCCTTTCGCAAAATTTTCCTATCTTATAATTATTAACTGACAAAAATAAGCCAAGCAAGTAGCGCTATAAGGGCCGATTCAGTGCGACGCGGATGACCTACGCGGACGTCCGCGACGGACGGTCAAATGTATGAAACCTTACACCGCGTTCAGAGCGACGCGGAGCTGTCCGCGTCGCGGAGAGCTATCCGCGCGCGGTCGAAATCGCTCCGCGCCGCTCCTCCGCGCCGCTCCTCCGCGCCGCGGATGTCCGCGGGCGGACGGTGCTTGGTTCTTGGTATTTGTTCAGTGCTCGGCGGACAACAGTCACGCGGAGCGGATGTAAAGTACTGTCGTTGTCATGGCGGCTGCGACAAATGTGCAAACCGAGAGGGTTACAGTCGATCCCGATCCGCATCGCACTGAACGACAAAATCATCCGCGACGGACGCAAAACCTAGTCCGCGTGCGGACGGTCCGCGTCGCACTGAATCGGGCCTATCTCTGTACTTAGATACTAATGACTTAATGAGTCATTAGCAAGCCGTCACCTCATATCGCTGTACAAAACCAGTGCAGTGGAAAATAGCCAATATTTCTTTTTTATAAGGGTGAGAATTCTGTAACATAATATACGAGTTCTAAGCGAACATTTGTGTTCACATTAGCGGAGCTCTGGGCTGATGAGAGTAGGTATTAGTATTCATGCAGGCGATTCCATGTTCGATAACTAGTTCATTAAACATCAGATGCTAATGTGTTTGTTACATAATATCCCTATTTGTGGTATTTAAAAGAGGTAGGAAATGGGATTGTATCCGTAAGGAAATTGATATTCTATATAAGGAATAGAAAAGTGATCAAAGTGATCAAAGTGATCAAAAAGGTCTTATTACATTATCCTGATTTATCAAAAGCCATATAAATATTGCGTTATTTAACAAAAAATAATATTAATTTATATAACTTTTAACGTTTATTTATTTTTTGCTATCAGAAAGCCTCTTTGGTATGATTTTTCATAATTGAAATAATATTTATTAATTTTTCAGTTCCGGTATCTCGTTCATACATTATTTTAATAGTCATCAAGGATCTCTATTTCCCTTCTTTCCGCAAAATAAATTATTATAACATGTTAGTTTCAATTCTTAGTAAAACGGAAAACCAATTTCTTATCAAAGCATTCCGGTGTATTTTTTCCCGGTTTCACGATAAAAACAATAGGAAAAACGTCAATACAATACCAAAAGAGCGTTCAAAGCCTTAGAAGTCGATATAACTATTACAAGGCTCGTTTACTTCTAGCCAGTGGAATATTACCCCACAATTCAATTTATGCCTATTTACTTCGACATCTAGGCTTGTTATAATGGTATCGATAATTTACTAGTAAAGTATTTTTGATATTTTTATACATTTTTACGATTTATTATACATATTAATTACATACATATTTGTACAATTGAACTAAATATTATATCGTTTAACGATAGCTTAGCTTTATTAGTCGAATCTCTATTATAAGCAATTTTATAATCAACACATACACGAATAGTGTAGCAACTCTGTCAATTTAAAAAGTGCTTTACGATTAAAAATTCTATCTCTAAAAAACTAAAACGTACAAAAATGTGGATATAAAGCGCGAATAAGACGTGTCTCTTTCAACAATATTTTAGAGATATCACGTTGAAATTTTCATTTTGAGAAGTGTATGCAGTGCATAATTTTCAGTTGAAAAATGGTTAGTTTCCTTAGGGATAGAAGA
This sequence comes from Colias behrii, assembly GCA_029959065.1. Taxonomy (NCBI): domain Eukaryota; kingdom Metazoa; phylum Arthropoda; class Insecta; order Lepidoptera; family Pieridae; genus Colias; species Colias behrii. The sequence goes on from JARWMC010000025.1 coordinate 5,782,177, forward strand.
AACTTGAATGTTGGTGTAACGAGTTTAAAATTGCTCAGCGGCTTGCCTTAGATTTTCAAGACTTTAAAATTTAGCATCTCTGTGTTATGAGAGTGCTAAATTTATGACCTCGAGCCTGCTGCCTTATATTTTATTTACGCTTATTCAGATAGTTTTTGCATATTCTATGGAATAAGTGAAATTATGATTTTAAAATAGTTCTACCCTTATTATTATACTACGCTTTTTGGTTTTAATATTGTTTCAAAATTATAACTAAATATTGAATGTCACAAGTTTTTGGCGATTAATGTTTTATTTATTTAATTTTAATTTTTAATTATTTTGTACATTTCAATGGTTGATGGTGTAATGAACAGATATGAATAAATGCATAAGAAGAAAGTTTTATTTATAGTTTATATTAATTCAATTTATCTTAGTATCGATATATCATGTACATCACTAGTTATTCGTTTCAGTGGCTCATATTATATAAATCTTTTTCATGTTTGCGACTTGCGAATCGAATATTCTATGTTAGGCGATTATAAACTACTCATATTATTTTCGTAATAGGTTTTGGGAATTATAAATGTTAACATAAATAAAATTATATGTGCGGAAGTTAATTGGATACACGCGTGTTTATATTACAATATGGTTTCTTAGAATAAAGACTGTGTTATGAAATAATTAAATTATTGGAAAATACAGGGAAATAATATAATGTAATAGACTAGCCAGCGGCTTCAACCGCGGAAGAGACGACACGCAAAATATTTAATTTATTATATTTTGACTCTAATATATATCTATTATATTTTGACTCTAAGTTTTCAAGTATTTTCCATTTCAAATTTCATCCAAATCGGTGCTTTTGTTTGATCGTGGAAGAGTAATAAATAGACAGACTGTCGCATTCATAATATTAATATGGATATTTATCGAGATGAGAGTGAAATTTGTAGTTAATATATTTCAAAACTTCAAATCAAATATTTGAAAATTTAAACAACATTGTTAAAAGATAGAGGCGATTCTTACCTATGGTAAAAAATGCTTTAATTACAAAAATGACTTAGTAACAGTTAACCCAGTTGTTTTTGTAATTTTCTATTTTTTGTTATAATTTGGTAATTCTGTACAATACAGCGCCAAAGTCTGTGGAAACTTTCTGGAAACTTTGTGGAAACTTCGTAACAGGCTTGTTCGCCTCTCACATAAAAAGAATGGAATGTTTTACACTAGGAAGTTTGTCAGCATCCGGAGTTATTAAAAGATGACACTTGTAATTGAAATAATTAGCCACTCTTTATTAATAATGAGCTTAAGATATACAGATATAGATACACGCAGTTTTATTACGTGTAATCGTACGCCTATAAGAAGTTCTAAGCATTTGACAAATGGACTCTACTCTAATTTAAATTATATAATTGACTAGATTTCCGCCCGCGGCTTCGCCTGCGTTTTCAAAGGAAAACCCGCATAGTTCCCGTTCCCGTAGGATATCCGGGATAAAACCTATCCTATGTGTTAATCCAAGTTACCCTCTATATTATGTGTGCTAAATTTCATTGTAATCGGTTCAGTAGTATTTGCGTGAAAGAGTAACAAACACACACATCCTCACAAACTTTCGCATTTATAATATTAGTAGGATTATCAATTTTATTTGCTTTAGTTAAACGTACCGTAATTACGTACATAAAAAGGGCTATACACAAAATTATTTATACAAAAGAAATAACCAGTTCCAAAAACAATATCACTTGTATTACTTAGTAACTAATTATCTTAGGCAATTAGATCTTTGGCTACAAGGTACCACTATAAATAGCTTTCAAACTAGCAAATGTACTGCAAATGTATACTGGTACTCAGCATAGATATTATGTAGGTACTAGTTATGTTTACTCGACTCATTATTACCGGTGATTACTTACAGACTAAATCTGGACGTCCATACTGTTTTAGTCGTTATATAATTTAACCAGAACTTGTTCCATAAGCGGTAGAAAGGCGAACATTCACTTGCCCAGTCACACAGGTGTGCTTTTACTGTCTCCTTGGATTAATGGATAACATTGATAAGGGTTTGATGAAATGGGCTCAATTAAAATTAAAATATAAAGCAACTTTTTATTTTAAATGTGCGTCTGTTTGCACGTTGATTTTGACATATTAACTAGCAAAGGAACTGGGAGTTGCCTCTTTAAAAATGTGGCTTCGCCTCAGCTAAATTTGTCGGGAATTAAATAAAAAAAGACAAAGACAGGAATAACACTATCCTTATACTGGCTGCTTTAATTTTTTACAGTAGATACTTATTTGGTAGAGTATTGTAGAGAGCATCAGTATAGAAGTCATCCCTCCATATTGTACACTAGTATTCCGCCCGCAGCTTCGCCCGCTTTGTATAAAACCTAATAAATTATATACTAAAACCTTCATCTTGAATCACTCTATTTATTAAAAAAAATCGCATCAAATACCGTTGCGTAGTTTTAAAAATTTAAGCATACAAAGGGACATAGGGACAGAGAAAGCGACTTTGTTTTATACTATGTAGTGATAACAACACTTAAAATAAGAAAATGTCTTCTAAGAAGCAATGTAAATAGGAAACGGTGTAGAGCATGCTTAAGTGATTACGATAGGCATTAGTTACATGTCTAATCAGGATTGGAGCTTCCGATCCATTAAGGCTATGTAAATAAAGGAATATCAAATGTCTTAATGATTGCTCTTATTTTCACTGCTAATAAGCATAAAACAAAATAGCTTTACGCTGTTTGTTTGTCCCTATGTATGTATGGATCGATTTTTTTTATAAATTGTTAAAGATGAAAGTTTACTTATAAGAATAGGTACATCAAATTTGCAGCCGTGCGAAGCCGGGGCGGATCGCTAGTATAATATAAAACTATATTAGTTATTAACACAATAAGTGTCTAAGGTAAAGTTAGAACGTAATAGTTCTGTGAATGTATGGTTAATTGTTCTAGATAGAAAGCTTATCAATTATTCGATTGTAGCCACAGAAAATTATCTCCTATCTAAAAGGGAAAGGGACTTTTACTCGATATTAATCATTTTATCATAATAACCTATTTATTACAATACCTAAATGTGTTAGATTCACTATTTATAACTCTAGTTCGGCTGAACGTATTTTAATGATTTGATTTTGTGACCTCTTGCAATAGGACAACAACTACAGCAATAACATAAAACCTCTTTTTATTCAAAGTCGGTTAAAAATACGACTATACAGGCGAATCCAGGGCGAGCAGCTAGTATGCTATATATTAGAGATTCTATTCAAAGTAACCGCATTACACAATTTTTACTTTATTCGGTCGAGGAAGTGGGCCAAAAAGCAAAAACCCAAAATTCACGCTCGACTAAGCTCTTTCGTCGTACAATGGTTATTTATGTAATATTAACCACTAACTAAGAGCTCAATGGTTCAGTGACCGTAAATATTTTGATACACCGAAATACGATCAAAAGTAATTGTGTATTACGGGGTTCTGGTTATTTCTCGAACGTTCTGGAAGGAATGTAAAGGGATATGAAAGCTTTGAAGATTCATTTTTGAATACTAACTTTATTGGTGTAAGAACTGTTTTATATGACTGTGTTATTAATAAACTTGTTAGTGAAGTAAGATATGACTGTTTTAAAGAAGAAAGAGAGAAAGATTTTTATTAATTTCAATAATAATAACTCGATAAAACATGCGATATAGGTCATCTATCCCGCTATTCTTTGAAATTGGCCTCATCAGAAAGTTTATTTGCACATTTTTTTTCCGGAAAATGAAACATTATAAATATCATATAAAAAGTCTTTTTAATAATATCAACGTTTATTTATTTTAACATTCACATAAAATACAAACATCAAAATATTTAAAAGATCTTTCTACGATTGCGAATGAAACTAAAAAGCTCGAACCAAATAAAAACGCTTTAAGTGAATCATATCAGTTACGAATAAATTCAAATGAATGAGAGTGAAAGGCAATTTACTTTTTGTACAAACAAAATGCTCTTATTTAACGGTGTTCACATAATCTGTGGTCGTAATAACATAATTAAGTGTTTTATTTTGTGCACCTGTTTTGTAGGGTTGCCAGTTTTGAATTAATTTCAGGGATGGCAAATAAATTGATTTTTTGATTAATTTGTATATTATATTCTTTTATCTCTTATCTTATACTAATCAGTTAACGGATAAAAGAACTTAAAATATGAAACATAAAGCAAAAATCTAATTTTCGTGTTTAAACTTGAAATCGAACATATTATCTAGAAATGTATAAATTAGATACGAACGTGATTCAGTGATTGTATTTTAACAAACTTTTGAATAGAAATAATAAAGTGATACTTCGAAATCATGTAACTAAATAACATTCCAAACTAAAGGGTTTTAAACAATACGCAAAACTATATCGGATAGAACCAACAGTCATAAGTCTGCTCCGAAAACTTTTAAATAATATTTTATCACTTCTATCTGCACTCACCAAGCGAATTTGTAATTTCCACACGATTTTTCAGCATTTTCATACGTCGTATATTTAAAAACTTTTATAAAACTGTAACTTTTATCAACTGGCATTTTAATGCTATCCATTTTAAAGCGGGTTATCCAAAGTTTTTGGGGTATAATTTTCAATCCTGTGCATAGTAAGGATTTAAGTAGACTCATTAAAGAAAGTTCGCTTCGAACCCGATTAAAGAAGTTGTAACTCCAATTCTCGTACTTACTGTTTTAATTCTTTTTTATGTGCAAACTGGTTTACCTGAACCAAGTTTTGTCTCTATCAACAACATGCATATAAATTGTTACATAAATATCTATTTGAACTACTACTACTACTACTACTAATTAATTATTATAGACGCTATGTAGTGTTTGTCTTTTACTATTCGTTCACCTATTTAGTTAATCACATACAAGAGGATATCTCAATAGACTTTTTATTAAATGAATAGTCCAAAATGATTACTAACCAGACGTTCTTCTTTCCAGATATTGTTGGCTTTCGCCGTGGCAGCATGCAGGGCTGGTTTCGAAGGATACGACAATGGCGGGGGACACGGCCAAGGCGATAACAGCGGTTACCAATATTCCGCACCCTTGGTCAGCAACGGTGGCCACGACTTCTCAGGCGGACAAGCAGACTTCAGCGGTCACGGACAAGACTTCTCCGGCGGTCACGGCCAAGACTTTTCCGGCGGACATGGGCAAGGAAACGACTACACTCTAGCTCTAGCACAAGGACAGGATTACGGTCACGGCCAACAGGGATTTGATTTAGGCGGTCACGGTCAAAGCTTCGACATCGGACACGGTCCAGTACTGAATAATTTTGTTGGCGGAGATTCCTATTTACAAGCGGCTCATGATTTGGGAAACCAATTCGACGGGCATCAAGGTGATGTGAGCGGGCCCGAACATCAAGAAGGCCACGGCGGTGATGGTAACGGTCACAGTCAAGGATTTATTCTAGAAGATGGCGGTCAAGAATACGGACACGGAGGCCACGATTTCAGCAACGTAGAAGCTATTCCTGTTGGTGAACACGTTGATGAAGAACATCCCGTCGAAGTTCCCAACTATAAGCACGTCACTGTACCCATTCATAGGCCACTGCACGTGAATGTACCCAAGCCTATTCTTATTGGAGTGCCGCAGCCTTATCCAGTCAAAGTTCCCGTACACAAGCCTGTAGCTGTGCCGGTGGAGACTGAAATTTCTATTCCCATTGAAAAGGTTGTTCCGTACCCAGTTGTGAAACACGTACCCTACCCCGTTGAGAAGCATGTACCCATCAGAGTAGAGAAGACTGTACATGTTCATGTACCCCAACCTTACCCCGTTAAGATCCCCGTATATAAAACAATCCATCATCATAAAGGTCACCATTGACTCAGATGATACTGCCATGTGTTGTAAATATTGTTTTAATCCTTAATTTTAAGTCATTTTCAACTGTCTTCATGTTGTAGTTGATTTATTTATTTTGTTAAGTTTGTTGACTGTTTGTTGTTGTTATATTGTGTTGTTGTTTCGTGTTTAATAAACTTTGTTACATGTTGTTGTTTTATATCTCATTTTTATTTCACATGAATACCACAATAATTAATAAGGACATCAAAGGTAAACAATTGATATATTATAAAAACTAAAGCAATGCTGCAATACACATAAGAATGAAATTTCAACATAGGTTTTAACATAGGTTTCAATTTATGACAGATGAAAGTTTCTATGATAATTTTTATGTAAATTATTTGGTGAACACCCACACTTTTTGTTTTTAATATCTAAACACATAAAAATTAATCTTAGCACCTGAACTTAGCGCTGCTACTTCAATATTTTAGCTTTATTCTCCATTTACCTTTGTATATTACTGATGTATATATATCTATTTTGATATTCCTGTCTATACAATGGCTTTTCAAACATTTATGACAAGTATTAAAGTATATAATAAAGTATATAGAGCCTTAGTAAACATTTTAGCAACAGCGCTGGAAAAACTAGGTATATCCATGATTTTTTTGCATGAGGATTTTAAATACGAATAACTTACTTTCGATAATACAGGCTCGACAATTTAAAAATCACAGTCTTAGTTTAAAACAAAGTCGCTTCCTGCTGTCTGTCAGTCCCTATGTAGGTAGTTCAGATTTTTAAATCTACGCAACGGATTTTAGGTTCGTAGGTTGTTGGTTTTTTGTGGTTTCTTTTAATAGACAGTGGTTTTAGAGCCACGTTTTAGAATATAATTCATTTACATTACAATTTATGTAAAAAAGAGATATGTATTAATTACTTGTTGCAAGAACTACACAATCATTATTTTTTCGAAGAACCCTACAAAAATGCGTATTTCATAGAATTCATTTCAAATTTGCATTTCACGTATGTACCTCATGATTCCATATAAACGCGTCAATTGACTTTTACAAAAGTTTAATTATAATATTTTTCAGATCTTGTATGACAATTTTATTTCAAACATATCCTACGCATTCGCCAAGAAAATTGTAATAATCTGAAGCGCCTGTGTTTTATCTCACTTATTATATAAGTTCACAGGCGTTTTTGTTCAGCACAAATCTGAATTTTATTTCAATATAGGATTATGTAGGATCATTTTTCATACTTGTAACGAATTATATTATGTGATGTGAGTATGTAGATCATTATTTTGTATGTAAATTGTGTCCTTTGTTGTCAAACATAGGACACAATTCTATAATGATTCTATAATGATGTATTGTTTTACTTATTTATAAAATAACAACCGATTCTACATACATTACATATTGTAATACTAGAGTCTGACCTTTAACAATTAATAACCCAGTTACAGATAAAGGTCATAAATATACATAAGTTGTAAAAATGGTTTAAGTCTTTTTACTGGAGTAAAAGATTAGAATTTAGATTAGAGAAGAATCTTAGGAAAAATCATACGCACTATATGTATAGATTATTTATGATATTATAGATTTGTTATATTATGCTTCGTCAATTCTGTTAAGGAATGTTTGTGTTCATGTTTGTTCTGGTTAGGAATTAAATAATTGAATGTCACTGACCAAAGGTTTGAACCAAGGAGGAATCTTAAAGTTTCTTACCTACAGTAAAAGCCGAAATAGTCAATAGCTGGGTCCACACCGGCCGATCCACCGCGATCCGATCGCGCGCGGCAGGCGCGCGATCCAAAGATGCGGGCGGTGTGGACGTGCCGCGCGCGATCCATGCACGCGTTTTGCCGCGCGCGATCCCTACCTCGTGCGATCCGTTAGCGGGCGGTTTTTGTACCCGCTTCAAAGGTGCCTCAGTTGCGTGATGCGCGCGGTGTGGACGGTTGTGTTTTGGTTCGCGCGATCCACCTCACCTCAGAAAGTCATGGATATCTCGGAAAGTCGCCGTCTGATATCGTTGTACAAAAAATTTCCATGTTTATGGGATCCCAAGGATTCGAATTACACAAATAGAGGTATCAGGGATGATGCATGGCGTCATATTTCTTGCGAAATGGGGAAGTCGGTCGAAAATCTGAAGAAAAATTTTGTAAAGTTGTTTCACCCAAAACCGTCGATTTCTTTTTTTTGATTTTTTGCGCAAACATTTCAGTATAATAAAAGTTACTGCTGCAACGGCAAGACGCCGCCGTTGTACGTGTGACTCCATATCGTACAAGAGTTAGACTGGCTGAATCACGGATCGCCTTAGGATCACTTGGAGCGCATATTTTGGATCGCAAGTTTTTAAAGTGGATCGGCCTAACATGATCCACGATCCATGCTCCGCGATCCTGGATCGCGGATCGCGGGATCACTGGATCGGCCGGTGTGGACCCAGCTAATAAGTATTTAGCCACAACTAACTGAAACTTCAGTGTCTTTTCTGTTTTACTTTTTACTTATTTTTACCCTTTGTAAGGGGATTACATACGGGTCCCCGATTACGTTGGTAACGTACAAATCTTATAAAATTTTTACATACAGTTAAAGTAAATACATTGAGCGGATCCCATTTGCAATGAATATTCGGATCTCGCGTTAACGAAAATATAAACAGTAATGCGATATAACATTGCTTTTATCAGGGAAAACATCATGAAGATTGTTATTTATTTTGACTCGTAGTGTAGGGTGGTTATGTTTTGGTAGGAATTATGGCTAGATAAAAGATATTTAACAAACAAATTAATATTCTATAACTAGCATTGCGCCTGTGGCTTCGATCGCGTGCATTACATGTTACAATCAGTGTCATTCCCTATTTGACTCAATTTTGCAACAATATTAGCATATAGCCTTTCTCAAGGCCAAGCATGTATTGCAGATTCCACATGTCGTAGTAATATATTTGGAAGCTAAGATCATCACGATATTGTATACATTCCTTGAATTAGAGCAACTATGCTGTGAATAATTTTAAAAGTATATTTTCATGTTCGTCGTGATTGTAGAATTTGAACTTACATCGAAGTCGGAAGCTTTTAACACTTAGTCATGAAAACTCATATCATTGTTAGTAATTACGAACATGTCAAGCAATATTAAAGAACTATAATTAAATTGCTAAACGGGCTCTGGATATGTTGTGTTTCGCTAATCTGTTTAAAATTACAATGAGTGAAAAAAAATATAATGTGTAAAATACATTCAGAAACATTTTAAGTCAGAAGTGAAACCTTCTTGCTTATTTTAAAGTCAATGGAAAATTACCTACTATTATTTTATTCTGTGGCACTATCCTCAAAATATAAAACTCATAGTCACCGTCATAGGATAATTCTTATTTGTACGAGATTCGCACGCTTAAGCTACACAGCTTCAAAGGCGTATTTATTGGTCGTGTTTGAAGTTTATTGAATTATTTATAGTTTTCCGAGTTAACAGCGATGTATGGAGAAACTGTTATTGAGGACGTATGTTTTGATTTGATGCACTGATATTTGGGTATTTTGTATGTGATCTTTCTTTCAACTTCCTAGTATAGGTAATAATTTAGAAACTATGAAGGAATCTGTGGTTATACTGTACGAGTGGTAGTTTCTATTGAGGAAATTTGCTCGACTTGAACTTGAAGGCGTAAAGAATATCATAGCGAAGGCATAAAACGGTATTGGAAGTCTAATAATTGAAGTAGAATATTATGATTGTTTGTTGGGAAGAAACTAGACCGATTAAAAAATCTTTTCTTATTAAAAGACTAACTAAGGCTACTTACTTACAATTTTAACTCGGTCAAGCATTTACTTATTAGGTATTCTTCTCAAAAAATTGGTTGTCTGTAAAGTTGGTTTACTGACGATAGTTGAACGTGACAACGGCCGATTGTGCTTCTTTGTCGCTCGTTCCGCGCTCTCGCTTGCACGGAACGCCTCAGAGCGAGGTAACGCCGCATAAGTCATGTTTTTTCGTGCGTGCAGCCGGCTCTATCGAATTATAAGACGTTGTCACGTCAAAAATTGTAAAGTTCTTTGTAAAACGTTTTTAAACGACGAATTTACATTAATTAACACAGTCATTTTCAGATCCCCGTTTGTCTACTGGTATTGGAAATGAATGAGCTAAAATAAACGACATTTCCTTACTCATGACATTGAAATTAATTAATTTCATTGCGTTTGACGCGACAAAGATATCGAGTATCTACATTAATTATATTTTATTGTTTCAGTCTGTGCTGGCGCAATGTTTTTTTTTTTATATTTTTTCAGCTACATATTGACTCTTGTACCTAAGCTTGTATCTATTTATGTAATTGTTTCTCTTAATTGAATATTGTCGTCAATTATTTATAGATTTATCATGCATTTTTCGATAAGCAGTTATTAGCTTTTGCTAAGGTCATATTATAAAATTGTGATTACGTAGATATAATATTTTATTAAATAGCTTCGTAATTATTCTTATTTATCACTACATTAGTCATACACACAGAAATTATAATTTTCTGAAGTAATCCCTATCCAAGTTCGATATAATTTTGACTAAGATGTGTATCTAGGCATTAGATATGTCAAGCTTAGCTAGACGTAATTACTGAGCCGTGTATAGCTTAACCGCAGACTAATACATGTCTAGATATTATAGTGTTTCTGTAAGTAAATCTGAATTAATAATTTTATAGATAGACTTCTTTAGAAGAGCTTATAATTTTACAGTAGTTACTATTTATTAGATACTAGAGGTGTAAAATTTAGTTTTTATAAAGCTAATGCGGTAACAAACTCTAGTATTTGGATTTTTAAAAATTGTAACTACAATTGTAGTTAAAAAAAATAAGAATTAAGAATTGACCAAATGAAAAACTAATATTAAACAGATATACCTACGTACATATTCACAGAAAATGTGAAACACTGTTGAGGTAAGAGGTGAGAATATGAGGAAACTTTCGTAAAATTTAAATTCATCATTGTTATATTAAAATTTATAGCCATTTTTCCGGTCACAAAGTATTTCAATGCATACAACATAAATTATATATATTTTATATGTATCACGCACCGTGTTAGCCAGCTCGCCCTAAATATAATAAAAGCTGCAGGCTCCATATTATTCAGAATCACGGCTTTTCATGCACGTATTAGAATTATTGCTGTTGAGTCCATGTTAAATGTAACCCTACCTTATATTATATTTAAATCTATACTTATGTTATAAAGCTGAAGAGTTTGTTTGTTTGTTTGAACGCGCTAATTTCCGGAACTACTGGTCCGATTTGTAAAATTATTTCTGTGTTATATAGCCCATTTATCGAGGAAGGCTATAATGCTATATATGTATATCATCACGCTAAGAACAATAGGAGCGAGCAATGCGGGTAAAACCGCGGGGCACAGCTGGTATCTTTAAAAGTTTTGATTCATCACGCTAAGAACAATAGGAGCGAGCAATGTGGGTAAAACCGCGGGGCACAGCTGGTATCTTTAAAAGTTTTGATTAACTTGACTAAACTAAATTGACATGAAAGAAAAAGATTCATCTTGCGTATACTCTATGATCTTTAAGATCTTGTCTCTTTTAATTTTTCATTTAATTTTAATTTATCTTTGATTTAACCTGTGGATTTAACACAAAATAATACAAACGATTACTACATTTAAATAGTTTATTACAAGTAGCGATTTGAATTTAACACGTTCACTGCGGCACCTAAAATGCCAAACTTACCGTTGTTGCGGCATGTCTTCAATACTTCACATCGGCAAGTTCACCACTGTGCGTCATGAGCCATTTTTATCACATCGCACCTACTGACTTTGAAGGTTAATAATTTCATGAAATTTCAAGATATTTCAAAATTTTTTTTTCGGATAATAGTATATATAGTCTTGTATATACCGCATAAATAGCTTTTAGTTTGACTCAATAGTTTAAAAGATATGAGGGAAAATGTAAACCCCTGATTTTGTGAAAAATTATTTGCCATCCCGCACTGCGTTGATACGGCATGTTTACGGTAATAGCGATGGGAAACACTGTAAAATAAAACATCGATATCGATATAAATCAATTTTGTATATTTCAGTCTGTTTGTTAACAGATAACGAGATCGTCGATACAAAAAAAAACACATATAAAACAAGGTACTTGATCAGGAAATTGTTCAGTAACTTTTGTTTTAATTTGTTCAGTAACTTTTGTTTTAATTTGTTCAGTAACTTTTGTTTTAATGTTTTATATTATTTTCACAACTGTCATCACATTTTTGCATTTATGCTACGAAATAAAAGAAAGTAAAAAAACTAAAGCCTCTAAGGTATCATTGTCATTTAAAAATTTGATAACGACGCGTGCGGTCCTGGTACATCACTATGCGAGATTGACACGCGGCGCGCTCGCAGTACAGTGCGGCATGAGGTGCTTGTCCATGGCAAAATATTTGACATGCCGCACACAAAAGAAACGGTTTCTTTTCTATGCGTGTGTCCAATATTTTGCCATACGATTTTTAAACGAAATTGAGTCCTACTTCAAACTGTGATCACAAAACTATATTTGTCTCTTTTCTAGTCATTGATTAACATATAAAAAACCTCGCCGCACCACGGTGAAAACTGCGATTTTGGGCGCCGCACTGTGGTGTAGTCGCTGATGGCCCGATACTGGACATGCCGCAGTGAACGTGTTAAGAGTAAATTCGTTATAAGTAGATCTAAGTTCTAAGATAAATAAGGAATATCTAGATTTTTTTGTAAAAAAGGTTTTATATATTTTTAATTTTTACGCTACAGCCTATGTCTTACGGCTTATCTTTTTGCTTACATTTTAGCGTTTACTAACAATGAGACCAGCTCGGAGTTTCTTCGCATTATTTAGAAAATACGGGTTTTAAGGTGAAAACGTGTGAGGCGTGTAATTTATAATATGGGATATAATTCTGAATGTGTTTTGTGTGTTTGTTCCGCTTTGTAGCTGGAATGATAAAACAGATTATTTTTATAGGATCAGTAGTAAATATGTAGAAGTAGTAAGTAGAAGTAATCATTCTGCACCTTTACTCTTGCTATACTGGAAGATTAAGGTATCTAGGTACCTACATGATAATATATACGCGTTTGTTAAACGAGAATTCCAGTTCATAGATAAACTACAATTTATTTCCAATCAATTTGACAGTAGTAAATATAAGATTATCTATTATCTACTTAAGGGCTGATTTTTCAATCCTTGGTTAAAGGAGAATGGCAAACTCCCATAGGACTCTGGGCCTGATCGTTACACTGATGATTTATGGGGGATTAAATAGATAAAAATATACAGATTCTATTAATATAATAATTATAGATCTGTTCTATGGGATAGCAGAGATATTGAGATGTAAAGTAACAAAAATAAAAGTTAGTTTGCTTGAATTAAATGAATAGCATTGCCTTTTTCTAGGTCCAGGTAAGTTTATTTTCTATCTACATTGTCTAGCTAATAATAGTGTAACAGTAGAACAGTCAGGTAATAGAAATATTGGATCCAACACATATTATTCAACAAACATTTTAACTTACCAAAACATCAACAATCACTAGGTAGGTACATTTCTTATATCTTTATAAATGGATGAATCAGGATTCGCTTTCATAATAAGACTAATCAATTCAAATAATATCTTTAGAGTAAAAATAGACGATTGAGGCAATTTTGAATATAACGTTACTAAAACTTCACTCAAAAGTCAAACAACAAACATAACAAATCACTCATCACTGACACAATTATGATTAATAATTTGACATTTATTAATGGCCAGCTAACTTAATAAAAATGTTATAATTATTATTGACTAAGTAAAATATGTTTTTATTTTATAGGATGACCTAAATAAATTAAGATGTGTGTTAAAAAAGTTAAGTTGTGCTTCTGATTTTTATAGCATTTGAATTCAATAAAACTAAAAATGAAAAATAAACATTCATTCGTATTAATCTATATATTTGACTATTTTACTCCTGACAACACTGACATCTCTGCTTGATAGGACCGGTAGTGAACGAATTATCTTTTTTTTCAAAGATTTGTTTTCCCATAGAATCAGAAGTCAATATTTTACAAATAATTATTAAAATAAACATAATGAATTTTAAATATATTATGGTTTCTGTAACAGTTAGGCCCAGTTTCGCCATTCTCCTTTATTCGTCGAATACCTAATGTATAAAACTACCATTTTAAAAACGTATTCTAATTGCCCGTATTTGACAGTTTACTGACATTTTAATATTATCGTGTAATACTTTATTGGACGGATAAGTTTTAACCAAGCATTGAAAAATCAGCCCTAAAACTAATAAACAACTAAAACTAACCCGCACTTTTCTTGCAAATCTCACATATTATGTACCGTTACATTTCTGCAATTTCCTTCATACTCACAATACAAATTCCTTTCAGCGCTCCTCATTGCATGTTCATGCGATAAAACCGCCAAAATTGCTCGTACGAGGTTTAAGATATAATATGAAGTCATGCTGTAGGTATACGTGCCCCTGTGGATGTTGTAAAGACTGTAACAGACGAGTCGCGTTTTAGAGTAATTTATGGTATTATTTTCATAAAGTATGGAAGTATGAACTAACTTACATGGTTGGAGGATCATTTATCTTGATTATTTTGATCGATCGTCTTGAAACATTAAATAAAAGTTCCAACATTCATCAGTATGGCGTCAGATTTGAACAATTGCCTACTCTCTGTAAAATATCATCAGTGCATTCAATTTCCATTTTATATTACACGGAGAGTTACCTGCTCTAGGTAGGTAGATAGCGACATCTTTAAATCTTTCAATTATTATAATGCCTTTTAATGACAATACAAAATTTAACAACACTAAATAAAGCGCATGAAACCTTCCATATAATGGTGTCACCAAGTGATAAGTTTCGGATATTTCCAAACTGATAACAATTTATGAAATAATAGACCTCCTTTTAAAAACGCTTACCGTCTGAAATGCCCTAACAGATATTATGTTGAAAGCCCATAACTAACTATAATAACTGCTATAAATATTCCTCTTTCGATTACACTGCATAATATTATATTCGTCTGTGTAGTCACGATCTAAGCAAATTTACATATTAAACTATAAACTAGATATCATAAGATTATTTATTGTCATCGACTATTGTTTTATTAATGTATGTGTTGGTAGCGATAATGAATCATTGTTAAGTTAGAAATTTATTTCTTCAGAATTTAAACACATTTTAAAATACTAAACTTTTGTATTACTGTGACTAAGCTTTTACATATGCTTATGTATATTTTTTAACTACTACTGTCAATTAATTTTATACTGCGTATAAATTTTAGTTAATTGCATATAAAATTTGTATTCATGAGCGATATAATTATTTTGTTATTCAGAATATTTGTCCAAATGAAAAATTTATTATTTCTTTTTTATACCTACTCTTATAACTTTTTTTTCTCGTGATAGAGATAAATATATTACGTCAAAGAGAGAGTAAAATAACGTCATTAGAATATAAACATTAGAAAAAAAAAGACGTGTGGCACTCGGGGACTGCCGCGGTAAAGCTATTGCATAGCGTGCCTTCAAGCCACACCTCCGCGCCCGTCGGAGTGGGGAGCGTGAGGTTTTTTCGTTACGGAATTTCTGGATTCGGTCCCCGCGCTAAAGGCCCGCGAAAGAAGCTATGCAATAGCTTAATAACAAGTAACATTGCAATAAAAACTTAGTACCTACACCGTATTTGAATTAAATCTGTTGATTCTCTACATCCTAATTAGTGCTAAGACGCGAATCTCTATTCAGGCAAGCAAGGATTTAGTGAAACTAATGAGCGTGATTTAATTAAGCGTCTTAGAACTACGTGTATAAGGTTCAAAGTTAGTTTTTAGTTTAGTTGCGGATATACGAAGTTTAGGCTCTAATGCTTACGAAAGTTTGTTTGTTATTAATTTCTGCAGGAATAGTTGATCCAATATTTAGTCGATGTATATTATTATTATTTATTTATTTATTTATTTATTTGGAGATCTTACAGAAACAATTAAAGGGGTATACATAAATTAATGACATAATCAATAATAACATTAACAATTGTTTCCTCTACGTCTCACAGTGAACATAAATAGAAAAAGTAAAAGAAAAAATAAACTCACTTGTACAATTATTATCTGTTGCAAGGTAACCAAACACTTAAAACTAATACAGACTTCTGAAATATTAAACCGAGAGAAGCATGTACTTATCCAAAGTTAGAAGGTTTATACATATAATTGGTTTATTGTACATTTGAAACTATATCGGGAGCATGAAAACAGATCTATTTCATTTAGTTTGTCATTGTGTAAGACACACATTCTGTGAAGTGGCGCGCGTTGTCCTGCGTTGGTTCTGGTATGTTGTATGTGGAAAAGACATTTGGAACGAGTTGGTCGCGAAGGCACACGAAAGGACAAGTCGGCTAGTAAGTTCGGAGAATCAATTTCACCCACACAAATACTTCTTAAAGTGACGGCATCAGTTACTGAACGTCTATTGGACAAGGACATCATGTTTTAATTTTCTAAGAGTTGATTGTATGAGCATCTGGAAGAGCATAAGCGATAGTTAAGTGTGCGCAGAAACTTTTTCTGTATCATTTCCAATTTATTTATATAGCAATTATAAAATGGATTCCATATAGTAGATACATAATCGAGGTGTGATCTAACTAATGATTGGTAGAGGCAAATAAATGTATCCTTTCGTCTGAAATTCTTAGTAATTCGGGTGATGAAACCCAACATACGGTAAGCTTTATTCAATATGTAGTCAATACGTCCATTGTGAGTTTAGCATCAAGGTAGACGCCTAAATCACGAATAGAAGAATCGGTATCAAGAATGTGTTCTCCTAGTTTAAATTTTGATGGAATAATATTTATATTTTTAGTAAAACGGACATGTTTGCATTTATTGTAAGATAGGTATAGCTTGTTGTTTTTGCAGTATTCGCCTAACCTATCAAGGTCATCTTGTATAAGACGAATGTCATTTTTATTTGAAACTAGCGGTCCGCCCCGGCTTCGCCCGTGGTACATATTTACGTTTTCTCTACATAAAAACCATCCTCGTACTTCAAGGAATATAATAAAAAAAAGAATTATCGAAATCGGTTCAGCCGTTCTCGAGTTATGCGCTTACCAACACATTTTGCGATTCATTTTTATATATAAAGATGGAAGAATATATTTTTAAGTCGTCGGCATATAAAAGAAATTTTGAGTTAATAAAGCAACTGGATATATCATTAATAAATATAGTGAAGAGCAAAGGGCCGAGAATAGATCCTTGAGGAATACCAGATGTTACAACTACTGGAGAAGATGTAAAACCGTTCATTACTACCACCTGGACACGATTTTGTAAATATGAAGAAAACCAACGGAAAAGATTGCCTTTTATGCATAAGCAAGCTTATATATAAATAGAGAGTTTACAACTAAGCAACCAGGTATTTTAACTTATTTTAAGTATAGTTATTGCAGGATAAATAAATACCAGTACAAAGCTGAACTCGCGTTTAAATACACAAAATTACGGAACCTCGTTTGTACAATACCGCTAGGATCCGCCCCAGCTTCGCCTGTGATACATCAATAATCCAATAGCACTTAGGGATCACGTACAAATCCAACGGTGAAAGATGTTTTGCAATCGGTCCAGTAGTTCCTAAAATTAAAGCGTTCGAACAACCAAACAAACTATTCATCTTTATATAATTACTATAGAAAAGAGTCAGTATACAAAGGGATGTAGTAGTAAGAAATTTTCCAAGCCCCATTTTCTAATCAAGCAGTTAATGTCTTTCACCATGCTGTTCACGTTTCCACACAAAAAATAACCTCACATTAATTCTGCTCTATAAACAAAAGACAATGGACGCTAAAACTAATAATCTAGGTTATAATATAAAGGTAATAAAGTAGGTCGGTATAAAATCCGAGAATATGCGAAGTCATTTGTCGATTTTAAAACTGAAGAATTTTATTGGCCAGCAAGCACTGGACCGATTTTCTGACTTAAAATGGAAATATCACGACAGCTGTATGCAATGCAGTGGACTGTTTAAATTCGGCTGATTCCCGTGTTTTAGATACCTATAATTTATATGGCAGTTATGAAGTACTGTTTTGAATCAAATACAGATTATGAATATGCTATACGATTATTTTTAGGCGAAATGGTGTTGCGTTCATTACGGTTTTACGCAAAAATAGCGTGAATTTTAAATTATAAATACTAAGACGTCTTTGGTAGTACCACTATTAATTTTATTTTGTTGAAAATACAGCTCATTCAGTTTTCTTAAAAAGACTATATTTTATGTATTTTATTATATTTGGTGGTTCTTCTTTATAATTTCGTGTTCAAATATTAATTAAAAATTTGCTCTATCATTTTGCTTTTCTATCATGTTGGTAAAAAAAATCTTTATTTGTAGTCTCAATAGTATATGCTTTACTTAAATTGATACTAGATGTCGCTATGTAATACGTACAGAAATTTGAACTATAATATAAAGCTACCTTTCAATTTATTGCAATTTTAGAATACCAACGAAAATGCTTATTTAAAGACACTGTTTTATTAAAATTAAGGGCTTATATTTTGAATTAACATCCTCTTGAATAATACGAAGTTGTTGAAACAAATGAAACTCGTTTGAAATAATAGTGTTTTTAAGAACTACCAAGTGGTATAATAAATTCGATGGGGAAACTTTCGTGACACACTTTTAGGTGTTTTCGGGACGTTTCAAGTAATTTGTATCCGCGAAACCTCGAAATATGAGCGCAAATTAGGCAAACGGAACGAAATTGTCCTTGTTTAGGGTTGTGAATGTTGTGATATTATTACTTACGTTTTGAGGTATTCTGTTTCTTCATATTATTTGGTTAGATTGATATTATGTAGTTCAACGTTTTCAATTTTTTTTTATTTCTGGTTTGGTTTTAAAAGAAGATGGTAATAGTAAAATATAGCCGTTGTGCTAATGCAAATTGCAATCTATCTTTGTATGAAATTTACAGATCCGTTATACTATTTTTAGCGTGAAAGAGTATATGAGGTTCCATGTATAAGTACATGATAAATCTTTTCTACAAAAAAAGGAAAGAAAAATGGAACCAAATGACAAGTATTTCCTACAAAATACAAGAATAAACTTCAATCTGTCAATCGGTTGGAAACCCCAAGAAGTTGTCACCAACACCTAAAGAAATACAGTCAAATATTTGAGTTTTGTTTAAAAAGGACTTATTTATTTATAAGTAATACACAGCCCTAGAACTTCTGCGAGAAAAACTTTTATTTTACGAGCTCTGTGATTCTGTTAATGTGCTTCAACTTTTATAATGAATCCTCAGTCTGGTTATTTAGATAAACATATTTTTGCGGCTTCTAGTTAGGATATCTATTTTGGTTTACAGGAAATGTTTCGTAATTGAGAGATATTTGACGCTCGTTTTTGGTAAAAGTATTAGGCAAATGCATTAGGAATTTTTTTTTTCATCGTTTTAAGAAGAATAGAAAAAGTTCGTTACGGTCTATAAAAAATGAAACTAATGAATGTACTTAGCTATTGTTTGAGCTATTCATTGTACATGTTATTAGTAGTAAAGTAATATTTATATTATCTGTGTTATTACTTTAACAAGTACATGTAGTTTCAAATATTGAACTCCCTATTAATCCAATGCGTAGGTACAGTAAGATAAAGAAAGAACGTGTATGAAGTCTATGTTCCGTGGTTCTTCATACATTGTTCTGAATATTAAAATCTACCGTGTTCTTAGACAGTACACTATAATTGCTCACATCTTGTAAACGATAGAGCACGACCTTAGTAGCGGCACGTTAGTCAATGTTACTGGATGAGCTTTATGCTATAGTGAAGCAGACATGGAAAAAAATATTCAAAAACTACGCACAAGGGAGTTTACAAAAAGAGAATTCGAAGGTGTGTGAGTTTGAGTTTGAACGTGAACCCAAAGACGAAAAACTAATTCATGTCATTTTATTGTGTTGTTTATGGGTGATTATACGATATTAATTTGTATTAAATCACGTGAATGAATTACAAATTAAATATAAATATACGTTGCAGTTAATAAATAAATATAATGCTTAGTGATTTTCAAAATGATTCACTTTGACTACACGAACAGCAGATAATTTATGGTTTACATAAACAAGTAAACCTTAAATTATCTACATGTTTACACAAATCCAATCCAATCCAATCCAAATATATTTATTTGCTCGTATATGGTCATAAAGGGTGTTATATAATATTTTGCCTCGCATATACTGCCATTTTAAATGGCGTGCAAAAAATTTTTTTACAGGTTGAAACATTCAATTAATATAGGTAGTCAAATTATAAAATACATTAATGATGATTCTATCCCTGTACTGTGTATTATGTAGAACTTATCCAAAAAATGCAAATCTCCACCAAATTAATTTCACAACCGTCAACTGTTTTCCTTTTGCATAATGCGAGCATTTTAGGAGAAGCCAAGAGATAGCGTGCAGGCGAATTAATTAGGCAACTAAAAACTTTGCTCATTTCGGCTAATACCGTGAACAAGATGAAGGGCCAGTAAGTTTAGAAGTTTCTTTCAAATTACTCAAATAATTGCTGGATTTTGGATGACAAATGGACGAAATTCTCGCTGTTTAGACAATTTTCAGATTCATTTGGTTTGTAGGAATGTTTTTAGGGTTGGTTTGGATGATTTATGGAAAGTAATTGAGAGGAAAGATGTGATGTTGTTTGTTTGTATGATACTTTTTAGTCAAATTGACTTGACTGATTCGGAAGCAACTGTATCTTAGCTTGGAAAGATGACTTAGAGCATAAGATCTTAAGGCCTTGTAAAGCATTTGTACATTTCACTTTAATAAAATATTGATAAGATAAGACTGATTGTACAATAAACAATAAATAAATATTTTATGAGTAAGAAAGCTATTATTTTTCTTATATTGTGTGCGAAGCCAGAACAAGCACTATTTATTATATTACAAGACAACCGTGATTCACTCTTTAGGTATATGTAAGTAGGTTAAATGAAAATTAAACCCATTGTTTCATTATAAAGGGTGAACATGTGTATAAATAAAATAATTTATGACGATTGTTATTTATGGCGGACGGCCTTGACGACAACCTATAGTAAGTTAAATAGTAACTATTTATAATTATCAATTATAATATTATGTTGATAAATCTCATAAGATAGACAATATTACAAAATTTCAGTCCCGTCTTTTTGGTGTGAAAGTTTCATAAAAAAGTACCATTTCTACACAAAAGTTATTGCTACCTATTACTTATGACTTATTTAAATGAACATTCATTATAATTCTTATTGAACTCAAAGTAGAGGATAATATATTAAGTTCCGATGCAATAGTGGTTAGATGATATCTAATAGATACTGCTCATTTTTGGCAAATAATCAAATTAAGATTAATTACAATATATCTATAATTAAGAACTGGTAGTTACCACGCCTAGGTACATACCATACCATTACCTAG
This sequence comes from Colias behrii, assembly GCA_029959065.1. Lineage (NCBI taxonomy): Eukaryota > Metazoa > Arthropoda > Insecta > Lepidoptera > Pieridae > Colias > Colias behrii. The sequence goes on from JARWMC010000025.1 coordinate 5,803,776, forward strand.
GTACTCTTATAATTTGTAATAATTATTTCGAATCCTTTTCCTTATCTGCATGTGTAGAAGTAAATGTGAAAACAATGGTAACAATAATAAGGTAGCACAAAATTTTTCTTTACTTAGTTGTTAATTTTATTGACACAAATCAGTGTTAACATAATCGACAATTTATTTAATTCACGAAGTATAAGTACGAATACAAAGAAAGATTTAATGAGTCTGTCGGAAAATATGAAAGTCATAACTGCACTTCTGTTAATAATTTTAGTAAAAGTAGACGCAGGTCGAATTCTTGTGGTTGTACCAACTCCATCAGTAAGTCATCAAGTGGTATTCCAACCTCTCACACAAGCATTAGTAGACCGAGGACATGATGTAGTTGTTATAACAACCGAACCATTGTATAAAAACAACGATGGACCACCGAATTTGACAGAAATAGATGTCCGTGATATCTCTTATGAAGTATGGAAGAAGAAGTTCATGACCAACACAGCTATTGGAAAGAAAAAGTACTTGATACAAACTGTGGAACTGTTTGTCGAACAGTTTGCTAAAGCATTTGAAGTACAATTGCAAAGTGATAAAGTTAAGAGACTTGTAAATGGTGAGCTAGGTAATTTTGATCTACTCATTTTGGAAGCATCTGTGCGTCCAGCTTTTATTTTTTCACATATATTCAATGCACCTGTGATACAAATGAGTACATTTGATGCTATGTTAAACAGTAATGATATAGTTGGAGCACCTTCACACCCGCTTTTATACCCGTGGAATTTACACCAAAGTTTGTACAATTTAACCATTTTGGAGAAGGTCCAAGAGCTTGTGAAACATTGGCAAATATATAACATGTATCGAGCTTACGAAAATATCGAAGAAGAAATGTTAAGGAATATTTTGGGACCAAATATACCGTCTTTGCAAGAATTGAGTACGAATGTTCACATGTTGTTTTATAATAGTGATTCAATTTGGTCTGATAGTCAGCCGGTTCCTCCAAATGTAGTGTACGTTGGAGGCATTAATAAAAAGCCTGGAAAAGAACTTCCTAAGGTAAGGCAAATTAATTATTTAAACAACTTAAGTACCTATAATATTGGTTTATAATCAGAAATAAGTTCGAACTGTAGAGAGAGTAGTAAATGTCGCTTACGATAAACAAATTATTATTAATATTTTTAAAGGACCTACAATTATATCTGGACTCATCAAAGAACGGCGTCAATTACGTCAGTTTTGGGAACAACGTGAAACCATCACTTCTTTCAAAGGATAAGTTGCAGATATTCAAAAATATATTTTCCGAATTGCCGTACAATATTCTGTGGTGATGGGATACCGATATTCCCGATAAATCTGATAACGTCAAAATTATGCGATGGGTTCCACAAACTGATGTATTGAGTAAGTGGAAATGAAACCTTTGTATATTGAAAACTGCTTGCTTTATGAAGACATTCTTTTGTACTATTAATCTCAATTTATTTTTGTAGTAAAATTATTTGTAATAATAATATATCCGATTTGTTTATAGAAATAATATAAATTGAATGTGTATAGATATACAAACGCAATTTCCTCTTTTAGCGTGATAAACAATTGCTACTTATTGTAATTATTATTTTAGAACTTCTAATTATAATATAACTTATTTTAGGACACCCAAAGGTTATGCTTTTCATAACTCAAGGAGGTTTACAATCTACTGAAGAAGCTATAAGTGCTGGTGTACCTTTAGTGGGTATACCCATGATTGCTGACCAATGGTACAATGCTGTAAAATATGAGCACTTTAATATTGGCAAACAATTGGACATTGAAACATTGACAGAGGAAGAATTTAGAACTGCTATTAAATCTGTTCTGGAAGATAAAAGGTTTGTTTAGTTTATTAGTTTTCAAAATAATGATTAATTTGAAAATGTTAATTATATTTTGTTGGCATTTAGCTCTAACTTATGACCATTGATCACTCATATTTTCCTTTATATCAACTTTTCTTACTACATTTGTAATACTTACCAACTTGCATACATAAAGCCAGCAAAATACAAATTATATTATATTTATGACGATCATTATAAAGCAGTATTTAGTATTTCGACGAACTAAAGTAATCTTACATGCATTTCCATCAAGATTTACCAAAACAAGAGTAACTTACATGATACATAGTACTTTTATTTGCAGTTATCGTGATAACGTAGTAAAATTAAGGAATTTAACGAGAGATCAGCCTTGGAGCGCCGTGGATCGCGCCGTGTGGTGGACGGAGTACGTGCTGCGGCACGGAGGGGCGAAGCACCTGCGGGCCGCCGCCGCCAACATGCCCTGGACTCAGTACTATGAGATTGAATTAGTGTTGTCTATCCTGTGTAGTGCTATGATCGTTTTAACTATAGTGGTATATGCTATGTTACGATGTATGAAGAGTATTTTGAGAACAAATAAAATTAAAATCTTGTAATGTATGTTGGTACCTAGTGGTTGTTATTTAGTCCTATGATCTTAGTTAAATGTTAGATAATAAATAAATTAAAATTATTTACATTTAGTTAAAATACTTACGTACAATCAGTCTTAAGATTTAGGATTTCACCAGTAGGGATCATCATTCATCTTCATTCAACAATAATGAGATATTATTTCATCGAAGTTTCCATTTTTCTACAAGGATCATATAATAAAGTTATGATGTTCGAAATTGGGTATAAACTAAACAATAACAAAACATTTACCTAGTTATTAATGTCAGCATATCGGTATCTTTTCTTTCTCAAGAATAACACAATTTTGCAAAATTATGTTAATATACCCCTTAAATGTAGATGCACGTAGAGACCTAATTTGCATTTTCATATAACGTCCGAGCTTAAACGAAAATACGATACTCTAGAGAGGTAAGTACTTACTTTATTTTTTTTTATCTTCTTGCAAGTGACTTCACACAAGAAAGGTGTTGTTTCAAAACCAAGCATTTTTATTACTCATATATATATTATTATGCTGTTTATAGCTTAGATAAAGCTTTAGCTTCATCCAAATCCATCCATTACTTTTTTCGTCAAAGAGTAACAAACATCCGTCCTCACAAACATTCACATTTATAATTATATCCTATTATTAGTAGGAAAGAAAAGACCACAATATGTCCAGTCCATCAAGATTCGTATCAGAAGAACAAATTCATAAAAATAAAAAAACAATATCAATACTACTAAACATTTTATCTATCGCTAAGGTAAAAAGCTTCAGTAAATTTCCGTAATTAAGAAGTACAATTACCGTAAAATAATTAAGGCTCACGGCAATCGCAAATGCGCCATGAATAAAATTAGCTTTTTAACATAAGGTATAAAGGTATTTGCATAATTATTCCACTCTATTTTGAGTACAATGTTAATTTACTCCGAGTATATAAAATTGTTGTGTGAATTTTGCATAAATATATGAATGAGTTATTCTGTCCTATTCTACTAATATTATAAACGTGAATGTTTCTAAGGATGGATGGATACATGTTACTTTGGCATCCTTGTCACATAATCGATACATTTTGAAGTTGCGTAAGTACTATCTAATTGGTTAATTAATTTAATTATCGTTTTGTGCGGAAAATAGCTAGTAAACTAAAAGGGTCATTTTAACAGTAAAGAGTATTGCTATAATATTATAATGCATTCATTTTAATGTGGCTTAAAACTTTCCTCATCTTAATATATATAAATCTCGTGTCACAAAGTTTGTCCTCAATGGACTCCTAAACCACTTAACTGATTATAATAAAATTCGCACACCATGTGCAGTTCGATCAAACTTGAGAGATAGGATAGTTTAAACATGTACCTGCCTTACTTATAAACGTCTCTCAAATTTAAGAGCCCCTCTTAGCTGTTGATCAACGTTTTTTTCACTTATAAACCCAATTCAGTGTTGAGAGGTGTTTAAGTAACAGTCAAATAATGTCAAAATTTAAGAAACGTCCGACCCTGTTTTAAATCTATTTGAGAGACATCATGGCGGATATATTGTCAAACATTTGACGTTTTGTAGTTGCCAAGAGTATATTATTTGTGTTTTTATTCACTTCGCAGTAAAATAACTGTGGTAAAATTGTGGGTAAAATGGATATTGATAGTTTGAGTAAAGATTTTACGAATGATATGCAGGTGCTTCGTGATTTTAGAATTCGTAGGCGTCAAAAAAAAGTTTATAAACAGAGCGTGAATTCTCTGGACCTGAAAGAAGAAGAATTCCGGTCGTAGTTTTACGGGAAGCATATACGATCTGAGTCACATGCGAACGGGGAATAATTACTATAACTGTCGAGCATTGCTTCGGGGTGTGGAAGCAAAGATTCCGCATTCTTAATGAAACGATGTGAGGATTCCTCCACGTGATCAAGATCACGCTTATTGCTGGTGCAGTTTTGCACAATTTAACAATGGACAGCGCTAGTCGTCCGCTAAACGGATGAATAAAATAAATTAGTCGTCCGATTACCGGATGAATAAAATAATTTAATCGTCCGATAACATCTATTTATCTATATAGTTAAGTTATCGGGGTTTCTTTAGAGAACTGCCGCACGTATTATAGGTTTTTTGTGGGGGGAGGAGAGGGGGGAGGAGGGCACACGTAGGTATTTGATTTTTTTTTTGCGCGTCGACGGAGCCCCGCTTCGCGGGGCTCCTATTTCTGTGTAGTTTTTTTTTAAGAAACCTAACCTAACCTAACCTAACGGCTAACCTAATCTAAACTTGATTTTTTTTTTGCGCGTCGACGGAGCCCTGCTTCGCGGGGTTCCTATTTCTGTGTAGTTTTTTTTTAAGAAACCTAACCTAACCTAACCTAACGGCTAACCTAACCTAAACTTGATTTTTTTTTGCGCGTCGACGGAGCCGCGCTTCGCGGGGCTCCTATTTCTGTGTAGTTTTTTTTTTAAGAAACCTAACCTAACCTAACCTAAAGGCTAACCTAACCTAAACCTAACCTAACGAATTGAGGGCGAATATCTCGGCCATTTTTGATTTTAGAGAAAAGTTGTTCCTATAAAACATGCTTATATTAGCGTAATCTTTACGATAAAACAATAATAAATAGGTGTTATAATGACACCAACTCCATCAAAAATTTTTTAAGTCCTGCGCCCCCTTTGCTTTAGTCCAACCCAACTAGCTTTAGTGTTAAAAGGTTATCTAGTAATCCGAATAATCGGACGATTAAATTATTTTATTCATCCGGTAATCGGACGATTAAATTATTTTATTCATCCGGTAATCGGACGACTAATTTATTTTATTCATCCGTTTAGCGGACGACTAGACACTTCGTTTAACAATACTAATTAATGAGCCTATTTTAAATCAAGGTATTTACGCAAACTACTTTCTTATGCAAACAAAGTACTTATATATTTTAATAATGCCAATACATAAATGCTATCCATATTTTAATTCTTTTTTTTTGTTTCTTTCTAGATCCTACAGGCATTGAATGATTGAAAATCAATAATTAACATATCCAACTGTCCCTAATAATGTAGAAGAATAAGAAGATGAATGCGAAAATCAAGGGTAAATATAAACACAGTCATATTGAAACTTATTTTTATAAATAAATGAATATTTTCAGATTTTTGTAAATTTATTATTGTTTTCTTATAATATTCCTCTTCCAAAGTAAGTATTTAGAGCCTTTTTTCATGAGTCTCCCTTTCCTGTTGGATTCTAATTTCATGCAACTCTTGTTGTTGCTTCATAAGTTCTTCCCTGCTTTTTTTGCAAGGAGGAATAATAAATAATTGATGCTCATTTTCACAGTTATTTGATTTTTCACTGTACAAATATGATAAACATTAAACATAATCTTACATAAATCACAGCTGTAAAATAATTGATATTCCTATACTCAATAACAAAGAAATAACATATTTATTTGAAAGTTTATTGGCAGTTAAATGTCATACAAAATAAAATCTACCATTCATATTTGTCAAAAAGTACATTTTTAGTCAAGTTTTACGTGAATATCGGGTTTTATTTCGATAATGTTACTAGAAAAAAATATATTGACGTTACTTAGTTGAGAGACTGCTGAGACAGGTTTATAAGTATGATTATTTTAATCATTGTTTAAGGAGTTGAGAGTTATTTAACTGAGAGGTGTTTAAGCAACAGATCAGTCAGTTTTTATAAGTAAGGCTGGTAGGTACCACGGGCGAAGCCGGGGCGGACCGCTAATTACCTTCTAGAAACTATCATCAAAGTCGGTGTTTATTAACCATCACGCAAAAAATCTCGTTTATTTGAAATAAAAAATGGCGCCAACGTCACGACTAGTACAGAGATATAAATCAAGGAAAATTATTGCATAGCCAGATAATATTTCTTTATTCTACTGACCAACACGATGTTTAATGCATTGCTGGTGTATTTAAAAGATTTATTAGCACTGCCTTTTATTATAGCTTTTATTTAACAAAGAGTAGTGCGTTTGGTTAATGTGTGATTTATTAATTGAATATTGGATTTAATTAAGGAAATTAAACAGTAAAGGTTAGTAAACCCTAATGTTGAAAGTTGTTCAAAACCGTTTGAATGCCATTAGTTCATATTATATAGCAACAATATTTGACGCTCCCTAAAATTTATCTATTAAATCCATTAACATTTTGCCTTTTAATCTTATAAAATCTATGATAATGTTCATATTTACCTGCACGCTAACATTGATGGACATTTTTAACTCTCCAACTTGATTCTAGCCAATAGTTAGTTTATATCTTCTTGCCATAACAGAAAAAAAAAAACTCTCCATAGCATGCAAAACCTTTATAGACATTATAAGATTGTGTGATCGGTCAAGCTTTATTTCGAAGATACTACAAATAAACACATAATTAGGCTATACATAGGTACTTCAAAAAATTATAAAAATCTAGTTCTAAAAACTGGATATTAAACCAACTCTTTTCTCAACTATCAATACGTCATTTCTTTAACTTTGTCACACCTCAGTGAAGTTACCGAAAACTTCTACAATTTTGCCCAGAAACTGGGAAAGTTTAAAAACTTAGAGGCAACAGCAGTTGTCCTAAGTTCAACCTGAGTCGAAAGCTTTTTCAATGCGACGTATCGTTTTTAATATGACCGATTAATAGATTTGGCTTATGCATATGCAACTTTATCCTTTACAGCAGTTAATTAACTATAGGGTATAGCCACAGTATTACCATATTTCCTACAGTAGTGCGACGAATGTACTTGTGCAGAGAAACGGAGGGGAACTGGCGGGGGTCGGGCGACGCGGGCCGCGTAAAGCAATCACGCTGAGATTGCTTTACCTATCGCGAAGGGCAGACGCTTCAGAGTTTTTTTGTGTAATAATTTATACTTACGTATTCTATAATGGTGGGCATAAACTGTTGTGTTTATGGATGCAAATCTACATTTAAATCCAAGGACATAAAGTTTCATAGATTTCCTCGCGACGAGAGGTAGGTTTTTCAAATTCTGTTTAGTACCAATTCAAAGATGTTGAAGATGTTTTTGACTATACATATTTTAAGTAGCTATAAGATATATATAAAATATATTATTGATGATTTTTCAAGAAAACCAATTTGTTTCTCTGTTAATTCAAAGTTTTTATTTTAAAGTTTTCACAATAGTTAACATACAAATAGTTTGTTACTACAACAACTTAAAATATGTAATCTCACCTGTAAATTCAAAGAAACGACATTTAAAGTCCACTTATAATAAATCCTCAATTACAGTAAAAGTTCCTTATTCGCGGGGTATATGTTCCATAAATATGCCGCGAATACAGAAACCGTGAATACGGAATGGTAATTTATATGGGATTATAGGGGATACGTTCCTAGGTGACGATTGAGATTTTTTTCGTGTCGAAACTCGTTTCTCATTTTTTTTAGTTGACATTATAAACTAGGAAGAGTGCAGTGGATCACAATTTTTGTAACGAATGTGAAAGACGAAACAATAAAACACGCAAAGCGGCTTTTACCACAGTATTACCATATTTCCTACAGTAGTGCGACGAATGTACTTGTGCAGAGAAACGGAGGGGAACTGGCGGGGGTCGGGCGACGCGGGCCGCGTAAGGCAAACACGCTTAGTTTGCCTTACCTAGCGCGAAAGGACGACGCAGTCGTATTTTTTGTGTAATAATTTTATTATACATAGGTACTTACATATTCTATTATGGCGCGCACAAACTGTTCCGTTTACGGATGTAAATTTACATTGAAATCCCAGAAGGAAACAATATTTCAGAAAGATTGTATTAATTGTATCTGTTGAATTAAAATCAAAGCTATGTATATGTTGTACTCATTATTTTCTAATCAGATTGTACATCCCAATGCGAATGCATTACTTAGTTAAATGTTATAATATACAATTAAGAACATCCAAAAATAAAGTGTCCACGTAAATAATATTTAGCAGTGCAATATCTGTAATTATATATTTATGAACAAATAATTACATCAGATTTAATAATCGCAATTATTTTGAATGTACATAATATGAATAAATGATTACATCATAATATTAATAATCACAATTGTTTTATTTCCCATTTGTTGCAACCCTAGCGTATTTTCGTGTGGCAGCGTAAGTACCTACGCCGCGCTGGCGGCGGCATCGCGCGACATCAAAGGCGATTCCTTACTGTAGGAAATAATATTGTAATACTGTGGTAATACTGTGGTATAGCTCTGTTATTATATTAATACTAGCGGCCCGCCCCGGCTTCGCCCGTGGTACATATGAAAAATAGATGTTGGCCGATTCTCAGACTTACCCGATATGCACAGAAAATTTCATGAGAATCGGTCCACCCGTTTCGGAGGAGTATGCAGACTAACATTGTGACACGAGAATTTTATATATAAGAATACAAAATTGTGACGTCTTTTTGTCATATACTGTACCTTAATTCTTATCGCCAATTGCATATTTTCTCTTGCTTTTGTAAAACTGATTATGTGTGCAATAACGGATAGGTATAATATAAATAAATATAAAATAAATTATCGTCTATTTATATTGATAGATTAAACAAATTAAAAGTTTTAGTAAACAATAAATATTTGTTGGTACCTAAGTTTGAAGCATTCGTGTTTTTGTCACTCATCAGGCATAATATGAATCTCGGATAAGTATCTGCTTTTTTTTCATAGCAATCGAATAATTATTAATTAAAATACTTATTAAATCAATCAGTAGAAACACAATTGATGCAATTTAAGAATGATTTAAACTCGTAAAAATAAATTTGCTCTTACAATTTATGTAGGAGATATTAAAATGAAAATATGAATTGTAGTCTGATGGATATTTATCGGATAAGATTAAAAGATACTTAAATATATATTGCTCGAAAACTGTTATATTATTTACCTGTTCTGGATTTCGGGTTTGATTGAGATAAATATCACTTCAACAGCCCACCACGCTGATAATATGTTGGCATATTTATTCGGAACTTTAATAAATTATAAATTAATTTTTTTTAATTACTTATATTTAAATAAAATATTATATTTAACAATGTAACTACATCCGATTTCGTGTCATCATTGCTATGATCTAAGTTGCTATCTTTAATCAATGAACCCTATATTTAAATCAAGGAAATAATTATTAATTATTAAGATTCAATTAAATTCAGAATAAAGCATGAAGTAAATTTGATTCTGGCAATATTGGCAAATCAACTGTTTCTCATAAGTGAAGTCCCATGTCCCCTAGTGGGGTAAGGGGCAGATGCATTATACATCTGTTTCACTGATCGATTTTCTTTAGGGACAAGTAGGTGATCAGCCTTCTGTGTCCTACCAGACCAAGACATTTTTTTTCTTCGTCTCCACCGGGAATCGAACCCAGGACCCCTCGGTGTTACGCTCACGCGTCAACCACTGTACCGAGGAGGCGGTCGTTTCTGTTTCTCATACTGTGTATTTATGTACAGTTTTTACATAAATCCATAAAACGTTTTTGACATACTAAGTACAATAATATATACCTAAAGAATAAAAATACGTAAAAACCAAAGACAAAATAAGCAGTAACTAATAATTTTGGTCATATACCTACGTCTTCTACTACGTCTACGTCGTTTAGCAAACAATATCGATGATTTAAATTTGATTCGAAACAATAATATATTACGATAACCATAATTCAATTTGTCCAATTATTACGAAGTCAATATATTCGAATGTGTAGAATCAAATCGCTAACTCGTTGTTAGCTTCAAAGCAAAACTAAACTCAGTTTTAGTTCAATCTGTCTTTGATATAATATTACTGTTTTGTACATGTCACCGTCATCTGGTTGAATCTGCTATTTGGTGTAATGACTAGCGTCTTTATTGGCCAAACGTTAATTTAACAAAGTCCAACCAGCTGGCGGATTGTAACATAGTTTTTTGAACAGAGCGGATATAATGCTCGGAATATTATTGAATCTGGTTGAATCTGCTATTTGATTTAATGACGAGTTGTCCTTTAGTCATTCAATTAAATGTCGTCATTTAATGAAAGCGCTAGTCATTCAATCAAATAGCAGATTCAACCAGATGACTGTGACATACATAATATTACGTAATCATGGCTTAAACTTAGTTCTATCTTGTTTCACCTCAAGTATGTGATATGCCTTGTTTAATTTATATTTTGAACTAAATTCAAAATGGAAGCCGCAGACTTGACGCAATTAAAACTTTTATTTATATTCTAAGGATTTATGGAATTTGGTAATACGATGGAAATAAATTTAATATTGGCGGTGTATAATATTTTATCTTGGAAGTTTTAGATTCTTTACGAGGTTGAATGAGGATTGTTAAAACTATGTACAGTATTTTATCGTTCTTTATTTTATAAATCTTCATAATTATAAAATACTTTAAATCAAACATTCCTATAAAATATTACATTTGTCTTATAATATTAATTATTTCATACAGTAAACTGTAAAGTTGGAATGGATAAATATGAAAACAAAAATGGTTGCCTGTAAAGTCGGTTTTACGGGCGAAGATTTTACGTGACAACGTCTTTTTCTCGGTAGAATATTTATGTGCTGCGCGCGCGGCAGACCGCGGGCCTCTCTCTCGTTCGGTGACTCATCGTAACGTTACCGAGCGTTACACTTTTTCATAAGTGACTCCCAGTCGCAACCTAATTTAAGACGTTGTCACGTCAAAAATATTTACAATATACAAAAATATTTACATAATATAACAAAATATATGATCATTGGTCATGCATTATAAATCTGCTGTAACAGGCTTGAAATCTTTTAAGTACACATCTATTTACAAAATCGTGTATACATATTTTGAGTAAAAAACAAATCCAAACATAAAAACAAGTTAAAAATTAAGCTTTTTTTACCTTCACACTAATACGGTTTAACATCCTCCATACATAGTATATAACTGCACCTAACACACCTATAAAAGTAAATATAACAGCAAGGAACATCAAAACTAATTCAATCTCATAATACTGAGTCCAGGGCATGTTGGCGGCGGCGGCCCGCAGGTGCTTCGCCCCTCCGTGCCGCAGCACGTACTCCGTCCACCACACGGCGCGATCTAGAGCGCTCACCGGCTGGTCATTTAGGAGGTTACGAAGCTTTATCACATTTTCGCGATAGCTGTAAAATAATTTTATACGTAATGTTTTTACTGATGTAAAATATATGTAAAATATATTAATAATAAGTGCTTTGGCAATTGGCATATTATACTAGAAAGAAGTTAGCGCGGAAAGTTTGGTATATTATACAGGAAAGAAGCGCGGAAAGTAATGTGTTTTAAGCAGAATAGGGAAGTGCTTTGGTATATTATACTGGAAAGAAGTTAGCGCTGAAAGTTGTGTTTTAAAATTATCAATATCTCAAAAAATGCTCCTTCAGAATCATAAATTGCTCCACTTCTATAATTATTACTTTATTTATAATTAATTTTTAAGAAAATTCCAATTACTGAAAACTTGATTGCTGCTGCTGATGCTGCTTTCCGAATCGGTGGTAAATTTTAAAAATATATTATGACATTTCAAAAGTGCTTCTAGAAGAAGTCTAATTGAATAAATAAATGTTTTAGTTTGAGGGCTTGGCTACGATCTCGCCTGATGGTAAGCTAAGGTGATTGTATAGGAAGAAGGTACGGATGTATTTTACTCCGCATGTAATTTGGTGGAGAATTTAATCGCTATTTGTTCTTCTAATAGGCAAAACTATATTTCGATTTCTATAAAAAGGCTAATATATACATTTCGAAGGACTAACGAATTGGTATAACGTTTACTTTTTGATCCATCTTCTATCTTACCTTCATAATTGCAAGATATTATGTACTCTTAAAAGTTCACTTCCAGAAGATGCATACCATTATCTACTTTTATATTATGTGTATCAACAAACCTTTTATCCTCAAGAACAGTTTTAATAGCTGTTCTAAATTCCTCTTCAATAGACCTTTCCATGTCCAGTCTTTTCCCTATACCAAAGTAAATATATTTCTCTACATTATACCATTGGTCTGCTAGCATAGGTATACCTATTAGAGGTACTCCAGCATCTATGGCTTCTTCAGTTGATTGTAGACCTCCTTGCATGATGAATAACTTGATGTTTGGATGTCCTGGAATGGGAGATTTAAAATTTTATGTAAATTTATTACATGGATAGTAATGCCGAGAACTTCTTTTAGCAACTAGTTGACTTCTCCTGCCTTTTCTCAAAAGGAATATTAATTGTATGCTTCGAATATAAATAGATTACTCTATAGATAATTGTGTGCAAAATAAGATTAATAGATCCAACACAAACATATTTTTTTTTTTATTTCAAGCAGTAGGTAATGTAAAGTATGTATGTAATGTAATGTAGAAAGTAATTGTATGAAGGAAATTATTCCCATCATGATCGTCTCAGCCAGTAATTTGTTTCTGATCATGTATTTTCAATGTCCATAAAAGTAAATAATTGTTATCGTGATCAGTATGGTGATAATAAGTGGGTTACAGGATTGGTCTCAAGTCTTCAAGACTTGATTGTACTGGAAGTCTTCAAGACTTGATTGTACTGTTGAAAGTTTAAGTTTCGATAACAACAAGCGTTATTCGAATTTGCTTGCTTTAGTATGATTTCGTTGATATAAATTTATAGGTTAGAATGAGAAGTTTTTGGTAGCGATATTAGTTTGTGTGTAGTAATTACAGTTAAATTTAGGGTTTATCTTTTACACCATCTGTAAAATCAAGCTTTATTTAAAGATAGTAGTTGATATAAAATTGTTTGAAGAAAGCGAGGTATAAGGCTATGATTTCACAGAGTAATTCTGATATTATCTCTTTTTGCTAATGTGTAAATTTTAAAATATAAATTGAAACTTTTTTATGTATTCGGATACCGTGCAGTTCAAATAGGCTACCTATTTTTTAATAGACTGTATCTGAGTAAGCGGAATGCTAAAAACCATATAAATTAAAGCGTCTTTAAAACAAAGTTTATTGAACATTTGTATGCAGTGTATGCTACGTCATGAATGCAAAATATATTCAGAATTTGTAATCTTTGCAATCAATCTTACTTCTTCAAAGCTTGCGACAAATAATAAAATACTATACCTAGGTATATATAGGTACTAGTAGTTAGAGTAACTTATTCGTAGTATGCTTGTTCTAAAGTTAATAATACACAATGTACAATTGGCTTAAATTACATGCTTTTTGTCACTGACATCGGCTGCTTCCGCGTATTTGATAGTTTTTGCTGGATATCGTTTTAAATCTAGTTACATGGACATCGGACATGAAGTTCTAGAGATGTTTTGAAGTGAAAACTTCTTTAGCGGCGTTGAGCACTTTTTCTGTAATGGGTATAAAATCTTAAACTCGTGTCAGGCGACACGTGATCTGATCGAAAAAGCGTAAGACGGATACCATTCCAAAATATCAAACATGCTCAACGTTAATAATCAAGTTTTCACTTCTGCCGGCACTCCCGGAGTGCAACCCGTCTTTTTTTTCCAACCGACTTGGAAAAAAAGTCACAATGACTGTTTTTTTTTTAATTTTTGATTTTTCTGAATTAACAAAGGAGATTGAAAAGCTGGTGCGTACTATGTGGTCCCAGCATATTTTGATCTATTTCTGACAATTTAAATGTTTTGTTTTTTGTAAAAAAATAATTTTTAGCATGTTCCTCGGTTAAATTTCAAAATTTTGAAGTCTTCGTAGATATTTCTACGTAGTTAACCTTTTATTCATAAGAATCTGTTACTATTACGGAATCCTAATTATATATATGTCGTGGCCATATCGTAGATTTGCTCATTTCATGAAATGGCCAATTTTGTTTGGCCAGATCGTTAAATCGTCAACGTTTCGTTTATTTAACGAAACGTTGTTTAAGGCGTTACCCGGCAATTTCGACTATGTTCAACCTCTATAAAGTCTGGTACAACATAAAGCACAATACCGAAAAAAATATATAAAATAGGATGGTCTTTGATCTTTAATTGCTCGCGAGGACTTTTTTCCAAAGTTAATAGATTTCTAGAAAAAAAATGTGCCGTGGTCATCGATTTTTCCGCAAATACTCTATAAACTTCGTAACCTGCTGACTTAGAGCTCTGAAAAATTTATGTTTAATAAATTATCAGTTACACAACAGTCCCTGACGAGGATTTTTTGTTTCACTGATTGGTATCTTTTTAAATACAAAATGCGAGGAAAAAAGAAGGTGCAGCGGGAGAGGTTTGAGATCCGTTAAGTATGGTTAAGGTTATTAGCGCATGTATAAGCCTTAACGAAACGTTGGAAAAACGTTCGAAACGTGGATGGCCATTTCACGAAATGCGACCATTTTTGTTTCTTTTTTAAAAAGCGATTCGCTTCTGGTACTCGCCGGCCGCTGCCGCGGCACGCTCGCTTTGCTCGCTCGGCTCGTGCGTTGTTTATTAAGGCGTTACCCGGCAATTTCGACTATGTTCAACCTCTATAAAGTCTGGTACAACATAAAGCACAATACCGAAAAAAATATATAAAATAGGATGGTCTTTGATCTTTAATTGCTCGCGAGGACTTTTTTCCAAAGTTAATAGATTTCTAGAAAAAAAATGTGCCGTGGTCATCGATTTTTCCGCAAATACTCTATAAACTTCGTAACCTGCTGACTTAGAGCTCTGAAAATTTTATGTTTAATAAATTATCAGTTACACAACAGTCCCTGACGAGGATTTTTTGTTTCACTGATTGGTATCTTTTTAAATACAAAATGCGAGGAAAAAAGAAGGTGCAGCGGGAGAGGTTTGAGATCCGTCAAGTATGGTCAAGGTTATTAGCGCATGTATAAGCCTTAAAGTCTAACCTAACCTAACCTTACTGTTTTCTATTGAAAAAACCATTCGTTTCTGGTATTCGCCGGCGCTACCGCGGCACTAACTTAAATGACAATAAACAAGTTCTTAAAATATTCTGAATTTTTTAATGTTTTATGGACTCTTAGATATTTTATACGATCTGGCCAAATGTGGATGACCAAATCGTGAAACGTTGACGATTTAACGATCTGGCCAAACTAAATTGGCCATTTCATGAAATGAGCAAATCTACGATATGGCCACGACATATATGGTTAGGGAGCCAGGTGCAAATTGGGTTCATTATTTCCTCTCAAGAGATAATTCGTCAGAAGCATCAGAGTATAGTATTATAAAGCCTCGTGAACGTCAGCTGGCGCTCGGTTGGGGGGGTGAGCGGTTGTAGCCTCCCACGCACGTAGGAAAAAAAAATACATTCATTCATTTCCTCTCAGCTAAAAATTTGTCAAATTGTAGCTAACCCAATATCTCAACGAAAAAAAATAATCAGCTGGTTACAACGTGGTGTATTATACGTCAGCTGGTGTCTCGAACATGAAAAAAGAACAATTATTTTCCGTGATTTCCTCTCAAACAAAAATTTACCTGATGATAGCTTATATGTAACTGTGGATAAATATATAAGTCAGCTGGCTGTATCTTGGTGGAAAAACCGTCAGCTGATACTTTGAAAGTTATTACATAGGAGTTAGACGGAAGCATCTATTGCCAATTTATATGCATCAGCTGACTAGGTTTTCCTCAACTTATTGCTAGCTGATTTTTTAACCGACTTCAAAAAAAAGGAGGAGGTTATCATTTCGGCCGGTATGTTTTTTTTTATGTATGTTCACCGATTACTCCGAGGTTTCTGAAACGATTGACGTGATTCTTTTTTTTTTGTTTGATGCGGAATGGTGTCGAATTGGTCCCATAAAAATTCGGATTCGGATTTATTCGGATAGGCCCAGTAGTTTTTATTTTATGAGCATTTTTGTCTAATCTCGATGACTTAATTGAAATGAAGCAAGTAAAGTTGATTCACTTCCTGGTAACTGATTGAGCTGAAATTTTGTATACGTATGTAAATTGGATAGCGATGAAACATTATCATGATATAGAGCTGATTTGATGATGGAATCGGAAGGTGGCCATAGGAACTCGGTAATATATTGACTCAACTTTAGGTATCGAGTTTGGGCTCGTTGGATTCGTGTTGAAAAATACACTAAAAAGTATTAAATAAAAATAACTACGTTAATCATTGATCTTTTTAGACGATTAAATCCGTACATATGGCAAACAAACTCTTCATTTAACATTTATTAACATTTACGAGAAATTATTTCAATCTGACTTTATGTTGACGTCCTGCAAAACTTACATCGTTGGTATATAACGACTCTGATAATGAATCGGAAAGAGAGGAAAGTGACTCAAGCCAGAGCGAAAACGAATAAATCATATTGGTCTCATTATCATTTTTTATCAAGTTTATATAATAAATATTATTTATCGAGTAACTAGTTCATTTATTGCTAATTGATTATTTAATTATTTAAATATATAAAATTATTTGATTACATACTTATTCGTTTCAAAAATATTGATAGTGAATGTTTATTTCAACTTAACTCTTATATTGAAGCGCAATGTCGAATAATTAAAGATACATCATTTCCTCTCAGATGAAAATTTGTGAGCTGATTGTTAATATACTGATGCGATAAATAAAAAAAATCAGCTAGCAATAAGTTGAAGAAAACCTAGTCAGCTGATGCATATAAATTGGCAATAGATGCTTCTGTCTAACTCCTATGTAATAACTTTCAAAGTATCAGCTGACGGTTTTTCCACCAAGATACAGCCAGCTGACTTATATATTTATCCACAGTTACATATAAGCTATCATCAGGTAAATTTTTGTTTGAGAGGAAATCACGGAAAATAATTGTTCTTTTTTCATGTTCGAGACACCAGCTGACGTACAATACACCACGTTGTAACCAGCTGATTATTTTTTTTCGTTGAGATATTGGGTTAGCTACAATTTGACAAATTTTTAGCTGAGAGGAAATGACTGAATATATTTTTTTTTCCTACGTGCGTGGGAGGCTACAGCCGCTCATCCCCCCAACCGAGCTCCAGCTGACGTTCACGAGGCTTCATAATACTATACTTTGATGCATTTTACAAATTACCGCTTGAGAGGAACTTGGTCATAAAATCTGCTGCTGGCTCCCGGACCAATATATTTTTTAATTATTATAGTTAAAGGATTTTGAAATCAAGTCATTAAGCATTCAAATTGCAGTGACGTTGTATGCAATTATGCTCTTGGCGTTTATCCAATGTCAATCTAATATATTACAAGGAAAATATCATATTGACCTAGATGTAAGCGGTCATTGAACCTGTCTTGGACGGTAGTGGGTTCGATTCCGGCCAATGAAATTATTATTTAATTAACATTGTACTATTTTTTTACTTTTCAATTCGTTAAAATAATTTATGAGATTAGTTTGGAACAAAGAAAGTATTCAGCTTTGTACTAAGTATTAGTAGGAATAGATTTACTATAAATCTATAAATTGATAATATCTTTAAAAATTAATTACTGTCAGCATGGACCAATATACATATATCATGGTCCATGCTGTCAGTCACCATTTCACACCTATTGCACATAATATCGCCTGACTTACTATTATCTCGAAGTTTACACATCTGTGTTTATTGTTTTCTCATTTTTTTCTTTGTGATGTTCTGTTATTATGTGTAAATGTTTATCTAAATCTCTATGACTAATGTATGACTAAAATAACTCTTCACAATGGGCAGCGTTGGGCAAGTAGACCCAATCACGATATTGTAGATAATCTAAATGTCTATGATCGACCGTTATTGTAGATGTTTATTCATAATCGCCGTAATGGCGGCAAACATCGACGATTTGTTGGGCCAACGCTGCCCATTCTGTTGGCCCATAAGACTTACTCAGCAAGTCAGATTGTGGAACCCACTGCATTGTCTTCACATTAGCTGACTTATTGGCTATATCTACGTCCCATCTCCACAATACATTTTGTGGCAGTTCAGAAAATATCCTCGTCAACATTTGGACCTTTTCCAATGGTAATAAGGACGGTTTTAGGTTGTTCCCGAAGCTCATGTAGATGACGCCATTTTTCGATGAATCGAGATACGATTTTAAATCCTGGAACAGGAGAATAAGGATCAATTTAGTTAAATTAGACTAGTAGATATAAATTTTTACATGATAATTTACTAGCTGCTTTTTGTGACTATTGAAGTGACAAAATGCAGTAGACATCTCATATCAATTAATGCGTGTAGATATCAAGATTTAAAATTACATCAGTAATATGCACCAATATTACGAAATAAATAAATTTTTAATAGTATACTTTTAAAGTACTTATGCTCAAAACATATTATTTTCTGTCGTGAAGATAGGTACCTATAACAGATATTAATGATACGTTGTATACGTAGTATATTATTATTAGTCTGTGATGATACTAAAAAGCAAATAAAATAATATTGAAACAATTTGTTAGGAAAATGCAACTTTGTATTTTATAGTTTACACTATTAATAATTCTAGTATTTATACTTAGTTTTATTAGTATAACGAAGAACCTGATTTAAAATCATCATTTTCACTTCCATTAAAATACATTTATAAATATCAAATCTATTATTTCTGTAACAGACTAGTTTTTTTTAATATTTAATACGATATATTATTCCTTAAGTATACATCAAAGATTTCCTTAATGTTATGGGTAGAAATTTATCTTAATTTACATGCAAATTATACAAACACGAAATGGGTCTGACCAATAAAATGTCCGAACCTTGGTCCGTGTTATATAGGACGAAATAGGGTCTAATTCATGCATAGGACTAGGGATGCATCGATACGCCTTTTCGCCGATACGATACCGATACCGATACTCTTATAAAAATATCGGCGATACCGATACCGATACCGATACGCTTACTGTGAATTCAAAAATAAAAATAACTACGTTAAAAACAATCGACTTCAAACCTATTTGATAAATAGCACATCTAAATAATATGTAGTAATTAATAATATCAAATCTTTTTTATTTTTTACTTTTCCGTTTTTGAAGTCGGTTGTTTTAACGTAGTTATTTTTATTTAATACTTTTTAGTGTATTTTTCAACACGAATCAAACGAGCCCAAACTCGATAAAGTTGAGTCAATATATTACTGAGTTCCTATGGCCACCTTCCGATTCCATCATCAAATCAGCTCTATGTCATAATAATGTTTCATCGCTATCCAATTTACATACGTATACAAAATTTCAGCTTAATCGGTTACCGGGAAGTGAATCAAATTTACTTGCTACATTTCAAATAAGTCATCAAGTACAGACAAAAATGCTCATAAAATAAAAACTACTGGGCCTATCCGAATAAAATTTTTACGGGACCAATTCGACACCATCCCGCATCGAACAAAGAAAGAATCACGTAAATGGGTTCAGAAACCTCGGAATAATCGGTGTACATAAAAAAAAATTATACCGGCCGAATTGATAACCTCCTCCTTTTTTTTGAAGTCGGTTAAAAATGAATGTATAATAAATAAATCACAAGACAGATTTTCCTTTTATTAATATAAAAAGTAGAGACATAATTAGGCAATTAAAAATTTTAGTAATTAAAATTAACATTGATAAGATTTTTATTTAAAAAACAAAGTAGGTACATAATCTTAAGTTTTGCGGAGAAAGCGATTTCGCAAGTCTGTTTGAATAAGACCTACGCTGGAAAATAGTCTCTCAGATGCAACAGAACTCATTTGGAAACTAAAGTACTTCTGCGCAATTTTTTTCAAGTTTGGGTATAAAACGTCATTGCGCCAGAAAACGTATGGATCTGCATCTCTCGATACATATATTGGGATAACTCAACAACACACTCACAAGCGCGGGGTTTCCCCGAGCATTGTTCATGCCTCATTTGCAACGGAATAGACGAGACAACACCCTCGTTTACACTACATTTTTAAATTAAAAAGTATCGTTGTATCGGTTATAAAAATATCGTCGATACCGATATATCGGCTAACCCGAAGTATCGCCGATATATCAGTATCGGTATCGGATGCACCCCTACATAGGACCAATTGAAAACACAGTTTTATGAGGTAAAAATTATAAAATTACGTCGTTATTTTAATAGATAATAAGCTCTGTTATTTTATCATTTTTATAATTTAAATTAAATTTTTAACCGACTTCAAAAAAAGGAGGAGGTTCTCAATTCGACAGTATTTTTTTTTTTGTATATTTGTTACGCGATTACTCCGGCAATTATAAACCGATTTGAATAATTCTTTTTTTATTTGGTAGGTCATACGTCAGAGGTGGTCCCATTGTCACCAGGTCAGGATCTGATGATGGGATCCTGGGGAAATCGAGGCAAACCCTCAAATTTTGTAGGCATATACACTGTTTATCAGAAATTATCTTAATCTATGTAGATTTTTGCATCTAATGGTCACCATCTGATGTTGCTGAGCTGATGATGAAGCTGATGATGAATGGTTTAGGAGTATGGGATCTCTGTAACAAAATTATGTAATACCATCGAATTTGAATGTGTTTGAGTCTAATTAATAAGTACTCCGATCCTATGTGGTATTCAGGGTCTGATGATGGAGACGGTAAATAGCCATGGGAACTCTGTAATAAAATAAAGCAATTCCGCCGTGTTTGTGCTCATTTGATTCGTCTCGACTAGGAGCTTCATGCTAGTCGATTTTTAACCAACATCAAAAAAGGAGGGTTTTTGATTCGACAGTATGTTTTCTTTTTGTATGTTTGATCATATAGATTGTTCGAAAACATTCCTGCGGTTGCGACTAGCTTGTCGCATAGCATCTAATCGAGCCGATCTGGATTCGATAGATTCATTTGACAAACGCTCGTGAATCAAACCAAGGCGATGAGAACGTTGCTCTTCGCTTTCGTTTGATAAACGCTCGTGAATCAAACTGAGTCGTTGAGCATGACTTTTTGGACTTTCATTAAGCCTTGATAAGTTTGAGTATGCGAAAGTCTATACGCCCGCTGCTCATCACTCTCATTTGCAATTTTTATTGCAAATCTTTCCCTACTCTTCTTTAGACGATCTTCCCTCTCGTCCCTACTTTCTTCCAAACGACGCTTTCTCATTTGAGAAGCGCGTTTAGTAGGCCTATCCATATTATATACAAACAAAATACACTAACTTTCCACTTAAAAATTAAAAATAAAGTTAATTTTTAGAAAAAAAACAAAAACCGACTTCAAGACTATACCTATATGTACAAATTTAAACTGAAAAGTAGAAAATAATATTAAATAATAATAATGATATTAATTTTTTATTTTAATTACTTTAAACATTCAACGAAAAGGTTTCCTAAGTTATTTTTGAAGTCGGTGCCAACCAAAACAAAAAAAAGACGTGTGGCACTCGGGGACTGCCGCGGTAAAGCTATTGCATGCTATGCCTTCATGCCACACCTCCACGCCCGTCGGAGGGGGGAGCGTGAGGTTTTTTCGTTACGGAATTTCTGGATTCGGTCCCCGCGCTCAAGGCCCGCGACAGAAGCTATGCAATAGCATAAATATCCTTAATAAAAAAATAACCTAATAATTAATTACACTATTTATTATATTAATTACCTTAACTTTTACTAGAGAACAGAAAATCGCACGTAAGCTTACTTATAAATTGCAAAGAAGCGCATCAAAATTTTTATGCATAGAGACACAACCGTCAACGACGTCTGCCCCATAGACTATATACTTATTACAGTCTGCCCTCACCATACTTGCTCTGTGGCCCTCACGCGCAGCCGCGTCGCGCCGCCGTACATTCCATTTGTTGCTGCCTTTGCAACAATAAAACTGTTCTTGGGCGGCACCGACTTCAAAAATAACTTAGGAAACCTTTTCGTTGAATGTTTAAAGTAATTAAAATAAAAAATTAATATCATTATTATTATTTAATATTATTTTCTACTTTTCAGTTTAAATTTGTACATATAGGTATAGTCTTGAAGTCGGTTTTTGTTTTTTTTCTAAAAATTAACTTTATTACAATTGTTTAACAAATTGGTATATTTTGAAAACGCTTTACAGTAAACTAACATACATACAAAAAGGAAAAGCTTATAAAATAGAAACTCACAGTGAAAGGCATTGCTTTCATATTTTGGATCAATTCTTAAAAATTATTAGTCCTACTAATTCCTACTATTCCTACTAATATTATAAATGCGAAAGTTTGTGTGTGTGTGTGTTTGTTACTCTTTCACGCAAATACTACTGAACCGATTACAATGAGCACACATACAGAGGGTAACTTGGATTAACACATAGGATAGGTTTTATCCCGGAAATCCCACGGGAACGGGAACTATGCGAGTTTTTCTTTGAAAACGCGAGCGAAGCCGCGGGCGGAAATCTAGTAGGTAGTACATAAAACAATTATGTAACGTTGGATACGTTTGTCTGGAAGGACTTTTAATTAATACGATGGAAATATCCACTTTGTACAGTAATTTCGATAATAAGAGTCCTATTAGAATCGATTATGCTGTTGTATTGTAGTTAAACAATTTACCCTTGCCTTTGTCATAAAACTATTTATGGTAGGTATGCGACAAATAACCTTTAAAGTATTTTTTGTTCGTTCTAGATGTTCAAGTTCTGGTTTGGAGATGAAATCTAGGTAATCTTCAAAGGTCAATCTGCATATCTTTGTATTTTTTTCAATGATTATTACTAGGAAGTTTATTACTTGACCTTTACTTTAGTCTTTAGTTAAAGGTAGTTAATGTAACAAACGCTCTTTTTGCTATTAAAAGCTTAGATTATTATTTGGGTTTAGTTTGAAGGATGGCGCGACACTGTGCGATGGAGTTGCATTTCATAGATAATGACAATAAACAAAATTATCATTATTTTGTATGTAAACAAATCGAAACGGTGCGATTTTTAATTTTATTTCAGTGTGAATAGGCACCTTCTAGGTAAACATGCTCCAACTTAGGACGCGTTGTCACTTACCATCAGGTGAAACAGCGGCCAAATGTTTACCTATTCATGAATAAAAAAAAAGTGTTAGATAGGTAGCCCATTTATTGCGAAAAGCTATCTATCATTTGGTTGGTTATAAATTAGTCATTATTGTTTAAAAATTTATAATGAATTTGATGATCCAATATTGAATAGTAGGTAAGTAGGTATCTAAATCAAAATCTATTTTAATTGTGTCTTATAAAACTCATAAATCTTACAAAATATGAATAAAGACTAATGAATTATTTATAATTTATCAGTTTGTGTTACTAAAAAAGACGTTTTAATAGGTAAATGTAGTTTTTATTAAATATTCAATGTATTTTTCAATTCTTTTAAAGTTTTTGTATGGTTCGATCATCACAGTAATTTTTTATACAGGGTGTCTCAAAAGAAAGTTTATATTTTGTGGATGAATAAAAAAAAAAGTAAGCGGTGTATTGAAAAAATGTTTATTAATTATTAAAGTGCATAATATGGGAATTTATTTCTTAAAAATAATATCGCCCAAATGCAGTCCATTGCGTTCACGGCACTCATTTAATCGAACAGTAAAATTACAGTATTTATGACAGCTCGGCAGGTAGACACAGTGATGGCTGCCATTTCGTGCCGGATATTTTCTTTTAAATGCTCTAGAGAAGTTGGTTTGTTGGCATAGACTTTAGATTCAAGATACCCCTACAAGAAAAAGTCCATGGGAGTTAAATCAGGGCTGCGTGGAGGCCAACTTTTTTTTTATTCATCCACAAAATATAAACTTTCTTTTGAGACACCCTGTATTATAAATTATGTTTTTGTATGACATCCAATTTGTTTCTACTAGTCCGTGTCAAAATTCATTATAATAATAATATTTCTTATATAAACCAGGATGTAATTATTATATCTACTGTTACTAAGTACAATAAATTAATAAGAAATTAATAACATGTCCTCTTATGTATTAATAGGTATGGGGCATAATATGCATTATAGGTACATCTGTTGATTTGCTTTACGGACAATTACCTACCTAAGTGAATCATGAATCTGATTCAAAATGATAAAAAGAGGTCACTTAAAAATAATTCATAATATTAATATCATTTTACAGTTAGATAAAAGAATGCATTTAATAATCTATGGGAATGAATTGAAAATGCGGAGAAAATGATCTCATCAAAATCATCTCATAAAAATAGAGAAATTGCTAAGAATCTGCTTGCAATTCACGAAATTATTAAATAAATGATTGAATGTCAATTTTTAGGCCACAGTTTTCTAATAATTGTATTATTTCGATTCAATTTCTATTGTTAATCCCCAACGGGTAAAATTCATCACTTGAATTTTAAGTTTGTATAGGGTTGAATATAATTCTTCCAACTAGGACAAGGACAGTGTTAATCAATCAATTTATAAAAAGATAAGAAGTAATTGTTAACTACATTGTTATTGAATTTATATTTTTGGTTTTATGGCATTCAAATGCTTTATAAATATAAATTTATAAAGAATAGAAAAAATTCGATCACGAGGCGGGACTCGAACCCGCATCCTTCGCGCCATTCCGGGGCGGATGCTTCACCAACTCAGCCACTCGTGACCCGCCCGAGTGATCGAATTTATTCTATTCTTTCAGTTTTATGTGTCTGAAGGGACACACCGCGCGCCATCTATTGAGATGATTAACAACCATTTCAACCAATATGAAGCACTTTTCAGTGAATACAATATTGTAACGATGGAACACGACCTTTTTTGTTGAATTTATATTTTTGGTTTTATGGCATTCAAATGCTTTATAAATATAAATTTATAAAGAATAGAAAAAATTCGATCACGAGGCGGGACTCGAACCCGCATCCTTCGCGCCATTCCGGGGCGGATGCTTCACCAACTCAGCCACTCGTGACCCGCCCGAGTGATCGAATTTATTCTATTCTTTCAGTTTTATGTGTCTGAAGGGACACACCGCGCGCCATCTATTGAGATGATTAACAACCATTTCAACCAATATGAAGCACTTTTCAGTGAATACAATATTGTAACGATGGAACACGACCTTTTTTGTTGAAAGAATAGAATAAATTCGATCACTCGGGCGGGTCACGAGTGGCTGAGTTGGTGAAGCATCCGCCCCGGAATGGCGCGAAGGATGCGGGTTCGAGTCCCGCCTCGTGATCGAATTTTTTCTATTCTTTATAAATTTATATTTATAAAGCATTTGAATGCCATAAAACCAAAAATATAAATTCAACAAAAAAGGTCGTGTTCCATCGTTACAATATTGTATTCACTGAAAAGTGCTTCATATTGGTTGAAATGGTTGTTAATCATCTCAATAGATGGCGCGCGGTGTGTCCCTTCAGACACATAAAACTGAAAGAATAGAATAAATTCGATCACTCGGGCGGGTCACGAGTGGCTGAGTTGGTGAAGCATCCGCCCCGGAATGGCGCGAAGGATGCGGGTTCGAGTCCCGCCTCGTGATCGAATTTTTTCTATTCTTTATAAATTTATATTTATAAAGCATTTGAATGCCATAAAACCAAAAATATAAATTCAACAAAAAAGGTCGTGTTCCATCGTTACAATATTGTATTCACTGAAAAGTGCTTCATATTGGTTGAAATGGTTGTTAATCATCTCAATAGATGGCGCGCGGTGTGTCCCTTCAGACACATAAAACTGAAAGAATAGAATAAATTCGATCACTCGGGCGGGTCACGAGTGGCTGAGTTGGTGAAGCATCCGCCCCGGAATGGCGCGAAGGATGCGGGTTCGAGTCCCGCCTCGTGATCGAATTTTTTCTATTCTTTATAAATTTATATTTATAAAGCATTTGAATGCCATAAAACCAAAAATATAAATTCAACAAAAAAGGTCGTGTTCCATCGTTACAATATTGTATTCACTGAAAAGTGCTTCATATTGGTTGAAATGGTTGTTAATCATCTCAATAGATGGCGCGCGGTGTGTCCCTTCAGACACATAAAACTGAAAGAATAGAATAAATTCGATCACTCGGGCGGGTCACGAGTGGCTGAGTTGGTGAAGCATCCGCCCCGGAATGGCGCGAAGGATGCGGGTTCGAGTCCCGCCTCGTGATCGAATTTTTTCTATTCTTTATAAATTTATATTTATAAAGCATTTGAATGCCATAAAACCAAAAATATAAATTCAACAAAAAAGGTCGTGTTCCATCGTTACAATATTGTATTCACTGAAAAGTGCTTCATATTGGTTGAAATGGTTGTTAATCATCTCAATAGATGGCGCGCGGTGTGTCCCTTCAGACACATAAAACTGAAAGAATAGAATAAATTCGATCACTCGGGCGGGTCACGAGTGGCTGAGTTGGTGAAGCATCCGCCCCGGAATGGCGCGAAGGATGCGGGTTCGAGTCCCGCCTCGTGATCGAATTTTTTCTATTCTTTATAAATTTATACATTGTTATTACTATTTACACTCTCAGTTTAAAACAATAACATCTTGCAAAATTATAAAAATACAGTTATGAATCATATCAATCATTATTATCACAAATGCGAAAACGTGTTTGTTTATTTTTTGGTTTTATATCTTTTCTTTCTTCGAAACGATGGGATTTTTGTGTCTGGAGACACGAGGCTAGTTCGTAACTTTTTTACCACGGTAAAGAATTCTCATGGCAATAGCCTTTGACCGCGTAACTGCGGCAAAAAACTTAATTAAATTAAAATAATCAATCACGTCAATTTTAGCTCACCTGAGGCAATTCCTTCCTGGGATTCTTATGAATTCCTCCAACGTACACTACATTAGGTGGCACTGGCTGCTGATCCGACCAAATCGGATGACTATTATAAAACATTAGATGCACATTATTACTCAATTCATGTAACGATGGCACATTTGGATCAACCACTCTTCTTAACATTTCTTCTTCTAGCGGTTCGTATGAAGCGTAAATATGTTCTATGGTCAAACGGTTCGTTAGTTCCTGGACCTTATCCCATAGTGTCAAATTGTACAGTCTCTGGTTCAAAATCCACGGGTACAAAAACGGGTGTGAAGGCGCACCAACAATGCTATTACTGTTCAACATAGCACCAAACGAACTCATTTGAATCACTGGCACTTTGAAAATATGCGAAAACACTAAAGCTGGACGCACTGCTGCTTCCAAGATTAACAGATCGAAGTTCCCACGCTCACCACGAATTATTCTCTTAACATCTTCAGTTTGCAACTGCGTTTCTAATATCTTGGCGAATTGTTGAATAAAAAGTTCAACAGTGTGAATCAAGTCATTCTTCTTCCCAATCGCAGTGTTGGTTAGGAAGTGCTTTTTCCACGCTTCATAGGATACCTCCCGAACGTCAATTTCTGTAAGATTTGCTGGTGCATTGTTATTCGTGAATACTGGGTCTGGTGTTATAATGACGACTTCGTGGCCGCGTTTTGCCAGTTCTTGTGTGAGTGGTCGAAACACTATTTGATGGCTTAAAGACGGAGTTGGTACGACCACTAAAATTCGTGCTGCGTACGCCTGAGCAACCAAGATAAATAGTGCGACTGGCAACATGTTTGCAAATGAAATAAAGTAATAATCTCAACGTTCTTGTATATATATACAATGACGTTTCGCGAGATGAGTCGCGCTACTTTATTAAAAATGGAAAAATATAAGAGTTTGATGTAATTATGCTTATTTGTCAATGTGTATTCGCACAGTGGTATTGTAAAAATTTTTAGGAAGTATTACTTCCTTACAAGTATTGTATGTAAATTTTTGGATTAATTGTTTAAGGTACAAAGAAACAAATTAAGGACAATATAACGGGCTTATTATTTCTTTGCGTGAAAATTAAAACGAGATTTAAAGTACCTACCTATGTCAAATTTATTTGCTCAACGCAATAACTTCAGGCAGATATGTATAGTGCATACCAAGTGTATACTAAGTAAAAAAAAATATCTCTGATATCATATATAAAAACTAGCTGTGCCCGCGACTTCGTCCGCGTGGAATAGTGACTGCATAGTAGTTACTACTTAACACACAATTATTGAGTAAACACGTCTTGAAACACGTACTACCATAAACAACTAAATTATAAGTACTTACAGATTATTTTACAGTTAAGAAATAAAAAAAAATAATGACACAAAATAACTGTTAGTAAAATTAAAACTAAACTGAGCTATAAAACTTTGTTACAGAAGAGTTCAAAATTTCCAGGGTGTGGCTATCCTCTCGCTCCCATGTCCCCCTCTTCTTTCACAGCCTTTCAACCCTTCCCTTTCCATCCCTAGTAAATGGCAGAACCGATTTTGATGTAAATAATATTATCTCATTGTACCTATATGTACACGTCATATCCTATCGTTTGATGCTCCATTTGGTTTATTTATCTAACCACTGTCACCCCTAAAGTGCCCTATATGTAATAAACGGATGAACCGATTTCGATAAAACATTAATAATTGTAATTCACCCGTTATGCACATTCATTTGATATATCACTTAGGTAGGTACTATCACAATATTTGACAACATTCGTTTCTTTCATTCCCACTTATACCTATACAGTAAAGTAAAAAAAGTAGTCAAATTTTATCAAAATCGGTTCATCCATTTATTTGATATAGAAGGTATAAAAGTGGTAGATAATAAAAAAAGTGAATTTTGACTCAAGTGACATATGAAATGAAAGGGCATGACGTGTAAAGTATAATTAGACATATTTAATCAAAATCGGTTCATCCATTTACTATACCTATATACAGGGTGTAATCGTTAAGTGTGCACAGGCGATTTTTCCGTAAGTATTACAGATAACAAAAAACTTTAAACTGATATCGAAAGTACTTAACCTAATGAGTAAAATGGCCGTAATAAATTTTTAAAAATAAATCGAGAAATATCAAAAAAAATATCTTTAAACCCTCCCATACATTAAGTATGAAATATGAATATCCCGTATACATTTAATATGAAAGATTTTTAGATTTCTTTTTCTTTTTTGGCTTTCTGCTTTAATTACTTCGCAAATTTGAAGTGGCATTTTCCACGCTTTTTCCGGAAATTTTCACGCATTTTCCGGATATTTTCCGGGGATTTTCCGTGCATTTTCCGGGCATTTTCCAGGCATTTTCCACGCTTTTTCCGGACATTTCCACGCATTTTCCGGATATTTTCCAGACATTTCCCTGGCATTTCCGGTTATTTTCCGGTATTTTCCAGACATTTTCCGGGAATTTCCCAGGCATTTTCCGGGGATTTTCCGAGCATTTCCCAGGGATTTTCCGGATGTTGCCCAGACATTTTCCGGACATTTCCCTGGCATTTTCCGGGAATTTTCCACGCATTTCCCAGGCATTTTCCGGACATTTCTCAGGCATTTTCCGGGGAATTTTCCAGGCATTTTCCGGATATTTTCCGGATATTTTCCGGGAATTTTCCAGACATTTTCCGGACATTTCCCTGACATAGCCTGTAAATGTCTGGAAAATCCCCGGGAAATGCTCGGAAAATCCCCGGAAAATGTCTGGAAATCCCCGGAAAATGCCAGGGAAATGACCAAAAAATGTCTGGAAAACATCCAGAAAATCCCCGGGAAATGCTCGGAAAATCCCCGGAAAAAGCCTGGGAAATTCCCGGAAAATGCCTGGGAAATGCTCGGAAAATGCGTGCAAATTTCCGGAAAAACCGTGGAAAATCCCTGGAAAATGCCAGGAAAATATCCGGAAAATGCGTGAAAATGTCCGGAAAATATCCGGTAAATGCGTGAAAATGTCCGGAAAATATCCGGAAAATGCCTGGAAAATCCCCGGAAAGTGCTTGAGAAATGTCCGGAAAATGTCTGGGAAACATCCGGAAAATCCCCGGGAAATGCTCGGAAAATCCCCGGAAAATGCCTGGGAAATTCCCGGAAAATGTCTGGAAAATCCCGGAAAATAACCGGAAAATGCCAGGGAAATGTCTGGAAAATATCCGGAAATTGCGTGGAAATGTCCGGAAAAAGCCTGGAAAATGTCCGGAAAATGCTCGGAAAATCCCCGGAAAATATCCGGAAAATGCGTGAAAATGTCCGGAAAAAGCGTGGAAAATGCCACTTCAAATTTGCGAAGTAATTAAAGCAGAAAACCAAAAAAGAAAAAGAAAGCTAAAATCTTTCATATTAAATGAATACGGGATATTCATATTTCATACTTAATGTATGGGAGGGTTTAAAGATAATTTTTTTGATATTTCTCGATTTATTTTTAAAAATTTATTACGGCCATTTTACTCATTAGGTTAAGTACTTTCGATATCAGTTTAAAGTTTTTTGTTATCTGTAATACTTACGGAAAATCGCCTGTGCACACTTAACGATTACACCCTGTATATAGGTATAGTAAATGGATGAACCGATTTTGATTAAATATGTCTAATTATACTTTACACGTCATGCCCTTTCATTTCATATGTCACTTGAGTCAAAATTCACTTTTTTATTATCTACCACTTTTATACCTATATCAAATAAATGGATGAACCGATTTTGATAAAATTTGACTTATTGTCACTTTCATTTAATATATCACTAAAGTATATTCGATAACTTTAGTTATTTTCATTCCTACTTTTACCTCTATATGTATACCTAGGTATAATAAATGGATGAACCGATTTTGATACAGTTTATTTAAGAACCAGCGTCGGAAAATATGCTGCCTAACAAAAAAACATCATCTAATTCGGATTACCTGCTAGCGAGCTACGGTGGCACAAACACACACACACACAGCGGTCAAACACTTATCACCCATATTTTTGCATCGGGGGTTAAAAATATAATATAATAATACGACATAATTTAAAGGACATTTTATGTATAAAATTTACCTAGAAATCCCCCCCCCCCCCTACTACCTCAGCTTACCCCCCCACCCTTGGGGACTTTCGATATGATCACTTGGACATAACTGTAGCGTATAACAGATAACTTACGTTTTATCGTACACTGTATGTGTACCATAGAATGCCTTAGCCGTTCGCCGTGAGTACTTAAATGGTCATAACTTTTTTATTTATGAACCGATTGACATGAAATAAACACTAAATGTTAAATGAAGATTACCACAATATATTAGTGAAAACCGCATCGAAATCGGATAAGCCGTTTCTGAGATTAGCGTGTTCAAACATACAGACAAACAGACAAACAGACAAAAAATTTTTTCTAGAATTTTATTATATGTATTGATTCTAAAAGTGTAATATAATACCTACCAACAAAAAACATGAATTGCTATCATTATAAAAAATAAATACCTATAAGTAACAACTTACTTTTTGTGGGAACGCATGATGGTGAAAATTCACAAAACACGAAGATTGCATTTGATATTTTTGGTTTTATGGCATTCAATTGCTTTATAAATATCACTACATAGTATAAAAAAAGTCGCTTTCTCTGTCCCTATGTCCCTTTGTATGCTTAAATCTTTAAAACTTCGCAACGGATTTTGATGCGGTTTTTTTAATAGATAGACTGATTCAAGAGGAAGGTTTTAGTATATAATTTATTAGGTTTTAGACAAAGCGGACGAACCCGCGGGCGGTAAGCTAGTAAATTTATAAAATACGAAGATTTTTAAAATTGTAACTAATGAACGCAATCAATATTAGATTAACTGTAGATAATGGTGTCTAGTTTTACTTAAAATAATAAACATCTACCCTCACTTTAAAAAAATGTAGTATATTTATTATTTACACGAAATATACCTTATAGGGAAGGGAAGATATGGGCTAAAGAGTTAAATAAATAACATCATTATATTTAAATTATTAATTTCCAACTGTGTATTCAGTAGTGTTAACATCTAAATTGATTTGATTTTTACGAAATCTCATAGATGGCGCTGTTACAAAATTAACATTATACAACTTACATTCTTTAAACTATGTTTCTCTTCCCAAGTTACTTAAATGGCATAATTTTTATAGTGTCAATCTAGATATTGTCAAACAACATTTATATATGCGTCATTTGATTATTAATTTCCAATAGTTAAGGTGTGTTTGATTTTTCTAACACTTCATAGATGGCGCTGTTTCAAATTTGTCTTTATACTGCTAAGATTCATTTAACTGTTTCTCTGCCCAAATTACGTAAATGACATAGTTTTTATTTTGTAAAGCTAGATAATAGCATGGCTTACTCGAAACCAACATTTAAACATGAGTCTTTAGATTGTACGCTGTCGTAGTACACGGAATATGTAAGAAAAATAAAGGCTCACAGCTCCTCCCCCGAAGGTGATATCATGATAATATGTTTAAACTATCCTCACCCGACCTCTTAGGAATATTCATGCAAAATTTGAAGTAAATCTATGCAGTACTTTTCGAGATTAGCCCGGTCAAACATACAGACAAACAGACAAACAGACAAACAGACAAACAGACAAAAATTCTAAAAACTATATTTTTGGCTTCTATATCGATTATAGATCATGGATTATGTATTCTTTAAAAAAAATATTCAATGTACAGTTTTGACTTTCCTACGATTTTATTATATGTATAGATAAAAATTATCTCTGATAAAAAAATTATCTTTCAGACAGCTTGTAGATAGGTATTAATCAGAGGTTATAAGGTTATAATTTGTAATCAAAATTACAGATAATGTGTGAAATTGTTCGTTAAAAAACCCTTAGGATTTTATCTCGGCTCGTAAGGGTCACAGGTTGATGTTAGATAGCCTATATTGATGACCTTATTGGATATAAAAATAAGTGCAATAAATAATCGTAAATCATATAGGTAATTAATTTAAATGAATGAAAAAATAAATTGTATAGTTATTTATGTAGTATCGGACTATTTTGTAAATAGGAACATTATAATGTTTATTGCTTGAGGATTTTTTGAATATTTTAGGATTCATTTTGTAGTATTGATATTGTTTAAATATGTAGAAAAAACCGCTTGTCACTACATAAGTAGTATAAATAAGTTAGGTTTAAGACAAAGCGGGCGAAGCCGCGGGCGGTAAGCTAAAGCTGTAACTCGCGTTAAAATTAGGTAATATTTGTAATAGTTAAACAGGATAGTGCTTTTTACGTATATAGTAGGTACCTATCTACATACAATAAATTATGTACCTATAATTTATTGCATAGTCATACGAGTATACTTGCGAATATGAATGTTTATTTTTAATCTCAAGTACAAATACTTAATATTATTGAAAGCATATTATCCTAAGTAGGTACGTACTGTTAACACTCATACGAATATAAATGCTTATAAACCATTTAGGTAATTACGAAATACATATATAGAAAATAACCTTACTCCCCTAAGGTAAAAGTTTTCCTTCTTCACAAAATAAGCAATATCTTCAAATTTTATCCAAACATAAACCAATATGAAGTACTAATAAGGTGAGTTTAATAAAAATATAGTTTACCTACTATTTAAAAGACCTTTTTACATTTCTATAGTTTTTTTTTAAATATAAAAAGTACATTTTCTCTATATATTTTTCAAACAGTCTAGTTACATTTACGGACCTCCTATGGGATGAGTGTAAAAATAATGATAGAATATAGAGGTATGCCTTGTATGCAGCCATTTTCTATCAATACAACAAACATTACCCAATATCCATAGCTCGAAGCAAGCATTAGTGACATTTAATCGAGTGTAACCGCCGAATAAAACTAGTCCTGTCTACTCGTGTGACGTGAAGTGGACTGGAAACTGATAACGGTATTTATGATCTAAGTGTAGGAGATTGTGTGCAGTTTTGTTGGTTTACGCGCCTTGTAGGTACCTAAGTGTTGTTTTGATGATATTGAAGACAAGGGTAGAAATGTAGTTATAGGTTAACTTATTGTGAAGAGAACAACTTACTCTACAGAACTTTAAAACACATATACATACATTATACATACAACTATTAAGCGCGTCACACACGATGAAGATACTATAAATTATAATATTTTATCTTAAGATACTGTTATACTATTTTATATTACAGTATCTTAAGGTATCCGGTATCAGCGTTCTGACCATCATTTTTCTTTTTGTCATTGCGTACTAAGACCCCTGTAGAACCGCCATCCTGTTACAAATGACCCGAAATTTTGTGTTAGTGTTTCGTGTCATTTGTAACAGGATGGCGGTTCTACAGGGGTCTTAGTACGCAATGACAAATAGAAAAATGATGGTCAGAACGCTGATACCGGATACCTTAAGAAGATACTGTAATATAAAATATAACAGTATCTTAAGATAAAATATTATAGTATCTTCATCGTGTGTGACGCGCTTTATTCAGGTAAATAATATTAATATACACACCACGGTGATCTTAACGATAATTAATAAAGAGACGTGTAGACGTACTTAAAAATAATAACATGACTATCATCATAAATGCAACTTATTTTTTATATTTACTCTATATGAAGTAGATTAGATATATACCCACTTATCACTTTTTAAATCATATATTATGTACATAAATATTAACATAATAAATTCACACATTGTCTTATGTATTACCATTCAGGTTCCATAGATATGAAGCAATTTCTAAATGAATAATTATTTTTGAAGCGAAATACAGTTTTAAAATTGTTTACACAACTTCACTACACGCCTACATAAGCACTAATCCTCAAGAAAAATTAACCCAAACCACCCCAAACAATGTTTTTCAACCAACGCGAACGCTATCAAGGCGCAGTTGTACGGGTCATAATTATTCCCACCAGATTCCAAAATCTCCCCGACTTCCGTATATTCATATAGAATTAATCTAAATGAGACATTACTAACGAGTCAGCCCATTAAAAGGGTCGTCCTTTATCAGGGAAATCATATTTTTTCAGGGAAATAATCAGGATTTCATGGAAACGTTTTAAAATGGAAAATTTTATAAAATTTAACAAGAGCAAAAGTTAAATGGGGCCATTATGTTTTAAGCAGACTTTATACGTTCAGAAAATGTTATTTGCATTCGCAACGTTAATGATTTAAATTAAAATTCATATTTTTATTTGAAACGTGTGGAATTTTTTGTCTATTTTTTATATGTGATGACAGAATATTAATTGAGGCATTTATTTTGTATTATTTATTTCTCTTTTATGGATACTTTCTAGTTTCTGCTATCTTTCAGGCCGCGCCGCGGTCGCTCGCCTGCACTTCAAGATATCGCCCGTATCCCGATAATCTGACATTCGTTCATCACACATATTTTCATATTTGAATGTTTACAAATGAGTAGTATATTATAACCTAGTGAATAATAATATGGTATCTGCGATATAGGTATTTAAGTATAAGTGTATTTTGACGTGACAACGTCATTCGATAAAGCCGGCTGCACGCACGAAAAAACATGACTCATTACCTCCACAGTTGACAGATATATACGTACATACAGTTAGGAAACTAAGCCCCTGCGATGAAATTATGACGTTAGCACTGTTATAGCTATAGGGCTGTTACCTTTTTGATATTTAACCGACTTCAAAAATAAAGGAGGAGGTTATCAATTCGGCCTGTATATTTTTGTTTGCTTTTTTTCCACAGTCGATTTTGTGGTAATTTTGTGTTTAAAATCGTTAAAATACAAAAATGGTGTAGCCTAAATATGAATTACAAGAAGAAACAATTCGAATTAATACACCTTGTAAAAGTAAATACGTTTTTATCAGTGCTATATTTCGAAATCTTGTTTTGTTATGGACGCCGAAGTTTATTTAATGTACCTAAATTATTTATAATGCTTGATATTTGTATTATACATATATTCAATAATTATTTTAAACCAGAATTTACAATACTTGTATACCTACTAAATTATTTTTAAAACGATAAATTTAATTAAATTAAAAAACACAAAATATGCAGAAATAAATTAAAATTATTATTATACGAGCATAGAACCTCCACCTTTTTGTTTTAGGTTGAAAAAGAAAATAGTTTGACAGGCTTATAGTGCTTGACAAAGTGGTGACGTCACGTATCGATAAAAATACAATAATTATTATAATATCTATCTTTTATGTACATATTTATGTTTTAACATTTTGGTGAAATATATTATTTCAGTTTAATTTGAACACGTGCTTGTAGATAAGTTGATTTCGGCGATCATTTTAAAAATGCCACGTACTAATTGCGCAGTATTCGGCTGCTTGAATTCAACTATACCAATTATACCACCAGATGATTTTGTTCAATATGTCGAGAAAATGGATAACATTTTCATTGCTGCTTTAAGAGAGAACACATAAAATGTAAAGTGGCTGAATTAATTTACAACGAATTAAACATAATCAGTTACCTACTTAAAAAAACTGTTCATAAGATTGAGAATATCTTATATATAAAATTCTCGTGTCACAATGTTAGTCTGCATACTCCTCCGAAACGGGTGGACCGATTCTCATGAAATTTTCTGTGCATATCGGGTAAGTCTGAGAATCGGCCAACATCTATTTTTCATATGTACCACGGGCGAAGCCGGGGCGGACCGCTAGTTTTACACTATAAAATTTAACAATAAAGAATTCCGAATTAGTCGTAGTAGATGAAAGTATTTTTCAGTAAATAATTAATTGTAATTTTTTTTTTCGAATAAAGGCATATTTATGTAATGGTTATTTTAATATCTATACATATAATAAAATCGTAGGAAAGTCAAAACTGTAGATTGAATATTTTTTTTTAAAGAATATTTGGGACAATAGATACCGAAGCCAAAAATATAGTTAGGCTACAAACTGAAACAATCGATATTTATTTAACGTGAAGTCATTGACATCACTTTTCTATACTATGTATCTTTGTCATTCAAAATCTGTGGATGTGTCACCCGCTACTATCGATCCCCCTGAATACCCTTATGATTCTCGTAAACACGCTTGCTTGTGTGCGTGTGCCATTTCGAACGTTTTGTATGAAGTTTCCTTACTGTATGTATCTGTATATTGTGTTACCTCGCTCTGACTCATCTGAGGCGTTCCATGTAAGTGCGAGCGAGAGCGCGGAACGAGCGAAAGAGCGTAAAGAAGCACAATCGGACGTTGTCACGTTCAACTATCGTCAGTAAACCGACTTTACAGACAACCAATTTTTTTTAAGGTTTATATTTATTCCATTAATAAAATGACATACTAAGCTCGCTATAAATTTCACCAAAAAAATTTCGGAGTTTTTTTTTCGATTAAGTAAGTTGTTACCTATACTTATTCAATTACAAATTGATTATATTATAGATGGGTAGGAATGTCATCAAAGTGAGAGAGGGCATCTCTTTTTAAGTATTAATTATTAAATAAATAAATAATAAATAAAATTATTTCTCCTTGAGTTTGTCTAATAAATTAATATGATAAAAATAAACTCCCAATGATACAAAGTAAACTGATTTATTCGATCTTTATCATTTCAAGTGACAAAAAGAGAATTAATGGAGCTGATAATAATTACATAGTTAATAACTGTCTTCATTATGTCGTGATAGCCTCATTAAAGATATAATTAAAATGTAAAAAAAGATACATTATTTCCTGCTCTTTCTATTATGCTTGATGGAAATCTTATTAATTTAAATACTAGTGGTCTGCTTCGGCTTCATTAAAACCTAATATTATTATAATATAGCCTATAGGACTCAAGGATCACGTACATAATTATCTAACGGTGAAAGAATTTTTGAAATCGGTTTGGTGGTTTTGGAGATTATCCGCGTTTTACCCACATTGTCTATTGGTCTTAGCGTGATGGTATATAGCCTATAGCTTTCCTCGGTAAATGGGCTACCTAACAGTGCAATATTTTTTCAAATTGGACTGTCGTTGTTCAGATTAGCGCGTTCAAGTGAAGAAAACTAAAAAAACTTGAAACTCTTCAGCTTTATAATATTAATATAGGTATCATATAGATGGAAAACCTATTTAATTAAATATTCTACATGCGTCCCTGTAGAAAAAAACCTGCAATTATATTTAAAATTATTATCAAACAAAACTCTAACTAGGTAGATAATCTGGCTTCGCGTATACTGTTGCTTTAATATGGCTTTGAAACGTAAGACAGGAGATACTATTACCCACTTAATAACTGCATTAAAGACAGATCGCTATACATTGCTCTATAGATACGGGGATTTCCAATACGCAATACATATTATAGTGGGGTATAAGAGGCAATGTATGTTGCATACGGGATAATCGTCGTTTTGATAGTGGACTGTACACTGTTTTGTAGGTAATTATTTAGGTGCACTGAAAAGCACTCAACAACGTTCTCTGAATAATAATATCGATTGCGCTTTGTGAATTTTGATAGGACGTTCAAGAAACGCAGTTTATATTGTCTGTTTTTCGCTTTGATACGGTTTATTAACTTTATACGAAAGAAGTTTATTACATTGTTTAAAATATTAAATGCTTTTTATAGATAAACTATGGTTGTTTCATAATTAATATGGGTTTTCAAAGTTTTATTTAATTATAGTCAGATGTCGTCGTCATCTGGTTGAATCTGCTATTTGATTGAATGACTAGCTCGTTCATTGAATGACGACATATTTTATGTTAGATTACACACTCCTTATTATAGTATTCTCTTCATGATAATACATAACTATTTAGCATCGGTTCGAAAAGCCGTTTCTTAAGTAAATAACTGCAGGGAATAAAACCTTTAGTTGATTTTAATCACGAAAGAAACAAATTAAAGTGTGAAAAGAGGAGTAGGTTTATTACAATTTAGTAAGTGTAACGATAGCCGCGGGTGTAAACTAATGTTATAAACTTTATCCTATAACCCATAAAGTACAATCTCGAGTGGAATATTAAAAAAGTTTCTCTGGGAAATCAAATTATTAAAACAAGAAGCTCGTACAATGCATCTGTTCTATGGTTCATTTAGTCAGTGAATTTTCATCCAAGACTTTTCAAGTGTTATCTTGGTCTCTGGTTCTGAAGAAGGTGTATGTGAAGAGAGGTCTTACAAGACTGGTCACATTACCAGGGTTAACAGTTTCTTTGTTCTTTTATATACCATAATGAAGACGTTAATTATTGTGGTAGTAGAGCATGTATTTAGTTTTGCTAATGATTTTTTTGTTAACCTGTACAAACAAATGCGTGTACTGTATACGTGTCTGCGCGTGTGCATGTGTGTGTGTTTAGAAAATCTCAAACGTATAATTTTATATTCATAATAATTTCAACTTTTGTTTCCGTATTTCCGTATTTTATTGTCAAGTACATATATCTAATAAACACAAGTTTTTAGAAATCTACGATTGATTACAACTACAATATTTAACTTTATCACTATTTAAAAGAAAAAAAAAATTAAAACAGAGGCAGCCCTAATTTAATGATGTCTCTCGTCCATAACCCGTATCTGAATGTGTAATCAGTGCACATGCGAAATGGAAGACCAAACGTCGGTGGTAGTAACGCGTTGAAATTAGGCTAGCCGGGAGAAACCGCAGCGCAAATTGCGACTGGCCACTGTGTTAGGGTTGTCACTTGTCACTATAATAATTTGTTTTTAATATTTATTAACTTTTGGTTTATCATCATCCGTCTGTATTTCTGTCTCCTATGAAGGTGCATTCTAGTGGTTAATTTATTAAAAGTTAGTATTATATGTTTAGGCAAAGTAAAAATTAAAAATATAAGTTAGTGTGTACCTGCATAACCTTTTAAATTTAATTCACTTTTTTTTCTTAAATATGTATAAACTTACTAGATTTCCGCCCGCGGCTTCGCTCGCGTTTTCAAAGAAAAACTCGCATAGTTCCCGTTCCCGTGGGATTTCCGGGATAAAACCTATCCTATGTTTCACTATGTTTAACTAATCCAAGTTACCCTCTATATGTGTGCTAAATTTCATTGTAATCGGTTCAGTAGTTTTTACGTGAAAGAGTAACAAACATCCATACATCCATACATCCATACATCCATACATTCATACTTACAAACTGCGGCTAATCCTTCCCACACAAGAAGTTCGATAAAATTATAAAATGTTTTGAAGGTTAAGTTTTACTGGTAATGTTATTCTAGTAATTTTTTTTTTATTTTCTGTATTTTCTGTTGACTACAATATTTATGAATGAAAAAATGGGATTTAACTGAAGAGTACTCATTTTATATGTACCTAAATGGCAAATTAATTATCAATCAGCCTGAATTTCTTATTATTTTCACTCACTAATTCTCAACTTACGACCAACATCTAATTGTAAACATTCAAATTTACACTACTGCCATCCTTAATACATTTTTAACTGATAAAATATAACTGATTTGCTGCCATTCTCCTCCCTATTCGTTTGTAATAAAGCACATATTATTTCCATATCAATGAACATTAACCTTGTTTTCCATTGATGCTGAGTTCATATTATTCCGCAAGAATTATTCGAAAGTATTTATATATACAGTAGAAAACGTTTTGTGAAGCATAACATGAAGTTAAATCGCTCTTTCAGTAAAATAGGTGCACTTTGCTTTTATAAAATCTAATCAGATGCTATCTTCGTTCCCGTTACTGGTTAGAAATAGGGATGAAAGCTTAGAGTATATATACTATCTATAGAGTGATAACAACCAAGTGGGAACAGTAGGCACAGGTGGGAACAACACGACGTTCCCGCCGCGAGCGCTCGTAGTCGTGGTTGAGTGCTGTCGAAGTGCGTTGCTCTGGATTTTTTTTCATATTTACGAATAAACATGGTGAAATGTGCAGTTCTATCTTGCAAAAACGATACTAGAAAATGCACAAAATTGAAATCCAGTATCACATTTCATCAGTAAGTCGATTGTTATACTTATTTTTATGAAAATAAATCTAGCATCGTGGGGGTGAAGGGGAGGTGGAAGGCGGACACGCGCAGGCTCGCTCGCGCGCCTCACTGCTGCCACGTGATCGTAGTGATGTGACCTGACCAACGCTGTACTCGATATAAAGTTTACTAGAAGAACTATATTTTAACAAATTATTTATTTAACTTTAAAATTAAAACTCTTTTAAAAATGTATTATAAATAAATTTGTGGTGTGTTTTGTATGATACACTTTCTAATATTATGAATGCGAATGTATTATAGTGTAAATGTAAAGTATGTAATGTTACGATATATTTTCTGAACCGCTAAATTGATTTTGAAGATTTTGATAGTAGAATGGATAAAATTAAATAAAAAAAATATTAATATTATTTATTATATTATCCTTTTAAATTATTAATTATTTCTTATTGTTATTTAACATTTTTAAAACATTATTTTTATTGTTTGATTTATTATTAAAGAAATAGCACTAAACCCGATCTTTTATTTTATTAACTTTATTATTTAAAAAGTACTCACGTTTTTCTGATGAATACTTATAATTAATACTTACAAGAAATATTCAAATGGAATAAACAAACTTTATTCAGTTGGTAAACAAATTTAAAATTACATATTTATACTTTATTCATATATTTTTCCTTTAATAACTTATTGAACATAAAATTTACTTATGATACATATTTATTTACATAACTTATCGATAGTTCAACACGCAATTGATACCTACCCATCCCTATTTGTCACACACACATCTATATAGTATCTATAGCTCATCTGCCTACGATGTGCACTAAGCAATTTGTGCAATACACGCGCTCTATACTATTGTAATATATACTCTAAGGATGAAAGTATAAAAAGCAATTACGTATAAATTGTATCTATAGCAAGGTTTATTTTTAAGGAAAATATTATGTTTTTATAATATGCGAAAGTAAGTCATATTAGAAAATTAGGGTAGTACGTAAAGAAAACATTTGAAATGAAATGAAATGAAATGAAATTAGGAGCAGAGCAACTCGAGTAAAACCGCGGGGCTCAACTAGTGTATAGTATAATTTGATCAAAAATGAAATAAAAAAACAAATAGTCACGTTCATAGTTCCACTGAAAATATGGGCGATATTGATATTATTGATATTGTGATGGATAACTGCCGGTTTCCATTTAGTATCTCTGATATATTTATTCGTCAAGGCTTGTACTCAGCTTGATTGTAAATCCGCTTTCCCTGTATTATCATACAACGCTTCATACGTTTTTTATTCCTTTTTTATATGACGTCATCGGGTGCTTCGAATTTTGAAAATTTATTACCAATTTTACTGAAATCTGAAAATAATCAAAGTCTAATACAATAATAATAGCTTAGAAAATCCATGACTTTTTCTCGCGGATAAAATATCTAAAAGTAATGATTATAAGTTATTCTTTGTACCTAGTATTGATTTTTCAAATAACTCAATTTTAAGATTTTTTATAACCAATTTCATAATAGATAATATGTTTTTAGATACTTCCTCATAATTTTTATATCAGCCTTATTGATACTACGATTTAAACTAAACCGAATACGAATACTTAAAACCCAAGACTAAATTTTACATTGTACTGTGTACAATACCCTGAACGAAACTGCTCATAATTTGCATTTTCCCAAGTCGAGAAAATAATCGAAAATACTGTATTTCACGTACGTCAAGTCCAGATATGGGTGCGAAAACTTCGTAACCAATAAAACGGCTCTTAAACCCGAATAAATCGCAGATATTAACAATTGAGACTAGCCAGACCCTAGTGATGACCATGGAAGGGCTCTTTTCTACAGATGTTAGTAGTCTTGATTAATAAAGGGCATTTTCAACCGTATTTTTTTGAAATAAGGTGTATAATGACTTGTTGAACAGTCTCTATGTGTGTAATTTTTTAATGATAATAATAATATGTCGAAAACACACAATGTTTTTAAATTTGGAGTTTTAGTACCTACTGCAGAACAAACAAGTAGGTAGATAAAATAATTAGTTTCATAAAATGTCTATTTATATGATTTGAAAAACCTGAGTGAACGCTGGTCAACGCATTAGTATACATTTTGTCATAGGTTATACATATTAAAATGAAATGAAATGAACAGCAGTTTTGTGTGTATTAAATAAATAAATAAACTATTATCACAATGTTGTCATAAGGTATAGTAATAAATTAGGTTTGACATTTAAAAACCATTCATCTACTATATAAAAATAAGTCGGGTTTTCCTTCCTGACGCTATACCTCAAACTCAAGAACGCACCAACCCGTGGCACCAACCGATTTCCACGGTTTTGCATTCGTTGGAAAGGTCTCGGGCTCCGTGAGGTTTATAGCAAAGGAAAGGTGTCTTTAGTGGCGAAACGGAGTTCGCCCGCCGCCCGGTTTGCTAGTTAATACTAGTCTTCTTATATATAAAAATGAATCGCATAATGTGTTGGTAAGCGCATAACTCGAGAACGGCTGAACCGATTTCGATAATTCTTTTTTTATTATATTCCTTGAAGTACGAGGATGGTTCTTATGTAGAGAAAACGTAAACATGTACCACGGGCGAAGCCGGGGCGGACCGCTAGTTATAAAAACAAATAGGAATTAACAATATCACGAATACGTGACACAACTAAAATTTTACCGATACCAACCGTGGTCATTCTCCTTTTGTTGTAAACAGGTTGTTTGAATCAAACAATCATGTAATTTTCATTAACATTGTAATAGGTAATACATATAAAACAACATTAACTGTAGTAAATATAATTTAATGTATTTCTTAGATAACGTTATTATGTTGCTAAAAAACTTGTTGCGTGGAAGTTAATTTAAAAAAAACCGGCCAAGTGCGAGTCGGACTCGCGCACCGAGGGTTCCGTACAAACCTGCAATTGATTTTGTTACAGCTTAAAGGTATTATAGACCTGAGTATTTGGTATAAATTTCAATTTAATACCTCTACGCGTTTATGAGGAAACTAGCGACCCGCCCCGGTTTCGCACGGGTGCAATGCTGATACTAAATACACTACAGAAAAACTGTGAACGTTGTACCTATATAAAAAGTAAAAACATAGCGGCCCGCTCCGGCTTCGCACGTGTATAAAATAGATAGCCGGGCGGCCGGCCGGTACCGCCGCAAACGCTACGTCCCGCAATTTTTAAATCTGTAATATCTTCGAAAATATTCACTTAAATCATACGGTATAAAGGGCCATATAGATCTATATTCAATGAACAATGTATTTAAGGTATTTAATTGGCTAAGGATTAATGCTGTATTGGTTAAAATCGCATCGAAAATTAGCCATTATTTGTCGTAAAAAGTAAATGACAAAAAAAAGTTATTGTGGGTTATCCATAAGGGATAGATATATACCATCGCGGACTTTTCTGTAGACCTTTTCAATTGCGGGTGATCCACTGGCGAGCCGACGAGCCGACGGTTTAGATCGTTGACTCGTTGGCTCGTCGACTCGCGTTGGTGATCCATTAGCGTACCAAACAGTTTACTCTCATCGTTGGCGAAGTCATGGCGTGTTACTTGGGGG
Organism: Colias behrii; assembly: GCA_029959065.1. Taxonomy (NCBI): domain Eukaryota; kingdom Metazoa; phylum Arthropoda; class Insecta; order Lepidoptera; family Pieridae; genus Colias; species Colias behrii. The sequence goes on from JARWMC010000025.1 coordinate 5,848,763, forward strand.
TACTTTTAAATCAGGAGAAAGAACAAAAAAAGAAGAAAAGACGCAGATATTGAATGGTGTTTTTAATATCAGATATTGTACCGTTGGGATCATGTTTTAGGTAGATCTCTAAAAGTTTATTGTACGCGGAAGGTTTTAGCAATTTATTTTTATAGTCTCTGCTGATGTACTTCCATAGACAATCATGTTCCTAAAAACATTTTATAAATTCCGACACAAACTCGCGACGAAACGAGCGTAAATCCATTTTTGTAGCTAGACGCAGCGCGTGCGGTCTACACGAAAGTCGCAAAAAGACTGTAGGCTCGCCGGCTCGCCTGATCCACTGGCGGTTTTCTGGACCGCGGACTTAGAATTTCAAGCATGCACAACGAGCCAGCGAGCAAATTCGCCGTTCTTTAAGTCCGCAGACTTTTAAGTGCTCCATTGGCGGTTTAGACCTTTGGCTCGCGAGTTCGTTAGCGTACCAGCAGTTTTGCTCGCCAGTGGATCACCCGCTTAATACTTAGTACATTATTTTGATAAAACTCGTAGGGTTCAGCCTGCGTTTGCAATGTAAGCGGAAAAAATGTAATTTTTTACGACATCACATTAGAAACCTAAAAAATAACAGTACTTCTCCACTATTTAATGGATGTTATTATACATATAAACCTTCCTCTTGAATCACTCTATCTATTAAAAAAAACCGCATCAAAATCCGTTGCGTAGTTTCAAAGATTTAAGCGTACAAAGGGACATAGGGACATAGGGACAGGGAAAGCGACTTTGTTTTATACTATGTAGTGATGGGTAGTAAGTTTAAAAATATTAAAAAAAAATATATTATGTGATGTAACTAAAAATTTATGGTTTTCGTAATTTTTCCTTTATCTATGCTATAAGACGTTGCTTCGTACCAAATTTCAAGATTCTGAGTTCACGGGAAGCACCCTGTAGGTTTTGATTCCCTTGCAAGTGTCGAAAATTTGCGGCATAAACGGCTGTATCTTTTTATTGCGTTGGCTTAGAAGTTTGATTTTTTCACAGCTTCAAGGGACAGTAGACCTGAGTAATTGATATAAATTTCAGCTTCATACCTCCACGCGTTCCTGAGAAAAAGGGTCTTGACAGACGGACGGACGGACGGACGGACAGACGGACAACAAAGTGATCCTATAAGGGTTCCGTTTTTTTCCTTTTGAGGTACGGAACCCTAAAAAGTATTTGCAATACCTTTATTATTAGAATATTGTATAGGTAGGTATCTATAATAGCCTAGGTCACGACTAAATAGCGCTTTTTTGTAAGTGAAAGAATTTTCATGATAGCATCAGTACTTCCGAAGATTACCGTTATAATATTAGGTAGTATATACCTACTATATAGTACCTATAGAATATTTGAAAAAGCACATTTTTTACTCACCTCAGTCCTTTTTATAACTTCCTGGTGATAACAGAAACGATTGTATCGAAGTATCGTTACAGCTAAAGCCGTCGTAAAATATTTTACAGCTTTACTTTTTACGCGCCATAATTTGGCAAATTGTTTTTAAATTGAATTACAGTTGTATGACGGCGTTATGTTCCAGATTGTTCTTAATTTTATCTACGCACTTTATATTTTTTACCTAACTGCAACGAAAAAAAAACGCTTACCACGTGTTTATTAAAATATTTGTTTTAATAATTGTGACAATTGAATGTTTCAAAATTAAAAAAAAATTGGCGAGGTCTTGGCGGCAAATTACGGCATTTTTCAGCCAGCATTTTTCTCGTCATGGCAAGATGATATTATTATTATTGTTTATTTGTACGCGTGCTTTAAAATAAATCTAAATAAATATGTACTTTGATGATTATTATTAAATAAAATAAAAAAATAAGCTGATAAAAATAAGTAATTTTAATATTTCATTTTAATTTTTTATCTGTGGTCTGCGTTATTCCCGCAGGAATGTCCTTTGATTCCAATTTTAAACATTTGAAAGAGATGTTTGCAATGTTCCGAAAAAGTTTTCGCTGAATTATATTTTGAAAGCAAGTTTATTCAATGAAACATATTTATTTGTAACAAAATTACTGAATAGAAATATTCGTAGTATTTGTTTCAAAACATCTTCAAACAGCATTTAATCCAAAGAAGTTATGAAGACTCTCTCATTAGGTTAGTAACTATGTGATTTACCTATATTATTAGTTAATATTTAAATTGAAATCAATTATTCTCTTAAGCCAACCAACGTGAAACTTTGGTTGGCTAATCTATAGGTTTATCCCCGATAGCAATACATATACAATATACACCCACATACTTCCCGTTTTGTATATTGTATGACTCAATAGGGACTTCACCTATAGCCAACCTTTTCATATAAAAGGACTGGAACACCTCTTCCACATATATAACGTCCTAGTACTTTGTCCAGTACCGATTCTAATCAGACAAATTTTACTTCCCAATTTTATCATCCCTTGGTACGCAAAATCAATTCACTATTAAACAAACTTCCTGACCATTTCTTATCCCCTGATACTTTAAACTCTCAACAGTTCCTTATCTCCTGGTACCATGCCTCTTACTGGTGGAGTGACAGAAAATGCTGATAAGACGAAAAACTTCTCCATAACTGGTGTTAAAGAAAATGATAATAATACTGCAACTGCCAATGCATTTGTGCAAGGATAAAGAAGCACTCCAGATCCTACTAAATTGAATGCACCTGTGTATGGAGTCGCTGGAGGGAGTCTAACTTAAGAATCGTAAGTACAACTAAAAATAAGATTTTATATTGGGGGTTTATTTTATTTGTTCTTGTGAGTACATAATGCTCGATATTTTCAAAACATTAAATCAAATTATTGGTTTATATTTTATACATGTTTATTTTTGTGTTGTAGGGAATTTAAGGACAGAGCATTATAATATTTCAATGTATCATGTAGTTATGTCCTTAAAAACTATTATGGTCATAATATAACCGCGCCTGAACATTTACATTAGCAAATATGAAAAAATTAGTAGTTGCTTTCACTGAATTATAATCAAAATATATTAAAAAAACATCTACCACATTTAATACAACTTTAATCCATTTGCTTTTCTCATTTTAATTTTATTTTCATAGTAAAAGTAATCGACAAACATAACAAATTGAATTTGACGTTGTAATAATTAAACATCAAACTATGAAAGTATATTGTGTGGAAGCAAATATGAAACGTTACAGTCAAGGTAAATAAGCAGATGTGATATTATTATTATAACTGACAAAATATTATTTGATGCATATTGATTTAAATAGGTAATTCTAATAAAATACCACTGTATTTAAGACACTTCTTAAATGCAATTAGGGTAAAAGTAGCCATTACGTGTGTATTTTATAGTATCAAATTATTTACTACCGACTTTGTACCTATACTTATTATAATAATAATATATGCAACTAGCTGACAGGAATTGCCCTGTCTTCGAGCGATCAAGTGAATTAAAGCGACTTTAGTTGAAAGGGCGTTATCTTAAATTTTCTACACTGCCGCGTAACTTTTTCTATGGCAAGCAATATAAAAATCAAATTAACCAAACCGTTCGAGCTGTTTACATGCGATTTTGTGATCAAGAGAAGTGATAGAACACGAAAGAAAATAAATGTAATATTGTATAATACCTAATTCAAGCGTGTAAAGGACAACTGGACAGACCGAGGTTTGCACTTAGTATATATTACTTTTATTTATGGAAATACGATACTTATAGGGAAAATATTAACGTTTCAAAGATCTATCTACGACATACGAGTTACGACGGTCTGCATCAGCATCTAATTCTTCAATTATTAATTCATATATATTTGTCTGTTCATCATCATCTGTATTCATATATATTGGCCATAAAAATAGCTTCAAACTAGAGTATAATCAAAGTAAGATAATGATGATGACTGAGCTAATAATTTCTCTATTTTCTTGTAGGGGAGGCCATTCAGCAGGAATAGCTGCGAGGCATATTCCCAATGTCGGTAATCAAGTCACAGGATCTACGAATATGAACCTTATCCATACTCCAAATCATAAGCTTGATGTCAACGCCTTCACTACACAAACTATACCGAAATCGCATCCGAATTTCGCAACTCATGGGGGTGGTGTGGATTATACTTTTAAGTAAGTCTTTATAAAACTAACCCTTAAGAAATATTACATGGAAGTAGGTGATAAAAGGGTATTATTAGGTACTTTTAAAATAAAATTTTAATTCTAGTATTTCGCTTGAAAAGAAGTTTTTGTCCCATAGAAATGTGTTTTAAATGATAATGATTGTTCTAATCGTAATATTATGTGGTAATAGAACACTCAAGTTCAGTGAAAACATTACGTTCACGTTTATATATTTTAAATGTTGATTTTATGAATTTATATTCATTTGTTTCTCAGGGAGAAAATAGGTGCATCAGCGTCCGTAGCACATACACCTCTGTTCAACAAAACAGACTATAATGTTGGTGGCTTTTTAATCTTCATAAAACCCTAACTTCTTCTTTCGACTTAAATTTGGGCGCTTCTAAAAGTACGTCACCATTTTCTCATGGACAGTGGCAGCCTAGTGGTGCCTTCATATTTAATAAGAAGTTTTAATTTGCATAAACTTTTATACATATAGCATTCAAAATCATTATTTAGGCCCTATTCAGTGAGACGCGGACCGTCCGCACGCGGACTAGGTTTTGCGTCCGTCGCGGATGAATTTGTCGTTCATTATGACATTTTTAAACGCGTTTCCTTTTAAAAACCATTTCATTAACTGTAAAATAAACGTTGAGGCAACAAAAAAATCTTCGTGGAATATTTTTAAAGATTGCGAACTGATTCAATGTCTGAAAAATTAAATTTGATGGCACATTGTCTGTTGTATGACGTAAAATTCGAAAGGAAATGCTTGAAAAGTAAACACAAAGTATGCCCTCAGAAAAACAAGGTTGTATTATACAGAACATCGGAATTTAGCATAGTATCCGAAGCATTCATATTTTTTCCTGACCATTCGACAAACGAGGGACGGGCCTTTTGTTGTGCGAACAATGGCATATTTCATCTCTTCAAAGAATTCTAAACTTTTATGGAAAAATAAAGCTTGTAAATAGATTATGTTTAAAATTTTCTTCAATCCTTCTGCGGTTTATGGGCATTGTTCTTGGGTTTTCCCAAGGTTTTCCTTTTTCATAGACAACACGAATTATTTTTAATTGTATCTAATTTTTTTATAACATCAGTGAGGGTTCATCTTTTTCATTCTTCTGTTGATATATTACGATTAAAAGATTAGAAATAAATAACAAAAAATAAACTGTTTGTGTTTATTGATGTTTATTTTTAATGCTGAATGCACGCGTGAAGCTTAAATATTCGCTTATAGCCGATAGTCGCTAAAAGCCTTCCTGTTTTTTCTCTGCAAAAACGTGTTCTTACTTTCTGTTTTAAATATTTTTACCAGAGTCTAACACCTTGGCCACGGACACCGGCGGCGCGACCGACGGCGCGACGGGCGGCGCGGCAATTCGCGCGGCGCGGTAAGCACGCCACGGGCAGTTGCGTTCGCCGCCGCGACCAGTGTAGACGAGGAGACGAGATGGCTTTATCAAAGTTAGCTCGACATTGTTTGGAGAGTAGCAGCTTTTTTGCTCAAGATTTAATGTTTGGAAGATATAGTGGAGTACACGAATTAAATAGAAATCGTGTTACAGACGGAGAATTCCACCAAAAATATGAAAAATATAGGCATGATGAAAAATTATGTTGCGGGTGGCTAGACTTCCAAATAGCTGGTCTAGCTAGAATTTCTGCAATAAAAGCTTCCGTCTCCATTTTCGCGAAAAAAAAACAAACTATTTTAAATTAAGTTCGCTCCGGGAGTAGTCGCCGCGTCTGCCGCTCGACTCCGTGGCCTGCGCCGTAATAACTCATACATTTGTTTCGATCGCTAGTCGTGCCGCGCGATTCGCTCGGGGAAATTCGCCGGTCGTCTCGCTGGTCGCCGCTGCGCGTGGCATGCCCAGTACATTTCCATACATTTGATTCATTCGCAAGACGCGCCGCCAGTCGCGCCGCGCGAATTTTCGCTATAGCGAATTGTCCGTGGCCAGCACGTAACACAATGCTCTAAGAACACAATATTGTGTAGATAATGCCTAAATATCAGATTACCTGTCGAAATGCTTAGGTCAAGAATATCGGATACAAGATAAAAAGTAAAGGAAAGATCGATATTGGATATAAAAGTTCACATCTCCGTTTCGGTATCGAATGTTCTCGGATGTAGGAATTTTACTTTTTATTGCAGATATCGCGCCAAAAATGCTTTGCTGGCACTGTGTGAACAAAACTTTAAAAATATCTATGGTTATGATCTATGTCTATGGAAATCATGGGAAAAAAAATCGGTTGCTTGAATTTTTTAATTTATATAAATATTTTAAGGTAAGTCTATTACCACTTATTGAACACTATTTTTCTGAACGGAATAAATATAAGTTCCTAATTTAGTTATTAGATTTTAGTATATAATATAAAAAAAATTGTAGGTACGTACATCTTAAGTATTGCCACAGAATACGTCTTAATAGTAGCTAATGCTATTTCCTAAAATAACAGTGATAAGGGTTCCAAATACTTGTTTAAACTTAAATATTCTTCAATAAAAGTATGGAGACAAAATCTAGCACCTAGGAAATACTTTCAAAGGAATATATGAAAGTTTATTACTTACGTAGAAATGTTGGATAAAAAGAATTCAAAGTAATGAACGTGGACGTTATGCAACTTGTTTTAAACCTGGGATTAACACGTTATTTTTCAACGTTGTGAGAGAATTTAATAGTGGGTCAGTAAAATCTATTGCTGGTGTATTTATAAACCTCAACAAGAAATGAATGCATCTATGTGTATCTATTTTATTGTGTGTGTATAAATAAATAAAGACAAAGATTTGTCTGAGGTATTATAGAGCCAAACAATGATACAGAAATTGAACGCTACGAACCACAGTTCGATTAAAAAAAAAACAGTACCAGATAGTCCATTTATCGAGGAAGGCTATAATAGGCTATGTATCGTCACGCTAAGACCAATAGGAGCGGAGCAATGCGGGTAAAACTGCGGGGCACAGCTTTTTAGCTATATTCAGTAGTCTAGCAGTCGTCTCGATATTCAGTTTTAACATATTAGCTAAGAATTCAAAATGTAGGACAGAATTTATAGTTTAAGAAATATTTTATGTTGTCCTTCAACTAGTTGGAACTTTCCTTTCAGATATAATTTGAAACGTAATTTTATTGAATTTCTAACGAGACAATTAATTAATATTATTTCTAAAGCCTTTACAGAATTTAAATCGGGATTATAGTTAAAATCTTTGGTATAAAATATACAAATTAATATCTCGCGTTTTGCGATATTCGTTAGTATTGAAACTGTTTGAAAATTCGCTATTATTAATAAGTCTATTCAGTTTTACAATTCATAATTATTAAATTATATCTTTAATTCCAATACAGATTTTAAAAATAAAATTAATCTTGTCTACTTCATCATCATCATATTTATTTATTTTATTTAACCATTTATTGTACCACACCAATTTACATTACAATGTACAGTACATACTAATAGTTTTATAGAGGTAAATTATTATTATTTTATGTGATTCCACTGTAAGAAGTAAGAACACCGGCTTTTTTAGCTATAGGAATACTATTAAATAATGTATCTACTATTATACTGGCCAATTGCTACGTCATTATTTTGTTAAATAACGCCTAAAGTAGTTACAATAAATACATTCTAATGTAATGAAGAATTTGATAATTACTAATTCCAATTGAAAAATTACGATTGTATTGAATAGTCGATTTATCGAAGAATGCTCTACGACACATTTAACGCTTTTTAGCCCAAATTAATGCGGGTAAAACCGCGGGACACAGTTATTCTATACGCATGTATTTTAAGACGTATCTCTTAATATTATCATGTTGCAAATCCAAGAATCCCAATTATCTAAATTCGCCTCAATAACTTTGATTGAAAACCGTCTGCCATAGCTAACTTCGGTCTCCTAGCCTAGGGAATATAATGTTTGGAACAAGTCGTCAACGAATTTGGTAAATGAAATGGAGCGGATTCTATTGAAATAGGGCCCCAAATGGTTGATATTATATTGTTTAAAAGTCCGTGAATTTTTGTTTTTTGATATTTTAAATTTTTAATGTAATTAATTATGTTTGATAAGTATGTGATTTGTTTTTAATTTCTTCATAAAACGTGTAACCTACGAGTTTGTCATGTGTATTTTCTGTGGTTCAATAATGCGAGATAAAACGTTACAAAAATAGTTACAGTAATTTGGTAGTCTACGCGATTAATATAATTAATAAAAAAGAAGTTATATTCAGATAAATATAGAAGTAAGCTAAACTTTAATGTATTAATACCTAACGTTTTTATACACATTCGACGTGTAATAGAAAATGTTTTTACACAGTAGGACATTATCCTAGATTAACACTAAAACACTGAAAGCATAGTTATAATCGTTATCCACATAATATAAATATCAGGAAAAATATGACGTGTCTGAGCTAAATGCTTCATAAAGGCGGTATTAAGTAAGTTCATATGACGTGGGTGAGTACTATACCGGGATACTGTCTAGTCGAAGAGTTAGTGACTAATTTATTTAGAGTTTTATCATTCCATATAAGAACTATTTAGAAGTACAGTACAGTACAGTTTCAAGTGAGAGTAATCAAAAAGGAACACAACGCTCGCTGTGAAGTTTTGAAAACGTACGTCGAAACTAATATTAAACAATTTTGGTGAGTTTAAAGCGAATGGTTAATTACTACCTTTCGCTTATCAGTAGCATTCCTTTTAAGTTTAAAAGCCTTTATTGTTTTGTTTCTTTCTGTAAAATGGTTCCAAAACATTCAAAAATCACATTTCACTGAAACATAACATGTACTTGCAGTCATGTTTGCATTCATGACAAACTTCCAAATATAAAGAACAGCGAACAAACAATTCTCAATCTCTCGGTCGACAAGATTCGCAGTACCTAATCCAATTTGAGTCACACTCGTCAGTCGTCACTTTCATTGCAGAGTGAAATCTCGTTTTCTGTAGTACAGAGATTTAGATGTATGAAAGGGTGGATTAAATAGATAGTTAACTTTGTAAATAACAACAATGATGGTAATCCTTATTTGTGTTATAATTACATGTAAGAAATGGGTTGATACCACCCATTGAAAACTTGAAGTAGGCATAGCATACTTTATGTAGATAATAAAGAAAATAAACAAATAATTCTTGAATATTTTCTTAGCTTAAATAAAATTAAGACTGAATTATGTATACGACCATTATAGGTTAACAAATTAATATTAATTATTTATTACTTATTCTTATCTATCATGTGGCAAATGCAATATGCATGATAAGAACGTGCAGCATCTACTCGATAAGAAAAATAATTAACCGTAGGTATCTTCCAACCGTAGAGGAAAGTGAGATAAGAAAACCTTTGCGGGGTACCTGTTCATATAATATCTTTTAATCCATATTATCTTTTAATCTTGGGCTATTTTTACTACAGATACGGAATATGAGATAGTAAATTTATGTTAAGTAACTAAATTTAGAATGCTAGTAAATTACCACAGTAGGTACTGATATTATTCTATGTAAAAAAAGCTAATCTGATTCGGCTCACAGACGACGACAGATCAGAAATAATATTATCATAATTTTTGTTTAATGAGTATCTATCGAACCCACTATGCGGGGGGCACAGTGATTCATCTTAATTTAACCACTATATAAATAAGCCTAAACACTATAACTTCAAAGCCACCGTGCCTTCATCACCTCCATATAAATAGTCCCTTAACACTATAATTTCAAAGCCGCAAACATACTTCGCCTACAAATCACATGCCATCGCATGAAAGTAATGGAGCTGAAATTCCCTTAACGAAGCAGTTACCTTCATAACCGTTTAACTGAGGGCTGTGGGATTTCGTTCATTAGCTATCTTAATCACTTACACGACGTTACGTTCTACCATAAACCTTGTGCCAGGGACGGACTTGGGTTATTGGGGCCCTGTAACAAAAACATATAATTGAGAGCTGATAGTTTGTAACTTATTAACTACTAGCTATTCGCCCGCGGCTTCGCTCGCTAAAAATTATATAGTAAAACCTTCCTCTTGAATCACTCTTTCTATTAAAAAAATCGCATCAAAATCCGTTGCGTAGTTTTAAAGATTAGGGATATAGGGATAGAGAAAACGACTTTGTTTTATACTATAATAATTATAGTGATGATGGTAATTATTATTAGTGTGAATGGGACTACATCATCGTTTTTATAGATAGAACCTACTGCACAGTACAGGATAAAATAATAAATTAATTTATCAATATACAATCTGGTTATTAGGTTTCAAAAACGATGAGTCACCAATTTTACGAATAATTAATTATATTTTTAAAAATATGTCAATGTTTATAAATTTCAATAAATTTGTTATTTGTTCACGCGTGATGCCGTGACCAAGGAAAACGGGTTTCGTTTTCATATAATATTATATAGATTTTATTTTAATTGTATCGTGTTAATACAGTGGTCAATTTTATTTGAAGATTTAAAAGTACGTACAAAAAAAGGATCCTATCATAAAGATCACTAGGCAATAGGCAATAAGAAAATGTATTACAAAATTACATAATTTTCTCATTATTAGATAACTTTGGAACGATAAATTACAAAAACAACAAATTATTCCTACGTATATCGGAAGATAAATATATATGGACTCTTCTAATTCAAATTTCACCGTTATATTGAATATTGTTTTAAAATAAACATTATAAATTTGGTTGTTAAAAATAAACATTATAAAAAATTGGTTGTTTGTAAAGTAGGTTTACGATCGAGATGTTTACGTGATAACGTCTTATAGGTGGCAGCGCTCGAGATGAGACGGGAGATCGGTCCGTCTCTCTCTCGTTATACCTGCGATCGCGCTCGTGAGGTTTTGGTGTGACACAAGTTTCTAAACATGTCACCCGACTAAAACGATTTTAAAAACGTTATCACGTCAATAATAAAATAGTACACTATAAACAAGAATAAGCATGCTATAACAATAGAAGCACCGATAAATGTAACATACGTTGGCTCAATACGCTTTACAAGATATTGAGAGCATTTTAAATCTTCCCGTGTTGTAGCTACAACAGAATTAAAGTTGACTAGATACCGCATTTTACAAATTAATAGAAAATACGCTATTGTAATATCGAATATTTAAATCTACGGTCTCTTGAAGCTGTGAAAAAATCAAACTAATAATGAACTAATAGCCAACGCTGATTTCGTGCGTTGGCAGAAGATACTCGTTTTTGCTGAAAATTTTCGACAATCGAAGGGTCGAAAGGAATCAAAACCTACACTCCCCGTGAACACAGAATTTTGAAATTTTGTACGAAGTAACATCTTATAGCACAGATAAAGGAAAAATTGCGAAAAGCATAAATTTAAAGTTACAACATATAAAAAAGATGTTTGTACAGAACCCTCGGTGCGCGAGTTCGACTCGTACTTGGGTCGTTTTCAATTTTTTAAATATCATTTCTGTTTCATTATATTATGCGGTATCTTGTCCAAATCAAAAATATTCAAATTGTATAAATCTGTGGTTGTTACAACAACTTTCGACAGGACATTGAGAAAACTCCCAATAAGGGGGTTGAATTTAATAAAGTAGCGTTTGTACAGTCGTTCCGTTGGGCCATTGAATGCGCGGTTTTACATATTTTTTTATTATGATAATTTAAACCTTTGTATTTAATACTTGGTTATTTGTTTGTTTGCTTGAATTCGATAATCTTGGAAAACCGCTAATATGTTGTACGAAACATTATTTTTGTGTTAGATATAATATCTCATCATCTCAAATCTCAATATTATCATGTATCGAGGTATAGTGTTGCGCTGCATACTTTAAAGTTATGTCAGTGAGACTGCTCAATTATTAATTATTAAGTTTTATTTTTGAATATAACGTTGATTCAATTTTAATATTTGCAGGCTTGCAATAATTGTGTGTCAAGTCATAGCAGATACCAGTAATTGTGTAAATTTATAATATTAAGTTTAATTTTCAAGTACAATTGTACAAATTACAATTAATCTAAAGTTACCTTTATTATTTTTTGAAGTGAAAACTTCTTTAGCGGCGTTGAGCACTTTTTCTGTAATGGGTATAAAATCTTAAACTCGCGTCAGGACACGTGACCTGATCGAAAAAGCGTAAGACGGATACCATTCCAAAATATCAAACATGCTCAACGTTAATAATCAAGTTTTCACTTCTGCCGGCACTCCCGGAGTGCAACCCGTCTTTTTTTATTTATCGCTTATCCCTCCCAATTTTCGAGGTAGGTACTAGGTTGACCGCCTCCTCGGTACAGTGGTGGACGCGTGAGCGTAACACCGACGGGTCCTGGGTTCGATTCCCGGTGGAGACGAAGAAAAAAAAATGTCTTGGTCTGGTAGGACACAGAAGGCTGATCACCTACTTGTCCCTAAAGAAAATCGATCAGTGAAACAGATGTATAATGCATCTGCCCCTTACCCCACTAGGGGACATGTTACTTCACCTCCCAATTTCATAGCCGCACTTCGTTTCAAATTAAACGTATCGTTAAAATTGGTCTGTTTACATGCGATATCGTCGCGCAATCGTACCGTCGGGAGATGTAAACATTCCGATCAATACACGGGTAATATAAAATTTCAATAGCTTACGCTGTTGTAATAATAAAGTCTTTTATGTGATCGTTATGAATGTTTATTGAAAGATTTTGAACGTTACTGAAGATGTATTCTGTTGTTTAGGGCATTTTAATGAAAGTCATCGAAGTTTAAACAAATTAGAATAACAAATAACATTATTAAACATTATTTACGATTATTTAAAAGCCTTTGTTTAAAAATAATAAAAAATGTGTGCGTGTACTAGTGTACACACGTAAGAAGTGAAACTTCTTTATGACCTTATTTTTCAAAAAATAATTTACTATATGCAACTTTACAGAAATACGGCGAATCACGCGTGGTAGGGATAAGAAAAAGATGGCGCGTAACGGAAAAATGTCACGCGTAACGAAAAAATGTTACACTAAATTTTTTTCCAACCCCGATAAAAAAGTTTCACTTCAATTATTTACAAGCCTATGTTTTGAATTTTGATATTCTTATATCTCTTACCTATATCAATCTACATACGTTAATAACTTAATAATATAATTGTAGTTTAGCAATGGGGCCATGTTATTAATATGATTTTAACAAGCTTTTAAATGCTTCACCTGAATGTTCTGATATAATAACCGAGTCCTCTAGACTCTAATTTGACCTACTTTAAACTTACAGATTTTTCAACTACGTACATTTATCAAATGTCGGTGACAATACAATAATTTAAGCTTATCTTGAAGCGTGTTTTAATAATTTTTTAAACTTTATTTATTATTAACTAGCTTTCCGCCCGCGGCTTCGCCCGCTTTATCTAAAACATTATTAATTATATACTAAAACCTTCCTCTTGAATCACTCTATCTATTAAAAAAAATTGGTTGTCTGTAAAGTCGGTTTACTGACGATAGTCCGATTGTGCTTCTTTGTCGCTCGTTCCGCGCTCTCGCTTGCACTTCAAGCCTTACATGGAACGCCTCAGAGCGAGGTAACGCCGCATGAGTCATGTTTTTTCGTGCGTGCAGCCGGCTCCATCGAATTATAAGACGTTGTCACGTCAAAAAACCGCATCAAAATCCGTTGCGTAGTTTTAAAGATTTAAGCATACAAAGGGACATAGGGACAGAGAAAGCGACTTTGTTTTATACTATGTAGTGATTTAACATTCGTTTCGACTTAAATACAGAATAAGCTACATTAATCCTTACACTAAAATACGGCATAGCGACCAAGCCAATTAATTACATCGGGACTAAAGAATAAAACTCAACTGTAGGTACATTTAGGTACAATGATACTATTTCTTTTGCGTTTTTTCTAGAAGAACTTGAAATTCCTTTGTGTGCTATTCGTTTTATAATTGAATTCTTTTCACTGAGACCGGGCTAACCATGACCTAAAAATTTGATTTACATTTCAGTCGAAAAGTCTTTTTTGGTATGAAATATGAAAGCTTTGAATCGTGTGTATTCATGACAAGTTAATAGGCGGTGTATACAGAGTGAGCAGCCTCGCGAAGCAATTGCTGCGCGAAGCAGCTCGGTCAGTGTGGTCGTGGTTCGGTCGAGGAAAATGCCGTGTGCCGTCTTTTTACTTGGACGAGTATTAAGTATGTACTGTGCCCCACGGTTTTACCCGCATTGCTCCGCTCCTGTTAGTCTTAGCGAGATGATAATATATAGCCTTCCTCGATAATTGGGCTATCGAACACCGAAATAATTTTTCAAATCGAACCAGTAGTTCCCGAGATTAGTGCGTTCAAACAAACAAACTCTTCAGCTTTATAATATTAGTATAGATTAGTATATATTTATATGCTTCGCGAGGCTGTTCGCTGTGTGGAGTCCCGCTTAATAGCGTTATAGTAAAACGATTTAAGTACTTATATTTGCGTGCATAATAAATGCGAAAGTGTGCTTATTATTTTGTTTGTCTTTCTTTCACGTTGCAGCGAGTAGATTTTATGAATTTTGTGTCTTTTTGAGACAATTTTTATTTACATTACATTTTATTTACATTCACATTTCATTTCAATTTACACAAATAGTTAAGACCATAATTTAGTTAGAAGGCCAGATAATGATATGCTTGGGACTGTTTAGCGCAGTAAATCATCTTATTTCCATAGATAGATACTTATTGTAATAAATCCAAATTTTATACATTTCTATAGATGGCGCTAGTTAGATTACATGATTGAAGCCGCGATTAACAGTTTGTTGTAATAAAAGTTTTTTTTCAGTTTATTTTATAATATGTACACAAATATTTATACTGCATATTTATTTCATCTGTTATATAATATTATACATATTTAATAATGTTTGTAATCATTATGACATAAACGATGACAATCTAATCGGTCAATGTCAAGTAGCAATCACTTGTTCTTACTTATTGGTAAATGTTTGTTTGTGTGTTTCTTTAACAATGGAGCGATTTTCAAGTTATTTTGTGTATGTTTTTTTAGTGTTTATAATGCACCAGAATGACTCAGTAATTTTTTACGTCATTTGGGTTTCCTGGTAGATCGTTGCCAGCGGGTAATTCTATCTGTATCATATAATATCTGTATATAATCTAATCTGCAGCATAGAAATCTAAATAACAAGACACTAGAACTGCTATAATGTCATAATTAGTATGAAAATCACTGTCACCAAAACCCACACATGTAAACCGATAGCTAAACAGTACACACAAGTAAACTATGCCTTTTATTGGTCAGCTTCATTCTAGTGAAAACTAACTTAAATAATAAATTCAGCATTTTAATATGTAAGTACCCACGATAAGTAAGCACGATTTTACTACTTTATTTCAAAAATAAAAATTTTCCTCGATAAAAAGTAGGAGTGTCACTCTATAGTCTCTGAAATATATAACACAAAAACCTTTACAATACATACAGAATCGCTCCGTTGCGATCTGATAGAGGGACAAACATACTTTTGATTTTATTATAATAAAGGAAGGAAGTATACAACTAATGTAACTGATGTCCAGATTACATTTGAATATTATAGAACTAGCTTGGCTCCCACGGCTTCGCCCGTTATGTCTTCTACCTAAACTATACATATAAACCTTCCTCTTCTATCTTTTAAACAAAACCGCATCAAAATCCGTTGCGTAGTTTTTAAGAATTAAGCTTAAATTTTAAGGATATAGGGATATAGAGACAGAAAGCGACTTTGTTTTATACTATGTAGGTAGTAATAGTGATGATGCACACGTAAAGAGCAATGACATGCGGTTTTACTAAGATCCAATTAATCTCACATAAAGATAAAGTTAAGGAGATAATGTGTACAGACAACAATTAGACTGCGTGATAGTCAAGTGACGATACGTGATCGTGACGTCATAACTGCAGATAAAATAATACGAGTCACTTCATATAATGAATTGCAATATAACTATTAATATCTAGTGGAAAAAAATAAAACAAATTATTTTAATGTCATCCTGACTGTCATAAATACGAAAGGGTGTTTTGTCTTGATGACCGTGATTTCCTATGCGCTAGATAAGCATCACTAGGTACAAAGTATAAATCAAAGTCGCTTTCCCTGTCCCTATGTCCCTATGTTGTGTGCTTTGAAACTACGTAACGGATTTTGATGCGGTTTTTTTAAATAGATTCAAGCGGAAGGTTTTAGTATATACCTAATATTTTATTAGGTTAGCCGCGGGCGGAAAGCTAGTAGGTAAGATTCTTACTCCTAAAGCCAGGATGTTTTTCCACTAAAGATGTGCTATGCTAAGTTGCTGTGGATGCATTTGATATCCACTAATCATATTCATTGATGCATATAGCTCAACAAAACACCAACGGATACAACGCTCGGTATATTATTTTTTCAGTCAAGACATTGAACGTTACATTAAACAACTTGACGAGTTGTCGTTTACTCATTCAATAAATGTACTCATTTAATAAACGCGCTAGTCGTTGAAACAATTATTAGCAGATTCAACCAGATGCCTGCGACGTTTTTTTTTTTTTTTAATTAGTACCTATACTTAAATGTATCTTTAAAATAAATGACAAACCGACCTCCATTATTAGTCTCTAATTAGCTTCAATTTACATAGAACAGAAATAAAAATACTTATTATCAACTTACCCATGTATAAAATAATACATACATAAATATTATCTCGCTTCAATGAATGACCCACTGCTCATATACCGTGATTCTATTTTAATACCAAGGTCATACGGCAGCATCAAACGGTACGAGATTGGATGCTAGTTTTTTAGCATACAAATTAGTTTAGTACCATAATATTATTCTCAAGCAATACATAGTACCTATTTGCTTCTGTCCATTGTATTAGCAGCTTCTTTATTTAGGATTACAATACGAAGATTAAAATTTTGAAAAACTTATAAAAAATCTATCCGGACGGAGCTGGGTTGAGCAAGTACCTACTTTATAATATGTAGACCTGAAAATTTTCCGGCTTGTTTCGAACCAAGATCGAGTTTTTTTACAAATCTACAAAACATATTATTATTTGTTATGTGATAACTACCAACCAGTGTAAAATAAAAATATTCAGCAGTATATCCAGGAATAGCGTGTGAATACAGAAACTAAAAATCGTATAAACGTTTTCATGTGTACGAGGAAAATGATAAGCAAATGATAAAAAATTGCAAGTGTCTGATAACTCAAAAAACTCCACACGGGAATATGTGTATCTAACCTAAATCCTAATAATAGCACTTAATAATCTTGCATATTTTGGCAGCTCTAATCGATAAACAAAAATAAAACTATAATAATTAATTTAAATGAAAACACATAATATATTTTAATTAAACTTTCTAGATAAAGTAATGTTTGTATTAGACATATTTTTTATCAGAGAAAATCTTATCAAATATAATTATCTTTGAATACTCTTGTCTTGTCTTACATTAGTGTATGTAGCTATACTACAATACGGAACGTTATTCTTGTAATTTATTACAGTTGGTGAGTAACACTCATTATGAGTGGTCTAGTACGAGTAATCTGTGTTTTGTTCCTATTTTTCAACTACGAAACAAATGCAGCAAAAATACTTGCTGTCTTTCCCTCACCTTCTATAAGCCATCAAGTGATTTTTCAGCCTCTCACGAGAGAATTAGCGCGACGTGGTCATGATCTAACTGTCATCACAACTGATCCTGTATTCACCAAAGAAAACATATCAAATTTAAGAGAAATAGACGTCCATGATGTGTCATACAACAATTTTAAAGAGGAATTTGTCGAACAAGAGAAATTTGGAGAAAAGAACAGCATATTTAATCAGATAATACACGCGATGTCTTTGATGCTTAATGTGACCACATTGCAAATAAAAGTTGATGAGATACAAAATCTTATCAACAATAAGGGTACAAAATTTGATCTGTTATTAATAGAGGCTTGGACACGACATGCGTTGATATATTCGCATATATTCAAGGCTCCTGTGATTCTTATAAGTTCTTTTGGGTTGATGATAGGCAACGATGAAAACGTCGGTGTTCCGATGCATCCAATCCTGTATCCAATGGCATTTCAACAGAGGTTGTATAATCTAACGTTTTGGGAGAAGTTTGATGTGCTTTATAAGGACTGGTGGTTCAGAAAACAATGGTTCTCGAGAGAAACGAAAGAAATTGATCACTATAGAAATGTATTAGGTCGATATATACCACCTTATAACGAGTTGAGGAACAATGTGGATATGTTATTTTTAAACAGCCATCCAGTGTGGATGGGAAACCAGCCATTACCACCTAATGTTATCTCAATTTGGGGCATACATAAGAAACCTGAAAAGCAGTTGCCAAAGGTAAGATTTTTTTACTGAGCTGTGCTTTCGACGTCTAATCCAGTGGGACGTGGTTTGCTAATTGATTGGAAATTTCAAGTGACCTGACCTATCACTCAGGAATTTCCATTTTCAATTTGGTTCATCAATTTTAGAGATTTTCCGTCACAACCAGAAATATTAGATATAATACAAATAGAATACCTGTAAACATTGGACTTGAAATTATTCCATACGACGTTATCTTAAGACTTTAATAATTTGAATTGATTGTATAGCATGTATAGCACTTATCCTTGACTCTGTATGTAATCTATTACACTTTGATAGAAGAGGATTTGTAAAATTCCTTTCGAATACGCCATACTATCATAAAGATTATTATAATTTTACTTTATGATGATATCACACTTGCAAAGGTTGCGGATCCTTGTGACTTGTGTCTTTTCTACATACAAAAATCTGCATAGCGCTTTATAAATTCTTTTACAGGATCTCCAAGATTATTTAGATTCGTCAAAACATGGTGTAATTTATGTAAGTTTTGGCACAAATGCACCATCGTGTTACCTTGCGTCGCATTTTATTGAGTTATTAAAAAGAGTTTTCTCCAAATTACCGTACGATGTTCTGTGGAAATGGGAAAAGGATGAACTGCCTGGGAAATCAAAGAATATCAGAATATCAAAATGGCTACCGCAATCCGACCTTCTGAGTAATTTTATGACATTTTATTATCAAGTAAATTTTTTCTCATTAATAATAAACAGCTTTACTAGATATTAAATGGGTATCGTATTTTAAATCTTAATCTGAGAGGCCCTCCTAGAGTTCATATTCAAATTTGATCACAATAAATATGAATGAGTTTAAGAGGCCGTATCGATTTTAAGAGTGATTTTGACTTGTTTCTTTAATTCTTTAGGAGCTCGTTTAAAAAAACTAACTACTATGTTTTATGAAAGTAATGGTATAATTTAAAATTCTCTAGAATATTCGATTATATAGATCTGCCGTAACAACGTTTGCGCTCCCGTATATAATCGAAAATTCTAGAGAACTTTAAATTATTCCATTTCTTTAATAAAACATATAATATGTATTTTTTTTATTGCAAATTTTTAAGCATTAACCTATCATTTAGTGTGTATTTTTTATTTTTTTTTTAACTCTGTTGTAAGAACTAATACCATATACGCATAAAATTTCATCAAAGTAAGGCTATTTTAACTTAGATTTTCTTTGAATTTTTCAATAAAAGTACTTAAATTGCCTCGAACATATTTAAGGATGTCTCAGTGTCTTTACTGTTGTATATTTTATAAGAAAACTTCTTCTATTAAATTCCGTGTAAAATACAAAGACACGAACGTCCCGCATGGAAAAAATTGAAACACGCCTCAGGTTATTGGCTATTAAACAAACTGGACAATGAATATCAATAAATTGTCTCGAACGCATTTTAGATATTGAATGAATCTTTAATTTAAGATATCATCACACATTGTTACTAATTTAGTTTTGTTAAACGAGCTTCTAAAGAATTATAGAAACAAGTCAAAATCACTCTAAAATCGATACGGACTCTTAATTTAATGATAGAAATGCAGTGTATATTTGGAAATTTGTATCATATTCAAAAGATAATATAAAATATAGAATCTGTTACATTAGATAATATAAAATCTGTTTAATTTATTCACGCATTATAAATTGGAAACCAAAACCACTGTTCTATTTGTTTAGATATTTTGTATAATTCTAGAACATCCAAAAATCAAACTCTTCATAACACAAGGAGGGCTTCAATCAACAGATGAAGCTATTACTGCTGGAGTACCTCTTATTGGTATACCGATGCTTGGAGACCAATGGTACAATGTAGAAAAATATGCATATCACGGAATTGGAGTCAAACTTGATATGGAAACTGTTACTGACAAGGAACTTGAAACGGCTATAGACAATGTTATTCGTGATAAGAGGTATGATTATTTCATTAACTTCCTCATGGTAATTTTTTAATATTTATTTGATAGATACCTAATTTAATGTTTTTCATGCTAATGCAAATGGTGTAATTATTACCTATCACTGTCAAGACATTAATGCAAAAACAGTTCTATTAATATTTGTCGTCAAAAATAATGATTGTGCTGATAATATTTAATACCTTTTGATGTACTTGATTAACTATGTACTTGGATTTTATCAGGTTTTAAAATTAGTTTACAAAACAATCTTATAAGAGTGACGTTTGTGATTTTCTTGTGTAGTCATGATTATTATTCGTAACTAGCAGTCCGCCCCGGCTTCGCCCGTGGTACATATTTACGTTTTCTCTACGTAAGAACCATCCTCGTACTTCACGGAATATAATAAAAAAAGAATTATCGGAATCGGTTCAGCCGTTCTCGAGTTATGCGCTTACCAACACATTTTGCGATTCATTTTTATATATAAGAAAGATTATGATAACTACATGTAATGTAATAATGATATTGAATGAATTCTTATCCAAAATAATCGTAATCACAGATTAACCTAAATTTATTTTGGCTGAATTTTCAGAACATTTTTTTTAATTTATATATATACTTAAATTATATTCTCAGAGGAATTTTGGTCAAATACAGGCCAACAATTAAACATTCATTTAATACTTACAGTTATCGAGAAAATATAATAAGACTTCGTACCATAATGAGAGACCAGCCCGACAGCGCGCTGGATCGCGCCGTGTGGTGGACGGAGTACGTGCTGCGGCACGGAGGGGCGAAGCACCTGCGGGCCGCCGCCGCCAACATGCCCTGGACTCAGTACTACGAGATTGAATTTGTATTACAATTACTTCTGATTGCATGTTCTCTTCTCACAATACCTATCATAGTTTTATATTCATTATGGAAACATGTTTTTGGTAACGTAAACAAAAAAAGTAAAACTTCATAGCGATAAATTCAAAACGTGTAGTCAATTGTTTTTATTTTAGTTGTTACGAATCTTTGATGTTCTTATAGTGTAGAATCTTATTGTATACAAGTACAACTGAATGGACCTCGGACCTCTTAATTTAGTAAAGGTTTGTAATTATTAATATATATTGATATACCTACTAAAAAGATTATAATATCTACGTGATAACGAATATCTTAGTAATAAATTTTCACCTAATTTGTTAAATATTTAGTTCTTTTGACTCGTTTTACTCAGTTTCGAATATTAACACCCTTATCTTCAATTATCTATTCCAATTTACGGACAGATTATTTTAGATTATTTTACAGTGCTCTCAAAAATTTTCTTCTAAATGTCTTCATTGTACAGAATACGACCTCTTACATATTATAATACAGATAGATAAGATAAATAAAAACACCAAAAGTTATTATTAGGTAAAATTCGATTAATGTATCGTATATAAACCGCACTAACATTTATGGCGAGTCATTACCGTTATAATTATTATCCAAAATTGCAAGATTATAAAAATAATAATATTATGTTATAGCGTTTACTATGATATTGAATTTATATCAATATTAGCATCTCTTTTTATCTTATTTGTAGTTGTAACTCTGTATGTTTTATACTTACTCTTTATTAAATCTAGTATTTGGTTCTACTAAAACTAAAACCTCATGATAAATCAGATTAATTCTATTCTCAAAGCCATTGTTTATATGGTCAGTATTATTGTAAAGTTTCACAGAATAATTTTTACTGAAAGTACAAGCACAGTATTACAATATTATTTCCTACAGTAAGGAATCGCCTTTGATGTCGCGCGATGCCGCCGCCAGCGTAGGTACTTACGCTGCCACACGAAAATACGCTAGGGTTGCAACAAATGGGAAATAAAACAATTGTGATTATTAATATTATGATGAAATCATTTATTCATATGTACATTCAAAATAATTGCGATTATTAAATCTGATGTAATTATTTGTTCATAAATATATAATTACAGATATTGCACTGCTAAATATTATTTACGTGGACACTTTATTTTTGGATGTTCTTAATTGTATATTATAACATTTAACTAAGTAATGCATTCGCATTGGGATGTACAATCTGATTAGAAAATAATGAGGACAACATATACATAGCTTTGATTTTAATTCAACAGATACAATTAATACAATCTTTCTGAAATATTGCACGCCTCATAAGCGAAGCGTTGAGGTGGGTACTACTGTCACTTCGCGCAAAACATCTGATTTTTCAAACTTAAAATGTCTTTATGTATCATACATTGCACTTGTAAGATAATACATACACACACATATTAAGAAAAAACACTATTTTTAACATTCATGATATTTTTGATGTCATTTTTGTTATTTAAACTAGTTAAAAAACAGTTTAAAAAAGTTCTGTCTTGGACGTCCGTGTGTCTGTATGTGCGGAGGATTTTCTTGTTAACACGATAGCGACCGAAATACTTTACTAATCGAGTCTTTTTTTTTCTCTTACGCTTGAGTATGCTCAGGAATAGAACCCTTTCATTTTTCAGGGTCTGATTCGATGTGGTTTAATTGTTATTAAATAAACAAAAATAATAATTAATAAATAATTATTAAAAAAAAATTATGAGGCGTGCACTTTTGGATTTTCCAAATTATTGTTTCCTTCTGGGATTTCAATGTAGATTTACATCCGTAAACGGAACAGTTTGTGTGCGCCATAATAGAATATGTAAGTACCTATGTATAATAAAATTATTACACAAAAAATACGACTGCGTCGTCCTTTCGCGCTAGGTAAGGCAAACTAAGCGTGTTTGCCTTATTAGTAACATTAGTAAATAAATTATTTCTTTCTATTTTATGCTAACACTTCTATTGTTTAATTTATATGAAACTAGCTTTCCACCCGCGGCTTCGACCGCTTTGACGAAAACCTAATAAATCATAATATACTAAAACCTTCCTCTTGAATCACTTTATCTATTAAAAAATCTGCATCAAAATCCGGTGCGTAGTTTTAAAGATCTAAGAATACATAGGGACAGAGAAGGCGAAATTGTTTTATACTATGTAGTGAAGCTAGTAAATCGATCCCGCATAAATAACAAGTTGATGAAAGAAAGATGTCATTAAATTAAATGTATTTTATCTATTCCTAAAGGCTTATTTTGCCATTACATAAAAAACAAGTCTCTTACTCTAAACTATTCATGCATTGTTAGAATTTGAAAAAGTTAGAAGGATCGATAATTATCGCTGTTATAAGGAAAGATTTTAACATGACTGATTTCGATGATTTCCTAACCTTTACTGTTTACAACAATTAAATTAAACATGAGCTGCGCAATAGATTGAAATAATATGTTGTAAAGAAGTCACTTCAGCGAAGATATTATCATTAAGGGCCAATTACAATTGCCTATAATGTTTGTCACGATGAGTAGTTGTATTTTGGGTTCCGTACCTTAAAAGAAAAACACGGAACCCTTAAAGATCACTTTGTTGTCCTTCTGTCTGTCTGTTAGTCTGTTAGTCTGTCTGTAACTGTTTTTCTTATGAACGCGTCGAGGTATCAAGCTAAAATTCCTATCAAATTCGCTAACAGGGAGTTTAATCAGAACCTTGAAATTTCCAAAGCACTGCCAGATAAAGGAAAAATTGAGAAAAACATCAATTTTAAATGACATCATATAATTATACCTTTACATAGGTTTTAATGGAACCCTCGGTGTGCGAGTCCGACCCGCACTTGGCTGGTTTTTTTTTCTTAATTCACCGAGTACGTACGTCTTGTCACCAACACAATCGGGACTGAATACTTTATTGTTTTTATTCGACGTAAAAGCCGTAATATATATGTTATAGATTCGAAAATACCAAAATCTTTAAAGCTAAAATATTGATCCAAAAACCGACAGATTATTATAACTTTTTTTTATAGATATATAGATTGAAAGGTTGATAATATTGCATAACGTTGGTGTTTCCAAGAACAACCTTTTGATGCACAACAACAGTAGAGTTCTTTGCAGTATTATTAATATTGTAAAGAATTAGATATTATATTAAACATGAATATAATTAGATTAATATTTTTAATTGATTATTTCAAAAGTCAGTATACTCATCATACAAAGATACATGTAAACATGAGTGCGTATCTTGAAAAGATAGAACTGTATCTTATATACTCTATATAAACTGCGTGTAGATCATTGCTAGACCGGACTCTCAGTGGAGTTTCGTTTGCAAAAATCGCGGACCTAAATCTGACTTCTGATATATATTGTATAGATCCCAGACATCCTATAGACAGATGTTGCCAACCAGTTTTGTGGTCCCCCTGCCCGCACCCCGGTAATTAAATATGGCATACAAAGAAAAAAATAAAAATTTCCAAAACATGCCGTGTGGGGTATCAAATGAAAGAGCTTATTGAGTAGATCACGAATATATAGCATACTATATACATTTCTTACACTTTCTCTAAGATTTTTTAGAAAATTTACGAAAATGGTCCATTTTTGAGTTAACTTTAAACCACTATAGATTGAAAACTCATGAATATATTTTTTAAATTATTATTTTAAATAATTAACAATAGTCCATTGTTTACGATTCAATATTTCGTACAGTGAAATAGTTGCATGGGGGAGTGGGGGGAGCATTCAAAGATGGCGAGTATATTTTCAAGTTCATATAGTATATAGTTATTTTCATCAAATCCACCACATAGCTCACTTATATTATATTACGAACTATTGAATCATAAACAATGGACTATTGTTAATTATTTAAAATAATAATTTAAAAAATATATTCATGAGTTTTCAATCTATAGTGGTTTAAAGTTAACTCAAAAATGGACCATTTTCGTAAATTTTCTAAAAAATCTTAGAGAAAGTGTAAGAAATGTATATAGTATGCTATATATTCGTGATCTACTCAATAAGCTCTTTCATTTGATACCCCACACGGCATGTTTTGGAAATTTTTATTTTTTTCTTTGTATGCCATATTTAATTACCGGGGTGCGGGCAGGGGGACCACAAAACTGGTTGGCAACATCTGTCTATAGGATGTCTGGGATCTATACAATATATATCAGAAGTCAGATTTAGGTCCGCGATTTTTGCAAACGAACATCTCCTTGGAGCCTGCTCTATGCCGAGTCATTACCGTTTCATCATCTAAAATGTCGAGATCATATGTTATAGTTTTTGCTCTAGTTTTAATTTTTACTGAACATGACGCGGCGAGAATTTTGGCATTATTCCCAACTCCGTCGATCAGCCATCAAGTTGTATTCAGACCTCTGACACAGGAGCTAGCTCGACGTGGCCATGAAGTTACTGTACTCACAACTGACCCAGTGTTTACGAAAGAAAATTCTCCTGCAAACTTTACTGAAATAGACCTTCACGATATCTCATATAAAGTCTGGAGGGAGAAAATAATGAAACATGGATCAGTTTTTGGTGAAAAGAATGGTTTATACAAACAAATAAAAGTTTTCGGAACCTTAATTGGAAATGTTGCAGAAATACAATTGAAAACTCATGAAGTCCAGCAGATACTTAAGAAGGAAAAAGATGCATATGACTTGCTAATAATTGAAGAATGTGCGGAACCTTTTTTAGTGTTTTCTCATTTATTCAAAGTGCCAGTGATTTCTATTAGTTCTTTGGGTATGATGTTAAATGCTGATTGGAATGAAATTTTTGGAACACCAGGACACGTTTTCTTATATCCATCAATGTTACATCAAAGAGTATATAATTTAACGTTCTGGGAAAAACTCGAAGAATTGTACAAAAAATATAAGTTAACGAACGATTGGAATGCCATACAATCTGAGGCATTTAACAAAATTAATAATGTCCTGGGATATAACGCGCCACCGTATAGTGAATTGTATAAAAATATTGATATGCTGTTTGTGAATATACATCCACTATGGACAAATAATCGACCGTTGCCTCCCAATATCATATCTATTTGGGGTATTCATAAGAAACCAGAAAAGGCACTTCCACAGGTAAGCATTTTCTTTCATTCCCAGTTATAAAATCGATAATTGTACTAATTTCCTGAATTTGTTTAACATGATTATTATTTTTAGGATCTGCAATCATATTTAGATTCATCAAAGAACGGAGTAATATATTTAAGTTTCGGAAGTAATTTTCCCTCCTCGTTGTTACCAGCAGAAACAATTCAACTATTTATTACGGTGTTTTCAAAATTACCTTACGATGTGCTATGGAAATGGGAAAAAGATGAATTGCCTGGGAAATCGGACAACATTCGAATATCTAAATGGTTGCCACAATCAGATTTACTGAGTGAGTTTTTTTTCCTGACTAATAATTCAAGAGAATTATTATATTTCAAAAATTGTGTTTGTTGTTGTTGACAATGAATTATATTTTTTTCTCTGCAAAACAAGATACTCCGAAACGATAACAATAAAATCAGCTTAATTCAGATAGTGTCTTCGACGAAATAAAAATAACATAATATCTTTTTATAGATAATTAATGAATGCTATAAGTTATTTATAGCGCAGTTATTTTAAGCTTACCATGAATACATGACACGTTGCCAAGTTTTTCGTAGCTCGTTATTTATTTTTGTATATTATGTGTTTAGTTTTTGTGGTTAGATTTTATCACATATGTTAAATTATGTTCAAGGACATCCCAAGATAAAATTATTCATAACACAAGGAGGTCTGCAATCTACAGATGAAGCTATAAACGCGGGAGTACCTCTCGTTGGTATACCAATGCTTGGGGACCAATGGTACAATGTAGATTATTACATGTACCATAGGATTGGCGTTAGACTAGATTTCGACGCATTATCTGAAGACGCGCTTGATAAAGCAATCAAAACTGTCATTAATGATAAAAGGTGAGAGATAGTAATTAAGTATACTTTAACAAGATTAGATCAAACTTGAAATATAGTCTTGTGCAAAAGCGTACTTGCGAAATGTTTAACGAAGCATTTATAGCAATTATGTCCAGATCATAAAACCTGTAACCTGTAAAACCATGTTAACAGTATAGCGTTCCTTACCTTCATTTAAATATGTGTGTTTATTCTTAATATCTGCGTTTCTAATACGAACGTTATTTCAGCTATCGTGAAAACATAATACGGCTGCGTTCGATCATGAAAGACCAGCCCCAGAGCGCCCTGGATCGTGCCGTGTGGTGGACGGAGTACGTGCTGCGGCACGGAGGGGCGAAGCACCTGCGGGCCGAAGGCGCTAACAAAACCTGGGCCGAATACTATGACATCGATTTCATATCAAAATTAGCCTTACTTGTTATATCTATTGTAGCCATATCTGTTTATATTTTATATTTCTTGTTAAGTCTAGTACCAAAGTCTAAGTCTAAGATCTTATGATATATCTGATTGATAATATTTGATACGGTTTTAGAGCCATTTTTTATAAGGACAGTATTACATGAACTCCAACAAAATATTGTGCAGTACTGAAGTCCACTTCTGATGTTTTTAAAATAAAATATTAACACATGTGTCTCATTTTTATGTTATAAAAAGTACATAATCGAAACAAAGATCAATCTGCTTCAATATACAATTAAATGATTTGACCTTGAACGCGTACTGTGTCTGTTTACATTACATAAAAAAGTTTAGTAATAAAACCTGCTTAATAAAAAATAGAAGTCCGTATCCTTATCCTCTGCCTGCTTAGTGAATTCATCGTATTTAATTACGTTCGTATCCCCTATACTTTTAATAGCGGGCAAAGTATTTGTACTTCTGCAAATGTTGATGGGTTCAGTCTCATAATAATTAGCGATAGACGATAGTGACCTAGATACATAGGAGAATTATAGATACCTCGTTAACGGTAGAAATGTTTTTTGAAATATTTCTAGATATTTTTCAACCAAGTTAAATGACCAAGAAGCCATATTATCAAATGTACGATATTGGCCAAACTACAACTTTTTTCTTAAATTATGAGTTATTGGTGAAAAGGTAAATAAATGCACACACACATATTTATGAACGTACGCGCATACGTAAGTAACTATCGTTCTTCTTAATGTCTTCTATAAACAGAATTTGACCGTTTAGTTTTATTATAGTATAGATATCTATCTATCTAGATAAGATTATGTAATATCTTTATTATAATGATGAGTCATCCTTAATTAAAAAAATATTTGCTTCAGTCTTGAACTTTAAACTGCTATATACCAAGAAATATAATATTTTGTCTTAGCTCTTAGGTTAGGTTAGGTCTCTGGAAACAGCCTCCGGCATGTAACTAGGCAGAAGCCATTAGATTCACCCTATTACTTTACTTCCTTCTAAACATAGATGATTATAATAAATTATAGCAATAACCATATAATAATGACGAACAATTAAATTGACTGCCTTTAGTTCCACTAAGGTCGCGATCACGATGTCACTCAACAAGTCACATTCAGTTTGTACAGCGATCCGAGCAAACATGTTTTTTGGAAATGCAACCAAGAAAGTAAAATTTAAAGAGATTAAAAACAATCGTCTTATTTTTGTTGTATCAAAAGTACGTATGCTCATTATGTATAGTGTTAATTTAATAACATAGGTACAAGTATCTCATGTTTACAAAATAAAATAACGCACATATCTGTGTGTACTGTTCTTGTTATGGATATAACAAGAATTTATATTTATAAAAAAGAATTTATATTTTCGTCTTTCTTTCAGTCCTAAGTCCGACTCGCACTTGACTAATTTTATTCATTCATAGTAGAAACATATTTTTGGCAATATTAACATTAAAGTACCTATAACTTTATCGTTATAATGTTCATAACAGAAACACGAACGTTAGGTTATAGTTTTTGTGTGAGTTATTATATATGGTTGATGTTATTATTTTATAATCATGGTGCTTCCGAGAACAACTGGTTAAACCTTTAAACTCAGAAGAGGTATGTTATTAGTATTGTAATGTCTTAGGATAAACTTAAATACGATCGTACTATTTTTTAATAGTTTAGAATTTAGATGTTCATGTACTCATAATATAATATGTACAGAACATATCCTTTATCTAAACGATACTTTTATCTAAATGTTTATAATAAGATAAAAAACACATCCTACATAATAATTAGTTAAAAATGCGCTGATTTATGTTTCCTATATAAACTGCATGTACAATGATGCATAGTCATTACCGTTATGGTTAGGGAGCCAGGTGCAAATTTGGTTAACTATTTCCTCTCAAGAGATAATTCGTCAGACGCATGAGAGTATAGTATTATAAAGCCTCGTGAACGTCAGCTGGCGCTCGGTTGGGGGGGTGAGCGGTTGTAGCCTCCCACGCACATAGGAAAAAAAATACATTCATTCATTCATTTCCTCTCAGCTAAAAATTTGTCAAATTGTAGCTAACCCAATATCTCAACGAAAAAAAATAGTCAGCTGGTTACAACATGGTGTATTATACGTCAGCTGGTGTCTCGAACATGAAAGTTAAATTTAAAGAAAAATTTATTTTCCGTTATTTCCTCTCAAACAAAAATTTACCTGATGATAGCTTATATGTAACTGTGGATAAATATATATGTCAGCTGGCTGTATCTTGGTGGAAAAACCGTCAGCTGATACGGGAGGCTACAACCGCTCTTCCCCCCAACCGAGCTCCAGCTGACGTTCACGAGGCTTCATAATACTATACTTTGATGCATTTTACTAATTACCGCTTGAGAGGAACTTGGTCATAAAATCTGCTGCTGGCTCCCGGACCATTATATCATCTGAAATGTCAAGATCACTTGTAATAACGTTTGTTCTATTTTTAATTTTCACTGAACATGACGCAGCGAGAATTTTGGCATTATTCTCAACTCCGTCTATCAGCCATCAAGTTGTATTCAGACCTCTGACACAGGAGCTAGCTCGACGCGGCCATGAAGTTACTGTACTCACAACGGACCCAGTGTTTACGAAAGAAAATTCCCCAGCAAACCTAACTGAAATAGACGTTCACGATGTTTCATATAAAGTATGGAGGGAAAAATTAATGGGTCATGGAACAGGTTTCGGTGAAAAAAATGGTCTATACAAACAGGTAAAGGTTATTGGAAGCTTAATGGGAGATGTTGCAGAAATTCAATGGAAAACTCCTGAAGTTCAGAAGATACTTAAGAAAAAGAAAGACGCTTACGATTTGTTAATAATAGAAGAATGTGCGGAACCCTACTTAGTGGTGCACGTCATAACGTGCACCCTTACAGAGAATTGTATAAAAATATTGATATGTTGTTTGTGAATATACATCCGCTGTGGACTAATAATCCACCGTTACCTCCCAATATTATTTCTATTTGGGGTATTCACAAGAAACCAGAAAAGGCACTTCCACAGGTAAGCTATTCTTTTTTAGACATAATATTCATCAATGAAATAATTCCAAGAATTTAAGTTTGTGTTATTGTTTTAAGGATCTTCAAGCATATTTAGATTCATCAAAGAACGGAGTAATATATTTAAGTTTCGGAAGTAATGTTCCCTCCTCGTTGTTACCAGCAGAAACAATTCAACTATTTATTAAAGTATTTTCAAAATTACCTTACGATGTGTTGTGGAAATGGGAAAAAGATGAATTACCTGGGAAATCGGACAACATTCGAATATCTAAATGGTTGCCACAGTCAGATTTACTGAGTGAGTATGAGAATTTTCCTATATTTATATTTCCAAAGAAAAAAAAAAGTGCTTAAGATAAGAAGTTACTTAACTACTTATCAATATTTATCATTATCAGTATATTGATAAATTGATAAATCACTACATAGTATAAAACAAAGTCGCTTTCTCTGTCCCTATGTCCCTTTGTATGCTTAAATCTTTAAAACTACGCAACGGATTTTGATGCGGTATTTTTTAATAGATAGGATAATTCAAGAGGAAGGTTTTAGTATATAATTTATTAGGTTTTAGACAAAGCGGGCGAAGTCGCGGGCGGTAATCTAGTATTTCATATTACAAAGCCACTTAATTCCCGAGTAACTATTAATATTTTAATTTTGTTTGTATCCCATTTGTTTGTTACTTCGCACTATTTTGCTTGTCATTTTTGTATTTTATGAATATCACTATTATGAATTACATTTATATATAATTTAGTACAATGTTAATATTTAAAATTGTGTTTAAGGACATCCCAAGATAAAATTATTCATAACACAAGGAGGTCTGCAATCTACGGATGAAGCTATAACCGCGGGAGTACCACTCGTTGGTATACCAATGCCTGGGGACCAATGGTACAATGTGGATTATTACATGTACCACAGAATTGGAGTCAGACTAGATTTCCACGAAATATCTGAGGATGCTCTTGATAAAGCAATCAAAACTGTCATAAATAATAAAAGGTAAGAGAACATAATTACGAACACGTATGTAGCAGTTGTAATCATATATGAATTGTATGAACTAAATATTTTGACTAACCGGTTGGCTCAGTTGGTTGTGACCCTGCCTTTCAAGCCACAGGTCGTGGGTTTATTTCCCAACCGGGGCAAATATTTGTGTGATGAACATAGATGTTTGCTCTGCCTGGGTATTAATTATCTATATAAGTATTTAAAATTATATATGTATGTTTATCAACCATCTGGTTTCCATAACACAAGCGAAAGCTTAGTATGGGATCTTTCGTAGTGAGCTTTCTAATACGAACGTAATTTCAGCTACCGTGAAAACATTTTGACGCTGCGTTCGATCATGAAAGACCAGCCGCAGAGCGCTCTTGAGCGCGCCGTGTGGTGGACGGAGTACGTGCTGCGGCACGGAGGGGCGAAGCACCTGCGGGCCGAAGGCGCTAACAAAACCTGGGCCGAATACTATGACATCGAATTTATATCAAAATTAACCTTACTTGTTATATCTATTGTAGCCGTATCTGTTTATGTTTTATATTTCTTTCTAAGTCTAGTACCAAAAACGAAGAGTAAGATCTCATGATGAATAAATTTATTTATGTTTTCATCATCATCATCATTGTCAGTATGTTTTCATAGCCATTGCATATAAAGACAGTATTACAGTATGTTGTTCAGAACTGAATACTTCATATACTTTTATAGTAAATTATATTAATGTATCCAAATGTATTTAATTGTATTTGTAGCCAAAATAAATAAATCAACATTAAAATACATGATAGAAAGAATCAGGAACTCACACAATATAGAACGACGATTAATTGACCTTGAACGTGTAGTGTAGACTCAGTGTAGACCAATCTTATCACGAAACATTATGGGCACAAGGCCAACAAATGTTTTAAAAAGCGTTCATAAAGATTAAAAACATATTATACAAAATAATAGATAAATGTGCTGATGATAATTTAGAAGACCTTTATATCATGTTAGATGATAATAAGTTATATTAGACATGAAAGTTTAAAGGATCTTACGTCACTTTTAAAAGTTTTTAGGATACAGAGAGAAATGTAAATTATCACATGAACTCAAAACGCCTGGGTGACACCAATCATATGCCCTAAGCATATGCCTATATCGTAGGTAATATTAGCATTTCATTTAATACCTAATATTTATAACTGCTAGGAGACAGGCGGAAATGTTAATTATATCATTTGAACCTTAAACCACCTAAAACGCCTGACACCTTTGATAAGAAATTTGCCATATAGAATTAATCCTAATTAACATACTTATAATATCACCAGACCAGACACCAATCTTGTGCCTGGGTCATTATATTATGTATTTAACAAATAATTGTGTAAAATAAACGATTTATTTATTTATTATTTATTATATTGTAATGTTAGCCTTTCGTTTAATACTTACATTTATAAATGCTATACATTTTGAAGATTTTAATGATGATTTGATGAACCGTAAAAATACTATATCAACAATCATATGGAATAAGAATGATGCAGGTTTAATAAAATTCGCCGGGCGATGGAGCGGGGATCTCCATTGTCCGGTGTGATGAGGCGGCGTGAGACGTGTTCCGCTCACGCCACCCCATGAGCGTAGAGCTGGCAGGCTCTTCACAGGCAGCAGGCCGTACACGGACCGCTTCAAGCAGTTGAGACCGACGGCTTGAAGCCGCGACCGCGCGCTGAACTATGGACATTCATTCACTACCGTACACGGACTGCTCGAGCTGTCGCGACCGCTTCAAGCCGTCAACTGCGCGGTTTGTTGTGACAGCTCGAGCAGTCAACGACCGACCGCTCGAGCAGTCCGTGTACGTCGCTCAGCCGTTAACTACTCGAGCCGCCCGTGTTTAGTATTTTGGCCTAGTGACGGGCAGCCGCTGATGGGGTCACGGACGACTACCATACCCGTGGCCCCGTCCTTGATGCGGCTTGACGGGACACGTGACGAAACACGGGGCTTTGGTCAGTAGGAATTCGACATGACTATGGGTATCTATGCAAGATTTCCCCACTTAAAAAAAAGGTTTAATAAAATTTATTGTATATGTACAAAGCAATACTACAAATCTGACGTTGTTATGTCAGTTGGTATCAGGAACTACTGACTCGAAAAAAAAATTTCGTGTTAAATTGATTATTTATCGAGGAATATGTAGGTTATCATTACCATCCGGCCGAGGCCGTGGCCGAGGAGGGCAGGTCTAATGGAAAATTTTGTTTAAGAGCAGATAAAGTTCCGTGATTCAGATAGTAACTAAGTATTAGGTATTTTAGGCACCATTTACCTGGACACTATTTAAATCTTACTGAGCAATAAGATATCTAATATTCTATTAGTGGTGAAAGAATTTAATTATTCTGTCAGCTATTATCGATTGCCTCACACAAACAAACCCGTCGAGGGGTTCCAGGTTCGACTCTCATCAGAAGTTAGGAAGGCGTGGTTCATCGCAGAACACGTACAGCTGTGAAAAAAATGAACTTAAAGTACACAAAGGTCCATGAATAGGTTAAGTTGTTTCGTCACGCTACACGTCTTTAACATAAAAAAAATAACTGCTGATTAGGGTTCTGTATATATTTTAAGAGCCCTCAAAGTTTTTCTTTACCAATTTACTGAATCAATGAAATGTTCAATTTTAATTGTAATAAAGATATAGCTAAAGATCGATAAGATGTTAATGACCTACATTTTATTAAATATCCTCATACTATTTCATACTATTTGATAAAATATTCAAATCATCACTTGTCTTCATATTATACTTATTATTAGTGGTCCATCGAAATGTCACAGTAGGGTTGCTTTTGTCAGAGGACGCAATTTTATTTGATTTTATCATAAAATATTATTTTTTTCAAAAACTTGATCCAATTTTTTTTATATAACTTCTTTATTTTCCATTTTAAGGGGTGTTAGGCGGTCAGCGAAAATACAGCTATTCGGGCCTGAGGTAAGGTCCGCGTTTAGTATGGAATCAACGTGCTCGAAACTAAAAGTTGTAGACAATTAAATTCGGCACGAATTATGTCTTCAATTATTATTCTGTGGAATTGCTAGTTTATATGATTCAGCATACTTAATTAATATAATCCAGCATTTAATTCATTACTAGCATTCCGTACGTGGCTTCGCCTGCTTTGTCTTAAAACCGAATAAATTATATACTAAAACCTTACTCTTGAATCACTCTATCTATTAAAAAAAAAGACGGGTTGCACTCCGGGAGTGCCGGCAGAAGTGAAAACTTGATTATTAACGTTGAGCATGTTTGATATCCATCCGTCTTACGCTTTTTCGATCAGGTCACGTGTCCTGACGCGAGTTTAAGATTTTATACCCATTACAGAAAAAGTGCTCAACGCCGCTAAAGAAGTTTTCACTTCAAAAAACCGCATCAAAATCTGTTGCGTAGTTTAAAAAATTTAAGCATACACAAGGACATAGGGGCAGAGAAAGCGACTTTGTTTTAAATACTATGTAGTGATGATTAATTTTGGTTTGATATGCATATTCCCTAATTCAACCAAATTTACCTCGCTTTCAGATAACACATCCACAAAAAATCTTAATAATTAAGCAATTCAGTCAATAAAGTATAGTATTTCGTAATGAACATATCGACGATATCGACATATTTATATATTGCATAGAAGAGGAATAAAAACATGACACTCATCTAACACATGATATACTGATAAGAGTACAGTTTTTAGAGTAATAAAAAAATATCTATAATCATTATACTTAATAACCATATCACTGTGACGGCCTAGTCAACAGTATATTTTTTGCTATCTGTAGTATGATACTTCGTACATAAAACAATATTAGACGGTTGACGATAAACTGGTATTCATTTAACGAAATACAGTCGCGATGGTCAGATTACCAATAATCATCTTGCTCACATCTCTGTGTGTTGGAGTATACACAGCACGAATATTGGCCATACTACCGACGCCATCTGTAAGTCACCAGGTGTTTTTCCATCCTCTATTAATTGAGCTGGTTCGTCGTGGACACCAAGTGACAGCTTTAACAACGGACCCTGCATTTACAGACGAATCTCGTCCAGAAAACCTAACAGAAATCAACGCCCACGATATATCATACAAAATATGGAGGGAGGGCTTTGTAAACACTTTCAAATTCGGAAGAGTCCAAGGCCTATACGATTTATTTTCAACAATGGTAAATCTGATGGCGGATATTACTGTGGAACATTTGAAAATGCCAGAGGTCCAGCGCTTGATAGCTAGTCCTAATGAATTTGACTTATTGTTCCTTGAAGCTTGGGTCCAACACCCGTTGATATTCTCACATATTTTCAAAGTGCCTGTGATCCAAATCAGTTCGTTTGGATTTGCGCTTGGTAACAAAGAGACCATGGGAGTACCTAACCATCCATTCATGTATCCATATCTTTTCACTCAGCAAAAAATCAACAATAGCACCTTTTGGGAGAAGGTAGATGAATTAAGAAAATACTGGAAAATGAACAAATATTGGAATTCAATAGAAGATGATGAAATTCGAAGGTTCCGTGAGATTTTGGGGCCAAGCTTACCTGATTATAGTGTTTTGAGGAACAATGTTGATATGTTTTTTTTGAATCATCATGAAATGTGGATGGACAATGTGCCTTTACCTCCAAATTGTATATCCATTTGGGGTGCCTATAAGAAACCCGTGAAACCTCTACCTCAAGTAAGTTTGAATAGTTTTATTTTATCTATTATTATTAAATATAAGCTGATTATCCCGGTCTCGCTTGGACCAATAGATATAATATTATAATGTAAAAATAAAAATACTTCTATTTATTTGAAATAAATCTATTTCACAGATGCGTTATGGTCTAAGATCCGAATATAGGTCGACCTTCACCGGCGTGATAATAAAATGAGACCAATTTTATAATAAATGTAGTCGATTAAAAAATGTATTAAAAATGGGTTTGCTGGAAAAATCCTGGACAGGACATTTTAATTAATTTTTAAAAAATATTTTTTATTAATTAATTGCAGTACTTATCAAGATAATAAAAAAAAATATATTAGACTTGAAGTATGAAACGTACAGAATGTCCAGTCATAGGGTTTTCTAATATTTACCTGGACAAACTGCTAGGTTGCCAGGTATAAACAGGCATGTCCGTACCGTTTACTTTCACTTGATGGGATGATAGAAAAAAATATATATCAGCATGAGCGCTGTTTTATAACAAAATTGTTTATTGTCTCAACACTGCATAATTAAAAAAAAAAAGATTTTTTTAATAATTAACTAAAAATATCCTGTCCAGGATTTTTTCAGCAAACCCATCTTTAATAGATTTTTTTAATCGACTACATTTATTATAAAATTGGTCTCTTTCTATTATCACGCCGGTGAAGGTCGACCTATGTTCGGATCTTCTACTAAGTGATTTAACATTTCTTACCAAAAATTTATTGGCAAAACATAAAGTTACTTAAATTAATTTTCATATTGGAAGTAATAATTTCATTCTTCGTTAAAATTAAATTATCCTGCAATTCATGGTGTATTCTATAAATCTATGTTTGAGTACTAATTGTATAAATTTATGCGCATCATACACGGTGAAGATACTATAATATTTTATGTTAAGATTCTCTAATATAAAATATTACAGTATCTTATGGTATCACACACGATTAAGATACGCTAGCGATACTGATTGTCATTTATTTTAAATGTCAATTGTCGATATTTCGCTAAGGATTTGTTCACCCTACCAACGACGAAGACGACCACAAACAAAATTTTCATCCAGTCGCAATTTAACAAAATTGTGAAAAACACACTTAAAAATAAAATATTAAAATTTCCTGTCGTTCTGATGATTGGAATTTTTTTTTTGCGAATAATAAATGAAAACATAGATTTTTCGTAGAAACGGTGGCTCCTAGAAAAAAATGTATGTGAAGTTTTTTATAGATAATTTTATGATCTACAATTTTGGTCCCAGGTAATTATATGATTAGCTTACCGTGTCGGCGAAAATCGCAAAGAACCTATTTTTTTATTAATTGACCTCGAATTTTCTTTCTTCCGAGTACCAGTATGACGGGAAATTTTAATATTTTATTTTGAACGAATTTTGTCTGGATGGGAATTTTGGTCGTTGTCGTCGTAGTCGTTGGTAGTGTGACCGAACATTACTAAAATGTCATAAATAATGTATGTATTTGGTACATTAATATAACATCTTATAGGCCGGGAGATACTGACACAAAATTTCGGGTCATTTGTAACAGGATGGCGGATTGATGATGATGTGATTTTTTTGATGTCATTTTTTGATTTGATAAAACTAATTTATTCGTCACGCTTCAAAAATACGACTGTACAATACGTAAAATAATTTTTTTACAGTATGGGATCATTATATTCTGTTTGTTTGTATACAATTCTACCTAGAAAAAAATATCGCAGATTGCAGACATGGGGCGGACGATTGTAAGACTTAATTCTTTTTGTCATTGCGTACTAAGACCCCTGTAGAACCGCCATCCTGTTACAAGTGACCCGAAATTTTGTGTCAGTATCTCCCGGCCATATATAGATATATATATAGATGGCTTATCGCTTGGTATCTTAAGATATTGAAGGTAAAATATATATTATCTTCGTCGTGTGTTATGGCTCATAGGATTTGTATGGCGAGCGATAATCAATACATATAATAAAATTCTAGAAAAGTGGTGTCTGTACAATGAAAATATGTAAAAAAAAATTAGCAGGGGTTATTATTAAATCGATCCCAAACCCAAAACTGTAGTTAAAAAATTTTTTGTCTGTTTGTCTGTTTGTCTGTATGTTTGAACACGCTAATCTCAGAAACGGCTTATCCGATTTCGATGCGGTTTTCACTAATATATTGTGGTAATCTTCATTTAACATTTAGTGTTTATTTCATGTCAATCGGTTCATAAATAAAAAAGTTATGACCATTTAAGTACTCACGGCGAACATTTGCTAAGGCATTCTATGGTACACATACAGTGTACGATAAAACGTAAGTTATCTGCCTCCGGGAAGTTGGCACCGCACTTTGAAGTTAGAAAAATTTTAAAGGTTGTTCCAGGTTGTTCTAGGTTTGTTCTACATTGTTCCAGAATTGCATACAGCTGAGATTAAAACTTTTCGAGAAAAGTCAAAAAACCCGATTTTTGAGCTGGCACCGCACTTTTTAGATATCGCGATTCTGGCGGTTGTTCTGAGTTGTTCTAGGTTTGTTCTATATTGTTCCAAAATATCGCGTCCGAAAAAGATTTATTTTCCACAAAATTCGCAAAAAAACAAAAAGAAGTTGGCACCGCACTTTGAAGTTAGAAAAATTTTAAAGGTTGTTCCAGGTTGTTCTAGGTTTGTTCTATATTGTTCCAAAATATCGCGTCCGAAAAAAAATTATTTTCCACAAAATTCGCAAAAAACCAAAAAGAAGTTGGCCTCCGGGAAGTTGGCACCACACTTTGAAGTTAGAATAATTTTAAAGGTTGTTCCAGGTTGTTCTAGGTTTGTTCTATATTGTTCCAAAATATCGCGTCCGAAAAAAAATTATTTTCCACAAAATTCGTAAAAAACCAAAAAGAAGTTGGCACCGCACTTTTTAGATATCACGATTCTGGCGGTTGTTCTGAGTTGTTCTAGGTTTGTTCTATATTGTTCCAAAATATCGCGTCCGAAAAAAATTTATTTTCCACAAAATTCGTAAAAAACCACCTCCGGGAAGTTGGAACCGCACTTTGAAGTTAGAAAAATTTTAAAAGTTGTTCTAGGTTGTTCTAGGTTTGTTCTATATTGTTCCAAAATATCGCGTCCGAAAAAAATTTATTTTCCACAAAATTCGCAAAAAACCAAAAAGAAGTTGGCACCGCACTTTGAAGTTAGAAAAATTTTAAAGGTTGTTCCAGGTTGTTCTAGGTTTGTTCTATATTGTTCCAAAATATCGCGTCCGAAAAAAATTTACTTTCCACAAAATTCGTAAAAAACCAAAAAGAAGTTGGCACCGCACTTTTTAGATATCACGATTCTGGCGGTTGTTCTGAGTTGTTCTAGGTTTGTTCTATGTTGTTCCAAAATATCGCGTCCGAAAAAAATTTATTTTAACGATAAAACGTAAGTTATCTGTTATACGCTACAGTTATGTCCAAGTGATCATATCGAAAGTCCCCAAGGGTGGGGGGGTAAGCTGAGGTAGTAGGGGGGAGGGGTCAAATTAAAATTATACTTATTTCTAGGTAAATTTTATACATAAAATGTCCTTTAAATTATGTCATATTTATAATATTATATTTTTAACCCCCGATGCAAAAATATGGGTGATAAGTGTTTGACCGCTGTGTGTGTGTGTGTTTGTGCCACCGTAGCTCGCTAGCAGGTAATCCGAATTAGATGATGTTTTTTTGTTAGGCAGCATATTTTCCGACGCTGGTTCTTAAATAAACTGTATCAAAATCGGTTCATCCATTTATTGTGTAAAAGTGGGAATGAAAATAACTAAAGTTGTCGAATATACTTTAGTGATATATTAAATGAAAGTGAACGACCTATCAGTAAAAATAAGTCAAATTTTATCAAAATCGGTTCATCCATTTATTTGATATAGGTATAAAAGTGGTAGATAATAAAAAAAGTGAATTTTGACTCAAGTGACATATGAAATGTCTGGAAAATATCCGGAAAATGCGTGGATATGTCCGGGAAAAGCGTGGAAAATGCCTGGAAAATGCCCGGAAAATGCTCGGAAAATCCCCGGAAAATATCCGGAAAATGCGTGAAAATGTCCGGAAAAAGCGTGGAAAATGCCACTTCAAATTTGCGAAGTAATTAAAGCAGAAAACCAAAAAAGAAAAAGAAAGCTAAAATCTTTCATATTAAATGTATATGGGATATTCATATTTCATACTTAATGAATGGGAGGGTTTAAAGATAATTTTTTTGATATTTCTCGATTTATTTTTAAAAATTTATTACCGCCATTTTACTCATTAGGTTAAGTACTTTCGATATCAGTTTAAAGTTTTTTGTTATCTGTAATACTTACGGAAAAATCGCCTGTGCACACTTAACGATTACACCCTGTATAGGTATAAGTGGGAATGAAAAAAACGAATGTTGTCAAATATTGTGATAGTACCTACCTAAGTGATATATCAAATGAATGTGCATAACGGGTGAATTACAATTAGTAATGTTTTATTGAAATCGGTTCATCCGTTTTTTACATATAGGGCACTTTAGGGGTGACAGTGGTTAGATACATAAACCAAATGGAGCATCAAACGATAGGATATGACGTGTACATATAGGTACAATTAGATAATATTATTTACATCAAAATCGGTTCTGCCATTTACTAGGGATGGAAAGGGAAGGGTTGAAAGTCTGTGAAAGAAGAGGGGGACATGGGAGCGAGAGGATAGCCACACCCTGGAAATTTTGAACTCTTCTCAAAGCCACATAGGCCTGGCCCTTGGCAATTTTTTTTCTTAAATATACCACTTCTTTTGCCACTGTGGTCCATTACAATTTATGCACGGTTACGGCCCAACTTAAAAGATGTCAGATGTAGGAATGTATTATGGAGGTAGAGGTAGGTCTCGCTCACTTGAAAATATTAAATGAAAATAAGAAACCGAAGTTTAAAAATTAAAAAAAAAACCCAACGCAACGAAGGAAAAGGAATATATATAATTTTACAAACTTCCCGACGATCTTTAAAATTAAGTACCATTATAAAAAAATATATATATAAGATATATTATTATGATAATGATGGTATGGTATGGTATCCTTAACTTTTACCAAAATTGTAGATTATAAAATTATCTTTAAAAAACTTCACATACATTTTTTTCTAGGAGCCACTGTTTCTACGAAAAATCTATTTTTTCATTCATCGTTGATCTCAAAAATAAAAATTCCAATCACCAGAACGACAGGAAATTTTAATAATTGATTTTTAATTGTGTTTTGCACAATTTTATTAAATTGCGACTGGATGAAAATTTTGTTCGTGGTCGTCGTCGTCGTTGGTAGGGTGAACAAATCCTTAGCAAAACATCATACGCTTATGTCAATTAGTATCGATAGCGGATTCTATTCCTTTACGTTTTGACGTTTGCCTCGGCACTCAGTTGCTGCACAATATATTGTCAAAAACATCCATACAAGGAAGGAAGGTAAATAAATTTGCTCCTCTCCCTCCTGGTGCCTAAAAAATAATATGCCATAATTTAAAATAAATTTTACGTAGAAAATTAATTAGGCACTTATTTTTTTATTTTTTAGCTCAGTTTAGTAATAAATTTTACGAACTGTTCTTTTAATTATTTATGGTAGTACGTGTTTATTCAATAAAAGTTAAGTAGTAACTACTATGCAGTCACTATTCCACGCGGACGAAGTCGCGGGCACAGCTAGTCGGAAATATGCTCTAAGATAATATATATTTTACATTATCTTCACCGTGTGTGACGCGCTTTACTATATTTAAAATTTATAAAGTTTTCAAATTCGAAATAGATGGCAATTTACTATTAAGTTTTATTTTAAAGAAATTGGGATTTATTTCAGGAATTAAAAAGCTATTTGGATTCTGCAACGAATGGTGTTATTTATTTGAGTTTTGGCACAAATGCTCCATCATCTAATTTACCACCAGAGTTTATACAGAGGATGATTAAAGTTTTTTCAAAACTGCCTTACAATGTTCTTTGGAAATGGGAAAAGGACGAATTACCGGGAAAATCAGAAAATATACGAATTTCTAAATGGTTCCCACAATCAGACTTATTAAGTAAGTATTAGAAATTCTGACATGTAAAAATAAAACCAATAAATAAAATAAAAATCGTTTATTATAGAAATAGTAATAAAACGATTTCTATTTCTATTCCTATTAGCATACGTAATACAACAATAGATTAAAGTTTTAATGAAAAAATTTTTAACACTTGTAAGATGGTGACTTTGTATTTATATATAGATTATTTTTCGTAGGACATCCAAACATAAAACTCTTCATAACACAAGGAGGGCTACAATCAACGGAAGAAGCCATCAATGCTGGAGTACCTTTTATTGGTATACCGATGCTTGGAGACCAATGGTACAATGTAGGGAAATATGTGCATCACCAAATTGGTATTAAACTTGATATGGAAACGGTTACAGAAGAACAACTTAAATCAGCCATTGAAACAGTTATAAATAATGACAGGTATGGTATTTATAAGATCCTAGCTGTGCTCCGCGGTTTTACCCGCAGTGCTCCGCTTCTGTTCTTTCTTATAATTATTTCAATTTTAAATCTATACTAATATTATAAAGTTGAAGAGTTTGTTTGTTTGAACGCGCTAATCTCAGGAACTACTGGTCCGATTTGAAAAATTCTTTCGGTTTTAGATAGCCCATTTATCGAAGAAGGCTATAGGCTATAATATATCATCACGCTAAGACCAACAGGAGTGGAGCTAGTCAAGTATAATTGTATAAAGTAACTATAGATAACATGTATAGTGGTATCTTAGAGCGTTCACTTTTTTTTCAGTTATCGACGAAATGTAGTAAAACTACGAGAACTTATGAATGATAAACCCCAACCTGCCCTGGAGACCGCCGTGTGGTGGACGGAGTACGTGCTGCGGCACGGAGGGGCGAAGCACCTGCGGGCCACCGCCGCTAACATGCCCTGGACTCAGTACTACGAGATTGAATTTATAATCACTTTGAGTTCAATAATACTTCTTTTAATATCTGTGTTAATAGCTGTGTCTTACATACTTTTGAAAAAATTTATACCCAGTGTTAAAGTTAAAGTATGTTAGTTTAAAGAAATTTAATGTTAATTAAAGTAAAATAAAGAATACTTATTGTGTACAATAATATTCCTCAGGATGAATAAAGCAACTGTATCTACACAAGACTCCCATAGCAGACGATATGACTTACCACTTCCCAGATTAAAAACCTCTTTTGCAAAACGTGCACCTAATTATATGTGGCCACTCTTACATAATAAA
Organism: Colias behrii; assembly: GCA_029959065.1. Lineage (NCBI taxonomy): Eukaryota > Metazoa > Arthropoda > Insecta > Lepidoptera > Pieridae > Colias > Colias behrii. The sequence continues at coordinate 5,892,895 of JARWMC010000025.1, forward strand.
ATCATCAGACACTTGAACCTCTCTAAAAATACTTGCATAACTAAAGACATGCTAACAAAATTGCTTCTTTCCTGGGACTATGCTAAGACTGAGCAATTTGTTCGTCCACAACTTTTTTGATTTTTTTTTGTGGCATTTGTTTAAACCAGTGTGATTGTAATCGGTATGAAACAGGCCTTATTCATTGACTATTGCTATGAAATCAAATCAATTTTTTATAATATGATCTTCCTTTTAATCTAATTTCTTTTAATTTTATTTAATTATTGTTTGTATGAATTTTTAATCTAATTTAGTTTTAATCTATATTATGCGTATGTATTAAATTTAAATCTGAATTTTAAATATTTAACATAAAATAATCGCCGCTCTGTTCATAAAATTCTAATGTTAAACGTTTTACGGTCCCGCAGGACAGGCATTGCCTAGTGCGGGAACCAATGATTTTATTTCCTGTATTTAAACGTTTTTTCTGTAAGAAACTGTATAAAGCATGTATGATTGATGTACCTATGTGTCTTAAAGAATAAAGTCTTATTTTAAGTATGTATATTATAATTAGAAATATAATAATAAATAAAATACAAACTCTAAATTTTTTAATACAACTTTCGTATCATCACATACGCACAACTTATCGCTTATAATTATTATATATATGCCAAATTTATAAATAATTGTAAAACGTAATTAACTTAAGGAGTAAAGTTTTTTCTTATATTGGAATATTAATAAATTTAAAAAGCAATGAGAATAAAGCATTTTCTTAAATGGACTATTGCAATTTTTTAACATAATATTATAAAAAAAGATATGTGAATAAATAAAAAAAAAAACATATACCTTCGAGTCACCGTATTATTATGTCTTCTAATAGAACCTCATATTTTTACATTAAAAATTAACTGAAAGCTTATAATAAAGGTTTGATTATTAGGTAATATAGCTCTCATTGTTACCTAACCTTGCCTTGGATTTTTTATGTGACCCGGCAACTGAGCTTACAATATTATGATGAGATAACTTATGATATTACTGAGACTATGATAAGCGATCACCAATAGCCATCAGCATTTACAGAGATATTACAGCTTGGTTATATCTCAAAGTATCAAATCAAAATCTGGTTCTTTCGCCTTCTGAATTACTTTTACTCGATTATCATAATAATTCATAATTATAATAATTAAAAAACTGTAAAATATCTGCAGATATCAGCATGATATCGCAACAATACTATCAGTTTATTTTTGAATTGTCATCACTTTGAAAATACTTCTATAAAAAGACGAAAATGAAAGAAAACAATCAGTATTATATAAAATACTAGCTTTCCGCCCGCGGCTTCGCCCGCGCAGTCAAAGAAAAACCCGCATAGTTCCCGTTCCCGTGGGATTTCCGGGATTGCGTCATTTTCCCGGGATAAAAAGTAGCCTATGTCCTTTCTCGGGTATCAAAATATCTCCATACCAAATTTCATGAAAATTGGTTCAGTAGTTTAGGTGTGATTGAGTAACAGACAGACAGACAGAGTTACTTTCGCCTTTATAATATTAGTATGGACTAGCGACCCGCCCCGGCTTCGCACGGGTGCAATGCTGATACTAAATACACTACAGAAAAACTGTGAACGTTGTATATAAAAACATAGCGGCCCGCTCCGGCTTCGCACGGGTATCATCACTACATAGTATAAAACAAAGTAGCTTTCTCTGTCCCTATGTCCCTTTGTATGCTTAAATCTTTAAAACTTCGCAACGGATTTTGATGCGGTTTTTTGACGTGACAACGTCTTATAATTCGATAGAGCCGGCTGCACGCACGAAAAAACATGACTCATGCGGCGTTACCTCGCTCTGAGGCGTTCCATGTAAGGCTTGAAGTGCAAGCGAGAGCGCGGAACGAGCGACAAAGAAGCACAATCGGACGTTGTCACGTTCAACTTTCGTCAGTAAACCGACTTTACAGACAACCAATTTTTTTTTAATAGATAGAGTGATTCAAGAGGAAGGTTTTAGTATATAATTTATTAGGTTTTAGACAAAGCGGGCGAAGCCGCGAGCGGTAATCTAGTAAAATATATAGCCGGGCGGCCGGCCCGGCCGGTACCGCCGCAAACGCTACGTCCCGCAATTTTTAAATCTGTAATATCTTCGAAAGTATTCACTTAAATCATACGGTGTAAAGGGCCATATAGATCTACATTAAATGAACAATGTATTCAAGGTATTTAATTGGTTAAGGATTAATGCTGTATTGGTTAAAATCGCTGCGAAAATTAGCCATTATTTGTCGTAAAAAGTAAATGACAAAAAAAAGTTATTGTGGGTTATCCATAAGAGATAGACATATACCATCACGGACTTTTCTGTAGACCTTTTCAATGTGTATAATACTTAGTACATTATTTTGATAAAACTCGTAGGGTTCAGCCTGCGTTTGCAATGTAAGCGGAAAAAATGTAATTTTTTACGACATCACATTAGAAACCTCAAAAATAACAGTACTTCTCCACTATTTAATGGATGTTATTATACATATAAACCTTCCTCTTGAATCACTCTATCTAATAAAAAAAAACCGCATCAAAATCCGTTGCGTAGTTTCAAAGATTTAAGCGTACAAAGGGACATAGGGACATAGGGACAGAGAAAGCGACTTTGTTTTATACTATGTAGTGATTATAGTGACAATGTGCCGGTTAGTTAAAATTATTTTTATTATATCGTTCGTTAGTAAAATTGACGCAGCAAAAATTTTAGCTATATTTCCAACATCGTCGATAAGCCATCAAGTTGTATTCAGACCTTTGACTCAAGAGTTGGCAAGACGAGGCCATGAAATTACTGTCATTACAGCAGACCCGGCGTTTACAAAAGAAAATGCACCAGCAAACTTGACAGAAATAGATTTTCATGATATTTCCTATAAAGCATGGAAACAAACCTTCATGAATAGTAAACTACAACTTGGTAAACGAAGCAGTATGGTGGCACTAACAAAAACATTGATTGAAATGATGCTTAAAATGTCAGAGGAGCAAATTAAAACTAAAGAAATGCAAGAGTTGATCAACGATGGAAATAAGAAATTTGATTTAATAATCCTAGAATCATGTGCAAGGCCATATAATATATTTTCACATATATTCAAAGCACCAGTTATTGAAATAAGTTCGTTTGGAATGTTTTTTGGCAGTGAAAAAATCGTCGGTGCCCCGTCTCATCCCTTCTTATACCCGACGGAGTCAATAATAATAATAATAATACGGGCATTTCTCCGCAACTCGACGTCTATGCGCCTATTTTGCGTGAGAGAGGGAGGTGGGGGAAACCAGCTAAAACTGAAACCACCCGAGCTCCTCCATGAAGCCAAGCAGCTTGTGAGGGCTGCCAAAGGCTTCAGGGAGGGACCCGGGAGACCCCAGGTGTCTTGCCCTGTACTCCGCAACCCCCTTACATTCCATGATGACGTGGGCTGCCGTTTCCTCGGTCGCCATGCATGCTCTGCATAGCGGACTGTCTGTGATCCCTAGATTGAAGAGATGTTTGTTAAAGGGGCCGTGCCCTGTGAGGGTCCCTGTTAAAAAAATCGCTTCGAAAATTAACCATTATTTGTCGTAAAAAGTAAATGACAAAAAAAAGTTATTGTGGGTTATCCATAAGAGATAGACATATACCATCACGGACTTTTCTGTAGACCTTTTTAATGTGTACAATACTTAGTACATTATTTTGATAAAACTCGTAGGGTTCAGCCTGCGTTTTCAATGTAAGCGGAAAAAATGTAATTATTTACGACATCACATTAGAAACCTCAAAAATAACAGTACTTCGCCACTATTTGATGGATGTTTTTATACATATAAACCTTCCTCTTGAAAACTCTATCTATAAAAAAAAACCGCATCAAAACCCGTTGCGTAGTTTACATAGGGACAGAGAAAGCGATTTTGTTTTATACTATGTAGTGATATAATAATGTTTTCGTTTAGAAAATTATTTATAAGGGGAGATTTACTCCTAGAAATTTATTAAAAAGGGCTAAAAAATAACAAAAAAGCCGGACTTGATATTTATGATAACGAATATCTTTAAAATTAAATAATGAACTTACTATTTGAATGAAGATTCAATATTAAATAAACACAAGTAAATAAATAGACACGTAAATTGAACGGTGAAAGTATAAGCTGTAGTATAAATGTTTATTTTGGTTTCAGGACTTAGAAAATTATTTGAATTCATCAAAAAATGGCGTGGTATACGTAAGTTTTGGGTCTAACGTTCGATCATCTCTGCTTCCACCAAGAACAGTTGAAACATTAATGGGAGCGTTTTCTAAATTACCTTATGATGTGCTTTTGAAATGGGATCACATAAATGTTCCAGGATTGAGTAGTAATGTTAAAGTATCTACGTGGTTACCACAATCAGATCTCTTAAGTAAGACATTTATGGTATTTTAATTTGCAACTTTATCAAGCCAAAAAGACAATGAGGGCTAATTAATTTAATTTTTAGAAACGTGGACAAAACAGTATATTGTTGAACTAATTTATAAATATCTTTTATACATTTTTTGCTCTTCTGGCCGTAACATGAAATAGAATATTCATAATCAAATCTTCGTATAATACGTAAATTACTATTATAAGCTACGCGTCCCACGTTATATCGATCTTAACCTGTCTGCTATTTCTAGAACATTCTAAGATAAAACTATTTATCACACAAGGAGGTCTACAGTCAACAGATGAAGCTATAAATGCTGGAGTACCTCTAGTTGGTATTCCGATGTTCGGAGATCAATGGTACAATGTACAACTATACGAATATCATAAAATAGGACTTAAAGTTGATATGGAAAACTTAACTGAAGATAATCTACTTAAAGCAATCAAAACTGTTATTGATGATAAAAGGTAAGTTAGAAAGGTCTCGTATCATTTTATGTGTAAAAGATGTAGTAATATTTCAAAAATTGTCGTTGTTTTAGCTACAGGAAGAATATAATAAGACTTCGTAACATAATGAGCGACCAGCCGGAGAGCGCGCTGGACCGCGCCGTGTGGTGGACGGAGTACGTGCTGCGGCACGGAGGGGCGAAGCACCTGCGGGCCGCCGCCGCCAATATGCCTTGGACTCAGTATTATGAGATTGAATTTATACTCACATTGGGATCCATAATACTGATATTTGCAAACGCGTTCCTAGTTATTTCCTACTTTCTTTTGCGAAAATTCATACCGAATAATAAAGTTAAGGTTTCTTAGATGAAATGAATTTAACATATTGTACATATTTTCGAGATTATTATAATAACATAGGGAAACATTTGTAAATAAATAGTAAGTACTAAAATAATGTTTTATTAATTATATAATTTTTTTACAAATTAATAATTGCATGCCCCTTCAAAGTATTTTCACATATACTTAACTAGCTTACCGCCCGCGGCTTCGCTTGCTTTGTCTAAAACCTAATAAATTATATACTAAAACCTTCCTCTTGAATCACTCTATCTATTAAAAAAATGCATCAAAATCAGTTGCGTAGTTTTAAAGATTTAAGCATACAAAGGGACAGGGACAGAGAAAGCGACTTTGCTTTATACTATGTAGTGAAGCACCAATTATTGATATAAGTTCGTTTGGTATGTTCATTGATAGAGAAACTCGTCGCTACTTAAGATTGGTATAAATTATTTAAATCTAGTAATCTTGATGTATTGCCACCTTACTAAGATGAGATACTAGATGTAAAGGAGAGGATTGACGGCGGAATAAACTGTACAGAATGAACTAGAGGCATGCAAAAAGATATGGACCTCCGGCCCACCCATGTGGATACATTATATCAGCTGAAACATTAAAATATTTTTATGGTTCACCGAAACGTGATATCAGACATTAGAAACAAAAACAAAATTATATCTGTGAGATAAAATTGTTAGTAAAATATAAATTGACTGTTATCATTTGAATTTAATAAATTAGATAAACACAATGTCATAAATGAACACGATTTTAACTGGTGATTGGACATGGAATCTATACTAATATTATAAAGCTGAAGAGTTTGTTTGTTTGAACGTGATAATCTCGGGAACTACTGGTCCGATTTGAAAAATTCTTTCGGTGTTAGATAGCCCATTTATCGAGGAAGGCTATAGGCTATAAATCATCTCTCTAAGACCAACAGGAGCAGAGCACTGCGGGTATAAAAAAACTAAAACCCAACTACGACAAAAAAAGCGCTGAAAAATTATAGTAGGGGAGCCCAAGAGGGGATTTTGGGATTTACTCGAGCGCGTCAGATTACTATAAGGGACGGTACCTTAGCTATTCATTAGTACCTCTAGTCAATATGAGGAGTTATGGTTGGTGGGTGCGCTCAGGGGCCCCGCTGGAAAATTTGGATAATCCATAATTCCCTAAGGTTGAGCTCGAATCGTCAGATTAGCGAAATGGGGACTTCTTATATTGTAATTAACCCCCCCCCATATATTAATCTGACGCGCTCGAATAATATTACTTTAATTTTTTACCCTTTCTTCATAGCGATTAAATCGCCACTTAAATCGTCAGATTAACGTATACTTTTTTTCAGTGACGTCCTGGAGCATGCAAAATATCAATATCTAACGCGCTTGAGTATTTCCAAGCCAATTATTTTCTTTTTTAAATTAAAAAAAATCAAAAAACCCTTCCCCACCGCTAAAAGTGAAAACATTATAGGACCTTTTTTTCTCGCTATGGTCTAATCTACCAATTCTAATAGGTTCCCGTGACGCTCGAGTAAATCCACATTTAGCATCCTGGGCTCCCCTACTATTAGTAGGGTAAAAACCGCGGAGCACAGCAGCTAGTCAGTAATAATGTCAAAGTACATGGTTACAGTCGTATCCAATAGTCTAAGATCCCAATGCAGGATTACTTCGTTCATAGTTTTTTTGATAAAACCAAAATTTTATGTATATTTATAATTACGAGAATTTAATATATTGACTAAGTTTCCAGTCAAAATTTGGCCGCAAGCAACAAGCAACAAGTAGAGCTTATATTTTATTCTTAACTTAATTAACTTTGAATTATTTCCAACTCAATAAATGTTTTATATATAAAAGGATACTTACATAACATGATTAAATTTTAATACATCGATCACAAAAGTTCTTAATTCTTACCATACCATTATGCTGGGATGACCGCAAAATGGTTAACTATATTAAAATAAGTGTTTAGTTTTCAATCCTTTCTTTCTTCTCATTTATTACTCATGCAACAATCTTATTGTGTATATTTACATATCTATTTTTATACCATATTTTTAGTTTGTTGATTATACTTATTAGTATGCGAACTAATTATACCAAAACACGAGAGATAATTGTGTTTGTTTATAGTAAACAAAATTAAAAAACATAACCAATCTGGGTCATTTATTTATCTACTTTAATAGATTGTTTGCAAAATTAGTTAATTATGCATGTCTATGAGTCGGTATAATGGATCTCTAGATAAATGACAGAAACACTACTTTAACTAACGGTTGGCTTGGTTGGTAGTGGCCCTGCCGTTCAAGCCAGACGTCGTGGGTTCGACTCCCACCCAGGTCAAATATTTGTGTGATATCTATGTTTTATCTATGGTGTTAATTATCTATACAGGTATTTATTTAAAAATTATATATGTATCTGCCATTTGGTTTCCAACACAAGCGAAAGCTTAGTATGGAATGATCGTGCCGTGTGTGAACAAATGTCAACCATCCAGTCGCAATTGTCAAAAGAGAGAAATTTGAATAGTCATAAAGTCATCTTTCTTTCAGGGCAAATTTCTTAACTTTTCTGCTCTATCTGTCTACTCCATTTCGCACAACGAGAAACGAAGTATTTTTATTATAGAAAAAGATTCACCATTATAAGATATTAATGTCAATTCATGCTCAAGGGCGCAGCTATTAACACTCATCTATACTAATATTATAAAGAGGAAAGGTTTGTATGTATGTATGTATGTATGTATGTATGTATGTATGTATGGTTTTCACGCATAAACTACTGGACCGATTTTGATGAAATTTGGCACAGATAATCTTTAGACCCTGAGAAAGAACATAGGCTACCTTTTATTGCGAAATATGTACCACGGGCGAAGCCGGGGCGGACCGCTAGTTAAACATAAATTGAAGCTTTATTTCATGAATTTTAATAATATAAGGTAATCCTACTATTATAGTATTTTCTATTTTTTTATTTTCTACGTCATTTCAAGCAACAGCAGAACGTTGGAAAGTATATCTGTTTTACTGAATCTTTTTGGTTCTTTTTCTTTTTGGTTTGGCGGCGTCACTCGCGTCCGTAGGTTCTAACCACCTAATTATAATAGGCCTGCCCTACACGTGCCCCCCGGGTGGTGCCAACCGAGTGACAACTGGCCGGAGGGCTGCTAAATAATACTCCTAGGTGATGGTATGTGCGCAGCATCACCTAGTACTGGGGTTGGGGCCGATGAGGCCGCTGTGGAGCCGAAAGGGCCCAGCCCTAGATAGCGGCTGGCGGGTTTTAACCCGGCAGGCGTACTGCAAACTGGAGGGGAGAGGAGGAGAAGAATGGAAGCAGGTTATAAAAAGAAACTACCCCAGGAGGGTACCACCAAGGGTGGAGAATCCCTCCCTGAGTCTAACTCAGGCAGCCCCACGTATTCTGGGGGGGGCAAAAACTTGCTTAAAGAAACCGTCACTGAGGAGGTGGGATCCCAGGCCTCCTCGGTGCCAGAAACTACTGGACCGATAAACGTTATTAATGTTATAGGCGCTGGGCCCCCGGGGAAACCCAAGGGACCAAAGCCTGCAAATTTGGGGCGGGGCTCTGCTTCGGCCAAAGTGACGCGACCACCCTCGGGTTTGTGTTGCCGACCTGCGGCTGAGCCGGGGCCTCGTTCAAAACACGGCCAACCTAAGGGAAAACCCAAAAAGTTGGCCAGCTCGGCGTGCGCTTCTCCGCTGAGCTACACTGAAGCCTCGGCTGACGTGGTGAACGAGTTGAGTAGCGCATCAAAACAAAAAACACAAAAACCGACAGCGGAACGAGTTGATGCGTCAAAGTCGCGACCAGCCGGTGCACCGACGACCATGAACAGAGGGACCTCAGAATACCTGACGGGACCGATGGAATTGGTTGAAGGAAATCCGGCTTTGGGTGTGACCGAGATGCAATCGTACTCCCGCCCCCCTACAACATTACAAAATCTCACAGCGGAACAAGCTGCTGCGTCAAAGTCGCGACCAGATGGTGCACCGACGACCACGCACGGAGGGACCTCAGAATGCCTGATGGGCCCGATGGAACTGGTTGAAGGGAATCCGTTAGTGGGTGTGACTGAGATGCAATCATGCTCCCGCCCCCCTTCAAATTTGGTTGTCTCCACTGCGCCGAAGGTTGGGCTGCGGGGGACCCTCGACCCTTCAGGGGAGAAATCTCCTGCGGGGCCTGAGTCGTGTCGCCCACAGTCATCGGTCGGTGGCGATCTGTCCTCGGACTGGACCGTTGTTCCCCAACAGAGTCGCAGAGTAAAGAATGCACCAGTTGGGAAACACCAGGAAAGCGACCCTCCAGGGAAGCGGACCTCCAACTCGAGCGACGGTACGACAAAAAATCGATTGAGCAGAAAACGACGACGCAAATTAATGGCTCGTGATAAACTACAATCCGAATTGGATAAAACTACTGGCCCAAATCCGCATGTGCCCGCGGCTATGAGCGGTTCAGCTGCCGCTGCTGCGGGTTCCGGACCAGGGCCAAATCGGCATTCAAAACCCGCTCAGACAAGCTCGAGAGACCCTGCTGGCTCTAAACGATCGCGTCTCGATGATACTATATCACCGAGAGGGGCGAAAAAGAAGCCATGCCTTAATGAGTCCCGGGCTGTCCATTCCGCGAGTTATGCGGATGCAGTTAAGGGTGATCTAATTGTGGCGATAACGTCTGACACACCAACTGGTCACCTTAACCAAGAACAAGCCGACCACATCCTGGCATCACTCCAACCCTTGCTTCATCAGGAAGCATTGAACTATAGGGAAGGAGACGCTCGCATCCTATTTAAGGGCAAACCCATGTTTAAGGGGGGCGTCCTTAAGCTATGGTGCGATGATGCGAGGACGGTGGATTGGCTCAAAGCAGCCACCAAAAAGGTTACATTGCCTTCTGGTGACAAAATCTGCGTCAGAAGACTTGCGGACGTGCCGCGTAGAGTGCGCTGTGGCATCCTGCTCCCAGGTGTGTGGAAGGATATGAAGGTTGTCGGCCTTCAACTCCAGTACCACAATGACTGGGCGCAGGTACACCGCTGGTTGCTCCTTCGGGCTGAGGTACAGGAAGCGGAAACGTTTGTTGTCGTCAGCATACCGGAGGATTTGGTCTCTACGGTCATGGAGCATAACCGTTGCCTAGGATTCTTCTTTGGCTCGGTCTATATTAAGTTCCAGGGGCCAAAGGGTAAATATACCGAACGGCCCCCCGAATGGGACAAACCAACGGTGGAAAACGTGACCACGTCGGCAAAGTCGGATTCTGACTTAAACAAGGCTCCAACACTGCCTAGCTTAACGACAGAAAGTGAGGAGCAAGCCACAGCTCCCTCCACATCGCGCGTCACAACTGATGCGCCTATGGAGGTGACGCCTGACGATGAACTCATCCTGCTCTCAGTAGATTCGGGCGACCTAGAGTCGGCTGATTCGGAGAGTGGTGATGAGTACACCAGAAGGTTCGGTGGTTTGGCCCTTGGTCAGGAAGAAGGGGGGTTGCTATCTGATGATGGCGAACCCCTCATCTGAATGCCACTTTCTACAAGCAAACCTCCAGCACAGTCAGAGCGCTACGGCTCAGCTCAGGAAATGGCTGGAGGTAACCACTACGGCCATTGTGCTTATCCAAGAGCCGTGGGTAAGCAACTCTGGCAAAATCAACGGCCTCACTAACATCGGAGGTAAGATTATTTCCATAACAGGTTCTAATAAACCCAGATCCTGTATTTATGTCTCTAATAATCTACAAGTGCATGCACTAACAGAATTCTGTTCTAGGGATGTGTGCGCCATCCTACTACTAGGGGTTAACAACCACAGGCCCAACATTGTGATCGCCTCGACGTACATGCCGGCAGACGAAGACCCACCACCGCGAGAATTTGCCAGGCTGGTGGAGTACTGCGCGGGAGAGGGTCTGGAGCTAATCGCTGGCACAGACTGCAATGCACACCACCCCCTATGGGGGATGCCTTCAGGTAACAACAGAGGCAGAGACCTTGTTGAATACTTATTTACAACTAGTCTTAATTTAGTCAATACAGGTGCCGAACCAACCTTCGTTACTCGCCGATGTAGAACTATCATTGATCTCACACTGGCGACCCCTGGCATCATAGGTAGCATTAACAACTGGCACGTGTCAAAGGAGGCTTCTTGCTCCGATCACAGGTGGCTACGCTTTAACCTACAGGTAAACACTATTACACCCATTCCTACAAGGAATCCCAGGAAAACTGATACGGCACTCTACCGGGCCCATCTTGAAAATCTCCTCACGAATTCATGCTTTCCAGATAGAATAATGTATATACCGGATTTAGAACGTCTGGCAGAGCAACTAACTACAAATATTATTTCCAGCTATAACACTGCCTGCCCACTGCGGGTAACGAAAGCAACAGGTGCCAAACAGCAATCCTGGTGGGGACCGGAACTTGCCAAACAAAGACAATTGGTCAGAAGATCACTAAACCGTGCAATGAACACTAACTGCGACCATGATTGGAACACTTACAAAGAAAACAAAGCTGAATACAAAAGACAAATAAGATTCAGAAGCAGTGCAGGATGGAAGAAATTCTGTGATGACATTGAATCCTGTAATCAAGCAAACAGAGTGCGCAAAGTCATCTCCTGCTGCAATACGTCCAAGCTGGGATCGATCAAAAAAGGCGACAACACTCTTACAAAAACACCAGCTGAGACGGAAGCTGCTCTGATGCAGACACACTTCCCCGGCTGCAAATTCATACAACGACACGAAAGGAAGGACACAGCAACCCACACACCATGTGAGGAAAACTGGAGTACTGCTGAGCTCATAGTCAGTAAGGAAAAAGTACAATGGGCAATCGACAGCTTTCAAGCATACAAGGCACCTGGTCCAGATGGCATATACCCGGCTTTACTACAATGGGGGGGACCGATACTCACGTCTCATCTATCTGCCATTCTGACATCCAGTCTTGCTCACGGCTATATACCGACCAGCTGGAGGATTGTTGACGTTATTTTCATTCCTAAACCAGGGAAAACAGACTACACGGATGCGAAAGCCCACAGACCTATCAGCCTCACATCCTTTTTACTCAAAACACTAGAACGGCTCTGTGATAGACACATTAGGGATACTGCCCTCGTGCGTATTCCACTACATCGAAACCAACATGCTTACAGCCATGGTAAATCTACCGATTCGGCCTTACACTGTGTGGTGTCCAAAATAGAAGAAGCCCTACAAGAAAAATCAATGTGCTTGGGCACTTTCGTTGACATTGAGGGAGCTTTCGATAAGACACACTACTCAAGTATACAAAACGCCCTATCACAGCATGAGGTTAACCCCACAGTAGCCTCATGGATTATAAACATGCTAGGCAGTAGAGAGATACAACTTAGCACGGATAAAACAAAGAAAGTGCTGGTCACCAGAGGCTGCCCACAAGGGGGAGTTCTTTCACCGCTCTTGTGGAACCTAGTTGTGAACGACTTGATCAGCACACTAAACAAAAACAAATTCCATACCATTGGATATGCAGATGACCTAGTAATACTTATCTCTGGTAAGTTCACGAGTGTTGTCTGTGAAATTACACAGAGAGCTCTATCAATAGTTGAGCGCTGGTGCAACAAATATGACCTTTCAGTGAACCCGCGCAAGACGGAACTTGTTCTATTCACTAACCGACGCCTTCTAGGAAGCTACCAGCTACCAAAGCTATTTGGCTCCGTACTTCAGTTATCGAAAGAGGTTAAGTACCTCGGGATTACCTTAGACGATAAACTCAACTGGAACAAACACCTTGAGAATAAGATCGAAAAAACAAGCATTTCTTTCTGGCAGTGCCACAAAATGATTGGTAATAGATGGGGGCTCTCCCCGAAAGTCACAATGTGGCTCTACAAAACTGTGATAAGACCAATGCTAACTTACGGCTCTGTGGTTTGGTGGCCAAAGACACAACAATCGGCGGCTATAAGCAAACTGCAGAGATTTCAAAGACTCGCCTGTCTGGCAATCACTGGCAGCATGAGCACAACACCGACTGCTGCAATTGAAGCAATGCTCGACCTGCCACCCCTACATCTTTTTGTACAAGAAGCTCTAGCGACAGCTGTAAGGTTAAAGACACAAAACCTCTGGAGAATGTTGCCTACAGCACACAGTAAGATCTTAACTATGGCAGCTGAGAAGGAGTCCTCACTCCTTGCCATAAGTGATAAGATCCCAAAACAATTCATCTTTGACAAGAAATATAAGATACAGCTACGTGAATACACGTCAGAACACAACAGCGTTGAAGACCTACTAATCTTCACGGACGGGTCCAAGACTGGAAATGGTACGGGTGCTGGGGTCTTCTCTGAGGACCTAAACATTAACATCTCGCACCCCTTGGGACCCCATAATACAGTCTTTCAGGCTGAATGCCTAGGACTTCTACTTGCAGCTTCAGCCATAATTAAAAGAAATGTAACAAACTATTCGATTCGGATCTTATCGGATAGCAAAGCAGCACTCATGGCAATCAAAAGCCATGAAATCACTTCAGGGTTGACCCTTGAGTGTCACTTAGCCCTAACTAAGGTATGTGAACTGGGAAATTCCCTAGTTTTACAATGGATAAAAGGACACAGTAACTCGCGTGGAAACGATGCTGCTGATATACTAGCCAGAAGGGCATCTGAAACACCGGTCATGGGACCTTTTCCCATTATACCGATACCTGCTAGCTGGACCCGGATGATGATTACCCAGCTCACTAGCACTGCTCAGAGAGCAGAATGGTCAAGCAGATCTGACTGCAAGCAAGCCAGAGAAGCCCTACCGGACATTGACTCGAGACTTGCACGTCGGCTTCTCAACCTACGTAGAGTGCAACTACGCGTAATAACAGGGACCCTCACAGGGCACGGCCCCTTTAACAAACATCTCTTCAATCTAGGGATCACAGACAGTCCGCTATGCAGAGCATGCATGGCGACCGAGGAAACGGCAGCCCACGTCATCATGGAATGTAAGGGGGTTGCGGAGTACAGGGCAAGACACCTGGGGTCTCCCGGGTCCCTCCCTGAAGCCTTTGGCAGCCCTCACAAGCTGCTTGGCTTCATGGAGGAGCTCGGGTGGTTTCAGTTTTAGCTGGTTTCCCCCACCTCCCTCTCTCACGCAAAATAGGCGCATAGACGTCGAGTTGCGGAGAAATGCCCGTATTATTATTATGTTTCTCATTTCCATAATACTCGGGTACCACCAGAAGGACGGTACCCGGATCTTTGGAAGGCTTACGTGGGGACACGGATCCAACACGCAGAGGCCCTTTCGAGAATTTTAATGTGTTGTGGGACACCAGCCGCAGCCTGCCCATGACTGCACTATAGAGATACAGTCCTAGGCAGTCCGCGGCCGATGTAGGACTATTGCAGGGTATGGAAATTTAATAGCTGGGCTATGGATTGGGATGCTAAATGGACTGGTATTGGGGACTATGGGAAACTATGGCACCTGCCTTTCTACTAAAAGAAAGTAAAAATATGTTGGCAGGTGGTGACTCGCCCTCTCACTGTATGGGCCCCCGAAATAAGTCGCTGCAATAGTGCGACAAGGGGGCAACATATTGTGAGCAGCTAAGGGTGGAGAGGCGTCCCTGGACTTTAAACGACGATCACGCGCTCCCTGAGGGTCCAGCATCACGTGCCCACTCGCCACTTATGATTCGCATCCACCCTTCGAGCTAAAAGCTCTCGCGACTCCACTCTGGCCGGCCGGTTAAGGCAAGCCAGAGGTGGGGGTCCTGTCCTCGTCAGGCTTCACTCCGACCGGCCGGTGAAGGCGAGCCGGAGATGAAGACAGGGGCCTCCCCCGGGAGCACTCGGTTCCCGCGGGGTCGCTACTCCCCGACACCACGCCACAAGGTGTCCTGCGGGTTGACTGATTGCACGGGTGGAATATCTGTTGTCACGTAGACAACAGATATTCCAACCGTGGGCGATGGGGTCGTCACATCCCTACGCCCTTATTATTATTATTATTACTGAATCTTTAAATTTTTTAAACTACTGACAAGATCTAAGAAAATTATTAAAAAAAAAGACGGGTTGCACTCCGGGTGTGCCGGCAGAAGTGAAAACTTGATTATTAACGTTGAGCATGTTTGATATTTTGGAATGGTATCCGTCTTACGCTTTTTCGATCAGGTCACGTGTCCTGACGCGAGTTTAAGATTTTATACCCATTACAGAAAAAGTGCTCAACGCCGCTAAAGAAGTTTTCACTTCAGAAAATTAAAGTTTTGATCATTGATTATTTATTGTTAGTGGTTCAATTTTGTTCAATTTATTTATTACTTAAAATATTTATTGGCAAAAATACTCAACTCAACTTACTCTTATGTCATTATAAGGATGTTTGTTAGTCTATCATGCTAAAACTACTGAACCTATTTTGATGCTGGTCATTTGGCAGTGTTGTTGCTTATGTATCAAAATAACACATAAGGGAATAGGAATACTTATTTATGCTTGTGATTTCTTCCGCAGATGTAACAGCGGGAACTGCTAGGAGTTAAAAAAAAAGACGGGTTGCACTCCGGGAGTGCCGGCAGAAGTGAAAACTTGATTATTAACGTTCAGCATGTTTGATATTTTGGAATGGTATCCGTCTTACGCATGGAATATAAGGGCTAAAAAAAAAAAATCCGTCTTACCCTTTTTCGATCAGGCCACGTGTCCTGACGCGAGTTTAAGATTTTATACCCAACGCCGCTAAAGAAGTTTTCATTTCAATAATCGCTTATTTTTATAATATTGACTACTAGCTTTCCACCCGCAGCTTCGCCCGCGCAGTCAAAGAAAAACCCGCATAGTTCCCGTTCCCGTGGGATTTCCGGGATAAAACCTATCCTATTTCCCGGGATAAAAAGTAGCCTATGTCCTTTCTCGGATATCAAAATATCTCTATACCAAATTTCATGCAAATTGGTTCAGTAGTTAAGGCGTGATTGAGTAACAGACAGACAGACAGAATTACTTTCGCATTTATAATATTAGTATGGATATATGAGAAAAATATAACTATATTTAATAATAGGACATATCCAGTCACAGTATATGATGATAATAACATAATTATTATTATACTGTGTATTTGTATATAATTATATGCAATTAACTTATAAAAACTAGTAAATAAAAACAAAAAAAAAGAAGTACTTATGTATTACACAATTTACGTTAATTTTCATATAAATTTTGTAAATTGGTTATAGAAAAAACAGACAACAATTCCTTCTGTATCATTACAGTAATCAGATAAATTACTGCCATATAAAATTGGTTTCGATTATAAAAATAATAATAACTCACCGGTATACATCATTTAAGCATAATTACCTTGGAGTACTATATAATCATATGTATACAGATAAAGTAAAAACATCATCATGACATTCGTTGTATTTGATTGTATAATAGTGCCTCTAGCAAACATAGAAAATTTATATAAACTATACACACACATGCATCTAGTTCATTTGAGCAAATAGCATCACGATGTATAGACTAATACTAGTCTTATTGAGTGCATTTATTATACCGGAAATATATACGGCCCGAATATTGGCAATTTTCCCTACACCTTCTATCAGTCATCAAGTTGTGTTTAGGCCGCTAACGCAAGAGTTAGTAAAACGCGGACACCATGTCACCATCCTTACTACAGATCCTGTATTCACAAACAAGAATAGACCAAAAAACCTAACAGAAATAGACGTCCACGATTTATCATACGCAATGTGGAGAGAGAAGTTTACATTCAAGCAAGAATTTGGGAAAAAGGAAACTGTGTACAGTCAGATCAAAACGATTCTGGATTTGATAGTTCCGCTTACAGAAGTGCAGTACAAATCGAAGGAGGTGCAAGAACTAATTAATGATAAGAGCGTGAAATTTGATTTGCTATTAATAGAAGCTTGGACACGACAGGCGTTAATATACTCCCATATTTATAAGGCACCTGTAATACAAGTGAGTTCTTTTGGAGCGATCTTCGATCATGATGAAACAGTGGGCTCGCCTGTACACCCGTTCCTATACCCAATATTGTGCCAACAGAAGATCTATAACCTAACTTTTTGGGAGAAAGTTGAAGAACTTTACAAATACTGGTGGTTCAAAAGTTTGTGGTTTTCAAGGGAAGATGAGGAGATTAAATTATTACGTAAATTTGTTGGAAATGATCTACCGAATTACAGAGAGCTGAGAAATAATATTGATATGGTGTTTTTGAATACTCATCCTATGTTGTTGGATAATCAGCCGTTCCCACCTAATGTTATATCCATATGGGGTATTCATAAGAAGCCAGAAAAGGCATTGCCACAAGTATGTAAAATTCTTTTTTTTATTAATTTAGTTGGTGCTCTGTGGTTTCATCGGTGAACGAAATCTATAACTTTTGTCTGATGCATAAGCTACTGTACTGTGAAATACTAGAAATACATAGAAATTAGTTAAGTGGTTTTTGCGTAAGAGAGTAACAAACTTCCATCTATCTATCCTTACTAAATTTCACGTTTATAATATTAATGTTATTTAGTAGGATTTATTAAGTAAATCAAAAACATAATGCTTCCCAGATCATTACAAGTAATAACGATTGAAATTTTTTTTTTTTAGTAACTTTCAATGACTTTGTTTAATTATTATCATCCCAATTTAGTTTGTCTTAGTATTTTCTAGTGTTTGATTATACGCGAGTATTATACATTTAGAAATTAAAGACTTTTTAACGGATTTTAAACGCGATTTATTCATTATATTATTTTCCCGACGTTTCGAACACTTTACAGCGAGCGTAGTCACGGGGAGACAGTCTCCCGAAAATAATTTATTGAATAAATCGCGTTTAAAATCCGTTAAAAAGTCTTTAGTTTGTCTTGTTTATTCCATTCCAATTAATATTTCCAAGAAATATCGCTTACAAGTAATTAATCATTATCTTGTTTTTTAGGAACTCAAATCGTATTTAGACTCATCAAAACACGGTGTTATTTATATAAGTTTCGGTACAAATGCCCCTTCATCGACTTTACCATCCGAATTTATTCAATTGTTGATACGAGTATTTTCAAAGCTTCCCTACGATGTATTGTGGAAATGGGAAAAGGATGAATTGCCTGGGAAATCGGAGAATATACGGATATCCAAATGGTTACCACAATCAGATTTATTGAGTAAGTATTGCAAGGAAAATATAAAATAGATAAATAGTACCGTTTGGTGCTAATCTGTGTGTGAGAAAGTATAGGTAGGTATGTATGAAAGTATGTGGACGGAAATTATAAAATAACAAAATCAACACAAACTATTTATTTCTAAATTAACGTTTAATCATATGTATGTCTGTCTACTTAACAATATTAGTTTGGATACATATTCATAAAAGTGATGAGAATTTTCCAAAAACATCAGAATATTTAGTGGCAATATTATCAAATGATACTTATCTTTGCTTTTGCATTAGCTTTAAATAAACGCCTTCAATGTAATCTCTATTAAAGGGAATGTTATGACAAATTATTTTTTGCAGAACATACAAAAATCAAACTCTTCATAACACAAGGAGGGCTACAATCTACAGACGAAGCTATTACTGCTGGAGTACCCGTTATTGGTATACCGATGCTTGGAGACCAATGGTACAACGTAGAGAAATATGTGTATCATAAAATTGGACAGAGATTGGACATGGAATCAATAAATGAACAGAATTTGAAGACAGCTATTGACACTGTTATAGGCGATAAAAGGTAATATTTTGTGCTTTATCATTTTAAATTCTGTTATCGTTGTTTAAAAAATATGTTTTTTCGCCAAAAAGTAGCAAGGGTTTGAAGCATATGATATGAAGAATTTGAACACTACCAAATATAAAACAATATTTATTTCCGGTCACTATGTATCCATATATCAATAACGAAATTTTATGCAATTATCTGATAACTAAACTCTGAAATAATATCGATTAAATACATAATAAGTAGGTACTGCTGATAACATAATTCATGAAAATAATGTCTGATACTTTTGGCGGTAGTACAACTATGTGATAAACACGTGCAAATAGTGTGACGTCATTTTTGTCGTCAGTAACTTCAGTATGCAATTCTCAAACATCATCTGTTTATATATTTATCTTATCTTTACTACTGTTTGCGTCTTTATCAATTGTTAATTCATTTTAATTAATTGCATTACTGGCAATTCAATATGATATATAAAGCTACTATAATGACGTCTGTCTTCGGTCTTTATCATAATTCTCTTTAGTGTATATTATGGATTACAAATGTTCCTGTTTGGTTAGCAACAAGAGTTTGGTTATCTTTCGGTGCATTTATGCCCGATTCACATTATTCCAGTCCAGTACTGGATTGCTTACTGGAAAAATGTAAACCGGCACTGGAATGAACTGAATCCAGTAAGCATTCCAGTCCAGTACCTGGATTCGCGGTCTACTGATAACTGGAATAATGTAGACGTTACAGATCCAGTCCAGCACTGGACTGGATCTGAATAATGTAAACCGGGCATTAAATCAAACGAGCGAATGCTCATTCTAACCAAACTATGTCGAATTGATTAAGTAGAAAGATAATTATTATTTCGTTGTTCTTAGTGCGTTCGAAAAGATTCTATGCAATGTTCTAATACTGAACAACACTGAATACGAGTTTAAATATTGCTCTAGCTCTAGCTTTATGTTCGTTTGATGTAAATGCACCGTTAGTCTACATTGCATTTACATCAAACGAGCGAATGCTCATTCTAACCACACTATGTCAAATTATTTTAGTGTAAACAGGCGTATAGCATTCTTTCGTTGTTCTTAGTGCGTTCGAAAAGATTCTATGCAATGTTCTAATACTGAACAACACTGAATACGAGTATATACAGTGCTCTTGCTCTAGCTCTATGTTCGTTTGTAAATGCACCGTAATACAATAAAATAATAGGGATAGTATAAAATTATTTTTGGTTGGTAGCAAACAAGAAGCTTACTAGCAAGCTTCTAGCACCTAACTTGGCAAGTTAGGTGTGAAAGGGATAAAAAAACATACAGGCGTCATTCACTGTCATATTTTCTAGTTACAAGTTAATGTTCATACTGAAATCTCCAGTGTATTATATACATTATATATAAGCTTCTTGGTAGCAAACCATGATATAAATTTGAAATTAGTAATAATGATAACCTATCATTTTTTTATAAGTGTCAAAGATAGTCGTCTACATAGTACTCATTTTCTGATAACAATTAAGGCATAAATTTCACGTCTGTTTTTATTTTATATTATAAATAGGTTATAAAAATAGTTAATAAAATAATTATGAAACATTGGACATGTATCGAATAAAATTATTACGGTTTCCTGCAGATAACATGAGAGATTATATTCGATTGTCCATTATAATATTATAGAAACCTTTTTCTTCACTTATCGTATCATGAGCCTAAATAAAGGACACATTATTGATATAATAGAAGAGTATTATACAGAAACAATACTTCATTTACTACAAATAACATTAAATATTATATAACTTGGCGGCATTTTATTGTTCTTTATAGTGTTATATCCAGTTTCAATATTTATTGTCTCTAATAAGACAATAAGAATAGGTATCTTTCCTGACATGTGATAGGATACATTTTCAATTGCCTAGAACATCGCAATTGAAGCAATCATAAACTTGTAAGCATAAATCAAAATGCACAAAATAACAAATGTACAATAATTCTCCAACCTCTCCTCAAAAATGGAAGTTTATTAACTCTATTTTAAACAGCGGCATAAAAAGCGCTGAAAATTCGTGTGAGGCTATCTATTAAATTACCATATATAAAATTAAAACGAGTTATTAAATTCATTTACAAATCTTTTGAAAATAAGGTAGGTACACACGTACACACACACTACGTACGGTTATAAACAACTGTGATCGTCAATAATTGTTTTTTTTTTCAGTTATCGAGAGAACATGATTAAACTGCGTACACTATTGAAAGACCAGCCCGACAGCGCCCTGGATCGCGCCGTGTGGTGGACGGAGTACGTGCTGCGGCACGGAGGGGCGAAGCACCTGCGGGCCGCCGCCGCCAACATGCCCTGGACTCAGTATTATGAGATTGAATTTGTATTAGAACTACTATCGCTATTAGCTGCCATTGCAATTCCAGTTATAGCAGTGATTTATTTAATTACGATGAAATTTGTGTCTAAATCTAAGTTAAAAGTTTCATAGTTTATATTTGAGTTAGGTATTGTGTGGATAATTTAAGAATGTAATAAATTGTTGTTATATACAAACGAAGTGTTTCATTTCCTTCAAAATTTACCTACATGAATGAATGATACTACCTACATCCTCAATTCAAAGAATATAATAATTACATAAAGAACAATTGGAGAAATACAATTATTGTGGACATAACGATAACTAAACTGTAATAATTATATAATGTTAAAGTAGTTAAAAATGTAAGCAAAAAAAAAATGTGTGCGTGTACTAGTGTACACACGTAAGAAGTGAAACTTCTTTATGACCTTATTTTTCAAAAAATAATTTACTATATGCAACTTTACAGAAATACGTCGAATCAGGCGTGGTAGGGATAAGAAAAATATGGCGCGTAACGGAAAAATGTCACGCGTAACGAAATAATGTTATACAAAATTTTTTTCCAACCCCGATAAAGAAGTTTCACTTCAAAAAAATATAATTTAAATATTGTTGCTTACATTTACCAAAATTTTCGTTTACAGTACATATTTTATTTACATCTCAATTGTCCTACTCCTATAAATTTGTATGTAGCAAATGTATCAATAGAAGTGTATCGGTCAATTAAGGAAAGCTGGCATGTTCACAGTACTCACACTTATGCAATTTCACTTACAGTATGTTCAAAAATAAATGCGACTCTAGTTTCATTTTAGACTTGAATTGTAAAATGGGTGCGTTGTAGATAAATATATGCAAATATAATTATGAAAGCTCTCATAATTTACCTGTAAAATTATAATTTAAAAGTAAATCAATTGATGAAGTTAATTATTTATTCTAATAATAATCAATTGGATAAAAGTATTAATAATCATTCAATTATCAAATAATAATTAAATTTCAGGTCATAAAAACAATACAAATAACACGTGCGCTCACTCCCAACACACGGATGGTTGTTTTGATAATGATTTAAATAACGGACGTCTTCTGCAGTTGCGGAGCAGTCTTGTCCTGACTTTGGTCGAGTAAAGATATCTAAGAAATATTATATTTGTAGTAAGTACGTAATACCTTTTTTTTTTTTTTATAGTGGGGAAATCTTCCAAAGATACCCACGGCCCAAGTACGTAATACCTACCAATACGCGCTAACAAATATGTGTTACATGTTTATTGTATAATTTTCACACTATTGGTTTTCAAAACTCAAACTCAAACATTTATACAATTAGACTTCTTCTAGAAGCACTTTTGAATCGTCATAACAGTTTAACAGTTTTAACATTAAATACTGTAAAATAGTCTATAATTCTTCCATTTACTGTATCACAAAATTCTTCATAGATTTTTAGATATTCGTACTACACCAATTACATCACCCTGTATTTATAAACAATTGCAAAATAAAAGCTACACATAGGCCGGGAGATACTGACACAAAATTTCGGGTCATTTGTAACAGGATGGCGGTTCTACAGGGGTCTTATTACGCAATGACAAAAAGAAAAATGATGGTCAGAACGCTGGTACCGTGGACTAGTCGCGTGGGCGTTAGTCGAACTCGTCGTATAAATAGCGAAAGTCAAACGATTTGTAACACAAAAATTTTAGAATTTACCGATAGCCCATAAAAAAGATGTAGGCGGTAGTGTCATGCCATACTTTTCCGGTGTAACTTACAGCCCCCCATACCGACGCGATGCGTTGATTAAAAAAAAAAAAAACAATTCAACCATTTGTACCAGGCTAACTTTTGCACAGGTAATCATCATCGTGCAGACATTTACGAAAATCGCCATGCCATACTTTTCGGACGATTCCAAATGGCCACCATACCGCCGAAAATCTGCAAAAAAAAATTTTTTTTCGCCAAACAATTTGTACCAGTATTGCATTTGGATTTTTGGAGAGTATTTGATAAAATGTGACCATTATTATATTTGCCATACTTCTAGTAGGGGGAAAAAGTGCTGCCATACTTGAAAAATTAATTTATTCGTCACGTTTCAAAAATACGACTGTACAATACGTAAAATAATTTTTTACAGTATGGGATCATTATATTCTGTTTGTTTGTATACAATTCTACCTAGAAAAAAATATCGCAGATTGCAAACATGGGGCGGATGATAAATTGTAAGACTTAAGCCAAGACGTAAAAAAAATGAAAAGAATTGGCGATTTGTCGTCGTCGGTCGGTCGGTTGTTTGCCGTTGACCAGTACGGCATTTTTGGAAAGTATATGATGCAACGTGACCATTATTATATTTGCCATACTTTTAATAGAGGGAAAAATTAGTGCCATACTGCTACAAATCGTTCAAACTACGAAAAAAATCTTATACACATTCGCCACCTCCCACAGGTATGGCATTATCACACTTCTATTTATAATCATTCAGGAGTTGTTGAAAAAAAAATGTAGGGTGGTACAAATCGTTTGGCGAGAAAAAAAAATTCAAAAATTTGCAGATTTTCCGCGGTATGGCGACTATTTGGAATCGTCCGAAAAGTATGGCATGGCGATTTGAGTAAATGGCTGCACGACGATGGTTACCTGTGCAAAAGTTAGCCCGGTACAAATGGTTGAATTGTTTTTTTAAATCAACGCATTCACGTCGGTAAGGCGGACTGTAAGTCACATCGTAAAAGTATGGCATGACACTACCGCCTACATCTTTTTTAAGGGCTATCGGTAAATTCTAAAATTTTTGTGTTACAAATCGTTGGACTTTCGCTATTTATCCGACGAGTGTGACTAACGCCCACGCGACTAGTCCACCGGTACCAGCGTTCTGACCATCATTTTTCTTTTTGTCATTGCGTACTAAGACCCCTCTAGACCGCCATCCTGTTACAAATGACCCGAAATTTTGTGTCAGTATCTCCCGGCCTAACATGTGCAATGTGTAAATGTGTTGACGTTCCAGCTCTTCTTAATATAGGTATATCATCACTACATAGTATAAAACAAAGTCGCTTTCTCTGTCCCTATGTCCCTATGTATGCTTAAATCTTTAAAACTACGCAACGGATTTTGATGTGGTTTTTTTTAATAGAACGAGTGATTCAAGAGGAAGGTTTTAGTATATAATTTATTAGGTTTTAGACAAAGCGGGCGAAGCCGCGGGCGGTAAGCTAGTTAAACAATAAACCATATTTAAAGAACTAATTTTGGATAATTATATGCGAGTTAATTAAAATTGATAATAGTGTATTACCGTATAATTATGCAAACCATGAGTCCCAGATTACACAATGGGGTAAAATACCCCTGTTTAGCTATTTTTGTTAAAAATAAAATATGATTAAAATAAAGTCAATTATTATCGATTTTCGATGTTAATACTTATTGTGTTACAATAATTGTGTTATTATAAATCTGAAAGTGTTATTCTTCTCTGTTTCACGTCGCGACGTGGCTATTTTAATTTATAGTATTACATATTTTCGGGTCTGGAGATTATTAGACTACTAGAGAGATAAAACAACTTTTAAACTTGCAGAAAGATCACATTCCCATGGATTATATCCTTGCAAATAGGTACTTTTATAATAAAAAAAACTTATTAAATAATATCGCTATATTGATCGCTATAATTGTTTTTCTTTTTTTAATAATTTAAAAAATACGTCAATCGAAATGTAATTTATTTTTAATATGAATACAATTCTCGTGCTACAGTGTTTTAACCAAACTCCTCCGGAACGGCTTGATTGATTTTTATTATATTTTGTTTATATTCGATAGGTAAGCATGAGTCACATAAATTTTATAAATCCTTATTATCTACTAGCAATAAATAACAACTGGGTAAGCTAATTGGCACTTGAAATTACCATCAAAATAAATATTGACAGCAGAAAGAAAAATAATTAATTATTCACAACAGTTTACAGACAGACGTTAAGCAATACTACTTAAGTACTTAGTATTATCTATATAATAGAGTGCCTAGATACATAATAAAATTTCCTATTACAGTGCAACCTTAATATAACGTACCTCAATATAACGATTTCCTCGATTTAACAAATTTTTCGTAATCCCCTTGAATTGTCCATAAGATTCAATATAAAATATCCCTTTACATTACGAACATTTTTTGCGAACAACCTCTTTATAACGAATTTTTAACTATCAAGAAAAGTATTAATACCTCTAATTAACGAATTTCGTCAACCCAAAACCTTTATATAAAGTTCCAACCAATGTAATGATTCTTAATCTCATAGTATGTGATTCATGTCGCGACAGGTTTTGACATGCTTTTGTTCGTAAAACGATCATTTTTGTTTAATTTAAATTGGAAAGTAATGTGAACACTGCTGCTCGTCAGTCGTCACTAATGTTAAAGATTCAAGTTGAAATGGATCAGAAATGTAAAAGACCTCTTTATAACGAATTTTAGACCAACCTAACCTCAGCATAACGAACCTCAGTTCAACGAATTACTTAATATAACGAATATTTATTTGTTCCCTTCAGATTTGTTATATCGAGGTTGCACTGTATATGGATAACGTAATGGAAAATAGATATCACTTAGAGTATATATACTGTAATATATACTCTAAGAGATATCATATTATGTGACCTTACAAATGAGAACACAACTGTTTGTAGTACTCGAGTGAACATGAACTTGTCTATAACTTTGACTATTTTGTGTGTTTTAATAATAGTGTTTTTAATATTTAGAATTAAGTGTGTAAGAATATTAGCTGTGTTTCCAATACCATCAATAAGCCATCAAGTCTTTATACTACTTAGATTCATTAAACTTTTTATCTGCCAAAATTACGTAAATGACGTAGTTTTTATAGTGTAAAGCTAGATAACACTAACACATACTGTCAACGGACTGCGTAAAGTGTACAAGATTAGGCTCAGCTTTAGAATAAGTAACACCTCATTTTAAATTGATATTTTTTTGGTAGATAGGTATGGTTAAGAGGTGTCATTTACCAAAATATCAAGGTGCGGAGTGCATTTGTTTTTGAGATATATTTTTTTGAAAAAAATATTTAATGTAATATTTTTGTACTAAAAACGCAACTTTAAGTAAAATCTTAAGCCATTATAGTATCAAAATGTCTAATTATCACACTCACACGCATTATTTTTAAATATATTTACGTACCTATTACTTTATTTACATATTACAATTTATTTTGTTAAAATATTATTTTAACAATTTAGTATAGCCAAAAATCGTTCCCTAATATTTTGTATTCACAACAAGGCACAAGCCACAGATAAGTTAATATGACGCAGATCGCAGATTAGCAATACAAATATACTAGCTTATCATAGAGTATAAATGATACATTTTAATGTTTTTTTTATAGCTCACTTGCTACAGTTTTTAAAAACGATTAACTTTTACTTTTAGTATTCAAATAGGTAGCGAGGAGCGAAGCGACGAGCGTGTTAGGTTTGTCTTGAACTGCCGCACGAGCCGAGCGAGCGAAGCGAGCGTGCCGCGGCAGCGGCCGGCGAGTGCCAGAAGCGACTTTAGGGCGATTCCCACTCAAACAAAAAAAATGTGTGCGTGTACTAGTGAACTTCTTTATGACCTTATTTTTCAAAAAATTATTTACTATATGCAACTTTACAGAAATACGTCGAATCACGCGTGGTAGGGATAAGAAAAAGATGGCGCGTAACGGAAAAATGTCACGCGTAACGAAAAAATGTTACACTAAATTTTTTTCCAACCCCGATAAAGAAGTTTCACTTCAAAAAACTACGTAGGTTAAAAACTTCTAAACTTTTATTTTTAATATCAGAATAGGTAGCGAGGAGCGAAGCGACGAGCGTGTTAGGTTAACTCTTGAACTGCCGCACGAGCCGAGCGAGCGAAGCGAGCGTGCCGCGGCAGCGGCCGGCGAGTGCCAGAAGCGACTTTAGGGCGATTCCCACTCAAACAAAAAAAAAACTACGTAGGTTTAAACTTTTGAGGTGTAACCTACACTAAATTGGTACTATAAAGTGTGAAATTAACCTCAAACTAAAAAAATTAATATAAAATAAAGGGGGGGGCTCCGCGCCCCCCCCTTCACAGGGGGGGTTTTACCCCTCCCCCCCTCCCCCTATCCCTCCCCCCTCCCCGTTTTGAGGTGTTACCTATTCTAAAGTGCTTCCCAAGATTATTTTGAATGTGCTAATAATTGGCGTGTAAACAGTCTCACAGTGATTTACCGAGTGTAATTTGTGACTCATTTTGATCCCACGTTTCGGACTTTTGAGTGAGTAAAACTTATAACACTGCTCACACATTATAAACCTGAAAATTAACATAGTTTCACTCTATAACATTTTCAAGAAGAGGGTAAAAACAGAAGAAGAAACTTTGAACAACCTAGTTTTTCAACAACAAATATCAATAACATCTGCAACTGTCATAACTCACTGTCAAGTGTCAACTGCCAATTCACACAAAAGTTGCCATAGATAAAAAAATTATATGAATATTTTCTGCTAATGCTGTGTCTACACGATCATTGATTAATTATGGCTGGAGAATGTTTGGCATGTAATTTGAGCGTATTAGTGACGCATAAGAGAATCAAATGCACTAAATGTAGTGCACTTTATCATACGGAATGCGTTCTATCAACCAATTCTTCACAAGTGGCCCGTACTAATTGGATATGTCCCGCTTGTGTTGCTGCTTCTCGAAGGGGTGGTGACAACACAAACACACCTATTAGGCCTTCTCCTCGTGCAGTGACGTCTCCTGTGGCTGCTTCCTCCATTGGTGATTCCGCGAATTTTTCTACCATCTTGTCGGAGCTCAAATCATTCCGTAGTGATATGCAATTGAGATTAGACAAACAAGAAGAGAAGATAGACACTTTCAGTGGGGCTCTTCATTGTTTACAATCTGAAATAATCGAAATGAAAAAGTGCTTTCAGTCACTTCGCACCGATCTAGACTCTGTAATGGAATGCTCCAGTAAATTAAAAGATATAAGCAATCGTAATGAGGCCGCTCTGAAGTGTACGAAGAACTCAATTGTGAACATTAAAAACAAACTAGTTGAACATGAAAGCTCACTAGAATTTCTTTCGAAGAAGTTCGACGATATGCAAGCTGATTCCTCGTCACAGACATTAACTACAACTGAATTAAAAGTCAGTAATTCTACTATTGACAATAATTTGAAAACTCTTCAAAATAAGCTTAACCCACAGGGTTAACCAATTGGAACAAATATCCAGAAGACATAATTTTGAATTACATGGCGTACCTGAAAAAAAGGATGAGAACTTAAGTTCAATTGTGTCTAACTTGTTGGATAAAATATCTGTCTCGCTTCCCAACGATGCTGTTATTTCTTGCTACCGTGTGGCCAAACGGGTGAAAAGTACCGACCGCCCACGCACTATTTTGGTTACATTGATGACTCCTAGGCATCGCGATATGATATTATCAGCAGTGCATCGCTACAACAAATCTAACTCCAGGAATGTGTTGAACTCGCTTGACCTCGGTGTTGTAGGTGAAGTTAAACAAGTTTATGTAGCTGAAAATCTCACGCCAGAAATGAGACATATTTTCATGGAGGCTAGACAAGCTTCTAAGACAATTGATTACAAGTTCGTGTGGGTTAAGTTTGGGAAGGTCTATATTAGAAAAAACGAACATTCTCCAGCTGTAATCATTAATAGTCTAGATAAGATTAAAAATCTGCCTTAGTCTTTACATAATTATCTTTATCTACATTTAATTTTTATTATTATTTTTTTAACCGCTGCATTATTTATGCTAATATTTTACCAGAATGTAAACAGAATTAGAAGTAAGCTTCAGGATTTCTTTTTAAATGTATTAAACTGCAATTATGATAATATTATCTGTTTAACAGAAACTAATCTCGATCCTTCAATTAAAGATAGTGAAATATTGGATAATCGCTATAGAATTTTCAGGAGAGATCGGGATAAGTGCACTAGTCATAAAATTTCTGGTGGAGGTGTTTTAATTGCAGTAAAAAATGATTACATAGTTAATAGAGTTTTCGAATGGGAAACTAATGTGGAATGTATTTGGCTAAGCTTAATTAACTTTAAAAATAAACACATTAGCAAAATTATAAAAATATGTCTAGTGTACTTACCACCGGATCTTTCCATTGATAAACTGAAAGCTTTCTATAATAATACTACTGAGATTTTGTCAGGATCCGATGATTCTTTTATTTTACTGGGTGATTTCAATACTCCTAACTTAGATTAGATTAATTGTAACGCGACGAAAACTGCTACTCCTAGACCTTTGTTTAATGACGTTAAAGTCAGCTTAATTTTAGACTTGATGACTTTTGGCAACCTTAACCAGTACAATTTTATCAAAAATAACAATAATCGCACTCTGGATTTATTTTTTGCCCGTTTGATTCCTGTATCACTTGAACCCTCAATCGCACTTAGTAAAATGGACGTTCATCATCCACCTTTTGAAGTGCGTGTGAATGACATTCACGTCCCGTCCCTCGAACCATGTAAGAATAATAGAATCTTAAATTTTAGAAAATGTGATATAAATAAATGTAAAGATGAACTTAGGAATATTGATTGGAAGGTTCTCCTTTCCTCCGCGGATATAAATGAAAATCTAACACAGTTTTATGACACTCTAAATCTCATCATTAAAAATAATACACCTTATAAGCAACAAAGAAATTCATCAGTACCTATTTGGTTTAGTAACTCTCTAATCAAATGCCTACGGGAAAAAGAGAAATTTCATCATAAATTTAAAATGTATAAAAATCCACGTGATTATGACACTTTCTCTCTTTTGCGTAAAAGGTCTAAAAAGATGATGAAGGAGTGTTATAACAATTATTTAAAAGATGTTGAATCGTGTCTACATAAAGGTAACATTAAATTATTCTGGAATTACGTAAAGAGTAAAAATAAATGTTCAAGATTTCCCCAACTAGTTAAATATAATAACATTGTTGCCACTAAGGGTAGTGATGTCTGTCAAACATTTGCTAAATATTTCCATACTGTATATGAAAATAATGCCATTGTTGAGGATCCCGTCCACAACAATTGGTCTAATTGTCTTAACAAAGTAGTAATTGAAGCGCGTGATGTTAAAAAACTTCTTAAACAATTGGATCCGAACAAGGGTCCTGGACCGGACGGTATTCCATCTCATTTTGTTAAATCTTGCTATAACGAACTCACCTTACCACTGTATATAATTTTTAATAGATCTCTATCTACAGGTATCTTTCCTGACTTTTGGAAGATCGCTCACGTAATTCCAATATTTAAATCCGGCGATAGATCGGACTGTTGTAACTACAGACCCATCTGCATACTAAATTGCTTTGCTAAAATATTTGAACGTGAAGAGTACAGGTGCAAAACAAGAAATGTCACAAAAACAAAAAGTTGTGTAATTAACATTTTAATTTTTCAAAGTTAAAAACATTTCAGTGTCACTTAAAAAATTATAAACTACTAATAGAAACATTAGCTTACATTATAAAGTCTTAATTTTAGGAAAGTACAATATTAAAATAATACTGTATTTTTTTTTATTATAAAAAAAAATAAAGTAATAAACTTTTGGCAAATGCAAAAACTGGAATGTCCAACTTAATATATTTTTTTACTAATTATACATGAGGAATGCTTTCAAAGTAGGATTGAGCCCCTTCAGAATATATTTTTTTTTAATTTAATAAGTCCTTGTACTTTTCTGCACTAAGAGGTAAAAAATTATTATAGGAAAATTCTGGCAATTCAAATTCTTTAGATGTGATTGATCCAGTTTCCTTTTTTGCCACTGTGGGTGATTTCTCCCATTAAACATTATAATAATTAATTCTGTGTAAAATAACTCTAGGGTGTTCTCTTACGCACATTATTATTTCTCTTTGGGACTGCACAGGAAATGAGCATTTTTTCAGATACTGATTTTGAAAAACACTGTAAATTTTCTGATTAGTTCGTCTATTCCTACCTCAGTCACCTCAAAAGGTTTGGGTCTTTTGCGACTAACTCTCAGCAAATCATACCACTGATATGGAACCTCCATGTGGGTTTTAAGATTGATAAGTCCCATGTTTTTTACACATTCTAAGTATGAAAGTCCTCGGACAGGATATGCAATTTTGATGGAATCTCCTTTAGTAATACCAAATATAGATAAAAATGCCTTACAGCAAACAGGTACTTCCTTAGTGTCATCATTCTCTATCACCCTCACTTTGTAAGTGACATGAGTTTGGTGGAAATTAGCATCAATTTCATCTATCTTTCTACTTCGCCTCCTTTCTATTGAACACACATTCATTAAGCCACATAAGTATAAATTTAGATCATCTGTGCTCTTTATGCTGTTGAAATCTTTAAGTAATTTCACAGGTTGCTCTGATGATATTCTATCAAAATATTTTAATCTTTTACACCTACAATCCCACCCTATATAAGTTAGGTACTCTATGCCTACAATTATCTCCCGGCTCGCTTGGACATTCCTTCTTACGTTCCATTACACTATGGACCTTTCCTGTTTTGTTCCTGTATACAGATTTGAAACTTATGTTATACATCTGACTTAACTTGTTATTACACTTTTTGTGTAATGCTAAATAACAATACGCGGGAAAACGAATGTATTGCCATAAAAAAAAATTTTTTGAATTTTAGTGACATTCCTGGTTTTGCACCTGTACTCTTCACGTGTTATTTACAATCAAATTTACAATTTTGTTAAACCTTTACTTATTTCTGAACAACATGGATTTGTCGCGCGTAAATCAACAACATCTAATTTAACTGAATATGCTGACTATCTCCTAGAAACTTTGGACAACAAAGGACAAGTGGATGTCATTTACACCGACTTTCAGAAGGCTTTCGATAAAGTCAACCATGAGCTCCTGATTAAAAAGCTGATGATTTGTGGCATACATGGGAACTTATTGCGTTGGATCATCTCGTACATTAAAAACCGCACTCAAATAGTTGCT
This sequence comes from Colias behrii, assembly GCA_029959065.1. Lineage (NCBI taxonomy): Eukaryota > Metazoa > Arthropoda > Insecta > Lepidoptera > Pieridae > Colias > Colias behrii. The sequence continues at coordinate 5,925,503 of JARWMC010000025.1, forward strand.
CTCAACGGCTACCTATCTGAACCCTTTTCTGTTCCTTCCGGTGTTCCCCAAGGTTCCCATCTTGGCCCTCTTTTGTTTGCGGTTTTTATAAATGATGCACCCTTACGATTTAATATAGGTAGTAAATGTCTACTTTATGCGGATGATCTGAAACTATATAGAAAAGTCGAAAATATTGCTGACTGTCAGTTGCTTCAAGAAGACTTAATTGCTCTTCATGCCTGGTGTAAGAGAAATTTAATGAAATTAAATACCTCTAAGTGTCATGTTGTCACATTTACTAATAAAGTAAACAGTATTAACTTTTCGTATCAAATTTCAAATATTATCTTAGGTCGTAAAGAATTCATACGAGATCTAGGGGTGACATTCGATAAAAGTTTATCATTAATTATCGATCATGTCGAATCTACTGTCAAAAAAGCCAATCAAAATTTAGACTTTATATTACGAATGTCCAGATCTTTTAAAAATAAAAATAGTGCCCTAATTCTTTATAAATCTCTGGTCCGTAGCACCCTTGAATATGGCTCCTCAGTGTGGTCTCCATTCTACAAAACACATATCGACAAGCTCGAATCGGTACAAAAACGATTTTTACGTTTTCTATGCAATCGTGAACACCTTAGAAGATCCTTGCCCACCTATGTCATTCGACTTAAATATTTCAATTTGGATTCTCTTGAAATGCGACGTAAATTCATTGATTTAACTTATATGTATAAAATTATCAATAACCTAATTCACACCGATATGCTTTGTAAATTCTCTTTGTATTGTAACGCTCGTGTCACTCGGAACGCTAAACCCTTCTATATACCCGCCACTCGCTTATATATTTCTTATAATAACCCAGTATATAGGTTATGCCGACTATATAACGAAATAGTTAATAAAGATAACACTATTGACATATTTTCAAATAGTCTAGCCAGTTTTCGTCGCTTAGTACTTACTGCTCAGCGTAGCACCTGAAGCATACGGATTTATGTCGAATCTTGTTAGCCTAAGTATATCTTTTATTGTATTTTTTTTATTGTTGTGGTATCAGTATTTTTAATTGTTTTAACATCTTTCACACTCTAAACATTTGTGTATCCATAGAATAGGCTTATACATAGAACGTTATTAATTGTACTTGAATAATTTGTTTGTTATATTGTTGTATAAGCTGTTTGGAAACTAATAAAATAAAAAAAAAATAAAAAAATAAAAAAAAAATAAAGTAGTATTTCGGCCCTTGACACAAGAACTAGTGAAGCGTGGTCACGAAGTCGTCGTCATAACCACTGATCCTATATTTCCAAAAGGTCAATCTCCAGAAAACTTTACAGAAATAGATATCCATGACGCATCATGTGAACTCTGGAGGAACAACTTCGTCCACACAATCAAATTTGGTAAAGAAGAAAACTTGTACATTGAACTGGAAATCGTGTTGGAAACATTTCCATAACTCATAGAAATGCAGGCTAGAATGAAGGAGGTTCAAGATGTAATATACGGAAAGTTCGATCTGCTATTACTGGAAGCATGTTCGCGACAAGCTCTAATTTACTCCCACGTTGTTAAAGCCCCTGTGGTTCAAATCAGCTCATTTGGAATGATGATTGGAAGTGATTATATCCTAGGAACACCATCTCATCCTATATTATACCCATCTGGGTTACACCAACGTTTATACAACTTAACATTTTGGGAGAAGTTACATGAATACTATAAGCATTGGAGGATTGAGAGATCTTAATTGTTTTTCGTAAAATAGCGGTAAATACTTAATTGTTTATAAGTGCGATTCAATCTAAAACACTTATATACACCACAGTAATTTTGTAGGGTATAATCTCAATTCTTCATATTATAAGATTCACCCGTTATTCCTCTGTTTTTATTTATTTCGTGCACAACTTCTATAATGATCTCATCTCAAAATCGGACTGTCTAGTAAAAATAGCAAATCGTCCAAAGTTTGCAACACCCGATAAACGTCGAACCGCTACTTGAGCTCGCGCGTCGGTATGGCCACCGCGAGCGCCCGCTCGTCGCGCCCGCACAGGCCGCCGTCACCGCGCATTCAGTGTGGACGCACACTTACAGTGAGTATGAAGATGTTGATAATGAAATGTTTAAAAGGGTTTTTGGCAATGATGCGCCCACTTTGAATGAATTTAGGAATAATGTTGATTTGATGTTACTTACACATCCGGTATGGACGAACAATCAACCTTGGCCTCCTAACGCTGTTTCTATTTGGGGAATTTATAGAAAGCCTAGTCAGGAACTACCAAAGGTAATTTTGTAATACATTTATGATAATTTTTATGCCTTCCAAATTACTTTTCTTTATTTACCAAAATGAATGTATCTATTTCGCATTCCTTATAACGTTTTTCTGGCGGATTTAAATTGATAATATAGTTAATATTCACTATATCCAACGTTTGTTTACTTTAATTTTAGGATAGTTTATCGAACGTGACTTAATCTGTCACGATTGCTACAGTACTGAAGACTTTTTTAATAGCCTGATTACTCATCTCTACTTATTCGTTATTATCGTTTGGTCATTTAATTGGGTTATACCTACATGGTTTGTTATTTAGATTTCTATGGGTTATACCATCAATCATTATCTTCCCAAAATAACCTTTCAACTTTGTTATTCAACTAATGAACATACATATTATTATATGAAATAATAATAGCATCAGAAAAGATATAGTTTGATATAAATGTCTTTGGATATATTATGAAGAATAATTCAACTTATTCTCATTTCAGGATATCAAAACGTATTTAGATTCCTCGAAAAACGGTGTTATTTACTTCAGTTTGGGAACCAATGCCTTCTCTTCTTTATTAAGGCCAGAAACCATACAAATGTTCATTAATACGTTTTCCAAATTAAAATATCATGTTTTATGGAAATGGGAGAAAGACGAAATGCAAGGAAAATCGGAGAATATAAAAATATTTAAATGGCTGCCACAATCCGACGTCCTAAGTAATTTTATTTATTAGTTCATATTTAATGAGTGTCAAAAAATCTTCATTACAGGAATGCGATCATTATTATTTTTATTTATTTAATAAGAACATATTTTCATTAATTGATTCATGTGGAACATATTTAATTCTTGTATGTTTTTATTATTTTTCTTTTCTACAAAAGACAACTTTGTAAGTATGCAAATAAAGGTACCACTAAACATACACTAATGAAAATCAATTGAACACTTGTAACAATAAACAAATAAAAATCATAGCCGTCGTTTATTCAAGTGTCTTTTATTATTTGAACAATAATCAATACCTACTTTATGTATTGGTATAAACAAAAAAATATTTTTATTGTCTGAATTGGTTATCTGCTATTTGCTTCTATTTCTCATAATTTCTTCACAACTAAAACGGCATTGCAACTTAAATAAAATCGAAGCATATAGGTCATCAGAGATATAGTTCAGGATCCATCGCCCATTTTTGCACTTGATTACTATCAAGCTAATTTTCCGTGACTAGCTTTATTTTGATGAGACGCCCGATAATTTCCTGTACGAAACTCTCGATTGTGGTAACTAACAGAGGTATAGGTCGGGCCATGTAAAAAGAACGCTGATGGTTAAGCTGCGCATTGGCGATTTATTGGTCTATTTGGTGTTATGAGGTGGTATAAGAATAACAAATATGTAGTTGCGAAGCCACGACTCGAGAGCCTACTTCAACAATAAAATAAGCAGCAAATAACTTTCGTGCTAAACTCGATACATGCCAAAACACACCCCATCACTTTCATCCAGCGTTCTTTTTACATGATTCGCGTTATAACAAGGATAAAATGTTTTGATTTGATGGTTCTCAAATATTTATTACTAACTGATTTTTTTTGTTCAATCTCAAGATAATTATCTAAATTATTCGAAAAAATATTTGTCCTACAAAATCTATGGTTTGATCAAAGAGTCTCCTCTTTCCAATGTGTATCGATAACAAGGTCATCATAAATGATTACTAACCAGCTGATTTTTTTGTTTTCACTTAGTTAATATTTATATAATTCAACAGACATATTTTCCTACAAATTGCGTAATAAATATTTGAGAACTATCAAATCATTTGACCCGATTGCTCTGGCGGGTCACGAGTGGCTGAATTGGTCAGGCATCCGCCCCGGAATGGCGCGAAAGGATGCGGGTTCGAGTCCCGCCTCGTGATCGAATTTTTTCTATTCTTTATAAATTTATATTTATAAAGCATTTGAATGCCATAAAACCAAAAATATCAATTTCAACAGAAAAAGGTCGTGTTCCATCGTTACAATTAAGGTTACAATATTGTATTCACTGAAAAGTGTTTCATATTGGTTGAGATGGTTGTTAATCATCTCAATAGATGGCGCGCGGTGTGTCCCTTAGACACATAAAACTGAAAGAATAGAATAAATTCGATTGCTCTGGCGGGTCACGAGTGGCTGAGTTGGTCAGGCATCCGCCCCGGAATGGCGCGAAAGGATGCGGGTTCGAGTCCCGCCTCGTGATCGAATTTTTTCTATTCTTTATAAATTTAAATTTATAACTATCAAATCAACACATTTTATCCTTGTTACCTCTGTAAGCTACCACAATCGAGAGTTTCGTACAGGAAATTATTGGGCGTCTCATCAAAATAAAGCCACTCACGGAAAATTAGCTTGATAGTAATCACGAGCAAAAATGGGCGAAGGATCCTGGACTAATAGCATTTTATTTCATTATTGTTCCATCATAAAGTTCCAAAATTTTGCATACGATAAAATATGTAGAGTTAGGAAGCCAACATTATTATAAGAAGTAAGAATAGAATAAGTAATAGCAAGTTAATATTTCAGAACATCCAAAAATAAAACTCTTCATAACACAAGGAGGGCTACAAGCAACAGATGAAGCTATCAATGCTGGAGTACCTCTTATTGGTATACCGATGCTTGGAGACCAATGGTACAATGTAGAGAAATATGTGTATCATGGAATCGGGTTAAGACTCGATTTGCCGACTTTGAATGAAGAAAAATTGAGATCAGCTATTGAAAAAGTGATACTTGAGCCAAGGTGAGTATTAGCATACGTTAAATAGGTCAATTTTATAATGGAAAATTGAAACTTATTTAGCATACGATTCTTAGGTCTTGTTGAGGTTTTATATGGGCTTTTCATTAAATTTTATGTGCTGTGACACAAATAACATGCTCTCAATAGCTAAATGGATAGTGTTTTAATTATGTACATGAGTATGAAAGGAATTGTTAATTAACGGAAATTTGATGATGATGAATTAAATCTGATGAGGCTTGGAACAATGGTTTTTTAATAATTATCTATTAACAACTTTAATATATGTTAATTACTTACTGAAAAGTCTCTCCGTTGTGATTATATTCTCTTAATTTTTAAATGTTTCGTATTTCCAGCTTCAAGCAGAACATAGAAAAGTTAAGATGTATTATGGATGACAATTCAAAAAGTGGTCTGGATCGCGCCGTGTGGTGGACGGAGTACGTGCTGCGGCACGGAGGGGCGAAGCACCTGCGGGCCGCCGCCGCCAACATGCCCTGGACTCAGTATTATGAGATTGAATTTGTATTGAAGCTAGTTTCTTGTAGTTTAATTGTAAGCGTAGGATTGTTGTTTTATAATTATATCGTTGTGTATAGGTCGATTGGTAAAGAAGGATAAGAGTGATTGATTTAAAATATTAATAAGCCGCTTACGCTTTACCTGTAGGTATATGTATTTAATATAAATATCTGGTTAGTCTGTAGCTTATATGCTAATCCATACTATAATCTAATCTGTAGTAAATTTCATAGAGCGTCGAATTAACCGCATTTGTGTGATACAATTGTCCATCTATACTCAATATAAGTAAGATTTATCATATAATATTTTGTGTCATAATTAATGTATACTTTTAAGTACTCACAGAGTATCCCTGGTTATCCCACATTGACTCTAAACATTCTGTGTCTCATGTAGAAAATAATACTTAGTTTAAAAAAACTAAAAAACACGCTTTTTGCAAATTGAAAAATGGAATAATTTTATCAAATTAGTGTATTGTCATCGGTCCTCAATAAATCTACAAAGTTTGAACGAAATCTGGCCGTTTAAAGTGGGTCAAAATCGCGCCCAAAGAAGTCGGTTACAAACAAACATACAGGTGAAGCTAATAAAAAAGCGTGTAAAAAAGGACATTATTTTTTTGTATTTAATGATTTTATTGGGAGGTTTTCGACCGCTAAATATGTAATATGTAATCTCAAAAAGTCAGTAAAACTAGAATTAATATTATGTGTATGAATAAAATTATAGTCTGGAAGTATAATAAATTAACTGTAGCGATATAGTTTTGCAATTAAAGATAATATAATATATGTAATTAATTAATGTTTGAATTAAGTTTTTTAATAATATACGTATAGAGAGATAATGTATAGAGAGATAATTATTATTATCTCGTTATTAATTCTGACGTCAAGAGAATGAACATAAAATAAAAATAAATGAGTGTCGTACTGCTTAAAGTACTTACATAAAATTCAATTGATTATTTTTTCAAGCAATATTACTTAATACTATCGTAAAATAAATAAAAGGTAATAGAATCTAGAAATAGGTATATTTGCATGTTTGTAACCGACTCAATTTTGACTTTAAACGGACAGATTTAATTCAATTCTTAAACTTATATTCACTTATCTTACTTATCAAGGATCGGTGACAAAACAATAATTTCATAAGTTAGAGAATGTAATATAAACTTCGAATAAAGCAAATGATAAACTTCGAATCTTTCTATGTCACGAATGGAAACTTCAATTAAGTACGTCTTATATTAATTAATTATTATTAACATTATAATATTATACAGATAGCTGGAGATAAACATCAGGTATAAAAAACCCCGCTAAGATAAATCTTTCCCGTTTTCTAGCAAAACATTTTCCGCATCTGTTTTATAAATCCAAATATATGAACATGCATAACAGTGATTTATTCTTTTCACTGCATATAATAAACTAGATGTGCCCCGCGGTTTTACCCGCATTGTTCTGCACCTATTGGCCTTAAGGTGGGTTCCCACGGCATGTTTGCTTCACAAGCATTGGCAGACGACAAGCGCTTGTCGTGGTCCGTCGCGATTTGAACTGAGCGTTCCCACGGCATGTGTATGTGTGCGTATGGCAAGCACTGGCGAGCACGGTGGACGGTTATTATTATTATTCCTACTAATACCTAATCTGTGGGTCATTACACGTCAAAATGTCATATTTGTATGGGTGAAATAATATAAATTCTCGAATTTTGCATGATAGAAATTATCGTACAATCAGCGTACGATAATACTATGCTATCGTACATCGTACGTAGGCACAAAATTATTTTATTTATTTATTTATTTATTTAAATTCTTTATTTAACACACACAAAAAAATAAACACAAAAATAAAAAGAACAAAAAAGAAGATCATAACATGTTAAATAGGCGGCCTTATCGCTATAAGCGATCTCTGCCAGGCAACCTTTGGATAGGATTTGTCATACGAATTAAAATTAGATGGGTGGTGTTTGATTTAAAAGGAGAAAAAAAAAATATATGTACATATACATATATACGTATATATATAAAAATAGATACCTAATAATAAATAAATAAGTAAAAACAATATAAATATTGATATCAATACTATAAATACATGCTATAAATACACATACATACATATATACTTACATACATACATATCATACATGATACATAATAAATAACTATGTATAAATAAAAATATTACAGCTCGTTGAAGAGATGACGTATTTGTACGATAATTATCGTACGGTTCCGAACAATGACGCGCTACAGACGGCAAGCCCCGACGGACGTCGACCAACGCCGTCGCACCGCGCCAAGCGCGCACCTTTGATCTTACCGACTTCCGATGGATAGCACAAGCGTCGGCAAACGACCACAAGCGCGCCGATTCCCATGGCATGTGGTGTGGTGTGGCGCGGTCGGGTTTGTGAAGCAAACATGTCGTGGGAATCAGGCTTTAGCGTGATGGTACACATAGCCTATAATCCTCGATAAATGGACTATCTAATAGTTAAATATTTTTTCAAATCAGACCCGTAGTTCCTGAGATTAGCGCGTTCAAGCAAACAAACAAACTTTATAATATTTGCATACTAGCTTTCCGCGTGCAGCTTCGCCCGCTTTGTTTAAAACCTAAAAATATGTAGGTATATACTAAAACCTTCCTCTTGAATCACTCTCTCTATTTATAAAAAAATCGCATCAAAATCCATTGCGTAGTTGCGTCTTTCCAAACTATACAAGGCCAGTACGCAACGGTGTGAAACTAATCACGTATAGTTTGGAAATAACTTTTTTACAAAGTTCTTCCAATCTATACAACAGCAGTACGCAAATACTCGCGTATACTTTGTAGTGAAGTAAGTAAGAATAGCGCTCCAAAATATATAGCGCCAGTACGCATGCGGACTAATCGTGTATGTTTCGGAGTAAGCGCGGCGTCTTTCCATTGCTCGCGCTTATATTATTGTATTGCTGTTTTGAAATCTATTATTAAAATGCATGTGTATTGTGTATGTAATGTTACGTACTGATCGTATATTTTTTGTATCGAGGATGCTTGTGTCTTCGTTCCCGACTATACTGCACGACTTACAATTGACAATAGTGCTAAAATGTAAGAATCTTATAAGTCCAGAAGAAGACGGTTGCGAGGCGACGGAGCCCCGCTTCGCGGGGCTCCTATTTTTGTGTAGTTAAAAAAAACACGAACCTAACCTAACCCAACCTAACCCTTATATCTGTTACCTATTTATTTTTCTAAGCTCACCTAATAATATTTTTATTCCATATTTTACTGAATCAATCAAGAACAATAAAAGTAGATAGATATAGCTGTACAAGTCTTTGATTGCCTATATATTTATTATTTCGCTCAAGCATAAGTGGTGTAGTAGGTATATTTAGTTATATTTTGCGTACTGATCGTGTATACTTTGGAACGAAGAAGCAAGCATCCGCGTTACAAAGTATACACGATCAGTACGCATAATTTGTGTATATTTTGTAATAACAAACTTAAAAACAGCATTACAAAGTATACACGAGCAGTTTCCTATGGTTGCGTTCTGGCTATGTATAGTTTGGAAATACGCTGCGTAGTTATAAAGATTTAAGCATACATAGGGACATAAGGACAAAGAAAGTGACTTTGTTTATACTATGTAGTGATATAGCAGTTGAATATAAGAATATCATAATAAACAACATAATCAAATCGTTTGGAGAAAGTGTTTTATTATACAGGGAATAAATAAACGTGTTTCTGAATGAAGGATATGTTAATTTCGATCGTTTAGTTAAGTTTTATTTTAAGCCAGTCGTGGTGACAATGAGCGAGCGTACGAGCGTTTTTATTAAATTAATGTAATGAATGAAAATGATTAATTGTAATTTGTATTGTAAACATAACATTAAGAAGTATACACACTGATTAAATACAATGAGCGTATGTGCCGAGTATACGAGTCAGAAGTGAAACTTCTTTGATAAGATTCAGAGATAGCAAAATCGTCGCCTTGCTCCATGACGTTACTTATTGCTTCGAAATTTCACTCTCAACGCGCTTAAATAAGTTTCAGTTCACAATTAATATAGCAAAGGGCGGTCGTATCGCTTGGTAGCGATCTCTATCAGGCAACCCTTACAAAAAAAGCAAACGCATTCTTACTGTTTTTAAGTAATAATAGGCATGACGACAGTATCCATAAATGATCGTATTAGTGTTTTTAAGGGAAAATGTATAATAAATAAATTAAATACTTACTTAGAAATATTAAAAGCATTAAGATTAATGAGATTATCAATAAAATAAAACATTGAAATTCTGCAGTTGGCCATTTTGACTAAAACACGCGTGACGTCACGCCTATGTAAACAACTCACGTCAGATGTGTTTTGTTGTTATGAATATGTTGGGAATACGCATTTTTATTTATTTTCTATTGTTTCACGTATGCTTTATCGACTCAGAACAGAAATATAATTGCGAATTCACGAATACGTGGTTCGGGGTTCTCCGCGCTAACTTTATACAATCATTTCTTATTATTTTCTCGCTTGAAACAATTACTAACACATTTTTGGGCTTTATTTTTATATGGATTCATACTGCAATACTGCACACCACTTATAAACTTTGAAATTCGTTTCTATAACACATATTAATTAAATATTTTTTAATTTCTTCGCAATGCGTACAAATAATTACGTATTTACTAAAGAGTGACGTCACGCCTACGCCATGACACCTGCGAGCTGTTTTGGCACAGTTAATAAATATTTTTTGAAAAATAGCTTTCATCTTCGTTAAATTTAAGTATATTACCGAAATATAGGATTTTTCTTGTTTAGTAAACGTATACACACATTGTGGAAGAGGATTTCAAAATCTTTCGTCATGCCTATTTGCTTGTCTTTTGTTATTTAACAAAAAATAGGTAATTTTTTGCAACGGATAATAATAGAAACAATATGAATGATTTTAATAATGATGTGCATTGTGTTTTAAATGATTTTCTTCATAAGTTGTTTCATAATAATTAGCTGAAGCATGCAGTTATATTTTTTATTATCGTAATATATATTACGTATCGTACATCTCGTACGTATCGTAGTATATTAAATACTAGCTGTGCCCGCGACTTCGTCCGCGTGGAATAGTGACTGCATAGTAGTTACTACTTAACTTTTATTGAATAAACACGTACTACCATAAATAATTAAAAAAAAACTTTTAGTAAAATTATTACTAAACTGAGCTAAAAAAATAAATGCCTAATTAATTTTCTACGTAAAATTTATTTTAAATTATGTCATATTATTTTTTAGGCACCAGGAGGGAAAAGAGCAAATTTATTTTCCTTCCTTCCTTGTATGGATGTTTTTGACAATATATTGTGCAGCAAATGAGTGCCGAGACAAACGTCAAAACGCAAAGGAATAGAATCCGCTATCGATACTAATTGACATAAGCGTACTGATGATATTTTGCTAAAGATTTGTTCACCCTACCAACGACGACGACGATCACGAACAAAATTTTCATCCAGTCGCAATTTAATAAAATTGTGCAAAACACATCATACGCTTTAAATGACAATTAGTATCGTAGCGGATTCCTTCTATTCCTTTGCGTTTTGACGTTTGTCACAGCGCTCATCTTTCCTGTCTCGCGCCTGTAGTAACTAAACCGTTTAGACTGTGCAATAAAAATTAAATTAAAAAAAAACAAAACGCAACGAAGAAAAGTGCATAGAAAAAGGAATAAATAATTTCACAAACTTCCCGAAGATCTTTAAAAATAAATACCATTTTAAATATTTATAAAAATAAAAAAAAAACAAAGTCGTCGGGGCTGCCATACCATCATTATCATATTATCATAATTTTAAAGATCGTCGGGAAGTTTGTAAAATTATTTATTCCTTTTCCTTCATTGCGTTGGTTTTTTTTTTAATTTTTAAACTTCGGTTTCTTATTTTCATGTAATATTTTCAAGTGAGCGAGACCTACCTTTACCTCCATAATACATTCCTACATCATATTGATATCTATAAGTTTGTTGCTCCTTGACATCTTTTAAGTTGGGCCGTAACCGTGCACAAATTGTAATGGACCACAGTGGCAAAAGAAGTGGTATATTTAAGAAAAAAATTGCCAAGCGCCGCGCCAGGTCTATGTGGCTTTGAGTAGAATTCAAAATTTCCAGGGTGTGGCTATCCTCTCGCTCCCATATCCCCCTCTTCTTTCACAGACTTTCAACCTTTCCATCCCTAGTATTTACTACTACGGGCAGAACCGATTTTGATGTAAACCATATTATCTAATTGTACCTATATGTACCTACACGACATATCCTGTCGTTTGATGCTCCATTTGGTTTATTTATCTAACCACTGTCACCCCTAAAGTGTAATAAACGGATGAACCGATTTCGATAAAACATTAATAATTGTAATTCACACGTTGCTCTTTCATATTTTGATATGCCGCTTGAGATATTATTTGATCACATTCGATTATTGTTCATTCCCACTTTTACCGCTGTAATCTGTGCTATAAATGGAAAAACTGATTTCACCCGTTATGCACTTTCATTTGATATGTCACTTAGGTATACTTGACAGCAATCGTTTCTTTCATTCCAACTTTTACCCATATATATAGGTATAGTAAATGGATGAACCGATTTTGATTAAATATGTCCAATTATACTTTACACGTCATGCCCTTTCATTTCATATGTCACTTGAGTCAAAATTCATTTTTTTATTACCTACAACTTTTATACCGTATATCAAATAAATGGATGAACCGATTTTGATAAAATTTGACTTATTGTCACTTTCATTTAATATATCACTAAAGTATATTCGATAACTTTAGTTATTTTCATTCCTACTTTTACCTCTATATGTATACCTAGGTATAATAAATGGATTAACCTATTTTGATACAGTTTATCTAAGAACCAGCGTCGGAAAATATGCTGCCTAACAAAAAAACCGCATCTAATTACCTGCTAGCGAGCTACGGTGGCACAAACAGATACACACACAGATACACATAGCGGTCAAACACTTATCACCCATATTTTTGCGTCGGGGGTTAAAAATATTATAATACGACATAATTTAAAGGACATTTTATGTATAAAATTTACCTAAAAATAAGCATAATTTTAATTTGACCCCTCACCCCCTACTACCTCAGCTTACCCCTCCACCCCCACCCCACCCTTGGGGACTTTCGATATGTTCACCTGGACATTTTATAGAAATAACTGTAGCGTATAACAGATAACTTACGTTTTATCGTACACTGTATAATAGTGTACCATAGAATGCCTTAGCAAATGTTCGCCGTGAATACTTAAATGGTCATAACTTTTTTATTTATAAACCGATTGACATGAAATAAACACTAAATGTTAAATGAAGATTACCACAATATATTAGTGAAAACCGCATTTAAATCGGATAAGCCGTTTCTGAGATTAGCGTGTTCAAACATACAGACAAACAGACAAACAGACAAACAGACAAAAAAAATTTTAACGACAGTTTTGGGTTTGGGATCGATTTAGTAATAACCCCTGCTAATTTTTTTTTACATATTTTCATTGTACAGACACCACTTTTCTAGAATTTTATTATATGTATTGATGATGATGATGATGATGATGATTGATGATGATGATTCTATTCGTTTTTATACAGGGTGTCCCACTATTGGTATATTAAGCGCGAAGGGCCTTGTAGTTTTGCATACACTGATCACGTAAAAAATACTTAAACAACAAAATTACGTCAAAAATTTTTTGCTAAATTTTTCCTGAAAATCTATGTTTTCTTCTCTAGCTTCGCGCAGCCGGCATATACCGCTTCTCTAATGTGAGCATTTTGTCTATAAAAACTTAATCTTAAACGATTGCTCACGTGCGGGTGGCAAAGTTGGGCGGGTTGCTTGTTATGGCTGTACAACATAGAGTTTTAAGAATTCATATATTTGAAAAAAAATGCGTCTGGAATTTTATAAGTATTTTTCACGTACTCAGCGTATGCAAAACTATAACCTCCTTTGAGCTTAGTATGTGGGACACCCTGTATACTTTGGTTTCTTTCCTATTTCATTCTATTGTAATTTATTTTCATGGAATCGAAAATTTTCCTAGATTTATCATAAATATATATCTAAATGTTCGCACATTTGTATTCTCATACACGAGTAAATCCTTCGTGGAAAGAGGAACTTGGATTTCACGTGTAAAATGTAATAGATATAGGCGTAGTAGCATTGAATAAATTATAACAGTGAAAAATAAATAAAAGGGATACAAGAACTGTACTGTTTTATTAAGCTATTGCATAGCTTCTATCGCGGGCCTTGAGCGCGGGGACCGAATCGAGAAATTCCGTAACGAAAAAACCTCACGCTCCCCACTCCGACGGGCGCGGAGGTGTGGCTTGAAGGCATGCTACGCAATAGCTTTACCGCGGCAGTCCCCGAGTGCCACACGTCTTTTTTTTATAGTTGAGCGAAATGTTCAACACGATAGGGAATTATAATCCTATTAATATTATAATTTATGCGAATTTTTGTGAGGATGGATGGATGTTTGTTACTCTTTCACGCAAATACTACTGAACCGATTATAATGAAATTTGGTATGTAGTTAGCTGAGGACCTAGAATAAGCCATAAGCTTTTATCCCGGAAATCCCACTGGAACGGGAACTATGCGGGTTTTTCTGTTGAAACGCGGGCGAAGCTGCGGGCGGAAATCTAGTGACCTATACATAGCACTAAAGGAATGTTTATTATGGATTCATGAAACAATTTTTCAACAAGTTTGACATTCTTATAATCTGCTAAAAACATTGCCTTTCACTTTGTACACAATTAAAATTTAAACCCTCAAAACAACTTCAACAAGAACCTTTCACTCAAACTTCTCATGCCTTAATGCTCATTTTTATTTCGCTCCGTGTATCTCAAGCCCCAGATATCGTTAAGGATTCTGTAAATCGTCGCGAGTCTCCGAGCAAAATAATCGTATTTTCGCTTCATTTGCTCGCCGTCGTCGTAATTTGCTATCTACGTAATCATGGATAGGTCTGACACGGTGTTTTGAACCCGCTTTTCCGAGTGAATAAGTTGACACCTATTAGTAATTAGGGGAATTATATTGCATTAAATCTCTGCAGGTGATCAATAGTCGGAAGCTCTTTAAGCCTACTGAAGTACACAGAACATTCCTTAGGCCTTTTTCCTTATCCTACATAGTACATTCCTTTAATCCTGTCGTCAATTCTTTGTTTATCTCTTAGAAGCAAGCAACACACTTGCAGAAGCCTCTGCTCTGTTCTGTTCATAGTATTCCATACCATCAGGAGAACTACCAGCTCGGTTGCCATCTCTAACATAAAAAAAGACGTGTGGCACTCGGGGACTGCCGCGGTAAAGCTATTGCATGCTATGCCTTCAAGCCACACCTCCGCGCCCGTCGGAGTGGGGAGCGTGAGGTTTTTCGTTACGCAATTTCTGGATTCGGTCCCCGCGCTCAAGGCCCGCGATAGAAGCTATGCAATAACTTAAAACAAAATTTGAAGACGACGACGCATTTACTCTGCAAATGTCTGCAATGTACATGGTCGGTAATCCCTTACAATCAGACAAACCACCTACATAGTTACGAACTCAAATATTATCACAGTTGTATACGTATGCATACTTTCATACGCCTTCATCAGAAGATAAACCCGAACATACCACGATGTAGCCTTTCCTACAGATTTACTTTATCAGTAAAATCCCTTAGTAACAACACTTCAGCAGTTCTTATAGTATAAGGTAAGAAGATTATACTAGGTATTGTGTACGGTGGTCTAAATTCTTATTCTAAGGAGACTCAGCTGCATTTTATTGCACGTATCGCGGTAAAACATATATTCGACAGCTGATTTGCTTTGTAAAATGAAAACAATAAATGATATATTATTTCATGGATATACGTGAAGCACATTCTAAAATATGAGAATTCACTGCGTTTATAGATAAAGAATCAGACATGCAAAATTTTACAGGTGTTGTAGTGATGTTGAACTATATTTTTTATCTGCGATTGCAACATACATAATATAATATCTTAAAAGATAGTTATAATGATAATATATATTTTTTATTATAAACCTTATATCAATGATAATAAGGATAGTAATTATAAAAAAGCAAATATTTTAACGTTAAGTATAGTTTTGTAAGGAAAATGAACGGTAGACATCATTTGACGCTAAAAACACCCTACTCATATTATTATTTTCTAATTAATGCACCTGCCATCATCTTATCCAACCCAAATCTAATGATTCTACAAACTAAAATCGATCCAACCGTTACACTATAAAAGTTCAGATAGGTACCATTAAAAACATAACCCTCCTCACGGAAAAATATCCTTGAAATACCTTACGGTTATCCTGTAAAAAGATTTACGCAATATACTGAAACTAAATACAATTTCGGATAAACCCCGAACAAAATTAAGTTCCACCTCAGTGGTTCTGAAAGCGTTTTCATTCACAATGCTTTGAGCAGGATAAGTATGTATGAAGGATGACTTTTTTGGTATGATTAAAGAATAATCTATGTATAATAATTTTATAAGGGAATTGCTTTAAATTCATGACAAAGAAGATTTAATAAGGTTCTTATATCGGCGGTAATTGGTAAAACTATGTTCGAACGTTTCAAAAGTGCTTCTAGAAGAAGTCTAATTGAATAAATAAATTTTTTAGTTTGAGTTTTGAGTTATATTATTGTATGTGAGATTCGTTTACTCTACTTATTTAAATACGTAATTATACTCAATAATTTAACAAAATAACAGGTAAATGTTAATTTAACAAAATAACTTTAACCTTTCAGTTAAAATTTTTATAATTAATATTTTCTGCACACTTCTATAAATTCTTGCAAAACTCAGACTGTCGAAATTTCTTTGCTTCCAAAATAGTGTCCAACGTCTGCATAAATTTAAAAAATAACTCAAACGCGAAAGTTGAAACTTACTCAGAATTCAGCGAGTGTTATCTCGGTAATGCCCAATAAAAAGTATTTTACGAAGTCGACTTCAGGGGAGATAAGGTAACGAGACACTTGTGACGTCACCCGAAAGTTTCCTCAGAACCTAGCATTATACATATTTCATTCAAACCTTACAGACGAATCATCATTAAACTACAGCCTCAAATAATATAATAAGTAAAATGGTATAGAAAGGTTACCGACACTATATTCGATCATCAAAAACGGCACAATAACGCACACGATTTACAGGTCAAAGTGAAAACTCCAAAATAGCAATTAAAGCATTAAGATTGGGACTAAACATTTTTACTAAATTGAAAGAAATAAGTTGACCTGAGATTTTAGTTCGGGAGATTAATCGCTGTTTATATGCTTTATTTCCGAATAAATACCACATAGATACACAATCAGGTCTGCAATCTGAATTAAAACTGAAAGTTTACCTTTGCCATAGTGAAGTTTCTTTGAATATCTATGAAAGGACGGATAAAGTCAGCTCACGGACCGAAAAGTTTGTCAATATAATATATTTGTTTTGGGTTTAAAGCGTGTGGTCGTGATATTAAAAATTAAACTTCGTGTTTCATGTGAATTTCAGCGGATTTTTAAATAGGTACCTACTATTTTTGTAAGAATGAATAGAATAAGACGGAATATTCTTAACTTTATTATAATACGAAAGTGTGTTAGTTTATCTTCTGTTACGTCGCAACAGAGAGATTTTATAGCATGATTTTTCGGTATCTGGATAGTGAGGAGGCTAGTTAGTGCCATAGGTATACTGTTGTAACCGCGGTGATTTTCTTCTGAATACTGAGGACGAAGCCACATCCAGTAAGCTAGTATTTTGTGAGAATGGATAAATAATTCACCTTAATATTCCTCTCATACAAGCCAATAAATACATCGTTATTAATTTCCTTTTGTAGATGAAGTCGCAACAGTTAGTTCATGCTATAATTACGATGTATTTTCATAGGTATTCTATAAATTCCAGAGAGATTTGGGCATTGCGTATCAAAGGATTGATTACTACCACGAATGCTTCTTTGTTCAGAGATGTATCCCATCTGTTTCAATGATCGATTTTAGTTACGGGCTAGTGACCATTCTTCTATGGACACTTTACGAAGTTTCCATAAGCTAATCTAATAACACTGAATGGGTACGTTTATGTTTTGATTATGCTATGGTGATCTAATTTTTATGGCATGCTTTAGCTATTTACAGGCTTTTTCGTTTGTATCAAAAATGTTATTATACAATTCGTGTATGCTAATAAATACTAGGTATGTACATGAAGCCATTATGTATTTGTAGTTTTAAAAGAATTATGTTTATTTGTGTTTTCTTCTGCGACTTTAACGAACTTGTTCAAAACAATTTCCATCTGCTTTCTCTATATCCGGATGTACAATAATTTGGCAATAATAAAGAATTCTCCAATGAGAAATTATTCATAAAATATTATTTATAACTGAAAAATTAATAACAATAAAAACTATCACTCGCAAATAAATAAACAAAAACGCTTTCCAACTGAAAAAATATAAACAAAATTCGATGGCTTAAAATTTATATATGAAAATCGCATCGCACATCTGCGCTGAGGGATTTCAAAATCAATACCTTGTTAAAAAGCTTGAATTATAACTGTAATACCTCGTTTATTGTTATGGTAATCTTGCTGCTCTTATTTTTGCCAATTATTTATACGTGAATCCATTTTTCGCTGCGCAAATTTCATCGTTAAACGTAATAATGATTTCATTATTTCCGAGTGTTTACAATTCTCGTGTTTATTTTAATTCTTCATTTTATACGGTTGCATGTTTGTCAGAAAACATTTACCTACGTAAAGCTATCGAAATATTTTGTTGTTTTTAATAATTTATTAAGTTTAAAAACACATAAAACTCATGGAATTATTGTTTTGTCATCGTTCTTGATTACATAGGTAGTTTGATTTGAATCTTTCCATTTAAAGTGGACCAACGTCGAATCTAACGGAGTCGACTACATACAAAATAATAGGTGAAGCTAATAAAAACTGCTGCGGGAAAAATGCCCTCTTGAGCGCAGATGAAGTTGCGTACCTATGTCAACTAGGAGTTGCAGTATGCGCACATTTAACAAGCTAAACCATACTTCAAGGCAAGTTCATGGTTCCTTCAATCAATGACAGAAAAAAATCAAGAAAAATGTTGTGTGGTTTTATGAAACCACGGTAAAAGTGAAACTTTCCGAACACTGCTTTATACCTACTCGGCAGCCGACCGTCACGCGACATGCGCTACACAGACCAAAAAGTTTGAGACGATGTAATAAAAGTTTCACTTTAAAAAATACTAAATTAAGGTTCAATTCGTGGATGTGCTTTTACTATTAGTGTTAACTTTTGTAACTCATAACGTCATTTTACATAATATTATTATTTGACACAAGTTGCATGGTATAGAACTATAGAATTTGGAAAACTGTTAAATTTCCCGCATGCTTTCTTTGAAAAACAATTTCACCAGGAAAATGTTATCACCCTGACCGAAAAAAAAAAAACAAATGATAATATTTATTTCGACTCGTGAAGGATTTGAACCTCCGCCCTCCGATGATCAAGAATTTCTATATCGGTGCTCTAACCTACTGAGCTAACGAGCCTTGAACGCGAGTTTCGAAATTATTCATCACTACCCAAGTATTGCAGCATTGAACAAGGAAAAATCTACTGTATTGTATGCACCCAGAAGTTATTTTTGCACTACATTGTCCTAGGTGACGTCACTGTGTATGATTCAAATATAGAAGTATCGACCTTGGGGTGAAGTTGTAATGAGTAATTGATGACGTCATTCTATTACCTATTTATTGATTTAATAGATTTTGGCTTGATATTAGCAGTAAGTACGTGAATAGATATTCATCATATTATATCCATAATAACCGATTTTAATCCTTATTCTATTTATATTAGAAGCTATGTTATAAAAAACTGCACCAGTCTATTTTATCCGGGGTTAAACAAAAATGATTTTTTTAATTAACATATTATAATAATTACATTATTATCTTCTTGCCATGAAAAAAGAAAAAAAATAACAACATAGACAAGGAATTTCTTTTTTTCCCGCCCAAATGCTTTCAAAGGAGGTTGATCCACAACGCAATTAAAAACAATAATTAAATCGAGTAGGTATAGTATCTAATCAATTTCTTACGCATAAAGAAAATTGATCAATGAAATAGACTACCTATAAACATACCTACAAAAAACCATGTTCATATTTTTAAGTTTTCATATTATTTTTCGAAAGATTTTCTATAGAAAGGTAAAAACATTTTTCTTGCTAAGCAGAATGTCAAACTTCTATAATTTATAGATACAAATTACAAAATGTCAGACGATATCAAAATCTAGATACTATAAAAATGAATTTATCTTAGAATTTATAATGAAAATACGTGAATATGCTCCACATATTGTTTTTATTGTTGATAATTTTTGATCTTTTTAATGTTTGTGAGTACCATCATAAACATTAGTAATTATACCTATTATAACAGATTTAATTCAAACTTTGTACATTTATGAAGGATCGGTGACAATACAATAATTTCATGAGTTTAAGCGTGTTTTTTTGTTATTTATTGTGTTATTTGTAATAATCTAGGTATTGCGTTTTTAAATAAAATTACAGATTTAGCGTTCTATGAAGATTTGAAAACAAAATATGCAAGCGAAGCGTTTGAACCAGTCACATCATCAATGAAAGATTCTGTATCGAAAAATATCAATTGCGACGAATTTTCCGATTATGCCCTCAATTGTACTGTGGAAGCAGCCATGATGTATAACTCTAGTAGAATGACACCTCCAGCACCAACTAAGATCGGTGATTGGTGTAGGTTTGTAAAAAATATATTTTAAATCTACATATTATGTACCTAAATCTCATTGTGCTGCGCGGACATACCTAACTGCGGGAAAAATTTTTCACGTTTCAACCCTTTTTTATAATAAAAGTAGGCTATTTCTGGGTTACCCAGGCTCTAAAGTCTAAACTGTTTACTACTTAAATCAGTGCCATCTAGTTTAATCGATATAAAATATTGCGCCTGCACATTTAAATTAGCAATAACGTAGAAATACACAACTGCTAAGTCGCAGCCTTTTAATTAAACAACACAACATTTATATTAATATTTACTACATGCAAGTTTAAGTACAATTTTTCAAAAACATAAATAATATCGATAGTTCATATTGTGTTATGTTGAAATATCTTACTCTGTTTTGAATAGGATTTAAGAACATACTGGACCAGACAGACCCATTTAACCATTCACCCTTTGACCATTTTTACCGCGTACAACTCAATCTCACTCAAAATTACACCTTACTCCTTTCGTCTTAAAAACTAAATTACACCAACCGATACCAGTAGCACATGGCGCTAATACCTTCAACTAAGAAGACATAAATTTCGCGGGAAAGAAAGCTAAGAGTGTTCTAACGTGGGACTTTTAGCGCGGACGAGTGCACTAAACAAACGGAACAGCTTGACATTTATGTGGATTTACGTTCGAGACGCTTCTAGAAGTTTGCGATAATTGACGGACGGTTCTTCTAATTGATTTAAAGTGGTTTTTGAATTTTGATGCGTAATTTAAGTGTTTTGTCGTGTGTTCTTCTAGGTATCGTATAGGAGCTACCAACGTTGACAAGAGAGAATTTTAGTATAGTTGGTTCTTTGATATACTGCTTCTCTTCCTATTTCGGTTAGAGTCCGGGCTGTCTGGCTGGCCGCAGTGGTTGCGTTTCTTAGTGCGCATCTTATCTGCACAGGGTGTAGTTAAAATAAGTTATTTAAATTTTATTGAGCACAATATAAAATTATTGTATCTCAATTAATATTTTATTTATTACATTATTGTCATTTTATTTAAATTTGAAAATATTTATTCATCTATTTTAGCTAGTATTATTTATATTTTATTTTTTATTATTAGTATTTTTTTTATTCTTATTAG
Source organism: Colias behrii (assembly GCA_029959065.1). Lineage (NCBI taxonomy): Eukaryota > Metazoa > Arthropoda > Insecta > Lepidoptera > Pieridae > Colias > Colias behrii. Next base: position 5,947,243 of record JARWMC010000025.1, read on the forward strand.
TATCATACTTATTTTAAATTTATATTTATTTTATATAATCTAAATAATTATTTTTTATACATATATTTATTAGGTATATTGTATTTATATAATATATTTTCTTATACACATATAGCATAGAATAGAATATTATCTTGCAAATCAATATGTTGAACGATAGCACATCCAGTAATGTTAATTATCTGTCTTTCTCCTCTGAAGATCTTGGTAGTGAGGACAGCTTCCACAGTACTTCCTCCTTTACTCCTCTAAACAATGTCCTATCAAACTGTTTCTCTAATGATTCCAAAATATTTAATGCGGTTCATATCAATGCGCAAAGTGTCCCAGCACATTTTCCTGATTTGTTAGCAACTTTCGATTCCGTCAACATGCACGCTTTACTTATATCCGAGTCTTGGCTCAAACCCTGTCTTCCTTCCTCCTGCTCTTCCCTTCCTGGTTATAACCTGATACGAAATGATCGGATCGGCAAGGCTGGTGGCGGTGTCGCGATTTATTTAAGGTCCCATCTCACTTACAAAATTATTAGCCTCTCCCCCCAGCCTCCACCCTCCGATGCTGCCGAACATCTCATCATTGAAGTTACCTTACGCCACACCAAGCTCCTGCTTGGTGTGTTCTATAGCCCCTCCCTTTCCGTTAACTACTTTCACTCCTTTGAATCCGTCCTTGATCAACTAAATCCTATTTATGCACACTCCCTAATTATGGGTGACTTCAACACCTGCATCGTCAAAAACGACTCCCGAGCCAAGACTCTTACAACTATTATTGAGTCAGCGAATCTACACCTTCTTCCTCTTAATCCAACTCATACTTTACCTAACTGCACTCCTTCACTTCTTGACCTCATTATTGTCTCCTCTCCTAACCTTGTCCTTCAGCATGGTCAATATGCTGCCAATGCCTTTTCCCATCATGACCTCATCTACATCTCCTATAATATCCGTCCTCCTAAACACAAACCCAAGATCTCCTTGCGACGCAACTTTGCCGGAATGGATGTTGATCGCTTGTGTTGTGATGCTCAAGATATTGACTGGTCTATCATTTATTCTCAGGACAATGTTGATACTATGGTTGAACTATTCTCATCACTTGTTACCGATCTGTACGATAAGCATGCGCCACTTAGGCCGGTAAAACTAAAACACCTTCCAGCGCCTTGGTTAACGGATGATCTGAAATCACTTTTGCAACAGAAGTCTAAAGCCAAAACCAAACTCAAACTGAAATGTAACGACGCGAACAGGGAGAAGTACACTAAGATTCGGAATCGTTGTAATACATGTTGTAGAGATGCACAAAGACGCCACATTCACTCGTCGGTCGAGAACGGCGACCCTGCTAAAGTTTGGAAGTTCTTAAAAACCTTAGGAGTTGGCTGTAAAGATCCCAAAGCTGATTTTAAAAATTTTAATATTGAATTACTCAACCAATTTTTTGCTGGAACTCCTCACTTTGATAACACTACTAAAGTTATGACTATTAACACTCTTTCTTCTATTCCAACTCCAAATTTTCCTCCGTTCTGTCTGAATCATTTTACTAGCAGTGATGTTAAGAAGAATATCATGTCTTTGTCATCTAATGCTGTTGGGAGCGATTGCATTAGTCGTAGCATGATCCTACCTATCCTCGACATAGTCGTTCCTGTCATTACCCACATTTTAAACCATTCCATTTCCACGGGTACCTTCCCCACGGCCTGGAAAAAGGCTAATATTATTCCTCTCCCAAAAAAACCTAATCCTTCTTCTTTTTCCGATTTCCGACCTATCTCCATTTTGCCATTCCTGTCCAAAGTCCTTGAAAAGTTAGTACATAATCAATTAAACATATTCCTTAATAAGAACAACTTATTGAATCCTCTCCAGTCCGGCTTTCGTCCTGGTCATGGTACGACTACTGCTCTCACTAAAGTCACTGATGACATTAGATTTGGCATGGACAACAAGCAGCTCACATTGCTTACGTTACTGGATTTTAGTAACGCCTTCAATTCCGTTGACTTCGATGTCCTTGTGAGTCTGCTTCGTTCACTTAACATATCTCCAACTAGTATTGATTGGTTTCATAGTTATCTAGGTGGACGCCGGCAAAGGATCCACAGCGATGATGTCACCTCGTCATGGTGTGATATTCAAGCTCCCTGTCCCTCAAGGTGGCGTTTTGTCTCCACTCCTTTTCACTATTTTCATTAATTCTATCTCGAAATCCTTATCTTCTCTCTACCACATGTATGCCGACGATGTCCAAATCTATACCCAGTCAACTCTTGCTGAGTTGCCGAACGCTATTCAAACAATGAATAATGACTTGAACTCTGTTGTTGAGTGGAGCAACCAGTTCGGATTGAAAGTCAATCCACTAAAAACGCAAGTCATCATTGTTGGTAGCCCATCGCTAATCGCGAAGGTTGACTGGGTTATGCTTCCTTCAGTTCATTTGTGCGGCACTCAACTCCCCTACAGTAAAATCGTCAAGGATCTCGGCATATACATTGACCAAACATTGTCTTGGGATCCTCAACTGAAAGAAGTGAGCAGGAAGCTGTTTGCCTCCGCTGGTGCTTTGCGACGACTGCGTAATCTACTACCCATTCCGACAAAGTTAGCGCTTGCTCATTCCCTTCTCCTGTCCCACCTTGACTATGCTGATACATCCTACCTTGACCTTTCTGAAGCCCAGTTGGATAGGCTTGAAAGACTCCAAAACTTCTGCATCCGATTTATCTTTGGTTTGAGAAAATTTGATCACGTCTCCGATTTCCGTAAGAGACTGAAATGGCTCCCTATCCGACTGAGGCGAAACTCCCATATCCTTCATCTTCTGTACTGTGTGTTGTTTGATCCAAAAGCTCCAAGCTATCTTCGAGAGAAATTCAAATACTTGAGCTCGAGTAATCTACGCTCCTCTACTAACCTTTTACTTCTGATTCCGGCTCACAAAACTAAATTCTTTCACAATTCGTTTGCAGTTCGTGCGGTTCAATTATGGAACTCTCTCCCCACAAAGGTCAGATGTGCTCAAAATTTGAACGCTTTTAAATTTTTATTAAAAAATTATTATCTATCTCTTGTGTAATTTTGTATAGCTGTCGTATTTACGTTTATTTTTATTTCTTGTTTTATTCTATTTTTCTGATTCCTTCTTTTCTGCATAGTTACTAATATTTATCATGTATATATGTGTGCTATGGATATATATTTGTATATGTATTTATGTATTTATTGTATGTATTGTATGTAAGTGTATGTATAACTATTTATTATAATTATTATCGTATTTATGTATATATTTATTTCATTATTTTTATGTATTTTATATTACTATTAGTAAGTACATAGTTAGCTTTGTATACGTTTATTTTGTACATTTTTCAATATGTTAGTATTGCCTTTTTTTGCTCACCCACATCATATTGTTAAATTTCCTCTGATTGTTGGGTTGCCTGGTAGATATCGCTACCTAGCGATAAGGCCGCCCTTTGCTGTTTCTGTAGTATTGTCTTTGTTATATATATTTATGTATTTTCAATGCAATAAAGTATAATAAATAAATAAATAAAATATCCGTAATTTAAAGTCATTTATTAACGCGTAATTTTTAATCTTTTGCCTTTAGATAGATCCATCAGATACAAATTTTTTATTGCAAGACGTTTTTTTCGTTGTTAAATAGGTGCCAGACGCAATTTATTATTTCAAAATCATTAAAATGTCATCGAAATAAGTGAAATTCCATCAACATGAGTCCCCGTGAAGGATATACTATGTATAATATTCATTTTACTATTTACAATTTTTTAGCAACAATCTACCATGGTGCCTCCTTTTCCCAACGAACCTCAAATAGGACGTTAATGTAAACTTGATAAAAACCAAATATCATCAAATTCATATTAATACCCAAAAGTGTAATAAATATGAAACCATCTATTAAAAATATTAGTTTACTAATTATTCAATATAAGTATTAAAAAAGAATAATATAATATAAGTAATAAAGTTATAACTTACCTTTTAAGCGGACTCATGTTGATGTAATTTCACTTATTTCGATGACATTTTAATTATTTTGAAATAAAAAATTGCGTATGGCACCTATTTAACAACGAAAAAAACCTCTTGCAATAAAAAATTTATGTCTGATGGATCTATCTAAAGGCAAAAGATCAAAAATTACGCGTTAATAAATGACTTTAAATTACGGATATTTTCCTGTGCGCACTAATAAACGCAACCACTACCGCCAGCCAGACAGCCCGGACTCTAACCGAAATAGCAAGAGAAACAGTATATCAAAAACCCAACTATACTAAAATGACTTTTTTTAAAACGTTAATAGCTCCCGTACCAGTAGACGTGCTCCTAAATAGCGGACCAACATCTGCCTATTTAATAGATATAAAAAAACAGAATAACCTTTTGCCTAAAGTAGTAAATGGAACTAATTTAATAATTCCGATAATGTTTTGTTACAAATTTTTCATTGTACCAAACCGAAATACAGATTTGCCGCTTTCTAACGAATTTTGCTATAGAATGAAATACAATATTATGATAGCAGTTTAAATTACTTACTTAGGTAAGTACATACACAAAAAACTAGCGATCTTCTGTACACCTATAATATCAATATCGAAGCGTAATATTTATATTAATTATTTATCCCGCAATTTGCCCGTAAGGATATTATAGAACCTACTTATCTAAAGAAAATTGAAATGAATATTATCATAAGGGAAGCCAATTTCTTGGTAAAAACGATTGTACTGAGATTGTATCGTATTTGCTTTAGTTATATCGTACTAACATAATAAATGCGAAAGTGTGTGTTTTTGTTTTTTGTTAGTTACTCCTTCACGCAAAAACTGCTGAACCCATTTTCATGAAATTCGGCACACACATAGAGGGTAACTTGGATACGCATAGGATAGTTATTATCCCGAACATCCAGGATCCATAACAGGAATAGGAATTATGCTGGTTTTTCTTTGAAATTGCGGGCGGAAAGCAAGGAAGCAAGAAAGCAAAATAAATAAATGTTTTAAGTACTACAAAAATAACATTTATAAAATAAGTTAGAGAAAACACAAATATTACAATCTATTACTAACACTAGTAAAAGTTTACATTTGAGATTTCAGTAATCATTCAAATTCAAACAAATTCTAATACTTAAATATTTATTTATTCAACAAGACTTCTTGTAGAAGCTTTTTTAAATTAGGATTTAAAAGAGAAATCATTTACCACCATGAGTTCCTAAAGCAGTTTCTACACTGAAGAAACTGTGTAGTAATCTGTATTAATCGTATTTTTTATCTGTATTTCAGAGCTATAAAACATCTGATAAGCTGTGCAATAGATTGGAACGTGGATTGCAAAGACGTCACCGAGAGCCACTTCAATGAAGACAGCATAAAGGGTCACATACACGTCGCCAATAAAGTATGTGACGATGAGTGGTTATTGTTACGTAAGTATGAAGACACTAGGCGGGTACACCTACCACTATCATTGATATCACTAAATAGTATAAAACAAAGTCGCTTTCTCTGTCCCTCTGTCCCCTTGTATGCTTAAATATATAAAACTACGCAACAGATTCTGATGCGGTTTTTTTAATAGATAGAGTGATTCAAGAGGATGGTTTTAGTATAATATAATTTAGCAGGTTTTAGACAAAGCGAGCGAGCCGCGGGGGGAAAGCTAGTTAATAATAAATTAACTAAATTTGAATCGCTCCGATATTAATTAATTCCGATAGATAGGGCTATACTAAAAACGTGACAAGTATGAAAATTATCGTCTTTGACCACACTCGTCTTCTTTATCCGAACCGCGAGGGACTGGAACATGCTTCCTGAGTCTGTGTTCCCCGACGAGTACATGGGGGTCTTCAAGCGTAGAGTGAACAGGTACCTTCTAGGGAAGCGCGTTCCATCTTAGACCACATCTCAGCTTAACATCAGGCGAGATTGTGATCAAGCGCTTCCCTATTACCAATAAAAAAAAACCACGATAGCAAAGTCGCGGGCGTAAAGCTAGTAAATAGTTGTTATTCAAAGAAATACGAACAACCGTGAATTCAACATTCTATTTGTTGTAAATACAATACACTGTTTTTATTTATCAGAACACGAAGCATTGATTGAAATAATGCAAGTGAAATATTGCACAACTAATTCGTAGAAATACCAATAAAAATGTCTACCCTTTTTTTCGAACCTTTCAGTTAACATTAACCTCGTTTAATAATTTTATGCGAAATGCACGCGATATAATATTATGTAAAGCTTTGTATTCTTCTTTGCTAATATTATCCCACTAATATTATAAATGCGGAAGTTTGTGAGGATGGATGTTTTAAAGGTACTCTTTCAAATATTACTGAACCGATTACAATGAAATTTGGTATGTAGGTAGTTGAATTACAATTATCCCAGAAATCCCACAGGAACGGGAACTATGCGGGTTTTTCTTTGAAAGCCTATGTCTTATTCTGGGACCTTAGCTACCTACATACAAAATTTCATTGTAATCGTTTCATTAGTATTTGCGTGAAAGAGTAACAAACATCCATTCTCACAAACTGTCGCATTTATAATATTAGTAGGATACCAAGACACTATCATTGATACTGACTTAATAACTTCCCGCTTACACCAGAATCTGAAAATAGCAATATAACGCAATATCATGTAGCCTTATACTTTACTAGCTGCTCCCCGCGGTTTCACCCCCGTGGCTCCGCTCCTGTTGGTCGTAGCGTGATGATATATAGCCTATAACCTTCCTCGATAAATGAGCTTTCTAACACCGAAAGAATTTTTTAAATCGGACCAGTAGTTCCCGAGATTAGCGCGTTCAAACAAACAAACAAACAAACAAACAAACAATCAATCAATCAAACAAACAAACAAACTCTTCAGCTTTATAATATTAGTATAGATAAGTCATCTATCATTTCCCAAGGCTACGAGGAACTATCGGACTGTATTGATAGTACACAGGACCCGTGGGAGGCTTGCTACAAGGCGTTCAAGAAATCTGTGGAGGAACAAAAGAATACAACACACGAGTGGACGCATTATGATGTTCATTTTAATTTGTGTTGGTGAGTTCGTATAATATTATTTAAATTGGTATTTGTTGTTTCTATTGCGAAAATTTTTAAAAATTTTCAAAGTTATTATCCTAATCCAAGCAGACGCAAATACGCAACCAAAAGCGGTTCTTGAGTTATATTACGTGGTTCAACTAATTCGACTTGTAGTACACGCATAGCTTTTTTATGAAAGTGCCAACAAAAAATAGAAGCGCAGAGCACTTTTATGAGCGAAATAATAGTACAGTTGATGGTAGGTTCTCGTAATTACCACCTACCATCATATTGTGTCAGAGCAAGCAAATGCACAACATCAGTAACCAGCCCCCTGTATCATGAGCAGTATTATATGCAGTGTGAAAAAATGACAGCGCTATAAACGTCTCCTGGTGGCATCACTTTCCCACACTGGAAATAATACTGCTATAAGACATCATGGTAACCCTCAAGAACAGCTAAATGGATTTTTAACGATTTTTATCTAAAAACTTACTTAAAAACGTCTACGCAGTTGCAGACAAGGCGAGCAGCTATTAAGGAGTAGTCCATCACTACATAGTATAAAACAAAGTCGCTTTCTCTGTCCCTATGTCCCTATGTATGCTTAAATCTTTAAAACTAAGCAACGGATTTTGATGCGTTTTTTTTAATAGATAGAGTGATTCAAGAGGAAGGTTTTAGTATATAATTTATAAGGTTTTAGACAAAGTAGGCGAAGCCGCGGGCGGAAAGCTAGTTTAATTATAATATTTGATGCAATAAGAAATAACATTCCTCTTATAATATCTGTCTAATATTTAACACGTTAATAAATCTTCTCAGCTAATCTCGATGGAAGCAAGCCAACTGCAAGAGTTATTTATTATACATAGGTTTGAAAGCTTGATATGCAAGTGAAATTATACATATTTTAATAATATAGTTTTGTATGAAAACAATTTTACATTACAATATAATATAGCTAGATTTATTAAAAGGTAGGTATGGTAGGTATATTAATTAGGCAGTAATAAATATCATCTTTCTTACTAATATTATAAATGCGAAAGTTTGTGAGGATGTGTGTGTTTGTTACTCTTTCACGCAAATACTACTGAACCGATTACAATGAAATTTAGCACACATATAGAGGATAACTTGGATTAACACATAGGATAGGTGTTATCCCGGAAATCCTACGGGAACGGGAACTATGCGGGTTTTGCTTTGAAAACGCGGGCGAAGCCGCGGGCGGAGAGCTAGTGATATTTAATTATGAAGGCAAAAGGCACGTGGATGTCTAGTTTTAGTATAACAAAAAGACGCTGTCGTTGTCTATCTGTCCCTGTAATAGCTATATGTTTAAATTTATAAAACTACGCAACGGATTTGGATGCGATTAATAAATTTATATTTGATTAATAATTAATGATATCGATAATGAATTCGAGGCAGGTTTTAGTACACAATTTAATAAGTTTAAGACAAAGCGAGTAAAGCCGAGAGTGGAAAGCTAGTAGACTTTAAAATAGATTTTCTATGTTTATAATATTTAAAAATTAAAAAGGTTTGAAGCTCTGACCTTTGTAATGAAAAGTGACTTATCGAAGGTTGCCTTAATTTTTTTATTTGTTAATAAATTATTTAATTAAGACAAGAAGTCATTTGTGTGTAGTGTTCGTTGCTATATTAAGTAATCTCTATTTATAATATTTCCTTAAAGAAAAATCAAGTCAAATTATACAATTATTTTATTTCTATTGAAGAACGCGACTGTAATTAAGTACTATCAACTATCTAAGCTAAATTGGTCACCACTCCGCACCTTAATTATTTAAAGAATTATTATTTTCTATATTCTAGGAAATCTGAGCAAAACTGTGCACGTGGAACCCACCCAACAAACATTCGTGAATTTACAGATTTTTGGGTGGAAAGCCTGCAATTTGGTTTGCAAAAGTTAAAGATCAATTTGCTATGATGAATACTATTAATATTATAACAACATTTTATCATATAAAACGTCTTCCATCTTTTTTGACGTGACAACGTCTTATAATTCGATATAGCCGGCTGCACGCACGAAAAAACATGACTCATACGGCGTTACCTCGCTCTGAGGCGTTCCATGTAAGACTTGAAGTGCAAGCGAGAGCGCGGAAAGAGCGACAAAGAAGCACAATCGGACGTTGTCACGTTCAACTATCGTCAGTAAACCGACTTTACAGACAACCAATTTTTTTTTCTTTCCACTTTATACCTACTACCTACTTTTTATGTATTCGTCTCGATTACGTAGTAACTATATTTTAATAATATAATGTCTTTGATATTATTTTCAGCACCAGGGCCAAATTCAGACGGTGTACACTTGAGGCGTTGTTTGACCTACCGACAAGTTGCACTCATAACCAGGCGGTGACGTTGCAAAAATTCTCCGTCATTGTCTCTGAAGGTGGAGTGTATCAGGTAAGTCGTGGTCTAAACTGATATTATAAATGTTAAAACTGTTATGACGATTCAAAAGTGCTTCTTTAAGAACTGATTTAAGTGACTGATTGAATAAATACCTAAATGATTGAGTTTGAGTTTATATTTTATGAAGATTGCCTCGTTGTTTAACTAATCGTCCGTGTTCTTAGTCAGTAACATTATGGATTGTAGGCGACCCTGACTCAAAATTTCGCAGTCCAACCAACAGTATCAATCAATAATGATGCGTAGGACTTGAAATTAATATATAAAATAGCATTATTTTATATTTTATGGGTAATAACAGTAATGTTATTATAAAAATAAAATAATGAGTATAAATTCAAGTTTAATTTTAACAATAGTTTAGGTTAACAAATCAAAAATTATAATAGTAAAATGATTGTGCAATATTACTTTTTAACACGTATTTAGTTCCATCTGTATGTTTGTATGTCTACTTCTTTAGACTCGACTTTCATTCACTTCAAACGGACAGATTTAATTCAAACTTAAGACACACCAAGGAATGGTTACAATACAATAATTTCATGAGTTTAAAGCGTGTATTTTACTTATAATGTTTATATAATAATATTTAATTAATCTGTAATGGTTTCCAGGATTGTGACCGCAACATGATGTACCCAAATTGTCCGGGGGGTGATCCACGACCCACGAGCAAGATGCTGCGTCGTTTAGTGAGCAGTGACGTCAGCAATTCGTCATGGGACAGGGCACTGAGTGTGACAACGATTTGTATACTTTTTATTATTGCTATTGTGAAATAAATAATATGTTTGTATGGATGTTTAAAATTTATTTCAATAAGTAACGTATATAATATATTTAGTAGTGAATGGAACGATAAATTGAGTAAGTGTAAAACAATTACTACCATAATTGCTCAACCGATTTTAACGTAACCTACACTGACTGATTCATGAGTTAAAATACTGGTACGTATTTAAAAAAAAATTGGACAGCACATAAATGTGAGGATTCTGTGAGAATAAAAAGTGAAGTCCCATGTCCCCTAGTGGGGTAAGGGGCAGATGCATTATACATCTGTTTCACTGATCGATTTTCTTTAGGGACGAGTTATAGGTGATCAGCTTTATATTTTGTCCTACCAGACCGAGACATTTTTTTTTCTTCGTCTCCACCGGGAATCGAACCCAGGACCCCTCGGTGCTACGCTCACGCGTCAACCACTGTACCAAGGAGGCGGTTCAAGTATACTGTACCAAGGATAGAAATGACGATACTATCAACATTTTTGTATTAATATCGTAATTTCTATCGCACAGTCGCATCGATGCTTTCATTGTTAATTATTTAAATGGTTTAAAATTGACGATGGTGTAATGTGTCTTTTTATCAAATTGCAACAAACTTTTTATAACCCATAATAGTTTCTATGGCTGACTTCAGATTATCTTCATTCATAGTTTCCATGTCTAGTCTTTTTTTCAATTTTAAAGTCTAGTCCATATTTATCTGCATTGTACTATAATTGGTCTACAAACATCGGTATTCCAATAACTGAGACTCCCGCTGACATAGCTTCCTTCGTTGTTTGAAGTCCTCAGTGTGTTATGAATAGTTTGAGGTTGGAATGTTCTGGAATTTCATTGTTTTGTTCAGTTTTATGCGTGGTCTTTTGTATAGTTCAATATTCCTTAAAATGTTTAACTATTGGGTTTTTGGTAAAAGAAAGAAGAGATGTTGAAAGAAGTGGAGATGTCCTTATATTGGACAAAACATGAAAAGACGAAATATGAAATCTAATTTAATGATGTCGTCGTCAAAATATTATTTTACTTTAAAGTGTTATTTGGGCACCTGTCAGCTACTGTTGCACGCCTCATAAGCGAAGCGTTGAGGTGGGTACTACTGTCACTTCGCGCAAAACATCTGATTTTTCAAACTTAAAATGTCTTTATGTATCATACATTGCACTTGTAAGATAATACATACACACACATATTAAGAAAAAACACTATTTTTAACATTCATGATATTTTTGATGTCATTTTTGTTATTTAAACTAGTTAAAAAACAGTTTAAAAAAGTTCTGTCTTGGACGTCCGTGTGTCTGTATGTGCGGAGGATTTTCTTGTTAACACGATAGCGACCGAAATACTTTACTAATCGAGTCTTTTTTTTTCTCTTACGCTTGAGTATGCTCAGGAATAGAACCCTTTCATTTTTCAGGGTCTGATTCGATGTGGTTTAATTGTTATTAAATAAACAAAAATAATAATTAATAAATAATTATTAAAAAAAAATTATGAGGCGTGCACTTTTGGATTTTCCAAATTATTTATAAAATATACTTACAAAATATTTCACTTATTTCAAAAAATTAAATTCTCAATTCTTACTCGGAAGATCCGCTTGTGGTAACCATTTTGATATTTGTATATTTGCTGATTTCCCCAGCAGCTCATCCTTTTCCCATTTCCACAGAACATCGTAAGGCAGCTTTAAAAATTTTCGAATCAACAGCTGAATAAATTCACTAGGTAAGGAAGAAGATGAAGCTGTGTTTTGAAGAATCTATCAACTTTTGATCCTAAAATGAATAGCATTAAAATTGTTGTTCACTATAAAATTGCTTGTCTTTGGGAATTTTTTATGCATTTGTAACGGACAGTAATGTGTTCTGTGGTAACGGACGTGACGTCGCCTGTCACCCCCGTCAAGCCAAGCCGCCATGTTGACATCCCCTCCTGCCAGCCGCCATGCCACCGCCATGCCTACCAGCCAGCCACGCGGAGGGGATAAGCCTATATATTAGCTTGCCATTGTTAAACGTGGATTATTCTTGTTAAAACTTTCAAAATAAATAAGTGTGTCGTTACGCTGCAATTTTATTTTCTCCATTTCTTCACAAATCAGAAGCGGGATGAAACGACGTCGACCACAAGTTTGTCGACCTCCTGACGAATCAATGTCGGAGGAAGATGAGGGTACTTCTTCACCGCCTGCACGGAAGCTGCTCAAGAATCTGCTGGAAAAAGAAGTAGTAAAGGCTTTACGCAACCTGGAAGATGACCCCCAAGCTCCAAATAAATCAAAAGTCCATCGTGCTGCATCTTTAATCCCGGAATTTGACCCTGATAGTGAGGAATGCACGGTACAAGCATGGATTCGTAAAATTGACCAAATTGGGGAAATAAATGGATGGGACGATACAACTAAATCATTTTACCTACAAGATAAGCTGCGAGGTCAAGCAAAGAAGTGGTACAATCGTCTAGAGAACTACGATTACACGTGGGAACAATGGAAGGATATGCTATTGCGAGCATTTCCTCGATATCGCGATTATGGAAACATGCTTGAAGAATTACTACAAAGGAAAAAGCAACCTACAGAGACGATGACAAAATACTATCAAGATAAAATCGCCATGTGCTTCCGGTGCAAGTTATCCGATAGCGCCAGCGTTTCCTGTATCATTCGTGGTCTGCCACTATCGCTACAACCTAACGCTCGAGCCTTCCAATGCCACACGCCAGGAGAGCTTTACGAAGGATTTTTATGTGCACTTGACGACTACCGTACTTTACCTATCGACACAAGGTTTCATAAAAATTTGGTGAGTAGGCCATCTCACCTGGATAAAAAGTCAATGCCACCCAATGTCGAAACAGACCCGTGTCCGAGATGCAAGAAAACTGGTCATTTACTGCGTGATTGCTCCCTACCTGACACACGTACATGTTATAAATGTGGAAATAAGGGACACATTGCTTCACGTTGTTCTACAATTGCCACGGAAAATAGAAGATCTATCTCAACCGACAACATAAAAGAAGTAAATGTACTACGCCCTTATAATGAAATATACAAAAAGGTCGTTAAAGTCAATGGCATCCACGTGAAAGCATACATTGATACCGGCAGTCAAGTTAACGTTTTAAACTATCAAGTATCGAACGCATTGTCATTGGATGTCAAACCGACGAGTGTCATTTTAAAAGGATTCTCCGGTGGACTCTCAACGAGTCGTGGAGAAGTCGAATTTCAATTAGAAATTGACGGTATAACCATGAAATGCCACGCCTACTTGTCTAGCATCAAAATGGCCGATGTTAATCTTTTAATCGGTCAGCCTGTCATCAACAGCGAAGGTATGACATTGACAGTTAACAAAGGCCTTGTCGAATTTAATCGTACTCAAGATCCCATTTGCGATATTGAGGCTATCGAAGACCATGATCGCTTTAAAGTCGTCACAGTCAACGAAGAGAGACTTCCACCTGGCTCTTCCATCATTCAAGTGCGGGTTTTCGGAAATAAGGTCGGCAACGGTGTGGTTACACCGCCTCAGCATCATGAGCTGCAGGGAGTGGCCTACTCTCTTCCATCCACCCTGCTCACTGGTGAAGACGGGTACATCAAAGTCATCAACATGGGCTGCGAGGTTATCGTGTGGCCGCCGGGAGAGGTCCTAACCAGGGCTGAAAGCTGCCAGGAGTCTCCACTACAGCCAAATAGCCAGGTACTTACCCTTGCTTGCCATAGATTTGCCAATTATAATGCTAATAATATAGGTCAACCCTCAACTACTGACTTATGTATAGGAGGTGTAAAATTAAACGACAAAAATAGGTCCGTTAAATAATAAGCAACATTCAGATCTTATCAGTTTATTAGTACAATATAAACATTGTTTTGCTAATGGTACAAAAGATCTAGGGTGCACAGGTTTAGTGCAAATGAAAATAAAGCTTACTAGTGATCAGCCTATTTACCGCCAGCCTTATCGATTATCGCATAGCGAACAAGCAGTAGTTCAGTCTAAAGTGATTTATTAGATGCCGAGATTATCAAAGAGTCTGAATCTAGTTATGCATCTCCGGTCATTTTAGTCAAAAAGAAAAACGGTGACAGTAGGATGTGTGTTGATAACCGTGCCTTAAATGCTATTACCGTAAAAGATAGATTTCCATTGCCAAACATAGACGATCAGGTTTCGAAATTAGCGGGCCACAATTAATATTTTACGAGTTTAGATATGGTTCAAGGCCATCATCAATAATTACGTGTTGTATACGTAGTATATTATTATTAGTCTGTGGTGTTAGTAATGAAGATACACACAAAACTGCATTCATAACACCTCAGGGTCATTTCGAGTACACTCGTATTCCATTCGGTTTAGCGAACGCGCCATCCGTTTTTATGCGGTTGATAAATAAAATAGTTGAATCTGTAGGTAGAACTGAAAATAATAATGTTAAAAACAAACATGGTAAACGTGAAATTTTGGCATTTCTGGACGATTTACTCTTACCCTCGAATGACGTCATGTCAGGCTTAGACATTTTGCAAGCGGTACTTGTCAAACTTGAAGTAGAAAATTTAAAATTAAACATGAGTAAGTGTTCGTTCTTGCAAAATGAAATAACGTATTTAGGTCATAAAATATCGGCTAAGGGTATTCAACCGGGCGATTCAAAGTTATTAGCGGTGTCTCGTTTTCCAACACCGACCAATGTTCATAGTGTGCGTCAATTTATCGGGTTGTGTAGTTATTTTCGTAAGTTTATTTACAATTTTGCTGTCATTGCCCGCCCTTTAACCGATTTAACTAAAAAGAAAGCTTCGTGGATATGGAGTAGTGATCAAAACAATAGTTTCGAACAATTAAAAAAGTGTTTGTGTTCCGAGCCTGTGTTAGCTTTGTACGATCCTGTGCTTTCTACGGAAATACATACTGACGCGTGTAAATTAGGAATAGCCGGTATACTTCTACAAAAACAGATTGATGGTACGTTGCGACCCGTTTTATATTTTAGTAGGGTGACAAGTAAAGAGGAAAGCATGTATCATAGTTATGAACTTGAAACTCTTGCCGTTGTAGAATCCTTGCGTCGTTTTCGCGTATATATAGTAGGAAAAAAAGGTTAAGATTGTTACTGATTGTACAACAGTCCGCGCTACGCTTACTAAACGTGACATTATACCACGTATCGCAAGGTGGTGGCTTTCTATACAAGATTACGATATAAGCGTAGAGTATAGGCCGGGGGAACGAATGAAACATGTAGAATGTAGATGCGTTAAGTAGACATCCAGTAGACACTATGAACGTGAATCGTCTCGAAGTAGCGGATTGGTTTTATATGGTGCAATGTCAGGATACTAAAAGAGAGCGCTAGAATGAAACGTAACTTCGATAGGAAACAAAAATCCGCTCACATATATAAGAAGGGTGATTTATTGCTAACGCGTCAAGCACCTACTTGTTCAGCATCCAAAGTTAACACTAAACTTGACGACTTGCTCCGGTCCTTATGTCGTAACGAAAGTATTGGGCAATGATAGGTACCAAATTAGAAGTATATAGGGTTTACGTGGGTATAAGAGTTTTAGTAGGTTAGTAGCTGCAGATTCGTTGAGGCCCTATAAAAGTATTGTTACAGTTTCTGATAGTGCTAGCAGTTCGGATGAGCAAATGGAAACCAAAGATCTTATTGATTTATTAGAGAGCTAATTATTTTTGTTGTTCCTGTGGGAACAACTGTTTCAGGATGGCCGAATGTAACGGACAGTAATGTGTTCTGTGGTAACGGACGTGACGTCGCCTGTCACCCCCGTCAAGCCAAGCCGCCATGTTGACATCCCCTCCTGCCAGCCGCCATGCCACCGCCATGCCTACCAGCCAGCCACGCGGAGGGGATAAGCCTATATATTAGCTTGCCATTGTTAAACGTGGATTATTCTTGTTAAAACTTTCAAAATAAATAAGTGTGTCGTTACGCTGCAATTTTATTTTCTCCATTTCTTCACACATTTGTTTTTTTGTTAGTTCAAAAAAAAAACAAATGCATACAAACAGCGATTGGAATAAAAGATATTTTTGGAACATATTCTTCTACTTAAGTATCAGTAAAAATAACGCAATTCAAAATTTGAACTAAAGAGCCGCAAGTTTGGTTCAAGCGTTCAACCATAAATTCTTTACGCACAAAAATCAGAATCTTCAGTGACGTTTCTGTAAAATATACAACAATTTTTACCTACCTTTGGTAACATCTTTTCCTGTTGGTAATAAATACCTCCATATTATAGAAATAATATTTGGAGTTACTGGTTGATTGTGAAGCCATATGGGGGGCATATTCAAACATAGCATATTATCAACATTTTTCCTCAGTTCTTTGTAATATGGTAAATCAGTCCCTAGCATTTTGTTTTTATTGCTGCAATGCAATCTCTGTCAGGCAACCAGTTAGGAAAAAAAATGACATAAGTTTATAGAACCATTTACCATTAGAAAGATTATTCTAGTACTTTAGAAGTGATGGTATTATTCGCTGATTAGAAGATTAGGTCCACGAATCTACAGTTCGTATTGTAGGGATAATTCGCTATATTAATAATCATTTGATTTCGTAGAATCGAGATTTCTTCCCGCTTTGAGTCTAGTTTCATATGATTATATTCGTCTCAATCAGACTACTTCCAAGAATTAATGGTCTCGGCTTCTCTTAGTATACTTATTATGGAGAAATGTGTCCACATAGAAAGCCCGTGTCCCTGCAGTGGGAACGTTCCCAAACGTATATGGGCTGGTGATGATTGTTTTGTAAACTGGTGACAATTCGTACAAAAAAATTAAAGATTTTCATAAATAGTTTCAATGACTGTAATATTTTATTTTGTTCGTCAATTACTAATATGAGTTAATTTCTATCAGATCGTTAAATAATAAATTATTAATACATTGGTTTATTAAATTGTCCAATTGTTTCAAAGCTTCTAAACTAAAACTTTTAGATCGTGTTTATTCGACTTGTAACTGTTTGAAACACGCTTAGTTTTTCAGGTAGTGTTTGTCTCTGTGGCGAAGTTATTTGGGGCTTAAACCCGGCTGTTTGAATATTTACCAAATGCGTAAAAGGCAAGGTTTAGAGAGAGGCATTTCTGGATCTTAATAAAATGGGTTAGGTACTATTCAATTGCATATTGATGAAATAAAAAATATCTACTTATTACCAACATCAAATCTATACTAATGTTATAAAGCTGAAGGGTTAAAGCTAATTTGTTTGTTTGAACTCGCTAATATCAGGAACTACGGGTCCATTTGAAAAATTCTTTCAGCGTTAGTTAGCTCATTTACCGAAGGCTATGCTATGAAATCACTTCACGCATGTGAAAGCGTTAGAGCTCTAGACTAAGTGGCTGGTATCCCACAGCCGGCGCCACAATAAAGGCCAGCACCACTACTCCAGCATTTGCAACAGGGTTGTCTCGCTGGAGTCGCCCGAGTGCAACAACGGGCTCGCCTACTACTGCCAGTAGGCCTGAGAGCAGCTATACGAGTGGGCCGCCGCCGCCGAAGGGCCCGAGCGCGAGCCGTCCTAGAACTGCTCCGTAATCATGGTGATGGCCGCGCGCTCGACCCGCCGCTCCCGAAAATAACGGTGTATCTAAGACTTATTATTTACTAGCTGTGTCGCGTGGTTTCACCTACATTGCTCCACTCCTAAGACCAACAGGAGCAGAGCAATGCGGATAAAACCGCGGGCACAGCTAGTCTTAAATACAATAGATTGCATTGCTTTCATAGAATCGTCATTAGTAGGCCAACAGTGCATTAGGACTCGATTTCTATTATCCACTACTGAATAGATAGTTATCAGAAACCTATTGAGGCGGTGACTAGGCATTTTCAATGGCTTCAATAGTTAAGTTGCTTTTATGCTAATCTATGAGATTCAGCAGTTTTCGTTGTATGGGTGAATTTCCCAAACGACTTTTTTTTTTGTCTTCATTGAAATTAGTATTTGAAAAAAGGAATATTGTTCTGTACTATTTTTTTTTGTATTCATTAGGTATTTATTGGGTTGTGGCATAAAATATTATTTGTCTAAGTCTATTTACAAAGGTAGAAATAAATACATAAACCTCTATTTTTGTCACATCGGTGCTGTCCCTCTACTTTTTTTACAAGCAAAAACGCTTATATCGTTATAAAAATAAGTAACTTAAGAATAGAACTTATTCTATTTCATAGAATATTAGTTTTATTATTAATATGTAGCATATTTTATTACGTAATTCATAATATTTATTACTGAGAGGCATAAATGTACTTGTCTCGCAAAATTTTGTCATATCGCTGCACAAAAGTAATTTAAACCTAACTTTGCATCGATGAGTCCGACAGTGTCCCCACCCCAATTTTATTTCCCTCGTTAGTGTGTGCTAGTGCGCAGTCAGGACGGACGTGTGTCAAATCGCTGCATATTCCCGCCAATTACGTAAGTACGACATTTCAGTTACTTCCAAGCAATTATTTTATATTATCGGTGGTTGCATTTTTCTAGTGTAATGTGAAGTTTTATTACGATTGTTTGGTTCTAACAGACATAGTAAGTAAATTAGCATCATTATAGGTACTTGAATTTAGCCTAAATATTATACATTTTTCATAATTTTCAAAAAAGTCGATAATTTCTCACGTCGCTGTTCTCATATCGCTGTAATCGGTGGTCTTTTTTACCACCGATGTGATAATTTACACCGATGTGATAAGAAAAATCAATCGGTGTCTTAAATATCATATCGGTGTTTTGATTCATGATCGACGCATAGTTTTGTCACATCGGTGGATTGTTTTATCACATCGGTAGATCATATTATCACCTCGGTGTAATTTTATCATATTGGTAGACATAGTGTCATTTCATTAAAGTAAACAAAAAAACAATGGAGCATACCTACAACCATACATTATATACATACATATACACATATTATATTTTTTAACTTTCATAAATATTAACTTGTGTGCAGCTCGTGCCGCACACAATTCGTTCGAGTAATTTTGTTTAAGATTAATTTTGTTTAAGAATGCTGAAATCAAAACTAAACGAGGAGGAGAAAAAAGAGAGAAAGAGGTTGATGGAAAGAATAAGAAAAGCTAAAATCAAAAGTGATCCTGTGTTAAACGAGCAGCATTTAAGAAAAGACAGAGAACGCTTAGCTAAAAGAAAGGCAGCTGGACTTATCCTAACCCGAAGCCAAATGACTGCACATGCACGTCGCAATGCACAAAAGAAAAACCGAATCAGTGCCCGTGCATATTATCAGCGGAAAAAAAATAAGGCAAATGGTGCCCGCAACAACCCAACAAGTGTTTCAGAGACCAATGACGCAGAATCGCTACCGAAAAATCAAGATAATGAGCCCGGTATTTCTCAAGAACTAATAGGACCTCATAGCCCACGGCTATTGCGACAGAATGTTCGATGTAATAGTCCTAATTTGCGTATTGATGCCATAGTAGCGAGTAGTTCCCACTATTTACGTACAAGCAGTCCCCTAGATTTATCAATAGCATCTCCTTTACGAACGCCAAGTATTAGTTCTATAAATTCAGAAGAATCAACATTACGCCCAAATAGTCCTAACTTAGACACATCCTTTAATACTGTTAAATTCAAACAAGACATTAAAATGAAATTTCGTAAATATCAAAACGTTAAAACTCAGCAAATACACGATTTAAGAAAACAATTGGCAAAGGCTAATAAAGAGAAACTAATGTACAAAAAGAGATACATGAGACTACATCAAGAATTTAAGAAATTAAAACAGAGTAATTTAGAAGTGAGACGAATCCCAACGAAGCCAAAAAATATAGACCTGCAAAAACGTATCCGTAAGATTGTTGTTCAGTTTTTTGAGGATGATGAAAATTCAAATCTTTGCCCAGGTAAAAAGGATACTGTCACACAAAATGGAGTAAAAAAACAGAAAAGGCTGATGAAAGACACAATTAAAAATTTACACAAAAAGTATTTGACTTCGGGCTACCCTCCAATCAGTTACGTCACTTTTACAAGAATGAGGCCGTTTTGGGTCACGCAGCCAAAATTAAACTTGAGAAATACATGCCTATGTGAGAAACATGAGAACATGGATCTTGTTATATCATCTTTAAAAAGAAATCGTATCATAAAAGAAAACACCACGACTGAAATTCTAAGTAGTATTTGCTGTGATATTTTTAAGGTAGAATGCCTGCAAAGAACATGTCCTGTCTGTAAGAATCGTCATTTAAATTATCAAGAATTTGATAACTCCAAAGATGTTATTTATTGGAATTGGAAGAAGATAAAAAAGAATTACAAAAAAAATGGAGTCGATAAAATAGCCGTTAATGTAGAAAAAGTAAAAATAACCGTTAAACCATTACAACTAATCAAAATATTTGAAAACAATCTGAAACCGTTCTTAACACATTGTAGTAATATACGAAATCAAAGTCAAGCTTTTAAGCACTACAAACAAAACATGACTGAAAAGGATTGTGTCGTTCACATTGACTTTAGTGAGAACTATAGCTCCAAGTACGGGTCCGAAATACAATCTATGCACTTTGGTGGCAGTCGTCAACAATTCACATTACACACTGCTGTAATTTACTATAAAAATAAGGAAGAGAATATAACAACTCAATGTTTCTGCACTATTAGTTCTTCACTGCGCCATGATGCTGCCGCCGTTTGGGCTCACCTTGTTCCAATATTAGAAGAAATTAAACAGGAAGCTCCAATTGTTCAGAATCTTATTATTATTTCTGATTCTCCATCAGGCCAGTATCGGAATAAGAAAATTTTTTATATTATGTCCCAACTCAGTATTTACTGCTCTTCTCTGACTAACATAATATGGAACTATAGTGAATGTGGTCATGGAAAAGGTGCGCCAGATGGAGTAGGTGGGCTACTGAAGCGAACGGCGGATCGATTTGTTGCACACGATGGTGATATGAATAATATAGACTCTTTTGTAAACTATTTAAAATCTGCTGTCCAAGGCGTGAAAATTAGTACTGTAGAAGAATATGAAGTTGAAGAAAAGGACTGGCTTCTCCCTACAAATTTGAACACATTTCGTGGAACATTGCAAGTCAAACAAGTCATTTGGACTAAAGAAGCTAAAAATCGTATAGTTTTACGTCGACTTTCTTGTATAGAAGATGAATGTATGAAATATGTTGTTAAATGTCCACATGGCAAACATCTAGACTTCCACAATTTGTCAACCGAACACGAAATTAAGTCTAAACCTCAACTTTCTACTTCGAGTAATAAAAAATCCAGAACTAAATCCAAAATAGATATCACTAAAATGCGACCAGTAAAGTTAACTGACAAATTAATTTTGTTCCCACAGCCATCACATTCAAAGTATTTTACACCATCAAATACATTAAAAATCTCGGAAAATGCGGCACCCAGATCATCCTCTTCGACAAAAATGTCTGAAAATTTGCTATTGAACTATGTAGATCTTGATCAAAGTACTCCTGCCTGTTCATTTTTAGAGAAAATTGACACGAACATTTTAGTTGGTTTAGAGGAATCAACTCAATTCGTAAATAAAGAGGATACGGTAAAAGCATCTAATAGATTTTCAAGTCCTACCGTGGAAGACAGTGACACCGATGAGGAAATATTTAGAATAAAATCTAAAATTAACTTTAAAAAAGAAAAAAATGAGCCACGTAAACCAACTCCTGACATCAAACAGAGATTTAATTATATATTTGGTTGCAGTGACACTGATGATGACTTATTTTGATCTGGGCTGATTTGTTTTTAAAATTTTTATTTTTATTGTTTTTAGTTTTAATTGAAAAAAAGAGGTTTAATTGTTGTAACAGATAATAATTATAAAAGTACGTAATTAAGTGCTGTGATTAACTATAGGTATACTACATAGTCTTCTATGACTTAAAAGTCTAATTATGGTGCAATTTAATAAAAGTGGAGTACGAAGACGGTTCAAGTTCTGTAGTGATTTATGTTGAACTTAAAGGCTGATTAACATAATAACCAAATTATACTGACAGATTTAATTTAAGTTTTTTTTTTAAGGGTAAAGATTATTTGCTAGATGTAAGATATAAGCGATCTCTATGTAATCTATGATACTTACGCACTGAGAACAAAGATTTTAAAAATATTAAATTAAGTGATAATTAAAGCTGTGATTATTGTAGTGTTGTTATGATTAAGGTTAAACTTAAAAGGCTGATTAATTAGGTATATAAAGTTTTCTTATATAAAGTTTCTATTCTTAGTATTGTTGAACCTAGAACGCCACAATGTTTTAAGTGTACCTACACATGGCAAAACAATTAGCTTGATCGCCACATTAATAAATGTGTATTGTACAATAACGTACAAGAAATTTTTGTTTTTTATACTTCTTTTAAATAAACACAATGATAATTAAAAAAAACATTATTTTTTATTCTAAGAAAATAATACCCTTAGTTCAGGTATTCAGTTCTTAGTCACTCCTTCAAAAATGTATAAGCCTACTATTTCTTTTTTGATGTTCAAAGGTGGATAGATTATCATATCGCTGTATATGTATATCACATCGGTGAATAAATTTATCATATCGGTGTACAGAAAAGATAATCGGTGCCGGATTGTCACATCGGTGGAAACCAGAATTCAAACTGAATTTTCTCCATAGTCTTAAAAGATACGTTGATGGTTACCAATAAGGGAGTATTTAGTATCCTAAATATTACATTAAACATGAAAAAAATAAAAAATATATATAAATGAAAAAGTTCACCGATATGATAAGAAAAATGGCATTTGTTGAAATTCACCCGTATGTTTGAAGTTTTATATAGGGTCAATCTTGCTTTGGACAATGAATGGTTTCTTGTTAGAAATCTGAGATTTTTATGAGGTTTGCTGTTTGTTTTATGTTTGGTTGGTATTTTTAGTTTGATTGTTGTTATTTCGATCTTGTCCTCTCTTCTAGTTACCTTGTAACACGTCTTTTGGAAATTGTTTCGTTGGTTTGTTATCTGAATTCGTCTCGCATATTTTTCAATTAAATAGGTAGGTACAAATTTATATTTTCGGTTTAAAGAACTTTATTTATCTCATAAACAAGAACAATAGATACAATATGATCTTTTACACATAATATGAGAAATAACAATTTTACAGTTAGTATAACATATTATTTTCCCTTTCACTGAATAATTGAGTTAAACGAACTGTAATGTTCTTAACAATTATTGTAGTTGATTTGGTAGATAAATTTAAATTTTAAATAAATTAAAGTTTGAAAAGTTGACTTACAAAAGTCATAATTGGTATTTCAGAATTTGGTTTCATTCGATGAATATACAAGATATAGAAGTTTTTCCCTAAAAAGCTTGTTCATCCATTTTTCAGAATTATATCACTTTCCGTCTGCGGCTTCGCCTGCGTTTTCAAAGAAAAAACCGCATAGTTCCAGCTTAGCTAAGCTTTGGAGCAAGGCTTCACGCCTTTCCTGAAAGCTTCATTTTCAAATATAAAAAAAATATCAAATGAAATCAATAACAGCGCAAATACAGCACATTTCAGGCTTTAATTAATTATCAAAATCCTCTTACAATGGGAGCAATAAACTTGTATTAATTCGCACATTTGTCCTGCTTATTGCTTTAGCAAATCGACGAATCCATAGGAATTCGGGAATTTGTGATAATTGAATATCTAATAAACATTTCAGAATTGATATGTATGTACTGTTAATGATTATGTTGTAATATTAAATAGGTATTATAAATATTCCATATATTAGTGGAGAGTGGAGTAGACATATCCGGATAGATAGATGAATTATTGTTGTAAATATGAAAATCTGTCTGTCTTGTAGCTGTCATGACTACTAAAGTACCAATTTGGATTAAATCAGATATCTAACTAGTACGACTCAGAAGAGAAATCACTCGTAAATGATACGTTTGTTTGTAGTAACAAACATCTTACTTTCATATGCAAAGGGCATAGATAATATTATTAGCAAGAAGATATCATTCATTCACCTCATATATTTTCAATGAATTCAAAATTGATGAACAAAGAATATCATGAACATAAAAGCACAGATTATTTAACAGTTACTAATAAAAGAAACAATTTTAGTAACTTGTTACCCAAATCGTCTTAATATTAAGTACTTAAGTCAATTAAAACATAACCAATGAAAGGATGGAAGTTAACAATTACGTAACTAAATTCCCAATTCAATAATTAACACAATTGGTTCCTTAGTTTTGCGAAAAATAACTCTTTACATTATTAACATAGTCTGTTCTGACAAATTAATATTTGATACAGCCACTCAAACTCGTAATTGCTTGTTAGGGAATAAAGCACACCATTCACTATCCGATTTTGGTGACATAATAATATGTTTGTTAAACGGTTTGAAAAATAAGGTGTATAGGATTCGAGAAGTATGTGTTAAAAAAAATAATAATGACAGTACAGTATATTTACATAATCCCGCCGAAAAACCCGCATAGTTCCCGTTCCCGTGAGATTACCGGGATAAAACCTATCCTATGTGTTAATCCAGGTCACCTTCTATATGTGTGCTAAATTTCATTGTAATCAGTTCAATAGTATTTGCGTAAAAGTTTATTTATTTATTTATTTATTTATATAAAACCATTCCTACCATTACAGTTTACCCAATGCGATAGGGAGGTCAAATTTACAAAACAATTTATTCATTAATACAAAAAAAAATATTACATTAATTAAGATTGCAATATTATACAACCGCTACAATTATGTTTGATACTCTAGTCGTAAGTTAAACAAACATACATAGACATACGTCATACATCCATCGTGACCTCATATTCTATAGTTAAATCATTTCATAAAATATGCATTACCTAACTAGCCCATACTTACGCAGCTTATTCGTATCTTTGTCTTCTTAATCTTAAATAAGAGTCTCATTTACATTCAGCCAGATTATACGAATATTAGCGAAGATTGCCGAGGTATTACGATATAACACTTATGTAAATTGCATTAAGATCGTACTGCGTTGAATGAAATACAATGAATGTTAACAATGAGAGGTTTTAAGAGATTTTATAGGGATAAGATCAGTGGATTTGAATCTAGTACTATTCCTATTTGCTTTCTTAGTGAATAGCTTATTGTTTGTGAGCTTGCAAGTGATGTATTTTGCACATTGTAATAAATTTTACTATTGAACATTGAAAAATGGTATAATGTAGACAATATTTTCAGCCATATTATGGCTACATTCACCTGCGATTTATAGAAAGTCTCATATAAATACCTACTAGACCTATGAAATAATAGGTTTTGTATTATATTTCTTATTATGTTACAAATTATTACATAAAATCAGAACTTTCCTTCACATTAGGTGTTATTTTAGTCGCAAAATCTGGTCGCACGTTATAATACATCATAACTGTACATCAATCAAAGTCAGGGGATATTAGTGATATTCCCACTTTTGCTAATTCCCTAATACAACATAACAACGTAACTTGATTCGCTCATTAGTCACTATTAACTTTGTTTATGTTTAATCATAATTCTACTAACTTTGCCCCGTGGTTTTGCCCGCATTTATCTGTTTCGATTGGTCTTAGCGTGATGATAATATATCCTAAAGCTTTCCTCGATAAATGGGCTATCTAACTATGAAATAACTAGATTTCCGCCCGCGGCTTCGCCCGCGTTTTCAAAGGAAAACCCGCATAGTTCCCGTTCCCGTGGGATTTCCGGGATAAAACCTATCCTATGTGTTATTCTGATGTATAAGCTATATTTTGGTAAAGTTTCATCTAAATCCATTCAGTAGTTTTTACGTGAAAGAGTAACAAACATCCATACATCCATACATCCATACTTACAAACTTTCGCCTTATAATATTAGTAGGGTTTTTCAATTTGGTACCGTAGTTCCTGATAACAAAACATACAGATAAACAAACTCTTCAGCTTGACAATATTAGTATAGAAGTGTAGATATTGCGTTAGCTTGCAACGAAAAAATTTAAATGAATACATTTTATGAACTTTGGTTCATACGCAAGTCTTCAAACTTTTGAAATTCCATTTTCCAAAGAAGTGAGTAAAATCCAGCGTCATATTAGATAATCATATTTCCATTTCATTGAAAAACATTCATGATTACAAAGTGTTCATGCATGTAAATTGCTAGTTTGTGCCATTAACAGCACATTCTGTGGCATATAAGGGCACTGGCATAATGTCGAGACATAATATAAAGTTGTATAGCTATATAAAGGTTGCTGATAAAATTTGACAGTTAAGAAAATTTCTCTGAACTTTTTGAACGAAGTAAAAGAGGAAGAATGTGTATACAACAACACAATTAAAAAAATAGGTAAAAATTGAAAATGTATAAGTGGCATCATTGTATGTTTTATTAAGATTTTGAATGGGTATTTGAAAGTCAGTAATGACACAAATTTGTTATGACGTGTCAGAATTAAAGGAATTGTTCTTTGTCTTCTTTAATCTTTTAAATAATCTTTTGTTTTTTTTTCATAATTCTTCTGTTATAAAGTTGCAACTCCCATTCTTATGAAACGCAGATTCTGTCAATACCAAACGAACTTATTTAATTATGACCTGTTTACATTAAAGATTTCGCTTGTAGCTTTTATAGTGTTGAAATCAGATTTTGGATGGATGCGTTGATACATGCCCTTATGGTTCCCAAAAATTTTATTCTGAGAGTAATTCGCACTGGATTCGTTTTTGAGTATGTCCTGTCCTCCTGTTTTATTGTTGTTCATCACCTATTTTATCTCCTTGTGGGTAGAATTGATCAAAATCCTTTCTAAGCGGATGCCTACGTTCTAACATCTACCTGCATGCCAAATTTCAACCCGATCCGTTCAGTGGTTTAGGCTGTGCGTTGATAGATCACTATGTCAGTCAGTCAATCACCTTTGAGTTTTATATATTTAGATGTGTGCAATAATAACTTCAACTAACCTAGAAAATCAATCCTCAGTACAAACATTAGAACATTCGAATTTGTAATTTAATGCTCGTAAAATATCTTGAAAATATTCAATTTCTCCCAACATTGTTCGCTCGATATAACCTCGCTCTAAGTTCGTGACTAAAATATTTCAGGGGGTTTCAATACTTATTACAAGGCTTGGACGTTATTAATACCATATTATTTTGTGATCTTCCAAATATTTGGAGTATATTTTCCTTGATCGGATTTGTTACTTTTTTTATTTTAGTGGTAAATTGGCTTTCTTAGGCTTGTTAGTTTTCTGCTTTGAGTTGTATGGAATTGGTTTTTGATAAGGTAATACTTGTTTTAAATATAAATTAATGGTTTTTATACCGCTGCGCTTGTAAATACTATGAACCAAAAAAAAAAATTACTGTACATACCGTCATTGAGATTTTTTTTGATAATTTTTATTTAAGTAAAATTAAACCGGTCAAGTACAAGTTGAACTCGCGTAACGAGGGTTCATTCTTTCAAGGAAATATTTATTAAAAATTTTGCCACGCCAATAGATAGAATAATATAATATTATATCAATAATTTATATTATTGATCTATCTTCTATTATATCTAATAACGTCACAAATTACTCATTCAAAGTTCGATATTTTTATCTATTTTTATCTTCGATGATACATCGGACATTATCTTACAGAAAACATAATACGCAAATGTAAGTTCTATGCAACTGCAATACAGTGCATTATCCCTTGTTCGATGCAGTTGTGCGTGGGTACTTATGGCGATTTTCAAAAATGGTGTTCAAGACTCGTTAGCTCAGTGGGTTAGAGCATCGATATTGCAATCATAATCATCGAAGGGCGGAGGTTCAAATCCTTCACGAGTCAAACCATTTTTAGTCTTTTTTAGTTCCGCACCTCACAAGGAAAAAACGGAACCCTTAAAGGGGATCCTATAAGATCACTTCGTTGTCCGTCTGTCTCTTTGTCTATCAATCCTTTTTCTCAGGAACGCTGAAATCAAGAAATAAAGCTGAAATTTTTATATTCAAGTCTTCGGTCCATTGACACTGTGGAAAAATCAAACTTATAAGTGTAAGAATCTATACTACTCGTAAACACAGAATCTGGAATTTCATTTCAGTACCCTAAAAATAGCTAATATCTAGTAGGTGTACTACAAAATAATAGTCAGTTGTAGCTCAGATTGCTAAATAAGTACTACCTACGTAATAATTTACTACGGAATAGTTTCAGAGCACAGCTGACACAAACAAACATACTATTAATATTAATACACATAGCTCGACGATATTCCCCAAGAGAATATGAAAAAAAATCACAATTTATTTCATAAACAATAACAAAGTTAATTCATTACACACGCGTCAGATGACACCTCTGGGATCAGATTTTATGTGCCTATGACCTGTTAACCCTTCTCTAATTAAAACCTATATATTATATTGTATTATGTTACCGGCAATTTGTTTTATTCGGGTATTCTATGTAGAGTATGAAACTTTTTCGATATAATATGTGTGAAATATTATGAAGGTATTTTAACTGTATTTATTGTAGTAAATTGAACATTTGTACACTCAAACTATTGCAGTTATAAACTATTATTTATTTATTTATTTATTTTATTTAACACTTTATTAGTTGTACAATCAGGAAAACCTTAAAATTACTTACAGCTAAGAAACAGAGTACAACTAAAAACAACTAAAAAACTAACTATACCTTGCTTTGAGAATTTTCCAATCTATCCGCTTCGTCTAGTACTTAACTTAGACTTTTTAATGTTGTCATTGGTTTTGACTAGAATTGAAGAAGTTATAAGTAACAGAGACTTCACTGATTGTAGTCGTCATAATATAAAGACGAACATTTCCTCTATTCGTTCGTCGAGTGTCTACCTGTAATTTGTATATATTATCATCGCCATATCATCGCATATACTTATCTGTTTCAATGATTAAGTCTAGAGTCTTCTGTACCACATTTGACAAAGATATTTTCTTTTGTCTTTCTCCACTGAAAATCGAAATCGCTTCTAAGTTCTTGCTGCACTAAAGTGGCGCTCTTACAACATAATATCTTTATTGAACACCTTATAAATCCACACACTATTCATCCAAGAAGCAAAACAAATAGCTACAGAACCGTTAATTCCACGCTCATATAAACTGGAACGCACATTCCCCAAGTGTACAGGATTTGTTCCCGAAACTGTATGTCCAAGTTAATCTTAAACGTTCACCTACCACGAGTATGGTGATCTTACTCAATGCGTAGATTGTATGGAAAATTCTACAGCGCCTCTAGTGGCCCCTTCGAAAACTTATTTCACAGTATGTCTTCAAGAAAAAAATTCGATCGAAATTTTACTGCTAAAGAGTCACGTCTTGTAGCGTTTTCTATTGATTATCGGTACCATGAGCCTTTGTCTTTGTCAGTCTTTGGCAGAAGCTCCCGAGAAATAGTTTTTCGATTCGATTGTAGTTGAGTCCATGTTTTACCGTGTTCGCCTCTGCGGTTAACGCGATACAGTGGTTAACACGTGACTATAGAACCAAGCGGTTCAATTCCTGATGGAGACGAAAATAAATGTCTCGATCTGACAGGAAAAAGAAGGCTGATCCTACACCTAATGAAAATTCATCATTCATTCATAATACCTCTTTCCCATACCCCACTAGGGGACACTACTACTACTACTTACTCGCTAGCGAATACACACAAGGTTCGATTACTCATGGTAAGGGTACTGAAACGAATGGATTAGAATGAAATCTATACATACTGTTCCCGGGATGAACAAATGTTTTGTACCTTTTAATAGAATCCCAGTGAATGGATCGAATCGGAAAGTTTTGGTGCATTAAAAGAAATGCAGTTTTGTTATTTTTTAGAGGAATTCAGTTTAATGAAGATTAAAAATACTTTGGTATGGTTGAAATTTTTAGTGGATTGTGACTTGATTTATCTACTATTGAAAATGTTATATTAAATTCAAATATATTGTAATCGTAAATCTAATAATATTATAATATTATAGTTGAAGAGTTTGTTTGCTTGAATGTGCTAATCTTAGGAACTAAACAATATTAAAAGAAAAATAATGATTTACGCATGTACCTATTCGTTAATTGCATGAATCACAGCATGGATAAAAATGTATAAAAATGTTTCTCTGTCAAGGAATTACTACTGAATGAAAGTTTTTTTGGTGATAATGTTAAAACATACAATGAAAATGTAAAGGAAAAAGTAACATATATTTTGGTGCCATGGCCTCAGATAAATTATTGTGTTATAATATATCAGCAGGAGTTAAAGCCTAGGTAATAAAAAAGTAACATCTCACATAACCAACGAAGTAAAATAATAAATTTCAATATTGTCTAATCGTATTTCACTTAGTGCTAACCCCGATTTGCTTGTTGTAAATAAAACACTGTGTATTTATTGTTTGAGGGTAGGTACTTTCATATAAACCATACTTTTTTATTTATTGTCTAGATTTTTTAAATTAAACTTCTTCTTTCTTCTTTGTAAAATTCAGGGTCGTGTCATGGTAATTCCGTCACGTCATGGAGTAAGGCGACGATTTTGGATCTTTGAATCTTGCCAAAGAAGTTTTGCTTCTGACACGTGTGCTCGGCACACAAGCTCTTTCTTTAAAGAAACACACACGTCACTAGTTTACAATTCAATAGTACATTAAAATTTTAACGATAAGGAAACAGAAGCCTATTTACCTCCTTCATATTATTATTTTCAGCATTATTTATTAAGGAGCGTATATTACATGTCTAATGTTAAGCACATTAGACATGTTATACACGCTCGAGACCTTTTTTATGATAAAAGCGATACAAATGTGTACATATATTGGTATTTTACATTAACATGTACTTAACTTGTATTAACATAATATTAGTTATAACTTATAAGTTAAGATTATAGTAGTTTTTTGTGATTGGTTATTCTGATAAAATTTCACTTCTTCTTTAATAATAGTCCTCCTCCTATAATTTGCCTTTTTTTCATATTTTTATTTTCCGCAATATTTATTAAGGAGCGTGTATTACATGTCTAACGTTAAGACATAAGACACTCTCGAGACCTTTTTTATGCTAAAAACGATACAAATACATATTATTTTGGTATTTTACATTTCTAATATGTAATTAACTTATATTACCATAATATTGGTTATAAGTTTAAGACTATAGTAGTTTTTTGTGGTTGGTTATTCTGATAAAATTTCACTTCTTCTTTAAAGTACGATTAATGATTAAAAAAGCTCGGTCGGTTCTTTTCAGACTTAATTAGGCTGTCCTTTCACATTTTGCCCAAATGGAAAATTTTCCTTTTGAGAGCAGACAAAGCTTGGATAAGCTAGATAATGATAATATTAACTTTTCCTATGTTGTGCCATTTGAAGTAAGCTTTCGCTATAATAATAATAATATACAGGCATTTCTCCGCAACTCAATGTCAAGCGCCTATTTTGCGTGAGAGAGGGAAGGTGGGGGAAACCAGCTAAAACTGAAACCACCCGAGCTCCTCCGTGAATCCAAGCAGCTTGAGAGGGCTGCCGAAGGCTTCAGGGAGGGACCCAGGAGACCCCAGGTGTCTTGCCCTGTACTCCGCAACCACACACAACACGTGATCGATGAAAGTACTTTTTGTATGAGTAAAATACGATAAGAAAAGTGATAGTAACTTGTGTAGGGGTGCTAATTTCATCACACGACATATTAATGGGCCCTTTTCACAATGGGCAGCGTTGGCCCAACAAATGACCGTCGATGTTTGCCGCCATTACGGCAAATATGAATAAACACCTACAATGACGGCCGATTATAGACATTTAGGCCCTCTACACTATCATGATTGCCTCTACTCGCCCAACGCTGCCCATTGTATCAATCGATGAACTTTCAATTTCGAATTGTTTGCGAGTCGGCGTATTATCGCCTTTACGTCGAGTTTTGCATGGTGGACAAGTCCATGAGCGTTTTAACTCTCTTAGGATTTTATTATAATAAGATGCGGGCATATATTTTATAAACACGACTATATATAAATTTAGATGAACAAAACTAGACCAAAGCATGGTAATAAACCACGTGACAAGTCAATCTTGATACACGAATATCAAATGAACAGACAGACGGCGGTTCATGCAAGTGACTCAAACATTCAGCTTGTAATTCACACATTTATTGCTTAACAGTCACCAGTGGATGGGCTTATGCAATAGAATGAGAGAGATTTTTCTACGTATATAACTGTTATTAAATTGAAAGAAATTTTGAAATTTAATTAGTAATTTAACACATTAAAGTAGAATCCTTTTATAATGACTCCGGTTATATTGACCAACCGCTTATTTGACGTATTACACAGCAAAGTTTGGTTTTCATATAAAATTCTTAATAAAAGTCGGATAAAATGACTTCGTTTATAGTGACATATCGTTTATTGTGACCAATTTTTAATGAATTGTACGGTTATACTGACCGAAATGAATTCTAAAACTTTCAACACTAATTTCTGTTTGGGATAATTGTGATATCCGACAACACTTTTTTTTGTTTGTTTTGAGTCTCAATGTGTAGGCATCTCTATTTTGTTTCTCTGTATTAAATACTAACAAAAACAGAATATTGTTTATTTTCTACAAAATGCTTTGTATGACGTCCGTTTATTATGACGTGTTTGATATTCCCTTTCAATGTCATTATAAACGGATTCCACTGTACTTTACAATTATTGTACTTTAAGTATACCTATATTATGTACGCATCGCGATGATACAAGTACAATGCAAATTTGTCGAATTTATCAATACAGTACATTATTCGTATGAATATTGAGTAATACATTTCTTTAGCACAGCTTTATTTTAGGCAATGGATGGCTCATATTCTATGATCAATACGATTCTCAAAGACACATCGCTAAATCAAGCTATAAATCAAAAATTTACAAAACTGTAAATCGTTTAAAACTCGTATCTTTTAATTTATTACAAACATTTGAATGTGTTATAAACGCGGATGGAAAGGCTAGCAAAAGGATTAACCTAAGAATTGTGGTTGCAAACCCGCCCTTTGCGGTTACCCACAGTGGAATGGCCTATCTAAAACCGCTTCATGTATTCCCTTTCACACGATCTTTTATACGAATAACCATCATATATTTTCAGGTGCAATACCTTTAACGTTTTTAATTTTAAAAACAGCTGTATAGTATTTTGAAATCTATAAGATTTATATATAATAATATTTAATATTTATTATATATATATATATATATATGGGTGATTATACAAAAATGGGGTAACTTTTGAGGATATTTTGTTTACTATATTTTTTATATCAGATTGTTACAAATTAGGGTGTATATGATAGCTAATCTAATGAATATATTGTACCAAATCGGGCCAGTCACTTTTTTAAGTAGATTGTGAGATATTTTAAATTTTCTGGATTTGGCCTCCAGGGGACTGACGAGGCTAACATGGTACTGATAAAAAACACAATTTTGTAATATTCTTAAAGAAATTCAATGAAAATTACTACAAATCTCTCAGTTTTAATAATGGCACATGTCTTTTAAGTATTAAAATCACTTAGTTAGGTTTAAAAAAGATAATTAATAATATGTGATACTGGGAAAAAACAATGTCTCAATTTTCAAAACAGCCTTCTGACATTTAACGCAACGTGAATATTCTTACTCTCTTACTTAACTTTTACTACTTTGACTTAGTTTTACTTAATATTTCAAGTAATTCACAAACAATAGAAACAAAAAAACGGCCAAGTGCGAGTTGGACTTCTAACAAACCTATTTTTTATTATGTTTGTAACTTAAAATTTACACTTTTAGCAATTTACCTTTATATGTGTTATAAGACGTTGCTATTTACCAAGTAGACTATATAGTTTATAGTAGACTGTATACACGGCAAGCATCCTGTGTGTTTTTTATTCCCTTGCGAATATTGAATTTTGCGGAAATTTGCAGTATTAACGGATGTAGGTATCTTTTGATTGCGTTGCGTTATAAGTTTGATTTTTTTTCAGCCCCAAGGGTTCTTAATCTTGAGTATCCAATATAAATTTCAGATTGATATCTCCACGCGTTCCAAAAAAAACGTCTTAACAGACAAACGGACAACAAAGTGATCCTATAAGGGTTCTGTTTTTTCCTTTTGAGGTTCGGAGCCCTAAAAATCTAACAATATTTATGTTAAAAGTACTAATTATAATAAAATTAAAAACCAAAGGCTCGAATGAAAGTCTCATCTGAGTTTTCATAAGAGCCCCTTGACATTTTTATAATGTTGTTAAGCATATTAATTAACTTTTATGTTATTTTGAGGTAATTTTACTTCACAGTATTATACGTATACGTATTTATCTGATAAATATAAAAAGCTATGCCCTGAAAGCATCAAAATCAATAATTAAAATGAAATAAGATCTTTTTAATAAAATTATTAGTAGTTTGTTTCAATAGCTCTTTTCTTTGCTACTCTTTTTTAAATGTTTCTTCCCTAGTCAAATTGAGTTTCTTTTAGCGTTGCGCATGATGTTTTAAACTGAAATATAAAATAGAAATGCTTATACCAATAGCAATCAAGAGAAAAGTTCTCAAAAACGATAGAATCATCAGTACTATGGGGTCGCGTCAGTCCTCTGGCGCAATATCTGACAAAGGACTGATGCCAGCGGATTGATGAAAAGGGACTTAATATGAGGTTATAATCACAAATTATGTTTTTTTGCCTAATTTCTAATATCAATAAACTATATTTTTACAAATCATAGTTAACCATTTATAAATGAA
Organism: Colias behrii; assembly: GCA_029959065.1. Taxonomy (NCBI): domain Eukaryota; kingdom Metazoa; phylum Arthropoda; class Insecta; order Lepidoptera; family Pieridae; genus Colias; species Colias behrii. The sequence continues at coordinate 5,982,546 of JARWMC010000025.1, forward strand.
AATAAAAATCAGATTAACAATAAAATAACGACTCACCATAGGACTGAAATTTTGACTGGCGCAGCACGAGTTTAGAGGACAAACACAACCCATGCGCTGATACAGTTATGGCGGCCGTCAAAATATGCGGTGCACAAGTTACTTCATTACCAACATTAATACTTAGACAGGGATTTGACCTCGACTTGGTGATATTTAGCGAGAATTTCAAATTTAAAAAACACACAACGGAGTGACTAGTGAAAACGATGACAAAGTTTAATTTTATTTTTTAAATAAAATGGAAAACATTGCGTTATGAAAGTTGTAGTATATAATACTATGTACATCAAAGATTGTAGTGAATTAGTAAGTTTTCTTAAATCGATGATAATGTTTAAACGATAGTCACTTGATTGTTGGTTTTCGGAGTTGTGACATGCCAAAGTACTGACGTTTGAAGTATTAATTTAATTTTTTTATTCATTTGCGTTTTAAATAAAGAAGTGAAATTGAGTGACCAAATAAAGGACGCTTCATTGTTTTAAAATAGATTGTTATTTGAATAAAATATAATAAGACTTTGTTTAAATTGGCTGATGACATCGAGTTACCCCATTTTTGTATAATCACCCATATATATATATATATATATATATATATATATATATATATATATATATATATATATATATATATTTAATATTGATATTATATTTAAATATCTAAGATTTGTAAATATAATACATCTAGTATAATAATATCCTAATACATTAGCATATTATTTTATTATAATATTTCTCAATGAATGATGCTAATCAATAGTGATAATTTAGTTCGACAAATTTTCCAACATCTAACACCCAAAATACACAATCACCATTCAAACCGAACAAGTTTAACATTGTCCAACACGAACTTCTGTTTAATTTCCAAATTGTCACACTGTGAGTTAAGACCGTCATCAATAACGGAAGCGCATAAAGCCACGGCACCTCTAGATTGCTGACGTGTCGCTGAATACATTACGTTGTATCACAGTAAAAATAATACAGTAAAGCAACTACGACTTTTCTATAAAATTCACTACGCACCATCTACGCAAGAGGTTCGTTACTTTGTCAATCACTTTTTAACGGTTGTCGGAGGAAAATGTTTTGTGCTGTCTTTTGAAGAAGAGATTCGCCACTTTCAAAACCGCAATGTCTGCTTCCGAGTTTCGTCGATACGCCTGTTTGTGTAAGTGAGCCATGTCAAACGTTTTGTAGACAGTTTCCGTACTGTTCGTTTATTTGCTGTGGTAGTTTGCAGTCTGTTGTACATTGTTAGCGCACTAACTCATTATTTCTACGAACTTGATTCTAAATCAGGCTTTCTGTGACCCACTTGACGGCTCCTCGCTGTCGCTTGAATCACAATTAGGTTTGTTGCCTCGAGTACTGGTTTAATACTAATTTGAGCGATTGCTGACGGGGTGGATAAAATATATGTAGTTTTTAATAGACACACACTTAAATAATAAGAAAATCTTCCTTCATATATTGTGGATATAGATCAGGATTAAGAAAGAAGCTTTATAATCATAGAAGAAAAATTTCAAAGCATAAAATTATTTAATAAGTAATTTGATCACATTTTTTATCAAATCTCAAATCACATTTTAAACTCTTTAGTTCTACTCATTGTTACAAGCCATTTATGTCTGCTTTATTGTAGTTTAACGATAACAACTTGGATCCTATCTTTTAAACTGTTATGTCCTTTATAAAGACTGGATAAGAATCCAAAATTAACATGAACTATGTTAAGTACACCATTTCATATAATCAGAAGGTCTAGTCATTCTGGTTATATCAAACGACCAAATCGCACGAAGACAATATTATGTAAAGGTTAGCGAATCTTATCGCAAAATTTCAAGTTCTCGGGTTTCGAATAAAATCTCATATAATATATAAATTTTACCTTAAAATAAAATTTGTATTATGTTTCCTAAGACGTCCGTAGTCCATTATGAGAGAGTACATCGCCTTTTCCCCGTGAAGTCGCTAGATGGTGCTAGTTTTAAGCCCGTCACGTGGTACCGCCGCCAGCGCCGCGAGTGGTGGGAGACAAAACTCACCACAGTCCCAGCAAGCCACCAGAAATATTCTCATTGTTCGTCTCATAAATGATACGGAATGAATGGTGCAAAAATAACACCAGGAAGACCTTATCTGGACTACGGACGTCTTAGGAAACATAATACAAATTTTATTTTAAGGTAAAATTTATATATTATGTGTTCCGTTTGACGTCCGTAGTCCATTATGAGAGAGTTGTTTGATATCTCCTGGTGGCTTGATAATAGACCGGACTCTCAGTGGAGTTTCGTTTGCAAAAATCGCGGACCTAAATCTGACTTCTGATATATATTGTATAGATCCCAGACATCCTATAGACAGATGTTGCCAACCAGTTTTGTGGTCCCCCTGCCCGCACCCCGGTAATTAAATATGGCATACAAAGAAAAAAATAAAAATTTCCAAAACATGCCGTGTGGGGTATCAAATGAAAGAGCTTATTGAGTAGATCACGAATATATAGCATACTATATACATTTCTTACACTTTCTCTAAGATTTTTTAGAAAATTTACGAAAATGGTCCATTTTTGAGTTAACTTTAAACCACTATAGATTGAAAACTCATGAATATATTTTTTAAATTATTATTTTAAATAATTAACAATAGTCCATTGTTTACGATTCAATATTTCGTACAGTGAAATAGTTGCATGGGGGAGTGGGGGGAGCATTCAAAGATGGCGAGTATATTTTCAAGTTCATATAGTATATAGTTATTTTCATCAAATCCACCACATAGCTCACTTATATTATATTACGAACTATTGAATCATAAACAATGGACTATTGTTAATTATTTAAAATAATAATTTAAAAAATATATTCATGAGTTTTCAATCTATAGTGGTTTAAAGTTAACTCAAAAATGGACCATTTTCGTAAATTTTCTAAAAAATCTTAGAGAAAGTGTAAGAAATGTATATAGTATGCTATATATTCGTGATCTACTCAATAAGCTCTTTCATTTGATACCCCACACGGCATGTTTTGGAAATTTTTATTTTTTTCTTTGTATGCCATATTTAATTACCGGGGTGCGGGCAGGGGGACCACAAAACTGGTTGGCAACATCTGTCTTGTCTGGGATCTATACAATATATATCAGAAGTCAGATTTAGGTCCGCGATTTTTGCAAACGAACATCTCCTTGGAGCCTGCTCTATAAATAAGATGCAACAATGTGATAGAGTAATGCCCCAAAAAGCTTATATACATCCTATAAACAAAGTATATAATGTATAAAATCATGACTTTGATAATTATTGAAAATTTGTCTCAATACCATGCATAAAATACATCCATAAATATACTACAAGTTTAACTTGTCAACATTTTAATCAGTATAATATGCACTTAAGCCTGAGTAGGCTGAAAAATCTCGATTGTGATTACTAATGACTTCTATTTTGATTAGTATTAGATACACTACGCCAGTAATATAATAATAATTCCACCCTGTGGCGGAAAGACGGGGGTTCGAATCCCACCTTGTGATCGAATTTATTATATTCTTTAAAAATTTGTACGAAAATAATAATGTTTATAAACATAGCTAGATATAACTAGATATTTCTCCAAATAGATTGATGATGCTACTATAACTATGTAACATTACCCAGATTTCAAACTCTACTCTAAAAGAGCTCACTTTACCCTGCCACCTATGATAGCCGCTGTAGCTGGTCTCACCGGATGCTGTGTAGTAATAAACAGATTAGTCAGAGAACCTCTTATGGATTGGAAAATGCGCTTGAAACTGGATTCATATTTACATAATATGTGACAATAAATTAGCTAACTTGCGGAATGCGAGGTAAACGCGTCTTCACTCTCGACCCATTGTTTTGAATTGCAATGTAAACAGGAATAAATAGAGAACACGTCCAAAAGTTAATAACAGTAATCACAGTATAGTAGCTGCGCGTTAATAAATGCAAACAATTTTTTATTAATTTTATAAATCACATAGTTAAATAATTATTTTTATTATGCTGATTTATTTTAAAAATATCTCGATAAGAGTTTTTGAATAACCTTCCTTGCCTTCCGGATTTGTAATTTTGAAAGATTTGTTCTAGCTAAGGAAATACCCTAAGGTAATGTTTGCTTAAATGATCAGATGAAATTTTAATATAATTTTATTTTAATACAAACTGACTGATTTTATGTATAAGAATAGTGTACTAAACCATCAGTTATACATAATTTAGCTAAGTATTTAGCATCCTTTTATAGCCTGGTCAGTGGTCACACAGCAGTCTATGTATGTTTATTTTATTTTTTTATTTTTTTTAAGCTGTCCATCAAGGTGTACAACAGGTTGACCTATTCAAAATGAGCCAGGCTTTCAGCTGTAGGTTCTGTATTTGCGTTGGAGCTGAACCTGTGCGTGTTTGTCAGTGAACGATTGAGAGGACTTATCCTGATAGTAGCACGCCTCTTGAGGTCTGGGTGCAAAGAGGGTTTCTTCCACTTGGGTACTATTATAATGAACTCGAGGCAATAGAGCCTGTTGTTTAAGACTGTCTTACTTGAAATAACGTAAGCTGTTTGAGCTGTGATTAAAATTTATTTGTAGAATTCCCCTCTGAATGGAAATGTTTGTGTCGACTGTTCGAGCACGTTGTATTAGGAGCCGGTGCAATTGCGCGAGAATTCGGCTTCCTAGCTGTACAGCCCTAGAAGGTTGTGAAGTGTTCAAACGTTCAAACTAATAACTCTTGTCAAAGAGATTTCGTTCTGCCTTTGAATGAAATTTTTTCTTACTACCTCTTACTACCGACAGTCAAGATTAGGAAAGCTATTACTGCAAACATTTCAATGACACTGGGTCCAAGGTCCTTTCATTCACTGCCAAGACTATCCTGTGAATTGGATACGGCTGGTAGATATTATACTTGTTTTTTCACTTACTTGCTTTTAAAAGATGTTTTTGAACTAGATCTTTAACAAGAGCGGCAGTTCATTCTTCCCCGGAGGGAGACAAAGGTTTCAAAGTTGATTAGCCCTAAGAGGCGTTCCTGTAGCGCTGTGGCGTGTGTCAGTACATCCTTCCCCGGAGGGTAATAAAATTTGCAACGATGACAAACCTTGATAGGCGTTCCTGTGGCGCTGCAGCGTGCGTAAGTGCTTCCATCCCCGGAGGGTGATGAAGGTTTCAAAATAAAAGGCCTGAGAGGCGTTCCTGTACCGCTGCAGCGTGCTGCGCCACTGCATCCATCCCCGGAGGGTGATGGAGGTTGCAAAAATAATGATAAGCCCGTGGGGCGTTCGTGTAGCGCTGCAGCGTGCTCCAGTGCATCCTTACCCGGAGGGTGATAGAGGTTGCAAAAGTGATAAGCCTGTGAGGCGTTTCTGTAGCGCTGCAGCGTGCGCCAGTGCATCCTTCCCCGGAGGGTGATGAAGGTTGCAAAGGTAATAAGCCCCGAGAGGCGTTCCCTTGGCGCTATAGCATGCGGCAGTGCATCCTTCCCCGGAGGGTGATGAAGGTTGCAAAGTTGAGAAACCCTAAGAGGTGGTATGCCTGCTTGAGGGACCAACTGCCTGCTATTAAGCCTGTTTTTAGGCACTGACACTTTCAATTTAATTTCCATCGCCAATTTCAAATTTGCTTCCGTGCTCCAAACCATTCGTAGAAAATCTTAGCAACGCTCGGGTGTCAGAATAGATTCTATCGGATTGATATTCCAAAGTAGGTTAGAGACGAACTTTATTTCGAATTGAATTGAGTTGAATTGCAATTCCAAAGTCTCTGCAAGCCAATCAATTGACGATTTGTGCGGAATAATGAAACAATATAACATATGTAAATTTTTTCACATTTCTTGCAAAATAAATCATTTCATTTCATTTCGTTTCAATGTGGTGTACATGCTGTTCTGGTGAACGCAAATCATTGCCCATGTAGATCACCAAGTAAAGGCCACAGTCCCTTGGTTCTTCAGCAGTCCAGTTTGTGACTGTTGCAAACATTCTTTGAGCTGACGCTAGCCCGAAGGGCTGATACGTTACCTTAAGTAATTGACCTTCGTTTATGATGTATTTATAATTATAATATCGATATGGTATACAATAGTGATACACGGATATAGGAGGCGTCGATACGTACGGGTAGTCGATAGCCTCGCAAATACAAAATTTTTTGATTTTATGTTGAGTATGTCATGTCACAGTTAACAGTGGGTGTGAAATTGAAAATTACTCTGTATTTGCAGAACTTGCTTTTCTTAAATTATGAAAAGGGGTGATAAACAATAGTCATGGTGTTCGTTTGACGAACCCCTGATTTTCAATAGTGACGAGTTAAAGAATAAATAAGTATTATTACCTCTTAAGTGAAAACTATGTCTGGTTTTCGAATTACATGGTATTCGAGGGTGACGAGATTAATTTGAGCTTTTATTTGTTGAAAATCTCCCCCCCCCCCTTTTTTATTCTTTTGGTGTTTCCCCTGATTCTAACTTTTGTATTCATGAAATGATTTGAAACGACTTAAAAAGTCGATTTTAACGGTTATTGAATGTACTGGTAAAAACTGATTGTGACGAGTTTTAAACCAACTTATCAAATCCGCCTATCTGCATATGCTACTAATCATGTTAGTAAGTTAAAAATGCTTTCCACAGCGGGAGGAATTTTATATGAATTTAAACTTATCAATAATCCCCTTCAAAGCATCTCTATTAATTCTTAACTTCTTAAGTTTATTTGTATAGAGAATAGAAGTCGCATTTAAATTTAGCAGTAATTAGGCACAGAGTAGCGGACTAATTTAATGCGTCAGGCAAAAATTATTAATATATTATCTTAAAACCGATATTTGTGAAAATAGGTTATCTAACGCGTAACATCCAGTAATAACCATTAACGTTGAAAGATTTGTATTGAAATCATCGTAAATCACGTATAATGTATTAATAACATGACTCACCGTGTTGAGACAAAATCTCAAACCTGCACACGAGCGGCTGAACGCGCGCTGGCGGCGCCATACACGCTGCGGCGGCTCCTCGTCGTCGCTGGACCCCGAACAAGAAGAACTCAGCTCGGAACACGTAGAAAACGCGCTGTTAAGACGCTCGACACGATTCGGTAGGCCCTTGGCCTGCGCTATAGACATATGGTCGCGATGCCACGCTCGTGGTTGCAGATTTATACTTCAAATAAATCCGATTTTCGTTATTCGTTTGAAATAACGATAACGCAGGTAACACTTGAATATTCATTTCACTATGAAACGAAACGGACTTAAATAAAAACTATTTAAAAAGAAAAAACTGAACTTCCTACTTCAATCTCGAAAGTTCGTATAAAATTATTATTTAAATTTAAATTATGTATATATGTAATTTAAAACACAGTATTTTAAAATTACATATAATCTAACGACTTGCGTACGGTTTGAAAAACGACGCAACAATGAGAATATTTCTGGTGGCTTGCTGGGACTGTGGTGAGTTTTGTCTCCCACCACTCGCGGCGCTGGCGGCGGTACCACGTGACGGGCTTAAAACTAGCACCATCTAGCGACTTCACGGGGAAAAGGCGATGTACTCTCTCATAATGGACTACGGACGTCAAACGGAACACATAATACCAAATACACAAGGGTTCAGTGGCATGATAAGTTCTGTAAATTTCGAAGCAATATCGTTCAAAGTCTCATACAAATAAGCCCGAACCGTGCTCGAAGTTTCTGAAAGTTGATCGAAATTGAGATGTTGTAGCTTGTAGCGTGTAAGTATGATAAGCTGATATTACAGGGCTTAATAATCAATTAGTTAAACGTAATGTTATCTTGATTATAATATAGAGGGAGTGGTTTAAGATCTTTACGCTAATGTTCTTTAATAAGCTATCTTTAGCTATGCAGTTCGAAGGTTAAAACTTGTATACAAATAGCATTTATTGATATTTAAAATAACAAATGCACGATACATTGTTGCCTAAATATAGACGATAACATTCTTATTGGTAACATTTACAATTTTTTACTACAGACGAGAGCAAAAAATTGAAGAGACCGTTATATTTTATGGAAAATCATTGATTTTATCAAATATTTCTTTGATATTTTTTATTGGCTACATAGAATGGCCATAACCATACTGATCCTGATTCATAAATGATTTCCAAAAGGAAAGTTATCCGCTCCCAACTAATTTTCCAAAACACAAAGGATAAATTTGAATATTCTATATTTCAGATTTGGATGTTTACTCGTGCTTATGAAGAAATGCTTACAAATATAACAGAAATTTGTTAATTGCTTTTTGGAATTTTGGTGTAAAACTGTCTTTCCGTTTGTATAGTTTTATTTTGTTTGGTTCCAAGATGTTAAATACGCGGAGCAGTCTTTCGGTATCCAGTCCGGTTAGTTTGTCCTCACCGGCCAGTTGCCTTATAGTATGCTCGCATGGCATTTTTGTTTTGGTCAAGTGATCATCTCATGCGAGTCTTCTTTTTTTATATCTTTGTTTATTTAGGAATGTCAATCCCATCGTACCTCGTACAAATATGTTACACTTAACAATCTAATATAGATATTTGAAATTTAAAGTTGAATTGCATTCTAGCTGAGCTACAACAGAGTGTGGTGCAGCTAGAATGCTATGATATACACCAACATTCATAGAATTTATTTAAATTTCGTCAGCAAGTCCTTTCTTTTACCATCATTCCGAACACACTCCATGAGGAAGTGTTGAACATCGTCATATTTTTGACAAAATTGCGAGTCTTCTTATTTCCACTACTAGTGGACTTCACATGCTGCAGGGAGCTATCGATAAGGTGGTCCTGTTATTTTATATCGACAATATCACTCATATACGAACTATTTAGTAGCGACATGTAGCAAGATGTGTGTTAGGTTTTGATATGTTCGGTTTTTAAAATACAGTTTTTTGTTCTTGTCTGTCATCAAGCGTTTTATTTTATTAGAGGTTATGGGCCCAGATTTTTAGTTGAAAATGACGACGAATTATCTTGTTAGTGTGCCTAAATTGAAAGGACGAGAAAACTACAGCGAATGGGCTTTTGCGGCTGAGAATTTTCTGGTGCTGGAGGGATTGTCTGATTGCATCAAGTCGGAGACTGTACCAGCAGAAATAGGAGCAGCAGGTGACGCGAAAACCAGAGCTAAGCTGATCATGACAATAGATTCGTCGCTTTATGTGCATATAAAAAGTGTACAAACGACACATGAGCTGTGGAAGAAATTGAAGAACCTATTTGATGACTCAGGATTCACGAGAAGAATCAGTTTGCTGAGGAGTTTGATTTCAATACGACTCGAAAATAGTGCTTCAATGACTTCGTACGTGACACAAATCATTGAAACAAGCCAAAAATTAAGCGGTACGGGTTTTAATATCAATGATGAGTGGGTCGCATCGCTTTTGTTAGCGGGATTAACAGAAAAATATTCCCCTATGATAATGGCGATTGAGCATTGCGGCATACCATTGACATCAGACGCCATTAAAACAAAATTATTGGACATGGAAGAAAGTGGAAATGGCAAAGACAGTAGCGCTTCCAATTCCAGTGGAGCATTTGCGAGTTATAAGATGAAACGGAATGTTGGTAACACTGAACAGATATCAAACTTGTCAAAGTCAAAACCAAAAGTCATTAGATGCTACAAATGTAAACAAACAGGACATTATCGCAATCAATGTACATTTTCGGACAAAAATGCGTCGAATACAAATAAAAATGAACGCACAAGAAGTAACGCGTTTAGCGCCGTGTTCCTGAATGGTGAATTTTGTAAAAGTGACTGGTATATTGACTTCGGGGCGAGTGTTCATCTTACCGCGAACGAAGAATGGTTGTCAAATGTGTCGCGAGATGTTATGATCAAAGAAATTGTCGTGGCAAATAAAGATAAAATACCAGTAGTATGTACTGGAGATGTGCAGATTACGACAAAGACGCATGCCTCTGAATACGATATTACAGTGGAAGATGTATTATGCGTGCCGAAGTTGACTACAAATCTGTTGTCTGTTAGTCAACTTATATCAAAAGGAAACAAAGTTTCATTCAACAATAATGGATGTCAGATTTTCAACCAAGCAGGAGTATTAGTGGCTACAGCGAGTCTGTTGAATGGTGTGTATAAACTAAACATGCCTGAGTGTTGTTCATCGGCTGCAGTGATGGTGTCCAGTGAAGTTTGGCATCGACGTCTAGGTCATGTCAACAGCCAGTATTTGAACAAGATGCAAGATGCTGTACAGGGATTGACACTTGATAGTAAGACTGATATATCAAAGTCATCATGTGTTGCATGCTGTGAGGGGAAGCAGAGCCGCTTACCTTTTCCCAAAGAAGGTAACAGAAGTGCTGAGTTGCTACATATTGTGCATACTGATCTCTGCGGACCAATGGAAAATCTATCTCTAGGTGGTTCTAGATACTTTATGCTGTTCATAGACGATTTTAGTCGTATGACATACATTTATTTTTTGAAAAGTAAAGATGAGGCATTAACATGTTTTCAACAGTATAAAGCAGAGGTTGAGAATCAACTTAATTGCAGCATAAAGATCTTGAGAAGTGACAACGGAACAGAATTCTGCAACAGTAAGTTTGACAATTTTTTGAAGTCGCATGGGATCGTACATCACAAAACGAACCCATACACTCCCGAGCAGAATGGCCTCTCGGAACGATATAATTGGACTGTCGTTGAGAAAGCCAAGTGTCTACTGTTTGATGCAGGTCTCGAGAAAAGGTTTTGGGCAGAGGCGGCACACACAGCAGTGTACTTACAGAACAGAACTGTGACCGCATCATTAAATTATAAAACTCCTTTCGAGATATGGACAGGCAGAAAGCCTGATGTAAGTCATCTTCGTGTTTTCGGTAGTACAGTCATGGTACACGTGCCGAAACAAAAGAGATTAAAGTGGGACAGAAAGTCTGATAAATGTATCCTTGTCGGCTATTCCAATGAGGTCAAAGGGTACAGAATTTACCGAACCCGAAGACTAATGCCATTACTACCAGTCGAGATGTTATAGTGTTGGAGAAGATGGAGACAGAGAGTGATCTGAAGGTACAGGAAAATTGTTCAGATGAAGTGAATATGGTTCCAGTGGAGGAAAAAGACTTGACACCTCAGGAAGATTCACTTGAACAATCAGAGAGCTCGAACACAGATGACAGCAGTGAACTATATGTACCTTGTGAAGAAGACACATTAGATAGCTCTGAGACTGGTACAACAGACAGTGAAGACTCCATTATATTGAACAATGTCAACATAATATCTGGTCCCCGGCGTAGGCAGCAGCCAGACAGATATGGATTTGCAAGTGCTTGTATAAAAGATGACAACATGTTCATGGATGAGATATCCTTGCAGGAAGCTTTGGAAGGTCCAGAGAAAGAACATTGGTTAGCGGCAGTACAGGATGAGCTACAGTCATTCGAGAATCATAGTGCATGGGAACTCGTAGATGTACCAAAAGATGGTATTATAGTGCAGTGCAAGTGGGTGTTACGAAAAAAGTACGATAGTGAAAACAATGTGCGTTATCGTGCTCGTTTGGTCGCAAAGGGCTTCACTCAAAAATATGGTGTAGATTACACAGAAACATTTTCGCCTGTAGTGAGACATACAACTCTTCGACTATTATTTGCATTGTCTGTAAAGTTAGGTATGGATGTTCACCATTTAGATGTCAAGACTGCTTTCTTGAATGGTGATTTAGAGGAAACCATTTACATGAAAATGCCAGATTGTTATAATAGTAGTAGTTCAGATCATAAAGTATTGAAATTTATGGACTTAAGCAAGCCTCTAGAGCTTGGAATAAAAAGGTTGATAATTGTTTGATCAGTAATGGTTACAAAAGGTCAAAAATAGAACCATGTATGTATACAAAGAATATTAATAATTGTAAGACCATTGTGACAGTCTATGTCGACGATTTCTTTATATTTTCCAATGATATAATTGAAACTAATAACTTGAAACAGATTTTATCTAATAATTTCAGCATTAAGGACTTAGGTGAAGCTAAATTATGTCTTGGAATGAATGTAACCTTCAATAAAGATAAAGGATATGTAACTTTGAGTCAGGAAGCTTATATTGATAAACTTTTAAGCAGATTTAATTTAAGTGATTGTAAGACTGTTGATACTCCGATGGAGGTCAAATTAAATGTAAATAAAGGTTCAGTAGGGGCAAATAGTCATGTGCCCTATCAACAACTAATTGGTAGTTTGATGTACTTGTCAGTCTTAACTAGGCCAGATATTAGTTACTCTATAAGTTTTTTAAGTCAGTTTAATAATTGTCACACAAAAGAGCATTGGGAATATGCAAAAAGAGTATTAAGGTATTTAAAACGAACTAAATGTTATGGGATAAAATATTGTAAAGAAGATAATTCAGAAATAACAGGCTATGTAGATGCTGATTGGGCTTCTAACTCTGAAGATAGGAGATCATATACTGGAATGTGTTTTTTGTTATCTGATGGTGTAATATCATGGGAGTGTAGAAAACAGAAATGTGTAGCCCTCTCTAGCACTGAATCAGAGTATATTGGTCTATCTGAAGCATGTAGAGAAGCATTATATCTTAAGGAATTACAATATGAAATAACCAATAAGATGTACACTATTTGCATATTTAATGATAACCAAGGTGCGCAGAAGCTGTGTGCAAATCCAGCATTTCATAAACGTACAAAGCATATCGATATTAAATATCATTTTTGTTGTGATCTAGTAAGAGATAAAATTGTTAAGGTGCTGTATTTGCCAACAGCTGATATGCCAGCTGATATTCTTACTAAAAGTTTATGTTCAGCAAAACATTATAAATTTATGTTGCTTCTTGGCATAGTTTGTATAGAATAATTTTGTATATGATTGTTTAGTGAATATTGTGATAAGTAGGGGTGTTATTTTATATCGACAATATCACTCATATACGAACTATTTAGTAGCGACATGTAGCAAGATGTGTGTTAGGTTTTGATATGTTCGGTTTTTAAAATACAGTTTTTTGTTCTTGTCTGTCATCAAGCGTTTTATTTTATTAGAGGTCCTCGTCAAGCTGGTGGGGACGGTGGGTTCGACCGGCCAAGTGGTCGGGTCAGTCGGTGAGATTAATAATGGGGAATAAAATGACAGTTTTTATATTGTATACTAATACTAATACGGAAAAGCCGTGATCATTGATACTAATTATACTTATTTTTTACAATATTTTCTGGTAATAAACATAAATGGACGTAAAAAAATGTGTTCAGGAAACAAAAAGGCAATAAATAAAACAAAAATACTAAACAAAGGCTGATAAAATAATAATTTTCGTCAATTTTTCTTGATATAAATATGCGTCGGGACATTCACATCCGTTCGTATTTTCGTGAAAAACGTTATTTTTCCCCCATTCCTGAGGGTAAACGTTTGCTTGGAACTCTAAGAAATATGGAAATGTTATCGCAAAACCGGGTTTTCGTGAATAAAATCTTATTTTAAAGACGTTTCTGCGACGTAGATAGCGCAGATTTAATGTGGATCCTTGTGACCACTCGCTTGGTATGGGGTTTAAGTGCTTTTGAATATCGTTAATTTTATACCTTCTTGAATTATAAATTAATGGGTTGTAAAATTGAGGTTATTTAAAAAGAGCAATAGTCGTAGATTGTTTCGTTGTTTCTATATAAACTGCTTTACAATAGATGGTTAATTATTTTTGATTAGTGGATTCGAAAGCGCTTCTAAAATGAGTATGAGAAGGAAAAGCTTTGTCACGGGTTTAATAAGCGATGTATGATGATTAATGAATAATAAATTAATTATGATACTTTGATAATCTTATGTTCATTTTCATTAATAAGGTGAAAATCTAGGTGTATTTAATACCATTTCATTTTTATTAATATTTTGAAAGCTTTTTATTAATGCTTAGTAAAAGGTAAAGTGAGTGTGTGAGTGAGTGTATAGTAAGTGGTTGAGTACGTAAATGAGTGGACGAACGAATGATTTCATGAAATTATTAAAAAAAATCTAAATTCACCTATGATTAATAATTTTATCTTTCTTCCTTATAATATTATGGATATATTTGGCTTTCGAATATCTGCTTTTGCTGCTGTATCGTTAGGTATAATATCGTTTTTCTAAGTAATTGTGACCAAAAATTATAAGAGAGACTATACCTACAAAACTTCAAGTTTGATTCTTGTATTTTGGACAGTTCATAATTCAGCTTTCCTTTGAATATGGTTCAAAACTAACTGAGGTAAAAATTTCGGATTTTCAAACCAAATAAACAGATTTTAGTATTTATTTACGTATATATTATTTACTCACGTTATAATGCTGGCACTGGCCTTATGTAGTGGAAAGCGTCGATTGCCTGCACAGGTCTAGTACCTAGTTTAGTCGATTGTCGTGTCTCTTTATATTATGACGTAAACTTTTTCTAATGTGGGTTCAAATAAATATTTTTTTCATTTTCATTTCCCCTTAATCTATTCCTATAATATATTCACTGAGATCGAAAGAATTTTCTTCCCACTTGCCGTTAATCGGTCGTTAACTCCCATAAAGCATTACACCGTATTTCAGAAGTAATGTTACGATCATAACAGATACGTCGAATTGATATTATATTTATTAGAATTTTATTGCTTACGCTAAGTTCCTTACGGTTTTAGCCTGCCATCTTTTGCCGTCTGCTTCTAAGATAGTTTTTGATAAATTATTCTTTGGTTGAGTCAATGTGAAAATGTGTTTGTCACTTTGATTAATAGATTGTTTATGGTTTGAGTTTTATGGAAGGAAAAATATCGTGGATGAAAAAAAATCGAATGCATTTTGAGTAGGTATGTTATTAAGCTTTGTAACTTCTCGATGTGATAGTTTGATAAAAATGAATTTTTAGGTGGAAGTTTTAAAAAATCTCAAAGTATAACTATATTTAATTTTCCAAACCACCCATTTTCTTCATCGATAGTATTATAATATTTCTGACAGACGCACATGTATATAAGCCAAAGAGATATTCGATATTTCATCGATTATAAATAAAACAACGTTCAAATCATCGGCCTGTATTTGAGCATTTGTATTTGTTCTACTGCTGATTGTAAAAGGTGATGAATTTTCAATTCTTTTACTTTGGGGGCCGCGATAGTTTCCGACAAATAGTTTTCTATTATAAAAGTAATGACTTTTAAAAATTTATACAAAACCTTTATATAATCAATTCAATTTAGATAAGTCTATAATCTATATCTCTATCGTCTAATTTCGTCCGACGATAGATATATCGTAGAACGAAATTTCAAACACTACACCAAATTCCAAAAATAAAACATAGATTATTTGACTTACATTTCTTGAAATAACTAAATTAATGGAGAGCAGTACACACGTATGGATTTGCATAGGATTACAATTCGGCTAAGTGGATTGTATATTGGGTGATAATCCTTCTACAATCCTTTGTACTAACAGAGCTCTACTAGAATGGAAGACCGGTAATCCTTAGTTTAGCTTTCAAGATTCTACTATCATTAACATACGATTATTCCAATGCAATAGTATGATAGTATTTTACTGCAACACAAATATAAAGCATGTACACAAATATAAGTCGTTCATGTTTGCAGGACCAGACCTTTGACAGTCATTGAATGGACACACACACATACATACTATAATCTTAAATAGTGTGGTTCTAGTTTTACCCCGGGCAGACATTAGAACAAGGACAACTAGATTCACTTCTGTGTTAATGTTTTTGATAATTAAGTTCATAGTATTTAAAGGTATAGGATAATTAAGTCACACATTTGCAGTTAGCTTTTCATATTATCATATTATATTCTCTAGAAAGAAACATTTTATAGCAAATAAAAAAAAAATGTTCTTTATTTTGTCTCCGCGTTTTGTTATCGTGTTCGTGTAAACAATCTTATATTCTTATGTAACAAAACAGAATCAATAATTTGTCTTAATAAATATTAAAACGATAATATTAAAGAGTAGATTAATGACTCAGCGATTTCAGGATGGGCTAATTAACCAATTTCCGTGAAATTCCACTCTTTATTAACATAAATTCTGCGTAACCACCTTGAAAATTAAATTGCTTATTAAAGAAACAATTAAAATATTAAAGATGAAGAATAAAATTACGCTCAGAATTAAATATAATTCGTAATATTTAGCTAACGATATATCAGCAATTGGTGGACGTAAGTGGTCTAAATTGGCATATCTTAGTGCATACTCCGTCCACCAAACGGCACCTTTTAAAGCACTTTGGGGTTGATCTCTTATTATTTGACGTAACTGTAGTATATTCTGGCGGTAACTGTAAAAAAAATGAAAATGTCAATTACGTATTATTTTTGATTTTAACTGCCAGTCCTGTAACATAATTTATAATATATGAGAGTGAAAAAGTACGGCTTATAAACGTCCGGCAAATTTGATATTCTCTTGATACGTACCTTAGGTCATTTATCAATTTATCAATAGCCTCTTTCAAGATATCTTCAGTCATTGTTTCGAAGTCAACTTTTAAACCGATTTTAAAATGTTCATATTTCTCCACATTATACCATTGGTCACCAATTAATGGGATTCCTAGTAATGGTACACCAGCATCTATAGCTTCTTCAGTTGATTGAAGACCACCTTGAGTTATGAATAACTTCATTTTCGGATGATCTGCAATTTATTGAATTAATTTAATCCACCCAGATGGTTAAATTTTATTTCGATCATTTCTATATTATGTAACTTATTTCAGTGATTAAAGATATAACTTCTTTAAAATAATATTTGATTGACCAAAAGATGACGGTCATTAAAATTTAAGGAAATAATTTCATTTAGTAATTCAAATAAAATAACCAAGTCTCTTGCAAACAACCACGAAAAGATTTTAAAGATAAATCCAATTGAACTGGCCACATTTCCTTCCTATATCAATGACTAGAAATCCGAAATACTTATATATTTTAGAACTAGCTGTGCCCGCGACTTCGTCCGCGTGGAATAGTGACTGCATAGTAGTTACTACTTAACTTTTATTGAATAAACACGTACTACCATAAATAATTAAAAGAACAGTTAGTAAAATTTATTACTAAACTGAGCTAAAAAATAAAAAAAATAAGTGCCTAATTAATTTTCTACGTAAAATTTATTTTAAATTATGGCATATTATTTTTTAGGCACCAGGAGGGAGAGGAGCAAATTTATTTACCTTCCTTCCTTGTATGGATGTTTTTGACAATATATTGTGCAGCAACTGAGTGCCGAGGCAAACGTCAAAACGTAAAGGAATAGAATCCGCTATCGATACTAATTGACATAAGCGTATGATGTTTTGCTAAGGATTTGTTCACCCTACCAACGACGACGACGACCACGAACAAAATTTTCATCCAGTCGCAATTTAATAAAATTGTGCAAAACATAATTAAAAATCAATTATTAAAATTTCCTGTCGTTCTGGTGATTGGAATTTTTATTTTTGAGATCAACGATGAATGAAAAAATAGATTTTTCGTAGAAACAGTGGCTCCTAGAAAAAAATGTATGTGAAGTTTTTTAAAGATAATTTTATAATCTACAATTTTGATAAAAGTTAAGGATACCATACCATACCATCATTATCATAATAATATATCTTATATATATTTTTTTTATAATGGTACTTAATTTTAAAGATCGTCGGGAAGTTTGTAAAATTATATATATTCCTTTTCCTTCGTTGCGTTGGGTTTTTTAGGGTTCCGTACCTCAAAAGGAAAAAACGGAACCCTTATAGGATCACTTTGTTGTCCGTCCGTCCGTCTGTCAAGACCCTTTTTCTCAGGAACGCGTGGAGGTATGAAGCTGAAATTTATATCAATTACTCAGGTCTACTGTCCCTTGAAGCTGTGAAAAAATCAAACTTCTAAGCCAACGCAATCAAAAGATACAGCCGTTTATGCCGCAAATTTTCGACACTTGCAAGGGAATCAAAACCTACAGGGTGCTTCCCGTGAACTCAGAATCTTGAAATTTGGTACGAAGCAACGTCTTATAGCATAGATAAAGGAAAAATTACGAAAACCATAAATTTTTAGTTACATCACATAATATATTTTTTTTTAATAATTTTAAACTTACTACCCATTTCCTCATAAACGCGTAGAGGTATTAAATTGAAATTCATACCAAATACTCAGGTCTATAATACCTTTAAGCTGTAACAAACCTTGCAGGTTTGTACGGAACCCTCGGTGCGCGAGTCCGACTCGCACTTGGCCGGTTTTTTTTTAATTTTTAAACTTCGGTTTCTTATTTTCATTTAATATTTTCAAGTGAGCGAGACCTACCTCTACCTCCATAATACATTCCTACATCTGACATCTTTTAAGTTGGGCCGTAACCGTGCATAAATTGTAATGGACCACAGTGGCAAAAGAAGTGGTATATTTAAGAAAAAAAATTGCCAAGGGCCAGGGCCTATGTGGCTTTGAGAAGAGTTCAAAATTTCCAGGGTGTGGCTATCCTCTCGCTCCCATGTCCCCCTCTTCTTTCACAGACTTTCAACCCTTCCCTTTCCATCCCTAGTAAATGGCAGAACCGATTTTGATGTAAATAATATTATCTAATTGTACCTATATGTACACGTCATATCCTATCGTTTGATGCTCCATTTGGTTTATTTATCTAACCACTGTCACCCCTAAAGTGCCCTATATGTAAAAAACGGATGAACCGATTTCGATAAAACATTACTAATTGTAATTCACCCGTTATGCACATTCATTTGATATATCACTTAGGTAGGTACTATCACAATATTTGACAACATTCGTTTCTTTCATTCCCACTTATACCTATACAGGGTGTAATCGTTAAGTGTACACAGGCGATTTTTCCGTAAGTATTACAGATAACAAAAAACTTTAAACTGATATCGAAAGTACTTAACCTAATGAGTAAAATGGCGGTAATAAATTTTTAAAAATAAATCGAGAAATATCAAAAAAATTATCTTTAAACCCTCCCATTCATTAAGTATGAAATATGAATATCCCATATACCTACATTTAATATGAAAGATTTTAGCTTTTTTTTTCTTTTTTTGGTTTTCTGCTTTAATTACTTCGCAAATTTGAAGTGACATTTTCCACATTTTTCCGGACATTTTCACGCATTTTCCGGATATTTTCCGGGAATTTTCCAGACATTTTCCGGACATTTCCCTGACATAGCCTGTAAATGTCTGGAAAATCCCCGGGAAATGCTCGGAAAATCCCCGGAAAATGTCTGGAAAATCCCCGGAAAATGCTAGGGAAGTGTCCGGAAAATGTCTGGAAAACATCGGGAAAATCCCCGGGATTTGCTCGGAAAATCCCCGGAAAAAGCCTGGGAAATTCCCGGAAAATAACCGGAAAATGCCTGGGAAATGCTCGGAAAATGCGTGGAAATTTCCGGAAAAACCGTGGAAAATCCCTGGAAAATGCCTGGAAGATATCCGGAAAATGCGTGAAAATGTCCGGAAAATATCCGGTAAATGCGTGGAAAATCCCCGGAAAATGCCAGGGAAATGTCCGGAAAATGTCTGGGAAACATCCGGAAAATCCCCGGGAAATGCTCGGAAAATGCCTGGGAAATTCCCGGAAAATGTCTGGAAAATCCCGGAAAATAACCGGAAAATGCCAGGGAAATGTCTGGAAAATATCCGGAAAATGCGTGGAAATTTCCGGAAAAAGCGTGGAAAATGCCTGAAAATACCAGGGAAATGTCTGGAAAATATCCGGAAAATGCGTGGAAATTTCCGGAAAAAGCGTGGAAAATGCCTGAAAATGCCCGGAAAATGCTCGAAAAATGCGTGGAAATTTCCGGAAAAACCGTGGAAAATCCCTGGAAAATGCCTGGAAAATATCCGGAAAATGCGTGAAAATGTCCGGAAAATATCCGGTAAATGCGTGAAAATGTCCGGAAAATATCCGGAAAATGCCTGGAAAATCGCCGGAAAATGCCTGAGAAATGTCCGGAAAATGTCTGGGAAATGCGTGGAAAATCCCCGGAAAATAACCGGAAAATGCCAGGGAAATGTCTGGAAAATGTCTGGGAAACATCCGGAAAATCCCCGGGAAATGCTCGGAAAATGCCTGGGAAATGCCCGGAAAATGTCTGGAATATCCCGGAAAATAACCGGAAAATGCCAGGGAAATGTCTGGAAAATATCCGGAAAATGCGTGGATATGTCCGGAAAAAGCGTGGAAAATGCCTGGAAAATGCCCGGAAAATGCTCGGAAAATCCCCGGAAAATATCCGGAAAATGCGTGAAAATGTCCGGAAAAAGCGTGGAAAATGCCACTTCAAATTTGCGAAGTAATTAAAGCAGAAAACCAAAAAAGAAAAAGAAAGCTAAAATCTTTCATATTAAATGTATATGGGATATTCATATTTCATACTTAATGTATGGGAGGGTTTAAAGATAATTTTTTTGATATTTCTCGATTTATTTTTAAAAATTTATTACCGCCATTTTACTCATTAGGTTAAGTACTTTCGATATCAGTTTAAAGTTTTTTGTTATCTGTAATACTTACGGAAAAATCGCCTGTGCACACTTAACGATTACACCCTGTATATAGGTATAGTAAATGGATGAACCGATTTTGATTAAATATGTCTAATTATACTTTACACGTCATGCCCTTTCATTTCATATGTCACTTGAGTCAAAATTCACTTTTTTTATTATCTACCACTTTTATACCTATATCAAATAAATGGATGAACCGATTTTGATAAAATTTGACTTATTTTTACTGATAGGTCGTTCACTTTCATTTAATATATCACTAAAGTATATTCGACAACTTTAGTTATTTTCATTCCCACTTTTACACAATAAATGGATGAACCGATTTTGATACAGTTTATTTAAGAACCAGCGTCGGAAAATATGCTGCCTAACAAAAAAACATCATCTAATTCGGATTACCTGCTAGCGAGCTACGGTGGCACAAACACACACACACACACAGCGGTCAAACACTTATCACCCATATTTTTGCATCGGGGGTTAAAAATATAATATTATAAATACGACATAATTTAAAGGACATTTTATGTATAAAATTTACCTAGAAATAAGTATAATTTTAATTTGACCCCTCCCCCCTACTACCTCAGCTTACCCCCCCTCCCTTGGGGACTTTCGATATGATTACTTGGACATAACTGTAGCGTATAACAGATAACTTACGTTTTATCGTACACTGTATGTGTACCATAGAATGCCTTAGCAAATGTTCGCCGTGAGTACTTAAATGGTCATAACTTTTTTATTTATGAACCGATTGACATGAAATAAACACTAAATGTTAAATGAAGATTACCACAATATATTAGTGAAAACCGCATCGAAATCGGATAAGCCGTTTCTGAGATTAGCGTGTTCAAACATACAGACAAACAGACAAAAAATTTTTTAACTACAGTTTTGGGTTTGGGATCGATTTAATAATAACCCCTGCTAATTTTTTTTTACATATTTTCATTGTACAGACACCACTTTTCTAGAATTTTATTATATGTATTGATGATGATGATCACCAACGCAATAAATCTGCTTGCGGAAACCACTCCGATGTCACAATATTTTTCGAATGACCAGGTAATTTCTCTTTATTCCACTTCCATATAACCGTGTAAGGAAGCTGAGAGAGAAATCTCGATAAAATCTTAATCTTTCCCGGCGGTAACGTTGATGGATCGACGTTGGTGCCGAAACTCGTGTATATAACGCCGACAGATGAATCGAGATGCTCTCGTAAATCCTGGAATTATTGCACTCTTGAGTTGACTTTTTGGTTAAGATTAAAATGTTTAATGGTTATTAGCTAGACTAGTGATCGATGTGACTCTACTAATGATATTTTGTCCTAATTTTTTTTCTCGATTACATTTCATATTATTTTATTAACTATTATTAAAATGATATGAAAAGTAATCAAGAAAAAATTACCTTAGGAATTTCTCTACGATCTTTTAAATGTAATCCTCCCAAGTAAATTACGTTAGGTGGAACCGGTCGGTTAGCATCCCAAATCCGATGTGTACTGAGAAAATAGAAAATAACGTTTTTCTTTAATTCACGTAATGATGGAACGTCGGTTCCTACAACTCTTTGCAGCATTTGATCTTCCCAAATTTCTAAGTCTTCATAATTTTTGCGATGATTGTATTCCACATACAGTTCAATTAACTTATCCCATAGTGAAAGGTTATTTATCTTTCTACATAAAGATGATGGATAGAGAAAAAGATGAGTTGCTGCCCCAGCTCTGTCAAATATATCTAAATACCCTCCGAACGAACTAATAAGAATCACAGGCACTTTAAATATATGCGAAAAAACAAGGCCTGGTCTAACACACATTTCTATTAACAACAAATCGAACTGTTTCTTCTGTTGCAATAGTATTTGAACTTCATCACTCGATAGTTGCTTTTCAAACATGAAACTTGACATTTCGAAGGCTGATTTTACTTTTATTTTCTTCATATTAAATGCTTCATAATAATTGTATGATACATCGTGGATGTTGACTTCTGTTAAATTTATAGGAGCATTTTCTTTAACAAATTCTGGTTCTGCTGTGATAATTGTTACATCATGTCCTCGCTTAACTAATTCATGTATGGACGAAAGCCTATTTGATGGCTTTTAGAAGGCGTTGGAAATACACACAATATTCTTGATGTATCTACTTTTTTAAAGAGTATGAAAGACATTACACATTGGAGAATTGTTCGATACATTTGTAAATATGTACGTATTCTTTTTGTCTCTTTAATCTTTTAGAATTTCTATCTTCATTTTTGCACTTTGGATGTATGTCTATGGAAAAATAAGAATCAATACGTACAAAGGCACTTCACGTGAAAAAGCCACTACAGTAATAATCATATAATTTTTCGACGTGTATTTTTAACTGAATATTTTGCAAACAATTACTTCAAAAATGCACGGCTATTGTTCGTGTATCGACTAAATTTCTAGGAAACAGAGAAACAGCAATTTTTGCAGTCACCGTATGATACAATTTCGAAATAAAAATTTGTTTCATAGTTTGATAATATTACTTTTATGAAAATGTACGTAAATAAAATGCGATTCTTTAAGAGACACTTATCCAATATTTGTTGTGTTAAAAATAGAAAATATCAAAATCATATTTTTATTTTACTTTGCTAGTAGCATATGCCGTATTATAGACAGGCGTAATATAAAATATTCAGAACGAAAAAAGTTGTAGATAATGATCATTCTTTAACATAAAGAACCCGTAAATCTAATATTATAAAAGTTATTTATATCTCACACTCCTAACTCAAACATGACTGATTTTTTATTCCATTTCACGAGAAATTTGGTATGAACTACGCAGAGCCTATGTTCAATGTGATTTAGACGCTGCGCTGTCGACAATATATCCACGTCAGCACTTGACTCTCGAAATATTTAAGATTCCCGCGGGAAGACTGGGGAAAATCAATATAAGTGTTATGGAGAAAGGCACCGAAATATGATTAATTAATTTTCATTCTCTCCATAGAGTGATATAATGTAAAAAGTATCTAATTTGCAATGTAACAAAAATTACATTATTTATTTAATTTACTTTTTTTTTCGAATAAAGCCATGGTTGTTGGATGACAATTGCATCGAGTTTGATTTAATCGATAACGAACTCAAAAAATCGTTTTTGGTAATTGATATATTGCAACTTTATTTATAAGATCCGTAAGTTTAAACTTTTATCGAAGCAAGAACTTTGATGGTGAATTTTGTCATAATTACTATACAAAAAACTATGTAATAGAAACGAATAATTTGCAATCTAAAATAGTTTGGAAAATCCAAAAGTGCACGCCTCATAATTTTTTTTTAATAATTATTTATTAATTATTATTTTTGTTTATTTAATAACAATTAAACCACATCGAATCAGACCCTAAAAAATGAAAGGGTTCTATTCCTGAGCATACTCAAGCGTAAGAGAAAAAAAAAGACTCGATTAGTAAAGTATTTCGGTCGCTATCGTGTTAACAAGAAAAAGGATCCGCACATACAGACACACGGACGTCCAAGACAGAACTTTTTTAAACTGTTTTTTAACTAGTTTAAATAACAAAAATGACATCAAAAATATCATGAACGTTAAAAATAGTGTTTTTTCTTAATATGTGTGTGTATGTATTATCTTACAAGTGCAATGTATGATACATAAAGACATTTTAAGTTTGAAAAATCAGATGTTTTGCGCGAAGTGACAGTAGTACCCACCTCAACGCTTCGCTTATGAGGCGTGCAAAAATATTTCATTCACACTAAAATTTCAATAAAGCCGTACACGTGTTATAAGCCGACTCAATTATTTGATTTACACTCAGTCACTTCGAATCCAGTCCAATAAAGATGAAAATCGTACGTCACAAGCGGGGGAAAATCGTTGTCCATTCCAACGGTGATAGGACAAAGTTTCATGCAATTCTATACCTTAGCCCCAGAACGTGACGCTAACAAGATTTCGCCTTCGTGAACAAGTTAGTTAGGTACTTGTGCAAGGTAAACTTAACTCAGTACGTTTTGTACTTTGAAGGAGTTATTTCGGACTTGAAATAAATTTGAAACAAAATGAAATAATGAGTTTGTAAATAATTAGATGTGTTTAATTAAGAGACTAGCTTTGCCCGCATAGTTCCCGTTCCCGTGAGATTTCCGGGATAAAACTTATCATAATATTATTATGTTCTTTCTCAGTTCTCAAACTATATCTGTACCAAATTACATCGAAATGCGTTTAGCGGTTGAGGCGTGAAGAAGAGATAGACAGACAGAGTTACCTTCGATGAGTTTTTTGTAACGTTATCGTAGACGTCCAAGTAGCTTTTTAAAATATACGTAGGTCGTAGATGCTATTCACAATTTTATGTCACTCTCTGCGTTGAATAATTTACTAATTGTTAGCTTTCCGTCTTCGTCCGCTTGGTCTAAAACCACACTCTTGAATCATTCTATCTATTTAAAAAGACGTGTGGCACTCGGGGACTGCCGCGGTAAAGCTATTGCATAGCATGCCTTCAAGCCACACCTCCGCGCCCGTCGGAGTGGGGAGCGTGAGGTTTTTTCGTTACGGAAATTCTGGATTCGGTCCCCGCGCTCAAGGCCCGCGATAGAAGCTATGCAATAGCTTAAAAACACCGTATTAAAATCCGTTGCGTAGTTTTAAAGATTTAAGCATACATAGGGACATGGCGACAGAGAAAGCGACTTTGTTTTATACTATGATGAAGTAATAGTGAAGTATAAGAATAAATTGTTTATTTCTTTCTCTATTTATGTGTCTTGAAATAAATTGTATCGTGGTACAAATTTTGAAAATAATATGAAATGTTATGATAGTTTTACCAAATTGCCTTCTCATAGCATACTTTCTATACGAAATAGTTCTAGCGTGGAATAAGTAATACTTTAGAAACTTTTATCTTTTTATTGTTATTTCTAAATACACGTCTCAAAGCCAGTCTTTTGTTTAGACTCCGCTATTGTGGACGTTTTCCGATAATACTGCGATATCGGCCAATGTCTTAAACATCTGTGTTTTATTTGAAGAATATGCTTGGAGTATGTCTAAAAGAATATATATAGGTATTTACCTATAGCGAAATTTAGAAGTAATCTGTCTACTTGAATTGTAGTTAGACAAAGTTATTCTTGGGAAATTTGAGCTATTTTATCATTATTCAATCAATAATTGTAATATAGGTAGGTAATATAGGTACCTTGTTATTCAAGTGAAACTTCTTTAGGTGCGGTGAGAGTAAAATTTCAAGGTCGCGTCGTGGCAATACCGTCACGTCATTGAGTGAGGCGACGATTTTGGTTCAAAGATACCAAATCTTGCCAAAGAAGTTTCACTTCTGACACGTGTGCTCGGTACACACGCTCTTTTTTGGTTGCAACTGAAAAAAAATACAACCACTATTATTTTTGAAAGGCCCATCTGAATTTCCTAACTCATTTTTCTTCATAGTTTTTTCCATTAAAACCAACTGTCGAAGAAAGCCCAGTAGAACAAATTAATGATCAAATGACTCCAGACGAAGATTATTCGAATACCATTTAAGAAACAGTCTTTGTGATAATATGAAGATAAATGAATATACAAAGATGACATCATCTTAAGGAACTTGGTAACCTATATTCGCTATTTCGTTTCATTTGTTATATCTTTTATAAAGAAAAATTGATAAAGAATCATTTGGTTTAGCAAAGCATAGTTTCTTTGAAAAATGGGAATTCCATGGAAAGAATATTTGTTTAACTGCGCTAAGTTATGAGAACGTCAATAGCATACACATTTGATATGGTTCAAAGGCCGATAGGGAATTCCGGTTTGGAAATTCCCGGATATGAAATTATTTGATTCTTGTTAACTGAGTAAAAGGTTATCAGAATGAGGGTTTTATAAGAACAGCGTCATGCACATGTCGATATGATATACTACCAAACGTAGGATATTCTATGTTGGTAAGACTAGTGAAGGATTTCTAGGAAATTCTTCTAATGGATACTTTGATAGATTTTTTTAATCTGTAGAACTCAAAGTAACAGTATATACTACAAACTGTTATTATAAATCAACCCCCCAAACTACAATTATTAAAAGGAATAGAAAACGTAATAACAAATTAATTTCTTCACTAAAAGGAAATATTCCGAAATAAATTAAAAATCTGCACAGCTAGCCTCTTCTCCCAATGTTTTCCTTATATCCTGTGTACATTATTTCGTATCAAAGTGAAACTCGTTTAGAATACATAATTGCACTCTCACCCTATTTGTTGACAAAAACAAATTATAAAAGTTCCTTTTATTGGGGATTTATTGCACTTAGAATGTTTTGTATTGACTTATCTGTATTAACATAAGTTATATTCTTAGGCCTATATATTTTGTGATGGTATTTATGTTATGATAATTGCTTATTTCTAATTTCGAACTTATTGAAGTCGTAGTCAGTAGAAGAAATTGTTCGTCGAGCACAAGGATATGTTCAACTTTTAATAACATATAGGCTCTATTCTATACATATATTATGACCCGGTCTAAATTTGCTCTAATGTCACAATGGGACAACTCCTATTGAAATGGATTAGAGAGATTGCTTACGATATCTAGCCTACATATGTGCTTCATCC
This sequence comes from Colias behrii, assembly GCA_029959065.1. Lineage (NCBI taxonomy): Eukaryota > Metazoa > Arthropoda > Insecta > Lepidoptera > Pieridae > Colias > Colias behrii. Next base: position 6,009,928 of record JARWMC010000025.1, read on the forward strand.
CTTTTAGTAAGATGAAATTTAGGAATCCGAAAAGTCGAAGATAATTCTGAGTTGGAATATTGAAAGTCTTCATAACTTTTATAATATTAGATTTTGATATATTGCTCGAGAGAGTGGATGATTTAAAGTTCTGAATATTGGTTGTCAGAAACCATTTTGAATTTGATCGATTTGATATTACAATTCACGGGTGAGATTTCTATTAGGTATAGTTTGTTCTATCCAAAATATTGTGTACAAGTATGGAAACGTTCGTTGATACTTTAGATACACTTTCTAAATTCTCGCTGACAACAGCAGGTTCACAAAACTTGATTTTTTGAAAAAAGTATCTTCTATTTTACTTTGAGTCATCAACAATTTTCACCCAGAGTTGGAATCGAAATGAATCTCTTGTTTATTTTATTAAATCTAAAGAGATAAAAATAAACAGTGGTTATGTAAGAGGTTGCGTCAATTTATTATTAGCATTCCTCCAAGACCGTAAGGTTATGGATATGAGGAGTAGCGTAGCGTATTTATCCATAAAAATTCCGTTAGTTATTATGTGACTCTACTAATCAATGTGTTACACAAATGAATAATTTTACAAGTGCTTTTCAGTCAAATTTCAACTATATTATCTTTTTTCTCTTCCTTATTATTGATAACAAATTGTTTTATAACTTTTTTTACTTACCATTAGGTAACATTAGTTATAAATTCGAAAGTGTGTTTGGTTGTTTGTGTTTCTTTCTTTTTATGTCTGTCTTAGAAGGCTAGAGAGTGATAATATAATAGGTCGACATGTCTAATGAAATATGTAATTTCTGTGGAAATTATATTTGACGACTCGTGCGAAGCCGCGGAAAGCTTGTTAAACGTTAAGATATCAGTCGTATTAAAAAAAAAAGACGGGTTGCACTCCGGGAGTGCCGGCAGAAGTGAAAACTTGATTATTAACGTTCAGCATGTTTGGTATCCGTCTTACGCATGGAATATAAGGGCTAAAAAAAAAAAAAACCGTCTTACGCTTTTTCGATCAGGCCACGTGTCCTGACGCGAGTTTAAGATTTTATACCCAACGCCGCTAAAGAAGTTTTCACTTCAAAAATCTTACATATATTTTGTAAAACACTTGTTCACATAATAAATTAATTAAATATTTATTCACACGAATAAAAAGTTTTTCAGTTTCAGGATCGCTCCGCTCATCGCTGCGTCTGTGACGTCACCACGTTTCCAGTATAGTCACGTGCAGATCTGAATGCAGAACGCAAAGGAACACTGAAATCACGTAGCTCGGTGACACTTATGGGGAATATTATTCACCAGTTTTAAAGTGAAATCTTGGGGCAGAAATAAGGCTGTGACTGAGTGAATGACGAATATTTTTTGATGTCTTTCTGTACTGAAATGGTACTGTTTTTGAATGTATAAACTATAAAGTATCGGTTACGTATTCTTTTTTTTTACTTTTCTGATTGACTGTCCAACTTAAGTAGTACCTAATGTTAGAAATAAATAAATTATCGTTCATTTTCTCCACTATGTACACTGTAAACTATTTAAGCTTTCTATCTAATAGTAAATCAACAGCGACATTGTAAACAGTAAGAAGTTAATCAATGATTTGTTAGTGTACATTGTACAACCGTTATTAATATAACTTTGCACACAACAATCAATCTTGCAATCAATTCAATAAAACAACATAATAACGTTAACAAAGACTACCAACACCTAGTACAAATAAGACAAGAAACTAACAACCCATTTTACTCTTATAAAATCCACACAACGTAATATTTTTAATCCGTCCAACTTTAGCTATGAAGCGACCCGTGGGTCATCTTAAACGAAACAACGCTCCGAACTTTGAGCTAAAACATTTTAAAGAAGTTATGCTCATCTGGCATCGGAGCCAAGCCTTTCACAAGGAATTGAAAACTATCTTTGTATCGTATGACAAAGGGTTTTTAACAAAATTAGGCTGCGTTTCCACCAGAGATGTGCGAGAATGTGTAGCGAGGGATGTCTTTATAAGGAACCAATAGTATCGCTTCATTAATTCGCTTGGCTCAGCACAGCTCTGCTGGAAACGGATCAGCGGAGGTTTTTGCGCATACATAACAAGCGAGAGATGCGTTGCAATGTTTATTAGATCTATAATTTTAAGCAGAAGACATTTCACAGTTTTTCAACGCAACTTCTCACCGTAATTTTCCTCGCACAGCTTTGGTGTAAAACCCCCACACATTTTTACAGCACTGCTAGACACCCTCTTATATCTCTGGTATAGAAGCTTTAAATTCGGTATTTGCATGGTATTTGCAATACATATTTGATGAAATAATGAAAGCGTTGCGTTTGATTTATACCATACCCCACTAAGAAATAATGTAACTTCTCATGGTAAAACAAATTACCAAATTACCATGTAATCGGTTCAGTAGCTATTTAGTTTATTCGTAACAATAATAACTAATTATTATTAAGTAATAGGTTTTCAAAAATGTTTCTACTTGAATTATGACTGATTTTTTTTTTAAGTTAATAAAGCAATTACGAATTTTCAAATTTCACTACCGTTGGTTATTCCTGTATAAGCCGACGTGGCTCAAATTCGATCGAGAGCATAATTATTAATAATAATAATAATAAAAGGGCGTAGGGATGTGACGACCCCATCGCCCACGGTTGGAATATCTATTGTTTACGTGACAATAGATATTCCACCCGTGCAATCAGTCAACCCGCAGGACACCTTGTGGCGGTGTGTCGGGGAGTAGCGACCCCGCGGGAACCGAGTGCTCCCGGGGGAGGCCCCTGTCTTCATCTCCGGCTTGCCTTCACCGGCCGGTCGGAGTGAAGCCTGACGAGGACAGGACCCCCACCTCTGGCTTGCCTTAACCGGCCGGCCAGAGTGGAGTCGCGAGAGCTATTAGCTCGAAGGGTGGATGCGAATCGTAAGTGGCGAGTGGGCACGTGATGCTGGACCCTCAGGGAGCGCGTGATCGTAGTTTAAAGTCCAGGGACGCCTCTCCACCCTTAGCTGCTCACAATATGTTGCCCCCTTGTCGCACTATTGCAGCGACTTATTTCGGGGGCCCATACAGTGAGAGGGCGAGTCACCACCTGCCAACAAATTTTTACTTCCCTTAAGTAGAAAGGCAGGTGCCATAGTTTCCATAGTCCCCAATTCCAGTCCATGTAGCATCCCATTCCATAGCCCGGTTTATTTTGCTTCCATTTCTCACAATAGTCCTACATCGGCCGCGGACTGCCCAGGACTGTATCTCTATAGTGCAGTCATGGGCAGGCTGCGGCTGGTGTCCCACAACACAGTAAAATTCTCGAAAGGGCCTCTGCGTGTTGGATGCGTGTCCCCACGTAAGCCTTCCAAAGGTCCGGGTACCGTCCTTCTGGTGGTACCCGAGTATTATGGAACCGAGAAATATAAATAATAATAATAAAAAATCTTTATTTTGCCAAAAACATAAACTTTACAAAAATATGTACGCTGACTCTTGAACTAGAGTAACTAACTCTGTGTCTCAAGAGCCAGCGTTCCTCCTTATAAAATATACAAGTACATTTTTTAAAGCAAAACAAAACAAAAATTCTGTTTGATTACAAAAAGTTTAAATTAAAAATATATATAATATATATATATATATATATGTACTAGCGACCCGCCCCGGCTTCGCACGGGTGCAATGCTGATACTAAATACACTACAGAAAAACTGGGAACGTTGTATATAAAAACATAGCGGCCCGCTCCGGCTTCGCACGGGTATAAAATAGATAGCCGGGCGGCCGGCCGGTACCGCCGCAAACGCTACGTCCCGCAATTTTTAAATCTGTAATATCTTCGAAAATATTCACTTAAATCCTACGGTGTAAAGGGTCATATAGATCTATATTAAATGAACAATGTATTCAAGGTATTTAATTGGTTAAGGATTAATGCTGTATTGGTTAAAATCGCATCGAAAATTAGCCATTATTTGTCGTAAAAAGTAAATGACAAAAAAAAGTTATTGTGGGTTATCCATAAGAGATAGACATATACCATCGCGGACTTTTCTGTAGACCTTTTCAATGTGTGTTTTTTTTTTTTTTTTTTTTTTTTTTTTTATTGTTTGATAGGAAAGCGCTTGACCACTATCTCGCCTGATGGAAAGCTGAGATGTGGCCTAAGATGGAGCGCGCTTTCCTAGAAGGTACCTGTTCACTCTTTTCTTGAAGACCTCCATATTGTACTCGTCGGGGAACACAGACTCAGGAAGCATGTTCCAGTCCCTCGCGGTTCGAATTAAGAATGTCGATCCGAACCGCTTTGTCCGGGTACATGGAACGTCCACCATATGGCGGTGCCTAGAGTCCGTGCGCCTCGACGAACGATGGAAAAAAGGGGATGGCGGAATTAGATCGTGCAATTCCGCAGCGCACTCACCAAAGTGTATCCGATAAAAAACCGATAAACTTGCCACTCTGTGACGATGGGCGAGGCTCTGGAGTTTTTTGCCTACTAGCTCATCGTCGTTTATTAGCCTCTTGGCACGCCTCTCTATCGCCTCAAGCGCCTCCAGCTGGTACTTGGCTGATCCATCCCAGAGGTGAGAACAGTATTCAATGCACGAACGGACTTGTGCTTGATAAAGATTGAGCAACTGTCCCGGACTGAAATACTGTCTCACCTTCGCCAGAATACCAAGCTTTTTTGAGGCTACTTGGGCTTTTGATTCTATGTATGAACCAAAATTAAGAGTAGGCGTTAAGGTGATACCAAGAAGCTCGAGGTGGTCAGTTATCGGTACAGATACACCTTGGAAAGACGGAGTCAGGTTGAAAGGACTCCGTTTAGCGGAAAATAGACACGCCTGGGTCTTAGTCGCATTGAACTTGACCAGATTGGCCTCGCCCCAATCGGAGACTGCCTGTAAGGACAAGTTCAAGCGATCGACCATCGCCTCCCGCAGAGACTGGATTTGTGCCGTACTAGCACGCGCGTTGGACACGTATCTCTCCACAACAGTGCTATCGTCTGCATACCCATAGATACCGGGTTTCAGCAGATCGTTGATGTGTAGCAGGAATAGTGTTGCGGAGAGAACTGATCCCTGAGGGACCCCGGCGCTTATAGCCAATTGGTCGGACGAGCAGCCGTCGACGACTACTCGAATCGACCGGTCTCTCAGAAAATCTGAGATCCATGCGCAGAAACCAGCAGGCAGACCGTACGATGGAAGCTTGCCAATAAGGCTATCATGCCAGACCTTGTCGAAGGCTTTCGAGATATCAAGGGAGACAGCAAGTGCTTCCCCATGATTCTCTATGGCCTCGCTCCAGATATAGGTAGCACACGCTAGAAGATCCCCAGTGGACCGATTTCGGCGAAATCCGTATTGGCGGTCACTGAGTAGATCGTTCGCTTCTAGGTGTGCCATAAGCCTGCTGTTCAGTACACGCTCCATAGTCTTGCAGAGTATGGACGTGACTGAAATTGGCCTATAATTGGAGGGGTCGGCACGACTACCTTTTTTGGGCACAGGCTGCACATTAGCAAGTTTCCATGATTTCGGTACTTTTCCAGTCATCATCGAAAGGCGAAAGAGGCGTGTCAGAACAGGAGCGAGCTCAGGCGCACAGGTTTTAAGTACTATGGCTGGAATACCATCAGGGCCACTAGCTTTATTCACATCAAGATTCCGCAGCGTTTTAAGAACCTCAGTCTGACGGATGCGAATTTCCGGCATATTCGCCTCGCAACCAGGTAGACTGGGAGGTTTGGCGCTTGCAGGATCCAGACGCGAATTTTCTGCGAACAGAGTAGCAAATAGGTTCGCTTTCTCTGCGGCAGTGTGAGCTAGCGTCCCATCCGGTTTCAGCAGTGTAGGAAGTGAGGGGCGGCAGAAATTCGATTCAACCGACTTTGCCAGGGACCAAAACGCTTTACTACCGGAGGGGTAAGAAGCCAGTTTGTTCCCAATACGGCTAACGTGGTCAAATCGAGCTTTCCGTAGAGCTTTCTTGCAGGATTTGGCGGCCCGGTTAAAGGCTTTCTTCTTCTCTGATACATCCTTGGCCTTGCGGTGTCGAGCATCAGTCCAAGCCAGATATGCCTCATGCTTAAGCGCTTCAGCGCGTTTGCACTCGGCTCTGAACCAGGGCTGAGCTTTACTGGACGTGGCTACATCGGAGAATGGAACATAGTACTCCATTCCCTGCCGCAGCACATCTGTCACAGCATCCGCACAGGTCGAAGGGTCTTCGGAAGAAAAGCAAACAGACCGCCAGGGATAAGACGCAAAGAAGGAACGCATCTCGTCCCAATCTGCTGACTTGTATCGCCACACGCGCCGAGAGCCCCTGGGACTGGGATCGGGCGGCGAGTAGACAGATACAGATTTCACCAGACAGTGATCGGAGCTGCCAAGCGGCGAAGAAATCGCCACCGAGTAACGGTCCGGATCTGTTGTCAGCAGAAGGTCCAAGCAATTGGCTGTATGGCTCTCAACATCAGGAACCCGCGTCGCTCCTTGAACCAGCTGGGTGAGATTTAACGCTATAGCGAGCTTACGCGTCTCTCTCCCAGCGAGATCAGTGCTCTGGTACGGGAATAGCCACTCCTGGTGGTGGGCATTGAAATCCCCCAGTAGCACTAGCTGAGCGGAAGGGTATTTGTGTTGAGCAGCATCCGCCGCCTCACTTAGGTACTCTGTGAGCCTGATCGTTTCCTGGTCTCCGCTGTGCGCTCGGTAGACACAAGCATAGACAAGCTTCTCTAAGCCTGTGTCCACCAGCATCCAAAGTACAGAAAAATGGGGGTCTTCAAGAAAACGGAGACGCCGACAGCAGATGTCGTCTCGGACGTACGCGCACACACCTGATCGAGCTTTAAATTTTTGCTCCAGTGTGTAGCCGGGGTAAGTCAGGTACGCCAAATCAGACGGACACCTTATCTGCGTCTCTGTGAGGAACAAGATACAAGGATTGCTAGTCTCTAGGTGGAAGTGGACTGAAGCGAGGTTGGAGTGTAGACCTCTGATGTTAGTAAGGTCTACTTTCAGCGAGAGGGAGTGCTGCCGCTGTACAACTGTGTTCCTGTATCTTGCTTTTTTCATCATTTGTTTGGAGAGTGAAGTAGGTGTGAAGACGGCAGTGAATCGAGGCGCTTTACAACTGGACCTGAGACACACACTTAGAAGCCGCAATGACGGGGACTAGTCTGGAGACTGCGGGGACGCCCGAGCCCCCCCAAGTTGTCCATAGGGCCCTCTCATCCGGTCGCCAACCGGCACTATGGCGCAACTTGGGATTTTTCGCTGGTTGGCGGGGCAGCCTTTCACATGTGGCTAGCACGCTACTTGGGCCCCCTACTGACCAGCGGTCGGCCAGCGGTGCACCGTGCCTCGGATCCCGCTACCCTCCATGACTAGCCACCGGAAGCAGCAACGACAGTGTGCGTCAGATCGTCCTGATTGCAAAAGCGCAACTGATTCGACCCGTCTTCACTAAGGCTACATCAGCTTCTTCGTGTCGGAACACGGACGCTTGGCGACACGTCTTCAGCTGATGGGTGGTCATTATAGCCGCGACGAATGTCTCCCACCATGTCACCTGTTTAGCACCACCCAGGGGCCACGTGTAGGGATTCAGAGTTCTGGGTATACTCCTACGGACGGAGGTGACTCGGCCCCCAAAATATGTGTATAATACTTAGTACATTATTTTGATAAAACTCGTAGGGTTCAGCCTGCGTTTGCAATGTAAGCGGAAAAAATGTAATTTTTTACGACATCACATTAGAAACCTCAAAAATAACAGTACTTCTCCACTATTTAATGGATGTTATTATACATATAAACCTTCCTCTTGAATCACTCTATCTATTAAAAAAAACCGCATCAAAATCCGTTGCGTAGTTTCAAAGATTTAAGCGTACAAAGGGACATAGGGACATAGGGACATAGGGACAGGGAAAGCGACTTTGTTTTATACTATGTAGTGATGATAATATGTATGTGAGAGCGTGAGTGTGTGTGTGTGTGTGTGTGTGTGTGAGCGTGAGTGGATGTGTGTAGCCTGTGTGTGTGTGTGTGTAAGTGCAGAGCGTGTACTTATTTCCCTCAGTTCTTACGATATTTTTTTAAAAGTTGTAAATTTCTCTGTCTCCAAATAGTCTAGTTTGTAATATTTTTGTTAACTTTTTTTTTAAGTCATGTTTGTTAAGGTCAAAAATCAAAGTGCGGCGATTTATTTTATTGTAAATCAATGAACTCAAAACGCGGTACTGATGCTTGGCAAAGCTTGTCCTGTGGGGTACTAAGGGACAAATATCTCTAGAACTCCGTTTGTCTGGGTCACGTGAAGAGGGAACTTTTGGATGTTTTTTGATAATAGTTCGCAGAATGTAAAGCTGTCTTACCGTGAGGACTTCACAGTGAGCGTAGAGTTCGTTTGTTGGAAACCTGAGTGGTTTGTGAGACATAACTTTAAGCACAGAACGTTGTGCTTTTTCTGCAATAAGCATTATACTCTTACAAGCACCACCCCAGGCCGGTATGCAGTAGCTTAACACCGATTGACATAAACTAAAGTAGACTAATTTCAAAATATCAAAGCTAGCCGAGTTACGTAACTTTTTAAAAATAAATGTAAGTGATCTTATTCGTGCTGCGATTACATTAATTTGTGGATGCCATTTTAGTCTAAGTAGAAGTAGTAATTATTAAACACTAGCTGTTCCCCGCGGTGTCACCCGCATTGCTCCGCTCCTGTTAGTCTTAGCGTGTATATTGGCTGTTATATGGCCTATAGCCTTTCTCGATAAATGGGCTATCTAACACCGAAATAATTTTTCCTTCCTGTAGTTCCTGAGATTAGCGCGTCCAATCAAACAAACTCTTCAGCTTTATAATATTAGTATAGATAAGTACCTATAGATAAAGCTCAATAATTGATTTCGTTATAAATATACCTAGGTCTTTACAAAGTCTAATACATTTAATAAAGGAAACGAAGCAAATAAAAGACCGTTTTGGAGAAAATTCTCTTTTATTAAATCTAAATTGTTTAGGATCGTATTCGATTAAACACAATTAGGATTCCTGAGCGAAATTAAGTGAAGTTAATGAAGAATGAATAATCATAATTGGGTAATTAATAATATAATAATAATAAGGGTAATTTTAGAAACCATGCCATTATTAATATGACTATTCAATTTAATATTTAATAAGATTATAATAATCAATATTTTAGATAATTATATACTTTTTCGCTCATTTACTTTAACTTAGGGAACAAAAAAGGATTTCATGTGTTGTTTTAAAAGTTATAGTTTTCAATAAAATCAGCATTTCTCTTATTTTCATACCATATACTAGTCTTACATGTACTTACTATAGAATCAGTATCTAGCGCTTATTTCGTAACGTTCTATTTCTTACAAAATAATCAGCTAGAACTAAATTTGATTCTAGAAGTAATAAAGGTTAGTATCCAACTCCTAAGCTTGATAAGGGTCAGCAACATAATTGCGTTTATCGAATTCCAGATAAGTGTAATTGTTTATCGGGAACCTTGGTTTTATTACGCTGCTTTTGTAAAAAAGAAGTTCACTTATTAAAAATACATAAAATAATGTGCGTCTGATCTTTCATACCAATGCAATATGCTGATGAAAATAGTATGAAACATAACGGTGCATTTACATCAAACAAGCGAATGCTCATTCTAACCCCACTATGTCAAATTCTCTTAGTGTAAACTGGCGTAGAGCATTATTTCGTTGTTCTTAGTGCGTTCGAAAAGATTCTATTCAATGTTCTTTTACTGAACAACGAGTTTTCGTTTACACTATAAGATCGCGAAAGAATGCTTTTGCTCTAGCTCTATGTTCATTTCATGTGATTGCGTAATTTGAATCATTAGGCCATCTATAATATTATATGGTTGTAAAGTGTATATATAATCAAAAGCTTTTCTGTGTTGGTATATTTGAGAAGTTTTAAGATATTATGTAACTTATGATAATTAGGTACTTACTACTTCGTCAAAATTTCAATGATTAAAAATATTTAAGTTTTGATTTGTTTTAATTCTATTCAAATTACGTCACACAAAATAATTTGTGAAATAAATCTGCCAAAAATGATATTACCAGCTGACTTGATAGTTTAAATCACGACATAGTATAAAGCAACGTCGCTTTCTCTACCCCTATGTCCCTATGTATGCTTATATCTGTAACTACGCAACGAATTTTGATGCGGTTTTTTAATAGATAGAGTATTCAAGAGGAAGGTATATTAATTATTAGGTTTTAGACAAAGCGGACAAAGCCGCAGCCGGAAAGTTAGCTATACTTATTCAAAGCTATTTAAATAGGTCTAAACACGACCTAAATTATTCCATACACACGATTTTCAGAGCGTATGATATCTTTAACAAGTAAGAGTAAGTATTAAGAAAAGTTAAATATTATGCGAAGTTTTCTTAGAACTTCGTGATATGAAAGGTATTCATGCTATGAAATACCTTCTAATTTAAATACAAGTAGCTTTAATGTAAAGGAGTGTTCTTTGTGTGCGTTTATTTAATAAATTAGTGTTTATTTATATTATCTTTTAATAAATATTATTATATTGAATGAATAATGTGTATTTCGTGGTCGTAGTATAGTAATAAGTACGTAGAAACGAATTCTCTTCTCGCCTACTTGCAATAGAATCACTACATAGTATAAAACAAAGTCGCTTTCTCTGTCCCTATGTCCCTATGTCCCTTTGTACGCTTAAATCTTTGAAACTACGCAACGGATTTTGATGCGGTTTTTTTTAATAGATAGAGTGATTCAAGAGGAAGGTTTATATGTATAATAACATCCATCAAATAGTGGAGGAGTACTGTTATTTTTGAGGTTTCTAATGTGATGTCGTAAAAAAAAACATTTTTTCCGCTTACATTGCAAACGCAGGCTGAACCCTACGAGTTTTATCAAAATAATGTACTAAGTATTATACACATTGAAAAGGTCTACAGAAAAGTCCACGATGGTATATGTCTATTTCTTATGGATAACCCACAATAACTTTTTTTTGTCATTTACTTTTTACGACAAATAATGGCTAATTTTCGAAGCGATTTTAACCAATACAGCATTAATCCTTAACCAATTAAATACCTTGAATACATTGTTCATTTAATATAGATCTATATGGCCCTTTACACCGTATGATTTAAGTGAATATTTTCGAAGATATTACAGATTTAAAAATTGCGGGACGTAGCGTTTGCGGCGGCACCGGCCGGCCGCCCGGCTATATATTTTATACCCGTGCGTAGCCGGAGCGGGCCGCTATGTTTTTATACACAACGTTCACAGTTTTTCTGTAGTGTATTTAGTATCAGCATTGCACCCGTGCGAAGCCGGGGCGGGTCGCTAGTTATGATATAATTTATAGTATATTTTAGTTTATAATTGCAATGTATATAGGTCGATGTTGTTGGCAAATTGTGTTGAATATAAATACTATTTTAAAATATGAGTAGTAAAATAGAATAGTAGTTAAATTCAACAATCGTCTGATTCTTGTATATTTATAAGACGAAAGTTTGTACCATGCAAATTCATCTTTACCATGCAGGCGAAGCTGCGGGCAACAGCTATAGTTTTGTATATCTATTAAGTTCTGTTTGAGGTACACGTTCATGCTTCGATCATGCTTCGTTAGAAATTGGGTCTTAGAAACTCGAAGGCGATTTGTTTACATGTTCACAGAAAACTGGGTCGAAAGTGCAGTATATTTCGGAAACTTGGTAGGTACTAGTCTTAAATTTAATTATCTGTTTGCCTCCGTACCTATCAAATAGTCCATGTTATTAGGTAGATATCTTTCTCATTTAAAAATAAATTGGGTATAGTAACAGCTTATCTATAATTCACTTAAGAGACTGGTCTCCTTCTTAAAGTGGCACTGATTGTTCATATTAGATATCCTATCATCACTATGCTGACAACTTTTTTATAATCTACCTTGATAGTTTATTCAATCAATATGTACAACTTACAAGTCAAATCAGTAACTGTATTCGTAAATATAATAATACTAGCGGTCCGCCCCGGCTTCGCCCGTGGTACATATTTACGTTTTCTCTACATAAGAACCATCCTCGTACTTCAAGAAATATAATAAAAAAAAAGAATTACCGAAATCGGTCCACCCGTTCACGCGTGATGCCGTGATCAAGGAAAACGGGTTTCATATTTATATTTCACTAGCGGTCCGCCCCGGCTTCGCCCGTGGTACATATTTCGCAATAAAAGGTAGCCTATGTTCTTTCTCAGCGACTAAAGATTGTCTGTGCCAAATTTCATCAAAATCGGTTGAGAGGTTTATGCGTGAAAACCATACATACATACATAATTACAAACTTTTCCTCTTTATAATATTAGTATAGAAAGAAATAAATAAAACACATTTATTGTCAATATCACATCACATGGCAGAGATACATTTAGAAAAAAAAGCAAAAACAATTAAAAAAAAAAATGTGTGCGTGTACTAGTGTACACACGTAAGAAGTGAAAATTCTTTATCACCTTATTTTTCACAAAAATAATTTATTATATGCAATTTTACAGAAATACGTCGAATCATGCGTGGTAGGGATAAGAAAAAGATGGCGCGTAACGGAAAAATGTCACGCGTAACGAAAAAATGTTACACTTAATTTTTTTCCAACCTCGATAAAGAAGTTTCACTTCAAAAATAATAATAAAAATCTTATTCTAAGTAGTTACAACAATGTGTGAGTGTATACATGGATACACTTTACATAACAATAGTCCAATACACAATTCCCTAATTACATGCATTGAATGTTTCACCCTAATTTACAGATCCCACAAACTTTGCTTACACAAGTAATAAAATCGTAACAGTCTTAAAATCTAGCGCCAAACACTAGCAAAACAACTGATTTTCAAGTTCTCGCTACGTGCACACAACTTCAGCTGTTGTCACATTGGAATTGGAGTCAAAACAGCGTACACGATTGTATAACAATTAAACGACGGTAGTTAGAAATTTCGGGCGCTGCTGCATTCGGCGTGCAATCAAGAAATTCAAATGCAAGCAGATGTCTTCGACGGAACATTCCGGGTGGCTAAACTTGTTAAGTTTCGTAAATGATTTAGAAATTCGTTAACCAAGTTTGTGGTTTAGTTTAGTCAATCAGTGGCGAGTATTGCGTCATGAGATTGGCCTGTGATTGGTCGATAATGCGATTATAAACTACGTTTTGTTAAACGTGAAAACAAAGTACCTACAGTTCATTACTATATATTTTCTATTTAAAATAATCAACAAAACATACAAACATATTAGATCAGTGCCGATAATTTTTGAAACAAAAAAAAAATCGCAGTAGGATGAAACCCATTAGAAAAGGAGGAAAATATGATAAAAATGTAAGGAAAAATAAATTACGGTCAATCCGAGTTCGGGAAGTGGGAGGGGGGGAGCTTTTAAGAGAAAAAAAAAGACGTGTGGCACTCGGGGACTGCCGCAGTAAAGCTATTGCATAGCATGCCTTCAAGCCACACCTCCGTGTCCGTCTGAGTGGGGAGCGTGAGGTTTTTTCGTTATGGAATTTCTGGATTCGGTCCCCGCGCTCAAGGCCCGCGATAGAAGCTATGCAATAGCTTAAAAATGGTCTCTCTCCATTTCCGACAAAACTACAAGTCCTACGGAAAAAAGTTCAATGGCAATATTGTAGTTAATAAAAAGATCTACAACTTTTGTATTAACAATTTTTTCACATAACCTCAAAATTTAGGTGAAAAATTAAAAAAACCAAGTTTTTGGTTTTTTATTTTTATCTATTTCAAAATTTATTTTTTTTCTACGCAATTTGGTGGAACTTACTTTATTATGTCCCAAATACACTGTAATTTATTTGATTGAAAATATTTTTTTTTTTTCTACGAAATTTGGTGGAACTTACGTACTCCAAAATTAATAATGTGCATGCAAATCTTCGCTAATTGTCGTATTTCCGAAAACACTCGAATCATTGATTCGTAAGAGCCCTAAAAATGCACTTGCATTTTACACCTTGTTTAAAAGAAATAGAAGTCAATTCACGTTCATACACAATCAAAAACAAATCGGGCGGTAGGTGACGATAGCCTGTCAGTCCGTCATCTTTAAATATTGGTGGTGACTGCACGTGTTATCTCTGTGTGGAATTATATAGAGCTGCTATTACATACCCTTCTTGGGTTTGTTTTTAAAGGTGAATTGAATTAATGATTTACACAGGTGATGGCAATAGGGAAAGTGAAAATGAAGAAGAGATGTATCTAAAATCTCAGAAATAAAGATAATCCCTGATTTTGATCGTTTTTATTTTGATTTTTTTGTAAATGTCATAATATTGAAGAATGATCAGTACTGTAAATACTTTTGAACTGAGATTTTAATGATTAGATTTATATGGTTTAAATCTAAACCTGTGTTTGAAAACCATATTTTATCTAGGTATATATATAAAACTCAAAGGTGACTGATATAGTGATCTATCAACGCACAGCCCAAACCACTGGACGTATCGGGCTGAAATTTGGCATGCAGGTAGATGTTAGCACGTGCGTAGGCATCCGCTAAGAAAGGATTTCCCGAAATTCTGGCGGGAACGGGGAAAAACGGGGATGCACGTACAGAGTCGTGGGCGGAAGCTAGTACAATATAAATTTTGTGTTATTTTAACCTTCTTTTCTTCCATCATTACACCAGCTTCAGTAAGACATTTTAAAAGTACTATAAAATTTTCCAAGTAAATCAATCCAACAAAGATATAGGTATTCGCAATCGTGGGGTTATCCTCGCTATTTACTTACAAGAAATTATCGAAACGAAATCGTTACAAATCAATATTAATCTCTTTTAGCACAAAACACATAATTTTACTAAACTATGCATGAAGAAAATGCATTGAACCACTCTATATAGATATCGTCTTCGGACGCTCCGGGAATATGACAGTTGCCGAACAGTGACGAAGATTTCTATGCGCATTATTACTTTCGGAGTACTGTACTTTATTATGTCCCAAATACTTGACTTAGTGTCCTATGTCCCCTATGTGGGGCAGAGGGCGTCTACAGTGCGCCGCCATCGCGTTCTATCTTGGGCTACGCTCTTCACCTCCGGCCAAGTCAACCCAATCGCCTTCGCTTCCGCCGCCACCGAACGTCGCCAGGATTGCCTAGGACGGACACTCGTCCAAGTCCACTCCAGGGCTTGCCTGGGTATATGCGATGTGTTTCTTCGGAGAGTGTGGCCGATCCATTTCCATTTGCGGCGTGAAATTTGGCACAAAATCATCGTCTCGTGGCAGCATTCCAGTAGTTGCTCGTTGGATATTTTCTCGGGCCAGTAAATTCTTAATATTTGGCGGAGGCATCGGTTGACGAAGACCTGGATGGAGATGTCCCAAATACACTGTAATTTATTTGATTGAAAATATTTATTTTTTCGCCTTATTTTGAATTAATACCAAAAAAAAACCTAATTTTCAATCGAAAACCCACCCGTCAAAATATCACCTTTTTTCAAAAACTTGGGGAGCCTTTTGTTCATTGAAATCTCTACTTTCATATGGTGTAAAAAAAAATAAACATTACCATAGTAAATGTTCTCAGGAAATGCATACAAACAGTGTGATAATGAGCTTTTACTAAATCTCTCTTCATCATATTTTATGATTAGAAAAAACAACTAAGAGTCGTTTTCAAAATAATTGTACATTACTACAAAATGTTTGTCCCCCTAAAAAATCTTCGAAAAAAATATGGTTACGACTGAAATAAATCATTGTTAACGTTTTACAGACTAAACTTAAGCATACTGCATATCATTTCTGATAAAAAGCAATGAATTGCGATTCAAATTCTTACATAATTTTAATGTGAAAATAAAGTAACAAAAAAAACTCCATACATTTTTTATTGTCCCCTATGTGGACGACAATGAAAACCAATATTTTTATCAGAATTTTTGTATGAAACTTCCTATTTTTTTGTATCATAATTAAAAAGCAATGTTTGAAGTGTTATATCTGATAGATTAAACTATATAAATTACCTTAAATAAACGAAGAATGACATATTATAAAAATGTCCCTATCAATCGTTACAATTTCGTGACACTGATTTATTGACATAATTAACCAACTTCTTGTATCACAAAGAGGTGGAATCTAACTCTAATCATTGGTAACACTGGTCATGTCACGAAAAGTAAGGTCACATTAACGCGCCGCCATTTTGTTCGTCGTCCAGACACGGAAGAAGTCCTGTAGTGTGCTGTGCAAAAAATTTAGTTACATTTTCCTAACGACGTATTCTCAACAAAAGTAAGTACATTTTGAAGAATTCACCTACCGCAATTGTAATATACTTAAATTATGACTAGAGTAATAGATTACACTTTCAATCTAATGGTAAATGTGATTATGTTTTGTGTAAAAGTATTTCTTAGGTTATTTTTTACATGTTACTGACGAACAATTTCTTGACATTTACTGACGTCAGTAAATTGTAGACGGTAAAGCTGTGGTCTCATGTGTAAAGTATGAAAATAAGATATTAAAATGTGTGTTAAATTAATGTAACGAATAAAAATAAAGGAGAAAAACAATAAATCTCTCAAGATTATTTTTTTGTAACCACAGGCCATACTTTTTTAAACCATGATGTAGGGTTAGTAAAGTCGGGCTTAGGGACTTGACTTTTCCTGGGATCTGATAACTTTTTTATAGTGAAAGCGGATCAGTGAGTCTTGGCCTCCAATTTTACAAGTGGTTTCTGATGGGATAACGCTTGCCTTATTGCATTTAGTGTTGATCGCTTTTCCACCCACACGAGTGATGCTTACTTTTGTTTTTATTTTTATTCAAAATACATATATCCAACAGCTTTTTTAGTTTCAGAATGCCGCTAGCCGGTGCCGAACGGCAAAAAAGTACATTGAAAAACTAAAAAAGCGCAAAACCCTGAAAAATATGAAAAGAAAAGGAAAAAACACCTCGAGAAAGTGAAACAAAGACAAAGAAAAATATCAGATCTTAATGACAGTGAAAAAGAAGCTCGAAGACAAAAATGGAAAGAAGCTAATGATAGAAGAAAAGAAGAGGAAAAGCAAACAGAGAATTATAAAAATTGATTGTTTGTTGATTATTTTGTAAATAAAAATATATTTTTTTTAACTAGTGACTTCTTACTTTTTTATATGTAATATTACCTTATTCTGAATACAGCCTTACTTTTACAACTTCCTGACATTTCCTAACGAAACAGTTTACTGACAATTTCGTGACGTACAAATATTTTGAAAATGACCCCTAAGTACCTCTTTTTCAGTTGTAATATCACATAATTCACATTATATGATATCAAAAAAAATATACATAAAAAACCTAGTCTAATCAGTATTTTGCAAACAAAATAAGCATACAATTTCAAAATGAATCAACTTAATATTTAACTTTTTGCACCTTTCGCAGTCATGGTACCGACCAAAATAATTTCTTCGAATTGGTCCTGCTGTCGATGGCCGGGTTTCTTGGTTTGGAAGAACTAAGAAATCTTTTATTTTTGAGGGAAAGGATCCTTGGCAATGTCATTTTGTCTGATCTTTCGGCGGATCCAGGCCGCCGGCTTTATACAATGGATCATTTTCTTGATACGATCAGAGTTATAACCAGGTCTTGAGGATTCTCTCCTTTTATTTCAGGGACACACGAAAACTCGATGTCATAAGGTCGTTCGGTTGAAGCGTCGTGAGAGCAATCCTAGCCGATAAGTCAAAATCTTCCATCTGATAACGGTCTTGCATAAAGATATAATGAATCTATACTTTATAAATGATAATAAACTACGACTTGTTATACGTGAAAACAAAGTACAGTTTGGTTATGTAAACTTTATTGGAAGCTTGTAAAACTTGTAAAAGTGAGATTCGTTACGAAGTTTTAAAGTGCTTCCAGGAAACTGATAAACTAAATGTAACTTTTGTTATTTATTCTAGCGTAGTTGGATAAAAAAGTGGTCTTCGTGCCTTGTTATGTATTCTACACCTGTGTTTTATTTAATTGACAATATTCTATGTCTGTTAATACAGTTTATACATTATTATCTATATTTATTGAGCAGCTTTGTAACTATAATATCGGCTATATCTTTTCTACATAATACAACGAGGACTGTGCATATTTAAGACGACATACTTCTCTTTTAAAAAAATCCTTTTTCTCTTTTAATATCTTTCTACTCTATCTTCAATTGATTATCCTTAAGTAGCTAGTACATGTAATATTAAACTAGCATAGTTACTTAAAAATTCTCAATCCAAATCCACCCCATTTGTTCACTCGCATGACATTCACGGAAGCATAAATTTTCATACTGATGCAATTTTCCAAGAACTTGATATCCCTTTAGAAAAGCGCTGACATAATAATACTGAACTCCTTGCAAATTGTTAAGCTATTTCGTCGTGTTTTACGTGACAGGCATACGTTAGGCGTCACGTATGAAGATATTTGGTTGTAAATCAAATGAGTTCTATTTTTGGTGTGGATATGAATGTATGGATGTATGAGAGAATTTCCCGCTAATATTATAAGTCTGGATGTTGGAGGATTACGTGAATCGGGCTGTGTCATATTTATCTTTATGATACATATATCTTTTTAACCGATTTCAAAAATGGTTCTCAATCATTGTTATTTTCGACTGGGTGAACGGATTTTGATAATTCTTATCTATTTGATATCTGGTAGCTTCCGTGTACTCCCCAGTTGATCCATAAGCAGATGACTCACTTTATAAGTCTCTAAACTAACATTCTAATCCCTACTAATATTATAAATGCGAAAGTAACTCTGTCTGTCTGTCTGTTACGCTTTCCCGCTTAAACCTCTCAACCGATTTTGATGAAATTTGGCACAGACAATCTTTATACCCTGAGAAAGAACATAGGCTACCTTTTATTGTGAAATATGTACCACGGGCGAATCCGGGGCGGACCGCTAGTAGAAAATAAAATTGCTTGTTGTATAGATACTTCAGACAAACATAATACAACGGGCAATAGTATAGTATTATAATAATATAATAAACATAACTTTAGCGCAATATAACATTCCATATTTCCCATCCAACCGAAACCGCGTATCTATTTAAACAAAACATTTCTTATACAAATATAACATCGGTGCCCTAAAGCTTCCACCTAGAAGCTCGTGCCCACGGTATTACAAAGTTTCTGTTGCTAATTCCACTACCCGTTATATTAGCCCAATGGGGCTTAAAGGGTACAAAATTTGTACTAAACACAGATGTAGATACCGCAAGATATTCGACGTACATTCAAGGTCTCGATCTTGTTAAATTCTAAGTTACAAATAATATGAATTCTTATGGAACCTTTTGAAGTGTTTTCACTCGCATGGATTACATTATGGCCATAAGGTCATAACATATACAAATAAATAATCTAATAACTTTCTTCTTCGTTTCCCTGTGCATGGCACTAAATTATACGGTACATCGTTTACGGTATCGGCAATCCGCTTATGGAATGCCCTTCCGGAAACGATTCGACGCGCCCAGACGTTACGATCGTTTAAAAAGATGCTGAAAGACTACTATCTATCTATATAAGTACTGTCTTTGTATACTATGTTTATGTAATTATGTATGTAATATATTCAATAAGTATGTATGAATAATATATTTAGTATAATATATGTTTAGTATGTTTATGTAGGTATATATACTGTATATGTATATATTATATTGTAGTTATATACATATAGTGTTTTATGTATTATGCTTTGTTTTAATTCAGTTTTTTTTTTCTTCTTTCTTAACGTTATTATTGCTAATTGGCTACCTTAAGTTATAATTTGTCCTTTGCCTGAAGGTTGCCTGGCAGAGATGGCTTTGAGCCATAAGGCCGCCGTTTGTACATTTTAAATTGTTTTGTTTTATGTACTTTCATTGTAATATGTTGTACAATAAAGAGTAAATAAATAAAAATAAATAATAAATAAATAAATTGTATCAAGTTTATACAAAAAAAAAGACGGGTTGCACTCCGGGAGTGCCGGCAGAAGTGAAAACTTGATTATTAACGTTGAGCATGTTTGATATCCATCCGTCTTACGCTTTTTCGATCAGGTCACGTGTCCTGACGCGAGTTTAAGATTTTATACCCATTACAGAAAAAGTGCTCAACGCCGCTAAAGAAGTTTTCACTTCAAAAATAGCACAGAATAATATGGTTATTTATGATATATTCAACCCAGTATCGGTTACAGATCTTGTCTAAAATAACTTACTCTTATTCGTTTTATTTACAAATTATTATTATCGTGAGTTTATCAGAAGTTAAAGAAAAAAGATCGTGAGTGCCGAGCATACGAGTCAGAAGTGAAACTTCTTTGGCATGATTCAAAGATACCAAAATCGTCGCCTTACTCGAGTGAGACATTGAAATTTTATTCTCAACGCTGCTAAAGAAGTTTCACTTCAAAATATTATATTTTATTACATGAAGCGTATCTAGAATGTTCTTAATCTATGACGAAACCGACGAATTCAGCCCCTTACGAATTTATGAATTTTACATGAACTGTTTTAAAACTTCTCTGTTTTGGTGTCGAATCGTACTGAAACAGTTTTGCAAGTTGATACATATTAATCTGATAAACCCTACAGTAGTCGCGTATCTAAAAGTGACGTGTGAGTTCGCGTGGTCTACAGGGGTATACCTTTTTTAAAACAAGGAAAAGTACACAAATAAATTAAAAAGTCTGTGTATTTATTTAGAAATCTTTATTACTATATATTTTCTATTTAAAATAATCAACAAAACATACATGATACAACCATATCTTTTTATGATTAGAAAATAAAACTACAACAAAAAATACCTCTTTTTCAGACGTGATATCACATAATTCACAAAAAAAATATTTACTTAAAAATCCTAGTCTAATCAATATTTTGCAAACAAAATAAGCATACAATTTCAAAATGGTTAGAACATATAAACTTTTTGCACGTACTTAATACCTACCTACTTTTTGTACCTTTCGATTGTTTCAATTACGGGCTCTAACGCAGTCATCGCAGGTACCGACCAAAATAATTTCTTCGAATTGGTCCTGCTGTCGATGGCCGGGTTTCTTGGTGTGGAAGAACTAAGAAATATTTTATTTTGAGGGAAAGGATTCTTGGCAATGTCATTTTGTCTGATTTTCAGATCGCCTTGCCGCTGAATGCAGGCCGCCGGCTTTATACAATAGTTCATTTTCTTGATACTATTCTATAAATAAAAGTAGTGCACTATCATCCTAGTTAAATTCTGTCATTTCGTTATTTACTTATATTAAATTATGTAATATAATATGAATACTTGCATGGCACTTGCATGGCGTTTCCAACCAGATTCACTTCATTTTTAGTGCGATTATAGGGAGATATTACTTCCGGTTTCAATTTATCTCCAGTATAGGCATCTACTTTACTATCTGAACTTGACTAGTCGCCACGACAAAATCATCACGACAATGGTCTTCGGCCAACCAAGCCTCGATCAGTCTCTTTCGTCTGTTGTCCATAATTATCTAAATAACTCTTTTTTATAATATAAATAAATACATTATATAATTATTAATTTATAAGTCTGTAACATTATTTTTAAAATCACAATATAATATTTGTAAAAAATAAATGAAACAGTCACAACAAAAAACTTACGTGTTTGGTCGCGCGGCATACGTAAGTAGACCGCGAATTTTGCGGAGCTCCTGTTGCACAACCACGCGCACCCGACTCTCTGCGCTGCACTGAGTGCATGCGGCAATTATTCAACTCAGAGTACACAAAGGATGAAATAACTGGAGCTATAAGATTTTTAGAAATTTGCAATTTTGTCTCACTGGATTACACGTGTAGACCACGCGACTACTGTAGGGTTAATTACCTTACAGAAATTAATTACAATACATTAAATACGTTTTTTTATCTACGTGAAGACAGTTTTATTTTGTTCCAATCCGGCGCTATGTACGATTTTTTCTATTCTGTAAAATTCCAAATATCTGTAAGCAGTTTAATGCATCTAAACTAAATAATTAAAATTAAGTTTTATATCTTACCTGCACGAATATTATTACGTATTATTTACCTGTATGGTTTCCTATAATATGCCTCCTAGGTGTTTTAATAATCCCGACCTAGCTAAGCACTAAGCAGTACATAATGTCTATCCACGTCTTTAGGCTAAAATTTATTTCTGAACAAACGTGAATATCATCGTCACCACGCACCATTTATTTTGCACCAGCTAATGTTTATAGAAAGCAGAGCCAAGAATACATTGTTCCCTTAGGACAAGGCTCTGTATTTTTCGGTTCCATCCATTACTATAATATTACTTCTGCATCTTTCGGTTGATAGCTATAGATATTATTATTAACACAATGACTATTCTAAAAATCTTACTGTCTACTGCATTTGAACAACATTAACTTTTGTTGGTTGGTTATTAATTGTGATTTGGCCATTCTAACAATCTTAATATTTATTTATTTTTAGCAACATTTTTATTGCATTAATTGCTTTACAAGATGACATTTGAACCATAATATTGATTTTGAATGAATAAATGAAAATTCTTTATTGCGTTAATAATATAATATAAAAGACTTAACATAAACAGCAGAAGGCGACCTTATCGCTGGGCAGCGATTTCTACGAGGCAACCCTAACAATAAAAGGAGATAAACGATCTGGTGAGTGTGCAAAAATAAGGCAAAGGCAAAATACAATTGGTAAATGTACAAAATAAACATATACAAAGCAATATGATTTTTATCTTATTTGATCCTTAACTCCACAGATCAACCTTATTATTTATCTGCAATACATCACGTTGTTGTTAAATTTTGAAAATTTGACTTCCTTACAAAGCTAGTACTTATAAAAATAACAATAATTGAATGTTTCCAGAACATTCGTCGCTCAAAGTTTGTACAACACTCGAGCCGGCTGAACTGCAAAACCAAACTATTGTTGGAAATAAATTTCAAGTGTTGAAACACGAGTACAATGAAAAAAGTTTACTTATTTTAATATTGACTAGGCATTTCTGTTGGACTTTTTAACGGCGCAATTTGCAGAAAATTTTGCAGCGCAAGTAAAATCTTCTTCTTTTTAGCCAGTAAAAATGATGAGAGGTGATCTCTCTCTCTCTGCAAGTGTTATTTTGTGAAATATTTAAGCCTGCCTGCTGTTTAGATTACCAGATAAGCAGTGTACTTTATTATATAGGAGGTAAGCGAGCAGACGCGTCTCCTAATTGGAAAGCTTCGTCCATATGCAAGCAGGAGGCCAGGAACGTCGTGAATGTATTACCTACCTTTTATTATTTTCTTTATTTCGACGACTCAAAGGATCGAAGCGAAGTGTAGTTGAATAAATAAATGTTTGACTTTGAGTAAATTCAATTCACGAATTAAGTATTGATTGAATATATCTACTACAATTTTAACTGAATGATTCCAGAATTTTCAGCAAACCATTTATTTCAATACACCTGCCCTAATAAAATGAACACCGCATAGTTCAAATAAAATGGAATACCTAGTGCTAAAAAGTGCTGGTTGTGGTTTTGCCAAAAATGTGATATACCCAGCCATGGGACATTGGCATGATTCCAACGTACATTTGGTGTCTGTTACGGACATGACACGGAATTTTTGTGGAATACCCGCTCGAATTTAATTAATTGCCCTCGACTTGAAAGTACTAAAATCAAAGTTATGGATTTTCAATAAACGGTTTTAGGTTTATTAGAATGAATAAGAAGAATAGAATATGGGTTTGCTTTTCCGGAAATTTTTAGGATGCATAATATTTTTGGGAAGGTAAGGCATATAAAATATTGAATAGAGAGCTACAGAAAATTCTTCGTTTAGTTCCAACACAGACTAATAATAATATACTACGTATACAAGTTCCAAAGTATTCGTATGGCATTATGAATTTTGTGAAAATTTTGGACTCTTCAACATAAATAGGCACACTTAAAAACCTATTACAAAATCATCCCTTCAACGATCCCAAAGAAATATTTTCCACAAACATATTTAATATTTCCAAAGAAAAAACTTCAAATAACCACTGAGATTCCAAGAAAATTAAGCTAGCAATTTCCTTGTAAATTTTTGGTGGGTCACTGATTAATGAAGGAAAGTTTTGCAATGAGGAATAATTGAAATATATTACCGGGATTCTAACTGGGTCGCTTTAGATTTGATATTAGAATGCTAATAGACGAAGAAATATTTTCTGAGCTGAAATTAGAGCGACGCGGCATTAATTACGCATAGTTTTGAAGTAATAAATGAAAGTTTTTGCGTTGGTATCATGGCAGCTAACTAAAATTGGATAAACTTTTTACTGGGTATATTAATCTGAGTATTATTAGCCATAGCATATACCATATTTAGTAATCTGTGGTATTAATCTTAAAATAGTATAAGCCCTAATCAATTACTAATTTAAAGCAGCGGCTATATTATGTTATAGGTAAAAAAATAGATATACAAAAAAACTTGAGGGGTGTCAAGGGACACCCGGATGGAACGAAGTTTTAAGTCAGAGAGAGAGAGAGACAGGGAAAGACGCACACGCCGCACGGCTTACAACTGTAACAAAAAGTGTCGCGACAACTTTTCGTCTTAATTTTTTCCGTCTAGCAACACGTATTAAGGAACTTCGTTCCAATAAATAAAAAAAGATAACCTTGAGTGATGAAGCATAAAATTAGTATCTACCTTGTTAATGATTATCACTTAACAGAAACTTATCATTTTTGATTTAATTATTAAAAAAAAAGCAAGATAAAACACAAAATGAAGTCACAACTGTGAGTTACAATAATTGTAAGGTGTAGACACACAGGTGTTAGATAACGAATTGTCTTTGATTGTAACTAGAATTTAACGATTTTAAATAAACAGCGGTTAAATAACTTGTAGGGGTCACCAATGTAGGGGCTTGTTATGTGCGGGTGTAATAAAAGATGGATAACTACGCAAAGGTTATATTTCGTTAACTACATATATTTATCCGTATGTAATTAATATTCGACCTATGCGACCAACCCGCGTCCCGACAAGCCCGTAACTCTATGCATAACGCACAAACTGTTTATATACGAGTTACCGTGTGAACCGATGGTGTGAACTTTCTTAGTAGGTACTACACTTGAAATTCGGTAACTCGTAAATTGGCTTGTCGTCGCTACATCATTCCCCCCTTAAAATAAAAAGGGTATACAAGTAAAAAATCTTACAATAAAATTAAACAATAAACAGATGGGTGTATATAAATGTCGCTGTATAAGGTTACAAAATGTTTACAATATAAAGTATAAAAAATGTTCACAATATAAATCAATCAATACGTATCGTATACAAGTGGTTAACAGTTAACACCTAATTTCGTTAAACTATTTATGTTATTACAAAAACTTGGTTGGTTCTTCTAAGTGGCGTGCAATAATTGTTACACGTCATCTAACACCTAGTAACATTAACATTTCAAATCTCAATACGTTCTTTACACTTGTATCGTTTAATATTACAAAGGCTATTACTATACATTCATAAGCCATGAATCAAAAGTAGGTACTTAAATTTCTAAGTAGTAAACATTTCAATCAAAACTCAACACAAACATAAATTTGAAATACCATACTTAAAACGTTAAACAATGAACTCTTTTCAAAATTACTTAAGTTCTATTATTTATTAAATACGATGTGTTGATTACTAAGTATTTATTATACATTTCTATGAAGTCTTATGCATACTTATAATCATCGTAATTCTAATAAATATAAAATAGTTGAAACAATTACAAATACAATACTATTACCTAAATCGTACCGGTAATCGTATAGCTCTTCCACTACGCGTGGTATGTGTATTAGGCAATTCGCTACTTTGAATTTGTAATGGAACCTTAGTATCTACCCCAGATGTCGTATCACTATCATCATTCAAATAATATGCAGGTTTTAGACGGTCTACAGATATTCTAACTTTCCTGCCAGTCATTTGAATGTAAAATACCTTTTCCTCTCGACTCAACACACGATAAGGACCGTCGTATGTTGGTTGTAAAGGCTTACGTACTGCGTCGTTTCTGACAAAAACATAATCGCACTTTTCTAAATCGGGGTGAATAAATATGTTCCGTCTTTCATTCTGCCTAATAGCTACTGACTGATATTTCCTAATAGAGTCTCGTAATTTACTTACATACTCAAGACTGCTATCTATTTCAAAACTCGATTTTTTATCGTAATAATCACCTGGTAATCGTAAAGTTGTTCCGTACGTAATTTCTGCTGCGCTTATGCCGGTATCACTTCTTACTGCTGTTCTAAGTCCTAGCAACACAGTTGGTAATTCCGTAACCCAAGATGATGATATATTGCATAAACGAGCCGTTAATGCCGCTTTAAGCGACCTATGCCAACGCTCTACCGCCCCGTTACTCTGTGGGTGGTAAGGTGTCGTACCCAACTTATTAATACCTAATAACTTCATTAGTGTAGCAAATAATTGACTTTCGAATTGGCGTCCTTGATCGCTTGTTAGCTTTTTCGGACAACCAAAACGAGAGATCCATCCTTCATATATTACACGCGAAATCGTTTCAGCAGTTATATCTTTCGTAGGAAAACATCCTGGCCATCGCGTCCCCCTATCACTATGGTTAGGCAATACGTCCTAAAACCTTCGGGTGAAGTGGGTAAAGGTCCAATTAAATCAACATGAATATGTTCAAACCTATCGCACTGCAGAAACGATCCTAAACCTGACACTGTATGTCGATTAACCTTCGATCGTTGACATTCAATGCATGTTTTAGTCCATTGGCCAACGTGACGATTCATATTTGGCCAATAAAAACGATTTTGAATCAATTTGCGTGTAGTCCTTATTCCGGGATGACATAAATTATGTACACTATCAAAAGCAATACGTCGAAATTTATCAGTCAAATAATATATACACGAGTATGAGTCCGATGCGTCCGTCATAAGTGCGAGCGATGCATCGGCCCTAGGGTGCTAAAAAATCTGCACTTTATAAACCAAAACATAGTTTGAGTTACCTCGGCGATAAAAAATAATGACCATTTATACGGTCGCCGTAAACTAAGATCTAAAGTCATTAATTTAGTACCGAATGTCTTAATTACACTACCGTTTGCCGCGTATAGTTTATAGTCACTACACTCACTCGTGAATCGGTTATTTTTCGACACTGGTAAAACTGAAACATTAGCGCCGGTGTCCACTAAAAACTTAAGATTACTTTTCCTATCTTTTATACACAGGCGTTTATTTTCGGTGGAACAGACATCCGCCTCTGTCTGTACCGTATTTAGTTTTTTGGTCGGCTCTCTTGCTGCTTCTGCCACGCACAAGCTTGAATGCACTTGCTGGCGTTATGCTTATAGCGGTAATGGAAAAAACATAGCCAATTGGGATTTTTCTGTTTTGATATCCCTGCACGATCGCGACTTCGGGATGCGGAGCGATGCGTGCGATTTCCGTACCTTCGACCGCTAAACGATCTGCCTCTCGAGCCTGCAGATTCCAGCTGGTTTATCCGCTGCGTTAACTGTGTAATCTGTTCAACCAGCGTAGGTTGTATTGAGGATATTTTATCTCTGGCACACGATACCTCCTGTATCTCCGCGAAACGTGTCGTTTCTATAACTTTATCCGCCATGTTAGCTAATTTTTCTAAATCTTTTAATTCGCTAACTGTGAGGACTGCTTGCACAGCTGCGGGTAAATGTCCCATCCACAGCATCGTCAGTGTTTCGTCCGAGAATTTTTTCCGAGCCAGGTCTCGCATACGCCGTAAAAGTTGAGAAGGCTTCTGTTCGCCCAACTCAAGCTCTTTTAATAATTTTTGGACCTGACGCACTTCCGATTCTTCATATACTACGAGCAACCGTGTTTTCAATGCTTCGTACTTCTTTGTATCGGGTGGTGTTAATACAATGTCGCTAACCTGCTCAACGTGTTCGCGACTTAATTTCGCTACCACCAGGTTATATTTCGATTCGTCCGCCAGCTTCTGATTCGCCACCACTGCTTCAAACTGCGCGAACCAAAGTCGTGGTGATTCTTTCCAGAAGTCTGGAATTCTACTCGACACAGTGATCTGCGCGAGAGCATTTTCACTCTCATCCGCTCTAATTGGAACTGCCGGATTCATTTTGAATAAAATTTTTATTTAATCAATAAATTAAATAATCACACAAACGAAATCTATGCAATTCACTATAATAATGTTCACTTTTCGTCGGGGGTCACCAATATAGGGGTCACCAATGTAGGGGCTTGTTATGTGCGGGTGTAATAAAAGATGGATAACTACGCAAAGGTTATATTTCGTTAACTACATATATTTATCCGTATGTAATTAATATTCGACCTATGCGACCAACCCGCGTCCCGACAAGCCCGTAACTCTATGCATAACGCACAAACTGTTTATATACGAGTTACCGTGTGAACCGATGGTGTGAACTTTCTTAGTAGGTACTACACTTGAAATTCGGTAACTCGTAAATTGGCTTGTCGTCGCTACATCCTCATTCCTCAATTCAAATTTTGAAAATGCAAGATATTTCCAAAAAAATTCTCGAATCTCTATTCGATTATTTTAATATAAAATGACTATCCTCTTACAATATCATTGAGCGGAACGAACTCAGCAAAACCTAGATTCCCGAGCAAATATATCGGAACCGTCACGTCTCGAATGTTCCAGAATATTTATAGCAAATCATCCTTTTAGTTCGACTTATATTAGGGTTTCCAATAAATCCTTTGTAAGGGTACAAAATAACAGATGCACATAACATCGATCGTCGCTTAGAAAACTCATATCTCAGGGCTGAGCAAATTTCTCCTTTTTATACTGGCAATTTTTCATACAATATTTTCCTCGTGGGTAATGCTAATACGCGGTTATTTTGCTGGCGGGAGTCATTGAGATAATATGTACTACGTACTAGAGTGGCTATTCCAAACAAAAACATTGCGCGCGGCCGATGTGGTGGGGTACGTGTGGAACGAGCGGGGCGTGGCTTCAAGTTCAAAGATTAAGCAATGCGTGCAGATGCGACACATTGTGCAATCTGTTTACTCGGTACTATCTGGTGGTACTGATACTAGGCAATTAATAAAAAGCGGATTTTATATTAAACTATGTATTTTAATTTCCTTTAAATAATATCAATTTAGTAAGCTTTTTTCGTAGCCGTGCCGCGGAAACCTATTAACAAGTTGAATTAAAACTAAACAGTATGAAAATATTATTATTATTTTTTTTTCGTTATTTTTCATATTCACACATAATAAACTATTTTTTTAAATATCGCCTATTGTATTTAATCTGAACTATTTAATGATAAGAGCACACACATTTCTTTTTTGTTTAATTAATTGTATAGATATCGCCTAATTTATTATTAGTTTCTGTGAATGTTGTGTTCATTTGTAATTGTTGTGCATAATAATTTATAAATCCTATTGGAACAACTGTTGATGAACCTTTTTTTAATAAATAAAAATAGGTAAATAAATAAATATTACTTAATATAACCTACCGTTTCACTTTGCGTAGTCGGGTAAAAGTATAAATATTTAGGTACTACACCACGGTAATCTTTCCTAGTATATATTGTATATTCATAGTTAAAAAATCCAGTTACATTTTTTTAACAGACTCATCGATAGTGTCACGTCTGTGCGTACAGAAATGTGTTAGTCTATGAAAAATGGCGCGAAACGCAGAACGCGTGGTGATTTTTCGCAAAATGATAACAATATTAGTAAAATGCATGACTTCATAATAAGGAAACTTACTGGTGAAAAGTCACTCCTCGGGCTTTGTTTGTATTATAGGAACTGTTAAAACAATATCTTAGCACACACGAAGGCATTTTGAACAGAGCAATAACACGTGTTGACGCGGCAAGCGGGGGGCACATTCCGGCACAGACTAAATGAGACTTGTGACTTTTGCCTCTAGCTCGTGTTAAGGAGAGTGTAGTAGCGATGGCCTCTCTAGTACGTAGTACATATTATCTCAATGGCGGGAGTAGGTATTTTTTGTAGTTTCGGTCGGGATGAATTCATTAAAAATGTTTTATGGTACCCCGATACTTCATTCGAGTTTGTTTGGAACGATTTATTCC
Source organism: Colias behrii (assembly GCA_029959065.1). NCBI lineage: Eukaryota > Metazoa > Arthropoda > Insecta > Lepidoptera > Pieridae > Colias > Colias behrii. The sequence continues at coordinate 6,040,297 of JARWMC010000025.1, forward strand.
ATTCTAATACCAAAAACTAATACCACTGGTATTTGTTTCAACTCATATTTTTTTTCTATTCCGAACCGATACCATTGTTTAAACTAATACCAAAACAAGTTCAAAGATATAAGGTACAGTCAGTAAAAGGGGAATAAATAGTGAAACCTTCTGTTTTTAAAAAAGGTATTTTACGTGTACTTCGTTTGAGCATTATCAGTATAGTCAAGTGGGCGAAGCGTATTGTCTAAGAAACAAAGACCAAAACTGAAATTGATATTTTGGTTTTTATGGCATTCAAATGCTTTGTAAATATAAATTTATAAAGAATAGAAAAAATTCGATCAAGGTGTGTCCCTTAGACACATAAAACTGAAAGAATAGAATAAATTCGATTGCTCTGGCGGGTCACGAGTGGCTGAATTGGTCAGGCATCCGCCCCGGAATGGCGCGAAAGGATGCGGGTTCGTGTCCCGCCTCGTGATCGAATTTTTTTTATTCTTTATAAATTTATAAAGACCAAAACTAATAATTATTTAAGTCATCATCATCATCATCATCATCATCAGCCCATATACGTTCCCACTGCTGGGACACGGGCCTCCTATGAGGGTACAGGCCAAATTATTTAAGTATCTTCTAATAATTCAACTTAACTATCGCAGTTCTCATGCATCTAAATATCACTACATAATATTATGTATTAAAAAACAAAGTCGCTTCTCTGTCCCTATGTATGCTTGAATCTTTAAAACTACGCAACGGATATTGATGCGGTTTTTTAATAGATGGAGTGATTGAAACAGGAAGGTTTATAATTATTATGTATAATTTATTAGGGTTTAGACACAACTGGCGAAGCCGCGGGCAGGCCGCTAGTATTCCTAAAAAGTATTTTGAAGGACCTACATACAACTTTTTCTAAGAATGACTCATAGAAAATGCTTCATACAAAACTCAAGCGGAAGTCTCGTCAACCGCTAGTAATTGAATAAAAAGCTATGAAAATGCCTCGAACGTGTTATAAATATTCAGATGTGTAGATTTTTTCTTTGAACTGAAGTGCGTGAAGTCCTTTTCTTATGCGAAGTTATAGTTATAGTGTGGATATAGCCTTATTTGCGTCATAGAATAACTTCTATAGTTTTTAAAAGTTTTCCTAGTTTTAGTTCTCAGTGTTCGTCTAATTAAGATTATCCTGAAATAAAAATGCAATAATGTATTCGTATTAAAAGTAAATAAGAAGTTTCTTGTAGAGGATATGGTTTCTAAGATAAGTGACGATTTATTCTTTCTCAAAAATAGACATATTGTGTCGATCTACATAATAAGTTATAATATTTATATGAACGTTTTCGAACGAACGTTTTCGCAAACGAGCTATTATACTATTTTATGAGAAAGATCCCTGCGGCAATTTAGAAATCATTGAAATATATTTATTCAACACACATTGAAATTTCAAATAATGATAAAACAATATCCACTTTCTAAATCAGTTTTTACTCTTAAAGCAGAGAACCATCTTAAGCTTAAGTCACGAAAAACGCATTACCTTTTTACAGTTCGTTCCTTGGCATTTGACATAATAAAACCTAGGAACTGGGTCTTAGAGAAAATCTAGTAAATTCTACGCAAAGATTTACAACAAAAAGACGCCCGAGATCGTTCTTTAGCTCTTAAAAAGTTCACACTTCGTTAAAGTACTTTATTCTTTGAGTGTTGGGGTATATTTAAATTCTATTATGTTAGAGATCTTGTATATTTCTTTTATATACTTTTAAGAATCTATTTTAAAAGAATTACGTAAAGATATACGTATCTTTATGTTAAGCGGTGGCGTATTTTCAGTGGCTATCTTTTGATACATTGAAATTATATTGGTTCGGTACCTTCCACATCAGATCTGGGGTTCTGACGTACCGTGGCTACGCCCATGCTCGTGTCCCAAACTGGGGTAAGGGGCAGATGCATTATGCATACATTTGATTTTCAGCTGATTACATCATTTAACTAGATGTAATTAAATTCATGGAATTCATGTATTTTTTTTAATTATACTAATAGACAAGTCGAATAATTGCTTAATATGTGGAGTGTTTGTTTTTGATAAGTATTAAGTACTTTGATAACAAATTAGTATAAGTGTAAACGTTATTGTTAACCTTTGTAAATTAATACATGGCCATTTAATAGACGGCCCTGAAAAGGGCACCTTAAATAATTAAGATAACGATTTAAATCTATACTAATATTATAAAGCTGAAGAGTTTGTTTGTTTGTTTGAACGCGCTAATCTCAGGATCTACTGGTCCGATTTGAAAAATACTTTCGGTGTTAGATAGCCCATTTATCGAGGAAGGCTATTATATATCATCACGCTAAGGCCAACAGGAGCTGAGCAATGCGGGGCGAAACCGCGGGGAACAGCTAGTTCTAATATAAATTTAATATTAACTTAGAACAAACTGACAATCTACAAAAAATGTATCGCCAAATGTTAAGTAAATATTTTTTAATAATAGTACTCTGCAGTAACTATTTTACAATATATCACAAAATATTAAAGTTTTCTATTTACGAACCCACATCCAAAGCCACACAGCTTATTAGCAATTACTGAATAATTTAGAATAAACAAGTTTAATACCTTCATCATCATCATCATCATCAGCCCACGCATACGTTCCCACTGCTGGGACACGGGCCTCCTATGAGGGTACAGGCCATGATCCACCACGCTGGCCAAGTGAGAATTGGCAGATGTCACATATCGTTGAACTTAGTGAAAGTAATATTGTATTTTCCATCACATAGAAGTATGATGTGGGCGTGGCCCACGTGTCACTGGTAAGGTAAGATCACCTAACTTGCTCTCAGTTATGCGCAGAAAAATATTCGAGTCGGTTGTCAGCTGTCAAACCTTTTTTCCATATTTATTCATTAATTAGGACGTGTTGTTCGGTATTAGAGTGCAAAAATGATAGCAGACGAAATAATATCAGCAATGGAGGCATTTCATACCATCGGTAAGTCTTATTTTTATTTATTTTAATTATATTTTATGTTATAACTTCGCTTGTCGTAATTTGTCAAAATTGTATACAAATCAATACAATCTAGTCAAAATGAACCTTAATCCGTAAGAAATTAGTACTATTATAGATTGAACAGCAAACAAGACTTTCTGGAATATTATTGCAATAAACAAACGAATGTCGCTTTAGTGATGCTTGTGGCGCATATCGACAGTATCGATACTTTAGAAAAGACAAACATTATAAATATTAAATTTTATTTTATTTTTCCTTAGCTTTCATTTGTCCAATTTATTTATAGATTTCCCAAAGAGGCTAATTTAAAAGAGAAATGGATAAATGCAACGTGACGAGTTAACTGGATGCCGAACAGCACTAAGCGGTCTAACAAAGGCCACCGATACAGCAAACCTACGGCAGTTGCAAGATTTAAAATAATGCATATTTTCTGTTTGTATTTTGTAAATATAGATTAATACTATTCTATTCCGTTTTTTATTTAATAATAATAATATAAAAAGACGTACAGTACTCCCAAACTGATAATGCGCATAGAAAAATTCGTCACTGTTCGGCAACTGTCATATTCCCCGAGCCTCCGAAGACGATATGTATATGTCGTGGCCATATCGTAGATTTTGCTCATTTCATGAAATGGCCAATTTAGTTTGGCCAGATCGTTAAATCGTCAACGTTTCACGATTTGGTCATCCACGTTTGGCCAGATCGACGATCTGGCCAAACGTGGATGGCCATTTCACGAAATGCGACCATTTTTGTTTCTTTTTTAAAAAGCGATTCGCTTCTGGCACTCGCCGGCCGCTGCCGCGGCACGCTCGCTTTGCTCGCTCGGCTCGTGCGTTGTTTATTAAAGTCTAACCTAACCTAACCTAACTGTTTTCTATTGAAAAAACCATTCGCTTCTGGTATTCGCCGGCGCTACCGCGGCACTAACTTAAATGACAATAAACAAGTTCTTAAAATATTCTGAATTTTTTAATGTTTTATGGACTCTCTAAGATATTTTATACGATCTGGCCAAATGTCGATGACCAAATCGTGAAACGTTGACGATTTAACGATCTGATCAAACTATGTTGGCCATTTCATGAAATGAGCAAATCTACGATATGGCCACGACATATATAGAGCGGTTAAATGTATTTTCTTCATGCATAGTTTATTATAATTATGAGTTTTATTGTGATTTTATGGTAAAAGAGATAAGTAACGAAATTTGTTTCGATAATTCAATGTTAATTAATAGCGAGGATAAGCCACACGATTGCGAATATATATTTGTTGTATTGATTTACTTGGAAAATTCTATACTTAGAACTATTAAAGTGTCTTACTGAAGCTGGCGTGATGATGGATGTATGGAAGGTTAAAATAAGACAAAGTATATATTTAAAAAAAATATTTTCAAACACTGGTTTACATTTAAATTGTAGAAATCTAATCATTAAAATCTCAGTCCAAAGGATTTACAGAATCAGGGATTATCTCTATTTCTGATATAGTAGAATGATCAGAACTTTCATTATGCTCTTATTAACTTTCACTTTCCCCACTGCTATCTGCTACCTGTGTAAATAATCATTTTATCGGAAAATTCAACTTTGAAACAAAACTAAGAAGGTTATGTAACAGCAGCTCTATATAATTCCATACAGAGATAATACGTGCGGTAACCACTAATATATAAAGACAACTGACCGATTTTTGAATTTTTTGACTGACAGGCTATCGTCACCTACCGTCCGAATTGTTTTCGATTGTGTATGACTCTGAATTGACTCCTATTTCTTTCGAACAAGGTGCAAGATGCAAGTGCATTGTTTAGGGCACTTACGATTCAATGATTCGGGGTGATTCGGGTGTTTCTGGAAATACGATAATTGGCGAAGATCTGCATGCGCATTATTAATATTGGAGTACTGTACTTAGTAGTAATAAACATACTCCAAAATGTGACACATTATACTATACTCATATAAAAGAAAGAAAAAAAATACACAAAAAATATTTATTTGTGAATTATCGATAACAAGGCTGACATCCCTCAGGGCATAGCATCAGATAAATATAAAGTTAATGTCATTAATGTTGAGTGACACAAATTTCAACCTTATCTCTATGTGTTGCGTTTCAAATTTATATCTATCGAAAACTAACGCATTCTGTTGTGGAGTAGCTGAATGTTTTCGAATTTGGAATTTCTGTGCAATGAGAAACAAAACAGCTAATATACCTAGGGATGTTATACTAAAATAAACCGTAACATGGTGCGTTAGGGTACATATTGAAATGCTGAATTTATAACCTAAGTCAGTTTTTACTCAAATTAAGCTGTCCAATCAAAGGCATAGTTTACTTGTAGTGTACTGTATAACTATCGGTTTAAATGTGTGGGTTTGGCGACACTGGTTTTCATACTAATTATGACATTATAGCACTTCTATATGTTGTTACTGTTCTGTGTTTTCCATCTACTCATCACTACATAGTATAAAACAAAGTCGCTTTCTCTGTCCCTATGTCCCTATGTCCCTATATCCCTATGTCCCTTTGTACGCTTAAATCTTTGAAACTACGCAACGGATTTTGATGCGGTTTTTTTTAATAGATAGAGTAATTCAAGAGGAAGGTTTATATGTATAATAACATCCATTAAATAGTGGAAAAGTACTGTTATTTTTGAGGTTTCTAATGTGATGTCGTAAAAAATTACATTTTTTCCGCTTACATTGCAAACGCAGGCTGAACCCTACGAGTTTTATCAAAATAATGTACTAAGTATTATACACATTGAAAAGGTCTACAGAAAAGTCCGCGATGGTATATGTCTATCTCTTATGGATAACCCACAATAACTTTTTTTTGTCATTTACTTTTTACGACAAATAATGGCTAATTTTCGAAGCGATTTTAACCAATACAGCATTAATCCTTAACCAATTAAATACCTTGAATACATTGTTCATTTAATATAGATCTATATGACCCTTTACACCGTAGGATTTAAGTGAATATTTTCGAAGATATTACAGATTTAAAAATTGCGGGACGTAGCGTTTGCGGCGGTACCGGCCGGCCGCCCGGCTATCTATTTTATACCCGTGCGAAGCCGGAGCGGGCCGCTATGTTTTTATATACAACGTTCACAGTTTTTCTGTAGTGTATTTAGTATCAGCATTGCACCCGTGCGAAGCCGGGGCGGGTCGCTAGTACTACATATAAAACTCACGTCTGCAAGAAATTCTTGGAAAAAAGATCCCTATTCGATCGAGCCTAAGAATATTAATGTTAGCGAATAATCAAATCTGAAATATTTACCATTTTCATATGAAATCTAATACTAATATTCAGGATTATATTTCATCGCTTCATTCTTCAGATATTATTTACTATGTAGTTCCCTTTTTCAATGCTAGCAACCACGCACGCCTTTAGATTTTTTTTTTTTTTTTTTAATTGAGGATATTACGACCTGACAAGTACCTATTTGCTTGCTTTGTACGATATTCATTCCTTTTTCGTGCGCCGCAACATACGGACGTCTTAAATAAGTGCAAGTTTCGTCATGTTGAAGAGAAATTCGAAGGAGAAAATTGATTATTATTGTATGAAGATTAGGAAGTTGAAGAAACATAAAACCTATAATATCATCTTCGGAATCCGAAGACGACACAAGTAAGTACTTTGGAGTTTAAGTGTCTTTATTTCGATCTGTAATACGACGAATGAAAGTTTCTTATAACTTACGAAATTGAAGCGTTGAAAAATATTCAAATATTTTTCGTTTATACCGGGAGGTTGTCCGAGATGGCATCACAAAGGTAATTTAATAGCTCATGATTTCTAGAAGTGAAATAATATTTACATATTACTCAACTTATGCCGGGAGGATGTCCGCGATGGCATCACAAAGGTTATGTAATTTTTTACTTTAGAGTACCTACATACTTAAGTATTATTAATGTATTGATATACATATTTATACCGGAAGGATGTTCGAGATAGCATCACGAAGGTTAAAATCGAAAATTTTTAATAGAATAAAAAATAAAAATAAAAGCCGGGAGGATATCCGCGATGATATCACAATGGTATTTTTATTGGAAATTTATAAATCTTTATTGGTACATATATAATTACTTATTTAATAATTACCAGCTTACCAGGAGGCTATTCGAGATAATAGCACGATGGTTTGTTAGTTGAATATCAACTTACGTAAAAAATAAAATAACCCTAAATCATAATTTTATAAGTACCCTCGATAACAAAACTTTTTGTTACCGGATCCAGATATCCTAGAAACTGATCCACCGACAAATTCTTTGCCGGGAATTATGAACAATACGACTGATCCAGCTGCGCTTCAAGCAAATGAACCAGTAACGGTTGATACCACGGCCCCTCAATCGGAGCCTGTCGACTTAGAACCTGATATCTTAGCAGCATTGGGTGAAGCTAATGATGTGATTCCAGAATATGGTGAAAAAATTCACGAAAGTCTCGCCAAAATATGGTTGCCGAGCCTTAAGAAAGGGTTGATAAAGGAATCAAGAGAAAGTTTTCTAAAAACTTATTAGATTCCCGAAAATTGCGTATTACTCCAGGCCCCTACATAAAATCCGGAGATTCAGGCTGCTACCCCTGAATTCTGTAAATTCTGGGATAAGAAAATGGCTAATTTGCATTGGCAATAATTGGGGGCCGTTATAACAGCCGTTAATAGGGGCTTAAACTTGCGTAGTAACAAATATAAGATGGAGGCCAATAAGTTTATAAGTGTATATGTCGCATATTCTCGGACCTCCATCATCGACAAACGGAAACAAGAAAAAAGTTTATTAGGCCTTGTTTACACAAAACTTTTTTGCAAGTTGTCGATCATTCTGAAAGGGATAATACATTGTTTGGAGACAATTTATCGGATAAAATAAAAGCTTCGAAGGTTATTACACCAAAACCTTCTAGTTCACATGCTCATACAGCACACACATCTCGCAATAGTTTCCAGGGAAACTGGCAGACACCTTCTCGCTTTCAGTCAAACAGGGGGGGGCGAGGAGGTTACAAGAGGGACATACCAATACCAATCCCCTCTTCGTAGCCAAAGATGACCAGCTCAAGCTAAGATTGTGCACCAAAATAACAATAAAGAATTACGTAATTTTACGATTGTTGGCGTAAAATTACTAATAATACAACCGTTCTTAAAATGGGTTAAAGACGGTGTGGATTTACCATTTTCTAATGAAGTTTTTCAAAATTCAGTGCGTACTCAATTTTGGTCAGGGCAAGATAAAGCTGACATGCCTGTGGCAATAAATAACCTTATAGACTTGGGAGATATTCATGTTTGTAACCCAGTAAAGGGCAAATATATCTCAAATATATTTTTAGCACATAAATCAAACGGCGGTAAAAAATTCATACTTAACTTAATCTTAATAAATTTATATCAAAATGTCACTTTAAAAATAAAAAATCATAGGACGGCGTCGAAACTTATTCCCGAAAATGGTATCATGGGCTACAATAGACCATAAAGAAGCTTACCTTTTAATGCCAATTGAGCCGGTATTTCGCAAATTTTTCCGTTTTCATTTTATAAATAACAAAGGTGTAACTTAAGAGTTTAAAGCTATGCCCTATGGTCTTTCTATTGCGCTAAGAGTGTTTACTAAATTAATGAAGGAAGTTAATAAGTTATAGCATTCTTAAGCCGAGGTTTTAAGTCTGTCATTTACCTCGACGATATTTTATGTGCAGGTAAAAATTATACAGAATGCCTAAATAATTTAAAAGAGACAATAAAACTATTGTCTTGTCTAGGCTTTGTAATCAATATTGAAAAAAACCGGCCAAGTGCGAGTCGGACTCGCGCACCGAGGGTTCCGTACATTGCTGTTTCTTTTGATTGCGTTGACATAGAAGTTTGATTTTGTTACAGCTTAAAGGTATTATAGACCTGAGTATTTGGTATGAATTTCAATTTAATACCTCTACGTGTTTATGAGGAAATGGGTAGTAAGTTTAAAAAATCTATCTCATAAATCTCATAAATTATTTAGAGCTGCCTTTTTAACTTTAAAAACATTCGCGAATACCTATTCTAATTGTGCAATATTATTACGAATTGATAACAAAACTGCTGTTAGTAACATAAATAGAATGGGCGGCATACAATTTCTCCACCTTAACAAACTAACAAAGTAACTGTGGCAATGATGCGAGCATCGAAACATATGGTGGTTCGCGTCTTATATTAATAGTAAATATAACGTCGACACTGACACAGAGCCAAGAAGAATAAATCCTGATATCGAATGGAGTTTATGCAATGAAACATATCAAAAAATTTGGAAGAGCATTAGGTACCAATGCTAAATGCAGAAAGTAAGTGTCGTGGCATCCCGACCCTGATGCGTCACGTGTCGACGCATCCACCATAAATTAGAATAATATAAATTTTTACGCATTTCCCCATTTACTTTTATATTGAGATGTTTACAAAAAATAGTTAATGATGAAGCGTGTAGGATACAAGTTCTTCCGTGGTGGCCTTCGCAGCCATGGTTCCCTCTCGTCAGAGAGCTAATATCATCAAACATTATATATTTGAAAACAGATACGAATCTAACGCATTCTCATCCCAGTCACCTGTCGCGCCCACTGCACTCACATCTTACGCTGGCTGCAGCGAGGCTCTCCGTGAAGCCTTCCTACGGAGATACATCCCATCGGAAGCTATCGAACTAATGTTAGCATAGCTTTCGAGTAACACTAAGAAGCAATATAACGTAACATATCAATTATGGTGGCAGTTTTGTCTAAATTGGAATACATATTTCCAATTTTGAGAGTACAGTAGCGGCTGTCATATCATTTTTAACAGAAGAGTTTAACAAAGGGGCTTCGTATGGTACTTGGTAAAACTGTACATTATAGGGCGTGGAATTTGGGGGTGGTGGGGGGTGGAGAGAGGGGGGGTGGGTACTAGGGGCGCGGAAATTAATAGTTTTCGAGATATTTACAAATGAAGTTTTTAAGGTTATGTTGGATTGTTACCACTTTTTGGCAGGCAAGGATGCAAATTAACATCAATTTATAACTAAAGCATGTATTTTTTTCCAGTTCCACATTGATCTGAAGCAATTAATATTAATTATTACTTTACAATAATAGTTTTCAATACTAGTAATATTGCATTAGCTCTTTGATTTGAAATATGACAGATTTAATGTAATAGACATTATGGTTAAATTTTTGAAACATGCTCCCTGAATTTCATTATTTTGAGGTGTCTAATCGATAAAGGGACTTTTCATAGTAAACTGCTTTTCTTTTAAGTTTCTTAACCTGTACTTAGTTTTTTTTTTGTTTGAGTGGGAATCGCCCTAAAGTCGCTTCTGGCACTCGCCGGCCGCTGCCGCGGCACGCTCGCTTCGCTCGCTCGGCTCGTGCGGCAGTTCAAATGTTAACCTAATACGCTCGTCGCTTCGCTCCTCGCTACCTATTTGAATACTAAAAGTAAAAGTTTAATAGTTTTGTACAGTTTTAGGGCTTAACAGGAGTACGCACGAAACGATCTCGACTGAAAGGCGGCAAACGAACGGTAACTGAAAATGACGTCGTTATTGTTTTGTTCCACGGTACAAAGCGTACAATTAATATTTTTGTTAAATTATAAATTGCGAATATTAATAATTTTATTTTATTTAATCTATTTTACAATAACTATACTTAATAATAATTATTTTTAATGTTGTTGTTAAAAAATATACAAATTTCATAAATAAAATTTAAATTATAATATTTTTTTTTGTTAGATAGAAATGTTTTACCTGAAATGAAACGCGTTTGTCAATCGCTGTATGTCAATTTGACACTGTCATAACAGTAAGTTCGCGTTTCAAAGCTAAAATGGAGTAAAATTTTCCGATTTTCAACAATTCGTGACTCAAAAACTAAAAGTTTGCGCGTTGTGAAATTTCAGATTTAGGTTCCATAGGACAATAGCTAACCACAAAAAAATTTACGACTCTCAACTCCACGCCCTATAATGTACAGTTTAGCCTGGTACTTTAAACTCACACATCTGCCATCTTTAATATTAGGAAATAATATCGGGTCAGATGAATGCCTAAATACAATTATTCTTGGGACCCAAAATTAGTTTTGAACCATATCTCAAGCTGGTTTCCTAATAGAAACGTAAATTTGGAACAATTGAATAAAAAATTAGTAATTTTATTAGCGCTGTGTACAGCACAGCGCGTGCAGACGTTATCTTTTATATAAATATTAATAATATTTATTTCTCAGGCAGTGGAGCTAAAATTTTCATTACAGACCTCGTAAAAACTCCGGCTCCAGGTAGAGATCAACCTTTTCTTATACTTCCATATTTCAAACAAAATATAAGTATTTGCCCACTACTGTACTGTCTGATTACATCTATGTCACAAAACATTTTAGGAAGGATGAGGAAAATAGATTATTACTTACTTTTACAAAACCGAATAAACCTACCACAACTCAAACAATCAGTCGTTGGATCAAAAATGTGTTATCGGAAAGTGGTGTCAACATTTCAATATTTAGTTCACATAGCACAAGACACGCTTCAACTTCTGCTGCCTGTGCTAGTGGTGTATAATATGCGTAAAACTGCTGGTTGGACAAAACATTCCAAAACCTTTGCATAAACTTAATGTAATAAATGATAACGAATTTGCATAATCGATTTTACAGAAATAGTATTTAATTATATTTTCATTAATTTATAAAACAAAATTAATAATATTGATGTTTACGTTTTATTCTAAACTTGCACCCAAAATGGTTCTTACAAAACTTTTATCTCTTAACATCTACATAGTAAATAATATCTGAAGAATGAAGCGATGAAATATAATATATGATCAAACGAACTTCAGAGTGAAGTTCGATCATTATTATATGAATCGCTTCATTCGAAGATATTAACACCCACCACACCCTAACTCAAAGTTTTGTAAGATAACAGGCTCTAAAAATAATGAATATCGTACAAAGCAAGCAAATACTTGTCAGGTCGTAATACCCTCAATTAAAAAAAAAAATAAAAATCTAAAGGCGTGCGTGGTTGCTAGCATTGAAAAAGGGAACTACATAGTAAATAATATCTTCGAATGAAGCGATTCATATAACAATGATCGAACTTCACTCTGAAGTTCGTTTGATCATATATTATATTGTTATTCACATGTCGAATTTGAATTATTATATTTTGATATTAATGTATGCTTTATAAAATAAACAATAATATTCTGTTTTACAAACTAAATATTATAAAATTACGTTTATAAAACCTTATTCAATATTATATTAATAATTACAGAGTACATCCATCGAATAATATTTATGAAACAAATCGAAATTATTTTTTGTTATTTTTAAAAATATCTTAAAACGAGTTTTTCATTTTTATGTCAAAATATTATATAGGGTTATCAATAAAATGGAATTCAAAACCATTGACATTTAATTCAAATTCAAATTCAATCATTCATTAAATATTTAAATAAATAAATATTCAGGACAATTTTCACACACGGCACGATCTGATCCCATACTAAGCTTTCGCTTGTGTTATGGAAACCAGATGGCTGATAAACATACTTACATATGTATATATATAATTTTAAATAAATACTTATACAGATAATTAACATCCAGACACAGAGCAAACATCTATGTTCATCACACAAATATTTGCCATGGGTGGGAATCGAACCCACGACCTCTGGCTTGGAAGGCACGGCCACTACCAACCAAGCCAACCGGTGCATGATTGCATTTGAATTAAATATCCATTGTATTTCAGTGATAATTTTCTTCATTGACCCACCTCTGAATCCTTTCGACATGAAACCTTTATAGAACTATTTGTAATACGTCGAACTCCAAACAGACAAGGTCTGAGAATTGACCGCAAATGCGACAAAATCAATTCCCACATTAAAGGGAAACAGAAAATCCCCATTGAAAATCAGTGACATGCCCAATTAACAGAATGTAAAGCCAAGCGAATTCGCAAAGGCCTACTATTTTAGTTCTAAACCGTAATCATGCAAGTTTCCGTTTGAAACAGTAGTGTCTCTAATTGGCAGATTTGACTTACAAACAAATTCTGTGACTAATGACAGTTACAGGCTGTGTTTGTGTAAGCGTCTGTCATTTATTTTAGGCGATTTTCGTGGTTTTCTGATCTCTAGCTCGGTAAGATTTAAGATTCGTTACGATGCCTTCGATTTCTTGTACTAATGTTTTTATTTAAACGAATTTTATTTTGTTTTCATTTTGTTTTCTTACTTGTAGTGTTTATTGAAATGTCCTACCATTTTTAAAGATGCGTTTTACGATCTAAAATCAGGTAATTGCCTGACTCGTGTAAACAAACGAACGAGATGTAATCTGTTTCTTATATATGGGTGAAAGAGTGCATCGTCCAGGCCAGTCTAACTAATAAATAAAACCAGGTAATATTTCTGAAAAAAAAGGGGAAAAAAAATCCATTATAATTTAATCAGTTGCTTTGTTCGTACGAATTGAATGATTCACAAATAAATCTTTAATTTTGATATCACAATCGTATTTTTCCATAATATAATCACAACCTTAACATTTTCCTAGAACTTAATCAAGGGTGACTCAAATACACCTGTCTCGACTGAATTGGGTTGTTCAATCAATCAGGACAGGCCCTTAAGTAACAGATGTTAGTGCTTTGACTTCAAGAAGTGTATATTTTATTTTATAGCATTCAACTGCTCCATATTTCCTATTTTTTTAAAGTGAAACTTTTATTACATCGTCTCAATTTTTTTGGTCTGTGTAGCGCATGTCGCGTGTATCGCGGCTGCCGAGTATGTATACCTACTCGGCAGCCGACCGACACGCGACATGCGCTACACAAAGCAGTGTTCGGAACCGTTCGAACAGTTTCACTTTTACCGTGGTTTCATAAAACCACACAACATTTTTTTGAGTTGAACTTCTTTATGCGCGTTGAGTGTAATATTTCAAGGTCGCCACATGGCAATACCGTTGCGTCATGGAGTAAGGCGTGGTAAGGCGGTGATTTTGATATCTTTGGATCTTGTCAAAGAAGTTTAACCTCTGACCTTAACTTCACGTGTGCTCAACACACATGCTCTTTTTTGTAATTTATATCCGTGTAATTGTGTATATTTTTATTCTTATCTTGCTTCGTTTGTGTGTTTCTAAATCTAATAATAGGCTAAAGGCTATATCTCATCATGCGAATACCAATAGGAGCGGAGCAGTGCGGCTAAAACCGCGTGACACAGATAATTTACTCGAAATTTAATTATTTTTATGAAATCGTAAAGCATGAATGAACATCGTGGCAACAATATGATAATCATACAAGGATTAAAATGGTATCAAACGCTATGAGACTGCGTAATAGATACAGTTAATTGATACAGATAATTGATAGTAACACAATGATTACCAACTTTAGCCCGTAGTTTTGCTCGCACAGTTTTCCTATTAAATTAGTCATATTAATATGACTAATTTAAAATATTATCATTTTTAATCCTTTTTTGTTTGCCTAATTAAGTATGTAGTAGATCAGACAAACTTTAATTATGATATTTCATCAATATATTGTCGAAAATATTTTGTCTATAGGTATGCCAAAATAGTCCCGAATCTGCACAAATCCATTTATTTGTGTTTGTGCGGGGAAGTAAACTTCACATCTATAATATTACTAGGAAATATAATATTGAGAAAAAAAATCAAAACACAGATTTTTCAGAACACATCTAATAAAAATGCGGCTGGAATTTTATTTAATTTTATTTACGTACTCAGTGTTTGCAAAACTATCGGTTACCTATTAGGGAAGCGCGTACCATCTTACACTACATCTCTATTTTCATCAGGCGAGATTGTGGTCAAGCGCTTCCCTATCTACAAGAAAAAAAAAATCAATTAAGCTTAGTACTCTTATGGCTGGACAACCTTTATAGATTTTAAGTATGTTTGTAAGATTGAGCAAATTCATTTAACTGTTTTGAATACTGAAACATTCACTATGTTTATCTTTTTTTGGAAAATCATCATCAGAATTACATAAAATATTATTAATGCAATAATAAGCATCGTAGAAACAATATTTACAAGAAATATAATTAACACATTATAAATTGTATTTCTTTCCTTGATTTTGGTTGAAATTTACATCATTTGGGAACTTTAAGAACAACACACACATATATTATGATCTCGAAATATTAATTTGTTAACTGCGCTGGATTATAATAATCATAAAATATTTTTTTAGTAATTCCGAAAACGGAAGTACCTAGTACAAAAAAGAAGTCGAACTGTATTACCTATTATTTTAATAATATAACGAACATAAGGTAACACAGTAACAAATAATATATATATAGTAATAATTTAATCAGTTTATTTATCATACCAGATAAAATATAAATCTACGACAAATCAGTATGCAAAGTTGAGTTCAAATATTCTATCGGTGTTTAAGCATAATGCAATTACTAAGTACAGTTCTATCAATAGTTTTAATAGCAACTATAATTTCAACATCAAAAGCGGCACGAATATTAGCAGTATTTCCAACACCATCGATAAGCCATCAAGTAGCGTTTCGACCGTTAACACACGAACTAGCAAGGAGAGGTCATGACGTCACAGTTATTACACCAGACCCTGCCTTTCCCAAAGGCCAGACTCCAGCCAACTTGACTGAGATCGATGTCCATTTCTCTTACGAATTCTTCGCAGGAATCTTTGACGTGCATCAAGGAGATAAAGGAGGACTTATCAAGCAGATTCAGGAATTTGTTGAAAGCGTAACAAAGATATTTGAAAAACAGTTGCAGGTACCAGAATCAAAGAAGTTGTTCGATCAAAAGTTTGATTTGATAATCATTGAAGCGTATGTACGACCTGCTGTAGGATTAGGTCATGTATTTAAAGCTCCCGTTATTCAATTCAGTTCATTGGGAAGTTGGCCCACCACTTACAGTATGTTTGGAGCACCATCGCATCCTCTCTTGTATCCATCTCCAGCTGCGCAAAGGCTATACAACCTGAGTCTACTTGAAAAAGCTGCAGAAATGGCAAAGAATTTATTCATTGAATATATAATGTCAACCACAGAAGAATTCGAATATCAAATGATGAAAAGAACTTTTGGCAACGACGTGCCGAATTATGAAGAACTAAAGAAGAATGTTCAGTTGTTATTTTTAAATGAACATCCAATTTGGGCGGATAATCATCCTGTGCCACCCAATATTGTTTACATTGGAGGTATTCATCAAAGTCCAAAGCGAGAACTACCTCAGGTAATGTTTTTCGATTATTGAAATACTTTTTAACGAATTCTTAAATAAGCGAATTATCTATTCAGCTAATTCAAAAATAGAAAATTTAAAATTTAATTTTAATGTTTACGCAATAATATTTATTTTTCCAGATAAATGAATAGGATGCGATTAAGAAATTATAGCTTGTGTTGCCGAACTTAATGTCAAATTTAACATTGCATGTATAGCCAAAACCTCATAGAACACTAAATTTAATAATGACAAATATGACCGCATTAAGATTTTTTTTTAATAATAAATGTTATCAATATAATTTTCAATTGAATGCAACTTTTTTTGTTACAGGAATTTAAAACAATTTTAGATTCCTCAAAGAATGGAGTAATCTACATTAGCTTCGGTACCAACGTGAAAGCTTCGCTAATTCCACCAGAGAAAATCGCCATTATGACGAAGGTTTTGTCTAAATTACCCTATGACGTGTTATGGAAGTGGGACGGAGAGGAGCTGCCAGGAAAATCGAGCAATATAAAAACATTTAAATGGTTCCCTCAAGTTGACCTTCTAAGTAAGTGTAGATGATTTCTAGATTAAATTAATTTAAATTACCTATATATTTTTAATTCCACTTCTATTACCACTCCTATGTTTTAATGATTTTGTAACAACATCTCACGACATAATAATATAGCTATTGCAGTCGTGTCCACCAAACCATCACTACTAACTTATTAAATATTATATAAAATCTTCCCTTTTATTTTGTTAAGAATTGTATCATTTTGTTAACAAAGTACCTTAAGAATCACAATATTGTTATAATGTTGAAAGTATAAATTATCCAAATGCGGTATTTGAATTTTTGTAATATTTTTACAGAACACCCGAAAGTCAAGCTATTCATAACTCAAGGTGGTATCCAATCAGCAGACGAAACGATCAATGCTGCTGTACCTGTTATCGGTATTCCAATGATTGGTGACCAATGGTACAATGTCGAGAAATACGTAAAACATGGAGTTGGTCTGCAATTAGATATATCAGAACTAACTGAGGCAAATTTCGAGGACGCGGTGAGGAGAGTTATTGAAGATGAAACGTAAGTTTGATTGTTTGATAACCGGGTGGTATTCTGACATTCTTATAAAAGATCTATCATTAATTCCAACTAAAATTGCTTGAATATAGACCATAAGTTTAGACACTTTAATGTGAACATATTAAATTCCTTCTTAGTTGATCGAAATTCTTTATTAATCTATGGAAAAGGCTGTTCTATAAAATCATATTCTGGATTACAGTTTCAAAAACAACATGATAAGACTCCGTTCGCTTATGAGGGAGCACCCAGTGCCGCCACTAGAGCTTGCTGTGTGGTGGGTGGAGCATATACTGCGACATGGCGGTCAGCACCTGCGCTCCCCCGCAGCGGGGCTCACCTGGACAGAGTATTATGAAGTGCCCTTAGTCCTTACTGCTGTAGCTATATGTTTCAGTGTCCTTGTAGTTATAGTTGTATTGATATTGGCTATGGTACGAATAGTGAGAAAGTATGTTTGGGGCAAAAGTAATAAACAAAATAAGAAAAAAAATAATTAGATGATATTATTAGTTAGAGAAATAAAATATATTTTGTTCAGGTTGTGTTTTATTTGTCTGTTTAAGATGTGTTCCAGAAAAATTTGCCATTATCTGAAATACATTCACCGCCTCTACAAGCAGAACACATTTTTTTTAATAATATAAAGAATGAGTGAATTGTTGTGAGTGCCTTTCTTTTTCGGTATGGGCCACCGCTAATCTATAACAGCCGTAGATTTGCTTAAGGTTCTGAGATCTAAAGCAATACTGTTTTTATTTTTAAGTTAAATGTTATTTTATCCAAATAAAAAAATCTGCGTCGGTTAAGAATAACGGTCACATTTAAAATTTTCTAGATATCATATTTACCGTATTAATTATTGCAAACTCATTAAAAAATAATTATCTAACTTTCATTGAAAAAGATAGGTAACATAATGAGAAACCTGTAACAAACTATTTAAATATTATAGTAGGTAATTAAATGTCAGTTATATATTATAATTAGCACAAATTAGTTTATCAGAACAGATAAAATAGCTATCTTCGATAAAATCAGTATACGTATTTCAAATGATCAGTCAGTGTCGAGACACAATGAAGTTACAATGTTTAGTTCACGGTGAGTTCACGTAATAGTTTTAATAGCAAATATAATTTCAATAACAAACGCGGCACGAATATTAGCAGTATTTCCAACTCCATCGATAAGCCATCAAGTAGCATTTCGACCGTTAACACATGAACTAGCAAGGATAGGTCATGACGTTACAGTTATTACCCCAGACCCAGCCTTTCCCAAAGGCCATGCTCCGGCTAATTTGACTGAAATTGATGTCCATTTCTCTTATGATTTCTTCCCACGAATCTTTGACATGCATCAAGGAGATAAAGGAGGACTTATCACGAAGATTCAGGAATATGTCAAAAAGTCTAACAAAGATGTTTGAAAAACAGTTGCAAGTACCAGAATCAAAGAAGTTGTTTGATCAGAAGTTTGATTTAATAATCGTAGAAGCGCATATTCGACCTGCTTTAGGATTAGGCCATGTATTCAACGCTCCCGTTATTCAGTTCAGTTCATTGGGAGCTAGTCCCACCAATTACAAAATGTTTGGAGCACCATCGCATCCCTTTTTGTATCCATCCCCAGCTGCTCAAAGGCCGTACGACCTAACTCTCTTTGAAAAAGCTGAAGAGTTGCTGAAGAATTCATTCATTGATTATATTGTATCCACCGCAGAGGAATTTGAATACCAAATGATGAAAAGAACTTTTGGCCATCACGTGCCGAATTATCAAGAGCTAGAGAAGAATGTCCAGTTGTTATTTTTAAATGAACACCCGATTTGGGCGAATAATCATCCTGTGCCAACTAATATTGTTTACATTGGAGGTATTCATCAAAGTCCAAAACGAGAATTACCTCAGATAATGTTTTTCGGTAAATTAATGAAATATTTTTTTTACGAATTCTTAAATAAGCGACTTATCTATTCAGTTAATTTAAAAGTAGAAGTGCTGACGTAAAGAAAATATTTTGTCAATAAATTCATCAAATCAAATCAATACTTATGAAAC
The DNA here is from genome assembly GCA_029959065.1 of Colias behrii. Lineage (NCBI taxonomy): Eukaryota > Metazoa > Arthropoda > Insecta > Lepidoptera > Pieridae > Colias > Colias behrii. The sequence continues at coordinate 6,059,873 of JARWMC010000025.1, forward strand.
CTAAATTTAACATAGCACGTAAAGCCAAATTTAAAAAATCACTTTGTTGATTAAATGAATAGAATGTGGTAAACAAATTAAATATAGCGTTGCCGAACTTAATCGTTAAACTAATCATAGCATGGAAAGTTAAAACTTTATAGAACACTTTGTTTTATTCTTTATAGTTAATAATGACAAATAAGTGTGCGTTAGAATCTTAAATGTAATTAATCTAAGTAGAGCAATAAAAACTTTCCTCAAGTGATCTTTTTTTTGTTTCAGGAATTTAAAACAATTTTAGATGCATCGAAGAATGGAGGAATGAATACGTCAGTTTCGGTTCTAACGTCAAACCTTCCTTATTACCACCGGAAAAGCTCGCAGTGATGACGAAGGTTTTGTCTAAATTACCATACGACGTATTATGGAAGTGGGATGGAGAGGAACTGCCAGTGAAAGCAAGCAATATAAAATTTTATAAATGGTTCCCCCAAGTTGATCTGTTAAGTAAGTGTAGATAAAATTTCTATATTCACTTAATTTAAATGATATTATATTTTTAAGGGAGTGGTTATAGAAATGGAATTCAATTAAAACTCACTACCTACATACCTATTTCGTCACTGAGGCCACTGTCCATCACTATTCGCAAATTTTTAATATAAAGAATGAAATTATCCAATGCTGTATTTGAATCAAATCAATATTTTTACAGAACATCCGAGTGTCAAGCTATTTATAACTCAAGGAGGGATCCAATCAGCTGATGAAACGATAAATGCTGCTGTCCCTGTAATCGGCATTCCAATGATTGGCGACCAATGGTACAATGTTCAGAAATATGTTAAACATGGAGTTGGTCTGCAGATAGATTTGTCTGAATTAACTGAGTCAACTTTCGAGAACGCCGTGAGGAGAGTAATTGAAGACAAAAGGTATGAATAATAAATTAGACTAGAACCTTTACTTGCTACTGAAGTTAATTCTCATTAGAACATCTCTTTTAACACTTTAATAAGGACTAACATTCTATCTTCATCGAATAAAATTATTTCTAAATCATAATATTCTCGATTACAGTTTCAAGAACAACATGATAAGACTCCGTTCGCTCATGAGGGAGCACCCAGTGCCGCCACTAGAGCTTGCTGTGTGGTGGGTGGAGCATATACTGCGACATGGCGGTCAGCACCTGCGCTCCCCCGCAGCGGGGCTCACCTGGACATTATGAAGTGCCCTTAGTCCTCACTGTTTTAGCTGTATGTTTAAGTGTACTAATATTTATAGTTTTACTGATATTGTCTATGATACGGTTAGTGAGAAGGTATGTTTGGGACAAACGTGATGTAAAGAATAGACATAAAAATAGATAACTTTAGCTAGTAAAATAAAATGTATTCTGTAAAAGTTGTTTTTTATTGCTCTCTTTAAAAAATCAAATGTTTATTGATATAAAGAGCGAAGTGTAGCCTTTTTTTCCAATTTAGAGCATGGCCCAACTCATTTTTTTCTTACTATGTTTTTAAGTGGCTGATACATGATATTTACAGTAAATATGATCTGTAAATATTCGGTTGAACGGGTTTGCTTTAAAACTATTCGGCAAACTGTAATGAGATGTTTTCATTCATTGTTGCGAATAGCGAAGTTAGCGAAGTTAGAAAGCGGGTTATATCGAATATCAAATGAAGAGCTATGTAATTAGATATTCTTTCCAATCAACCCATAGCTTTTCTTGTTCAGTGTTCTGAAATGCATATGGATTGTTCTCAAGTTATTTATGTCAACTCTCAATGAATGAACACTTTATTTGCACCAGTAACAAAATAATAAAAAAAAGACGTGTGGCACTCGGGGACTGCCGCGGTAAAGCTATTGCATAGCATGCCTTCAAGCCACACCTCCGAGCCCGTTAGAGTGGGGAGCGTGAGGTTTTTTCGTTACGAAATTTCTAGATTCGGTCCCCGCGCTCAAGGCCCGCGATAGAAGCTATGCAATAGCTTAAAAACACAAACAATAGAAATACTTACAAAAAGGCGGCCTTATCACTAATACAGCGATCTCTTCCAGGCAACCTTAGGTCGTATAGTGAGGTTGATGGTGCACAACACTGCTTATAATAAGTTATATATACATGTCGATATAATATTATAATATATTATTCATAATTAAATAAATGAGTATACTAAATTTATCTGTATAGTATTGTAAATATATACCAATGCGTGTATTTAATGATTCACTTTAGCCGCAGATGTGTGGTCATCAAAGTTAAGAAGTAAAGGAGAGTTTTATAAACATAGACACGTTATTTAATACGATCCGACGTAACCTCTTCGTTGAGCGTCAAATAGATGAAGTAGTTTGGTAGAATTAAAAACTGCGATTGGGTTATTTGCTCGTTTTTTATGAACGGGAGTAAAATAATTGAAAAAAAAATTGACAGTTAATTCCTCAGCCCCCGGAATCACAGACACAATAGAAAATCTATTGTGTCGCGGTCTCATTGGGCTGCTCGGTGGTCAAGGGGTTAAAACTGTAATATAAAACGTGTAACTACAGAGTATATAATAAACGCATACCAAGCTTAACGTGCATATAGTATATCATCAGTTCGGACAAAAGTTTTGTGCTAAGACGGTTTTGAACATTCTTTCGACAAAAAATAATGTTCAAAACGGTATATTCCGATTCCTTCTTCAACCCTCGCTATTTAATTCTTCCATTCGAAACAAACAACTTGTTCTATGAAGGTAAAGGAGAAACTGAATTTGCAACAGAAAAAGTATAAACAAGACGGCCTAAAATAGATCCCTGAGGAACTCCTATCAGGAAGCCACTGGAATTTGTAAGCGTTTGTATTTGTATTTTTGTGGATTGAAATCGTTTTTATTCGATTAACTACGTAACCATCAAACCATTTTATTCACTTAGAGTGTAATAGACAAGATTATAAAGCAGTAGTTAAATAAAAATAGTGTCAAAAGCTTAATAATAGTCTAACAATGTCAAATTTGTAGTAAATTTCTATATTCTTGTGTGCATGACATGCTATCCCCAATATTTCATAAAAGCCATTTTTCTCATAGAAATTCATGTTTGCCTTCGTCGTTTGCTGTAGTGTTAGGATTATTAAAAAGGCATTCATTAGTTTTTCTTTTATTCCGCCCACAACTTTTGTCACTAACAAACTTTTTCACTCTCCGTACAATAGTTAATACCAGTAGAATTATAACAATTAGTACACTTAAACATACAGCTAAAATAGTGAGGACTAAGGGCACTTCATAATACTCCGTCCAGGTGAGCCCCGCTGCGGGGGAGCGCAGGTGCTGACCGCCATGTCGCAGTATATGCTCCATCCACCACACAGCCTGCTCTAGTGGCGGCTTTGGGTGCTCCCTCATGAGCGAACGGAGTCTTATCATGTTGTTCTTGAAACTGCAATAAATAATAATTGGATTTTAAAGATTTAGAATTATTGTTCCCAGCGATGGATAAATATCGAATATATAATGTCCATATACAGACCTTTCATGTTCAATACTTCACTGCGTTCTCGAAAGTTGCCTCAGTTAGTTCAGACAAATCTAATTGTAGACCAACTCCATGTTTTACGAATTTCTCTACATTATACCATTGGTCAGCAATCATTGGAATGCCTATGACTGGAACGGCAGCGTTGATAGTTTCATCTGCTGATTGCATTCCTCCTTGCGTAATTAACAGCATAATTTTTGGATGTTCTGTAAAAAATATCATGTTATTTAGAATCCATACTAATATTATAAATGCGAAAGTAACTCTGTCTGTCTGTCTGTTACTCAATCACGCCTAAACTACTGAACCAATTTGCATGAAATTTGGTATGGAGATATTTTGATACCCGAGAAAGGACATAGGCTACCTTTTATTGCGAAATATGTATCACGGGCGAAGCCGGGGCAGACCTCTAGTAAAACATAAATTTGTAAATTAATTTCCTTTATCGTTATATAATGTGTATTGGTTTATAACGATACTTAGTCGTTTTAATATGAATCGTAATTATAGATTCATTACATATCTATTACATTTAAAAGTCATTAAGAAATTACTGGTTACATAATATGTACTGTAAATTTTAAAATATTTATCAATAATTTAAATTATTAACTAACTTCTATTTACATTAACAACGACAACGTACTTAAAAGGCCAACTTGAGGAAACCATTTAAAAGTTTTTATATTGCTTGCTTTTCCTGGCAGTTCCTCTCCCACCCTCCATTCCATAATACGTCGTATGGTAATTTAGACAAAACCTTTGTCATTGCGGTAATTCTTTCTGATGGAAGAAACGAAGCTTTAATATTAGAACCAAAACTGATGTATATCACTCCATCCTTCGATTCATAAAATTTTTTTTTAATTCCTGAAATATTTTTAGGTCACCAGATTAATTTTTTATCACTATAACAATATGCTTACCTATAAGATTAACGCAACGCTTTTTCCTTCTCATGATGTGTTTTATCTAATAAATAAACAAAAATTGAAGTGTGTAAACACTCGAAATATAACATTGGTGAAGGAATAAATTTTGCAATTAAAATTTTAACAGGTCCTTAAGAATTTGCAAAGTTAATTAGTTCTATAAATCCTAACCTGCGGCAATTCTCGTTCTGGGCTTCGATGAATACCTCCAATGCAAATAATATTAGGTGGCACAGGACGATTATTTGACCAAATCGAATGTTCATTAACTATTTTCAAAATTTTCTTAATTCAAAAACAGCAACTGGACATTCTTCTCTAACTCATCATAATTCGGCACATCTTTACCAAAGGTTCTTTTCATCATTCGATATTCAAACTCGTGTTTGATATGATATATACAATTAAACCTATCTTAAGCAATTGTTCAGCTTTATCAAATAGCGTTAGATTGTATACCCTTTGCGCTACTGGAGCAGGATATAAAAGAGGTTGAAATGGCGCTCCGAACATATTGTAGTTGGTGGGATTGCATTTCATTGAACTGGATTGAATAACTGGGGCTTTGAATACGTGACCTAAGACTAAAGTTGGTCGAATATAAGTTTCTACGATTATCAAATCAAACTTCTGGTCAATTTTCAATCAAATTTCTTCACTTCCGGTTCTTGCATCTGTTTTTCAAATATCGTGGCTATGCATTCGAAAACATCTTGAACCTGACGGACAAATCCTCTTTTATCTCCTTGATGTTTTTCAAGGATCCCTGCGAAGAGATCGTGCGAGAAATGGACATCGATCTCAGTCAAGTTAGTTTTATCTTGACCTTTGGGGAACACAGGATCTGGGGTAATTATTGTCGCGTCATGACCCCTCTTTGCTAGTTCGTGTCGAAAACCACACCACTTGATGGCATATGGATGGTGTTGGAAATGCTGCTAATATATTGCTAATAGTCTCGTCACTGACTGATTGTTTGAGTTCATGCGTGATTTTATCTTATATTGCTCTGCTATCTGAAAAGTGAGTCCTTTCATGTACAAATATAGACAAAGAATGTAGGAAGCGATGTAATAAAACGCATTGTTTTGGCAATAGATGGAAGAATCACAGCTGTTATTGGTACAGAAATAAAAGCGTCATCAAAAATTTATATGTTTACTTTATGTTTTGGGTTGAGTTCTCAAATTATATGGGTCAATCTGTATCATACTTTGATGATACTATATTTATATTTTAATTATTAATAGTTTGTTAAAATACTTAAAGTATGTACATTTAACAAATAAAAAAGAGCGTGTGTGCCGAGCATACGTGTCAAAAGTGAAACTTCTTTGGCAAGATTCAAAGATACCAAAATAGTCGCTTTACTTCATGACGTGACGGTAGTGCCAAGACGTGACCTTGAAATTTTACTCTTACCGCGCTAAAGAAGTTTCAATTAAAAAATGTAATCGAATTGAGAACCTCTTGCGTTTTTGAAGTCGGTTGAAAAATGAATCAACGTTTATGTGTAATTTCCAAAGACGCCATATCGTATAATTCTACTTTATTTTAATCGAACTTTGACAATAACTATTGAGTTTATTTTTGTCGAGAAAAAAAAATTTATAAGTTTCAACTCGTAAGGAGCTAAAAGCGTGGATTAATAAAAAGTATAATAATAGAAGTTCCGATTTATCTTTATCACGATTGATTTGTTGCTCAATATGTACATTTTCGGGGTTCGAGACCAGGCGAGCGCGCAGGAAATAAATGGATTTTTCAATTTATTTGCGCATGTTGTAACATCACCACTGCTCGAACGGTGAAGGAAAACATCGTGAGGAAACCGACATGTCGAAGAATTAAAAAGTTCGACGACATGTGTCATCCGTCAACACGCACTTGGCCAGCGTGGTGGATTATGGCCTGTACCCTCATAGGAGGCCCGTGTCCCAGCAGTAGGAACGTATATGGGCTGATGATGATGATGATGATGATGTACATTTTCATCATGTGTTATAGCTATTGCGAAATACTATAAAACTGATGTATTAAACAATTTTTTTTTTCATTTCCTATATAAAATTCTCTTATTTCTAACTTACGATGATTCATCTTGTATTCGTCAAAATTTTCATCTGCACGCATGCAGCATTAATATTCTGAAACAGTCACACATACAATCAAAATGGAACTTTAGTATATGATTTATTGGGTCTTTTTCTTTCCATGTACAAGACAGTTACGTAATTGTAACATTTTCGCTCGATTCATTTTTTATTAAAAAATTATGCTTTTTTTAAGGATTATAACATTTTAATTTTTTTAGTAAGAATTTTAGTAAGAAAATATAGTTTACTATCCAATACCAAGATATTTTTTCTCTAGATCAATTATCACTTTAGTTATAAACGAAATAAGAATTGAGACTTACGAGATTTAGTTTCGAGCTCGAACGCGATCAAAGAGGGCACGCGATATTCAACTTTATCACGGCTGTGTTAGCGTCTAGCTGCTAGCACCGTAGCGGTCTAACCGGTCTCTCAGTGCCAGAAATTATGTTAGGGAGCCTCCTCTTAATATCTAATAAGCAACACACAAGAGTTTGACTCAATCTTTACTTTTAGAAATTAAAGATGTTTTAACGGATTTTAAACGCGATTTATTCATTATATTATCCTCCTCCTCCCCTCAAACGTCGAATCACTGACATCTGCTACAAAAGGCCCTGTCGGACATCTGGATTGATTGAACCTTCGAGGTGTCAGGTGTGTTTAGATCAATCTGAATAAATTGAGTTCGAAAAGCGTGGTTATATTTGGTTCTTTGTGGAAATATTCCGTAGTATTGAAATCACGATTATTAAATAAAATGTCAAGGTGGATATTATTTATTATAATATTTATAAATATTAAAATATTTTTTTATTAATTGATGCAAGACTATTATAACTGTAATTAAAAGTCTAATCGAAACATTATTGCACGCTCATTAATGTTTCGATTAGACTTCATACACTGTTATATAAGGTAACCTATTAAAAACTCGAATTTCTATTACCCGAATCTTAAAACCCCGAAAACGGTTGTTAGAACTTTTAAAAGACAGATGTAATGAATGACAAATTTTTAAAATTCCTTTTTTAATTTCCCAGATGAATCAATTTCCAGATGCACCAAAACCAGATTTTTAAAAAGTATTTTTTTGTTTCCCGTATTCTCATAATACAGATCTCATTATACCAGATTCTCAGAATACTTTTTTTTGTTTCCCATCGTACCATTTTCCAAATAAACTATTGCCAAATTTTCATAATCTTTTTATTTGGTTCCCATATAATCGTATAACAGATAAACTATTGCCAGATTTTCATAATCTTTTTATTTGATTTCCATACAATCGTGATTATACCTTTACTATCGACTGAAAATAAACATTGTCAGTAAGTAAATTTATTGTTTTACTTGTCCATTACAGACCGGTTTTAGTGTCAAAGTCGACTCAGTAGGTTAGGTTTGAACTACGACCCCCACGCTAGAACTGACTCGCTATTGTTTTACTTGCCCATTACAGAAAGGTTTAAGTGTCAAATTCGACTCAGTAGGTTAGGTTAGGTTTGAAGTGTGACCCCCCATGCACGAGCCGAGCGAGCGAAGCGAGCGTGCCGCGGCAGCGGCCGGCGAGTGCCAGAACCGACTCGCTATTGTTTTACTTGCCCATTACAGAAAGGTTAAAGTGTTAAAATCTATTCAGTAGTTTAGGTTAGGTTCGTGCTGCGACCCCCTGGAAGGATTTCGTTTTGCTGGATATCGTTTATTTGAATTTAAAAAATCTGGACATTGTTTGTCTGGATATCAATTAACTGTATTTCAAAAATTTGTGTTTTAAAAATCTGGCTTTCGTGCATATGGATTACGGTCATCTGGATTTTGTGCATTTAGATTTCGTATGTCTGGAACTCATTCGTCTGGATTTTAAAACGTCGTACAAATAAAGAAATGGGCAAATGAAATTCGGAGTTGCGATTATATGGCAAACAAAACTTCGAAATTTTAAAATTCGGGGTTATGAAAAAATGTCCAAACGTTTTCTGGATTATGATATTCGGAATATTAAAATTCGAGATTAAGATAGGTAACCGTTATATAAATTCTTGATTAACTAATTGATAACTTGGAGGGAATTTATATTGAATTAAAAAATAACCAATTTCTATGTCTGTTTTCACTATTATAAATAAATACTCTTCCAATGTAAACACGACTTTCAATGAAAGATGAGGTTACTTTTACAATTGCAATAAAAAGTTGCAAAATTTTAATAAGACACAAAGTAACGTTGCGTAGGTACGTCGGAGAGTCTACAATCTACAATTAAATATAAGAATTAAATGACTGATTTATTGTAATCGATAAACTTTTTAATAATACAACAATCAATAAGCCGAAAATTTTGATAAACATCCAACAGAGCAAATTTACCTTTATTTATATTAATTATTCTCTATAAAATATTCCGTTTCGTTCTATTTACTTTAAAATATTATTATTGCACATTCACAGGTTAACAAATTGATCAACACGTCATAGTTTTACGTATACTAATAGCAAATATAAATATTTATTTTTCATCGAATCAAATTCGCATTTTAAATTCCCATCCATATTTGCTTCGATAAAAATATTTCGTACGGAATTAAGCGGGTTGTATTTTGTTTGAGTGTACGTATTTCCGAGTAGGTAGGCTTTCTAAGCCAAATCCTCAATTTCCGAATCTACAAACAACAAAAAAGAGCGCGTGTGCCGAGCACACGTGTCACTGTCAGAAGTGAAACTTCTTTCGCAAGATTCAAAGACGCCAAAATCGTCTTACTCCGTGACGTATAATTGTATAAATATCAACAGATCGACCTAAATTACTTTATTTCTAATTTTGGGAAATCAGATGAAATTGGAACACCTAGAACTAATTAAAAAAATTCTCATAGGTTAGAATTTAGGTGAAACTTTCTGCAAAATTCTAGCTAATGCAAAACTAAAAGGCGTTTGAATTGTTTATGTGTAATTCTGGTTTATTTTATATCTTCTGGGTTATATTATAACACCACTGCCAAGTATCAGCTAACAAATATCTTAAACAGAGAGGAAGAAACAAAAGAAAATCACTGATTTTAAATCTACTTTTATATTAATTAAAATAAATAACATTACTCTTATATTATTTAGTTCTTTCTTAAAATTAATGACTTAACTAATTTTTGTTTTACTCCGTAAATTACTTTTGCTACAAAGAAGCTTCCTTACAATACAAAATACCAGTAAAATTATGACTACAATGATATTCAAACATACAGCTAAAATAGTGAGGACTAAGGGCACTTCATAATACTCTGTCCAGGTGAGCCCCGCTGCGGGGGAGCGCAGGTGCTGACCGCCATGTCGCAGAATATGCTCCACCCACCACACAGCAAGCTCTAGTGGCGGCACTGGGTGCTCCCTCATGAGCGAACGGAGTCTTATCATGTTGTTCTTGAAACTGTAATCGAGAATAGGATTTAGAATAAATTTATAGATGTTGATAGAATGTAAGTCTTCGTTAAAGTGTTGAAAGAATTAGAACATTCTAATGAAAATTAATTTAAGTCACAACTAAAGGCAGCTTTTGTCCAATATTCACCTTTTGTCTTCAATAACTCTCCTCACAGCGTTCTCGAAAGTTGCCTCAGTTAATTCAGACAGGTCTATTTTCAGACCAACTCCATGTTTCACATATTTCTCGACATTGTACCATTGGTCAGCAATCATTGGAATACCGATAACCGGTACAGCCGCGTTGATTGTTTCGTCTGCTGATTGTATACCACCTTGAGTTATAAATAACTTGACTTTCGGGTGTTCTGTAAAAATATTACGAAGGTTTAAATACAGCATTTGGATGATTTTATACTTTTATCAATACGTATAGTTTCTTACCATTCTTTGGTGTCAAGATGTTACAATTCTTAAAAAAACCTATAAAAAATATTAAAAAAATAAACGAGTAGTTATGGTCAGTAGCTCCAACGACTACAATAGCTATAATGTCGTGAGATGTTGTGACAAAACCGTGAACAAAAGGAACTGGTCATAGAAATGGAATTCAATGATAATTATATCACGAATTTAAATAAAATTAATCTAGATATCTGAATTCAATTATCTACACTTACTTAACAGATCAACTTGGGGGAACCATTTATAAAATTTAATATTGCTTGCTTTGACTGGAAGCTCCTCTCCGTCCCACTTCCATAATACGTCGTATGGTAATTTAGACAAAACCTTCGTCATCACTGCGAGCTTTTCCGGTGGTAATAAGGAAGGTTTGACGTTAGAACCGAAACTGACGTATATAACTCCATTCTTCGATGCATCTAAAATTGTTTTAAATTCCTGAAACAAAAAAATATCACTTGATGAATTTATTTTACTGCACTATTTATATTGATTACATTTATGAGAATTTAACGCGCACATATATGTCATTCTTAACTTTATTCAATAAAACAAAGTTCTCTATGAGGTTATGGCTGTACATTATACTATGTTAAATTTCACGATTTTGTTTGACAACACAAGCTTTAATTTAATTATTTTTATTCATTTATTTGCGAAAATAAATCTGTTTACGTTAACTCTAATCTATGCTCTCTCTATGTTTTAATTAAGTAACTCAACTGATTAGTCGTTTATTTAGGAATCCGTAAAAACAAATAATTATTTCAATAATTTACCGAAAAATGTTACCTGGGGTAATTCTCGCTTTGGACTTTGATGAATACCTCCAACGTAAACAATATTAGGCGGCACAGGATGATTATCTGCCCAAATCGGATGTTCATTTAAAAACAACAACTGGACATTTTTTTCTAGCTGTTCATAATTCGGCACGTCATTGCCAAAAGTTCTTTTCATCATTTGGTATTCAAATTCCTCTGTGGTTGATATAATATATTCAAGGAATGAATTCTTCAACAACTCTTCAGCTTTTTCAAAGAGAGTTAGGTCGTATAGCCTTTGCGCGACTGGAGATGGATACAAAAGCTGATGCGATGGTGCTCCGAACATATTGTAAACGGCTCGACCAGCTCCCAACGAACTGAATTGAATAACGGGGGCATTGAACACATGACCTAATCCTAAAGCTGGTCGAACATGCGCTTCCATTATTATTAAATCAAACTTCTGATCAAACAACTTCTTTGATTCTGGTACTTGCAACTGTTTTTCAAAAATCGTTGTTGTACTTTCGACAATTTCCTGAATCTGCATGATAAGTCCTCCTTTATCTCCTTGATGCATGTCAAAGATTCCTGCGAAGAAATCGTAAGAGAAATGGACATCGATCTCAGTCAAGTTGGCCGGAGCTTGGCCTTTGGGAAAGGCAGGATCTGGGGTAATAACTGTAACATCATGACCTCTCCTTGCTAGTTCATGTGATAACGGTCGAAACGCTACTTGATGGCTTATCGATGGAGTTGGAAATACTGCTAATATTCGTGCCGCGCTTGTTATTGAAATTATATTTGCTATTAAAACTATTACTAAAACTAAACTTTGTAACTTCATTGTGTCTCGACACTGACTGATTATTTGAAATACGCATACTGATTTTATTGAAGATAGCTATTTTATCTATTGCGATTAATAAACTCATTATCACTCGTTAAAGATAACTGATATTTAATTACTATAATATCTAAATTGTTTTTTACAGGTTTTTCCTTATGTTAATTATCTTCTTCAATGAAATTGGATAATTCTTTTTTATGAGTTTGCAATAAATATTGTGAATATACAATCTATAAAGCATAGTGTGACCGTCATTCTTCACTGGCGCAATATGCAGTTTTTATATTTGGATAAAATAACATTTTAGTTGAATTTATATTTTTGGTTTTATGGCATTCAAATGCTTTATAAATATAAATTTATAAAGAATAGAAAAAATTCGATCACGACGATCATTTTTTCTATTCTTTATAAATTTATATTTATAAAGCATTTGAATGCCATAAAACCAAAAATATAAATTCAACAAAAAAGGTCGTGTTCCATCGTTACAATATTGTATTCACTAAAAAGTGCTTCATATTGGTTGAAATGGTTGTTAATCATCTCAATAGATGGCGCGCGGTGTGTCCCTCCAGACACATAAAACTGAAAGAATAGAATAAATTCGATTGCTCTGGCGGGTCACGAGTGGCTGAGTTGGTCAGGCATCCGCCCCGGAATGGCGCGAAAGGATGCGGGTTCGAGTCCCGCCTCGTGATCGAATTTTTTCTATTCTTTATAAATTTATAACATTTTAGTTGAAAATAAAACAGTAAGATATGTGCATCTCTGAGAAGTGGTTTCAATTATGTATTATACATTTGAGTGGCAGTGACTGGATTTCATATATCGTATAATTTTTTTTGTACACATCTTAAACAGAGAAATCAAAAACAAGCCGTAAAAAAATATTATATTTCACAAACTAAAGTATCTAATTAATTTTTTATTCCGTATATCACTTTTGACCCAAACATACTTTCTCACTATCCGTACCACATACAATACCAGAAAAAATATAACTAAAAGGACACTCAAACATACAGCTGAAAGATTTTGTTACTGGAACAAATCGTTGAACCACAGTGAACCTCCATACTGATAGAAGCCGCACGAAGCTGCTGGTGGAAAGCTAGTTAATAATGTTACTAATAAGGAGTTAAAAAGTGAAGTCCCATGTCCCCTAGTGGGGTAAGGGGCAGATGCATTATACATCTGTTTCACTGATCGATTTTCTTTAGGGACAAGTAGGTGATCAGCCTTCTGTGTCCTACCAGACCGAGACATTTTTTTTTCTTCGTCTCCACTGGGAATCGAACCCAGGACCCCTCACGCGTCAACCACTGTACCAAGGAGGCGATCTACTAATAAGGAGTTAGGAGGGTTAAATTAATCATGATCGAATCAGAAATTTAGACGTAAAAACGTGGATGAATTTTTTTATATTAAAAAAAAATTCATCCACGTGTCGTCATTTATAACAGGAAACAAGAAAAAGACTTATTTCCAACAGCTTATTAACATGAACCTTTTGATCATTATTTATTTTGATACCCTTACCTATTTATAGTATTTCCAAGTATAATTTTACATCTGAAACGGATTTGGAATACATTTGGATACAAGAATTTATACGGATTAAGGATATTTTTATCCCAACATCCAGACCCATTACGTGAAATGAACTTGGATATAAAATATTATTTATAGTGACGAAAATATTATATTATATAAAATCTAACATATTTTTCACAATAATTTGATAAATTACTTCGCAACGCAACATATTATTTTCATTTCCATGGGAACATTATACATTACTAGCTGCTCCTCGCGGTTTTACCCGCGTGGCTCGGCACCTGATGATATATAGCCTATAGTCTTCCTAGATAAATGGGCTATCTAACACCGAAATAATTTTTCAAATCGGACCCTGAGATTAGCGAGAGACCCTGAGATTAATTCAAATTCCTGAGATTAGCGCGTTTAAACAAACAAACTCTTCAGCTTTATAATAATATTAGTATTAGTATAGATTATGCGCTTTAGAACTACCCCGAAATATATAAATACCGATAGGCGCGGGACAGACACAAGCGGCGCGGCGCGCATCGGGCGCAAGTGACTGCCGGCGCGCATCGGGTGCGCTATTGGCTATTTCCAAAGTTCTATCATACAAAATGTAGAAGAAGGACGTGGTGCAAAACAGGTTGAGGAGGTGCGCTTATGGCACGCCCGCGCCCGCGCCGCTTGTGTTTGACCCGCGCCATATATGGCGCTATGTATGATACAGTTTTTTTAATAGACAGTAATTCAAGAAGAAGCGGCGCGGCAGTGGGCAGGTATTTACAAAGATACCTACAAAGAATCAGTATTAAAAATTTATAGTACCTATAGAAAAAGTTTTAAGTTTAATTATATAGCACAACCCAGTTTATTAGCATATACCCTCCACTCACAACCCTACTAAAAGTTATCCAAAAATTATCACATCCAAGTTAAATTAGAAATAGTGCTACAAACATATCTTTGAAAGGATTTCAGTTAGTTTCGGAATCTTAGAACTAAATTGGAGTCGAACTTTCGAGAATATTGTATTCCGATCCTTTGTGGAAGTAATGAGTTTTTCAATTTGAATCTATTCATATTTATGACGTCACAATTCGCAAATGAATCATTAAAACTTTGCTATTATCTAACTTGGGATTGATATAGCTAGATATAATTATTATGACTACGTTTTATAGTTGTACTAGCTTTCCGCCCGCGGCTTGGCCCGCGTTTTCAAAGAGAAACCCGCATAGTTCCCGTTCCCGTGGAATTTCCGGGATAAAACCAATCCTATGTGTTAATCCAAGTTACCCTCTATACGTGTGCTAAATTTCATTGTAATCAGTTCAGTAGTATAAGCGTGAAAGAGTAACAATCACACACATACACATCCTCACAAAGTTTCGCATTTATACCTAATAATATTAGTAGGAGTAGGATTAGTAGGATAGTAGGATAGGATAGGAAGGATTATAGTAGGACAGTGTTTAGTGGGTTGCGTGAAGTAGTAGTAGTAGATATTTAAAGTACCGTACCTTGATTTATGTTGTTGGGAAATGATCACTATTGCTCTATTATTTGCTCCATATACTACATAATCACTATAGACACTGAATTTATAATATACTTAAATTAAATGAAAATAAAAAAATAAATAACTGATAAGAAACTAGTTGGCGCATTGAATGACGAAGATCGATTGATGTTTAGTTTAAGCAAATTATAAGACAATATTTAAGAACTACCCGCTCGGTATCGGATATTTTAGTCGCGGTACGCATAAAACGCTTATACCGCGACAATGCTATAGAACAGGGCTTCCCAAACTTATTTGTACTGTGACGCCCTTGGGATTTTACCATTTTTCTACGACGCCCCTCAACCCAGCCCCCAAAAATACTAAGCAATTTTAGTAATCAGTCGCCTCATCTAATTGAATGGCAAATAAACCGGAAAGGTTTCCCACAATTTGCTCATTAATATCTTCTGCTATGTCGTGAATACGGCGACTTATCGTATTATTTGAAAGAGGTACATTTTTTATTTCTTTAGCTGCCGATTCTCCAATCATCACTGATCCATATCAACCGCTGCAGGTAAAATCAATTCCTCAGCAATCGTGTGTAGTTTCTTACATTTGGCAACACGGTGAGCTACCATGTAAGAGGCGAGTAAAGCTTTGGTAGGAACTGATGCTCTTGAAAACCGTGGACTGATGTTTCAGTTCTCGCAATTTTCTTACAAAAGTATCTCGGCTTACCTTGTAAATGACTGTGAGTTGATTCCAAATGTAGTTTTAGTTTTTTAGGAAGCATAGGCTATTTCTTCTATTTTTTTGAATAATATCCAATGTCAATATTAAAATTCCGCGTGCGTAATTAAACAAAACAAAAGCTTGACTAAACGAAATGAACACGCGGGACACTAGAGAACGCGGGGGACCTCTCCCCAGGTCGACAACGCCAGCGGCGCGGCGCCCGCGCCGCTCGCTGCCCGGGATGTACCGGGATGTATGAATGACAAAATGTACGTGTCCGGAGGTCACTCGATTTGATTGCGTCGACATGCGACGCCCCTGGGACAATGTCGCGACGCCCTAGGGCGTCGCGATGCACAGTTTGGGAAGCCCTGCTATAGAATATTATGATTATTTTTTATGAGTGTAATGCATGTCTGTATTTTTTGTTATAAATTTGTTATGTTTGAATACGTATATAAATATCAAATAAAATGTTTAAACACTGGTTTTCTGTACATAATTTATATACATAATACGATACAATACATAAAATAATGTGTTAGCCACACAATGTATATGAAAATTACTTACAAAAAATACGTGTGGCACTCGAGGACTGCCGCGGTAAAGCTATTGCATAGCATCGCATCGCTGTGCCGGTTGGAGTGGGGGGTGTTAGGTTTTCGTTACAGAATTTTTACATTCAGTCGCCGCGCTCAAAGTCTGAGATAAGAGCTATGCAATAGCTTAAAAATAATTATTAACCTTCGATATGTAAATTTGGGTATTTTTAACTCCGGTTAATACTTCCATTTGTAAGTAATAATCGAGCAAAAGGTTAAATTATGTACAAAATTTCAAGAAAACTTTGTCTATTTTAAGTCTTTCGCGTTTGACATTTTGCGTAAAGGCAGAACAAAGTTTGGTTAGTTTACAGTATTTCGTATCTATTATTAGGAATAAGATTGATATGTTTATTTGAGTTTGAGTTTAGTTTGATTTTGAGTTTTCAAAATTTTTAATTTTAAACTGCGAAAGACGTTGATCCTAATCTCGCCTTTTCATTGTGGAGTCGTCACAACGGAGCGGTTTTTTTTCGCTAGCGAGGCTGTAGCGGAAAGCTAGGTAGTATTAAATAAACAAAAGTATTATTAAGCGAGATTAAAACATTACTCCACAATGAAAAGGCGAGATTAGGATCAACGTCTTTCGCAGTTTAAAATTAAAAATTTTGAAAACTCAAAATCAAACTAAACTCAAACTCAAATAAACATAATATAAGAGATTTCTCCTTAGCACTAAAATCAGCAGTTCATGTTCTACCATGCATAAAAAGATGTAAAAACTTTTACGGTTCGCGCAAGTATTGCATACATATATAGCTAACAACAAATAACAATACCTTTCTAAACACCCATTAACCACGTAAACTGTTATCACATAATCCCACGTGCGAATATCTAAATGAATAATGTTTTTTAGGGTTCCGTACTCAAAGGGTAAAACGGGACCGTATTACTAAGACTTCGCTATCCGTCTATTACCAGGTATTTCTATGTCATGAACATTTTTTACACCAGGCTCTATATCATTAACAGTTGTATTTTCAGTGATGATGTATTTCTGTTGCCGTCGTGTCGATTTTATTTTTATAGAAAAAAATAAATCGACGCGACAGTTGGCACGGTCATATATTCGGTGGGTGATCAATAATATACGTATTATCTTTGTAGTTGCCCTTTCGCTTGTTTGAAGATGAAAGTTCATGGAGTGTGAATCTCAGGACAGGATCATTATTATGACATACTAGCTGTCCGCCCCGGCTTCGCCCGTGGTACCTACATGTTTAAACTATCCTATCTCTCAAGTTGAATCGAACTGCACATGGTGTGCGAATTTTATTATAATCGGTTAAGTGGTTTAGGAGTCCATTGAGGACAAACATTGTGACACGAGATTTATATATAATAAGATTATGAAAAACTAAGAGTGATTGACATGATATGAATAGAGCTATTTCTTATCGGCGCTTGTCTGTAGAAACTGCTTTCCAATCCTGTGCTAAATGTTAAATTATGTATTATGACGATGCGTTAAGATTTCTGAAAGAAGTCTAGTTGATGGAGAAATGTTTGTAGGGAACCCTTAGTGCTGCGAGTACGACTCGTACTTGACCGGTTTTTCATCTAATGGATTGCGCTGTGGTTGGTCGCGCGGAATCGTTTTGCGTTGCTGATAACGTTGTTTTAAAATTTAGGTGTTTACATGAGATTTTTAAATGCTTTATGTTCGTACCTTTTATTCTGAAAACGTACTGGTTGGACTTTGATAGTTTAACGTGTTATGAAAGGACAATTTAGAAATTTTGATTAGAATACTTTGCAAGCCAACATGTAGGAATCTCAACTTTCAGTTTAAAATTTACTTCAATAGGTAGTATAATTTTACGCAGTATTTACAAAAAGAGAGATGAATGGAGGGTACTTTTTAATGATTGCTTTACATGTGTAGTACAGAATTTTTTTGTAACAAAAGAAAATTTTATAGAGCAATAGCATGCATGTTTACAACCCAAACAAACCAATATTGTTAGAAAATTAAACAAAGCTTCCGTTTCTACATTTATATTTCAATACTTTTGAATCGAAATAGTTTATTATTTATATAATATCGACCGTTTATTCAGCATGTGAACAAGTAGGAGATGCTTTGCAAAAAAGAAGCTAACGTTTTAAACTTTTCATCATCATCATCAATCTGCTCTATCTGTCCAGAAATATTTTATTGCATGAGCCGAATGTAGGACCATCCTCTGACAACGAATACACACTTACGATAGAATTTAATGAAAACTTTCTCAAATGTTAGCCACTTTCATACATTTCTACGTAACTAATTATGATTAAATTGGGAATGAAGATTGAATAAAACTTTGGAAAGACGATATAAGTGAGAATATGTTTATACCGCTGTATCGCGGTAACAACAAGCCGAGAAAGAAAGAAGCGAAGCCGCAGGCCAAACGTACTCTATATACCATTAGGCTTTCTAAGTTCGAGAAAGCTGCAAGTGCTAGCGTGACCCAATTCACGCTAATTCCCATAGTATTCGCAAACAATCGGAACATGCATAGCATCTCATATTATGAAACTTGCGTATTCCAAGGGATTGTTAGGACAACTTCATCCATGCAGAGCTATTTGAGATATGAAATATATGAACGTTTTGTTGGAGCGTTTGGAACGCAGCGTTTTTAAAGATCTTTCATGCATTCTTATGCACATTTCGATGAGATTTATCGTTACTGATAAATCAATTTTATTACAGCTTTATGCTTATGCAAATGAGACGAAGACAATAATTTATAATCAATTGAATCTTTTCGTCATTCTTGTTTTATAAGCTTCGTAAATAGTCTGACTTTCTTTTAAAGAATAAGTTAATTGTTATTTATTAGATATTATAGTTTCCAAAAATACCAAAAATACAAAAAAATAAAGAAATTCGTTTAACTGTTTTTTATCTTTTGCCATTTTCCGAGTTCTAAATTAAAGGTACGATGTACGCTACTGTAAATAGTGGGTAGTTACTTTCATTAATTGAGCGGCAAGATAGTTTTCCTTGTATCTGTGGTGAGGCTCATAACTTTGTTAAGTGACCCAAATGAACTGTAGTAGGGAAGAAGTCAGGAGTTTTGTAGCATTCTTGTTTGAGTATTATATACTTCGAAATGTATACTTATTATTGATACTACGAGTATGCTTCAAAATATACACGCAGTTCGATTGCGATTGATCAAATGTAAAAAAATTACGATAGTGCAGTTAACTATATAGGTCAAAAATTGTGACTACTAAAATGAAGTGAAACTTTCGAAATGGTGGTAAATATTAATCTATGTGTTATGACTATTCAGTATTCAATAGTGCTAGAAGCTATCTAGTTGAATGAATGAATTTATTCAATTCCGAGTTTTTTTTTATTTTTACGGTATCTTTCTCTTTCTGTTAAATGAAGGTTTATCTATATCTGTATAGACGCCAATTATATACAAAAATCACCTATATTTTTTTTTAATTGACTCTGTATAAAACGAATAACAAATAAACATGTCTTCGATATTCTGAATATCCACGCTCGTGAGTACAAAGCCTTATTCATGCACCCATCCAATTTATAACAGTTTCTATTCTGGCAGTGTTACAAATCTCGGCATCGAGAGAACTAGAACTAACGAGTTAACAATGCGTTTGAAAATTTTGCGCGCCATTTGATTCGAGCGCTGGCCAAGGGGTCAATTTCGGATGCAATCAGTCGTGAATATCTCAGCAGTTGGGAATGGCGAACTTTTATCAGGCACGTTTAGGTTTGACCTTGAAGTATGATGTGATTTGTGGTATGTTTTGTTGATTGTGTAATGGAATGTTAGATGATACAGGATACTGGCTCAGAAATATTAACTGTCTGCTGCAATAGTATGGGTTAAAGACCTCTTAGCTTACGTTTGAAGGCAGGGGGTAATGATAGCGGCAGTCGCCACAGACGGCGGGGGTACAAGGCCTGGCTGTTAACCCCCGCCGTTCAAGACGATAGACGGAAACCGTTGGGTTTTAGTGGGTATGGAAAAAAAAAAAGGGGGGTAATGATGCAATTTTATTCGAGCGCTGGCCAAGTGGTCAATTTCGGATGTATGATGTCAATCAGTATAATATCTGAATATCCCTCATCCCTCAAGGATTAGTTTTGAATAATAATTAGATGATACTGCCTTTTTTAAGTGGGGTAAAGGATATTATGGATTCACTTTTTTTGGTTATTTTCACCACACCAAAAAAAATGAAAAATACGTACCTAATCTGTTTATATACATTCAGATTTTATATTATGTAGTACATTATCTAGGTTATTTATTGTCTGTAACTTAAAATAATGGTACGTTTTAAGTTGAGTCAATAAAAATAGCAGTCACAATCTAATCTAATCATTACCTATTTCAGAGGCATGCGTGCAAACGCGTATATATTATCATCTTTGAATTTATTTTGAAGTCCTGACAAAATAATTTGTATAACTTTATTACAATCTGTGTTTTTTTAGAAAATATAATATTAAATACATACTTGTTCAATTGGTAACCTCCTTCATCAAAGTTATTTCATTAATTTTAGTAGTTTGTTTGTTTGAACGCGCTAATCTCGGGAACTACTGGTCCGATTTAAAAAATTATTTCAGTGTTAGATAGCCCATTTCTCGAGGAAGGCCTATATATCATCACCCTAAGACCAACAGGAGCGGAGCACTGCGGATAAAACCTCGGAGCACAGCTAGTTCAAGAATATACAAATAAACAGTCGTTCCATTTTTCATTCTGCTCCCATTCAAATCTGCAATCTTTAGCAAAATTTATTTAAGAGCAAAATCTACCACAAATAAAAAGTACAGGGAAATAAATCTGATACCACATGCTAAGCGTACTTAAGTACAATTTTTCTTTCCAATGATAAAACTTTGGAAGCAATTACTATAAATCCTGAATAATCACTAGCGCTCGACCTTTACTTAAATGATAGTTAACCCTGCGCTTGCAACTTAGTTTTATTACACTCTTTCACCCTTGGGTACTTTATGACAGAGCATATCATAAAAGTGACTTAGTCTCACCACTGTTTAAGAGGTAGTGAGGAGCATTCGCAAGTTTGTACAAAGAAAGTGTGAGTTTTTGTAGAATGCGGTTATAGGATAAATTTGATGAATGCTCGATTTAGTAAAAAGCACTTCCTATGTTTTTAGTTATGTTATTAATATTACAGACTTGTTCAGTTTTATATAATTTCTAAAAGTCAATTTCTGAGTTATATGCTGTCATATTTATATTTAACATTTAACAACACGACACAAAAATTAACTTCTAAATTACTGCCACAATAGAAGGACCTTTTAAAACAAAAAATAAACGTTCCACACCTAAATAATTATATTATAAAAACCAAACCCGAGTCCATCCTCCAACATCAAAAAAACATGCACGCAATATAGAAAGATAAAACCCGGAACAAACGACGGTGTAATTATTATCCATCCAGCAAAAATTATACCATAATTGTCATGGGTGTTAAATACCCTACGCACGCGTTACCGGGTTAATAGGTTATCGTCTGGTCTCTTTTGGCAAATTTCCAATTAGGGAACAAGGAAATGTCTAATGTTGTCTAATCGGCTGTTTATTTGTGTCCCGGGAATGAGGGGTCTTTCTTGTCCAATTACTTTTTCGTTTAGGACTTTCCAAATTAGAAGAGTGCGTTTGTAGAGCCTCTCGAAGTTTCCTAAGTATATTATGTTCTTGATAGAAACGTGGAAGGGAAGTTCGAGACCATCGTGTTGGAGTATTTTCTCTATTAGAATCGACATTAGGAAAGATGGATAAATTCCTAACAGCATTATCAACCTATTTTTATTAACATCATAAGTAAACTGTTAAGTTATTAAGTTAATTAACAATAATTGGCGTCCAACAACTTCGATCGGGCTAAAACGACAAAAGTCAGGTTCACTTTTCTTTGGTTAATTCACTGTATCAGCCATTTATCACCAAAAATAAAATCAAATCGTTCCAGATTCCTGAACATTTAATAGCTATGAATATAAGTGGTGATTAAATTATGAATGTATCTACTATAGCCAACAGAGAATTCCCATTCAAAAGATTGAGTTTGAAGACGAGCGTTTGGGACAATGTCCTGTTGTTTATGGAACGCTAAGCAATTATGGTAAATTCTGTGGAGTAAACAAGTTTACCTGTAATTTGATCAACTAGGAGCATTGTCCTTTACCACCCTCTAATTGTATACGCGTTTCCAGAGTGATTTCAATTATTTACTTCTGAATTCCTGGGAACTTTAAATCTTTTGGTTAACTATATTTGACATGTTTTTATTGGTCAAATGACTTATGAGTTGTCATGAAATTGTCGTTTTTTGTTTATATTTTCACCGACTTCAAAAAAGAGTGAAGTTCTCAATTAAATTTTTTTACCTCAAAACTTTCGATTGGTTGAACGAATTTTGATAATTCGATTCGATTCGATTTGAAAGCTGGTGGCTGCCATTAGTCTAATTTAAATCTAAATCATTTCTGAAGGCAGTTTTTAGTTACTTGCTTAAATGTTTGTTATATGTTTTATCTTTAGCTTTTGATATCTGTAGGAGTTACTGTTATGCGATGAATGCTTTTTAGTTAATGACCCTTTTTTTGATTCCAATAACAACTCAAATCAACCATGCCCAAACGGCTTCATAACTAAATATTATGATTTGCCTCACGAAATAAAAACCACCAGATACTCTTAAATCTACGGTTCAGAGGTTATTTTACAAAACTTTTCCAACTTCCCCCGGATTCTGGAAAGTTATCACTAACATTTGCGCTGGGCTCATAAAGTTTCTGCACAAAGTACGTAACATAAATTGAAATTTTAATCCGGCTCACGGACAGTTAGCATTTTTGTGAGCCCGTGTAAATTCATAAAAATTCAAGTCATCACGTATGATATTGCTTGTTATTGTTTGTTTTTTGGAATAGTGACTTTTAAGTAAACGCTTTCACTCATACTGAAGATTTTTCTACGTAAAAATTTTACTTCTGAAAGTTAAATTTATGTTGTCGTTTCAAGATGAAATGTTATATATTTCGCAGTTTTGATTAATTTTGGTAAAAGTGCTACTCGTATAGGCGTAAAAAAATTGTTGTCATTACAAAATTACAGCTTATTATGTTTTTTTTTAGAAATTTTGTTTTACCTATTAAGCTGTTAATCTGTACTAATAAGTACTAAAGATTTTTTTGTTAGGTTTTTGTTAAACGCGCCTATATCAGGAACTTTTGGTACATGTACAGGTTTTATCGACGAACGCTATATCACGACCAATAGAGGTGGAATGGCAAAAATAAAAGTTTGAAAAATCATTCCTTTTCATAGCAGGCGAAGTTAGGTGGGTCAGCTATACAAAGCGTATACAAATGATTCTAGTTCGAAGAATAATATCAGTTAATGAAGTGTCTCCTATGTCCTATTGATTGTCTATTGTTTGAGGATTTCGAAAGAATCTGTTTTAATTTAGCATTTCATCTGTGGTTACTAATGATTTAGAATCTAGACGAACTAAATTACTGATAAATTAAAGATAAAACAATTCTAGGCATTCTTCTTTTCGGTGGTAAATGTTAAAAAATGTTATGACAATTCAAAAGTGATTTTATAAGAAGTCTAATTGAATAAATAAATGTTTGAGTTTAAGTTTTGTTTATGGTTTTTGAACGAAATATAACGTTTTTGTTGTTTAATTTTTTTATTTATTGTTTCGTATTTAATATAGTCTGTGACACTAAGTTGTAATGTAGCTTTCAGCTTATGAAATAATTTTAGAGATCGGTAAAATTGTTGAGTCTGTTATACCAAAAATCAAAAACTTAAACCTTTCTTCTTTAAAGCATTAGTATAGATTATTACTTATCATGTTTTTAAGGTAATTCCTTACAAACTGTCCACTATGAAGCATGCGCTAAGGAGCTTACAAATAAAATTGGAAAGAAAAATTTCAAACGTACAAGATCCAGTAATACGGAGTGACTGTTTCATTTTAGACTCAGTGATGCTTGAGCGAATTTGTTTTAAAATAAATCTTGTTTTGAAAGTATCCTGAGTGTTAGATATTTTTGTTTTGAAATGTGAAAGAACTTATTTTTGAACTGTCTTCGAAGTAGCTAAAACGTTATTTCGAAAATACAAAATAATATTTATTGAAGTGAAACTTCTTTAAGCGCGTTGAGAGTTAAATTTCAAGGTCGAATCATAGCAATAACGTCACGTCTTGGATGAAGGCGATGATTTAGGTATCCTTGAATCTTGCCAAAGAAGTTTCACTTCTGACATAATATTGTGTGCTCGGCATACACGCTCTTTTTATTTTCAAATAAAAATCTAAGATAATGTATCATCAGGAATTTAATAATACAAACAATAAAAATCTTTCTTTTGGTAATAAAATATAGATATATATCTATATATATATAAAAGAAAGTCGTGTATGTTCCAACACTTATAACTCGAGATCTGCTGAACCAATTTTCATGGTTTTAGATTTGTTGGATTTGTCTCCGCCCAGAATAGCAGAATAAATCCTAAAAACAACAAAATCTAGACCAATAAATATTTTCCAAAAATTTTGATTTTCGTACATGTCAATCATTAGTTGTCAATCCTGTCAAATTCGGTAAATATTGTTTGACATTCATGCGTTCAAAAATGTATTTTGTGTAAAATAATTAAAAAGAAAAAAGGGTGAATAAACTATTGTCTGTATTTTATTAAAATCAATTATTGAAAAGTGCAATTAAAGCAGATACATAAAAATTCCTCAAATATTTGTGTTTACGCGTGCTTTCAGAAATTGATTAGGTATTTTTGGTGGGGGAACTGGAACTAACCTAGAAGGTTAGTTCGATTAATTGTTAAAAAAAATCTATAAAAATGTAAAAATTCTGACAATTATTCGTTGCGATTACGTCGACTTCGTCAACAATATTGCATAGCGTGCGTAGCTATAAACATGCTAAATTGCGTTTTGAAGATTACATCCATTTATGCGATGCAATTAGCACAGAAGAAGGTGCAGAAAATGTTGATTATTTTACCGGCGACATACACAGGTAGCCCAAGTGAATATGCGCAAGATGCAATGACATAATAATATGTTCGTCATTATGGTCGGCCAGATCTATTCATTACATTTACATGTAATCCGAAATGGATGGAAATTATTCAACTGCTGCTTCCCGGACAAATATCGAATTATCGGCACGACATCGCCACACTTGTTTTCAAGCAAAAAATCCGATCACTGATGAGTTACATTAAAGGAACACATCTTTGGGATTATTCAATAATGGATGTATTCAATTGAATAACAAAAATCTGGCTTGCAGCATGCACACATTTTAATTTGGTTAGTCAAAAGAATTCGGGCAGGTAAAATATATGAGTGTGCGGGGATTGCTAATCCTGAAACCGATCCAGACCGACATAACGTTGTTATCACGAATATGATTCATGGACCGTGCGACACCATCAACCACCAAACACCATGCATGGTTGACAGCGAGTTTACCAAAAGGTATCCACGAAAATTGATGGCAGAGACCATCACAGGCAACGATGGTTACCCACTGTATCAGCGTCGATCGCCCAATGATAATGGTATAATTATTATCACAACTAAAGTGAAACGAAACGATGGCGTGGTCGATAACAGTTAAAGAATGAAAAGAGTTAATCCATGCTGAACAACTTATTAAAATTTAATCATTTTTCTCTGAGACGTGTTTGAAGTAATAAATTAAAATACTATTACATATCAATCCATATAAATATTTATTTTGTATCATTGTATTACGTTCATCAAAGCCTAAATTAGTTCAGCTAAAAGGTAACACAACATTCATTGACAGGGCGGTACAAAGTTCGCCGGGACAGCTAGTATAGGTATATTATGATAGATATTAATATGTATTAATAGATTCACTTTATAAATAAAAATCACATTCCCGGTGAAATCATTGATTCCTTACGTTGGCTTATAAGAGATCAAGTTGCAGCTATTTATCTTCTATATTTTTGAACTCCTGAATTCATACCGTATAAAATATGTCAGATAACCTCTTCGAAATTATTTCATTACATTTCGATCTAAGATTTCGATCGAATCATTCGACGAGATGAAATTGATATAAATTTTGAGATTAACTAGAATGATTTCACCTGTGTGTTAACTGCATAAAAAGTAGCCTATAATGCATAATGTATTTTTATTGATTAATCTTTAGGTATGGCAAATTTAAAAAAGAGTTACTGCCAAATTTCATGTAGATCCGACCAGAATTTTTTTAATTGAATGACAACTCTTATTATCCAATCCTAAAAAGATATTAATTTATTATTTATTTGCTGCTGGATTAAAAATATATAATCTTTCCAATATTTCATTAAGTTAAATTAAATTAAAAATTATGAAATAGGTATGCATAGATGTTTAATGATGATTAAGACAAAAAAAGCACCAACTGGACATGCGCCACGTACTTGCTAATATAAAAATAAAAAGCGCATTTTTCAAATCTAATTTTAAACAATTTATTAACGACTAGCTGTGCTCCGGGGTTTCACCCGCATTATATAGCCTTCCTACATAAATGAAATATCTAACACCGAAATAATTTTTCAAATCGGACCAGTAGTTCCTGAGATTAGCGCGTTCAAACAAACAAACTCTTCAGCATTATAATATTAGTATAGATAGCATGTTTGTGGTTACAAAAACTCGCAATTTCCCTGATTTGTTAAAAAAAACCTCTTCCAAACTTATTTGAAAGAAGGAAGCAGGAATCGAATTTCGCACTTTCGCCAAACTGAAAAATTCAATTGCTGAAGTGAGGTCGTGGGTAGTCTGTAAATGTTCAGATGTCGCTAAGGTACGTGAAATACCTACGCAGGATCGAATACCACCTTATGATCGATTTTTTTCTATTCAATTATACAATGAAATATTCTAAAATACTATAAAGCTTTAAATTGAAATGTTAAGTTGCATTTAGTACAGTTGCAGTTAATTTCGAATGTGTATCTAGTAATTTCGGAAAATTGTGAATTCAGAGCATCGATTTTGTAAAAGTCCTAAAAGTATTTTTTGAAAATATACAGATTTGGTCTTAATAACAATTACCTAATGTGGATTTTGTTAAATCGTCATTAAAAAAAAAAACAAAAAAAAATGTTGCCTGAAGCGTCTATCCGTCTATTTATTTGCGATAAGCTCACAGGTACTGCACAGATTTTCATTCTGATATATTACAATTTACAACAAACAGCCTGTATATATCTAAATACACTATTTTCATTACATCTTGCCTGATGGAAACTATCCAAACTGAAGCTGCCGTTTAATTTCTTTTGAAAATCAAGTCACGTAATTGCAAGACTGAAGCGAGGCACTCAAGATATAGGTTGTAACAGCCGCCTAGGGAATGCACCAAATTGGATACTTGAAGCACTGAAATATTTCCTGAAATATATCGCAAACTACGTTTTATATTACTTTAAAACAGAATAAAGCGTACGTATATGAGATGGGGCCGCCTCCTTGGTACAGTGGTTGACGCGTAAGCGTAGAACTGAGGGGTCCTGGGTTCGATTCCCGAGGGAGACTGAAGAAAAAAAAATGTCTGGGTCTGGCAGGACACAGAAGGCTGATCACCTACTTGTCCCTAAAGAAAATCGATCAGTGAAACAGATGTATGCATAATGCATTTGCCCCTTTCCCCACTAGGGGACACGGGACTTCACACACTTTATATGAGAGGGAAATGAAGGTAAATGCTAGCGGGAACTGTTATCTGTATAAATAAAAAATTGGTTGTCTGTAAGTCGGTTTACTGACGATAGTTGAACGTGACAACGTCCGATTGTGCTTCTTTGTCGCTCGTTCCGCGCTCTCGCTTGCACTTCAAGCCTTACATGGAACGCCTCAGAGCGAGGTAACGCCGCATGAGTCATGTTTTTTCGTGCGTGCAGCCGGCGATATCGAATTATAAGACGTTGTCACGTCAAAATTGAAGTAAAGGAAGTTGTATGTTAAATGCATTCGTTCAATGATGATTAAAATTAATTTCAGTACCTATGTTAGTTCAAACTCGTATTGTAATGACTGAACTGTTATTATTACAACATAGTATAAAACAGAGTCGCTTTGCGTCGTCTGTGCGTCTGTATTCTTAGATCTTTCAAATTATGCAATGTTTTTTTAAGAGCGTGATCCCAGAGGAAGGTGTTAATAAGTAATTAATAGGATATTAGGCAGGCGAAGTTATGGACGTGCAGCTAGTTATAAAAATTAGAACGTAAAGTTTATATGATTTTGAAAGAGCTACTAAAGATTT
Source organism: Colias behrii (assembly GCA_029959065.1). NCBI lineage: Eukaryota > Metazoa > Arthropoda > Insecta > Lepidoptera > Pieridae > Colias > Colias behrii. The sequence continues at coordinate 6,088,684 of JARWMC010000025.1, forward strand.
TTTTTTCGTCTCTTCACTGAAGAAACTTCTTTTCAAACTGGTGGTAAATACTACATTATGTATTTTGACGATTCAAAAGTTCTTCTTAAGGAAGATGAACTACGTAGTTGAACAAATAAATGTTTGAGCTTGACTTTGTTCTTTTATAGACACCTACAATGTGCTACTCACCGGCACGGAATCTTGGCCACTGCAAATTTTTGCGTAAAATAACACTATTTCTTTTCTTCTACAAAATTTAATAAAAATTTAATCAAAACTAGTTACTTTAATGTTTTTACTAACTTTTAGTAATAATTGGAAGTTTATAAGAAGTACTACCGCGTAGATATGAATTAAACAAGAATTTACGCTTTTCCTGTGAAATTTAAATGATTTCTTAAAAAATGCACAAAAATTAGAAAGAACGTTTCCATAAAAAAAAATTGAACCTTTTAATATAGAGTGTTTCCTTCTCTTGCCTTAAACACTGTTTGCATCCAGTCTGGCATACTCTAGAAGACATTTTTGATGTCCACTTGAGCTATAGTGTACCAAACGGCCCCAGCTGTATTTCTAAGCTCATCTAACATTGGTGCTGGGTTGGAATCGAACTTTATGTTTCTTTTAAGCATGTCCCAGATGTGTTCTATGGGATTAAGATCCGGGCTACGAGCTGGCCACTCCAATTTTTCAATAATAACCTCTTGAAGGTACTCTTATACGCATCGTACGACACGCGGACATGCGTTATAGTGTATTAGTAGCAAATTTTCTTCACTGATAAACTTGTAATAGGGCTGACCATGTTCCTGGAGAATTTCCTCGATGTACCTGATCAAATTTAAGCCATTATCTACGATAACTAACTCCGTGCGAGCATCGGAACTTATACCTCCCCATACCATTATTGACCCTCCATGAAAAATCGCAGTTTGAGCGTGGTGATGGGTGAAAACCTCTCTTCTCGTCTCCTCTATACTGACTCTTGGCTATCAGAAGCTCGTAAAGTGCCTTAGCAGTCATCTGTGAACACCTCACGAGCGCACTGGCTGTGGGTCCAGTTTTCATGTTCTCGTGCAAAACGAAGACGTGCTTCTCTGTGATGTCTGAGGAGTTCTGGACGGCGTGCTGGTCTGCAAACCTTCAAATTAACTTCCTTCATTAGTCTTCTCACCGATTGCTCACTCACATTTATTATCCTGGTGTTTTAGAGCCGGTGGCGTATCTCAAAAACTGTCAGAAAGCTATTTCTGAGTATCTCTTGAACAATAAACGGGTCTTATCGAGCTGATGAGCACCTCACGCCTTCATTTCCTAGTCTGCACGTGTAGCTGCCAGTCTCCTGGTATCTTCTCTATGCATAGTGCATCGCTGAACGTGGTACGTACTTTACATTAGGTACTTTATGTTGCGGCAGTCATTGGTCTAACATTGTGATGGACTGAGTAGGTTTTTCAGATGTTAACGGCATTTTTTATTGTTTGTTATGATCATTGACTACAGTACAATAATAACAATATCTTAAAACGGCATAAACCATATCGAAAAAAGTTTAAAACGAACAATTCGTAATTTCGGCTTAACCGCACAAATCACAAATTTCGAGTAACTCTTAAAAAGTGGTAAAAGATTATTCTCAAACTTAATGATTTCTTACCTACCATAAAATTAAACAAATAATATGTTAACATATCTGCATACAAAAAAATCGTGAAAAACACTTCAAACTTTTTTTATCGGCAAATTTGTAAGTGGCCAAGATTCCGTGCCGGTGAGTGTATAATGAAAAGTATACATCTCTATAAAAAAAAATGAATCGCTATTTCCCTTGGTCACGGCATCACGCGTGAACGGGTGGGCAGATTTCGATAATCCTTTTTTTATAATATTCCTTGAAGTACGAGGATGGTTCTTATGGAGAAAATGTAAACATACCTATACCACGGGCGAGAACGGGGCGGACCGCTAGTTTTTTTATATAAAATAGATGTTACGTAATTTATTTTAGAGAAAGAATAAGGGCACTGCAATAATATATCGCATGAACAATAAGTCTTGAGTTTTATTTATTATGATCTACTTTGTATTATCTCTTATACTAATTTATTCTATTTTTTCATGAACTTCTTTTTTCTATACTATATTGTCCATATTTGCAAACTGCTTTCGTTAACACACCTTTAGCGTAGAAACACAAGACATCAAAAAAAGACGTGTGGCACTCGAGGACTGCCGCGGTAAAGCTATTGCATAGCATGCCTTCAAGCCACACCTCCGCGCCCGTCGGAGTGGGGAGCGTGAGGTTTTTTCGTTACGGAATTTCTGGATTCGGTCCCCGCGCTCAAGGCCCGCGATAGAAGCTATGCAATAGCTTAATAAAAAAACTCTTAATAAAAATAGCATAAATCCTAAGAGCATGCGATTTTTTATTATTAAACACTGCTAATTCTATAAAAGAGGATAACTCAGAAAATCCCTAATAGATATACTCCCATTAGGTATTCCCTACGGAGTAACAAGGAAAATCACGACCTATTTACTCTGCTAATACATTAATCAGATTATCTTAATGGAGACAAACATTACTAAGTGCAGGTATCATTCATGCAAATTCATTTAAATACGTGTTATTGTGTTGGATATTATGCTAATACTATACGGTGTAAGACATATGCTAAACAATATGCTAATGTTGTTACAGCATCGTCATTTGGAATCATAATCAGAGCATATTTGTTCCCACTACAGGGAATAGGTACTATGAAGAGTCAGGCCATAATCCACGCATAATATGATTTGTTTCTTTCGTATCCTGCGTTTCAGGGAATTTAAGGACGGCCTGTATATCTTCGAATTTTTATGAAACTTTACCTAATTTTGTAGTGCGGGAGCCATGAAGTTATTTCTTAATTTATATAAGATAGTAAGAATTATTGGAATAGCATAAGTATAATTACTATGGTTTAGAGACATTTCTTCAAAAAATATTACAATTCACTTATTCTAAAATAATATTATAAACTTGTATCTATACCTAGACACAAAGAGCGTTTTCATTATGACGGCACCAAGCAACGATCACATCATCAAAAGACGTTAAACAAGATATTAGTTCCAAATTTCGCTACCTGCCGAAAGATCCGTATACTATAATACACTAATACCTACCAATAGCGTCTCTTCCACACATTTCGGATTATTCCCGTAAACGGTGTATAATTTCCTATTCAATGCATTTGAATCACTTACACCAAGTTGGCGCCGTGTATTCTCAGAATACGCTCCTACAAGTAGATAGTACTTGAGATTCCACAAAAATTGGCTTAAATTAACATTAGCGTTTAGTTAACAACTTCATTAGTTTGAGTTAAACTTGCACTTTGTCTAAATTGATACAGCTTGCCGTTGCTTCTTTGGTGGAGTGGTTAGTCATGTTCATGTTCATGTTCGTGTTCGTGCTCGTGCTCGTGCTCATGCTCATGCATGAGCATGAGCTCATTCTCATTCACCTTATAAACAATATTGTATGAAATACATTTTAATTTTTTTAAAGAAAAGCACAGAACCAGCTTTTTTACGTTTTGCCCTTATAGATGCGGATATCTGCCAAGTTAACCAATTAAAAGCAGAATTAAAAAAAAACAACACCCTGGTACTGCTAGAACTAGCTTCAGCTTGCTCTTCTCGTTTAGGATTTTGTTAAAAAATATATAAATAATGTTTGTGTATATGTTCACCTGTACCGCAGCACCGCTGGTGCCGGCGGGTCTCTTCCGCTTCTCAACATGGCCGAAGCAGTGCTCGCACTCGATCGCTCTCCGTGTCTGCCCAGTAACATAATAAAGATATGATGAATTACCTACTAGCTGTGCTCTGCGGTTTCACCCGCATTGCTACGCTCCTGTTGGTCTTCGCGTGATGATAATATATATAGCCTATAGCCTTCCTCGATAAATGATCAAGATATATTTTCAGGAGTCAGTGGAACGCTTGACCGTGATCACGTTACAGCCGACAAAACAACAAACACGTAAGAAGATGGTGTGGACTGAAGATACAGTGGATAATGAGCATATGAATAAGAAGAAGTTAAAATGTGTGTACTTTTGTACTATTTGTTTAATTATATTTGTATTAGGTAACTCGGACTCAGGACAGTATATTTCTTACTAGTGGTCCACCCCGGCTTCGCCCGTGGTACATATTTTGCAATAAAAGGTAGCCTATGTCCTTTCTCGAGTATCAAAATATCTCCATACCAAATTTCATGCAAATTGGTTCAGTAGTTTAGGCGTGATTGAGTAACAGACAGACAGAGTTACTTTCGCATTTATAATATTAGTATGGATGAGTATAGGACCTCCTCATCAAGTAGTAGTTAACCATTTTAAAAGATAAACAGGTATACAGATTATAGCATTTTACAGGATTCTTAAGTAATCCATTATTCAGTTAGAATTGAGATTAAATTTTTAAATAGACTATTTATATTAGGGATGCGCCGAATACCGAATACATATTCGGTATTCGGCATATTCGGCATCTTTTTCACTATTCGTATTCGGCCGAATTATTCGGTTTAGGTGCCGAATATATTCGGTATGAGTATTTCTACTTTCTTGGCTATAGAACTAAATAAATAACTTCATATTATGAATGATTTATGTACTATACACAAGTCAAAGAAATCCTATGATGAATGTGTTGAACCTAAGGTATATAAAATAAAACAATTATTACATTTCAAATCAATGTTTATTTTGTAAATTTACATCAACATAATTTAATCATGTTTATTATTAGCACTTAGTATTTAATATTTATTATACTTTAAATCCTGAAGTCTGAAGACAATGCTTTTAGTCCCAATAGAATATGACATTATTTTTTTAAACTATAGTCAACATTCACTGGCACTGCGCCCTACTCCACCACGAGAAATAACACAATCACACAAATTGCACTTAACTTTTGTTTTGTCATCTTGCATTTCATCAAAAAAGTCCCAAGCTCGTGATCTTTTACGTCCGCTCATATTGCAAACACTAACTTAAAGTAAAAATATAAAACTTTTAAACAATATAAAAATTTTAATATCTTTTTGTTTTAATTTGTAACGTATTCGTGCGATGTTTCAACACAACTGAGACGGCACCGAGTGCGCGGGCGATATACGCGGGTGTCGGGCGGTGAGGTAAGGCTCGCTCGCCACCGAGCCAGCAGCTACTTGCGACCCGTTAGAACCGGTTTACGCATCAAAACACGTCAAAACACTGAACCGAATAATTCGGCCGAATATTCGGTTCGGTAAGGTTTAAGGTATTCGGTATTCGGTTATTCGGTGAAACCACTATTCGGCGCATCTCTAATTTATATATTTAGATTATTTATATATTTTTTAACAAAATCCTAAACGAGAAGAGCAAGCTGAAGCTAGTTCTAGCAGTACCAGGGTGTTGTTTTTTTTAATTCTGCTTTTAATTGGTTAACTTGGCAGATATCCGCATCTATAAGGGCAAAACGTAAAAAAGCTGGTTCTGTGCTTTTCTTTAAAAAAATTAAAATGTATTTCATACAATATTGTTAATAAGGTGAATGAAAATGAGCTCATGCTCATGCATGAGCACGAGCACGAGCACTAGCACGAGCACGAACACGAACATGAACATGAACATGACTAACCACTCCACCAAAGAAGCAACGGCAAGTTGTATCAGTTTAGTAATTTAGTTTGTTCTACTTTGTTCCAGAATTGCATACAGCTGAGAATAAAACATTTCGAGAAAAGCCAAAAAACCCGATTTTAGAGCTGGCACTGCACTTTTAAGATATCGCGATTCTGTTCGGTTGTATCGTCTCGGTTGAACTCAGAACAACCGCCAGAATCGTGATATCTTAAAAGTGCGGTGCCAGCTAATTTTTTTTTACGAAATTTGTGAAAAATAATTTTTTTTTCGGATGCGATAATATTTTGGAACAATATAGAACAAACCTAGAAAAACTTAGAACAACCGCCAGAATCGCGATATCTTAAAAGTGCGGTGCCAGCTCTAAGGCTCTAGGTTTTTTTGGCTTTTCTCGAAATGTTTTATTCTCAGCTGTATGCAATTCTGGAACAAAGTAGAACAAACCTAGAACAACCTGGAACAACCTTTAAAATTTTTCTAACTTCAAAGTGTGGTGCCAGCTTCTTGGAGGTGACACGAATGCCCCGCAACTGCAGACAACCGTTATTCATAGGACGATCAAAACAACTATTTGAGTGGTGTGAGTCAGCGCAGGTGTTATTTGTGTTGTTTTGATCGTTATTTTGAATATGATACGAAATATTATTATTATTTGATAATTAAATGATAGTTAGTAATAACTCATAAACTCATAATTATTAAATAATTAATTAAGTAAATCAATTGATTAACTAAATTAATTATATAATTGGATAAAAGTAATTTTATCCAATTAATTATTAAAAATAATTAATTAAGTTAATCAATTGATTTTTACTTTTATCCAATTAATTATTATTAAAATAATAATTAAGTTAATCAATTGATTTACTTTTAAAATATAACTTTATCGTTAAATTAAACGCGCTAAAATAAAACGAGATACACACCAAAAATGTGTCCCTATCTTCAGCCGTTTGAAAAATATGATAAATTTCACAAAATATTTGTAAAATTCTTCAACTTCAGTACATATTCCAAGTCTAAAACATCCACATTTAAATTCAAACAGCATTCATGTAAAACTTTGAAGCAACTTCAAATAAAGGCTCAAACTATAGACTAAGCTTTTACGTGAATGGCCAAAGTGTGAAACCCTTTAATCAACTTAATTAACGAGTTTAGTGGAGTTATGCTGATTTTATTAATTAATCGTTTAATGTTTTTAGTATGTTCTAAGCTTGGCTTTGTATTTTTATTTACAGATATTTATTTATTTATTTATTGAGGAATTTATTGAAGAAGAAAATGTTACAACAACAGGACATAGGATGGAAATGATGAGACTAAAATATAATGGTATCTTTGATCTTTTCTTGAACTTGTATTAAAAAACGGCCCTTAATCAACAACATTGATACAATCACAAAAAAGAATATTGTAAAAATCGTATTATAGGCAATAATATATGTTCCTCAGTAATAAAATTATAGATAATGTTTTACTTTATCTTAATCGAGGAAGACCAAAGCTCCGATGGTTGGATGGCGTGGAACAGGACTTAAAAACGATAGGTGTGAAAAATTGGAGAACCCGGGCCAAGGATCGAGAGGTCTGGAAGAAAATACTAGACCAGACCAAGGCCCACTCGCGGCTGTAGAGCCTCAGATGTATGTATGTATGTATACTTTATCTGGTCTATACGGTTTATACCTATCATAAGAACAGTTAAGATTAATACTATATAAATTGTATCATCAATAAGTTCTAAGAACGGTTTAAAATACATCATGTCTATAAAAATCAAATATTAGAGAATACAATTCCATTATACTTAGAATATAAAGAAGTTTGAATTAATGTTTCGCAATTTTATCAAGTGAAATTGAGAATAAACGTGATTGAAAGTAAAATTCTACAAACGATAGAACGTATTTTAATTTGATTAAAATACTGATAAGAAATATTTATTACTTTTAAAACATGTATTGTGTCCTCTAGCATTTCAAATCTTCTTCATTGATTGATTTTCTTTTCTCGATAAATTTTTCTTCAATGTTCCAACTGACTTTGTTACTTCAAATAATAATAATTGTTACTCATATGGAATCCATCAGCACTATGATAACGACAAAACTGCTGCACCGGAGGGACAGACATAATTAATATGCCACACAATACAAAAATAGTTATTTATATTACGATAATTACTTTTAAAAGTCATTTATTCCTAAATATGAATTGTGTTCAATGCTATATTGTATTGTATAATATTATTTTCCAAACACCTGCAGTGCCGTAAACAGCTGAACAAACATCAATTATATTATTTGTTCGCAAACAATAGATGTCCCATTAATTTATGTATTTGGTTTCGAAAACTCGGCGGGGACATTACTTGAAATATTTCATAATACGAGCAAAATGTTTAGCGTAATATGGTTATTAAGTTTGCATTTTATTTTGGGTGAATCTGCGAGAATTCTTGGTATATTCCCGTCGCCACACTTAAGTCATCAGATAGTTTTTAGACCGCTTATGCATGCGTTGGCTCAAAGAGGACATGACGTGGTTGTCATAACAACGGATCCTGCTTTTCCTAATGGTGGTGGACCATCTACATTAAAAGAAGTTAATATCCATAATGTAACCTATCCTTATTGGAGAGAACTGATGCAAGAAGCAAGCAAAGATGTCGCCAATGATATATTTTCGCAAATAAAAGCTGGAAGATTCTTAATTAAAAACGTGTTCGCAAAACAACTTCAGAGTGACGAAGTGCAGAATGTTATAAAGAGTGGCATCAAATTTGATTTAATATTAGTTGAAGCGTATTTCAGACCAGCGCTAGGCTTAGCAGAGTTATACAAATGCCCAATAATATTGATAAGTTCGTTTGGTGCGTCATACGGCAATTACGAGAAATTCGGCGCTCCAACACATGCGTTACTTTATCCAAACCTTTTAAGACAACGGCTGAATAATCTAACAGTCTTTGAAGAATTGCACGAACTGTATACTGATAGAATATTCCATGATAATGTTATAACAGATGAAATTGAATATAATTCTATGAATAAAGCATTGTTTCCTAATGCTCCAGATTTAGCTGAAGTAGACGATAATATTCAAATGATGTTTATAAATACTCATCCTGAATGGGAAAGGATTCGACCGGTACCTCGAAATGTCGTTTATATCTCCGGCATTTTAGATAACCATTCAAGATCATTGCCAAGAGTAAGTTTTATCTTTTATCGCCTTTCTTTAACAGATGTTATGGCTTTAGGACCTTAACGACTTTGGAGGACCACCTTTATTACGTTGGTTTTGGGATTTTAAATGTTGAATACTTTGACTTTACGTAACTTTGGAGAAAATAATATTACTATAAATAACACAATTTATACATTTTAAACACTTTTCTCCATATTTAAAGTTGCGCGTAGTCAAAGGAAAGTCCACATCATCAGGTTTGGGATAAAACCTGTGCGTTCTCAGCTTTCAAGCTACATAATATATTTGTTCGGAATAGATAAAATAATTAAATGGTCACACTGATAGCGGAAACGCGATGTATTCAATTGGTGAGGCGAATACCTCACTTGGTGAGGGAGCGGCATTCATATTAATTATTGTCTTTTTCTATCGGAGTCCGCCAACCGCGCCGCTAGTGTGAAGTCGTGTATTTAGTGTTGTTATCGGCCGCCTCGGAAGTTACTTACGCGCGCATCGGAGCGTGTCGTCGATTGTTTTACGTGCTGACCACGTAGTAAATTAGTAAAATCGGCCCGCGGAATTGTTAATTGTACTTTTTATTGATATTAGTAATCACGCGCTGACCGCGAGTTTTATGTGACAAGTGAAGTGTAATGGCGACGTCGTGTGCCTGGCAGCAGTGGTGACTATATACATTAAATTGTCTCTTTTCCTTTTATTTTATCTTATGTAATTTAAATTATTCCCGTAAATATAGTTTTTTCCTCCCCAAGGGGCCCCTATTGTTTTGACTAATTGACTGACCGACACACCACATATTTATGGAAGCAGCGCACGAGACTTCAGGTATGTACTCAGGATGTATTTAACTATTGTTATTGTATTATGGTAGCAGAGCAAAATAAATAACAAACAATATTCGTACCAAATTTTATCTAAAACGATTCAGTTTTTAAGGCGTCAAAGAAAGACAAACATTCTTCTTCGTCTTTCTTTGACGCCTTAAAAACTGAATCTTGAGTTTCTTTTTTTCTTATTTAAAATGTTAGTAGGGATTGTCAATTATTAAGATATAGATTATTGTTGGATGTTTCTGTAATATTTTTTTAAGAAGAAAAATCTTAAATTGACCAGATTTTACTTTCAGGAACTACAATCATACCTGGATTCATCAAAAAATGGAGTAATATACGTTAGCTTCGGAACAAGTGTGAGCACTAAATTGATGTCACCTTTCATAATCCAGATGTTTGTGAACGTGTTCTCAAAATTGCCATATGAAATATTATGGAAATGGGACGATGACGTGTTGCCAGGAATAACGGATAATATTAAAATTGCGAAGTGGTGGCCTCAAACGGAAATTTTAAGTAGGTTATCCTTAAGAATTTTATTTATTTACTAGCTGTGCCTCGCGGTTTCACCCGCATTGCTCCGCTCCTGTTGGTTTTAACGTGATGATATATATATGCCTTATAGCCTTCCTCGATAAATGGGCTATCTAAGACCAAAATAATTTTTCAAATCGGACCAGTAAGTAGTTCCTGAGATAAGACCGTTCAAACAAACAAACTCTTCAGCTTTATAATATTAGTATAGATTGCGAAATATAGATGTTTCAACCATTGTGGTTCCGTAACGTCATTTTTTCCCCCAAACTACCCCCAAACTATTTCCGGCTTCACTCGGGTCTGACGTGGATAAAAACATTAAAAAAAATGCCCATTTTACTCACATACTTTTTTATGATAATGCCTTTATAATATGTTAATAATGTGTTTCTTCTACTTCAGAACATCCAAATGTTAAACTATTTATCACCCAAGGAGGTTTATCCTCCTCCTTCGAATCTATATCAGCCGGAGTACCTCTGGTCGGTATACCAATGCTTTTCGACCAATGGTACAATGTGGAAAACTATGAATACTATGGTATTGGTATGAAACTCGATTTAACATCGCTGACTGAAGAAAAACTTGGGCATGCAGTTGAAACAGTTTTAAAGGATGCAAGGTTAGTATAACATGTTTTTGGACAATGAATTCTAGTAAATATTTGAATTATTATATTTTAAGTTGAACTCAAATTCATCTCAAAAGGTATGTTTTCTCTCTTAGTACCTAAGATAGTTAAAATTATTTCGTTATGTATTTCTAGCAATAGATGTTTGTAAAATGTAAAAGTTATTGTTTCTCCAATAAATTGAGGAACTCGAACCCTGATATCTAAGAAAAGTTCGCGATCAATACAGTCAGACTTTTATTGTGTACGTAGAAATAAATGATTAAGTAAAATTTGAGTAGGGATAAAATAAACACATAACCAATAAAAATTGACCAAATGTAACAAATAACATAACACCATGAAACAGTACAATAATTAATCGTAGAATCAACTCCTAATTACATTTATTTAACAACTTTTACAAGTCAAATGATGCTGAAAGTGTGCAAATTGCTTCAGAGAGCATAATTCCTTAACAGAAACTGTCTTGGTTCAAACTGCGCTGATTTACAACATTGCTTTTTTCTGGAACGGCGTAAATCTGTAGCGGAATGAAATGCTCGAATTAATTTTATTTCTTTTTAACGTCTTCTAGTATTGTTAAGTCTTCCGCGTATTGCACAACACAATGTTTTGTTTGAGTTGGATTTAATTAAATAGTGGAATGAAATTGTTAAAATATGGAGAACTTTGCTTAATATCTTGTTACCTTTTTTTTCAATTTCATTCTGATTTATTTAATTTTCATTCCCCACTCCTCCATAACAAACTCACTTTCGCATTTATAATATTAGTTAGAATAGTAAGGAGTATGTAATATTAAGTTCACATATTATAATATAGGATATAGGTACCTATACATAATATTATTATAGAAAGTATACATAAACTAAAATGTTAAGTGATATCCACACAGTCATATCCATAGTCCATGACTTACTACTTATTGAATAGGTACGATCTTTAGCTGTTTTCATCAATTTCATCAGGATTGCCAAATACCTCTCCCCATGCATACTACATGTTTCGGTCTGGCAGGACACAGAAGGCTGATCACCTTACCCTTAAACAAAAATATATTATTGAAACAGATGTATGAATAATATCTGCGCCTTACCCCACCAGGGGACACAATTATTCATACTAGGTACCTAATAGGTATGTATATAATTCTACCTTTACTATATTACAGTTATCGCAATAATGTCATCAAACTAAGAAGCATAATAGCAGACCAGCCCTGGAGTGCCATGGAGCGCGCCGTGTGGTGGACGGAGTACGTGCTGCGGCACGGAGGGGCGAAGCACCTGCGGGCCGCCGCCGCCAACATGCCCTGGACTCAGTATTATGAGATTGAATTAGTACTTATAGTATTAGGCTTTATTTTAATGTTAATGTATTTGTTGCTGCGATTGATTATGTATGTATTAGCTTTGTATAGACGTGTTACGAGGAAATTTAAGTTACCTTGATTTGAACATGGACGAAAGTTTAAAAATGAATTATTGTACGCGTAAGGTAAAATATATTATGCAAATATAATTTAAATAGTGTGGTATGTAAGATCTGGAAATTACTTTATAAATCTATGGTATGATTATAAATAATGACATTTGTTTGATAGTAGTAGTAGTAGGTATAGCATATAAAATATATATGTAGATAGCTATACTATTATACTATATAGTAAATTGTTTTATTTATAACGAAATGGATTATGGTAAATACCTAAAATAATATTTGACACACTTTAAATTACTACGATAAAACCTTTTAACGAAAATTAATTTTAATTATAAAAAGTTTTCACTTGAAATTAAAGATCAAAGGAATAAGTTTATTTTGATTCTTAATTAACTTAAGAACGCTATAAATTCCAATAGATTTTTAATCTATTGTCTATTTTTACAAATCTCTTGCTAACAGTAAGATAATCCTACTAATTTAAGGCCTACTAATATTATTACGTAAATGCGATAGTTCGCGAGGATGTGTATGTGTGTGTTTGTTACTCTTTCACGCAAATACTACTGAACCAATTACTATGAAATTTAGCACACATATAGAGAGTAACTTGGATTAACACATTGGTTAGGTTTTATCCCGGAAATCCCACGGGTACGGGAACAATGCGGGTTTTTCTTTCGAAATACGGGCGAAGCCGCGGGTGAAAAGCTAGTATTATTCTATTCTAGATATCCGTAGGATAATATTGATAACAATTTCTTTAATCAAGACGCTTTATAAGTGGCTATTTAATTAATCTAATATATAAAATTCTCGTGTCTTGGTGTTTGAATTTAAACTACTCCGAACAAAGGCTCCACCGATTCCCATGAAATTTTGTGTGCATATCGGGTAGGTCGAATCGGACAACATTTATTTTTCTTCCCCGTAAATGATATGACGTTTTCCGGGTCAACTAGTAATAATGTAAAATACTATTTATTCTTTGTAATTTAAGTAGCCATAAATATTTTCCAAATATGTACGTTTAAATCTGAAAAGGAAGAAAAATATTAGTGCCATGTGTGAAAAATGTTTCAGAACTCGCTAGTCTGCGAAGTAAAAAGGGGTTTGGGTGCTTTTCCTCCAATAATATGTGAGGAGAAGTAAGCTCACAGAACATATTATATACTCAGGGGAGAGTAAGCTATAGTATCGCTAAAGTAATCTTAGTAACAGTCGTAGTAAACGCTTAAAACTTCAATCTAAATGAAGCGATATGATTGGTATTTACCAACACATTCCTCGCTACACATCCTCGCACATTATTCGTGGAAAAGCAACCTTACGATTGACGCTGTCTGACTTACTTACTCTGGTCAGTATATTTTATCTGGTAATTACTTTCAGTACATACAGACATAGGCTATAGACTTCCCGACAAAATAGAGACGTCTTATATTATTAAGTTTAATAAAAGTCCTGTTGTAAATAAAATCCAGTCAATAAATTACAATTTAGAAATGTCTTTAGAAAATAGGTATTTAACACCGAAGTTAGGACAAATTACATTTTCAACATTACAAATTCTAATATCTAAAAGAAAATTAGTTTTACCATAGTTTTACACAACTTATTAAAGGTATTAAACCTATTAAAGCCATAATTAATAAAGTCCTATTATAAACAAAATCCAATCAACAACTACGTGTTTTATCATTATTTAAAAAGCCGCCAACTACGTGGGCTAATATTATTTTTTAGGATAGAACGTCAACTAAATAATATATGAGGGTAGTTAAAATATGGTATGTCAAAATAGAAATATCGGTCTTGTCGCCCGGTTTACACAAATTGGTTTCTTCTGATTTATGGTCGAACGCGACGTACATAATTTATAAGGTCAGTTTCTAATAAAATGACGTGGTTTCAAAAAGGAAGGTTTCAATACAAAGTATAAAGCAAAGTCGCTTTTCGCAGCCTGTCTCTCAACTTTAAAACTACGCGTGAGATTTTGATGCGAATTTTTTAATAAATAGAGTGGTTCCTGATGAAGTTTTCAGTAGGTATATAAATTTTAGATAATCCGGATGAAGGATAGTACGATAAACGAGCTAAGTTTGATAAACAGCAATGTTTTTATAATTTAATATTGCCACTCACATCGCGTTTGGCAATTGTTCATTGGAATTACAAGCTTCAGAAATAATTGTGTTTTATGTAGTATCCCACTTCTATCCCTATCCCTATAGCAAGTATAGGTATAAAATACTCCTAATTTGGCAGTTTAATGAAAAATTGCTGATCATAAGAAGTTGAAACTGTATAATATTTACATGGCTGATTTTTTTTTTGGTGATTTGAATAATTAAAATATGTTAAAGTTTTAAATGCATCATATTATTTGTAAGCTATATCAAAAACAGGAACGAAATCTTTTTACATTCAAAGAACAACCAGATTTTTATCAATAAAATGTATTGTTATACCAAACCATATTGTGTCTTCACTATCTTCACTAAACTTTATATTGTCTAGCAAATATTAGACCACGGCACGGCAATATATAAAAAAGTGGCAATCGCTGGCTACCAGTGACTCTGATCGGTGGCCCGTTTGCGCCTACTCTTATTGTAGGAAACATTGATTTTAAACAGTGCCGTTATGAAAATAACACTAATGTTAGTAATATTTATAAATTACATTTTACAGTTAAATACAATTAGATCATAATTTAATATTTTTATGTGAGTTCTTAGATCTATTATTTCGCTTTGTTACAGTAAAATGTTGCAAGTCAAAATACGACAACCGACATGTTGTCCTGTATTTTGTTTGCCAGAGAAGTACCCAGTGTCTCAATTACCAACTTATACTGATGCTAAGAAACTATTACTTATTTATTAGATATGAAATTAAACCTGATAAAATAACAAAATTCATGAATTATCCGAAAGATTAGCTACGGAAATGTTTGATGTGTGGCGAAAAGCATTGCTTCCCACTATTAGCTTTAACAGAGTACTACAACTTATTCGACACACCATGACAAATTAATATAGACGCTTATTAAAACCTTATCAAGACCGACAAACGAACAAAAAAGGACAAGAAAAGATAACTGAAGTATTTTGTCACTCAGTACCAAAGGTTATTTGATATTTGAAGTTGCAAATGCATTTTTTTTAACTCTCTTGTACTTGCTCAAAAGATTATACCGACTTAACTATGTGGCAAGAATGTAAGAAAACTGAGCCTCTGACTTCTAATTTATCTGAAGAAAATTACAAATACATCGTGAAAAGCGGTTTGACTACGTTTCAGAATATCAAAGATTTTCTTTGCCTTACCCAGGCCGTAAAGCATATTATCAAATTGGTGACAGAAGCTTCAAGTGCAGTTTGTTGAGAAAGTAAACTAAATGATTTTATAATGGCAAGAGTATCAGTATCACAACTGCCAATGCCTAATTTTGAAAAAAAAAACAGCCTTATCTATACTAATATTATAATCTATACTAATATTATAAAGCTGAAGATATTGTTTGTTTGAACGCGCTAATCTCAAGAACTACTGGTCCGATTTGAAAAGTTCTTTCGGTGTTAGATAGCCCATTTATCGAGGACGGCTATAGGCTGTATATCATTACGCTTAGATCAACAGGAGCGGAGCCACGCAGGTGAAACCGCGAAGCGCAGCTAGTACTAAATAATTACTTATTTCTGATATTTTCATTCCTCTATAATATCATTTTCATTAATGAAATACGTTAAAACAACTAATCAGGCTATTATTTAATGTATCACAAAGAAGTTTGTTATATATAATAGACTTGAAGGCCATAAAAACACTGTGATTAAAAAATAAATTTGCTAAAAAATCATATTTTTCTAATTTTCAATTGGGTTGGGGCACCTCAAAACATCAAGACACGTAAACAATATTTTGTATGCTGAATTCACTCATTAAAAGGCACCTTTCTATCGCTATGCCATTTGAAAAACACAAAAAAAAAATTCTTTCATACATAATTTCTTACATACTCCACCCTAATCATCACGCTAAGACCGACAGGAGCGGAGCAACGTGGGTAAAACCGCGGGGCACAGCTAGTTTAAAACAAAACTTTATTCTGTTTTAATTGCAGCTCCGCTTCTTAAAACTAGGCGCCACCTAGGCGCCATTAAAGATTGCAGAACCTCAATAGCCTTAACGCGGTTGACCTGTTTTAAAGCACGATTATGGAATTAATAAATTCGTTTGACCGATTTTTGATACATTTTTAAATAATTTCACTACAATATGATACAAATAAGATTTGTTTTAGGACATTGTCGGAATAACAAGCCGATTATGTTCTTAGACTTTACTAAAGAATAGATGGTATTGGTATAAACATTAGAAAATAATTTTGGGTATTTGAACCTTTTTTCTTGCCAACATTTCATGGAAAATTTTCTATCCGAACCGGCGATAACGGTTTATTTACACCAAACGAACTTAGAGCTAGAGCAAGAGCATTCTTTCGTGAACTTTTAGTGTAAACGAAAACTCGTATTCGATGTTGTTCAGTATTAGAACACTGCATAGAAGCTTTTCTAACACACGAACAACGAAAGAATGCTCTACGCCTGTTTACACTAAAAGAATTTGACATAGTGGGGTTAGAATGAGCATTCTCTCGTTTGATCTAAACGCACCATAATACGTAAAACGCTTCCGAAAGAGGTCTGGTTGAATACATAAATAATTTATTTATGGATATTATAACCTACTACTTATTATCATACCTACTTATTATCATGTTTGATATTATGCATAACACATGATTAATAATTTCCATGTTGCAGTTTAATAAATTTCTAATTGAAATGCACATTTTTATAGAAAATAGATTGTGTTTAATTATTATTCAGCAAAATATTATGAGAAGACTAATTTAAAATTCAAATTTTATCCGCAAACAATGTATATCATGAATAATCGACGTATTCGTAATTAACGTTTCTTTATGGCCTAATATAATATTAGTAAAGTCTTCATTTAAAATTAATTCTCAAGGTATGACTTAAATTATGGTAAAAAAAAAATAAGACTTAAGTCTGTGTTATATATACTAGCTAAACAATTCAGTAATGTTTTCTTTGGAATTATTTTTAATATTGAAGGTAGTGTAGCGGCAGAATTCGGAGAAAGAGAAATAATTAAATACCCAGGAAGCCAACTTAGCAAAAGGGATAGCAAATTCTAAAAAATGAATAAAATAAGTCACTCTTGAATATTATTTTGTAAAATGTGGTCCGTGAAATTCGCTAAATTCTAGTGAAAGGAATTAACTAATTGGCAATATTCAATAACCACTTGATATAATATTGCTATAATTATTATTATTTATTTATTTTATTATTTATTTAACATAATATTAATTCTTAGATGATATAATTTACATTGATGCAATCATAAACTCATTCAAGTTTTTCTGTGCACCATAAGCCCACAAACCGCTACATATGTTTTAATACTTATTGTTAGTTCTTAATCCTAATGAGGGTACTTAGAAAATTTTTAGTGACGAGCGACATCGGTAATCTTGCTGGCCGTGTAAACATACAGTATGCTCCTTTAGTGAATCTATAATTTTGTACTATTTGTATATTTAGATAAAATTAGTAATAAGTTCTTATTATTTTATGAATGAACAGATTAATTATATTTTAGAGTTATTAGAAGGTTTTTTTTTATTTATAATAGTTTATTTATATTTACTAAAAAGTATTGCTTTAGTTTGAATTTTAGATTTTTGTGAGTTATTGAATCTCTTAAAGATATAGGTAGTTTGTTGATGAGACAGGGTACCATATAATTTAACGTTCTCTTCCCGTGAAGGTTTGTAAAAGATGGAAGTCTTAGCGTAGCGTTTGTGACGCTACGAGTAATTATATTATTATGAGGCGTTTTTTTAATTTTATTTATGTCAATATTAAAGAATTCCTCTTTTAAAAGTGTTAGATTAATTTTTTCATGTATCGGTATGATTTTACACAGTTCAAATAATTTACGATAGTCATTTTTATATTTAGCCTTAATGTTATATGGAACGATCGTTTTTAGTATTCTTAATTGGAGTGTATATATTTTGTCAAGATTGGTCTTACAAGTCCGTCCGTAGCTAGACAATCCATAGGAGATTATTGATTCAGCTAGTGATTTGTAAAGCAATAATAAAGTTTTGAAGGGAATTTTGTGTTTAATTATCGAAAATTTAGCCAGGATACACCTCAATTTATCACACACTCCGTTAATATGTTCTTGCCAGTTCAGTCTGCTATCAATAGTAACACCCAAGTATGTTTGATAATCTACAATATCTATAGCGTTACAGTTACAATGTGGTGAGTACAGTACAGTATTAAAATTCTGATTTCCGTGCAAGCATTGGTGTTCGTGAGCTATTAGTCTGGGTATATGAGAGCTTCTGTTCTGACTAGAGCTTATGTACATTAATTTTGTCTTATTCTCGTTAACAACTAGACCTGCGTCATGTGACCATCGTAACAATGAGTTAAAATCCTCTTGTAACTTCTCGAGTGCTTCGCTTACGTTGTTACCAGCAGCAACAAGACAGGTGTCGTCGGCAAATTGATAAGTCTCACTGTGTTTAATGACATTTGTAAGGCTATTTACGTACGTGAGATAGTGCAATGGTCCGATGACCGAGCCCTGCGCCGTGCCCTCCGTAGCAATAACTATGTCACTAGTCGCATTACAGACTCTAACAGTGTATCTTCTATCGTTGAGGTAGTCCGAACACCAGTCCAAGAGGTTGCCTCTAATACCGCTGTCATGCAGGCACTCTAATAGTCTCTCGTGACAAAGCGTATCAAACGCCTTACTATAGTCTATAAATACTGCTAGTACATGTTTTTTGTTATTTAAATGTGAATGGACGCTGTCGGTAAACGCTGACAGAAGTTGTGTTGTGTTCTTGTTTGGCCTAAATCCATATTGATGATTGGTTAAAATTTTATTATTTTCATAGAATTCATATATATGTTTGGCAATATATTTTTCAATAATCTTATCAATAGTAGGCAATATTGTTATCGGTCTATAGTTGGTATAATCTGTTTTTGATCCCTTTTTATAAATCGGTCGGACAATGCCGGTTTTAAGCACTGATGGGTAGCTACAGGTTTTTATACATAAATTAATTAAATTTGTGATGACTGTTTGTATTCTTGTACATATTTTTTTTAAGTCACAGGCTCTAATACCATCTATCCCTGGGGCTTTATTATTGTCTAAGCTCATGATTATATTTTTGACTGCATCAGGCTTCGCGGGTTTTAGTCGCATAGTGACCTGGGCCGAAGTTTTGTATTGTGATTTATTAAGTAATGGCATTGAGCAGTTAGGGGTAATATTTTTTGTGCTATTTTTAAAAAATTGTGCAAAGTTGTTTGCAATCTGTTTATATGACACGTTAGTTTTTTGAAATGCATTATTAATAGTATCATCAATCGACCTCTTAATTCTACCAGTGATTCGATTTAATATTTGCCATAATTGTCTAGTATTATTCCCGTTTGCAATTATTTCTGATTTGTAATAATTATTTTTAGTTCTATTAATTAATTTATTAGTGTAATTTCTCGTTGTGTTATAATTTTGCTTTAATATTAGGTTATTAGGATCTTTTATCCATTTTATAAATAATGTATCTCTATTCTTGCAAGCATTCGTAATTTTCTTGTTTATCCAATTATTATTGCGATGTGTTGATCGGTTTTTTATTTTAATTGTGTATTCAGATTTTTTATAACACTCCCGAAATTTTGAATTAATAAAGTTATATAATGTTTCTGGACAGTTAGTATCATACGATTCCTCCCATTGAATTTGCTCGAGATAGTTAAGAAGTTTTGTATTATTAATACAAATCTTTTCTTTGGGAACATCCTGTGTTCGTGTACCAATGCAAGCGAGTATCACCGCGCGATGATCGGCCAGTGTAGTACCGAGTGCCGCCGTGAATAGGTCTTGTGAACGGGATCGTGCAAATATATGATCTATACAAGATTTACTTAGTTTGCCATTATTTAATTCTAGTCTAGTGTGTACAGTGATCCCGCATACAAGGCCCATTTCATATAACATGTTGTTGTATTTATGCTTTACAGGATTTTCACTCTTAAGGTCTATGTTAGTATCGCCTAGTAGATATAATTCAGTGGTGTTAGTGAATTTTTTAAGTGTACATTTCAATTCATCAATAAATAAAATTTTACTTAAGTTAGGCGGGCGGTATACCGCGCATATGTTGGCAGTGTAGTTAGTGTTTGTGGTTATAGAACAAAAGATGCTTTCAAAGTATTTTGTTTTTGCGTTTATAATATTACATTTAAGATTGTTATTGACATATAATATTATACCACCGCCTTTTCTATAGTTACAAGTACTTTTCTATAGTAGTTGTAATGAATATTGCTAATTCTCTTTATTAGAATTTAGTAAAAGCCCCTAGTATAATACTTACACACACTACCAATAATATAAAAGAGAAGTGATATCATAACCAGAAGCTTGACTATAGTTTACAAGGATTCAGATCCAATTATTTACTCAGAAATTCCACGAAAGAGATAATACAACGCAAAGATTGGATTGGATTCAAATATGGTTTCTAGGAACACACTTGTGTAGAGCAATAACCGAAATTATAATTATGTCAATACTACTATGTAAACATTTTTGTTAGAATGATATTATAATAGATTACACAATA
Source organism: Colias behrii (assembly GCA_029959065.1). Taxonomy (NCBI): domain Eukaryota; kingdom Metazoa; phylum Arthropoda; class Insecta; order Lepidoptera; family Pieridae; genus Colias; species Colias behrii. Next base: position 6,109,786 of record JARWMC010000025.1, read on the forward strand.
TGAAGGTTGATGAGGCTTCAGAACACTTTCTCTTCTAAACACTTGTACATACCACGTTAGCTTGTTCTAGCTATGGCAGCACGATTATGTATATTTTTATTTTTCGTCTGTGTGTGTAATGGTGCCAGGATATTAGGAATATTTCCAAACCCATCAATCAGTCATCAGTTGGTGTTTCGATCGATAATGCATGAACTTGCGAAACGAGGACACGATGTTATAATCGTCACACCTCAACCAGCATTTTCTAAAGGAACAGCTCCAGAAAATTTAACTGAAATTGATATCTACGATATAGGTGCTTCATTTAAAAGGAAATTGGTTTCAAATCGGACTGGAAACAAGAAAGATTCCCTTCCAGAAATCAGAAAGGTGGTTGAAATTACAGTAGAGATTATGGATCTTGTGTTTGAAAGTCCGAATGTCATGAAACTGTTAAAATCGAAGGAAAGAATTGATTTGTTCATTCTAGAAGGTTATGTTCGATCTGCTTTAGCACTGTCGCATGTTTTTAAAGCACCGGTAATTCTAGCAAGTTCGTTTGGAACTATTCCATACACAAATTCCATGTTAGGTGGTCCTACACATTCTTGGATTTATCCTTGTATGTTTCAACAAAAGTTGTATAACTTATCTCTTATGGATAAAATTAAATCTCTAATGATGTACAAGGAAATGGACGATATAATGGATTCTGTTGAGGATAGTGAATCTAATGTGATTCGTAAATATTTTGGTGAAGGATTGCCAAATATTAAACAATTGGAGAAAAACGTTCAAATGTTGTTTGTGAACTATCATCCGCTTTGGGCTAACAATCAACCACTGCCAACAAATATGCAGTTTATAGGTGGAGTACATAAAACACTTGATGAACCTCTGACTCTGGTATGTAGTTTTTTTAATAAAATTTATGATCATTATGAATATTGTATTTATAATCTCATCTTTTTTTTTAGGATTTACAAAATTATTTAGATTCGTCACAGAATGGTGTAATTTACGTAAGTTTTGGCACAAATGTAAATCCGTCTGGCTTGCCAAATGAGGGGATGAATAAAATAATGAATGTTTTGTCCAAAACTCCGTACAATGTCCTATTTAAATGGGATTCGGATAAGATTCCTGAAGAATTCCCAAATATTAAATTCGCAAAATGGCTGCCACAATCGACTCTGCTCAGTAAGTTAATTAAGTTAATATGATAATCACAATATAATTCTCTTATCGTAACGTACCTAAGTCGTTAAAATATTAACCGAATTCCCAGAAGCGGTAGGCGTAGTTGCAAAAACAGTGCACTCAATTTTTACTGCTTTTTAACTATGAACCAAGTACTAAGGTAGCGAGTATAAGCATTTACATCTATATAGGTAGGTAATATATTATATGTATAAAAATGAAATCCGTTTTCCGTTGTCACGGCATCACGCGTGAACGGGTGGACCGATTACGATAATTTTTTTTTTATTAATATATTCCTTGAAGTACGGGGATGGTTCTTATGTAGAGAAAACGTAAATTGTACCACGGGCGAAGCCGGACAGAAAAATCTAGAACTGAATAGTTTTAAGAAAATTATTGGTAGCACTCTTAGGTACTCTCTTTCCATGAAATAATCTCCAATCAAAAGGGAAAAATTATAAATCGTTGCTTTTAATATGGCCTTCATTAATTTATATACCGATAATCCTTGAACAAATTAACAAAACAATTGTACAAATAATGAAATGAAATGAAATGAAATGAAATGAAATGAAATATGTTTATGGATACATAAAAGATACAAATAAAATAAAACCTTTATTCACAGAGCATCCAAAAGTAAAAGTTTTCATCACACAAGGTGGTCTACAATCATCAGTGGAAGGAATGAATGCTGGTGTTCCATTAATTGGATTTCCGATTTATGCTGATCAGTTTTATAATATAGAAAAATATGCTCACTATAAGATTGGTTTCAATTTAGATTTCTTGAGTTTTACTGAAGAAGAATTAAAGAGCGCTATTGATAAAGCTATCAATGATCCGAGGTACGGTACAAATTACAATATCTAATCTTTACCTATATGTATAATAGATGACTAAAACAGTGTCATATTATTGTATTGTAAATAATTATACATAACATTTTGAAAATAAATTCCTAACTATAGCGAGGTATAGATTTCGAATATTTTCTTCTGGAAAACTGATCAATTTTTATATATTTTAATTGTAAAGAAATGACGACTTCCTAGTTACACATTGAAAAAAGTTATTTAAAATATAAAAATAATAATCATTTGATCAAATTTAACAGTAAAGTTAAAAAACGTACCATTTTCTAAATTCGTATTATTTTCAGTTACAAGAGAAACATCAAAAACTTTGGCGCCTATATGAAAGATCTGCCCATACAACCTCTGGATAAAGTTGTATGGTGGGCAGAACATATCATTCAGCATGGTGGTGCACATTTACAGCCATTATCAGCTCATTTATCGTGGACAGAATATTTTGAAATACATTTAATTGCAACTGTTTTCATTGTATTTGTTGTATTAATAGTAATAGTTGTAGCTGTACTAAGATTTTTCTGTGCAATGTTGTATGTAATTTTTTGTGGTAAATTAAATAAAAAGAATCTATAAGCAATTACTTTTATCGAGTTTGAATTATCCTTGTTATAGTCACAATATACAGATACATATAGTAAGGAAACTTCATACAAAATGTTCGAAATGGCTCCCCCCCCCCCCATCAAGCATGTTTACGAGGGTATTGAGGGGGATCGATAGTAGCGGGTGACACATCCACAGATTTTGAATGACAAAGATACATAGTATAGAAAAAAGTTTGTAAAGTGAAAAAAAGTGATGTCAATGATACAATTCACATTAAATAAATATCGATTGTTTCAGTTTGTAGCCCTTTCAATAAATATATTTGTAAATACCGTATCTGACTACAAGTTAAAAAGAGACTATTTTTTAATTTCTATAGATATAGCAGCATGAGTTTTAAATTATGTTGACATATTTTCTACCAAAATGATAGCTACAAATAGTCACTAGTTATTAGGAGTCCAGTCTGATTAAAGATCGCATCTATTTTTGACGCAATCTAGAAGAGCACAAAAATCTAAAAAAATGGAAACCTTAAAAAAATCTTGTTTAAATTTATGTGCATAATTACGTAAATATTAGGGAAGAAAAAGATATATTATAATTATGGTATTTTTATCGATACGTGACCACTTTGTCAAGCACTAAGCCTGTCAAACTATTTTCTTTTTCATCTAAAACAAAAAGGTGGAGGTTCTATGCTCGTATAATAATAATTTTAATTTATCCATACTAATATTATAAATGCGAAAGTAACTCTGTCTGTCTGTCTGTTACTCAATCACGCCTAAACTACTGAACCAATTTGCATGAAATTTGGTATGGAGATATTTTGATACCCGAGAAAGTACATAGGCTACCTTTTATTGCGAAATACATAATATGTACCACGGGCGAAGCCGGGGCGGACCTCTAGTTTTTGCATATTTTGTGTTTTTTAATTTTATTTTATTTATCGTTTTAAAAATAATTTAGTAGGTATACCTACATACAAGTATTGTAAATTCTGGTTTAAAATAATTATTGAATATAATATTATGTATAATACAAATATTAAGCATTATAAATAATTTAGGTACCTACATTAAATAGCCTTCGGCGTCCATAACAAGACAAGATTTCGAAATATAGCACTGAAAAAAACGTATTTACTTTTACAAGGTATATTTATTCGGATTGTTTCTTCTTGTAAATTCATATTTAGGCTACACCATTTTTGTATTTTAACGGGTTTTAATCTCAAAATTACCACAAAATCATCTGTGAAAAAAAGCAAACAGAAATATACAGGCCGAATTGATAACCTCCTCCTTTATTTTTGAAGTCGGTTAAATATCAAAAAGGTAACAGCCCTATAGCTATAATAGTGCTTATGTCATAATTTCATCGCAGGGGCTTAGTTTCCTAACTGTATGTACGTATACGTCAACTGTGTTATAGTTTTGAACGATTTATGGAAGAATTTTCCAAGTCTTCTTACACATCCTTTATACATCTAATATCGAATATCTATATCTAATATCTAATATCTAATATATATTATAAAGGCGAAAGTTTGTATGGATGTATGGATGTATGGATGTTTGTTACTCTTTCACGTAAAAACTACTGAACCGATTACAATGAAATTTAGCACACATATAGAGGGTAACTTGGATTAACACATAGGATAGTTTTTATCCCGGAAATCCCACGGGAACGGGAACTATGCGGGTTTTCCTTTGCAAACGCGGGCGAAGCCGCGGGCGGAAATCTAGTCATTACATAAAACGCAATTGCTTAATTTTTTATCGTAGGCGTAGAATATTATGATAGAACATTTCTTTGCTTGTAAATTTAAGAATGTAAATTGTAGCATGGTGAACTTTGATAAAAATATGACATTTTAAACTTTTTATTTTATTTATTTATTTATTCTTTATTGCTCCAAGAAAGTTACAAAAAAACATAACCTAAGAATACATTTTAAGCGCTCTTATCGCTATGCAGCGATTTCTTCCAGATTTATTTTAAGAGGATCTCATGCCAGAATTTGTGATAAAGTTATGTTTTAAAACCTAATACAAACGTTTGTATTCAAATAAAAAACGTAACTTAGTAACTAGTAATTTCTATTAATTCGAAAATTCGGTTAGAGTCAGTCAGCATACAAGTTTAAAAACTAGTAACTTGTATACGTATTATTTTCATGATTTATTACATATTTCAGCTTTTTGCCGGATAAATCATCATTTGTATAGTATGAACGTCATCACGACCAGAAAATTTATCAATCTTATCAATACCTATCATACCATCCAGATTTACAAAAATAGTGTGATTTTTTTAATTTATGATACACGTCTCTAATCCATTATTTATCTATATTTGTGTTGATAATCTTTTTAATGAAGATATTATTATAATGTTAATCAGTTTTTTGTAATGCGTCCAAAATGTTACAAGTGTTGTTATTATTATGTGCTGCCAACGTGTTCAATACTGCAGAGTCTGCAAGAATTTTAGCGTTCTTTCCCGCTCCATCAATAAGCCATCAAGTGGTGTTTCGACCATTGACACAAGAGCTGGTAAAACGGGGCCATGAAGTAGTTGTTATAACTCCCGATCCTGCTTTTCCAAAAGGTAAAGCACCAGCTAACCTTACAGAAATAGACGTGCATGATATTTCTTATGCATTCGCTGATAAATTCCTTACTAAAGACAGAGGTAAGAAAGAAGATTTCTACTCACAATTTGCCGCTCTGATGGAAGTTTTTCCCGCTATTTTCGAAGCTCCACTACAAGTACCCGAAGTAAACAGAATTATCACGCAAGAAAGACACGCGTTTGATTTATTAATTATAGAATCGTGTGCGCGAGCTGCTTTGGGACTGAGCCACATCATTAAAGCTCCTATGATACAAATAAGTTCACTTGGAGTTACAGGACTTCAATATGCCCTAGCTGGTACTCCAATCCAGCCATTTTTGTATCCAACGTCTATGCAGCAACGAATTTATAACCTATCGTTGTTTGAAAAAATAAGACAAACGTATGATTTGATTTACTTGCAACGCAGCACCTAGATTACGCTGTTAACAAAAAGTATTTTGGAGACGATATGCCTATATTTGAAATATTATTTAGTAATACAAAAATACTATTCATAAACGAACACCCATTCTGGGCTGATAACCGACCTGTAGCTCCAAATGTTGTATACATTGGTGGAATACATCAGACAAAGGATAAACCATTACCAAATGTATGGTAAATATTATCTTAAGTTTTTATTTGTCTATCAAGTGAAAAACTAGTAATTAATACAACTAAACTGTTGCAGGATCTCAAAGCGTATCTTGATTCTTCTAAAAATGGTATTATCTACGTAAGCTTTGGTACTAATGTCAAACCGCATATGCTCGCGCTTGATAAAATTAAAATAATGGTGGATGTATTATCAAAAATGCCATATGACGTGCTCTGGAAGTGGGACGCTAATGAATTGCCAGGAATCTCAAAGAATATCAAAATATCGAAGTGGTTGCCGCAGTCTGATCTATTAAGTACGTGTAAGGATAATATAATAAATAAAAAGTTTCTAATCTGGTACAACCAAAATTTAAATAATCTTCATTAATACCAAAATAATAAATCTCGGTGTTTATCTACTATTAAGTTCTGAAAGTTGAACTTTCATAATGTTTTTTAAAAGAAACTTCTTTGGGCACGTTAGAGTAAAATTTCATGGTCACGTCATGGCAATACCGTCACGTCATGAAGTAAGGCGACGATTTTGGTATTTCACTTCTGACACGTGTGCTGGCACACGCTATTTTTTATATCTCTTGAGCTTAAAATATGAAGTATTTGTGTTTTTCAGAGCATCCAAAAATAAAATTATTCATAACACAAGGTGGATTACAATCAACTGACGAAGCTATTAGTGCTGGAGTTCCTCTCATTGGTATTCCTTTACTAGCAGACCAATGGTATAATGTTGAAAAATACGTGTTTCACAAAATAGGTCTACATCAGTCATCAAGATTATTCTAGTATTACAGCTGATGGATTTAAAAATGCACTTGATACTATTTTGCATAATTCTAGGTAAGTATTATCGTAACTTAATATTATAAATGCGAAAGTAGGTAACTCTATGTGTATGTCTGTCTCTTCTTCACGCCTCAAGCATTCAACCGATTTAAACGAAATTTTGTACAAAGCTACTTTGACACCAGAGAAAGGATATAGGATAGTTTTTATCCCTGAAATCCCACAGGAACGGGAACTATGCGGGTTTTCCTTCACAACGCGGGCGAAACCACGGGCAGAAAGCTAGTAGGAGATAAAGTGCTTACAAAATAATATATTAACTTCTTTAAATTTGCTATAATATCTGTCTTCTTTATCTTCTCTTTATCGACTAAATATCCGTCTTAAATAAGATAAATATTTCTTTGCACTGATATTGAAAAGGCGCGGAAATGAATGATATTAAGATTTATATTAAATTTTATATTTTAAAAACTCCTCCGTTCCCTGATGTTATTTTAAGAGCTCTGTATTCAATAAAATCGTTTAAGTGGTGATAATAAGTACACACAACTTAACTGTAAATTATTGTATTTGTTTTATAATTAAACTAAGTTCCTCTGGCATAATACGATTTCAAACTTTCATCCTAAACATAATAAGAATTGTTCCCAACTAAAGCAGGACGATTCGCTATTCAATAATACATCACGCATGCACGCATGCATACGACTATAGTCTATACCTACTATAATTTAAGAGGAGACTCCCTAACATAATTTCTTGCACTGAGAGACCGGTTAGAAAGCTACGGTGCTAGACGCTAACGCAGCCGTAATAAAGTTGAATATCGCGTGCGCTCTTTGATCGCGTTCGAGCTCGAAACTAAATCTCGTAAGTCTCAATTCTTATTTCGTTTATAACTAAAGTAATAACTAATCTAGAGAAAAAATATCTTGGGATTGGATAGTAAACTATATTTCCTTACTGTTAACATTTATTTTAGACATAAAGTCTAAGTAAATCTTAAAAAAAATGTAATAATCCTTAAAAAGGCATAATTTTTGAATAAAAAATAAATCGAGCGAAAATATTACAATTACGTAACTGTCTTGTACATGGAAAGAAAAAGACCCAATATATCATATACTAGTTTCAGTTTGATTGTACATAAACTTTAGGGAGCCTCCTCTTAATATTATCTTACACGAGTCGATTATTATCTCTATGATATGATAATTGAAAACCACGTAACTGGGTATTTTTAATGAAGATTTATTATCTACACTAATATTAAAAAGTGGAAAGATTTGATTGTTAGTTTGAATTGAATAGGCTCCGAAACTACTGGACCGATTTAAAAAAAGTATTTTTGCATAAGAATGCTACATTATCCCTGATGAACATAGGCTATACTTTATGATGTTATTATCCCGATGAACCGGGCAGAGCTGGAGCCGGGACGTTCGGGTAGTAATCTAGAATTAATTTTTAATCATATTTTCAGCTACAAGGCCAACATAGAGCGTCTACGAGGTTTAATGCGTGAACATCCAGTTAAACCTTTAGATACAGCAGTGTTTTGGACGGAACACATAATCAAACATGGCGGGGACCACTTACAACCACCAAACGCAGGGATATCAGGAATAATAGCATACTGCGAGTTCCCACTCGTCTTTACCATTCTTTCGATTCTGATAACAGCAACGGCCTTGGTAGCAATCACATTATCTTATATATGGAAATTAATGATAAGCAAAGTACCACTGAAAATTAAATTGAAAGAATTGTGATAATCTATGTTTTATTTACCTTATCTAACTCGGGCGAATTCAATGAATTGGTTAATACTTTGATTGCGCATGTTATTAACGACCTATTAAAGAATACAATATATTATATAACTGAGTAAAAGAAAAGTCTGGAAATATCTTTGTCACATTGTTACAGTCCTAGTTCATGCAGGGAGGCCAGTCAGGCTTTTCACGGCAGTGAAATAAATTCCCATAATAATTTAGACAACGCGAGCAAAGCCTCAGCCAACATCTCGCTTTCTATAATAATTCTAAATTTACTTAGAATACCAGTGGCAGACTGTCAAGTGCAGTCGTGTGCTGGCGTCCATAATGCAAAGCAAAATCTGCGTGTTGGATTTATATCTAAATAATAATATACGTGTTAACGTAATTGCTAATATTTTTAATCAGGAATTGAAAAATATATATTATACTAGCTTTGCCCCGCGGTTTTACCCGAAAAGCTCCGCTCCTGTTGGTCATAGCATGGTGTTATATTATAGCCTATAGCCTTCCTCGATAAAAGATCAATCTAACACCGAAAGAATTTTACAAACAGGAACTACTGGTTGGACCAGTAGTTCCTGCGACTAGCGCGTTCAAACAAACAAACAAATAATCAAACAAACAAACTCTTCAGCTTTATAATATTATAGTATAGATAGTATAGATAATATTATTATTGAAAAGCATACAATAATTTAAACGATAGATACAATTAGTTGTACAGCCAAATTAAATTAATTACACAGTTCAAGCAAAGGGCAGTATTAAATAAAGCCGTTTATGGTTAATTCGACAACAACTAAACGTTGTTGACACAAGCAATGGATTAACCACATTAACGTTAGTCAAGTCACGCGATTTTCTTAGCAAACTAGTTCCGTTCACGCACATTAGTAATATTTTATTAGACTGTGTTTTGTGATCAGAATAATATTATAAAATAATATTATGTTATGTTGTGGTGTTTTCATCATATTATTAGCATTGTATATCAATAGCTCGCCTATAGCCTTCCCCGATAAATGGGTTATCCAACAACGAAATAATTTTTCAAATCGGACCACTAGTTCTTGAGATTAGCGCGTTCAAACAAACAAGCAAACACTTCAACTTTATAATATTAGTATAGATTTGATACTACCACAATATACTACTGTATAGTGTATATATATCAATATAGGAAGATATTAAATAAATTAATAAATATATAGGTAACAGTGTTTCTTATCGGATAAACCGCGGTCTGCAAATAAAATACATATATAGGTAGATAAGTCTTGTTGCAATTCTCCTAATTTTGGTTATTTAAATACTTTTCTTAAGATAAATACTATTTTAATAAAAGGAGATCCGCAGTAATTCATATGCTTAACATTTCTTACACTTGTTTACAATTATAATTATTTATGTAACTATTAATATTTACGACACAAAAAAATGCAAGAAAAACTATAGCAACTGGTTGGTGGCAGTTGACGTAATTTATTGCAATTATCATATCAATTTGAAGGTTGAATTTAATTAAAACTTAGATAAAGTATTTAATAAACTTTTTTAACAAATTATTGTCTCTAATAATTAAAGTTTTTATGAACAATTAAGACATTTTAATCGAAACTTACATGCCCACTCTTGGTAGCAATTAAAAAAAAAAAGCTGATGCTAATTTGTAAAAAATGTATGTAGTTTATATACAGTCGCTAGCAAAGATGACAGGCAGTTAAATGTATGTATTACATAAGGATATAGCTTAGCGTGTAGACGCGTTTTGTTAGCTCTCAAAATGAGGTTGTTTTTGTTTTTAATAATATTGCTATTCGGTTTCGAAGTGGACAGTGCAAGAATATTAGTGATGGTACCAACTCCTTCTATAAGCCATCAAGTGGTGTTCCGACCGTTGATACAGGAACTACTCAAAAGGGGTCACGAGTGTGTTGTTATAACTACAGATCCTGTCTATCCCAAAGGAGAAACACCAAAGAACCTCACCGAAGTAGATATCCACGATATGTCATATAACAGCATAGTTGACATTTTGCAGAGTATAGATGGTGATAAGGATAACTATCTTACCCTAATTAGTAGGATATTCCACCGTATGTCTTTAGTTTTTGAGAAGCAAGTGCAACTGCCGGAGGTGAAAGAAGTATTAGATTCTGGAAAGTATGATTTGTTGATCGGTGAGGCGTATATTCGACCCTTGCTCGGACTATCCCATTATTTAAAAGCACCTGCTATTTTGTTGAGCACGTTTGGTGGTCTGCCATCACAATATAATCTGCTTGGAGCTCCGACACATCCGCTGCTATTCCCGTACTTTGTACAGGCTAAGTTATACAATTTATCGTTTTTCGAGAAGATTCTCCAGATCCTTAATTATTTGCGATACGAATGGCACTCGTATTGTTTGGAACGGTTAGACTATGAGATAATGAAGCGAAATTTTGGAAATGATGTGCTGAGTTTTAGGGAGTTGTATAGAAACAATGTGCATTTGCTGTTTTTGAATGAACATCCTCTTTGGGCGGAAAATAGACCAGTTCCACCTAATATAAAGTATATAGGTGGGATGCATACACCTCAGGAAAAACCATTACCAAAGGTAATATTTTTTCTTTGTTTTGGTATTTTTAACCGACTTCAAAAAAAACGAGGAGGTTATCAATTCGGCCGGTATATTTTTTTTATTTATGTACACCAAACAGTTTGGTTTCACAAAGGGGCGCTCAACCACAGATGCTGGAGTTGCACTTCTAACACATATATATAAAGCATGGGAAAACTCAAAAAATGCTCTGGGGATATTTTGTGACCTCTCCAAGGCATTTGACTGCGTTGAACATTGTACTTTGTTACGTAAACTTAATCACTATGGAATTAAAGGAAAAGCCCAGAACCTCATAGCGTCATACCTGCATGATAGGATACAGACTGTATTTGTTAATGGAGAACGTTCTAGCGGTGCGCCAATTAACATTGGTGTTCCACAGGGGTCAATTTTAGGTCCCTTCTTGTTCTTGGTATATATCAATGATCTTCCCTATTATTTGCAGGATAGGTGTGAAATAGTTCTGTTTGCAGATGATACCTCATTAATTTTTAATGTGGATAGGCATGACCCAAATGTTGACGAAGTGAACAGTGCTCTTTTACACATATCTGAATGGTTTACTGCCAATAATTTATTATTAAATGCAAAAAAAACCACTTGTGTTGAATTTTTACTTCCTAATGTAAAAAAGTTGAACAGAGATATTACCTTGAACGGGGAGGTATTGCATCCTACTGAGTCTACTGTATTTCTAGGGTTAACATTGGACGAGAAACTACAGTGGGGAGCCCATGTCAACACCGCTGCAGGTAAGCTCAGTTCAGCTGCATATGCAGTCCAAAAAATAAGGCATCTCACCGATGAAGATACAGCTAGATTGGTTTATTTCAGCTACTTTCATAGCATTATGTCCTATGGAATTCTACTGTGGGGCAAGGCTGCAGATATAGAAACTATATTTATCTTACAGAAAAGAGCCATTCGCTCTATATATAATTTACGTGCTCGGGACCCACTAAGAAATCATTTTAAGAATACTGGTATCCTTACTGTACCATCACAGTATATATTTAATAATATTTTGCATGTACACAAAAGCTCCGACTTACACACAAGAGTAGGAGATAGACACGATTATGGCACAAGGAACAGGAATAGAATTGAAATGCCATTTTTCCGATTAGCTAAAGTTAAAAATTCATTTATGGGTCAAGGTATACGCTTATATAATAGAATTCCTCACAATATTAAAGAGTTTAGTAGTTCTAAATTTAAAACTTATATAAAAAATGTACTAGTTCAGAGAGCGTACTACAGTATTCAGGAATATATAGACGATAAAGACCCATGGAGGGTTATCGCGTAAAAACCACAGGACAGTTCTTTGGCATATTATGATATATTATGTAGTTAGATATAAGTTACATATTATGTAATATTGACATGATTTAAAAGAGCAACTATGGAGTTTCTTGCCGATTCTTCTCCATAGATACTGCTTTCCGAATCGGTGGTAAATGTTAAAAATACTTATGTAATGACGATTCGAAAGTGCTACTAAACAGTAGTCTAATTGAATAAATGAATGTTTGAGTTTGAGTTTGAGTTTGAGTTTGATTACTCCTAGGTTTCTCAACCGATTTACGTGATTCCTTTTTTGTTCGATGCGGGATGGTGTCGAATTGGTCCCATAAAAAATTTATTTGGATAGGGCCAGTAGTTTTTATTTTATGAGCATTTTTGTAACAACCGACTTTAAAAACAGAAAAGTAAAAAATAAAAAAAGATTTGATATTATTAATTACATGTTTACGTTTTCTCTCCATAAGAACCATCTTCAAACTTCAAGGAATATTATAAAAAAAGAATTAACGAAATCGGTTCAGCCGCTCTGGAGTTATGCGCTTACCAACACATTTTGCGATTCATTTTCTATTACAGAAGATTATATTATTGAAAAGCATACAATAATTTAAACGATAGATACAATTATTTGTCCAGGCAAATGAAATTAATTCGACAGTTCAAGGGTAAGGCAGTTAGTATTAAATAAAGTCGATTATGGTTAACTCGGCAACAGCTAAACGTTGTTGACACAAGCAATGGATTAACCACATTAACGTTAGTCAAGTCACGCGATTTTCTTAGCAAACTAGTTCCGTTCACGCACATTAGTAATATTTTAATGTATTATACTGTGTTTTGTGATCAGAATAATATTATATAATAATATTATGTTATGTTGTGGTGTTTTCATCATATTATTAGCATTGTATATCAATAGATCGCCTATAGCCTTCCCCGATAAATGGGTTATCTAACAACGAAATAATTTTTCAAATCGGACCACTAGTTGAGATTAGCGCGTTCAAACAAACAAGCAAACACTTCAACTTTATAATATTAGTATAGATTTGATACTACCACAATATACTTCTGTATATATCAATATAGGAAGATATTAAATAAAATACGTATTAATATATAGGTAACAGCTTAGATCATTAAGTAAATGATCTAAGGGTAACAGTGTTTCGTATCGGATAAACCGCGGTCTGCAAACAAAATATATAGGTAGATAAGTATTGTTGCAATTTTCCTAATTTTAGATATTTAAATACTTTTTTTAAGATAAATACTATTTTAATAAAAGGAGATCCGCAGTAATTCCTATGCTTAACATTTCTTACATTTGTTTACAATTATAAGTTAAATATTAATATTTACGACACAAAAAAATGCAAGAAAAAACTATAGAAACTGGTTGATCGCAGTTGACGTAATTTATTGCAATTATCATATCAATGTGAAGGTTGAATTTAATTAAAACTTAGATAAAGTATTTAATAAACTTATTTAACAAATTATTGTCTAATAATTAAAGTTTTTATGAACAATTAAGACATTTTTATTAAAACTTACATGCCGACTCTTGGTAGCAATCACTGCCATAAAAAGCGGATTGTAATTTGTAAAAAATGTATGTTGTTTATATACAGTCGCTAGCAAAGATGACAGGCAGTTAAATGTATGTATTACATATGGATAGAGCTTAGCGTGTAGACGCGTTTAGTTAGCTCTCAAAATGAGGTTGTTTTTGTTTTTAATAATATTGCTATTCGGTTTCGAAGTGGACAGTGCAAGAATATTAGTGATGGTACCATCTCCTTCTATAAGCCATCAAGTGGTGTTCCGACCGTTAATACAAGAACTACTCAAAAGGGGTCACGAGTGTGTGGTTATAACAACAGATCCTGTCTATCCCAAAGGAGAAACACCAAAAAACCTTACCGAAGTAGATATCCACGATATGTCATATAACAGCGTAGTTGACATATTGCAGAGTATAGATGGTGATAAGGATAACTATCTAACCCTATTTAGTAGGATTTTCCACCGTATGTCAATTGTTTTTGAGAAGCAAGTGCAACTGCCAGAGGTGAAAGAAGTATTAGATTCTGGAAAGTATGATTTGTTGATCGGTGAGGCGTATATTCGACCCCTGCTCGGACTATCCCATTATTTAAAAGCACCTGCTATTTTGTTGAGCACGTTTGGTGGTCTGCCAACACAATATAATCTGCTTGGAGCTCCGACACATCCACTGCTATTCCCGTACTTTGTACAGGCTAAGTTATACAATTTATCGTTTTTCGAGAAGATTATCCAGATTCTAAATTATTTGCGATACGAATGGCACTCATATTGTTTGGAACTGTTAGACTATGAGATAATGAAACGAAATTTTGGAAATGATGTGCCAAGTTTTAGGGAGTTGTATAGGAACAATGTGCATTTGCTGTTTTTGAATGAACATCCTCTTTGGGCGGAAAATAGACCAGTTCCACCTAATATAAAGTATATAGGTGGGATGCATACACCTCAGGAAAAACCATTGCCAAAGGTACTATTTTTTCTTTGTTTTGGTAGATAATATTATTTTGTATATAGTATTTCTACATGAGATGATGTTAGTGTTATTTTTATGGTGCGACTGTCACGATGTTTTTAACAGAGCGATTATCTATTAATTTGCTATGCGAATTTTGTACAAAAATGCTAAAATAAACACTATTAATTTATATTTAAGCGTTCCATGGCTCAAAGCTGAGTCTAGACAGATTTATACACAATATATTTTACAAGGTTATATATCCGGGACTTTTGCTGTCGGATTGTTTGGTTTTACGTTCTATATAAAAACTTAACTTACCTCTTCATAATTTTGTTATTTTAGAGCTTTTAGTTTAGTTTATAGACATAATACTATGATCAATATTGGGAGAAGCCTCTGGCTCCTGAGACACAGTTTTAAACTAGTTCGGGAGCCAAAGGATTCATTATCTAGACCTGTATAATTATTATGTCAATAAAGATTTAAATTATTATTATTTTATTATTAAAAAAATCGATAAAACTTAACTCTATTTATAGACACACGGTCTTACTAATAAAATATTACCCATTCGCTTTGCAATGGATTAGTTATTGCAATAACCTGTCTTGTTTTTATGATTGACGTTTCATGTGAGCAAGAGCAGGACAAAGCTATGGTAGAAAATGGTAGAAATTTATCCATTGTTTAACTTTTTATTAGTAAGGCCGACAGTTTTTTGCACCGTGACGAGATACAAACAAGGATGAACATTTAAATATAATTTATGATAATATAAAACGATTACATATTAATGTGATTTAAATTCTAAACATTGTGACTAGATTTGTAATACTATTTTTAATACATAATATATTCTTAATTTAATTACAATAGATAAAGTAAAGAAACTTCTGGGAAAACAGTGTTATTCAGTTATGAAAATGAATTTTCTACGAAGATGTTATTTTTTCAGATTTTTTTCCAAACTTATTTTACATCTAGTCATAGTCTAGCCTTTATGACAATCTAGAGGACATTTTAAAATATATAAAGAACTTAAAATTTATTGTTTGCAACATTACCAATGTTTTTAGTGTTTCTGGACAGTAGTATGTACCATCACTACATAGTATAAAACAAAGTCGCTTTCTCTGTCCCTATGTCCCTTTTTATGCTTAAATCTTTAAAACTACGTAACGGATTTTGATGCGGTTTTTTTAATAGATAGAGTGATTCAATAGGAAGGTTTGAGTATATAATTTATAAGGTTTTAGACAAAGCGGGCGAAGCCGCGGGCGGTATGCTAGTAATATTATAAAGACAGTGCTCGAATTTATTTAGGAGATATGTGTTAAGATGTCTATTGCTAGACAGTGATGTTTTTTGTTAGAACTATAATTGTATGGAAATCTTTTTTATTATAAATTATTATAATGTTGGTATATTTATCAATTTCAAGGTTGCATGCATAATATATATTGACTTTTTACTATAACTATCATAACCTTTGAACTCGATTTTTTTCGCGGCCAGCTCTCATAGTTTTTGTCGTGAGAAAATGTATAACTCAGGTCTTAGAACGTAAGCTATCCGCCAGTGAATTTTTCGTCATAATTAGTTCAGTTGCTCTGGAGATTATGATGGACGAATAAAATACGAAGATAAAAGTTTAACATTTTTGAAATATCTAGGTACTTACCTACTATTATTTTGTATTTTAAAATATAAGTGTAATTTTAATATCGTAAGGTGATTATTTTACTTGTCTTGATAAAATAAATAGTTACTCTACATAATATTCAGAAATCATAGTAGGTATGTGCATTACGCTAACACTGTAACTGCAGTGCTTTAAAGTGCTTAATTATCAAGGGACGGTTATAATACAATAATTTTATGAGTTAAATGTGTTTTTTTTTTTGTTTTCTTTAGATAATTAAAGACTAAATTTGTCTATATATTTGTCCTAATCTTCTATCAAAAATTAATATAGCTGTTCCGAGGAGATACTCTAGGAAAACCAATGTATTTTTTGTCAAAAGATATAGAACCAATTTAGGCTTCAACAGCGTCATTGCTAGAGTTTGTCGGGAACATAATAGATTATTTAATAGCACAAAAGTTGACATCAACTTTCTTAGTTTGTTTGCATATAAAAGCGTTTTACATAAAAATTATACTTATTAGAATGTTTTCTGATGAGAATTTATACTACGATTAGAAGCTATAATTTGATACAACTCAAAAATGCATGTTGTATTTGCCTGTAATTGGATCTACATCTTGCTATGCATGCTAATATATATGTCACATACTCAAAATCCATACTAATATTATAAATGCGAAAGTAACTCTGTCTGTCTGTCTGTTACTCAATCACGCCTTAACTACTGAACCAATTTGCATGAAATTTGGTATAGAGATATTTTGATACCCGAGAAAGGACATAGGCTACTTTTTATCCCGGGAAATAGGATAGGTTTTATCCCGGAAATCCCACGGGAACGGGAACTATGCGGGTTTTTCTTTGACTGCGCGGGCGAAGCTGCGGGTGGAAAGCTAGTGTATTATAAATATAAGATGCACATCTGTTGGCAAATCAAATAAAAAAAAAATAAGCTTATTTTTATTTCTAGTGTCTCTTTGAAATGAACAAGTGCTGGTAATATAATAAACAAATAGAAATAAACATGATTTTATTTATTCCAGGAACTAAAAGATTATCTAGATGCTGCTAAAAGGGGCGTTATTTACTTCAGCCTTGGGTCCAATGTAAAACCGTCCCTTATGCCTGCAAACAAAATGAACATGATGCTAAATGTATTATCTAAAATGCCATACGACGTTCTATTTAAATGGGATAGTAAGGAATTTCCTACAGGATACGATAATATTAAATTTTTCACTTGGCTACCGCAATCGGACCTTTTAAGTAAGTAATCTATACTAATCTATACTAATATTATAAAGCTGAAGAGTTTATTTGTTTGTTTGTTTGAAAGCGCTAATCTCAGGAACTACTGGTCGGATTTGAAAAATTATTCCGGTTTTAGATAGCTCATTTATCGAGGAAGGCCATAGGCTATATAATATCATCACGCTAAGACCAACAGGAGCGGAGTAATGCGGGTAAAACCGCAGGGCACAGCTTGTAATTTATAATAATGTAATAAATGTAGCGCGAGAAATAAATACCTACTTAAAAGTAGTTGACTATTATCTTTTAACTGATATCTTGAAAAATATCTATCTAGTTGGTCAATGCCTATTTTTCATCATACCATTTATAATGCATATCAAAACATAGTAAATAACAAAGTTGCTTACCACTATCTGTCTATGTATGCTTATATTTTCAAAACCACGCAGTGGATTTTAATACAGTTTCTTTATTATATAGATTTTCTCGAAAAAGTCTTAGTATATAATTAATTAATTCATAAGACAAAGCGGTCGAAGCCGCGGGTGGAAAGTTATTTTTATAACTGACATCCTATCCTATCCTATCCTATCCTATCCTACTTCCTATCCTACTAACATTATAAATGCGAAAGTTTGTGAGGATGGATGTGTATGTGTAATGTGTATGTTTGTTACTCTTTCACGCAAATACTACTGAAACGATTATAATGAAATTTAGCACACATATAGAGGGTAACTTGGATTAATACATAGGATAGGTTTTATCCCGGAAATCCCACGGGAACGGGAACTATGCGGGTTTTTCTTTAAAAACGCCGGCGAAGCCGCGGGCGGAAAGCTAGATACTAGCAAGTATTATGGTATCTTATTTGTGTACTCCACGAATCATATTTCATTTATTACTTTGTCCTTATTTATTTAAGCAGCTGACAATCTGGATGTCGTAAGGGGGTCACTGAAAATCAGTGCTGAGGTATTATGCCTCAGGTATCCTGAGTGGCTTCCTTTTTTAGCGCACGCAACCACACATATGTACATAGCATGTTTTCTATTTCCTATTATTTATAATTTACAATGCTATTTTATATGTGTGTTGTGTGTGTTGGAATAAATGGTTTCTTTCTTTCTTTCTTTTAGTATGTAATATAAGTAATATTCATCGTATTCATAGTGCATCAATAATTCCTTTAAGGAATAAATAATATTAACCAGACTATTATTTCAGAACATCCAAACATAAAGGTCTTCATCACACAAGCTGGACTACAATCAACAGACGAAGCCATAGATGCAGCAGTACCGCTGATCGCATTCCCAATTTTTGCTGACCAATTCTATAATGCTGAGAAATACGTGAAACTGAACGTTGGTCAGCAAATGGATATCGGCACAGTGACTGAGAAACAGTTCCAAAATGCGTTGAATGCTGTTACCGGTGATGATAAGTAAGTCCTATCCTATGCTATCCTATCCTACTAATATTATAAATGCGAAAGTTTGTGAGGATGGATGTGTATGTGTATGTTTGTTACTCTTTCACGCAAATACTACTGAATCGATTACAATGAAATTTAGCACACCTAAAGAGGGTAACTTGGACTGACACATAGGATAGGTTTTATCCCGGAAATCACACGGGAACGGGAACTATGCGCGTTTATCTTTAAAAACTCAGGTGAAGCCGCGGGCGGAAAGCTAGTTTAATATATTTTTATTTATTTATTTGGGTGGCAGGCATCTTTCTGATGATGATATCTCAAAATATACCTACGTTTTAATAATCTGTAATCTTTAAAATAAGTAGGTACTTAAAGGTTTTTGATTGATTGATACTACCTCACTAGGTAGTCATGAATAAATTAAAAAAAATATTGTAAATTTTAAGTTAGTCATAACGAATTGAAATCGATTTAAAAGTATTTAATCCATAAGTCAATAAAGAAAGAGTTAGGCTAACGAATAAAAATTTTATCAATATGTATTAAAATTACTTTGAAGAGTCGCTACAAGCCGAATCGATGATTTCAATATTTACCTAATAAAAAGTTATTATTCTTTAGCACTTCGTGTTTGTGTTTGAACTAATAGTTAATATTAGAACCTTTTTCGAACAATCATACTTTATTTTAATATTAATACCTAGTTAGATAGCTTATCAGTGTTGATATGAGCTTGTTCAAAAAACAATCAAATAATGAAACAAACTCATAACCTTTAAAAGGTTATGAGTTTTTTTCATTATTGTACTTACTATTAGTAATATTTTACTACGGACTCCACGGACTACCCCACGGACAAACTCATAACGTTTCTGTGATCTGTGCTCATAACTTTTAACATTAGTACTAGCTTTTTGCCCGCAGCTTCGCCCGCGTAGTTAAAGGAAAAGCCGCATAGTTCCCGTTTCCGTGATTTTTTTGGGATATAACTATCCTATGTGTTAATCCAAGTTACCTTTTATGTGTGTTCCAACTTTCATGAAAATCGGTTCAGCAGTTTTTGCGTGAAGGGGTAACAAACGTACAAACTTTCGCATTTATAATATTAGTAGGATTATAATATTCCTATAGAAAGTTAAATTGTCCATTTCTTAACAATATAATTCTTTCAGATATAAAAACAACATGTTAAAGCTACGCGGCCAAATGCGAGAGATGCCCATAAACACCCTGGACTTAGCAGTATGGTGGACTGAGCACATTTTGAAATTTGGCGGGTTACATCTCCAATCGGCCTCTGCAGGTCTCACTTGGTTTGAATATTACGAACTATACATTGTATTTACATTCTTATTTATAATAGCATTAATGGTTATAATTCCTTATCTTGTATTGAAGTATTTGTGGAGATCAGTATTATCAAAGAGTAAATTAAAGATTAGTTAGAGATTTATGGTTATTTATTAATTACGATTGTAAAACTAGATTTATTGTGAAAGTTGAAATAGGTACGTAGGTATTGTGTTTTAGCGGATTTTAAGCGGAATAATTTCCGCTTTATAGCGGAATAATTTAAAGTACTAATGTACTTTAAAGTTTAAATTAAAGGGATATTCACAATAGAGAAGAATTTTTTGAACAAACTATTTGAGACGAATATTTTAAATATACAGAGAAAATAATATAACAAATATTGTAATTAAATTAGTATGTACTTATGTAGTATTATTGCCTATGCCTATGTTACAAAAACATGTCTCAAAATAACAAGAATGATTATAATATTATGTTTTATAGCGTTAAGATTAATCTATGTTAATTAATGAGCACAGTTTATGATATTTTGATTAAGAACTTTATGAAATACAAATTGTATAAATGTTTTAATATATTATTGTTGGAATAAAACATAATCATAAATGTTTATAGTTTTATTTATATAAACAAACTAGTAGTACGGCTCGTGGTACATGTACAATGTAGGTACATGGTATGTTATAGCCTAGCCTTCCTCGATAAATGGGCTATTTAACACCGAAAGAATTTTTCTAATCGGACCAGTAGTTCCTGAGATGAGCGAGACAAACAAACGAACTCTTCAGCTTTATCCTCCTGAGACCCATGATTTTTTTTTCTTTCTTTTTTAATAAAAAACAGCTGTATCTGTTCTAATGCAATTATAGATATTCAAAAAAATGGAAAAAAAATGGTTGCCTGTAAAGTCGGTTTTACGGGCGAAGATTTTACGTGACAACGTCTTTTTCTCGGTAGAATATTTATGTGCTGCGCGCGCGGCAGACCGCGGGCCTCTCTCTCGTTCGGTGACTCATCGTAACGTTACCGAGCGTTACACTTTTTCATAAGTGACTCCCAGTCGCAACCTAATTTAAGACGTTGTCACGTCAAAAAAAATCTTTCGTGGAAAACTTGGATTTTCTTTATGTCATATAAATATTACAAGGGGTGCCAGTTACAAGTGTAATAAGTTTATGAAAATGAAGAAAAACTACATGTTTTTTTAGTTATTATATATTTTTAAACTTGAATCTAAATATTTATTATTCTATCCATTGTTCTGTGTCTATTTTTTGTACCTTGGTTCAAATATAGGTATTTTTAAGGGTGAGAAACGACCAGTTCAAGTATTTTGCACCGGCGCGGCGGTGTATTTATATGGTCACGTCCACCCCTAGGTCTTATTTCTAATCCATCCTCTCGGTCAGCCTCCTCTAATGCTTGGTCCACGTCATGTGCATCCCCGAGATGGTCTGCCAACAACTGAAGATGACATACATAGTGACGATTCTATTCTGACATGACTCATACTCATTGGACGAATGGAAGAAGAATCATTTTCTGGTATTTGGGTGGCTTCATCGGTATCATTTGGGGGATTATCTTCATCTCAAACATTTATTTATTCAATTAGACTTCTTCTAAAAGAACTTTTGAATCGTCATAACAGTATTAACATTTACCACCGATTCGGAAAGCAGTATCTATGGAGAAGAACCGGCAAGAAACTCCATAGGTCCATCATATAGCTCAATATTTGACTCATCCAGGTGTTGGTAGATCTCAGTATCTTATAATTCTTGAAAATTATAATAAAATCTGTAACATAAACTAAAGAATGTCATATAGGTATGGGGTCCTTTTAGATATAAGCTTCTTGGGTCCTTGTAACCAATACCAATTTGGCAAGAATTGAGACCAAATGTCTTACCAGTATGACATAAAAGAAAACATTCATATTTTTCACAAGTTTTAGATATATCTTACAAAATAACTATTGCGGTTGCAGAAATAATATCTATTATAATTAGATACACAAAGATATACTGCAATATACTAATGGTTCCACTAGAAATGTAAGATTACTGACCACGTGTTTGCCGTCGCACAGCCACCGTCAACTTCGAAATGAAAATACTTCAAATCACTGTCACTTATAAAACCAAAAACCGTTTAGTATAACGGATGACATACCACTACATCGATTTGAGGTATTATTCCCGCATATACGCAAAAGATGGCGTTGAAATATTTTTTTATTGTTTATGTAATATATATATGACCGCAGGCCCCAGGAGGTTATAATATTAAGTATGTATAGATTGCATATTATACACAAATGGTCAATTTAAATAACTAGGTCATGGTAGAAACTAGATTTACACTTATATACTCATAAAATGCTGTATATGGTCATTCATAATATTATGTTGCTATCAATAATTATAATATTGGCCATGGAAATATCTAACTCTGACCTAATTTTAAGACATTTATCTGAATAATCCGGTATAGATAAGAATATATTATTTAATACTTGACGTTTCGTTTGCTATCAAAAGGAATATTTTTCCACATTTCTCATTTACTCTCCGCTTTTGTTAGTTGTTGGAAAACAAAAAAAAATCCAATTTGAACTGTCACTGAGATTAGCATTTAGCCAAAGAAACAAACACTTTATAATATACTAGCGACCCGCGCCGGCTTCGCACGGGTGCAATGCCGATACTAATTAATACATTACAGAAAAACTGTGAACGTTGTATATAAAAACATAGCGGCCCGCTCCGGCTTCGCACGGGTATAAAATATATAGCCGGGCGGCCGGCCGGTGCCGCCGCAAACGCTACGTCCCGCAATTTTTAAATCTGTAATATCTTCGAAAATATTCACTTAAATCATACGGTGTAAAGGGCCATATAGATCTATATTAAATCACAGACTAATAATAATATACTACGTGATTAAATGAACAATGTATTCAAGGTATTTAATTGGTTAAGGATTAATGCTGTATTGGTTAAAATCGCTTCGAAAATTAGCCATTATTTGTCGTAAAAAGTATTTTTTTTTTTTAAGCTGCGATAGGGGAGCACTTGACCACGATCTCGCCTGATGGTAAGCTGAGATGTGGCCTAAGATGGAGCGTGCTTCCCTAGAATGTACCTGTTCACTCTCCTCTTGAAGACCCCCATATTGTACTCGTCGGGGAACACAGATTCAGGAAGCATGTTCCAGTCCCTAGCGGTTCGAATAAAGAATGACGATCCGAACCGCTTAGTCCGGACTCCGGGTACATGGAACGTCAACCATATGGCGATGCCTAGAATCTGTGCGCCTCGACGAACGATGGAAGAACGGGGATGGCGGAATTAGGTCGTGCAATTCCGCAGCGCACTCTCCAAAGTGTATCCTGTAAAAAACCGATAGACTTGCCACTCGGCGGCGATGAGCGAGGCTCTGGAGTTTTTTGCCTACTAGCACATCGTCGTTTAATTGACAAAAAAAAGTTATTGTGGGTTATCCATAAGAGATAGACATATACCATCACGGACTTTTCTGTAGACCTTTTCAATGTGTACAATACTTTGTACATTATTTTGATAAAACTCGTAGGGTTCAGCCTGCGTTTGCAATGTAAGCGGAAAAAATGTAATTTTTTACGACATCACATTAGAAACCTCAAAAATAACAGTACTTCTCCACTATTTGATGGATGTTATTATACATATAAACCTTCCTCTTGAATCTCTCTATCTATTAAAAAAAACCGCATCAAAATCCGTTGCGTAGTTTCAAAGATTTAAGCGTACAAAGGGACATAGGGACAGAGAAAGCGACTTTGTTTTATACTATGTAGTGAAGTAGTACAGATCATTACTACAAAAGAAAGGCACGATATGTTCAAAATTTTATCGTGTCATGATTACTGCACAATCCGTAGAAATTTAATTTAGGTACCTATATCATGTAATCATGCATTATTATTGATTAAATTTAATAAAAGATAAAATTTTAATAAAAGGGGATTTAGGATTTTTTACGAATTTTCCCCTTTGTTAAAACGTATCAAATTTCGTTTTATTTATATTAGAGTTTAAGTACCTATCATCATCAGTTTTAAAGATACCCAACTACACCCAATTATTAATTATTTCATAAATAATATGCATTATCTTGGCAGCAAGAAATCTCACAAAACAACATATAAAAAATGTGACAGAATTATATTGAATGTCAGCACAAGTTTTCGCTATAAATTATTGTGCCTAAGATATTAGAAATGAATACATATTTATGATGAGAGATATTTTATTTTATTAATGTATGTAGTATTTGTACCAAAACTTTATTGCCAGCTGAATAGAGAAGAGAAGTTTGATCGCAAGCTCACTCAGAGGACTAATAATTCTAAGACGAAATAACTTTACATTTTTAATTCTCGACTCGGCTTTCATACTTTAAACTTTTAACGTAATTACCTACTAGCTGCCCAGGTAGACGTTATTCTGTCCTATCGCTCCTTTTTCGTGGTTTCTCTCCATAAGAACCTTCCTTGTGCCTTAGCAAAAACGTTGAAAAATAGCTGGTAAAATAATAAATTGGTTGAGCCGCTCTCCAGTTTTAGGCTTTACATTTGGCGATTCATTTTTCTTATAAAGAAGATTGTTCAAGTTTGGTCGGTAATCAGTTACAGCGATATCTGATTTACTCTGCTGAGTTAACAGCATCTAGTAGTTTAGTTTTGTGCTTTAGGCATACGATATAATATTTATTATAGCAAACTGAGTCGCTGCAATCGGTATATCTGCATTGGCATGAACTTCATCGTTTTGCTGTTAGAATGTTTTGTAGATTATTTTCCATGAAAACATTATTAGATAACACATGTTAAAAACCCGTGCAACAATTATCGCATATGATTTACACATAATAACTGCATGATTCAATCCATTATCAAACGAAGTAAATTTTAACCCAGATATGAGAACTTTATAAAAATCCAATTAGTATTCACGTATCGCCTTGTAAAACTGATAAAATTAGTGATAAAGCATTGATTGAACGCATTGATAGAGTGCCATAAATTAAATGTACTATTAGTTTCTGTATTTTCAAATAATGTGGCGGACGATAAATATAATATTTACAATATGTGTTCTGTGTGGTTCGTTCGTGAACGCAGCAAGGATTCTGGCTGTGTTTCCGATGCCATCTATAAGTCACCAGTTAGCGTTTCGCCCCCTGACACATGAACTAGCGAAAAGAGGTCATGAAGTAGTAGTCATCACTCCAGACCCGGCATTCCCGAAAGGAAAAACACCTACAAATTTTACAGAGATCGATGTTCATGATATATCTTATGAAATCTGGCAAGAAATGTTCAACAGCCATACAGGAGATAAAGATGATGTTTTACGAAACATCGTGTTGATGTTCGAATTGATAACTAAAACATTTGAAAAACAAATACAAACTCCCGAAGTGCAGAGGTTTATAAAGGAAGAATATGATAAATTTGACATTGTCCTTATTGAGGCATGTGTACGTCCTACTATAGCTTTGGGTCATGTTTTCAAAGCTCCTCTTGTTATGGTTAGCTCATTTGGTGCAGTTCCAGCGCAATACGATTTATTCGGAGCACCCATGCATCCATTATTATATGCAAGCAGTGGAAGAGTCAGGGTATACAATTTGACAATGTGGGAAAAGGCGAAAGAAATGTTCATATCAATATTTCTACAGAGGTTAATAATGACAACGGAGGAAAATGATTATCAAATGATGAAACGAAATTTCGGAGAAGATTTACCGAGTCTGGCAGAGTTATTTATGAATGCGGATATGTTGATGTTAAACGAACATCATATTTGGGCAGACAACCATCCAGTTGCCCCGAATATTGTTTATATAGGTGGTATGTATTACAGACCGGAAAGTGAATTGCCAAAGGTAATTAAAGACTAAACTTTATTGAGATTTTAAATACATGATTTAAGTTAAATTCTACGAAATAAATCTTATATTCTAGGACATTAAGGAATTCTTAGATTCATCTAAGCATGGTATCATATACATCAGTTTTGGAACCAATATTATACCATCAGTTCTTCCTCGTGAAAGCATTCAAGCGATGGCCAATGTATTAAAACAACTACCCTATGATGTTCTGTGGAAATGGGACGATGATAAGGTGCCGATACAAGCGAAGAATATTAAATTTTCGAAATGGTTCCCTCAATCTGATCTTCTAAGTGAGTATTATAGTTCACAGTTAGTGGAGATGAGTTTCAAGACAAAAATAAAATTTTATTGTACTTTGGACATTTAAATATAATATTTGCAATGTTCCATGTAGACTGTTTTTTCATGATAGGACTAAAACCTACTTCAATTAACAAATGGACGTTGTTTTTCTTTCAGGACACCCAAATCTAAAACTATTTATAACACAAGGAGGTCTACAATCAACAGACGAAGCTATAAATGCTGCAGTACCCTTAATAGGTTTTCCAATGTTGGGTGATCAATGGTATAATGTAGAAAAGTATGTTAAATTCAAATTTGGCAAACAATTGGATATAATGTCGCTTACTGAAGATGAGTTTAAGGATGCTGTAGTTACGGTTATTGAAGATCCAAGGTAATTTATAGTTATAATTTAATTTCCTTATAATAAATTGGTTTGAATAGAACACGAATTATTAAACTCTATTTATAATTAAATCGATTTCCTTTTTTATCAGATATAATTAGATAAATAACTAATCTTTAATCAGTATCCGGCATGAATAGACTTTCCTTATTAAATAGGTAAGTAGGTAGTTATTATGATTTCAAAATATCAAAAAATATTCAAAACTAGCTGTGCCCGCGACTTCGTCTGCGTGGAATAGTGACTGCATAGTAGTTACTTCTTAACTTTTATTGAGTAAACACGTACTACCATAAATAATTAAAAGAACTGTTAGTAAAATTTATTTCTAAACTGAGCAATGAGAAAAAAGAAAAAAAGAAATGCCTATTTAATTTTCTACGTAAAATTTCTTTTAAATTTTGTCATATTATTTTTTAGGCACCAGGGGGGAGGGGAGCAAATTTATTTTCCTTCCTTCCTTGTATGGATGTTTTTAACAATGTATCGTGCAGCAACTGAGCGCAGAGACTAACGTCAAAACGCAAAGGAATAGAATCCGCTATCGATACAAATTGACATAAGCATATTATCCCAGATAAGCCTACTGTCCTATATTTAGGACAGTAGAAATAAAAAAAAATATCAGAATACCCTCTTTATCTAAAATTATTTAGTCTTATGATTTGCAGTAAGAAACGTGTCAGCTTTATTAGAAAAAATAAAAAGACAGTTATTTTAACAGTTTTTACCTTATATTTTACCTTATAAGTGTGTAATAAAAGTGCGTTGCAGACATGGCAAATGACAGGTATGTATAAAAAGTTATATTTTACTCGTGAGTTGTTTTTTTCTGTGTTAATATCTAGTTGATAACCTTATCTTTTGTACTAAATAAATATTCTAGCAAAATAATATAAATAAATTACGTATAACTTGTTACAAATACTAGCGTACTATATATAGGACAGTAGGATAATATACATGATTTTAGTACAATAATACAACTTTTTCTTTACAGACCGTTAGCTGCGCATGAAATTTTAGATGCTTTAGAAAATGTTTCTGATAATGAAGAAGATTATAGAGAACGACTGATATGTATTCTACCTCCTCCTGTTGATCCTGACTGTCTCACTGACGAAGATTCGGGTGAAGAAGATAATGTAACTTTGAATAATTTGCCACGAAACATTCTGAATGATTCAAGGGCAGATTATGGTGAGTGATACAGAAGAAGAACCTTCTGATTCTACAGGTCGAACTAAACGTAGGCGTACCTACGCATGGAGAAAACGGGACTTGGCAAAAAATCCCGTGAATTGGCCAGATGTTCAAGGCGCTTGCCAAGATAAGCGCCCAATTGAGTGGTTTGAAAACTTCTTAGATGAAGATGTTATTTCGTTGTTGGTGTCAGAGAGCAATAAATATGCTGTCAAAAAGAATTTGCCTGGAGACATAACCACTGAAGATATGAAATGTTTCATCGGCATATTGTTGGTTAGTGGTTATTCATGGCTCCCCCGTAGAAGAATGTATTGGGAAAACTCCCCTGATACAAAGAATGAATTGATCAGCTCGGCTATGACTAGGGATAGATTTGACTTTATTTTTCGCCACCTTCATGTCAATGATAATCTGGATTTGCAAGACAAATACACAAAAGTACGCCCCCTAGTTACACTTCTAAATAAAAAGTTCTTAGAGTTTTCTCCTCTTGAAGAGCATTACAGTGTAGATGAGGCCATGATCCCCTACTATGGTAGACATGGCTGCAAACAGCACATAAAAGGTAAACCTATTAGGTACGGGTTCAAAGCTTGGGTTGGTGCTACACGGTTAGGGTATGTTTTATGGATGGAACCATACCAAGGTGCTACAACTATGTGCAATCCAATATATAAAGAATTGGGGCTGGGTGCAAGCGTTGTTCTCACTTTTTGCGATGTGCTGATTTCACGTGGCTTCGACCTTCCTATTACAATGGGTAATATAATCAATAGTTATCTAATAAACTACACTTTTTGATTACATTCTGTTTTGTCATAAATGGTCTTTTATTTCCTCTTATTATCCTACTGTCCTACATATAGGACGGCTGTTTCCCTGAAAGCCTTACACTTAATTTTTTTTTCATAATTTTTTTTATGTTGCATAAGATCTAATAAACTAAATAATGTAACTTTTTTCAAAATTTTCAGAAAATTTTAGTTTCAGGCTTATCTGGGTTATGATGTTTTGCTAAGGATTTGTTCACCCTACCAACGACGACGACGACCACGAACAAAATTTTCATCCAGTCGCAATTTAACAAAATTGTGCAAAACACAATTAAAAATAAAATATTAAAATTTCCTGTCGTTCTGGTGGTCATAACTTTTTTATTTACGAACCAATTGACATGAAATAAACATTAAATGTTAAATGAAGATTACCACAATATATTAGTGAAAACCGCATCTAAATCGAATAAGCCGTTTCTGAGATTAGCGTGCACAAACATACAGACAAACAGACAAACAGACAAACAGACAAACAGACAAAAAAAAATTTAACTACAGTTTTGGGTTTGGGATCTATATAATAATAACACCTGCTAATTTTTTTTACATATTTTCAATGTACAGACACCACTTTTCTACAATTTTATTATATGTATTGATGATTATGCCAACTTTGAGCCATTATGTTTGTGAATCTTTGCTCGTGTATCTACTTCTTTCGTTTTTGACAGTGTTTTCATTCCAACTCGATTATCTTTATGAAGACTATCGTACGTTTTAGATGGTTAATGTTTTGTTTTGTTTCAGTTATAAACAAAATGTGAAGAAATTGCGGGATCTAATGAGAGAGAGTCCAATAAAACCGCTAGATCGAGCTGTATGGTCTATAGAGCATGTTATAAAATATGGAGGTAAACATTTACGTCCTCCAACTTTTGGAGGCATGAGTGCGTTTGAGTATTATGAAGTTCCTCTTATATTGCTCCTTCTTACCGTCTTGACAGCCATTTTATTAGTTGTGATCATTGTAATAGTTTTAATTATACGTTGTGTTAAGAGATTGACGAATAAGAAAATTAAAAAAAGTTAGATTAGGTAGTTATAGATGATAAGTATAAAAAATATTTTATTAAAATGTGCCATTTGTTAAATGTTGTTTTCATTTTGGTACCTTTAAAAAAGCAAACAAATTGCTTCCTGGTAGATACTAAGACACAACAATCCCAGAATTCATCTTGATTGGTTCAGCAGGTTTGGTATGATTTATTTAGAAATTTAGCATAGATTTACATATTATAGGTCGGTTCAATAGAATAGTAAAATATATTTTTTGTTGTTACCTACCATAAATAATCTAATTAATATTAATTTAGATTTAGAAAACAAAAGGAGGTTGGCCCTAATATGATACAATCATAAACCGCAAGATATAGGAATAAATAATAAATTGTTTTAGTAAAAACAGATTTGTGCCAATTTCAAGACGCGATAGCCAAAGACTTTTTTTATAAATTTATGTGCCTGAATATTTTGTGTTGATTTACTTCACACCTGAACAAATTTGCCAATATATTTTGGATAGGTAAAAATTATTTTTTGAGGCACACCGTAACAAAAATATTAAATCCTAATACTATTGGGAGCTGTCTTCAATCAACTAATTATTTTATAGTCCTACAATTCTCTTAGAGTAATTATTTTATATTTCACATCTTCACCATCATCATCGGCCTATATTTTTCCAATGCTGGGCCACGACGAGGGTACAAGCCATAATCCACCACGCTGGCCAGGTGCGTGCAGATGTCAACATATCTTTGAACTTTTTTAAACTTTTTTAATTCCTTGACATAGGGGAGGGAGAGGGAGTTAATATGTGGATAATGTACTGAATTAGAAAAAATAAATTTAATTTGTATATGCTTGTCTTGTGAAAAATATTACTTTTCATATTTGAAGGCTCTTACGAAATAAAGTGCCTAAGATATTTTTCCTCGTAAAATAAATAAGCCTTGGCTTATTAGATGATCAAAAATACCTTATACTGGCTTAATAATATTATTCCACGAAAAGTCTTTAAATATTAAATATTTATAAAGTTAATACAGAATTTCAAGTGATATTTTTCTTATTGGATAATGACAACAAAATTTAAAATTATTGAGTTTATTTTAATTGGAACGAAGTTCCTTATCGCGCGTTGTGAGATGGGGCTGGACGGAAAAAATTCTTACGAAAAGTTGTCACGACACTTTTTGCCGTGCCGTGCGGCGTGCGGCGTGTCTGTCTCTCTCTAACTTAACACTTCGTTCCATCCGGATGTCCCTTGACATCGCTCAAGTTTTTTTTTATAAGAATTTTATCAGAACGATGAGAATAAATAAAACCTTTATTTTTAAGTTGCGGTCTAGATGGATATAAATGATTGTTTGTCAAATTAATTCAATTTAGCTTAACTGCGCATATAATATTTGTTCAATTTAACTGCGCATGTGAAAAAAATAACAATAACTTATATTTTATACCTTACTAGCTTTCCGACCGCGGCTTCGCCCGCTTTGTCTAAAACTTAATAAATTATTTACTAAAACCTTCCTCTTGAATCACTCTATCTATTAAAAAAAATCGCAAAAAATCCGTTGTTTAGTTATAAAGACTAAAGCGTACAAAGGTACATAGGGACAGAGAAAGCGACTTTGTTTTATACTATGTAGTGATTTTTACCACCAGATAGGCGAAATAGATCTACAATATATAAATCTATTTGTGGTGAAACTAGCTATAATTATATCGTCATTGAAATATAAATAAAGACAAAAGAAGATAATAAAATCACAGCATCATAAATAACATTTATTTCCAATATGTACAACCACTAACCTTATCTACTTCTTTTTGATTTTAACATTAAAAATGTACATCTTTCTCACCGATCTATATAAAAATCGTAACACCAAGAAGACTGTTATATTAAAAGTTAGTACTATTAATAATAATGATAGTAATAAATTGATTTCATAATACTCCGTCCATGATAAGCCCATGGCTGGTGGTCTTAAGTGATCGCCACCGTGCTTGATCACGTGTTCTATCCACCAGATGGCGTTATCTAGTGGTTTGATGGGCGCATCACGCATTATGGCGCTCAGTTTTAGCATGTTCTTCTTGTAACTGTAAAGAGAATTTTGTATGAAAAAAAATTAAGGATTTAGATTTGAGAGACGAGATTTTAAGAAGCTTTTTCGCTTTACTATGATGATTTTGAAAAAAAGAGCGTGCGTGCCGACCCTACGTGTCAGAAGTGAAACTTCTTTGGCAATATTGAAAGATACCAAAATCGTCGCCTTACTTCATGACGTGACCTTGGAAAATTTACTCTCAACGCGCATATAAAATTTTAATTTCAAAAAAAATCTTATTATTTATTTCAAAGCTACACTTGGCAGGATCTTACAAAATAAATTTTCTTAAAAGTTTCTATTTGCCACGCATCCCGTACAACCAAATATTCACCATTAAAAAGTTTTAAAAGGAAAAGAATAATTCAAATTACATCAGGCAATAATTTTCCAACTTGTAGTCAATTGTTTCAAGGTAAGCGGATAAGCTTATCGAAAATCTTAGCATATAGTAATGATAACATCTTATTAAATACGTCAAAAATAGATTATATTAATTTCCATTTATCAGTTTAATACATGGCGTGATTGCTTCATGAAGATAATATTTCATTCAGTGTTTTATGATATTCTAATTAAATAATAATAATGATGGACTTTGACCTTATAGGAGATAGGACTATGTGGCAGATCGTTTTATGTTTTCTTCAAATGTTATTTCATAGTTTGTTCTATTTCATAGAACTTTAGAGGATTTTTTTTTCAATTTTCACACACGGCACGATCTGATTCCATACTAAGCTTTCGCTTGAAGCTTAGTATGGAATAGAAACCAGATGGCTGATAAACATACATAATATATAAATTTAAATAAATACATATATAGGTAATTAACACCCAGACATAGAGCAAACGTTCATCACACAAATATTTGCCCCGGGTGGGAATCGAACCCACGACGTCTGGCTTGGAAGGCAGGGCCACTACCGACCAAGCCAACCGGTCAGTCCGGAATTCCGATTAAGGAAGATATAGAAGTCAGTTTATAGGAAGACATAATTTAAGGTAACGTAATGTTTATATCGCTCGTAGCGTAGGACGCCCTGCTACAAGGTGGAGTGACGACATCCGCAGGGTTGCTGGCAAAACTGGCGACAACGAGCGAATGACCGGGCTCAATGGCGTGCCATGACTGAGGCCTGTGTCCAGCAGTGAACAAACACGGGCTGATAATGATGAATGTTTATATCGCAGTCAACTGGTTGAATCTGCTATTTGATTGAATGACTAGCGAGTTATTTAAACAAACGTCAACAAATTAATGATCATTTTGTTATCACTTAATCATTTTGTAAAAATTACGA
This sequence comes from Colias behrii, assembly GCA_029959065.1. Taxonomy (NCBI): domain Eukaryota; kingdom Metazoa; phylum Arthropoda; class Insecta; order Lepidoptera; family Pieridae; genus Colias; species Colias behrii. The sequence continues at coordinate 6,143,416 of JARWMC010000025.1, forward strand.
AAACGAAAATTGGAAAGCATACAAAATGCTTGTTATTCTTTTATGCAATTTCATATTATATTTTTGATCAATCTAGTATCTGCTAGATTATCATTATCCCTAGTAATATTATAAATGCGAAAGTAGGTAACTCTGTCTGTCTGTCTGTTACGCTTTCCCGCTTAAACCTCTCAACCGATTTTGATGAAATTTGACACAGACAATCTTTAGACCCTGAGAAAGAACATACTTTTATCAAAACACGCGGGCGAAGCCGCGGGAGGAAGCTAGTTTAAAATAAAACATATTATTTGAAAATCCAACAGGGGTTTACGAAAAGTAACAAGCATTAATTCAAGCATGAAAGAAATAAAGTATTTGTTCTGCTTGCTTGTGCAGTGGTACTTGTGAAAATATTATTCTTTTTCAAATAAAACTTCCTCTGTATTGCATTCTTAGGATGTGGAATAATCTATATGTAGTTTATTTTGTTTGGAACTTGTATTATCTTTGCACCAGGAATTTTATAAATAGTAAGAAGTTTGTTTGGATCAAAAGATATCGATAACATAAAAGATATCTTAGTGCTTTATCTTTAAAATTTTAACAAAGGACTGTTTATATAACAGTATTTTTAATGGTAAGTTAGTGATGAGATTCTTTACTTTAGATATAATTATGGAGTAACTGCCGAATTGAGTGATTTTAAATTAATTTGTAACAATGAAAGTAGTTAGTAAAAATAAGCTTTAAAAATATAAAAATTCTTCTAAAGATCAGAAGTATATTTTTTAATTCATATTTCTTGAAATCTTGCTTCATTGTTAGTTCTCATTTCAAAGAAAAGTAATTCATTAATTGATATAAATTATAAAATGTTTTTGTACTAGTTACATGTATACATATAAAATCATAATAATATTATTATATCACCGGAGAGCTTTGTTGAAACTTTAAGGTCGCGTCATGGCAATACCGTCACATCATGGAGTAATGCAACGATTTTGGTATCTTTGAATCTTGCCAAAGAAGTTTCACTTCTGACACGTGTGCTTGGCACATAATGCTCTTCGTTTTGGTAGTAAGTTTTTCCTACCTAGTAGGTTAGGTAAGTTCATATTTACCTTGGATCTCCAATAACAGTCTGTATGGCGTTTTCAAAAGATTCCTCCGTCAATGTATACAAATCTAGTTTCAGACCAATCCTGTGATGTACATATTTTTCCGCATTGTACCACTGATCTCCCAATACAGGCATGCCGATTACAGGCACTCCAGCTGTGATCGCTTCATCCGTTGATTGTAAACCCGCTTGGGTTATAAAGAGCTTAACTTTTGGATGTCCTGAAAATTGGGGTCATTTATTAGTATTCAAAGAAGACATTGAAATGGGTAACAAATAATAATTAATCATACAGTCTTAACAAATATTTTAATTTTTTTTCTTCGTTTGATTTTTTACCTACGATAAGACGTTGCATTTTTTTCGTTAGTAATATGAAAGCTAACCTGTTTCCAAGGAAATAATAATCAACTAGCTTTTCGCACGCGGCTTCACCCGCTTTGATTAAAACCTAATAAATTATACAGGGTTACTTGTAAAACACCAGCAACCTCGCAGGACAAGATAGCTAACATCATAAGTAACAACATTTGTTCTACGACTTTTGATAATTTGTTAGATTTTATTTTCATACAAAAATAAATATAAAATATTCATTTAATTTTCCGTTTGAATATTATAAACTCTACGCGCATCCCAAAAATTACGTAAACAAGAAGCGAACGAGAGGGGAAAGGAGGCGTCGCGTCGTCCTTTCGATAATGAATAGAACATAGACTTACAAATGTTAGGAGAGTACAATAAAAACTTTAAAAAAATCATTTAAAAATAATGTATTGCGTTATGCCAAAAGTCGTAGAACAAATGTTGTTACTTATGATGTTAGCTATCTTGTCCTGAGAGGTTGCTGGTGTTTTACAAGTAACCCTGTATACTAAAACCTTCCTTTTCAATCAGAGTGATCTAATAAAAATTCAAAATCAGTTCTGTAGTTTTTAAGATCTAAGCATGCAGACCCGGGACGCGACTTTGTTTTATACTATGTTGTGATACTTGAAAACATAATATTCCCTTCAAGTGCATAAGAAGATATGGATATTCAAGTGGATATTCATGTCTTAAAAAAACTATAGAGCTTCATGTACCCACTTCATAAAGATAATAATTAATATTATATTTCTTACGTTAGGTGAATAACTATACCATTATTTCTATAAAGAATTAATGTAACAGCATCATACAACAATGTTATCATATTTATAAACGTAAGAAAGACAAAGATTCTACAGGGCGACTAAAGAACTGCAAGGGAACAATAGAATGAGTTACTGTTATTAAACCTTGCATTATCATGTACCCTTATTCTATTCATACCTGGTTCTATTTTAATATAATGCAGTAATGGGGTTATGAGGTAACTATGCTTCAGTATCACAGAATAAATAATATTTCAGTTAATATCTATATAATAAAAATGAATCGCCAAATGTTCTAATTCGAGGACGGCTAAACCGATTTCGTTTTTCTTTAATAGTCCTTGAAGTACGAGGATGGTTCTTGGAGAGAGTTAACGTTAACAGGTATCACGGGTGAAGCCGGGGCAGACCACTAGTCTTTTTTATAATGATTAGACACAGATAATATAGTACAAAAACACTGCCTTTTTTATTATTCTAGCATCAGTAAATAATCATAAAAAACAATTGTCTTCGTTTTAGAAATAGATTACGAAACTGCAGGTGCGATTTCTTTATCAATTTGATTAATGATTTAATTATTATGGTGCTGATAAAAAATTCAAGGTTTTGCTCCAATTCTGTCACAGATAATTTCCATTCTAATCAATTACATCGCGCTTACTATTCCAATTTAAATATATTTTTTAAATTTCAAATGAAATTATGCCTCGAAATTGCGTGAACTTCATCTGCTTTCATTATTACGCATTAAAAACCATTGAAATTTCCTTGATCACCAAAACTACTGCATCTATTAACATCTCTAATTAAACTTCATTTGATCTACTCTATCATTCTAATTTAAGCCTTATTTCATTAACATCACGACACATTTTCCATTGCTACTTACTCAAAAGATCTGCTTGCGGGAACCACTTCGCTGTTTTTATGTTCTTCGGTTTACCAGGTAGGTCTTCGTCCCATTTCCATAAAATGTCGTAGGGCAATCGAGAAATCACTTTGATCATAGCATCAATAACTTCTGGTGCAAGTAGAGAAGTTTTCACATTTGTACCGAAACTTATGTATATGACACCGTTTTTGGATGAATCCAGGTATTGTTTCAGGTCCTGTTGAAGAATTTTAATATTTGTATTAATAATTTATCTATTGTTTACAGTAAGAAAAAGAAAGGAAGTTCAGAAAGTAAATGATATCAAAGCTTTTGACTAGATATATTTTTGTATATTCATTTATTCACTAAAAATCTACGTAGAAGTATTAAATAACAAAATAATATTACTCATAGTATGCTTTAAGTTCAAATGCTAGGAAATGTTATCAGAGGCGCAAGAAATTACTTTACTATTAATGTTAAATTGCATCTATTAAACGTATTTATTACCTTTGGCAATTCATTTTGCGGTTTCTGATGAACACCTCCAATATACTTAATGTTAGGTCCCACAGGATGATTATCCGCCCAGAGTGGATGTTCATTTACCAACAGCAGTTTTATATTGTTAGTCAGGTCACCAAAACTTGGCACATCTTCCCCAAAATGTTTCCTCATTACCTGGTAATCGTATTCTTCAGTTGTACTCACTATAGCATCTAATTTAATCATACTTACAATTTCTGTAGCTTTTTCAGCAAGCGACAAATTGTATAACCTTTGCCGTTCAGGTGTTGGGAACAAGAATGGCTGGTATGGAGCGCCATAAGCACTGTAATATATAGCCACTAGGCCAAAAGAACTTATTAGGACAACTGGTTTTTTGAAATGGTGTCCCAACGCACCTGTCACACGTACACACGCTTCAGTGATTATCAAGTCAAAGCTGTCCTTTTCTTCTTTCACAATCCGTTTCACTTCTGGTACTTCATTTTGTTTGTCAAACACAATTGTGAATCTTTCTATGAATGCTCTGATTTGTGCTATCATTTGTTGCTTGTCCAGTCTTTTGTCTATAAGCATTTCTTGCCAATGCGCATATGATACGTCATGGACATCTATTTGGGTTAGATTTGCGAGGCTCTTATCTAATTGTACTGGATCTGTGGTGATCAATACTACTTGGTGACCCCGTCTTGCTAGTTCGTGGATGATGGGACGAAATACCACTTGATGGCTAATTGATGGTGTTGGAAACCATGCCAGGATCTTCGCCGATTCTATCCCGGTAAGGGATAGAATTAAAAGGGCGAATACAGACACTACCTTCGGCATGACTTAATGCAATCAACTCATTTAGCAAGAATGGATAATTTTCATATCAAAGCGATATCTTAATTTGTTGATAAATAGCCGGTTTTAGTTTTCGTGGAGATAATGAAATATGTAATTATATAATTGTAACATAATATGTCATGGATTGAAGATATTTAGCAAAAAACTCATACTTATTATTATTCAAGGGTGAATGAACCTTAAACCTTAATAAAAATGCATGGTTAAATTTAGAAATCAGCTGCTAGATACAGAAGATTGTTAATGAAATTATAGAACGTTTATCTATTGTTTTCTGAATTAACTAATGTTGTATTTTTTTATAAAATAAGCCAAAGGATTCTCACTTGGATTTCACTGTTATTATCACTATGAAACATACACTCGAAATTTCTGTAATGTATTTTCTAATAAATCATCGTTATATTTTGTAGTAGGAACAATCTAGACGACCAATTCGAATCGAATTGAAATTATTATAATGCAGTGTTTAAAATAACCTTTGGAAATATCAAATAATGTATAATTAACACCCAGTAGGTAATTGAAGAATACGTGTTCCAATTTTATTAGCGACAACGTGTTAAAATAAAGATATTGTTATTCACATAATTGGCTAAGCTTTATTATAAATATTCCAGACACATAAATATTCCCAATAACCGCACATAATTAATTAGGTTATTTATCAAAGGAGGTAAATGAGAATGCTTCACCATAACAAATAATACAGGAATAGCCGCAAAGGGGTTCCAATTAAATTGGAATATAATTAACTATTATTCCTCCTCACTTTGGTCGGCTGTAACAATCTTATATATTAATAGCTCGGTCTCAAGCCATCGTAAATACACTACACTATTTTTAAACGTCTCTAGAAATTTAAGTTTAATTAATTTCGTGTTGAATTACTTCTAAGAAGAGCACAATATGTTCGTCTTGCACTGTTATTTCAGAACCTCGTCCCTTTTTTGCATATAAAATAGCTGAGTTATTTATTATTATACTTTATAATCTATAAATATTTTAGTTAAAGTTTTGGTAAAATAGACCAACGCCGTATCAGAGGGATACACATTACACAGGTTATATCATAGACATAGAATGTCTGTGGGTTATATAGTACAAAGTAACAATATTGTTTACGCGCTCTTTCTCTTTAAAGCATAAAACAGATTACATTTCGCTTTCCTCTATACGAGTCAGGCAATTACCTAACTTTAAAAACATCGTAGGCAAATACATCGTTTGTATATAAAAACTTGACACCCTTTTCCTCATATCATAAAATAATATATAACTCAAAAAAAATTATGCAATTAGACTTTTTCTACACACTTTTGAATCGTAATAACATAGTTTTATTTACCACCGATTCAGAAAGCAGTTTATAGAATAGCAATTCCCATTAATTCTTGTACTCACGAATTATTGCACCGCCCTCCCATACATATTAATCTCTACAACAGGCAAACACTCAAGTGGGACATTAGGAGATCTATAATTCTGAACAACCAGCAACTAACCTATTAAACTAGATATATCTATACTAATAATATAAAGCTGAAGAGTTTGTTTGTTTGAACGCGCTAATCTCAGGAACTACTGGTCCGATTTGAAAAATTCTTTCGGTGTTAGATAGCCCATTTATCGAGGAAGGTTATCGAGGAAGGCTATATATCATCACCCTAAGACCAACAGGAGCGGAGCAATGCGGGTGAAACCGCGGGGCACAGCTGGTAATATTATATGCGTACCATTGAAACGACTATGATGTCAGTCAGAAATAATTTTAACGTTTCATATCTCGTGAAGTGGTTTTAATTTCGATATTTACATATCAAGAGTCAAGACTAGTTTTATAAAAGCAGCTAAAATAAGCGCAGGTTGTTCAATATTATTAATTAGTTTCTTGCAACTTAATCGCATTAAACTAATAAAGTAGTTGAATCTAATTCAAAAGCTATTTATAAAAATAACTGACTTCTTTGATGCTCTGTCTGACATCAACGCGAAGCTAACTCTACTAATTTTATAAACTTGTAATTTTGCATTACACTTTCTTATTTTAATTTTAAGATGAGAACAAAGAAAGGATTTTTGGAAATTCACACCAAAGAAGTAAAGGAAGGGAGGCGTAAGTTTGTATGAAACTCCGTAAGTTTCGAATCAAAACGCGAACAAAGCCCCGGGCAAACACTAGTATAGCTCAATAATATAGGTACGATCACTGCAATAACACTGAGTTTATAATACGCGATGAATTGACAAAAACTCCCCCGGCTATTAGCAGTTTTCCAAAACGATTCCTGCAATTCTAGCTACATCTTTGCACGTTAAATTTTATTTATTTACACATTACATTTTGAATATCTCGTTGTTTCTATAGTAAGAATGTTAAACGACTGATCGAATAGATGCATAGTTTATACTCAAGAGTTGCTATATAAAAAAAGAGCGTGTGTCCCGGGCACACGTGTCAGAAGTGAAACTTCTTTGGCAACATTCAATTACCAAAATCGTCGCCTTACTCGATGACGTGAAGGTACTGCCATTGCGACCTTGAAATTTTACTCTCAAAGTTCCTAAAGAAGTTTCACTTCAAAAATGTGTACAAAAGAACATCACGCTGAAAACAATAAGAAGCAGACGCAGGCCAATCGTTCAATATACAATCCTTTCTTGCAAATGATTAAGTAAATCCTTAAATAATGGACAAGGATACAATTCAAAGAAAAAGGTTGTTCAAAAGACGTCCTTTTGATGACATGACGGATTGTGTCTCGCTGGATTTGATGTCGTTAAAGTTCAAAAAGATTTTATTCAAATCGAATCTTGGTTCATCAATCATGAACAGATTAAATTGCCAAGAGACAGTTTAATGTTTTCAGGGCATTTGAGACCTTATTAAAGGGGGATAAAGTTAAAAATGTAGTAGCGGGAGCGAAATAAATTGGTAGGTAATTAATTGTTTGTGCGTTTAAATAAATGGTTTCGGATAAGCAATTTCTTTATCCGATACATTAATAGAATTGTCCCTATTATTTATGCTCTTCCATAATTCTATTGTCTTTTTTGTTTTTTATTTAAATAATTATTGTTGAGGTAAGTTCTTCAATTGCTGTTGGTTCTTCTAAGCTTTTACACATAAAGTATTTTTCAAATTATCATCACTAGTAGAACAACCAACAACCCATACTACGTATAATTATTCTTCTATGTACTAAAGGTTAACTGAAAGAAATCGCTCTAAACTCTAAAGCGATGAGCCAATTGTACTTTAAGTTATTTGTAAGTAAAATATTTTTATATCTTTAATACATTTTTAATATTATTGTCACATTTAATAATGATTAAGAAATAAAGAAAGCTTAGTAAGGGACTAAGCTTTCAAATTCAAATTCAAATTCAAATTATATTTATTTGCAAGAATGTAGTTACAAATTTTAGATGTTTTGGTTACAATATTATGTGGCTAATACATTCTACCCATTGATTGGGTGTGCAAATATTAAAAAAGAAAGTTGATTAGTTTAATTATTTAAATGTACACACAATTCAATCTTCACAATTACGCGAACGCACTACGATTTACACGATCATATCACACACTTATCACACACAATTCAGTTTACACTACTTCAAAGTCATAAATTCTTCAATGTCATAAAATTGTTTTACCATTAACCTTCGTCAGTTTATTTTTGAAAAGATTTACTGGTAGTTCCTTGAAATTATCCGGTATTTTATTATATATTTTAATAGCCATAAATATTACACTGTTTTTAGCTTTGTTGATTCTACTCGTTGGGAAATGTAATTTGTTTTGGTATCTTGTCAACATATGCGAATTTACTTCTCCTTTCTTCTTAAAGTATTCCGGGTGATATTTTACAAATAAACATACTTCTCTTATGTACATGCAAGTTAAAGTAAGGATCCGTAATTTACTAAACAGAGGTCTACAACTGTCTCTTTGGTTCAAACCGCACAGAGCTTTGATACATTTTTTTTGTGAGACAAATACCTTCCGCACATCACAAGATTGTCCCCAAAGAATGATTCCATACGAAAGTACAGAAGAAACGTAGGCATGATAAGCATTTATTGCTGCATTCATAGAAACAGTATCTCTTAGACGCCGTAATACGTAAACGAAACGATTAATTCTGTCACAAACGTAATCAATGTGTTTGTTCCATTTTAGACTTTCATCCAACAAAACACCCAAGAATTTATGATGATCTACTTGTTCTATAACTTGGTTATCACACTTTATATTTAGGTTTATTTTGGAGCAATTCTTTGTATAAAATTGAATTATTTTTGTTTTTAATAAGTTAATTTTAAGATTGTTGTCTTCTAACCATTTTACAATATTTTTAACTGCTTCATTTATATCTCTCTCGTACGTTTCCTTTTCAGTACATTTCGCTTGTGTTATGGAAACCAGACGGCTGATAAACATACATATTACATATATAATTTTAAATTAATACTTAAATAGATAGTTAACACCCAGACACAGAGAAAACATCTACAACACACAAATATTTTCCCCGGGTGGGAATCGAACCCACGACCTCTGGCTTGGAAGGCAGGGCCAACTTACCAACTTACCAACCAAGTCAGTCAATTAATTCTCTATTCTTTATCAATTAATCTAAAAAAGAAATGCTTCGTATATACTATATTATTATAATAATAAAGGTTAAATACGAGAAATATATAACAAATACAAGCCGTTCATAACACAGTACGGATAATATCTTCGACCCATTTGTAAGCACCATAAAGAAGGAAAAATACGCGTTCACCCGTCGCAGAATATTGTACCGTGTTTGAAAATCATCGAAAATGTTATAGAGGATTGTGAAGTTGTGGAAAAATTTTGTAAGGGAATTTTTTTTATGAGATTAATGAAAAATATTTATTTGTTAATGTCATTATTACAAAAAAATCTAAAGCTGATGTACAATACAACTATTGTTTAGAAGCAATTTAACGTTATACTGAATTACTTGAATACAAATAAGATGAAATCCTACAAAATTATGTTTTCTGTTAGCTTGTGAAACGTGAATTTGTATTTTAATTAAATTTCTTTTGATTGGGTGGTTGCAGCAGCAGAAAGATACGCTTTATGCTTCTGCGTTTTACCTAAAAGTATTTAAAAACAACCCAATCTAAAGACATTCATAAGACTATAAAGCTATATTTTTTTTTCCAAATAAACATTGTTTAAAATAACGTATCTACAAATAATCTGTATATTTAAAAATTAATTAACAATTAAACTCCAATCTCTACATACATGCTTAGCCAAATGTAAAATTCGGACTTTATTCGATTAGACTTCTTCTAGAAGCACTTTTGAAACGTCATTACATATTTTTAACATTTACCACCGATTCGGAAAGCAGTATCTACTATCTACGGAGAAGAACCAACAAGAAACTCCATAGTTGCTCTTTTAAATCATGTCAGTTTTACAATTTAATTTTACAAAATATTATAATCATATTATATTAAAATAAAACGTTTACAAAATTATATCCACTATCCATAGATTTTTCGTACAACCTGACCCAGTTCTCGTATGGCGGCCGAAATTATCCATCAATACATTTCCTTGGTCCATAATGAAGGCCATACGTCAGTAAGATGAGCCTACATCCACTTTGCTCATTGCTGCTTCGCTTTGTCATCCCGGCATTATGTGGGCGGTCATTTTCTGGTCGCGTTCGTTTGGGTGTTTGGTCTATGTTAGGTGGTGAAGCGATAGTTATTCCTACTAATATTATAAACGCGACAGTTAGTACGTTTATGTTTATAATAGTATACCTCTCATAATTATATTATAATACAATTTTCGGCCGCAGCTTCGCCCGCGTTTATAAAGAAAAACCCGCATAGTTCCCGTTCTCGTGGGATTTTCGGGATAAAACCTATCTTATGTGTTAATCCAACTTACCCACTATAATTATTAAAATAATAAAAAATCCTTTAAATATGGTTTACATTTCAAGTGTTCTTAATATTAGTTGATTTATACAATGAAAAACTTAAAGTAATTTATTGTAAGTTAAACAGCTAATACATAGTTTTATTCCTTATTTATTTTTTATATTTTTATTAAACATTTATTAAATTTATGTTGAATTGTTTATCTAATTGATCTTTATTAAGGACCTCTTAAGAGTAAAGGCGTGTAAAGTATGTGTGCTTAATTTCATTGTAATCGGTTCAGTAGTATTTGCGTGAAAGAGTAACAAACATACATACATATACACATACATCCATCCTCACAAACTTTCGCATTTAATATATTAGTAGGATAGGATAAACCAACAACTAGAAAAATTAAAACTATCCGTGAATGTCACAAAGTTTTGTAAATATTTTTGTTACAATAAATACAGTTAAATCCCGTACTACGAAACATAACTATAGTGTTTTCTCATATGACTACATTTCATTAGAATGCATATTATGTATTAGGCTTCAATATGTATCATCATAACAATTTCATAGAAGTCCTGTAGCCATACCTTGCTCTGAAACGCGAGAAATGTTTTTTCTACAGAGCATAATCAATACAACTTTTTGAAATCAACCATTGCGGGCTTTACCGGCTGGCCAGTCATGTGTAAAAACATATGAGAAACATACCTACGTTTAAAAATGTTTGTAACAGAGACAGAACAGAGAGCTCATTTAATATCAGCTTACAACTTAAGGCACAGTTACATCGTGATGACATTTGATGAAGTTAAGGTGCGACACACATGGGGCTAACGACAGCGATTTATTTAACAACCCCTTCTAAATCCACGTTCGCTCTATCAGATGGGTTTTATAGGTTATAATGTACTTTTATTACGTTTTGAACTAGCTTATTTGCAGTAAGTATAGTAATAAATTAAGAAGGAAAGGATTTGGTTGTGTGTACGTTTTCGCAGTCGAAATATCGCAACTCAATTAAAGAAAAGATGCGAATTAAGCCAATGCCACATAATTCCGAAGTGAAATAGATTATTTTCGTATGACAAGCGAGTAAGAGAAGATACTATTAATTCGTGATAAATAGTATTTAATAATTACGAACCACACATTACAGATATGAGTTGTATTTAAAAATTAATATACTTTCATGTATCACAAATATGCTCATAAAATGTGGTCTACAAATACTTATATCTACTACTATGTCTAAAATCCTGTAGCATTACTGGTACGGGAGCTATTAACGTTTTAAAAAAAGTCATTTTAGTATAGTTGGGTTTTTGATATACTGTTTCTCTTGCTATTTCGGTTAGAGTCCGCGCTGTCTGGCTGGCGGTAGTGGTTGCGTTTATTAGTGCGCACAGGAAAATATCCGTAATTTAAAGTCATTTATTAACGCGTAATTTTTAATCTTTTGCCTTTAGATAGATCCATCAGACATAAATTTGTTATTGCAAGACGTTTTTTTCGTTGTTAAATAGGTGCCATACGCAATTTTTTATTTCAAAATAATTAAAATGTCATCGAAATAAGTGAAATTACATCAACATGATTCCGCTTAAAAGGTAAGTAATAACTTTATTACTTATATTATAATATCCTTTTTTAATACTTATATTGAATAATTAGTAAACTAATATTTTTAATAGATGGTTTCATATTTATTACACTTTTGGGTATTAATATGAATTTGATGATATTTGGTTTTTATCAAGTTTACATTAACGTCCTATTTGAGGTTCGTTGGGAAAAGGAGGCACCATGGTAGATTGTTGCTAAAAAATTGTAAATAGTAAAATGAATATTATACATAGTATATCCTTCACGGGGACTCATGTTGATGGAATTTCACTTATTTCGATGACATTTTAATGATTTTGAAATAAAAAATTGCGTCTGGCACCTATTTAACAACGAAAAAAACGTCTTGCAATAAAAAAATTATGTCTCATGGATCTATCTAAAGGCAAAAGATTAAAAATTACGCGTTAAAAAATGACTTTAAATTAAGGATATTTTCCTGTGCAGATAAGATGCGCACTAATAAACGCAACCACTGCGACCAGCCAGACAGCCCGGACTCTAACTGAAATAGCAAGAGGAACAGTATATCAAAGAACCAACTATACTAAAATGCTCTCTTGTCAACGTTGGTAGCTCCTATACGATACGATTCACATAAAATTGCGCCGCCTATCTCAAAGACGAACTATCCTTATCATGCAACTATAAAACTTATTTTATCTCCTCCAATCCACAGTTCTCAGCTGTCAAATTATACTCATTAGGAACAGCTCATGAATAGCTTTAGTTCCCACCATTAAAGGATTCCAATCTTAAAGCAATTTAGTTCCACTGTCAAGTGCGAGACGTCAAATTAAAGTCGTGTCGATTAGCCTGAACGTAGATAGATTGACATAGTGACAAGTAATGTTCGTTTTATTTGGTTTAGTTTTAGTTATCCTACTTATATTATAAATGCGAAAGTTTTTGAGGATGTATGTATGTTTGCTCTTTCACGACATAACTACTGGGCTGTTTTTACTAGACTTTACAGTAATATAGGTTATACATCAGAATAACACATAAGCTTTAGAATAATTTTCTTTTTGCCCGCGGGATCGTCAACGGGTGAAACGGCGCAGCTCAACTAGTTAATAGTTATAATAGTTAATAGTTATAAGATAAGCAAAGGATCAAGACGTGTTAAGTGGTAGCTACGTCGCGTAGACACTCGTAAACCTCGTTAAACACTTCAATCACTTATGTAGCAGACTGCTACGTCAGTGATCGGGGCTACAGTAAATGCTTTTTCAAACGGAAAGAACATACCTATTAGGGCGCTTGTGCACTACAAGGAATTTTACTGTCCGGCATTCCGATTTTGTACGGTCCGGTGTGGCATGAAAAAACCGATGAATTCGCTTGTGTACCTGTCCGTCTTTACTCGGATCAGTGCGGTACAGTTCAAGGAAGTTTGGTGGTATAATGCTATCATAAATAATTGTTTTTGCATTTTACAAGAAACGAGTAAAAAATATAGAATATGAAATATTATATTACTTCGTTATAATAAAAAGGAAAGTTCCGTAAGAGATTTAAAATGCGTGTTTCACTTATTTATTTTAATCGGTGACGAGGAGCTAATACTTGAACTTTAACTTACCAACACTTACTTAAATAATAATTATAGGTCAATGTATATAAAAATAACAATACCGACTTTTCAAATCACATTGCCAGCTAAAAGAAAGTAAAACAAGAGCTTGCTTTCAATTGGCATATGCAGTAAAAAAGAGTAAAATCCAAGCAAGTGGGCATTCGAAAACAATTATTATACCTACAGCGACTCGTAGACACAAAAAACCATCCGAAATAGGGAAAAGTAAAATGTCGGACAGTAAAATTACGTATAGTGCACAAGCTAGTATTTAGATTAATGGCGTGCCATACCGGACCGTAAAAAATCGGAATGCCGGACAGTAAAATTCCTTGTAGTGCACAAACGCCCTTATACTCCTTCTAGGCAACAATGTTGCGCTGATGAACACACCCAACAGTAGAAGGTAGTTCCAAATGTTTATCGTATGAAAATTATATCGTAAGGTTAATTAATAATTAATGAATAGATGCAATAGCAATCATTTTCTTTATAAGACAAATATATTAATTATTTTACTTGCAGTTTGCTCCGGCTCTACTTTAATTTTGCTGGTTATCAAATATAAATGAATTGCCTACCTCTATCTACTAGCGAAAGAATTAACAGTCAGTTACGTTTAGTCTTACTTTTTGAGGCACACTATTTAAAAAAATTAAGATACCTACATTCACAGACCATAATATTATTTATAACTTCAACAGACATTTCATAACCAAAAATATACAAAACTGATACAAAACCGCTCACACTGATCAAGCATGTCACATGGTACAGTCGCAAAGACAATGCAACAATTCAGTGATATGAAACAGCTCATTAGCAAGTATCATGGTACAGTCGCGCGCATCGGTGAGTAATATGTCTGGAACCATGCCAAAAGAATGCAATGCGACGTATCGTCTTCTGCTCATTTAGGTTTTTTGGTTATGCAACAGTGTGACATTATTTTTGAATAATCTTAATAAAAATTGGAATCGGAGCTAAAAAAGATAGAAGTTTGAACTAAAGAAAATGTTACAGCACTGAACACATAAATTATTATAATGAGAAGTTGGTTTTCAGATTTCGATTGTGTATTGATAAATATAAATTTTAATAATAAAGGTAACAACTTTAAGTGATCATTTTCTCCTAGATACGATGCCACACAAAATATTGATACAAATAAATTTCATTTCATTTCATCATTTCCTTTGACGATTATAACAAGCAAAAATAAAAACGATATTCAAACATGGCTTAAAATTAAAAATTGCTTCCATATACCGTTAGTCTTTAATACAGGTGAGATTAAATTGAGCATCTCGTGTTTGAGTTTGGAATTGAGTTTGATGCTTCACGGATGTGAAATGTGCCCTTTTCCCTCTAACGCTTCGGGAAAGTTTTACATCACGTTTTAGACTTTAAATCTTATTATAACTTGTGTACACGCGTAACGACTTTATTGTGGACTTATTTATATAGACGTATGTTTTTCTTAATTTCTTGTATGACTTTTTGAAAATATTATTTGGTGTTAAATTGATTTTGCCTTATGGAACATGACAATCTATACTTTATCTATACTAATATTTTAAAGCTGAAGAGTTTGTTTGTTTGTTTGAACGCGCTAATCTCAGGAACTACTTGTCCGATTTGGAAAATTCTTTCGGTCTTGGATAACCCATTTATCGAGGAAGGCTATATTTCATCACGCTAAGACCGCAGGAGTGGAGGAACAGGAGTGGAGCAA
The DNA here is from genome assembly GCA_029959065.1 of Colias behrii. NCBI lineage: Eukaryota > Metazoa > Arthropoda > Insecta > Lepidoptera > Pieridae > Colias > Colias behrii. The sequence goes on from JARWMC010000025.1 coordinate 6,158,767, forward strand.
TGCGAATAAAACCCCGGGCACAGCTAGTGGCTCTATATTTCTAATGAAGCATTTAACACTAAAATGTACATGCATATATTTCCGAATTACAAATTATTTAGCCCGTTTACAAGCCGTTTACATTTATGATAAGCTATACTGCACAGCTTACACCCCAATTAATTAACAGCTTTGATTAATAATGCAATTAACAAAATACGCTACAAGCGCAGCAAGAAAGCTTCACTTTAACACATCAGACTGCATCAGACATATAATTCACAATAAACAAAAACATTAAACATCATCAAGCTCACGACAGCCATAATAAGTGCTCCATTGTACAAAATTGCTTTTAAGTAAATTAAATTTAAACTCATTTAACTTTTCCACATTTGCTCGCTACACTCTCGAATAAACAACAATATGTAATGGCGGGAAACAAAAGCGAACGTGTAAGCATGGACAATCGGGCGCGCGTTCATTGTAACAGTCATGACCGACATACACGCCTTATTGGAGCGACTTTTCGCAATATTGAAAATCGCGGACTCATTTTTCTGGTTTGAAATTACACGCAGTCGAGGCTCATAGTAATTGTTGTTTTGTAAAGTTATAATAGAGTCTTTATTTTGTAATGTGATAGTATAACTAACCTGTTTCAATTCTATGTACTCAGTACTCAAAAATGGGAAACGAAAGCGAGCGTGTAAGCATGGACAATCGGGCGCGCGTTCATTGTAACAGTCATGACAGACATACCGTCTTATTGGAGCGACTTTTTGCAATATTGAAAATCGCGGACTCATTTTTCTGGTTTGAAATTTTTACATGCTGTTGAGACTTATTGTAATTGTTGTTAATTTTATTGTATGGACATGGTTCCGCCGAGGAAAATAGCGACAAACGCTTTTTCCTCATAATCAATCTCATAATATGCTTTATATGCGAAAAATATAATCAGAACATTAGTAAATCAGTAAAAGTATTGTTAACTAGCTGTGCTCCGCGGTTTTACCCGCGTGGCTCCGCTCCTGGTGTCTTAGCGTGATGATATATTATAGCCTATAGCCTTCCACGATAAAAGGACTATCTAACACCGAAACAATTTTTCAAATCGGACCAGTAGTTTCTGAGATTAGCGCGTTCAAACAAACAAACATACAAACTCTTTAGCTTTGTAATATAAATATAGATAATACCCTAACACTTATTTCACGCACTATTTTTATCCAAACCCCTATAACAAACATACCCATACGTCAGTTCATTCGTTGACCCATTTCGTACGATTTGAACGTAACATAAACAATGTGAGGAAACAATAGGTACGGGCAATCGCGCTCACTAAGTCACGACTGAGCTGGGAATTTATGTGAGCAAGGGAAGTTTAATGAACATGCATGTCATCATTGAATTTTATACGTTTTGGGTTGGAAGATGTAAGAAAACATCTTAAATACCAGCTTTTACAGCTGTTATAAGATGTTTTGTTTTACATAATACAGTATTATATGGCTTTTTGATATTGTCTTCTGTTTATTATTTGATTATTCAATTTATCTTTCAGTTAAAATTATAAATATTGTAGTGCATAAAAATTAACGTTAATTAGTGTATTATAAGCTATCAGATTTTAACAAAGTACAAAAAACACATTATTTACATAATTTCTTTCATTCTGTATGTTTCAGCAAATCTTCAAAACGGAAACACATATTTTTGTGAGATATATACTTACGAGGAAACCTAATACCATGAATTCAGTGATCGGCTTTCATAAAACACACATACCATACCGTGAAATATGCCAACATTGCCCACAAGGGTATCTTTGCCCGAAGATCAATTCACAAGAAAATTTTTAAATTGCAAAAATACCTTATTAAATAGAGTATTTTAATGATATTATTACCACTGAAGATTGTTTTAAACAAATGTTACAAATTACAATGGTGGGCAAAATTACCCAATAATGTAGCGATCTATATATTTGACAACATTGCCCACCATCAAAAATAGCTTACGGTTGGCACATTTTATATCACCACATAATTTGATACTTAATAATATTACTTCTATCCGGTTAATTTCGGAAATAATTAAAAGGTTCTTTAACATAGACTTCTAACACGAATTAAATCCCAATCTACGCACAATACTCTCATCTCATGTTTTCGATAACGAAATAATATAAAAACATAGTACAATATCAGATACGCTTGTAGCGAAATTCGATTTGCTTGTGATACGCGCAGATGTCCAGAGATGCTTCTAGAATAACTTAGATATTTGTTGAAGCTTCTCCAAAGAATGTACGCGATCTGGAAATTGGTAGCGGATTAGTTGATACAGGTTTTTTATTTATTTATGCCAAACCATACATATATAAAACTTAATTCTAAACTTATCACTATGTCCTTAGCTATAGGTACCTCTTACATTCGTTACCTATTGTTCCCATCCCTGACACAAACAAATCATATACTTGTGCAGAATTGAGGAGTGAGTTCTGCAGTGAAAGCATGCGAGGCACCGTAGACTGCTGGCGTTGAACCGTGCGTGTGCGCCAAACAACTAGCAGTTGGTGGCTACGGGCCGTATACGTATTTAGTTCATTATACCATTTCAAATAATTTTTTGTATTGGTATTAAGTATTTAATAATCTATGGTATTGGTATACATTTGTAGTCTAATAAATTAAGTCGTAATTAATTTATAATTTCATTAAACCGCTGAAATGGAAGGCAAATATAAACTTAATCGTTTACAGGTAAATTAATTTATTTTGAAGTGGTTTTGAATATTTAAGATATTTGTGATATTAAATATGTATTATTAAAAGGGATAGGAATGCGAAAGTTTGTAACTCAGTCATCATAATATAGGTAAGTGATATATCTAAAAGATGAAAGATCAGTTTTTATTTGTTTGTTACGATTAAAATAAAAAGGCACGGAATCGAGTAACATAAACTACCTATATCTATGTATTAATTTCTTTCGATTCCCAAAAAAAAAAATAGCATCACAAACAAACGAAAAACGCCTTATGTACTGTTTTATTCCTTTTATGTATACTTGTGAATATTATTAACTTGATGTGGTACATTAAATTGTTAAATAAATAAATATAATGCAAAGTCCTTATCCGTATTAGCACAGTATTAGTCCCTATGACCGCCTCCTTGGTACAGTGGTTGACGCGTGAGCGTAGCACCGAGGGGTCCTGGGTTCGATTTCCGGTGGAGACGAAGAAAAAAAAATGTCTCGGTCTGGTAGGACACAGAAGGCTGATCACCTACTAGTCTCTAAAGAAAATCGATCAGTGAAACAGATGTATAATGCATCTGCCCCTTACCCCACTAGGGGACATGGGACTTCACTTTTTAAAAAATCCTTACTTCAGAGCTCGTGTTCATTTGAAATCAGATGTTATAATAAACTAATATAACTTCATAAGAATCTCAGAAGATTTCAGTAATGGATTACTTCAGTTACATTTCTCGGATTAATAAACTTCAAGGGACTTTTATTTTCCCTTTTAATTAACGATTTAAGTTTGAGGGTGAAATCTACTGTCAATTATTCATCATTTTATGAATTAAGTGGTTATTAAGTTTTACTTTTAACTTCGGCTTATCGGCAGTATTATAAAGGTTTAATAGGTTCATAATTTAAAAAAAAAAGGTAAAAAATACGTAAATTTGAACCATAAGCCAGAGTCATGTAATGACTCTATATAGAAAAGTATTCAAGTATTAGTTGTGCCCCGCGGTTTACCCGCATTTCTTCGCTCCTATTAGTCTTAGCGTGATGATATTATATAGCCTGTAGCTTTCCTCGATAACTGGACTATCTAACAATGAAATAATTTTTCAACTCAGATCCGTGGTTCCTTATATTAGCGCGTTCAAACAAACAGAATGGAATGAGATACACATAATTTCCAGGGACGCCTCTCCACCCTTAGCTGCTCACAATATGTTGCCCCCTTGTCGCACTATTGCAGCGACTTATTTCGGGGGCCCATACAGTGAGAGGGCGAGTCACCACCTGCCAACAAATTTTTACTTCCCTTAAGTAGAAAGGCAGGTGCCATAGTTTCCATAGTCCCCAATTCCAGTCCATGTAGCATCCCATTCCATAGCCCGGTTTATTTTGCTTCCATTTCTCACAATAGTCCTACATCGGCCGCGGACTGCCCAGGACTGTATCTCTATAGTGCAGTCATGGGCAGGCTGCGGCTGGTGTCCCACAATACAGTAAAATTCTCGAAAGGGCCTATGCGTGTTGGATGCGTGTCCCCACGTAAGCCTTCCAAAGGTCCGGGTACCGTCCTTCTGGTGGTACCCGAGTATTATGGAACCGAGAAACAGAATAATTCATTTATTTAACAAGACAGGATTATTACAATATGGTGTATTTCACAATATTAATTAATTTAATAATTTTAAATAAATAAATAAATAAATCATTTATTTGCAAGTAAACATGGTATACATAGGTGTTAAGAATAAGATACATTATTTCAGCATGTTTAGCCGTTATTCAACGGCATGCAAATACATTTTTCATTAGATACATTACATTAGATTAGATTAGATTACATTAGATATTACATTTTTATATTATGTCTTCTTAATTTTATTTTATTAAAATCAATTCATTTGTTATTCATTCACATTATTATAATTAATATTTCACAATTCATTCATATTCATTACAAAAATTACATACATTATTACAAAATTAATATTAAGACGCAAGTAGACAATGTTAATTACGAGTTTAGGTATTCTTTAACACTATAAAAACATTTCTGTTGAAGCCATTTATAAAGTTCTTTAAAAAATAATTTAGTATCTAAGTTTTTTAATTTAGTTGGCACTTTATTATATATTATTACACTCATACAAAGACAGTTTTTATTATATTTTTTTAATCTAGGATTATCTTTTAAAATTAGTTTACTTGGATCTCTGCGACTACGGCTATTTAAATCACTTGCCTTTTTATAAAGATACATATGCTTAGTCACAAACACGCACATATCATAAATGTAAAGAGATGGCAATGGCAGCAGACAAAGTTTTTTAAATATCGGCTTACAGGACTGATCCGATCTCATACCACATAAGGCCCGTATACATCTCTTTTGAGCCAGAAATGCTCTTGTTATATCGGTACTATTGCCCCAGATAACAAGTCCATAACGCAAAACAGATTCCACGTAAGCGTAATAAGAAGTAAGTGCGGTTTTTAAGTTTGTAACTCTTCTTACTTGCCTTAATGCAAAAACAAATTTATTTAATCTACTACACACATCTTCTTCTATATGTAGTTTCCAGTCTATATTTGTATCTATTGTCACACCTAGAAACTTTATTTCATTTTTTGCTTGTATTTTAGGAATGTCAAAGTTAAATTTATTAAATTGTAAAAATTTTGTTTTGTCCAAATTTATTTTCAAATCATTAATGTCAAGCCATTTTATTATGTTGTCAATACTATAATTAATGTCATTTATGTGGTCATCTATATTATTTTTGTCAGAACTTACAATTAAAGAAATGTCGTCAGCAAATAAGATGCACTTGTGATTTGTTATATTAACTATGTCATTTACATATAATACAAAAAGAATTGGACCAAGTACACTGCCTTGCGGTACGCCATATTTTATTATTTTGTAGTCAGAAAAATAATGCGTTATTTCATCGTTTTTATTTACTTCAGAAATTGTTACACACTGCTGCCTATTTTGAAGGTAAGATCTTATCCAGTGAAGCGTTTGCCCTCTTATACCGTACGATTCTAGTTTTTTTAATAGTTTATAGTGTGACACGAAGTCGAACGCTTTGGAAAGGTCAAAGAAAAGAGTTGTAGTTAATTTGTTTTGATTAATGCTGCCTAAAACTTTATCCATCAGGGAATATATAGCCAATGTGGTTGATTTATTTTTCTGAAACGCATACTGATCTTTAGCAATAATATTAAATTTATCACAAAAATTTACTAGTCTTTTATGCATACACTTTTCAAAGATTTTTGATAGAATGGGTACCAAAGTAATAGGTCGATAGTTATTTACGTCATGTTTGTTGCCTTTTTTAAATAACGGCTTTACTATAGATTTCTTTAACGCTTCTGGAAAAATTCCCAATGAAAAGGAGACGTTTATAAGATAGGTAAGAACATCTAGAATTTCATCGATACATGACTTTATCACTTTAGTAGTCAATCCATCATAACCTACAGAGCTAGTCGTCTTCAAAGAGTTTACTATCATCTTTACTTCATTAGTCGTCATGGGATTAAGAAACATAGTGTTTGTATTTAAACTAATATTACTTTCATATACCATAAAATTGCGATTTGTCAGGGTCGTAATTGAATCTATATAATGTGTATTAAATGTATTAGCAATATGTGTAGGGTCTGTAATTGTACTATTATTGTATGTAATTGTATCTATGAAATCTATGTTATTTTGATCCGCAACTTCATTTTTTATTACTTTCCAAACTGCTTTAGTAGTATTAGAACTGTTATGTATAAATTTTATATTAGCAATTTTTTTTGATTTATAAATACATTTTTTCAATACATTCGAGTATTTCAGGTATCTAATTTTATTTGCTGCATTTTTTACTTTATAATAATTGCATCGTAGTAAACGCTTTGTTTTGCAACTTTTTCTTAGACCCTTACTGATCCAATTTTTAGGTATTGTGCAGCTACTTTTCAATTTAATTTTAATATATGGAAAGCACAGGTTATAAAAAAGGCAGAAGTGTTCGTGAAATGAATTAAATGATGCGTTAAAATCTAACTCTTCACAAACATTTGCCCAGGAGAGATTACTCAGACATTCCCTAAATTTTTTTATATTAGTTTGATTATAATCTCTTTTAAAAATGTAATGAGGTGTAGGAAGATGTTTTATGATGTTTGTTGGAAAACTTATCAATTGTGCTGTCTCGTGATCTGACAAATAAAGAGGCAAAACGGATGCAGAGGCATTAGGTATATTGCTTAATATGTGATCTATACAGGCAGTATTTCTAGTTGGAACATTAATATGGATGTTTAAATTAAAGTTACGCATCAAATGCTTAAAGTCATCAGTAACTTTCCCTTTCCTTAGGGTGTTAATATTTAAGTCTCCTGTAAGAACAAATTTTGTTTTTGAGTTATATTTTAAATTTAAGTCATGTAACAGTCGATCAAGTCTATTTAAAAACGAATACGGATCTGATGAAGGTGTTCGATATATACAAATAATAATTAATTTTATGCTTGGAATCTCTACCCCACATACTTCAAATACATTCTGTGAAGCATATTGATTAAGAAATGTTAGATCTTTAAAATGTAAGTTATTTCTTAGTAAAATACAAGATCCACCGCGCTTCTTTTCACGGCAGAAGCATGTTGCCATAATATAATTATTTATTTTGAAAAAACATTCATACCCTTTTTTTAAAAATGTCTCAGTAAGGCAAATAACATCTGGATAGCAATCAACAAGTTTTAATTCATTTATCGTTAATTCTAAAATTTCCTTTTTTGAAAAAAAAAATTTGATATTAATATAATTATGAGATTCATTGGTTCCCGCACTAGGCGAAGCCTGTCCTGCGGGACCAAAAAACGATTAACAATATAATATAATTTATAACAGAGCGGCATAGATTAGTATAGATTTACAAGGTTTCCGTATAAGAGATAAATTGAGTTATCGTTTAACATTCCTCCATAACAAATACAAGACACGTATCTTGTAAGATACAGCCTTCGAGAAGCTTCGAGGTAATTTGTCGTCTGATTGGCCTTGAACTGAGAGAATTCAATAATATTAATGGAGTCCTTATATATTTATTATTTATCATCACTATTAAAATAAAAATTGTGCGTTATTCCAAGTATATAAATATTAATAAATGATGAGACAAAAGAAAATTAACCTATGTTTTTAAATTAATAATAATACTAAAATATATTTTATTTTGATACTAGGGGTTTGAATAGAAAAAATATTTTATGGTAGGTAGGTAGGTATAACATAGTATATTGAATCTATTATTAAGTCTGTAATATGTATTATTAATACAGAAGAAATAAGTTTATTAAATAGTCTATCTATTGGGGCAAGTAATAGGGTGTAAAGTATAACTATTTCTACTAAGAGCATCAGTGAAAAATGTTGGAAAAACATTCTCGATGTGAATGCCACCATATATGATTCAATATAAGGCTTAAATTCCCGTTAATACCGTCTTATCTGTATACGATAAAACTTTCAAAGTAAAAAAATAATATTTCATAATATTGGTGATTAGTTTCCGTTACTTGACTTCCACGAGAAAGTGTCATGAGGTGATTTATTATATCTGGCAGCTTCGACAATTTATGGAGTTTGTAAAAACCTCAATATTGTACACTAATATTTTATTTAAGAATTTTCTTTCTTGTTTGGTACAACTTTTAGAAATTAAAGATTTTAAAGGGATTTATTCATTATATTATTTTCGTTTAACACGTTCCCTGCGCCATCATTATCAAAGAACTTTCAGCTGGTGCTTTGGAGACCTAAAAGATCTCGAAACTTACCAACCCATTGGTGCGTTTGAGACCTAATCAGTCTCCTAAAGATACAGTTTTGAAAATATTTTATATCTTCCAGAAAACAATGACATATACTTTGAAGTTTTTGTGGATGAAAGATAGTCTATTGTTTTATATTTTGCTAGGTTCGCACGCAATTATGACATTTGAATAAACTACAAATACCAAAAAAAAATTAGATATCGATTGTATCTCGTACCGCAAACGAAGATAGTTCAATATGTGTAGTAAGTAGTGATGGGAATGTCAGTTGTCGATTGAAATAGTTTTATTAATTATGCAAAGTGTTTTTCATTAAAACATGGTAAGCACATTGATTGCTTGCAATATTCAAAATTGCTTGTAGAAGAAGTCTAATTGAATAAATAAATGTTTGAGTTTGAGTTTGTTAGAAATCTCACCAAAATAAATAGATTTTTTACACTTTTTTCTTTTAAAAGAACTCATTGTTTATAAAAAATAATCAACACCTAGATACGCGAGTATTATTTCCAAAACGAGCGAGCTCCCACATCGATGCTAGGACAACACTAAACCGAATCACGCAGCGCCCGCGCCGCCTACCCTCCCTCTCTTGCCTCTACGAGGCCTACGATTCCACGAGTACCGACATATCTCCTAACGCAAGGAATGAATATAATTACAGTAGCTGTGCGTTAGGGACCTAATCCATCTCTAATTTATTTTTTAATCTTATTGAACTCAGCTTTAAGTAGGAAGCAAATATGTATATTTGTCCTACTCATACTTAAAGAACTTTACAAGTTAGATCCTCCCGCAAGGAGTGAAAAAACACGATTATATTCAACGCACAAAACAAAAGTCCTGCAAGGGATCTGATAGATCTCGTAATGCAGCGAACGTGTTAAAATCCGTAAAATCAAACACTAAAAATTGTTATGTACTCAAGATTTTCTCGGTCAATTTTAAAAACTCTTCTATCATTATAAAAGTAGTTAGGTTGCACCGCATTATTTATATTTACAAAGCTCACTTCAATGAAATCAAAAATATTCATCAATAAAGGAGATAATGTTTAATTCATTATTCTTTGATAGCAAGAAGGGCTTATTAGCATTTCCTCATTGTAATTTCAAGTAACTCAATGTCTGATTTATTCCCGTTCCCGTGGGATTTCCGAGATAAAACCTATCCTTTGTGTTAATCTAAGTTACCATCTATATGTGTGCTAAATTTCATAGTAATCGGTTCAATAGTATTTGCGTGAAAGAGTAACAAACACACACACACACATCCATCCTCACAAACTTTCGCATTTATAATATTAAGTAGGATAGGATTATAATAAGATTGGTATCATTCTGCATCTAATATTACTATCTAAAGATGAGCCTATCAAATGGTAAAGTTGATTTTTAAATTAAAACTTAACAATTAATAACAGTGAAATCTTAAGAAATTACAGTTATATTATCTATATTGTATTAGCACAGATAATATAATAATATTTACTATAGGTATTAGTTTGGATGTGCGTGTCTTGATAAATAACGTAATCGCAATAACCATTCGTTAGTTTGTATTGGCAGGATAAGAAGGGGAAATTCCATAGATATTTGATTGATTATAGCTGTTTTTCTTTTTTTCTTTAACCGAAAAAGCGTTAAGGTTACGCTGAGTATTTTATTTGTAGCTATGATACTAATTTTATTGAAAATGTAATATTTGTTCGCATATAATAGAAAGAAAGTTAGGCTTTTAAATCCTTTAATGATGGGGCCGCGGGTATTAAAGCGGCTCGACGGAACACAGTGGGGTTTTAGTCGGTAAGAATCCGACATAACCCACGGCTCCTTCCCCGGGGGCCGTGGGTATCTTTGGAAGATTTCCCCACTATAAAAAAAAAAAAGGCTTTTAAATCCTCGTATGAATCTTTTAATAGCTGTTCGTTAATATAATTTATATATGTTTTTGTACATAGATATTTATTTTATTTACACTACTGACAACTTGTTACGATTTCGCCCTGATTGATTCATAAAAATAAAACAATGTAGCATGATATATCGGTTTAAAATTACGCTTATTCACGGTGTATTAATTTCCAAATCGGTCAAGTAACTTTTAAGTATATTCACACACATAAAAACTTAATTAATTCCCTTTAAAATTGTATGAAAAATAATCAAATACATTCACATTGTTTTTTTCACACATATTTTCGTTTATCTTTTCGGTTACTGTAAAATACTGTCCTACCCCTTCAACGCGTAATTAACTCAATTAGGTAATATGTAAATATGTGTTCATCAACTGAAATACAGTATAAAGAGTAAATGTTATGTAAATTACATGTATATATCATCATCATCATCATCATCAATCAATACATATTATAATAAAATTCTAGAAAAGTGGTGTCTGTACATTAAAAATATGTAAAAAAAATTAGCAGGTGTTATTATTAAATCGATCCCAAACCCAAAACTGTAGTTAAAAAATTTTTTGTCTGTTTGTCTGTTTGTCTGTATGTTTGTGCACGCTAATCTCAGAAACGGCTTATCCGATTTAGATGCGGTTTTCTCTAATATATTGTGGCAATCTTCATTTAACATTTAGTGTTTATTTCATGTCAATCGGTTCGTAAATAAAAAAGTTATGACCGTTTAAGTATTCACTGCGAACATTTGCTAAGGCATTCTATACAGTGTACGATAAAACGTAAGTTATCAGCTGTTATACGCTACAGTTATTTCTATAAATGTCCAGGTGATCATATTGAAAGTCCCCAAGGGTGGGGGGGTAAGCTGAGGTAGTAGGGGGGAGGGGTCAAATTAGAAGTATGCTTACTTCTAGGTAAATTTTATACATAAATTAATGTCCTTTAAATTATGTCGTATTATATTTTTAACCCCCGACCGACGCAAAAAGATGGGTGATAAGTGTTTGACCGCTATGTGTCACCGCCACCGTAACTCGCTAATAGGTAATCCGAATTAGATGCGGTTTTTTTGTTAGGCAGCATATTTTCCGACGCTGGTTCTTAGATAAAGTGTATCAAAATCGGTTCATCTATTTATTATACCTAGGTAAATAAATAAATAAATAAATAAATAAAAAATAAAAAGCCCATTTATTTTCTACAAACAAGTTACAATCATTTAAGACTATTTTTATATCTACGTTATACACTTAGTTAATCAATTTACATTACAAGTAACTAGTAAGTTAGTTGTAGCATATTTGTTTGTTAAAAGTATTTTTAGCTTTATTAAATTTTTACTTTATTTTAAGTTTATGAATTGTCATTTATTTTCTTATTTCTTTAAATGTTTTTTTTTTTTTTTTTAAGGATTGTCTGTAGAAACCCCGTATTGGGTAAAGGCCTCCTCCAAAAAAATTCCCAAATGTCCCTGTCCTGTGCAATCTCTTTCTAGTTTGGACCGACAGTCCTCGTCCCAAGCGATAGTATGTCGACAAGGTCCTGACGCGACGTTATAAGTTGCTACTTTCAATTGAGTTGATAGTTTATTGATTCTGTTCTCTAGTTGTGTGTATTCATTTGGAGGGTTGTGGTCATTATCTTCCACGGTGACCAACCGGGTTGGAAGATGTTCTTGGTATCTGGTTCTTGTTGTGCTGTGATCTATGTTGGAGGAGGGGCTTGGTTGTTATATGTTCTTGTTATTTACGTTCTGAGTGTTATTTGTTTTAACTGTATTTGTATTTACTAAAAAGTTTAACATGCCGGGTTTTATCACTCCTTCTGATATGCTATTTGATCTTTTGGCCGTCGATTTGAGCTGTTGTTGTTTATTCTTTTTATTGGCTTGAGTAGTTTTCTCAATTTTTGGGATTGTGCTATTTTCAGGTGATAAAGAAAGTTTTCTTTTGTGCATGCTTTCGGTAATAATTAATTTGTCGTATTTGATTGTAGCTGTGTTACCCTTTTCTTTCTCTATTTTCAGTTGTTCTTTTAATCCTTTTCTCTTTTCTAGTAGGTATATATTTCGTACGAGTTTTCTGTTTCCTCAATACCGAAAAAAAATAAATTTCTCTGTCTTGATTGCTTTTCTAAGAAATAGTTTCTTTTTTCCTGATTTTCCACGACTTCTTTAAGTTTATTATGCTTTTCTTCCCAAAGACAAAATTTTTCTTCTAATATAGTATTAATATTCTGTGTAACTTGTTCGGTAATATTTTTTCCACTTTCCTGGATAATAATTTTCTGGTTATCCAATTCCTTTTGTATAAATTTAAGTGCATTTAAAACCTCTTCCATATTGATAAAATAAAAATACGTATACGTATCGATTGCAAACAGATAAGTTCCTCAGCTTTCTACTATATGGCGCTGTGTGTCGCTAGGATATTGAATCATAGATACGAATCACAATAAATGTTAAAACTTTAAGGTTATGTTGATATATTTTACTCTTATATGTAATTGTTCTTCGTTTAAATTATTTAGAATCACTTCCGTGCACAATAAAACGGCATTCGGTTTTAGTTCAAACCATTAAGATTGTTGAATAAGTCCACAAAAACAGTAACACTAATGGTAGGTCTTCGCTATTATATTTTACAGTGAAATGTATTTTTCCGTGTCCATTTCTTTAAGTGCAGGTCCACACTGCGAGCCTAGCGCGGTTGCGACGGCGGGCGCGAAATATCAAACGTATGAAACGCGCCATTGCGTCCACATTGAAATGACTATGGCGGAAGCCTAGTGCGACGGTAATGAGCGAGCCAGCGCGCGTAGTTTTCAAACTCTCCTATCCGCGCGTTCTGGCCACACTACGGGCCTAGTCAGCAAGCGACCCAATGCGCGGACGGCGGGGGTATCAAACCAGTTCGGTCTTGTCGCTCGACTTCTTATATTATATCCTTTATTGTTTTTCGTAAAATAGCGGTAAATACTTAATTGTTGAAGTGAAACTTCTTTATTTATAAGTGCGATTCAATCTAAAACACTTATATACACCACAGTAATTTTGTAGGGTATAATCTCAATTCTTCATATAAGATTCACCCGTTATTACTCTGTTTTATTTATTTCGTGTACAACTTCTATAATGATCTCATCTCAAAATCGGACTGTCCAGTAAAAATAGCAAATCGTCCAAAGTTTGCAACACCCGAAAAACGTCGAACCGCTACTTGAGCTCGCGCGTCGGTGTGGCCACCGCGAGCGCCCGCTCGTCGCGCCCGCCTAGGCCGCCGCCACCGCGCATTCAGTGTGGACGCACACTAAGTCTTCAATATATCACAGTAGTCACTCAATAAATTCACAAACACTATCGGTTATTTACCATAATACTCTGTTTTAGTATATTTAAATTAGTTTTTAGGCAGAGATAATGTTTACGACGGCACAGTAGCACCCTCACTCGTGACACTACATACCTAGGTATGTAGGGGTAAAAGTGGGAATGAAAAAAACTAAAGTTGTCGAATATACCTAAGTCATATATTAAATGAAAGTGAACGACCTATCAGTAACAATAAGTCAAATTTTATCAAAATCGGTTCATCCACTTATTTGATATAAGTATTAAAGAAGTGACATATGAAATGAAAGGGCATGACGTGAAAAGTATAATTAGACATATTTAATCAAAATCGGTTCATCCATTTATTATACCTACTTATATATAGTTATGGGTAAAACTGGGAATGAAAAAAACGAATGTTGTCAAATATACCTAAGTGACATATCAAATGAAAGTGCATAACGGGTGAAGTACAGTTAGTATTTTTATCCAATTCGGTTTATCCATTTATTAGATTGCCACTGTGGTCCATTACAATTTGTGCACGGTTACGGCCCAACTTAAACAATGTCAAGGAGCAACAAACTTATAGATATCAATACCTATGATGTAGGAATGTAATATGGAGGTAGAGGTAGGTCTCGCTCACTTGAAAATATTACATGAAAATAAGAAACTGAAGTTTAAAAATTTTAAAATAAAAAAAAAAAACCCAACGCACCGAAGAAAAAGGAATAAAATATAATTTTACAAACTTCCCGACGATCTTTAAAAATAATTAAGTACCATTATAAAAAAATATATATGATATATGTATTATGATAATGATGGTATGGCAGCCCCGACAACTTTGTTTTTTATTTTTATAAATATTTAAAATGGTATTTATTTTTAAAGATCGTCGGGAAGTTTGTGAAATTATTTATTCCTTTTTCTATGCACTTTTCTTCGTTGCGTTGGGTTTTTTTTAATTAAATTTTTATTTTATGGTCTAAACGGTTTAGTTACTACAGGCGTGAGACAGGAAAGATCTGATTTGGATTTGGTGCTGGATTTGATAAAACTGAGTATCGATGCTGATCAGCAGGCCGAGACTAATGGCAGAAAATAGAATAAACGCTAAGGAATAGAAACTGCTATCGCTAATTATTGACATATGCTCATGACATTTTAGTAATGGTTCGGTCACACTACCAACGACGACGACGACAACGACCAAAATTCCTATCCAGACAAAATTCGTTCAAAATAAAATATTACAATTTCCCGACATACTGGTACTCAAAAAGAAAAAAATGTCGAGGTCAATTAATAAAAAAATAGGTTTTTTGCGATTTTCCCCGAGACGGTACCTCGGACCAAAATTGTAGATCATAAAATTATCTATAAAAAACTTCCAATGCATTTTTTTCTAGGAGCCACCGTTTCTGAGAAAAGTCTATTTTTTCATTCATTGATCTCAAAAAAAAAAATCCAAGCACCAGAACGACAGGAAATTTTAATATTTTATTTTTAATTATGTTTTGCACAATTTTGTTAAATTGCGACTGGATGAAAATTTTGTTCGTGGTCGTCGTCGTCGTTGGTAGGGTGAACAAATCCTTAGCAAAACATCATACGCTTATGACAATTAGTATCGATAGCGGATTCTATTCCTTTGCGTTTTGACGTTTGTCTAAGCGCTCTGCAGGCCGAGACTAATGTCAGAGAATAGAATAACGCTAAAGAATAGAAACTACTATCGCTTATTTTTGACATAAACTCACGATATTTTACTAATGGTTCGGTCATACTACCAACGACGACGACGACTACGACCAAAATTGTCCTTCAGACAAAATTGGTTCAAAATAAAATATTAAAATTTCCCGTCATACTGGTACTCGGAAAGAAAAAAAATTCGAGTGTCGGCGAGATGGTAAGTTAATCATATAATCACCTTTTCTAGGAGCCACCGTTTCTGAGAAAAATCTATTTTTTCATTAATTGATCTCAAAAAAAAAATTCCAAGCACCAGAACGACAGGAAATTTTAATATTTTATTTTTAAATGAGTTTTGCACAATTTTGTTAAATTGCTACTGCATGAAAATTTTGTTCGTGGTCGTCGTCGTCGTTGATAGGGTGAACAAATCCTTAGCAAAACATCATATGCTTATGTCAATTTGCATCGATAGCGGATTCTATTCCTTTGCGTTTTGACGTTTGTCTCGGCGCTCAGTTGCTGCACGATACATTGTTAAAAACATCCATACAAGCACAATATACAGATACATACAGTAAGGAAACTTCATACAAAACGTTCGAAATGGCTCACGCACACAAGCAAGCGTGTTTACGAGAATCACAAGGGTATTCAGGGGGATCGATAGTAGCGGGTGACACATCCACAGATTTTGAATGACAAAGATACATAGTATAGAAAAGTGATGTCAATGATACACTTCACGTTAAATAAATATCGATTGTTTCAGTTTGTAGCCTAACTATATTTTTGGCTTCGGTATCTATTGTAAGTATTCTTTTGAAAAAATATTCAATCTACAGTTTTGACTTTCCTACGATTTTATTAAATGTATAGATATTAAAATAACCATCACATAAATATGCCTTTATTCGAAAAAAAATTTCAAATTATTTACTGAAAAATAAAAATTTTAATATTGAACTTCTTAATCAGTATTTTGCTGAAACTCCTCCCTTTGATAACATTACTAAAGTTACGACTCTTAATACTCTTTCCTCTATTCCAACTCCTAATTTTCCTCCGTTCTGTCTTAATCAATTTTCTAGTAGTGATGTTAAGAAGAATATTATGTCTTTGTCATCTAATGCCGTCGGGAGTGATTGCATAAGTCGTAGCATGATCCTTCCTATCCTCGATGTAGTTGTTCCTGTCATTACCCATATTCTTCACCATTCCGTTTCCTCTGGTACCTTTCCCACTTCTTGGAAAAAGGCTAAAATTATTCCTCTTCCGAAAAAACGCAACCCTTCCTCTTTTGCCGATTTCCGTCCTATCTCCATTTTAGCATTCCTGTCTAAAGTCCTCGAAAAGTTAGTACATCACCAATTAAACACCTTCCTCAATAAAAATAACTTGCTGAATCCTCTCCAGTCCGGTTTTCGTCCAGGTCATGGTACGACTACTGCTCTCACTAAAGTCACTGATGACATTAGTTATTATTATTTTTGCACATTTGTCTGTTGAACGCGAGTCATTACGCTCCGTAAATTTTAATCCCATTTTCGCAAAATGTCGCAGTCTAAGCTCGAGAAAGTGGTTTCTGAGCTGCACAAATCCATTGTCGAGCTCACGAAAAAGGTGGAATCGTTGGAAACTCTAATAAACGAGCAGAATACTTTGATTAAATCTCAGGCGGATTCAATATCGAAGTTATCAAAGCAGCAAGCAACGGATTCAAGTACCTCCAAGTTGCAAGAAAACAATGAGGTGACATTAAAAAATAGGCCAATCCGAGCCGCTAGACTTCGTGTACCATTGGTCGCCAACGACGTGCGCAAGAAGCGTGATGTGCTGCAGGGCGCTGCGTCAACGAGCGACGCCGCTTCCGCGATGAGTGCGAGCGAGGACGACTGTGCCAACTCCCTTGCACCTATGCAGAACGCGAACACTCTCATCGACGCAAACGCCGTACAATCAAAGGACAATAATAACTGGATTCAAATTAAACATAAACGCCCAAAAAATGTAATGCGCGGGAATGCAGCCCCCGGTAATTCGATGATCGAAGCTTCTGAAAGATGGAAATACTATCATTTGTTTTACGTAAAGGCAGGAACCGCTTCCGAAAAAATTACTGAACATATAATGAAAACTTGTAAAATCGATAACTGCACAGTTGAAGTATTAAAATCGCGAGGTAATTATTCGTCTTTTAAGATTGGCGTACTTGCAAAAGTATCACAGCTGATTATGGATGTCAACAATTGGCCGGAGGATGTTTGTATAAAGCCGTGGCGCAATAACTTTCGTAAACAAAGTAGTGATCAATAAGTTTTGTTATCTAACTATTACCTATCAAAATTGCAGAGGTTTACGCAGTAAAACTACGGAGTTTAGAAAGTCGGTGTTTAATTCTTCATCACATATCTTTGCATTGACAGAAACATTTTTAAACGATTCTGTGTGTGATTCGGAGTTATTTCCCAATAATTATACAGTTATAAGGAAGGATCGTGCAAATGACACAGGTTATGGAGGTGTTTTATTAGCGGTACGCAGTGAGTATTCAGTGAAACGTATATACGATGTAGATGGTCTTTCAAATGATAAAGAAATAATCCTGGCTTTGTTATCATACAAAAATATTAGGTATTTGTGTGTTGTAGTGTATATTCCCCCGAGTTATAATGATAATCAATTTTCGAATATTTTATTTGTGATAGAAAATGCAGTATGTAAATTTTCACCGATAGATGTACTCATTTTAGGAGATTTTAATTTATATTCCATGAGCAGGCACTCAAACGAGATATTTAATTGTTTTACAGCCTTTTGCAAACTAAATCAACATAATAGTGTTTTAAATAAATCGGATAGAATGTTAGATCTTGTTTTGAGCAGCATGTCATTGCAATGCGTATCTGTGAGCGGTGATATACCACCTCTCGTACCCATGGATGCACACCATCCACCACTCGAAATAACAATAAAGTGTAGGCGTGGTACAGCCCTCGTTAGTAAGGATGAGGAACCTCCTTCATCCCAGGAATCTATAAACAAATCTTATCAATATTTTTGTGATTGGAATTTTCGGAAAGCTGATTTTAGTTTATTATATTCTATTTTTGAGAATACAGATTGGTCTGATATTTATGCTATAACAGATACAAATGAAGCCGTTGACTTTCTTTATTCTAAAATTTGCAAAAGTTTAAGCTATTGCGTACCTTTAAAAAATGTTAACAAACAAGTTAGTCGTTACATTTATCCTACTTGGTATACGGCGGAGATAATTTATAATATTAAAAATAAATATTATCACCACAAAACATACAAAGCAAGTGGTAATTTAGTTAACTTTGAACTTTTTAAATATTATCGTGCCTTAGTAAAGAAATTGATTAACAAAGCGTACCAAGATTATACAAATAGGATTGGTAGTGAGATTTGTAATAATCCTGCAAATTTTTGGAAATTTGTCAAAGAACTTCGTAAAAGCAGATGCGCTACGGGTTCATATAATTATAACAATAAAACTTTAGTTGGACAAGATGCTGTAAATTCGTTCGCTGAATATTTTAGTTCTGTATTTTTGCAAAATTCTCCCCGCTTAAACGCCGAAGATGCTTTACAAATTTCTGATTCAAATTTTAATAATTCTTTATATGTACAAATTGATAAATTTAAACCTTCTGAATTAAAACTTGTCAGTAAAAAATTAAAGTCGCATTCTGCCGCCGGACCAGACGGTATCCCGCCCTTCGTAGTTAAGGATTGTATATCGGTTTTTCTGAGTCCCTTGTTACACATATATAATTTATCCATAGAGCAGTCATTATACCCCACTGTATGGAAAATTTCCCGTGTGACTCCCATACAAAAAAATAGTGATAACTGTGATATAACTAACTATAGACCCATAGCCGTGTTGTCGACATTTGGTAAGTTATTTGAGATGCTACTTAATAATCGAATTAAACGACAAATTGAACCTCATTTAAGTGATTGTCAACATGGGTTTAGATCCAAGCGATCGACCACAACTAATCTCACAAATTTTTTAAGCTATGTAAACGCACGTATGGATGAAAAGAAACAAGTTGACGTCGCCTATTTTGATTATCAAAAAGCTTTTGATAAAATAGACAACGACATACTATTACATAAATTTGCTCTGTTTGGCTTCAATCCGAAGCTTTTACAATTTTTCGCTAATTATCTAAAAGATAGGAAACAGTATGTACAGTTAGGAAATTATAAATCATATATGTATTACACGAGATCGGGTATAAGTCAAGGCTCGAATTTAGGGCCAACCCAGTTTTTAATTTTAATAAACGATTTGCCAAATGTAGTCAGCACCGCTAGATGTCTGATGTTTGCTGATGACCTCAAGTTATACTTGACAGTTAATAACTTTACTGAACACCAGATGCTTCAAAATGATATAAATTCTGTTGCCCGGTGGGGTGTAGAAAATAGTTTGCTTTTTAACACTGAAAAGTGCAAAATAATGAGCTTTTCGCGCTCCCTAGTGCAACAAAACTTCAATTACAAACTAAATAATTTAAATTTACAACGTGTTTCAAATATTAAAGATTTAGGTGTCACCTTTACAACTCGCTTAGATTTTAAAGAGCATATAATAAACTTGTGTAACAAATCCCTAAAAACGCTTGGATTTATAATCCGTACTAGTCATAACTTTGATAATATAAAATGTGCCATCTCTCTTTATATCGCATATGTACGAAGCAGCCTCGAGTATAATTGTACTATATGGGACCCCTACGAACATAAATATATTTTAAAGCTCGAAAAAGTCCAAAAGAAATTTTGCAGATTCATTTATAAAAAGATGTACGGATACTATCCATACATTTATCCCTCCTTATTTGTTTACGGCATGACAGGCTTTATGTCACTGGAGTCACGACGCAAATATTATATGTTAATACATATGTACCAACTGTTACACGGGGGCGTGGACAACCCAGACGCTCTAGAGCAGATCTGTCTAAACGTCCCGCCTAAGATCATGTACAGCGTGGCGGGTCCTCAGGACGTGGGCCTGCGACGCCTTCGCGATTTGTTCACCGTCCAGTCGGGAGGGCGAACGAAGAGTGGCAGGAATGCTCCCCTTATACGAGGAATAAAGCTGCTCAATGACATGCTAGCTCACAGCAATGAAAGCGATATATTTTGTATAAGTTTATATAAATTTAAAAATATTATAATGTTATTTCTTAGTTATAAAAAATGATGTAATTTTAGTTAAGTAACTGCCTTGTAATGTTTTGGGTATTCATACCTGTAAATTACTTGTGTTGGAAAAATAAAGAATAAAGAATAAAGAATTAGACTTGGCATGGACAACAAGCAGCTCACATTGCTTACGTTGCTGGATTTTAGTAACGCTTTCAGCTCTGTTGATTTCGATGTCCTTGTGAGTCTGCTTCGTTCCCTTAACATATCTCCAACTAGTATTGATTGGTTTCATAGTTATTTATATGGACGTCAGCAAAGGATTCACAGTGATGACGTATCCTCGTCATGGTGTGATATTCGAGCTGGAGTTCCTCAAGGTGGCGTTTTGTCTCCACTCCTTTTCGCCATTTTCATCAATTCTATCTCAAAATCCTTAACTTCTCTCTACCACATGTATGCCGACGACGTTCAAATCTATACCCAGTCAACCCTAGCTGAGTTGCCGAATGCCATCCAAACAATGAATAATGACCTGAGTTCAGTCCTTCAGTGGAGTAACCAATTCGGTTTGAAAGTTAATCCATCAAAAACGCAGGTCATCATTGTTGGTAGCCCATCGGTAATCGCGAAGGTTGACTGGGCTTCGCTTCCTCCGGTCAGTTTATGCGGTACTCTAATACCCTACAGTAAACAAGTCAAAGATCTTGGCATATACATCGATCAAACACTATCCTGGGATGTTCAATTGAAAAATGTAAGTAGGAAATTGTTTGCTTCCGCAGGTGCTTTGCGGCGTCTACGGAATCTTCTGCCCATTCCAACAAAGTTAGCGCTTGCTCATTCCCTTCTTCTATCCCACCTCGACTATGCTGATGTCACCTACCTTGACCTTTCTGAAGCCCAGTTGGATAGGCTTGAGAGACTCCAAAACTTCTGCATCCGATTTATATTTGGGTTAAGAAAATATGATCACGTTTCTGAGTACCGAAAGAAGCTGCAATGGCTCCCTATCCGACTGCGGCGTAACTCCCATGTCCTTCATCTCCTGTACTGTGTGTTGTTTGATCCAAAAGCTCCAAGCTATCTTCGAGAGAAATTCAAATATGTAAACTCATTGCGCTCCTCAACTAATCTCTTGCTTTTTATGCCGGCCCATAATACTAAGTTCTTCCATAACTCATTTGCTGTTCGCGCAGTTCAATTGTGGAATTCTCTCCCCATAAATGTCAGACGAGCCCAAAACTTAAATTCTTTTAAAATTTTAGTAAAACATCATTTCATGACTCTTTCTTAGTTCTTATTTAGCTGTCTCGTTAGTTATATAATTTTGTTACTTAAACTAGATGTGTTCAGTTTATATATTTTATACCTATATGTACGTACATATAATTATTGCATATACAGTATACTTATATTATAAATATATTATACTATGTAACGATTTTATTTTATGTACTTTATTATGATATTTATTTATTTTTTTATGTATATTTTTATTATATATATTTATAATATATAATATATTATATATATTGTTTATATTTATATATATGTATTTTTTATTTTTATTTATATATAGATAGTGTATTTGAATGTAACGTAATATGTGTAATAGAATATTTTATTTAGTTTTCCTTGTTTGTATTGCCTTGTTTTTGCTCACCCACTTTTTGTTCTGTGTATTTCCTATATTTTAAGGGTTGCCTGGTAGAGATCGCTACCTAGCGATAAGGCCGCCTTTTGCTTGATTTATATTATGTGTTGTGTGCTTTTGCATTTGTATTTATTTATTTCTAAGCAATAAAGAATTTTCATTCATTCATTCATTCATTCAAAAATACTTTCGTCTACTACGACTAATTCGGAATTTATTGTTAAATTTTATAGTGTAAAATATTCTCAATCTTATGAACAGTTTTTTTAAGTAACTTATGTTTAATTCTTTGTAAATTAATTCAGCCACTTTACAGTTTAGTTAGTTTTACGTGTTCTCTCTTAAAGCAGCAACGAAAATGTTATCCATTTTTTCGACATATTGAACAAAATCATCATATAGTTGAATTCAAGCAGTCGAATACTGCGCAATTAGTACGTGGCATTTTTAAAATGATCGCCGAAATCAACTTATACAAGCACGTGTTCAAATTAAACTGAAATAATATATTTCACCAAAATGTTAAAACATAAATACATAAAAGATAGATATTATAAATAATGTATTTTTATCGATACGTGACGTCACCACTTTGTCAAGCACTATTAGCCTGTCAAACTATTTTCTTTTGGGAACTATATTTTCTATCACCAAAATTTATATTTGTCATCAAGTTGTATCACCTAATAAATAGATCTATCACCACGAAATATTTTCGTTCTCAGATAAACAAAAATTGTTCCCAGGTATGAATTATCAAATTAATGTTAATATATGTGTAAAATAAGAGATCGATAACCAATAAAATTATATTGCATTACATGAATATAAACTTCGTTCTTTTAATAACAGTTTTGTTACTTAAATAATAGCTCTGTGCTCAGAATGGTAGATCTGTCACCAAATAAATCGATTATCGATCCCTGACTGCGACTCCTTTTTATTTGATATTTTGTCACCAATACAGTAGTAACATTTTATTTCGTTCAGATATTAAATTAATAGTATTCGTTACCAATTTAATACATCAATTAATAATTTTAATGAAAAAATGATCAAAGGGGCGGAGACAAATTGGCGCGCTTTAAAAATTGATTACTTTAACTTTAATTAAGTGTTTTATCTACAATTATGCTAGCCATAAGCCAGCTATTAAATCAGAGCTGATTATTCAGTAGTTATTATTTTTAAGAATAAATATTGATTATTTTAACTTTAATTAAGTGTGATATCTACTATTCTGCTAGCCATAAGCCAGCTATTTTAAACCAGCGCTGATTGTTCAGTGGTAATTATTTTAAACAATAAATATTGATTATTTTGACTTTAATAATTGTTTTATTTACTACTCTGCTAAAATTTTTTTTTAAATATAATTTATACTACCAGTGGCAATTTAGAACCTTGGGAGTCTAGTTAAGTAGCAGAATCTTTTGGTTGAAACGATGATGACAACCCTTATTTTTTATATTTTGAACTTAATGCAATTTTCTAGTAACATAATATGATTTATTGGTGATCTCTTTAAATTAGTTTGCTTAAATACTTATTAGGACACACCTATTATAATACATACAAAAACATTTATTTGGTACTAGACCTTATATCTCAGGATTTTAGGTGATTTTTTGTGGAACTGATTTTGCATTGTTTGGTGACTACATTTTGGTGACAGATCTACTATTTTGAGGACAAACCCTATTATTTAAGAAACACAAAACTAATTAAATTGGTGATAGCTTAAATGATACCCTTTTCTTTTTCATCCTAAAACAAAAAGGTGGAGGTTCTATGCTCGTATAATAATAATTTTAATTTATTTCTGCATATTTTGTGTTTTTTAATTTAATTTAATTTATCGTTTTAAAAATAATTTAGTAGGTATAGCTACATACAAGTATTGTAATTTCTGGTTTAAAATAATTATTGAATATAATATGTATAATACAAATATCAAGCATTATAAATAATTTAGGTACATTAAATAATAACCTTCGGCGTCCATAACAAAACAAGATTTCGAAATATCTTCACAATGTTTGTCCTCAATGGACTCCTAAACCACTTAACCGATTATAATAAAATTCGCACACCATGTGCAGTTCGATCCAACTTGAGAGATAGGATAGTTTAAACATGTAGGTACCACGGGCGAAGCCGGGGCGGACCGCTAGTAGCACTGATAAAAACGTATTTACTTTTACAAGGTGTATTAATTCGGATTGTTTCTTCTTGTAAATACATATTTAGGCTACACCATTTTTGTATTTTACCGAGTTTTAATCTCAAAATTACCACAAAATCGACTGTGAAAAAAAAGCAAACAGAAATATACAGGCCGAATTGATAACTTCCTCCTTTATTTTTGAAGTCGGTTAAATATCAAAAAGGTAACAGCCCTATAGCTATAACAGTGCTTACGTCATAATTTCATCGCAGTGGCTTAGTTTCCTAACTGTATGTACGTATATATCTGTCAACTGTGATACAAGGAAGGAAGGAAAATAAATTTGCTCCCCTCCCCCCTGGTGCTTAAAAATAATATGACAAAATTTAAAAGAAATTTTACGTAGAAAATTAATTAGGCATTTCTGGGGGCACGGTAGTGCCCCCGCCAAGACGAGCCAAGCGAAACGCACGGGCACTACCTACCTTTTCTCGAAGCGCTTCGACGTTTTTTTGAACCCTCATAACTTGGGTTTGGATTATGCTAGATCAACAAAATTTTCGGGATATATTGTCAATAGCGGACTTATTGAATATATTAAGTTTTAATTACATTAGCTTTTATACTTCAGATTTTATTTATATCTAAAAAACGCTAATTTCGTCACTGACTCACTGATGATCATCAAAATTCTTAAGGTATTTCCTAATGTCCTAGAAAGCTGAAATTTTGTATGTAAGCTAGTATTAGCACACAAACAACAAAAAAATTATAAAACTTGTAACTTTCATCCCCCAACCCCTTAAACTAGGGGATGGGAGTTTGTATGAGACCTGTAATTTTAAATTAAATTTTGATGACGCTAAGGGTCTAATCTAATAATCTAAAACTTGGTTCCCCTAGATATATATATATATAGGTACTCCTTGTTAAAAAAAAAATTAAAAATTTTATCGACATATATTGAGACATATACTTCAGATCAGATCATATAAATATGAATGAATAGAAGTGTTGCGAACGTCTCCTGCCTCTTACGTCCACACAGCAGCTAAAAATAAAAAAAAAAAAATTGTTACAAACAACTTACAAAAAGAATGAAATCCCACCAAAAACATTTTCATGTAAAATGTTGCCAAGACGAGCCCATATGACTCGCACTGTCAAAAAGTTATCATGTAGAGCCAAGCTTCTAACACTACACGCCCTAACTCTACAAGGCCTAACTTCACAAACTCTACACCTTAGTCAAAATATGTGGCTTGGCCGTTCGTTACTACAAGAACTATTGTATAACACAAAAGTAATGAACAGTGAATTAATTTTTCACCTTACGCCGATGTGAATGTAGCGAAATGGCCAAGCCACATATTTTGACTAAGGTGTAGAGTTTGTGAAGTTAGGCCTTGTAGAGTTAGGGCGTGTAGTGTTAGAAGCTTGGCTCTACATGAGATCTGATAACTTTTTGATAGTGCGAGTCATATGGGCTCGTCTTGGCAACATTTTACATGAAAATGTTTTTGGTGGGATCTTTTTTTCTTTTTTAGCTCAGTTTAGAAATAAATTTTACTAACAGTTCTTTTAATTATTTATGGTAGTACGTGTTTACTCAATAAAAGTTAAGTAGTAACTACTATGCAGTCACTATTCCACGCGGACGAAGTCGCGGGCACAGCTAGTTTTAAATATTTCTCATTACTCAAGTTATGTTTAAATTGAACGAACTGTTAGCGTTAAATTAATTAATTAAATTTTGGGTTTTTTGAATGGTACAATATATAAAAATGGATAAACCATAACAATAAATTGAACAATTATTTTTATGTTTGTTAATCACGCTAAGAAATAATTAACATACTTAACTGCTAAAATAAAGGTAGATAATAAATTACAAATAAAAGTATTTAGCTTACAAAGGAATGCTGAAATAAAACACACATAAAGAGAACTAAATTAGGGTCTGAATTAGGAGTAAATCTGTTATACAAGTCATTGGATTTTCTTCCCTGCAAGCAGATTAAGAAGGTAACAGGTACCATTAATATTTATGAGTTTATATTGTAAAAAAAAGGAAAATGGACAGAGTATTTCGGTTGATTCTATACCGTTACAAACACGGTGACATTAATTTCTATATATAAAATGAAACTTGCAAAAATATTGAAGAAAAAATTGTTTGTCTGTAAAGTCGGTTTACTGACGATAGTTGAACGTGACAACGTCCGATTGTGCTTCTTTGTCGCCCATTCCGCGCTCTCGCTTGCACTTCAAACCTTGCATGGAACGCCTCAGAGCGAGGTAACGCCGCATGAGTCATGTTTTTTCGTGCGTGCAGCCGGCTCTATCGAATTATAAGACGTTGTCACGTCAAAAAATATAATATTGTTATTACATCATTACACTTCTGATTTGGTAACGTAACCGAAACCACTGACCAAATCGAGTATCCTACTAATATTATAAATATGCGAAAGTTTGTTACTTCTTCACGCAAAAACTGTTGAACCGATTTTCATGAAATTTGGCACATACATAGAGGGTAACTTGGATTGACACATTGGCTATAATTTATCATAACGCTAGGACCAATAGGAACGGAGCGATGCGGTTTTACAACAATACAAAGAAAATCCCGCATAGTGCCCGTTCCCGTGGGATTTCCGAGATAAAACCTATCCTATGTGTTAATCCAAGTCTAATTCTATGTGTGTACTAAATTTCATTATAATCGGTTCAGTAGTATTTGCGTGAAAGAGTAACAATCATACATACACATACGCATACATCCATCCTCACTTACTTTCCCATTTATATTATTAGTAGGACTTTATTTAGCCAAATGATGTGCAGGCTATACAATCCATTATTAAACAGATATTTCAAGACAAAAAATTTAAAGCAGGTAAACAAAATATATTCTCAAATGCACATTATCTAAATTGAAATCTCGGTTTCAAAGGACTTTCTGGAGTCCAGTTTATTTGATGTCAAGGAACGGCTAGATGGCACAATCTATCGTGTTTCAGTGAAAATATGTTTATCTGATACATAAATAATATGTAAAAACGTTTTGTCGTACAAATTTGTATGTGTATTTAGGTATTTGAAGATTTATAGCGCGAGTACGTAGTTTATTTCAACGAAGTTACCTTTAGCGGATCCAAAAATCTTTGTTAAATCAAACACAATAAAAAAACATTCTACTATTATTAGAAACGCATACCTAAGAGTGAAAATGTATGGATGAAAAACGATTATTATAGTTTGGACTACCCTGTTTCGAGCACGGTTTGTATTACTAATACGGTTTTTAAAACATATTAATGATGTTGAACAACGATTTATTATTAATACCTACTAACTCACACGAAACACGCAACTTCGTCACAAAAAGGTGTAATTTTAATACTTTTCGTTGATTTTACTTATTATTGCTCTGCTTCTATTAGACGTGGCTTGATGTTAGTATATTTATAGCCTTCTTTAATAAATAGCCTATTTAACACAAAATAATGTTTAATTTCAAACCAGCTGTTCCTGAGATTAGCATATTCAATCATCCAAACAAAACTCTACACTACCCCTATAATACATACATTATACAAGTTATTTTTACATTTTAAAATATACTATTTCGTTGTGGAACTGACACAATAATGTGCATGATATTTGTATAGAGAGACTCCCTAATATGGATAATAGCTTCTAGGTTAAGCCAGCGCTGTGAAAATTAAAATTGTACTTGCATTTCACTGAATATTTTCACCGATTTTACTATTTATCAGGCGTACGCTGTTATATAAATGCTAATAATGAATTTTTTCGGTGTTAGATAGCCCATTTATCGAGGAAGGCTATAATATTACGCTAAAACCAACAGGAGCGGAGCCACGCGGGTGAAACCGCGAAGCGCAGCTAGTATTAAGATATAAATAACCATTTTATCGAAATATAATCTTTTATGTAAAATAGTGTCTTTTGTGTATTTCCCAATTGAAGCAAATATAAGACAATTTTATTGATACTACAAGATGGTACTTCAGAGTTAAGCGGACAAAACAATTGAATCTCTTTGTTCTTTTCTAATAAAACAGTAGAGATTCAATCTTGTTAAAAATAGATATTTGCCTGTTTTCAATGTAAATAAGCCTGCCTTTTTAACCCTTGGCATGCCTGGTGGGCATAAGTTACACTCTATGCCTGGTGGGGTCTCTCAGACCCCGATTTCAAAATAGTATTTTTTTCTATAAATTTTATTATGTAAGGTGATTTAATGATTCAAGACGCATGCTTAAAGGACAAAAAAGAGATAGTAAAAAAAATCGCATTAGAAATTAATCAACTTTATTAAAATATTTGAAATTAAACTTTAACTCACATTTTTAAGCAACATTTCGTGACTATAACTTTGTTAACATATAATTAGTATCAAAAGTTATGAGATCATAATCAGACTTTAATCCAGTGTAAGGCACTATCATATACTTAATCTAAATAACAAAATAATTAGTCTTCATCACTTGCATTTACACTTTGTAAAGCTTTGGTTTGGTAACACTTTGCGCATTGAAAAATCGAGTGGTCAAGACATTTAATGTGACAACTACATGTCTCACAAATGTACTAATGGATGGACAGAGGCACCTCCATTTCAGTATCCGAAGAGGTCGAGCCTGCATCATTTTCTTCCTCCTCAATCAAATGCAACTAAGTCTTCCTCATCCAACTCTTGGAATAATAAACTAGCTATATCCTCGTCTGTTAGTTGTTGATTCATGATTGGATTGGAATGGAATGTACAAACTAATATTATTTAACGCCGAATGCCAATATTTATAAGAAAAAAGAAAAATAAATACTTACAAAATAAAGTCACGCCGTATGCCTGGTGGGGTCTGTGGGACCCGCACGCACTTTACGCACGTCCTTTTACGCTCGTAGCTCGCCTCGGACTGAGGAAGCGGGCGGAGGGCATGCCGCGGTTAGTAACGGCCAGCTACTAAAAACGGTGAGGCGCGAAATTCAAATTTAAACGAACTACAACGGTTCGCGCGATGGTGTGGGTCTGACAGACCCTACCAGGCATGCGAAGGGTTAATATTATTATTTAATCTTTTGTAGTCAAAGTTAAGGCTATAAAAATAAAAGTTCCAACATTAATAATTATAAAACTAACAACGTCTTAAGGTTGCATTTAATTTAAAACTCACGCTTTTATAGAACAAAGTCTACTTTCCTTTGTACTATAATTTAGTCTTTTAGATTGTCTTGGTGTCACAAACATTGTTGTTAATACTAAAGGCTGAAATTTAAATAAGAGATAGTTTGTACATTATTTATTTTAATTTATTTCTTAAAAACTATATTTTAAAAATATTTCTAGGTGTTATTGTACATATAAGTATTTACATTATAAATATTTTTTCACTTTATCACGCGATGGTTGTTTCTTTAATAGTGTTTTAACCTAAAATTATTTTCATGACTATTTTTACCTGCATTGCATGTCTATTGTTTAAAATAATTATCGAAGTTAATAGAGTATGTGAAACACTAAAATACTTAGGTACCCATTTTTCATGATTTATATTATTGCATTAAATTTTTCTTTAAACCTTATTTCGCATTGTAATATTTTTTCAAATCGCTTACATTAATCGAGTTTAAGGCTGCAGTCTAGCAAAATTGCGTTTTCAACAAGTTATTTGACAATTTTTTCCCGGCTATTGAAATGATAAACTGATTTTTTTTTTCTTGTTTATCAATTAGTGTTATATACGCAATGCGCTTGAATTTTTTCACATTTATAAAGTTACTTTATGTTACCTTAATCAGGCCTTCAAGATAAGTCTCTTTCCCCCAAAGACATTTCGAGCTAACTTTGTGCACTCACTACGTTGCAACCGATTACAATTTATACAATTTGATCAGCGCATTATTATCCTTATATAGTCGTAATTAAAATCTGCTGAATACAATTGCCGAAAAACTTATGATTTTCCTAATTAGAACGTTATAAATTCATTAAATTTCCCATTTTTTGCCTTACAAAAAACTATTGATAAATACTGCTAAAAGTTATTTTTTCCATTAATTTATTCGAGTTGGTTGAAGACCAATGAATATTAATCCTTTAAAAAATTTTTTTTTGAATTTTGATAATTCTTTAAATATTAAAAAAATATTTAAAATAATTAGGAAAAATCCTAGCGAATTTTTTTAGTCGCGCTCCTTGGGCCGGAGCGTTCTGACGTGTGCTCTACGCTCGATTTTCCTTCATACCGAAGTGAAAGTTGCTCTAGTTCATTAAATTTAATATTTTTGTTAATTGATTATTTTTATCTTAGTTTTGTGCAAATATTCGTATACATTTGATTTCGATATGGAAAATAAACGAAAAAAATATGCGTGTAACTACTAGAAAAAAAATTATCTTCGAACATAAAGTTACACGTTAACACGGGGTGTCAGTAAAGGGATGTATATTTCTTTAAAACTAAAGTAAGCTCATAAATTTTCTTATAATATATTTTTTTTTTGAAGTTCCAAAAATGTTTATTTTTCGTTTGAGAAATACGAAATATAATATAAACTTGTATTGAGAACTTGAACTTGGGACGTACGGGGAAAATTTGTTTACTCCAAAATTCCAAATATGTCGAGGTGTTTTAATTTTTTCTTCTAGTCATTTTAAACGTAGCGGCATGTTGTTTGATTATTAATTTTGTAACTTAAATACAGGATGTTGGTTTTATATTCTGATCTTACAGACGCGCTGACAAATTTAGTCCACCATTTCTAGTTTAGTCCACCAACTCTAAGTACCAATGTTAAAACGAATGGATTATCATCACATCATCAAAACTCAGATGTAATGGAAGATCACAATAACATAGAAAATTCAATAGGTATTGAGAACTAAACAAACACAAGTAACAGAGACGCACAGAATAAAAAAAGAGGACGAAAACGATAATTCGTTGATGCTTTCCCTTTTCGACGTATTGTTAGGGTACATCACCAATCTGCAAAAAACAAAACTGATGATTCCCAATTGCTGATTAAAAATGAAAATCAAATAATCGACAACAATGGTGAAAATTTGCTGATCACAATGAAACATCCTTCAGTGGTAGCAGATTTACTCATTTAAAATGTATCGGTGAACAGCGTAAAGGAGAGGAGGACAGGAAAACATTATTAATGTGGATGGTGGATTGTATACAGGGGTAATCGATAAGTATGTGCAGGCGATTATGACGTTATTATTGCAGGTATCAAAAAACTTAAAACTGATATCGAAATTACTTTACCTAATGAGCAAAATGACAATAATAACTTTTTAAAAGTATAACGAGAAATATCTAAAAAAATTACTTTATACACTCCCATATCAAGAAGGGAAAATGGGACTAGTAGAAGTTAAATGTCTAATTCCGGCAAAAGACATGAAT
This sequence comes from Colias behrii, assembly GCA_029959065.1. Lineage (NCBI taxonomy): Eukaryota > Metazoa > Arthropoda > Insecta > Lepidoptera > Pieridae > Colias > Colias behrii. The sequence continues at coordinate 6,190,780 of JARWMC010000025.1, forward strand.
GCGGAAGATGCGGTTCAAAATAAAAAAATTAATATTTGAAATACAATGCAAAAAAATAACACTTTTGTCAAAGATAAGAATCATGACTATTTTTCCAAATTCAGGGACAACTAAACGTTGCAGAAGCAGAAGTCTGCTTATTTGCTGTTTGGACTGGAATGAATCATTCGTTAAAAATAGAATATATAAAAAAGTATGTAACGTTTAGGCAAAATAAAATGATGGACCATTATCAAGATTTTACATAAATTGCCTACTGTCAGAATTGATTGATTCGAGACTTCAGCATTCGATGCCCATCAAGGACCCATCCTATATCATTCAAGCGATTGAAAAAAAAAAGAGAAAAATTCAGTGCAGCCGATAAAGCATCAGAATGCTAGCAAAAGATTTAGGTTTATGTTTAGATTTAGGTTTATCAATATAAATCTATATATTATACATAATATAATAAATCTGTAGAAGGGTCAATTTTGTACTTTGAAAATATTTAAAAAATAAATAGCAGTGTTACTGGATCGATACCAAACACAAATATGTGATTAAAAAAATTTTTGTCTGTCTGTCTGTCTGTATGTGAAGGCATCACGTGAAAACTAATGGTTCGATTACGATGAAACTTGGTATAATTATACCTTATTATCCTGGGCATAAAATGGAATACTTTTTATCCTGGAAAAATACTAAGAAAAAAAATAAATCTTAATTTTTCAGTTTTATCCATAGACGTTGTTCTGTAGAACCGCGAACACACGTTGCGTTACCCGCAGTGGATTCAGCGATGTAACCTGTAGCGCCAAAAGTCGGATTTGGCTTGAACCGTTTGCGGCACACGCGGGCCGCACGACACCACGCCTCATCGACTCCTATATAAGGACGGCGTTCCGCGCGATGCATATAATTTATGAATTTTGATGCGAGCGGACGTGTCCAGTGTGGCGAGCGAGAGTGATCGTCTAATATTAATTTAGTGAGAAACGTCTTCCCAGTTCAAAATGGAGAAATAAACCATCCACGCGAAGACCGACATCCGCGCGGACGGAGTCGCGGGCGGAAGCTAGTCAGAAATAAATATCTTTTGTTTTCATTTGCGAATTTTTCTATTTTATAATTTTTTACACAAACATTACATTTTTTTTTATTATATACAATATTTGTTTATCCGTTTTATTAGTGAAACTGAAGAACTTTCACTAAGAAACTTAGGTCGAAAAAAATGTATAGAGTTATGCATTTTGTTTGGAAAGCTCATTTTTTTTTTATATTTCGTCCAAATTTCTTTGTAAAAGTTGATCAGTTATATAAACATGAAGTTGAAGATATCAATAGAACGTATTCGCAAATTTTGTGTACTGATAAAAAAAATCACCCGGTGTAATTTTCACGAAAATTGTTTCAAATTGTCATTTTTGGTACTTATTACGAATATTAAATTATGCATACGAATGATTTAATTTTTAAAAATTAAGTGGAGCAACTTTCACTTAGTACATTTGTATTATTTACATATAGGATGACAGGATGCATTTGTTTGCACTACTAGACCAAGCCCTTAATACATAAGAGATTACTAATACCAACTTTTAGAACGTCAATTAAAATGTGGTATACACATAGAGTACCAACTGCGAAGAGCTGTCCAATACAATCCCGTTCTAATTCTTTTCAAGATAATTTCCTATTCACTTTGAAACTTGAGATTATTGAAGCTAATTGATAAGAAGCCAGTTCTCCTGGAATTGACTTTAATACACTTAAGATAAAATTTATTAGCGTTCGCTTCAATACACGCTTTGAGTGTAAATAAACTTATTTTAAATGCATTTTCTGATAATTTAGATTGAAAGAGTTTATTTTTAAGTCACATACATTACATACAGTGTTCAGGGAAATTGTATTTTACACGAGTTTCAAAGGGAAAATTTATGATTTATAAAATATTGACGAGTTGTAATTTTATCTTGCAGTGATATAATATTGTATAAACAGTACTTATTTCAATTGGTTTATTTTGTGGTTGGCGCGTGAGCGTAGAACCGAGGGGCTTGGGTTCGATTCCCGGTGGAGACAGAGAAAAAAAATGTCTCGGTCTGGCAGGACACAGAAGGCTGATCACCTACTTGTCCCTAAAGAAAATCGATCAGTGAAACAGATGTATGCATAATGCATCTGTCCCTTTCCCCACTAGGGGACACGGGACTTCATTTCAGTTTGGAAGTTATGACATATATTTTATATATTCGTTAATATATGCCTGTAAAGTAACAATCATTATTATATACGCGTTAATATATGCCTGTAAAGTAACAATCATTATTGCAATATAGTTTACTATGGCTGTGTTTACTATCATGTCTCTCCAATATTTTCTGTATTTTATTTGTTTTTTCATTTATTTATTTATGCTTTATTGCTCTAGATAAATTACAAATTGAGACATAACCTGGGATACATTGTAACAAACGGCGGCCTTATCACTAAATAGCGATTTCTTCCAGACGACCAGTTTTATAAATTACTAGCGGTCCGCCCCGGCTTCGCCCGTGGTACCTACATGTTTACGTTGTTTTTTCATAAGAACCATCCTCGTAGGTACTTCAAGTAATAGATTCCGCAGCGCACGCAATGACAGAATTTTTATTAAGGAATTTTTTACACCTTCGGTTACATTATTGCATTTTTGGTAAGGATCTCTAATTTTTTTGAAAATGCAATATAGCCTATGTTGCTCAGTAAAGATGCAGCTTTCTAATGGTGAAAGAATTTTTGAAATCGGTCCAGTAGTTTATGCGTGAAAACCATACATACATACATACATAATTACAAACCTTTCCTCTTTATAATATTAGTATAGATTTATGTAGATATCTGTATATTTTAGCCTATTCTCACGTTTCAGTGAAACTAAAATATTTCTGGACGTTATGAAAATTGTGCCTATAAATCTGCCTAGACCCAACTAGAAATGCTAAGGTCATAGTATGAGAAAATACCTTGATATGTCATTGTCTACATCATCTGTTAAAGGTGATGTTTGAACATTTTTCTTATTTGTTACCCGACTGCGACACAAGGGTAATGTTATTCGAGTGTATGTATGTGGCACGTTCAGAACCTAAACGGCTTGTCTTAGGCCGGTTGCAGAGCTTCACCGACCATCAGTGCGTACGTCAGTCACGCTTGTCATATGTATGGAAATTCATAAAACCGTTCATAGCTAGACCGACCATACGCGCCATACCATACCGCACGCGTATTTCCAATTTCCATACATATGACAAGCGCGACTGACGTACGCACTGATGGTCGGTGAAGCTCTGCAACCGGCCTTATTTTCAAGTGGTGTCAGTAGATACGTCTAAAGTCGTGAGAGTGACACTAGGTACATCAAAATTAAAAAAGACTCAATACAAGTCAAGATTTTGTTTTAAGCTATTGCATAGCTTCTATCGCAGCTTGAAAGACGTGTGGCACTCGGGGACTGCCGCGGTAAAGCTATTGCATAGCATGCCTTCAAGCCACACCTCCGTGCTCGTCGGAGTGGGGAGCATGAGGTTTTTTCGTAACGGAATTTCTCGATTCGGTCCCCGCGCTCAAGGCCCGCGATAGAAGCTATGCAATAGCTTAAAACCATTCCTATAATCTTTATAACCTCGATTTTGATTTTATTTTAATAAGAATATGTTACTTTGTAAATATTTAGAACTAGGTTAAAAAATAAATAAAAATTGAAACAGAAATAGGTCAAAATCTTTTTTGGGTTCTAGTTGAAAAGTATCGATTAGGTCGACCTTCAGTTTGCCAATATTCAAAACTAAAATATTCTAAACTAGCTGCTCCGCGCGGTTTCACCCCCGTGGCTCCACTCCTGTTGGTCGTAGCGTGATGATATATTATAGCCTATAGCCTTCCTCGATAAATGAGCTATCTAACACCGAAAGAATTTTTCAAATCGGACCAGTAGTTCCCGAGATTAGCGCGTTCAAACAAACAAACAAACAAACTCTTCAGCTTTATTGTATTATTATAGATTAAAGATTCTAATTTCGATACATGCAATATATTTAGTAATCCAATTATTTTGTGACCTCTATTGTAATGGAAACAACAAAGAAAGGTTAAGTAAATTTTTGCCAAGTGGTAACAATATTTTTTTCATTGTACAAACAAAAACACGATTTGCGTTGAAAATTTTAAGAGTTTTCAAATAGTAACTAGCTGATTTAGTACATTTTAATGTACTATATTGAGTTACTAGGTTTCCGCCTGCGGCTTCGCCCGTGTTTTCAAAGAAAACCCGCATAGTTCCCGTTCCCGTGGGATTTCCGGCATAAAACCTATCCTATGTGTTAATCCAAGTTACCCTCTATATGTGTGCTAAATTTCATTGCAATCGGTTCAGTAGTATTTGCGTGAAAGAGTAACAAACACACATACATCCTCACAAACTTTCGCATTTATAATATTAGTAGGATATTAGTGAGAAACAGTTGTACTGGTTGTAAAAACATTTAAATTTTATGTTTCCTATCGCATCGGATTTAGGACAAAGAATTGAAAAAGCAAATTTGAAATTCTCTGCAATACAGTATAAATGAATTACGAATACATAACTACACTATTCGAAGCTTATAATAATCAATGTTGAGTAGTGCTGCTGCCCCCAAGGTTGCCCAAATAATAAAGGCCTTTACTTGAATCACTTTTATTCCTCTTTACAATATGTGTTGTTTAAGCTAGCCGTTATGCACTACTGAATAATAATTCTAATAAAATGTAGAAAGCGTCGGGGAAACAATGTGGACGCACACATATACAAAAAGTTCGATCAGCGAACTGCATATGTGTGTCCCTACATTATTCCCCCCCCTTTTCAAAAAAAATTATACACTCCAAAAAAAAAATTTTATCAAAAGACATAATAAACACACAACAATTACCGTTAAATACAAAATGTGATAACAATGCAATACACATATTAATTCGTAATACATATTTCTTATACCTATGTAATCCGATATATAACTTACTTAATAATCTAGTACAAAAACAGGAAATACTAAATAGGCATCTTCAATGCGTAAAAACAAAACTATCGTATTACTTTATTCTTTCGCAATAGGTACACAAAAATGTAAAATATGCACAATATAATGTTATGTTAATCATATTTACGTAAAACATAAAATGAAATGATTAACAATATGAAACGATAACAACAAATTAAGTTACTTTAAAACGTTGTATATTGAACAATTAATATAAAATTTGTATAAGATTCAATAGCTACATGTAAACGAATATAAACTTCTAAAAAAAATGTATATAACACACAAGTATGATAAATTGAATTACAATACAGATAATACTTAGAATTAAAGACAATAGCTAAATACTGTGTGAAAGTTCTATATCGCAAATCGCACGGGTCGTCGGATTACGCGACCGCTCCTAGTTACGCTTATGGGTGGCGCATGCTGAACCGACTTCGATAAAGAAGTGTTATATGGAACAATATTGTTTTCCACATCAACATTATCTTTTATAATAAAGGCTGGCTTTGACCTGTCAATGGAAATGCGTGCGACTCTATCCGGAAATTGTATTTTAAAAACTTTAGAACTACGTTCTAACACTTGATAAGGACCATTATAAGGCGGTTTTAGAGACCTGTGCACTGCGTCATCTCTAACAAAAACGTGACTACAACTTTGTAAATCGGAATAAACGAATATTTTCTTTGCGTTCGTCTTATCTCTCGTCGGGCGATACTGAGATATAGTTTCACGGATTTTTTCTACCAAACTATAAGGATCGTTTACGTCACAGTCATTTGTAGAACTATCGTAGAACTCGCCAGGCAAACGTAAAGTTTTACCGAAGGCCAATTCTGCGGCACTAACACTACTATCAGTTCGCATTGCTGCTCTCAACCCTAACATAACAGTGGGTAATTCGTCTATCCACGTTTTATTACTACTAAGCAGTCTCGCCATAAGGGCTGCCTTCAACGATCTATGCCACCTTTCCACCGCGCCATTACTTTGGGGGTGGTAAGGCGTAGTACGAATTTTATGAATACCCAAAAATGACATTAATTTTAAAAATAGACTCGACTCAAACTGACGTCCTTGATCGCTAGTAATACGGACGGGACAACCATATCTAACTATCCATCCTTCATAAATATGCTTAGCAACGACGTCTGCAGTAATTTCTTTAACGGGAAATGCTTCAGGCCAACGCGTACATCGATCTATAATTGTTAATAAATATCTAAATCCCTGTGGAGATGTCGGCAATGGACCAACTAAATCCACATGGATATGCTCGAATCGCGAAACTTCCGGGAATTTCCCTATATCCGAAACAACGTGACGCGAAATCTTCGACCTTTGACATGATACACACGCTTTGGTCCATTTCCCTATATCTTTATTCATACTAGGCCAAAAAAATTGTTTAGTGACCATCTTCCGAGTCGTACGTATACCGGGATGACTTAAATTGTGAACACTATCGAAAGCAATTTTTCTAAAATATCCTGTTAAATAAGGTCTAATAATATTATTTGAAACTTCGCAATATACTCCTTTTTTACAAGTCGGTAAATACATTTTCTTAAACTTTACATTATTATCGCTATGCCCACTACGTGTCATATTAATCAAGTACTCGTCTTTCGCTTGCGAGTCAGCAAGTTCGTTGAAGTCGAGTACAGTCGGGCAAACAATTGTTTCTACGCGCGATAAAGTATCGGCTACAATATTATCTTTACCGCTAATATGCTGTATGTCGACCGTAAATTCACTTATAAAAAGTAATTGTCGCGTCCTTCTAGGCGTTTCTTTACTGTCATTACCTATTTTAGAAAATGCATGACATAAAGGCTTATGATCTGTATCAGAGGCGGCTCGCCCTAAGGAGCGCTGGTGCAGTGAACTCCCATAAATAATAATAATAAAATCATACTCCTTAATTTCATTATTAATATTAATTATTACTATTTGAAATCAATCGTAATCGTAAAAAAACTACTGTCAATACCAATGAATATATCCATCATTCCATCATTCCATACACCTGTATAATACTGTATTATACAGTAACGCGCGAAGCGGAGCGCTCACGATTGCGCTCTAATGAAAAAATATTTAGTACATTTCCTAATACGAAATCCAATAGGAGTGAAAGAGAGGAGGTTTGCCAGTGCCCTGCGCGTGAAACAGAAGATTTTCTATGGAGAAATAGCAAAATTCGGAGCGCCGCTCCCGCAAATGTTGCCGGTTCGTTTTTACCGCTGCGCCTGGGCGCCCGTACACAGGACAGCGATTGCGCGCGACGTTGCTACTCCTAAGTCCTATATTATAAACAAACACTCGACTCTTGAGTCAACTTCAATGCACGCGCGCGAATGCAAATTCGGGAATTTTCTAATTAAAATCATAAGATACGTGTTGAAATAGTCTGTAGTTATCAGTATTACTTGCGAGTGTGAAAATGAACAATTATAATGTGGCGTTCATTAAAAAGTGTGTTAAAACGTTACAAATTCGGCTTGAATTGAAAGCTAAGGGACTGCCACGGCGTGAACTTGACCTTACGCAAAAATGTACGACAAAAACGAAAACATATACGCGTGTGTTTAAATCCGAACAATATTATGTGAAAGCACCGTGGTTGTGTGGTTGTGATGAAAGCAACAACAGACATTCGTAAAGCTAGTGCTGTAGTAATGTCTTGTCGCTTTAAGTTATAGATATTTTTGCACACCAAAAAGAAAGACGTATGTATTTCCTTTATAAGTAATTTTTTTGATAAATGTACTGCTTTACACCATGTATTTTCAGTGTTTTATTTCAAGTGAACACCCATAAAATTTTGCCACGAGCCGCCTCTGATCTGTATATATAGTTAAAGGACGGCCTTCAAACAATTTCCTAAAATATTTTATAGCTTGAAAAATCGCTAGCAATTCTCTATCATAAGTAGAATACTTTTGTTCGGTAGGCGAAAATTTTTTGGAAAAATATCCTAGGGGTATCCACTTACCTTTTACTCGCTGTTGCAATACCGCACCCATACAGGTATTGGAAGCGTCGGTCATTAAGGCTAAGGGAACATCTAAAAGGGGATGTGACAATGTGACGGCATTCTGTAAACCTATCTTACATTGCACAAAAGCATTTTCACTAACATTGTTCCAAATAATTTTCGATTTATCATTTTTCTTAGAATTCACTAAATATTTATTAAGTTCGCATTGATGTGACGCTAAATGAGGTAAATGTGGTCTATAAAAATTAATCATTCCTAAAAATCGTCTTAAATCAGATACTGTAACGGGTTTAGGAAAATTAACTATGGCTTCGACTTTATCTTTGAGCGGTTTAATTCCATCCACGCTCACTTCGTGACCTAAGAATTCTATACGCGACTGTCCGAAGCTACACTTGCTTAAGTTTATAGATATGCCGTATGTATTGAAACGTTCGAATACTAGCTTCAAATGTTCTTGATGTAAAGTCTCATTTTCGCTGGCAATTATGACGTCATCTAAATAACAAAATAAAAAATCGAGACCTTGTAAAACGGTATTGTTCATAAAACGTTGAAACGTTTGTGCGGCGTTCCTTAGGCCAAAACTCATACGGGGAAATTCGAAAAGTCCGAAAGGAGTAATAATAGCAGTTTTTTCTATATCGCATGGGGCAACTTTTATGCAGTGATAGGCTCTATTTATGTCCACTTTTGAATATATTTTCTTATTAGCCAATATAAAAGTAAAGTCGTGTAATCGCGGAACTGGATATCTGTCGGGCTTAGTAATTGCGTTGAGCTGTCGATAATCTCCGCACGGCCTTAACTCGCCATTCTTTTTAACTACAACATGAAGCGGACTAGCCCAAGCACTTTTAGAAGGCCTACAGATACCTAATTCTTGCATAACCCTGAACTCTTCCTTCACCTTTTTGTATCTATCCGGGGGTAACGGTCTAGCTCTAGCATGAATAGGTGGGCCGCTCGTCTCTATATAATGCAAAACGTTACGCGATGTAGTTTCTTTAAACGACATCGGTTTAATAATGTCAGGAAACATACTTAATAAATCGTAATACGGATGATTTTTGCACACAGAATTTAGCGATTGTTGCGTACACGAAACTAAGGAGGCTAATACATGCAAATCGGTAGTTTGATCAATTAACTTTTTTCGATACAAATCAACTAATAATTTATGATGTGTTAAAAAATCAGCTCCCAATATTGGCTGTTTGACGTCTGCTAAAATGAACTCCCAACGGTACGGTCTTCTTAAATTAAGGTTTAAAACAATTGATTTAATGCCATATGTTGCAATTTCTGTACCGTTAGCAGCGTATAATTTAAGATCGGATCGACATAATTTATTGTACTTAAATGGATTTCTAGATATGGGTAAAACTTGGGTAAAACGGAAACATTGGCACCGGTATCTACTAAAAATTTTAAATTAGTGTTTAAATCTGTTACCATGAGACGGCTGCACGGCGTGATGGTACAGACCTCCGCCGTAGTCTGCACCTGCCTAGCTAGTTTTCCGGCTGGGCGGCTGCTGCGCTGGGGCTGGGGTTCCTCTTCCACGCGCACGGCTGGATGCACTTGTGAGCGCGCTGCCGGTACCTGAAGTGGTAGCTGCACAACCAGTCGGGTCCGCCGGGACGACGTCGCTTCGAAGATGACCTTGACGACTCTCGGTAATTGCGTGACGGTGTTCTGGGTCGCCGGTGTATCGCTCGTGATCGTGAGCGCTCGATGTTTGAAAGGCGCACATTGATTTTCGCCAATTCCGCCGAAAGGGTGCCGTAAAAGTTAGATGTATGCATCGCCATATTAAAATTTAAATTCTTCCAATAAATCTTCGTCTTGAAAATAATATTTAATTGTATTAGAATTTTTTGATGTTCTTTGTCGGGGGTCACCAATGTTGAGTAGTGCTGCTGCCCCCAAGGTTGCCCAAATAATAAAGGCCTTTACTTGAATCACTTTTATTCCTCTTTACAATATGTGTTGTTTAAGCTAGCCGTTATGCACTACTGAATAATAATTCTAATAAAATGTAGAAAGCGTCGGGGAAACAATGTGGACGCACACATATACAAAAAGTTCGATCAGCGAATTGCATATGTGTGTCCCTACAATCAACGTTTATCCAAAATTGTGCATTCAACCCAATATTACTGGATTACGCCTAAACCTCGCTACTGAATCACGGCCAGTGCAATTTCAAAGCACTATCTACCGTTTTAAAGGATTAGCGGCCATATAAACTATCACGGTATGTGACTTTACCCGGTTATTCTGTGGCAGAGATTTCTGATTGTTGACTGTCATTATTTTGGCACTATTTTCGGTGGTTATAGTTTTATATATTTAGTAAAGCGTAAGGTAACTGTATAGGTAGGTTATTATTATGCTTGTAGGTATGTGTTAAAGTAGAGTTTTTAAATAAGCCTTATTAGATTTATTTGTGTGATAATTACATTGTTTTATTTATTTTTGGTTTATAAGGCCTTCTATATATATCTATACCTGGCATTAACAATCCGTATTTTAGTTAATGGTTATATAACTAAATAAAATTGTTAACTATAAGCAAAGAGGTTTATCTTTGCTCGTCCCTGTTTCAAAAATTGTGTAATGTCAAGCGTGTACGAGCTTGTTATAAAATATCAAATAAAGTGTTTTTCTTTTTTTTTATTGTAAAAATTTTCATTATAATACAATTATTTCAACAAAATATCACACAAATACGTAAACATTCAAGAACAACAAAATCACATCTAACCCAAACATTAAAACGATTTTTCTTACTCAAAGCTCTTTTCTCCAGTCTTTATACTGATTTTGCATTATTATTATCATTATGAGCTCAATTACCATTCTACATGTGTACACTAAATAAACCCATGTAACAGTAATATAAACAAATAACAATAAATATACAACACAACTCCCTGCGTATCATACGCTAGAAAGAACCGCAATAGGCGAAGGAACTTGATTTCAAAGAATATGCTAATAATAGAGGGTGTTTTATTCAAAGTCACATTTGTTTGTTCATGTAAACTTCTTGTACAAGGTCTTATGAATGTTTATAAAGGGTCGATATTAGGTTAGTATATTAATGTATGTTAAACGATATTACCAAATAAGGCACAGGAAAGAAAGTGAAAATAAAATGCCCAATAAACTGAAATAAAGGATAGTATGGTATCACAATGCAATTATCAAGAAATAAAAATTGTCATTAAAGTCTAAGAATAAAGTAAATACTCCTCTACTTCTCTATTTATTACCTTTAAGATTTAGTCCCAATTATTTCATAGTATCAATCATAGATAAAATTCAAAGGGTAAAACCAAATTGCAGAAGGTAAAATGTAAATGGTGTATCTGTATTATTAATCTATGACATACGCTTTGTAATAAGAGATTTAATGGTAAGAGAGCCAGAAATAAATTGTCGCGATGTTTCTTAGACGGAAATTATGTTTTCCGAGACTGAAGGCCCTTTGCGGCAGTTGACGTCTGTTACTTTATTTATATACTTTATCGATAATATTATATTGAAAGAAAAATTTTATTAAAATATTTAAAAAATATCTTTGTGTTTTGATTATTTTCAATTGAAAATCAAAAATATAGTAAAATTTATAACAATTTAGCCGTTGAAACGTTTGCCTATATTTCTAAGTATTAAAAACCTATACTTGTTTTCAATTTATTCTAAAACTAAGATTAAATTGATTTCTTTTCTTTTTACATTAAGGGGAAGCATGTGTAATTGCAGTTAATCTGATTATTTTCTTTATAAACACATGCTAAAACCAATAAAGCTAATGAACATAAAAATACATCCTACTTCATTGTAAGTCACTTCCCAATTTGCACCGAAACACAATAATTTTAAAACGACAGTGAAAAACAACAAAGTCCATTTCCAATTCCTGAATGGAAACGCTATGTGATTATCGGTTAAGGCGAAGTAGCTGTTGTTAAAGGCTATTTTTACCGATTTTACTAATACATTGTTTCTTTAAATAATATTCTAAAGCTGTTATTATAAATTAATTTAACAATATATTTCGTAGCATGGTTAACACTCGCTCAAGTTTTCAAGCTTCTTGTGTTCTCTTATCTATCTATATTTGCAGGAAACGGCAACATTCCAAAAAATTCATAAAACTATTATTATGAAAAAAAAATATCTGATCGAGTGGTACCTACATATACATATTTTGACATCACTGTCAACAAAAAGTTGAAAATGCGTTACAAAAACACATAATATTCCGATGTATCTTTTAATTTGTGATATATATGAAAACACGTCAATCTACAGCTTTTGATACATTTTGAAATGTAAATAATTAACTTGTAAAATTATTGAAATTATTATTTACCTGTAACATTAACCTCCGGGAAGTTGGCACCGCACTTTGAAGTTAGAAAAATTTTAAAGGTTGTTCCAGGTTGTTCTAGGTTTGTTCTACATTGTTCCAGAATTGCATACAGCTGAGATTAAAACTTTTCGAGAAAAGTCAAAAAACCCGATTTTTGAGCTGGCACCGCACTTTTTAGATATCGCGATTCTGGCGGTTGTTCCAGGTTGTTCTAGGTTTGTTCTATATTGTTCCAAAATATCGCGTCCGAAAAAAATTTATTTTCCACAAAATTCGTAAAAAACCAAAAAGAAGCTGGCACCGCACTTTTAAGATATCACAATTCTGGCGGTTGTTCTGAGTTGTTCTAGGTTCGTTCTATATTGTTCCAAAATATCACGTCCGAAAAAAAATTATGTTTCAAAAATTTCGTAAAAAAAATGGCGAATGTTGAGTCTTGTTAGCAATTGGGTGCAGTCAATATTATTGTTTAAAAGTTTAGGTACGAAAATTAGATCAAAAATGTCCCTTCGATTTTCTAGTGAAATCATATTGAAGTTAGAGAGTCGGTCTTTGAGTGTAGTTTTTTCTTTGGTGACCCATCAAAGAAAAAACTACACTTCTATTATAAAAATAATTCAATTTTTTTGAAGATGTATCATTTTACGAATATTTTATTTTTTACTCAGCAAGTATCACAGACTCAACACCATTCAGCACAACTCTTGTGTTTTTTTAGTTTTCGAAAATGGTATGGTCAACTTCTGTAAAAAACTCATTTTTTTTGTGTCTTCATTAAAGAAAAATTAAATTTTTTCTCCAGCACAACGAGTAGTAGAAAGCAAACTGTACATTTGTACAGTAAAAGTTCCTTATTCGCGGGGTATATGTTCCATAAATATGCCGCGAATACAGAAACCGTGAATACGGAATGATAATTTTAATTTATATGGGATTATAGGGAATACGTTCCTAGGTGACGAAATAAAAAAAAAAATATTATGCATAAAAAATTAATTAAAATTGAAGTTTTTGAACATTTTAATTAATTATCTTAAGACAAGGCAATGGTTTGAAGAATTTTGTAATTTTTTCTTGCTTGGCAGTTTTCAAAAGCTCCTTCAATTCAGACTGATACACAGCAGTCGCATTAGCAATTTGCCTCTTAAACCAGTTAAGTTCACTTTATGTGGTAACACAGATTTTTTTCGTGTCGAAACTCGTTTCTCATTTTTTTTAGTTGACATTATAAACTAGGAAGAGTGCAGTAGACGATTTACTCTATCACAATTTTTGCAACGAATGTGAAAGACGAAACAATAAAACACACAAAGCGGCTTTTACTATAAACGGAACTACATTTAAAAATATACTTTATTTATTGAGTTATAAGGTTGCTTCCATTCTGTTTATTTAAATTCTCAAAAACATCAATCGCGGCAAAGGCCTCGGCGATATCATTTAACAACTTATTATGTACTTTAGGCCAACTTGTAATAAGATCTATTTTACTTTCTTATTAGTCCATTTGACAAGAATATTGGGTTAGCGGACGCGATATTTTGGAACAATATAGAACAAACCTAGAACAACCTGGAACAACCTTTAAAATTTTTCTTACTTCAAAGTGCGGTGCCAACTTCCCGGAGGTGGTTTTTTACGAATTTTGTGGAAAATTATTTTTTTTCGGACGCGATATTTTGGAACAATATAGAACAAACCTAGAACAACCTGGAACAACCTTTAAAATTTTTCTAACTTCAAAGTGCGGTGCCAACTTCTTTTTGGTTTTTTACGAATTTTGGGGAAAATAAATTTTTTTCGGACGCGATATTCTGGAACAATATAGAACAAACCTAGAACAACCTGGAACAACCTTTAAAATTTTTCTAACTTCAAAGTGCGGTGCCAACTTCCCGGAGGTGGTTTTTTACGAATTTTGTGGAAAATAATGTTTTTTCGGACGCGATATTTTGGAACAATGTAGAACAAACCTAGAACAACCTGGAACAACCTTTAAAATTTTTCTAACTTCAAAGTGCGGTGCCAACTTCTTTTTGGTTTTTTACGAATTTTGGGGAAAATAAATTTTTTTTGGACGCGATATTTTGGAACAATATCTACAAACCTAGAACAACCTGGAACAACCTTTAAAATTTTTCTAACTTCAAAGTGTGGTGCCAACTTCCCGGAGGTCAACTACTTTTTGGTTTTTTGCGAATTTTGTGGAAAATAAATTTTTTTCGGACGCGATATTTTGGAACAATGTAGAACAAACCTAGAACAACCTGGAACAACCTTTAAAATTTTTCTAACTTCAAAGTGCGGTGCCAACTTCCTTTTGGTTTTTTGCGAATTTTGTGGAAAATAAATTTTTTTCGGACGCGATATTTTGGAACAATATAGAACAAACCTAGAACAACCTGGAACAACCTTTAAAATTTTTCTAACTTCAAAGTGCGGTGCCAACTTCTTTTTGGTTTTTTACGAATTTTGTGGAAAATAAATTTTTTTCGGACGCGATATTTTGGAACAATATAGAACAAACCTAGAACAACCTGGAACAACCGCCAGAATCGCGATATCTAAAAAGTGCGGTGCCAGCTCAAAAATCGGGTTTTTTGACTTTTCTCGAAAAGTTTTAATCTCAGCTGTATGCAATTCTGGAACAATGTAGAACAAACCTAGAACAACCTGGAACAACCTTTAAAATTTTTCTAACTTCAAAGTGCGGTGCCAACTTCCCGGAGGTGTAACATTATTGAATTGATATTGAATATATTGAACATTATTTTATGTTTGTTCTTTTACGTATTTACGTTTGCATATTTTCAGGGCATGATTACAGTCAGTCTCTTAACTCAGCAGAGTCTACATATTTGAATCTATAATACCTACATAATATTACTATATCAGACTATAAGAACAATGTTTAAATAACCATTCGTATATTTCTACATATTTTATTCCCAATAAATTACACATGAAAACCACGTCGCCTTAACTAATTACAGCTGTCTCAATACAGTATTTGTTTCCATCGCAGCCGCGTGTACAAACAATCGCTTCTCCAATTGATAGTTCATTTAACGTACTAATGAACCAATTTAAAACTTGTATAACGCAAGTGTTATGTATTATTTCTAGATAACGCGGTATGTATGACAACAGGTAACAGGTTAACATGATGTCTTAAAGCAGTATTATTTCCTCATATACTCTTCATCTATTCATACATACGATATTATATAGCTGAAGAGTTTGTTTGTTTGAACGCGCTAATCTCAGGATCTACTGGTCCGTTTTGAAATATTCTTTCGATGTTAGATAGCCTATTTATCGAGGAAGGCTATATACTATACATATAACATCACGCTAAAACTAACAGAACCGGAGCAATGCGGGTGAAACCGCGGGGTGCAGCTAGTATAAAATATTACTATAATAGAAATTCCACAGAATATAACCTATAGAAAATCATGTTTATATTTGCTATACATAGTTTCAAAAACATCTATGGACTATATAAACCAAATGATTATGTTTGTTTTCTTCGTTGTACAAATTTTGTTGATAAAATATACCACAAATCAGAATAACAAATGGTTTCAATGCATTATCATCTATAATACAAATAAAAACGTCGTTTTCGCAGAAAAAAGCAGAGAGAGTGTAATGGCGGCGGTGTTTACCAATCAAATTGCTCCATTTAAAATTCGAATGCGCGAGTTCCCGAAACGCTTTTCTGCGTACGTATGTTTTTCCTCCGTCATTAGATTGTTTAACATCAAGATGTTTTATAATATTTCATCGAATATACTTGTGTTTTTTCTTTCATTGATGAATTAAATATAGAAGTATGGCTAATGCATTAAAAAGAAGATAAATAAATTCTTAATATTTGTCCATTGTCATTTTATGCATTTATTATGTTTGTAATATGCTCTCCTATTATTTTGATTGAACAAAATAAACAAAATTTATCCTTTTTTAAAGAGCAGTTATTCAAGAAAAATTATTTAAAAACGAATCATAACAAGATTTTGTCTCTTCGTAGAATCGATACATTTATTTGTGAATTCTTATAAATAGTGGTTTTTTGTTAACACTATATTCGTATGTATTATCTCAAAAGTTTCTTACTAACGAAACAAACAGTTTATCTATTAATTTCTATTCAAAAGCAAATCAAACGTAACATCAATATCTATTCATACAACTTACAAGCGAGACAAGGTTAAACATAATATTATTATCTTTCAAGTCAATTGAATTTTATCCAACAATATGGTTATATTAACATAAGACAGGTTTTTCTTACATAGTCTATTTATAAACCGTCTAGACAAAGACTTTCCTTGTACAAATAAGTACTTTATTATATTCCTTTGTATGCCTAAATCTTTAAAACTACGCAACGGATTTGAGCGCGGGGACCGAATCCAGAAATTCCGTAACGAAAAAACCTCACGCTCCCCACTCCGACGGGCACGGAGGTGTGGCTTGAAGGCATAGCATGCAATAGCTTAACCGCGGCAGTCCCCGAGTGTCACACGTCTTTTTTTAATAGATAGAGTGATTCAAGAGGAGTATATATTTATTAGATTTTAGACAAAGCGGGCGAAGCCGAGGGCGGTAAGCTAGTTTTTAAAATAAAATAACTGGGATACAATTGGATATAGAAAAATGCAGAAACAGTAGACCTACTTTATTTTAACACGTTTTAAGATAAAATAACGCTTACAGAGTGAAGTTATAACATATTTTGCACGCAAAATATTTTCAGCACGCGTGAATAATTCAGAATTTATTACGTCCATACATCAGAAAGTAACTACCATTAAAATACTTAAAACTACAAAAGTATACACGCCATTAACATCGCTCTATGACTGTTGAACAACAGCAATATACTCGTTATTTATGAGATAAAAGATTTAATGAATGGTGTATAAATGCTTAGGAATTTGCGGATTTTGATGGTTATTGTTATATGTAATAATATTTAAATATACAGTGTGTCCGGACATGACATACCGATATTTGAAGGGGCTATTCTCCAGGTATTTTTATTGACAATTCAACCCGTCTACAGTCCCCTACCTCACCCCCCTCAAAATGGCAAACCTATCAATTCGGATAGTGAATTTATGAAAATTGTAATAACTTCGAAAGTGAGTGTCACAAAATACTAAATTTGGTTTTATTTGAACAATAACAAGTTATTCTAGGGACCACTAAACAAATTTAATTGATAAGAGTGATGAAGCATACTTTAAAAAATTCGAAAACCATTTTGAGGGGGGTGAGGTAGGGGACTGTAGAGCGGTTGAATTGTCGATAAAAATACCTGGAGAATAGCCCCTTCAAATATCGGTATGTCATGTCCGGACACACTGTATAATATAGAAAATCCACGCAACTCTGTCTGCTTTTTAAGAAATATTGATTCCGGTTTTGCATTTTTCTTTGCTCCTCCGGTTCCGTGGTCGTAGCGTAATGATAATATAGAGCCGTCGTCGGTAAATAGATATTTAAATATAATAATCCAGTACCACAGATTAAATACTAGCCAGTACCTAGTATTTGAGATGAAAATACATTTAAAATATTAGTGTAAGTAGATCAGTGTGAGGATTTGCAATAGACTGGTCGAATTATTTTATTATTTTAATGATACCAAAAATAATATGAGGTCTGAATAGTATTATGTTAGCATATTATATAAATAGATAATATCTATAGATAGATGTACCAGTTGTATAAATGTACCTATATTTTAAAACAAAATAAAACCATGCTGTGTTTTGCATCTGTAATCTTAAAATAACTATTAAAAATTGTTTGAGACAGGAATTTAAATTACGTTTGTCGCCTTAGGTAACTAGGTCATCTCATCATTCTCTCTGGTTTCATATTATTCTTTCTTTGCAATTTTATTTCTATTATTCTACCATTTGTAATTGTTTTATATCTATACTAATATTATAAAGCTGAAGAGTTTGTTTGTTTGTTTGAACGCGCTAATCTCGGGAACTACTTGCCCGATTTGAAAAATTCTTTCGCTGTTAGATAGCCCATTTATCGAGAAAGGTTATAGGCTATATAACATCACGCTTCGGCCAATAGGAGCGGAGCTACGAGGGTGAAACCGCGCGGAGCAGCTAGTATTTTATAACCAGCTTCATAACTTCTGGATAAGTTCTGGGTAGCTATCCATTTACCCACCCATTTTTATCTGCCAGTTCAAATGTACACTAATATTTTAAAGAGGAAAGATTATTTTGTTTTTGTTTGTTTTTATTGAATAGGCTCCTAAATTAGTGGACCTATTTTAATGAATTTTTGCACTAATAGAAAGCTATATCATTAGGAAATAACATTAATACACAATATAAAACAAAGTCGCTGTCTGTCCGCAACAGATTTAGATGTGTTTTTAATAGATAGAGTGGTTCAAGAGAAACGTGTTAGTATATTATTTGCGTGGGCGAAGCCGCGGGCGGAAAGCTACTATAATATAAAATGCCACAAGCAGTCAGAGATTTAAATTCAATTTTAATACACGTACCTCAGTAAATAAATAACTGAAACATTCCTTGCAATAGTTTGTAAAAATATTGTAGCAATGTAATTTTCCTTAATGTGATTGGAACTTAGATTAGTCTGATGGAAACTGACTTTAATATTTTTCTTGAGGAAGCTCACTTCGGCTTATTTAGAACTACCTACATTCAGTTGTGTAGAATAAACGTAGATTAAATAGATACATTTATCTTAATAAAAACAGGTTTATGTGAATACTTCCGCCCGTGGCTTCGCCCCATATAGGTACTATACCTTGCTCTATCTATATACCAAATTTAAATTGTAATCGTTCAGTAGGTAGTATTTGTGTGAAAGGGTAACAAACATCCATCCATCCTCACAAACTTTCGCATTTATAATATTAGTAGGATTCAGTTAGTGTAGAACAAGCGTCCTACTAATATTACAAATGCGAAAGTTTGTGAGGATGTGTGTGTGTGTGTGTTTGTTACTCTTTCACGCAAATACTACTGAACCGATTACAATGAAATTTAGCACAGATATAGAGGGTAACTTGGATTGACACATAGGATAGGTTTTATCCCGGAACGGGAACGGGAACTATGCGGCTTTTCTTTGAAAACGCGGGCGAAGCCGCGGGCGGAAAGCTAGTAGATTATAGTATCTATAGGTGCTTTTGTTTTGTGAGAAACAAGTTTATTTGTATAATGTCTGTCCTACTCGGCTTCGTCCGTGGTGCCTACGAAGTACAGTCCTACGACGAAAGAATTTTTGAGATAGATCCTCGTTCAGCTGTAGCTTTATACTTTTAACTAAATCTAAAATCAGCCAAAGATACGTCTTCAACAAATTTATAAGCCAATGGATTGAGCTATACATATACAAAGAAACGGGCAACACAACAACATAAAATGTACAATTACATCATAAAAAATAAATATAATATAGCATCAAGGATATAATTCTCTTATCCGAGTCGAGTAGTAAAATGTATGGTAATTCAGTAACAGATGAGTAATCCAGGTATTAACAACTGAAAATCCAACTCAAGTGCTGTAGCTTATTTTCGATAGCAATCGTTGAAACACACGAATTATTATTTCAATATGAATCCTTTATGAATATTTTCATTATTTGATGCTTTCATTTATATTGGCACTAGCTGTGCAACGCGGTTTTACCCGCATTGCTCGGCTCTTATTAGTCTTAGCGTGATGATATTATAGCGTATAGCCATCTTCAATAAGTGGGCTATCTGACACTAAAATAATTTTTAAATTCGGACGGTTAATGAGATTACTGCCTTAACCCAAACAAACAAGCTCAGCTTTATAATATTAGCATAGATAATGTTTAACATAATTATCTTAACAACAGCTTTTACAAAATAATCTTTTAAAAAAGTATTATATTAATACGTTAAAAAGAATATCTTACTTTACTTACCTACCTACTACGTTTTAATTAAAATATGCTTTGCTTTCGTAATAAATGTAAACTATTTCTATATTTATCTTAAACTCCGATCTCTCTTGAAACTTGTTCACTAAGTAAATGCATCACTTAATACAAGTTAGTGTCAAAAGGAATTAATGGAAATCAGAAAATACTAATTTAAAGGGTCTAACATAGACATGTACATAAAATATACGAGAAATTACAAAACATTATTAATTGATCTTATATTACTGCAATAATCTTGATTAAGACACGCAAATATTAAGTACAATCGCTTTTAATTATATACTTTCTTTTCGTTTGATTTGTAGCTTTCTGTAGAGAATGAATTTTCAGTACTTCTAATTCACGCCATCTAAGCAAAGACAGTTAGAAACTATACTCCTTTAATATATTTGTATAGATTCATACATTCATATTCATGAACCAATACACGACATGCCTCATACACGATCGATGTATTTCCATATTCAGAAACAGAAATACAATGTATCACTCTCACATAGCATTACGAAAAATATTGCAAAAAGTTTCGACAGTAGGTAACGCAAAGCATTCCAATCCTTCCAATTTTCGCAAATCCCCCGAAAACGGAGCGAAATAAAATTCTTTTTACAATCAAATTCGTCGATTCCCAAACAACGAGCGGCATATTAAAACCACAGTGTTGTCAGTCAAGTCACGGATAGACGAAATTATCGCACTCATTTTGTTGAGGCAATTTCTGTCAACGTAGGAGAATGGGAACGGAGTCGGGCCATTGAAATTTTAAAGGCGTTTATCATTACGGGCCAGATATTGTGCGGATTACGAGTTATTGAAGCTTATGTTTGGGTGTTTTGTGATTGAGGGGGGAAGATGTCGGCTGTTATGTAACTCTTTGAAGAGATTGTGGAATAAATCTTTCGGGTGGATACTAGTAGAGCAAAGGTGTAGCGACCAGGGAGTAATGTAAATTAAATTGTTCATTGATGGATTTGTCTGTAACTAAGTCGAAAAAATGTTTAGTTGTCCTATTTTTTTGCCTGCTATTTATTGGTAGGATGTATTCAACCTAACTCATTTCGATTAATAAATTGTAAATCTCATTTTAAAGTTTTTCAAAATGTACGAATATAAAATACTTCATCACCATTATCTGGGTACACATTTGTGTGTTCACATTATCTTTGTATCTCTCAAATAATGTTCAGAACCTTCATAATGTCATTAATAACAAATTGGATCATTTCCTTGATACATTTTCGCAATATAATATAAGCAATATTTAAATATTGTAAGAAATATTGTAACTTCCTCAATTTACCTGTATTCAAAAAGGTTATGTAATAGACCTTTGGGATCGCTAATTTTTTTTCATATTAAACCTTTGCATTAATATCTACTCTTGCATCTTAACTATCTGACGGAAGAAGCCAAATTGGAAAACTTAAGAAAAATTATGATTTTCAGAAGCAGTTTCCAGAGATGAAAGTGTCATGTAGATAATACAAAACTGTCAGTTATGTGTCAAATATGTTACCGGTAAAGTGACTGATTATTAAGAGTATGGTTGCAGTTCCTTTGAAGAATTATAAATCAAGAGTGTGTTGGCACGTGTGCAATGAAGGGCTCCGTAGTGAAAATAAAAAAAAAAATATAGGTCAAAATTATAAAATATATGGGACTTTATTCGATTTACATGTGCATTTTTTTTTTCACCAATAAGTAAAACTACAGTTATACTTCTAAATATTAATTCAAGGAGTATAATGCAATGTATTTTCAGGCGATTTCTACATTTAATATGGCGTCCTGGGCACTTAACTTGATCGACTATTAGAATCGCAAATTAGTAATGTTTCTACTTATTCTTCTAGATAAAAAAAAAACATTTAAAAATTCTAAAAAAATATAACAAGGTATTGACTGAAAACGTTAGAATAGAAATAGATAAACAGACATGTCACTCTTAAATAGAAACAGATTTATCTTCCACACAACTCTTATTGAGTACTGCTTGTCAAAAATACAGTCAAAGCCGTGTCGAGTCAAACTAAACCAAAGCTCGAATCCTAATTTTCCTTTAATAAAAGTTCTCCTGGCCCCATGTCAAAGCAAATTGTAAATCACTGCCATTTTACGGAAGCCCCGACAAGGTGAAACCGAAATTGTTTAGCGAATTGTTTACATTAGACGCCGAGGAAATTGCGTGAAGATTGCTGTTCATACCGGTTTATTGCAAGTTTAACGGACTTTGTTATACTTTCATTTATTGTGTATGATGTTGTATCTACAATCTTCTTTCTATAATAAAAATGAATCGCCAAATGCGTTGCTAAGCGCAAAACTCGGGAACGGCTGAACTGTTCGTTTTTTTTTTTTTTATAATATTACTTGAAGTACGAGGATGGTTCTTATCGAAACAAATAATTGTAAACATGTGTCACGGGCGAAGCAGAGGCGGACCGCTAGTCTAGAGTAATTATAAAAATATAAAGTGGGATGATTGGGTTATTATGTTTCTAATGGATATAATTATTATCAGTCATCTTAGTTGAGTTTAAAATGCTTTCACCAGTAGAATGCAATATTTATGGACGTTATATTTTTTAACTGTATTATAGTTTTTGTTCCGGCATTAGTATTGTAAAGAGAAAACATTTTAAGCTATTGCATAGCTTCTATCGCGGGCCTTGAGCGCGGGGGCCGAATCCAGAAATTCCGTAACGAAAAAAACCTCACGCTCCGACGGGCACGGCGGAGGTGTGGCTTGAAGGAATGCTATGCAATAGCTTTACCGCGGCAGTCCCCGAATGCCACACGTCTTTTTTTTATAAATTTATGAACGCACTCAATAGCTTCGCACATTATGAAATTACTTTCACAGATAGACTGATATGGTGCGTTCAGACGCTTGCGTTCAAAGTGACATTCAACGAGCACAAGCACGGGCACAAGCATGTAATCATGTTGTTTGTGCATTCGCCCGTGTTTATTTGTTTGTACCCTAATCGCACGGGCAGCTTGCCGGGCTACTTGCCGGGCTACTTGCCGGGCTACTTGCCGGGCTGCTTGCCACGCGTCTGAACGTACCATTATATTATACTTGACTGACACAATCTATATTTAGTTTTACATTCAAGACAGCTAAACTCACACTATCAATGGCCAGAATTTAGTCTCATAGTTTTCGCAGAAACTAATACAAAATAACTGATATTCCGAGCTAATGCGCTCGCCAATCATTTCATGATACAACGAAACAATCTGTGCAAAGCAAACTATACGATAAATAAAGATTACTGTCACTCGCTTTTGCCGAAATGTATCCGGTATCGTGTGGTCATGAAACGTGTTTAAACTAAATTTTGAAACAAGATAAGAATGGGGATTCATTAAATAAATTGGTTCATTTTCAGAAAGAAAGCTGAAGTACAATACATTATTTAAGACACACACACAGAAGAAAAAAAAGAAAAGAGAGAAACATAAGATGTAACACGTGAAATAGGTCGCCTTACTGCCTCTGCCAGGCAGGAAGTATTTTTTTACACTAACAAACTTAACAATTGTTATGTTTCGTACATATTTTAATGCACATGTAATTAATTTATTATACTAAATATTTATACTAAACATTATCATGACATAGAGCTGATTTGATGATGGAATCGGAAGGTGGCCATAGGAACTCAGTAATATATTGACTCAACTTTATCGAGTTTGGGCTCGTTTGATTCGTGTTGAAAAATACACTAAAAAGTATTAAATAAAAACTACGTTAAAAACAACCGACTTCAAAAACGGAAAAGTTAAAAAATAAAAAATATTTGATATTATTAAAGTTGAGTTAATATATTACTGAGTTCCTATGGCCACCTTCCGATTCCATCATCAAATCAGCTCTATGTCATGATAATGTTTCATCGCTATCCAATTTACATACGTATACAAAATTTCAGCTCAATCGGTTACCGGGAAGTGAATCAAAGTTACTTGCTACATTTCAAATAAGTCATCAAGTACAGACAAAAATGCTCATAAAATAAAAACTACTGGGCCTATCCGAATAAAATTCTTATGGGACCAATTCGACACCATCCCGCATCGAACAAAGAAAGAATCACGTTAATCGGTTCAGAAACCTCGGAGTAATCGGTGTACATACATAAAAAAAAAATACCGGCCGAATTGATAACCTCCTCCTTTTTTTTGAAGTCGGTTAAAAATGGAATGTTCTAGAAGCTGTAAAATTGCTCAGATAGAGCTGCTTCGCAAAGCTGCTTTCTCAGTGTGGATCCTCCTAATGGACTATAATTGTCGAATTGAAATTATACCTAATATTATTTTGTTTAAGACTCGACATTACAAAGTTTATAATATTATTGTATTTAAATCAACTTAACATGTTGCGCTAGGATAGGAAAACCTTTTTTTCCAGTAGATTTAGAGCTGAGAAAGTTAAAATTTTAAATAAATACGAATTACTTTTAAAACGCTGCAGACATGGCCACACCTATAAAACTATAGTTTCCCTTTTCGTTGTTATCAATGGTAAGTTGAACGGCTTAATAAGAGTCGATAAATATGCCAAAAACGACTGTTTGTTTGTACTAGCATTACTCTTGAACTAATGTGACGTTATATTCATTAGCCAGAGGTTTGCGATTTTGTGTGTTAAGCTTTTTGTTAATAATTTGTTAAGAAGGATTTTTATGTAAATAATTATTGTTGTTAAAGGTTTTTGTTGTTGGTAAAGTATATTTGACAGCCTTATCACTTAGTAGTGATCTCTTCCAGGCAACCAGATCAGAAGGTAATCAGCAAAATAAAGTTTTAAAGGTAGGTCAAGAAAATAAAGGTTGGCAAAAGTTCTAACTTTTAATTTTGAATATTCGCAAAAAATTATTAATGTACTCATCATGCGAACAACCGACATTTGAATAGATTAGTATAATAGAATTTGTTATTATTAGTGCCATCAAATCATAGCTTACGAACCTGATTATTTATTATGGAGGTAAATATTTACTGAGCCCATATTAGGCGTGGGTTTAACAGGATTAGTACTAGTATATTATCTGTGGTGTGGTATTACAGTGTTCAATTTTACAGAATTTGAACACTGTAATAAAACCCGATTATCCACTTAAAGCTTGCCTAGTAATATCTTATTTCATGTGAATTATGAAACTATGTTAAGCTACTGATATTAAACACTATTATAATATTAATAGATATAATATCAGGTAGGAACATAGTCTATTTTGGTTCCCAACAGGAAAGGTATGATGTGAAGGTTAGGCTGTAATAATTAAGGTAACTTTAAATATCACATGTCGTCGAACCTAATACAATACGCTATTTTATTAGCTTCACCTGTATGTTTGTATATAGCCGATTTTCACGCACTCTAAACGGATGGATTTAATTCAAACTTTGTAGGTACACTTATCAGTGACAACCAATAGTTTTATGAGTTTAAGCATGTTTTTTTATCTCTTCTATATACTATAATAATTACTAGCTGTGCCCCGCGGTTTTACCCGCATTGCTCCGCTCCTGTTGGTCTTAGCGTGATGATATACATATATAGCCTATAGCCTTCCTCGATAAAAGGGCTATCTAACACCGAAATAATTTTTCAAATCGGACCAGTAGTTTCTGAGATTAGCGCGTTCAAACAAACAAACAAATAAACTCTTCAGCTTTATAATATTAGTATAGATTATATTTTATAATGTGTGATGTTCAATTTTCTGCTTTGCTCTTAAATTTCATTGAATAATTTTCCCGCCTTTTTTTCTCGAGAATTAAAAGTTAATACAAAATTAATAATCAATAAAACCCTTGAATGTAATAGTATAAAGTCCTTAATTGTTACATGACTTCATTACAAGACAATTCTCTGAATAATTACAATTAGTGAAACAGTATGTTCCAAACCTTACAAAGGAACAAGGAACTTCAAACATTTAATTTTAACTTGCAATTGAAATTTAACAATTTAACTGTATTATAAGAAATAACACGCGAGGCCGGGCACAAATATTAGTTTGAAATGTATTAAGAATGTACTGGGATTCTACACAGCTACCTAATTGATTAACAAATCGCAGCAAGTCAACGACTATTAGCAAAGTGAAGGTAGTTGGGTCAAACGTCGTATAAACAACGTCCGAGCCCCTAGGCACGATCCGTACGATTGCGCCACGAGTCAAAGGAAAGCGGCAATTTATAGTATTCGACAGCTAAGCATGTTCTGACAGGTGACAGTGACAGCTATATTGACAACTATTCATCCACAAAAATATTAAATCAAAAGTTACGTCTAACACGGCCATACTGACAAACGTACGTCCTCGTACGCCTTTTCTCGTATTACAATACAACGGTAGTTCATCTCGGGATTTCAAAAACACACTGCCTCGGCCACACTGACCATACTTTTCTACGCACTCGTTAGTAAAACAGCGACTAGACAATACCTCAACGCTCAAATCCGACTAGCGAGTCAACTCACTACGGACATACAGACGGCGACTTGACGGTATATCTACGCTCGTACGACTAGTGAAATACATCACTACGATACGTCAGCGACTAGACAATACCTCAACGCTCAAATCCGACTAGCGAGACAACTCACTACGGACATACAGACGGCGACTTGACGGTATATCTACGCTCGTACGACTAGTGAAATACATCACTACGATACGTCAGCGACTAGACAATACCTCAACGCCAGGGTTCGACTAGCGATTTGAATCACTACGAGCCAATAACAATCATCGTCAAAAAAATTCGGCACATGCTTCGGGACACCACTCGCCACGCCAGGGCACCATATTATGCTGTGCCGCGGCTTGAGTCTTCTTTCCGTAGTCACCACAACGAGTTTCAACTCGTATCGACCACTAGGCAGGATGTTCACTACTTCGTAGGGCCCTCGCATCCCTGAATCTAATTTACCTGTGAACTGAGAGGTTTTTATTACAAACACTGGACCGCAGCCCAGATAGCACACACAATTTCTTCGATGGACTACATTCCCGTTACAATAATCCACGTAACAAACTTTTACTTTACACAACGCAAGAAAAAGAAAAACACAAATGCCAGTTACAAAACTACGTAAACATAAACACATTTAAAAATAGTGGGCTTGAATTCTATCCCAATTCTGATATAAGAAATAACACGCGAGGCCGGGCACAAATATTAGTTTGAAATGTATTAAGAATGTACTGGGATTCTACACAGCTACCTAATTGATTAACAAATCGCAGCAAGTCAACGACTATTAGCAAAGTGAAGGTAGTTGGGTCAAACGTCGTATAAACAACGTCCGAGCCCCTAGGCACGATCCGTACGATTGCGCCACGAGTCAAAGGAAAGCGGCAATTTATAGTATTCGACAGCTAAGCATGTTCTGACAGGTGACAGTGACAGCTATATTGACAACTATTCATCCACAAAAATATTAAATCAAAAGTTACGTCTAACAGTATTTAAATTGTACACTTACTAACGAATTATTATTTGTACCTTCGTAAATGTATGTACTTAATATGCGTTATTTAAAAATATTCATTAATAGTTGGTCGCACGGTTTTACCCGCATTATTAGGGAGGCGCGCTCCATTAGGCCACATCTCAGCTTACCATCAGGCGAGATCGTGGCGAAGCGCTCCCCTATTGCAGCATAAAAAAAATATTTAACGCTCCTATTGTTTTTAGCGTGATAAAAGTATAGCATAGCCTTTATATAGTAGGTATAGCCTACCTCGATAACTGAAAGAATTTTTCAAATCGGATCAACAGTTCCTGCGTTCAAACAAACAAATTCTTCACCTCTATAATACAAGTACAGATTACATCGGTAAATGAATTTAAAAATTAATCTTTATTTCACTTGAGAGAGACTTTCTCGATTCTATTCATCTTTTCTTACTTTAAATTTCTAATACTTTGTAAAAGGTTCTTACGAAATGAAAGGAAAATTGCGAAGAAAATTGTAAAATTTCAGAAAACTGAACAACTATTTATACTGCTCCTTTCATAGAGTTACAGCGTCTGTTAGCTCGGCTAGGTGTTAATAAAACATGTTTATATTATATTTATTATTTTAGTTGTATTCATACATATTAAGTTGCAGTCGCATTGTATAAATCGCCGTAATACATAACGGCTAGCTGTTTCCAAAAACAAAGCCTATTCTAGGCAAAATAAAAAACAAAACAAATTTTCAAAACCTTTATTATATAAAATACAAAATCTCTCAAAAAATTCTAAATATATGTTTCAGCCTCAAGTACGTGACCTGGTCGTCTATCCAGTCCCTCAGGTGAGATACCTTCGCGTAGACCCCTGGGTAGTTCGGTCTTGCACACCCGAGGCCCCAGGAGACGATACCAGCTAACTTGCCGTCGTGGACAAGGGGGCCACCGCTGTCACCCTGGGAAAAAAATTGTAGCATCATTTATATATTATTTAATTTCCTTTCCCTCTATGTTTTTAATTGTTTTTTTTTGCTCTACACATAGATATGTATTTTAAGTAGTACAAGTTTGCATTTTGCCGCGGGAATCGAATTCGTGCAGTAGTGGTAGTTGTAATGGCGAAATTTTAAGCATATAAAATAAAATAATTGTGATACCTTTATTTAAACTATACCTAATTATTAAATATTTACTCTTAAATAAGACTAAATAATTACTCATAACGCTCATTACTATACGGACACATTGATAATTCATTAGCTATAGAACAAAAAGATTCATTCCCAAAGATATCATAACTCCAGCTCAAATGGAACACTTCTTCATAATTTAAATGAGCTAGAATATTAAAATTAACTCAAAAATATTCAAGTAACAAAGTCATTATGCAAATTGCCTTGAAGTTTTCAATTATGAGGTGTATAAAACTTGCCATTACATAAACTAGCTCTTAGTATTTTGCTCTAGAGTTTATTTTATTTGCACCTTTTAAAATAGCTGGTATTAAATCTTTGAAGAATTTTCTGGAAACCGGCTTCAATATTTATGCTGCTTGGATCTGATAGATTACAAAAGCTTTGTTAATGCTCTTGAATTTATATAAATACAGTTCGAAATTATGAAAAAGGAAGAATGGAAATCAGATCACATTAAAAAGAAAATGTCTATAGACTTAAGATACAGTTCAATTTTAATCTAATCACTACAACCTGCTAACAATAAGTCTTCTAATTAAATCTTTGTAAAATAGGACATTCCTTAAGATTTAAGACGTAAAATTGTAACAAAATTTTAATGTCTAATTTTAAAGATGACTTTTTAACCCCCATCGAAATGATAAAATATTTATTATGTAGCGAATTGGCTCTTGCATAAATACGTCAACTACAGACTAATTTATGTAGATACTTTTTGGCTCGATGGGATAAGATTTCTTTCTTTTCCTTGTTCATTGGTTGTTGGTCATACCTGACAAGCATCCTTTCCACCTTCAGGTACACCGGCACAAAGCATGGACTTGGTGATCCTGTATAGTGGTGAATACGCCCTGCTGCACATGCCTTCGCTTACTATTGGTACCGATACAATTTGAAGAGTTTGCGGAGAGCCACCACCTTCCTGGAACAAAAAGGAACAAAATAAACTTAAGCGATATAAATAATTTGATTTAAATGCTTTCATTTGGATCAGAAGAGAACATTTTTGTATGTAAGAAACGAGACTTATACAAAAGGAAAATAACCTTAGATTCAGACATTTTTAATCACAAATTCCGGAAAGTCGAGAATGCATCGGATTTTCATCTGATGAACTACGTTTTAGTTCCTTTTTATTATACATTACTAACGATACCTTGGTAACTTTATATCAAACTGACTGAATTGCCATTTGATAACATGGAATACATCTTTTAATATCAACATGGTCAATAATATCAACTTATATTTCAATTGATTCATTATTACCAGGAGCTTCTAACCTCAACATTCCGATACAATACTTACCCTTAAATTGCCCCATCCCGTAATAATCGTCTCATCACCATCCTCTATTTCTTCATCCTGTTCGTACAAATCTATAGGAGCTACTCTTTCATTGAACTCTATAGGCTGGGAGAGCCATAGCACACCAATGTCACAGTCCATCCGACTATAAGTGAAGTTTGAATGGTATACATAGTCTCCAACTTGGTAGATTTCACCACCAGTTCGGCTGGAGGAAGAGCCAGCTCGGATTTGAAGATTACTTGGGAGAGAACTGTAAGAACACCGTTAGAGTAAGAATTTTGCTTGAAAGTCTTGATACTCATTCTTCTACTAATAGTTTGATATAATCTGTGTTAAGTGATGAAGTTTTATATTCTTTCCTTTTCTTGGTTTAAGCGGTTCTCTCAAAGAACATAATAGGATGATTATACTATGATTTTACTTTTAGTTTTTGGTATTTATTAAAATTAAACGTATATACTATAAACGTATATCTATACTTATAATAAATCTGTAGAGAGGCCAATTCTGTACATGAAATTTATTAAAAAAAAAACTATGAAGGGGTGATAAGGGATCGCTACTGATGCCAAAAATGCAATCAGTAAAATTTTTGTCTGTCTGTCTGTCTGTCTGTCTGTCTGTCTGTCTGTCTGTCTGTATATTCGTTATAGAAACAAAAACTACACGACGGATTTTAACCAAATTTGGCACAATTATTCTTCATACTCCTGGGCAGGTTATAGTAAAAGAATCATGTAAATCGGTGTAGAAACACCAAAGTTTTACATGAAATACGCTATAAGTCATCGCGCGTGAATACAGAATCATGCCATAAGGATTATTTTTGTGTATCAGTTGCCGCGTTCGACGCGCTTCGCGGCGGGAGCTATAAAAAGGCGGCGGGTCTGCACCCGTTTCGCGTTGTCATGGCATCACGTGCGAACGGCTGAACCGATTTCGATAATTCTTTTCTATTATATTCCTTGAAGTACGAGGATGGTTTTTATGTAGAGAAAACGTAAATATGTACCACGGGCGAAGCCGGGGCGGACCGCTAGTTGAAAATAAAAATATTATAGTAATCAACAATCAGCATAATAATCACTACATAGTATAAAACAAAGTCGCTTTCTCTGTCCCTATGTCCCTATGTCGCTTTGTACGCTTAAATCTTTGAAACTACGCAACGGACTTTGATGCGGTTTTTTTTAATAGATAGAGTGATTCAAGAGGAAGGTTTATATGTATAATAACATCCATTAAATAGTGGAGAAGTACTGTTATTTTTGAGGTTTCTAATGTGATGTCGTAAAAAATTACATATTTTCCGCTTACATTGCAAACGCAGGCTGAACCCTACGAGTTTTATCAAAATAATGTACTAAGTATTATACACATTGAAAAGGTCTACAGAAAAGTCCGTGATGGTATATGTCTATCTCTTATGGATAACCCACAATAACTTTTTTTTGTCATTTACTTTTTACGACAAATAATGGCTAATTTTCGAAGCGATTTTAACCAATACAGCATTAATCCTTAACCAATTAAATACCTTGAATTCATTGTTCATTTAATATAGATCTATATGGCCCTTTACACCGCATGATTTAAGTGAATATTTTCGAAGATATTACAGATTTAAAAATTGCGGGACGTAGCGTTTGCGGCGGTACCGGCCGGCCGCCCGGCTATATGTAATATACCCGTGGCCGTGCGAAGCCGGAGCGGGCCGCTATGTTTTTATATACAACGTTCACAGTTTTTCTGTAGTGTATTTAGTATCAGCAATGCACCCGTGCGAAGCCGGGGCGGGTCGCTAGTACTATAATAAAACTTATCTTTAATAAATGGGCATATGAATGTACTCCTATTTCACTATATACGATTATTATAGTATAAAACAAAGTCGATTTATTTGTCACTATATCCCTATGTATGCTTATGATACTAACCATATGATATAAATCGATTATTAATAGCTGTAGCATGTTATAATGCTTTATCTTAAACTTACCCAACCAAACAATGAGCAGCAGTAATAACAAGATCATTGGAAATAATAGCACCGCCACATGTATGCCTTCCTCTGAACATCAAGGAGACTTGATACGGCACCTCAGTGATGTCAACATCTTCACCTCCTACTATCCTAGTATCTTCTATGGCTGGTGTGGATACTGGCAAATTTTAAAAGTCTACATTAGGTTCTCTTACTAGGATAGTTTGTCATTTTAAATGTTTTTGTTTACGAGAAATTTTACACATCGAATTTATTAGGTTCTCTTACAAGGACAGGTGTGATTTTTAGCTCACTGTCGCATCATATAAACCACAATAAATGATTAGATACATAATTTTAATATCAAGATAGATAGAAAGAAGAAAATAGAAGCTTAGTGCGTTTTGGCGATAGTTTTTTATTTATTTATTTAAAGAAAAAAAAACAGAATAGATTATCGAAAAACGCAGTCTTCCATTCAGTAATATGCTCAAGTTACTCTTCCGTCTAATATTACTCAATTCTTATGAATAGTCACACAGATTTCAGATGTCAGATGATAATTGCAACCTTAATTGCAACATTCATAAATTACCAATCTAATTAAACTATCCACTGGTCATCACAATAACAAAACTATAATTCCATTATCTAAAATTTTGCACAGTCCAACTCAAACTCAAACTTACCCGAATACCCGACAAGGCAAATACCAAACACTAACATCAACATTTTACTAATTTACTAACGAGATTGTCAATTAATGAAACTGATTTTATACCTGTGAATTGCAAAAGGGCTGGCTATCTGCCTGATAGGGTGACCTTCACACCATTTTGACAGATATGGTTAATTGTTGAAGTATCAGATAAAGGGCTATGTTTATTTACAAATGCAGAAGATTTATCTGATAATTATGTGGCTTGTTGTGGTTTTGAAGATAAGTGATACGGTAGTTGTTGATATAATTGAGTTAATGGCCTGCCCTAAAGGACAATGATAAAGGTTTATAAACTTCAATATTAGAAGTCATAGGTTCTTACTACGATTTCGATTTTCTTATTATATTTCCAAGTAAATCTGGTTCAATATATTGGCAATATTTTAAGCCCATCCAAACTGAATCGTATTTAAGTGATGTAATCAGCAAAGCATTTTGGTTTTATTATTATTTTTTGCATAAAATTAGATACACTTCACAAAAAATCTTTACTAATATTATCAAGATCTTGTGATGCTGTAGGTTGTTGAACCGATTTAAAAAATATTTTGCCAATAGAAAGCAATGAAAGACCCTATAGTGTAAATCTTTGTTTCAACACCAGTTTAAGAAAGCTGACTTAACGACGAACCTTAAGAAATGCCTACTTAGAAGAATTTACAACAAAAAATTGTACACCTTGCCTTATATTTTTATAGTGTAGGAAAGAAATAAGAAAGGGTTAAAAGTTCGCCTTTTAAAGGGGTAAAAAATAAAGTCAGTTTTTTATGAAACTTTGCTAGTTGAGAAGTTAAACCGATAAACATTGTTTGACGTCCGGCGAAGTGGGCAAGGGTTAACTATTAAATTAAAATTAAATTAAATTTATTTATTTTTCTCATCACAAATGCACAATATATATACATTGTTAATCTATATAATATCTTAACACTAACATTTGTGAGAGACTGGTGCCCGCGATAAGTATAAAATACTTGTGTTACGGGTCACCAGGCCCCCAAAGCATTAACAATCACATCTATAAGATAAACAATGAGCGTGAGCATGAAATGAGAAAGAATTAATCGTAACTAAAGTTAAATGAAAAATTAAAATAGAAAAAAATTACCAATGGACATATTATAAATTATTATAGATGAGGTGAAAGGTTAAAGTGAATTGATATACTATGTGTATAATGTGTGTGTTTGTGTATGCGTGTGTGAGTGTGTGAGTGAGTGTGCGTATGTGCTCGCGTGTATGTGTGTGTGTGTGTGAGTGAGTGATTGACGGTAGGTGTGGATGAGTTTTTGCGATGGAGTATGTACGTTTCAGTTTCTCTATTTACCGAATTGAATGAATAAAATTTTCTGATGTTTGATAGTCTAATTTTTTGAGCCATTTACATACCGACGTCTTGCACCTTGATGTACTAAGAGAGTATATTGAGATAGACTTATTGATTTTATTGTATAAAAATGCCCCGAGAAAATAATAAAATCTATGTGATAGACATGAATTAAAAGAGTTCTTTTTACAAATAATATCTTTTCTACGCTTGTCCCTATTGAAATTCGGATCATAGTTTATCTGTGCATGTTGCCTTATTACAATAGATAAGATAAAAGTCTGTCTGACAGTTAGTACATCCCAGCGTTTGTATAGTTCGCAAGTAGGATAGCGAAATGGTAAACCAGCTCCTACTCTGAGTAAGGCTCTTTGTGCTCTTTCAGCTTCTATGAGGTGTACCTTGCAAGCGCCTCCCCAGGAGCTAATACAATAATTAATGATTGAATGACATAGAGCTGAGTATACCATTTTTATTGTCCGGAAATCAGCAATATGTCTCAATATTTTAAATATATATATCAGTTTGCGAATCCGTGTAACTAAAATTTCAATGTGAGGCTTAAATGTGAGAGTTTGATCCAAGTAAACT
The DNA here is from genome assembly GCA_029959065.1 of Colias behrii. Taxonomy (NCBI): domain Eukaryota; kingdom Metazoa; phylum Arthropoda; class Insecta; order Lepidoptera; family Pieridae; genus Colias; species Colias behrii. Next base: position 6,225,828 of record JARWMC010000025.1, read on the forward strand.
CCAAGATATTTGATAGTGTCAGTTCTTTGAATAGGAGGACAAGAGCAGGTAAGGTTAGTCATAGGTGTGCATGTATGTGAGGTAATTTTGTAACTTACAGGAGGAAGAAGATTTTTTTTTGATGCAAAGGCAATATATTTAGTCTTATCCACATTTAACGTTAAAACATTACATTTTAGCCACTCACAAATCTGATCAAAGCCCTTTTGTGTACTTTGAAACACTTCTGTCCATGAGTCACCCGTGAACAAAAGTGCTGTGTCGTCTGCAAAAGACAGTATTTTACCATGGTCCAGTTGAAGTTGGCATAAATCGTTTAAATACACAAGAAATAAGCTAGGTCCAAGAACACTACCCTGAGGGACACCGTACTGCACAAGTAGTTCATCGCTAACCCAATTGTCTATTTTTACACGCTGCTTTCTATGTTTTAAGTAATCTCCCAGTAATTGTAATGGAAGGCCTCTGACACCGATCCTTTCTAACTTAAGTAACAAGAGTGGTATTGATACGGTGTCAAAGGCCTTGGCTAGGTCAAGGAAAACCACAATACATTTCTTTTTCTTATCCAAATTGCAAACAATGTTATTGGTTAGTTCGTGAACAGCATCGTCAGTCGACCTACCTGACCGAAAGCCATATTGTCCTGGTGAAAGTAATTCATTAGACTCTAAAAAGTTCATCAGGCGTTTATTGATCAAGCGTTCCAAGATCTTAGACAGAGTGGGGAGAATAGAAATTGGCCGGTAATTCGTAATAGAGTCTATATCTCCACCTTTGTGGATTGGTTTAACTAGTGCAGTCTTAAAAGCCTGTGGAAAAATACCGGTGGTAAACGATAAGTTACAGATGTGTGAAAGTGGGAGCGAAATTACTTTGATGTAACGTTTTATGATTTTGCCTGATATGTCATCAATTCCCACCGCAGCATCTTCTCTTAGATCCATAATGATATGCTCAATCTCTGTAACATCAGTTGGAAGCAGGACAAACGATTTGGATATTTGAGAGTGTACATTCTCATAAATGTCAGGTTTATTATGGTTACTGATAATCTTCTCCGCCAAAGTTTTCCCAACACCTATAAAGTAACTGTTAACATGATCAACACTATTTTTCGGGTTGTTCTTATCAATTAGCGCTGAAGCGGACTCTGATCTTTTATTTGTGTTACATATATTTTTAATGACATCCCACAATTTTTTATTATTATTTTTAGTTTTTTCAATTTCTTGTTTTTCGTAGATACTTTTTTGCTTCTTTAGTAGGGCGTTGCAGAAATTCCTATATCTTTTGTAGATTAATTTAAGTGATTCATCATCAGGTTTCTTTTTTAGTTTTTTATACAATTTGTCCCTATTGCGTATACATCTCAGTAGGCCTGTAGTAATCCATGGCTTATGAATCCTCTTTTTGTTAGGTACTTTAACAATGGACGAGTTTTCTAATATGGCATTATTTAAAAGTGTGACGAAGTGGTCTGATGCTAAATTTACGTCGCTGTACTCTATTACTGACTGAAAGTTCATTTTATTGATAGTTTTATCTAATTCGGTATAATTAATTCTTTTTATGGTTGATAAATTAAAGTTAAGTTTAGTCTGCAAATTAACAGTTATAGCAACACTTTCATGATCAGTCACAGATGAGTTAGCTACACAACATGTGGTATCCAATTTTGTTTTGACCATAAAATGATCTAGACATGTGTGTTGGCGGGTGGGTAAAGTATGAGCGGGTAGTATACAATGATACGCCAGAATATTTAAATATTCAGAAGAGCGCTTATCGGTACTATTGGGACCTATGTCAATGTTGATATCTCCACCAATTACTATTGTTTTATAGTTATTTAATTTAGTCAGTAGTGTATCTAAAGAATTAATAAAATTAGTAGTATTACGTTGACCTGGAGGGCGATAAAGACCTAAAATACAAATCTCGTTACTAAATTTTAGGCACAAACAATTAGCATCAACTAAATGAGGCTCATCCACCATTACTTCATACCGGTTTTTATAGTAAATAACAACGCCTTCATTTTGGGTTTGATGGATGGTTGTGCATATATGTCTGTAACCCTCTAAAAGGGGTATATTATGTGACGACCGAAGCCAACATTCAGAGAGAATAATTACGTCCCAATCTATGCCCGATCTATACAATAAAACCTGTAGATTAGGCATGTTACATTGTATACTTCTTATATTTTGAGAGAATATTTTTAAGGTTCGTTTGCCTAATGGTAGGACAGTTTTCATGTCTTCAATATCGCATGTAAGGGATTTGGCTTTAGCAAAGGTATCGAGACTTTGATGGATTGATTCAATTCCGGAATTATCGAATTTGTCGTAAAAGTAACTTTAGGCTAGCTTTGGTGCATGTTCTATGTGAAATGTAAAAAATGTGTGGCTGTGTATATGTATATAGTTGAGTGAACGTTTTTATCTTGAATAATATTTTGTAGAGAAGTGTGTAAGTAAAGTTAATTATTTGTATATAAAAGTAAAATTCTATAATATATCCATTATAAATTACAATGCAAATAATAGAGTTGCACATAATACTAACTTTAACCTCGTAACGCCCAGATACCTATTAAAAGGCATGCAGCTCGATAGTGGTACCGGCCCAAGGTGTTATCCGACTTTATGACATAAACGCCCACGGTACCTTTTTAAAGGTATCTGACAGTGTCTGATTTGAAAACGCTGTAACATTTGAAATTACGCGCCAAATCCAATTACTGTTTTTTATCTGGCTACTGGAAAGTATGTTCTTGTCTATGGTTAAGCAATAGTGCCAATATAAAAATAAAATATCTGTCATTTTGGGCGAAACGTCAGTCAAGATGGCCAGACGTAGAGGACGTGGTAAGTTAAATCCATGATTATTGATGAAATCTTAGGTTTTTAACGAGGGTATCTTACTCTGCTTGTTGACAATTATGTAAATATTATAATTACATTAAGATTTACGCGAAAACAAAGAATATGCGTGTAAAATAACCTCGTAAAATCTGGATACCTTTTAAAAGGTATAAGAGTATTAACATATTGTTGGATTTTAAAAGGTATAAGGGCATATACCACTAATTAATTTAATTTGCCTTTGCAACTTATGATTTAGACCGTTTTTTCCTTCTTAATATAAAGTAAATTATTTAGTCCGTTACAGAATATTTTAGTACCTATCCAGTATCCTTTTCAGGTAACCTAATGAGAGATGAGGATATCGAAGAAGCCTTGCAAATTTTACATGAGTCAGATATAGAAGAGGATCCGTTTGGAGATGATGATATTGATGATTTGGATTTCATTATGCAAAATCAAGAAAGCTCTTCTAGTTCAGAAGATTATGAAAATGATATACCAGTAGTTCAAAAGAATAGGGGTAGGTGCCGTAGACCAATAAAATCGCGACCACAGGTCCAAAATGCTCGTAGATCTCGTGGAAGTCGTGGTCGGGTTCAGGAGAGATCAGTCTTGCGTCCAGCTGATGAATTGAATGCATCCGAAAATGTTGGCGATTTGGAAGATCCCGAATGGGAAGATTGTGATTTTGATCCAGAAACTGTTCCATTTATACAACCAGCTTATTTACCCGTACAGAGAGATCATTTTTCTAAGATAGATTATTTTTATCAGTATATTGATGACAAAGTTATCGAAAATATGGTAGATAAATCGAACTGGAGCTATTTTAGTAAAAACATTAAGGCTTTAAACTTTACTTGTGAAGAATGCAAAACTTTCATAGCTATTCAGATGATAATGTCTTGTATAAACTACCCAACGCTTAGGATGTACTGGTCAAAGGAATTTAGAGTACCGATAATTGCCAACAATATGCCAAGAAATCGTTTCTTGATTCTCAGAAACGCCATAAAATTGGTAGTAGATGAAGACGTCAGTACTGAAGAACGACAAGCGGATAAATTATGGAAGGTACGACCACTGATTGACGCTGTTTTGAAAGGTTGCTTGGTCCAGGAAAAAACCAAAAACCTCTCAATCGATGAGATGATGATACCTTTCCAAGGAACGTGTGGTTTGAAGCAGTACTGTCCAGGAAAGCCCAACCCTGTTGGGTTGAAAGCCTTCGTACTTGCGACTCCAGACGGGCTTGTCTGTAATTACCACATTTATCAAGGCGACACGACATATCCACATCTTGAAGGCTCATCATATGGCTTAGGTGAAAAAGCTGTATTGACTTTAACAAAAGACTTAGTACCGGGTCATATTATATATTGCGATCGATATTTTACTTCAGAAAAACTTCTCATGGCACTTAAGGATAAAGGACTGATGTGCACAGGGACTTTGATGAAAAATAGGGTTCCGCCGTCTGCCCGACACGTTATACCTGACGATATAACAATGAAAAAGAAAACAAGGGGATCATGGAAAGCAGCATGCAACAAGGCAAAAAAAATTGTTATAACTAAATGGTTGGACAGTAAGCCCGTGACGTTTATGTCCACCATACATGCCGATAAGGCTATGGATAGCTGCGAACGCTGGTCAAAAAAGGAAAGAAAGTACATAGCAATACCAAGACCAGAAGTTGTAAAACTTTATAACAAGAACATGGGTGGCGTCGATTTAGCTGATAGGATGTTATCAGTATGCCCGTATCGCTATCGAACAAAAAAATGGACACAACGGACTATTGCCCACTTTTTTGATTTGGCCCTGACCAATTCCTGGATATTATACCGTCAAGATGAACTCAATAAAGGTAAAAGACTCAAATCTATTCAACAGCTTCGGCCGTTCAAATTAGATATTGCCAAAACCATGCTCAAAAATACTCTTGAAGAACAGAGGGAAGAGTCACAGGAAGAAGAGTCACAGATAGAAGAAGAGCAAGGCGAAGAGTATGAGCAGCAACCCTCTAAATTCAGAAAAAGGTGCTTACCTGTTCCTATCCCTTCAGATAAGGCACGTTATGAAGGAGCAGTGCACATGCCTAAAGTTGGTGAGGAGCAAAAACTTTGTCGTCGTGATGGATGTAAAAAGAAGTCCAAAATAAGGTGCATGTCATGTAATATTAATTTATGTCTTACCCGCGATCGCAACTGCTTTCAACAATTTCACACCAAAGCAGCCAGGTTAAGGTCCTAGAAGATTACCATTACCATTTATAGCTTTTCTAAAGCATTTCTATTTAGATTTTAAGTTTTTTGATTAATAGGATTTGAGATAAGTACCTATATTTTTGTTACTGTCATTTGTGACCTATTTTTTCGTTAATTTTTGTACATTTCTATTTAGATTTTCAGTTTTTAGTTTAATAGGATTTGAGATAAGTACCTATATTTTTGTTACTGTCATTTGTGACCTATGTTTTCGTTATTTTTTTTACATTTCTATTTAGATTTCAAGTTTTTTGATTAATAGGATTTGAGATAAGTACCTATATTTTTGTTACTGTCATTTGTGACCTATGTTTTCGTTAATTTTTGCACGGGTTTGATCATGAGACTTAAAACTTCATTATTTACATTGTAAGTGATTTTATTATTAGTGTTGAAAATAACTCTGACAAGACTGATTATTTCGTCCAAAGATAATATTATAGTTATGTAAGTACAAAATATAATGTAACTTTTAATGCTTATTTGTATATTCTTACAATAAACGATTTGATTGCTTTAGTACATTCAGTTTTTTATTAAAAACCAACTCCTATTTGCAAAATTATTTAAAATTTCTATAAAAATATATCAATTTACTATCATTCTGATTTTAAAAGGTATATGGGTTGCTATCGTGTTTTTGGCTCCAATTTAGAAACTTCTTAATTTTTGCTTCTGTCAACTGTTGGAAATGGATTCCTTCTGATAGAAATCCTAAAACACGTGATAAACTAGCCTTTAAAAATAATAAGTACAGAAAATAATGATCATATTGTTCAAAAATTGATATTTTTGTCTCAGATTGTTAGTGTGAGATATCTTTTTGGTCATTAAAATTTTGGAAGGCATGTATTAATCAAAATATTTATGTCCATTGTTTTTTGTAATATAAAATAAACCCTGTATTGTCTACCGCTATTCAATAATTTAAAAAATACGAATTTTGCGAAATCGGGTTTTGTTATACATTAAAGCCCATATGCCTAAATAAAGAATAACGAATTTGGGGTTATTTAGTGTCTCAAAACCTTCCACTGACATACATTTACATGCAGAAAAAATCCCACGCTCATACGGAAATAATAAGGCACTTTTTTTAGATTTCATCAACTCCGGGTCCGCACCATGTGAACCTTTTAAAAGGTACTTGGGCTGCAAGCCCGTGTTTGGTAAAAATAGCCTGGGCGTTACGAGGTTAACTATAAAAACATAATAAAACGAACATAATATTATAATTAACAACAAAACATGCATAAAGATGATTAAATCTAGTCACAATGATAACTTTTGCAAGTCGGATTCCTCCGCGATACGTAATGGCATCTGACCGTCTTTAATTTTAATATACACTTTTCCGAAGGAAGTCCATGTGCTAATTATCTTTTTATTTTTCACAAGCTGTCTGGTCATGTAGTGAAGTTGACGTGCTTTACCCGACAGAACCTCAGAGATGTATATCGGATATGTCGGTCCTGGAAGCTTAATATCCTGTGTATTGAGTAGTGGTTGTTTAGTAAGGCGGCGTGATTTATTAAAACTTTTATATGCATTTAAGATAGTTTCTTTTCTGCCAGTGGTAATAAAGTCAACTATCAAAGCGTCAGACTTAGACCTATAGATTTCTTTTACTTCTAAATCCACCAACGGATTCTCGGGACACAAAGTTGTACATACACTTTTAATAGTATGCATCATGTTTTGTTTGGTGTCACTTGTTTGTGGAATATTGCGTATTTCTATTTTAGAACTGAGTGAAGTTCTCTCCATTAGATCCATTTTTTTTTCTAGTGCACATATTTGTTTTTTATATTGAAGATTTTCCCTTTCAAGAGCGTTAAATTTATTTAATAATTCATCATACTGAGTGGACATAAAATCAACAGATTTCATGATGTCTTGGTTTTGGGACACTAATAAGTTTACAAATAATATAAAGCTGAAGAGTTTGTTTGTTTGAACGTGATATATCAGCAACTTCTGGACCGATTTCGATAATTCTTTCACCATTGAATGTGTATGTGATCCTAGAGTTTGTTTTTATATGGAATTATTAGTTTGAAAGGAACTGCTTATGCATGAATCTTAAATTATATGAAACAAGTGCTGTTAGTTAGTAGCAGGTCCGCGCGGTTTCACCGCGTACGAACCCGCGGGCAAAAGCAAGTATTTCTATCTATAGCTTATACGTTATTCTGGTACATAAGCTACATCACTGCCAAGAATTATTAAAATCAGGATTTCCCGTTAAAGAGAAGAGAAGCATACATCCATCCTCATAAACTTTCGCATTTATAATATTACTACTAGTATTTAGTATAGTATTATATTATCTGTGATATAAGCAAGAGTTACTAGTGAAAATAAAGATAAACATCAGAATTAAGTGATAGATAATATTTGCCTAGACTGGGTACACTGCGTCCTAATCATTCGTAAATCAATATAAAAGATTGCTCAAGTCTTGCCTATTAATGGTCTTGGTCAATGGAGTATACCTTGGCATAATTATTATAATCCTCATACGCAATTCTGATAAGAGACACGTGTTTGGTATTGAAAATTTAAAGATATTTCAGAATCGATATAATCTAAATGTGCATTGAGCACATGTCTGCATTGACGACAGAAGACGCTACCAATATTTAACCGACTTCAAAGAAGAAGGGGTTTGTTCCCCTGTATAAATACAATCCTTTTGTTAAATTAGGTATTTATATGCTAACTGAGGACCGACTATTTTTGTTAATAAGATATCAAGGAAAAACTTAAAATCTCTCTCTAAAACTTAACTGATGTGAACATTTTAAAAGTATCTAAATTGACACGATTATAGTAAAATAACTCAACCAGTAATGTTATGAATAAAAGAACAAAATAGATACTAATAAAACATCTAATATACTAAAATAAGCGAGAAAATTGGAATCATGACCAAATATAAACTTCAATAATTTATATTTATTACTAAGATATCTGAATCTATATTATATAATATGAGATCTTTTGGGTCTCCAAAGAGAATTGTTGATTGACGTGATTGGAATGAAAGTAGCTTCTGTTAAATCACTGGTATTTTTATTTCAGTCACGAATTACAACAGTGATTTCACAGCTATTTTTACTCACATCATGTCAAACAAGATCTTTATACCTACTTTACTGGAAAAAGTCACTAAAGTAGCACAAATTAGTTTATATGGTTAATATTTATTGGAGGACAATCTGGGGGTCACAAAGAAGAACGAACAAGTACCGTCTAGGCACTCCTTCATCATTTTCATCAGGCGAGATCGTGATCAACCGCTTCACTATTGTCAATAAAAAATTGAAAAAAACGTGTGAGCCGAGCACACGTGTCAGAAGTGAAACTTTTATGGCAAAATCGCTTTACTCCATGATGTGATGGTATTGCCATGATTCACTTCAAAAAAGTTAAAACATTTCCATACATTTTACTCATTTCCAGGTAATTTTGTAATACTTGTAATTATGAATGGTTTCCTTCGGAATATCAGTTTTGATTAATTATGTCCAAAACTATGAACAATAATGTAAATATCAAAACCAAGGTTTTGCTTTGAGGATTTAGGCTGTAAATGTAATAAATTGAATGCAGAACGTTAAATATAAACAAGCAAATAGATAATGTCCAGTAAATTTTATTATATTAATATCAATAATTTGAATATGATGTTGATTAATGATATTTAATAAATATTATTTATTTATTTTTTTATTGAAATTATTCTTACAAATTATTACAATAACTTAAGTCTGTTATGCCCGTTTTCACCAACAACCCGTAAAATTTAAGTGTCACCAGTTTAGGGGATACCTAACGTAAAATTTGCTTTCACCGACGGATAAGTGTCACTTATATCGTTAGGTAGCCATTAATTTAGGGGGTGAATATTCGATCCCCTAACGTTTAAGTGAATAAAGCTTGTTATTTAATACCTACTTACTGTGTGTTTATTATTTCTATTGTAATTAATACGAATGTGAAACCTACATTAATCATAGCAAGGAAGTTTTTTCATGATTACTATTTTTATGTGATAGGTACTCTCGCATTTAAATAGTATAATATAACTGCACTCTACATTTCGTCACTCATAACCTAATTGGTGGATATCGCTGACAATTTTGAAACGTATTATATTATGTAAGTATTTCGAAAAATAACCAGCAAACAATGAATTACGACAATTTACATTATATTATTATACTCATACAATACAGTACTATTAAAAAGAATACTAGCTTACCGCCCGCGGCTTCGCCAGCTTTGTCTAAAACCTATTAATTTATATACTAAAACCTTCCTCGAGAATCACTCTATCTATTAATTAAACCGCATCAAAATCCGTAGTTTTAAAGATCTAAGCATACATAGGTGTCCCTAGGGACAGAGAAAGCCACTTTATGTTATATGTACTACTTAATATGTAGTAATAGTAACTAAAACATTGTTACCCTCTAGCAATAAGAACTATAAACAATTTAATATTCCGCGTATTCAACACTCCCGCTATTGAAAACGAGAACAGGAATTAACAATTTCATTAAACTTGAATAACAAAATCTTTCGCTTTGAGTAAAACCTTCATGAAATGTACAGAGACTTAGCAACTAATCTCGCATATCAGGCCGTTTCTCTAATCTCCATCCCTTACCATGGGTTTGCTACATTGAGATAATATTAATATGGAGACGATACCGCCTACATCACTTATGTTCCGCTCAACATACGCCATCTGGCGTAACTGCATTCAGTCGCTTGCTCGCTCATTGGCGCGAACGTCACGCTCATTTTTTATTTGTTTTAAAGTGAAACGCATCAAATATGCCTACGTGTGTGTTACGATATTGCACAAATAATACAAATAATACGGAAAAGTGCAAAGGAATAACTTTTCATCAGTAAGTAACTAGATAATAATTTTTAAAACTTAGTTAGAGCAAAATTTTTGGCGGGCGACATTTTGCGTCATTTGTCATAGATTAAAAATTTAAGATATGACATTGGGCATGAAATAAGTGTTGTTAGTAATATTTGCTGGCGTATATTTTTATAGTATAAAATAATAATTTTACATATTTAGAAAAGCATAGACTGGTTGTTAATTGAAAAAAGGTGAAATCATGAAATATGAAAATCAATTACTTAATCACCAATTTTTTTTTTGTTAATTGATTTTAATCAAGTTTTTAACTGATATTGTATAAGCTACTGACTTGAACGTATAATTGAATAATTATTTATTTATCTGCACTAATATTATAAAGAAGAAAACTTTGTTTGTTTGTTTGATTGTAATGAATAGGCTCATAAACTACTGGACCGATTTTGATGAAATTTGGCACAGACAATCTTTAGACCCTGAGAAAGAACATAGGCTACTTTTTATTGCGAAATATGTACCACGGGCGAAGCCGGGGCGGACCGCTAGTTCAGAGATAAGTAATTAATATTTTTTCTATTCAAGGTTTCCATGTCTGGGCCGTGAAGAAAGGGAAAAATGGGTAAAATTTGTCCAAAACAACCGCAGTGAAGAAACCTGGTTACCATCCGATAGAACTTGCGTCTGTTCATTGCATTTTCGCGATGAGGATAAATATACCACAAAAGCGGGAAGGCGTTTTCTAAAGAAGTCTGCTGTTCCTTGTATTGATGTTAGTAATAATAATAAAATTTTACGGATTTGTATAACAAATAAAATATTATTTTAGCCATCACTAACATTATTATTATTATATTTATTTTAGCCGAAGGTGTGCTACAATAGTACTGGAACAATACAAGCAATTTCTGAGCCGGGAACATGTTCTGAGGATGATGAACTAAATAAACACAATTTTTACACGGCTTTTATTTTTTTTCTAAAAAAGGCTCAATTTGTAAGGAATGAAACTTCCCATAGCCCTGACTGAACCTAAAACCCGAAAAAAATTAAATTATTCCATATGACGTCACTATTTACATCATCCTATATTATATGCCAGATATTGTTAGCCCCGCGTAGTAAAGTCAGTTTATACCTAAAATAAATATTAAGTAAGTACAAAGAAAATTTCAAGTCAACGTGCATGTAAGGAGTGGCACCCAATAAAATAGACAGAATGAAACAAAGCGTCGCCTCTATAGCGGTGGTGTATATGTGTCATCGCATAATCTATGACTGTCTAGCCGTCATTCGCGCGCCCCGCGCCGCCGCTCTTGGCGCACAGATTTTGTTCGTGGTGTCTGCTCCATATATGTATCTCAATGGTTTGCTATCGAATATTAATTGTATTCGATAGTAAACTGCAATCGAAACAGTATTTTTCGATAGTATCTGTAAAATTAGTTACTCATGGTACAGATTATCTATAGCCTTACCATGGGTTAGCAATTGAATATTACTATATTCGATAGTAAACTACAATGGAAAGAGTATTTTTCGATCGTATCTGTAAAATTTTTCTCATGGTACCGATTATGTACAGGCTTATCATGAGTTAGCAATCGAATCTTGCCTTCAATCCTGCATTCAATACCGACTAAACGTGGACTTATCTACAATCAAAACAGTATTTCTCGAGAGTTACGATTACGACGAGAGGTACCGATTATCTATAGAATACGCTTGAAAACGTGATACGCCGTAAGACTTCGATATGTTTTGACGTGACAACGTCTTATAATTCGATAGAGCCGGCTGCACGCACGAAAAAACATGACTCATGCGGCGTTACCTCTCATGTAAGGCTTGAAGTGCAAGCGAGAGCGCGGAACGAGTGACAAAGAAGCACAATCGGCCTTTGCGTTCGGCAGATTTTCTTAAGACGTTGTCACGTTCAACTATCGTCAGTAAACCGACTTTACAGACAACCAATTTATTTTAATAAGAGTAGCGAAATTCAAAATCTTATACTATAGGAATCGTATACAGAAATAAGTTTTTTAAAAGACCGCTAGAGGTAATAATATATCATAGAACCTTTTTACGTAGTCACCATGATATAAGTATTCAGTGATCATACTCACTCGTTACTAATTTAAATTTAAATAATTAATTAAACAACGCCTCTAGGGGTCACTAACTTATCTCAGTTGTATTGGTCTTAAAGTCAATGGAAATCTAACCGCTAGCGAGTAACGTAGCGTTTTCTATAGATAATAATCATAATTAATTAATATGTAGTATAAGAATCGATGACTTATGCTATCGAGATTCAATTGTAGTTAAGTCCACGTCTTCAAGCAATGACCAAAATGAATTTTGAATTTTGTACTCGCTAACAAATGCAGTTAACGCAAGAGTCGATTGCGAACTCGTGGTAAGGGTAAATGCTTGCTGATATTTAACCATTGTTCGTGCTTTCAACGATATGTAACTGGGCTAGCAAAGTTTGTATTGTTGCTTTCTTGTTGCTATTTATTGGTTCGTTGTTTTATGTGGACGAATGTCATATGGTTTTATTTTATCGTAGAAAGTTAAGGAATATAGTGGATTTAGAATCAACATGTTGTGCCTAGTAATAATCCTATCCTATCCTATCCTACGTTAATATTATAAATGCGAAAGTTTGTGAGGATGGATGTGTGTGTTTGTTACTCTTTCACACAAATACTACTGAACCGATTACAATGAAATTAAGCACACATATAGAGGGTAACTTGGATTAACACATAGGATAGGTTTTATCCCGGAAATCCCACAGGAACGGGAACTATTCGGGTTTTTCTAAGCTAGTCTAATATTTCTAATATATATTATAAAGGCGAAAGTTTGTAAGGATGTATGGATGTATGGATGTATGGATGTATGGATGTTTGTTACTCTTTCACGTAAAAACTACTGAACCGATTACAATGAAATTTAGCACACATATAGAGGGTAACTTGGATTAATACATAGGATAGTTTTTATCCCGGAAATCCCACGGGAACGGGAACTATGCGGGTTTTCCTTTGCAAACGCGGGCGAAGCCGCGGGCGGAAATCTAGTATTATAATATAGTATAGCATGAAGAGGTCTTGGGTTCAATTCCTAGTGGGTAACATAACAAAGAAAACATGTCACTTTAATGCGATATGTAATTTTGTTTTTTTTCTGCTGAGAATATCAATCAGTTTAACAATTGATTAAATTTTTAAATTTTAAAGAACTGTGAGTTTGTGAATTAATGTCGTATGCTACGTTGACTTTTATTATTAAGAAATTGTTTTCTATAAAATCTAGATTGTCGTTATTCTTTTGTTCCACATAATATGTTATTTAGACCTCTTGTCTCCTGTAGTGTAATATTATTTCAATTCTTTGATTTGTTTACAGACATTGAACTAGTTAAACGTAACAATAGACCTTTCAACTCACTTTTGCTCGTTTGTAAATAATTTATAAATCAATAAAAAATGATACCTAGATTTATATTATTTACTAGCTGCACTCCGCGGTTTCACACGCATGGCTCCGCTTCTGAAGGTCGTGATGATATATAGCCTATAGCCTTCCTCAATTAATGGGCTATCTAACACCGAAATAATTTTTCAAATCAGACCAGTAGCTCCTGAGATAAGCGCGTTCAAACAAACAAACAAACTCTTCAGCTTTATAATATTAAGTATAGATACCATTCCAATTTGAAACAATTACTTTTTATAAAATAATAACGCTGTATACAAACAATAAACATAATACTTTCCGCCATTTTCTATTTCCCATTTTGTCTTCTAACAAAGTCTAAATTTAGAACCCTTTAAAGCTAATAAACAACACCAACCATAATTATATACGTTTAACTTATTTTGCAAACAATGCCAAGAACAAAGCTTTCAATTGTGTTTGCGTGATGGCTGTCTATTAGGTTGGATGGGTCTTGAGGTCTGCTCTCTGAATAGACATAGACCTCACTATACCCACTCAAAACCCTACCTTATCCCAACAACAAAAGGAACATTATCAAACAACAAAACCGGATGGCTTTCTTGTACCGCTTTATTCGTTATTGATGAAATTTCACGATTGTAAGTAACAATTTGAATAAAATTTGCTCGTTCGACTCAATTTCTTTCTAGAACCGTCGGACTTAGTTAAACGTTGAGAGCAATAAAAGACATTTCGGAATTTATTCCGCGCTGAAAAATAGCAGCCTTTTATTATGAAGTTCCTTTTGATTTAGAATTATGTTTCTGTCGCTTAGTCGAGCCTGACAGCTGATGTTCTTTAGGTATGGAGTTACCAATTAGTGAAACAAGATTCGTATGTAAATGTTCACATTTCTTTTAACTGAGAAAATGTAGATAATGCTATGTGGAATTATTTTATAAAAATGTCTTCTTCAGAAATATTATTAAATTTATCAGAGAAAAAAATATCAGAAAATTATATCTTTAAGAAAAAGCGTGTTTCTGCTTTTCTCGTACGAACATGAAGTTACACATAGAAACAAGACATCGTTTTAGGCTATAAGTAACTTTTGTATGTATAACTACTCAACTGCTTTTATAATTTTTAATTTGAAATTTAATTTATATAGATGTTAAAGCATAGTTTCCTAAAAATTAAATCAAATCCTCACTAAAAAGGTGAAGTTATCCAAAGTTTAGAAATAGTAAAGAGTAAATTCTAGTTTCACCAAAAAGTTTCATTCTCTAATCTGATTCAACAATCTATACTAATATTATAAAGAAAGGTTTGTAATTATGTATGTATGTATGTATGGTTTTCACGCATAAACTACTGGACCGATTTCAAAAATTCTTTCACCATTAGAAAGCTGCATCTTCACTGAGCAACATAGGCTATATTGCATTTTCAAAAAAATTAGAGATCCTTACCAAAAATGCAATAATGTAACCCAAGGTGTAAAAAATTCCTTAATAAAAATTCTGTCATCGCGTGCGCTGCGGAATCTATTCCTTGAAGTACGAGGATGGTTCTTATGAAAAAAAAACGTAAACATGTAGGTAGCACGGGCGAAGCCGGGGCGGACCGCTAGTAACTGATATTCTGGTATTACATTACGAATAAAACACCAAATTCTCAATAAAGTTTAATTCAGAACCTTTCTCAAATACATTCTAATGTTCTTCATGACCGCCATGCGCTCCACCACCCGCAAATTTCTCTAAAGCCACTGTTATTATAGTAAGCCCTAAACCCAAAGGAAGACCTCGGAAGAATAGCTTGGTTGCTCTGTTCATTTTAGTACCAAAACCTGGATGATGCCGCCAAATTTCATTCCTGTAGGAAATAATACACATCACTACATAGTATAAAACAAAGTTGCTTTCTCTGTCCCTATATATGCTTAAAACTTTAAGAGCTAGCGCGCAAGAGCAACTTTGTCTCCGCAACTATTTTGTCTCTCCCACCTATGGGCTAGTATGAAAGTGCGCGCACGTAGCGACGCAACTCCCCATAGAGTTGATGGGAGAGACAAAATAGTTGCGGAGACAAAAGTTGCTCTTGCGCGCTAGCTCTTAAACTACGCAACGGATTTTAAAGCGGTTATTTTAATAGATAGAGTAACTCAAGAGGAAGGTTTTAGTACATAATTTATAAGATTTGAGACACAGCGAGCGAAGCCGCGGGCCGAAAGATAGTATTATACGTATATAAAATAAAGTCATTTTATTTACACTATTTATAACTGAAGAACAGCTGAACTGATTTGGCTGAAACTTATTGGGAAGGTAGCTTAGAACCAGGAAAATTACTTAAGATAGTCTTTTGCGTTAAAATTTTGAAAAATTACAACCGGAGCGGAGCCGGGGCGAACAGCTAGTACTATGTATAATAATATCGAATATGAAATCTAATACGGCTTTGATTAACCGCCGATTGTTCGTAGTTCTTTGAAGAATGTCTCAATAATTTTATTTACACTTATCAAATATAATATGACAATATTGGATATTTGGACCATGAAATTAGAAGTGATCGGATAACTAATATGAAGGCAGATGGTATTTCTATCTGTTTACATATTTATTTAAAGAACTGTTATATTTATAGTGTCAATATTTAATTATTAGTATTAATAAGTAATACAGCACACATAATATAATTATATGTTGTAATGCAAAACATTATATTTACCTACATATTTCATAAACTCTACCAAATTAGTGAAAATAAATAAACAGAAATACAGCCCTAATAATAGAATTAAGCCTGTTATATGTTCAAAATAATGATTTTTCTTTAGAATCTAAGTAAATGTAAGTTTATTAAAAATGTATAATACAAAATTACGAAACCCTTGTAAGAATCTAAACGAAAGTTGACCGGTTTTCTTTACTCTATTTTCAGATGTTTGCAAACCTTGGATTTTTCAATTAAATTCTAGTTCCCTTGGCTAACTTTTAATTGCTCTACTATTTGCTTACCTGCCTGAGATGTTTTTAATTTTTATAACTTCCTTTAAATAGCTTAAACCTTACCTACCTACCTATCTTAAGTTGACTTCTATGGAAATGTACTGCTGGACTTTTATTTTGAAAAATACAATTCAAAAAATGTTTATTATTACTATTGACTGACCAGTTGGCTTGGTTGGTAATGCCCCTGCCTTCCAAGCCAGAGGTCGTGGGTTCGATTCCCACCCGGGGCAAATATTTGTGTGATAAACATAGATGTTTGCTCTGTGTCTGGATGTTAATTATCTATATAAGTATGTATTTAAAATTATATATGTATGTTTATCAGCCATCTGGTTAACACAAGCGAAAGCTTAGTATGGGATCAGATCGTGCTGTGTGTGAAAATTGTCCCGAAATATTTTATTTACTATTGATTCTCTGTTTTGTGGAAATATATCTTGTTGATACATTTGTCTTACATTTATGGTACTTATACAAAAGATTAGATTATGTTATAAACTAAATTTTAAAGGCTTTAAGTATTACAATGATCTTTGCTTTATTCTATGTTAAGAAATACCATACAAACTACGGTTGTTTATGAAAAAATAGATCTTTTTTGTCAAATTTGGGTAATTAATTAAAACCTTGAATAATAGGGCACATAATAGTTCCTATACCTCATCCAGGGGTCTTTCAAACCCTTCTTGGCTAATTCCTTTTCAAGCAGTTCCAATTGTGGTATGCCCTTAATGCTTTGAAATTCACAATGGCTTGGGATAACATATGGTTCAGAACCTTTTGGTCCCATTTTCAACACAGTCTTTTAATATGTTATTTAGAAATAATTATTACTTGCTAGGTGTAATTCGGAAGTCTTTGATGACATTGTCAATAAATTAAAATTTTGTTTTCTTTTTGTATTTTGAAACGGTTTTATTGTAGCAATATGTTTTTACATACCTACCACTTGCAAAAATCCTTCTTTATTTAATACTAGCGGTCCACCCCGGCTTCGCCTGTGGTACTTGTTTACGTTTTCTCTACATAAGAACCATACTAGTAGTTCAAGGAATATTATAAAAAAATAATTAACGAAATCGGTTTAGCTGTTCTCGAGTTATGCGCTTACCAACACATTTTTTTTAATAATTCATTCATTTATTCAAGTAACCAGGACTCATTTTGTTAGTAAAAATTAATAACTTAAAAATTATGTTAGTAAAAATAATACAATTTATAATGATTATGATTTTGCGATTCATTTTTATATCATAAGATACCAACAATTTATTTTAATTGGATTTAATGCAATAATATCATCTTAGATATCTCGATACATTATTCATGAAATATCTTCTTTCGTTCCATTTCTACACATGAGCTGAGAAACATGTCCTTAGCATATTGATTAGCTTATCCTTACTATTCTAACATTATGAATACGAACGTAGTTCTGTCGGTATGTCTGTCTTTCGCTTCTTCACGACTAAACCACTGCACCGAATTTAATGCAACTTGGGACAAAGATAGAAAAAGGAAAGGGTAAGGACGAAGTCGCGGACCGAAAGTTAGTAGTTAATACAACAAAAACTAAACATATTATTGTCAAAAACCTAAAAAAAAAACAAACTACAATTAAACAAACAACAGAAACGAATCAATATAGTGGGACATATCGTAAGGATAACTTTATCCTTAAGAAAGTTAAAGACTGATTGAAATAGATGTAAAATACAGTTTCAGTTGACAGCTCATTTATCCTAAAGCATACCAAAATCCACCACATGACTTAATAATTCGTGTATTTTATTCCACAATTTGTGCTGAAACTAGACCTTTAACCTAACAAAACACATTATTAACTACACGTAATCCTCTCGATGTTACCTTTCAATCTATCTAAGGATAACATAATAATAAATCCAATTTCCTTCACCCTGATTTGATACATTAAATCGGATGTTTTCTGTAAGTTTTTCGTCTAAATGTCTAGTATAGGTATTCCAGATTTTATTTGTGATTAAAATTTAAATCTGTACTATTATAAAAAGCTGAAGAGTTTATTTATTTGGTTGTTTGTTTGAACGTGCTAATCTCAGTAACTACTGGTCCAATTTGAAAAATTATTTCAATGTTAGATAGCCCATTTATCGAGGAAGGCTATAGGTTATATACCTATAGGTTATATATCACGTTAGGACCTACAGGAGCGGAGCAATGCGGGTAAAAATGCTGGGCACAACTAGTTCAATATAATAGGCAAATTGGATGACATACTTCAGTACTAAGTTTCTTAAAACCTTAATAATAACTTTCCTTGAGGTCTTTCACGCAATTCTTGTTTACGAGTTGTTTTGTTTTGAAAACAAGTCTTTGTGATTGTTTAAATTTGTACTTCAAAGCCTTCAGATTTCTATTATTATTATAGCATTGTTTAGTAGGTATTGAATTCTACTCCTTTTTACGAATGCTTTAAGGAAATGCTTCAACTTAGCAATAGGCCGCTCTCAAAGAAAATAGTACTTCAAGGGATAGTACTTATATTATTTGACGTTTATCATAGTATTAAATAAGGCCGCTATTTGTACATACTTGCATCTGTTTGTCCTTTTCTGTGTTTTATGTAAATCTTGTGTGTGTGCAATAAGGAATTATCTATCTATCTATCTATCTATTAAACAAAGCCGCTTCCCGCCGTCTATGTGTATGTATTCTTAGATCTATAAAATTACGCAACAGATTTTGATGGGGTTTTTCTTAAAAGATAGAGTGATTCAAGAAGAAGGTTTTAGTGTAAAATTTATTAGGTTTTAGATAAAGCGGGCGAAGCCGAGGGCAGAGAGTTATTTTATGATACTTTAAATTATTGTTAATGCACCAGGCTAACAAAATAATTTAGTAAATTCTAAAAGCTATGTAAAGTGCTCAAGAGTTAAGCTGAAAATACGGTCTAACCTTTGTTTTAAGCTTTATTTAGTATATTATGGTGAAACTTACCGCATGGTGTACTATGCGTTTATAAAAAGAGGTAATTAGGTTATAGTACATTAACATTGTGCAATCAATGTTTTATATTATTGTCACATGAATTTGCATACCATGGTTAGGTATTAAAAATCGATTTTATAAGAACTAAATAAATTAATAGGTATTATATTATTTAAAAGAGAAAAATAAAATTGTAAATAAACTGTTTGAAATTATTTTAAAATTGAAGAAATGTTTAGAATGTGTATACAGTTGACTTAATAAATTTAAGTTTCTTATTGCACTAATGTGAAAATAAATATCTACGTCTACGTATTGAGTATCGAATATTATTTATTTTTTATTTTATTTTATTTATTTATCGTAAAAATTTTGCACCTATTTCAATCCAGCCATAATTATTACCCTTTTATTAATTGCATTCATATCTAGTTCTTATTAATAATTAAATACCTACAGTTTAAACACGTTGCCAGATATATCGTATTTAATACTGAAATATGAACCTTGTTTACAAAGAGAATAGAATATTATGTTTACATAAAATAATATCGTATTTGATTTAGATTTAACAAGTATTAAGCGCATCACAAACGGTGAAGATATTATAATATTTTATGTTAAGATTCTCTAATATAAAATATTACAGTATCTTAAGGTATCCGGTATCAGCGTTTTGACCATCATTTTTCTTTTTGTCATTGCGTACTAAGTCCCCTGTAGAACCGCCATCCTGTTACAAATGACCCGAAACACGGACACAAAATTTCGCGCGTCACACACGGTGAAGATACTATAATAAAATATTATAGTATCTTCACCGTGTGTGACGCGCTTTAGCATTGTGCAAAGTTATTGCTCAATCGGGTATTAAACAAACTATAATTAATGTGAACATCTGCTTGTCTGTTTTAAAGCTTTGACAGCTAAATCAACGCACCTGTTTGAATGAAATTTTAAATAAAAATTAGAGACAAAACAGTAAAAAATGACCTATTCCAAAAATCAAGCCCTTAATCATAAATGGATGCATGTTTGGTACTCTTTCACACATGAACATTCAACAGCTGATCAGGTTTGTGTTAAATTAAAACAGAACTGAATTTTAGAAAAGATCTAGCTAATTTATAATCACGAATTTAGTACCTATGCCATATTATGCAAAAACCGTCTCACATGCCGTACAGAAACTAATTTATTTCGCGTCAAAAAATGAAATCTCAATTCCATAATCTGATATAATTTAATAATATCGTACCCATGTGGAAGCGAAACGACATTTAACTCGATCAAAGGGCGCAACGGAAATACATATTATAAAATAAATTGATAATCGAGCCTCCTTTGCTGGCTAACTATGTTTCGTAAAGCAGAAGAAATTGTGCCTAGCTAAATATTATATCACTAGCTTTCCGCCCGTGACTTCGCTCGCTTAGTCTTAACCTTAATAAATTATTATATAATAAAACCTGCCTCTTGAATCACTCTAACTATTGAAAAAATTTTCATCAAAATCTATTGCGTAGTTTTAAAGATTTAAGTATACATAGGAAGTGACTTTTTTTAAACTATGTGATAGCCTTTGCTCATATTATGGTACCTGAAACAAAATGTAGGCAATGTGTTATTCCAAATTAAAATTATTTCTCAAAATTATTGAACATTCTTTCATCCTCAAAAATTTACAATTATAATGGGATTTGTTGGACAAGCTCAGATGACCCAATTAAAATAGTTATGTCTTCAAACGAACCGCGAAAATAATATTCGATAATTTTGCAGAGAATTCCCATCATTGCTATCGCATTATAATATACTAGCTTCCCGCCCGCGGCTTCGCCCGCGTTTTTAAAGAAAAACCCGCATAGTTCCCGTTCCCGTGGAATTTCCGGGATAAAACCTATCCTATATGTTAATATCCAAGTTACCTTCTATATTATGTGTGCTTAATTTCATTGTAATCGGTTCAGTAGTATTTGTGTGAAGGAGTATCATACACATACATACACAATACACATACCTACATCCATCCTCATAAACTTTCGCATTTATAATATTAGTAGGATAGGATAGGATATGAACCTTATAAGTAAAAATAAACTTACCAAAGTAGATCGATCAGTAGTGGGAATAAAAAGGTATGACATAAAAAGCTCCCATATAGAGACAGGTGCACTAGCGTAGAAAAACATTACTTCACTCTTTAAATCGAGCGGCAAATTAACAGAGTGTGCGAAATAATCATTTTATTCAGGGCTGCCACCACAGCTGCCACTCAATAAAATTACTAATATATTTAATGTTTTATTAAAATATTGCTATTATTGTTGTATCGTGCAAGTTAGTTTCCTTATGAAAATAGTAACAATTATTCCACAAACAATTTTCTTCAAAACATTATAAAGATTCAAACTCTCACCACCATACAGCTATTCTTAACTTTATAAACGAATAACTAGTTTAAAGTCATTTTAAAGTATACATTTTAAATAACTTGCTAAAATGAAAATTAAAGTACAATTACTTTGCCAAGACAATGAAATGCAAACTTTGCTGGACGAAGTTTTGTGGTTAAATTATAGTTCTCAAATTTGGAATCTTTTAGTGGCAGCCCTACTGTAGGAGGATCTTTTGTTCGTTAAATTACAACGCTTCAAAATAAACTGCTATTTTTACGTTGCACGTAAAAACAAGGAGTTTATTTAAAATGTTTTTATTGTTATGATGCTATTTTACGTGGAAAAAGAAAAAACACCTGGAAACATCGCCGTACACACATTATTTGGGAAAACTTTATAAAATCTACCTTATTTTATTATTGACGACTTACGTTTATATTATCTTATTATGGAGCAAATTAATTATTTTACTTACCTAGCTGTTCTCCAAATGGCCATATACGCATGCTGAAAATCTGCTATTAAAATTCGTGGAACCAACAATAATATCTACATAATTTATATATATACCTTATAAAAAATAATAACTTTCAAATGAATCCCAAGCTTATCAAAATAAGTTCAGCAGTTTCAAGTTTTAAAAAATGCAATAAATATTTTTAAAATAAAAATAAAAGACAGAATGCAATGAAATGTTTTATTTCCTTGTTATTGTTATCACTTTAGTACAATGTAAGATTAAAATAGTCATAAAGAAATTCCTTCCATGGAATATATTGTTGAAATTTTATATTACAATTTACAGTTAATTTTTACAAACAAACACTTAAACTTATAAATATTCGGTTGTAAAAATACAAAATATACAACTACTATTTTACAAAACCTAATCGAAATGAGTCTGGATTTGTAGATGTATGAAACAAATGAAATATATTATATAATATTTAGATAAATTATTAACAATATTTTTTTGTTGTGCATAATTATTACAGAAGTAATGTAGTAAAATATATCGCCTTCACAATTCTCAATTAATAACAAAACAAGCTTGATATCAATAATACGACCTAGGTCCAGATCTTTACTATAAACATAATTTATTTTTTTATCTTTTTAATAAACTTGAAAATTACCTTTATGTATACGAAACCTTGGTACACATAACAACTTTCTGTCGGGCAGGACACAGAAGATAAATCCCCCCTATATAAGAACAATGATCGCTTTCAGATGATACTTAAAATAAGTGACAGTCCCTTTGGTACCGAGATGATCAATACAGTGAATATCTCCTGAATATTTCTTAGTGATAAATGAAAACATAAAAAGCCCTTCAGAGACCCTCTTATATACTGATGGCTTGAAAAACTCAACCATTGAAACAACTGTACAAAGCATCTGTCCCAAACGGACAGAAAACAACAACTATTTCCAACTTTTACAAACAAATATCACATACATTTAATAAGAATTTGCTCAAGCAATCCTGGCTAGTGAAATTCGCAAATAATGCTCGACAAACTTTATCTGCACAGATTGTTTGTGCAGTTAAGTTTGTCCAACTAACATAGCGTGGAGGAACTTTGAATGTCCAACGCTTGTGACTTCTAGCGTAATGAAAGCGTTTGCTGGTTTTTCACTTGAATATTAGAACTTATGTATGTTATGTTCTCCTGGTACCTAGATGTATGATAGTACGATGACCTTTCGTTATTATAAACTGTAGGCAAAGATCGAGTTCGCGTTACAAGCTTCTTGACTTTATACGTTCCTGGTAGCTCGGAATTTAATTTTTATTTTAGTTATTGGACAAAAAATGTTAAAAATTTTCAGGTTCACTAATTAACTGCTTTGGGAGAGAATAATAGTTTCTGGAAAATGTAATTGGGAATCTCGAGCTTTTGCTTCTTATTTCTTAAAAACAATAGATTTACATTTCATCAAATAGTAAAACACAATTTTAAATTGAATGTGAAAACCAGTAAAAGTGCTTTGATGTTCACAAAATATTTAAAAAGAATAATACTTTAAAAGCAAATAATAAAATATTAAAAGAAATAAGAATATATATAATACAGGCAATCTTCTATTTAATACATTAAATAAAGAAAAATTAAAAAAGTGACTCATGAACGTTGTTTACACAGTCTGTTTATAATAACAGTAAAAACTTTAAGTTAATTCTATCGTTAAACATACACAAACTATCATACAAACCTTACTTATGATATACACTTATGTTTTGTAAACAAATTTACGATTATTTTACAATTTTTTAATTAAAAGATTTTAACAAGTTGTAGAGTGATTTTAATACATAATAAGTAAATTAACATTTTTTAAAGTTGAAGATATTTAAAAAATCTTTTACAACCCATTTATGTTTAAATTTAGACATTGTAGGTATATTATGAGAAATAAACACAAATTGCATTGTTATAAATTAATAGATAGGTACATCATAAGTATAGTGCATTAAGGGAATTATGAATTTATTTTTATTCTGAAAAGTTTGATATCCATTTCATGTTATATTCTTATATTACACCATAGATTCCAATGCAAACAATACTAGGCGAAAAAGGTATTATTAAATACACGGAACAACATAATAATATGCTCTTTCCGTGTAACCCATGAATTCTTTTGATTAACAAGAATCAGTATGAATTGTATAGAAAACCAAAATTTTAGGAAGTATCCTGCCATTCACAATTACCCCAATGCATTACAATATTGTATTATACACAACAATAAAATGATTTAAAAGCAAACAATTTTATAATCGCATACAAATTAAAAATTCCACACAAAGATATTATTCAATTGAAATGTAATTTCCTCAGATGAAAAAGCTGTAGAATTTAATATAAATTATATTGGATTTGGAGTTTTTTAAAGCGGTATTGTTTATGATTTCCGTAATATTATTATGTTCATGTAACTGAAATGAAATCAAGGTTTTGTGCCTCAAATTTATTTTTAAATATTGTAATAATATAATGAGATCAGATGAAGCCAACAAATAATAGACTATGGGCCCATGTTGAAAAAATTATGGGTCATTTGAACCACCAGGTGACCTATCTAGAATGATATAAGAGCATAAAATAAGATTCAGCACTATGCCGTCACTTGTAAGCTGTCCCAGGTGGACAGATGAGAATTGGAAAGTACAGGTAGAGATTTTTTCCCCTTGTCTCCATGATTTTTGTACGGCGTCCATTATTCCGCAACGCCGCATCGTTCTAGATAGCTCACCTGGTGGTTCAAATGACTCATATTTTTTAACATGGGCCTGTAGTCTATAAGGTTTAACTAATGAGGCTTTGAAATAAATTACACATTAATTGCAGTAATTATGTAAATATATTTAATTAAATAAATTAGATTTATTATCCGAATATGATGCTTCATAATAATGAGCACGAAACCGATTTATCCAACACAGACGAAAAATAAATATTTAAAAATATATTAAAATTATCTATGCAAGTGCTTCATAGAGCGTATAAATATTAGTCCTCATAATATCTCTCCTGGAAATCAAGAAAGGGGATTCTCTGCGAAATTTCATAATATATTGCCTTGATAGTTATCAGTCACATTATTAGCAACTTATTCAATAAGGATGATATTAATACAATAATAACATTATTACATTAGTAACTGTGCCCCGCGGCTTTATCCGCATTGGTCTGCTTCTATCGGTCTGGTATACAGGGTGTAATCGTTAAGTGTGCACAGGCGATTATTCTGTAACTATTGCAGATATCAAAAAACTTTATACTGATATCGAAAGCCCTTTACCTGATGAGTAAAATGACAAGAATAACTTTTAAAAAATAAAACGGGAAACATGCAAAAAAGTTACATTAAACACTCCCATACATTGAATTTTCCATACATTTTGTGTTCAAAGCAAATGTTCGAACTTCGAAGTGACGTTTTGGAATACCATTATATTCCACATTACCATTATATTCTAAATGAATTTTTATTAAAATTTGCGAAGTAATTTAAGCACAAATTCAAAAAAAGATCCAAAATTTTTCATATTAGATGTTTAGGATAGTCATATTTCATACTAAATGTATTGGAGTGTTTGGTGTAAAATTTTTAGATATTTCCCGTTTTATTTTAAAAAGTTATTATTGTCATTTTACTCATTAGGTAAAGGGTTTTCGATATCAGTATAAAGTTTTTTGATATCTGCAATAGTTACGGAATAATCGCCTGTGCACACTTAACGATTACACCCTGTATAGCCTATATCTAAACCTTCTTCAATAAATATGCTATCTAAAACATAAATAATTTTTCAAATCGGACCAGTTAATGAGATAAGTGCGTTCAAACAAACGAACTAACTCTTCACCTTTATAATATTAGCATAGATTTGTAGCACTCATTAGTAAAACCTCATTCTTGTAAATGTAACTAAAAGAAACACGTCAGCCATCTTTTTCCAAATGTTATTCGTAAAGTTAGCGTATCTTTATTTAATGTTTTCTTTAAACTTAACCGACAAAGACGCAAACTTACCTACATCTAAGTTAAGATACCTATAGGATCGAAGCTCTTTGTGGTAAGTTTTAAAACCTGAATGTATTGTGTAAAACATGCTTTATATTTTATTTAGCCGTGTGTGTATTCGGTGCTTTACTTCTCTAGTCTAGTAGAAGTTATGTTTTTAAATTTAGCATGTAAGGGATTTAAATTTGGTTTTATTTCGACTTTTACATTTTTACAGCAATGCATGTACTGCGCTTTTCAGTTATAATAAAAACAGTTTACATTAAGGCGGGATCACGGGATCACGGCTAAAGACGCGGGTTCGATTCCGCTTCGTGATCGATATTTTTCTATTCTTTAAAAAATTCTCATCTTTTTAGTAATTAAAAATATAGTTATTAATAATTTTTTTATTTAACATATCATATTCATAAAATATTACGATAGGTTAATAATAATAACCTAAATAATAATAACCATCGTACATAAGTTTGAATTGAGAAATACTCATAGTATTATAATTTGATACAATACTTTCAATTTAAAAATTCCTTCATTCGTAAATACTTCAATATAAATTTCTTGATTCTGATTTAAAAGTTCCTTATTACAAGCATACTACAAGTTATTAACTCGTGAACAGATGCTTGAAGAATTTATTCACTTATGTAAACAGAATGCGGAAATGAAAAACTTTTGCAGCTTGACTTGATATGTAAATAATATTTTTGCATTGGAATTATATTACTTCTGTATGCTTTTAAACAGAGTTACGCATTTTACTGTTAAACACAATAATATAATCGCTGAAATGTTATTATCATACATCACTACATAGTATAAAACAAAGTCGCTTTCTCTGTCCCTATGTCCCTTTGTACGCTTAAATCTTTGAAACTACGCAACGGATTTTGATGCGGTTTTTTTTAGTAGATAGAGTGATTCAAGAGAAAGGTTTATATGTATAATAACATCCATTAAATAGTGGAGAAGTACTGTTATTTTTGAGGTTTCTAATGTGATGTCGTAAAAAATTACAATTTTTCCGCTTACATTGCAAACGCAGGCTGAACCCTACGAGTTTTATCAAAATAATGTACTAAGTATTATACACATTGAAAAGGTCTACAGAAAAGTCCGCGATGGTACATGTCTATCTCTTATGGATAACCCACAATAACTTTTTTTTGTCATTTACTTTTTACGACAAAGAATGGCTAATTTTCGAAGCTATTTTAACCAATACAGCATTAATCCTTAACCAATTAAATACCTTGAATACATTGTTCATTTAATATAGATCTATATGGCCCTTTACACCGTATGATTTAAGTGAATATTTTCGAAGATATTACAGATTTAAAAATTGCGGGACGTAGCGTTTGCGGCGGTACCGGCCGGCCGCCCGGCTATATATTTTATACCCGTGCGAAGCTGGAGCGGGCCGCTATGTTTTTATATACAATGTTCACAGTTTTTCTGTAGTGTATTTAGTATCAGCATTGCACCCGTGCGAAGCCGGGGCGGGTCGCTAGTACAATAATAAAACATACCTACCTTTAAAATTACTACGTACCTACTTTTAAATCTCTATAATAATCTAGCTATAATCGACTGATGGTATTTCAAACTGTTTTTACCATAACTGAAAAGATCTTAAGCACAAAAAAAATCCACGAAAAATACGCTCATAAAACCCGTTATAACCTTACAAATTAGTTCTCAAACGGAACCTAACCCACTAAGAGCTCCGATCGATACAATCTATCTACGACTATTTATACACAGCGCGTACATTACGCGCTTAACAAACGTCAGCTGATATATACAAAGAATATAACAAGCGATGGACGTAACATCGACGCGTTGCCGCGCTGCATCGCTAGAGGATTCTCGCCTGTAAGGATTTGAATAATGGTACCAAAATCGGTTTAGTTTGCATAGAAGCGCTTTTAGGTACGTATTTGCTTAGATTATTGCGATATGAGATGGAATATATTTGAGGGATTATCCGTTTACTTGGTACATACCAAGATGTGATATTTCTGAGGTACATGTGAGATGCTTAGTATTAATTTTGAATTAAACTATTTGGTTATAGTAATACTTCAAGCTGATATTAAATGTTTGATATTATAAAAACTCTATTACACTATAAAATGACGACAAAAAGATATAAAATAAATTATATAAGACAGCTGATAGAGAAATCATAGCAGAACTAGATTAAAGCTTTAATTAGTATAATCTGTATCAGAAATTTAACTGTTGATAATATTATAGAGATCAAATAAGGATTAAATCTCCATCTCATAGCTAACAAAACCAGATAAAAACTGTTATTTCCAAAAAATCATCTTTAAAAATAATTAAAAATTAAAAATTTATATTAGAAACAAATTAAATAATAAAAACACCATAATTACCTCTCAACACATGAACAGAAACAGCTGACGCAGCAACGTCAGCGAGCGAACATGTATAGTTCCCAGAATCGTTTCTATTAGCGTTAGCTATGTACAGTCTGGAGAGAGCTCCGTTCGCCGTGGCTTCCGTCTTCACACTGAAAGGAAAAGTGCGTTTCAAGTCTATAAGTATCTACCCGCAAATGTACAACTACCCACAGTAAAGGTTACTTTTTTATTGTATATAGGGAAGCGCTTGACCACAATCTCGCCTGATGGTAAGCTAAGATGTGGCCTAAGATGGTACGCGCTTCCCTAGTTAAATTAAATGCAGGTAGTTGCAGATTTGTGAGGCAAGGTACAGACTACAGGCATTTAAATACTAACTAGTATGAGAAATATCTTTCTTAGAAGTTGAAAGAAAATAATAATACAGTAAAATAAGAATCCCTTGTGTTTTTCAACATTGGCTAAATATGTCATTTCACAAAAAAAGAAAAAAGAACGTGCTATTTGTCTAATAAAAAACTGATTAATATCTTGATTTGTATTATTTATTGATAACTTCAACTGCTTTTATTAGAAAACGAATTAACATTCCACATGAACAAAACCACGGCGCTCTACTATTTTTAACATATATTTTTAGTATCGTATTTTTTAAAGTTTATTCGAAAGTATTAATATAACAGTGTAATGTATAAGTGTTAAGTTCAAACTGAAACCAACCTCAACACACACTCGTGAACACATGCTAAATCTTCATCTATGTCGGCTTAATCTCCCCAATTACCAAACAAGGGCACTTAACACCCCATAAATTTAATCTGGATCATTAGCCGAAGGGTTAATTAATTCCATTGGGTACTTTTCATATTTATTCAATAAGCAGGTTTTAGGCTTTTTTTCTGGGCGTATACGGTCGTTTCAGCTGACACGGTTACACGCCCGCGCCGTCTACATTAAACGATTCAAAATACATATATTGTGAGCCGTCACGGAACGCCTGGCTGGGATTTAGTAAGAACACAACGACTATTAGAATATAATATTAAAAAATATATATATTGTATTATTATTATATAGACTATAAGAATATAGACTATGTATATGTACAATGTACATACCATAAAATTGGCTACATCAGCCACTTGCGAGCACACGACAGGGCAATGTTGACCCACCGTATTGACGATGCATAGCAGCCGCTGTAGCCGAAATCGGCATGGAGCGATTATTATTATAATATAGCATGGCAAAGCGTCGCCACGGCATGCGTTTTCAAGATAGAAATCGGTTTTACGTGCGCTTATATGTTTAAAAAAAACTGAAACATTGCTCATTCGCCGTCGAATGAGAGGGAGATTCTGTACGAGCTTAAAAGCGCATCCACGCTTGTACGAGTTGCGCGTGTGACAAAACCCTTTGAAAAATAACCTGTATTCGCGCCTACATGCGCTTCCAAAAACGCTCTTAAACGCGCGTATAAAACGCTAGTCTGTAACAGCTCTAACAGTCTGCGAGGGTTTTATTTACTTAGGCGTAGTCTCTAGACGATTGTTAAACATATTTATCGTTCAAATTTTAAGGCTTTTAAAATGTTGGTGAGTTGAAATAATGGAACGATTATTGTTATTTATTATTAGGTTTCTATTTAAATGGATATTAAAAAGTTGATTGCATTTTATAACTTACATTTATTAATTTGAATACACGCCATTTTTTTTCTTTTTTAATTATTGCATTTTTAGGGTGTGTTTATGAGTTTTTATTCGAGAAAATCTTACTTTTCTAGTATTTCTTTCTATATTGTTATTACGTATCTTATGGTGTTAAGTATTAATAATATAGTTAAGTTACTTGAAGAAGTATGATGTAATCCACACAAAATTTGCTTTGTAAAAAGTCTCCTACTAAACTTAAAATATAAACAATGAAACTCCACATACACCCATTTTGATATTATTTGTGTCTCTCATCCCGCTTTTCCGTGGGAACTTTGAACAAAATATTTTCCACACTGTAAAGTCGAATTGCTTTGCATGTTAATTCCTTGGATATTAGAATGAATATTTTAATGCAAATACGCGGTATGCATATTTTGGGGTGCTAGTTTAATATTTAGTGAATTATTTATAAAAGCAATTGGCATTTTATGTGCATAAGAACTGTATAAAACAAAATCCTTAATAATATTTAATATTATAAATGGCGAAACCGATTTGGATTAAATTTAGTATAAAGATAGTTCGATACTTAAGGAAGGACCTTAGGAGGATATATTATTATTATTTATTTTAATGCAAAAATGCAAATGCAAGCCCGGTAACCCCACGGAAATGAGAACTATGCGGATTTTCCTACAAATACGCGGGTGAAGCCGCTGGTGGAAAGCTAGCGCGGATGTATCTTATTATATATATTATGTATAATATTATTATCAGTCACAGCAGATCTTATGACTCGAATTATAGTAAAAAGTGTCGTTACAACTTCTCGTCTTAATTTTTTCCGTCTAGCCCCCTTTCGCAACGCGCGATAAGGAACTTCGTTCCAATATAAACATCATCACTTTAATAAACCTTTTAATTATATCACAAAATACTCCCAAACTGGTGTTAAAAACATAATTGTCCCAAAGGGGTTTTCACGGAAAATGATCCAGATTTTAATTTACGAGGTATTAACAACCCCTATTTGTTATAATTGCCAAGATAAATGGGGGTGCCTCCTAATTAACTTTAAGATGCAAATAAACATTAATTCGGACCTTAATTAAAGATGTCGGAATATTGTTTTTTCCTTTCCAATTAGCTTCTATCCGTTATTTATTGTGTCTGTTTACGTTTGTTATTAGTCTTGAAGACAGTGTATCTGTTTTAAAAAAAGAAACTCGTGTAAGTATTTAGTTTTTATAATAAGAGAACAGTAGACAGATTTTAATGACTTTTTCTGATATATTTGGATTTATTTTACTTTTAGTCATTTTATTAACAAAACGAATGGCATATAATTTCAAAAAGTAATTAAAGAAAATAATAAAACCAACATAAAATATACCTATGTGTTTATATTATACCTACTGAGCTTGATATATACATATTCCAAATTATCTAACAGTATAACAGCTATTATATATATTGTGGTCATTACCACTTCATCATATTTTGCAGATGTTATCGGCAAGAGATCCTTCATCTAACCCTTCTAGTGTAAAGTCATTATATTATATAGTTAAATTTATATATTAGTTGAATCCTAGACTATTTTATTACTCACGTTTTACACGTGAGTAATAAAAATAGTCTAGGATTATTAGATTTCTGTTCACGACTTTGTTTACGTTTAGTTTCAAATCTGAAAGAATGTGATACGAATTTACTTCACCATTTTGTCTCTAAAAATGTACATTTTATCTACACTAAGGAACCGTGGTAAAAAACTTCCCACCTTTATAATATTGGGATGTAGGTATATTTTATTGTTTATATTTGTGTTATGATTATTTTAGAATCTGAATAGTATGAAATAAAAATTAAATTCATTGTTTAAAACAATCACACGTGAAAATCGATCAGCGTAACGTAAAAAGATCTACATTATAAAATTCATCCAATATAATATCTAATTCAAATTATTGTTTACAAGCGAAATTTTCGTTTGTTTAAATTGTTATTTTTATGGAGAAAAGTTAAATTTATATAACAAAACAATTAACAACTTTGCACACCTGTATTCATATCATTATTTCCTAAACACCTTTATAGAAACTTTCCTTACCTCATAACACAAAACTCTACGTCATAAGTACCTTTTACATATAAACAGAAAACCATTATATTTTACAATCTGGTTGTAATATTTTATGTATACGATAAATATACAGAAACACCCAGACATTATTAAGGCATTTTCGTATTTTCTCAGAGAATTTCGAATGACTTAGTTTCTGGAAGCTATTTCACAAACATAGAGTCATCGTTTTAAAATGTATTCTTACAACTGAGAAAGTTAGCTTTTAAAATAAATTTATATATATAAATGTATTAAAAAATAAATCTGAGTCAATATAACAACATTATTGAAAACCATAAATATAAGTAGGTATGCATTTCTCATTTGGTTATTACAGTAATTAGTACCAAACCCGGTGTTATATATTTTCTATTTTCTATGATGATTCAGAAGCCGTCCAAAAGAAGTCTAGTTGAATAAATAAATCTTAAATTTGAATAAAAAGAGCCTATTACAGAAAACGCCTTTCCTTGACAAATAGCTTTTTGTCCTATCACAGATAACAGATAATGTAAACCCTAAACCCTGATCGTAAAATAGGATAGTAAAATAAATACTCTTATGAGCCCTCTTCACAATGGGCAGCGATGACCAACAAATGATCGTCGATGTTTGCCGCCATTACGGCGATTAATAGGTAAACATCTACAATGACGGCTGATCATACACATAGGCCCTCTACAGTATCGTGATTGCTTACTCGCCCAACGCTGCCCATTGTGAAGAGGGACCATTACGTTCATTTACAAATCTATTAAGGAATCTGGCTGATTATTATCATGTCATTATATTGATAGTGATCAAGGGAAATCAGGAAATTACGATCTTTAAACAAATAAATTCAACATTAAAATAGTTTCCAATTTAACAAAATACGTAGTAGTAAAAGTAATTTTAAGAAAAAACCTGTGTCAGGAGAACCCGCTCTTCCCCAATTTAAAGTAGCAGTATCTGCATGAAAATCTCAATTAACTGTTTACTGAATTTATATTTTTGGTTTTATGGCATTCAAATGCTTTATAAATATAAATTTATAAAGAATAGAAAAAATTCGATCACGAGGCGGGACTCGAACCCGCATCCTTCGCGCCATTCCGGGGCGGATGCCTCACCAACTCAGCCACTCGTGACCCGCCCGAGTGATCGAATTTATTCTATTCTTTCAGTTTTATGTGTCTGAAGGGACACACCGCGCGCCATCTATTGAGATGATTACTATAACTGTTTACTACCAAACATTAATATTATAAAACAAATACAAAAAATAAGACATTAAAGAAGGTTGTCTTCATGTTATTCAAAGAATTTTCATTTCGGTCTAAATAAGCCTTGCCACCTTGTTTAAGTAATGAATAATGAATGAACAACTCAGAGTATTATAGGAAAATAATAGCCGAATAAATTCCCTTTGAGTGAGTTCTATTTTGCGTAAATTAACTAAAATTACAAACAATTATTGGAATGAGGTTTCCGTTTTGTGTTCGCGTTGGATAAATTTCTTTATAAAAGCTGTGTTTCGTGAAAATATCTAGGTTACTCTATTTCTACGTATTGAAATTTCCACTGAATTTACTAAGACTGAGAAAAAAATATCGAGTATTTTGATAAAGAAATAACAAACATATTTAACGCGAAATAATCCCAATTAAGCTTGATTAAATTCAAAGAATCGCAAAAATAACGAGAAAGAGAGAAAATAAAAATCTGAATATAAACAATATCGAAAAAAAAATAGTTTATTATAGACTATAGAGAATCTAAAAGGTTTGAATCTGAAAACTGTTGCTGCTTGTAACAACGTATATAATAATGTTATTTTTGAAGTGAAAACTTCTTTAGCGGCGTTGGGTATAAAATCTTAAACTCGCGTCAGGACACGTGGCCTGATCGAAAAAGCGTAAGACGGACTTTCTTTTTTTTTTTTAGCTTTTATATTCCATGCGTAAGACGGATACCATTCCAAAATATCAAACATGCTGAACGTTAATAATCAAGTTTTCACTTCTGCCGGCACTCCCGGAGTGCAACCCGTCTTTTTTTATTTACTTCATACATTTATTTAATTTTTGTGAAAAGTTTATTTTAGCCAATAATTTTTCAAAACGCAAAGGGTCCTTTTGTTTATTAAAGGTAACAAGTTTAACATTGCCTAAACATTTATTCACAAGCATAAACAATGAATATACAAATTACGAACGCCACAGCCGGGTCGTATTTACTTTTTATGACTAGGTACATCATCACTACATAGTATAAAACAAAGTCGCTTTTTCTGTCCCTATGTCCCTATGTCCCTATTTCCCTATGTCCCTTTGTATGCTTAAATCTTTGAAACTACGCAACGGATTTTGATACGGTTTTTTTTAATAGATAGAATGATTCAAGAGGAAGGTTTATATGTATAATAACATCCATTAAATAGTAGAGAAGTACTGTTATTTTTGAGGTTTCTAATGTGATGTCGTAAATAATTACATTTTTTCCGCTTACATTGCAAACGCAGGCTGAACCCTACGAGTTTTATCAAAATAATGTACTAAGTATTATACACATTGAAAAGGTCTACAGAAAAGTCCGCGATGGTATATATCTATCTCTTATGGATAACCCACAATAACTTTTTTTGTCATTTACTTTTTACGACAAATAATGGTTAATTTTTGAAGCGATTTTAACCAATACAGCATTAATCCTTAACCAATTAAATACCTTGAATACATTGTTCATTTAATATAGATCTATATGGCCCTTTACACCGTATGATTTAAGTGAATATTTTCGAAGATAAAGTTTTAAGAATTGCGGGACGTAGCGTTTGCGGCGGTACCGGCCGGCCGCCATTGCACCCGTGCGAAGCCGGGGCGGGTCGCTAGTTGACTACAAAACTCAAAATACCTATGTCTGCTCAGTGCTCAGTGTCTGCTCAGCGTTTGACGATAAAAAAGTCGATTTTCTGTGGAGGTGTGGTACCTTACATGATGCTCCCGCATACAAAAATAAATCAATAAAATATGCCTATAAGGCAAAATAAACTTACCTAACCCCCCCTCTCTTCGTGTCATAGTTCAGTAATCTCCCCCCATGCTTCCAGTTCACCTGTCTTGTTGGTTGTGGCACCTCACTCACGATACAACGCAGTTCTATTATAGAACCTTCTTTGTAGAACTTGTCTTGTAGAGGACGCCCACGCTCGTCTATGATTTCGACTTTTGGCACTGTTGAGGAGAAATGTATGGGAATTATTAATGTATTTATATTAATGTAAGGTTTATTTAAATAACGCTTATAATAAATAATAAATAAATAAATAGTTCAGGACAATTTTTATACACGACACGATCTGTATTACGTGCTGTACTAAGCTTTCGCTTGTGTTATGGAAACCAGATGGCTGATAAACATACATATACACAGAGCAAACATCTATGTTCATCACACAAATATTTGCCTCGGGTGGGAATCGAACCCACGACCTCTGACTTAGAAGGCAGCGCCACTACCAACCAAGCCAACCGGTTAGTCAGCTTATGATTTAAGTAATGTATTGACGTGAATTCCATGTTTATAGTATCTAATGTATCTATCATCCTAGAACTAGAGCTATGTGTCTATAGAGAGTTTGTTCATACTGTTGATACATTATTGTATCCTTTTTAGTAGTTAAAAATATTCATATTATGAAATTTAGGTATGCATTGCTATCAATATATAGTGGGAATTTCACAAAATTTGAAACGTAATTGGCATAGTTAAACATCTACGAACGGTCTGTTAATAACTCTTGTATAATTTAATTTTATTCCAAATTGAGTCACATTAAATATAATTCAAGCTTAATTCGTCACACAATACTTATTTATAATTAGATAATCATACATTTGAATCCACATAAAATAACATCAAATTGTTTGAATTTGAACGTGGATCGATGTTAATTATCATAATAGATAATAATAATCGATTATAATTTCATATTTCAATCAATGAATGAGCCTTATATTTTATTAATTGCTCGTTGTAAGTGTCTTTATGTAACATAATATGTCATTGGGATTAATTGGTAAAAACATATGTAGATAGAAAGATAGATAAAAACTGCTTACGCCTAATTAGTCTTTAAAAGTTAACCTTACAAACACCAGCAAAGTTTTTTATATAAATTTTTTTTTTTTTTTGTTATTATAATATATTTTTAAGACACAAATTAAATTTTTGCTCACCATGCAGTTTCGAATTCTCAACCCTTAAAAGCTATGTTTAACCAATGACCAACCAAACACCTACAGAATTCACATAAAACCTAGCAGCATTGCAAGCTGTAGTCTAGAAACTGCATTAAATTGAAGTCACGTCTGTCTCACGAAATACGTGTGAGATCCTTTTAAAGAAATATTTTATCCAGAGAAAATGGTAATACATTCTTGTTTCGCTTCACTTCTATTGTGTAGGACGTCAATATTCGTGGTGGGGCATTGGTGAATATTTTCTTTTTAAATTTAAATTTTAACAATATGGTTGCCGTCAGTTTTATATTGTGTGTATAAAATGTGTATGTATATTTTATATTATAGTAAAGAAAATAAAGCCCGCATTTTAGTGTTAAACGAAATTTGTTTGGACAATGCCTTTTCCTAAATATTTGTAAGCTATATCTTAAAACATCATTTATCTGCCAATGTGTATGAGTCAAATCCGATCCATGTATCTTAAACATTACTTATTTATACATAGATAGGTATATACAATTATACAGATGCATTTGAATTATTTAGACATCAAGATACATAAATTATGTATACCGAACATAGTGAATACAAATTTATACATCCACGGACGAGTCCCAATCAACTACAAATCTAATTCCCACAAAAGCCTCGAAACCGAAGCCTTACATCAAAACCTATCACTTGATGAAATCAGAATTTTACTAGCACACATATATGGGAATATATTATGTTAGGTGAGGCTTAAAGGCTTATCTGTGTGACGTCAATGCGTAATTAAAGACAGCCCGGATTACATTCGGGTGTCCATGAATTCCAATTGATCCGGGACAGTTGGGAGCCGGTTAACTTTAATCCGGGTGACAGTTTTTATTGAACTTTCCCGGATATTTGTTTCATGTTGGGATTTGTATTTTGTCGCTTTCTTGCAGGTTAAGAGATGCGATTAATATAGTTTGTGTTGTAATAAAATTGTTCTCGATGAATAAAACATTTTAAGCTTCATTTTAAGGCACCTTTAAATGCATTATAATCTTATACACTTTGGTCTTTATTTTTAACTAAAACATAAAAACTAAATATGATAATAATATGTCTGGAATAAAATCGTGTTTATATCATTTTTATACAAATTAAAAAGCACTTGTGGTTTTTTAAACACATTAAATATTGTTTGATGATATTATAAATAGGTATTGTAAATACATAACACTACACAAGGTATAATTATTTGATATTTCATATTAAATTAACCGAATTCTCTACGTGAAAATTGCTGGAAATATTAACATTTACGCTTTAAAAGTGAAAATTTTATTAAAGTAATATTTAAATTACATTTATTATTTTCATTAGTGACGTGAAATTGATATCGTATTCTGCAGTATTCTGTTTAATATGATTATCGATTTTTAATATTTTAAAGCGTGATTATTTCTGTAGGTATGTTACATAACTTACTGATAATACAATGTGGGAACATTCTTGTATGTTTGTCTATCTATCTATACTAATATAAAGAGATAAGGTTTGTAATTATGTATGTATGTATGTATGTATGGTTTTCACGCATAAATTACTGAACCGATTACAATGAAATTTAGCACACATATAGAGGGTAACTTGGATTAACACATTGGATAGGTTTTGGTTTTGGAACTATGCGGGTTTTCCTTTGAAAACGCGGGCGAAGCCACAGGCGGAAATCTAGTAAGGAATATACTCAAAAAACTACTAGATCAATTTCAAATAATATTTCATTGAGTACCTATAACATTAATTTAAGGACAAAGGGCATTTTTTATCTGTGTTTTAGCCTGATTGAACTCGGGCAATTCTGTTGGAATAACTTTCATTTGGAGTACAGTTGTTGCTGGCTATGGTTGCCTTTTTATATTTTATTGTTTAACTGTGTTCTGCGGTTCCATCTTCCCCAGTAGTAGTTCCTCAATAAATTTACTATTCAACACAAAAATATTGTTTTCAATACGAACCAGTAGCTCCAATTAGTGCGTTCAAACAAACAAACAAACTCTTAATCTTTATATTATGAGTACATATAGATTGACTTTCGTCTTTTCATATTATATTGTTCGCATATAA
Organism: Colias behrii; assembly: GCA_029959065.1. Taxonomy (NCBI): domain Eukaryota; kingdom Metazoa; phylum Arthropoda; class Insecta; order Lepidoptera; family Pieridae; genus Colias; species Colias behrii. The sequence continues at coordinate 6,264,757 of JARWMC010000025.1, forward strand.
CGGCGGGTATTAAAAATAGCATTAGAGCCACATATTGCAAATAGCATTGGAATAAAAGAATTCCTATGGTATAATAGTAAGAACGTGACTAAGAAAAAAGCTGTGGGCGAATTCTCGAGTCAAGTCAGAAATCGAGTATTTAACTACTATATTACTTTGAAGAGAATAAAATAATCATTTTAATTATAAGAAAAAATCCGAATGAAATGAGAAATAAAACAATGCATTTTCACATCGTCATGTTTAAATAATCTATCAAAATCACATACAGAAAAAAGCTTGAAGCCGGTTCTTTTCGACAAAGTTATTTTTCCGTACAATTATTTTAAATTTAAATGGATGACGTCACATAATACCTGACACGTTCGTAATACAGGATGATTTTTCTAGGAAAATTTATGAAAAGTAAAACACTGTATACGAATTTCCTTCCTAGAATAGAGTTATATTATGTCGTATAAAATTATGAGTATAGTAGTTTATCAATTACAGTTGAACCTCGATAACTTAAACCTCGGTAACATAAAAACCTCTGTAACTTCAAAAAATAATATGTTCCCTTCCCATCAGAGCCCAAAACCTCTTTAACTTAAAAAACGCAACCTCTATAACTTAAATAAATAATCTCTGTATTGGCCCTCAGTAACTTAAAGAAATGTTTCCACAACCTCTATAACATAAAATTGTTTGTCAATGAGTCATTTTGAAAGAGTGTCAAAACAAAAGGTTTCGGTATTTATTGCTTGCACGTGTTTACTATGTATTGTTAACGTAAACAATACATTACCTATTGTTTGCTTTATCGAAATTCTTCAAAGCTTTGCGGCGGTTAGCTTTATGACAACGACTTACTTGCATCATAAGTTTTTGATCGTTGTCCTGGAAACATCACTTTACTTACTGTGTGATAAAACTGGCTTAAAATGAGTCCAAAAAGAAAATTAACAACCCTCATCTACGCTGATAAATTAAAAGCTATAGAAGCAGTGAAAAATGGATAGACCCTTGATAACTTAAAACCTCTATAACTTAAAATATTTTGCGTTTCCCTTGGACTTTAACTTATCGAGGTTTTACTGTATTAAAAATAATTGACATAATTAAAATACAATGTTTAGCTGAGAAAGATTTTAACATAAAAATGTACGATATACCTATAAGTTATTTTTTCTTATAACCTTTCTGATTACATAATAATAATTCCCTCCATACCAATTCTAAATAAAACGTGTACGGGGTTGTAGGGCCCGTACAGAGTAAATAAAAGAATTAAGTACAATAATTGCCTTTATTGCCTTAACTCTATAATATGGTATGATTAATGAGTACGCGCGACTTCTATGGTTATCGAACGCGAACTGATGAAATGTATTAAAATGCCGCGTGTCCGCGTAAAACGCTGACAGCGCGCAACGTTATGTACGAAGACCGTACAAAACTAATATCTATATTATAATCACACCCTGTATATATACAGTAATTAGAACTATAGTTCTAATTACTTCTATGGAACTGCCTCAAGCGATCTAAACTATTAATAGTTCAATGTGCTGCAAGGAAGATAAACATTATATTGAATGTACCCGGAATCTTAGTTCAATATTCATTTTGATGGATGGATGGATGGATGTATCTCTAAATAAAACTAGATTTCCGCCCGCGACTTCGCGGACGTTTTCAAACAAAACCTGCATAGTTCCCGTTTCTGTGGGATTTTCAGGATAAAAAGACCCAAATTAATATAGCTACCTACATACCAAATTTCTTTGTAATCGGTTCAGTAATATTTTCGTGGAAGAATAACAAACATCCACCCTCACAAACTTTCGCATTTATAATATTAGTAGGAAAACTACCTAACGGATTTTGATGCGGTTTTTAATAGATAGAGTAATTCAAGAGGAAGGTTTTAGTGGGTATATAATTTATTAGGTTTTAGACAAAAATGGGCGAAGCTGCGGGCGAAAACCTAGTAATACAGCTTTAAAACTTCAAACACTATCGACGTTTAAAACATCATTCCATTTTATTGCAACGTATCAATAATCCATTTCAAAGTATCACGTAAATCCTAAAAACTACGATCAAAAACAATTTTTACACTTCCAATATAGTAGGGAGGGATAAACGAAAATCAATAGAAAAACCCTCTTTGAAAATCGTCGGCTTATAAGCTTATATCGTTACCAATGGGCAGGAAAAAATATTATATTATATAGGTTTAACTATATTTCGTGTTAGTGTTAGTTATTTTATTTATTTTGTAACAAATCGCATTTTGGACTTAAGTTACAATTGCATTCAATATATTTTGATACTATTTAATTGTATTTTGTACGTATGTACAAAGTAATCGGTATATTATGTAGTTTTGATTTTGAGTAAATAATAAAATGTATGTACACAATTGTAATGCCTATCTCTTCGCTTGACCTATTCTTGGTTAAAGTAGTAGCAGTTTATTGAACAGGCTGTTAATAAATACGGCAATATTACACTTACCATACAAAACACTACTCGATTATTTTAACCTCTTTTTTATGATACAATTTTTTTAAAGCGTTTTTAAACACCTCATTTACATCTATGTATATGAGAGTTACTATATTATGTGAACCCTGGACACAACGCTCTTTTTTGGAAAGTCGTAAAATTTTTATATGAAGCCAAGCATACAGCTCATACGGGGTGATGTTAGTGGCCAGTAAAAGTCATAAATTGTTGTATAACCTCCGTTTATGACTCGTAAATTGAATAAACCTAGTGCATTACAATTGCTGGTATAATCTCGGTTAGGGAATTTTATATTTATATGAATAATATTGCTTCACGTTATGTTTAAAAAACTATTATATGCCGATTATCTCAAGAGAATGAAACGAAACGTAAAATTGGTAGGTATAGGAACCTATTTTTACTTGTTTAAATTTTGATTTTTGACATATTATTATAACTTTTATATTAAGTAGTACTTAAAAAACCAGATACTAGTATGTATTTTGTGTAGAGTTTATAAAAAAAAATATAAAAGAGATATATAGTTAACAGAATACTAAGAAAGACGTAAAAATATTTTTACAAAACCTTTTTTTTGAGTCTTTCGAAAGAAAATGAATTTTTCATGTCGTCGACATCGTTAATTATTACTATTATTATCTACTGAGCAGTAATAAGAATGGACGCATCATTTATGACCCGTAAAGAGTATTAATGACTTTTCAGATAATATTCCATCACTATATTATGTTATGAGTATTGAAAAGTGACTCTGAACTAATACAAAACGTACAAAAGTTTATTGATATAGATTTTTAAAAATATATTTAATACTGTAATAATTTTACAAAGTCCAAAGATGTATTTTCTTGCGTTACAAAATCAAATATATAACGTGTTTATCATATTTAATATCACTTATTACTTTCATTAAGATTTTGTGTAGAAAATAATATTAAAAAGTCAACTGCAATATGGAGCATCCCTTAAACAGCTCGAAAAGTCTCTCAGCTTAATAAAGCTGACATCTTTAATAAAATTATATGATGTGCTAAGTGCTTATTACTCTAATTGCCTCGTACGTGGTCGTAATAATATCGTATATTAAAATTATATTTTCAGGTTGATCTGACTCTTATGAAGTTACAAGTGGAATTTAAAATAATGTAACTAATTAATTTTGCTTGTAACACATATTAATTACAAAATTTAAGCTACTGAGACTCTTAATAAATGTGTGAGTATTATGAGTTATATCTTAATACTTTTAAACATTAAAGTTTATGAATGAATGGTGTCTGTTAAACTTTCATACAAACACGGTTGATTGCATCTCAATGGGCGGGTCGTGAGCAACTTCTTATTATACGTATACGTATTTACACGTAATATATTTTTTTTTTTATAGTAAACTACCACACTAAGTATTGGTCCGAATCGAATGAAATTTACAGATAAAGCTTACACCATTAAACATTTTACAATTTACTTTCACCACAAATATAGCTTTATACATTATTATATACCATCAAATTACATGAGACAACCCAAGCAAAGCCATTTACTAAACTAGCTAGTTTAGCAAGTTGTTTTACTTTTGTTGCAGTGTTGTTGTTGTAGTATTTTGCTAAATTAGCAATATCTACCGACTACTCTTAAATGAATACGTCAAACGACGTATATAATACGTAACTTTACGTAACGTTAACTGTATGAGCTGGCGCTAGTTGTTCGGCTGCTGAAGGCGAGTGAATAGCGCGAGTCGGCGGAGTATGTGTGTAATAATTATAGGTAACATTAGCAAGCTACTTGAACGTAAGCTAATGGCACGAGTGGGTGGAGTATCTGTGTGGTGTTTATAAGTAATACAAGACACTTAAGGGGCCATTGCCCAAAATGTATGTTTCTAAATCATAGTTTTTGGATAGAAATCATCATATTTAAAATCCTAAAAAAATATATAGCACAGATAAACGTTTGATCTAGTGACTTTTTTGGATAAAAACACAATATTAAACATTTAACTCGATCAAAAAAAAATCAGAAGTAACATCGATTTTGAAAGCATAATCAGTTTTATGAGAATTAGGGGAACGCTATGTTTATGAAAATTTTACATTTCATTTACTAATCAGGTTTTACAGGGAAATTTTTGGATAGATTTATAATTTAGCCCTTATTTTTTTCTATATAAAATATAATACGTAAAATGCGACTCGCGCGCACCACGCCAGTGCCGCCAGAGTCCAGCCGGACGTCATCGAGGGAGGACCTGTGCTAGTTTTGCTCCCGACCACGTTGTAGAGCACGCCACAGTATAAATAAATCAGTAGTTTGATTTTATTAGCTATCCTAGGATTATTATTGTAAATAAATTAACTTCTTATTCTATACTATTAAACGAGCAATATTTTCATATTTATATATTTGTTTGTAAATACAGTGTAGAAATTTTCGAATGGCCCTGGAGGGAAAGTACTATGAATACTGGAGATAGCAAATTTTGCTGAAAGGAAACATTACTTTATTTTTAAAAAGAAATTAACTGCATTCAAAGATTTTCAAAAATTCATTTTCTTCGACCGGGAATCGAAAGAACTAAAAATGTAAAAAAATAAAATTTTCTATTTTATTCTTCAAATCAACATAATATACTACATTATATACTGCTTTCCGAATCGGTGGTAAATGTTAAAAATATGTATTGACGTTTCAAAAGTGCTTCTCGAAGAAGTCTAATTGAATAAATAAATGTTTGAGTTTGAGTTTTGAGTTTGAACACGAATAGACCTATTTTCTACAACATATTATCCGTTAAAATATTAAATCTTTATTATTAAAACACATGGGCCTTGACCGACGACTACGAACAGTTGTCCGTCTGTCAAGTGTGAAGTGAACAATAAGTTACAATTTTCTTATGAGTAAAAGAAATTAATACCCGAAGTTGTTTTATTAATGACATGAATTATAGGTAAGAAAATAGTTTCATTGGTCATTAATCAATAATAATAATTTAATGCACATATTTTCTTTATGAGACGTTTCTTTTTGATTGAAATTTTAAAGAAGTAGGACGTTAAACATGTTTGCGGTGCAATTTACAAAATTCAATTATTATTTTGGCTTTTTTTATTTGTTTTACTTTTAATTATTATTACCAATATTTTCAGAAGAACATAAATTAATGTATACAGAACGAGAGTTCCATTTTGAACTTGCAATGTATTTATTAAATAGATCAATAAACCAGTAGCGTTCTTTATCTTTACATGATGTTGATGCTACAATAAAAATGTTCGATTCCATAATATATTTATTTCTAAGAGCAAATATTTTTACGAGAAATTAACAATAAATCTTTAATATTGTTTCTATCGATTTGAAAAATAAAATTAGACTTTTTTTATTTTTAGTTAGTTCGATTTCCAGTCGAAGCAAGTGAATTTTAGAAAATCTTTGAATGTAGTTCTATTTTTTTAAATAAAGGAATGTTTCCTTTCAAGAAAATTTGCTATCCCTAGTATTTCAAGTACTTTCCTTTCAGGGCACATCAAAATTTTCCACACTGTATATATACAAACAAATATATAAATATGCAAATATTGCTCCTTTAATAGTTAGGATAAGTGGTTAGTTAATTTATTTATCAACAACATTCCTAGGATAGCTAATAAAATCAAACTACTGATTTATTTACACTGTGGCGTGCTCGCCCGCCTCCATAGGTCACCGGAGTTCATGCCGCGCCGGCTCCTGCGCAACGCGGGCGCGAGCCGTCTCAGTGCCTAAAATGCCTAAACTTTCAGGACAAAGGGCTCTTTAGTAACTACATAATATATTATATACTTACCAACAACGCTCAAATGCACGCGTCGTACGAGCGGCGGGTGCGTCGATATCTGACACTCGTAGTATCCCTCGTCTCTCTCGCTCACGTACTGTATGAGCAGGCGCCAGTCATTCGGCTGCTCGAAGGCGAGTGAATAGCGCGAGTCGGCGGAGTATGTGTGCCGACCAAAGGAGAGTAGGTGTAAATCTTCGCCTTTCCGACGTACCCAGGATATCTGATGAGATATTTAGTTATTTTTAACTCTGTTGCACATACAATTGAAAAACAGTTGATAACAATCAAACAGAAACTAGAAAGTACAGAAAGAACACCCGCAAAAGAAAAAGTATTAAGCTAGCTGGGTTATTCTGGTAACGCCCAGGTCTTTTGTAACTATTTGAAAAGACATATTATGGGGAAGTGTATGATATTTAAATGGAACAGAAATGAGATCTGTAACTCAATCGAGACACATTTTTTAGGTTATAATGAATAAGGATTTAACGTTCCTTTTACTATAATAGTTTTCAAAATAAAAAAGTGGCTCCAAATATCGACGTAATTGTAAGAAAAAGCTTACAGTACGTTTATTAATTGACGTCAAGAAAAACAATAAAAATGGGATCATTTTTGCACCATATTTCAGCAAATACAATAAACCCAACATGAAGCGATATATCATTCCATAAACTCAATACCAAACAAACACTAAATTAAAACGAGCATTTATCATCATAACTGGCTTTACAAAATATCACAGTACTGGTTTCATCCAGTTTACACCATAAATATAGAGACGTATTGGCTCCAATCCAGATTCCGTTGTATGAAGCGATTATTCTTCTGTTTACATGACGTGGACACTGCTTGATGTATTAAGTAATAAACATCTTTTAAGGGTATTTAGTTGGCTTCCAACCAAGAGCAAAGCGGGCTTGTTTCCGCTAAGACACTATGCAATTTTCGTGGTTAGAAAATGTCCAAGAATATGTTGTCAATTTTAGAAAATTCTTCTCCTGGGTTTTGTGTTACTATCGATTTTAATATAATCAGAAGAGTAAGATAGGTCAAGTCTAAGTCTTTAGTATTAAGGAACTTTTCTTTTACAATATAAGGGCAAAATATATTTTATTTAATGCCGGTTATTGTTCAAGATGATTCACTTTTTAAGCTATTGCATAGCTTCTATCGCGGGCCTTGAGCGCGGGGACCGAAACGAGAAATTCCATAACGAAAAAACCTCACGCTCCCCACTCGAACGGGCTCGGAGGTGTGGCTTGAAGGCATGCTATGCAATAGCTTTACCGCGGCAGTCCTCGAGTGCCACGCGTCTTTTTTTTATTTTGTTTATGTTCTTATTGTACGAAGAAGAGTCAATCTACAAATTATAAGGAAATCTACATACTGCCTTTAAATGCCTATTCAGACCATTACCTGAATGCCGAACTTCTATTATCTATAGCAATAGATATAATGGAACACAAACTCCATTGCTTTACATGCATTAGCTCTCTATACTGTCACTGTATTTAATTGCACATTTCAAAGTCAGAATCTACATCTTGGTCAGCTATCCATTACGTCACATATCCAGTGACGCATTTCATGGATAGAATATTTGATTTCACAGATTGAATAGTCTATAAGATCCATAACAAAGCTTTGTGGAGAGATCTAGTGTGCAGATTTCGCCTTGGAAATCGCTATTTCTCAGCTATTAATATGAATTTGTATGGATAGAATGTTTTATTTTTTGCCCATTCGATGTCAATTTCTATAAAACTTTTCTGTTTTATAATTTAATTTTCCTAAAATATGGTTAAAATTTTAATCTCAAAACGTGGTACTCGAGTAAACAGAAACACTGTAATCTATCTTTGTACCAAATTTCATATTAAACTGTTGTTGAGATAACAAAAAAATGTTATCGTATACATTCTTACAAGTATAAGATTATAATTTTAGTAGGATAGGTTTGATTAAAAAACACGTAATTTCGATCACCACCTTCTTCGATATTTCAATTCAAAACTGACATTTCTATTCTAAACCCGGTATAACAATTAAAGACATGGAACAATTCTCAGCCGTGATAAAACCGGTAGCTGCATTGAGTTAACGCAGCGTAAAACCGCTCATTCAGCTACACGGGCGGTTTCCCATGATTGCATTCATATCGTTGAGCCACATGTTCGTTATGAGGGTGCGGGTTGAGAAAAAGACCCCGTGTGGGTCGCAGTTACGTTGCTGATGAGACTGCTTTTAATTAATCGATTAAAAGCAGCATTTATTTCATCGATCATATTAGAATTATTGTTAGATTGTAAGAATATTGAAATATTGTAAGAAAGTTTTATGAGTAATGTGCAAATAGAAAATTTAGGAAGTCTTGCTAAAAGTTTGGAAATAAGGGGAATAAACTGGGAGGTATTTAAATAAATCTATATTATTATCACTGTCTTGTACTATTCAAATTAATGTGATATCAATTTGTACAAAGTTTAATTAATTTAACGATAGACATAACAGATTATGATTATGAACTTTACCCTAATTCTCATTCTGATATTGGCCCTGATTCTGATCATTACCCTGATTTTATCTTGGCGCTGATTCTGATGATATTTTTTACTATTATTTATATTGGTGATAATAATAATGATTGATTATAATTTCTACGTGCCGTCTTCTCTCCCAAGTCGTGAACTCTGCAATGCAGATGCACTCGGCTCCCCAACTGCGCTGTGACGTTATTCGTCGAGGCATCATCTTCGAAGAACGGTAGTGGTTCAGACGTCGTCGTTGAAACGTCCTCCTCAGGGTCTTCGTATATTTCCGTGAACACTTCGTGCCAGAACGGCCCGTTGATTATCTTGCTGTCACCGGGTTTGAAGTCTGTAACAAGAGGAATTATAAGTCATCGTCTATATGGCCTGGTACAGTCCTTATTCCTTCCAAATAACTGGGTATACTTTATACTATGCGAGTATTATGAATAAGACAGACGTTATAATAGTAAGAGTATAGTTATGGGCTGGCTGCGGGTAGAAATTGACAAAAAGGGCCTACGTGGTGTTCCTATAAAGTTACCTATTTTAATTGCAATAGATCTAGAGTCTTCCTTATGAATTATGATACACTCAAACAGGAACAGGAACATTTATTTATTCAATAAGACTTCTTCTAGAAGCACTTTTGAAGCGTCATAACAGTTTTAACATTTACCACCGATTCGGAAAGCAGTATCTATGGAGAAGAACCCACATGAAACTCCATTGCTGTAGACATTCCTCTTGTGGTAGCCTAATAAAGTATTTAATTCTGTAATTTGATGAAACAAGGATTTCTCGTTAATAAGTACCCGAAAAATTAATTATCTTTTCTATATTTTTTAATCTAAAGAGATTAATGTACATGAAAATTTGAATTTTGTTATCGGCTACTTTGATCTTACCAAAAATGCCTTTCCCGTTAAAAATATCCGTACCTATATCAATATTTGTAACAGATTTTTTAATTAAAATTGCTCTTTCGACAAATACAAAGTTGTAACGGCTGTTATTCCTAGAACTTTGTATTGAATAACTATTGATTCAGTACCTATGTATTAATGTATTTATACAATCTAATACGACTACGATATCGGATATTCACTTGATGCTTTTCAATCAGTCGTTGTTTCAAAAAGTCATCATTAGGCGGCTAATTAACTTTAAAATGACGCGGGTAGGAATGTAGATGACTGTATATCAATCATGATATGGCAATTTATTCAACTCCGATAAAATACTTTAAGCGCTTTAAAACTATTACGAAAAAAGAAAAATCAAATTCAAATAGTTTGTCTTTTTCTTTTTCAGTAATAATGCCTCCCAATGAAAGCCTCACCAAATTCCTTTAAAACATTTACGACTTTAAACTAAAATTCTAATTTGAAGTTATTGTATGATACACTAAACTAGCCACATATTTTATTCAAATTAAACATAAAGAGAGCAATATCTATATATAATAGTATCTATATATCTGCATTTAAAATTAACAGTACATTTAAAATAAATCAAACAAGAATTTTTAAAAACAATACAGTTGTGGGATATTAATTATTCGCTCGATCTCTGTTCTATCATTTGAATTAGAAAAACCTTGTATTATTTTTCCAATCCATATGAGACTTAAAAAAGAAATATTGAAAACTAATTACAATACACCAGCAGTTGATTTATTGAAGACTGTTACATTCTAATTATTGCAAATTGAATGTTCATAATATGGTAATATTATAACATTTCTAAAGAATAGTAATAGAATATTTTATGTAACTACTTTCTACCTTTTAAAAGAATTAAGTATTGGGCATATAACACGTCTTTCATCTTCTCCTCTGTACTACAGTACATTAAAATAAAACATTAAACTAAAGCTACATGTTCCTCGTATTTACTCAAATCATAATATCTCCAAACAATACAAGAATTTCATTAAATGTTACAGACTTGTTTCCCATTTATATAATGCAGAGAAAAAGATTTCCAAAACCCTTCGCATTATTAAAGCAGAAGTAAATACAATGTCACAACTTTACCAAACCAAATTGGAGACTTTCTAACTGTAATTGTAACAGACGACACTGGCAAGGAAATTGAGAATAGCAGTACCAACTGATATTAAGAAAAGAGCATTTAAGGAATGCTGTCATCTGTAAGGCTGTTCGCAGACTACGCGTTTCAACGTTCGGAACGCGGAGAATTTGTTGTAGTAGACAACTTAGTGGGGTTGGAATTTAATTAGTCTGGTATTACTTATTATCATCAGTCAGATCAATGTGATCTGTTGTTGATAAATGTGTAAATAAGAATCGATAGATCAAATCAATCTCTTTCAAACTTTCAATAAAAATTCAATCCAATACTAAGACAAATAAAGTACAAAGACCCCATCTTTTACGTTGATTTTAAATGATGTAAAAACTGTAATTAAACACATCATTATAATCATTTTACTTCCTCATACGTTTTTAACGCTCGCACATAAAACTCCTTCTTCAAAATGTTTAAAGTTATTACGTAAATGTTCTACACTGTCATATAAAATGTTGAATATTTGTTAGAGATAAAAGTATGCGTACCTCGTTATCAGATGAACAAATTCAAAGCAACTGTTCCCATTCCGGTTGTTACACGAAATTCTACTGTAGCATTGTTCTTGTTATTAAAATATCTTGCAGACATTCTTTAAACAGAGTATATTAGGAACTCGGAAGTCGTACGACACACGTGTCCTTACGAGAAATGCTTGGAGCTAACTACCCTTTATTTGACTTCTGTTTGCACATTTTTGGTTATAAAATTTGTAACAAATACTGGTAAAAGTTCGCAGACTTTATGTGAAATGTCGTCTTAAATTGTATAATTTGGTTTTATATTTTTAATAATTTTGCAATTTAGTTCAATCTTTGTTTAGATAAAGACTTTGAATGTCAAAGAATCTTAATATATATAAATTTCGTGTCACAATGTTTGTCCTCAATGGACTCCTAAACCACTAAACCGATTATAATAAAATTCGCACACCATGTGCAGTTCGATCCAACTTGAGAGATAGGATAGTTTAAACATGTAGGTACCACGGGCGAAGCCGGGGCGAACCACTAGTAATAATATAAATACTTATTTCAATTCACTTTAAATTAAACGAGTATTTCTTTAATTTATTTCAAACACAGCGTAGTAATAAGAAAGAATCGGAACGAACTTGAGATGAAATTTATGGCTGATTATTCCAACGTCTGTTAACATTGTTTGCATAAAAATTCTTGTCATGTTTTGAAATATATTTTACTAGCGGTCCGCCCCGGCTTCGCCCGTGGTACATACATATTTACGTTTTATTGTAGATATTGATCCATTCTATAATACCGTAGAACATTTTTTTGTTCTATCTTCAATAGATTCCGCAGCGCACGCGATGACAGAATTTTTATTAAGGAATTTTTTACACCTTGGGTTACATTATTACATTTTTGGTAAGGATCTCTAATTTTTTTTGAAAATGCAATATAGCCTGTTGCTCAGTGAAGATGCAGCTTTCTAATGGTGAAAGAATTTTTGAAATCGGTCCATTAGTTTATGCGTGAAAACCATACATACATACATAATTACAAACCTTTCCTCTTTATAATATTTATATATGTAACATATATATATTTTATAAGGGATAGCAATATTATCTTTCGAATAACATTTATTTGGACATTGATATAGATCTTGTGAATGTTATAGACTACAAGCCGGTATAGGAAAAAAATATGGGTCAATTGAACCACCAGGGGACATATCTAGAACGATAGAAGAGCATAAAATAATAAGATTCATCACTATGCCATCACTTGTAAGCTGTCCAACTGAGTGCAGATGAGAATTCAAAAGTACAGGTAGACTCGGTAAATTTTGGTCATATATTTTTGTACGGCATTCTTAACCATCGATAGATCCATTAAAAATAATAAGAAACCGCTCAGTGCCGTACAAAAATGGTGGTCCACAAAGTCGAAATTTTTATTTAATTTCCGAGAGTTACCGGGGGTAAATTTGGTCATTTGACCATGTACGGCATCTGTGTCATACTATTTCTATACTGCTTTTAATCCATTATTCCGCAACGCCGTACAAAAATCATGGGGACAAGGGGAAAAAATCGAGAGTTGCAATCCCCTCTCTTTCACCACTCCAGGGGGTCATTTGACACAACACGAAATAAATTTATTTTTAAAGTATTTTATGCATAGATAATATTTTTTCATGTGCCGTACATTTTCGTTGGTTCAAAGGGGAAAAATCTGAAAAAGAAAAAAATCCATATAACGAAATGTTTGCTTTATATTTTGATAATAAAATATAAATATACATTAATATTAACAAGCTCGAGGTGGTTAATTATCACCTTAGAAAGTCGGAGTCAGGTGGAATGGACTCCGTTAAATTGATGAACTAATAAAGAAGCTATGAACGAAAAGATGTGAATTATATGCAATCAGCCCATGAATACAGGTAAAGTCACAAGCAAATGCTAGTAATATATACATATTCAAAATGTACAAATAAAGCGCTTTCAAATGATACCAAACACGGCATCTCTTCACGGCATCATCTTAACTTAATTTTTTTACTCTGTATGTTTTGTCCGCTAGAGGGCGCCACATTAGATTTTGTGAAACCCCATATAGCCTTTAGCTAGCTGGTCGCTGGTTATCCAGTGAACAATTCAGACGCTTCTAATGATATGTCATTTGTCGAATTCTGATAAGTAGTTTAGAAGTTACGAGGGAATAGATGAACATACATACATGACCTGTCAAAATCATAACCCTCCTTTTGCTTTGCCGTAGTCGGGTAAAAATATGTTAATGCCGTACTGTATCAGATGGCCATAAAGCACCCTTAAAATTGTAGCTTTCGTCGCTTTCATCAGCCTAAAAGATGTGGTCTGCACAAAAATGTACGGCATCGTTTTTTCCTAATTTATCTATGTTAATACTATTTAAAACAACGAATAAAGTGTAGAAAACTATTATATTTCATTAATCTACGATGTTTAAACTTTTACAAAATTTCAGTTTTTGCATTTCTCTATAACTTTTTTTAGAACGGTTTCTTTTGAACGGCAATACTATACAACAATTGAATTTTACAATATCATGTTAAAAAAAAAAGTTCCCGTACAGGGTCAAATGACCTTACAGCTCTTTATATCAAGAGTTCGATGAAATTAAGATGATTATTGGTATACATTTAAAAGAACAATTATTTTTTGACGGCATTGCTTTTAATAGTACTTTTGAGTGCTAGATAATGTTTTGGAACCGAAGCCGTACTTAGTCAAATGACCCCCTGGAGTGGGGAAAGAGAGGGGATTGCAACTCTCGATTTTTTCCCCTTGTCCCCATTGTTTTGTGTACGGCGTTGCGGAATAATGGATTAAAAGCAGTATAGAATAATAAAAAGTAAAAAAACTAAAACCCAACTACGACAAAAAACGACGCTGAAAAAGTATAAAACAAGATTTTCAGAATACTGAACTGAACAAAGTTGCTAATGTAGTTGCAAGTAAATGGACACAGTAGACTCTACCAAGATGCCTTCGTTGTAAAACCGCAGTCACACGTTGTCAAAGTGCTACGGTAGATAGGTATATGTAACGTGTGACTACGCCTTTCCAAACATGAAAATTTATCTCTACATAGTGGAATATTGCATACTTCAGAATACTATTGTAAGACATTATTGTCAATTTACAACGAAGGCATCTTGGTAGAGTCTACTGTGTCCATTTACTTGCAACTACATTAGCAACTTTGTTCAGTTCAGTATTCTGAAAATCTTGTTTTATACTTTTTCAGCGTCGTTTTTTGTCGTAGTTGGGTTTTAGTTTTTTTACTTTTTATTATTTGTACTATTTTGGTGTTAAAGTGTATTTGTGGCGCATAATATTAACAAAAGTTAAATTGATGAACTAATAAAGAAACTATGAACGAAAAGATGTGAATTATATGCAATCAGCCCATAAATACAGGTAAAGTCACAAACAAATGCTAGTAATATATATATTTTCAAAATGTGCAAGTAAAGCGCTTTCAAATGATACCAAACACGGCATATTTATCTTAACTTTATTTTTTTACTCTGTATGTTTTGTCCGCTAGAGGGCGCCACATTAGATTTTGTGAAACCCGATATAGCCTATAACCAGCGGACAATTAAGACGCTTCTAATGATATGTCATTTGTCGAATTCTGATAAGTAGTTTAGAAGTTACGAGGGAACAGATGAACATACATACATACATACATACATACATACATACATACATACATACATACATACATAGCCTGTCAAAATCATAACCCTCCTTTTGCTTTGCTATAGTCGGGTAAATAGTATGACACAGATGCCGTACATGGTCAAATGACCAAATTTACCCCCGGTAAATTTGGTCATTTGACCACTCTCGGAAATTAAATAAAAATTCCAACTTTGTGGACCACCATTTTTGTACGGCACTGAGCGGTTTCTTATTATTTTTAATGGATCTATCGATGGTTAAGAATGCCGTACAAAAATATATGACCAAAATTTACCGAGTCTACCTGTACTTTTGAATTCTCATCTGCACTCAATTGGACAGCTTACAAGTGACGGCATAGTGATGAATCTTATTATTTTATGCTCTTCTATCGTTCTAGATATGTCCCCTGGTGGTTCAATTGACCCATATTTTTTTCCTATACCGGCTTGTAGTCTATTATATTTTAGATTTGATTTTTGTGCGTTGGATGGTAATTGATGAAAAATTCTTAACCGATTTTGAAAATGATTGACAGTAAGTAAGTTACTTTATTTTCCCGTGATATTTATGAGCCTTTTGGCTTTTGCCATATATTTTTTTTTAAATATGATTACAGCCTCGAGGAATATATTAAATTAAACTTTAGCTTATCTTTACCACGTCTGATCTTTCCTTTTCATACCATCATTAAAAATAAACATGAAAATACTAGCCAGCAATATTTTATCTGAAACATTTTGGACGAGTATCAAAAGTATAAAAGTTTGGACTTCATGTCGAACTTAGTCATGGAAGTGTGAATGCATTCGAAATCATAACATTTATAGATTTATTCGTTACACTTTGAAACTTAAGCAAGTCATATAAAGTTTAAGAGTAAAAGATGTGTAAATTTCATCCCTGGCATAACATTTTGTAAATTTTCGGAATAAAAACTTTATATTATAGTAACTTAGTAGTAGTTATAGATAGTACAAATATTCCTCGTCTATATATGTTTAGCCACAAAATAGCTTTTGAAGGAAGTCCAGTTGAATAAATAAAAACAAATAACAGGACCATTATTCACACACGGCACGATCTGATGAAAACCAAATGGCTGATAAACATACATAATATTATATACTTTGAAATATATACAGATATAGAAGATACTAAACACCCAGACACAGAGCAAACATCGATGTTCATCACACAAATATTTGCCCTGGGTGGGAATCGAACCCACGACTTTGAAGGCAGGGTCACTATCCTAAGCAG
Source organism: Colias behrii (assembly GCA_029959065.1). Classification (NCBI taxonomy): domain Eukaryota; kingdom Metazoa; phylum Arthropoda; class Insecta; order Lepidoptera; family Pieridae; genus Colias; species Colias behrii. The sequence continues at coordinate 6,281,189 of JARWMC010000025.1, forward strand.
TGCGGTTATAAGGAATTTAAATATCACAAACCTGGTATTTGCGGTGCTATAACACATAATGAGCTCGTCAGCAGAGAGCAGAATATGAACAAACCAGGAGGCAACATTTTGTCAGCCCCTGGACGCGGGAGCCATAGATTTCATCTGGCCAGCTTCTTCAGTACCTGAAAGATAACATATTACTTATAAATTATCATCAACAGCATAGTAGTAACTATATCTGTGGACATAATAATCTATATATATAAAAATGAAACCCGTTTTCCTTGGTCACGGCATCACGCGTGAACGAGTGGACCGATTTCGATAATTTTTTTTTTTATTATATTCCTTGAAGTACGAGGATGGTTCTTATGTAGAGAAAACGTAAATATGTACCACGGGCGAAGCCGGGGCGGACCGCTAGTAATAGATAAATTATATGTTTGGACATTGAATAAAAGAGAAATAAACTGACTACGATTTGTTCTTGTTATATTTTAAACTGTATTATATTTTGTTACTAAAAATGGCTGAAAAGCCTTTCAGTTTTTTAAACAGGTTAAGCCTAAAATTACCAATATACAAGGGTAAAGAAAAACCTTCTTTTGGCGCAGTTGTGTAGTTAAGAATACATACATTAACCAATTCTTAACAAACACATACGTCTTATTAATTACATACATTTATAAGAAAAAATCTTTAGTTAGTCACATAATTCAAGTCATGGTATCATGAGCCCAAAATAAAGCTTTATACATAAAATAATTATAAATAAACACGTTCCTAAAACACATCACCAAGTAATTAACACTACAAATGTACTGAAATACGTGTTAATTTGAGAGGTTATACCTTAATTACAGACTTTATTGGTTATGTTTATAGTCACGTACTTATACACTTACAATGTGTGTAAGGCCCTTTATAATAATTAACGATGTGAGATTTCGTTTATGCATTTATACACAAAGTTAAGTACAATTCCACATACATAATGATCGGTCTTACATCATATTGTAAGCTGATAATTTTACTTGTTTGTGTGTGTATAAAATTTCGAATAATTTTACTGCTTAAATTACATCAAAGTTTATCTTAGTGTTCAGGAGGTTTAAGATAATTAATACTTATAACCTTTTGAAGTGAAACCTCTTTAGGTGCTTTGAATATGAAATTTCAATGTCGCGTCATGGCAATATCGTCACGTCATTGAGTAAGGCGACGATTTTGGTATCTTTGAATGTTGCCACGTGTCTCGGCACACACGCTCTTTTTTTAGTTGACTATATCTTCGATTAAAAGCTTCATTTATATATATATTTATTTTTGTAGTGTTTGATATTTATAGCTATAGCATATTTGCATACGCAATATCACCTAGACGTATTGAATATTTTCAAAGTGTCATAACAAATAACCAACCACATCTTTCATAACACAGAATAATTCAGATTTATATAAGTATGATCTAATGCCGAAATAAATATGTCTGGAAGAAAAACATAATTTTAGAAATCGACGGCCATTACGGATACATTACGGATGACGGTTAGTGCGTGAGCTAGCAACAGAAATATCTTAAAAGTACTACAGCTAAGCTTAAAAGGGGTCCTTGATGGAAGCACATTTTCACTTTAGAGAAGAAATAAAGTCTTCTATAAAGAATATAATGAAATATGTACCTTTTTGCTCGTTACCTTTTACAGTGGTTGCCTGGTAGAGATCACTACTTAGTGATAAGGCCGCCAAGTTAGTTGTACTCTGTTTAGCTGTAAGTAATTCTAAGGTTTTCCTATTTGTACAACTAATAAAGTGTTAAATAAATAAATAAATATGTAAACGTGAAAAAAACCTTGAGTAGATTAGATTAGTATTCGAAGGAACATGTAAGAAATTAAGGGAATTAATTCTGATTTAAAACTGTATCTGCCATTGACAAAAAACACTTATTCGAAACGTACGTACATAATATTCAAATAATTTATTTATCTAGTTAAAATGTTATAAAGAGCAAACGAGCTTGTGGCTGATGAAAAGCGATCATAATGTTTCTTCTTCGTTGACGTTACTTTGCAATAATTATCATTTGACAAAAAACCAAAAACCGCCTTCAAAATGTCAGAACTAAGCCAAATGGAACATGGCGGGCACCAGCTTTCAAATAAAAAAAAGACGGGTTGCACTCCGGGAGTGCCGGCAGAAGTGAAAACTTGATTATTAACGTTGAGCATGTTTGATATCCATCCGTCTTACGCTTTTTCGATCAGGTCACGTGTCCTGACGCGAGTTTAAGATTTTATAGGTACCCAACGCCGCTAAAGAAGTTTTCACTTCAAAATAACTATCGTAATTTATTCAACCAGTCCAAAGTTTAAAGTAAAAAAGCTAAAAAAAACATACAATAGAATTTCTAACCTCCTTTTTTGAAGTTGAAAATATACCTAATTTATGTGACTAACAACCCGTCGGCGCCGATCAGCGCTTATCGGCGCGTGTTCATATATTTTCCTGCACGGGTTACCAGCGCTGACAAGCGCCGGTAAGCGCTTATAAATTTAGTTTCAAGCTTTCTTTCTGAATACGCCCTTATTCTCATAACACGTAAGTACTTACATACATCATTATTTATAAAATGTTTATCGTTTATGATAATAATATTCGAATAGGTTTTCAGACGAGTATCGAAACATTGGTTTTGTTAATATGCATGAATACGTCATAAATAAAGTTAGTTTAGAGATAGAGTAAAACTTAATTATATTAATTTAAATATCAATATAACGTAAAAGCTTATTGTAAATTGCGGTGAGTTCAGATTACTACTGTTTGTGAAATGTCGAGCCTTTTAGCTATGATTTCTTTTTTCTATCTTGATCTTAGAATTTGTATAGCGTTGGTGCTTTATGACTTTTATTTGTTCTATGCACGTTGTTAAGGAAAACAGAAACAATTTCCTTCCCGTTTTTAAGCATACCTACATAATTTAAAATTATGTATAAAACAAAGCTGAATGCTGAATCTGACCATCGAAAATCACGATGTATTCGCAATCAGCTGATGCCAAATGTTTATGAGCAATGAATGTAATCAATCACGCATTAATGGATCGGTCTAATGAGTTGAATAATGGTATCCCAATTTGTCAAGAAGTCACTGCGGTATTTGGTTTATTCGTACACATACATAAGGCTCTTTCGAAGCGGTTGTAAATGGGAAATAATATGTAAGTAGCTACGCTCCGCGGTTTCACCCGCGTGGCTCCGCTCCTGTTGGTCTTAGCGTGATGATATATAGCAATCGTCATCTATACTGATATTATAAAGCTGAAGAGTTTGTTTGTTTGTTTGAACGCGCGAATCTCAGGAACTATTGGTCCGATTTGAAAAATTATTTCACTGTTAGATAGCCCATTCATCTAGGAAGGCTTATAGGCTATAATATATCATCACGCTAAGACCAACAGTAGCGGAGCCACGCGGGTGAAACCGCGGAGCGCAGCTAGTAATAAACATTGAGCTCAAGAAATAACTTGTTATTTTAAATATAAAAATTCATACATGAAAGTCTATTCATCCGTCTGTTTCTAATCAGGTTTTTGGGCCATATTTATATATAACCTCATTAAAACCTTTTGAACTAAAAATTTTTTATGTTACCTAAATTAAGGTGAATATTTTTATAAAGACATGTATGTAGGAGTAAATAATGTTTAGAAAATCTCGATTAATCTTAATATTTGTGAATGTATTCAGTGTAGAGAGTTTTATTGGGTTATTTTATAATCTTTTATAATTTCATATACAGCATGTTCTTAAGTAAAATTTTTAATGTCTAGTTTTCAAGTGTGTTTTTAGGCAATATGCAAGTAAACTTTTTTCAAGTAAGTTATTAAGTTGAGCAGTTTATAACAGGATATACAAACGAATGTTTATGACAAAAACAATTCAAAGTTATGTAATATTTTAAACGTCTTCCTTCAATTCGATAAGAGTTTTAATTAATTCTGTCAATCCATACAATGACAATTTAATAAATTAGGCTATTATTTTCTTTATTTATATAACTGTCTTTTGTCCTGACCCTTATCAAGTTGGACAATCTGGAAATTAAGTCATGGATTAATTAAAAATGTTACAATAAATACAACTTGTCGGAATTGAATATTGAAATTTCAATATAATTCAATGTCCTTTTAATAATATTCAATTGAAGTAACAAACGTTTTTATGCCAATTCGGAGTAAGACGAATTTATTACAATTTTAACCTTTAATATGTTTTTATAAAAAATGAATCTCTACTTCCCTTGTTCGAGGCATCATGCGTGTACAATAACGTAATTTCGAGAATTATTATTTTTAATTAAAAATTAAATTGCGCCAAATCATACTAAAAACCAGAAATCTAGAAGCTAGCAATATATGTGTCATATTTATATACATACTATCTTAACCGGCAAATATGCTGCTGGACATTATTATAACTTATGGATATAAAATAATTTACGACATCTTTTCAGACCTATGAATACACAAAAAGTCATAAAAATCAGTCAAGCCGTTTAGGAGCTGTTCGTTTACAAAATGTGACACGAGAACTTCATCTAATACTAGCTGCGCTCCGCGGTTTCCCCCGAGTGGCTACGCTCCTGTTGGCCTTAGCGTGATAATATATAGCCATAGCCTTCCTCGATGAATGGGCTATCTAACAACGAAAGAATTTTTGAAGAACAAATCGGACCAGTAGTTCCTGAGATAAGCGCATTCAAACAAACATACAAACTTTTCAGCTTTATAATATTAGTATAGATAAAATTGTTGTGTCGCGGTTTTTAAAGTTAAACTTTTCCGAAACGGATTGACCGATTCTCATGAAATTTTATGCGAATATCGGGTAGGTGTGATAATCGAACAACATCTATTTTTCTAAGTGATAAGAGAACTGCAAAAGAACGTTTGAAACAGACAGACAGCTAATGATTTATATTTATATAATATAATTTGTCTGAATATGAATTCAAGATTAAATTATAAGCTACTTATATTAGATATATAAGATTAAATTGTACTCAAGATTCTTGAAACATCTTCAGTCGGAATATTCATCTTTAAAACAAATTAAATATTTTATGAATGCAAAGATTGTATTAACATGCAAAGTCATATTGTATGCAGCGTAGTTTAAATAAAACAGTGAGGTCAATGAACTATTTCACATATTAAATTCAAACTTTATACTTGAGAGCTTAACCAGCTTAACTAGAAACGTCAGCATAAATCATTGAATATTAGTTTACTGACTAACATTAAGACTACGTTTATATTAGTAGTGAGATAGATAAATGAGTGAACGGCAAGTGAAGGAAAATAAGTTTTTACCATAACTAAATAGATTCATTTTGACTGGGTGTGAATATTTTAAGACGTTAAAATAATTATTATTAATCACATTCAACTGAGGAAAAGATATTTTAAGTAAAAAGGGTGGATAGGTTACCAAACAACATTCAATCTTCAAAAACGGCCCACTAATGCACACACAAAAAGACGTCAGAGAGGTGGCATGATTCGACTATTGTAAAAAAAGTCTGCTGAAAATATAAAATTTGGCTAATTAGCCACATTTTGGTGTCACTTCCGGAGCGCTATGTAAAACATTTCATATAAACAATTAGCTCCGCCCCTGTTGTATTTTTTTTTAATTTTATGTGTAAAAAGTATCCTATGTCCCTCTCCTGGTTCTAAGCTTCCTCCCAACAATTCAGCCAAATCAGTTCAGCTGTTCTTCAGTTATAAAATATAGTATAAATAACACGACTTTCTTTTATATATAACCTGAGGCATATTGCTGCCCGCCCTAGCTATTTACAAACAACGTTAAATAGGGCTGGCGGTCTTGGGAATTTGTTCCACCATTAGGGCTGCGGTAGATTAGCTTTGAGGAAAATATGGTATGAATAAACTTGTTCCGGAACGCCAATTTATTATTTAAATGGGAAGGGTATGTGTGAAAATATAATTTGTAAGGTTGTATTGGGAATATGGTGTTTTGCATGGTTTAAATGTTATTTAGAGTTTGAAAATATATATTCGTAAGCGTCTGTTATAAAAGTGTTTTATTCTTTCGTATTTTAATGTAATTCATTGTACGTAACGAGTGAGTTATAGTGGTACTCGTGTATAATCAAAAACATGTCCTTATAAGCATAAATACTTAAATTGTTGATTCGTAATTTAATTTAGTAACATTAAAAATTTTTGTCGTACTCTTGTTTATTGCTTTCTATACCAAGACGAAGGCATATTAATGAGTAAAGTGGCGAAAAGAAGATAATCATGACACAATAATTCATCACTAACATAGAACGACAAACCAATCTTCAATAAAATACACAATAGCACAATTAAAACGCCTCCATAACTAACAAAATCTTCAAAAAATATTGTACGAAATAAAACAACCCTGCCTAACCCACAATTGAACGCGAAACGTTCCAATGATAATATTATATTTTTCCCTCGAGCAAGAAATGTCCTCTTGGATCCCTTCCAAGTTAAGGCTCTATGCAAACAGATTACAGATGGTATCTTAACAAGAAACAGAGGTTTTTTGCTTCAATTTTTACGGGTGCAAACGAGCCGACCTTGCTATCAGATAGGTAAGCAAATTTGGCAAATAAACAGCTCTGATGTGTTGAAATGTTTGGTTAATCCTGTAGTCGTAAAATTGATTAGATTATAGAAAGTGAATGTTCATAGAATAGTATTTGAAGCTTTCAAATATTGTGGGCTTTGTGGCTTTTACAGGCGTAATGATAACCTGAATGATACCTAGTTCCATCCCAGTTCACTATTTCTTTGAAGATTAAAGAATAACTTTACACTGAACACGAATATAACCTGACTTCATGCAATAGCTCTCGAGTAAATTTGTTCATTTTATGTAGGTACCTACGTAAGAAAATTGCATTATAAGGAATATTGCACACACCTTCAAAAGTTATCTTTATTGTGGTGCTTTCTTTAAAAAAAGTGTGCGTGCCGAGAACACGTGTCAGAAGTGAAAGTTCTTTGACAAGATTGAAAGATACAGAAAGGCATTTCTCCATGACGTGAGTACGTGACGGTATTGCTATGACGCGACCTTGAAATTTTACTCTCGACGCGCCTAAAGCTCCGTAAGCTATTCATTCCAAAACCCTAGTACTTTTTATGTCTTCCTGAAGGTCACATTTCATTATACACAAGGCCTTATATTATGACTATAAAAAGCCTAATGAGGCATTGCGTCCATTAATTAAAATATAACGCTGACTTGTTACAACACGAAGAAGAATTTATGTCAGAATTTCATTTAAAAATGTGACTTTAAATACGTACAGGAAGGAGTTGGTATTCATGGCTTCCCAATTAGAAATAGCTAAGAAATGTTCCAAAAGCAACGTTACGTATTTGCGCAGTAAAATTTGGTCTTGGTTTAAATAAACGAATGCTAAATTAATTATTAATTTTGTTAATGTTTGGACATTCAACAGATATTTCGATAAAATATTTAAACACGGTAAAACACGGAAGATTTTTCCAAATTACGAGGTCTTGGTCATACACATTTGTTTCTTAAGAGAAACACTCTTACAACAATGATAAGTATATATATATATATATATATATATATATATATATATATATATAATAACTTATTAAGATTTTTCCGTATAGACTAGTTTTTCATTACAATTTATAATTATTTATATCTAATTTCTTATTTTTATTTGACCGCCATAATATTGCGTTTTATGTTTTCGAAGTTAGATTAGGCAAGGAGCTTTAAGTGTTTAGGGATTACTTTGAGGAAAATGGTTCATGAAAGTAAATACAAAATAACATGTGGGTGTTGGATAATATTATTATATCGAAACAAGGAAAAAAATAAAGGATAATTATTGAGGGTATATTTTCAGCATACGATTATGTAAATTAATTTTTTAGAGGAGAATTTTTTAAATGAACAACAAAATAATTATCATCAACGAAACAAGCTCTAGTAGAAAAAATATTTTATAAAACACTAGCTTTCCGCCCGGAGCTTCACCCGCTTCGTCTAAAACCTAATAAATTATAAAAACATCTAAAATTTTCCGCGAGAATCATTCTATCTACTAAAAAACCGCATCAAAATCCGTTGCATAATTTTAAAGATTTAAGCATACAAAGGGACGTAGGGACATAGGGACAGAGAAAGCGACTTTGTTTTATACTATGTAGTGACTAACATACAAAACCATTCCCCTAATTCAATTTAAGTTAATTTTGACCATTAAAATCTAAATAAAATATTACTTTTAGCGCCGATTTTTCAATCCTTGGTTAAAATTTATCCGTCCAATAAAGTATTACACGAACATTTTAAAATGTCACCTGTAAACTGTCAAATACGGACAATAAGAATATATTTTTGAAATGGTAGTTTAATACGTTATTCGATGAATAAGTTTTAACCAAGGATTGAAAAATCAGCCCTTAATGTTATTTTTATTATTATAATTTGCTAGCCAGTTGTTAACTAGGATATGAAAGCAAGCTATAGTTCAATCATCAATTGCCATTTATTTTATACGAAGGAAATCCGATAGGATTTTAATCGTCGTTCGCTTTTAACGACTCTGAAAGCCTAAGCTTACTGTGACCTTATTCAGCCTTTAAATCAGTTTTAAGTGCATTCTATCCTTAAACCACTCGGTAAAGCTAACTTGAATTATTTATAAGACCTATTAAATATGTACTCTGAATAATAAATGAGTATTCCCTTGCAAAAATGATAGGAAAATAAATCTTAATCATAATAATAAAGCACTTTATTGAACAATGCATATAAGAAATACAAATCAAATGAAAGAATTTGTAACTAATGTAATTTGGCAGCCTTAAAACTTAGAAGCGATTTCTTCCAGGCAACCTTGGGATATTAGGTAAAATAAATTATGGAAAAGGTTTGCATAATTAATAAACAAAGTATTTTTTATACGTTTTTGAAAATAAACAAAGTTATAAAGACTGTTATTTTAATATAATGAAGTAATTAACCACCCATAAAAATAAATGCCCATTCATTCAGAAAAGTAAGCAATAAATACAGTTTTTAATATCAAGATTTACTACCTTATTAGGTATTATAAGATTTCTTTTTAACTACGAAAATTATTGTGAATAATGGTTAATTTCTCCAAAATAACTGATATTGCCCATAAAATATTTCTCTAGAGTATAATAACACTTTATGAAATTTTATTTTGATTTACATATAGGTGTTAGATATTAAACCTTAAATATATGACTATCGCTTGCGTCGCGAGTCTAGGTATTATTTTATAAATAATGTAAAGATCCCTTTTTTATATCAATCAGTTGTGTATTGAACTATATTTCTTTCAGAAGTGATTTTTTTGTAAGTACTTCAGACAAAATACAGAAATAATATATTAACAAAACAGTTTCTAGAGAGATGAGCACGCAAAAAATCTGTAGTCACTTTGCTGATATAACTCAGGCCCCGGAACCACAGACACAATAGAAAATCTATTGTGTCTGGGACCGATCGGGCCGCTTGGGGCTCATACAAAAATGGTTGATTTCTAGCAAGATTCAGCAACTGATAACTCTCAACTTAATATAATAAATCAGTAACTTAATTTTACCTGCTTCATCATACAGGAATAACACATAAAACTTTTACCCAACTGCGCAAATAAATTGGAAACAAAATGTTTGTTCGTATCGCGAAATCTTTGAAACAATAAGTCAATAGTTTATCTCGTTCTAAACAAAGGCAATAAATCAAAAAGTTCACAAATAACAAATGAAGGTTGTTAGTAAACTTTATATTAAAGCGATGGGTAAATTATGTTTTCAAGAGAAACAAATAATATGAAAACAAATGAAACTCACCATATTTTCAGAATATCCTTGTTATGGCACGTTAACCTGGAACAACAAAAACAATTTAATACTAAACTTTAAAAACGTATTATTAAATAACAATTCTTTAAAAAAAAAAAGGCAAAGCAATCTAAGAAAAACATTCGATTACAATCGACTGCCTCCAATAAGAAAAAAAAATTCAAACGGAATTCCAAACTTCCACAGATAACGAAAAAAAAAACAAGAACATACGTCCACAGACTAAAAAGACAAGACCGCGTGGAAATGAACGTATTTAATTTAAAAATAGAAGAGCAGTGTTCCATTGTGCATAATGCCGCATTGCGTCCCGTTTGTGGGCAAGCTTTGAAAAGCGCGCGAAATATATTATTTCTTATCTGTCCCGGAGGAGCTACATTCGTTTTGCAAGTCCTCTTATGACGTCACATTGTCTGGGCATTCGAATGCTAATTGCTTGATCTTTGTACGTGTGTGTTATGTAAAAGATAGGAATTAACGGAGTATATAATTGATAATTCTGTTCTTAATAATATGAATAGGGAATATGATTTTGATTGTTCAATTTATATTTTGAATTTGAATCTCAATATTTAAATGTCATAATGGATTGTATTATCAAAATTTGCTTATGGCGTTTTGTATTTAATAATATTATTAATGCAGATAATGATTGATTACTATGATAAATATTGAATCTACTTATACTTTAGGATATGAAATTCTTATTGCATTTTTATAAACCTACATTTTTAAACATCTTATGCCTATTGAATAGCTACATAATATATAAAAAAAACAATATACTTACAATCTATATACTATGTCATACAATCAATAGTAGGTATACCTATGTTATACTTTTTTATCAGTTTCAAATACCTTTATGTTCGAATAGTTGAAATAAAAAAAAATTGAAACAAAATATAACAGTGCTTAGTTTTATTCGTACTTTTTGTTCGATGATAAAATTCTATTGTATTCAGATAGTTTTTAGAAATGTTCAATTTTTATTGTTTGATGACCCGACAGCGAAGTGGTTTAGCCTTGAAATTTATAGAAGAATGAATATTTATATAATATGAAAAACAGAGCGTGTAACACTTCTGACACGAGACAGAAGTGAAACTTTTTTGGCAAGATTCAAAGCTACCAAAATCGTCGCCTTACTCCATGACGTGACGGTATTGCCATGACGCGTAAAACAAGTATTTCTATAGATTATGCTATTCTGTACATTAGCTACATCACTGCGAAGTATCAATAAAATCCGTACCTACCTACCATACATCCATATTCCATATCCATACACCTATCCGTACATTATTATATGTTTACAATATAAGTAGGATATACAATATCAAATCAATAAAAAATACTCAAGGGATTCAAAGGGTCTCTCCCTTAAATGTTTGTACAGACAGCCACGAGATAAAAATAAATAAGTCAACACGACGATTACGATAAACCTATACTTATTTGTATAAAGCTGCAGAGGTTGTTTGTTTGTTTGTTACTGGTGCGTGTTCTTTCAGTGTTAGATAGCCCATTTTGTCAAAGAAAGGTTATCCTATCCTATCTTACTTAATGGTTAATTACAGGATGGATGTGTACCTATGTACATACATATGTTTGTTTACTCTTTCACGCAAATACAACTGAAACGATTACAATGAAATTTAGCACAAATATAGAGGGTAACTTGAATTAATTAATCCCGGAAATCCCACGAGAACGGGAACTATGCAGGTTTTTCTTTGAAAACGCGGGCGAAGCCTCGAGCGGAAAGCTAGTAGGCTATATGCGGATAAAACCGCGGGGTACAGCTAGTAAATAAGTCAACACGACGATTACAGTAAATGTAATTTAAAATAACAATTTTTCTTTCCCGCAACAATCTGACAACCATAAATTATTGCGTAATAAATAACCCTTCAAGTAAAGGTCGGCCCTTGACGGTTATTTATTGAAAAATGCCGATCTAACGACCTAACTTTTTATTAAAGAGCTTCACCTATACTTAAAGTAGTTAAAACCAACAATAAACGGAGAAACATACTTTTGTAAAAGGTAAATTAACATAAATAATTCAGGATATTTTTCACACTCGACACGATCTGATCCCATACAGCTTTCGCTTGTGTTATGGAAACCAGATGGCTGATAAACCTACATACATATTTTTTAAATAAATACTTATATAGATAATTAGCACCCAGACACAGAGCTAACATCGATATTCATCACACAAATATTTTTCCTCGGTGCGAGTTTAACCCACGACTTATGGCTTGGAAGGCTGGGTTACCAACTAAGCCAACCGGTCAGTCTGACTCGACTGACCGGTTGGCTTAGTTGGTAACTCAAAATAATATTTTTTCAGTCAAATTTTATAACATCATGTATGTTCAGAAATACATTGCTTGTAACACGACGGGACACACCTAGTTTAAATTAAATTATTTCTTACATTAATAAATAACCGAAACATTTAACATATTTTATATTTAAACATAAAAAATGGGTTGGGCAATGTAAATTTCAGACAGCTTATGATAAATTATTTTAAAGTGTACTTGAAAAGTACGTAACCGAGCAACCACTTTTAAATAAAACCAATAATATAATACACATTAAATTACGTAACAAATGAATTTAAGTTATTAAATTTATACTCTATACTAGGTTTCCGCCCGCGGCTTCGCCCGCGCAGTCGAAGAAAAACCCGCATAGTTCCCGTTCCCGTGGGATTTCCGGGATTGCGTCATTTTCCCGGGATAAAAAGTAGCCTATGTCCTTTCTCGGGTATCAAAATATCTCCATACCAAATTTCATGAAAATTGGTTCAGTAGTTTAGGCGTGATTGAGTAACAGACAGACAGACAGAGTTACTTTCGCATTTATAATATTAGTATGGATTGTTCTTAAGGCCGTGTACGCGGTCCGTGCGCTGTTTGGCTCAAATATGTGATTTTTCAAACCAGATTGTCCATCAACCACTTATCTTACAAACATATGAATTACTAATAATTTTAGGAAATTTTATTGTCTATGTAGTTAGTTAAGAGTTTTTTTCAATTAATACAGTATTTGTGAATACCATCAAGATAACTGAGCCGATGATTACTTGATTTCACTTTTAGTGTCAATTTCGAAGCTAAAAATATCTGAAATCGCTGACAGATCTAACACACAATTATTTTTAACTAACTGCAAAAATCCTTATTAAAATAGTTAGTTAAAAGATTTTTTTATTTTGGACTCCTAACTTACGAAATTAAAATCCGAACAATGTGAATTTTTTTAGAAATTATAGTCGACAAAATGATTATTTTCACCAAGATATTTGACTTTATTGAATATAATTTATACATATTGCAATAAAAGAATGTCTTACTTATAAGATAAAATTTAAAAAATCAACTAAGGTACCTCTAGTATTTTTCTACAAATTTTTTTAAAGTACTATAAAACACTGCGCGCGACCCGATTAAAATCAGTCGGCAGCGAGCCTTTCCAGAGAGAGGACATGTTGCTCGGCGCTCTCCTGTGGACCTATGCTGTTCATAGTAAAAGGATAGCGCAAGCCGCGATCTATCGTAATAGATCGCGGAGATTTTGACTTGCGTTAAATTGAATATGCGCTCTTAATTCAACCTTCATCGTTCCAATTAATATCAGTTTCAGAACGATTTATTTTTCAATTGTATTTTATCTGTCACAACGTTATTTATCATCTGTGCTTAATTGCTAACGTTTCCCGCCATTTTATTGCGAATAAGCCTGAAACAAATGATCTGCTATTTTAATCACATAAATTATACCGGAAGGAAGTTAGCGCGGAAAGTTTTTTTTTTATTATTATTATTATCTCAAAAAATTGCTCCTTAAATGCTCCATCAGAATCTGTAATTGCTCCACTTCTATAATTATTAGTTTATTTATAATTAATTTTTAAAAAAATCCAAATACTGAAAACTTGATTTCCCTATAGAATGAAAAATATTCACTTTTCATAAAAAAATTTTTTCCAAAAAAATTGCTCCCGATTTGCTCTATCAACTACAAAAAAAATTATTTAATTTTGATAATTTTTACAATAATTAACTGAAAAACTATGTTTGCATAGTAAACTACTGCGCTGTGACGTCATCAATTATTGTCGTTGCGACGCATAAGGGCCATATTTACATGTATCAGCACTGCAGCGATATGTATAGACCTTAATGTTTATGTTTTCTTATTTATATTATTCACTAGATTTCCGCCCGCGGCTTCGCCCGCGTTTTCAAAGGAAAACCCGCATAGGTAGTTCCCGCTAACGCAAACGATAGCAACTTGACACCGAAAGATGAAACAAACGACTGAAACACAAATTAATTAATAATTACTTGAAGTTTTAATAATACGAATAAACGTACGAGTTTAGGGATGGGTAGGGAAATGTTTATAAACATACCTATAATAAGAATGATTTAAATAGGTACATAATAATATCTGTTCCTTGAAATTTTGCTAGATGAAAACTCAATAATTAAAATATGGCGCCTAGATATTCTTAGAGTTTAAATAGCAACATAAGGTAAGTACTAAGTATTAAATAATAATATTATTATTCCCAGCATAAAACTTATTAATGTCATTTTAAGGTTGTATGTATGTATGTATGGTTTTCACGCATAAACTACTATACCGATTTTGATGAAATTTGGCACAGACAATCTTTAGACCCTGAGAAAGAACATAGGCTACCTTTTATTGCGAAATATGTACCACGGGCGAAGCCGGGGCGGACCGCTAGTAATATAATAAATGTGAAAGTTTGTGAGGATGTGTGTGTGTTTGTTACTCATTCACGCAAATACTACTGAACCGATTACAATGAAATTTAGCACACATATAGACCGTAACTTGGATTAACACATAGGATAGGTTTTATCCCGGTAATCCCACGGGAACGGGAACTATGCGGGTTTTCCTTTAAAAACGCGGGCGAAGCCGCGGGCGGAAATCTAGTGAATAATATAAATAAGAAAACATAAACATTAAGGTCTATACATATCGCTGCAGTGCTGATACATGTAAATATGGCCCTTATGCGTCGCAACGACAATAATTGATGACGTCACAGCGCAGTAGTTTACTATGCAAACATAGTTTTTCAGTTAATTATTGTAAAAATTATCAAAATTAAATAATTTTTTTTGTAATTGATAGAGCAAATCGGGAGCAATTTTTTTGGAAAAAATTTTTTTATGAAAAGTGAATATTTTTCATTCTATAGGGAAATCAAGTTCTCAGTATTTGGATTTTTTTAAAAATTAATTATAAATAAACTAATAATTATAGAAGTGGAGCAATTACAGATTCTGATGGAGCATTTAAGGAGCAATTTTTTGAGATATTAATAATAATAAAAAAAAAACTTTCCGCGCTAACTTCCTTCCGGTGCTGGAGATGCTGCTCAAAATTTTATAATTTTACTTAATAATATAGAAAATATAAAATAAATAACACGTTAACCGTCTTATTCACGTGTTTATCGTACGTGCTATAATGTTCCTCCTGGGCCGTTTTCTAGTAGATGTGTCCATTATTCACATAAACACCACTCGTCGCTCAGGGTATCCCCATCATGTTCAATTAAATCCAACGTCCGAGCAGTGATGCAGTCAACGTTCTGCGGCGCGCGGGGCGGCACAGGGCGGCGCGGGGCGGCGCGGGGCGGCGCGGGGCAACTCGCTGTAATTACACAGAGCTGTTGACTTCTGCTTCTCGTCGGGACAATTAACTTCCACAAATATACCGCTTCGTATCTCGTCATTGAGACTGCATTTATCTCTCCAATTTGGTCATAATATTATCGTAATATTTACGCATTAATTAATAATGTATGGGCCTACAGTGAAAAAAATCCTGAAGGAAGCCTTATTTAAACACGTATTGTCAAAAGTCGTAAATGATAGCTATAATTAGTTAACTACGTGCAATATCTTTTTCAATATAAATGTGATGCAATCCAATCAGTAAAATTAGAAAGCAATTAATGTAAGCGCTGGATTGCAATCCAGTTGGTATGCTCTGAAACAATTACCCGGCCCGGCCGCGCCACGCTCCCATGCTTAGATCATTAAGGAAAATTGCTTCTCGGGAGACGACACAGCTCTCTTGGGCTCGGTGTCGCCGCTCGCCCTGAGCGATAGCGCTGCCACTCATTTACTTTGTATCCAGCTAGAACTTTATAGTGTCAGTTAGAAGAAGTTCAACTACCAAAGATTAGTGAGTTTTTTCTACATTCAATAGGTTTTCTAGTTCGTGTTATGTATATCCGCTTCTGATTAAATTCATGATTCAGGCATGAACTTCCATATTATGTGAGCTTTTCTTTTCTGTTAAATCTGTATAATGATCCGAGTCATTAGTTAATACAACACACTCGCCAATTCTACTTTATTATTCTACATTGCTTTTTTATTAGTTTGTTTTGTGATATAATAATGATTTGAAATTACCACTAGCTTTGTGGCCAACCACAACCGCGTGTCTGTGCCTGTCAGTGCTACTCCCAAATATGTATACACTATAGCACACTGAACAACAGGCAGATGATAACTGTCGCTTTGCATTGAGCTGTACACAGAAGTGTATCGTGTAATTAGTTGCGACAATACCGCAGCAATCAAAGCAGCTAGGATCGACCGCTTCACCTCACACCTGTCGCATGCAATTCTGCTCCCAATATCCATAGCTTCTCCTTCGTTAACACCATCGAAGAATTTGCATCTCTGAATTTAAACACATACGATCTATTTTCGAATGCATTAACAAACGGTTAGACGTAATCGAATATATGACACGTAGCATAGTTGTTAATTAAGATTAACTTCATTGTATTACAAGTAAGTAATCTAGCATGTAAATATGCCTTATAAATAAAAAGCTATTTCTAAGGAGAAAGTCGTTTATAAGAAAAGACGAGCCTTCTATATCGTTAAACTTCTCAAGCTCTAGAATAATTGTATTTTTAAACATGGAAGTTAAGTAAGACTTATTACACTCCTGTGCGACATCAAGAGCACTAAGTGCTAAATATAATTTAGCATTAGTGCGCTGTGTATTTGCTTCTCATTTAACGCTCCAGTACTCGCACAAACTTATAGTTCCTGCAAGTCTCACGTGTGATATGTAAATGTCCGGGCGGTTCTCTTTCGACTGTAAATACCTTTCACAAAGCTGAAAGTGGATTCAACCTTTCATACTTAGATACATCATCGTTACCTATAAAAACAGATTGCGTATCAAACACTGGTGTAGAGAATTTAAATAGCCTTTTTATGCGTGACATATTGTGAAATATTGTTCGATATAAACTACACTAATGTCCTTTGGTAGCAATGTATATACTCGAACAATAATATTAATTGATTGCTTTTGCCACGGGCAAGTTTGCTGAAGCTCCGCTGTACAAACAGACACGTACTAAACTTGTGCCAGCTTCGTATTGCAAATCTATTCTCGCTTTCATTTCGTACTTTCTAATAAAACTTCAATTTTCCAATCTTAGAAAAAATGATTCTAATAATAAATTTAATCGCAGAACGCAGAAGTGCAAAATTTAGCCCATTATACATTTTAATAATCAGAAATTGGTTGAGAATATGGCTGTTAAATGATTTGCAAATATTGGTAGACAGACAGACAAGACTATGATATGATAATTGATAAGGGTAGAAAGCGGAGTGACCGCCGCCCAGCGGACGCCGCTGTAATTAATCCGGTGACGTGCAGTGACGTCACACCTTCAGCGTGAGCGCTCACCAATTTACACGGAACTAATGAGAGCGACGAATGACATTTTCATTAGAATTTACCTTTACGCGGCGCCTGATGCTTATGAGCGTACACAGCGCCCACGGGTCACGTTTGTGGGCAGTTTGTTTTAAAATACTTAGTTTTTTTAATATAGGTAAATAAAAAAAATGTGTTTCAAAAGTCGGGTACTTTTGAAATTTTGTGTTGATTTAACTCGTTCAGTTTGAATTTTTTTTTATTTACGTTGCTTGTTTTGAATGAAGTAGGTACTCAGGTTTATCTAGAAATATATCTATTAATAACAACGAACCCATGAACATCGACTGTTATACAATATAATTCAAGGAAAAAGCACAGCTGTGCAGAAAGTATAAAAATTGACACATCGTTGGCCGGTGTTAGAGAAATGAGAGAAAATGCACAAATACAGATGTGTTGGTGAAAGGAGTTTATATAAACAAATGTGTGTATGTCAAATATCTATCTGTCATTGTATAATTTTTCTCTTCCGCCTTTACCCTTTGTGCTATGCATATCGTCTAATAAAGTATCTCAAGTTTATTTATCAATCTTTACTTTTTCCTGCCTAAAATCCATCAGGTTATGGGCCCAGAGCTTTATCCTTGCTCTGTATATAATTATTTTTGAGTTTCGGCAGAATAAAAGTAATTTTACAAATAAATTAAAACGCCGGTCCGTACATGTAAAAATGGCGACATCGATTTCGACTTTAATTCCTGTGGAGAAGTTGAGCGGCATAGAAAACTACAGTAATTGGAAGTTCCAACTGAAAATGCTACTCATTCACGAGGACTTATGGGACGTCGTTTCGGAAGATAAAACGGAAGATGTCAAAGATGCGGCTTATATGAAGAGATCACAGAAAGCTCTTGCAGAGATCTGTTTGTCAGTAAAGCCTTCGATTTTTACGCATGTAAGGAACGCAAAAACGGCGCGGGATGCTTGGATTAATTTGCAAAAGGCGTACGAAGACAAGGGGTCGAGAGACTGCAAGAATATGAAAGCAGTTAAGGCGGAGAGCTCAACAAACCAGTCACTGTTAACTGCATTATCAGCTAGTGTGCAGAGTGATGTATGGATAATAGACTCAGGTGCAAGTAGTCATATGTGTAATGATAGAAATAAATTAAATAACTTTGTTCCGGGTTATGTGACTGAAGTCAAAGTGGCTAATGGTGAAAAACTATTTACTGCTGGTCGTGGTGATGTGATAGTAAATTTAAAATTAGGCATCAAAACAATCAGTGAAGTTTATCACGTACCGAACTTAGCTACAAACTTGTTGTCAGTCAGTGCTTTAACTAGGAAGGGTTTTAAAGTTATTTTTGATAAAAAATGTTGTAAAATATTCAATGGTAATAAGCTAGCAGCTACAGCTGTACATAAAAATGGTGTTTATCAATTAGAAACTGCAGAATCTGTTAGAGAGCGTGATCTGTGTGTGGTAGGATGTGGTGGCTGTTCTATGTTTTCAGGGAATAGTTTGGAATCTGCGACTACCCAGGTAAATACAGAAGCTCAAGATTCAGTGCAGAAGAAAGCATCTGAGAGCTGTAAGGAGGAAACTGAGCGGAGTTTCCAGGCGGCTGCTAAATCTGTTACGCAGGAGACATGGCACAGGAGACTAGGACATCTCAATATGAGGAGTATGCATTTGTTAATGAAAGGTATGGCTAGAGGCATTACTTATGATAAATCACAGTTCAGTCCATGTGAAGCTTGTGTTAAGGGGAAGCTTAGTAAATTACCTTTTCCTAAGAAGGCACAAAGTAGGTCAAATGTACTGTTAGGTGTTGTACACAGTGATTTATGCGGGCCTATGCCAGTGAAATCTTTAGGTGGTGCTAGATTCTTCCTCACGTTTATTGATGATTGTAGTAGGAAAACATGGATTTATTTTCTGAAAAATAAGAGGGAAGTTTTCGATAACTTCAAAGATTTCAAGGCAATGGTGGAGAACCAAATCAATAGAAAAATAAAATTGTTGAGGACGGATAATGAGGCGAATATGTCAATTCTATATTCCAGGAATATTTGAAGGATAACGGCATCATTCATCAAACTACCATACCGCACTCGCCTCAGCAGAACGGCGTTGCTGAGCGGGCCAACAGGACAATTGTTGAGAAAGCTCGCAGCATGTTACTAGACGCAGGCTTAGATGGGCAGTTCTGGGCAGAAGCGGTCAATACCGCTGTTTATTTGAAGAACCGGTCCCCTACAAAAGCAGTCTACGGTATTACACCAGAGGAAAAATGGACTAATGAAAAGGTGAATCTTAGCCATTTACGTATATTTGGTTGTGTGGTTTATGCCTTGACACAGAATCGTAAGAAATTAGATTCAAAATGCAAACCTTACATTTTTGTAGGATATTGTGAAAATAGTAAGGGTTATAGATTGATTGATCCAGAGAATCCCAGCAAAGTTATTAAATCAAGGGATGTTGCTTTCTTTGAAAACAAATTCTATACAAAAAACACGTCTAAACAAAGTGATAAAGGTGATTTTTTCGTGATGATAAATAATTTACAGACTGAGGATTTAAACTCAAATGATTCTCATGTTGAAGTAGTACAGTCTGAAAATTCAGTATCACCAGAAAAAGGGGAAGAAAATGAGATCATAATTAATTCCAGAAGACAGTGTATTTTTGAGTTAGATGACTCTGTCAGCAGTAGTTCTGTTGATTCTTCCGATGTCACATACATTCCAGGTGAATCGACACTTGAAGATGCGATGGATACATCAGAATATGATAGTGCGTGTACTGCAATGCAGACGTGTATCGGCGATGAACCAGAGACAGTTCAGGAAGCTCTAGGTGGGGCTGAAGCTGTTCACTAGAAGAAAGCAATGGCTGATGAGTATCAATCATTTATTAAAAATAAGTGTTGGACATTAACTGATCCACCTAAAGATCAAAAACCGATTAAGTGCAAGTGGGTTTTTAAGAAAAAGAAAGATCTTGATGGAAATCTAAAGCAGTATAAAGCCAGATTGGTAGCTAAAGGTTTTACACAGCGCTATGGAATTGATTACGAGGAACTTTTTCTCCAGTGGTTCGATATTCCACTATTCGCATATTATTGGCTTTAGCAGCTGAAAAGCAAATGGATATTGATCACTTGGATGTGAGAACTGCTTTTCTAAATGGAGATTTGCAAGAAAAAGTTTTCATGGAGCAACCAGAAGGTTATAAAGTAAAAGGCAGTGAGCATAAAGTATATAAATTGCATAAAGCAATTTATGGCCTAAAGCAAGCTTCGAAGTCTTGGTATGAAAAGATAAACCATGTCTTGGTTACAAAACTTTGTTTCAGAAGACTGTCCTCAGAGCCCTGCGTATATTTCAAATCAAATGGTGAAGAATTAGTCATCATTGGGTTGTATGTGGACGATATATTATTATTTTCAACCAGAAATTCACGAATGAAAGGTGAAATAAAGAAGAAACTCATGCAAGAATTCGAAATGAAGGATTTAGGGCCAGCCAGCCATATACTTGGTATGCGCATCACAAGAAACCAAGATAATATCTATCTTGATCAGTCTAGTTACATAAAAAATGTTTTAGACCGTTTTCATATGACTGACTGTAAGCCAGCTCAGACTCCAATGGAATCAGGACTGAAACTTGTAAAGGCTGATAAAAAGGAGGAGAATTTGGAATATAGAAATTTAATTGGTTGTTTAAATTATATTTCAGTGAGCTCCAGGCCAGACATCGCGCACGCGGTAAGCATGCTGAGTCAGTTTAATGATTGTTATGATCAGCGTCATTGGAAGGCCGCGAAACGCGTGCTACGGTATTTAAAAGGTACTGTAAACTACAAACTTGTTTTTAGTAGAAGTGGTCTAGACATCAATGGGTATATTGATGCTGACTGGGCTTCGTGTGAGGTCGATCGTAGATCGTACACTGGGTTTGTGTTTCAAATTGGGAACTGTACTGTATCGTGGGAAAGTAGAAAACAGCGAACAGTTGCTCTTTCTAGCACAGAAGCAGAATATATGGCTCTATCAGATTCTTGTAAAGAAGCGTTATTCATAAGAACTCTGTTGTATGAATTGTTAGGTAGGCATTATTCTGTTACGATTTTTAATGATAACCAATCAGCACAAAAATTGTGTAAGAATCCTATGTATCATGCTCGTACGAAACATATAGATGTGCGGCATCATTTTATACGAGAAGTTGTAAAAGATAATATTGTAAATTTGAATTATTTGCGTACTTCTGAAATGACTGCCGATATTTTAACAAAACCAATATATTATTGTTAAAACTTAAAATGATATTAATTATGATAGCGGAGATGGCACGGCTGTATGGGTGCTAACGCGAAATCAGTCAGCGGCTCCGAGGGCCCTTGACCCATTTGAACAATTTGCGACGCCGCGCTCCGTCACCGCGCACTGCTCGCGCTCACCACTCTCCCAATATTTACAATCTCACGTTACGACATTCTACTAAAATAAACACGACCAAACCGTGATCACTGACTTTTCTTTTATTTACATAGACTTCTGTAATCAGAAGCCAACACTTATTTTCGGCACCGTGCCATATCAGTAAGTAGTAAATAAAACTATTTCTTTAATGCATTATCTTTGATTCGATCCGTGAACAGGATTTGCAATCGTATAGAACATAATATGTGTATAATTTAGGAATACAATGTCGGCCAATGTTTTAGCCTACAATTAGATCGCGATCGTATCAGCGTCCAGCAGATTGGCGCTAAATACATCAATCTCCGGGGAGGGCGGCGATTGGCGAAACATAAATAGAGCCCGATCTCGTTTCATGTAATGAACAAGGAAACCCGAGCTTACCATCACTTATCATCCCTTTTTATCACTATGTCATCCTTCAAATCAGCTGCAATAAATAATTATGTTTTAATCGTTGATAATTCTACAACTTCAGCTAGACTTGATATTATGAAAATGATTGTTTGATTGAATGGTTAAACTGAATTTTACCGTTTAATAAACAGCCTCTTAATAAAATGATATTTAAAAAATTGGTTGTTTGTAAAGTAGGTTTACGATCGAGATGTTTACGTGATAACGTCTTATTGGTGGCAGCGCTCGAGATGAGACGGGAGATCGGTCCGTCTCTCTCTCGTTATACCTGCGATCGCGCTCGTGAGGTTTTGGTGTGACACAAGTTTCTGAACATGTCACCCGACTAAAACGATTTTAAAAACGTTATCACGTCAATAAAAAATATGTGTAAGTTCCATTTATTGAATAATAATTGATGGTGGAAAAGTTTCAAAATGTTCAGAGCTCCAAACACTAGGCAGGCAACATCTCTGTAAAAAAGCATGGAACGGCCATTCCAGTAAGTTTGTCGTTACTAAAGCGGCGTCATACAAATTGTTGTATGGGATCAAACGATATAGAAACATGACATAATGATGGTGTTTATGATAAATGGAGTTGCGCTTGACCGCCGCGGCCGTCGCTCGCCGCCCCGAGTCACACCCGAGCGCGGCCCAGACCCGCGCTACATCGGGATATAAATCAGCGCTAATAGCGACCACTTGCCACTTGCCATCTCACTAATGTTATCATTTGGGACGTCAAATAATGGACACGTGGCCTCTTTATATCAGCCTCGTTACATTTAACTAAAATGCTTCAAATACTACAAAGAAATAACAAAAAACTAAAGAGTGGACAGAACATTCTTTATCTATCACTCACGCGCTCGCATGTGACACATAACAGATGTTTTGCGAACTTTCAGCGCGAATTTTGTTAGAAATTGAAATATATTTCCATTCTGTGAAATTCAAGGATCGTATTTAGAGGAAGAAGTATAACGACTAACGAGACAATGAAATTCAATTTATTATGAAATACATTGTGGGCGGACTTTGAGAAAACGATTCCCTGCAAAACAAAGATAACCTTGAAATTCATCAAATTGTTTTAAAAGTTTTATTTTTGGACAATAAGGAAATGTGTAGCGAAGCGAGATGTTTGGCGATGATGTAGTTACAACATATTTTATGTTTGTTTATTTTAGATATTTTATTATTATATCTAGAGCTTTGGCAATAAATATAATTTTTACGACTTTTTGGTATTATTTTAATCGTGATATTTTTATTTAAATTTTGTTAAAAATATTATAGTATCTGCGTCATTCAACCATGTTTTTGTTCAACAAAAATAAAAATAATATTCGTTTACGTACGAGAACGTAATAAATAGCGGAAGATAGCGGATAAACAATACTCGGCAGATAAGCGCGGCTTCCCCGAGCGCCGCTACATCGACTCGCCACTCCATGAGGCGTGCCGCTCCCTCACAAACTAAGCTTAAATTTTATCTTAATGTTCGTTAATTCATTGTAAAATTTACTCATGAACTCAATTAATTTGTTTGAAATAATTACGCACCCTTATTTGTAAATTACTTCAATACTTTATAATAGTTATACCTTTAGAAATGTACCGTACGTAATGTATTATATTTTTATAACAATATTTATAACAGATAATAAATATTTAGATAACGTGTGCGTAATCGAAAAAATACCTACTAGGAGCGCGCCACAAGGCCGCTCTGTTAATAGATTCACCCTTTCTGTGGAACACGTGGCTACTGGGAAGTTGTTCACTTGTTATTAAACTGTCGTATTATGTGGATTATCTGATTTATAATAGTCTGACGCTTTATCGATACAATTACTTTCACCTCAAAAGATAAGATCTATGGGCGTTTACATTATCATAAACATTTAATGTCCCCACTTCAGGGAGGCCTCCTAGGATGGTTTTGCCTGCAAAACTACTGAGCTACGCTAGCCGAGTGCGAACTTTTCCACAATAAACAGAATATTTGATTATCTTCTCTTTATGGCTGTTGTTGTATATCACGTGTGACATGACGAATAATTTTAAAATTTTATGTAAGTCCTATCCACAATATTATTCAACTCATTCCATTCCACAAAATCTGTACATTTATATTTGAATGTAATTAACAACTTTAGCACAAAACAAGAGGTTTAGAATTTTCGAGCAGCTGCAAAACAGGACACAACAATGAAACTGTTCCAAATAATATTTAACATTCCTGTATATAATACGTAACCGCATCGAAACAAAAGTTGTCGGTAGTTTCCATTTTACATTAAAGTCCTTTATAAAATGAAACCATCGCTCAAGAAGTGTACTCGTCCCATATTTAAGCCATTATAACCCTCACAACAACGGCCCGGGCCGGGAGACAGAGGTTGTATGATCGCGTATGTGGCTAACAGCGAAGTTGTTATCAATAGTTTCACGTCCACACAATCGATCTACTGTCGATCGGCAATAATTACATGATAGTCCTTAATAATCCTTAATAAGAATTAGATACATATTGTCCATGAGATGTAACTCCCTACGTTCTCTTTTTCATTCATTATTTTATTTTATTTATTTTTATTTTATTTATTTGATTTGCCAACAGATGTACATCTTATATTTATAATATATTTTAAGTATGTGACATAATTAGCATGCATAGCAAGATGTAGATCCAATTACAGGCAAATACTACATGCGTTTTTGAGTTGTATCAAATTATAGCTTCTAATCGTAGTGTAAATTCTAATCAGAAAACATTATTCTTATCAGTATAATTTTTATGTAAAACGTTTTTATATGCAAACAAACTAAGGAAGTTGATGTCAACTTTTGTACTATTAAATAATCTATTATGTTCCCGACAAACTCTAGCAATGACGCTGTTGAAGCCTAAATTGGTTCTATATCTTTTGACAAAAAATACATTGGTTTTCCTAGAGTATCTCCTCGGAACAGCTATATTAATTTTTGATAGAAGATTAGGACAAATGTACGAATTAGTAACAATTTTGTATAACAACATTTGATCTGCCATCCATCTCCGATGTTTAAGACTTTCCATTTTAAAAAAGTTTAATCTGAGGTCGTATGATTTTAAAGATTTAAGTTTTTGCTGATGAACAGTAAGTAGATAAAGAAATTTTTTCTGGACAGACTCAAGTCTCTTTATATGACATCGATAAGATGGATTCCAGACTGGTGAACAATATTCCAAGAGAGATCTTACTAATGAACAGTATACAATTTTTAAGGGTAAAACACTTTTAAACATTTTGCAATTCCTCCATATAAACCCAAGAAGTTTTAGAGATTTCGTAACTATATTATTAATATGATGAATAAATCCTAGTTTTTTATCGAATGTTACTCCTAAGTCTCGCACCTGGGGTATCTCCTCAAGGATGGTATTATTTAAGGAATACGAAGATAAGTGTGGCTGTAACTTTTTGGAAAATTTTATAAATTTGCATTTATTTATATTTAACGGTAGCTTGTTAGAAACTGTCCATACTGAAATTCTATTTAGATCGTCTTGAAGAAATTTAGCATCCTCTGAATTATTTATATTTTTGAATATTTTAAGGTCATCCGCGAAAAGTATAAATTTTGAGTAATTAATTTCATAGGACAAATCGTTAATAAAAATTAAAAACAAAATAGGCCCCAAGTGCGAGCCCTGAGGAACACCCGAAGTAGCTACAAATGGCTGCGATTCATAGCCATTAACCGTAACTTTTGACGTTCTATTGTCTAAGTAAGTTGAAAACCACTTTAACATTGAACCACTTGAACAAAGGCACTACATATATCTGCAGGAGAAGAATAAGCAACATTATTTAGAAGCATTTTCTCAGGTATTGTACCTTTCGAATTTCTTTTAGCGGATATATACGACCAAAATGCCTTTATATTATTATCACTTATAGAAACTTCAACGTTTTTAAGATATCTTTGGTAGCTTAGTTTAATCTCATTATGACATCGAGTTCTCGCTAAGTTGAACTCCAGTTTATCCATCGGATTTTTATATTTAATATATTTTTTTCTTATTTTTTCTTTTTCTTTTATAAGTTTTATTAAATTTTTGCCATCTGTAACAACAACATTTTTTTATATCTGTAACAACAACTGTTTTCAAAAAACAGTCAAGTGAAGGCTCATGGGCGGCGGTGATTGCTCGGTACGGGCGACCCACCAGTTCGTTTGCCCGCTATTTCATAAAAAAAGTCATCTCAACCAGTATTGTTTGTATTTATTATAAAAAAATTCTGTTATAGTTTTCCACTGGGCCGTATATTTGTGCTCTACCATTTTGAACGGTTCGTTCTATACATATTAATGTATTTGTTTTTGTTCATTTGTTTATACCTATGCTGTATAGTGTACCTATGTATAGCATTCATATATTATGTATAAATGCTTTAGATTTTTATTTTGTTTTTTCATTCTGTTTTTCCAATTCTCAGAATTATTTTTACGCGCAAATTATTATTAACTCAAGGTATACTATATCGAAGCACTATATTCAAAACAAATCATCAACATATACATGTGTGGATGGAGGTAGTTTAGTACGTAGCTCATGTAGGTACCATTTTCTCTCTAACCTAAAATACGTCATGTCGCCGCGCCCGCTTTATTCGAAATTCAAAAAGTCAGTTTGTTCGAAAACAATAAATTATTAATTCATACCTAGTTAAATCATTGTTTTCTAAATTTAAAACAGTCTACTCTTTCCAGAAATAGTTTGTTATCTTTTTCATTATCCTCCAGTGATAGATTTATAAATAAAGCATCACGGTCAAAGGCGAGTTAAAATAAGTTTATCTAGTTAGTTTGTTACTAATTACTATTAGTTGAGAATTTCAATTTTATGAAGAATTCTCACCCAAGTAGGCGTAAGAAATAGCTTACTAATAATCACTTCAGTAGTTAGCCGTAAACATCGGTCGGGGGCGAAAAATTAAAAGCATCAATATGGAAAATCTATATAATCTCTACTATAATATTATAAAGCTTGTTTGTTTGTATGTTTGAATGTGCTAATCTCAGGAACTACTGGTCCCAGGATGGCTATTAGGCCATTTATCGAGGAAGGCTATATAGGCTTAAGGCTATATATTATCATCACGCTAAGACCAACAGGAGCGGAGCAATGCGGGTGAAACCGCGGAGCACAGCTAGTATAATATAATATCGACTTTATTGGAAAAAAGTAATATCAATACAAATATAGCCAATTTGTATGAAAATAGAAAAAATCTGGACGACCGCGGTGTCAGTGGACGGTTTTCGAGCCTCAATATTTTTTATGTGAAGTTATTACACGTCAATACATAACTCGGGCTGCTTCCGACAGGGGACCGATGGAGCTAATCCAAATCCCCGACTCGAGCCTGGCTCCAAGACTGACCGGTAAAAGCGCTTTCAGAACATTTGCCCTGTGACGACTCGAGACTCTCATGTATTTGCAAACAGATGTCCGAGTCGAGAGCGACCTACATATACTCAGTATGTATTGAGTACGAGACGAATCGACGAGCTTTCAATTTATATCGTATTTTCAGCCGCCTCCGTTTTCCCAATTTTCGGAACTTTCGCTTTCAGTTCTGATAAAAATACATTTTTAATGTTTTATATTTTGTCTTTGTGAACACAACGGCCGCGGTAGAGCGCTGAGCGAGCGCAATGCGGATCTGCAATAACTGGTGGATTATCGCGATTCGCGACGGTCCGACCGATTTATTGTGCATCTGTTTACAATTATAAATTAAAGCATACAATTTTCACGAGTGTATGTTCAAAATAAACGAATCGACTAATCTTATAATTCAATAATTATGTATCGTTTATGGAAATTAGTTTGCAATGTTATTATCGTAATGGTAATGTAAAATTATTTCAATAAATAAAATCAATACTTACATATATGTATTACACACATATGCAAAATATGTCATATTATTGTTTCTACATGTAACTGTGATGTAACTGTGTTCTACGTAGACCGAAAACGAGTTCACTTACAAGTTTACAGTAAATTTAGTCTAGTTCTTGAATTGTTTATAAAACAGACAAAGGTTTGTTTTTGTTTTTAACAACATTAACAAATAATTTGCTATGTTGGCACTTTCAATTAAGCAGATGGTAGTGGGGAAAAATAAACAGACAGAAAGCGCGTATCGCGCGGCCGACAGATTAGATACTAGTACTGTCTGGCGCTATCGTGCTTGTATTTCACTTTCATTTAAGAATCATTTTCATTTCATTTACCAACGTTTAATCCACGGAAAATAAAATTGAGCTGAACTACATTCGCAGAGAAATAGTTCAAAAATTATCGGCAGATTTCAAGACTACAGGTATTAATAAGCGACCCGTCGTGATGTAAAAAGCAGCGTAATATGTTATAATCGGTTGTTCTTTGGCGTCAGTCTCGCGTGGCAGCCGCGTGGGCGGCAATTGATCTCATCATTTTTATCTTCCAATGACTTTTCTCACTCAATTTCATTTCATGTCTTTATAACAATTGCTATCTGCCAAAAATTCAAACCTCTTATTTATGTCGTGATTATTTGCATTAATTATGAGAATGCTGGTGCCTTAACCAAGCTACTTCTAATGGAACAGCAAAGGAAGATCGCAAGGAGTAAGTTGGTCTTAATTAAGTTGGGAGCAAGGACAGCCAGTGTCCGCAATTACCGACAACTCGGCCATTGTGCACAATTACCGACTGGACCCCGCTCTCACCGACAAGCAGCCGCAGGACTTTCGTAACTTTTACTTTTTTTTTATGTAATGGGGAGACAAACGAGCGGACGCACTGCCTGGTGGTGAGCAGGTTGCGTCGCGCGTCGCCCATAGACCATAACAGAGGTTATGGTTGTTGCCTACCAGAATAGGGTAAGGGGGAAGACGGAATTAAATAATATATAAAAATAATGAAGCGGAAGCTATGCGTGGATTGGGAAGCGGCGGGAATTTATTGGCCTTTTAAGAAATGATATGCTTTTTTCTTAAAATTTTCCAAATCATACTTCATTAACTCATTACTGCACTGTCGGTATTTACGATCCGGCTTGTTCAATTTGAAGTAAATGAACATCATGAAAGTCATTTTGCCTTGTGCAGTATTTATGAGTCAGCTAAACAGTCTTTATTGCAATAAGTAATTGAATATGTTGTATATTAAATATTTGTAGATCATAATTTAATTAGGTATAAAATATATAGGTCGTGAATTGACTTAATGAATAACGAAAAACGCTGAAAGGTTATCCAAGCTAGGCAAAGATTTAAGGAAGGACACAAGGATATTATAATAATGTCCCAGAGAACGTTTGGAGACTGAAATTGAAATGTTCCCGGTTGTTCCCGAGCCGCCAGGAGCGCAGTACAAACGCTTTCTACAGAATCCTTATTTGCAACGCCAGGGGACTTGCTTTTGATATCGCTATACTCGCACTTTGTGTACTTGACTTTAGAGAAGAGCTAATGATTTATAATTTTATAGTTTAAAATAACAAGTTTATTTTTATTGTTTACATTACCTATAGTGATATTTTGAGCCGACTTTGAAATTTCGACATAATTTAATCATAATATGCTATTAAGCTTCTTGAATATTTTAAAGATGGCACGGAAAGATTTTATGCTAATTTAATATACAGACATAATGGTATTTCCCTAACACGACGACAATAAAATACAATCCAAACTACGACTTCAGTGTAAAGGAAAATGTTCTGAAGGGAAATAAATCATTTTCTTGGATGGTAATGAGAGCAATAAATAATGTGTTATTAGTGAAGTGTGTCGGCCGATAAGTCCCGCTGCCCGCATAGCGCCGCGCCGGGAAGCCCCGCTCTGCTGCGATAAGAGTATGCTTCTACCAGAAGACATCTACTGGAATATTAACCAATCCTTATTTATTTATCCCCACAATGCAACTGATTTTCGCTCTACACATTACCTACTCTTCTTATGAAAATCACATCAAAGTAAAGAAATATTACAAAAATTTACTCTAATGTACCTACAGTTTTTTATGGAAAATACATGCATTTTGAATTAATTTTATGGCATTTCATAGCATTTCATTGAAAAAATAAGTCTCGACTAAATCTCTTTTGAAGATTGCGCAATGCAATATCGTAATAATCCGTAAACCTAAATTGTGGACTGTGGTGATAATTACCTAAACAGAATATCAGTGTGTGTGTGTCGACATTACGGTCCGGACTTTACAAGCTTTCTTTTAAACTTATCCGTCCAATAAATTAATAAGTCAGCAGAAAAGTGAGTTAAAATACATTTTTAAAATTAATTGTTTCATAACCTATACGATGAATTAATTTTAACCATTGTTTAAAAAATCTGCCCTTCGTAAGTTAATGTCCGGTTTCACATCTTAGGTTAAAATGACGTTATGCTATAATAATGTTATGCTGAGAAATAAAGTCAAAAAGTATAAAAATAACTTATCAGGCACATTCTCAACTAGCCCTAAGAATAATAAAAATTTTAATTGCTGTTATTTTAATTAGTTCCAATTGAAGTGGAATTTATGATCCAGTAGTGACGAAACACGCCCAGACGACACACAACTCGGCACCACTCGGTATACTCGTCAGGTTTATGATTGTTTCATTATCCCACAAGCTCTCAGCTCTACGTTCTATTATTGTTTCATTTCCGAATCGCGCAAAATTATATCAACGGCCCGCGAGATGTTGGTGCAAGTTTTATAGTAGGTATGCTTAAGAAGTTGACATTTTAATAGTTCATAAAGGTCCGATTATGATAAATTATGATATTTAATTTAATGTTTTTAATTTATTTAATTGGTTAAACAAGATATATCTGGATTCTTATCTTCATTGTAATCATAAAATGTAAAATTCTGCTTTAATTCTGCATTATTAAGTTTAAATAAAAAAACACTATGAAGTACCTAAGAAATAAAATTAGAAATGAAAGGAAAATTACCTGTTAATAATTTAACTTAATATTTTAATTTACCTGTAGTACAAAATCCTGTACACAGTTTTATAGGAACTAAATAACGGTTACTGTACAAAAGTGTACAAAGGCTCATATGGCACACGTGCTGAAAGTGCTGAACGCAACAGGTGTCCCCCGCACCCCGTATCTCGCGCCCCGCACACCCCCGCCCCGCCTGCCGATACTTCACCGTTTGAAAAACTTGCCAAATTCGAGCTCCATTCGCTTTACATCATACAATTATTTAGAAGTCGTAATTGCCTTTAAATATGACACATATTACCTATTGAAAATAAAAAAAAAACGTATGAATGGTGTACCTATATTATCTTATTACATATATATCCTCCCAAATGTAAAAAAGGTGAAAAGGAATATTATTTTAAACGGGGAGGTATTATACCCTGTGGAATCTACTGTTTTTCTTGGTTTGACATTAGATGAGAAGCTTCAATGGGGGGCCCATGTTACCACCGCCGCTGCTAAGCTCAGCTCAGCTGCATATTATGCAGTTAGAAGAATAAGGCATCTCACCGATGAAGAGACGCCTAGATAGGTTTACTTTAGCTACTTTCATAGCATTATGTCCTATGGAATTCTACTATGGGGCAGGGCTGCAGATATAGAAACTATATTTATATTACAGAAAAGAGCCATACGCTCTATACCTATATAATTTGCGTGCTCGAGACTCACTAAGAGATCTCTTTAAGAATACTGGTATCCTTACTGTACCGTCGCAGTATATATTTAATAATATTTTATACTAGCTGTGCCCGCGACTTCGTCCGCGTGGAATAGTGACTGCATAGTAGTTACTACTTAACTTTTATTTAATAAACACGTACTACCATAAATAATTAAAAGAACAGTTAGTAAAATTTATTACTAAACTGAGCTAAAAAATAAAAAAATAAGTGCCTAATTAATTTTCTACGTAAAATTTATTTTAAATTATGGCATATTATTTTTTAGGCACCAGGAGGGAGAGGAGCAAATTTATTTACCTTCCTTCCTTGTATGGATGTTTTTGACAATATATTGTGCAGCAACTGAGTGCCGAGGCAAACGTCAAAACGTAAAGGAATAAAATCCGCTATCGATACTAATTGACATAAGCGTATGATGTTTTGCTAAGGATTTGTTCACCCTACCAACGACGACGACGACCACGAACAAAATTTTCATCCAGTCGCAATTTAATAAAATTGTGCAAAACACAATTAAAAATCAATTATTAAAATTTCCTGTCGTTCTGGTGATTGGAATTTTTATTTTTGAGATCAACGATGAATGAAAAAATAGATTTTTCGTAGAAACAGTGGCTCCTAGAAAAAAATGTATGTGAAGTTTTTTAAAGATAATTTTATAATCTACAATTTTGGTAAAAGTTGAGGATACCATACCATACCATCATTATCATAATAATATATCTTATATATTTCGGAGATTCCTCGCGATTAATTTCAACGTCCGCCATGATCGTAAATAATAAAAAGAATCAGTGCGCACAACTAGCGCGGTTGGCTGTCGGGTGACGAGTGTCGTTCGAACTGACACCCCCCAACCTGCCAAACTACTGACTCAAGGAAAATGTCATTGTCACTTGTCATTGTCATAATTTCATTCGATGTCAATATTAAAAATACTCACAACTTTACCAGTAGATGGCGTTAATACCAACTGAATAAATCAATACTCCGACACGGCCATTCTGACAATTAGCGCGTTCTCGCGCGATTTCTAAGCCTATTTAGCTCTGATCACAACTTTGCGTCAAAGTTTGTAACGTAGAACCTACACAAAGCGCGGAGCTTCCAATGTAGAGTCAACACATGAAGCACGGAGCTTCCAATGTAGATAGAGCCAACACATGAAACGCGGAGTTTCCAATGTAGATAGAGCAAGCACATGAAGCGCGGAGCTTCCAATGTAGATAGAGCAAACACATGAAGCGCTGAGCTTCCAATGTAGATAGAGCCAACACATGAAACGCGGAGTTTCCAATGTAGATAGAGCAAGCACATGAAGCGCGGAGCTTCCAATGTAGATAGAGCAAACACATGAAGCGCTGAGCTTCCAATGTAGATAGAGCCAACACACGAAACGCGGAGTTTCCAATGTAGATAGAGCAAGCACATGAAGCGCGGAGCTCCCAATGTAGATAGAGCAAACACATCAAGCGCTGAGCTTCCAATGTAGATAGAGCAAACACATGAAGCGCGGAGCTTCCAATGTAGATAGAGCAAACACATGAAGCGCGGAGCTTCCAATGTAGATAGAGCAAACACATGAAGCGCTGAGCTTCCAATGTAGATAGAGCCAACACACGAAACGCGGAGTTTCCAATGTAGATAGAGCAAGCACATGAAGCGCGGAGCTCCCAATGTAGATAGAGCAAACACATCAAGCGCTGAGCTTCCAATGTAGATAGAGCAAACACATGAAGCGCGGAGCTTCCAATGTAGATAGAGCAAACACATGAAGCGCGGAGCTTCCAATGTAGATAGAGCCAACACACGAAGCGCGGAGCGTCCAATGTAGATAGAGCCAATACATGAAGCGCAAAGCTTCCAATGTAGTGCCAACACATGAAGCGCGGAGCTTCCAATGTAAGGCCAACACATGAAGCGCAAAGCTTCCAATGTAGTGCCAACACATGAAGCGCGGAGCTTCCAATGTAGTTAGAGCAAACACATGAAGCGCGGAGCTTCCAATGTAGATAGAACCAACACACGAAGCGCGGAGCTTCCAATGTAGATAGAACCAATACATGAAGCGCGGAGCTTCCAATGTAGATAGAGCCAACACATGAAGCGCGGAGCTTCCAATGTAGATAGAGCCAACACATGAAGCGCGGAGCTTCCAATGTAGGGCCAACACATGAAGCGCGGAGCTTCCAATGTTTAATTTACGCGTGAAGCACAGGGCTTCCAACGCTAAACTTTCGCATGAAGCGCGGAGGTTCCAATGCTAAATTTACGCCATCAGCTCCTCTAGGAAAGGAAAAAGAAACAAGCGTCTAGAGATGCGATCATTTATTAGCATTGATCAACAAAATAAATTGTAAACATTTCTACTAACCAAAACATCAACAACAAAAATAAAGGAAAAATCATCATATCGCAACCGTCGACATAATAAATACAATCGTGTATCTCAACAAATGCCGTTTACTTTGGCGACTAATCATTTTATTTTAACATAACTCAATATTTAATTATTAATTTTTAAAGCCGATTAGAAAAATAAAACTCACTCTTATTACAAATCATCAAATTGATTAGACACTTCTGGTAAACTGATAGGATATTTACTCAGCTTTTCATGACACACATATTGCGCACGGTATTCGAATTCAGATCACGAAAATCAATACACAACCTGTCAGAGCCATCCTTCTTCTTCACGAGGATCGCCGAGCTCGAAAATGGTGACGTACTCTCGCTGTTAATGTTTTTAGACTGGAGGTCAACTATTATGTCAATCATGGCCTTGCGTTCCGCGGGGGCCAGGCGATAAGGTTGACGCTGTACTATTTTGTTCGGATCTTATAATCTAATTTCCATCTCACCTGTTGTTACGACCGTCCGAGAGTTCCCCTTTACGAAGTTCTCATTAAAATTTTCAATAATAGCACGTAAACGAGCAATATCTTGGATGTATGTAAGGTAGGTATCGATTGCTTCTATATCGGCACTTTGCAAAGCACAAACGTGCGCACGAACATCGCAAGAAACGTGAACGCCTTTATTTTTAATTATTAAGTTTACCCCGAGTCGCGTAAAAATATCCCACCCCACAATGACGTCATGAGGTAAAGCCTGAGAGTCTACCATCAAAAAAAAAATCGACCTCTAAGTGAACATCATCGATCTCTATAGGCAAAGTAATACGGGAAAAAGAATGAATCAAGGTGGAGCCAATACCAGTTAAACGCGTAAATAAAAAAAATATCGTACACCGGTCATAACGTCAGCGATAGGTTTACGAATGAGCGAGCAGTTAGATCCACTGTCTACGAGGGCTTGTAATTGAAATCTACCAACAATAATTTTAACAAGCGGCGATTCTGACTAGACACACACATATTAACGGACTTTATATCATTACTTTTTTAAATTTTTCGTCTCGTTGTTTAGAGAAACACACCTGCTCTGTATGCACCAATTTGCGACAATAAGTGCACTGAACATTTTTATAGAAAGGCGGGGAACATTTTAATTGAGACGTTTCCGAATGTGAAACCTTAGTGTGCGGACGGAATTTACAATTTCGCTTATAGTGCCCCATTTTGCCGCAATTGTGGCACATAACATGGTCATTTGTTTCAATTTTACGCTGCTTAAAGTCACTACAAAAAGAGCTCGAAGTTGAAGGTCGTTTATTATTTTTATTAATTTGAGGGTAGGTAGCAAGGTGTCTATCTAATGTTACAAAGTCCGTGGCGGTATTTTTTAATAAATCTGATCGTACCTGATTGTCAGAGATACCTGATATGAAGACTTCGATCTTGTTCGCCTCGCTCCACGCTGTCTCCAGTCGATCGATCATCGCCAGCTTGTTGGTGGAGTATTCCACGTAGCCAGGTGGAGTATTTGATTCGGTGGATTGGTTCGCCGATTCTCGGAAATATGTCTCGCTCGTAGTAGCAGGGGATCGGTTAAACACACTGGAGGAATGATGGTCAGATCCCACCGCTGCTTTCGGAGATTCCTCGCGATTAATTTCAACGTCCGCCATGATCGTAAATAATAAAAAGAATCAGTGCGCACAACTAGCGCGGTTGGCTGTCGGGTGACGAGTGTCGTTCGAACTGACACCCCCCAACCTGCCAAACTACTGACTCAAGGAAAATGTCATTGTCACTTGTCATTGTCATAATTTCATTCGATGTCAATATTAAAAATACTCACAACTTTACCAGTAGATGGCGTTAATACCAACTGAATAAATCAATACTCCGACATATATATATTTTTTTATAATGGTACTTAATTTTAAAGATCGTCGGGAAGTTTGTAAAATTATATACCTATATTCCTTTTCCTTCGTTGCGTTGGGTTTTTTTTTTTAATTTTTAAACTTCGGTTTACCGGAAGGAAGTTGGCGCGGAAAGTTTTTTTTTTAATTATTAATATCTCAAACAATTGCTCCTTAAATGCTCCATCAGAATCTGTAATTGCTCCACTTCTATAATTATTAGTTTATTTATAATTAATTTTTAAAAAAATCCAAATACTGAAAACTTGATTTCCCTATAGAATGAAAAATATTCACTTTTCATAAAAAAATTTTTTACAAAAAAATTGCTCCCGATTTGCTCTATCAATTACAAAAAAAAAAAATTATTTAATTTTGATAATTTTTACAATAATTAACTGAAAAACTATGTTTGCATAGTTAACTACCTACTGCGCTGTGACGTCATCAATTGTCGTTGCGATGCATAAGGGCCATATTTACATGTATCAGCACTGCAGCGATATCTATAGACCTTAATGTTTATGTTTTCTTATTTATATTATTTACTAGATTTCCGCCCGCAGCTTCGCCCGCGTTTTCAAAGGAAAACCCGCATAGTTCCCGCTAACGCAAACGATAGCAACTTGACACCGAAACATGAAACAAGCGACTGAAACACAAATTAATTAAAAATTACTTGAAGTTTTAATAATACGAATAAACGTAGGTAATATGCGAGTTTAGGGATGGGTAGGGAAATGTTTATAAACATACCTATAATAAGAATGATTTTAAATACATAATAATATCTGTTCCTTTCAACATTTGCTAGATGAAACTAAATAATTAAAATATGTCGCATGGATATAGAGTATAAATAGCAACATAAGGTAAATTTTAAATAATAATATTATTCCCAGCATTAAATGATAAAACTTATTAATGTCATTTCATGGTACTTTTATATTAAATTGTAATATGATTGTGTTTTATTTAATTATTTATTTTTATATTAGAAAGATAAGTAAAATAGAATATTAAATAAACAACGGAACCGTATTTTTAAAAGGCTAATAATATCTATGCGACATAATATTTTAATTATTTAGTTTCATCTAGCAAATGTTGAAAGGAACAGATATTATTATGTATGTATTTAAAATCATTCTTATTATAGGTATGTTTATAAACATTTCCCTACCCATCCCTAAACTCGCATATCACGTTTATTCGTAATATTAAAACTTCAAGTAATTTTTTTTAATTACTTTGACTGACCGGTTGGCGTTGGTAGTGGCCCTGCCTTCCAAGCCAGAGGTTGTGGGTTCGATTCCCACCCGGGGCAAATATTTGTGTGATGAACATAGATGTTTGCTCTGTGTCTGGGTGTTAATTATCTAAATAAGTATTTATTTAAAATTATATATGTATGTTTATCAGCCATCTGGTTTCCATAACACAAGCGAAAGCTAAGTATGGGATCAGATTGTGCCGTGTGTGAAAACTGTCCTGAAATATTTATATTTAATTAATTTGTGTTTCAGTCGCTTGTTTCATGTTTCGGTGTCAAGTTGCTATCGTTTGCGTTAGCGGGAACTATGCGGGTTTTCCTTTGAAAACGCGGCCGAAGCCGCGGGCGGAAATCTAGTAAATAATATAAATAAGAAAACATAAACATTAAGGTCTATAGATATCGCTGCAGTGCTGATACATGTAAATATGGCCTTTATGCATCGCAACGACAATTGATGACGTCACAGCGCAGTAGGTAGTTAACTATGCAAACATAGTTTTTCAGTTAATTATTGTAAAAATTATCAAAATTAAATAATTTTTTTTTTTTGTAATTGATAGAGCAAATCGGGAGCAATTTTTTTGTAAAAAATTTTTTTATGAAAAGTGAATATTTTTCATTCTATAGGGAAATCAAGTTTTCAGTATTTGGATTTTTTAAAAAATTAATTATAAATAAACTAATAATTATAGAAGTGGAGCAATTACAGTTTCTGATGGAGCATTTAAGGAGCAATTTTTTGAGATATTAATAATTAAAAAAAAAAAACTTTCCGCGCTAACTTCCTTCCGGTATAAATTATTGTTATATTTCATTGAGATATTCATTTTTCCAACTTATTTCATTTTACTGCGGTACTTTTTCATTTAAGTGAAAATATAATTGGAATGTAATTATGTTTTGTTATTATTAGAGATAAATCGTGTGACTACTAATGCTGAATTATATTTGCTCAAAGATTATTCGACATAATTATAATATAATCATACAAATCTTAGATTAAATATATTGAATAATCTTATTGTAAGTATTTCAATGTTATATTATGCTCTAAAGCTTAAGCACTTTCTTTTTAATTTATGTCGACTCGTTACACATATTGCCAAAAAAATCTTTAAGGAAACTTGTTCTATTTTAAATTTATTACTAGATACTAAGTTCTTATAAAACACCATGTTTTAAATTTTAAATCTCTCATCTGTTCCAAATTTTTATATTCAAATGTATTTTATTATATTATTTTCTTTAGGTCAACTAAATATAAACTTTTTCCCACAAATTCACTCGTGCGAAACACAATTCAAAATATTATCTTCATTGAAAAGAAAAATTTCAAATATACTACAAAACATCAAGAGCTCGTTAAACTTAAAAAAAAAACATTTGTGGCTACTTTTCACAAATTTTATATTATTATAGTTTACTTTTTAAATTTCAAACTCTCCTGTTTATTTATTAAATCAACCCGACTTCAAAAAAAGGAAGTTTTCAATTGGACTGTAGTTTTGGGTTTGTTATCTCAGAACTTTCGACTGGTTGAACCGATTTTGATGATTTTTAAGCTATTGCATAGCTTCTATCGCAGGCCTTGAGCGCGGGGACCGAATCTAGAAATTCCGTAACGAAAAAACCTCACGCTCCCCACTCCGACGGGCGGAGGTGTGGCTTGAAGGCATAGCATGCAATAGCTTTACCGCGGCAGTCCCCGAGTGCCACACGTTTTTTATTTGTAAGCTAGTGCCTGAAAGGTGCATTAAACATTTGTCCACTTTTAACTCAAACTCAGTTTTAATATAAATCGTTCCTCAAAATATTAAATATATAATTTTAAAACATATATCATAACTAGCTGTTGCCCGCAGCTTCGCCTGCGTGGAAAAGATAAATTTTCATGGTACAAACTTTCATCTCCTATTTGATCCCCTTGGGGGATGAATTTTCTAAAATCCTTTCTTAGGGGACGCCTACCTACGTTATGACATCTACCTGCATGCCAAATTTCAGCCCGATACGTCCAGTGGTTTGGGCTGTGCGTTGATAGATCACTATATCAGTCACCTTTGAGTTTTATATATTAATATAGACATGCCAAAGTAACATAGCGACGACCTTGCAACTTTACAAAGGTTACATGTGAAAGTTTTCAGATGTGTTTGAATTAGTTTTAAGTATACAGTACAGCTAAAGTTGAAATATGTTTTGAAATTAATATCATTAGGACTGAGTGTAGTTTCATTTTATAGGACTAGTTGCAAGTCCTGACTTCACTCGCGTTTATTATACGTACATTTCTCATAAAATTTTGTCTATAAGATGGAATCGAT
The DNA here is from genome assembly GCA_029959065.1 of Colias behrii. Taxonomy (NCBI): domain Eukaryota; kingdom Metazoa; phylum Arthropoda; class Insecta; order Lepidoptera; family Pieridae; genus Colias; species Colias behrii. Next base: position 6,321,400 of record JARWMC010000025.1, read on the forward strand.
TAAAACATTATTGTTAACTAGCGGTCCGCCCCGGCTTCGCCCGTGGTACATATTTCGCAATAAAAAGTAGCCTATGTCCTTTCTCGGGTATCAAAATATCTCCATACCAAATTTCATGCAAATTGGTTCAGTAGTTTAGGCATGATTGAGTAACAGACAGACAGAGTTACTTTCGCATTTATAATATTAGTATGGATTGAGAGGTGATGTCAGATGACATACGAAAGTAAGTTTTACTTGCCTTCCGCCCGTGACTTCGCCCTTGTTTTCAAATAAGAACCCGCTATCCTATCCAAGTTACCCTCTATATTATGTGTGCTAAATTTCATTGTAATCGGTGCAGTAGTATTTGCATGAAAGAGTAACAAACATACACACATACACAATATACATTCATCCTCAAAAACTTTCGCATTTATAATATTACTAGGAAGTAGGATAGGATATACCTCCATGTACTTAGTGGCATGAAACAAAATGGAAAAAATGTTAAATAATCTAAAAGAACATTTTTAAACAACTACACTAATATGAATAGATTCTACCGCCTCTAATATAAAGGAAAAATTAAATAAGGAAACGCTATTTCTTCTACAAAATAAATGTAAAGAAAATTCAGGACCCAAAATTAGTCTGTCTTCATACAATCCCATTCTACGCAAGCGTCTAATTACCCATTACTTCAGGAGTGACACAAAGGAACATGATTTTGCTATTACCTCTGTACACTGTAGTACTTTAACTAATACATTTTATTAATTTCCTAGTCACATTATAAGTTAAAAAGATAGTGTAGATAAATTTGTCTAGTTAGAAACAATTTACGATTTATTGAATCATATTAATTTACTTTGACGTCTTATCTTGTGTGCGTCTTTGCGTTCGTCTGTTATAACTCTTAAGTGTGCCGTTTTGGAACATCGATTGTCGTGTTGCAAACATATCTAAACCTTTTTACTTATATTATTTATTTATTTATACTTTATTGTGCTGGCATGCAAATAAATATATAATTGTCCAGCATAGAAGGCGGCCTTATCACTTAAGAGTGATCTCATCCAGGCAACCTAGAGACTGTGTGGAGTAATATTTCATAAATTATAAATATACGTGAACTATATTTTATACCTTTTTACTTACAAAACACATTCGTACTGTCTCTAATAACACAATAGAAATGTCATTGATATGAGTTTCATAGAAACAATTTTAGTAGATACGTGACCTAGATACCTATGAAAAGAACTCATGTCATTTGCTGTTTTTAAAGCATAATTATTGAATTGAAGTTGAATGTTATCCAACTTGTAAGGTTAGTTTTTCAATAGAAAAAAACATAACATAGCGGTATATAGTTCATAATTTTACCTATAGGTATAAGCACAGGGTATAAGGTATAAGATTAGGTACGTATATCCTACCTCTCCAATATTTTAATAGTTCTATGGAAAAGTGTAAATATCGATTACTACCAAAAAGTTATACACAATATCAGTAAAAATTAAACATAGATCGAAATTTTCAAAGATTTCGTAAGTACGGTACGTAGTTATTTACTTATTTATTCAACTTTATAATTCAAAATATTAATATATTCGCGCCGTTTCCTCTACATAATTACCATTTTGAATACAAAAAATCAACTGTTTACAATAGAGCAAACTTTCATATAAAGGCTCTATGTTGCGTGAAACTAGCGAGTAATTTTCTTTGTCGAAACAATTGTATAGTTTTATCTTTTTTTTTCCATGCATTTGCTCCGTTTAGTGCTAATGATTGTAGTTTGCTAAATAAACCGTTTAGAAAAAATAATTAGAACACTTCTTGTTAGTTAAATTGAGGTCGTATTGTTAAAGTACTCGTGTGTTTATTTTAGAATGTTAATTATATTTCCTTTAGGAAATTTCCAGAAATTTATGGAAAGTTAATTCGACATTTGAACATGATACAATATAGTTTGAGAACTTATTTTGTAAATAAGAAATTCGTCAAAGTTTTGGCAGGTCTGTTTTTCCGTTTTCAATCTAAACTAATTGTGATACTAATATTATAAATATGAAGAGTTTGTTTGAACGCGGTAATCTCAGGAACTATTGGTCCGATTTGAAAAATTATTTTGGTGTTAGATAGCCCATTTATCGAGGAAGGCTATAGGTTATTATCATTACCCTAAGACCGACAGGAGCGGAGCCCAGCGGGTGAAACCGCGAAACGCAGCTAGTTTTTATTAAGCGTATAATCGTTTATGTGTATGTTTATGTTTATGTAGATATGTTTATGTGAGGGTTAATGCGTGCGTGTGTGGGTGGGTGTCTGTGTGTGTGCAAATACGAAACTTCATTCAAATTGTTTGTATAATTATTGCATGAATTAACATTTTATTATTATAATTGTTATATAATAGAAACAACGATCACGAGGATTTAAACCCGCATAATTTCTATTCCTTAAAAATTTTCAATTCTAAAGCTAAAAATCTAAATATCAAATATTTAATTATATTAAGCGGAGTACTTATATCGAAAACTATAATATTTCACCTACATTTAAAGCATAAAGAATGGCGAATAAAATCGATACACTATCTTCTCTTCAGCTCACAATATTTAATTTATAGTGACGTTCAACAGACCCTTGAAACCTCTGTTTTTTCGCAATATTATTAACTCAGTAAATTTATTATAGAACACGTTATATTGTCATGATATGAAATATTGCTTACACTTTTGTAGTATTAATTTTGAGTTGTATCCATGTTTCTCGGCAGAAAACAACAAATACTTGATACTAGACTTTTAAAAAGTAGGTAAATATTGTGATATATTTAGGGGCTAAATTATACATATTATATATTTATTTATTTATATTTTTGAAGTATGAGCGAATTGAAGATTTTTTGGCTGCAGAAACTAGAATAAGTGTTAGAAGTGAAACTTTGGTAAAGAATATCGATCGATTCTCATTTAAGATGACTATGATATCACTAATCTGTGCTCTATATCTCCAATATGACCTTTTCAGGACGTCATGTTACGTAACAAAAACTTTAAATATCCCAATTTATAAAAAGCAAATAATTACTTTGTTCTATATTATGCATTGGAATACAAAAAAAAACCCTTTTTAAAAATCATTTTTAACCAAAAAACACAGATCTAGTTTTGCTAATTAAACCAATAATAAAGTTCTAACTAAAACAGATAGCAATTAACTGCAAATCCAATATTGTAAAGACAATTTCGCTTTCATCTTTTAGAAAGACTGAAGCACCTTAATCGGATCTAATAAGCTAGCTTGCTAAGGCAATCCCATATTCTTGGAACGAAATTTTTTATTGAGTAAGCTTATTTATCGAACAAAGAGTTAGAATAACTTTGTAATACTGGGAATATGTTGAACATTTTACATATTCTAGCAAGTTTCTATCTATAATAAATCTTGTTAAATATCTGCTCATATTTTAACAAGAACAGAAAGAGCACTCAAAAAATATTTTTTTCACTATAAATACAAAACCTTTTTTACATTTTAAATGAGATAACACTGTGGCTTTTATCATAGACTGCTATTTTCAAGTTTCGCTATCCAATTTGCAACACCTTTTTTTGCAAACGCAATTTTTCATAACTAAAATTTTCAGGTGTTGACAACCCTATTTTTCATAACCACAAATTTCAGGTGTTGTCAACCCTATTTTTCATAACCACAAATTTCATGTGTTGTCAACCCTATTTTTCATAATTACTATTTTCAGGTGTTGACAACCCTACATAACCAATCTATATATATAAAACTCAAAGGTGACTGATATAGTGATCTATATATATCAGGTGTTATATATAGTGATCAGGTAGATGTTAAGACGTAGGCATCCGCTAAGAAAGGATTTCCCGAAATTCTTGCGGGAACGGGGAAAAACGGGGATGCACGTACAAAGTCGTGGGCGGAAGCTAGTATAATATAATATTAAAAGCAATTTGTACGAACGAAGTGTCACGGCTTTGGTAAAACAACGTAGCTTCAAAGCGAGACACGTAGATCCAAGTTCAGGTTTGCTTTGAAGTCATAAGTAGCAATACAATAGGAAATAGATTTCAAAAGGCGAGCTAGTTCACTTTAGAACTTGCTATGCTATTTGTGACTCTATGTATAGGTGTTATATACGCTTTTCCTTTCACAGGAAAGGGATTAATTATACTGTGTAAGTTTTGAGCGTTTGAAACAGCTAGGGAAAAAATTATCCAGTTTGTAGTCTGTACTTATCTATGGTCTGAGTTGTTTTCTGCACCAACATATTTGCACTTTTTAAACTGTATTGTATGTATATTTAAGCTTTTGTGTTCATTAAAAAAAAAAAAAACCTAAATTTTAATAACCTATTACTAATTAACTTAAATAATTCAGGACTAAAACTTAATCGTAGTCATTTAGAGTAAATAGTTTAGATACGTTTCATAGCTTATATTGTTTGTACCATAATGAAACTATTAAATTATTATTTCACAGCCGCCTCTTTGGTACAGTGGTTGACGCGTGAGCGTAGAACCGAGGGGTCCTGGGTTCGATTCCCGGTGGACACGAAAAAAAAAATTTCTCGGTCTGGCAGGACACAGAAGGCTGATCACCTACTTGTCCCTAAAGGAAATGGATCAGTGGAACAGAAGTATGCATAATGCATCTGCCCCTTACCCCACTAGGGGACACGGGACTTCACAAAAGCTATATAAATAACAACCTATATAGTTTGATTATTATTAAAACACGTGTAACTATTTCACCCTCATACAAAAACGAATATTAAACATAGCTTAAACCCATTTTACATTTCACACAAAGAAACCACATGACGTATCCTAGATATTAATAATAATTAATGGTCTAAGATCCGAATATAGGTCGACCTGCACCTGCGTGATAATAGAATGAGACCAATTTTATAATAAATGTAGTCTATTAAAAAATCTATTAAAGATGGGTTGACTGAAAAAATCCTGGACAGGACATTTTTATTAATTTTTAAAAAATATTTTTTTTAATTAATTGCAGTACTTATCAAGATAATAAAAAAAAAATTATAATAGACTTGAAGTATGAATGTGCAGTCATAGGGTTTTCTAATATTTACCTGGACAAACTGCTAGGTTGGCAGGTATAAACAGGCATGTCCGTACCAGTTACTTTCACTTGATGGGATGATAGAAAAAAAAATATATCAGCATGAGCGCTGTTTTATAACAAAATTGTTTATTGTCTCAACACTGCATAAAAAAAAATAAAAAGATTTTTTTAATAATTAACTAAAAATATCCTGTCCAGGATTTTTTCAGTCAACCCATCTTTAATAGATTTTTTAATAGACTACATTATTATTATAAAATTGGTCTCATTCTATTATCACGTCGGTGCAGGTCGACCTATATTCGGATCTTAGACCATAATGTTAAATTCTAATATAATATGAACAAAGGAATATTCTAAAACATCAGATCAGTGATCAACATACTCCCAATAATTACTGTATATTTGTATTGCTAAAATATAATTCAGCAGAATTATTTACTAAACTATATGAATAACAAGAATATATTTTAATTGAACAAGTCGATACAAATACTGACTTACTTAACTCGTGAGCGTAGAACCGAGTGGTCCTGGGTTCGATTCCCGGTGTAGACGAAAAAAAAATGTCTTAGTTTGGCAGGACACAGAAGGTTGATCACCTACTTGTCCCTAAAGAAAAATCGATCAGTGAAACAGACGTATGCATAATGCATCTGCCCCTTACCCCACTAGGGAACACGAGACTTCACTTTAATACAAATACAATCTAATGATTCTTGATAATGTTTCTAATGAAAACATTGAAGATAATTTCTATTCCTTACACGAAATAAAGGAATTGTAGGGCAATAATATCAAGTGTTCCCAAATGACATCTTAAATTTCTATATCATCCAATTTGGCTACTTCACTGAATATCCTTGCCAAAATACATTAAGAAAACCAAGTTCTTTGCGAAGGGAACGCCATTAAAATATAAATTGGTCGTTTAATTAAAGATACAGTGATAACGGTATTAATTATTAAAGTGTTATTTATTCTGGAGTGTTGAACTTGGTGGAAAGAGCCTATTCTTCCTTATTCCTTAATAATTATTCGTTCTTGTTTAAGATGGTTATCATTTAATCGAGATAGCAATTCAAAACAAAGTTTCTGAACGTAAATCACTTTTGAGATACTAATTTACAATATAGCAAAAAGCACATTCAGAAATATTTATTTGTACTCTGTATGTTAAAGTGTTAATGTTATAATTTATGAGAAACAATGGGTACATGATTACGTTTTTATGGATTTTAACTTAGGATGTTATACCTATATCATTAAATTGTTAAGCTATTGTATAGCTTCTATCGCGGGCCTTGAGCGCGGGGACCGAATCGAGAAATTCCGTAACGAAAAAAACCGGCCAAGTGCGAGTCGGACTCGCGCACCGAGGGTTCCGTACAAACCTGCAATTTTTTTTCTACAATTTATTCTGCAATTTACTTTCTAAGTATTTGATATGAATTTCAACTTGATAGCTCTACGCGTTCATGAGGAAAAAAGTAGGTAATAAGTTTATATTTATTAAAAAATAAATATATATTTTGTAATGTAACTAAAAATTTAAGGTTTTCGGAATTTTTCCTTTATGTGTGCTATAAAACGTTGCTTCATGCCAAATTTCAAGACTCTAGGTCGACTGGAAGTACCCTTTAGGTTTTGATTCCCTTGCGAGTACTTGCGAGTTTCAAAATATGCAGCTTAAATTGCTGTTTCTTTTGATTGCGTTGACATAGAAGTTTGATTTTGTTACAGCTTAAAGGTATTATAGACCTGAGTATTTGGTATGAATTTCAATTTAATACCTCTACGCGTTTATGAGGAAATGGGTAGTAAGTTTAAAATTATTAAAAAAAATATATTATGTGATGTAACTAAAAATTTATGGTTTTCGTAATTTTTCCTTTATCTATGCTATAAGACGTTGCTTCGTACCAAATTTCAAGATTCTGAGTTCACGGGAAGCACCCTGTAGGTTTTGATTCCCTTGCAAGTGTCGAAAATTTGCGGCATAAACGGCTGTATCTTTTGATTGCGTTGGCTTAGAAGTTTGATTTTTTCACAGCTTCAAGGGACAGTAGACCTGAGTAATTGATATAAATTTCAGCTTCATACCTCTACGCGTTCCTGAGAAAAAGGGTCTTGACAGACGGACGGACGGACGGACGGACGGACGGACGGACGGACAGACGGACAACAAAGTGATCCTATAAGGGTTCCGTTTTTTTCCTTTTGAGGTACGGAACCCTAAAAACCTCACGCTCCCTACTCCGACGGGCTCGGAGGTGTGGCTTGAAGGCATGCTATGCAATAGCTTTACCGCGGCAGTCCCCGAGTGCCACACGTCTTTTTCAGTATTCAGTCTGGTAGAGTAGCATTTTTCTTTCAATATCATTTAATAAAGCCTCAAAATACATAACTCCATCTTACCGCACATTAAATTTCCACAAACAGACATTAAATTTCAACACAATAAAAAGCGCATTAAAAACATTTAAAAACATTCAAGTATCAACATACGCCGGTCGGACTATACGGGAAGTGCCCTCAAAAGCGACATAACACGCTTCGCTTATTTTACAAGGACAATGCTTACATTTCACACCCGTTCCTTACCTTTGTTTATTTCAACATAAATATCTCTGGAAATGTCGACTTTAAGCATGAATCCAGTGAGCAGAAGAAAAAATGGAAACAGATTACTCTCCCGTTGTACGATAAAGAAAAGTCAAATACGCTTCGTTCTTCTGAATAAAGTAACTTTTAATAAATGTGAATATTACTCTGTTTGCTATTTGTCTGACAGTTACGCTTGCCTTAACCAGAAAACTGATTTTAATGAAATTTGTAACAGAATTAGCTAAAGCTTGGGAAAGGATACGAGCTACATTTTGGAAACAAAACTTGATGCGATAAAATAGAAGATGAAAAATGTAACTGTATTGTATGTACATTGATAATGTATGCTCTAGTTCGAAGCAGATCTATACTAATATTATAATATTTCGGTGTTAGATAGTCCATTTATCGAGGAAGGCTATAGGCTATATATCATTACGCTAAGACCAACAGGAGCGGAGAAATGCGGATGAAACCGCGCGGCACAACTAGTTATTGATTAACAGAGACATTATCTAACCTATTTTTTATTTAAAAAATACAATTTCAGCAATTATCATCATCATCAACCGTCACACGGGCCTCCTATGAGGATACAGGCCATATTCCACCACGCTGACCAAATGCGGGTTGGCCGATGTCACATGTCATCGAACTTTTGATTCTTTCACATGTCGAATTCCTCACAATGTTTTCCTTCACCGATCGCTCACAGCAATAACCTATAAACGTTTTTACTTTAAAATAGTTTAAGGATTGAGAAGTAAAATAGCTGTGTTCATTAATATTCATCTAGTTGTTCATTACACTGTGTTAATAAATTAAATCAACACTAGACCTGTTGCCGATCACAGCTCCAAGGAATATGAAAAATATTTAAACTTGCTATATTAATTAAAAACCCACAGCCTCTGAAGGCTTTAATTTTAAACTCACGCCTTCATTAAACAAAGTCAAGTTTCCTTTGCTACGGTATTTATTTTCTAAGAACGGGCTCATCTCTGTAGAAACTTGACAGTATATAAAGGACAGTCATATAATGATTAAATGGTGCGTTTGAATGAGCGAGCCAAGCGAGGAAATTTTTGGCGTTAGTATATGAACGTCATATTATACACAAGAAAAGTATTCCTACTATTTTGGCGTCATCACACATAATATGTGTATGAAAATGAAATATGATATTGTTTCAGAAAGAGCATTCCAGAAGTAGGTAGTAATTTAATACGCTATTAGCTTCAACCGATGCTTCAGTAAACGACTAGGCTTTAGACTCGATTTGGACGGATTTGGATTTTAAACGGACATATTGAATTTAATATTACATTCATCGAGGATCGGTAACAATAAATTTATCTTATATTTATATTTTTATAAATATTTCAGGACAAATTTTCACACACGATCTGATCCCATACTAAGCTTTCGCTTGTGTTATGGAAACCAGATGACTGATAAACATACATATTATATAATTTTAAATAAATACTTATATAGATAATTAACACCCAGACACAGAGCCAACATCTATGTTAATCACGCAAATATTTGCCCTAGTTGAGAATCGAATTCACGACCTCTGGCTTGGAAGGCAGGGGCAGGGGCAACTAAGCCAACCGGTCAGTCAAAAGAATAGTCTAAAGAAAAATATACCAAAGCAACCGTAGCAATTCACATTACGTACTAGATTTATAACATAACCGATTGTCGCACAAATTATTTGCGTCATACAAAAGCACTTTAATTTCTAGAAGCATTTGCTATGACAGTTTCCTTCACAAAGCCTTGCCACGGTTCATAATTAAATGTCTATGTGAATAGAAAAATATGGCTCAGCTGTTGGCAAGAGATTTATAACGCTTCGTTTTAGATTTTCAATGCATTTAAGAACTAGTTAAAGACCGCGACTTCGCTCGCGTAGTTTTGTAGGGCGCTCCATATTTTGTCAAAATGTTAAACATATTCTAAGCTGGTAGAATGAAGCAACATTTTTATTTTTTGTTTGTTTGTTTGTTTGATAGGATTTAACTAAAATATTCGATTAGCTTGTATACATCGTGAAAAAATTAAAGCTCTATGAGATTTTGAAGCTTAGACAAAGCAACTCTATATTTTATTTTTATAATTTATGAATCACTACATAGTATAAAACAAAGTCGCTTTCTCTGTCCCTATGTCCCTTTCTTTGTTTAAATCTTTAAAACAACACCACGGATTTTGATGCGCTTTTTAACGTGATAACGTTTTTAAAATCGTTTTAGTCGGGTGACATGTTCAGAAACTTGTGTCACACCAAAACCTCACGAGCGCGATTGCAGGTATAACGAGAGAGAGACGGACCGATCTCCCGTCTCATCTCGAGCGCTGCCACCAATAAGACGTTATCACGTAAACATCTCGATCGTAAACCTACTTAACAAACAACCAATTTTTTTTAATGGATAGAGTAATTCAAGAGGAAGGTTTTAGTGTATAATTTATTAGGTTTTTTGACAAAGCAGGCAAAGCCGCGGGCGGTAAGCTAGTACATAATATAGTAGGCTGTGTATATACCCTACTTTAATATCGTTTCATTACAGCATATGAGCAATATAAATATCTGTAAATAGATGTATTATTTTTTAAGTGAAATAGTGACTATTACAGCATGGCAACAACTGCGATACTTTGACAAAATGCACCTTTTTAAGGCGCGATTTTGAAAGCTTAAGCTAAGTGCATTAATTTCAAAGCAGAATCTTTTTAATGTTTCGTGAGTATGAGAAGACATACAAAATACATCTACGAAAGTGTTCTTAGTAGCAGTGGCTATGTTAAAGTAAGATTACTTTGTTTGACGCAAAATCTTTTTTTAATATTATAAAACTAAAAAGTTTGTTTGTTTGAACGCGTTTATCTCAAAAAAGACGAGACTGATTTGAATAATTTTTTCCGTGTTAGATAGCCCACTTATCAAGGAAGGATGTAGGCTATATTATATCATCACGCTAAGACTAATACTGATACAACACAGGTAAAACCGCGGGACCGAGCTAGTTATATTATAGGATATAAGGAGGTAATAAATACTGTGTAATAAAAATTCCTACCTTTTTTCATTATTTCGTTCCCAGAAATAAGGGACTACGAATATAGGTTTTATTATAATATGTACACGAAATTCTGATAAAAGGTCATACATTATATTAATTTTCATAAAGTTACATTTTATTTTTAATTAAGCTCGTTATTACGGCCTTTATAGAAAAATGTAATGTTAAATATCACACTTAAAATTCTTCAATAAAATGCCATATCGATACTCGACCCTATTATTATTCACACACTAATACCATTTATCAAATGAAATTAAATACATACATATAAATACGAATTATTAGTAAACAAAGATCGTATCTCTATTTTTAACACGTATAATACAATTAATGGAAAAAAGTAAATTTACATTGCATGTGTTTGACATCATTGCACAATTTTCATTACTAAATTCTTCTATAAAAGTTTATTAAATAACATATACTACAACTAGTTGTGCCCCGCGGTTTTACCCATATTGCTCCGCTCCTATTGGTCGTAGCGTGGTGATATAATATAGCCCATAGATTTCTCCGATGAACGGACTATCTAACAGTGCATTTACTTCAAACGAGCGAATGCTCATTCTAACCCCACTATGTCAAATTATTTTAGTGTAAAAAAGGCGTAGAGCATTCTTTCGTTGTTATAAGTGCGTTTAAAAAGATTCTATGTTCTAAAACGAGTATTCGTTTACACTAAAAGACCATGAAAGAATGCTCTTGCTCTAGCTCTAGCTCTATATTCGTTTGATGTAAATGCACCGTAACAATGAAATAATTTTAGTGGTTCCTGCGATTAGCGCGTTCAATCTAACAAACTCTTCAGCTTTATAATATAAGTTTATAGAAGTATAGAAAGGAAACAGAGTAAACCTTGTTAGCGTCCATACAGACCACAACAGTTATACTTGGCAGACAACCTTTGTGGTTGGCTGGGATATATCTTGAGAATTATACCGCTATTATTTTCTATCTTCGCTGAAGAAACTAGTCTGTGTTTATTGCTTTCTCTATATATACTTTAAGTATACTACACTGTTACTGCTTATGACAAAACTGTTGTTAAGAAATAATAGAAAATAAACCTTCGTCTTTTTTGTTAAAAATTTTGAATATGCTAAAACAGTCACAATTTAATCAAGTGATTTTTAATAAACAATGTCAATTATCAATACGAAAACATAATTTAAACCTTTAAAATCGGTCCTCACTCATCCCATGGCCCCAAGGCTCTTTCATGCATGCCGATAACTTACAAAAATAAAGTCAATTTTTACATAAACCACAAGTCAATTTTTACATAAACCATAGAGTATGGGTAAGTAATAAATTATTTTTTCCGTAGATTCTTTTTTAACAGTACAATTTAAATTTTTTACAATCTTTATAACAAAACAAACATTCATAGTGCAATATTTTAATACAATAACAAAGGAAGACTGAATATTTACTGTCACAGTGTATATCGTAAAAGTGCATCGTAAAATATGAACTGATGTATCAGCAAGCACAGGTGGAAGCTTTGCATTTTTAACACAATTTTCTATAGTATAATATAATTATAGAAAATATTAAACTAAAGGAAAAGGATATAAATAGAAATGTTTGCTCTGTGTCTGGGTGTTAATTAACTATATAAGTATATATTTAAAATTATATATGTATGTTTATCAGCCATTTGGTTTCCATCACAAGCGAAAGATTAATATGGGATCAGATTGTGTCGTGTGTGAAAAATGTCCTGATATATTTATTTATTTATTTGTCTTTGAATAAATATTCATCCAGGTCGTTAATTAGTTCAAAATTTATTATATGACACAAAACAATACTATAAAGTATTTTAAGAATGATCCTTGGTACGATGTAAGTACGTAGTACAATTAAGGCAATTGCCGTCTAAATTTTTGTCCCTTTGAAACTATATAATTATAAATTAACCTAAAAACTGAGGTATAACATTAACTAGAGTCTAGACTGTTTGGTTTTTTATACAGTAGACTTTTACCAATTTCCCAGGTCACAGAATTTTGACGGCACTTTTAACCCTTTTAACGATTTGATGGACACATCAAAACTGCACTAAAAATTCTTTGGTAGACTTTGGAAATGTTCATAATTGAAACGTAGGAATCAATTTGTTCTTTCCATGTTTGACTTTCTCGTTTTTATTTCGGCATGTAACATTTTTGAACTGAAAAATCGTTACCATTTTTTATGCTTTTAATTACTTCTTAGTAATTGTTATACCAAATTAAGTTTGGTTGTTATTGCGTAACTGACAAATATCTGATAATTAAATTAAATTAAAAAATTAAACCAACCGGATAATAATTATACATTCATCATCATCACCATCATCATTATCAGCCTACATTCAAACTCAAACTCAAACTCAAACATTTATTTATTCAATTAGACTTCTTCGAGAAGCACTTTTGAAACGTCAATACATATTTTTAACATTTACCACCGATTCGGAAAGCAGTATCTATGGAGAAGAACCGGCAAGAAACTCCATAGTTGCTCTTTTAAATCATTTCAGTATTAACAATACATTAGTCCACTGCTGGACATAGGCCTCAGTCAATTCAGGCTTCAGTAAATTATACATTAAATTCAACTAAATAAACAAAGAAATAATCTGTATTTATTACATTCAAATACCGTAACTATCATTTACTAATCCAATGGAAACTATTAATCAAATAAATATCCAAAAATATATCGTAGCACAAAATCCACATACTAAAATGTTAATACTCAAAATGGCGTAACGTATCTCTTACAAATATTGACCAATAACTGAATATATTGGTAAACGAATACGTATTGTTTGTTTATTTCAAATACATTTATCAAGTTTTAAATTAAATAGTTTCTCGCGTGGAAGTGGCGGCCTATTGTTCTTGGAACAACGAAATATTTTTCACGAATCGATGCTATGTTTGTTTCGCGGGTTTGTTTTACCTTCACTGATATTTATGTAACTAACTGTTTCTTTTTCAATAGTTTATACGTGACAAATAAGCAAAAAAAAAATGTATAGTGCATTCGAGGAATTCCGGATGTCGGACAATTCGGAAAATTGTGAATACCACTTCAGAGCATCGTTTTATTGTGAGTATCGTGAAGGCATCGCATGAAAATAAACGGGTTCGATAACAATATTACTCATATTGGTGTAATCAATCAATAGTTACGTATTAATGTAACGTTATTGTATGTACCCCGTCATCCGGAATTACCCTAATGCACCCAATATCGAGAAGATCCGATAGCGGTTTGTAATATAATAAAATAATAATAAACTGATTACTAAACCAGATAAGTCTTATTGTGATCGATACCACATCGATTTTGAAAATTCGCGAGTACTTTTCTAATAATCTAAGGGCGTATACAGAAAGAACGTTGGAAACTTATAAGCGCTTTAACCGGCGCTTGTCAGCGCTGGTAACCCGCGCATGAAAATATATGAACACGCGCCGATAAGCGCCGATCGGCGCCGACAAGCTTCAACACGCGCTGGTCAGCGCTGGGCGCTGCCATATAAAATTTGTATTGGTCTGCTTCAACCTGCTTCCTTTGTGTAGAACGATCCAGCGCTGACAAGCACCGGTAAGCGCTTATAAGTTTACAGCTTTCTTTCTTAATACGGCCTAATGGCAATAGACTTATAATAAAAAATTGTCGTTAATACATAAATTTTATTACAAACAAATGCTTCTACATTAATTATAATACATAATTAACCAGCTTATTACAATCCATTAGTTATAATAATGTACCTGTCATATTTGATATTACCTGCTAATGTCAAATTGAATGTCGTTTCCAAGACAGGAGGCTTTGACGTGACGTCATTGTTTATTTAATAATGCAGAAATTCAAAATGGCGGATTTTGGTTATTATACAAGTAATTAAAAGCTAATCTAGAACATGTTTTTAAATTATTATTAAAAAGATAACTAGGAAAATTTTTCTGGTAGTATTTGTATGCAAACGCTAGCAAAATAGTTGTTACGTATGTTTGTTGGTGATAAAGCAGGAATTATTTAAATCAAATAATATTATAATAAATTGCTTAAGACTACACGTGTATAATGATTTTCTATCCTTTACATCCGACTGACTTACCTACGCAACGGATTTGATGCATTCTTTTTTCAAATACCTAGACAAATCATATAATGGACAAATAAATTTAATTCATTTCATTTCATTTCATTTCATTTCAATTCTTTTAGTATATTTGATGCGGATTTTTTAACGTGATAACGTTTTTAAAATCGTTTTAGTCGGATGACATGTTCAGAAACTTGTGTCACACCAAAACCTCACGAGCGCGATCGCAGGTATAACGAGAGAGAGACGGACCGATCTCCCGTCTCATCTCGAGCGCTGCCACCAATAAGACGTTATCACGTAAACATCTCGATCGTAAACCTACTTTACAAACAACCAATTTTTTAGATAAGAGAGTTCTTTTACTACATAATTTGTTAAGTCGTTGTGCCATTAAATAAACATTTTCTTTCTTTAAGTTTCAGTTCAAGCGAGCGAAGCTGCGGGCGAAAGGCTAGTTTATATTATTAGTAAGAAAATTTAAGTACCTAACAGGCAATGCCATATTATGTATTATTAATACTTTAATCTTCATACATCATTCACCACGAATCAATTGAGTGTGCTACGAACGATTAACATAAAACGTCATTAAATTATTCAGCTGCAATTATACTGATTATAATAATACCCTACTTCGCTCACCGTATTTTGGTTAGTCAAATACGCGGGAATTATTTATTACATTTACAATGTATATTGTATCCAGATCGAGCTGTAATAAAAGTAAATAAATATTTCTATGTTATTGAAAAAGCTCTAAAACGCCAACAACTAAAATCCAAAATTTCAAGTCACTTCAAGGGCGTAGAATATTCATATTAGCTAGTTATTTTCTATTAAAGAGCAACTATGGAGTCTAGTTTCTCGTATGACAAAATAATATTATATTGAATATCTATAAAGCATCATACAGATAATTGAATTTTGACTTCAACAATAAACAAAAGAAAAATATATTCATACAAATGATAATTTAATTGAAAACCTACAAGCAATAGTTTTGTTTAGTCGACGGCGATATCAAAGCAACGCATATTTATCAGAACGCACAAAGCCCTTTGTTCGTTTTGCTTGTTTTTTAACGAAATGCAGTTAGAAAATAAACAGAAATATATTCGTATGTACGACAAAACGAAGCAATTAACATATAATTGCACTAGCTGTTCGCCCCGGCGTCGGTGGTACTTTTTTCAAAATTTACTAATTTTATAAAACTGATGAGTCTTTGTTTGTTTGGTCGAACACGCTACACTCAGGAACTATTTCAGTAAAATTAACGCCTCATTATAATATACCAGCTGTGCTCCGCGGTTTTACCCGCAGTTCTCCGCTCCTGTTGGTCTTAGCGAGATGATATATAGCCTTTAGCCTTTCTCGATAAATGGGCTATCTAACACTGAAATAATTTTTCAAATTGGACCAGTAGTTCCCGAGATAAGCGCGTTCAAACAAACAAACAAACAAACTTTATAATATTACTAGATGCGCTCCGCGGTTTCACCTGCGTGGCTCCGCTCCTGTTGGTCTTAACGTGATGAGGCCTATAGCCTTCCTCGATAAATGGGCTATCTAACACTGTAAGAATTTTTCAAATTGGACCAGTAGTGACCGAGATAAGCGCGTTCAAACTAACAAACTCTTCAGCTTTATAATATTAAAGAATAGATTATAAATATAGTAGTAATTTACAAACAAATATACTTGCTCTTAATTTAGAATCTGTAATAAGACGTCGTATCAGATATCCGCTGTATTACAATGAATAATATTGTATAAAAACGATTTTGATGCCACTATCACGTCTCATGATATAAATAATATTATTCGTAGAGAATAACAATTTTTTTCGCTAGTCCTCAATTGTCGAGGCCTTTGACCGCGAACATTGCTGAAAAGAATTCATAATAACTGCTTCATATAAAATTCTGTCGCTAGAGTATCTTTACATTTTTTTAATATAACATTTTATTTTTGTGTATTTCTATTTGTATTTGTCTGTTATAGCATAAATTATGTCGACTGATTAACGGTGCATTTACATCAAACGAGCGAATGCTCATTCTAACCCCACTATGTCAAATTATTTTAGTGTAAACAGGCGTAGAGCATTCCTTCGTTGTTCTTAGTCCGTTTGAAAAGATTCTATGCAATGTTGTAACACTGAAGTTTCGTTAACGAGTTTTCGTTTTCACTAAAAGATCAAGAAATAATGCTCTTGCTCTAGCTCTATGATCCTTTGATGTAAGTGCAACGATACAAGAATATTTACAAAGGAATTTAAATAAATAAATTATATATATAGTGATTTCAAATCAGTCGTAGCGATACCATTGCTATGATAAATTTATTCTCTTTCACTCATTTATTCATTCATTCATCTCAAAAATAAATTCACATTTCATTTTCCTGACTGACCGGTTGGCTTGGTTGGTAGTGGCCCTGCCTTCCAAGCCAGAGGTCGTGGGTTCGATTCCCACCCGGGGCAAATATTTGTGTGATGAACATAGATGTTTGCTCTGTGTCTGGGCGTTAATTATCTATATAAGTATTTATTTAAAAAAATATATATGTATGTTTATCAGCCATCTGGTTTCCATAACACAAGCGAAAGCTTAGAATGGGATCAGATCGTGCGGCGGGCCGTGTGTGAAAATTGTCCTGAATATTTATTTATTTATTTTGTTACCGAAAACTAAATGGTTGACCTTGAAAACCTCATCAGGTACACTTATCGCAATTCATTATTAAAGCTTATTACCGAAAGACGATTAAATAACGTAAAAAACGTAAAATCACCATGTCCTGAATCTTGTTCAATATTTAACAAAATATATACATTTACAGACCAGACACTAATATAATAATAAATTCTTTAAAACTCAACTAAAAATAACTACAGAGTACAGGTTTATATATTTGACCTAAATCGATGTGCAATACATATAATTCCCTCTAGCAGTTAAAAGCGTATCGAGAGATTTCCCGAGTGCCTTAGAAAATCATCTTTGTGGCAACTAATGACACAGGTCAACGGTTTAAAGCATTATGTTGCTAGAATGTTCTATTTTTTTTTTACGTATAAGTACCTATATAAAACTTGCAAAGTATATTTTATTATTTTATATAACGTAGGTACGTACTTTAACTCATTTAGAAAGAAACACATACCATGAAAAGACGCTAAAAATAATGCGAGATATATTTTTTTACCTAATTAGAGCAGGCTCCAAGGAGATGTTCGTTTGCAAAAATAGCGGACCTAAATCTGACTTCTGATATATATTGTATAGATACCAGACATCCTATAGACAGATGTTGCCAACCAGTTTTGTGGTCCCCCTCCCCCCACCCCGGTAATTAAATATGGCATACAAAGAAAAAAATAAAAATTTCCAAAACATGCCGTGTGGGGTATCAAATGAAAGAGCTTATTGAGTAGATCACGAATATATAGCATACTATAACATTTCTTACACTTTCTCTAAGATTTTTTAGAAAATTTACGAAAATGCTCCATTTTTGAGTTAACTTTAAACCACTATAGATTGAAAACCCATGAATATATTTTTTAAATTATTATTTTAAATAATTAACAATAGTCCATTGTTTACGATTCAATAGTTCGTAATATAATATAAGTGAGCTATATGTATGTGGTGGACTTGATGACCCCACTAAATGTTTTAAATTGCAAGGCGCAACTTTCACTGAAGTTACCGATTTGAAATCTAATCACACAGAGGCTGATTCAAGAATGTTCTGCCATATTGCAGAGATAATTATTCTAAACCCTGACACCGATATTTTTGTATTAGGCCTTTATTTCTGGCATAAACTTGAAAATATACTCGCCATCTTTGAATGCTCCCCCCACTCCCCCATGCAACTATTTCACTGTACGAACTATTGAATCGTAAACAATGGACTATTGTTAATTATTTAAAATAATAATTTAAAAAATATATTCATGAGTTTTCAATCTATAGTGGTTTAAAGTTAACTCAAAAATGGAGCATTTTCGTAAATTTTCTAAAAAATCTTAGAGAAAGTGTAAGAAATGTTATAGTATGCTATATATTCGTGATCTACTCAATAAGCTCTTTCATTTGATACCCCACACGGCATGTTTTGGAAATTTTTATTTTTTTCTTTGTATGCCATATTTAATTACCGGGGTGGGGAGAGGGGGACCACAAAACTGGTTGGCAACATCTGTCTATAGGATGTCTGGGATCTATACAATATATATCAGAAGTCAGATTTAGGTCCGCTATTTTTGCAAACGAAACTCCACTGAGAGTCCGGTCTATAATAGTATAAATATAAATAAATGCAGGTAACATTCAATTAATTTGTGTACCATTTTTTATCTAAAAAGAAGAATTTATTTATCATTTATAGAATATCGAATGCTTGTCAAGATGTCTAGTAAAAATTGACGATAAAAAATGAAATAAATCTTCCATATATATATTAAATTTAAGTTTAATTATGAATGACATAATATTACAGTAATCGTTTAAATCCATTTACATACACTAAACTTTACTACTTATTTGCAAACTATTGATTCAACACTACATTTAAAACGGAGACATTTTGAATAAAGCCTCAAAACTTGTGGCATATACGTGAAATTCTTAAGTGTTATTTCGTGTTTTCACTCGCGGTTTTAGCATGCGAGAGAGGAATGTTAAACTGTACTCTGATGCATTTTGTTAGCTTGCGGCTTACATAACTTTTAAATATGAGATATTATGTGATATTTAGTTTGTGAAGGAATATTTGAAAATTATTTATGTGTACTTCACATTGTAAAGAGTAATGTCAAATCTGCTGAAATGATTTTGTAAATTATTTTACCAAAAAGAAAGGGCACATTGTTTGATAGTGTCTTAAGCTTACTTTTAACCTGGTTTAAACACCGTATAAGCCAAGAAAAACAGGTAATCTTGGTATAAATGTGTTTTATTTATTACAAAGCTTCTCCAAATTGCTATATCGTACCTTGAAGCAATAATGTCAATCACAGGTCTCAATAGTACTAGCTTTCCACCCGCGGCTTCGCCCGCGTTTTAAAAAAAAACCCGCATAGTTCCCGTTCCCGTGGGATTTCGGGGATGAAACCTATCCTATGTGTTAATCCAAGTTACCCTCTATATGAGTGCTAAATTTCATTGTAATCGGTTCAGTATTATTTGCGTGAAAGAGTAACAAACACACACATCCTCACAAACTTTCGCATTTATAATATTATAGTAGGATAATGCTTTTATAGTAAGTGGAAATTACTATTTTATATAATATTATTATATAAGAGTCCCAAAAGCTTTCAACTTTTCTCATCACAAAAAATATAACAATTTCAATTCGATTTTTGATAACCAAAATCACAGTTAAATTTTATTTATGTATCAATTAGATACTACTCAATACTTTCAAATACAATAATATAATTTACTAACATCTACTTCATGAATCTGTTGAACACAGTTAGTTTAATAGAACATAAAGAAATTTCCTTAAAAACAACCACCTATAAATTTCATATGAAATTTCATTCATATTGTCAAAGAACCTCTAGGGGCGGAGAAAAACCCTTGAGTGAATAGTTTTAAAAATAAACTGAAGGGTGCTCAAAATAACTATATTTGTATAGTCTTAAATCGCCCGCCCAAGGCGACCGTCTTATAAAGCTTTGTAAAAATATGTGCAGAAATAGTTTTCAATCGTTCTTTTATATTTTACCCTCTTTATTTAATAAATATGTCATGTTTATGTTTGATTTATGTGTTTTTATAATAAGACTAGCTTTCTGCCCGCGGCTTCGCCCGCATTTTCAAAGAAAAACCCGCATAGTTCCCGTTCCCGTGGGATTTCCGGGATAAAACCTAGCCTATGTGTTAATCCAAGTTACCCTCAATATGTGTGCTAAATTTTATTGTAATAGGTTCAGTAGAATTTGCGTGAAAGAGTAACAAACACACACACGTCACACACACATCCTCACAAACTTTCGCATTTATAATATTAGTAGGATTTAATGGGTTAACGCAAAGTTATTTTTATATATATTTCGTTTTAACTGGTTTGTCTTCAAAATAGTGTTTTTTAGGCTACCATTTGTCTCTTTATATAATAGGATTATTATAAAAGTAGTATATTAATATTTTAGTACTTAAATCCATTTATATAATACTAGGTTTCCGCCCGCGGCTTCGCCCGCGCAGTCAAAGAAAAACCCGCATAGTTCCCGTTCCCGTGGGATTTCCGGGATTGCGTCATTTTCCCGGGATAAAGAGTAGCCTATGTCCTTTCTCGGGTATCAAAATATCTCCATTCCAAATTTCATGAAAATTGGTTCAGTAGTTTAGGCGTGATTGAGTAACAGACAGACAGACAGAGTTACTTTCGCATTTATAATATTAGTATGGATGAATGAATGAGCAAATACCACTTTGCGGTGTATTTTTATTTGCTATTGATTTAAAAAAAAAGACGGGTTGCACTCCGGGAGTGCCGGCAGAAGTGAAAACTTGATTATTAACGTTGAGCATGTTTGATATTTTGGAATGGTATCCGTCTTACGCTTTTTCGATCAGGTCACGTGTCCTGACGCGAGTTTAAGATTTTATACCCATTACAGAAAAAGTGCTCAACGCCGCTAAAGAAGTTTTCACTTCAAAAACGAAGGCCGTCAGGCTCATACCTTCTATGTTATATCTACTTAATTCTATATTAAAATCACAAACAGTGAACACCCTCTTCATTATAATAATGTACTCAAAACCACTCGAGTAGAACTTTACTCACTGTATAACAAATTCTATGTACTAAATCTTACTACGTACAAAAACATGTCATTATAAATATTGCTTGAGTAAGTTAACGATTGTAAAACATTTTTACACCAATAAAACCTCTTCACACGTATTAACGACTAAACCCCAACAAATTGAAAGCCCTTAAAGAAAAATGCGCACAAACACCCACAACATTAAGTTCCATTGAAAAAAAAACCACTGTCAAAGGAAATAATGAGAAAATTTTGTAACAGCAAAACCTTAATGCTTTCCTCTTATCGGTAACTGTGATGTAATTCTCAAGTTTCGGGAATTTTCTCGAACAATCATTAGAGCTTTGATTATGATTAGCACGGAATAAATAATGATCATTTTTTGTTTACAACCCCTAAAGTATACTGCATAAGAATGTTGTGTGTGTTAACAAATGTATAAGAAAGGCTACTGGATGAAATCTAATTATAATTACATACAAAATCGCAGTATATTCATTTGTTAATTTCTTTCTATTGGAACGAAGTTCCTTATCGCGTGTTGTGAAAAAATTCTTACGAAAAGTTGTCACGACACTTTTTGCTAGAGTTGTAAGCCGTGCGGCGTGCGCGCCCTTGACAGTTGACATCGCTCAAGTTTATTTAGTATAAGTAGTTAATTTGGCGGCCTTATCACTTAGCAAAGATTTTTGATGACGATGAATATATTCCTATAATTAGAAGTCGCTTCGCCTATCTTTGATCAAGTAAAATATAAGGTAAAAAAATGGCAAATACTTTAATATAATCTGTTTCACAGTTCATTTTTATCGTCCTACATTACGATTTACCCGTATACAAAGATTTATTTTAAGCAGTTTCCACAATTCCTAGAATCTCAATATCGTCAAGCTTACGTATCTGGTTTTATACGAAGAAAACGCTTAAATCCCGCAGTACCTAATATAAGCACATTAAAAATATACTAAAGGAAACTGCTTACGATTTATAAATAAGAGATATCACGCATTTGTCAAAATAATATTAAATATATCTCAAGACTTTACTATTTACTATATTTCTAAGAACTTACACAAAGAAAACACATTAAAATGGCAATATAGAAAATCTAGAAATGTCGTAGGCACTAAATCGGTTATGTTATTTTAAGAGATCTAAAAATAAGCTTATATTTTGATACGATCTTTCGATTGTCCTAAAGATAGCATTTATTCTGTGGTCAAGATTTGTGCTATTTATATGTATATGTTCCTGTATTGTTATATTTTAAGAGAAGAATAATTAGTTTGTTAATAATAATTATTTGGCGAGTTTTTTTTTTAAGCTATTGCATAGCTTATATCGCGGGCCATGAGCGCGGGGACCGAATCGAGAAATTCCGTAACGAAAAAACCTCACGCTCCCCACTCCGACGGGCTCGGAGGTGTGGCTTGAAGGCATAGCATGCAATAGCTTTACCGCGGCAGTCCCCGAGTGCCACACGTCTTTTTTAGGGTTCCGTACCTCAAAAGGAAAAAACGGAACCCTTATAGGATCACTTTGTTGTCCGTCTGTCCGTCCGTCCGTCCGTCCGTCCGTCCGTCCGTCTGTCAAGACCCTTTTTCTCAGGAACGCGTGGAGGTATGAAGCTGAAATTTATATCAATTACTCAGGTCTACTGTCCCTTGAAGCTGTGAAAAAATCAAACTTCTAAGCCAACGCAATCAAAAGATACAGCCGTTTATGCCGCAAATTTTCGACACTTGCAAGGGAATCAAAACCTACAGGGTGCTTCCCGTGAACTCAGAATCTTGAAATTTGGTACGAAGCAACGTCTTATAGCATAGATAAAGGAAAAATTACGAAAACCATAAATTTTTAGTTATATCACATAATATATTTTTTTTTAATAATTTTAAACTTACTACCCATTTCCTCATAAACGCGTAGAGGTATTAAATTGAAATTCATACCAAATACTCAAATCTATAATACCTTTAAGCTGTAACAAAATCAAACTTCTATGTCAACGCAATCAAAAGAAACAGCAATGTACGGAACCCTCGGTGCGCGAGTCCGACTCGCACTTGGCCGGTTTTTATTTAATTTTTTGTTTGTTTATTACACTGTAAGTATAGAACGAACATGACAATTAGACGGGTCCACACAGTTTTAATAGTATTACTCAAGTAGTTTTAATAAGTAATGTAACATTTAATTATTAATAAAGGCTTTATTTATACCTAAATCCAATAAAATATTTACTGATCACATAAAAAATACTTAAACAACAAAATTACGTTAAAAAATTTTTGCTACCGCTTCTCTAATGTGAGCATTTTGTCTATGAAAACATAATCTTAAACGATAGTGCTGGTGGCAAAGTTGGGCGGGTTGCTTGTTATGGGTGTACACATAGAGTTTTAAGAATTCATCTATTTGAAAAAAAAAATGCGTCTGTAATATTATAAGTATTTTTTTACGTACTCAGCGTATGCAAAACTATAACCTCCTTTGAGCTTAGTATACCAACAGTGGGACACCCTGTATATGAATATACAAGTTATAAAGTGACGTATACACAATGACTCTACCCAAAGTTAAACAATACAAAATCCATATCAATAATCACAAAAACAATCGTAATCATCTCATATAACAAGGGTAATTACTACCACATGCTCCCAACTTAGCCAATAATTTGACCCAAACACAGGACCGTAATAAATTCTCCACTGACCCACGCTTTATTACCCAGATCCTAAGACGTATTAGCAAATATTTCGTTAACTAATAATGTGTAATAATTTCACAAATTGCGGTAGATGGGAGCGATAGGGGTGTCACTGCTGTGTTTTAGAACGTTCGGACAATAAGTAGAGGTTCGCAATTTGTACCTACTGCATGCTTTTTTGCACCAATGTACTATGACTGTTCTAGTAATATTCATTCATTCATAATATTATAAATACTTGAGTTGTATGTATGTTTGTTACTATATCACGAAAAAATTATTACCTAGATATTATACGGATGAATCTTTATAGTATATATGATACTATTATAATATCGTTATTATAATATCGTTTCTTCGATATAAAGGTTTTAAATAAGGATATAATCAGTCGATGTATAAAAAAATTAAAATCTAACGCTTCTCCTGGACCTGACATGATACCTGCTTATATCATTAAGGGTCTTGTGGAATACCTAATTGAACCTATAATGCACATATTCAATCTTATTCTGATGAAAGGTGTATACCCTACACTATGGAAGAAATCGCGAGTTATTCCGATTCCTAAATCTGGTAGTAGAACCAAAGTTGAAAATTATAGACCAGTGGCGATTTTATGTTCACTAGCCAAGATATTTGAGATGTGTTTGCATTCTCAAATGCTACATGAATGCAAGCCATACATCTCTCCTCTTCAGCATGCTTTTTTACCACGCAGGTCGGTCGCTACAAATCTCATTTCACTTGTTGAGACATTATCACGTGAAATGGATAAGCAGAATCAAGTCGATGTTGTTTATCTCGATTTCCGCAAAGCTTTTGACCGTGTTGATAATGATGTACTGTTGTTGAAGTTAGCAGATCATGGATGTGGCCCGACTTTGCTCAAGCTGTTTTCTAGTTATCTTAGGGATCGGAAACAATTTGTAAAATATGGCCCGTATATTTCAGATTCTTATTCTACTCGATCTGGTATAAGTCAAGGATCAAATCTTGGTCCTTTGCTGTTTTTATTACTGATAAACGATTTACCGGATGTAATTGAAAAGTCGGATATCTTACTCTTTGCCGATGATGTTAAAATATTTAAGGTCATTAAATCGGATGAAGATTACTGCGGCTTGCAAACAGACGTAGATGCAGTTTATATGTGGAGTGTGGTGAACAAACTACACTTTAATATTGACAAGTGTGAATTTATGACATTTAGTCGTTCAGCCTATATACGGAACTATGTTTATAGTTTAGGACAGGATCGAATATCGCGTGTGAATAAAGTACGCGACTTAGGTATCACATTCGTGCCTCATCTTTCGTTTCATGAGCATATTCACAATGTTTCTAACGCTGCATACAAACGTTTAGGATTCTTACTGCGCAACTCTGTCGGACTTTCAGATAGCGCTATTAGAGTTCTCTACTCGGCACTTGTTAGGAGTATTCTAGAGACTAATTCCATTGTCTGGAGTCCCTACGAGAAAAAATATATCCTTATGTTGGAGCAGGTCCAAAAGAAGTTCTTAAGGTACTTGTATGCGAGAAGTTTTAATTATTACCCATATCTGTATCCCACAAAATTCTTGCTGGGTAGTTTGGGTTATAACTCGCTGGAACTTCGTAGAAGTCTATCAACTGTTAAATTTGCTCTTAACGTTTTATACAATAAAATAGATTCTAATGATTTATTAGAAATGCTCTTACGGCTAAATGTGCCTGACAATTATACACGGGCTCGTAGCCACCAACTGTTAGCTGCTTGGCGCACACGCACGGTTCAACGCCAGCAGTCTCCGGTGCCTCGCATGCTTTCACTGCTGAACTCAATCCTCAATTCTGCACCAGTATACGATTTGTTTGTGTCAGGGATGGGAATGATAGGTGAAGAATGTAAGAGGTACCTAGAACTAAGGACATAGTGATAAGTTTAGAATTAAGTTTAATATATGTATGGTTTGGCGTATGCCGTAAATAAATAAATAAATAAATAAATAAATAAATAAATAAATATGTCAGCATAATAATACATGAGGTACAGAAATACTCATGAGTAAACTATAACATAAATAGTTTGTCACATTTTTCTTATGCCAAATAAATAGATACGCTTCTAAAATGTTATGAAAAACAGTAATAAAATAAAACACAGATTAATATATTTTGCTTGTACAACCCTGTAATTATATTTGCTCTAAATACCGATAAAAAGCTAAATAACTTCCTTGATTTACTAATGACCGGATATTTAAAAGGAAAATCGTGTTTCCTTACGCGTTATTAAACCAATATTAGGCTCAAATTATGTTTATTTGGAGGCTTTTAAGGTGCACGTTGTTTACTCAGCATAGATTTTAGTTAACGCATGATTAATTTCAATTTAACGTTGAATTTGAGCTTGATTAATTCTTTTTCGCAGTGAACTACTCGGTAAGAATAAAATTTCAAGTTCGCGTCATAGCAATACCGTCACGTCATGGAGTAAGACGATTTTGGTATCTTTTAATCTTGAAAAACAAGTTTAACTTCTGACACGTACGTTCTTTCTTCCTATCTCATCTCAATGCTTTTTATATAATTATTTTGTATATTTTAGATTCAAATGACATACAACTCGCCGTAATTAAAAACTACATACATTTTGCTAATCGGACAAAAGCATAGAAGGCCTAATAAAAAATTATACATAAGATATGGTAGCGTGTAAACAAAACATAATTAAATATCATTTCACAATGCTTCACTGAATATCTAAAGAAATCATACATACAAACTTTTATCATCATTCCTTTCTAGTAGCGAACAGATTATAAGTTGTTGCCTCTATTCAGGGTGTCCCACTGTTGGTATACTAAGCTCAAAGAAGGTACGTAAAAAATGCTTAAAAAATTCCAGACAAAGTTTTTTTTTCAAATAGATGAATTCTTAAAACTCTATGTGTACACACATAACAAGCAACCCGCCCAGCTCTGCTACCAGTACTTGATCTATTGTTTAAGATTATGTTTTCATAGACAAAATGCTCACATTAGCGAAGCGGTAGGTATATGCCGGCTGCGCGAAGCTAGAGAAGAAAAGATGGATTTTCATGAAAAATTTAGCAAAAAATTTTTGCATAAGCAAATGTAATTTTGTTGTTTAAGTATTTTTTACGTGATCAGTATATGCAAAACTACAAGGCCCTACGCGCTGAATATACTAATAGTGGGACACCCTGTATACATATAAAACAAATAGATGGCAAGCATTTAAACATTTATCTAGGCTTGTAGAAAACAGTGATACGTATAAACAATAATAATAAACACAATATACACAGCCCTAAACCGTAATGTTATAGCTTATCCATACTTAATATTATAAATGCGAAAGTAACTCTGTCTATCTGTCTGTTACTCAATCACGCCTAAACTACTGAACCAATTTTCATGAAATTTGGTATGGAGATATTTTGATACCCGAGAAAGGACATAGGCTACTCTTTATCCCGGGAAAATGACGCAATCCCGGAAATCCCACGGGAACGGGAACTATGCGGGTTTTTCTTTGACTGCGCGGGCAAAGCCGCGGGCGGAAACCTAGTAGCCTATATTTCATAGTCTTCCTGATATAGGTCAAACTGTTTACCGATAGCCTATTTGAGTAAAACCGCGTAATCAAGTTCAGAATGAACTCTATTTTCTGATGGCTCTTGCTACTATGCTATTTATAAGAGCTATAGCTAGGGTTGCCTACAAAGGAGTTTTAAAAGCTTTGAGCATATTTCGCTTATCTTGAATAATATCCAGCTTTTTCTAAACTCAATAGATTTTTGTAGCATATATTGTAGCACAAATAATATAATACTATTCTAGGTAGTACGAGGCATCTTGAATATTAACGTCAAACGTGAAAGATCACGTCTAAATGAAGTCAACGCTCCGCCCTTGCCATGCTCAGATCCAAAACCCCGAAAGCTTTCAACTGGAGCTCCAAAACCGCTTCGCTTGCCTCGACAGTAGCGTCTCTGTGGACGATCTAAATAACAGGCTGGTAGAAACTATCCGCGCGGTTGGGTCCCACTTTAAAACCCGTAAAGTAAATCCGCAAAAACTCTCGGACCAAACTCTGAAACTAATGGCAGACCGGCGCTCTATGCCTCTGCGCACATCTGAAGATGCTAAGTCATATAGGCAGCTCAATAGACGGATATCTAAATCTCTGCGGCACGACATACGCTCCTTTAATGCTTCCAGGCTATTTAATTCCGCCTTACTCGAGGGCACAACGCCTGAAGCATGGAGCAGGAGTGTGGTTGTTCTGTTCTTCAAAAAGGGAGACAAGACCCTATTGAAGAACTACAGACCGATATCACTCTTGAGCCATGTTTATAAGTTGTTCTCAAGGGTTATCACGAATCGTCTCGAACGCAGGTTAGATGACTTCCAGCCTCCCGAACAAGCCGGTTTCCGTAAAGGCTTTAGCACCATAGACCACATCCACACGCTGCGGCAAATTATCCAGAAAACCGAGGAGTATAATTTGCCACTATGCTTAGCGTTTGTGGACTATGAAAAAGCCTTCGATTCGATCGAGACCTGGGCCGTGTTAAGGTCTCTCGAAGGTACATCGAAGTATTGAGAAGCTTGTACGAACACGCCACCATGTCAGTCCGAGTACAAGATCAGTGTACAAAGGCAAACGCATTGCAGCGCGGTGTAAGACAAGGCGACGTGATCTCGCCCAAACTTTTTACCGCTGCTTTGGAAGATGCCTTCAAACTGTTGGAATGGAAAGGACTTGGCATCAATATTAATGGCGAGTACATCTCTCATCTTCGTTTTGCCGATGATATCGTAGTCATGGCAGAATCCATGGAAGACCTTAATGCAATGCTCGATGAACAAGTGGGCCTTAGCATGAACATGGACAAGACGAAAATCATGTCGAATGTCCATGTTGTGCCCACTCCAGTCTCTGTTGGAAACTCTACTCTCGAAGTTGTTGACGAATATGTCTACCCAGGACAAACCGTCCAATTAGGCAGGTCCAACTTCGGGAAGGAGGTCAATCGTCGAATCCGACTCGGATGGGCAGCGTTCGGGAAGTTAAAGAACATCTTTTCGTCCAAAATCCCTTAGTGCCTGAAGACTAAAGTCTTCGAGCAGTGTGTGTTACCAGTGATGACCTACGGAACAGAGACGTGGCCTCTAACCCTGGGCCTTGTGCACAAGCTCAGCGTCAACCAACGTGCTATAGAAAGGGCTATGCTCGGAGTTTCCCTACGAGATCGAATCAGAAATGAGGAAATCCGTAGGAGAACCGGAGTCACCAACATAGCTCGCCGGATTAGCACGTTGAAGTGGCAATGGGCGGGGCACATAGCCCGTAGAACCGATGGCCGTTGAGGCAAAAAGGTTCTGGAATGGAGGCCACGAACTGGACGACGAAGCGTGGGACGACCTCCCACAAGATGGACAGACGACCTGGTCGGTGACCGGTCGTACTGGAAATCCTTGAGGGAGGCCTTTGTCCAGCAGTGGACGTCCCACGGCTGAAACGAGGTTCTAGTCTATGATAAACATTTAACTAAACACCAAGTCATTGAACCTTACAATGAAAACCATGATATCGTTATATTCCAGAGGCTAATAAATATTAATAACAACACTTCATTCCACTTTTATTACGTAATTCTGAATAATGTTACATTCATTTGAATAGTAATAATTGACGGTACTTTAAATTGTACTTTTGAAATACTTACTGTATTTTAACTAAATTAGGTATTCAATTTCGCATAATTAGCATATGAAGTACATATTTGACAATACATTTATTCATTCGAAACATTGAATACATTCACATTTAAAAAAAACTTTTGTTATTATTTAAAAATCTAAAATCTCATATAATTTTAAACACACAAACATAATATGTGACATACATCTAATAAGGGAAGTGAACAAAAAATATTATTAATGCACTCTATGTACCTAGTTTCAGTATGTAATTCTTTTTTATTTCTACATTAAAATGTACCTAAATAAAATTTCATAATCTTACTTTTTCTATGAACTATTCAACTAGCTTAAAAAGTCTTTTCAATACGTACTTCTTACTTGTTTACACATTCATTTAAAACAATTATGCTTAATAACTAGGAAATTGTTAGCATACACTTAACTTCACTCACGCGGTAAACTCTTAAACGATTTTCTGCATGCTACATTATTTACAAATGTATATTGTTTTAGACGTAACTTTTGATTTAACATTTTTGTGGATGAATAGTTGTCACGGTTTCCTGTCAAAACATGCTAGCTGTCGAATACTATAAAATGCCGTGTTCCTTTGACTCGTGGCGCATTCGTACGAATCGTGCCTAGGAGCTCGGACGTTGTTTATACGACGTTTGACCCAACTACCCTCACTTTGCTAATAGTCGTTGACTTGCTGCGATTTGTTATCAACTACCTACATCAATTAGGTAGCTGTGTAGAATCGCAGTACATTTTTATTAAAGTGAAACTTTTATTACATCGTCTCAAACTTTTTGGTCTGTGTAGCGCATGTCGCGTGACGGTCGGCTGCCGAGTAGGTATAAAGCAGTGTTCGGAAAGTTTCACTTTTACCGTGGTTTCATAAAACCACACAACATTTTTACATTCAAACTAATATTTAACCCGTCCTCGCGTGTTATTTCTTACAATTGTTTATTTTACATTGAGTGCAGTTATCTAATTGTTAACTAGTGTGGTTTTCTATCTTCGATAAAAACTTAGATGAACTCTTAAAATTCTGTGTACAACTGTGTTATCTGTGGAAATTCTGTGGAATCAACCTATCAAATTTTTTGTTAAGTGGATGGTTCAGTGTACTGGGAAATGGACGCAGAGCGAAGTTCTATTAATTATTTCGATATTAAAATTTTATCACATACGCATACTGTTCATTCGAGTAATTTGACATTATTAACTGGCTTATAATTTTATATTTAACTGGCTTCTTACAATATGTATTTATCTCACGAGATGGTCACCCAGGTCACCACAGGCTGCTATTTACCTATGCTCAATTAGAGAGGCTATATAAACACGTAGATAATACACAACACGGAAAACCCTTTCACAGTATCATTACAGTATACTCGCAAGTTTATATTAATTCAGTTCTGGGCGTTAATTTATTTTTGCTCGTTGTAAATACGGCTGCCTAATTACAATGCAAATTATATTTGGCACATGCTGAGTTGACAGAAGCGTCCAAACGCCTGCCGGCTGAAATTGTTAATTATATAGGTATAATTTGATAACGTCGGTTAAAGAGTTCTTTAGTTGTTTTTAATTAAATCGTCATAGTCCCAGGGGCGTGGCTGGTGACTGGCATTAACATAGTTTTCGTTTTATGGACCCCTGGTCACCAATTTTAAGTTAAGGTTGTAGTAACAGTGAAACGACTTTGAGGATTTGGACGTTCTCCCCGCGCTAGCCACGCACCCCCGCTTCATTTTTACGTGCGCAGAGCGTGATCCGCGCTATCGCAACTATCCGCTCGCGTCGCGTTCCGCAGCAGCTCGGGCATTTTTATTACCCGACTAAAAAGAAGGGTTATGTTTTTCGCGCCTATCTTTGTATGTATCTAATATTCTTTATACTCTGATATCTTCCGAACCACTGGATGGATTTCTTTAATTAGGGTATCGTTAGATTCGTCGTATTAGCCCAAGTTTTGTTAGATAGGTGACAAAAAAAAAGAAAAATGTAGGGTGCTAGACTAAAATACAAAAAAAAAATCTTTTTCTGCAATATGGGTATCAAATTAAAGGTATCATAATAAGGATTCCAAAAAAGTGTATCATGCTTATATTACCTACAATAATATAACAACATAGATTTATTTTTGTGAAATGAAATCAGTGATGATAGGTATTTGTGAACGAAATTTTAAGAGAAAAGCGCCTGAAAGAAATGCAATTTTATTAACATTGTAATTATTCCATTGAAAAGTTACATTTGGGGTTGCATTTTTTAGAGGACGCAATTTTATTTTTTTGATGTGTAGGGGGGGTCAGTGTGAAGCTATCACCAAGTTTGTGGGGTCGCCACCCTTGTCCCATGGCCGCCATCTTGAAAATAGCGGTTGATATGGTTTTTAAGATATATCTTTGAAACTATTTATTTGATAAAAAAAAATTGCTAACATTATTTGTTGCAAATTAAATTCTCTACAACTTTGGTCCAGTAACTTTTTGTCGTAGAACTATAAATAAAAAAGTTATAAGTGAAAATGTTCAGAGATTAGAGCTATTTATATTTTTCAATAAAACTTTTTTTTATCATTTTGCGAAGAAATGATATCAGACCATTTTTGTAGATTGTTTTTCGAGGAACAACTTTTATATACAACATTTTTTCATTAAGTAAATAGCTAAGGTTTTACAGCGCTCCGAAGTGAGTACTAATTTTCAGTACTCTGAACTATATACAGTATACTTATATTATGTGTGTACTAATAATAATTTGTCATCAGTAATTGTTTTTTTTTTGTTATTATAATATTGTTAATAATTAATTTTGCAATATTATTAATAATTAATTATTGAATCTTTTCCCCACCACCCAGGAGGTACTGAGTCTGGAAGTGCGTTTTTTTTTACGTCGAAAAGCAGGGCTGAAATGTTCTGCAGTGTGCTTCTATTGTTCTGGAGTATGGGAAAAGAGCCAATAGCCAATATATGTATAGTTAAGAGTACTGAAAAATAGTACTCACTTCAGAGCGCTGTAAAACCTTAGTTATTGACGTAATGAAAAAATGTTGTACATAAAAGTTATTCCTCAAAAAACAATCTACAAAAATGGTCTGATATCATTTCTTCGTAAAATGATAAAAAAAAGTTTTATTGAAAAAAATAAATAGCTCTAATTTCTGAACATTTTCGCTTATAACTTTTTTATTTATAGCTCTACGACAAAAAGTTACTGCACCAAAGTTGTAGAGAATTTAATTTGCAACAAATAATGTTAACGATATTTTTTAATCAGATAAATAGTTTAAGAGATATACAGTAAAAACCATTTCAACCGCTATTTTCAAGATGGCGGCCGTGGGACAAGGGCGGCGACCCCACAAACTTGGTTTTAGCTTCACACTGACCCCCCCCTACATATCAAAAAAACAAAATTGCGTCCTCTAAAAAACGCAAGGTTAGGCCTAAAAAAATGTAACATTTCAATGGACTAAATTTTTTCAGGCGCTATTAAAAAACTTTATTTTACTTTTTTATACTGAATTTACTATTTTAATAGTTTAAAAAGGTAAAATTGTACTTTATAGGGCGTGGAGTTGAGAGTCGTAAATTTTTTTGTGGTTAGCTATTGTCCTATGGAGCCCAAATCTGAAATTTCACTTTGAGGATACTTTTAGTTTTTGAGTTACGAATTTTTGAAAATCGGAAAATAAGTATAGAAAGTTACTCCATCTTATTTTTGTTGTTTATTGTTTTGACGTCAGAATGGCGGGACCACTTTGTTTATAGAATATCTTGAAATCCTGTTAGA
The DNA here is from genome assembly GCA_029959065.1 of Colias behrii. NCBI lineage: Eukaryota > Metazoa > Arthropoda > Insecta > Lepidoptera > Pieridae > Colias > Colias behrii. Next base: position 6,355,379 of record JARWMC010000025.1, read on the forward strand.
GTACTAGAAGTTTTTTACGAAAGTATAAAATAGTACCTACTAATTATGCACTAAATTATAGGTACATAATTTTCAAAATGCCTGAGGAAGTCCCGCCATCTTGACGTAACGGGTATTTGGTGTAGGGCTTTGACCTACTAAGCTAATCAATGTGCTACTAAAAAGCATAAAATAAAAAAGTTGTTAAAAAACCCGACTGAGAAAAAAACAAGTTCAAAACAAGATTTCTAATAGAAAACTTAGTTAGTAGCAGGCGGGCACACATTCGCAAACATAGTTAAAAGAAAACTTATGTGAAACCACGCGCACGCACAAAATTGTCCAAAGAAAAATTGCACAAAATTGCCATCCACAATCAGGCAAAATACAATTTTAGAGAATGAGCAGCACAACCTCCTCGTCCGACAGTTCGAGCTACAGTGCCGCCCGTCGCCCGCGCACGGACCCGCTCATTTCATTTCATTTAGAAAACAGTGAATAATTATTTGTAGCTCAATAAGAACTTGCCTTGTCTCGTCAAACGTACAATTTATGACAAACACCTTTTAAAATATTATTGTGAAAGAAAAATAGCAAAACTCCATACCGTTTAGACGTAGTTACGAAAATTCAAACAAGAAATGCTCCACTTTGGAATATTTTTTCGGACATTATTTTTATAGATAGAATTATTTAAAACGTTCAAATTAAAGTTTAAGGTCTAATAAGTAACATATATTTTTTTTGGACATTTATATTCACTAACCGAAGAGTAGTTAGACGAAGAAAACAGGCATTTGGCAGTAAGTAGCCCCTTAATAGGAGTAGAAGGTATTTGCCTCGTTTAGGTAGGTTAGTTTCGTTAAACCGGGAAGAAAATATACATTTTCCTGTAGGTATGTAGTATTAGCTTATTTATATTATATATACTAGGTTAACATCTTATTGAAGTTATTAATCAATATTATATTTTTTTACTTTACGACCCACGAAACTTTTTTCTGCTCTCAGAAAGAATATTTAACTACAATTTTTATTGCTAAATAAAAGGACCATCCTACAGATTTTTTTTTTCAAACCAGTAGTTCCTGAGATAAGCGTGTAGAATCAAACACATAAACTTTTCAGCTTCATCGTAATAGTAGTAAAAATGTGGCTATTTCAGTCCCTTTTATCAGTACTAACTAATACTTAATATCTTCATCGCTTTCCGATAGAAAAAAGGCTGTTAAATAATAATTAACCTACTTAATATCTTCATCGCTTATAATATATTCTTGTCTTCTTCGCTTATAATATATTATTAATTAAATATCTCGCACATTGTTACAACACTTAAAAAAATGACACTACAACAGAGAGCTCTTGACAGACACATTAAAACATAGACAATGTATTTTTAACTAGCGGTCCGCCCCGGCTTCGCCCGTGGTACATATTTCGCAATAAAAAGTAGCCTATGTCCTTTCTCGGGTATCAAAATATATCCATACCAAATTTCATGTAAATTGGTTCAGTAGTTTAGGCGTGATTGAGTAACAGACAGACAGACAGAGTTACTTTCGCATTTATAATATTAGTATGGATCGCATTTATAATATTAGTATGGATGTAAAAACAGCATTAAACATGTGATTCTCGTAGTTTTAAAATACATCTATATATATAAAAGAAAGTCTGTATGTTCCAACACTTATAACTCGAGATCTGCTGAACCAATTTTCATGGTTTTGGATTTGTTGGATTTGTCACCGCCCAGAATAGCAGAATAAATCATAAAAACAACAAAAACTAGACGAATAAATATTTTCCCAAAATTTTGATTTTCGTACATGTCAATCATGTCAAATACGGAAAATAATGTTTGACATTCATGCGTTCAAAAATGTATTATGTGTAAAATAATTAAAAAGTAAAAAGGGTGAATAAATATTGTTTGTATTTTTTTAAAATCAATTATCAAAAAGTGCAATAAAAGCAGATACATAAAAATTCCTCAAATGATTGTGTTTACGCGTGTTTTCAGAAATTAATAAGGTATTTTTGGTGAGGAATCTAACCAAGAAGGTTAGTTCGCTTAATTATTAAAAAGAAATTCTATAAAAATGTAAAAATTCTGACAATTATAATTTGTTGCAATTTCGTCGACTGCTTCAACCACATTCAACAATATTGCGTTGACATAATAATATTTTTATGTATATAACGTTAAAATTGAAACGGAGCCCCTGATTCATTGGTTCGAACCAAGCTAAATTGCGTTTTGAAGATTACATCCATTTACGCGATGCAATTAGCACAGAGAAGAAGATGCAGAAAATGTTGTTGGTCTGTTTACTGCGACATACACAGGTCATGAATATGCGCAAGATGCAATACATAATATTTTCGTCATTATGGTTGGCCAGATCTATTCATTACATTTACATGTAATCCGAAATGGATGGAAATTATTCAACTGCTGCTTCCCGGACAGATATCAAGTGATCGGCTCGACATTACCACACATGTTTTCAAGCAAAAAATCCGATCATGAGTTACAAAAGCAACACAACTTTGGGATTATTCAATGATGGATGTATTCAATCGAATGACAAAAATAAGGCTTGCAGCATGCACACATTTTAATTTGGTTAGTCGAAAAAATTCGGGCGGATAAAAATTTTAAATTGTATGTGCGGGGATTGTTAATCCTGTAACCGATCCAGAACGACATGACATGATGTTCTAATCACGAATATATGATTCATGGACCGTGTGGCACCATCAACCGCCAATCACCATGCATGGTTGACAGCGAGTGTTCCAAAAGGTATCCACGAAAATTGACGGCAAAGACCATCACAGGCAACGATGGTTACCCACTGTATCATCGTCGGTCGCCCGATGATAGTGGTAGAAGTAGAACTATCATAATTAAAGTGAAAGGAAACGATTTGTGGTCGACACCAGTTAAAGAACGAAAAGAGTTAATTGTGTATGCATCCCAGGCTGCAAAACGTAGTTTAATTCAATAGGTAATTTTTCTCTGACACGTGTAGGTATGAAGTATTTAAGTAATTATTTTTTTATTCTATTTCTATATGTGTTAATCATCGAAATAAAAAGCCATTATACTTATATCTATATTTATTTTGTATCATTGTATTCCGTTCATCATAGCCTAAATTAGTTCCAAGCCCAAAGGTAACACGACATTCATTGACTGGGCGGTACAAAGTTCGCCGGGCCAGCTAGTGTATGATAAAAGCGAGTGACAATAATTACCTCGAAACAACGTGAATTGCCATTTATAAACTTTGCCTTTCGTGTAATTTAGTCCCTCAATTTTCTCCCAAAAATATAGTGTTGCCACTTTATAATTTAAATTTCCATGACTCTGTGAATAATTGTGGAAATACCTAACATTTTTTGGGAAAAAGGGTAATTTTTACAGTAAAATACTTTAAAATGTTTTTTTTTTTTGGATATTCATCTTACAGACCAATTATGAAATATGAATGCTAATATTTTATAAATTAAACGGAGGAATTTACATGTTTTAACTGTTATTTTATAAGAAACAAAAGTGCTATTAATTTATGAATATGATTTACTAAACAATACATAATAAACAACTAGAATAACCTTCAAAATTATAAATAACTTCAAAATAAAGTATTCGCTTCGTAGATATAATACAATAAATCCCAAAGGTATATAAGAGAATAATATATAAGTCTAACTGCACACATAATATGTATTATTTCACTGTATAATATTAATTATACAGTGAAATAATACATATTATGTGTGTTCTCATACAAATTCATACATTTTCAAGTGCATGTAAAGGTCATATAAATAAAAAGTCTTCAATTCGTCTTTACGCTAAAATAAAGTTAAATTTAAAAAGATATGCACATTGAAAACAAACATAGTGTCATAATTTCTGCATTTTAAGCAAAGCAGTATAATCCAAATCTCTCGTATAAAAGCATTCATTTATAAAATAAAACACATTAAACCTAAAAATAAAATTCGTTATTCGTTCATAAGAGTTTGCAAGGTTAAGTATTAAAATAGCAGTCGAAATATAAATGATAATGTAAGGAAATCGTGAATTCGAAGATAAATTTTCGGAGTACCTATATTATACACAGACATATTTTTATTTCCAAAAGGTCGAAGATTATCATACAAAGTATGTACCTATAATAATAATTTGAAATTCTGCATATTGTCCACATAACAGAGTATCATCGTTGACAACTAGCATGTCAAAATAATCCCTATTTGCTCGACATTGTGATAAATTCGTCTTTATAGTAGAAAAAAAAATGGTTTAAAAATAAATTGCAAAACATTTCCCGTAATCAAAGGAAAAATTGTATGACTTATTTAAAACGAGCAATTAATTACTGAACAAAAATAACAACATAAGACCACGGACTGAACATTTAAACACTATCTAGGTATGTACAGAAGCCAAAAATTTATCTGCAAAATATTTTAACAAACTATAAAATTTGAGATATAGTATAAAAATAATATCAAAAAACCGTATGAAATGGAGCGATTATCTATATATATAAAAGAAAGTCTGTATGTTCCAACACTTATAACTCGAGATCTGCTGAACCAATTTTCATGGTTTTGGATTTGTTGGATTTGTCACCGCCCAGAATAGCAGAATAAATCATAAAAACAACAAAAACTAGACGAATAAATATTTTCCCAAAATTTTGATTTTCGTACATGTCAATCATGTCAAATACGGAAAATAATGTTTGACATTCATGCGTTCAAAAATGTATTATGTGTAAAATAATTAAAAAGTAAAAAGGGTGAATAAATATTGTTTGTATTTTTTTAAAATCAATTATCAAAAAGTGCAATAAAAGCAGATACATAAAAATTCCTCAAATGATTGTGTTTACGCGTGTTTTCAGAAATTAATAAGGTATTTTTGGTGAGGAATCTAACCAAGAAGGTTAGTTCGCTTAATTATTAAAAAGAAATTCTATAAAAATGTAAAAATTCTGACAATTATAATTTGTTGCAATTTCGTCGACTGCTTCAACCACATTCAACAATATTGCGTTGACATAATAATATTTTTATGTATATAACGTTAAAATTGAAACGGAGCCCCTGATTCATTGGTTCGAACCAAGATAAATTGCGTTTTGAAGATTACATCCATTTACGCGATGCAATTAGCACAGAGAAGAAGATGCAGAAAATGTTGGTCTGTTTACTGCGACATACACAGGTCATGAATATGCGCAAGATGCAATACATAATATTTTCGTCATTATGGTCGGCCAGATCTATTCATTACATTTACATGTAATCCGAAATGGATGGAAATTATTCAACTGCTGCTTCCCGGACAGATATCAAGTGATCGGCTCGACATTACCACACATGTTTTCAAGCAAAAAATCCGATCATGAGTTACAAAAGCAACACAACTTTGGGATTATTCAATGATGGATGTATTCAATCGAATGACAAAAATAAGGCTTGCAGCATGCACACATTTTAATTTGGTTAGTCGAAAAAATTCGGGCGGATAAAAATTTTAAATTGTATGTGCGGGGATTGTTAATCCTGTAACCGATCCAGAACGACATGACATGATGTTCTAATCACGAATATATGATTCATGGACCGTGTGGCACCATCAACCGCCAATCACCATGCATGGTTGACAGCGAGTGTTCCAAAAGGTATCCACGAAAATTGACGGCAAAGACCATCACAGGCAACGATGGTTACCCACTGTATCATCGTCGGTCGCCCGATGATAGTGGTAGAAGTAGAACTATCATAATTAAAGTGAAAGGAAACGATTTGTGGTCGACACCAGTTAAAGAATGAAAAGAGTTAATTGTGTGTGCATCCCAGGCTGCAAAACGTAGTTTAATTCAATAGGTAATTTTTCTCTGACACGTGTAGGTATGAAGTATTTAAGTAATTATTTTTTTATTCTATTTCTATATGTGTTAATCATCGAAATAAAAAGCCATTATACCTATATCTATATTTATTTTGTATCATTGTATTCCGTTCATCATAGCCTAAATTAGTTCCAAGCCCAAAGGTAACACGACATTCATTGACTGGGCGGTACAAAGTTCGCCGGGCCGGCTAGTTCGTCCATAAAAATAATTTAATATTTTCGACAGCCTGGTCGTTTTTCACGATTTTCTATGTAGATTAATCTGGGGTGCGTGATCTGAACACTAATAGCATAAAATGAATGGAAAATTATAAAAGCATGAATAGTTCTGAATGAAAGGGCTTTAAAGGGAACAGTAGAGTTTATCTGCCTTTTGAGAATGTCAGCACCGTTTTTGTTTTAGGCAACTTAATAATACTTCAGCCGTAGATTATTATCAACTACTAGCTTTCCGCCCGCGGCTTCGCCCGCTTTGTTTGAAACCCAATAAATTATATTCTTAAACCTTCCTCTTGAATCACCCTATCTATTAAGAAAACCGCATCAAAACCCGTTGCGTAGTCTTACAGACAGGGACAGAGAAAGTGACTATGTTTTATACTATGTAGTGATGATGATAGGCATGCCAATATATTTTGTTTGTATTGGTACAGAGGTTAGTGACCCGCACTGTTACATAGGATATCCGTTTGATTACTCTACTGGGAAATATTCTGACGTGAGAATTTTTCCTTTTATCTGAGTGTTCAAATAGATATGTGTATGTATCCTTAACTAATATCCTGTTTATAAACTCGATAGAGTAAGTTTGTTCCTCTTTCACATAAAATCAGATGATAAGATCTGTATTAAATTTGGTAGGTACATAAATAGATTAATATAGTCTGGATTAACATAAAGGCTATCTTTTATACAAGTACCACGCCAGTTAGTCAGTTATATTTATGGTCAACATACATTATTTTGATCACCACTAAAAGCTTTATTCGCTTAAATCATGTCAGTGATATGTAGGTTAATATTATAAACGAAAACTTTTACACATGAAGCAACAAAACACAGTCAAGGTTCCCAAAGCGACACTATTTCTCTAGTTGTTTTTAAAGAGCAATATTCGAGTACGTTTTGTTAACGATGTATCTGAGTGCGCCATCTCATGAATATTTTGGTGTTTAACGTGACGTCCAACGAATTGCTAGCTAAAGGCTTTGTCAAACAGAAAGCGTAGGTATGTAGCCAGCGTTATAGCTTTATTTTTAGCGTCAGAACGCTCACTTGACGCTGCGCTTCGATGCCGAGTATTATATTATCTGTGATCGGACTAAGCGGTAACATACCCTCAAACAGAGCCTACTGCTAGCATTCTATGTGGCAAAGCCATTAGAGCGCTAGCCTGATGCCGTGCTTTTGTGTCTTACTACGCGGTAACATACCATCAAACGAAAGGACTAAGCTCTGACGCATCTGAGAAAGCCAATAGCAGGTAGTAATACATCGCGGTGTCATAGCGCCGCGTTATGTTAGCTATCTGGTAAAGCCTTTAAGTTGATAAAATATTGAAATTATACATCGCTTCCGTGGTTATTGCTCCTTGAACTTTACGAGTGAGAGCATATTGCTGAAATTTTATGGTTTTTGGAAAACTGATTGCAATACTAAAAAAGTTTGGAGCTTTCATTATGTGGATGGAGGAAGGTCGCTCTTACAAAAATGACTCAGTTTGGCCGGCAACAGAAGACTGTTATAGTAAGATTTGCAAGTAAAGAAAAATAAATATAGTTTGAAAAGCTATAAAACACGCTTTCAAGATAGATACAACTAAAAAGTAAAAAATAATTCTTAATCTAGGAATCAAACAATAACCAAGACATAGTATATTTGTGAAAAATGCGTGGGGTGCCATGTATACCTAATCAGTTCTTGAAAAGCGCCCCACGGTTTTTTTCAAAAATATACTATGTCTTGGTTATTGTTTGATTCCTAGATTAAGAATTATTTTTATTATTAACACGCTTTTATTAGCTTCACCTGTATGTTTGTATGTAACCGACTCCTGTCGACTGGATTTTGACCCACTTAAAACCGACGGATTTTGTTCAAATTTTGTACACTTATCAAGGTCCGGTGACAATACAATAATATCATAAATTTATCCTTTTATCCTGATAAGGATCGCCAGGATCAGCTTAAAACATAATATGTTTGTATGTAACCAATTCTCCTTACGATTCGATTTTGACCCACTTTAAACCGACGAATTTAATTAAAATTTTGTATACTTATAAAAACCCGGTAACAATACAATAATTTCATGAATTTATCTTATTATCCTGATAAGGATGGCCAGGATTAAATATTTCCTTACTTAAAGTAACCGACTATTTTCCACACGATTTCAACCCACTTTAACCCGACGGATTTAATTCTAATTTTGTACAGTTATCAAGGACAGGTGGAACTGGTGGAAGTTATAATCATAATTAAATCCAAACATAATTAACAAATTGATGAAAACCGACCAAAACATTTTAAATTATTATTTTATTATGAAACTCCACTCATTTATTTAAATATGCAATGACTCCCGTGATATCATTTCACAAATATTTAAAATATAAATTGGTTTTAATCGCAAATTATTTCAAAAAGACATTTTATTTTTTCACTCATTTATTCAATAACACCTGAAGTGTAAAAATGTATATAGTCCAGTCTGTGGGGAAATGTAAAAGCCTCTGCTCTACAAAAGGTGGCGTAGAAAATGTTTTGAAACAATATTGTTTAGGTATGAAAGGTTAATAAAAATCCAAGTTCTCGACCTTGACGGACCCAGGCGCTAGCCGCCATCTTGAATTAAAGGTGCTAAAATTAGGTATATTTTAAATAACTTCTCAATTGTTTATACTAAATCACAAAAGTGTCTATGAGGGGTTCAAAGAAGACAAAATTACCTACATTTTTTGCATACATGATTATTCTGTAAGTCTTAAAGGTAAAAAGTTACAAGCGACGGAAATAATAATATTTACAGAAATCTTTAATATAATTTTAATTTTGTTTAAAAATTGTACAGCTATCATTTTTTAATTCTTTTTGATGGCCCGGGCTGGTTAATGGTGGCTTCTTCATTATCGTCGCTGAAATTTTCTGTTTCATTATCTGTATTTTTAGTTTCCAACGATGAAATTTCGTCGTCATCACAGTCTTCGTTATCTATCTGAATCTCTACTGCATTTTCACACAGCTGACCACTACAGAATCCACAAACAATAGAGCATTTTAATCCAGCTTTTCTGCAACTACATGCTTTGCTGCATCCTTTTTTACAGTGGCAAGAAATTACACTCAAAAGCGTCTGAGGTGCTGCTTTCTCTGTCGTTGTTATTGGAGTGAGCCTATTGGTGTCATATCTCCAGCCCCAGTCTTTTGGATTTTTTTCAATTCCATACCATTTTTGGACTTGGTGGTATGTCCTAAACGCATGATACCGTTCAGCGTCCTTTGTTGGCGGCAAAGAAGCAAGATTAAATTTACTTTTTATTGATGACTTTACAAATCGTTCATATCGGATATCTTCTAAGGATTCCTTATCCATGTCCCCTCCTACTAGAAAGCGTGCTCCAGCGTCTTCGATTTCTTCTGGTCTTGCTTCTTTATCTTTGTAGATGCCAATGATGACACTCTCACGCGCAGTCAGAGAAAACGGAACGGCAACGTCTCATGCGTTTTTATCATCGGCCGACACGTCCTTGAGATGGCGGTTTGACCGTATTAACGCGCCGTATAATTGATACAGAAACTTTAGTGTACCTAATTAAATTATTTTTTGTAAATATTATTTTATCTGTCGCTTGTAACTTTTTACCTTTAAGACTTACAGAATAATCATGTATGCAAAAAATGTAGGTAATTTTGTCTTCTTTGAACCCCTCATAGACACTTTTGTGATTTAGTAAACAATTGAGAAGTTATTTAAAATATACCTAATTTTAGCACCTTTAATTCAAGATGGCGGCTAGCGCCTGGGTCCGTCAAGGTCGAGAACTTGGATTTTTATTAACCTTTCATACCTAAACAATATCGTTTCAAAACATTTTCTACGCCACCTTTTGTAGAGCATAAATACCTACTGACTGGATTAATACTTGAATGGAATAATAACTTTTTAATTATTAATGATTGAATAAATTATTTCAAATACGATTTATTCATTATATTATTTTACTTTACGTTTCGAACTCTACGAGTTCTGAGATTTTTACGTGTAAAGTTTTTGAGAGACAGGCAATTATAGGTGTGATTAATTGAACTAAAGCTAGTTTACCCTACCGCGGATACGGCCCGGATGAAACTGTGACCAAAATAAATGTAGGTTTCGAAAAGTAAAAAATCGGTCTAGCAGTTTTTAAATTAAATTGTGAAAAACAAACAAAAAATTCCCTTTATAACATTACCAGAATAAAGTCATTAACCCAAATAATAATTCTGACAATATAAAGTTGATTTTTCTTCATTTTCCATGGAATTTTCAAGCCAATACCTTGCTATTTCATCGCTTACGTAAAAGCTAGTGTATGAATTAATAATGAAGTCTTGATAGAAAGAACCTCTTTGTCTTGGTAAAGCGAATTTTTTTGTTCATTTTCCATCAGAACTCTCAGTTCATAATTATTATATCGCTTATTTAAAATAGAGAGAGAATAAGGCTTTAATAGTAAATTCGATATCGATAGAACAAGGCGCTTTTATTAGCTTCATCTGTATGTTTGTATGTTTGTAAATAACCGATTCCGAAATACAATAATTGCACAAGTTTATCTTTATAAAGCGTGTTATAGTTATATTAAACTATATTTGTGAGATGCCTACCGAATTTGTCCACTGTATTCAATCACAACATGTGTTGTGACGTCATATCAAAGCAAATATTTGTGTTATTAATTGTGTTTAGAATTTGATTGAAGCCGAACATTATTGTACATTAACTTGTTATAAACTTATAATACAATAGACATGGGATATACAATAGAGTAATATGGCTTCGTTGGACGAACATTTTGTGATTTCACACAACATATTACACGTTCATACGAACGACATAATACATCCTACTAATATTATAAACGAAGTGTCTAGTCGTCCGCTAAACGGATGAATAAAATAAATTAGTCGTCCGATTACCGGATGAATAAAATAATTTAATCGTCCGATTACCGGATGAATAAAATAATTTAATCGTCCGATTATTCGGATTACTAGATAACCTTTTAACACTAAAGCTAGTTGGGTTGGACTAAAGCAAAGGGGGCGCAGGACTTAGAAAATTTTTGATGGAGTTGGTGTCATTATAACACCTATTTATTATTGTTTTATCGTATATCTACCTATTTACCTATTTTTTGCGCGTCGACGGAGCCCCGCTTCGCGGGGCTCCTATTTCTGTGTAGTTTTTTTTTTTAAGAAACCTAACCTAACCTACCTAACGGCTAACCTAACCTAAACTTGATATTTTTTTTGCGCGTCGACGGAGTCCCGCTTCGCGGGGCTCCTATTTCTGTGTAGATTTTTACGCGCAAAAAAAAAATCAAGTTTAGGTTAGGTTAGCCGTTAGGTTAGGTTAGGTTAGGTTTCTTAAAAAAAAAACTACACAGAAATAGGAGCCCCGCGAAGCGGGGCTCCGTCGACGCGCAAAAAAAAATCAAGTTTAGGTTAGGTTAGCCGTTAGGTTAGGTTAGGTTAGGTTTCTTAAAAAAAAAACTACACAGAAATAGGAGCCCCGCGAAGCGGGGCTCCGTCGACGCGCAAAAAAAATATCAAGTTTAGGTTAGGTTAGCCGTTAGGTTAGGTTAGGTTAGGTTTCTTAAAAAAAAAACTACACAGAAATAGGAGCCCCGCGAAGCGGGGCTCCGTCGACGCGCAAAAAAAAATCAAGTTTAGGTTAGGTTAGCCGTTAGGTTAGGTTAGGTTAGGTTTCTTAAAAAAAAACTACACAGAAATAGGAGCCCCGCGAAGCGGGGCTCCGTCGACGCGCAAAAAAAATCAAGTTTAGGTTAGGTTAGCCGTTAGGTTAGGTTAGGTTTCTTAAAAAAAAAACTACACAGAAATAGGAGCCCCGCGAAGCGGGGCTCCGTCGACGCGCAAAAAAAATATCAAATACTTACGTGTGCCCTCCTCCCCCCTCTCCTCCCCCCACAAAAAACCTATAATACGTGCGGCAGTTCTCTAAAGAAACCCCGATAACCTAACTATATAGATAAATAGATGTTATCGGACGATTAAATTATTTTATTCATCCGGTAATCGGACGACTAATTTATTTTATTCATCCGTTTAGCGGACGACTAGCGCTGTCCTATTATAAATGCGAAAATTTGTGAGGATGTATGTATGTTTGTTACTGTTTTACGCAAATACTACTGAACGGATTGCAATGAAATTTGATATGTAGGAAGTTGAAGACCCAGAATAATACATAGGATACTTTTTATCACGGAAATCCCGAAGGAACGTGAACTATGCGGGTTTTTCTTTGAAAACGCGGGAGAAGCCGCGGTTGGAAATCTAGTTATGATATTATATATTGTTCAATGTAATATGGCTAATCGTTATGATACGGATATAAAAAAAAACTCAAAATACGACCTATTTGGTCGAATAAATCTAAAGGGTTAAAATGTAACTTTATGTTAACTCTTTTCAGTTTATCTCTTTTATTAACTTTACGTTGTAGTATTTACAAAATTTGTAAAAATATGAAATATTCTTCAAATAAAATAATTGTTAAAATGAAAACACGTACTGCATAAACATGGACTTACTAGAACGAAAATAATAATGAACAATACACAATACATAATGTATACAGATATTAGAACGTAATATCAGGTTCAGTTCATAACAATGAGCTATTAAGCGTATACCAATATAGAGAAAACCATTAACTGCAAGGCATGGTAATAACTTTGGTAAATTACATCGTATTTAACAAGCTGCGTAGTATTCAAATATGTACAATAGCATATAATATTATTAATATTAAATAAATATTTCAGGACATTTTTCACACACGGCACGATTTAATCCCATACTAAGCTTTCGCTTGTGTTATGGAAACCAAACGGCTGATAAACATACATATATAATTAGAAATTAATACTTATATAGATAATTAACACCCAGACACAGAGCAAACATCGATGTTCATCACACGAATATTTGCCATGAGTGGAAATCGAACCCACGACCTCTGGCTTGGAAGGCAGGGCCACTACCAACCAAGCCAACGGGCCAGCCAACAGTTAAATATCATTATATTATTAGAAACTAAAGAATCAAAAAGTTCGACGACTAGTGACATCCGCCAACCCGCACTTGGCCAGCGTGGTAGATTATGGCCTGTACCCTCATAGGAGGCCCGTTTCCCAGCAGTGGGAACGAATATGTGCTGACGATGATACTTGAAACGAAAAAATTTGAAAAAGAAAAATATTAAGCAAATCGAGGACCATCTGGCACTATGTTTTCAAATAATAATTATTTAAGTCAAGAATACACTTATTTTGAATTAAAATAAATCCATACTTTGATCTTAGAATGATAGATAATTTTATTATCCACAATGTCATGAATTATTCAAACCAAAAATAATTTTTGGAAGCAATGATAAATTAAGTTACTCAATTATGAAGACATCATAAAATTAATTACGATATTTAATATATTTTTATATCAAATTTTTGTCTCTGGATAGATAAAGAAATTTAATAATGTCTTGTTGAAATAATAAATGCTGTATTTTGTCGGAAAATCAATATAGATACTAGGTTCTATCAAAATAAAAGAAACTGACAATTTTTTAAATTACTTCACACAGAACTATAGTAGAGTAATTTTAATAGGCAACATTTGACAGTTCAATAAAAATTCAACAACGTAACCAAGTAACGGCGGCATAAAATAATATAGGTATTATTTCGTTTTGTTAGAACTGCACCTTTGCTTAACATTTTTCAATTACAATTACACTTTTATAGTAATAATGACCAATACGAGTAATTTTAAGATTTAATTTAATCATACCATTCTAAACATAATAAACAATTTCTGATGTAAACAACTGACGTCATTACAATGTCACGTCAGTTAACCTTTTTTCTTTTTAAAATGACTACACAATACAGATCAGTGAGTAATATTCTAGTACTTTCTCCAAAATTAACCCAATTGAAACCACTTTAGAACCACTAAAAATACTAGAATTGATTAAAAGTTACAGTAGTTAGCTCAAACAGATCTAATCTACACTACATTTATACTATTGCGGGCAAAGCATTATTAACAAAGTCTGAAGGACGAACCCACAAGTTACAACTTAAGGAATTACTTGCCTTTTGTATGTATTTAAGTAATAGAACTTTCGTGTGGGAAATTTTTATTTTATTTTCTCTGTGTGGGAAAGAATTTTTGGTTTATTTTGGGAATTAGTCGGTACTTTCAATCTATTAACATGTTGAAAAGATTGAGACATATTAATTCTGAGTGCTAGTGGTATTGGAACTAATGATTTATTTTTATTTTTTATTTATAAATTAATTATTTAAAACGTGTGTATTCGGAGAGAGCGAGGTATCAAGCAGTAATTAGTATGACACTGAAAAGCTGTTGCAATTGTTTGTGCAGTGGTAAAATTTCCAATATTCCAAAATTAGAAATATTGTGAACAGTCTTTTATTTTATTGGTTGACTAGCTTTCCGCCCGCGGCTTCGCCCGCTTTGTCTAAAACATAATAAATTATATACTAAAACCTTCCTCTTGAATCACTCTATCTATTAAAAAAAACCGCATCAAAATCCGTTGCGTAGTTTTAAAGATTTAAGCATACATAGGGACATAGGGACATAGGGACAGAGAAAGCGACTTTGTTTTATACTATGTAGTGATTATTGTTTATAGCAAAACAACATATAAGTCTCGTACTACAAGTATGATGATTATTACATCTTGAGTTTAGATGGCGTTGTTAGCTTTTGTTTATTTTAGCTCACTAATTAAAGTTTTCATTAGAAATTCAAATGTACGTGCTGCAAAATACACTTTTAATTATCATCGTCCCTCAAAAATGCAAGCTACACACTTTCAAACTGAGGACTCCACCCTCAGGGTCGGGAATTAAAACTCTATGCTAACGAGATTAAGTTGAAATTCGTTTATTAACAATATCTGGGTATCAATAGGCCACTTTGACGCCTGTATGTCTAGACACCAGGGGAGGATAGAATCATTTATATTTATATCTGATGTATCTCGCAATTTTGTATGGAAAAATAATTAATTACACGTATGAATTAACGTAATTATGCTACTACATAATATATTATTTGGCAAATATGAACGGAAATGTATGAAATAAATTGTATATTGTAAATAGCTATTATATTATGTAAGAGATAAAGATGTATCTTTGATGATATTTATAATATAGCGATATTCTAATAAATATGGATATTATTAATTAAAAATTAAAACTGCGCGTTAGCATGTAGTTATTGATAAAACAAGGATATTCGTATGTTTAACTATATTTTAATAAATAAATGGTCCGTGAGCCAGGTCCAAATTTGGTTCATTATTTCCTCTCAAGAGATAATTCGTCAGACGCATCAAAGTATAGTATTATAAAGCCTCGTGAACGTCAGCTGGCGCTCGGTTGGGGGGGTGAGCGGTTGTAGCCTCCCACGCACGTAGGAAAAAAAATACATTCATTCATTTCCTCTCAGCAAAAAATTTGTCAAATTGTAGCTAACCCAATATCTCAACGAAAAAAAAATAATCAGCTGGTTACAACATGGTGTATTATACGTCAGCTGGTGTCTCAAACATGAAAAAAAAAATATTTTCCGTGATTTCCTCTCAAACAAAAAAAAGACGGGTTGCACTCCGGGAGTGCCGGCAGAAGTGAAAACTTGATTATTAACGTTCAGCATGTTTGATATTTTGGAATGGTATCCGTCTTACGCATGGAATATAAAAGCTAAAAAAAAAAAAAAAAAAAAAGTCCGTCTTACGCTTTTTCGATCAGGCCACGTGTCCTGACGCGAGTTTAAGATTTTATACCCAACGCCGCTAAAGAAGTTTTCACTTCAAAAATTTACCTGATGATAGCTTATATGTAACTGTGGATAAATATATAGGTCAGCTGGCTGTATCTTGGTGGAAAAACCGTCAGCTGATACTTTGAAACTTATTACATAGGAGTTAGACAGAAGCATCTATTGCCAATTTATATGCATCAGCTGACTAGATTTTCCTCAACTTATTGCTAGCTGATTTTTTTATTTATCGCATCAATATATTAACAATCAGCTCACAAATTTTCATCTGGGAGGAAATGACGTATCTTTAATTATTATCGTTATTTTTAAAAATTCAAGCAACACACGCTAGCATAATATAGACAGTAATAAGGTACGCTTGGAGGTGGTTAGTTGTGCGCATGATCGGGGTACTACGTACATTCAGCCACATCGGTAAACATGTTTTTACAAATATTATAAACTGCATTTAAAAATAACTATCATATCATCAAATTCACATAACTACCTAAAAGTGTAACAAATATGAAATAACCCACTAAAACATTAGTTAACCATAATTATTAAAAAAATAATAGTATAATATATAATTAATAAAGTTATTACTTATCTTTTACGGGGACTTATGTTGATGGAATTCCACGTATCTCGATGATTTTGTTAATGTGTCATTCTATTCGAGACACCAGCTGACGTATAATACACCATGTTGTAACCAGCTGATTATTTTTTTTCGTTGAGATATTGGGTTAGCTACAATTTGACAAATTTTTAGCTGAGAGGAAATGAATGAATGTATTTTTTTTCCTACATGCGTGGGAGGCTACAACCGCTCACCCCCCCAACCGAGCGCCAGCTGACGTTCACGAGGCTTTATAATACTATACTTTGATGCATTTTACTAATTACCGCTTGAGAGGAACTTGGTCATAAAATCTGTTCCTGGCTCCCGGACTTGTGACAAAGTTAAAAAGTGTTTCATTTTAATTCATGAACTTAACAAAATTTATTTCCGAACGCAAAAACAAGCGTCTCAACAATAATTTGTAAAGTTTGAAGAAGCCCTTTTTAAAAGAAACGTTTTAAAAAGTTACAGATAACAGTTTTACGTATTCTTAGAAACTCGAGAAAGTACGAATATTGAACTTTTTATATTGCAAGTAAATTTTATAAATTTTAATTGGTATGGCTAAGTTATAATTGCCTTAATTTCCTATATTACTATCAACAATATTTATTTGTCACATTACTTCTTCATTACTTATAAAGCTGCTCACAAAATACCTATATTATTACGTCTCTCAATTTCTTACAGTATAATTTCACTATAATTGACATCTGAGCTAAACAATAAAAACCTGTTTGTTAAAAGAGAATAATGTACTAGTTCCGAGAGGCAGAAAAATAATTTATATCTGTCAAACAGCTGCCACAAAAACTACTAAAACCTCCTTACACTCCCAAATATAATTGACATTTCACTTATGATAAAATCACACGTTGCATCTTAAGAAAACGGGACCCATACAAGAAGCTTATATCTAATACACTGGAGATTGCACTATGACCATTAACTTGTAACAAGAAAATATGACGTTGAATGACGCCTGTATGTTTTTTTATCCCTTTCACACCAACTTGCTAAGTTAGGTGTGAAAGGGATAAAAAAACATACAGGCGTCATTCAACGTCATATTTTCTTGGTACAATTTAATGGTCATAGTGCAATCTCCAGTGTATTAGATATAAGCTTCTTGCCCATATACAAAGAGTCAGAAAAATAATGATCTGTCAAACAGCTGCCACAAAAACTACTAAAACCTCCGTGTTTGACAACTCCCAAATATATCTATAATTGACATAACTCTTACAACAGTAAGCACACATTGCATCTTAAGAAAACGGGACTCATATACAAACCGTCAGAAGTATAATTTGTATCTGTCAAACACACTGTCACTGTCAATACAACGGTCACATTTCGAACAATGCCTTGTCAATCACAAGGCGAGATCATTTTGTCCCTTGTATTATGTCTGTAAATATTAACTTTGTCTCGTAAAATCCGTATTTTCACGAAGACACGACGCTCAGTGGATTTTTAGGTGAAAATTACCAAATAATATTTGCAATTCTCAATCTGTGTTTTCAAATTTCAAATTTCATAAAAAAATCTTTGAAAAGGACAATAATAAACAATGAAAAACTGAAACTAATTAACATCATTATTTTTCAATTGAATTTCATTTTCCTAGGAATCCTACCCATCCTTATCCACTTCAAAAAGGAGAGAATTCAGTATTCAACATAATATACGGAAACTCCAATATTGAAGATAACTATCAAAAACCTCACTCTAAAACAAAGCCACAAACCACATATTATTCATACATTATTTATTATAAATACATAGCACTATATAGGGAACTAGTATCTTTATTACCACAATCGTATGACACACAAGAACCATAACTATAACGGTGCATTTACATCAAACGAGCGTATGCTCATTCGAACACCACTATGTCAAATTATTTTAGTGTAAACAGGCGTAGAGCATTCTTTCGTTGTTCTTAGTGCGTTCTAAAAGATGCAATGTTCAAACACTGAACAACACTGAATACGAATTTTCGTTTACACTGAAGATCTTTTGTGATTACTAAGATTCTTTCGATAGAATACGAGTTGTCGATCACGTCAGAATGCTCTTGCTCTAGCACTAGCTCTTGTTCTAATGTAAATGCACCGTAAGAAGCAATCATTGTTAACAAGACGCTGTATCGCAAGTACAAACTCAGTCGATTATACCGCTATGTGTTATAAACTTGAGCTACGTAAATAACTTACATCTAGTTTGCAAGTTGCCTTGTTTCAGATGAGCGATGTGCGTGGGCTGTCAATTTAAATTAGCTATAAATTTAAAATAGTTGCCACACTGTTGCTTAGTGAAACAAATAGGTTTAGAATTACCTTTTGTTTGATTTTACGCGAGTATTATAAAGAAATTAAAGATGGTAACGGATTTTAATCGCTTGCGCTACAGCTACATATAGGCTACTATAACGGCCATATAGGTAAGGTAAAGCAATTTTTTTACAAACAAAATCCTGTAAAAATCGAAGAACAGTTACTCTCTCTCACTGTTTAAATATTACGCTTTGTCCAAAACCTAATAAATTATATACTAAAACCTTCCTCTTAAGTAACACTATCTATTAAAATAAACCGTATCCGAAATCCGTTGCGTAGTTTTTAAGATTTAAAGGATACATAGGGATATAGGGACAGAGAAAGCGACTTTGTTTTATACTATGTAGTGATATGAAACCACAAATATTCATAAATAAATACCAGCAAATAATAGTATAAACATTATAATTTATCGACTACAACTTAAACTTACATAATCAAATATGTACAATAAAAGAAAATCGCTACAAATTGGAAACCTCCATTGTTGTTGGTAACGTCGAATAGAAACAAAAAAATTGCATTTTACTCTTGCCAATTCATTTGAAACTCATGCCAAAAGTATCGGTTTAATTTGATTGGAGTTTTTGTAATTGAGAACCAAAAGAACTTAATCAAAAGAAATTGTACCTATACAATGTATTAGTTGTAAATTTCTTCTATAAATACATAGCGAAGCAATTCTTTCGTTCTATAACGAAAAATCGCAGCTGGATTAAGCATTAAATAATTTGAAATATCTCAATACTGCAAAGCTAGAACAAAAGCGAACTTTAAACATTAATTTAAAAAAGAAATCCCAGTTCTCAGCCAATTATTCTAATTATAAGTGCTTCGTTACCTGCAGTTTCAATGGAATACAACCGCAAATGTACGAAAAATTCTTAAAAGGAAGCAATAAAATCGTAGTTTAAATGTAATAGAGAACGTGAGAGACCTCTAAAGGAAACTTCGAGACTCGAAAACCCTCTTAAACTAAACTGTGTGAGATAAAAGTGTATTTTATACTTGCGGATGGAAAAAAGTTTCAACAAAGGTGGGTAGGGGCAGGATTATGCGAATATTTACATTATTATACCTCGCCAGGGCTGTACTCAACAGATTGTAAAGACAATTTATAAATGTTACTTTTTGGAATAAAAATTTAAGGTAATGTACGGTAATAAGTAATAGTTGTAAGTTTGTGTAGGCAGTTTGCCTAGAAATAAATAAATATTGAAAGTGTTTAAAAAATCTTGAAGCGCATGATTACAAATATAATTATTATTTTTATAAACAAGATATGCCAAATAAGTTATATGAAATGTTATGTAAAATCAAATGTGACTGGAAAAAACGTGAATAAATTATCTATATAATCCATATTAATATTATAAATGCGAAAGTAACTCTGTCTGTCTGTCTGTTACTCAATCACGCCTAAACTACTGAACCAATTTGCATGAAATTTGGTATGGAGATATTTTGATACCCGAGAAAGGACATAGGCTACTTTTTACCCCGGGACATAGGATAGGTTTTATCCCGAAAATCCCACGGGAACTATGCGGGTTTTTCTTTGACTGCGCGGGCGAAGCCGGGGGCGGAAAGCTAGTAATCTATATAATATAATATCTCATATTTTTTGTAAGTGTTTGTGTGTTACTTTGTAGTACGTAGGTAACCTGATTTACAGGAACATATTGTATGATAAAGCCTTTAAATTTATTGAGTAATATTATCGTATGATAAAGCATTTTTCTTTACTCAATAAATTCAAAGTTATTTACAACAATAAAGATATTATTGGATAACATTTTCATCGTCTTTCTCAACACTGTGATTTATCAAAATCTCCGCTAGGAACCTTGCACGCGTAAAAATGTCAACCAAGGGCATTAAACATAATTACGCTTCGTAAAAACTGAAGCAAAAACCTCAGTAAAATAATCTTCGCGACGGTAAGCCTCCTCGAATTAAGCTGTCGCGGATTGAAAAAAGTTTTCAACAAAAGGTGAGAAGCGGTAAGGATTATGTGAATATATTTTGTATAATGATTATAGAGGACAGGGACGTATTCTACGCGTTGATTTAGCGCCCTTACGCTACTACTTATTGTAACGTTTTAATAATTACAAATAAGCTCTGAAAATTATTTTGGAAAGCACTGATTTTAATAATAACTTTTTATAGCTAGAATTTAAGTCAAGTTGTTAAACAGTATAGGTAATAGCAAAGAACCTGTGTGCGCTTATAACTCATAACTGTGTGAGATCTTGAAAACATCTTATAAGTAAAATGTAATGAAGTCAATGTATTAATCTGTCAATATATACAATTTATTAATAAAATGATGTTCCCCTGAAACTGCTTAAGCGATTTTGACGAAATTCTCACTTAAAAAGCGGATATTTAATATGAAGGCCTATTATAAAAGGGCTGCCTGCGAAAAATTTTACTAAACGCTGAAGTCAGCAAGTCTACAATAAACTTCCCTTCTAAATCCGTGCCTAACCCATGAAAATACGATTCCTTCAAAAGGGTCGGGTTTGAAATTGAATATTAAATTATCGATAATGATAATTTCATACCTGTAATTCATTTGCCGTAAGACAAGAATGTAAATATCTTGTTTTATTGAACTTGCTCGTAATGTATAGAATATTATTTATTTGGCTTAGAGCTTTGTATTTGAATTAATCCACATAAGATCATGAACTTGTCATATTTTGAAGATCCACGTGCTAAGTTCGATGTACTGTAAATTAACTGTAATAAGGTTCAAGTTTATATGAAAATTAATTCTTCATACACAATGAGAATACATTTAGAAATTATTGAACCTCTTATTTATTCTGTTTTGACTTTCAATTGGTTTTACTAATAATATATTCATAAGCTTTCTATTGAGGTGATTTACGTGTTTAAGTAAATAAGAAGCCTATTCAAGCGTGTATTTCTCCTACTAAGTCTAATCCAGAGAGGGATTATCAGTTATCCGTAAAAATCGAGAGTGAAAAGAAGAAAAGTGTACAAAGTATGTAATGTACATCAGTCTGATACCATGATACATATAGTAGGAACGCCCGCGGGAGATCGTCCTTCACCGATCTGATAACCAACTTACCTGTTTACACCTGCTTGCCAGGTAGTTATACACTGAAATGAGTAGGCAAGCATACCTAGGCATATTCTGTGTATCAAAAACTATCAGTCAAATAAATTTCATTTGGTAATCAAAAGTATGAAGGTGATGAAAAAAAATCGATAAAAGTTAATTTAATTAAAAATAGCCATGACCACTTTTCGATAGGCAAGCAATTATAGGCATATTTGTTTATAAAAAATATTTAATAAAAAATACGTCTCATCTGGTTATCAGATCGGTGAAGGATGATCTCCCACGGGCTCTTAGACCAATATATGGAAAATATTACCATGCCACTTTTATAGGAAACTTCACTGTTGACATGTTTTTGCCATCCTATTTTCTTCAGTACCCATCACATTTAATATTCAATGATTAGGAGCAATATCATGTAATCAAATTGATGATAATATTCAGTATTTATTTATCCTAATTTTTGAACACCCATCTAAACCCCTTTCCTTTTTAAGTCAGGCGTTGCAAGCGCTCATCCAAAATAGGTTATGTCACAATATTCAAATTAACGATATACAAACAATAAATTCCATTTTAATACACGATCCTAAGTTGTCAGACATTTTAAACAAACCTAATTAGGCGCTCGATGCCTACTGGACTAAATAATCCCCTCGCTAACATAACGTAATTACGATAACAATATGTCTATTGTTTGTATTTTAAATTGTTTTCTCTTCAAATATAAATCAAGATTTATATTTTGTACGAAATTTACATTTTTTCTTCTCTTCCAAATTTCATTCTGTTTTCAAAAGTGGATAGCGTAGTTCTCGAGGAAGGTTTTAGTATATAATTTGTAAGGTTGAAGAGCACGCGGGCGAAGCTACGAGTGGAAAGTTAGTTTAAATTAAAAGAGAATTAGATCGAAAATAAAAATACAGATATGGATTTAGTAATAATTCATTTATTATAATCTTCTTTTTTAAAAAAATGAATCAGCAAATGGTGCTAACCGTAAATCTCGAAAACGGCTTGACTAATGCGGCTGATATTTTTTAACGTTTTTGTTTTAGTACAAGGAATGTTCTTATAATACATAGACGAAAACGGGGCAACGGGGCAGAACAGCGTCTTATGGAGTAGCTAATTTCCTATAAGTATATATAGGTAGCTAAATAGCCAATATATTAAATGCATGTTCAATATCAAATAGAACTTTAATTGATTCGTTATTAATAGTTTCAAACTGGATCGCATATGAGCGAAGTTCTGTGGGCAGTGGGGTCACAATTCACATGGATTAATAGATATCTTCATATTTATACAGCTGCTATACGCTTCGTGGTTTTATTACTCGTTTGTTGAACCTAGAAATTGTTCTGGAAAGGAAAATATTAGAAGGCTATTGTATTCATTTTCTACTCGTTCCAGATTTCCGCGGTCGTCTACGTATAAAGAAGGTTAAATTTCTATAGTGCTACATTCATAAAATAAATAAATCCTTTTAAATTAGAAATCTATTTAAGACACTGATTGCATATACATTTTGCACATCACTATTAACATTACTGTGATAGTGGTGTGGTGAGTTATTAAAAAAAACTCACAAAATGCGCACTCTTCTTGTTATATCTCGAATCAGAGTCCTACAAATTTTATAAATGAAAAATAAAGTATAATATTTTACGACTAACAACGAGGCTTGTTAAATAAAAGTCTCCATCATCACGTATTTCACTCAAAAAAGGCACCTTTAATACCTAAGTTATTTAACAATTATACTAAGACTTTATGAAGGTAACTTAATAGGATAAGTGTAGCCTTACCTGCCCTAATTAAAGGCTCTATTATTGTAACTCATAAACTTTATGACGGTCGTACTTGAGAGAAAATTTTAATAGCGCAAAGTTATGACTGTCTGCCCCGCGTTAACTTATGGACAGGGCCGGAGTTCACACCTTTTTAACCGACTATTATAATAACAAAGTTCATCTTCGTCAACGGCGCAACTATCTACAGCGGATTTTTGCCTCCGACACGAAAAGTTTCCAGTTATCGCGCCTTAGCGCCCTGGTGTTGAGGTCTTCAACTTGCAGAATGTAGATATCTTTTTGGACTTCGTCTCTCCTACGTGACGGTAATAACAACAAAGTAAGAGAATGCTTTTTATCAGCCCGTGTGTGTTGTAACAAATTAATGGGTTTATCAAAATAAACATGTACATAATAAATGCATACGTGATAAATTGTTAGTTACTTTTTATTTTTTGTTGACTAGGTATATCAAGTTTAAGTAATTTCAATATACCATAAAAACATTGAATACGAGCGTAAAGAAAGCTCTTTATATAAAAAAGAATGGTGTCATTACAATAATAAGTTAATATAAATAATGCCTATCTATAAAACAATTATATTTCTTACAAACCCCAAAAAAACACACCTTTCATAAATATAACCTTTCAGTAATAAACAAAGTATTTATAACACTTATAAAACCATAAACCAATCACACCAAAGTTCAAAGACATTTATTTATGACCATAAATAAAACAATAAAGCGAATCCGGCCCTGTACACTCGTTAATTTTACGACCAATCAATTTAATGACTATAAATGTCGATTGTCGCTATGATCAAATATATAACAACAATATCAATGACTAGTGTTGTTTTACACGATTGATGATTAATGAGTTAACGATGTTGTTTGTACGTCACTAGTGTTTGTTTCTAATGGATATAAATGGTAGAATTCCATAAAGAATGTATATAGACCGGGAGATATTGACACAAAATTTCGAGTCATTTGTAACAGGATGGCGGTTCTACAGGGGTCTTAGTACGCAATGACTAAAAGAAAAATGATGGTGTGAACGCTGGTACCGGCGGCTTAGTCGCGTGGGCGTTAGTCGAACTCGTCGGAAAAATAGCGAAAGTCAAACGATTTGTAACACAAAAATTTTAGAATTTACCGATAGCCCATAAAAAAAAGTAGGCGGTAGTTTCATGCCATACTTTTCCGGTGTGACTTACAGCCCGCCATACCGACGCGAATGTGTTGATTAAAAAAAAAAAACAATTCAACCATTTGTACCAGGCTAACATTTGCACAGGTAACCATCGTCGTGCAGCCATTTACGAAAATCGCCATGCCATACTTTTCGGACGATTCCAAATGGTCACCATACCGCCGAAAATCTGCAAAAATTTTTTTTTCTCCAAACATTTTTTGCATTTGGATTTTTGGAGAGTATTTGATAAAATGTGACCATTATTATATTTGCCATACTTCTAGTAGGGGGAAAAAGTGCTGCCATACTTGAAAAATTAATTTATTATTAATTTATATAAGTGAAGATTTCCAACACCTAGATCTTTGAAATTTTGTATTTATATTCGTTGATCCTCAAACTTACAGGAAAAATTAGTGTCATACTGTTACAAATCGTTCAAAATACGAAAAACATCTTACAATAAAAGAAATCTTATACACATTCGCCACCTCCCACAGGTATGGCATTATCACACTTCTATTTATAATCATTCAGGAGTTGTTGAAAAAAAAATTTAAGGTGGTACAAATCGTTCGGCGAGAAAAAAAATTTGCAGATTTTCGGCGGTACGGTGACCATTTGGAATCGTCCGAAAAGTATGGCATGGCGATTTTCGTAAATGGCTGCACGACGATGGTTACCTGTGCAAAAGTTAGCCTGGTACAAATGGTTGAATTGTTTTTTTTAAATCAACACATTCGCGTCGGTATGGCGGGCTGTAAGTCACACCGGAAAAGTATGGCATGACACTACCGCCTACTTCTTTTTTATGGGCTATCGGTAAATTCTAAAATTTTTGTGTTACAAATCGTTTGACTTTCGCTATTTTTCCGAAGAGTTCGACTAACGCCCACGCGACTAAGCCGCCGGTACCAGCGTTCACACCATCATTTTTCTTTTTGTCATTGCGTACTAAGACCCCTGTAGAACCGCCATCCTGTTACAAATGACTCGAAATTTTGTGTCAATATCTCCCGGTCTAATATTTATCTAACTCGATTATATAGCTGTCAATAGACAAGTTTTATACCTTAATGTTTTTGTGAGAAATGATACCTAGTAATCTTTTGTTTTATACTAAAACTAGCTTCCGCCCGCGGCTTCACCCGCGTGGTGTTTTGATAAAAGGTAGCCTATGTTCTTTCTCGTCTTTGGGTCTAAAGATCGTCTGTGCCAAATTTCATCAAAATAGGTTGAGAGGTTTAAGCGGGAAAGCGTAACAGACAGACAGACAGAGTTACTTTTTTAGAATTTTCGCGTCACAATTGAAATTCGTATCTTTGGGAAATTAATTCTTCCTTCGGTGGAATTCTATAGTCGTAATAATCTATACTAATATTATAAATGCGAAAGTAACTCTGTCTGTCTGTCTGTTACTCAATCACGCCTTAACTATACTAAAGTAAAGCGAAAGTAACTCTGTCTGTCTGTCTGTTACTCAATCACGCCTTAACTATACTAAATATTATAAAGTAGTATAACCAATTTGCATGAAACTTGGTATAGAGATATTTTGATACCCGAGAAAGGACATAGGATATGTTTTATCCCGGAAATCCCACGGGAACGGGAACTATGCAGGTTTTTCTTTCTTCGGCGCTGGCGATGCTGCGGGTGGAAAGCTAGTAAATTATATGTCATTGAACATCATATTAATTGTTCTCTACGCAAATACGGAAAATTATGAATGCTATGCGATGAAACGTCGTATTTAAACGGTCTTCTGGGTCTTCTCGGTCTTCTTAAATGATGTTAATGCGTTAACTATCATCTAATATTTTGATGATGTTTGATCCAATGGTGCCTTTAAGGCTGATTTAACAACTTCTGGATATTATGTTCTGTTTAGTTTATCTATTACTTAAAATAAAGAATAATGTATGAATTATTAAAAAGTACACATACATTCGCACGAATACAAAAAGTTGGACTACATTATTTTTGCAATAAGAAACACTTTATTTTTTTAGGTTGTGTCTTCTTATTATACCTTTATTAATATTCGATGCTCGTGTCGTGATAATACACATTCTATCGCTGTTCATAACTTGATTTGTACAAAAATATAACATCTTCCATTACTTCATACTTTTGCAATGCCTAAATTCTTCATACAATGCCTAAATTCCTGGAAAAGTCTTTAATATCGTAATAATATATTAAGTTATACAAGAAACACGAATATCATAAAGCTAATCTACACATATGACATTACAAACTAATAGTTATATTGAATAACGAATTCAATTACACATACCATCTGTGCGTACACGCCCTTATACATCAGATTAATTCTGAAGGAACCCGAATAGGGCACATTTGTATATAATTCCCTATTTGGGTAACAAGATATTGAATTTTGATTAATTGTTTATCATTAGATATCTGTAACTGTTATTAATGAATGTAAATTGTTTGCAAGCAGTAATTTATTGAACATCGTAGAAATTAAAGTTTTTTAAACGGATTTTAAACGTGATTTATTCAATCTTATGTCTGGCTCGAAACGTTGAAATAGATAATGTAATAAATTGATAAATCATCTTTAAAATCTGTTTACATGTCAATGTAAATTCGTGTTAATTCAAAGATGAGATAATTTAAAAGAAAAACTAATTCATCAGTAAACAAAGCTTGTAATAAACATATTAATATAGATAAAAATTTATACGGATACTTACGTACTATAGAAGTTATAAAGTTCTTGATTTATATTCACTCTTCTCTATTATTGATGCTTACCTGAAAACAAATAAGAATAAATTGATATATTTTTATATTATTTCAATAATAATCCTTTTATAATTGGTCCTGATAATAATAAAATAATAAAAATATATTTCACGTAGTCAAAAGTATTAATGTTTAATCTTAAAATAATATCTAATCTAATTTATTAATAATAAAAAAACAACCAATTAAATCGTATTCATTTATACAAAAAACAACCTTAGCATTGCGAAAATAAAACTGATTTTCCCAAGTCACAATACGATAAACAAATCAATTTAAATAATTGAGATTAGAATAATCTCACGCTATATGAATATTGTTGAATGTCTTCAAATTCCAAGTAAATATTATTTGAGAGTTAAGAATGATTTTAATTTTAACTTCTAATTATTTCAATCTCGAGATTCTGGGCCAATTAGTTTTATTTTTACTGAGTTTCAAGGACTTTAAGAGACATTCATTTGAATTTTCAATTTTTATACAAAAAATATATTAGTCAGTCTGTTTCTTATTTGTAATTATATGACAACATCTTTTTAAACATAATATGTAAGTTTATTGAAATGGTATATAATTTCCCATGACTGATCAAAAAATAAACAATTTTTCAGTGTTACATACTTCTTGCTAATGTCTGATTGGTCTGAAACAACTTTACCCATTTTGATGAAATTATTATCTTACTAGCTTTCCGCCCGCGGCTTCGCCCGCTTTGTCTAAAACATAATAAATTATATACTAAAACCTTCCTCTTGAATCACTCTATCTATTAAAAAAACCGCATCAAAATCCGTTGCATAGTTTTAAAGATTTAAGCATACATAGGGACATAGGGACAGAGAAAGCGACTTTGTTTTATACTTTGTTATCTTATAAATACGCTCATCTAGTTTATAGTAGGTAGGTACATCATTCACAGGTGGCTAATTTTCGTAGATAAACCCTTTTGACCTAAATTAATGGACTCGAATAGCTAAAATAATTTATCTTTAATACGATTTACACATAAAGATCCATATTAATATCTATACTAATTACTAATAATATTTATTTATTTATTATTTATTTATTTGACACTTCATTACACACATTATTTTATAAAATATAAAAGTAAATAATAAATCACAAAGTTACAGCTGTAATATGTGTAACGGGGCGGCCTTATCACTTCAGAGTGATCTCTACCAGGCGACCCCTCAGGCAAAGGACAAGTGTTTGCTGTATAAAGGGAGGCATCAAAATCTTATTTTAAAAACTAAACATTATTTTATAAACATACATATTACTTAATAATTAATAATATATACCTACTAAATGATAAACATACACATATAAAATAATAGTTATTAATTACTTAAAGTATTAAGGTCACTACTCGGAGCCATATTCTTAAAATATTATAAAGCTGAAGAGTTTGTTTGTTTAAATGCGCTAATCTCAGGAATTACTGGTCCGATTTGAAAAATTATTTTGGTGTTACATAGCCCATTTATTGAGGATGGCTATATATCATCACGCAACGACCAACAGGAGCTGAGCAATGCGGTTAAAACTGCGGGGCACAGCTAGTTCATAATAATTAGACCAAACATTACACACAATACTTTATTAATTTCAACAAACTTCATTGTAACGTCTTCAAAATTGTTCACATGAACTATCCGACAAACAAAAGATCAAGAATTTAATAAAGCTTGTTAAGTAACAATCAATGTATATTGCAAAAGTTTATCAAATGAACATACATACATCCTACTTAATATTATAAATGCGAAAGTTTGTGAGGATGTGTGTGTGTTTGTTACTCTTTCACGCAAATACAATGAAATTCAATTACAATGAAATTTAGCACACATAAAGAGGATAACTTGGATAAACACATAGGTTTTAGAAATCCCACGTGAACGGGAACCATGCGGGTTTTCCTTTGAAAACGCGGGCGAAGACGCGGGTGGAAATCTAGTAGTATATACATAGTTATAGTAGTTATATTATCTGTGATATATACTTTGAGATTCTTCAAACATGTATAATATAATATTATATAAAGAGGAAAGATTTGTATGTTTGTAACGAATTGGCTCAAAAAGTACTGGACAGATTTGGATGAAGACTTGTAGAGCATGTAGAGTTTCATCCAAATCGGTCGCCTTCATCATCCGCGTGCGAAATTCAGTATTTCTATAGCTCATGTGCTATTTTAATATAATAATATATTCCTGTAAAGTTTCATCCAATTCCTTAAAGTAGTTTTTATATGAAAGAGTAACAAACATCCATACATCCACATTGACAAACTTTCGCGTTTATTACTATGATAAATAAATACCTGATTGCCCGCGAGTGAAACCGCGCGGCACAGCTAGTACGATATATAGATTTTTATAACTTACATGTTCTCACAAAGGTGTTTCAACCTTTATTCTGTTCGTCTATTGTGAATTTTGAAGGTAATTAATTAATTATTCATTGTTTTTGAAGGTGACTATAAGACTATGAATATATCACTTGTGTTGTACCTATCTCTTCATAATAGATCAATGTCAAGCATTTATCTCTGAGATAAAACATCTCAGTTTCAGTTATATTAGTATAAACTTGCTTACCGCCCGCGGCTTCGCCCGCTTTTTCTAAAACGTAATAAATTATATACTAAAACCTTCCTCTTGAATCACTTTATCTATTATAAAAAACCGCATCAAAATCCGTTGCGTAGTTTTAAAGATTTAAGCATACAAAGGGACATAGGGACATAGGGACAGAGAAAGCGACTTTGTTTTATACTATGTAGTGATAGAACGCGAAATTATTCTTGAGTGTTACTCATATGTTTTTTGAAACATCTAAAAAAAGTGGTAAGTCTACGTATATAATATATAAAAATGAATTCCTATTTCCCTTGTTACCGGCATCACGCGTGAACGAGTAGACCAATTTCGATAATTCTTTTTTTAGTGTTT